>OX246754.1:154819138-157319138 GCA_945910035.1 Brachypalpus laphriformis | reverse complement strand
GGAAGTCTCAAGGACAACAACCAGGTTACATAAGTGGTGGTACCAAAACGGGACCCAGTGTTAATTGGTTTTCTTTTTAAGTGAACCGGCACTTCTACCTACCTACTTCCCATTCAAAGCGCAGTCGTAGAGTGTCTAGAAAAAGAAGAGGTACTTCAGTCTTCAAATGCAGCGTATGACTAGGTGTGCAATTTGGTAGGCGAAAAAGTCGCTCTAGGAAATATCGACGAAAGCTTTCCACTTCCTCAAAATGGTTAAAACTCCGCACTTGGGCTCCGTATAAATGAAACAATTTTAATTTTGCACAATTTCTGTTTTGAGGTGTGAGTTATGCTTTTGTTAGCAATACAACAGCTACAAACTGAATAGATTGGATGTTTTGCTTCCGATAGCATTGCTTTAAGATCGTTGATTGTATCAAAAAAGATGACGGTGTCACCTGCATACATAAGCGCAGGGATCTTTACTTGGCACAGTCCAGTTCCTCCCCTCACGAAATCGGTTATGTCATTAACTGACTAATCTACTTAAATCCTTGCGTCCCTCGAGGGGCATAGGGCGTCAACAACGCCTGCGCGCCAGGATTTCTGCAACTAGTTTGAGCTGCCTGCAACTCATTCCCAAATAGCTTGATTCCTACTCGACTATCCTCCACTACGTTCGCTTAGGGTGTCCCGTTATTATGCCTGCCTGGGTAAGTGGTTTCCACTCCATGTTGTATTTCGCAATGCAGATGTCGTCGCGTCGTAGAGTGTGTCCAATCCACTGCCACCTTCTACTTCACACAGTAATGCCTATAGGTTCTTGGCCCTTTCTCAGACAAAGTTGTCCCGGCATCGTACCATTTTATTTCACTCAGCCCCAAGATGTCTATATTATAGGTTTATAGAGTGAACTCACACTCTAATTGAGAGAATCTGGAGTTTTGAGACCCTTCCTGGAGTGAGTCGAGGAGGTCGTAACGTTCCAGATCAGCGTACAATAGCTAAAGGCCGTCAACAAAGTATCCGTTCGTATCGGAGGCGTTGTAGTCCGTTTCGGAGCCATTGAATTTTTTACGGTTGCGGCTCGCTGGGCCACAAACCAACCGACATTTGTTTTGTTTTGTGGCGCAGGAGATTTCCGCTCGAAATTTTGAGGCAAATTCCCAGATGGCACCATGAGGATGTGAAAGTAGGACTTACTAACAGAGCTGCAGTGACTCTTTCTTGTTGTTTAGCGGACCAACACATATCGGAAGATGCTGCTCCTACGAGGCATTTGTTAGTCGTTTACAAATGTCCAAATGTCATTGAAGAATAGGATAAATATAAGTCCACTCAGTGTCCAGTCTTGTTTTAACCCTGTTGATGTTTCAAATTCATCAGACGCATTATTGTCATACATTGCCCTTAAAATATTGATGACTTTACTAGACATTCCGATTACATGGAATTTATAGAATAATGCCTCGCGTGGTACTAAATCGAAAGCCGCACGGAAATCAACACAGAACGCATACAACTTCTCGTGTTGGGTTTTATAAATGTCAGCGATGTTAATAAGCGAAAGTAAATATTTGATCTATGGTTGACTCTATCTTTCTAAATCCGGCTTGAAATTCACGAAGTAGTCTCGCATAACAGTGGGTGAAGGAGCCTTTTAAATAATAACGTTCCGAACAGCTTAGCCGACGTATTTAAGAAACATATGCCTCGGTAATTCCTTGGATCACCGTAGACATATTTTTTGTGCAAAGGGAAAGTAATTGCTTTTTTGAAGCTACTTGGAACATCTGCTGCTTCCAGAATTTTGTTGAATTCCGCAGTATACGTAAGTGATGAAATAAACTCGGGACTCATTCCTTACTTAGTTGCCACCAAAAGAAAATCCTTTATAAATAACGAAGTTGTATAAAACTATGCATGCAATTGAATTTTGAGCTTAATTTGCTCGTCTCTAATTCCTAACAAGTTATCTCTAATCCCTACAAGAGTTCTCAAATGAGACCGGTTGCCGAAAATCTATGACCATGAAAGTACCATTATTTATGTATGTACATAAAAGCTTATATATATCCCAAATTCGACATCGAAGATGTACTCACCAGTTTAAACTTTACATGAAAAAAGATACCCGCGTGGTTGTTTTCAAAGTTTTGTCATAGTACTTTTTTTTGTCGGGATAGGAAACACTCGACTGGAGCACTCAGACACAACTGGTCCATTGTACTGCCAGAGAGCAAACCCTGATTTACCCATTTTGTTGGAATTTCCTTGACTTTCGAAGAGAGCCAAGCAAGCACTTCAGTGATGAGGAGCTTACAGTACCAGCACTCACCACATCCGCACCGAAGATCTGCCACCTGATACGAGCAAAGGCCGGACACTCACAGAGATAATGTTCCGCGGTGTCGTCGCTTTCTCCACAAGCGTCGCAAATTGTAGTGTCACTTAAGCCTAACACGTTAAGGTGCTTGGCAAAAGCGAAGTGGTCTGTCAAGACGCCGATAAGTTGTCTACAGTCTTTTCTGCTGAGAGACAGCAAGAATGCCGCTGATTTCTTACAGACGTCCGGGAGCATGCGTTTAGTCAACCTGCAACCTGGAGAGTCATGCCACACACAATTGTGCTCGTGAGAGACCCAATCGTCAATGGAAGCCCTAACCGAGGACGCTGGAAGACCCAACACGGGTTGGGGACCGGAGAAAGCCTCCTCTGAGCCTTGTCTAGCAATCTCATCGGAGATCTCGTTCCCCAAGATCCCAGTGTGACCTGGGACCCAGATAAGAGACAGAGAATTCAGCCTTGCGACCGAGTTCAAAGAGTTTTTGGTTTCACGAACTATTTTGGAAGTGGTTAAAGGGTTAAGCAAGGCCTTAAGCGCAGCCTGACTGTCACTACAGACACAAATGCTACGTCCCTTCCACCTGTTCTTCACAACATAGTTCATGGTCATTAGGATTGCATAAGTTTCCGCTTGGAAAACAGACGCATATTTGCCTAACGAGAAGTGAAGTCTAATGTTGTCGACTTCCACGAAGACCCCAGCGCCAGACCCTTGACTGGTTTTGGAACCATCCGTGAAAATACGACTACATTCCATTCCCGGCTCAGATTCTGACCGAAGCCAGTCCTGGACACAAGGAAAGTCGACTCTGAATTTGCGCATCAGCTGGAGTTCTGGTGTCATTGCATCAGACGGCATATCCATAAGACAGGAGTCGTAAGATAAGTGTCGCGCAAGTTCATCAAAGTTCCAGAGTGGAGTATACCAAAAACCGCCCCGCCTAAGACGATGGATGGCTTTGATAGTGCAACCCATGATATAAGTATCAAGGGGCGGTAAGTTCAGCAAAGCGTCTAGAGCAGAGCCAGGCGTACTCGGGAAAGCTCCTGAGCAGCCGAGACAAGCCGTTCTTTGGAGTTTCGAGCAAAAAGCAACCACATATTTACGCGAGAGCCCCTTCCACCAAACAACCGACGCATATGCGAGGAATGGTCTTATCATAGCCGTGTAGATCCAGAGAACCTTATTCGGTGATAAGCCCCAAGTCTTGCCAAAAGCACCCTTACACTGCCAGAAGACTGAGAGCGCCTTGGATGTTTTCGACTCGACGTGTTTAGACCAATGAAGTTTCTTATCTAAAATCACTCCCAGATATTTGGCTTCATTGGAAATGCGAATGGTGACGCCTTTTAGTACTGGCTGAGTCAGACCGGTCAAAATCCTCCTTCTCGTAAAAAGAACAACCTCAGTTTTAAGAGGATTCACCGAAAGCCCACTCCTAGTACACCATTCATCGATAATGTCCAGCGCCGCCTGCGCGTTAGCACAGACCGTCGACAGGCATGGCCCGACAGAAAGTACGGCGACATCATCCGCATATGCCTGAGCGTAGACGTTAGAACTATTTAGAGTGTTCAACAGAGAGTCGACCACCATGCACCATAACAATGGAGACAGAACGCCACCTTGCGGACAGCCCCTGTTTACCCCTGTCATAACATATTGGCCACAATCCGCATCCACTACCAAAGTTCTATTCATTAGCATTGCTTTAATCCACAACACTAATGTTTCATCTACCCCGTGTTGTCTGGCAGAGTCGCACATGCAGTCAAAAGTCGCATTGTCAAAAGCACCCTCAATGTCGATGAAGATACCCATCGCGTATTCTCTCCTATCAAGCGCGCATTCAATTCTGGCCACTAGATTTTGAAGTGCGGTCTCACAGGATTTCCCACGCTGATAGGCATGCTGCATCACCGATAGTGGATGTAGTTTCAAAGCAACTTTGCGCACGTGAAATTCTACCTGTCTCTCCATACTTTTCAGTAAGAAGGATGTCAAACTTATAGGTCTGAAACTCTTGGGGAGCGAATAGTCTTCCTTACCAATTTTCGGTATGAAAGCTACTCTGACAGTCCGCCAAGGTGTAGGAATATATGCCAGCGCCAAGCCAGCGGTGAAAATTTTTTTCAGAGTTGGCAATTGCTGATCTATACCCTGTTGCAGCATAGCCGGATATATTACATCGGTGTCAGGCGATTTGAAACCATCAAAAGATGCCACAGCATATTTGATGGCCTCATCTGTTACCACGGCTGATGCAATATACCAACTGCGCCGAGTTTTCTGACTTAGATCAAGCTCTGCCTGGGTAAGCGGGCCAAGCTGCGACCTAGTGATTATCCGATTGCCAGGAAAGTGAGTCTCCAGCAGAAGACTAAAAGTTTCCGCTTTTGTCTCAGTAAACCTGCCATCAGACCGTCTGAGTGACTCCGGTTTGGTCGGCTTACCTCTTTTGAGGACTTTAACCAACCTACTGGTTTCACCGAGTGTCTCGATCTTTTCACAAAAATCTCTATAAGAAGCACTTTTCGACAAACGAATTAACTTCTTATAGTCTTTTTGCTTCAATCTAAAGAGATCCCAGTCACCTTCTAAATTTGTCTTAAGAGACCTATTCAGAAGTTTTCTGGATTCTTTCCTAAGCCGCTGCAGTTCCGGGCTCCACCAGGGAACCGGCGTTCTGCAGGAGTTTTTTGTCATTGGACACGCCAGTTCAAAACAGTTGGAAGGACACTGGTCAGGTTTTGAACAGTATCCTCAACCTTTCGTTTCGTTCTGAGTTTAGTTGGAGTTTTGACAGATCTGTCTAGCTCTTTCCTAAACCGCACCCAGTTGGTTTTCCTCGGATTCCTCCTCTCCTGCAAAGTTAAAGCTTCGCATTCGATTTGGAAAACGATGTATCTATGATCTGATAAGGACACTTCCGGCAGTACCCTCCAGTTAGTAATCGACTTGAAGTACCTATTAGATAAAGTCAAGTCAATTACCTCCTGCCTCCTTGCCGTAACAAAAGTTGGCTGGGAGCCAACATTGTTTATTGTCATACCAGATGATAGTATAAAGTCTAGGAGATGGTTTCCTCGTATGTTGCATTTGCTGCTGCCCCATAGTACTTACATATACATTTATATGTACATAGATATCTCAAAAGGAATTGTACTAAAGAAAATCCGTAATGAAATTTGAAATTCGATCAAGAACCAAATACATTTTCAAAATTGTTACCATTTTCGCTTTTCTCATTTTTCGGTTGATTTCGTTTCCTTTTTTGTTTCATTCTTAGTCCCTGACCCTGTGTTCGGAAATGTTGGGCCTGCGGATTTTGAGTTTGGGGATTTTTTCTTACATTTTCCAAGTGGGGATTTTGTAGTTTGGGGATCTTGAGCTTGGGCATTTAGAAGGTTTCCCCTATTTAAATACAACTTGCGATACAACATTGTAATAAAATATTAAGAATTTGCTGGAATATTATTCAAAGAAAAATATACTTGTTATCTTTACATCAGGTATCGTAATAATGAACATATCTACGGAATTCTTATTTTATTAAATTCTTCTCAGCGCTGCGTATTACATTATAACTGAACAACAATTAAACTTCTTTATTAAAATTCAATGGCAGATGGCTGTTGTATGGATAGCGTGATAATTGCACAATATTCTGTACCCCTACACGACGCGATAATGCAGAAAATGGTCATCATATGGTTGACCGACTGTATAATCGTCAGTATGTACAATGTACATACATATTCGTTTATAGCCAAATGAACCGACGAGTTAGTTTATGTCAGATTTATTGTTCACTCTTTGGTGTTTGGCAAATACTGTGTTGTGTAACTTTGTGGATGATCATTTCGCTATAACTATTGATGAGTGAATCCTACTTGTACCTTGGACTGCAAGCTAAAGAGAGTACATTCCACGAGTACATTTCACGTGTTGAAAGGAATTCGTATAATTTTAATATATAAATCTGGTAGGATTTAAAATTTTTTGTTGAGTCATAGGAATACACGCAAGTCAAAATAGTTACCCCGTGATTTCCAACTGGACTATATCTGCTTATCTATCCAATGATGTGTGCACAATACCAACTACGCAGTTGAAACTGGACAAGCTCAGCACCGTTCTTACTTCTGCCCTTAACTCACCTTTCGACGAATCCTGTCCCACAACAACGCGGAAGATAGGCAATCGTCCGCCATGGTAGAGCGCAGAACTCACCAATTTTCGCTGCATAAGCAGAAGAAATTTCAATAGAGCCAAATAAACAAGGCTACTTATAGACTGGGAGATCTACAAAGAAAGCCTGACGAATTTCCTGGCGCAGTTATTGTCAGAGTAATGACAACACGCCTCAATCCTCTAGACTGCACAAGGACCTTTTCAAAAGAACAACTGTACCAAATGTCCTCATGAATCCCAATGGATCCAGGATAGAATCAGATGAAGAACCGCTTAACCTGATTATGAATACTCAATTCCCCGGCTGCACGATTATACCCAGCGACGAATCTGCCCTGGTAAATGCTGCATGCCCACCAGTACCTCCTCATCTGATCAGTGAGGATAAGCTGAAGTGGAGGGTGAACAGCTTTGAACCATTGAAATCCCCGGGCCAGACGGTGTTTTTCCGGCTCAGCTCAGATCAGTCCAACGTCATTTCTTCTCAAGATTCTGAAAAAGATTCTAGGCCATCATTGATAGCATCTTACTATCCATAGTGGTTCTACCTATACTATGAGCAGAGGGGTTTGGTATTTAAGCGTACCACGCTATATTGATAGGCGATTTCTCGCCGCAACTTCGAGATCTCAATAGGAACAAGGCATTACTGCCGATTTGAATTCCAAGATAGATCTAATTTTATTCTTGACATTTCATACCTTAAATACTATTAACATAACTGTTATACTTATCTTCTATCTTAGTTCTACTTACACTAGCGATTGTGGATATCTTATTCTAGATTCTTATTGGCTGTACACTATTCGATAGGATCTTATTACTATTGAGTGACGTTCAGTGCAATTGAGTGCATGACACACCAAGAATGTGTGACACAAGAGGAATGAACTCGATTGCACTTCACATGCTTCGTCACTTTGTTATTGTTTATGTTTTGGGCAGGCAGTGGCGTCAGTCAGTGGATACACTACACCCTGGCCCTTAAAAAAATTTTAGGAAGTAAATTAGCTAGTTTTCTGTTTATTTTTTTTTTTTGTTTTGATAATTTATGAACTAAAATTTTGTTGTTGCTATCTATTAATTGGTTTATAGGCTTTCAGTAGATTATTATGTACTTCTTTATGCAATCCGTTCTGGTTTATAATTGAATTAACTCCTTTTCTTTCTAATATCTTGAATGGACCGATATATGGTGCTTGATGTTTTTTTCTATTTTCTACTTTGAGTAATACTAAATCGTCTACATCTAAATCTAACTTGTTGTTGTGTTTTTGGTTTTCATTTAATGTTCTTGTTTCTTTTATTTTCATTGTCATTTCTTTCGCTTTAGCGAGTGCATATTGTAACCTGATTCGTAGCTCGTGAGCATAATTGTCATAGTCATAAATTTTTGTTTTGTTATTTATGGTGTCGGAAGGTAAGCATGGTAATTTGCCATAGATGAGTTCATATGGTGAATACCCGGTATCTACATGTAGTGTCGTATTATAAGCAAATGTGAAGTATGGGACCCATTTATCCCATTCATTCTCATTTACAAATGACAACAAAAATTCGTTAAGTGCCCTGTGATTTCGTTCAAGTGCGCCTATCGTTTGATGGTGGTATGGAGAAGATAATGTTTGCTTGATCTTTAATAGTGAACATATATTTGTTATCAGTTCGTTATTGAATTCTGTCCCTCTGTCTGATTTTAGAATTTTAAAATGTCCATATTTAAGAATGAATTCCTCTACCAAAGTCTTAGCTATTGTCGTTGCATCTTTTGATGTCATAGGATATGCAACAATGAATTTCGTTAGCTCGCACTGCATTGTAAGAATGTATCTTTTTTCATTTGATAATCTTAATGGTCCGACAGTGTCAATTGATACCACTTCAAAACTGTTGTTGGGAGTGTCTGTTATTGTCTGTGGTTCTTTCGTATGTCTTATTTGTTTATTTCTTGCGCATGAGTCGCAGTTTGTTATGAATTTCTTTACCATTTGGCTCATCTTTCGCCAGATGTATCTTTGTCTTAGTTTTGATAGAGTTTTTCGTACACCTAAATGTCCTCCGTGTACAGAGTTGTGGAATTCATCGATGAGTTTGTATTTGGTAATATCATCAAGTACTTGTTTGGGAGCGTTATATATTATGATTTTCAGCTTATGATTCTGGCCATTTATTTTTATATTTGCGTCCGCTTCTTTTAATTTTTCTTTTTCAAAATGTATAAATATTTCATCATCGCTCATTATAGCTAGCTCATTTATATTTTCTTTCTTCATTCTGGATGCTAATTTCTTCAGTGTCGACTCTAGTGTCGCTGAGTTATCATTAGATCCTGTATACATAGTATTTGTTTCTACTCGTACATCTGATGTATGCTTCCTCAAATTCGAATCTGGATTCGTTGATTTATCGCTACATCGCACGTGCACAAGATTGTTATCAATCGTAATTTTTGAATTCCTAGCATTTTTATCAATATTTATTTTTAATTTCTTCGTGTTTTTGACGTCATTGATGGATATACATTCCCAAATTTGAAGTTGATCAGGCTTCTGCTGAGAGTTGCATTCTTCCTTATTATTGTCCGTTTTCGTATTCTTGGCAATGCTCCTTGTGATGATTTTTTTTTTTTTTTTTTTCATCGATTTCTAGTGGTATCTGATATCTTGTATACGTTTAATGGCTTTCTGGAGTACTCACGTATTCCGAGCCGCGTTCGTTTCCCTCGTACTGGTCGGTATTTGATGTCCGTACTTGATGTGTCATATTTCTATAAGCGCTTCGATTGTTGTTGTTGTTTTGGGGTCGGAAGTCGTTGGAGGTGTTGTTTGTATTGTTGTAATTGTTTCGGTTATTGTTCCAATCATTATTGGGTCGGTGCGGGTTTCGATTGTTGTTCCAATTGCTATTATGTGGGCTACTTCGATTTTGGTTCTTGTTATGGTATTGTGGATTTCGTCTGTAATGCATCAACGAGTGTCGAATGTATAAATCGACGACTGCATTCCCTGTGAATGTTGTCATGGCTTGCATAACCATTCCCAGCTTATAATCTGACATGTTGTTTTCCTGTTCTTCTTTTCCCTTAAGTAAACTATTTATTTGGCTTGCTATATCCCTAAAATATGTTTTTGCTTCTTCTAGTTCTTCGGTTTCTGTTTCTTCTAGTAGTATGTCTCAAATTTGCGATATTTCTAATTGCCTTTTTTTTGTATGTATTCTCTACTATATACTCTATTTGGACTTTTTTTGTATTATTCTTTAGGATTGCTAACAATAATTTAGATTAGTGCATATTACTTTTGTTATTTATTTATACATAGCTTATTTTATTCCTAATTATTTGCCTGTGTACATATATTTTTTTTTTATAGTACCTAAGTATTTATTTTCAAATATTCATCATTATTCATTAACATAGGTTGTTTTTTGTTCTTGTTGAAATCTCGTTGATCACGTTGATTCATTTTGATGATTCACACTAGTTGGGTATGATCCCTTGGTGTAATCCTGTGTGGGCTGCGTTGTGGTATCGTAACTGGTTGAGCCATCTGCAATTGTTGGACTGTTTGAATACTGTTCTGGCATCTGGAATTTGCTTCGGATAGACTACTCGTCTAATATATTGCAAACCAACAGACATAATATTAGCTCTATAAAAGTATGCGTAGGGAATACTAAGCATTGGACCGCTAAATCTCTTCTGATGCGACATCGTACTGTTGTAATGTCTTCCTTCTGGTTTAGCTCTCATCTTGACGTCTGGTATCAATCAATCAAATCTATCGATTTCATTGTCGGTCAAAGTAAAGTTACTTCGTCGTCGGTGATAAAAGATAAAAGATAGAACCTACACCGTGAGGTTCTGGCCCTCTTCTTCGCTTTTTATTTCCTTGTGCGAAGATGGCAGGATCGACGTTTGCAGGATTGCCATGTAGTGGTTCTACCTATACTATGAGCAGAGGGGTTTGGTATTTAAGCGTACCACGCTATATTGATAGGCGATTTCTCGCCGCAACTTCGAGATCTCAATAGAAACAAGGCATTACTGCCGTAGATCTAATTTTATTCTTGACATTTCATACCTTAAATACTATTAACATAACTGTTATACTTATCTTCTATCTTAGTTCTACTTACACTAGCGATTGTGGATATCTTATTCTAGATTCTTATTGGCTGTACACTATTCGATAGGATCTTATTACTATTGAGTGACGTTCAGTGCAATTGAGTGCATGACACACCAAGAATGTGTGACACAAGAGGAATGAACTCGATTGCACTTCACATGCTTCGTCACTTTGTTATTGTTTATGTTTTGGGCAGGCAGTGGCGTCAGTCAGTGGATACACTACATTACACTATATCATCCACCCAATTGAAAAGTTGTTGTAGTGAGCGCCGTAGCGCAGTGGTTAGTATGTCAGATCAGTAAATAAAAGTTTCTTGCTTTAAGACACTGTAATAATGTGCATCCTAATATTTTTGTTTAATACGCTGAAATATGGTCAAATCTGTGTAAGCCGTAGATATGTCGAGTCCTGCTATTGAAAGCAAGAAGAAGTTTATGCTCAGAACCGGAATCCCTTCAAGGGTAAAGAACTTCGAAATATGATATTATAAGTTGATTGAATGGAGTTTTGTTTCAGGTGGAGTAAAATAACTACACTGCCAGAGTTTCCTTAGTGCCCCATATATACGGCCAACAGCAAGATTTACGTGGTCATTACAGGAGAGGTTCCAAGTCAGCTTGTATCGAAGGCTAATAATAGAGTTCATACATGTTATTTTAAAATTATCAAGGTATACTGGGGGAAAGTGTTCCATATTAAAATTCCGTTTGAAAAACAGTATTTTAGGTTCAATTAGGGTTTTACGCGGGTTCAAAGTCAGACAGTTGGCTACTCATCAGCCCTGAATAGCTTTAAGATCCTCATTTACTCTGCAAATAAGGTACTCAATAAGACCAATTGGCCTTGATAAATAAATTTGGATATCGTCTGCGTATGAATGAAACGATACGTGCTTACAAACTTTGGGCAAGTCAGTAGCGTACATGAAAGAGAGAATAGGACTTAGCATGGACCCTTGAGGTACCACCAGCCAAAATGGTTTTCGCTTCTGAGATGGTCCTGTTGACAGCAACTGTCTACCTTTTGTGTCGTAAGTAACTCTCTATTAAACGACCAGCTGAGATACTAAATCCAAAACAAAAGAGAAGTTTACTACATAGTACTTTGTGTTTGACTCTGTCAAAAGCCTTAGATAAATCCAAATACCTGCTTTGGGGAGAGCCTTACATTCATTCATTGTGCCAAATATGTATATGTAGTGTACACTATGTAGTTGAAAAATCATTCTCAACCAGTTTAGTTTAGTTTACCTTAGTGTCATTTCTGGACATAGAAGGAGCGTTCAACAACGTTGAAACAAGTTCGATTGCCAATGCCGCCCGTGCCGATTCCGTCCTTGCCCTGAGCAGTAAAGGGTATTAATATTTCCTTCGGCGCGGAAATTATAAAAAAAATAATGCCCTACGCAAGTTCAACAGTTGCTTAACATTTTGCGTTGACCCGACGAAGACCGAGCTAGTCCTATTCATCAGAAAACAAAAACTCCCTGACTTCACTCCACCCAAAATAATCCTATCTTAAACTTTCCAATAGTGGTAGCTAATTAGGACTAAAGCTTGACCGCAAGCTCAGTTGGAAAGAGAATGTCGTTGAACGTACCAGGAAGTCGTTGGTTGCCCTATACATATGTAAAAGGACAGTAAGCTCCAGTTGGGCCCGACAAAACATCTTGCATTGTCTATATACGTGGTGGGTAGTAAAATCGATTCTCATGTATGGAGTCCTGGTATGGTGACTGACCTTGGAGCAGACTTCGAACACACTTAGACCAGTGATAGGTCCTTTGTAATACCACATTGATTATGTAATCCCTACTACTCGTTGAAACCATTTTGAGCTTCTCATGAAGCGTAAGCGGCTTCCAATATTTGTGTTTATCAGATGGCCTAAATCGTTGTAGTAGAAATCTCCTAAGTAAAGCTTCCTTCTGTGGGAGAGAGCTGGGCATGTAAAAGGAAGGTGGTAAATGGTTTTGTCCTCTATTTCGTCTATACAGCTATTGCAATAATCATTCGAATATACGGCAAGCCTTCTTGCATACATGCCTATTAGACAGTGCCTAATAATGGCACCTACTGTAGTGCCAATATGCAATCTGTTGAAAGAAATCGAATTCTTAGACCGTTTTAGATCCAGCTTTGGTTTTGAATTGATTGCTGTTTGGCTATCTGAAAAGATGCGATTATCTTTAGCCGATATAATTTTTTTTTTTTCAGCCAAGATAAGACTTCCTTAACCCTTTATTGCATAGCATATCATACATGATATGCTTTTTTTATTTCATGTTTTCACGCATTTTTTACGGAAAATTTCCAATCAGTGAGTGCATATTCTCACAAACGCAATGTAATTTATTTTCGCATCCAGAGTTGAGTGATTTTCTTCAGTCGCTGCATTTACCGTTAGCCAAAAAGTGCAAAGGTTAGTTTTCTTAAGCTCTTGTGAACATTATTTGATTATTATTATTTGATTTGTACAATGTTTTGAGTTTAAATATTACATATTTACAAAGAAAAGTAAGCACAAAGTCATAGATATCATATATGATATTTCATGCAACAACGAAGTTCAAAATTCACTTATCATTATCATATATGATAATGTATGTCATATATGATATCCTATGCAGTAAAGATAATTCATTACGTGCAATTTTTTAGTTTCAAATGGCCTCAAGAATTATATCTGATGAAGAAATTTTGAAATTGATATGCATTTGTGATGAGAATAAGGGTGAATGTGAAGGTGGAACTGATTTGGACAATGCTGATTTTTATTAAATTTAACTTAAATAAGAAATGAGGAACCAGAACACTTAAATTCTCTTGAAGATATCGAATTCTAGGAAGATAATCAAATTAATAATGAGCTCTTTGACATTGAGTCTTTGTCCATTATAAATGCAGAAAATCTAAATGTCGTGGTTGGACGAACGTCACCAGCTCGAGAACTTAAGACCACTGAGGCCCATTATTCAAAAATGATTTGGAAAAAGTTGGATTTTATGGCGAAAATTTAGAATTCAAGAGAAGTTCGGAATTACCTAAGAATATTATCCAACTAAACACACCCTACGCTTTCTTCAATTTTCTATTTGATACCGACATTATTGAATTAATCGTAGCTGAATCTAATTTGTTTGCTTGCCAATGTGATACAGGTAGTAAGGGACTTGAGTTTAGTAAAGGACTTTGTCTACCTCGGCTCTGCTATTAAATCTGACAATGATACAAATGCAGAAATCAAGCGAAGAATAACTCTTGTTGTTGTTTGGGCTAGTAAGGCATTTCAATAGTAAAGCCTTATCTCGAACAACTAAGGAGACTCTGATCATCCTAGTCCTGCTTTACGGCGCTGAAACATGGACTTTATTGAAAGTGGATGAAGATATCATTGGTCACTCCGAGAAAAGTTCTTCGTAAGTTCTTCCGTTCCCGTTTGCGTTGAAGGGTTTTAAAGGAGAAGTTTCAATAACGTACTATACGAGCTGTACAGCGACATCAACCTTGTCAAAAAGAACTGCGTATTGGACGTATGAGATGGCTAGGATATATAGAGCGGATGGACACCAACGCTACGGGCCGTAAAGTCTTCGAATCTAACCCGGAGGGACGACGCAGCAGAGGACCTCCTTGCCGTAAGTGGCGCCCACAAGTTCAAGGGGACTTCGACCAACTTGGAGTGCGCAACTCGAGGCAATTAGCTAAAGATCGAGATAAATGGAGAGGTGGAGTAGAGGAGAAGTTCACCTCAAACTGTAGCTCCTAAGTAAGTAATGTGATCCAGACAAGAAATTCACTGTAACGGCAGAGAAAACCATGTCTCTAGCCGATTTCAAGATACCGGTGCCGGAAACAATTTGTCGTTTGGGTGGTGAGGAATCAAAGCGTGGAAGGTCAGCACCTGATTCGTCGGACGAAGTTCTAGATGGTTCTAACCATTTATCTTTTTAACCATATGCTTCAACTTTTAAGGTGTAAGTTGCCTGGGTGTGGAACATTAACATTTGCCAAATGTGCAGAATGTGAAACAGCGCTTTGCTTTAATAAGGACAGAGATTGTTTTCAAGATTTTCACATCAAATAATTTCTCTCCTCTTGAAAATTAAAATTTTATGAATATAAACGTATAAATAACTTAATTTTGAATTTTTAAGTTTTGTTGTTTTAGTTATGTATTTTGTTACAAGCGTTAACATTTTATATTATTAATAATAGTTAGAAAAAAGTGAAATAAAACCAATTTTGAGATGTCAAAAAAGTGTGTCTTATCGGCATGATATATCATATTTGATATGTATACAAATTGCTCAATATCTCAAAAACGGCTCAATATTTTTAAAAATCACTATCATTTTCGTAATCAGGTCGATAAAATACATAAAAGAATATTTTTCCCCTTAAGAAAAAAAAAAGCATGCAGTAAAGGGTTAATCGCCATAATGTTCGCCTGAAACATACTATAATTATTTGGAACGCGGAAGGAGAGGTTAAGATTAAGGTCAGGTCAAAGAAACCACCTCCTCCAACCCCATCCTTGGTCTTTGTGTCGGCGTCGGTCGGTGTAAAAATTAATCGACTTTTCTTTTTCTAGGAATACTTCTTCTTCCCAGAATTAGTTGTATACCACTCGTTAAAACAGGTTTGAGCACTTGCTTGTATATACATATCCGTACATACATAAGCAGTTTGTTATATGCAAAAGGTTTACCAATAAGCGCGTCAGAACTTTGAAATCTTTGTGTAGGAATACTTCTATTTCGTCGATTTTTGGCAGAAGAGCGTTTGCGTTCCATGTTAATACTTTAAACAACTGTTTCATATTTATACCTGCGTTCATGTTTTGCGGGTCGAGCTCAACCTTGCTAAATTTTTCAATTATGAGTTTATACGACTTACTTTGCTACTCAAGTTTCGCGAGACTTATGGAAAAAACTTGTGAGATTGGATCCGTCGTAGTACCGTTTTGTTTAATTTTTACTTTTTTTTTTATAATTTGCGCGCGACAAAGGGATTATCATTCCTCTTATCCTGTTTCTCACGGCTCTGGCATAGGGGAAAACGGGAGAGAGGAACAGAGGAGATGTCGGCTTGCATTCGCTTGTGTATACATTTGGGCGTCAAGGAATTGCCGCTTTTCCTTCCGTACTTTTACTTGTTCATCTTTCGTTTTTTCCTTGATGCATTTTCTTTCTTTCATTGCTATTTTTAAGCGTATCGTGTCTTTTTTGGACCTCTTCTGGCATTTTGCAACCTTGATAATTCTCAAAAAAAACAACAAATATTTGGCGCAACAGGTCTTTAAAGTGCCAGGGCCTAGCTTCTCGCAACCACTCATGTTGTGTGCGTTATATTTTTCACACGAATGGAAGGGACCTACAATTTAATGCCGAATCCGAACGGCGATTTGAGAAGCTTTTTCGTGACAACAATACTCTCGGATGTTTGTCAGACGCTCGCGAGAGGTGGGGATTGTCTGGGATTCGAACTTGGAACCTCATGCGTAGTAATCCGACACACTAACCACTTACGCCACGGCGCCCACACCTTGATAATTCGTTCGGTGCTTTTCTCTACAGTGTATTGCAAGCGGCTAGGAGCTGCTTTTTTAAGTCGCACTCTTCCGAGGTTTACCCGCACATTTCACACATCACGGCTCTTTCTGGCAGTAGATCTGCAGCGCTTGCACTGCGTGATCGATGTTGTACTCTTACGCATTCGTTCGATTTTGACCACGATGTTTAGAATAGTAATACTGTAAATTTCATCTTTATTTTCGGTCTTATCAAAACTTTGCATGAATCAAGAATTCTAAAGCCTTTGTCTTAGAGATCGTTCATAACGTCTTCTTGCTACAACACGCAGTGGCTTTTCATATGTATACCATTCTCGGTATTTAATTTTTGCGGCACTACTCGGCAGCCGTCGGAGTCATCGACGTTGATCTTCCACATACTGTTGTGGAGACAACGTTCCTTTGAGGAGGCCATGCCACTATTATTGTCCGCAATTCCAAACACGGTTATTGGTGGTGGAACACGTAAATTAACTTGAAATTGCTTCACTTGCATTTCATCGTGCTTTTCTTCTTTTTGTGGCTCGACTGCAGGTGAAGAACAAGCTTTACGTTTTTTGCTAACTCTATTTCTTTCGATCCAATTTGTTTCGCGTATTAAACTTTCTCCGTACCCCTGGTATTCGCGACTAGCTGAGCATTCTCTTTGGAGGTGCGACTTCTTTAAGCCTATTAACATATATTTACAACTATCCCCATAATTGATTTAGTAGTGAATATCCTCTTGACATTTTCTTTATTGTCAAAAGTGAGCGAATAATGGCGAATGCCTTTTATTTGTCACTGATTTCCCATTGGTATTTTAATTTTCTCATTTTGTATTAAATTGCTGGCTTCCAGAGCTTGAAATTCTTTTTGAATTAAGTTTTGAACGATTTCTTTTGCATCGCACGATGAATGAATACCTCTAGTTACTACTTTTATCGACTTTGTTGCTTTTTTTTTCGTACGAGTGCCATTGTATTTTATTTTTACTCAATTCCTCAACGACAGATCTACATGCTATGCATCAGCGTCATCGACACTGACTTTCTAATTGTCCAATGATGGTCTTTAGGTCGCCATCTAAGGTTATGATTGGAGGTGGTGTAATTTGCCTGGTGCTTTTATCATTAGCTTTCTTGTGAGGAGCAGCTTTAACTGGTATGTCTTTAATTCCTCATTTTTTTTGTGCTCAGTATTGCAACTTTTAATACTCGTACTACCTTTTGCTAAGTTCTTGTAGAAGTCTTAGGACTATTCTCTGCTTTTCGCTTTTTTGATGGGGGTTTACTTTTCTTTCTTTCAGTTTTGACTACAAGTTCGTCCTCATCTGTGTGAAACTCAGGTTCAGTATTTTCTTGGTTTAGCTGAACGGAACAACCCTTGGTAAAGATTTTGTTGGCGGAGTTCTTTATGTTTTTGAACTCCTACTGCTGGTTTATTGTAAAAGCAATAAATAGTCCCTCCCACAATCCATGGTACCGATCTCCGAAGAGAATGTATTTTCCAGCTTAGCTGATGTGCCACCTGGAGTGGCGGAGTCTAGCGGCAACAATGAGAGGTATTGATTTGACGCTATTTACCAGATCACATTTTCTGCAGTTTGTATATAAGAACTGAATCGCCCTTAGCAGGGAACCATCAATATCAATCTTATACTTCAGTAAAACACTCCAGAGTTTGCCTCGAGGAACCATATCATATGCTTTCTCCAAATCCACAAAACAGCTGTAGACAGGTTTAGCATACTCCCAAGCCTTCTCAAGTGCTATTCTGAGAGTGAACAACTGGGCGGTTGTGCTTCTGCCGGGACGAAAACCGCATTATTCATCCCTCAAGCTATCCTCAACCACAGCTCCGGAACGCTTTCCTAACGCCCTACCAAAGACTTTTCCAGGAAGACTTAAAAAAAGAGATACATATATCCGTACACCTGTAGTTGGAGCAATCTCTTTTGTCCGCTTTTTTATTATATTTTTATATTTATTATTATATAAAGAAAAAAAAATATATATATATATATGTACAAAATATTTTCGGAGAAATGTGCGCAAATGCAAATAAAATGTAGTAGATAGTAAGAGACTCGAAAGTGTAGTAATTATACATATACTAATTAAGTAGCAAGTATGGTAACGCTGGTTGTAATTCCTCAGAATTTCGTTCGCCTATTTCAATCGGAGGATATCGTCCCAGTGCTCTCTTCTTCTTTTCTGAGTTCTTCCCGTATTTTGTATGCTCCTATCCCTAAAAAATGTTCCGGTGCAACGAACGGGGTGTCTGAACCATTTCTTCCTAGTTCATCGGTTGCTTCATTTCCCTCCACTTCTACATGCCTTGGCCCCCAGTAGAGAGTTACTTCATTAGTTTGACCCAACCTGTTGACATTGATTTTGGTGAGACACTCTCATACCAGTCTGGATCTGATCTTATGTGAGTTCAGCGCCTTGAGAGGCGGCTTGGCTATCTGAGAGATGATGGGTCTGACTATCATCATGTACGTACAATTCAGTGAAGCTGGACTGCACCTCCAGGTTTTACCTGGGATGTTCGTACACACCCTAAGTGCTCTAGTGGCTTTAATTACAGTTTCTACATGTTCCTACCAGAGAAGTTTAGTGTCCAGTGTTATGCCCAGATACTTCCAGTAGGGTAGGTTGCGCATTTTGCTGTCTCCTGGCTCTCCAGTGTATCATAAACCGTGAACCAGTCAGCTGGTAGATTGCGGTTTCGGTGGATCTTTCTGCTTTGTAGTCGTGTTGATTGTGATGGAGAGTTATTCTTTCTATTCTTTTGTGGTTGCAGTGACCTTTTCTATCATTTTTAGTATGAAGGAGGTCAGGCTAACGGGTTTAAAGGGTTTTGGTTTCTTTTTCCCGCTTTCGGGATGAATAGTACCTTTGCCTTTCTCCAGATTCTTTGTACATAGCCAAGTGTTAAACTGTTTCTTATTAATCCTAGGAGGTGAGGCATAATGGTTTCCTGGCCTCTTTCCAGTAGGATATGGAATATACGGGTGCTTTGAAAGATGTTGAGGGACCAAGTTAGCCGTTGTTCCGTGCAGATGTTTTCTGCCATATCTAAGGCAGGACAATCACACAGCAGATGGCGAACAGATTCAATTTATTGTTCATCCCTGTAGCTTCTGTAATTGGCACAATGCCCAATAATTATGCCGGAGATGGCCCGTGTGTTACGACGACTAAGTTTCACAGGAGAAATGGATCTGTTCTGCGTCAAGATGAACCCAGCGTCGGTCACGGCTAAGGACAGCGATAGGAACACTCTCTGGCCACTGTCTCCTAAGGATGCACTAATGCAATAGAGTGATTTTCGTATAAAAAAAAATAAATACTTGGATCAACAGCTCTTTAAGTGCCAGGGCCTTTTTTTTGCGCAGCCACTTATGTTGTGTGCGTCATACTTTTCACACGAATGGAAGAGACCTACAGTTTAGTGCCGTATCCAAAGGGCAATTAGTTTTGAGAAGCTTTCTTGAGACAACAATACTCCCGGATGTTTGTCAGGCGTTCACGAGAGGTGGGACCGTGAAAAAACTTTTTGGTGTTTTCTGCGATTCGAACTTGGAACCTCACGCACAACGGTCCGACACAATAAGCACTAACGCCACGGCGCCCAGTGATTTTCGTGTAGATTGGGAAATTCCTGCGACCATCTATGAATGATACCTTATCGACTTTTGACTTTACTGATGATAACATCAATATGAACGTTAAAATCTAGTTTAGGATCAAAATTTACGCCAAGATAGTACAGAAAAGAATAAAAAGAATTGGGCCAGTATGGCTACCTTGTGGAACACAAGGATGAACCGGGATCGGACTTAAGGTAATTCCTTCAAGCAAGGTTAAAATATATGTAAGTTCAGTTAAATATAAGTGCAACCACTGAACTAGTCACGGAGGGTGACCGAGAAGACACAATTTTTGAGTGAGAATTTTATGACTAACTTTATTAAAAGCTTTGCAAATAACAAGATGGCATTAGTTTGTAGGAACTTATCACTTGGAGTTACAACGTAATTAGTGAATTCAAGTAAATTTGTATTAGTCCAGTTTTGTCTAACACAGTCGTGCTGAAATTCCGTTATAATGGATTTACATGAGAATTCGATAAGTTTGTCGATGCTCGAAAAGGTTAGGTATACGAGACAGTTTTACTATGCATCTTTAGTTACTGATGTCACATTTGTTGCCTGACGTAAATAGATAGTTAACGTATGATTATTTCCAAATAGAGCGGAAAGTAGAAGAACGAAGAGAAAGACTAAATAATTTTACTAGAGGAGGGATCAGAAAATCTTTATACCTTTTTAAGACACATAATGAAAATTTATCATCGGAGAAGGAATCATCGAGATTAGAAATAAACCTGTGAAGTACATCGTTTGAAAGTGTTCAATTAGAAATACATTAATTACGAGGAGGTACAAAATAGTAAGCTGGGTAAGGGTTAGTAATCAGTAACATAGTAGACACTTTGCGAGAATTTCACATAGGCGTTACAAAGGTCTGTTGGGTCCATAAATACCTTCTTAAAATAAATAATTAAATAAATATTTGCGGCAACAGCTCTAGCCAAGCTTCTCGCAACCACTCATGTTGCGTGTGTTATATTTTTCACACATATGGAAGGGACCTACAGTTTAATGCCGTATCCGAAGTGATTTGAGAAGTTTTTTCGTCACAATAATTCTCTCGAATGTTTGTCAAACGCTCGCGAGAGGTGGGACCGTACAAAAAACTTTTTGGTATTTTCTGGGATTCGAACTCGGTACCTCAGGCGCAGAGATCCGACACACTAACCACTTACGCCACGGCCCCTACCTTACCTCCTCTAACCTTCATATGATATATATATTTCGAGCTCTTTTTTTTCTGTGTTAACAAAATTCCAGGTTTTTTGTTGTTCGACCAGTATACCATTACCAGCGCCAATAATGTAGTAAGGTTACGTTAGGTTGGGTGTATGGGTGCGCTGGTTATGTTTACTGTGGATGTCCGATAGACGATAAGTGTGTGATTTTGCTATTTCGGTCTTGTTTGTCTGCAAACTCGGTAACTACTGCAGATAAAAAGTGAAAAATTGATTGCATAAACTTCGAATATTGTAGCTTCTTCGACCATCCTAAAGTCGATTCTGTCTTAACTCGTCATAACTCCACTCGACTTACGCGGTTATGGCTTAAGGCCACAGATATATATACGTACCTATTCTATTATTGACTAAGAACATTGACATGCCTGACTGAACGTTTGAAATAAGGTACATTATGTGTATATATATATAATAGTCAAACATCGAAGTTCCGGCGCTCCTAGGTTTGGCTAGTCAAACCTCAGGTCTGACATAAAGTCTTAGTCAAAGTACCTTTGACTAACGAATTTTTGTCTAATCTTAGGAGAGACTAATTTGGACAGTCAAACGCCGAAATTCAATTTGAAGCAATCGGGGTTTGACCAGTCAGTCCTAAATTAGTGAGTGTTCGTTTTTTAGATTAGATATAATAAGAGCATATTTTTTAGTTTTAATGTTAATTGTTTCAATATTACAAGAATGGATTGACAAATAATCAGAATAAGTAGGTAATTACATTTTTTATTGTTATTTTGTATTATGAAAATAATTAATCAAAAAATTAGTCTTTATTTTGACAAGGTTATGCGTTATGGCATTTTGAGTTGCACAATACGTTTGATCTTTTACATTTACACATTTTTGGGGAGCATTTTTTATTACAGTGGCATTTTATAAAGCCATGGCCCCCAAACTTAGAATCCTTTGTACTGATCTCTCTTAGAGGCAGCTGAACGTTGGGTACATCTTCGAAATTAACAAATTTCTCTTTGCATTCTTGTACGAGTATCTGATTCCTAGCAAAAGTGTGTTTATTATTCCGTGTTTCGTTCCTACTCTGTATAAATCGTCAACTGTTTCATATTGTATTATGCCCAAAACATTTCGAGCATCTCCTTTTGCTCTATCGAAGCTGGGAATAGGTACAGTTACAGTTTTTCCCATCGCGATTGGCGGAATTCAGATAATTGTTTCATAACATTGGCCTGAGCTTGAAGACCTTCAATAGCCTTTTTTTTTTTTATACTTATATTTTCTGCCTGTGCACAACGAATGCATGTAACTTTACTTCCGAAGCCTTCGTCGTCTGTATTGAGTGTGCTGTCAGCGCACACAACATGCACGATCTGTTCACAAATTATGCATGTATGCGCGCCGGAACTCTTTTTTTAGCAAATACAACAAAACACATTTGAAGAAGTAGTTTCAACAGTTAGAGAATTTTTTTCTTCCCTTAGTGACAACGGTCCAGGGACTTTGTGAAAGTGGTGATCTTTAGCTTTTTCTCCAGTTGAAGTATCTTTCTCTAATGTGCATGACGGTCCAGGCGTTTCCATTTCATTTTTTTGGGCTAAAATTAAATTCACATACTTAGTTAAACGAGAATAATATGTAAATAACAGTTTTAAGTTAAAATATATGAAATACATACTTATGGTAGTAATAGTTTCTAAATAAAATCTTTAGATATAAGTTTTTTTTAATTAAGTTTGATAGAGGTGAAAGGTTCTAGATAAAGCAAGTTTATGTAAGTAACATCATTGAAATTAATAATGAAATCCAAAATTCCAGCGCTTAATGAAAAAGTTGCTACTTACTAGTATCATCAGTGTCATTTTCCTTCTCACCGGACGAATTTTTTTTTTATCGAATCTGCCAGTGTTTGAATTCCGACATGAGCTTTTCGTCCTAGAAAAAAAAAAACGATTCATAAAATGTTAAATTTATAGTAAGTACAATGCTACTTTTACGGTATTTTCTTACATTTATTTTTACATTACTTACCAAACATTACTTCAAACGATTGATTGATTGATTGGCGATTGTTGTATGCCATGATGGTATGTGCAATTTTTCTGCAGTTGACAAAATCGGAGGCCCTCACTCCAACGATTAGTTTTATTATCATCCATCCAGGCAAACAATATTTTCTGTACATCTTGATTGGCAAGCTCGATGCTTCCCTGACTTTGAGAGTGACGCGCTTTGCCATGCACTATGGACAATTCGGGCCACATTACTTTCAACTCTTCTACGACACGATTGGCAAATTCTCGTCCATTGTCTGATTGAAGCACAGAAGGCGCGCCCAAAGTACAGAAAATATCAAGAAGAATGCGAGCTACTTCTTGTGCTGTTTTTGTATGTATGGGAGGTAGTATCAAAAATGTTGTCAAATGATCTTGATAGTTTAAAATATAATTATAATCACGATCAGGACACGTTTGCATGACAATAAGGTCTTCTTGTCCCCGTGCGTGAATCTCTTTAAATAATAACGGTTTAACTACTAGTCCCTTTTTAGGGTGACTTTTCTTCTTCTGACACGTTTGACATAATTCTAAATAAAAGTTTATAGACTCTTTTGTGATATTTGCATACTTTTTATTCAAGGCTTTAATTGTGAGATCTCTACCACCATGACCACATTCGTGATGAGCACTTTCAATCACATCGAATAACTCGTCGTCTCTAACGTAATATCGGATATTTTTTGTATCGGATTATGGCTTAATCCATTTTTTTTTCGTCTCTGAAACACACAACGTCGTAGCGATTGAGACGGCGATACTATAAAGAAGTTTTCTTAATAGCTACTTCAGCAGATTCAACCTCACAGATAATCTCCTCATATTTCCGTTTATTCTCAATATGAAATGAACACTTATCTTTATTCAAATTAGTAATCTTCTGCTTAAACTTCGCTTTTAAAGCTTTTTTATCCATATTTTCAGTCACAACACAGTTTAATTCACTCATCTTTAAGTTTACGTCCGCACGTTCAATGTACAAATATGGAATAACAAATGAATTTATTGGAACAACGCAAAGAGTAGGCTAACATGTAAAAACATGTTTAAACATGTAACAATAAGTACTGCACAGTACAAATCGACGTTTGACCGAATTTGCTTTAGTCGGTCGCTTCTAGGATAGACTAGGCAAAGCCCAAACAGATTATTTGACTTTCGACTTTTGACTAAGAAGTTAGGTACTTCTAGGTTTGACTAAATATACATCAGTTAAAGGCCGAAATTGGAACCTATTTCCGGGCTCGTCGAAAGATGTTGGTCAAACCTCGGATGAACCGGTCATTCCGCGAGGAGGCTGCATATTGACCTTTGACTATAACATATATATCACACGTGCCACTTGGGTTTCATTTTTTTTTTTTTACTTTTGCCTGAGGAGGTAAAGTTCCTACCATAGCAAAGTTAGTTAATTTTATATTATCTTTAAAAATCGTTTAAGTGTACCGGGCTGTTTTTATGTAGTTAGTCATGTAGAAATATTTGTTTTAAAATTAAATATTTTTCCATTTCTATATTTTGGATTTTAGACAGTTTGTCAGAGCGAAAAATCAGATTTGGCGACAAGAATCCGAAGACAGACTCAATCACAAAATGCGAACGGCAGGAGATATTCCATCCCCAACATAGAAACGGTTTAACATTTCCATTTAAAAATTGCTTAATTATGCTAATATTTTACACATTTAAAAATTTTAAGAATAAATCGATAGTGGAAGAAACTATAAGAAATACTTTTATAACGGTGAATGGTCCTGGTCTTGTACTTTTTAACAATACCCATGTAAGATAGTTTGTTTTCTGTAAGCATTCAATCCCTAAGGCATTTTTCTATTTGTGCTGATATCGTTTTATTTTAAATGCGTACTCATATAAGAGCACTAACGAGCAAGTTGTGAAAACAAATTTTCGACAAGGTCACTCACTTGATGATAAACAAGAATTCAAAGTGCAAAGAAATCCAGATGGTAAGCTGAACATAGTATTTAATGACGCTTTTCTTTCTCAGAAGTCAGTGCCACAAGGAAGTACTACTAGTCTTGAAAAGCAAATACAAGATTCGAGCTTTCTCAGAGAAAAAGGTAACCGTTTCGGAGTTCTCCTTAAGTCTTAGTTGTCCAGAAAGAATTTGCTTTCTATTCTGCAGATATCTACTTTCCAGATGAAATCGATATTGATCCCAGATGCAAGCAAGATGGCAAATCATTTTGTACGGAAGTTCAAAATTACCCGGCCCTGGAAGTCGAGAATATCTTAAGAAGTCAGCTTTCTAAATTTGACGTTTTATTCGGGGATGATGACGTTCCACAACCGACTAATATAAGTCAACGCATGAGTCCTGGTGAGGATTCCCTGTGTAAAAGCGTTGAAAGAATTATTTATCCGAAGGCGGCCGAATCAAAGGACCTTAAATGGCTCTACATTGTCAATCAACAGAATTACACTCAAGCTGTAAAGATAGAAGAATGCTCGTAAGTATGATTGATCACTTCAAATTTGCCTTTTATTCACTAGAATGTAAGTATCTTTTGTTAGGCCATAACTTTTACACTGCGTATGCTCGACCGGGCAGATTACAAAACTCATAATTCAAATTCTGGAACTTCCATCTACCTATATTATGTTTGGTGAGGTGCATGTTCACTGCGTTCTTTAGTAAATCTATTGCGCTCCCCAAACTAAGGCTCTAGTAGTTGACGAAGTAGACCCGTGTCTGACAGGAGATAGGCACCTAGGTGATGTCTTCTTATTGTGGATTAGTGTTTCGCATTCCATAAGAAGGTGTGCGGGTGTTTCTGCGATATGGTGATAGAGAGATACTTTATTAACCTCTCCCAGTCTGTTAATCTTGGTCACAGTATTGCAATGTCCTGCCTGTGGTATTTCCTGTCGATGTTGAATCGCGCGCATCTTTCGTGAATTTCTGTTTGGAATATGCTGAGGAAAATTCCCAGAGATGCTCAGTATCTCGAGCCCAGAGCCTATAGATTGTTTCCATTCATCCGTGTATCATTTAGTAGTGTGTTGTTATCGGACTCACTGATCTAATCGTTTTATTGTTCGGCTTTGAGTCAAATTTCCTTTCAAAGCAGTATTTCTTGACCGCATCGTCTCTGAAGTGCAAATGCACTTCAGTACTGTTTAAAAAGATATGGCAGAATATCGTATAATTCTCGTAAACAAATACTTTACAACTCTGCCAGCAGGTCGTGTACAGCTGCTTTGCATGCTGTTGTATTGCATGTATTCTGCTAGTCAGATGTTATGTCCGTGGATTATCTGGACCAATCATTGACAAATTTTAGTTTACGTGCATACGATGCATTACAATGATATTGGAAGCGACATTACTTTTAAAGTATGCAAGCATTGGAGTCTTAATGTACACGTATAAATACATAATGTCGCCAGTCAGGTTTCCAAGTGAAACATACAGTTTAGAGTATTTTCGGGAATTTTAAAGATTTTTTTAATGGAGTATCTCAACATTTTTTCAAGTTTTTCATACTAGTAGATGTCCCAGGTGCAGGTTCATAAGTCCAGAGGCCATAAGTCCACAACCTTAGAAAGAAGTATGCCATAAGTTCACAACTATTGTTTTGGCTTATATGGTATAATGTATAAAAGCAACAACCACAACTATCGGAATATTTAATAATTTAATTTAATCCAATGAAGAGGAACAAAATTTATACAAATTTGCTTCAATATATTGAAATGCATGCGCATATGCGTCTTCAGATTTCTTACTCACAAGTATGAAGAGTAAAAGGTAAAGCTATAATTGATAAAGGAATATAAAATGTGGGAATTAAAGTTTATGATTAAAACTAGACCTTTGAAATTTAGTTTTTGAGAAATTTATAAAGTTTTTTTGAAAAGTTCGCGCGAATTGTTCAATATTCCTACTCTATAAACTTCTCAAAAACTAAATTTTAAATACTTTATTTTGTTACATTAAGATTAAGATTCAGTTTTTCAGAATATTATTAAGTAATACTCCGTACCTTTATACCCAAAGCGAGTAAATGCTCACAAACAAATCCGAAAGATTTCAGACCTATTAGTCTATAACCTTCTTCTTCCTTTTATCAGCGAGGTTATGATCCGAAAACTAGGGATCACAACCCTCCCACTTCACCGCATTTCTACTGATCCGCCTGTGGGGTTCGCCTATTTGACCTCAGAAAATATCGGCAGGCCTGCCGATTTTGGATCACTCGGTTACTGAGGCCAATGAAATGCCGATGTCGTCGCATTTGTCTGATCCAGGCGTTTATAGGCCTGCCTTTCCTACATCGCGATGTCTTTGGAACGTGCATAGATATTGCCTTTTTTACAGGGTTCAAATGATCTCTTCTTTGAACGTGGCAATACCAGCTGAGCCGGTCGCGCTCTAATTTTCGTACGATGGTTTCCTTGATGTGAAAGCTTCCACGGATCTTCGAACTTCTTATTCGATCAAGCTTGGTCACTCCTGCTGTCATGCGAAGCATCTTCATCTCAGCTGCCGTTAATTTACTCTCATACTTTTTGTACATCGTCCAACATTGTGAACCGTATGTGAGCGCTGGACGTACAACTGCGGTGTAGAGCCTTCCTTTCAACTTAGGGGGCATTTTTCTGTCACAGAAGATAGCGGAATTTTCTCGCCACTTCATCCACCCTACGCTTACACGATGATTGATGTCGTCATCACAAGTTGCTTTGCTATTGATCATAGATCCCAGATATTTGAACTTTTCGCACTTAGGAAGCACTGTTCCATTCAAATAAATGTCTGGAATAGGCCTGAGTGGATCAGAGAACGGGCAGCACAAGTACTCTGTCTTTTTTGAACTAATGCGATACCCATTTCCCTCCAAAACGTCCACCCACACATCAAGTGCTCGTTGCAGGGATGTAGGATCCTCACTTATGATGGCTCCATCGTCAGCAAAGAATAACTGATGTACCTTGGGGTCCATCACTTTACCTTCAAGCAGATAATCAAGGACTGTAATAAAGAGCAAAGGACTTAAAACGCTTCCCTGGTGCACCCCGACTTTGATTCGGAACTCTTCGGTTACTCCAGCGGGGCATCTTACTTTTGTCTTTGCTCCTTCGTACATGTCCATAATCATCTGTACATAGGTTTCTGGAACCCCTCGATGTCTTAGCGCCACCCATATCAGATCTCGTGGTTGTCTGTCGAATGCCTTTTCAAAGTCAACCAATACAATATGCAAATCTCTTAAGGAATCACGATGTTTTTCCATTATGATCCTTATACTTTGGATTGCATCTGTGGTTGATTTACCCGAGACAAACCCGCACTGATCATCAGATAGCCGTATTATTTTTCGCAGTCGGCTACCCAATACCCGCTCAACGATCTTCATGGTGTGTGACATCAGCTTGATCGAACGGTAGTTATCACAGTTTCGCGTATCACCCTTCCCTTTGTATACAGGGAGGAGGTAACTTTCCCTCCATTGATTCGGCATTGGATCACCTCTCACGAATTTGGAGATGAGAATTCTGAGCCATCTGAACCCGATGTCTCCCATCTTTTTCCAGAACTCAGAGGGTATTTCGTCTGGCCCAACCGCTTTTCGTTTTTTGGAGTATTTGACCGCCTCACTAACTTCTTCGACTGTAATGTCGGCTATTTCTTCACAGTTAGGGGTGGCTCTTGGAAAGTATAGCCGGGGAAACTGTTCATTTAAAAGCTCTTCACAATACTGTCGCCACCTCTGCAGAATTTTATCGCCATCCACAAGAAGCTGGCCATGAGCATTGCTAATGAACTTTGGCGAACGAATCTCCTGAGCATTGTTCCTTCTTTGGGCGGCTATTTTGAAGATAGTGGCACTCTTGTTCATACTGTGTCTTCGCAGCTCCTGGATAGCCTGGTTTGCATCAGCAACCGGGGAAAATATTTTCTCCAGCTCCCGATACAGGCCCTCCGTACTCTCTGCTTGAAGCTGGGCGCACTTCTTCTTCGCTTTTTTCTTGCAGCATCTGTATTCCATTTCAAGGCGAGCTTTTTCGTCATTATTATTAGAGGGGCACTTTGACCAAGCTTTGAAAGCCGCTTTCTTCTCATTTATCAGCTTCTTAGCTTCATCACTCCACCACCATGTTTCTTTGGCGTGTTGATGGTGGCCTTTTGAAGCTCCTAGCAGTGATTTGGCCTTATTTAAGCAAGTTCGCTGTAGGGAATCCCACATATTTTGTGCTCTGCACTCTTCATCCTCAGCTCCGTTGATGGTGTGAGAGAGGTAATTTTTCATTACGAAAACAAAAGCTTCGCCTTTTTCTTTGTCCAGATTGTACCACTTGATTTTCTCAGAGACCCTTGTTTGTTTGCTTTTTTTTGGTGTTTTCATAAAAATTTCTGTTAGCAGGAGACGGTGTTGCCGAGCGATTGCCTCTCCCAGGATCACTTTGCAATCTTTTACCCGGGGCTTCATGAAACTGGCTACCAAATGGTAGTCAATCTGAGTTTCATCTCCACCACTGCTGTAAGTGATCAGGTGTCGGCTTTGTTTGATGAACATGGTATTTAACACGATAAGACCGTGTGATTTGCACATGCTTAGGATGTCTTCACCAGGAAGGTTCCTGGTGCCATATCCTAGTCCTCCATGGCAGTCTTCATAGTCTTCGTTTGATTTCCCGACATGTCCATTCAAATCTCCTCCAACAAATAGAAATTCTTCCTTTGGGATGTTCTTAAGGAGATTGTGGAAATCTAGCCAAAATGCATCTTTATCTCTCTGATTGTACCCATCGTGGGGAGCATATGCACTGACAATATTCCACACCTCTCCTTGTATTACTAGTTTGAGAGACATCAAACGGTCGCTGGACTTCGAAATGCTCAAGACGCTACCAAGTAGCTCTGCCGCAAGGATGATACCGATTCCGTTCTTAGACTTTTCCGTTCCGTAGTAGAACATCTTGTAATCTTTTGTCCTAACGTCCAAGAAACGCGCCCGATTCCCGGTGTTTTTCCATTTCGTCTCTTGGACACACAAGATGTCCACCCGCCTTCTATTCATCATCTCTTCCAGCTCGTAACTTCGACCGGTCATGCTTCCAACGTTCCAACTCGCGACCCTTAAATTGCGTCCAAACTGTTTCATTATGTTGCTAGCCCCCGGAATCCGTATAGCTCTGACCCGATCATTTCTGCTCGGTCCAGGATCAGTACCATGCACAGCAGTGGTAGTGCCTGGCGGGGTAGTGCCTTTCCTTTTTGCAAGTATTACCATAATGATACAGTTTTGCAATACAATTTTTTGCACCATATTGCGATGGTGTTTGTTGTTTGACACGTGCATGCTCCTGTTTTAGTATTGTTTGATCTTTCTTTTATGACACCGGTGATCTCCAGTCGTGTCAACCCACGGACTCGCATGCACACTTGTGGGAGGGTTTTTATGGTAGTATATGTGTCGCTAGGCTCACTTGGGTGTTATATTGCCTAGATCTGATTTGTCCCCTTAGTCGCCTTTTACGACAAGCGCTAGTTGTTGGGGGGCGCTGCAGTGATATTCTTAACCCGTCCCTGCACGGGGAACCTATTAGTCTATAACCATTCCTCTTAAAAATATTAGAACGACTGATTGATATCCACTTGCACAACAGTATTGATAAGAACAACTGTCGGCGGCCCAACATGTATATTACAAAGGTAGATCGGTGGAGATGGCGTTACACTCCCTAGTGCGTAATATCGAATATTCCGTGTTTCATAAGGAGTATACAAGGGTTGCTTTTCTGGATATAGAAGGCGCTTTCAAAAATGTCAATACATCAGCGATAGCAAATGCACTATCAGACCTGAAGGTCGACAGCTCACTTTGCCATTTGATCAATATACTGCTCAACTCAAAGCTGGGTGGGACGTCTACTAGAAGAACTGCCAGTAGAGGCACTCCGCAAGGAGGTGTCTTATCCCCTCTTTTGTGGAATTTGGTGATCAATGAACTATTGATAACCATGGAAGGCGGGGGATGCACGGCGATCGCTTATGCAGATGATGTTACTTTGGCTGTCTCGGGAAAACACCTAAATACACAAAAAGAACTTCTACAAAACGCTTTAAACAAGCTCAGTATGTTGCACCTTTATTGTGGGAGAGAAATTACACCGGGTTTAATAAAACGAGAAGTAGCCGACCTGCTACACTGATTGATTAATCAATAAAAAAAAAAAAAAAAACACGCAAACACGGCCGATCAAGGAAGGAGCGAAAGAAAAAAAAAGTGCAACAACATAGCACGTGAAGTGCTGTTCACTCTCCGGCTGCTCAGCTGGGATGGTTTCGATTAGATAATCAAAGACAAAAGAAAGATAGGGTGCATGGGTATTGGACGCTACGTAATTTTTGTGATAAAAAAAGGGAGGAAAATTACGAAGCCTTTTAGGGTGGTTCTGGGAGATGGTGGGTGGTACATTAGTGCTGAAACAAATTAACGAAAAGAAAGCAACGATTTTCACCTCGCTATAAACTCTCGTTATGAGCGGGTGATTTATTAAATGTCCATGATAAAAATCGCTTTATGAGAGATTGTCCCGTCTAGGCATAGCAAATCAGCTGGAAGACGAAGGGCTATGCGATACCATCTCTGCGGGCGTACTCGAAGCTCCTAAGTCCTCTTTAACGGTTGATCGGAGACCTAGGCGAATGAGGGGGAGACGCTTTACCTCCCATTTGCCGAGTCGTTACAGTTGATAGTCGTTTTCAGCGTTCGGTGGAACCGCGATTGGATTACATTTGATTGCGGGTGGTAGGAAGTTTAATTCAATTTTAATTGAAATTTTATTCATAATTCTCATTAAAAAATTTTTCATAACTTACATCAAATGTCAATAATTTAAAGTAATGAAAAAAAGTAAATCGCATCCGCTTCCGCAAAGTAAATCTTTGAGGAAGAATAGAGTTAATGCCATGTAATTGCACAGTTCGGTAAAAATAGATGAAGTAAACTGCCTTCCTTGATCGTCAGAGAGTTCCGAAATGGGCGATTCAACTGGTGATTAGCGTGCTTGCGCATTTTTTAGCGGTCTTGCCCCCAATCGGAAGCACTTCAGGCCATCTAGTAAATTGGTCTATGACTGTCAGCAGATCATGATAGATTGAAGGCGGGAACAGTCCTAGGATGTCGATACTAGTGCTGGCGAAACGGATATAAAGAGAGTTCTTTTAAGCCCGATCGAATTTTAAGTTTAAAGAAATAACAAAAAAGAATTAACTTAATTAAAAATCCTATTTTAATCGAAAGATATATTCATGGAATACGCCCACAGCAGCTGTTCCTGACAAAGTGCATCCATTCCGTTTAATTTTGGGTCCGTTTTTGAGCAATGATAGGCGTATGTCATGAACAACAGGAGCAACGTTAGCTTCTGAGGTGTCAATTATTACTGGTTTATCAGAACCAGTGACTTCATGTATGTGGGATGGGGTGTCAGAGAAGGGACTTTAAAAAAAAAAATTGTTTAAGTCTAATGTCTTTATTTCTCAACGATTTTTTACTGACTGAGTATTCCACATACATACATACATTTTAAATACATTTTCAATCGCCCGCTAATCCTTCGTGAGGGTCGCTTTTTCTAATCTAATCTTTTTTCGCTTTATTGTTGGCGGCACCTTAAAAGTATTTTTTTTTTATGTACGCTCACTTGTACACACCAAACACACAAATCTGTAAATTTGTGCTTTAAATATAACTACATACAAGAGAAATATAATACATATTTCTCTTATCTGTGGTATAACCCAGCGAATAATATACATTTCATATACCTCTCGCTGCTCCATCAAAGTCGGTAAGAATATCACCGAACCGTTCGATGTCAGGAAAGGTCTTAGACAAGGTGACGCGCTATCATACGATCTGTTTAACATTAATTAATTAGCGCCATCTGAATAAGTATTTAAGTAGTTTATTTTTAATTTACTCACAGGCTCCGTATGTGAATTTTCATTCGCAGTGAATAATTCACAGGTAGTGATCTTTTGCCCATCTCTACCGCGATCTTCACATTACCAGCACATTTCTATGTAAGCGAGTTAAAATAAGGAATATGCTTATGTGGACGACTATGAGAAGATTTTCCGGAAGATCATTCGATCACGTCAGATACATTAAATAAATACATAAATATCGCAAATAAGAAGTAAATAACATTATACCATTTGAATGCGACAGTAGAGCTATACACTTCTATAGGCTAATTGACAGGTCCATTTCTCGAAATCAGCTTATCGCCATACCGCGATTTCAATAAATTGATGGTCTCGGTGGCCCATCCTGTTGAAACCATATATTTTTCGGAACAACATCTTTCATACTTTCAAGGGAAAATTCATTGCTCATGGTCCGGTTACCCGAACACCGACCTCGATTTTTTAAGAAATAAGGTCCGATGATACCTCCACCGTTGAAACCGCACCATTCGCTGAACTTTTCTGTATGCATTGTCCTGTATGGAATGACGTCTATTGGGTCCCTTTTAGATTTGTCTCATTTCATATGTGGCAATTTTGCTTATTAACAAGGCCGTTAAGCCAAAAATGAGCCACATCGCTTTACACAATTTTGCGATAAAACAACGGGTTAGCGTGCTGCTGCTCTAAAGCTCAATCAGCGAAAGATCATTTAAAATAATGGCCTCGTGGCTTTAATTCTTGCATCAGGTGGATTTTACATGGGTGTACGCCAAGGGTGTACGAATAGAGACCCCATTTCTGCGATCAAAGACGGTCTGGCTTGCATACATTCGTTTGCAGCGGCGATATTCTTTTCAGTATCCGCATTCCCTTGGCAAATATCTGTTAATACATCGTTAAGAGAGTACGTGGTATGCAATTTATGACAGATGGAGGACTTGCTCATATGGGATTATGTGCGCCGTAAAAATCACGAATTAAGTTACGTCTAACCTACGCACTATCGTATTACACGTCAAATTCTTTCATTTGATACACATGTGAAGGGGGTCGTGAAGGCAAAGGTAATCCGCCATCTTGGGACGTCCACCATATTGAATTTAAATCTACATTGACTACAGTATATTGTATTTCATCGGACTTATACGAGTGTGAAAAATTTCATAGCTTAATTAGAATTAGTCAAAATGTTGATTGCAATATTTGACCTTAACTAATTCTAATTCGAACAAAAAAAAAGTAGAAACAACTTCGCAACCTAGTAACTCTTTTCTTCATACAGTACTGTTAGTAGGCCACAAGAAGGCTTCCTAGGCTAGAATCTGGAATCCTAAAAGAAAATACTAGGAAGCAAAGTCTGCAGTTGATGATTTAACAATTTTCGAAATACCAGTGAATATTTTGTTAATTTCTTGAATTCAACGACCGTGTGTAGTTCCCTACATCTTTTATTGTTAACTAGCTGTACTCGCGGCTCTGCTCGCGTTTAAAAATTTATTATGCTTCCCAAATTTATTTGTGTATTTCTCAGCTTGAGGAAAACGTATGAAAATTAACTTTGGTTTTAAATTTTTGGTGATATTTACTTTAAATCATAAAATTAATTTCATGAAAATCGATAGTTTAGAGGTTATTTTGATTGGTAGCTATCTACCTATTACACACAGCTTTTCATAGGCATTTTTCTTCTACCCGGGCAAAGCTGGGTACCATATCTAGCAAATACTAAAAATGTGTAAACTAAATTAAAAGTTATAATTATATTAATCCAATTATAATTTATAACTTCCCTAGTGGAAATCCCCACCAGAGTATAACCAAACACACAGACAACCCGGTAAGCATGTACAAGTAAATATAACAGAAAAGTAAACTGACGAATAAGAAAATATAAAGAGTACGATCCCCCTTCCGTAAGCTAGCCGGGTCTGCTCCTGGAGATAGCGAAGAGACAGAGGAAGAAGAATAAAATTTAAAGAAAATTATTACCTGCACTGAGTGCAGATTCGAGATCATGATCAAGACAAAATTAAGTAAATTCTAAATTTTGCAAAAGATATTTTTGATTAGATCCCAGCTTCTAGATGCCGGATCACGATAAAATACATGTTTAGATAAACCATTTCTTAAGTTAGACTCTTTGCAATGCTACTGCGGAAATTCCGTTCAAATTAGTGAAGTAGTTTTTGCGTGATTCGTGTTTAAATAAACATACAGACAGACATTTACAATTTCATTAGATGTATAGATTACCATCTTATGAGATGCCTAGAAAGCAATTATCTCGATTCCTAAGCAGTAGCTCTACAGGATGCGTTATGTTGTACCGTCAGAAAAATGAAACCGAAGCATCCATCACTACAATGAATACCGAGTATCTCAAAAGCGTCTCGCCTTCTGCGAGTAAGGCATACAGCTTACATACGAGTAAATAAGCTTTAAGCTTATGGCAACATTTTTTTATCATGAATTGCGAGTTTCTTACGTAATCGCAAAATATTGCAGTTGTTGCTAAAGCCGGTGCTAGATGCTCGGTTTCCTCAACAAATAGAAACTTTTTTTTTACTTCTGAAGACTTGGCTGTAATCTACAAAGCTTACGAGTATATGGTATTTGTCCTGTACATGAATACAACTCGCTTGTTTGGGCGGAAGCATCATTATAATATAGTTATTGCAAATATTTCAGAATAAAGCTACATATATGCTGAAATTAAAATACAAAATATCGATGAGGATTCACCAACTAATATACTTATATCCAGTTAATAAAACACAATAAATACTTGGAATCTAGGTAATTCAACTATATTGCGTCCCTAAGACACGTGCTCGCTGACACACGATCGTTTTGAGACAAAGCCTGTCAAAGTCGCGCCTTTGACAGATTAACGACACAGTCTTACCAAGTACCTGCTATACCTAAGAGTTGTCAGCAATGCTGAATATATAACACTCCTCCCTCTTTAGATGTGTGGTAGACCGAAACGTGATGGCGGCCTTACAACTCTTCCATAACGAGTGGTTGGAGCAACAAGGGGACGGGGTGATAATGATTCTCCAGTTGCGCCGGTATCGGTGGTTGCTGTTGTAGACGTACTCGTTGTTGGACTGCCGTGGGTGGTGGACGACGTTTGTTGGGTTGGTGGACTGTGAAATTGGGAGCTGCTACTGGGGACTTCTGAACGCGTCGGGATGATGTCTAATCCAGCTGATTTTTCCGAAGCTTCCGTAGCCGGACTGGTGACTGGTATATCTAAAATTTCATACTCGTCATTTAAGCCCTGAGGTCTTCCTTCGACTCGGTCTCGTATCTGGTCCACACTTGGACAACGTACGACACTACACTGGTCCGGTTACTTCGATGATATTCCCAGCGTTGCCATATGTGGGGATTTTTCCCCATTTTGGGGAATTTCGTGTCAAATGGGGGCGGTGGGGAAAAACTGGCTTGAAATGGGGAAAAACTGAAATTCCATTTTTGAGTTTTTTATCAATTCTATACACTAAATATAATTCTCTGCATTTCATGCAAAAAATGAAAAGAAAAAAAAATCCACAAATACCGAAAAATAAAAAATAAAGGCGTAATATTTTGAGACCTGAAGTGAGTCATTTGTACATGCGCCACAGAAGGACGCAACTTTTTGCCTGAACGCACTCTTTCGTTCGTTATGTTGACAACGAAATGTTTGTTCCCGAAGCAACTGCAGAAATCATTTTGTCTAAGTTAGTAGAATTTTTTGACAAATTCGAAATTCCATATAAACAAAATTTAATTGCATTTCCTTCGGATGGTGCAAGTGTAACTTTTCAAAGACGAAATATCAGGTCTATTTACTATGCGTTGTATTTGCCACACTTTTCAGCAACGCTAGCAAAAGCTACCTGATGAAATTGAAAAGTGTTGTCGGGAAATATATTCACCTTTCAATTGCAGCGTAAGGCGTCAATATCTTTTTAAAGAGTACCAAGTATTTTTCAATATCAAGTTTCACAAAATCCTGCATCCTTCTCAAACCAGGTGGCTTGCTCCGCATGCCGTTGTCCAGAGAATTATTCAGCAATTTTGGGCTTTGATACACTACACAAAAGCAATGCGAAACAATATATCACATATTAGAAAAGCCTAGTATATTGCTTTATTTGGGGTTTTTAAATTTTTTTTACCACTTTTTAGAATATTGAACATAGAAATGCAGTCAGCCGACGTGAAAATTCATGTTTTGTTTGAAAAGATTGAGCTGCCTTTAAAAACGATAGCTGATTGCTTTTTAAGTAAAACATACTTGGAGACTGTCGAAAGTATTTTTGAAATTAATTTAGAGAACGCTGCGAACTATTTACCAATAGGTGAAATCTATTTAGGACCTTTTTGTATGCAAAATTTAGGAGAGTGGAATTGAGATAACAGAGATCAATGTATTTAAGACGAATTTTAGTGAGTGTTATATAACAACTTGTCAGCAGATTATAGTTCGATTTGATTTTCAAGATGATGGAAAAGTATTTAAAGTATTTTAATTAAAAGGAATAATTTAAATTAAGAAGTGAATAATAAATTAAATTTACTCTCTGCGAGCCAAATGAATTGAGAATATTAATTTTTGTAAAAATTAGCATCATTTATACCTATTTAGATATTAAAAAAATAAAACAGTAAAAGAAATAAACTAAATTACTTTGATTTCTTACGAATAAAGAACGGGGAAAAATTGGGGAAAATCAAAACACAAAATGGGGAAAAAAAAATATTTTTCCCCTAAAAATGGGGAATTTCAGCTGGAAAGATCTGGCAACACATATTCCCCTTTATCCATCTTGGTCCACGCGAATAATTGCGGATAAACACTGCATCTTCTATATTAAAAGTTCGTACTCGCTTGCCCGTTCCTTTTGCTTGTTCTTCATTACGTTGCTGTAAGTTATCTGGATGCAAAATATCCAACACCGTTCGAAGTTTCCGTCCCATTAACAACTCCGCTGGTGTTCTTCCCGTTGCTGCGTGAGGCGTCGTATGTTATTTAAATAAGAATCTTTGTAATTTTAATTGCATATCCCCCTCCCCTAGGTTAGCTAATGAAGCTTTCGTGTAACGTACAATTCTTTCCGCCTGTCCATTACTGGAGGGATGATAGGGTGCAGTGGTATGAAATTGTATTCCATTGTTTTTATAGAAGTTTCTAAGCTTCTCGGAAACGAATGCCGTTCCATTATCTGAGATAACTCTCCTTGGTATCCCATGGGTCACGAAAATCTCCCTCAATTTCCGAACAACTTCGGCCACTGACTGCTGAGTCACTAATTTTACCTCTAGTCATTTTGACATCGCGTCTACTACTAGTAAAAATGTGTGGCCCTGGAAGGGACCTGCAAAATCCAAATGAATCGTGGACCACGGGTTTGGTTCTAAGTTGAGATACTGCCGTGGTGCTACTGGCGGATCTGGCCTGTCTCTTTGACATGGCTCACACTGTCTGACCTTTTCTTCTATCTGTTGGTTCAGCTTAGGCCACCATACATAGCTACGTGCGAACGCTTTCATATTGGTCATTCCGGGGTGGTTCGCATGGACAAGGTCCAGAATACGACCTTGAAACTTATGTGGTATTACCACCCAGCTGCCCCACAAAATACAACCCTTGTGTGTAGACAACTCGGTTCTCCTTTGGAAATAGGGTTGAAACTCGGCTTCCATTTTCGACGGCCAACCATGTAATATCCAATGCATTACCCTCGTAAAATGCCGATCCTTCGCCATCTCGCGTGCAATCTCCTCTGCCCGGACTACGGGGTTTAAGTGTGACGCCTGTCCTTCGAGAAGTAGAATATCCGCGGGCCCATTTGGTTCTTCCCTTTTCCCCGGTAGTGGTAGTCGACTAAGGCAATCTGCGTTAGCATTTAACTTTCCGGATCGATATTCTATCTCGTGGGCATAAGTTGCCAATAATAAACACCATCTTAACATGCGAGGCGAAATCATAGCTGGAATCGGTTTTCGTTTATTGAAAATCCCTAATAATGGTTTATGGTCCGTTGTAATTAAAACGGATCGGCCTGCAAATATATTGGTGGAAGTGCTCCGAAAATGATTGCTAATGGTTCCTTATCGATTTGAGCATAGTTACGCTCGTTAGCCCCCAGTGTGCGGGATGCGTAGGCAATAGGTCGCTCATTTCCCTCAGAATCTCTGTGTGTCAGCACCGCACCCACACCATATGGGGTCGCATCGCAAGAAAGTATCAGTGGTTTGTTTTCATCATAGTGAATCAGAATTCTTTCCGTCCTAAGTAATTCTTTTAGTTTCTTAAATACCTGAGTGTGGGTTTTTGTCCAGGCCCACGAAACGTTCTTATCTAGTAGCCTATGTAATCTTTCGGCTTTGGATACCTTGTTCGGTAACAATTGGTTATACAAATTTAGCATACCCAGAAATGACTGCAACATTTCCTTGTTTTTCGGAATGGGTGCATTCTGAATAGCCTCCACTTTAGATTTATTTGGTGCAAACCCTGCGCCGGAAATGTGGTATCCCAGAAAATCGATCACCGTTTTTTTCGAATTCACATTTTGACTTCCGAACTGTTAAATTTGCGCTTACCAATTGATCTAGAACACATTCGAGATTTTTGTCATGTCTCTCCGCATCTTTCCCAGACACAATAATAAGGACGCCCCTGAATCGACCTCGAATTCCTCCAGGTCCCCATTAATACTTAGATTTGCTGTTATTCTTGATGGATGCGCTGCAGATGTGTTGAAGACCGGAATGCTATTAAGCTCGTAAAAATACTCCTCTGCTGTCCCACCCTGTGAGACCGGTGGCTCTTGTAATATATGAACTTCCTCTCTCTGACTACTTTTTGTCCTATAGCAGGCTCTGCTGCTGTGACCTCTCCGTAGACAAAAGTCACAGTTTTTCTCTTTAAAAAAACATTTTTCTCATGGGTGGTTGCCTTCGCAGCGAAAGCATTTGCGAGAATTCATCGTTTTATAGCCTTGTTGGCTGGTGCGACTCGACGCCACCATAACATCATTACTACCACGGACATCGAGTACATTTTTTTGTGCTGTCTCATGAGCCAGTGCCAGCTCATATGCCCGTTGAAAATCCAATTTTGGCTCACTGAAAAGCCTCTTTTGTAAAGCTTCCTCGAAAACTCCACATACTATCTGGTCTCGTAACATATTATTCAGATCCTCAAAATTGCAGTGCTCGGATAGCTTCCTTAGATCTTTCACGAAATCCGCTATCGATTCGCCTCTCTCTTGACACCTCTTATAAAACGTGTAGCGTTGCACAATTTCATTCGATTTTGGGTGAAAATGGCCATCTAATTTTTCCAAAATTTCCTGGAAGCTCATGTCCTTGGGTGTCAGTTGTGTTAACAAGGAGCGAATAATCTCATACGTCGCTTCTCCGACACATGCAAGGAAAATTGCTTTTTCTTGTGCTTCATTTTTAATCCCATTTGCCTCAAGGAAAAACTCCATCCGCTCTTTGTAATTATTCCATGGCTGCTGGTTGGAATTGGTCTAACCTCCCAAACGCCGAAGAACGTGCCGTCTCGGTATTTACATTTGCTACTCCAGTATCGTTCATACTGTCTTTTATTGCTTTTTCCCTCGTCGCCAGTAATATATATCCAGGTTATAAAACACAATAAATACTTGGAATCTAAGTAATTCAACTTTATTGCGCCCCTAAGACACGTGCTCGCTGACAGACGATCGTTTTGACACAAAGCCTGTCAAAGTCGCGCCTTTGACAGATTAACGACACAGTCTTACCAAGTACTAGCTGTACCTAAGAGTTGCCAGTAATGCTAAATATATAGCACCAACCATAGACCCGTTTGTCATTCTCAATTTCCTCAAAGAAGCGGAAGTGAAGAGGATCATAAGTAAAAGTGCAAAACTTTCAAATATTATTTTGAAAAGAATTGTAATGCGAGGGGAACTCTAATGAGGGAACAAACTTCTACAAAGAATTAGTAGGAAACATAGTAGACTGTTAGGTCGCAGTGTAACACACCTTTTTCACTATTAATAATAATAATGAAATCGGAATATGTGAAATTCGTTCCAGCTTTGATTGTTTGAGCTGCGTTGCTTTTAGTTTCTTGTAGTAGAGAAAAATAGTAAGAGAAACCACTTTTTTTTTTGATTTTCGATCCGAATGGTCCAATCCACCGTGGTTAGGGACATCAGTTGGCAGTAAGCGGTAGGAGATATTTTCGAATCTGTCATAATATAATCAAAAGTTGAGTTACATATTTATTGCAAACTTTAGATATCAATTTTGTTAATTGCTTATAATTTGCAAATATAAACCTTAAAGGCATATGATCTATGAAAGTGCCATTCGAATATACTACACTCTATTAAAAAAAAAGAAAAGAAATAATATCGTTACTCTCAACGAAATCCGTCCAATTTCAATTCAATATAACGAAACTCGCTGATCCGAAGGGAACTCGTTCTAGATAAAATCGTCAATTTTATTTTAGTTCACAACTCCATAAATGAAACGATGCTGCCCCGTGGACCACGAATATAGTTTTTCCTAGTCGTATAAGATATTTTTGAATGGATCGCCTACCTAAGGGTACTCGTAGTACTTTTTATGCAGTAAATCCACATGGCTTACGTTAATGCTACACAACTTCCTATGTATCTGGGTCTCCCAATATTGGTACATTTTTCTAACGGTTTGTGATATTTATTTATATGTGTACGTATGTTTTCTCATTCTGTATTTGGTTCAATGGTATTACACTGGTTTTTTTATTTTGAAATTTCTAGAACTACTCGTACATTTAAAGACAAGTTCACGTGCAGTCGTTTCGTTTTCAGTCAGCTTTATTCTCCACAGCAACCACATATTGCCGGTACATACATATGTACATAGATTGTCGGTTATTCGTACATACATATTCTCGTAGATTTAAAAGTGGTTTTCAATGATGTCCATTATAAGCTAGTATGCAGTGTGACCAGAGGAGATGTTCCTATTTATTTACGTACGTTTGTATCATCTATACATATGAATACATGTACATATATGTATACACTACTAATCTTAAGAGAACGCAAAGTTCCAACCAAGGTAGATTAAGTAATTTCAGGTGAGTGAGGCCTAAAGAGCTCATGTTTCTATTTTATGAGAGGGGATACTAGGAGTATTTTTTTTTTTTTATAATTTGCGCGCACTCAAAGGGTTATACCTTTAACATGTTTACACACAGTGCGGGCGTTGGAAAGGATGGGTAGAGAGAGAGAGAGAAAGATTTTTGGTGTAGTGGTTCTTGAAGCTCAGTTATTTATGCTTCAGCTATTCTCCGGAGGTTGCGTCCAGATAACTGGTTAGATGTTTGTTATTATTGTCTTTGCTTCTGATTCACAGTACTTTTTTCCCGATAACCGATGTCAAGGGCAAATCATCATCAATAGAGCTAACAATTTTTCCACCCACATGACCAAGCTACTGCCAGTGTTATGCCTTCGCAGTAGTGTTCACAGAAGCTTTTTGCAAATGATCGGACTGACTTTATATATTTCCTGAGAAATAAATAAATACTTGCTGACATCAGGATTTGAACCATGAACCATTAGCGTGGCAAATGACGACGTTTCCACTACACCATTGCCACCTCCAGATGTATGCGTATTGCAATAGAGGTTTATTTTTTGAGGTAGTGGCCACGCTTGTGTCTCGTAACTGAATCATATTTATGACTTTTAGGTGCACTTACGATCTTAAGAATTACTAAGTTAAAAATTGAAAAATATTGATTATCTAATTATGGTACTAGGAACTAAAAAAAGAGCATTGCTGCTTTTCGCGTGTATAATATATTGGCTTGGAATGAAATTATTGAGCCTTTTGTAGTGAAAGTTTAAGTATTTTATTTTTTAATATTTTAAATGAATTTTATCAAAACAAATATTGCCCATTGTGATCAATGACGTTCTGTTTAGTTTTAGTTTTCGGGAAAAACCAAAATTGCATCTTCATAGGGCTTCTGGGATTTCTTGGCGAAAAACTGTGACAAGTGGTTTTCGCAGTCCCTTATGGAATTCAAATTTACACCATTAAGATAATTCTGCATGGACTGATACAAATAGTAATCCGACACGGTGCAAGGTCTTGACTACTTATATGGGTCACCGAAGAAGTATGTGATCTGACATTGTCGTGATGGAAGACATCCCTCTTTCTGTTTCACAACTCCGGCCTCTTCTCCTCCATCGCCAACATTTTCAGACTACCAGAAAACACCCCGACTTACATGTTGTATCTAGAGACTGGTCTACCACTGCATATTCACATCACACCCCATTTCTTATTCATGTCATCATTGCATAACCAAGTCTTTGACTCCAAAATAAGATTGTTACCGACCTTAAGAATATAATTCTTCAATTCTTTGGCGAATGTGTGACACTGGGACGTGAATATAACGTCTCCATGTACACTCGAGCACTACTTTGTTAAATACTCTTCAGGAGCTATAAGTAAAGATCGAAGAAAGCATGCGTGAAACGCGCAGGATACAAAGCATGACCTTTACTATAGGAACTATTTCCATGACCATAACAGATGAGATGTAATTTCAACAATTTTTAAGACTAGAGGTGAACTATTACAATATTGAACTAACTAAATTAGTTGTGGGCTTTAAAGTTTAGATTAAAACTCTTTCTCTTGTTGTAATAATTTAAATTGCATTGTATAAATAAAGTCACACTACTACTACTACCACTACACAGGTTTAGCTAAAAATGTTAGGTTATGTTAGGTTAGGTTGAAGCGGCTGCCAGCTGAGAATCGCCAACACACTTAGACCAATAATAGGTCCATTGTGATACCACATGGATCATGGGAGAAAGTCTCTGTACCTCCTCGTTAAAGCACTTTGAGCTTCAGATGAAGCGTATGAGGCTCTTAATGTCGATGTTTTTCTGGTCGCCTATATCGTTGTAATAGGGGGCTCCTAGGTGAAAGCTTCTTTCTACGGGAGAGAGCTCGGCAGAAACAAAGAAGGTGAAGAATAGTTTCTTCCTCTTTTCCATCAATGTAGATTCTACAAAAGTCGTTCGCAAAAAGGCCCAGCTTTGTAGCATGCTTGCCTGCTATTAACTTTGACCAAATCTGTTTGTCGCTAGACATGTGGGTCCACTTGTCCATCTAAGATGTACTCTCGATAGCATCCAGTTTAAATTTGAGTTTGCAAGTAGCGATTGGTATACCTAAGATGCCTTTGTCCGGCAGGATAGATATAGCTGTTCCTATTCTGGCGAGCTCTTTGGCCTTACAATTCCCTGGAATGTCCCTATACCCCGGTACCCAATATAGGTGAATATTGAACTGCTCAGCCATCTCCACGAGAGACGATCGGCAGTCTAGAGCTACTAAGGAATTTATAGAGGTTGATTCCAGTTGTTCGATTGCTGCTTGGTTGCCTAATATCTCTGGCAGATATCACGTTTTTCCTAAGCCAAGATAAGACTTCCTTAATCGCCATTATTTTTTTTTTTTTTTGTAGAAGTGGATCGACCCATCTTCTAAAAATGTATCCATCATTCCAGAGTGATCAGAAGGGGATGCTGACGAGGAAGTTCTTGTCATAATTTAAATGTGGGGTGGTGTAGTTCTTGTTTTCGGGAGAGATTTTGAATTTATTCGGAATGGAAGTGTGGCCAAATTCTTTCCTTATCCACTGTTGGGTAGCTTCAAGGCGAACGGCTGCACTAGCTGCCTTTTGCTTCTAAATATGTCGAGGGGTATCAGATGAAACATGATGTCCATGCCGTAGAGGGAGTTATGCGTAGTGCTCCGCTTATGCAAATTAATAACACGTCTTCTCTGTTTGACGATAATAACTAAAAATCTTTTAATCGAAGACAACACAGAAGGTATTGTCATATTTCATAAAAAAAACTAAATGAATGAATGAATGAATGGAATGCGTGGGATCTACACAGAAGGTGGAGTTTCAGTATTTGTTCTATTGACTGTGTGTATTCTGTTTGCTGGCTGTTGGGTTCGATGCATGCTGCTGACTCGGATTTCTGTATTTCTGTTGGATAGAGTTAACTTGCTGACTATGTGCATTCTGCCTGCTATGTCTGTTGGGTTGGGTGTATGCTGCTGACTCGGATATCTGCTTGATACAGTTAACTTGCACAGACAAGCTGTACGCTGGAACTTAAATAGACAATCGCGATTTATAGCCTTTTCTAAGGCTGTTCACCAGACAATCACCCCGTATGTATGAGTATCGGTCTAATGACCAAGATGTAGAGCCAGTAAGTGATTCGAGGTTGTAAATCCCATCTATTCCCAATAGATTTTTTGCAAGAGAAAAGTGCTACTGTAGTTTTCTTGACTCCTTCTTGAATATTAGGTTTCCAGCTTAATTCCTTATCCAGGATAAGACCAAAATATTTTGCTCTGTCAGAGAAAGTTAAGCCGATACCATTAAGAGAGGGAGGAAAGACTAACGGAATTCTATATATTAAAAATGTTAAAAATAAGAAAAAAATTACAAGGTTTGAATCTAAAAGGAATAAATAAAATTACACTTGTTAGTACGCAAAAACAAAACCTGGATCCCACTTATTACAAAAAAAGTTTCATTCGCCCTCCAGATATAAAAGTTTTGTGTACTCTAAAAGAAAAATTTTGAAAAATTCACAATTTTGTCAATGGCATTGTTTTTTTTATTTTCCACGTTACGCACTAAATAGCAGCTATGGGCAGGAGAACTACGTATTGAAACAATAATTTCGTCTTAACTTTGTTTTCAAGTTATGAAATTAAACTTTGGGTCATTTATCCCCCTTGGGCATCCATGCCACATTTACCGTAATACTTCCACCTTGTTGCATCCCACTCAGTTGCGTTTTTCCTTTGTATTAATCATAAGTTGCGGAAAGGTTATTTCATTTCAAAGAATATTTTTTCTCTTGGAAAATTCGGAATTGATTTTGAGAGCCCCATCTTGTGTTTTCTCTCACAGCGTAAGTTCATAGCACCTACTTGCTGCATGCGTCTAGGATCTCAAACTCCTTAAATGTTAATTTACGTTTCTTTCCACAAAACTTTTTTTTTTTTATTTACGTACCTTGTTTGTTACACATATTGCAGCGTAAGGCTCAACAACCGCAATGCGGCTTTGATATTCACGAACATTACTTAAATTTGCGCATAAAATTCAATACTATCTACTACATTAATTGTAGATATGCTTAATCATGTATGGATTTACGAATCAGTCACTTATCATAATTTGCGCAGTATATGCGGTTTTGAGAATGTCCATACTTACGTTACGTTCACTTGAAATAAAAAGTACTACTAGCAGTGGTCTATTTCATAAATGTTGAATAGTTAATTGAATAGTTAGAAGTATGGATAATTGAGGGGATAGGGTGGTTATTGATGTTCGCCTGGATCATAGAGAAATTATTAACTGAAGGGTGCTTTTCTGGTTTTGCTTACGAGTATACTCGGGCATTCAAAATGGGGTGTATGTCTGGTTTTTTCTAAGTTTCGTGGCTAATACATCTGCGTAGTGACGTAACTACGAATTGCAAGCTCCTGACACATTTTTATGATGAGCCCTTCAGAACTTGCTCATGAAAAATACATTTAGGAGATTTCAAAAATATCTTCCAATAAATGTTATGTCCAATTGTTGCTATAGCTTCGAAATATTCCATCTCAGAGAAATTTTTGAAATTCACCTCTGCCAGGATTCAACGAATTTCTGCCATGGCTATAGCCGGCGTTCCATTATGATTTTGCACGCCTTGCAACTGCGTAACTTTTTCCATTGCAGCTCATGACATTTAGCAGTTGTGTGCTTATACTTCTATTTGAGTCTACATTACTTTTTTAACCTATCCAAGTGGTGAAAGCATACTCATATACTAAGTACCACCGAGTGTATTTTACGAGAAATTTGAATATGGAAGGAAACATTTTTGAAGTCAAAGATAGCCATCAATGTCGCTTGGAAAAAATGTTTCACCAAAAAATACATAGCTCACAGCAGCAAATGTAAAGTTTTTAAATCAATTTCGAATCCCATTTCCTTCTATGCTGCAAAAGTATGGGGAGGAAAATAATTTAAGACGGTGGATGAGGAATGGAGCTTAATGTCGAGGATGCAAGGAATTAGAAGCCAAAACCTTACCAGTTGATCGAGTGTGTGGATGAGCAGATCAGAACAAGTTTTTTTCAAAGGAGGCATCAGAGTCACTCAATAAAGCCGTCTACAGCCGATTATGCTACAATTTGGGGGTGGCAATGGTGTAGTGAGTGGTAATGTCGCCAACTGCCGCGCTAGTGGTTCATGGTTCATATTCTGATGTCAGCAAGCATTTATTTATTTCTCATGAATTATATAAAGTCAGTCCGATCAATTGTGAAAGCTTGTGTCAACACTACTGCGAAGGCATAACTCTGGGAGTAGCTTGGTCATATGACTGGAAAAATTGTTCGTTCTCTTGATGATGATTTGCCTAAGACATCGGTTATCGGGGGAAAAAATACTGTGAATCAGAAGCAAAGACAAAAAATAACAAAACTGTCCCCAGCTATCTGGACGCCACCCCGAAGATTCTCTGAAGCATAAACCACTGAGCTTCAAACTACTACACCAAATCTTTTTCTCTCTCTCTCTCTCTCTCTCTCTCTCTATCCCTCTCTATCTCTCTCTATCTACCCTTTCCAATGCCCACACTGTGTGTAAAGATGTTAAGAGTATTCATAACCCTTTGGGTGCGTGCAAATTATAAAAAAAGAGTAATAACAATAACTAGCAAAGCTACGTGGAGAGAGGATACTTTTCATTTTGCTGGCACGTGCCCAAATTTGAGGAAAACAAGGATATCTGTGTTTGAAAATGATGTCATATCGGAGAACTAAGTCCTGCAAATCTTTAATAAGAAAACGTCCCAACACTTATTAAGTACTGTATATTTGCCTTACAATACAGAAAGACTGTATTGAATCAAAACTTCTGGAAAAGTTGAAAAGAATAGTAAAAATTAAGCTATAATTTATAAATTTTTGTACGCTTTTGTCAACCTGGCAGACGGCAATGCCATGCTACGAGTATTATACTATTACGCTAACGTATTTTTGTTCATACACCATTTTATAAATATTTTAGTACAAAAATAAAAATCAATCTTTTCTATTATATTATAATCCTATTACTTTCTTAGAAAATGTATCCGCTCTTATGCAATGTTGGGCAAAAATTCATTCCTTTCACAATTTACACCATGTACTGTTTTCTTCGATATTTCGACTTAAAAAATGACAGTGTTAATTACAATATTAATTGTGTTTTTTAGTTACAATGAAAATACGATATTAACTGAAACAAAGCTAGTTGCACATTGAAATTGAAGTGTTAATTACAATTAAATTTAGTTACAATTAATTCAAATTGCAACCTCACAATTAACGATTAGTTGCAATTAAAAAATTACAAATGAATATTTCATCAATTAATTAATTAAAACTTTAATTGATTACTGCCTAAGACTGAGCCATGGTGGCCAAATAACTTTAGCCGACTGAATTTTCAAGACTTGGTCAATTATTAGAGTATTGAGTTTATTGTTGTAAATATTTCCTTATACCCAATCCAATAATGTGTATTCCCCTTGATAAATAGTTTGGAACAAAGAGAAATAGTGAAGACAGGTCTTGTTAAGTATAAACTTGTATTTAATAATCAGTTACAACAACAGACTTAATTGAGCCATGTTTTCGAGCTAGGAAGATAAATTTGAATTTTGAAAAAAATTCTGTTAAAAATCATAAAACGTAGTGTAGATAAAATATGTAGGTATAGGTCCCTTCGAAAGCCCATTTTTGGCAGCATTAAAAAAAGGGTTTTAATAAAATCTCTGAAAAGTCCAACGATGTATGTGTATCTTACTTATATACTTACGTATACATAGGTGGCGCTACAGTTCGGGGTGAACCTGGGCCTCAAACAACAAGCGTCTGAATTTAGCTTCATCTTTAGGTAATTGCCCCCAAGTGCGCACTCTAACTTAGTTGAGTGCCTCTGGAACTTGTGCGCGCCAGCTACGGCGAGGAGGCCCTCTACTGCGCCGTACATCCGGGGTCGATTCGAAGATTTTCCGGACTGGAACGTTGGGCGCCGTGGCGTAAGTGGTTAGTGGGTCGGATCACTACGCATGAGGTTCCAAGTTCGAATCCCAGAAAATACCAAAAAGTTTTTTCACGGTCCCACCTCTCGCGAGCGTCTGACAAACATCCGAGAGTATTGTTGTCACGAAAAAGCTTCTCAAATCGCCGTTCGGATTCGGCATTAAAACTTGTAGGTCCCTTCCATTCGTGTGAAAAATATAACGCACACAAAATGAGTGGTTGCGAGAAGCTAGGCCCTGGCACTTTAAAGAGCTGTTGCGCCAAATATTTGTATTTGTATTTGTAACGTTGGGCTTCATTCGCTTTACGTGACAACATCTTCTCTGTAATAAAGTCCCTCAATATCCATGATTGAGCGCTAATTATGCTCCCTTTTCTCTCTTTGAGAAGTCCTCCACTTTTCTCCGCCGCTATTAGAGCTCGCGAGCAGTTCTAGTCCTTCTATGCAGCGCCGCTTTAAATGCCTCTTGTTTTGCGGCACGTGCTTACCGGCATTCTTCATCAAACCAGGGATTTCGTTGTGGTGGAGGAGAGAAATCCAGTACATCAGAGGCGGCATCTCTGATGGTTTCTTGGTAACGTTGCCACTGGTCTTCCACATTTGCTGCTGGCGGCATAGGATTTAGACTGAGATTGCCAGAGACTCGATCAACAGAGGGTCTGGCGGTCTCTTGTGACTGTAGCCATCCGACTTCAAACTTCCTCACAGTATTTTGTTGATTTCGCTCCATTTTGGATATCCGTATTCGTACCTTAGCAACAACATGGTAGTGATCCGAGTCAATGCTGGCTGGAAAGTCCGGACGCCGGGAATACTGGAAGAGTGCCTTGCGTCGACCACAATGTGATCGATTTGGTTAAATCTGCTGTCGGATGTGGTGTCTGCAGACTGTGCTTTCCGACCAGGCTACTAAAGACCTCGGCTTTTCCTAGCTTTACGTTAAAATCGCTCAGAGCAATTTTACCGTCGTGGCTGGGGCATCGCTCATACTTCTTGTCCAAGATATGGTAGAAGTCATCTTTAGTCGCATCATCCACCTTCAAGTTATTGGCGAATTTAGTCTTGATATGGATTGTCATGAGGCACTCATTCGAATGCAGAAAACTCTAGATTTACCTAAGTCGACCTCTAATAACAAATCCGCACCCGAACAGACGCAGTCTTTGTTGTCTGTAGCAATCGCCGGAGTAGATATCGCAGTTCTTCATCCTCCTTTTCCCCGGTCCATACCACCACACTTCTTGGTAATGTCTGCTTTGCAGTAGTCTATGGCCTCCACAAATCAGTCGGCTGAGAAAGCACTCTCCCTCCCTGTCTCGCCTGCTGCCCACTTAATCTTCCAATGGGGTTAGTTACCCAATCTCCGATCAAGGTTCAAGTTACCCAACGGTTAGCAGCGCGGCGGTGGAGGGTGGGGTTGATAGGCCTAGGCTAAGTGAGATCTTTATGTTTTCATGTAGTCACATGCACGACCTTTTGACCAAAATTTCTCAGGTAAAGTAAAGTGAAAATACACATATGATTTCCCCATACTAAACTCTTTAACCAATAGATGTTTGCGCTCGGTATTTCTAAGGCATTTGACAGAGCATCAGGCTCTTTTGTCAAAAATGCGTGCATATGGTATCGATGAGTCTCTTCTTCAATGGACTAGAATTTACCTTTCGGGCCGTTCAATACAGGTTATCTTGGACGGCTTCAAGTCTGCAATTCACCGTATAAATGCTGGTGTCCCCCAGGACTCCGTTTTGTCTCCGACTCTCTTCCTCATTTTTATAAATGAACTCTTGTCTGCAAATTCTAATCCAATCCATTCCTTCGCTGATGACAGTACCCTCAGTTTTTTATATTCGTTCCCTAACTCACGTCCCTGCTCTTCGGCCGTAGAAGAGGAACGACAACGTATGTTAAACACGTTAAATTCCGACCTGGACAGCATAACCAAATGGGGTTCAATCAATAGAGTGGAATTTAATGCATCCAAAACTCAATGCTGTTTTCTTTCTCTCAAGCGAAACCAAGACCCTCAACTATTATCAATGAATGGTACTTGCATCGCTGAATCCGAAAGACTTGCCATTCTCGGTATATGTATCAATAACCGTCATCGATGGAACGATCACATTTTCGAAGTCGCCAAAAATGCTGCAAAATGTCTAGGATTCCTTAAGCGGTGAAAAAAATATTTTACCCCGTCTGATCTGGCCTCCATCTATAAGGCATTCATCCAGCCCACATCTGGTCTGGTGCACCCAAGACCGTTCTGCACATTCTAGATAGGGTACAGAATCGTGCGTTAAAACTGATAGGTGATAGAGACATCGTGAACTCCATAGTCTCACTCGAACATCGTAGAAATGTCTCGTGTCTTTCTCTTTTTTATCGCTTTTTTTTATAAAAAATGCTCCAGCGAAATAGCCAGCTGCATTCCTCCCCTTCAAAACTTCACCGGCAATACGTGTCACGCTTCGAATGCACATCAGTTCACCCTCAAGCCCAACTTCGAACGTACTGTCAAATATAGGGATTAGTTTATAAGCCGAACAACACGTTTATGGAACGAAATACCAGCCTCTGTATTTCCTAATCATTACAGCCTTCAAACATTTAAAGCCAACGCAAACCGGTATCTCCTCTGTCTCTTTCCCCCCTTTTCCTATCCGCCCGTGCCCTGAGAACCAGTATAAGGGTATTAATAATCCCTTTGGTACGCGCAAATTATAAAAAAAAAAAAATTAAATGAAAGCATTTTGATCACGTTCATGGCTGATGAACTTAAATCCCTTTGCCTTACCTGCACGGGTGAATATTACAAAAGTTGTGTAAACAAATACATGGCGTTGTTTTTCTCGCAGTTTATTTCCCATCGGTCGAATTTCGACCACATGCGATACTAGTACAGTCGACTCCGGTTAACTAAAACACCAATTACCCACAATTATTTTTTCACTTAAGCGGTATTTTCTCTTAAGCGAACTTCGGATAACTGAAAAAAAAAATGTAATTTAACCGGAGTTCGGATAACTGAAGAGCAATTTCACTTATCCAACCTGAAAATCAAAAAAAATACCAACAACATAATTTTTAAATGTCAATATTTTATCAAAAAAAAAACTCGAAATAAAACAAAACTTCGATAACGTGTAAGTAAAGAAAAACAAAAATAGGAAAAATAAATATTTTTATGCTAATTTACAGGTCACTTTTAGGGATAGGCGCATTCAGTTATTTGATTTCAGTTCTGCGGAGTAGTTTGAGTATAAATTAATAATTTCTGTTGAAAAAGTTTTTTTTTCAGTTAACCAGGTTTTTCAGTTAAGCGGAGTAATTTGTGTGAAAATTGTGAAAAAATGCTCCGTGACAAATTTTGTGTTTCAGTTCACCGATTTTTTCAGTAAAGCGTAGTTCAGATAAGAGGAGTTGACTGTACATTACATATAATTAATCTACAACCGTATTTTTTAAACCACAAACTCACAGTTAAAACGTGTTATATGTTTTATTCGTGTTAGACTATTCGGTTAGACTGTTCTAAAGTATGTCCAGTTCGCAACAGAATACACAAAACGGTCATAAAGTTCATGGACCCAATATCCGAAAAAAGCAGATATAAGGATGTGATTTTGAAGACGGGCATACTGGAGTACAGCAGTAATTCTGTATCGTAACTATGGGCTGGGTGTCTTACTTCGCTCACGACAGGGACCTTACGTATAAGGCCTGGAATGTATTTATACACACTGACTAATAAATTACATACGATCTGCTTTAGATGGTGACCATTCTGTACGATTTCAAATTATATATCTAAACCCCTATAATACTTCATTAAGTGTTGAATCCATTCATTATAGAATGGATTATTCGGACTTTCGGTTATATGGAATACCACTGCCTGTAATTAGTGCGGGTTATCGGGGTTCTACTGTATTTTGTCCAGCTCGTACAGCGACAATCATTTAAAAAAGTACACAATGTGTGCCTTTGGTGACGGATCTTGATTTACCACTGCAGCCATAGAGCAGGCTGTTGGGATTTCTGTGTGTGGTTTGCATAGCCCAACACGTCCTCAAGACTTTAGCGGACATGAAAGCAATTTTTTTTTAAAGAAAATCCAAATCCCAGAGCACTGAGACTCTCCAGTCCACTGTACTACCAGGCAGGAACCTTGGTGTTATTTGTTGTCATTTTTATACTCGGTGGCTGATGCTTGCTATTCCCCGATGTAGCTTGACATTGCACACATCGTTTAACGAGCAAATACACTCTCCACTGCACCATTGCCACCGGCAAAGCGTGTGGTGAGCGAAAGCATACCCGCTGTTACTTATTAGTAAAATATCTGCGTACCTCATCAGTAAATATTATCATTCCCTGAAATTGATATTCGAATCCCAGCCGAACGTATAGATAGTTACACGTTCTATCTTGTGTCCTGTGACTCTTGAATGGCCTTCCTATCGATCTTACTGTTCCATATCAAATTGAAACAACACAACTGTATTCACATGTGTTCGTCAACGTTATCTGCTTATAATTTTCTACAAAACATTAAAAATTGAAACTACATATTTACGAAGAAAATGCCTTTGAAGAGCTAAACCAATTAAAATTATTTAAATAAAAGAATTGTTCTAGTGAAAACTAGGAATCGAAGAAGAGTGTTCTTATATTTTTGTTTTACCTATACGACACTAAATTAATATTTTTTTAAACATTTTTTTTTTCCAGAGAACCAGAATCACCATGTATGTTTGCTGAGAATTTTCCGAATAGATACGTTACAAAATGTAAACAAAATTATACATTCCGACAATTAGTTGCCATTACATTAGACAACCAAGTTAAGACCGATATATTTAAACTACCATCATGCTGCAAATGTATTATTAAACAAGTGTGAATATTAATAAATATTTTATTCCTTGAACATTTTTCTTATTTATTTTCATTTATACACATAATAATATGTAGTTTTAGTAAAGCTTTTCCGCGCAAGCGCTTGGCTAAAGTTCTTTCTAAAATACAAGTGTTCAGCCACTCTTTTTTATAACATGTACTTTGGTTTGTACCAGAACGCAAAAATTGACACACTTTTCGCATATCTGCAGAAGAACTTTTTAGAAATCTTTAAAGCATAATTTTGCAGACGTTAAGTGCAACTTTTGATATCAAAAGCTTCAGTGTTACAGATCTTTTTACAGTAGCGTGTATTTTGCATCGCTATAATTTACTAAAATTAGAGATGACCTTAAAAGCGATTGTATTCCACAACTTATTAACCTTGCGGTTCTTGCCGGAACGGCTTTTTAAAGAAGAAACGAATCTTCGGATAGGGCATAAAACTATAGTTCCTTACACTCATGCGAAAAATAAAATATCTTATATACTCGTATAATACGTGAACACGAAACTTATCGTACTTTTTTTTTGTATTTATTATAAAAAGAGGGGATGAAACTTATATCATTCAAAAGATACTATGCCATAGATGTGCACAAAGAAAAAAATCATGTGTTAACATAAGTCAGGTCAAATAAGGTGAACATACAGACACTATTTCCCCAAACAAAACGCTTTTTTAATAATTAAATAAAAGCTGTCTGAGCTTTGATCATGTTGCCTTTTCTGCACGGGAAAATATTACGAAAGCAAAAAAAAGTTTGTGATTGTATTGTTTCACTCGCTGTTCATTTGCCACTTAGACAGAATGTTTAGTTTAGAGTGGAATGGGATGTAGTTGAAAATGCTAAACAAACCAAATTGTTATCATTCTTTGCATTAAATGAAAACGATCCATCGGCGAATGTATATCACTATACTAAAACTCCTCTGCACTATGTTTGTTTAGATGATAAAAATAAAATGGAGGAAGGAAGTATGTACGTCGTGATGATTAAATCATTTCACGCATGTATGTATGTAGTATCTCCAAAGGACGTAGAGCTTTTTTATTTACGTTTGCAATTATTAGATGTTTGTGGTCCTATCACGCTCACGGTACTGCTTCAAATAACAATGAATGGCGTGAATGTTTAAATGCAGCAAGGGAATTCAGTTCACCAAAACAAGTGTGTTATTTGTTTGCTGTTGTTTGTGCATTAAATGCACCAGCAAATGCGTTAGCATTGTGGATTGAATTTAAAATTATTATTTCTTTGCGAAGATTCATTTAGGGAATTCAATGCTCTTTTAGAGCACTATTAGAAATTGAAGATACTCGTATTTTGAATGGTCACAATTTGGCATATCAATTACTTGGATTACGTGTTCCAACGTTAATGCCAGAATTTGTTGAAGCAGATACTTTCGATCCAATCCAAGAAGAGTTACAATTTAATGAAATTTACGAAAGAGCTAACTTTGAACACCGCACTATGATGATCACATTATTCGTGAAGTTCAGTATCATGACACTGGCTCAAATGTCTTTTGCTTAACTGCTCATGCAGGTTGTGGTAAAACATTCACACAAACTGCGATTTTTCATAAATAAAATTAACTTAACCTTAGTTGCATTGCAACTGCCTTTAGTGGCATAGCTTCAACTCTTTTGATTGGAGGAAGAACCTTACATAATGTGTTTAAATTACCCATTCCAATTTTGAAAACTTCAGTGGCCAATATTGCAACAAATAGCCAATACATAATTCATCTTCGTTGATTCTTATTGATGAAGTTTCCATGTGTCCACTTCAAGTATTGAAAGTTATGAACAGATTATTTAGAGATTTTTGTACAGATGAAGCTAATATATCTGTGGATATACGATAAAATAGCTTAAGTCGACTTAAGTTGAAATCGGGTTTATTACTCCAAAATGTTCGCAGCTACATAAAGTATTATCTCTCACATTTTTAGTTTAATATCTACAACAGCTACTAAGTTATGGCTGTCGGAAAGGCAGCATAATTCCAATATTTCATACGATTATCGTTAAAATTCACTTAAGCTATTTTATCATATTACCACAGAATTATATAAACCATTTGGAGATTTTTATTTTTTTTCCTCTTGTACAACCCATGCCCACGTGGCAACGACACTGCGACCTGAAAGATCTATTGTATCGGAGGGTTGGAGTTAATCTAACAGACGTACTACCTCCCTTATGAAAGTGAGTATGTCGTTAGTAGCGGAGCATTTCAGTTCCACTGAAGTAAGTATCTCCTTGTGGAGAATACGTTTCCTTAACCAGTGTAGTGCCGCGCATTCACAAAGAATGTGTTCGGAGGTTTCATCCTCCTCTAAACAGAACCCACAGTCCTTCTCTTGGCACAGGTTCATCTTGTTAAGGTGGTATCTCAAGCCGCAATGGCCAGTAAGAAAGCTCACAAGCTTCTTAATGCTTTCCCTATCTAAGTTAAGGATTTCCTTATAGGAGTAAGGCTTGATTAATCGTTTAGATTGTTTTAGACCTGGCTCACTAGTCCAGTGGTCTAAACGAAGTTTTTTTTCCCATTCGTTAATCAGCGTTGTAGCTGTCGCCCAATTGACGCCACAATAAGGTTCAGGACCTATGAACGAAATTCTGAGCCAGCCCTAGCAAGCTCATCTGCAGATTTGTTGCCCACAATCCCTTGGTGTCCGGGTACCCAACCGAGTTTTACCCTGTTGTATTTGGCAAGGTCTTGTAATGCATCGTAGCAGCACTTCACGGTTCTGGAGTCCATTTGGTTGGACGACAGTGCCATAAGTGCTGCTTGGCTATCTGAGAAGATATGTATTCTAGCGCCTTTGATCCCCTTGCGGAGATTGTGTCTGGCGCAATTCTCAATGGCATGCATTTCAGCCTGAAACACAGTAGGAGTCGTACCCATAGGTACCGAAATCTTTGTGTTGGGTCCAAAAACCCCAGCTCCAACTCCAGAATCCATTTTCGAACCGTCGGTGAACCAGACCAGACTTCTAGGGTCCAGTGTTGGAGCACCATTGGACCAGTTTTCGCGGTCCAATATTTCAACTTCGAATAGCCTACCAAAGCAGTGTTGCCTGACCATAATATCTGGTAAAGTGCAAAGCATGTCTCTTTTAGGGATTGAGTTGAGTATCTTTAAATGTCCCACAAGGTCACCTGGTTTATACTCGTGATCTAGCTGCAGCCTGATGGCATATCTAGCAGCCATCTTCCTAATGAAGATTGGTAAGGGTGTAAGCCCAACAATAGCTTCTCGAGCTGTGGTAGGGCAGGTGCGCATCGCACCTGTAATGCCGAGACAGGCAATTCTTCTCTTGCAACTTCTGCAACTTGTTTGCCGTTGTCTGCTGGAGAGTTTTTGGCCACCAGACGATGGCCGAGTATGCGATAATGGGTCTAACCATCATTATGTACAACCAATGTATCATCTTAGGAGAGAGACCCCAAGTTCTGCCGTATAGGCGTTTACTGGCCCACAGTGCTCTAGTAGCGCGCTCAGTGGCGGACTTGATATGTGAATTCCAATTAAGTCGTTTGTCAAGAATTACACCAAGATATTTGACCTCGCTGGAATAAACCAGTGTGGTGCCTTTGATTGTGATATGTTCAAGGTTGACCTGTGTCTTCCTTGTGAAAGGCACCAGAACGGTTTTACTAGGATTTATGGATAGTCCTTCCTTGTTACACCATTCTACAACTTGAGATATTGCACTTTGCATGACGTTGGAAATTGTCGTGCTGTGTTTACCTCTGATAAAAACCGCCAAGTCGTCAGCATAACCGACGGTGGTGTAGCCTAATCTGTGAAGATCTACTAACAAGTTGTCGATGACTATAGACCATAACAGGGGGAAGGCACTCATCCTTGAGGACAGCCTTTGGCTGCAGTTATGGACACCGACAGTCCCCCAGAGGAGGAAGTAATGAATCGACTTACCAACATGGCCCTGATCCATTGGTTGGTCGATTCTTCGATACCTCTGCTACTGATCGCCCTTGCGATCGAGTCGTAACCAGTGTTATCGAATGCGCCCTCGATATCAAGAAATGCACACAAGGCTATCTCCCTTGAACTGAGTGTTCCCTCTATCTTTTTGACGAGATAGTGAAGGGCGCCTGCTGTAGATTTGGCTTACCTGTATGCGTACTGATTCGAGTGCAGAGGGTTAGACAGATCTAACCGGTCTCTAATATGGATATCTATGAGTCTCTCCATTGTCTTAAGGACGAATGATGTTAGACTTATAGGTCTGTATGATTTAGGGAGCTCGCTAGGCCTATTGCCCGGCTTGGGGATGAAAACCACATTAACCTGCCTCCAGGTGGCTGGTATGTATCCCCAATTGTAGCTGGCTCTGAATAAAGCTGTCAACCCCGGCAGGATGAAGTCAATTGACTTTTGGAGAAGTGCTGGAAACAGACCGTCACCGCCGGGGGCTTTAAAAGGTTAAAATGTGCCTACCGCCCATTCAACTTTCTCTGGACTGAATATTTTTCCAGATAAACTATTAACTCTCCTGTCCACATAAACCCTGTGGTTAACTGTGTTCGAGTACACATGAGATGTGTTAAGAGACGAGCCTGGGAAATGTACCTGAAGTAAGGTTCTAAGTGTATCCACACGGTCCGTCGTGTAGGTTCCGTCATTTTTCTTCAGTAACCCTACACAGTTGACATGATCGTTTGCGAGTGATTTATGGATTCGTGCCGCTGTAGGCATGTCAGCGATTGTTTCGCAGCATTTCCTCCAAGCAGTTCGCTTAGATCGTCTCAATACTAGATTTTATTCTGTGAGAGCAAACCTGTATTCATCCCACCTCTTCGTTCGCTTTGCAGAGTTTTCTGACTTTCTTCCTAAGTTCCGCCAGTTGGTCATTCCACCAAGGCACTTTGCGTTTGCTAACATGTGTCTTTGGGACACAGCTGTCGTGGTAGGAATCAAGCAGTATATTGTTAAGCTGGTATGCAGCTTCATCCAGGTCTTCTATGGACTCGATAGATGTGAGAAGCATATCTTTTTTTGAGAACACTAGTTCATGATAGCGATGCCAATCCGTAGATTTGGGATCGTATCTATTAGAGACATATGAGTGATGGCCAGGTATGTCAAACCTGATGTGCTGATGGTCTGACAGAGAGGCCTCATCTGATACGTGCCAATTTTCAATAAAATTAGAAATAAATGGACTAGCGAGGGTGAGGTCAAGTACCTCCTCGCGAATCGCATTTATGAAGGTAGGTTTGGAGCCTTTGTTCAAAATATCTATTTGTCTACTTAAAAAGTATTCTAAAAGACGCTCAACCCTTCTGTTGATGTTGCTACTACCCCAGACCTCATGATGTGCGATGGCATCGCATCCAATGATGTAGTGGAGGTTGTTCTCCTGACAGTAGTCAACGATGCTCTGGACGTCTTTCGGCGGGAGGGAAGTACGCTGAGGCACACACGATGTTCTGTGTACCGCCTCCAGTGGGGATTTCTAGTAGTAGGGCCACCAGGTCTCTTGTTATAAATTCTGGAATAGGGAGAAAGTTTAAATTATTTATTATAAATCTCCACACTTGGAAATCAACTTACTTGCCCTATTCCGGAGACCTTTAACCTGTCCGCAAATAACCCAGGGTTCCTGAATGAGACCAAGGGTTATATTTTCTTCGGCGAACCGCTTGCTAAGGGTAGCGGACGCGCCCTTAGCATGATGCAAGTTCGCATGTAGCACCTTGATTGTGCTCATCGGTCCTCCGCTGAGGATCGAGCTTGTCGGAGTAGTTGGGCCTTTTGGGACCCTTTCCTCTACGGCAAGCGGTTAGGTTTTGATGACCCAGGGGTCTGTTCGCAACCGACTCCTCGTGTCTTCGAGAGACGTGCCCAGGGGCACCGCTGGTCGTTAACGACAAACCGGCCACGTTGCCAGTCTTGGGAAGTCTAGGAACTAATGTGCTGGGGCGGGCTGGATCCTTTGATCGGATTCCCGCAGTGCTGGTACTAGCTTTAGGACCACTGGTGCTACTTAGTGACTCATTAGTCGTGGCAGCGGTTTTGGCAGTGAACTGGTGTACGGGACAGCCCCGGAGGCACTGCTGGTGGACACGGATGATGAGGGATCCGTCGCAGTAGCAGTTGTAATGCCAATTGCGTCCACCTTTTTTGGACTACCGTGGCCAGACTCCTGACTCTTGTCAGTGGTCTTTGGGATCAGTTTGATCTGACCAAAACGGTAGTGCACTTTGCTATTGAGGGCTTTCAGTACCCTCAGGGAAGAGTCATCAATGGCCAGCACAAGATGGAGGAGTGCACCTTCCTTCACCCTTTGCATGACCTTCCATGAACTTGCCATTAGGCCTTCGTTTTCAGCTTCCAGTGAAGCCAGAATTTTTGTCGACGGGAGCTCGAGACTTTGTGGGAAGAAACCGCGGATGATATGGGTTGTAGGGAATGATCCCTCTTCCACCAAGAAGATGTCCAATCCACTTTTGGCTCTTATTATCTCAAAATTCGAGCTCATCCACCCAGCAGTAGCACTGTTTGAGCAGACGAAAACCAGCCATCCCGCCTTGTGCTGTGAGCCTGAGAATTTCGGCCATACGCGTTTGTTCCTCAGCTCAATTGAGACATCGATGACGGCCTCTTGGATGAGTGTCATCTGCTCCGTTGATAGGGGCTTGTTCTTCAAGTCCGCTGGGACGATACCTAACCTGACAACACTAGCCACCTGATTGAAGGTGGGAACATCAGGTGTAGGTCCTGCCTTGACTTTCTTGGTTGCGGGTGCTGGTGGGGTATGATCCTCTGATCTACCTCGTTTAGCATCTTTTGCGATAGGAGGGGCTTTGGCATAAGCTAGGGCACTCTCCCTAGTATCGCCTCTGCGAATGGCAAACTTGAACCGCTTCCTTTCGGCAGAATTGAACCGAACGAAACCATCCGGTTGAATTCGCAGCTCGTCTAACCTCCTCCCAATGGAGGAGCACCCAGATTTCTCTGTGGCGACGCTGCACGTATCTATGAGAGTGGATGTGTCAGAGTCAGAGGCGGCGGTATCCGCTACTTCTGGATGGACACATGTGGACGGTAAGGATTGGGCCCGCTTGGCTCCGTCATCCAAACCATTCGAGGACTTGGGTTGCTCGTCAGCAAGCCGAGTGGTTATGGCCGAAGATGAAGTGACCGTCGGAAGCTCTATAGCATCGCGACTAGGAGCAACTGTATGCTCGTCAGCAGTAACAGAGGCTGGTGTGATTTGAGATACACCTGTCTCATAGTTTTTTTTTTGAATTAGGAATTATGGACCCACGAGTAAACGGGAAAGGGATATCACACATGGCAGAGCCCGATGTACCATGGGAAGGCTGGATTGAAACCGAAGGTCACCAGGGTATTCGGAGTCAGCATACTAGCGACTAAGCACTCTCTTAGCCATGCATCCCTCGGCGTATGCTGTTCCACCTTGGATTAGAGATTTTTCTAGAGGTTTACTCCTCACGTCGCTCACTTTAGCCGAATACTTACAGTCGTGAATGCAGGCGCAAAAGAATACAAGAATTCGACTGAACAAGCAAGGAATGCTAGGCCGGTTATCTCGCTGTAGCATTCGTTGCCCGGTGGCCGCCCCGTGGAGGCAGTGAGTCTTGCTTGTTGCGGTTACCCAATAGAGATCGTCCAGAAACTTTACCCTAAGGGTCCGAACCTGACCTCCAACCATTTGGAGATAAAACTATTGTTTTGTGCGGTGATTTTCGACAAATTGTACCGGTTGTTTCACATGGATCACGTGCAACATTACTTGAAAACTGCATTACAAGTTGAAATGAGTTTGCTACATTTTATCATTTCACTTTATTTCAAAAGATGAGGCCTTTACCACATGAATTAAAGTTTGTTGAATTTTTAAAACAAATTGGTAGCAGAAGCAAGGCAATCTCCTCAGTTTGGTGAAAATATTATTGAAATACCACAGCAATTAGTTGGCGACCACAATAATATAATTCATGATATTTATGGCAACATTGCAGAAAACATTTTATCACAATGCATTTTAAATAAAGTTGTTTTAGCCCCATAAAATCAAGATTGCGTTTTAATAAATAACGACATGCTCAATCGTATGCCAGGTGCAGCGAAAATTTATCACAGCTATGATAAAATAATTTGTGGTAATGATTATGCAATCAATAGCTATACAGTAGCGTTTTTGTGTTTTTGTCTGTAAGTAGTTTACCACCATTTCTTTCAAATGGAATTATCATTTATCTTTATTTTTTGGTTATATTATTTTATCGTATAATAATTGAATTATTTACCTTTAAGGAATTTTATATGTTTACTAAATTTTTGTCATTAATTCCCTCATGCTTTCTCTTTGCCTTTTCCTCCTCTTTTCCTCATAGCGTCAATGTAAGAATTAAGGATTTAGAATTTTCATATAAGTAAATTTCAATTAATTACATGAAAAATAAGTTGAATTTTTAAAGCATAATTCATCGAATTTCGACCAAAGGCGATACCAGCTATTTATTAATTTGAGATGAGCTATAGTTTGTGTATATCATTAGCTCTTGCAATAGTCCTCATTTCAAACTTTTGGTATGTTAGATTCGTTGTTCTTGGCATATCTACCATAGTCACCAAGGGAAATAGGCTTTCTACTGGTTCTGACAATGGAAGGATACAATTGTGTTTCACACAAATAGGTCTCATATTTGAGAACTCATTTAACATTTTGATATACTTTTGTCTTTTGTCTGACTAATTAACATAATATGTTTTTCTATCTAAATATGACTTGCAATCCCCTGCAACCACAGACGGTTTCTCTTAAGTTTCATGCCTGCTTGTACGGTTACAATAATACATATGTACATATGTATGTTCAATAGTTTTGTGGTCACCTAACGTGTCCCAAAGTTAGCTTGTAGACTAAAAGAGATAATGTCCTGCAATTGATTATTTTATTATAAGACATCTCTAGTTCAAGTGTTGTCAGCTCAGATGGCTTTGGACTTTTAATTTGTTTTTAAAATGCATAAATTACACTAGTTTACAAATTTCGGCCTCATCTCGAGGCTTAAAACTATTTTTTTGAGGATATCTTGAAAACGAATCTTAAGAAAAAAAAAAAAAGGTTGGCATTTTTGGAATCTACGCCCCAAAATACATAAAAAAAAGTCTATCAGAAACCAGTTCTCGAGATGAGGCCCAAATTTTTAAACTAGTGTTATCTACTATGTATTATTAATAATAGAAATTGTACGTGCTATGTTAATATTATGTAATGAGAGCTTTGTGTGAAATTGTTAGTTTGGTTAAAATTCGTTTTAAGAATCTTTACATATGAGGTATATATGAATAATATGTAGCAATACAATATTTTCAAATTAATTATTTTATAGTAATTCAATTTCAAAGCAGCTTTTGAAACGATAAATAGGAATTCTTTACTCTAACGGGTGGGCCATCTAGTGATTTCTTTTTAAATCATAAGTTATTTTGACACTGACAGCTGTTTTCCGCTCGAAATTTAACAAAAAGTCAGTATCATACCTCCGCGGAACGAAATGAGTCGCTTCACGCTTGAATAATATTGGGAAATATTGAAAACTCATTTCCAAAGTGAGTGCTGTGTAGCCCAAACAGTGCGTTTTTTGAAAATAAGTTTTGGCCGAAATGAAACACCCACCGCGCCTGCTGTACGCAAGTTTGTGCAAAAAGTTCGTGAGGCTGGTATGCTAGTGGACAACACTCATGGTCCCAGTCGTCGTACGGTGCGCACAGACGAGAATGTGGCTGCTGTAGCCGAGAGTGTGAGACTCAATTCACGAACATCAACTCGTCATCGATCTCAACAGCTCAACATTTCACGCACTGAGGAGAATTCTACGCAAAGATCTGGGATTATTCGCTTACAAGGTCCAATTGATTCAGCAATTGAAAGCGCACGACCATCCGCTTCGTTATCGTTTCGCAGTTTGGGCCTTAGGGCAGCTTGAATTGGACAACGATTTTGGGCGAAAAATCATCTTTTCTGATGAGGCACATTTTCATCTCGGCGGCTACGTTAACAAACAAAATTGCCGCATCTGGTGCTCGGAAAACCCGCACGTTATTGTCGAGAAGCCAATGCATCCACAGAGAGTGACAGTTTGGTGCGGATTGTGGAGTGGTGGCATCATTGGACCATTTTTCTTCGATAATGACGCTGGGAACAACGTTTCGGTCAACGGTGGGCGTTACAGAGCCATGTTAACGACTTTTTTTTTACTGAAATTGAAGACATGGTTCATGCAGACCTCTGGTTCATGCAGAATGGCGCGCCATGCCACACAGCCCATGCCACAATCGGTCTTTTGCGCACCAAATTCCCAAATCGTGTTATTAGCCGCCTTGGCGATGTCAATTGGCCGCCTCGGAGCTGCGATTTGACCCCTTTGGACATTTTTTTTTGTGGCGAACCGTGAAGGACCGATGTTATGCCAACAATCCGGAAACGATTCAAGCACTTAAGGCCAGTATCATCCAAGCAATCCGTGAGCTACAGACCGAAACCATCAACAAGGTCTTGGAAAATTTAAGTGATAGAATGCGCCACTGCGAGGCCAGCCGAGGCAGCTACTTGAACGGCGTTGTATTTCATAATTAATGGGAATGTTTGCTCTTACTAATAAAGCCATATTACATGGAAAGAATTCACGTTGTTCATTTTATTGCATTCTTAAAAAGAAACTTGTAGTTGGCCCACCCTGTACAAGTTATCAACTATTGGCCTGTCAAGTAATGCTAATTTTGGCAGTATCTTGTCAAAATGCTTTAGTACTGAAACGAGTGTACCTCAAGGTTGTGTTCTGAATCCAATTTTGTTCTCCCTCTATGTTGGACAACCGGACTAATTGATTACCGGGTGGTGTTAAGGTCAGTGATTTCGAGGTTAAGGTTCTCCTCTATACCGACGACTTAGTCGTTTTAGCTGAAAATCCATGTACTCTGCAGTTACAAATAAATAAATTCAAATGCTACTGCGACCTTTGGGATCTTAAAAAAAAACACCTCTAAGTGCAAAATTGTGATCTTCGGACCTACACGCCGGCTTCTGGGACTTTAAACCTTGGTGTGCACCCAAATGTTCACGAGGCGGAGCTTCTAAAACTCAATTATATACCACATAGGCAAGAAGTCATCTATCACTTTATCTCAGTCTGTCCAATTTAACTTAACTGTAACTTAAGCTTAGCATGGTACATATGCCCATCATTTTCCTATTAACCCTTTTTATTATGCATATTTTTATTCTGAACAATCTTATATCCTTATTTATTTTTTTTTTTATTTAAAGTAAAGTTATGTCAATTCCTGACAGACGATACTTTTGTCATGTTAATTTTTCTTTTTTATCATATAACATTTTAAATCTAATTAGTATTACTAACAGAATGAATAATAAAAATAATAATAATAATTATAGTAATCCGATTAATTTATTTCAAAATAAAGTATTTGGAAATATGTATACATTATTTGGAAATGATGTATTTGCTTTCAAATAAAGAAAAAAAATATTTGAAATGTTATTTACATACAAATTATTTGAAGAAATTATATGCAAAAGTATTTGCTTAAACTTTTTTTTAATATTGCATTTGAAAATTATTTGAATCATTTTTTATCGAATAATGCCCACCTGTGAATATTGTATGTTTAAGGACTTTTCCAGAATTTATAATCTGAATAAATTCCAACCGAACAGCATATCTCATGAAGGTGAAAGTACCTGCGACCTAGTTATGCACTTCTCTGTTTCGAATTTATTACCTCTTCGGGAAATGTGGATTCGCTTTAAATGCGTAAGCTAAAGATTTTTTTCTTCTTCCACTGAAATAGTGGATGTATTTATTTAAAGAAAAACAAGATTGTATGAATTTAATATAAAAATAAAGGTTTCATTTTAGTAATATTAAATATTTGATACGCACTTACTTTTGTCACTCATAGAGCATATGCACATATAAATAAGTATAAATCAGTATATTAATCGTGTTCAGACTTCTGCAACGCGCTTCAACTCTCTCCAACTCATTTCCAAAGTTCTAGATTCCTTTTCAACCGTTCTGCCCCAGGCATGCCTAGGGCGACCCCCAGTTCGGTGCCAAATTAAGTAAGGGGATTTCATTACATGGTGTGTTTGGCAACGGAATTTTCTTAACGCCGCAAGGTGTGACCAATTCATTGCCATTTCTTTCGTCGAATAGTGATGTCAATAGGTTTTTGACCCGTTCTCGAGTGGAGGTATTCGTTCGAGATTCGATTAAGCTAGAAAATCTACGAAAGGTTTCAGCTTATTGAATAACAATAACGCTTTTTCTCCAAGTACTACATCCATATAGTAGTACTACTCGACATTGGAGCGGAACAGTCGCAGCTTGGGCTTTGTGCTATAAACATTACTCTTCCATATTTGTGATAGCATGCCGAGCCGCGCTTTGGCCTTCACAATTCTGCTATCTACATCGATGTCGGTCACCAGAGGATATACTTCCAGAGTATAGAAGCTATCAACTTTCTCGAACTGCTGTGCAGCAATGTTTACTTGAGTGATGGAAGATGTAAGGTTAAGCGTTTTTTTTTTTTTTTTTTTGACGTGTTAATGCTTAGCCCTGCTGTCTTTGCTTTAACTTCAAGACTATGGACCATTTGGTGCAGATCCTCAATTCTATATGACAGCAAAAACATTTTGTCAGCGCAGTCCAGATGTTTAAGGTAAGATGTCATTGTCCAATTTACTTCACTGTTATTAACTGACAGAGCTACAAGAAGAACATCACTGATTACGATCAAAAATAATAGTAATTAGAGTATGTAGCCTTGTCGCACACCACTTTGGACTTCAAAATCGTCAGATACCTTTCCGTTATGCAAGAAGTGACACTTAGCACCCTCATACGTGACTTTAATAATAGCTATGAGTTTCTTGGGGATATGTCTCCTGCGTAGGGCACACTAGATAAATTCCCGATATATGGTAAGTATGTAGACTTTCGAAGGGTTTCTTCAAATAGATAAATAGCAGATGAAGCGGAGAACTGTACTCGACGTGTTGCTCTATAATGATCCATCAAGAGTGGAATCAAAATGTTGTCTGATTCGATCCAGTATAACTTTAGCTATTATCTTGAAAACCGCCGGAAGAACACAAATATCTTTTCAGTTTCCACACTCCGTTAAATTTCGTTTTTGGAAATTTAATGATCATTTCCTTTTCGCACTCTGCTCCTGCGCTCCATTGCTAATCAATGTTCGATTGAGCTATACGACGCTGATCGTTTCGGCTTCTTCGGCGAGATCGTATTGTACCTGCGAATGCGAACCATATTGGTACTGTTGTTTGTTTCGGATGGGGGCAGTACGAAGGCGAAGGTGAAGGTGAGCTATCATAAGTTGGTGATCACGTACCATTTCAATATCAGCCACACGCTTATTTCGAACATCTTATAGCTGTCTGATCGCTAAGTGATTAATCTGGTTGAATGTTAGCTGCCTGTCAGTAGAAATCCAACTAATCTTATAACAGGCATTGTGCTCAAATAAGGTACGTCCAATAACAAAACGATTGGCAATACAGAAATCTATAATACAAAACATTCGCCGTTGTTGCTTCGCTTTCAGATGCCAGGGCGTTCCATCAAATGTTTGAGCGCTTATGGCGATGTTCCCCTTTGGTGTCTGATTATGGACAGTGCTTAGCTGATTATAGAAGTCGCCCTTTTCCTCAGGTGTAGCCTTCTCAGTTGGGGCGTAACCGTGCATGATAGCAATTTTTCTCACTCTACTCTCAAATCTGGCCGTCAATATCCTATCGCTGGGATGTGTCCACGATATCAAACTTTTGCGTGCCGTTGGAGTCAAGAGCAGTCCAACGCCGGATTTTCGATTACTTTCAGCTGGTCTTCCAGAGTAGAGTAAGACAGTTTTTTTTTGTCGGAGTTTGATACTCACCACTTTATTTCGCTCCATTCCAAGATGCGAATTATGTACCACGGGAATTCCTGTTCAAGTTGTATGATTCTTGAGCTTTGGGGAGCTACCTTTCTCTCATCGAGGAGAGTCTCTACGTTCCAGAATTTTATCGTAGTCCTAATTCGATAGCCAAAGGTCGTCACCATATTTAGTATCCTTCCATATCGGAAGCAGTTTGTTGCGTTTCGGCGCAATAGTTTTATTACTGTTGCGGATCGCTGGGCCACAGACTAACCGACAATTATTCTGTTTTGTGGCCCAGGGTGCTTGCCATTCGCCTCTCCCGTTCCCAATTTCCAAAGAAATTTGCAGATGGCACCACGAAGAGGTGGGAGTAGGTCTTACTTACAAGCCTGCTAGATGTTCGGCTGCAGTTGTTTTTTCTCGTCTTTTAGCATCTATCGGGAGATGCTGCTCCTACGAAACCTTTGTTAGTCATTTGCCAGCCAAGAATAAAGTTAAGAGATTAGTAATACATATATGTACATTAAACACATAGCTACTAGCTTGTTGTACCCGGTTTCGGAAGGAATTTTTTTTTTTTAAGTGGAAATAATGGAAATGTTTAATTTTGGTGTCTATACAATCCCAATACGTCCGTTTGACCTGAATATCATAACAAAACGACAAAGGAACTGATAAGTGAATTAAGGATGACAATCGTCGAGCTATCCAGATTAAATCTGCCGCAATTCATAGGTTTATCTATTGTTCATATGTTCGAGTTCCACAATTCACTGTCATATCGAATCAAAGTTCGCGCCAGCACTTACAGTGGAATCACATTTTAATCGCGTAATCATCTTTGTTCAGGTTGAGTTTTAAATTGATTTAAAATAACGAAATACTAAAATAATATTACAACTGCAATTGTTTTTCTTTTTCAGATATCCTGGTTCCCCCTGTCTTTTTGCTGAAAATTTACCAAACAGATACGTTACAACTTGTAAGCAATTTTATACACTCCGACAATTGGGTTCCTATACACAAACTGGTGAATTCACAAAGGCTCTTTTCAAATTTCCATCACATTGCAAATGTGTTTTTAGACAAGTTTGAATATAAATAAACATTTTATTGGTTTGGTGGTTATTTCTCTTGTTCATCTTCACATAATAAAATGCATTGCATATAAATAAAATTATTACTAGGTCGTTTTCTTCCTGTTTATTTGCTCACAAAATTATTTCATATCTTCTTATATCTTAACTATTCTTAAGCACATGGCCTGATGTCATACGCCACGAAGGTCTTTGAGTGGGTATAAGCTAGCCGACTGTAAAAAGAATACGACTATCTAATGATTAGTGCGGGTTTGTCGGGGGTAAATCAATCACAGATGCAATTCAAAGTATAATGAATATAATGGAAAAACATCGTGATTCCTTAAAGTATTGCATATTGCATTGGTTGACTTTAAAAAAGCATTCAACAGACAACCATAAGATCTGATATATGAGGCGCTAAAACATCGAGATATTCCATAAACCTATGTACAGATGATCATGGACACATGCGAAGAAGCAAAGACAAGAATAAGATGCTCCGCCAGAGTAACCGAAGAGTTCGGGGTGCACCAGGGAAGCGTCTTATTTCGTTTGCTATTTATTGTTGACTATATGCTTAAAGGCAAAGTGACGGACATTAGTTATATTTTGCGGACGATGAAGCCATCATAAGTGAGGATCCTACGTCCCTGCATTGAACACGTTTGGATTGTTGTTTTGGAAGGAAGTCGATATTGCATTAGCCCAAAAAGACAAAGTATTATACTTATGCTGCCCGTTCTCTAATCGACTCAGGACTATATCAAGCATTTATTTGAATGGAAAAGTGCTTCCCAAATCCGAAAAAATCAAATATGCGGGATCTATGATCAATAGCAAAGCAACCTGCTATGACGATATTAATCATCAATCAAGTGGCAGGAAAACTCCTCTGCCTTCTGTTACCGAAAAATGCCTCTTAAGCGGAAAGTAAGACTGTACACCGCAGTTGTTCGTCCAGCACTCACATACGATTCACAATGTTGGACATTGTACAAAACGTATGAGCGCAAATTAACGGCAGCTGAGATGAAGATGCTTCGCATAACAGCAGTCACTCCTGCTTGATCGAATAAGAAGTTCGAAGATCCGTGAAGGCTTTCACGTCAAAGAAACCATCTCATTGAAAATAGAGCGCGACCGGCTGGTATTGCCATGTTCAAAGAAGAAATCATTTGTACCCTGTTACAAAGGCAATATCAATGAACGTTCCAAAGACATCGCGAAAGAAAGGCAAACTTATAAAGTCTTGGATCACATAAATGCAACGATACCAGCACTTGGTTTGCCTCAGTAACGAACAAATCCAAAATCGGGAGGCCTCTCGATATTTTATGAGGTCAATCAGGCTGATCAGTAGAAATGCAGTGAAGTGGGAGATATTATGATCCATGGAATTCAGATCATAACCTCGTCGAAATAGGAAGAAGAAGATGACCTACCGAAGGATGCTCAATACATATAATATGGTTGGCTATTAAGACTACGAAGTATACATTTTTTTTAACTGCCTTCTTTCTACTTTTATATGTACATACATCGTTATTTTTATTTGTATTGTATTGGTTGTACGACCCATTCTCTCCTCTTAAATCGCCAGGACCTGACGGTATTATCCCGATCATATTACAGAAAAATGTAACCACAGTCATCCCGGTACTTAAAGAAATATACCTCAATAGCCTCATTTGGTGGTATATGGTATACCTAGAGCATGGCGAGACGTTAAAGTACTTTTCATACCCAAAGCCGGTAAGGAAAGTCACACTTTCGCGAAAGACTTTAGGCCAATAAGTTTTACACACTTTGTCCTAAAGACCTTTGAAAGATTAGCTGACATACACATTCGCAGCAAATTACGCCCTGGTGACCTATCCCCAGCGCAGCACGCTTATATGCAACGAAAAAGCGTAGTGACAGCATTGCACTGTGTAGTTGGCTCAATAGAAAAATCATTGAAAGACAAGAAATATACACTAGCCGACAAGAAATATACACTAGACATTGAAGGAGCCTTTAACAATGTTTCAGTTTCAGTTTCAGTTTCAGTTTCTTTATTTAATAAATATGGTATGTACATTGAGACAATCTCTTATAGTACTGAGAATATAATATTAAGAATGAGAAGTGCAAAAAGAAAAGCTACGAGAATATAAATAAATTCAATATTTAAAAGTTCTTAAATTCAAAAATTTAAAAAGTTCTTAACACTAAGCTAGCAGTTTTAAAGTTTGCGGGTCTTGACATACCTTTGATGTGCAAAGGTAAGGAGTTCCATAACCTAATGGTGTGAATGAAAAAGAGTCAAGAGGAATTAAGGTAATTAAAATTAGGAATATTAATGTTGAATGTTCTACGAGAACGAGAGAATTCCAGTTTAGAAAATAGATAGGATAGTGATTTCGATGTTATAATTTTATGAAGGAATATACAATTTCTCGCATTAATATAATGTTGTAATGAACAGCCAAGTAGATTTCTTGAATATATTGAAATCCTATCGCACCTGCGCAGTCCATGAATATAACGAACTGCATCATTAAAGGCTACTTGAAGCTTATGCAGTGAAAGCGAATCAAGACAACAGTAGACCACTTCGGCATAAGTAATAATGGGTAAAATAAGCGTTCGTACTAGTCTTCGACGAGTTTCAATAGGCGTAAAACTAGCAGTCATCCAAAGTTTGCGCAAACATCCGTAAACGCGACGTATGATCAAGTTTACATGATTGTAGCAGGACAGGCTATGATTAATAACAAACCCGAGTGTCGTAGCAGACTCTACGAACTTCAATTTAGTGTCAGAAAGCCATATGTCTGGAAGAAGATTAGGTTCAAATGATCTTTTGGAGATAGCTATGGCTTGAGACTTAGTTGGATTTAAAAGTAGTCCGTTATCCACGGTCCAGTTGCTGATAGAAACCAAATCCTCATTAAGTCGTAATGCCAGTTCATCGATGTTATTCATAGGTCGGGAAAGGTAGAGTTGAATATCATCTGCATATAGATGAACGGAGACATTAGTGTATACCAGAGACAAATCATTGATGAACATACAGAACAAGATAGGCCCCAAGATTGAACCCTGGGGCACACCTTGTTTGAGGGACTTTAGTCATCTTTCTCCAACAACGACTCTTTGTGATCTGTTAGACAGGAAGCTGCTTAATAGCCTCACCGCCCTTTCACAAAAGCCAAAATAGTGTTTCAGTTTCCAGCAGAGAAGGCGATGATTAACTTTGTCAAAAGCCTTTGAGAAATCCAGCAAGCAAAGCAAAGTGACAAAACCCTTATCAAATTCCTGTCTGATGTCGTCCAGGATATTAACCATTGCAGTCGAGCAGCTATGGCTACTTCTAAATCCAGATTGAAACGGATTCAATAAGGAATTCACAGATAAGTGATTTTGTATTTGCTTTGCCAGCACTCTCTCAAAGACCTTCGACAAGCACGGCAAAATGCTAATGGGCCTAAAATCTTTAGCCATGGTAGAACTTGAGTTTTTAGCAATGGGAATCACATAAGCACATTTCCTGGGGAAAAGTTGATGTCATGATGCAGGAGTTGATAATATGCGTCAGATGGTTAATGATTTGAGGTAAAATAATTTGATGAAGCGAAGTGGCACGCCGTCTTCACCAATAGCATTAGACTTAATAGATGCAACGATGCAAATGATTTCACTCTCCGTTACAACATCAAATTCCGCTTGTTGTTGTATGGAAATAAGAGGCCTGGCGTCAAAATCAAAGCTATTAGTTGCTACATCACTCGAAAGAAAGTAGTTGTTGAGACCGTCCGGATCTAAAGCACAAACGTTAGTGTTCTTGGAGCTCATCCCAATCTGTCGAAGATTTCTCCACAGTACTTTAGGGGGTAGTGCGGTGTTTAACTTAGAGGAGTAATAATTTCTTTTAGACTCCCGGACAATGCATGTCGCGCTATTGCGTGCAATTTTATATGCGTTCCAGTTTGATGCGGAGCTGTTTTGTCTCCATTTCCTGTAAAGCCTGTTTCTGCTTTTAAGCGCACTTAGAACTTCCGATGTAAACCAGAGGCAGCTTTTATTACGAATAGACACTGTTTTTGTGGGTACAAATTGGTTATAAAGGTGACCAATAAACTGCTGATAATATTTCAGTTTTTCATTGGGATCAGCACTGTGCCTACAATATTCCCAAGGAACTGAGTATGTTGCAACATGTAAGGAGTTTAGGTCAATTGAACCAAAGTCTCTAAAGCTGAATGACATCGGACTACTATTATGTGAGAGTAAAATATCATAAGTGCAAAAAAGCAAATCGTGCTCAGAGACACCTTCTAAAGAAAGTTGGTCATAATGGAGAATGGATGAAATATCAGATACCATAATAAGGTCGAGTACGCTGGGTGTTAAAACAGATACGGTTCATAGAACTCTAACGAATCTCAATATTCACAACTCCCTGATGAAGTGAGTCGTCAGTATGCTAGAGGAAAGACATATTAAGGTTAAACTTGAAGGAACAAAGTTATAGGCCCACGCCTCAAGAGGCACCCCCCAGGGAAGGTTTAAATCGCCACTGATGTGAGTAATTTTTCTGAACGAAGTTCTTCAAAAGCTCAGAAGCCCTTTCAATTTCCTCCCGACTCTGAGCGAGCAAAATGGAAGGGGCGCTAAAAATCATTGCCTCCTGGGCGAAGAGATGTGGACTAGCGGTCAATCCCCAGAAAACCTAGTCAATACTATTCACTAAGAAAAGCATAATTCCACAATTCCTAGCACCTTCAGTAAGGGGTATTTCCCTAAGTATCTCCAGTAGTACGAGTGCTCGATAGGAAACTGAACTGGAGACTGAACATAGAGTCAAAAAAGTCACGATAGCTTTCTACTCGTGCAACAGAATAGTCGGGAAAGCTTGGGGTTCGAACCCCAAAATCATCCTATGTATTGTATGTATACAGCTACAGTAAGGCCAGTACTAACTAACTGCCATCAAAAAGTACAAAGTCTAGCATGCATCGCCACAACCAGCGCAAAGAGAAAGACACCTACAGCAGTACTCGAGGCCATTCTCAACCTGCTTCTGCTAGACATCTTTATACAAGCATCGGCGGCTACTATACTCTGTTCAATTTATATTTTCAGTACAGGGCTTATGGAAGAGCTTTTTCAAACACACTGGTGCCTGCTCGTGTTTGCATGGCAATCTACTTAAAAAATTGCCACTGAAATTAAAAACAGAACCCTGACTTACATTGAAATTGTTTTTGTAATATTCCATTAACCCACATACATCCTATCATCACCTGTCTGCTCCTCGGCTGTGAGGAGACTGATCGCCAATTTGCCTCTCGCTTATTGTGTTTAAAAAAAAAAAAACAGATTGATTCAGAGTTACCATTCATCCGTTGATGGAAATTATAATACCATTTTCTTTGGTTTTTGCTATGGAGCTTTCAGAATTGAAGCTTTCTTAGAGCTTTTGGGAGCATATATTTTAAGTTTAAGGAAAAAGGTGTTGTCGCTGCGTGTTTTACTGCTTAAATTTTTTTGTTTTGTTTTTCTTGAAAAAACGGTTAAAATGCAGCTGCACAATATTTGTTGGCTATTTGTTAAAAGGAAGAATTACTATTTGAGCAAGTTTTTAATGGAGTTCGGTTCATTAATTAATTGCAATTTTGATTTTGAACTGCCAAATAGTTTTTTTGTTCATGAAAATAAAAATAAAAAGAAAAAGGTTTCGTGTATAATATTTAAAATAGTGCAGTGTAATTAACATTTACGTACATTACATACATATACGTTTTTTTACGTTTTTTCTTTTCTGTGACTTATTTTTACGTTAAAAGAGATTAGGCCTTCTGGGGGACTCTTAAAAAAACGCGCCTACTATCTTACCTCTTGGTAATTTAGATTTAGTTTAATTTTTTTAGATTTAGCTTACGGTCTACATGTTTCTGTTCAAGAAATCTTAATGAAGAGTTGGTAACCCTACCGAGATTTGTGCTCACTACGGCAACCATGTGCGACCTTTGAAATGGAGATAGCTTATTGAAATCCATAATAGTAAGGGTGAGAGGCAAATATCCTATCTTCCCTGTACTGAAAATATAAATTGAACAGAGTATAGTGCCGTAATATTAAGATAGACAGATAGCTGGAGACCATATGCAATAGGCCATAATACCATCCTGCAGAGATATCTATGCATTGTATCTAGTACAGACTACACAACGCTTTACCTAGACTTCACGAGACCATTTTTAAGCCCCTATCCGAGCAGGGAAGAACGGAAAAACGACAGAACGCCTAACGAGCGATCAATAGCTATGACTTTCTTCAGGACATGTACAAAAGGCATTTTATTTTATTCTTTTCACGAGGAAGGGATTCTCTAATCTATCTTCTTTCCCCCCATGAGTATCACAATGGGTCTATGTTGACCGTACTTCAAAAAACGAAAAGCGGTTGGGCCAGATGAGATGCCCTCTGAGTTCTGAACAAAGATGGGAGACATCGGGTTCAGATGGCTCAGAATTCTCAACTCCAAATTTGTGAGAGGTGATCCAATGTCGAATCAAACGAGGGAAAGTTAACTTCTCCCTGTATACGAAGGGAAGGGTGATACGCGAAACTGTGATAACTACCGTTCGATCAAGCTGATATCACACACCATGGAGATCGTTGAGCGGATATTATGTGACCGACTGCGAAAAATAATACGGCTATCTGACGATCAGTGCGGGTTTGTCTCAGGTAAATCAACCACAGATGCAATCCAAAGTATAAGGATCATAATGGAAAAACATCGTGATTCCTTAAGGGATTTGCATATTGTATTGGTTGACTTTGAAAAGGCATTCGACAGGCAACCACGAGATCTAATATGGGTGGCGCTAAGACATCGAGGGGTTCCAGAAACCTATGTACAGATGATCACGGGCATGTACGAAGGAGCAAAGGCAAAAGTAAGATGTCCCGCTGGAGTAGCCAAAGAGTTCCCAATTCAAGTCGGGGTGCACAAGGGAAGCGTTTTATGTCCTTTGCTCTTTATTACAGTCCTTGATTATCTGCTTGAAGGTAAAGTGACAGACCCCAAGGTACATCAGTTATTCTTTGCTGAGGATGGAGCCATCATAAGTGAGGATCCTACATCCCTGCAACGACCACTTGATGTGTGGGTGGACGTTTTGGCGGGAAATGGGTATCGCATTAGTTCAAAAAAGACAGAGTACTTATGCTGTCCGTTCTCTGATTCACTCAGGCCTATTCCAGACATTTATTTGAATGGAACAGTGCTTCCCAAGTGCGAAAACTTCAAATATCTGGGATAGATCCCAATCAATAGCAAAGCAACTTGTGACGACGACATCAATCATCGCGTAAGCGTAGGGTGGATGAAATGGTGAGAAAATTCCGCTACCTTCTGTGACTGAAAAATGCCATCGAAGTTGAAAGGAAGGCTCTACACCGCTGTGTGCGTCCAGCGCTCACATACGGTTTTCAACGTTGGACGATGTACAAAAAGTATGAGAGTAAATTAACGACAGCTGAGATGAAGATGCTTCACATAACAGCAGGAGTGACAAAGCTTGATTGAATAAGAAGTTTGAAGATCAAGGGTATTTATAAACAGCTGCACATGTCGGCGCGTTGTGTTATTTCTTGTTGTACAGATAGACTGTGCACTGCCAGGGGGGTATTCTTAAACAGCTGCACATGCCGGCGTGTCGTGTGCTGATCGTGTTACTTCCCTGGTACAGATAGACTGTACACTGCATGGGGGATATTATCACTCGCCCCTCCTCAATACCGATGCTCTCCTGAGTATCCTTAACGTCGTTTTTAACTGTTATAGTCGTTCTGTTGCCTTAAATTTAGAGATCGCAGCCACTACTAAAGCAATTACGATGATTATTATGAAGAAGAAAATAAATAGTAAGGCTGTGGCGTTGCCGTCTGCCTGATTGAAGCCATTGAACAATGTTATCAATTTAACGTTTCTGCAAATCTATCATAAGAGAAGCATGACTATCGTAATTTTATTAATACCATATATGGAATTTTATTTGTATTCAGATATGATACAGTGACGATACGCGGAAGCCGCTTCCAAATAATTATAAAGAGCTGACCAGTTTTCACCATTAAGGACTATTTTTGTTTCTTCCATTGTTAAGGAAAGTTTGCCGAAGTGGGTAAATCGAAGCTCTTTATAAATTATGAAGATGTATGACACTCCATGTTTAATATTGTTTTCATATTTGAACTCTTCTATTTTCTCCCGAGTCTGAATATGTTTCAGGTTTATATCTTCGAGTTCTATTTTAGCGTTTACAATTTCTAGCTTAATTTAGAATAATTATATTTTGGTTAATGATAATTTATTTATTAACGTATAATGTTTCATTTATTCTAACACTACAATTGTTAAAGTAAATTACGTTTTTTTTACGACTGGTAGTTCATATTATTACAAGTGTTTGTTAGGTTCGTTTTGTACAATTTTTTGTGAATATTAAGCCATCATTTAATTCTATGATTTCTGGTTCTTTGTTTATAATAAATGTACACGTTTCGTACGAGTTTTTTAATATATTTGGGATACAATTTACAGTTTTCTTAAGATTTTTTTATATATATTTCATTGTTGTCGTCATATAAGGTATTATTAATTAATACTTTAAGGGTGGCAATGGTGTAGTGGTTACATCGTCGATTGCCACGCTAAAGGTTCATGGTTCAAATCCTTATGTCAGCAAGCATTTATTTATTTCTCATGAAATATACAAAGTCAGTCCGATCATTTGCGGAAGCTTGTATGAACACTACTGCGAAGGCATAACACTGGCAGTTGCTTGGTCATGCGGCTGGAAAAATTGTTCGCTCTGTTGATGATGATTTGCCCTTGACATCGATTATCGGGAAAAAAGTACTGTGAATCAGAAGCAATGACAATTGTAACAAAAATCTCCTCAGTTATCTGGACGCCACCCCCGGAGAATAGCTGAAGCATAAACAACTGAGCTTCAAGAACCACTACACCAAAAATTTTTCTCTCTCTCTCTCTATCCATCCTTTCCAACGCCCGCACTGTGTGTAAGCATGTTAAAGGTATTCATAACCCTTTGAGTGCGCGCAAATTATAAAAAAAAAAAAAAAAAATATGTAATAGTTTCTTGGTTCAAGAATTTCATATCCTTCACGACTTGGTACTGGTAGAAACATTATTTTTTCGTTATTTGTAATTGAACAAATTGGAATTCTAAGTATAAATATCAACTTATTATTTGATTCAACTAAGGTACTTTTAATATTTGTTAATATTTCAATATACATATTAAATCATGAATTTTCCTCTTCTGTGAATTAGCAAATTTTTTGCTAAATACATTTGTCCTTTGTTCGTACAATTAATAAAATTATCCATAATTTGTTGATGTTTGTTAATTATTTCAGCTAAAACATTTAAATTACTTTGTAGGTCGGTATTTATTCCGATTTGCTTATTTAATTCTCAAATAGTTTATTTAATTCTACAATAAGCTTTAAGTAATTTTGCAACTCTTATCGCTCGTTATCATCCATTATGCCAAATAGAAACTTTAATCCTTTTCCTACTATATTAACCAAACCTCTTTTTTGGCGTGGGTGTGGTATGACTGTATTTCATTTGGAACGTGAGCCATTAAGTGCATTGCTAAGTAGTTAGGGATTGCCATTGTCATTGTTTTTAGGATTGTCACTATCTACTATATGATTTTGTTCAATATTTTAATTTTGAGTTTTTTTGTACCTGGAATCTGATTTTCCCCTTCCGTTATTATTGACATAGTCGTTTCTAAAATCTTTTAAACCTTTTCTATTTTTGTTTATAAAGTTAATTCTATTCACCTTTAGCAAATGTAAACGGTTGGATATTTGTTGAACAACGTCGTTTGACATACAATTATTAATAAAGTCAATGGGTTTAATTCTTGTGGTAGAATGAAATGAGTTATTATAATTTATTATAGCTTTAAAAACTTTATCTTTTAGTTCATCTTCCACGTTTTTATCGGCATTGAACAGTCTCATATGTTCATTTAATGTAGAATGCAGTCCCTCTACATATGAATTGCCTGTTTTCAAATAGGGAGTTGTTAAATGTAAGCTTACATTATTTTTTACTAAAAATTGTTGAATTATACTAGTACGTAATTCGTTATCCGTTACTATTAAACTTGGTTTTCTTAGATATTGAAATCTGAACTTAAGTGCTTCTAAAGTTGATGCCCATGACTTGTCTTTCAGAGCATGCGCGGTTGCATATTTTGTTAGTTTATCTATACTTACTTACTTTACTTATATCCTTTAACCCCTCGTGGGGCATAGGGCGTCAACCACGCCTGCGCGCCATCGTGTTCGGAGTTCTACAAGGCGTTTGAGCTGCCTCCAACTCATTCCTAAAGAGCTCGATTCCTCCTCAACTGTTCTGCGCCACGTTTGCCTAGGGCGTCCCGCTATTCTGCCTGCCTGGGTGAGCGGATTCCACTGCATGGCGTATTTCGCAATGGAGTTGTCTTCGCGCCGTAGGGTGTGTCCAATCCATTGCCACTTTCTTCTTCGTATAGTAATGCTTATAGGTTCTTTGCCCGTTCTCAGATAAAGTTGTTCGTTGGAGATGCGGTTCGGCCAAAAAATCCTCAAGATGATTCTTAAGCATTTGTTTACGAAGACTTGCAGCTTGTGTGTGTTAATGGTGTCCACCTTCCAGGTACTGCACCCATAAAGCAGCACTGATTCTACGTTGGAGCGGAACAGTCGTAGTTTGGTTCTTAAGCTAATAACATTGCTTCTCCAGATTTTGGACAGCATTCCGAACGATTCCGATTCTGCTGCACACATCCAGTTCGGTGCCACCGCGACTAGCCGAGACGACACTTCCTAGATATAGAAGGTTATCAACTTTCTCGACTTGCTTTCCGGCAATGTTAAGTTGAGCGCGGGTATTGGAAGTACTCAGGGCTTTTGTTTTGGCTGTGTTTATTTTTAGCCCCACTTTGTTTGCCTCAGCTTCTAGATTTTGGGCCATCAGATGAAGATCCATTATCCGATGTGAAAGTAGACAAACATCGTCAGCGTAATCTAGGTGTTTAAGGTAAGATGTCATAGTCCAACGAATTCCATAGTTGCCTTCCGTCAATGCTGCACGGAGTACATCGCTGATAACCACCAAAAACAATAGTGGTGACAGTATGCACCCTTGACGTACTCCACTTTGGACTTCAAAATCCTCCGACACCTTACCATTGTGCACGACGTGACACTTGCCGCCCTCATATGTAGCCTTGATAATAGCTATAAGCTTTTCTGGGATGCCTCTCCTGCGCAAGGCCAACCAGATAGCATCTCGATTCAAGCTGTCGAAAGCCTTCTCGAAGTCGATAAACAGTAAATGTAGCGGAGACCTATACCCAACGCATTGTTCGATTATGATCCGTAAGGTGTTTATGTGGTCGATGCAGGAGGATCCAGCGCGAAAGCCTGCCTGTTCGACATCGAGAGTTGAATCTAAATGTTCTTTAATTCGTTCTAGAATTATTCTAGCTATTATTTTGGCTACAGCTGGAAGAACACATATACCTCTCCAGTTACCGCACTCCATCAAGTTACCCTTCTTTGGAAGCTTAATGATCATCCCCCTTTTCCACTCCTGTGGAAATTGTTCACTATCCCAAGCTCTCCGTATTAGCGGATGCAGCAAATCTGCCGATGTATTTGGCGCCGCTTGAAATAGCTCGGCGGGGATGCCATCAATACCCACCGCTTTGTTCTTCTTGAGGGACTTGATTGCTGTTATTATTTCAGTTTTACTGGGAGGTACGGTGCGAATTCGGGAATTATTTGCTTCGAACTGCTCATTCGAATTCAAGATCATATCGCCGTCGCCTAAGTGATTTAGCACTGTAGCAAAATGTTCTCTCCATCTAGTGAGCTGATCCTCATCCGAGATCAGAAGGTTACCGTCTAGACTCTTCACTGGATGTTGTTTGGAGTTACGACCACCAATGAACTCCTTAGTGATGTTGTAAACAGTCCTACTGTCGCACCTACTCGCTGCTTCTTCAGCCCTTGAGGCCAGTGAGTTGACATATTGACGTTTGTCACGTCTCACACTACGCTGCACTTCTTTCTTCTTCCCATGGTATTGGGCTTCAAGCTCGGTTCTCTCTACTGCTGAGGCCGCTGCAATCCGAGCCTTGATTGTTGTACGCTCATCGATCCGTCTCCAGGTGTCTGTAGAAAGCCATGTGCGGTGGTGTTTCTGCTTTTTACCGACATACGTGCGTGCCCCAGTCGCCAAAGCATTTTTCACAGCACTCCAGTGGTCATCCATGTTCTCTATGCCGCTGATTGCTTCTGCTTTTAAAGCAAGATGGTCCCTGAATTGCGCACTTGGGGAACCTTGAGCCTGTCGATATTAAACCTGGTGATGTTAAGCAGGTTTGAGCGGTTGCTGTTGACGGATGCAGTACGAAGGCGTAAATGAGCTACCATAAGATGGTGGTCTCGTTCTTGTCCGACGTCAGCTCCACGTCTGTTTCGGTCGTCCAGGAGATAATTTCTTAACCAGCGACTGATCGCAATGTGGTCGATCTGGTTGGATGTTTGTTGCCTATCAGTAGAGACCCAACTGATCTTATGGCAGGTGTTATGCTTAAACAGCGTATCTCCGATGACTAGGCGGTTAGTATTGCAGAAGTCCACAAACCGCTCACCATTGTCATTACGGTCTCCCACGCCGTGAACTCCCATCACGTGCTTAAGCATGGTGTTGTCGCTATCCACCTTGGCATTAAGATCTCCCATCACCATTACGATGTCTCCATTAGGCGTTTGGTTGTAGGCGGCACCTAAGTGGCTATAAAAATTATCCATTTCATCCTCAGTCGCGTCTAGAGTCGGAGCATAACACTGTATGGTGGTAATTTTTCTAACTCTACTCTGGAACCTAGCCGTCAATATCCGGTCACTATGGGGTTTCCAGGATATGAGGCTACTACGTGCTGCTGGAGTTAGCATGAGTCCTACGCCAGAACTCTGTGCACTTCCAGCTGGTTTACCAGAGTAGAGCATCACAGTGCTTTTTGTTGGCGAGATGTATTCCCCAGCATCGTACCACCTTATCTCGCTCAGCCCTAAGATGTCGATTTTATACCGTGCGAATTCGCGCTCCAATTGGAGGAATCTGGCGTTATAAGGCCCTTCCTTGAGTGAGTCCAGGAGGGTCTTAACGTTCCAGAATCCGATCGTTGTCCGTGTCCGAAGGTCGTCAACAAATGATCAGTCCGTATCCGAGGCGTATGTTTCCGTTTCGGAGCAATGATTTTTTTTATGGTTGCGGCTCGCTGGGCCACAGACCAACCGACACTTATCCTGTTTTTTGGCGCAGGAAGCTCGCCATTCGTCCTCTCCCGTTAGCAATTTCCGAAGAAATTCCCGGATGGCACCACCAGGAGGTGGGAGTAGGGCCTACTAACAGAGCTGCTAGGTTTTCGGCTGCAGTGGCTCCTACTCGTTACTTAGCGGACCAGCACCTATCGGGAGATTCTGCCCCTACGAGGCCTTTGTTAGTCGTTTGCCATCCAAAGTTAGTTAGTTTATCTATAGTTGTCACATACATAACATTCCTCTGTGGAAAATATATATCTACATGAACTATTTCATTGTGTTGCTCTGGGGCCACTTACTTACTTAAGTGGCGCTACAGTTTGGGGTGAACCTGAGCTTCAACCAACAAGCCTCTCCATTTAGCTAATTGCCTCCAGTTGCGCACTCCAAGTTGGTCGAGGTTCCCTTGAACTTGTGCGCGCCATCTACGGCGAGGAGGTCCTCTACTGCGTCGTCCTTCGGGATTAGATTCGAAGACTTTGCGAGCCGGAGCGTTGGTGTCCATTCGCTCTACATGTCCTAGCCATCTCAGACGTCCAATACGCAGTTTTTTTTACTAGGTCGATGTCGCTGTACAGCTCGTATAGTTCGTGATTGAATCTTCTCCTCCAAAACCCGTCAACGTAAACGGGACCGAAAATCTTACGAAGAATTTTTTTCTCGAGACGACTAAGGATATCTTCATCCTCTTTTAATAAACTCCATATTTCAGCGCCGTAAAAAAGGACTGGGATGATCAGGGTCTTATACAGAAGCCGCGTTTTGTTTTCCCCGTAAACTGAACTAGTTCATCTCAAAATAAAAAAACGCTCCTGGTTCACCTACAAATTTAATTTTCCAAGTTGGTAGCAGCAGCAGCAGCTACACACTGACGTTTAATATGGATTAAAAATGGTGGAAAAATAGCAATCGAAGTGGGAAAAGTGTTTGATATTTTTATATTTGTTTAATAATTAAGGGTTTTTAGATACTTATGTCAGAACGTGAGGGTACAACAAATAACTATGATTTACTGCTGCCATTCAGCAGAGTTGCCAAGCTTTACATATAGTTTTTTTTGTGAAAAGCCATCTAGTGGTGAGATATAGGATAGAAATTCTGGTTCACGAAAATTGAACCAACTCAAGTGCTGGTTCAATTGTTGTTTTTGCATCCTGTGTAAAAATATGAGCTGAACCAGTTCACGGGGAAAACAAAACGCGGCTAATGTCTCCTTAGTTGTTTGAGATAGGGCTTTACTGTTGAATTGCCTTATAAGCCCAAAAAAAAACAGCGATTGGCAAGAGTTATTCTTCGCTTGATTTCTGCGCTGATCTTGTTTTTACAGTTTATAGCAGCGCCAAGGTAGACAAAATCCCTTACAACATCGAAGTTTATAGCTGCCCACAGTGACGGTCTGTCCAATTCTTCGGTGTTGGCTGTCCCTTCTTGTTGACAGCATATACTTGGTTTTGCCCTCGTTTATCGCTAAACCCATTTTGGCCGCTCCGCCTCAATGCTTGCAAACGCACCGGTAACAGGCCGCTGAGTTCTTCCAATTATGTCATTATCGTCGGCGTATGCAAGCAGTTGTACAGACTTGTGATAGATTGTGCTTCCGGTGTTGGCTTGTGAGTTCCGCACAAGCTTTTGGGTCTCGGTAAGGTTAAGCTTATACTCGTATTTAACAGGGTGCCTGTCAAACTTGGCCGTATTGCAGATTTCACAGTTGTTTTTGAATTTATTTATTTGTTTTTGGAGGTTGGGTTGGGATAATAGTACTAATCCCTTAATTCTAGGAATTCTTCATTTATTCCGCTGGGGTTATTATTAAAATGCTCTTTCTCTATAGTTGATAATAATTTTTCTCTGTTAGCAACATCTTCTAAAAGTATGTTGGTTTTTAAGATTTTCAGATTTTTATTTCTTGCAAAAAACTGTCTATAGTTTTCCTGGAATTTCAGGAATAATTGCGCATCTGGACAATATAGAGCCATTAAACCCTTTGCCAGTAATACATTTTTCATAATGTTGACTAAGTTACTTTCCGGACCTATCTTTTCAATATTTCTAACTTTTTTAAACAATATTTTCATAGTAATGGATTGCCTGTCATCTTTTTCTAGTATAACCTGATTCTTAAAAAAGGTTTAATGCTTTTTCTGTTATAGTAATAAAATCTGCACTATCAGTATCTGCACTGTGTACGGTGTTGGAATCGAAAAGCTCATTAAGGTTTATCGATAGTTCGTTTTCTCTATTGGTTTTTTGATAATTTGTTCTACTCAGTCCGTCTGCTACTACATTTTCCTTGCCTTTGATATACCATATTCCACATTAAAATCAAGATTAGATTTTATTGATTTCGTATAATAAGTTTACATAGGTAATTTGTAACCGCACATTTTACATAAGTAATACGATAATTTTTATTATCTTTCTACTTAAATATAGTATATTATTTTATTAAACTATATAAATGACAAAAATTATTTCTGAAGGAAAAATACGAAAGAAAACCTTCAATTCAAAGAACAAAAAAAAAAGAACAAAAATATTGTTCGCTTTATAAAACAGAAAATTGAATATAAAAAAAATACACTCAAGAGTGAAGAGAGATAAAACAATATGTAAATGAACAAATAAATAATTTATAAATAAATAAATAAATAAGTACATAGATAGATTAATAATACATAAATAAATGAATAAATGAATTTAACAAATAAATAAATAAATTTAACAAATAAATAAATAAATTGAACAATTAAATAAATAAATAAATAAATAAATAAATAAATAAATTTAACAAATAAATAAATAAATTTAACAAATAAAACATAAATTATTAAAGAATATAACAACAAATGAATAAATAAATAAATAAATAAATAAATGAATAAATAAATAAAGCAAATAAATATAAATAAATAAATAAAATAAATAAACATATAGAAATAAGTATAGCCAATAATAAGTCAAACAAATTAAAACGCAATAATAAATTAACGATAACAATGACGAGTTTCGATGAGCAAATACATGAATATTAATGTGTAATAATGGTTTACACTCTTAAGTATTTAATTCATTGACCAGAGGATTGTCAACAAAACTACATCTTGTGAGAAATTTGTCTCTAAGCTTTTGGATCCTAAGTGAGATCAATTCAACATTCGCCTTTTCATGGAGGTCTAAGGTTGAATAGCGCCATGGCAAGTTAAGCATCATTTTTAGTATTTTATTTTGTGATACTTGCAATTTTTTTATATGGCAGGCTGCAGAGTCACCCCATACTTGGCAACCATACAGTAAAATTGCCTGAAAGATAATTTTGTAAAGAATAATTTTATTTTCATTTGAGAGTGAAGACTTTCGATTAATGAACGGATACAACATCTTTATCGCAATGCCGATTTTCTTTACCGTGTTATTAATGTGGCTTTTAAACGTAAATTTAGTGGTCAAATGAATACCTAAGTATCTTATCGATGGTTCCCAATTTATGTTGGTTCCATTTACTTGGAGTTGATTGCAGGCTTTTCTTTTTCGCGTGAAAAAGATCGCTTTGGTTTTACCTTCATTTAACTTTATTTTCCATCTGCTGTAATATTTCACTAATATATCCATCCCCTCTTTTAAATTCCTCTCAATATTGAGAGCGAATTGATGGGATGAATATATTGCAGTGTCATCTGCGAAAATAGCTATGTCACAGTTCGGTAAATTGGGAAAATCGGACGTATATATATTATAGAGCACCGGTCCAAGAACTGAGCCTTGTGGTACACCGGAATTAAAGACAATCAAATCAGAAACGCTGCTATTTACGTGGACATTAAAACAACGATTAGACAAGAAAGACTGCACTATTTTACAAAGAGACGGAGGAAAGCTTAAATTTATCATTTTGTATGTTAGGCCATCGTGCCAAACCTAGGCGAACCCCACAGGCGGATCAGTAGAAATGCGGTGAAGTGGGAGGGTTGTGATCCCTAGTTTTCGGATCATAACCTCGCTGATAAAAGGAAGAAGAAGAAGGCCATCGTGCCAAACCGAATCAAATGCCTTCTCGATGTCTAAAAGTATCATACCTGTAGATTTAGCTTGTGATCGATTATTTCTAACAGCGTTACAAATTCTTAGTACCTGATGGGAAGTATTGTGATACCGTCTAAAGCCAAATTGTTCTTTAGGATAAATGTTATGATTACTGATAAATCTTAAAATGTGTTCTTGTATAACTTTTTCATACAATTTACTTAGGTTGCTTAGTAAGCTAATAGGCCTATAGCTTTCTGGGCACTCTGGAGGCTTACCAGCTTTTGGAATGGGTACCACTTTAGCTTTTTTCCACGCATCGGGGAAGTATTGTAATTTTATGCAAGCGTTTATTATAAAAGTTATATATTTAATCCCAGTCTTAGGTAGTTGTTTTAAATATATATTTCGTATCAGGTCAGTGCCTCCTACTTTTCTGATGCGCAGGTTATTGACAATAAATTCTATGTCGTCTTCATTTATAAACAAATTGGATATACAATTTTCATTTGCAGCAGTGAAAGCTTGGATCGTGTTAGCTACCAGATTATTCGTATATGCATCACCTAGGTGTTGAGATACTGTATGATTATTTGCAAAACTACGGGCAAGTGCATTTGCTTTCTCAATGTCGGTGAAGTAAGAACTAGATGCGTTTTTGAGAAACGGCACCTGTCAATTCTGTTAATTTAATCTTCCAGCGTTGGGGTTTGTTATTTGGTTTAATTAAAGAATTTAACCATACCAAAGGCCTGTGGTCCGTTTTCGCAGGTGCGTTGCCAAGACCAAAGTGCATGCGAATGAATTCGTAATGTCCATTCGGAGTGGAAAACGGAGTTTTATGTCTATCGCTAGGATGCATCTCAACTTGACGGAAACCCTTTGCGAGATCAAGGGTGGTAAAATACTGGCATCTTCCTAATTTATCAAATATCTCTTCGATCTTTGGAGTAGGGAACCGGTCTTCTATCGTAATCTCGTTAAGTTTACGATAGTCGATCACGATGCGCCATTTTTGTCTGCCTGAGGCGTTTATCTTTTTGGGGATTATCCATATTGGGCTATTGTACGCGCTGGTTGATTCTTTGATTATGCGTTGTTGGAGCATCTCTTCGATTTGTTTGTTAACCTCTTCTCGATGTATAATACTCGAGGACATCTATACAGTTTTGAATACACCGATAATTCGTGTTTCCGTAAAATATGATATTTAGCCTTGCTCGTAAAAGTCAAATCATCAGTTTCATGATAAAAGGAATTTTTGTTTTGTTTTATTACCTGAAGTAGTAATTTTTTTTCCTGGTGATTGAGGTGGTTAGTACTGATAAAATCAAGTAAATTGTTTTCGCTCACTTCGGTATTAAAAATTTCTACAGCATTATCCTAATATAAGCCTTACCTTCATAGTCCTCATCTTCTTTGTTAAAGTATAATTGTAAAAACGTCTTATTTGTTTTAATTGCTTATTTTGTTTGTCAATAACCGCGTTTAATTTTCTCAAAATATTGTTTCCTATTACACCGTCAAAATTATTCTGTAGGTTATATTCTAAAAACTCGCAAAAATTATCCCCATTTTCACTAAACTCTTGAGAGGTTGGTATTCTACACAATGTGTTTATAAAAAAGTCTCTACCCATTGCCCTTATAGGTACTGCTATCTCAGTTTTCCACTTGGGATGACATACATCGTGGTTAATTATAATAAACTCAGCTCCTGTATCTACAATGAAATAAAGTGGTCTAATGTCGTTTTGAATTTTTATGTAGGGTAGTTGTTTCCCGGGGATCTTTCTAGAAAAAAAAAACATTTCCTATGTCCCTAGGGTTCCGTGAATCATGGGAATTTATATCATTATTGCTTCTAGAGTGTCCAGAGCAGTTTCCTATATCTCTGGGAGCTGTTCTATTAAGTTCTGATTGTTAATATACGTGTGCACCTATTTCTGCTTAAGTTGCCAGATCTTACTCATGAGAGTTATTCAAATTTGCATTTTGGTTTGTAATTCCATTTCTATTCCAGTTGCCTGAATTATTTCCCTCATTTCTTACACCTGGCCTAATTACTCTGTTATATATACATACATACATACATACATTTTCAAATGGCCCGCCTATCCTTAATGAGGGTTGCGGGGGTAGGATGCTCAGGTGGACTCTCCATCCTTCTCGATCCTCCGCCATTAACTCCAACTCATCAGGAGGAATCCCTAGACGGCTCCAGGAGAGATGTCGGACTTGGTTCAACCATCTATTTCTAGGCCTACCGCGGGGCCGCCTACCTGATGGCACGGCCACCATGGCACGTCGTGGAAGCCGGTTACTCTATTATTATAATTATTATTATTATAGCTTATGTTTCTATATAAAGTACCATTTCTATTCCAATTGCCTGAAGTATTTCTTTGGTTACCTATTTTTTGTTGATTTAAAAAATTTAAACTAGTATTCGTGTTCCTAATTGCATTTCCTAGCTTCGAAAATTTATTCATCATTGGCCCATGTAACATTTAGTTCTGGTGTTGCGCTCCTGGAATTATTCTATAAGCGTCTTCTAGTTTATCGGCATTACGGGCGGAAATCATCGTTTTGGTAGGTTCTGGGAGATTTTGCTTGAAAATTCCCAAAGTGATGGAGTTCACTTCAGTAGAACTAAATGCCTCGTTACTGTGAGTTAAAATTCGGTTATGGACCCTATTAGCTGGATTGTTTAATTCAAAATAATATTTTTCGATTGTAGACGACATTCCGCATGATTTGAGTTCTGTTATAAGTGAAATACTACTCTCTGTTTCCCCGTTGTTTTTTATTAGGATATTTTTGAGTTCTGTCCATTTGCCAACCGAACCCTGTCTGTGTATTGCTTGTCTTGTCTGCCCTACGCACTTGTTTTTAATATATTCAAAAAGGATTTTTTGTCCATTCTGATCGAAAGTGCGGGGTAATATTTTTTATGCAATTAAGCACAAAATTAAAAACTTCGATCGCCTCATGATTCATTTTTATTTTTATTTTATGAAAACAATCACTCGGCTTACGCACTTTTTTTTCACAGTCCTAAAGTAACTTAAACATACGTATGTATATGTAAATACCGGGTTTGGTAAAAGATTGCAAAGTGATCCTGGGAGAGGCAATCGCTCGGCAACACCGTCTCCCGCTAACAGAAATTTTTTTATGAAAACACCGAAGAAAAGCAAACAAACAAGGGTCTCTGAGAAAATCAAGTGGTACAATCTGGACAAAGAAAAAGGCGAAGCTTTTGTTTTCGTAATGAAAAATTACCTCTCTCACACCATCAACGGAGCTGAGGATGAAGAGTGCAGAGCACAAAATATGTGGGATTCCCTACAGCGAACTTGCTTAAATAAGGCCAAATCACTGCTAGGAGCTTCAAAAGGCCACCATCAACACGCCAAAGAAACATGGTGGTGGAGTGATGAAGCTGAGAAAGTGATAAATGAGAAGAAAGCGGCTTTCAAAGCTTGGTCAAAGTGCCCCTCTAATAATAATGACGAAAAAGCTCGCCTCGAAATGGAATACAGATGCTGCAAGAAAAAGTGAAAAAGAAGTGCGCCCAGCTTCAAGCAGAGAGTACGGAGGGCCTGTATCGGGAGCTGGAGAAAATATTTTCCCCGGTTGCTGATGCAAACCAGGCTATCCAGGAGCTGCGAAGACACAATATGAAAGAGAGCGCCACTATCTTCAAAATAGCCGCCCAAAGAAGGAACAATGCTCAGGAGATTCGTTCGCCAAAGTTCATTAGCAATGCTCATGGCCAGCTTCTTGTGGATGACGAGAAAATTCTGCAGAGGTGGCGGCAGTATTGTGAAGAGCTTTTAAATGAACAGTTTCCCCGGCTATACTTTCCAAGAGCCACCCCTAACTGTGAAGAAATAGCCGACATTACAGTCGAAGAAGTTAGTGAGGCGGTCAAATACTCCAAAAAACGAAAAGCGGTTGGGCCAGACGAAATACTCTCTGAGTTCTGGAAAAAGATGGGAGACATCGGGTTCAGATGGCTCAGAATTCTCATCTCCAAATTCGTGAGAGGTGATCCAATGCCGAATAAATGGAGGGAAAGTCACCTCCTCCCTGTATACAAAGGGAAGGGTGATACGCGAAACTGTGATAACTACCGTTCGATCAAGCTGATGTCACACACCATGAATATCGTTGAGCGGGTATTAGGTGACCGACTGCGAAAAATAATACGGCTATCTGATGATCAGTGCGGGTTTGTCTCAGGTAAATCAACCACAGATGCAATCCAAAGTATAAGTATCATAATGGAAAAACATCGTGATTCCTTAAGGGATTTGCATATGGTATTGGTTGACTTTGAAATGGCATTCGACAGACAACCACGAGATCTGATATGGGTGGCGCTAAGACATCGAGGGGTTCCAGAAACCTATGTACAGATGATCATGGACATGTACGAAGGAGCAAAGACAAGAGTAAGATGTCCCGCTGGAGTAACCGAAGAGTTCCCAATCAAAGTCGGGGTGCACCAGGGAAGCGTTTTAAGTCCTTTGCTCTTTATTACAGTCCTTGATTATCTGCCTGAAGGTTAAGTGATGGACCCCAATGTACATCAGTTATTCTTTGCTGAGGATGGAGCCATCATAAGTGAGGATCCTACATCCCTGCAACGAGCACTTGATGTGTGGGTGGACGTTTTGGAGGGAAATGGGTATCGCATTAGTTAAAAAAAGACAGAGTGCTTGTGCTGTCCGTTCTCTGATCCACTCAGGCCTATTCCAGACATTTATTTGAACGGAACAGTGCTTCCCAAGTGCGAAAAGTTCAAATATCTGGGATCTATGATCAATAGCCCCTCGTCCCGGCCCCTCGTCCTAGGGGAATAATTAAGGAACTGGCCCTCCAGGTTGGGGGTTGTGCCGTCGGGGTAACTTCCCTACCACGTAAAAACCGCATGGTTCCGAAACAACCAAAAGCCTCGGATAAGGATGACTCAACTAATGACGACCCCAGCAAACGAAATAAGGACAACGACCTTCGGATCTGTACGTGGAATGTTCTGTCCATTTACAGACCACGTGCAGCCGAACAACTAGCAGAGGCCCTAGACTGCTATAAAGCAGATATTACCGCCATCCAGGAAGTACGATGGGATGGGCCGGGCAAAAAGAAGATGAAAAACTGTGACATCTACTACGGTGATTGCTAAAGAGGCAACAGGCAACGCTTATTCGGATGCGGATTTGTCATACGCGGCAGACTTAGGCAAGAAGTCTTAAGCTTCCGACACGTGAGCGAGCGTATTATGCCGATCCGGATCAAGGCTAAATTCGCTAACATAAGCCTAATACGTGTTCATGCCCCCACAGAGGAAAAGGACACTGCCACCAAAGAGTGCTTCTACGAGCTCCTCGACAAAACATACGAGCAATGTCCTAAATACGACGTTAAAATCGTATTGGGCGATTTTAACGCCAAAATAGGAAAGGAGGACGTCTTTGGTAGGGCAGTCGGTAAGCATAGCCTACACGACACCACGTCTGATAACGGACTAAGGCTAATTGATTTCGCTGTGGAGCAAAATGTCACCATAGCAAGCACATGGTTTCCTCATCTCGATATTCATAAGCAGACATGGCGGTCAAATGATCATGTAACGATCAACCAAATTGATCATATTGCGATCGACGCAAGGCATGCCTCCAGTATTCTGGATGTCCGGACCTTCCGAGCGGCCAACATAGACTCGGATCATTACCTTGTTGTAGCCAAGGTACGAATGCGGATATCCCAATCTGAGCAACAAAGAAGAATTACTGTGAGAAAATTTAACGTCGAAAAGCTACAATCGCAAGAGACCGCCAGACTCTTCGCTGAACGCGTATCCCGAAATCTCTCAATCACCCCTTTGCCGCCAGTATCAAGTACCGAAGACCAGTGGCAACGCTGCCAACATGCCATCAGAAACGCCGCGACTGATGTCCTGGGTCTCGCTCGACCACCACCGCGAAACCCCTGGTTTGACGAAGAATGCCGGCGAGTGCATGCAGCAAAACAAGAGGCATACAAAGCGGCGCTGCAAAGGAAGACGAGAGCTGCTCGTGAGCTCTACGAGCAAAAGAGACGGGAAGAACATCGGCTTCTCCAAAAGAAGAAGAAAGAGCATGAGAAGCGCGCGTTTGAGAATATCGAGAGTCTATACTCCAGGAACAATGTACGGAAGTTTTACCAAAAGGTAAAAAGAACGTGTCAGAGAAGTAATACCCGTACAGAAACCTGTAGAGATGAAAATGGAAACCTCGTAGTTGAATCACAGTCGGTGCTGAGAATATGGAAAAACTACTTCTGCAGACTGTATAACGGCGACGAAGACCAACATCCCGCTGTCAGGCAGAATGAACCATTCAACATAGACGATGATAGTCAAAATTTCCGTCCACCTGACCAAAACGAAGTGAGGATAGCAATATCCAAGCTAAAATCCAACAAAGCTGCTGGACCTGACGGCTTACCGGCCGAACTTTTCAAGGCAGCTGGGGATGAATTGGTAGAGTGCATACACCAACTCATTTCTAATATTTGGTCAGACGAGTGTATGCCTGATGAATGGAATCTCAGCATCGTTTGCCCGATCCACAAGAAAGGAGACCCCCTCAACTGCGCCAATTATAGAGGCATCAGTCTCCTCAACATCGCATACAAGATCTTTTCTGCGATATTGTGTGAGCGCCTGAAACCCTTTATCAACAGCCTGATTGGACCCTATCAGTGCGGTTTCAGGCCAGGAAAGTCAACCATCGATCAAATCTTCACACTTCGGCAGATCCTGGAGAAAACCCAAGAATTCCAAATCGATACTCACCACCTCTTTATCGATTTCAAGGCCGCCTATGACAGCATCTATAGAGAAGAGCTTTATAGAGCCATATCTAGTTTTGACATCCCTGCCAAACTTGTCCGTCTGTGCAGACTGACGATGGAGAACGCTCGCTGCTCCATCAAGGTCGGTAATGACCTCACCGAGACCTTTGATGTCAAAAAAGGCTTTAGACAAGGTGACGCGCTGTCATGTGACTTCTTCAATATTGTACTTGAACGGATTGTGCGGAACTCACAAGCCAACACCGGAGGCACAATCTATTACAAGTCTGTACAACTGCTTGCATACGCCGACGATATAGACATTATCGGAAGATCTAAGCGGGTTGTCACCGGTGCTTTTGCAAGCATTGAGGCGGAAGCGGCCAAAATGGGTTTGGCGATAAACGAGGGCAAAACCAAGTATATGCTGTCAACTAGAAGGGAAAACCAACACCGATGAATTGGACAAAACGTCACCGTGGGCAGCTATAACTTCGAGGTAGTAAGGGACTTTGTCTACCTTGGCTCTGCTATAAATTCTTCTAACAAAATCAGCGTAGAAATCAATCGAAGAATAACTCTTGCCAATCGCTGTTTTTTTGGGCTTATAAGGCAATTCAACAGTAAAGCCCTATCTCGAACAACTAAGGAGACTCTATATAAGACCTTGATCATCCCAGTCCTGCTTTACGGCGCTGAAACATGGACTTTATTAAAAGAGGATGAAGATATCCTTGGTCGCTTCGAGAGAAAAATTCTTCGTAAGATTTTCGGTCCCGTTTGCGTTGACGGGTTTTGGAGTAGAAGATTCAATCACGAACTATACGAGCTGTACAGCGACATCGACCTAGTCAAAAAACTGGGTATTGGACGTCTGAGATGGCTAGGACATGTAGAGCGAATGGACACCAACGCTCCGGCCCGCAGAGTCTTCGAATCTAACCCGGAGGGACGACGCAGTAGAGGGAATCATCGCCGTAGGTGGCGCGCACAAGTTCAAGGGGACCTCGACCAACTTGGAGTGCGCAACTGGAGGCAATTAGCTAAAGACCGAGCGAAATGGAGAGGCTTGCTGGTTGAGGCCCTGGTTCACCCCGAACTGTAGCGCCACCTAAGTAAGTAAGTATGATCAATAGCAAAGCAACTTGTGATGACGACATCAATCATCGCGTAAGCGTAGGGTGGATGAAGTGGCGAGAAAATGCCGCTATCTTCTGTGACAGAAAAATGCCCCCTAAGTTGAAAGAAAGGCTCTACACCGCAGTTGTACGTCCAGCGCTCACATACGGTTCACAATGTTGGACGATGTACAAAAAGTATGAGAGTAAATTAACGGCATCTGAGATGAAGATGCTTCGCATAACAGCAGGAGTGACAAAGCTTGATCGAATAAGAAGTTCGAAGATCCGTGGAAGCTTTCACATCAAGGAAACCATCGTACAAAAATTAGAGCGCGACGAGCTCAGCTGGTATTGCTACGTTCAAAGAAGAGATCATTTGAACCCTGTAAAAAAGGCAATATCAATGCACGTTCCAAAGACATCGCGATGTAGGAAAGGTAGGCCTATAAACGCCTGGATCAGACAAATGCGACGACATCGGCATTTCATTGGCCTCAGTAACCGATTGATCCAAAATCGGCAGGCCTGCCGATATCTTCTGAGGTCAAATAGGCGAACCCCACAGGCGGATCAGTAGAAATGCGGTGAAGTGGGAGGGCTGTGATCCCTTGTTTTCGGATCATAGCCTCGCTGATAAAAGGAAGAAGAAGATGTAAATACCGGGTTTTCGTTGACAATCGTTGTTTCCTTCACTGCTTTTCTTCTAGTTTCTTCCGGGTAGTTTTCCTTTTTCCTAGTTTATTCTTCTGTAGTTTATCCTCGTTGCAAGTAAAACGGTTACTTTGCACGCAGTATATATAATAAAAAAAAACAATCTTTCACTTTAAAACTTCTGTTTAGTTTAATTATTCCTTATTATATATTATAAATATATAAATAATACAAGCAATTCTGTTACACTTTATTTATTTTTTATTAATTATTACGAGCAATTCGGTTACTATCTAAGGGTTACTTGTACTGAGTGGGTAGTTGAAATGGAATTGCGAAGAAGATGAAAACTCGCGTACCTCGGGAGACAATCGAAGTGAATCCATGTGGGATTCCGTTTACGGGGCACATTCATAGCTGCTGCACATGTCGGCGCGTCGTGTTACTTCTTGTTGTACAGATAGACTGCGCTGCCAGGGGGTATTCTTAAACAGCTGCACATACCGGTGTGTCGTATACTACATATCACTATACACCTAACCTTGTATGGTATGAAGTCGAAACGATAGGTTAGGTTAGGTTAGGATCGGCCCTCGATGAGGATGTACTTAGACCAGAAAGTAGGTCCATTGTACTGCCGATGTGTAAGGCGGGTGGGTCACCCTCTTACTCTTGGAACCATCTACTTCGTTGAATGAAGTCGTGAATTTTAGCCGTGCAGGCGTTGCCGAGATCATTAAGATCATTGTAGAAGTATTCACCCAGAGTGGCCTTCCTGATGTTGGCGAGCGCAGGACAGGCGCACAGGAGATGTTTGATGGTCTCTTCTTCCTTTTCATCTCTGCAGCTTCTGCAGAAGTCGTTATGAGGGATACCTAATCTCTGGGCATGTCTTCCTATGACGCAGTGTCCAGTGAGGACATTTGCTATTTTTGAGAGGGCTCCTCTCTTGTGCTTCAAGAGTCCGATGGACCTGGATTTATTGAGTATCGGCCAGAGCTGTCTGGCGGTATGACATTGGCCTAGATGTTGCCATCGATGATTGGCTACTTTCTCGGCATCAATTTGAATGAGGTACTTAACATAAGACGTTGGCGCTTCGATCTCGGTGATGCTTATGCTATCTGTACCAGAGGAGCCTTGTCGTGCTAGTTCGTCGGCTGCACAATTCCCCGGTATGTCACAGTGACCTGGTACCCAGCAAAGGGTGAGGTTGTACTGACCAGCTATCTCGTTAAGAGATATGCGACAGTCTTTCACTGCCTTAGATCTCGTAGTGCTGGATGCGAGGGATTTGATGGCTGCCTGACTGTCGACATAAATAACAATATCAGGTGATGATAGTGTGCTAGCCGCCAGCCAGTCAGCAGCTTTGCGAACTGCGACGGGTTGAAAAACGCTGCAGTAGTCTGGAAGGTTAAAGGAGAGGTGTATGTCCAGATCTTCCTAGAAAATTCCGGCACCGGCTCCGTCCTTGGTTTTGGACCCGTCCGTGAAGATTGACAGCGATTCGTTGTAAAGGACATTGCGTTGCGTCCACTCACTTCTGTCCGGTATCGAGTGCGTGTAGCCCTTGTCAAAATCATATTCAGTGGGCAGATGGTCAGTGGAATTGGGAAGATGACGGTGCATCGAAAGTATATTGGCATGTCCCGTGTGTTACTCCTTCCACTGCCTGGAGCCTCTCAGTCTTATTGCCGAGCGGACAGCCAATTGTTTACTGACGATGTCAATCGGAAGCAGGTGGAGCATGGTTTGGAGCGCCGCTGTGGGAGAAGTTCTCAGTGCACCGGTAATACTGAGACATGCAACTCGCTGAGTTTTTTCCATTATGGATAGGTTGGATTTCTTCTCCAAGGCGGGCCACCATACCAATACTCCATACATGAGAATCGGTTTAATGACCGATGTGTATAGCCAGTGCATGATGCTTGGTTTAAGGCCCCAGGTGGAGCCTACTGCTTTCTTGCAGATGTATAGAGCGGCCTGCGATTTCCTGGCCCGTTCGACGACATTCTCCTTCCAAATTAGCTTGCGGTCAAGCTTTAGGCCTAAATAGCTAGCACTCTTTGAAAGCTTAAGGGTGGATCCCCTTATCTTGGGCGGAGTGAAATCAGGTAGCTTGTGTTTTCTTGTGAATAGAACTAGCTCGGTCTTCGTCGAGTTAACGGAGAGGCCGCATTTATCGGTCCATCTGAGCAGTTCATTGAGAGCAGACTGCGTGACATCGGCCAGCGTCTGCGGGTATTTGCCTGTTGTTAGAATGGCGACATCATCTGCATAGGCAATAACATTGCATCCGAAACGAGGCGAAACGATAGTCACAAACAATTTTCCAAGTTTTTTTTGTTTATTGTTCTGAAAAACTAAACTACATAATATAAATAGAACTAGAATTACCTTAACCTATATAGCTTTAAGTTAAACTTATAAGAGAAACATTCCTTTAGCCAAATAATCGGGGGACCAAGAGTCAAATGTCAAGGCCTAATGCTAGTTATCGGTTACACCAGTGTTTTTCCCGATTTTATCTGTTGACACTGGTCAGATCCCTTTCTGGTTATGCAGTATTTCAGATTAGGTTTTCCATTTCCCGAGCTTACCGGTTCATAGATGAGACCTTTATCTGTGCCCCTGCTAGCAATGTGATATCATAGATAAAAGGTACGTTCGTTGAATCTGGTAAGTAACCATGTGCATCCAATAATGTCCAAGTGGCATGTGTTTTTGAAATACCCAGGGTTAGGGTGAAACAAGATCGAAACAAGTTCATTCTCCGTAACGTTAACTGACCGCGCATAACGAAGGGTCTTTGTTTGGACACAAAACTAAACTGGAAAGCCAATCTACTAGAACGCGTAAGGAAAGAACATGTAGCTGTCTATTTCTGTAAAAAGCTATATGTAGGAGCTGGGGAACGAAATCTCAAATTTACTTTTATCCTTTTATCATGCTTTTACTATACTATGGCGTGAAGGTATGGTGGTCTGCTCTTGTTAGTCTACCTCACAACTAGCTAAGCTGCAAAGATCCGTATGCAAGTGTATCCGCGGTGCACTGAGAACTACTCCCTCTGCGACACTGTCCATTTTTTTCTATCTGCGGCCCTTGTGACCATCTAAGTAAAAGCATTCTCGCAGTGGTCCATTTATCACATTGGTCACTCCTCGATCCTTGATCTTCTTAACTTCACTCATGAAAATACGGACTACACCCCAAACGTTATGAATGGGTCAACTCTCCCCCTGTAGATGGTAGTTCGGTTCATTTCATTACAGATGGCTCTAAGACCGAAGGTCGGGCGGGTTGTTGTGTTTTCTCCGGAAAGCTCCATCTGAGCATCTCTTTCCGCTTCATAGATCACAGTAGCGTTTTCCCGGCGGAAATCACGGCGATTAAGGAAGCCCTGCCCTGGCTAAAATGTAATGAATTATCTGTTGGGGATATTAGCGTTTTCACTGATAGTCAAGCGGCAATCAAGTCCCTGGAATCGTGCTCCTTCACTTCAAAGGACGCCTTAAATTGCCGTTTGTCTCTTACGGAAATGACAAAGCAGTTCAATATTCACCTAAAATATGCTGGATGGCAGGCCGCAGATATATTCCAGTGTACTGCAGGGCGGATGAGCTCGCCAGACAGGATACAACTCTAAGGATTCTGCCTAATCGGCAAGACCTGGGTATGCCCCTAGCTACATGTAAGCATCTACTAAACCTGGACGCTATAAGCAAGACTAACCACAGATGGGAGAACGGCTCTCGAGACAGATCTGGCATAAGGAGGACTAGAAACGTAGCGCAGAGTTGGCACGCAGACAACTCCATTACAAAATACAAAATAGCCATAGATAGGGATACCTGGTTCGTAATAAATTTTTAATGAGAAGCGTATTCGATTTTTGATCTCTACATTTCGATCTCATTTGCATGAGAACCAAAGATACCTACATGCACACAGTGCCAAATTCAATATTGCCGACAATTGATAGATCGATATTACTTGCTACCGGCTATGCCTAATAATAATTAATAAACAACTGAATAATATGATTACATTAACTAAAAAGGCTTCAAATATGATCAAATTAACATAGTAGCACTAGCAAGGTGTTTCTATCCGTATTCGTAGGTAGCTATAGTGTTATTAATGATATATGTTCAACAGCAAGGGCTAATATACTGATTTGTTTTTTTTTTTAGTATCGTCTATGGTAACGTAGGCAAACAAACTTGTTTGCTACTGTCAAACGAAGTACTCGTACCGACCAATAATATGAATGAAGTTTTTATCAAATACTAATTAAAGGACCTAGCAACACCCTAGTATGCAAACAACTTTATTGATTTCAGTAGATATTTTTAAATCAACAGTTGTCCAGATTTTATACGCCTTGCCTGGTGTTCCTATTTATATACATATCTCCTAATACTGAAAAAACGCACCCATCGCTGCTTAAAGGTACGTAAAGCCGTGTACATTGTAATCTTTCAAAGTTACGAATGCACTGGTAGGTATAATTTACATGACACGAATGGACACCGTACTTGATTTAACAAAGGAGATACCATTTTCTGCTCCTAATGGTATGGGACCCGCAGGCATTGTAATTATTGAATATTCCACCTATGGAATTTATTATATATTTACCTCTGCACGAGTATGTTCTACAAACACAAATAGCAATTATAATGATAGTTCTAGTGTTGACGCGAAAAAAAAAACTTTTAGCCTGCAGAGGTTAGTTTTTCGTTGGGGGTCTTTGAATCTGGTCAGTCATTCAAGGGTTTTGAAGAACGAAGGTGAAATCCATTTTGCCGGGTCATTGATTTGTTTTTACAATAGCAAAGAAAGGAGTCGGAAAAGTCGATATGAAAAATCGATTAAGTTCACAAAACATTCATATTTTCAACAACATGTCACTGAGTCACAAGTCTTTCGTATTAGTTATTCCGGAAAGTGCACATACGAGTATCTACAATAAATATGATCGATTTTTTGATTAAACCTTCATTAGGGAGTCGAAATCAAATAACAACAACACATCGATATGTAATATATGAGTTCATTAGATAGAATACGAAAGGAGTGAGGAATATGTCCGACTGCATCATGGCCGTGTTTATAAATTAAGTGGTTACAGGGGAATTCAGTTCATTCTGTAAAAACCGTTGTCGCAAATGAATCAGTTAGTTAAGTTAAAATTCAAATAGTTTTACCGCATAACGGAATCCGTGGTGTTGAACATTTGAGAGTATTGACTTTTGTGCGTGAAGGGAGTTTAGTTTAAAATTGTGATATTTCTAGTGATAGTGGTACCATGGATACGCGAAATGGAGTTTGGACGTCAAATGGCTTTGAGCGCGAACGAAGCTCTAACAATCGAGGTATTTAAATATTAGAACGTACTCTTAAAGTTCAAATTTACTGCTCGTTATTTGCGTTGCAAATTGACTTATTTATTAATTAAATGGTAAGAATTTACTATACATTTATATGTATGTATGTATGTATATATATATATAATTATATAATTCCAGAGATTTTCGAATTAGACCACCGTTGTGGGTGCCTTTTCGTCTCTCTACCACGATCCAACTTAGCCTCTTGATTACTTCACAATTCTTGTCTGGCTAGCCAACGCTAGTATCTGTTTAACAGAAATCTGGTTCAACTTCTGGGTTTCCATCCAGTGACGTCCCAAGATCTCCCTTACTCTGCTGGCCAGTGCCGGACATTGACACAATATATGTGCCGCCGTCTCTACTTTCTCTAGGACCTAACTAACTCTCAGGTGTCATCCTCCAGAAGACCTATCTTCTGCAGGTGATATCCGAAAGTTTATTATATATACATGCGATTCTTAAGCAGCAGAAAAGAATGTTACATATTTTCAAACACATAACGAAATTGAAAGAACTCGGATTTTCAAGAGGCAACTGTTATAATTATGTACTAAAAACCCTACGACCCATCTATGGCGGACGTCGTTAATGAGCTACTGAAAGCACCTCGCATAAAAATAGGATGGATTAACTGCAGAATTCGCTGCTATATGTGTTTCGGTTACGGTCATCAGCAAGCAGCCTGCAGAGCAACAGATAAAAAGCGCCAAAGATTATGCATCAAGTGTGGAGATAGGCCCATAAAAAAGTGATTGCGAGAAAAGCGCAAGATGCTGCTTATGTGCGGAACTTAAGTTGACACCAGAGTTCCTGGTTCACTTGCCAGGATCGGGTACATGTCAGTTGTTTAAGGAAGCTCTCAAGAAGGTGAAGGAAAAACTACAACCATGTTGAGAATTATCCAAGCAAACCTTCACAGAAGCAGAACAGCTATCGACCTCCTAGTGCAGCTTAAAATTGATCTGAAAGCTGATATACGAGTAATAGTCATAAGCGAACAATATTGAAACAAAAACGAACCCAGTTGGTTCACTGACGAGCTTGGAACACCCGTTATTTCGATCCAGTACCAAACGAAAGTGCTTATTAAGAGTTACGGCGCATGAAGATGTTTTATCTGGGTAGGATGCGATATGGTAACGGTAGTGAGCTGCTATTTTACACTGAATGAGAGCGCGAGCGACTTCCGAGAAAAATTAGATGGCCTAGAAGACTTCGTGAGCTCTAGAGTGGAGAATGACAACTACGGATTTAAGACGTAGACAGATTCTTGATTTGGCTGACAGATTGGACCTTAATGTAATGAACGTGGGGAACACATCAACCTTTAGACGACCTGGCTATGGGGAAACGATACCGGATGTCACTTTTGCATCGGATGGCATGGCAGCTGATGTGTCTAACTGGAGGGTCATCGAAGACTACACAAGGGTGGCGATCATCAATACATAGTCTACGCTCTGCAACGAAACCACCGCGTCCCCAACGGAAACCAAAGGAGACTACCCAGATTGAATACGGCCAGGCTCAATGAAGAGCTCCTTAATTCAGTGATAGAAATGGGAAAAGACAATATTCTGGAAATGTCAGGTGGCGTCGTGAGAAAAGTAGATGATACGATGCGACTGATACGCCAAACGTATGAAACTGCGAGGCCGCGATTAAACAACCGAAATGGACGCAACAAATTGGTATTTTGGTGGACAGAGGAAATTGCTGGACTAGAAGGAGATGCCTATATCTAGGCATCTCCTTCTGACATGATACAAGGTCACTAGGGGAGAAGGGGAAACGTCGAAGCCACTGCAAATGTAAACGAAGAATTCAGGACGTCCGAGCTAGAACTTAAGAGAGCCATATATAGCAGTAAGAAGAGAAAGTGGGAAGAACTCCGAACTCCGAAATGTCAATATCGACTTCTGGGGACTAGGATAAGGGGTAGTTATGCGCAAGTTGGGGGTGCAGGTATCCTGCCCAGCCGTAAGCGCGGAAAAGATGGAGGTCATCGTGAATGCTCTGTTTCCGACGCATCTAGTCAGGGTTCGAGAAGAAATTCCACCTCTACAAGATGGCATTCCACTGTTCAGCGGAAAAGAGTTGGCCGTAGCCACTAGCGCCATGAAAAAAAAACAAAGCCCCTGGGCCTTATGGCTTACCAGCGAAAGTACTGAAGACAATCGCTTAAACGTGCCCCCGGCTGTTGCTCAGCCTGTACAACAGCTGCTTAAAAGACGGGGTCTTCCACAAGAGCTGAAAAATGCAACGCCTGCACTGATTAGCAAGGGAAAAGGCGATCCGGATACACCATTAGCGTATAGACCCTTATGTTTGCTGGACACGGCAGGTAAGCTCCTGGACAGATTGCCGCGACTCTCTACAGCCGATCAAAGAACAGGCGACCTATCAACGAGGCAGCATGGCTTCAGAACAACCCATCCTACAATTAGAGTAGTAGAGGAAATGGTCACAGCAGTTCAGTTGGCCCAACGAGGAAACTATTATTCCAGAAGGATTGTCGTGTTGGTAACATTTGATGTGAAAAACGCTTTCAACTCCGCCAGGTGGTGTGACATGTTGGACGCCATATAAGACACTTTTAAGAGACCGCAGTAACTACGGATGGTGAACGATTACCTTAGAGATTGAGAGCTAATCTACAATAGGGAGGGACCACGCAGGAAGATCATCAAGGCAGGAGCAGCACAGTGATCAATTTTGGGCCCGGACCAATGGAACATCTCCTACGACGGTATTCTACGCATGGAGATGGACACCTTCTTGGTCGGTTACGCAGATTATATTGCTGCAGTTATATTTACACGGGACACCGGGGAATCCCCAAAGAAAGTTATATCAAGTTATGAGGCGGGTGCATCCCTGGATGGAAAACTACGGATTTAGCGAAGTGACTGAAAAAACGGAGATAGAATTTTTTTTTTTTTTTTTTAAATTTTTCTAAAGACCTTATGGTGTCTACCCTACCGCGCGTGCTTATGGTAGTGTGAGATTTTTAATCACTAAAAAACACCTCTCTTCAAAATGAATACTACAACTAAGCCGACGCTTATTCAGCAGTGGCCGTGAACACGATCTTTGTGTTCACGCGCAAATTTTGTTACCTCTTCGACGAATGCTGGGAATTCCCAGATCCCGATGAATATCTTCGTTACGTACATACCAGGGTGCGTTGACGATCGTTCTAAGAACTTTATCTTCAAAAGTTTGGATGATGTTTCTATTGCTTTCCTTGGTATAACCCCATAGTTGTATACCATACATCCACACAGGCTTTAGCACTTGCTTATAGATAAGCAGTTTGTTATGTAGGCTCAACTTCGAATGTTTTCCGAGCAGCCAGTACATTTGTCGGTATTTGTTTTCTAGCTCGTCGCGTTTCTTTTTTACGTCTGATTTCCATTTGAGCTTAACATCTAGAGTCATTCCTAGATATTTTGCTTCGTTCGCGTACGGTATTTGAGCCGAGTTAGGATATACAGGTAATCTACCCACTTTTTTATAGGTACAGTTGACGTGAGTAGATTTGCTTTCGTTCAGCACAATACGTCAAGAATTCATCCAAGCTTGGACTTTATTAATAGCATGTTGAAGCTTTCCAGTTGCTGCTTCAATACATATAGTATCGCCCGTTGTCAATATTGCAGTATCGTCCGCAAACGTGGCGACGGACGACGCAGTTTCTTTCCTGTGGGATATCACGTCGCTCTTGGTCCAGTTTCCATCGTTTTTCCGAATTGGTGGCACCTGCATTTGAGGTTTCCGGATGCCTTTTAGCGCTTTCCAAAGCAAATAATTTGATTCTCTTTCACCGGAGAGATTTTCAAGGTAGGTCGATATCTCATTGCTTTTAAATTCCCGAATGTTATCTGTAAGGCGATTGCATAGTCGGTTAAGGACCGTTTTATGCTGCGGTGCACGAGTGATTTGCCATTTCTTTCGTAGTTTTCTTTTCTCCCTCACCAGTTCAATGATTCCTCTGGGATACTTTTCGTTGCGGTTGACCTTAAAGCTTCTAGGAGTGTTTCTCCACGCCGCTCTTTGAATTGCTTCCACGCAACGATCGACTTAGTGCTCCAGTTGACAAGGTGTTTTAAGTAATACATTTAAGACGATATTTGTTTCGCAATCGTTTCTAAAGCCCTCCCAGTTTGTTCTAGTGCTAGTAAGTCTTGCTGGTCCTTTTTTCTTGATCAAAGCTTCCCCAAGTAATAAAATGACCGGAGAATGGTCAGAAGAGAGATCAAAACTTTCTTCGACTGTAATAAACTTCTCGTAAATGCCTTTTGTAACAAAAAAAATCGATAAGATCGGGAATTTTTCCTTAGTCGGTTGGCCAATAGGTAGGTTTTCCTATCAAATAAAACAACAGCCGAATTCATTTGGCCCTTCGTAGAGAATTTTTTCTTTAGAAGATGTATACCTTAAACCCCAGAAGGTGTGCTTCGCGTTGAAATCTCCATCAATAAGGAAATTTGAACCAAGGGCATTGAAGTCACGAAAGTAGTCGGCGAACAGTAAACAGACGCTATATTGTAGCTCAGGTGGTTATTTTTAACCCTTACCACGTACAACTGAAGTTTTTCCAGCTCTATGCTTATGTCGGTCATCACCGGACACTGTCTAATCGGCCAACATGCCAAAAGACGAGGGACGAGGAGGAGGAGGAAACCATTATTCACTTCCTATGCACATATCCTGCTCTATCACGAAAATAATCTAGGAGCTCCCTTCCTTGACGACCTCAGCGATTTGGCGTCCTTAGACGTCATGAACATCCATCGCTTCATCAAAAGCTCCGGTTGGATTATTAGTCCCTGAGTGGTCTAATGGTAGATCATTGGCATCACAATGGACCTTTACTGGTCTAAGTGTGTCTGCATCGTGGTGCAGACAGCCAATCTAACCTAACCTAACCATGCTTATATCGACCGAGTGTTCTATGTTAGTTGTAATGAATAAGGACGAACCGCCCCGCACTCTATCGGAAGGATGATAGGCGTGATAACCAGCGTAGCCTCTTATCTTTATTTGCGATTCCCTTGTTAGATGGGTTTCGGCGATCAAACATATGTCGAAAATTTGTTCTCATTAGGAACATTTCTAATTCGTTAGATTTTTGTAAGAGTCCGTTTGCATTCCATGTTATCATTTTAAGCAAAGAGTCCATATCTACTTAGATTTAGATACAAGGTTAGTATAGAAAAGCTTTCGGCGTTACTGAGACGTGCGAGAATCTGTTTGTTGATTTCACATTGTTCCTCGAACTTAGCGTAGATGCAGTTCAGAATTTCTTTCAATGGATCAGAGGGTGGCCCGTCGTTTCATTTGGTTGCTTTGACTGCAGCCTGAGAATACGTCAGACGTACCGGGCTCGCTGACTTATCCGATGGCTTTCAGTCGGCTCAGGAGTCTGTACAACTGGCTTGCGAGCCCGCTCAGTCTACTTAGCAATACGTTCTACCGACTTAGGAGGCCGATCGACTGATTTCGTTCCCCGTACAATCGGCGTTGTAGATTTTCTCCGTCGCATCTGTAATTCCTTTGCTACCTCACAACGACGATAATTTGCGGGGTGCCTTCCTTTGAAGTTAACGCAAGTTGCTTTTTCTTTTTTACTTTTCCACTAACGTAATCGTCCATGAGTTGCGTGAGTCAAAACGAAAAAGTATTAAAGAAAAAGGAAAGAACATTTTTCCACTTTGAAGAGTTTCATGTTTCATGTATGTATTTGTGTTTATACTACGCCAACCTTATTCGCTTCGTACTGTTGTTATTTGTTTGTCCTTCCGCCCGTCCATTTGTGTCTCACCAGCTTGTTATGCCTAATCCATACCTGCTTCAAGCATGATTTTATACGGATTATTTGAAATATCGGTCATCAGACAAAACTGCCGCTATTTTTCAAACAACCGTTACTTGGAGGTGGCTCTAGTACAGCTAAAAGTAGCGGCCATTCTTTTATTTGATTATGTAGCCATAATCCTAAATTGATCTATTATTACATGATCACATTATTACATTCATTTGCGTTCAATTGTATTACAAGTATGCTATTTTGCAAAGTACATTTTCCGCCGTTAAATTTAAAATTTGCTTCACATAGCTGATTCGACCGTTGCAACTTTATGTAAAAAAGGGCGAAGTGAGTCAGAACAAAGAGAGGCATTAGTCTCCTCAACATTGCATATACGACCTTCTCTGCGATATTGTGTGAACACTTGAAACCGTGTATCAACAATCTGACTGGCCCCTCTCAGTGTGGTTTCAGCCCAAAAAAGTCGACCATCGATCAAATCGTTGCACTTCGGCAAATCCAGGAGAAAACCTTAGAAGCGCAAATCGATACTCACAATGTCTTCATCGATTTAAAGGCCGCCTATGACAGCATCTATAGAGAATAGTTTTATAGATCCATGTCTAGTTTTGACACCCGTGCCATGCTTGTCCATCTGTAGATGATGATGGAGAACGGACGCTGCCCCATCAAGATTGGTAATGACCTCACCTCCAAAAATGTTTTTGACAAGGTAAAAAAGGCTTACCTCGCGGTAAGCGAGGGAAAAATCAAGTACATACGGTCAACTAAAAGAACAATCAACACCGACGAATTAGACAGAACGTCACAGTGGGCAGCTACAACTTCAAGGTACGAGGGGACTTTGCCTATAACTTCTAACAAGTAAGTAAGTATCAGAGATACCAGCCTTTCCGTATGTAGGAGAATACGTTATCGCTTATACAACATTTATTTAATTTCGCAGTATTTGCTATTCAAGGAATGGATGCAAGGGCAATGCTCTATGCACACCAGAAAGTAGTGCAAATTATAAGTGTTTGTTGTCCTTTACAAAATATTTGCATGTACTTCAACGCATTTTGGAAACAGCAAGAGCAAGAAGATAATAACAGCACAGGGAGTGTATGGCAACATGATCATACTGTACAAACGTCACAATATGCGAGTGATGCACCTGAAATTAGAAATGAAATTATGATGTTCAGATAAAGCAAACTATTAAAATAATTATAGGTTCGTTCGTTATTATCGTTTAACCAATATCATACTATGTATCAATGGCTGGCATCATATAAAAAAAGATTAAATTCATTCTATTGACTATCACCATGGGTTGGTTTGAATTACAGATATTTAAATTACTATAATACCAAAACAAGACCTAAGGGTTAAGAAAAAACAAAAGAGATTTGAAATAGAGAAAAGCACAGAAGCAGTTAATGTATATTAGACACCATCATTGCTTTCGTTCTAGTAGCTTCTGCTTCACTTTTATTTATTCTTTGACATTGAACTCCATTTCTTTATTATTCCTTTCATTTCAGTTTGTCTGCTTTTTCCTTGTTGTGTTCTTATGTTTTATCCGTAAACCAATCGATTTATTTACGTTTGGGTTTTATTCGTTAAAGTATTCTTTCCATTCCTTCTGTGCATTTGCCAATTTCTTGTAGAGTCCTTCTTTTTTTCCTTTATATTCACTTGTTTTTCCAAAGGAGCCAGTAGGCAGTTGTTTTTATTTCCCACGTCCTTTTGAGGTAACTATACTATTATCCGGAGGTTCTTCGAAAACATTTTCACTCGGATTGCTCTTTGAGTAGATGTGTGGACTTATTTTTAGGAGGCTGGTTTAATATAGTCATTCGAAATATTTTTTCGAATAACTGAAGACCTTTTAACTGTAGAAAGCTGCTCATTTTACACCGTTCGTAATTCACTAGTTGGTGCCCCAAAAGACAGACAAATCACATTTTCTTCTTCTTTTCCGGTTAATTGTAGCATTTTGTAAAGTCCTCATGTCTAGCTGTATTCTTTTTAATTACACTTTTAGCATTTTGACGAGTTATTACAAATAATTTTTTTTTTTTATATCTACACAGGGATATCTTAATTATTTAAGCTATTTGGTTCCAAAGAAAGCTCAAGGTAAATGTCTTTCACAGTAGAATATGTAACTAATTGTCGGTGCTTTCCCTTACTGTAATTGGATCTTCTTCTTCTTTCTATTTCGGCGAGGTTATGATCCGAATACAAGGGATCATAACCCTCACACTTCACTGCATTTCTACTGATCCGCCTGTGGGGTTGGCCTATTTGATCTCAGAAAATATCGACAGGCCTCCCGATTTTGGATCACTCGGTTACTGAGGCCAATGAAATGCCGATGTCGTCGCATTTGTGTGATCTGTGGGTCTATAGGCCTGCGTCTCCTGCCTCGCGATGTCTTTGGAACGTTCATTGATATTACCTTTTTAGCACTGTTCAAATGATCTCTTCGCGCTATATTTTTCGTAAGATGGTTTCCTTGACGTGAAGGCTTCCACAGATCTTCGAACTTCTTATCTTCGATCAAGCTTTGTCACTCCTGCTGTCATGCGAAGTATCTTCATCTCAGTTGCCGTTAATTTACTCTCATACGTTTTGTACATCGTCCAACATTGCGAATCGTATGTGAACGCTGGACGCACAAATGCGGTGTAGAGCCTTCCTTTCAACTTAGGGGTCATTTTTGGTCATAGGAGATAGCGTAGCTTTCTCACTTACGCGATGATTGATGCCGTCATCACAAGTTGCTTTGCTATTGATCATAGAGGCCAGATATTCGAACTTTTCGCACTTGGGAAGCACTGTTGCATTCAAATAAATGGCTGGAATAGGTGAGAGTGGATCACAGAACGGGCAGCACAAGTACTCTGTCTTTTTTGAACTAATGCGATACCGATTTCCCTCAGAAACGCCCACGCACACATCAAGTGCAGATAGTCAAGGACTGTAATAAACAGCGAAGGACTTAAGACGCTTCCCTGGTGCACACCGATTTTGATTGAGAACTCTTCGCTTACTCCAGTGGGGCATCTTACCCTTGTCTTTGCTCTTTCGTACATGTCCATGATCATCTGTACATAGGTTTCTAGGACCCCTCGATGTCATAGCGCCACCCATGGTCTGGTGGTCCCCCCATCATCGAAATAACCTCATAATCGGTATTCAATTTCCCGAAATTCAAAAGGCTTGGAGTGCTATAATTGTGTGAACATTTTGTTTTTAGGTCGCACAATATGCGGATGTCTTAAACATTTGATATTCTCCCTCCCGTGGGCTCATCGCTCAACGGAATACCGCATAGTCAGCATTCAACAATTCCACCTCATAATCGCTAGAGTAAAGTATCAATGTAATAAAGAAACCAGGTTAACTTGTCACGTTAGTGAATGAACATAGGATAGAATGAAGTATACGACTTAGTGTTACAATCTCATGAGCATTACCAAGGAGCCTACTTTTACATGGAAAACGTGAGGAGGGAATATCCGAATGCTTCTCCACAATAAGAAACTCTAATTGGTATGCATTGAAGTGTTCCCGCTTCTTGTTTTTAAAGTATTGTTATGCCTATTAGCGAAGAGATCTGCCTCCGCGATTTCAGCTTTAGATGCCTTTACTTCTAGAAATATTTTTGACTGGACATCAAACATAAAGTGAAAGTCATAATAAAAGTTTGATATTTTATAGTGTTTTGAAGTGTTGATTTTCAATTCAGATTGTATATTGATTCTTTTGTTCATCCGTACCGAAAGGGCAGCAAATACAGCTGTGGTCAATATAATAGCCACGATTGCTAGTCCTTAGTAGTAAGTTACACACTACTTACAATATACGAATACAACTGGGTTTTCATTACTAAAAGAAATGGATTTAGTGAAAACATGCAGAAAACAATTTTCTTTTATAAAGAAAGCGTTTATTAAAAAAAATTGAATCCGCCATGTTGGGGCGTCCGTCGTTTTGGATTTAAAATTATATTATTTACTTACTATGGCGCTCGGGGTGAACCTGGGCATCAACCAACAAGCCTCTCCATTTAACTCGGTCTTTAGCTAATTGCCTCTAGTTGCGCACTTCAAGTTGGTCAAGGTCCCCTTGAACTTGTGCGCGCCACCTACGGCGAGGAGGCCTTCTACTGCGTCGTCCCTCTGGGTTAGATTCAAAGACTCTGGGGACCACAGCGTTGGTGTCCGTTGATGTTCGTTCTACATGTCCTAACCATCTCAAACGTTCAATACAGTTTTTTTAACCAGGTTGATGTCGCTGTACAGTTCGTAGACTTAGTTCGTATTAGGTATAGTATATTGTTACCTGACTTATATACGTGTGCGAAATTTCAAAGCTCTAGCTTAACTTAAGTTCTAAAGTAGTGGAAATTTTAATTGCAAGATTTGTAGCTGGCAGGCAATAAATCAAGTTAAATAAAAGCTTTTAATAAGAAGGGTGTATACTTATATAGAACATCACGCGAAGAAAAGAAACGGCCTTCATTATTTGACATGAAATGAATGCGATTTGCACACGTTCATCACATTTATGCAAAAATAAAGACACAAAAGCAGTTGCAAATGATTTTGTATGTATTTTGAGATATATTGGCCGCTCCCAATATGGAATACTTCCGATTTTTTTAAAATTTTGTTGGTGGTTTATACTCGTACCATGAATCTAACACATTTAAGAAACTTAGGTGCGCGAACTGCTACTAACAAAGTTATAAACGAATTAAGTTTTGTAGAAGACAACTGAAATCAACGATGTTTCCAGGTATACTCGTATATGTACTTCATAATACTATATTAATTTTTTTGAATCCGTGCTGTTATATGGATGCAGCACATGGAGAGTGACCGCTTCTATCAGCAAAAGCTGCAAACGTTCGTTAACAGGTGCCTGCGCAATATTTCAAGGATTTTCTGGCCCAATCGTATTTCTAACGAACACCTTTACAAAAGAACGGGTCAGAAGCAAATAGGTACAACCATCCAACGATGGAAGTGGCAGTCACACGTTCCGAAAGGGTGACAGTTCGATAGCGAACCATGCTATGCAATGGAACCCTTTAACTCATGATGGCAGAAGACCTGGCGGTCCGAGAAGAACATGGCGCAGAACAGTCGAGAAGGAGGCACGGCAGTTGGGCAGAGCTCAGACATATTGCGGTACACAATGGCGCGTAGGCGTAGTAAAGGCCCTAGGACCCACAGGCGATTGCAGGACATAAGGAAGGAAGGAAGTATTGTAAGCGAAAGAGCATCAAAAACTTCAATTGATGGTAACTTTGGTAATAATAGTTTGCGCGCCTAAATTTTTGTAATTGTGTGTTATTTAGGCCTATTCAATTGTTATTTATTTATTTATGAAAGAACATCCTTATATTTATCTGATAAATTGCAAAAATTTATGAAGAACGAAAATAAAATATGCATACCTACATATGTCAGATGAATAAATCATATGAGTGATAAACAATACCTTTATTTGCACAGTGTTGGTATCTTACCATAAAAGAGATGCAATTCGAAGTCTTTTTCTGAAAGCGACGTCTTGTTTTATAGATACAGAATTATTTTCAAGATTTCACACTAGCTTGGGGTTTGTGTACTGTATCTCATTCATTTTACCAGATGCCAAATTCGTAATGATACAATTGTGTACATTCTGCAAGAAGGTCTAAAGTTTAAGATTAAATTTTCTTTTTATGAAACTTATAATCGATTTCATTATATCTTTTACATCTTCTGTAGATGCTGTAAGCGTCCGTACATCAGTTGCTAGTTCAACCATTAGAAGTGCAGGCAAGGCGCCTCCATTGAGTTCAAACCTAGTTGGTGTTCAATCAAGGTAAGTTATATATTGTTAATTGGATTGGGATGGTTTGCATATATATTTCGTTTGTTTTCGGAAAAAATAATTTGCTTATACTCGTATTATAGTGTTCTCCCAGTACAACGAAAATCGGCATAACGTACCTCCAATACATCAAACGTCCAATACAACCAACAACCTATTTGAGTATTTAAACATTTTTCGACCTGTTACAGTTTTAGCACTCAGCCCCCTGTCTATTATATTCATAAGAATAGTGTTCTGTTATGTTAAATGCTTACGCCTTGCGTTTCAGCACTACTTATTAAAAGTAGTAGCAGTTTGAAGTGGACTTTCATAAAAACCGTCTACGTATGTAGTTGGCTCAACTCCTTAATGCTATTTGGGAAAAGTATTATTGATATATTCCATGAAAGCTAATTGAATGCTTTCTGAAATGGAATTCGAAAAAAATACATATGGTCAAATTTACATTGCGGTACAAAAGATTTACGTTTTCATCGAAACAGATGAACACAGATGCCAAATTCGTTGGTTAAGTGCGTTAACAACTCTGTGCTAGGGGATATTTTCCTGTAGTTTCTGCTACATTCGGGTATTTAGTAATATTTAGTTTAACATAATATATCTCTAATATATATATCTAATAAGGCGAACCCCACAGGCGGATCAGTAGAAATGCGGTGAAGTGGGAGGATTATGACCCTTGTTTTCGGATCATAACCTCGCTGATAAAAGGAAGAAGAAGATATATATAAAATCGATACGTACCACCTCTTCATCGATTTCAAAGTTGCCTATGATAGCGTGTATAGAGACGAGTTATACAGAGCCATGTCTAGTCTTGGCATTCCTGCCAAGCTCGTCCGTTTGTGCAGAATGACAATGGAGAACTCTCGCTGCTCCATCAAAGTCGGTAAGAACATCACCGAACCGTTCGATGTCAGGAAAGGGTCTTAGACAAGGTGACGCGCTATCATGCGATCTCTTTAACATAATACTTGAGAGAATTGTACGAAACTCACAAGCCAACACCAGAGGTACAATCTTTTACAAGTCTGTACAACTACTCGCTTATGCTGATGACATTAACATAATCGGAAAAACTCAGCGGGCCGTCAATGGGGCATTTACGAGTATTGAGATCGAGGCAGCAAAGATGGGTCTAGCGGTCAATGAAAGCAAAACAAAATTTATGATGTCTACAAAAAAGGACACCCAACATCGGCGTCTTGGATAGAATACCATAATAGACAGATATAAATTTGAGGTAGTAAAGGATTTTGTCTACCTAGGCTCTATGGCGAACTCCGCAAATGACATTAGTAGGGAGATCACACGGAGAATTACTCTTGCCAATCGTTGTTTCTATGGGCTAAAACGGCAAATGAGTAGCAAAGCCCTATCTCGAACTACTTAGGTAACTCTTTATAAGACACTAATCATCCCAATCTTGCTGTATGGCGCAGAGGCATGGGCTTTGACAAAACCGGATGAGGATGTCCTTGGTTATTTCGAGAGAAAAGTTCTTCGAGCCATCTTTGGTCCCGTCTGCATAGACGGTGAGTGAAGGAGAAGGTACAATGCCGAACTATACGGCCTGTACAATGACATCGACTTAGCTAGAAGAGTTCACATACAGCGACTAAGATGGCTGGGGCATTTAGAGCGGATGGAGCCCAACATTCCCGCTAAGAAAGTCTTCGAATCCACCCCGGATGGACGACGCAGTAGAGGATGACCTCGTGGTAGGTGGCGCAAACAAGTGGAGGGGGACCTCAACCAACTTGGCGTGCGCAACTGGAGGCAGCTGGCTCGTTACCGTCCTGGCTGGAGAGGTTTGTTGGTTGAGGCCCAGGTCCACCCCGGACTGTAGCGCCATTTAAGTAAGTAATATATCTCGAAATGTATTTGGGTGCTAAACATTAGATGGGGCACTCGAAGTATTTGGGATATCTTCATGTTTACTGTAGAAATATGGTCACTTTGTAGTAATGTAGGATTTTTGTATATTTGTGTATGAATTTCCTTCTGGGAGGAAATTTAGCGAAACTCGAGCTACGAAAATGTTATGAAACCACAAACGTTAACGTCTGTATCTCGATATATGCAGTCACATTAACCATTGAAGAGTTGCTTCAGCTTCAGCTCGCATTTTCCTCCTGAAAAAAAAAATTGCTCGTATGTATAAAGAAAAAGAAGGAAAGGGAGGAAAAGAAGAAAGGAAAGGAAAAAAAAAAAAACGTAAGGGTTGTTCGTAAGGGGGAGTTAGGGATGAAGGGTTAGAGCTGCACCACTAGTTAAGAACAGGATTCAATCCATCCTGACCTGGCACAGAACTTAAAGATGCATTTGAGACGTATGTCTGTCAGATCATGTAATCGGAAAGGAATACTCCCGAAGAGAATCCATTGATATCGGCTAGGACATTCGCACAGGAAGTGAAAGGTATCTCATTTTACCTAAGGATATCCACAGCCCCTGCAGGGTTGTAATCCCCATCCGTTCGGGGTGTTTGATTAACTGGCTTGTCCTTGATTTGCTAATTCACAAATTTTGTGTGTCTACAGATTTGTGTTCCCACTACTTTTTTGCTACAGTCGGGAAATTTCCTGCTTTTGTATACGAGTACCTCATTGGTACAATACTCGTATATGTATAAGCTAAGAATTTGAATTATTTAATTCGAAAAAAAAAAAATATTTTTTTTAGATATGATTTAACAATCATACCTCCTTTATTGCTTGAACCAAACTTAATCTAATTGACAGAAATTACATCTATTTATTAATTCTTTTGCTCAGTGTCGCCATGGTGTCAGTATTATTCATCGTTTGATGATTTCCGTTGAAATGCAGGTGCAGATGTTGTGTGGTTTCTGTTGAAGTGCAGGTGTAAGATGACCGCAAGTGCAATTGCCCTTGCACGAAGCGTGTGAAAGATTTCTGTGGGAACGTTTATTTCGTGTGGAGGTAAATGTATTGGGTGTTAACTCTTCCCTCCTTAAATGAGAATGTCCTCATTCTCAGAAGTAAAGTATTTGGTTGATCCTGAAGGATTTTCCTGGTAACTCTGGTATTTGGTATTCTGGTCTTACTGCGTTCGTTATTGGTATCTCTTTTGCTTCTATAATTGTGGTTTTGGTTATGTAATTGCGTCTGCAGAAAGTTGATGGCTTTATAATTATGAAGCCTGCCAGGGAGATGATTATGGCAGTGCCCAGGCCGAAATTTATTGCGAAGGTTACTTGATTCTCATCTTTGATTAATTTTATCTGTTCGGTATTATTGATATGTATATCCTTCATGTCTTGGAGTGTTAGAATTTCTTCGTAAATACCGGAAATTGGGTTCGATTGCATAATTGGAGGAAGTGGTTTCGTGCTGGTGACATCGTTAAAGGTGTAAGATTGGTGGTGGATGGCTATTATTGCATTGTGAAATTGCAGGATAAATCTGCCTGTTAGGTATCTCGCCTCATCGTTCTTGTGTATTGTTCCGTTGAATTGGTTCAGTAATAGCGTTCCGGAAAAAGATTTCCTCTGTGGTTGGGATGTGCTGGTTAGAGATTTCTGTGCAGTTGGAAGGTCGACTTCTGAGCAAATTAGGGATACATTGTGTTTTGCTTAAATCTACTATTTGCTTTTTGTTACATATTGTTAGTTTATTGTTTGTAGTACATTTTTCTTTTATTCCATAGATTTTATTCTTACATTGCAAAATTTCTTCAAATGTTACTTTAGTAGCTATTTTATTTCTTTTTATAGGCTTTATTAGTATTGTTTCACAAGATTCTTGTTCTGTATTTGGTAAACTTATAATATAAAGTAGTGTAGAGTTATTTGCTGCAATTTTTACTTCGACAAATTCAATTGCTTCGTCTATATTTATATAAGGTACATTATTTCTTTCGAAAAACGTTTCGATTACATTTAATTCGTTACTAGATAAAATAAAAGAGTTTACAATTCCCGCTTTTGCCCAATGCATAGCGTATTCGATATTTACTACTTCTTCCTCAATTAATTCTAACTTGAGTTTAAAGTTTGTTATCAAATCATTTTTTAAGTTTTCATTTGATTGGTACGCTTTAACAATTTCATTTGCAATATTAGTTATTTCATTCGTTCTATCAATTACCGATTTATTAATTACTACCTGTTTGTTATTATTTTCTAAGATATCGTTAATTTTTGTTTTTAAGATTTGAAAGTCGTCATGGTCAGGGTTTCCCGCGACCCATTTCCATGATCCCCCGATGAAATTTAGAGATCTTCTTATTCTAATACGGCACTTTAACTGATCGATTAGGGATAGGATTTTATTAGTTTCGTGACATAGGAATGGATACATGGGATAGTTTGGGTCAACCTCTCGTTGAATTTTGATTTCTAGCTCATGGGTGGTTATCTCATAGGAGTCCAAATTGATGACATTGATGATTTTAAATGTTCCGGTTTGAATCTCCGACGTTCCGATGCTCAGTGTTACTATTCTAGAATTTGAGTAGTCCAGAATCTGTACTTCCGCAAGACAGTGGGCTATAAGCCACCTAGGGGAGAAATATTAACTCTTAATGTTATTTTTATGAACGGTTCTACCTGACTCTGTTAAGATGGTTTTGGAATAATTTTCTTTCACTATTTCTTCTTTATACCTTGGGGATAATTTTGATCCTATTCGCTTTTTTAGTTTGAGATAGATAATACTACCAGGGGTGTAATCTTTAATGGGGTGCTTCTTTTTGTGTATATTGCGCAGATGGACTTTCTGCTTTTGTTTAAGCCTAGTTATGTTGTCCTGTCTAGCTTTTTCAAAGTCTTCGGGGTTGGTACTAACACCTCTTCCGAAGAATACCTCGAGTGGCTTCATACCAGTTTTTGAGTGAATTGAGTAGTTGTACTCATAGACTGCTCTGTCCAGGAGCTCATGGAATGACCTGAGTATACCATCTGCTTTTATACACCGCATTATTTCGGTGAGTGTCGAATGGAATCTTTCCACTTGACCATTCACTGTGCTGCTATAAGGGGGAGTCTTGAAAATTTTAATTTTAAGTTGGTCCATTAACATAAAGTTTATTGATGGGGAATTTAAGGATTTTTCGTTGTCAATTATGACAATTTTTGGAACGCCAAATAAAAAGAGTAATTCGCGTAGTGGTTCTTTAATGTCTTGTATTGCCTTTGACTTCAGCAATTTCACTTGTGCGTATTTGAGAATTTGTCAATTGCCGTGAGTACTAACTTCTTTTCGGTACTATAAATATCTATATGCAAGATCTCTCCGGGAAGAGTTGGAATAGGTGTTTTTTTTTAGCTCGGGTTTGTTAGGGTGCCTATCATACTTCTGCTCCCTGCACGTGACACATTGTTTGATGATGCCATTTATTTCGGAATTTATTTTTGGAAAGTAAAATTTCTCTAGTAACTGAACTTTATTTTCGTGTGCGTTTCGGTGGGATCTTCTGTGTTCGCGTATAATCTCTTCATCTTGCTTGACCGCATCTGCAAGATCTTCTACTTGAGTCTGTGTAAAACGGATCTTATAATTTCTAAAATGTTCGAGATATATCTGTTGTACTTTGCCCCTTATGTTTTCCGGTGTTAATAAACCATTTATTACGCTTGGATTTAATTGCCTCTTGAGTATGGATATAAGTTCTTCTTCAGAGTATTCCGGCTGTATTAAAATATGTCTATGGTAGGTAGGGAAAGGTATCTTGAATTGATAGCTAGTTTGATCACTTGTTGTAACCATTATCTGATTCTTGAACACGTTGATCGGTGCTTCCGTGGTTGGAACAAGATCATGAGTAGAGCTTTCGCTGCTATGTTGTGTTGGTGTAAGTGAGTTAATTAGAGTTCGTGGAGGTCTAGAAAGGGCATCCGCTACGAGATTCATTTTACCAGGCTTATATTTCAACTCATGGTTATACTCTTCGAGTACAGCCTTCCATCTTTTTATCTTATTGTTATTATTTTTGTTGCTTAAGGCATAAGTCAACGGCTGATGGTCAGTAAATATTTGAACGTTTTCTGTACCGTACAGGTAATTTCTTAGGGAGTTGAGTGCGCAAATTATAGCGAGCATCTCCTTTTCATTAGCGGTATAATGCTCTTCAGTTTTATTCAAGGTTCGCGATATGAATGTGATAGGTTTATCATTTTGTGTTAACACAGCTCCGATGGCATAATCTGAAGCATCTGTAGTTAGCTGGAACTCTTTGTTAAAATCAGGGTAGGCCAGTAGTAAATCATTCGACACTAAGGAGCTTTTGATTTTGTTGAGGGCTTTAACCGCATGATCGTCCAGGTGAATTATTTTTTTACTCGAAAGATTTTTGGAGATACGACCTCCTTCCCCCCTTAAAAGGGCGGTAAGGGGTTTCGCTAAGTCGGCATAGCCCTTGACGAAACGGCGATAATACCCTGAAAGCCCAAGAAAAGATCGAAGATCTTTCAATGTTGTTGGAGACGGGAAATTTACTATCGCCTCTACCTTTGCTGGATTCGTTTTAATACCCTCTGATGAAATGGTGAATCCCAAAAACTCAACTTCGTTATGAAGAAATGTGCACTTATCTAGCTGCACTTTCATATTAGCATTTTCCAGCGTTTGGAACACCTTTATTAGGTTTTCGAAATGTGTGTCTTCATATTTACTAAAAATTACGATGTCGTCAATATACAATTAACGTATTTTACGAATACGGTCACGTAAAATATCATCGAGCGCTCTCTGAAATATAGATGGCGCGTTTTTGAGGCCGAAAGGCAACCTTGTGAACTCATATTTTCCGTTGTTCACTGAGAAGGCTGTCTTCTCGATATCAGATTCCTTTAGGGGAATCTAATGAAAGCCGCTTTTAAGGTCAAGGACCGAAAACAATTTGCTTTCGCCTAGTTGTGCTAGAACCTCATTGATTCCCGGTAGTGGATATTTGTCGGGAATGGTTATAGTGTTTAATTTTCGGTAGTCAACTACCATCCTGTATTTTTTTTCGCCAAATGAGTCAATTTTTTTTGGCACTATCCATACAGGCGAATTGTATGGCGACATTGATGGTCTTATAATTCCGTCATTTAAAAGCTGTTTGACCTATTTCTCAACTTCGTCTTTCAGAGCAGCTGGATATGGGTAGAATTTAGAATACATAGGTGTTTCAGAATTCGTTCGAATTCCACCCTGAACGGTGGTAGTATGGGTAAGTTTCTCATCTGGTTCAGTGAAAAGATTGGGGAATTTTTGAACTAATTTGTTAATTCTTTGCCTTTGCTCTGTATTCATGTGCTCAGTTTTCACATCGATTTGGTTTACTGCCGTGTAGGCGCGCTGTTGTATTTTAATTTTTACTTGGTCTTTTATGACCATATAGTTTTCTTTCGTATGGATGGCCGCGGAAAGTTCTTTTAGTCTGTCATTGCCTAAAATGGCATGGAAGAATTTTAAGGAAGGTAGTAGAAAGAATTTGATTTTAGAATCCTTTAGCCCAAATAAATTAACCATTGTGTGGTGGCTACTTTTTAATATTACCACCTATGGAATTAGCATAGAAGTCTTGTGAGTTCAGTATAGGATTTGGGACCAGATCCGGAGCCGGTGTCCATTAGTATTTGCAGCATTCTTTCGCTCTTCGTTCTGCACTCAAAGTAGGGCAGAGAAGAGCTATTTAATCTAAAAAATGGATGTCTGTAAAATCAATTATTTCCTGTTGTGTATCTTCGGATCCCTCGTATGGTTCAATGTATTCCGTTAAGGATTGTTCGTATCCCTCATCCTGATAATCCAGAATCCGTTTATAACTGTTTGAGTTATTTTCGACTTCATAACTGTTTGAATTATTTTCGAGAGGTTCGATGTGGAAGTTCCGTTGATATTTGTTTGGTCTAGGTGCTTCATGCACTGTGGGTGAGAGTCTTTTACCAAACATATCATTTTGTGTCGGTCTATTCATGTAGTTAATTGCTTTTGTTTGGACGCTTATGTTCATCGCCTCGGGCCTTGGTTGAGGCTTAGGTGCGAAGGGACGGGGTGGATTTGGTGCACTATATTGTCCATAACTGCGATGGTAGTTTGGATTAAATGGTACTTGCCTATTCGCGTTCTGGTTCGTATTCTGATTGGTCTTAAATGGTAACTGCGGTATGTAAGCTAATTGAGGATGGAAAGGGGTTCTAATTCCCTGAGGGTTAGCGTTACTTTGGTTTGCTACATTTTTGAGAAAGGAGGAAGTGGGGGCATGACTTGATTATACATAGCACGGGATGGGCCATTTTGCGAAATAGCATATTGTGTTCTAAAATTTTGATTCTCCAATTTTAGACAGAGGTGAAGGGCCTGTGGCAAATCGGTAGGTTCCCTCATACCTAGGAGCCTAGGTAGATCGCCGCGCAATCCTCTAATAAAAGTACCTAGGGCTTTGTCCCTATATGTTTGTGTAAGTATGGTCAAAGTATCGTTGTTGGCCTCCATACAGCCTACTCTATTCAGAATAAGAGAAAGGTGAGAGTAAACAGAATGATAGAACTCTTAGATAGTGAGATTTCCTTGAACAAGTGAGGTCATTTGATATTCAAGAGAGGACAGGTCACATTTGTCTGCGTTGTACATGGTGAGACACCGGGAAATACATTTCCAGTCTAACGGAGTATTGTACGATTCCAATAACACGTCAGCTTGTTTGACTATCTTGTTTCGTCTTACGCTTAGTATACCAAAATATTTGGGGCTACCCCCCGTACACTCGTAAATCTGCAAGATTCGATCCACACTTTTCTTCCAGGAGTTAAACTCTCCTGGTTGGCCAGTGAAATCTCTTAGACTTCTCATGACATCCGGGATTTTGCCTAATTCGTTTATATTCCCGCGAAGATCTGGGTTTATGGCCTGATCTACCCCACTGAAACAATCAGAATTGGGGTTTATTATGAACTGGAATATTTGTCGTCCTTCGTCCCTTAGAACACGACATACGATTCTCGTAATGAGACTCTCTAAAGCCTCGGTTGAGACTGCATTGTTATTAGATGGTTGGCCAGGATCAGGAACGTTTAGGATGGGGGGGGGGATAAGGTTTGGGTTAGCCATTTCTTTTTTTCAATTATTTACTTAAAACTATTTTTATACGCCTTGCTTTAATTATGCTGGTTACAATATTTCACTTAAGAATTCGTTCGGAAGCAAGTAAGTACTTGAAATTATTTTTATATTTCTTAACTAAGTTATGCGGATTTAATGGCTCACTTTAAAAATTGATTCGCAAGTATTATAATAATAATAGAATTTATGCTCTTAATAATAAATTGGAACAATAGTTTATAATTACAACTTACAACACTAATTGAAGTTTGGCAAACATTCCCGCTAACTGCTGCTAGCTCCTTTTCTTCCGATGATGTCGGCTACTAGGGGGCCTTGTTTCCTTTTTCGGTGGTTCAGGACACGGGCTGATGGAGCTTCTTGAGGACCTTTTGTTCTCACTAATAGGTACTTCTTGAGGACCTTTTTATATCACTAGTTGGTGCTTCTTGAGAACATTTTTTTTTATATCACTAGTTGGTGCTTCTTGAGAACCTTTTGATATCACTTTAGCACTGACGCACTTTTGTTAATAGCGACTATTTTATTTTAATGTAGAACACTGCCCGGTCCCTGCTCGGGCGCCAGTTAGAAATTTGAATTATTTAATTCGAAAAAAAATATTTTTTTAGATATGATCTAACGATCATACCTCCTTTATTGCTTGAACCAAACTTAATCTAATTGACAGAAATTACATCTATTTATTAATTCTTTTGCTCAGTGTCGCCATGGCGTCAGCATTATTCATCGTTTGATGATTTCCGTTGAAATGCAGGTGCAGCTGTTGTGTGATTTCTGTTGAAGTGCAGGAGTAAGATGACCGACCGCAAGCGCAATTGCCCTTGCACGAAGCGTGTGAAAGATTTCTGTGGGAACGTTTATTTCGTGTGGAGATAAATGTATTGGGTGTTAACTTATATGCTCGCGTCTACTTAAGGGTGATTCAATGGTAGAGCAGATATTTGAGGGCGATCATTATATTTTTTAATTTTTTTTTTGTTTTTGTTGAGACAACATTTATCTACAAACTTTGGCAAATTAAGTCATGGAGCAATATGCAGTTGAACAACGCATAAAAGTGTTCAAAGCATTTTAGGAAAATCGTCATTGCGCGTGCTGCGAGATTTTTCGATCAACATAACCGGTCATCTGAGACAGCAATAAGTCGTTTGGTCATAGAACATTTTTCAAAATCTGGATCGGCGAGAAATGTAAAAACACTCGAGCGTAGTCGTTCTGGACTGGAAATATTGCTGTTTTGGAAGAAAGTGTAGCTAGGCTCGGCAACCTCGATTCGTCGTCGTGTGCCAATTTAAAAAAAAAAAAAAAAACGATTTGTTAACAAGCAAAACTATCGAACTGAAAATCCACAAGGCATTCAAGGAAAACCTATGCAACAATAATGAGTCACTCTTTGGCGGGGTTCTTGGGCTGGCGTTATTGTACCATATTTCTGCGAAAATGAAGCTAGTAACGCTGTTACGGTGAACGTTATCGTGACATGTTAACAAACTGTCTATATCATGAATTGGACATATCGACTTGTGAAATATGTGGTTTCAAAAAGATGGTACCGCTTATCACATAGCGCGTGAAACAATGAAATTCTCAGGACGCATTATCTCACGAAATAATGAGGTCGACTGGCCGCCAAGATCGTGCGATTTAACACCATTGGACTTCTTTCTATGGGGCTACGTGAAAAGTAGATTCCAGAGCTAAACTCTAAAAACGATATCAGAGCAGAAATCAAGCGAAGAAAATCTTTTGCCAATCGCTGTTTTTTTTTGGTATATAAGGCAATTCAACAGTAAAGCCCTATCTCGAACAACTAAGGAGAGTCTGCATAAAACCCTGATTATCCCAGTCCTGCTTTACGGCGCTGAAACATGGACTTTATTGAAAGAGGATGAAGATATCCTTGGTCGCTTCGAGAGAAAAATTCTTCGTAAGATATTCGGTCCCGTTTGCGTTGACGGGTTTTGGAGGAGAAATTCAATTACGAACTATACGAGCTGTACAGCGACATCGACCTAGTCTGAGATGGCTAGGACATGCAGAGCGAATGGACACCAACGCTCCGCCCCGTAGAGTCTTCTAATCTAACCCCGAGGGATGACGCAGGAGAGGGCCTCCTCGCTGAAGTTAGCACGCACAAGTTCAAAGGGACCTCGATCAACTTGGAGTGCCCAACTGGAGGCAATTAGCTAAAGACCGAGTTAAATGGATAGGCTTCACGGGGAAAAATCAGTTGCTGAAACTACCGAAACGACAGTCAGTTCAATGATTTCCGGTCTTGATTTTCAGCTGATAGCATAAAATGTTGAATTTACGATTTTACTTAGTTGTTAAATCAACTACCTGTTGAATCTGTTGAATTTATCGGTGATCTGATAAGAGTCTTACAGATACTTGGGCAAAAACAACTGAAATATCTGTAGATTTTGCTGATTCAACTACTGGCACGAGAAAAAATCGGTAGAATCAATGAAGCTCTTGTACATTACAGGACTTAACCTACACGATTGAAACTGAAATCAGTAATGCAAATAAAAAATAAGTTGAAATTTTATTTTGGTAGTAAATATATTTCGATAAGATCAACAAACTATCCATTGCTTTGACAGATCCTATTGTTATTGAAAAGTATCCCAAATCAACCCATTCATCGGCTAAATTTACTTGAAATTGGCGATTACAGCAGTTTTTGCTGTTGATATATATTTTTCAAAGAAGTTTTCTACCGATTTGCTTTTGACAACTTTGAGATGTTGAATTTACAAATTTTTTTCCCTCTGTTTTGTTGGTTGAGGCCCAGGTTCACCACGAACTGTAGCGCCATCTAAGTAAGTAAGTAAAATACCAGAGCTGAAGGACGAACTCACACGCGTTATCAACAAAGTACAACTCAAACTGTGCCAAAAAGTCTTGAACAATTTTGATACGCGCATCCTGTGTTGCTAGAGGAATCGTTGTGGACATTTTTTGGACGTTATTTTCATGTACAAATACCATAGACACAATGAAATAAAAAATTAAATTAAAATTATGACAAATTTGTGCGTGTTTTACGAGTATTTGAAAAAGAAGCTACGCTCTTATTGAATCACGCTTTAACAATACCCTACGGCCGGACCCCATCCTGTCCAATTTATCCACTTTTATATTTCCGATGGAGTGTTTGTGGCCTGGCACCTAAATAATTTGAACGCTGTTCTGCCTGTTCGGAGGCCTTAGTTCTACGCAATAGAGTTCAACCATTCGGTTTTATAGTTACAGCTGCTTGGTTATCGAACGTAAATGGGTATATCCTTTCCAGATATGCCCAATACCTTTAGCCTTTTGACAACTTCCAGAAGAAAACTATAAATTCTATGAATACTATGAATTCTATCAAAAGTGCATATACTCGTAAACTATACATGTTCAAGCAACACTAACATAGCCTAAAATATTTTTTCTCTACTTTACTCTTATTAACAGAGCGCCGCGCCGTGGCATAAGTGGTTAGTGTGTCGGATCACTATGCGTGAGGTTCCAAGTTCGAATTCCAGAAAACACCAAAAAGTTTTTTCAAGGTCCCACCTCTCACGAACGTCTGACAAACATCCGAGAATATTGTTGTCTCGAAAAAGCGTCTTAAACCAAATTGGCCTTTGGATACGGCACTAAACTGTAGGTCCCTTCCAATCGTGTGAAAAATGTAACGCACACAGCATGAGTGGTTGCGCGAAACTAGGCCCTGGCACTTAAGGAGCTGTTGCGTCAAATATTTATTTTTTTACTATTATAAACTTGAATAATCTGCTATATTTATAATATATATGTACGATAATCCACTCTTAATTTTCTAGATTCAGGAGAAAATATTACCACAAAGTGGTATTGGCCGTCCTCATATTTTTAATAATAATTTTAATGATTGCTGTGATAGTTCTAGCTAGTTCAAGTAAGTATGTATTTATTGTAAAATATTATTCTGAAACATACACTTAACTTAACAATGCTCGTTTTAGAAACAACAACAGAAAATGTATGCAGCACAAAAGAGTGCTTAAGAGTTGGAGCCAGCTTAATTTACTCAATGGACGTCACCACAGATCCATGCGAAGACTTTTACCAGTTTACTTGTGGTAATTGGGCATCTGATCATCCAAAGCCTGATTCGGTAACATCCAACGATTGGTTCAGAGAAGCACAAGCTAAAACTCTACGGCATGTACGGGAATTCCTTCGTTCTGACATTAACGATACTGAACCAAAAGCAGTTTCAAAGTCGAAAATAATGTACACGGCATGCATGGATGTCGAATTAATGGATGAACTTAATTTATCGCCATTGATGCACTATTTAAAAGCATTTGCGTTGCCAAATATACCACCCTCTCTAAATATAACAATACCTGCAGAGGAAAGAAGTGGTGAACCTACTTTTAATTGGATTGTTTCCTTAGTCCAGGTAAAAAAGTATTTAGGACTGGATATGATAATCGGATTCGACATATTTCCTGATCCAGTGAATAGATCAGTCAAGAGAATGGCAGTAGGAACTCCTGAAACAGACTCTGCATTGCCATTGTAAGATGTTTAATTTTTTATTATATAAATTATTCTCATAACAAATTTCAGTAACGATGATTACCATGTTCGTTTAAAAAAGGCTAAAAAGAAATTAATCTCATCTCTTAACGAGGATGGCAGCTCAGAAGAGGAAGACGATGATGACGAAGACGACGAAAACAGCAGAACTACTGCTGGACTCTCAGCATATGTGTCGTACATTAAAAAAATAATTACAATCATTGTAGTGTACTTATACCCCGAGATGAGCTCCGATGACATTACAGCAACAGCTGTGGAATTAACATTGGATGCGATTAAAATAACGAAACAGCTCTACAAAGTTAGTATCATTGTTTTGCACATTTAATTTTTTTTTTAACATATTATCAGTAAAACCAACACACCAAGAAATTTTCTCTGCCTGGAATTTTTTTTTCCAATGGAGTACAGTGCTCTGGTAGGAGTATTTGGATTCGCATATTTGCATGAACAAAAACAAATTTTATTTCTAAAATTTTCCAAAACTTATTACGTCTTACTATATGATGTACTATGTATATTATTAAACAATGCTTCTACTGGAGCCCTGCATTACTTGTTGTATCAAAATCTCCAATTAGGTTAGGTTAGGTTAAGTTAGGTAGGGTTATGAGGCTATCATAAAATACTATGCGCCAAAGTGGGCCCATCGCGATCCCTAGGGAACCTCGACGGCAGAAAACCTGAACCAATTCTCCCAAACAATTAATCTCCCTACAGAATCTGAAGAGGTCCTTGTTGTGGTTCAATGACCTTACCTCTTCCAGGTTATCGAAGAAGTATCTACCGAGGTGCTTTAGCCTTGCTCTGGCAATTCCTTGGCACTCACAGAGTATATGAGTTATGTCCTCTGAGGCATGTATATCATCGCAGTACCTACAAACATCCGTGTCAGATAACCATAGTCCCATAGCAAGCTTCCTTAGGAGACAGTGGCCAGAGAGTATTCCTATCGCTGTTCTTAGCCTTGATCTATCTAATTTAATCATCTCCCCATATTTTCTTCGGTCTAACACAGGCCACAAGACCTTAGATACCCTATGACTATCTAAGTTTGATCATCTTAGATTAGCCGTGTCAATGATTCTATCACGAATAATTCCCTTAGCCACGCACCCTGGTATTTAATTAATACTACCAATTATGTCATTACGTTGGAGCCCCGCTCCTCTTTTAGCCAGCGCGTCGGCTTGCTCGTTGCCTTCGATATGGCAGTGTCCAGGTACACAACACAATCTGACTCGGTTCTGCGTACATAATGCCATAAGCATTGTGCGGCAATTCATGATTATCTCAGATTTGGTGACGTAAGACTCTAGCGCCTTTAAGGCAGTCTGACTGACAATATAGATGGCGATATTCTTGTCGGATTTTGATCTCATCTCAAGTAATTCCGCAGCTTTAAGTACAGCTAGAACTTCTGCTTGGGACACACTGCATGTGTCCGGAAGTCTCAGGGCCACCTGTAGGTTCCTATCTCTCGAGTAAATACCTGACCCCGTGGCCTCACTGGTCTTAGAACCATCTGTGTATATTGCAATACCGTTATGGACAGAGACTGTCTTCCTTCGCCAGCTCTCTTTTATAGGATACAATACTTCGTATGATGGGCCGAAGTCTAAGGTGCCAAGGATGTTGTCCGATTCGTCAGGGATTCCGGGAAATGATTCCTTGAGAATAGAGCTATGTCCTATGTTATAAGTCTTGAAGAGACCAACGTTAGTGAGCCGAAGCGCACTGTTGCCCGCTTGAAATTTAATTTGCAGTTCTAGTAGTAATCCCTGCGGTCCTCTTACAGATGAAGAGAGCATTATAAGCCTTTCGGACTAATTCCTGTATGTTAAGTTTCCAATTTAGTTTCCTATCCAGCATTATACCAAGATATCTAGCGCGATCCGAAAGGGAAAGCTCCACCCCTGCTAGCTTAGGCAGTTTAAAGGGTGCTATCTTGTATTTTCTACTGAAGAGTACCAATTCAGTTTTATCCCGGTTGACGTGTAGTCCACACCCTCTAGCCCATTTTTCGAGACTATTAAGAGCTGATTGCATCATTTCACTTAATGTGTCAAGGAATTTGCCCCGAACTAAAATCACCACGTCGTCCGCGTAAGCAGTGACGCTAATGCCTGTATTGCTTAGTTCTTTAAGTGATGATTGGAACCCAGAGGAGGGGAGAGATGACGCCTCCTTGGGGAGTCCCCCTGGTAACGGATTTTCTTATTGAACTGATTCTGATTGTGGAGTTAATGTTTCTAGTGCCGAGCATATTGCAGAGCCAATTGGTAATGCTATGCTCGACATTCGTGGATGGCCCTTCCTTTTACGTTATTGAACGCACCTTCTATATCTAGGAAGGCTGCTGGTGCAAACTCCTTATGGTGAAGGCTAGCTTCTATCTTCCCTTTTACGTCATATAAAGCTGTTTCCACCGATTTCCCCTTCAAATATGCATGTTGAGCTTTACATAGAATGCGGTTGCAACACTTACTTCTGATGTGAATATCAAAAAGTCTTTCAAGTGTCTTGAGGACCAATAACGAGAGACTTATGGGTCTGTAGTCTTTCACTGAAGTGTGGCTTGGTTTACCTGCTTTAGGTATGAATATAACCTGCACTTCCCCCCATGCCACTGGTACGTAACATGACCTTAAACAGTGTTTACAAATTTCCCTAAGCCTGTTTCTAACCTTAGCTGGAGCTTTTTGCAGCATAGCTGGCAAAATTGCATCAGGGCCTGGTGCTTCGAATGGTGCAAATGACATAATAACCCATTGTAGATTCTTCCATGTAATGAGATTTTCTACATTGTCCCCTATTGACATACCACTATACGAGTATCCATAAGTAGTAGAATCCATTAGTGATCTACTTCCTGGAAAGTGAGCTTCAATTAACGTTTCTAAAACTTCTTCGCTACTTTCTGTCCACGAGTCGTCAGATTTTTTGATGACGCTTGGGACAGAAGTATCTTTAGCTAGCATCTCGCGAAGTCTGGAAGCTTGACTAGTATCCGCGATGGACTCACAGAATTCCTTCCACGACTTTCTTTTTGATTGCCTGATTGATTAAGAACTTAAACTGCCTCTTGCGGTCTATATATTCATCCCATATAGTACCGTCCCCTATTTTTTCCGGCCTGTTGTGGAAATGCCTAACCTGTTTTTTCTTGGAGTTAATTTATTTGCTCCACCAAAGAGGTTGGAACCTCTTCTGGATTTCTTTCTTAGTAAACAGACCCTTTCGAATGCCAAGTTCATTACTTTGCCTAAGTTGTCTACTGCCTTATCTATATCTTGAGGATCACTGTTGCGAATAGGTCCATCCTTAAGATGTTTCCTTATTAACTCTGTATACCTACCCCAGTCTGTTCTCTTACGGTTTCTGTAGCTGTTGCTAGCCCTAGTTTGGAAATAATATGAAAGCGTATACATCTGTGATAAGAAAGAGATGCCTCCTCCAAAATCCCACATTTTTCTACCGTTAGGTGATCAGAGCAAGAAGCTAGAGTTATATCAATCACTTCTTGTCTGTTTCTTACTACAAAAGTTGGCATAGATCCCTTATTGCATATAGTGAGTTTGGTCGAAAGAATGAAATCGAAAAGACACTCACCTCTTGTATTAGATCTTGCTCCCCATTACGAGTGATGCGCATTTGCATCGCAGCCCACGATGAAGGCCAGTTGTCATTTCTTACCAACTGCTTCATTTTCACAGATGGAATCTCCGCCAGCTCATACTGGAGATATGCGGAGACCAGGCACAGCGGTTTTCTTCCCTTGATGTTGATCAAGCATGCCGTCACATCCTTACTGTGATGCTAGTTTATTTGCATCATTTCCATCATCTTTGGGCTCCTCCTCTTCCTCAACACCATAGGTCATGAGCTTTAACTTGACCTTCCCCATGCTATGTCGAGCCATATCTTTGGTCCTTTCAAGGAATAAATAATAATAATATAATTTTATTTCTTTCATAATTTCATACAATTTCTTATTTTAACATTGACTATTTAACCAAAGAATAAGAAAAGAAAAACGCTTTCCTTTTCGATTCTAAAAGCATTTCATTTAAAGTTTTTTCTTTTTCTTCAAAACTAGGCTCCAAGAGCTTGCATTATACATACTTATGTTACATTTATTTAAAATAAAACATACCACCTTGATCAAAAAGTTCCCGGAATAAAAACCGTGTGGCGCTCTTATCGTTCCGATTTGAGTTCTGTTTCCTTTGTTAAGTTGGTACGTCTGTTGTTGATATTCCCTCTAAATCTTAGCATCATAGCTTGACATTTGCAAAAGTTACGTAGCCAAGAGTACATCTATCTCTGTGTGTGTTGGCGATTTTTTACAACTTTAGAAATGGATTTAAATTTGCAACAACGAACTTGTATTACATTTTGCGTAAAAAACGGATCTAATGGTGCTCGAACGTTGGAAATGTTGGAAAAGTGTTTCGGCAACGACTTTCGAAAGAAAACGGTCGTTTACCAGTGGCACGAGCGGTTCAAAAGTGGTCCTGAGTCAATCGAAGATGATGAACGCAGTGGCAGACCATCGACATCGAAAGCCGACGAAAACATTGATAAAGTAAAAGAAATGTTGGTCAATAACCGCAAATTAACCATCAGAGAAATAGCGAAGGACTTGAACATTGCCTATGGATCCGTCCAAGACATTTTGGTTAATGATTTGGGTTTCCGTCGTGTAGCAGCAAAGTTGGTGCCAAAAGACTTCAATTTCATGCAAAAAAGAGACCGTGTTGACGTCGCAAAAGACATGATTTGCGAGGCTGAATCCGATCACACATTCATCAAAAGGATCATTACTGGCGACGAGACGTGGGTTTATGAGTACGACACGCAATCCAGACATCAGGCAAGTGAATGGCGTTCACCAAATGAGCCAAGACCAAAAAAACCACGTCGTTTTCAATCAAAAAAGAAGACAATGCTCACGGTTTTCATGGATTACAACGGTGTAGTGCATCATGAATTTTTGCCAGAAGGCCAGACAGTAAACAAAGAGTATCATTTGGGAGTTATGAGACGTTTGCGTGAAGCAATTCGCCGAAAGAGACCAGAATTGTGGCAGAAAACTCATGGATTTTGCACCATGATAACGCACCGTCGCACAGTGCCATCATTATTCGTAATTTTTTGACGAGAAATGCAACAAATACTATCCAACAGCCACCGAATTCACCTGATTTGGCTCCCTGTGACTTCTTTCTGTTCAATCGAGTTAAAAAACCATTGCGGGGAACGCGTTTCAGCAGCCGAGAGGAAGTAATGGAAAAATCGCAGGAAGCACTGATGGGCATACCGAAAACCGAAAACCGAATATAAAAAAGCGCTGGCATAAGTGTGTTGCAGTCGATGGGGATTACTTTGAAGGGGACAATATAGATTTAGATGAATAAACTTGTATTTTTAATTTTCTGAATAAATTCCGGGAACTTTTTGATCAAGGTGGTATTGATATTCATATACACTCGCAAAATTGCTTTATCTTTGGAATTCTATAGAGAGACAGATTCGCAAAAAACAAAAAACTTCAAATTATGTAGAAATAATAGGTATCATTCTTTAGTCGCTAAGCGTGACTAGAGGCGAATGAACCGTTTGTTTGAATAATTCATAAATAAGCTTAATGTTGTGGGGTATTTGTAAGAATTTACTAGCTAATGATTCTATAAATTTTTTTTTTATCTTATATTATTTTTTTTTTTTTTTTGCATCTTTTACATCTTTAAGAAACATTTACTAATAAATTTTTGACAATTGAGTTATCCATCGTAAAAGCCACTTCTTAACTTTCTTTAAAAATAAATTCTTTTGTCTTAAAACTCTTACTTCGTATGGCAACTTATTGTAAAGCTTAGGTGCTGAGACTGTAAAAAAGTTTGTGAAATGTGTTGTATTTGCAAACGGTACGTTTAGCAACATCATTGAATTTGTCCTTAATCCATATAAATTTGAGCAATGGAGAGTCGTGCTGTATCCACTTCGCAAAAAGAATACTTTCAGCACCTTATAGAAGTAAAGATGTTTTAACGGAAGAAATGCGAAGGTTATAAAACAAAGGCCAACTTCTTGATAATCTTTTTTTTCTGGCTAAGATACGGACAATATGCTTTTGAGCTATCACGAGAGGCTAAAGTGTATTAAAGTACGTCCCTCTCCAACTTGTTATACCATATTGAATCTTCGAATTTACAAGCACATAGTATGTAAATCATTGTATGTAACTTACTTGAGCAATACGGCCTAAGATTATACATTTGGCGAGTTGTAACTATCATGTACTTTTTTAATTCAGTTGTGTGTATCTTCCAATTGAGATGTCTATCAATGAAGACCCCAAGGTATTTAAATTGGTATACAGATTCAATTTTAAAACAATTTTTACTACATAAAATTTGACTGCAATAGTTATTTTCCCACAAATGTGATTAGATAAATACATTTTTTAACATTCAGCGGAGTGAAAAACTGTGTTGTAATCAACATGTATGTTGTTGTAATCAACATGTATGTTGTGTGTTAGATTACAAATCATGAGCTTTGTTTTTTCGCTCATAATAAGCTCGTGTTTTGCAAACCATTGTCTTAATAACTGCAAGTCCTCTTCAAGCTTTACAACCAATTCGAATAAGGAGTTTGTTATGAACGTAAACGCCATATCGTCAGCAAAAGCAGTAATTTTGCTGTTAAACTTTTGCTTGAAAATGGAATTAACATAAATTAAGAAAAGAATGGGACCTAAAACAGAACTTTGTGGTACACCGATACTTTGGCTTTGATTTCATGCCTATAGATGCGAATTATCTATTTAAATTATTCGCAATTTCTATTGGGTTGCAAATTAAAAATTCGTCGACTACAATTTCAAAGATATTTTCTTTATTTGACTCCTTGTTAAGGATTGTATTAACAACTTTCCACTCTTTTTTTTATATTCCCCTTACAATTTTAAATTTTGCAGAAAAAAAGTTATCTTGACTTGTTTCCACTTTTCTTTTCACAAGCTAGTTCAATTTTTTGAGGTAACGCTTTAACTTCACATTGAGGGGGTGCCGGCTACATTTCTTCGGGACAACGTTTTTCTTATTTATTAACTTAATTAGCTCCTCGTCAATCCATGGCCTTATTCGTTTTACTTTAGAAGACTTCGGCCTCTCAGCATAGGAAGCCTTTGTGATATGGCCTAAAATTTTATTTAAAAAAGAATCGTAAGCGAAATATCATTTTCAAAATACACCTGATCCCAAGACTCAAACCTTAAACTATCTATTAGTTTTGTGGAGTTTATTTTCTGCTTTATAGAAGAAGGCATAGAATTACGGACTTTACAAAAAGTTTGATGCTCCAAGGTCAGCTTTACCATACAGTGATCAGTAATTTGATGATTGCTCACTTCGCACGATGGTTTAAATGAAGAATTTTTGCTGAGCCTTACAAAAATGTGATCTAAGCACGATTGAACTTCATCGGTAGTACGGGTAGGTTTGTTCACAAGTGATTCTAACCCATGTGACGACATAAGAAGCAAAAAATTGTCACAATCACTGCTAGCTTTCAATAAATCAATGTTAAGGTGCCTCAACCAACAAACCTCTCCAGCTAGCACGGTTACGAGCCAGCTGCCTCCAGTTGCGCACGCCAAGTTGGTTGAGGTCCCCCTCCACTTGTTTGCTCCACCTACCGCGAGGTCATCCTCTACTGCGCCGTCCGTCCGGGGTGGATTCGAAGACTTTCTTAGTGGGAAGGTTGGGCTCCATCCGCTCTAAATGACCCAGCCATCTTAGTCGCTGTATGGGAAATCTTCTGGCTAAGTCGATGTCCTTGTACAGGCCGTATAGTTCGGCATTGTACCTTCTCCTCCACTTACCGTCTATGCAGACGTGACCAAAGATCGCTCGAAGAACTTTTCTCTCGAAATAACCAAGGGCATCCTCATCCGGTTTTGTCAGAGCCCATGCCTCTGCGCCATACAGCAGGACTGGGTTGATTAATGTCTTATAAAGAGTTACCTTAGTAGTTCGAGATAGGGCTTTGCTACTCAATTGCCGTCTTAGCCCATAGAAACAACGATTGGCAAGAGTAATTCTCCATGTGATCTCCTTACTACCTTACAATTGTATCTGTCTATTGTGGCGTTCTGTCCAAGATGCCGATGTTGGTTGTCCTTTTTGGTAGACAGCATATATTTGTTTTTGCTTTCATTGACCGCTAGACCCATCTTTGCTCCCTCGTTCTCAATACTCGTAAATGCCCCAGTGACTGCCCGCTGAGTTCTTCCGATTATGTCAATGTCATCGGCATAAGCGAGTAGTTGTACAGACTTGAAGAAGATTGTACCTCCGGGGTTGGCTTGTGAGTTTCGTACAATTCTCTCAAGTACTATGTTAAAGAGATCGCGTGATAGCGCGTCGCCTTGTCTAAGACCTTTCCTGACATCGAACGGTTCGGTGATGTTCTTACCGACTTTGATGGAGCAGCGAGAGTTCTCCATCGTCATTCTGCACAAACGGACGAGCTTGGCAGGGATGCCAAGGCTAGACATGACTCCGTATAACTCGTCTCTATACACGCTACCATAGGCAACTTTGAAATCGATGAAAAGGTGGTGCGCCTCGATTTTATATTCATGGGTTTTTTCCAAGATCTGCCGTAGTGTGAATATTTGGTCAATTGTGGACTTTCCCGGCCTGAAACCGCACTGATAAGGACCTATCAGGTTGTTGACGATCGGTTTTAGGCGTTCACATAGAACGGCGAACAGGATCTTATATGCAATATTTAGGAGACTTATACCTCTGTAGTTGGCGCAGTTCAGAGGGTCTCCTTTCTTCAGGATCGGGCAAACGATGCTGAGGTTCCATTCATCGGGCATACTTTCGTCCGACCAGATTTTACAGATGAGCTGGTGCATGCTCCTTACCAACTCATCTCCTCCTGCCTTGAAAAGTTCAGCGGCAAGGCCGTCGGCTCCAGCAGCTTTGTTGGATTTGAGTTTAGGTATCGCTATCCTCACTTCATTCTGATCGGGTTGACGGGAATTTTGACTGCCATCGTCACTGTTGAATGGCTCATTCTGCCTGACAGCGGAATATTGATCATCATCGCCGTTTAACAGTTTGCAGAAGTGTTCCTTCCATATCCTCAGCACCGACTGCGATTCTACTACTATGTTGCCATTTTCGTCCCTTCAGGCTTCTGTTCTGGCTTGGAAACCCTGGCATGTTCTTTTTACCCTTTGGTAAAATTTTCGAACATTATTCCTGCAATAAAGTCTCTCAATCTCCTCGATTTTCGATTTGATTAAGATACCAGCCAATTGGTCTATAAAAACACTCTTGCTACATTCATGTAGTCGGTAAATACAAAGAAAAGTAAAATATTCGTTATTAACTTTGCAACTGATTTTTAATATGTCAGCGCTACTCAAATTAAAAGATTTTACTTCATCGCAATAATAATTTGTTTCTTTAATAAATACTAGCACACCACCTGCGCTATAGGAATTATTACAGCTACCATACAAATCAAAACCAGGTGTTTTATAGATGGATAATTCATTGTCGTACAGCCAGATTTCGCTTAGAAAATAAAAATCAGCTAAAATACTCAAACTATCAATATGACCCAAAAAGAAATAAAATTTTTTCTCATGCTTCTAATGTTTTGATGAACTACTAGAATTGGCACATTTTGAACTGGATTTTGTACATTTTTTGCATTTAAAGGAAGCTTAGAATTCATTTAAAATAAAACAATTTAAATTATAAATTTACCAGGTCCCCAAGGCACCTGACTTTTATTGCTCTATCCCCTTCTTTCTTACGCAAAAATGTTATTCCGTTTCTCATCCATAAATACTTGTAGTTCTTGGATAGCTTTGTATTCTTAGCTGCATTATAGACTTGCCGTGTGTGAAAAGTCAAGCTATCGTTGATGAAGATCTTTGCACCATCATGATGTTCACCGAAGATTTTTGTTGTTATTTTGTTGTTTTTTTTTTTTTACATAGGCTTCCTTGATAATTTTTTCCTTCGTTAGCCGACGAGTTAGTTTAACCACAAGAATATTGGTCACAGGAATTGAATTTTTATTTGAGGTTGAACTACTCGCCCCTTGATTTTTCCGAATTTTAACTTTTTTTTATAAAGCAAGAGCCTATGTCATTTTCAGAAATTTGGGTACCAACACCATCGCAAATAACTTTCAGTGCTGTTTTAACTGCACTGTCATTGTCAGTATTCGGCACGTTAACTATCTCTAATGTATTTGAAAGAAGAGACTGCTCTAACATGTACACTTTTTCTTGCAATGCATCAACGTTCATTTTCAGCTCAGTGTTTTCATTTTGTAGCTCTGTTAATCGCGATAAAAAGTTCTGGTTAACCCGTTTTAAATCAACGATCTCATTGTATATAAGATTTAAGAATGGCAGCGACTCCCTATTTAGGGCCAGCAAGAAGTGCTAACCAAACTGCTTTCTAGACCCTGTCCTGAGCACCCTGTATGTATCGGCCTTCAACTCCCTGTTCTGCATATAGAGGAGACCAAGCAGTTTTCTGGGTAGGTGTATGGCAGCGGAACCCAGACCTAAGCTTTGGGCGGATTGTATCTAGCCAACTCCGCCACAGTAACGCACTTGAGCTGCGACCCGCTCCATACTTCCCCAACCTCCGAAATAGACTGTCTGGGGAAGTCAGCAGAGGCTTTGTTCCCACAGGCAATAACCATCCGGCCCCTTCCCATCCAGCACCGTCCAATTGAAGGTCACTATCCTCAGTGGAAGACATCTTCTTCCACAGAGCATCCTGAAACTTCTCCTTGACAGTAATCCGCTGGTCCATGGTCAGGCGACCGCAGGGCTTCTGCTCGCTGACAATAGCAACAAGGAGCTCGTCTTCCGGGTCGTGGTTCGGGCGCACCGAAGGCGAAATACCAACCTTCACCTTTTTCGCAGCGCTCGGTTTCACGGCAGCGTCGGATCTGCTTCTTTTATTTTGGAACGCCACCTTACTAGCCCCCACAGCTGAAGTCTCCCCCTGCCTGTACCCTCAGTTTTGTTGGGAGGTTCCAATCAACTCGTAAATGCCCCTAGTTCCTCCCTATTTTTAGCCTCACCCGCCTGTGCGGCCGCTACCTTCCTGGCAGCCTCATCGGGTAGGACTACCTTAGCCCGATCAAGCTGCAACTTATCCTAAGCACTTCTTTTCCAGCTGGTGTGCGTTTTTCCTGCTATCCTTCCGCACGACCTCAGAGAAACTAGGAGCAGCAGAGCTCTCGCCAACTGTGCTACCAGTACCTTTGGTTACTTTACCCTTAACGCTATTAGTGAGAGTACCATCCAACTCACTGTTACCCTTTTTGACTACAGTGAGAGTACCAGCCAACTCACATGTGCCCTGCTCTACTATACTGGGAGTGCCTGCCAATCCGCTATCGCCCTTAATTACAGAAGTGAGAGTACTAGCCTGCCCACTTCCCACTGCACTAGCGTCAGCGAGTGTGCTGTCCGCATCCTCACTGTCGCTAGCCAGTAAAACGTCCTCAAGTTCCTTCTCTAGCCCAGACGTGGAAAGACACTAAGTCATCGAAACCCAGTTCCATCCCTGTCTGTTCAGGGAGTACTTCTACTTACTTAGATGGCGCTACAGTCCGGGGTGGACCTGGGCCTCAACCAACAAACCTCTCCAGCCAGCACGGTTACGAGCCAGCTGCCTCCAGTTGCGCACGCCAAGTTGGTTTAGGTCCTCCTCCACTTGTTTGCACCACCTACAACGAGGTCGTCCTCTACTGCGTCGTCCATCCGGGGTGGATTCGAAGACTTTCTTAGCGGGAAGGTTAGGCTCCATCCGCTCTAAATGACCCAGCCATCTTAGTCGCTGTATGGGAACTCTTCTGGCTAAGTCGATGTCCTTGTACAGGCCGTATAGTTCGGCATTGTACCTTCTCCCCCACTCACCGTTTATTCAGACGGGACCAAAGATCGCTCGAAGAACTTTTCTCTCGAAATAACCAAGGGAATCCTCATCCGGTTTTGTCAAAGCACATGCCTCTGCGCCATACAACAGAATTGGGATGATTAGTGTCTTATAAAGAGTTCCCTTAGTAGTTCGAGATAGGGCTTTGCTACTCAATTGCCGTTTTAGCCCATAGAAACAACGATTGGCAAGAGTAATTCTTCGTGTGATCTGCCTACTGATGTTATTTGCGGAGTTCACCATGGAGCCTAGGTAGACAAAATCCTTTACTACCTCAAAATTATATCTGTCTATTGTGGCATTCTATCCAAGACGCCGATGTTGGGTGTCCCTTTTTGTAGGCAGCATCAATTTTGTTTTGCTTTCATTGACCGCTAGACCCATCTTTGCTGCCTCGATCTCAATACTCGTAAATGCCCCATTGACGGCCCGCTGAGTTCTTCCGATTATGTCAATGTCATCGGCATAAGCGAGTAGTTGTACAGACTTGAAGAAGATTGTACCTCCGGGGTTGGCTTGTGAGTTTCGTACAATTCTTTCAAGTACTATGTTAAAGAGATCGCATGATAGCGCGTCGCCTTGTCTAAGACCTTTCCTGACATCGAACGGTTCGGTGATGTTCTTACCGACTTTGATGGAGCAGCGAGAGTTCTCCATCGTCATTCTGCACAAACGGACGAGCTTGGCAGGGATGCCAAGACTAGACATGGCTCTGTATAACTCGTCTGTATACACGCTATCATAGGCAACTTTGAAATCGATGAAAAGGTGGTGCGTATCGATTTTATATTCATGGGTTTTTTGCAAGATCTGCCGTAGTGTGAATATTTGGTCAATGGTGGACTTTCCCGGCCTGAAACCGCACTGATAAGGACCTATCAGGTTGTTGACGATCGGTTTTAGGCGTTCACATAATACGGCAGACGATGCGATGTTGAGGAGACTTATACCTCTGTAATTGACGCAGTTCAGAGGGTCTCCTTTCTTCAAGATCGGGCAAACGATGCTGAGGTTCCATTCATCGGGCATACTTTCGTCCGACCAGATTTTACAGATGAGCTGGTGCATGTTCCTTACCAACTCATCTCCTCCTGCCTTGAAAAGTTCAGCGGCAATGCCGTCGGCTCAAGGAGCTTTGTTGGATTTGAGTTTAGATATCGCTATCCTCACTTCACTCTGATCGGGTTGATGGGAATGTTGACTGCCATCGTCACTTTTGAATGGCTCATTCTGCCTGACAGCGGAATATTGGTCATTATCGCCGTTTAACAGTCTGCAGAAGTTTTCCTTCCATATCCTCAGCACCGACTGCGATTCTACTACTATGTTACCATTTTCGTCCCTGCAGGCTTCTGTTCTGGTTTTGAAACCCGGGCATGTTCTTTTTACCTTTTGGTTAAATTTTCGAACATTATTCCTGCAATAAATTCTCTCAATCTCCTCGATAGAGCGCTTCTCATGCTCCTTTTTCCTCTTTCTGAGAAGTCGATGTTCCTCTTTTCTCCTGCGCACGTAAAGCTCGTAAGCAGCTGTAGTCCTTCTATGCAGCGCCGCTTTGTACGCCTCTTGTTTAGCTGCATGTGCTTGCCGGCATTCCTCATCAAACCAGGGGTTTCGTTGTGGTGGGCGAGGGAAACCCAGTACATCAGAGGCGGCATCTCTGATGGCTTGTTGGCAACGCTGCCACTGGTCTTCTGCATTTGCTGCTGGCGGCATAGGACTTAGATTGAGATTAGAAGAAACATGATCGGCAAAGGTTCTGGCGGTCTCTTGCGATTGTAGCTTTTCGACGTCAAATTTCCCCACAGTATTTCGTTGATTTCGCTCCGTTCTGGATATCCGCATCCGTACCTTGGCTACAACTAGATAGTGATCCCAGTCCACGTTGGCTCCTCGGAATGTTCGGACACCCAGAATACTGGAAGAGTGCCTTGGTACTGGAAGAGTGATTTGGTTGACAGTTTTTCGATCAAAGGAGAGCCATGTTCCTTTGTGAATGTCGAGACGTGGGAACTGCGTACTAGCTACGACAAGGGCCCGGATACACCGATGTCAGTAACCCACTTCGGGGATATGAGCGCTGCCGTTGGCCCATTAAGGGTTCATCCGCCACCATCTCTTTTTCAATACCCTGATGTAGTATTGAAAATCCTTACGGAGCTCAGCTTCAAATATCTCGAAGTAGATCCCGTAAGGTGTCCGCTGGTCTGTAGACGTCACCGTTGATTCCATCGGGAGAATTTATCCGCCGCACGTCCTCCTTCTGAGGACCTCTTGCTAGACTTCTGAGACGCATATTTCAGCTCATCAGGTCAACAAGAGATGCCTCGTCCGGTTAAACATATGCGCGCTGATGTGACAGCGGACAGATGTGCTTACGCAGGTCCGAGAGTTCAGCTACACATATATCGTCAGACTCAGCATACGCTCATCGTTAGTTCACTATCAGATAGCTATCCAGCGGGCACCACGGGGAGGTGATGATGCTGTTTTGCCCGCCATTTTTGAGTTTAAATATTACATACCAAATTTACAAAGAAAAATAAACATAAAGTCATAGATATCATATATCATATTTCATGCAACAACGAAGTTCAAAATTCACTTATCATATGAGGGCATCAGCGCAAAAGTGGTGTAACCCGCAATTTTTGTTGGTTGCTGTTCTGGTGTTACATACATTCCTTACATTACCAACTATCAATACAAAAGCAGATGGAGCTGAAAAAATCGTTTTTGCACAGAGCATAATTTAACAAAGTAATAGAGCAAACAAATTTAAAATCCCCATTCTCTCCTAATTAAATAGTTTGGAGTTACACCACTTTTGCGCTGATAGCCTCATATATGATATGTATATCATATATGATATTCCATGCAGTAAAGATAATTCATTACGTGTATTTTTTTAGTTTCAAATGGTTTCAAAAATTATGTCTGTTGAAGAAATTTTGAAATTGATATGCATTTGGGATGAAAGTAAGTATGAATGTGAAGGTGAGAGTCATTTGGATAATGCTGATTTTGATTAAATTTAACTCAAATAAGAAATGAGGAGCTAGGACACTTAAATGCACTTGAATATATCGATAATGAGCTCTGTGACATTAAGCATTTGCCCATTATAAATGCAGAGAATCTAACGGTCGTGGTTGAATCTAATTTGTTTGCTGGCCAATGTGATCCAGGTAGTAAGGGACTTCGATTTAATAAGGGACTTTGTCTACCTCGGCTCTGCTATAAACTCTGACAATGATACCAGCGCGGAATTTAAGCGAGGCATAGCTCTTGCCAAAGGTTGTTTTTTGGGCTAATAAGGCAATTTAACAATAAAGCCACATCTCGAACAACTAAGGAGACTCTGTATAAGGCCCTGATTATCCCAGTCCCGCTTTACGGCACCGAAACATGTACCCTATTGAAAGCGGATGAAGATAATCATTGGTCACTTCGAGAGAAAAGTTCTTCATAAGATATTCGGTCCCGTCTACGTTGACAGGTTTTAGAGGAGAATATTCAATGACGAACTGTACAGCGACATCGACCTAGCCAAAAAATTGCGTATTGGACGTTTGAGATTCTAGGACATGTAGGCGAACCCCACAGGCGGATCAGTAGAAAGGCGGTGAAGTGGGAGGGTTGTGATCCCTTATTTTCGGATCATAACCTCGATGAAAAAAAGGAAGGAGAAGGACATGTAAAGCGAATGACCACCAACGCTCCGGCCCGCAAAGTCTTTGAATCTAACCCAGAGGGACGATGCAGTAGAGGACCTCCTTGCCGTAAGTGGCGCGCACAACTTCAAGGGTACCTCGACAAACTTGGAGTGCGCAAACGGAAGCAATTAGCTATAGACCGAGCTAAATGGAGAGGATCGTTACTTGTGGCCCAGGTTCACCCTGAACTATAGGACCTAAGTAAGTAAGTAATGTGTAATCCAGACAAGCAATTCACAGTAACCGCAGAAAAAACCATGTCCCTAGCTGATTCCAAGATAACGGTGTCGGAAACACTTTGTCGTTTGGGTGGTGAGGTGTCAAAGCATGAAATGTTATCAAACGAATTGGGTAGGCAAATTGAAATAAAGCGGAATAAAGCAACTGCAGCACCTGTTCCGTCGAAAGAAGTTCGACTAGATGGTTTTAACCATTTACGTTTTTAACATTTTATATTATTAATAGTAGTTATAAAACAGTGAAATAAAACCAATTTTCAGACGTCAAAAAAAAGTGTCTTATCTGCATGATATATCATATATGATATGTATACAAATTGCGCAATATCTCAAAAACGGCTCAATATTTCTACAAATCATTGTCATTTTCGTAATCAGGTCAATGAAATACATAAAAGAATATTTTTTTCCTTAAGAAAAGTTGCATTTACTGAGTCAACAATGGTGATTTTAGGTGTTGCTTTTATCAAGGAGTTGCGCGTATCGAAGGTTACTTTTATTGAGGTCACACTGTACTGCATTTGTCCAAAAGCGAGCAATATTACCGAGCGGATCTACATTTTTTTTTTGTACTTGTACTGCTTCGTACTTTCTGAAGCGCATTTTGTTTAAAATTCCAAAGAATGGTGACATACGGTCGGGAAGCCAGAGGGATGGATGGATGGGGGGACAGATGAACATATGTCGCTCAATCAACTCGCCTAGTGGTGCACCTATCTTTTGATGCGCATACTATGCTTCGAACTATTTGTCAAACTTTAAACCGCAGAATTTTCTGAAAATAGCCTATAATACTATTGTCTTGTAACATACATAACTACTCCTACATATATGTATATATAAAAAACAACTTCCACGAAACTAATACTTGCCCTTTCCAATTCGTGTAAATATTCCATTTCTCAGAATTTATTTTTTTTTTGTAGAGTGGGGGGGGGGGGGGGGGGGGGGACCCAAATCCTAGAGCACTCAGACTAGCAAACACACTTTCTACTCCACAGTGGCCACCCGTTACGTAGGATAGGTTAGGTAGATGGGTGCCCTGTGACAAGCAGGGTCCAGGGTGCCCTGGAAACGCTGTAAGGAAAGTGATATCAATCTCAGGAGGTCCGCTAGCTCAACACTACCCAAGTCCTCCAGCTCCGAGAAGAAGTAACTACCAAGAGTCCTCATTCTTCTGACGGATAGGGCAGACAGAATCTGATGAACAGATTCAATTTCTTCTTCGTCCCTGCAACTTCTGCAATAGTCATTATGCAGCACACCGATTCGTTCCGCGTGAACGCCAATGGCACAATCTTCGTCTTCCTTTTATCAGCGAGGCTATGATCCGAAAACAAGAGATCATAACCCTCCCACTTCACCGCATTTCTACTGATCCGCCTGTGGGGTTCGCCTATTTGACCTCAGAAAATATCGGCAGGCTTGCCGATTTTGGATCACTCGGTTACTGAGGTCAATGAAATGCCGATGTCGTCGCATTTGTCTGATCCAGGCGTTTATAGGCCTGCCTTTCCGACATCAAGATGTCTTTGGAACGTGCATTGATATTGCCTTTTTAACGGGGTTCAAATGATCTCTTCTTTGAACGTGGCAATACCAACTGAGCCGGTCGCGCTCTATTTTTTTTACGATGGTTTCCTTGATGTGAAAGCTTCCACGGATCTTCGAACGCCAATGGCACAATGTCGGGTAATTATGCTAGAAATGACCCGTGCGTTATAACGACTAAGTTTTACCAGAGAGGTTGATCTCTTCTTGCTGTAGGCCGGCCATAGCGCCCTGGCCGTAGCGCATGTTTCCAGATGAGCCCAGCGTCTGTTTGCACGACCGGTGGCTTCATCCTCTATTTTTTCCGCAAGGAACTGATTGGGGTTGCTACAGAGGGGGGCCCGCGATAAGTGCAGCGCCGACCCTTTCCTAGCAAGCTCGTCAGCCCTTTAGATACCTTCGATATCCATATGCCCTGGTACCCAGCAGAGGGTCACCGCATTGGCTCTAGATATCTCGTTTAAGAGTGATTTGCAGGTTCTCACGAGCCTCAACCTAACTACGGCAGAGTCCAGAGCCTTAACGGCTGCCTGGATGTCTATATAGACAGCGATCGTTTTGCCAACGATATTACTCTCGCGTATAATTTCAGCAGCCTGTATAACGGCTGCGACCTCGGCCTGGAAGACGCTGCAGTCGTCGTTTATTCTAAAGGAGCGGTTTATTCCTAGGGCCTCACAATAAACTCGGGTTCCCGTGCCAACGTCCATCTTAGAACCGTCGGTATACAGAGCCAACTCATTTTTCTTCATGGTTCTACGATTCTTCCAGTATTTTCTATCGGGAATTCTTGTAGTGAATCTCCCTTCGAATGCTAGCGTCGGATTCATGTGATCAGTTCCCGTCAATCCGCTGGTGATCCCCCATCGGGACAGAATGGAGGCATGGCCGTGAAGGCTTGATGACCACAACCGGCCTTCTCTCAGCGGTTTTAGCCGCCAGACTGCTGCAGTATATGTCAAGCGGAATGAAACTAAGCATGGTTTCCATTGCCGCCGTTGGTGTTGTTCTTATTGATCCCATGACACCGATGCACGCCACCCTCTGGATTTTGGTGAGGTTATAAAGCAGGTATTGCCTCTCAAGTGCCGTCCACCATACTAGTGAACCATATGTGAGAATGGGTCTTACAACCGCCGTGTATATCCAGTACACCACAGCCGGTTTGAAGCCCTATGTATTGCTGAAAGCCTTTTTGCAGGAGTAGAAAGCTACGCTTGCTTTTTTAATGCGTTCGGCAATATTTTCCTTCCAGTTAAGTTTGGAATCTAGAACTATGCCCAGATACCGAGCTGAACTTGAGATACTTAGTTCAGTGTCACCAATATTTCGGGGTCTGAATGTATGGATTGTTCTCCTCTTAGTGAAGAGAACTATCTCCGTCTTTGAAGGATTCACTCCCAGCCCTTTGCTGTTGACCCAGTTGTCCACTAGTTGCAGCGCGAAATTGAGCCTTTCACTTAGGACTGGAGGAAATTTTCCCGAAACCAGGATAACGACATCGTCCGCATAGGCCGTCACGTTAAAGTCGTTTTCCTTCAGTATTACCAAGGTCTCATCCACCACAAGGAGCCATATTAGCGGGGATAAGACTCCACCTTGGGGTGTTCCTCTGCAGGCCCTTCTCCGCATGGTTATATCTCCTTGCGTTGAAGATATTATCCTTGATTGAAGCATCTGCGCAATCCAGTTGCAGAGGCCGTGTTGAGATGTGCTCTGTGCAGACTGCTCAGGATTGCGTTAGAGCTTACGTTGTTGAACGCTCCTTCAATGTCCAGGAACGCCCCAAGAGTGAACTCCTTGAAGTGGAGGGATCTTTATATGCTCGATACGACCCGGTGGAGGGCCGTGTCTACCGATCTGCCGCAGATGTATGCGTGTTGTGATTTAGATAGGTAATCATCGCCGATCACACCTCTTATATATACATCTATCAAACGTTGCAAAATTTTCAGCAAAAAGGACGATAGACTGATAGGTCTCAAGTCTTTTGCGTTTGTATGGCTCGCTTTCCCTGCTTTGGGAATGAAAACAACGCGCACCTCCCGCCATGCTTTAGGAACATAACCTAGCTTAAGGCATCCTGTGAAGATACGTTTGAGCCATAGAATAGCAATATCCACTGACTCTTGCAGCATCACAGGTCGAATGTTATCCATTCCTGGTGCCTTATATGGAGCAAATGGTTTAATTGCATACGCTATCTTGTCATCATCTATTATATAACCCACCTCTTCCGCGCTTATTCCCGATGTCGTCTCTGGAATGGTTAGATCATCTCCAGAGATTGATGTACATCCAGGAAAGTGAGTACTCAGTAGCATATCCAGCGTTTCCTCGTATGATTCTGCCCAGGTGCCATCGCTTTTCCTGATATTGGATTCCGGCGTTGGTGTCTTGGCCAGGATCTTCCTTAGGCGGGACGCTTCTTTTGTTGATTCTATAGACACGCAACAGGACCTCCAAGAGTTCCTCTTTGCGAACCTAATCTCTTTCTTGAGGAGCTTCACGCTTTCTTTATAGGTGGACCACTCGGCGACCCCCTCCTTAGCGAGGTTCCACCCTACTCTTGAAATGATGATATCGCCATTATTGTCACTGCTAAACTGTTGGAGGACGTGGAACAGATAAGCAATGCGACAATAAGGATAATACGAAAATGGCTCACCTCTTTTGGTCTAACACTGGCGGAGCATAAAACTGAAGCAGTCCTGATAAGTAGTAGGAAGAAGGTAGAAACTCTCACCATTATAGTCGGCGGCCTTGAAATCACATCGAAGCCGCATATAAAATACCTAGGTATCATGATAGATACGAGACTTTCGAAAGAAGATACGAGACCGAAAAGGTGCAATAGCAAGTGCTGCACTCGCGCGTATCATGCCCAACATAGGAGGACCAAGACATAGCCGTAGGTTACTGCTGGCTAGAGTGGTTACGTCTATAATCCTATACGCCGCACCAATTTCGGCCGGGGCCATGGCAATTAGAACATACAGATCACATATCACATCTGTGTATCGAATATGTGCATTGAGAGCTAGCTGCGCATTTCGCACTACTTCTAGCGATGCAGCCTGCGTGGTAGCGAGAATGCTCCCAATAGATATCCTGGCAGTAGAACAGCAACGTCAGTACTGCTCAAGAAGAGAAAGAAACGAGGCCAGCGAAAACCTGAGAAAGGCAGGTGGACCCATAGGCTCATACACCAAATCCAGCCATGGTTCGACAGGCAACATGGAGAACTTAAGTTCTACTTAACGCAGTTCCTAACGGGCCATGGATGTTTTCGTTCGTACTTACATAAGTATAAACACGACAATAGCCCTTACTGTCCGCATTGCGCTGACTGCGTAGAAAACGCAGAACATATATTTTTTGAATGCCCAATATTCTTCGACGAAAGGAATGCGCTGAGGAGTGAACTCGGCCATCCACTGACGCCAGAAAACATCGTTGGCGAAATGCTCAAAAGCCAGGAGGCATGGGACGCAGTCGCTGGGAGCACAATGCGCATAATGAAGTTTCTAAGAACCCTAGAAAAGAAAGGAAAGAATCAGACCGGCGAAATGCAATAAATGCTGAGCAGGAAAATGCAAACATCCACTAGTCGAATACATCAGACTAAAACCCCCCCCCCGCGATGAAATGCTTGACGAGAGTACCGCGGGGAATGGGGCGGTCGTGGGATGGGGGTTTAGTGGGTAAGAGTCCCACACTGTTACTCAGGACGTACTGAGTTTCGTCTTTTGAAATTACCCCTCCCAATCCAAAAAAAAAAAAACCCTACTCTTGAAATACGAATGAGTTCCGCTATTTTATCGTTCCACCATGGTAGACGCCTTTTACCGCTAAGCCTACTAACCGAACAGGACTTCTCGAAGGATCGCGTAAGGGAACCAGTCAGTGCATCGACTGCATTGCCAACTGCTTCAGTCGAGTCGAGGTCCTCAGTGAGGTGATATACTGATTTCCTCAGTTCTCTCTTGAATTTTGACCAGTTGGCCCTACTCGGATTTCTGAAGGTCCCACTGCCATGAGTAGTAAGTTGTAGCTTGAAGAGTATCCAACAGTGGTCAGATAGTGACGCCTTGTTGGAGACCCTCCAGTTAACAACTTCAACAGAGCTCTGGCCAGAAATAAAAGTTATATCCAAGATTTCCCTTCTATAAGACGTCACAAAGGTGGGGTCATTGCCTCTATTACAAATAATAAGATTGGTTTCAAGAATACAATTAAACAAAACTTCGCCTCTAGCATTGATGTCGGTGCTACCCCACAGAGTATGGTGGGCGTTGGCATCACATCCCAAGACTAAGTTTTTTTCACCTTTTTGAGACGCTGATATGAGCGACCTCAGACTTTCCGAGGGGACGTTGATGCCGTCATCGTAAGGTAGGTACGCAGACGCCACCGTGCAGTTTCCATTCACCCCTCTCACGTTTACCACTGTCAAGTCGCCGGAGCTGAAATGAGATAACATTAATATATTTAAACTCTTTTTGGCCACGATACACGTCCTAAACTTGCCAGCGTCGCTTCTATAATATACATTATAGTTTTTTGACCCTAACCCCATCACGCGATTATTATGAATCCACGGTTCCTGGATTAGGGCCAGATCCAGCTGCTCCTCCTAGAGCACTTCTTCCTGTTCCACGCAGCAGCGGACGAATCCCCTAGACGGAGTCAACGGTGGCGTCTATAGTTCGAGTTAGGTTGAACTTAGTGAATACCTTGCGCGAGCTGCTTCGACGTATTCGGATCACAGGTCGGTAAGGAATTTCCAATATTGGTCAGGACATTGGAATAGAGATGGTGGCGGAGGAGCCCTTAATGGGCCAATGGCAGCGCTCATACTCCCGTAGTGGACTACTGGCACCGGTGTACCCGGCCCCTCGTCCTAGGGGAATAATTAAGGAACTGGCCCTCCAGGTTGGGGGTTGTGCCGTCGGGGTAACTTCCCTACCACGTAAAAAGCGCATGGTTCCGAAACAACCAAAAGCCTCGGATAAGGATGACTCAACTAATGACGACCCCAGCAAACGAAATAAGGACAACGACCTTCGGATCTGTACGTGGAATGTTCTGTCCATTTACAGACCACGTGCAGCCGAACAACTAGCAGAGGCCCTAGACTACTATAAAGCAGATATTACCGCCATCCAGGAAGTACGATGGGATGGGCCGGGCAAAAAGAGGATGAAAAACTGTGACATCTACTACGGTGATTGCTACAGAGGCAACAGGCAACGCTTGTTCGGATGCGGATTTGTCATACGCGGCAGACTTAGGCAAGAAGTCTTAAGCTTCCTACACGTTAGCGAGCGTATTATGACTATCCGGATCAAGGCTAAATTCGCTAACATAAGCCTAATATGTGTTCATGCTCCCACGGAAGAAAAGGACCCTGCCACCAAAGAGTGTTTCTACGAGCTCCTCGACAAAACATATGAGCAATGTCCTAAATACGCCCAATACGATTTTAACGCCAAAATAGGAAAGGAGGACGTCTTTGGTAGGGCAGTCGGTAGGCATAGAATACACGACACCACGTCTGATAACGGACTAAGGCTAATTGATTTCGCTGTGGAGCGAAATGTCACCATAGCAGCACATGGTTTCCTCATCTCGATATTTATAAGCAGACATGGCGGTCTAATGATCATGTAACGATCAACCAAATTGATCATATTGCGATCGACGCAAGGCATGCCTCCAGTATTCTGGATGTCCAAACCTTCCGAGCGGCCAACATAGACTCGGATCATTACCTTGTTGTAGCCAAGGTACGAATGCGGATATCCCAATCTGAGCAACAAAGAAGAATTACTGTGAGAAAATTTAACGTCGAAAAGCTACAATCGCAAGAGACCGCCTGGCGATGCAAACGAGAAAACGAGAGCTGCTCGTGAGCTCTACGAGCAAAAGAGACGGGAAGAACATCGGCTTCTCCAAAAGAAGAAGAAAAAGCATGAGAAGCGCACGTTTGAGAATATCGAGAGTTTATACTCCAGGAACAATGTACGGAAGTTTTACCAAAAGGTAAAAAGAACGTGTCAGAGAAGTAATACCCGTACAGAAACCTGTAGAGATGAAAATGGAAACCTTGTAGTAGAATCACAGTCGGTGCTGAGAATATGGAATAACTACTTCTGCAGACTGTATAACGGCGACGAAGACCAATATCCCGCTGTCAGGCAGAATAAACCATTCAACATAGACGATGATAATCAAAATTTCCGTCCACCTGACCAAAACGAAGTGAGGATAGCAATATCTAAGCTAAAATCGAATAAGACTGCTGGACCTGACGGCTTACCGGCCGAACTTTTCAAGGCAGCTGGGGATGAATTGGTAGAGTGCATACACCAACTCATTTCTAAGATTAGGTCAGACGAGTGTATGCCTGATGAATGGAATCTCAGCATCGTTTGTCCGATCCACAAGAAAGGAGACCCCCTCAACTGCGCCAATTATAGAGGCATCAGTCTCCTCAACATCGCATACAAGATCTATTCTGCGATATTGTGTGAACGCCTGAAACCTTTTATCAACAGCCTGATTGGACCCTATCAGTGCGGTTTCAGGCCAGGAAAGTCCACCATCGATCAAATCTTCACACTTCGGCAGATCCTGGAGAAAACCCAAGAATTCCAAATCGATACTCACCACCTCTTTATCGATTTCAAGGCCGCCTATGACAGCATCTATAGAGAAGAGCTTTATAGAGCCATGTCTAGTTTTGACATCCCTGCCAAACTTGTCCGTCTGTGCAGGCTGACGATGGAGAACGCTCACAAGCCAACACCGGAGGCACAATCTATTACAAGTCTGTACAACTGCTTGCATACGCCGACGATATCGACATTATCGGAAAAACTTAGCGGGCTGTCACCGGTGCGTTTGCAAGCATTGAGGCGGAAGCGGCCAAAATTGGTTTAGCGATAAACGAGGGCAAAACCAAGCATATGCTGTCAACAAGAAGGGAAAGCCAACACCGACGAATTGGACAAAACGTCACAGTGGGCAGCTATAACTTCGAGGTAGTAAGGGACTTTGTCTACCTTGGCTCTGCTATAAATTCTACAAACAACATCAGCGCAGAAATCAATCGAAGAATAACTCTTGCCAATCGCTGTTTCTTTGGGCTTATAAGGCAATTCAATTTGTCGCAATAAATTCTGCAATAAAATTATTCCCGAAAATTAATTAAAGAAACGAACACACAAAAAGCCGGCCGCGCACGCGAAAAGCGTTAAAATCGAAAGTGAGAGATAGCCACAGATAATGTTAAGAAGATCGGGAAATTGCAACAACAGCAGCCTGTGGGATGCTGCTCTCCCGGTTACTCAGCTGGGGTGAGTTCACTGGAATTCCGTTTACACGGACGTCTGGCTGTTTACTCGTGGAATGGGTGCCACCAGATCTTTGAAAGGGATCGGGAAACCTTTTTGGGAAAGTGAATGGGGTGGGAATCCTGAAATTATGTCAAGAAGAAAATAAAAGAACAACGAACGTGCGTTACAACACTCTTTATGAGTACGGCCAATTTATTTAACATTTCGAAAGATCTTTTTCCACAAGAAGGAAATGGCAAAAGGAAAAAAAAAGAACAAATGTTAAATTTAACCGTTTTTAAAATAAGAACAAAGGTTGTATTCAACCGTATTCACGTAAATGAAGCCGTTGGGGTGGCCCGCTATCACCGGTCCCAAAACTTCAAGCGTTAAAACGGAATTAGGTCGCGCGTCCCGCTTTCACCGGGAAATATACGGTATGAGACCCTACCGGGATTTATAACACCCAAAATCCTACACTAACCGAGAAACGAATGCAAAAAAAATAACACAACTTATCTGTTTTTTTGGAGTGGTAATCTGCTTCCTACTCCTCGGTTCCAGACTGTTTCTCCTCAAATCTTCCTCAAATGCTCCTTCTTCTTGAGTCCCCTTTGCCTCTGTATTTTTCCTTCAGTCCCCTTCTGGACTTTTCCGCTTGTTCAAAAAAAATAAGCCAACTTGCTAACTGCTAGTAATAAAACTCCTCAATCACCTTAGCGCTTTACTGCACACTCTCGTGCTCAACCAAGAAAAGCCCTATCTCGAACAGCTAAGAAGACTCTATATAAGACCTTGATCATCCCAGTCCTGCTTTACGGCGCTGAAACATGGACTTTATTAAAAGAGGATGAAGATATCCTTGGTCGCTTCGAGAGAAAAATTCTTCGTAAGATTTTCGGTCCCGTTTGCGTTGACGGGTTTTGGAGGAGAGGATTCAATCACGAACTATACGAGCTGTACAGCGACATCGACCTAGTCAGAAAACTGCGTATTGGACGTCTGAGATGGCTAGGACATGTAGAGCGAATGGACACCAACGCTCCGGCCCGCAGAGTCTTCGAATCTAACCCCGAGGGATGACACAGTAGAGGGAATCATCGCCGCAGGTTGCGCGCACAAGTTCAAGGGGACCTCGACCAACTTGGAGTGCGCAACTGGAGGAGCAGCTTCAAGTTGTCGGAGGCGACCGCACTATGTTGAAGATTGATTTGCACTACCTGCATCGGTTGTCGCAATCTCAACTTCTATAGCGTCAGTCGCCCTATGGTTCTCCGCACGTTGAGTCCGCTTTAGGAGCTTTAGAGTTACCTCTCCCGCTCCATAGAACAACCTCAACTGCTTGACCTGCCTTAGCGGCAGCGGTCTTGCTGGTTTTCGTCTTTGCGGTTGCTCCTTTTCCGCCAAGGTTTGCCTTAGAGGCAGCGATCTTACGGCTGGCCTTGGTTTCAGCAACGCTCTGTTTAGGCGCAGGCCTCGTCAGAGCGTCCTTTGCTATTGTATCCAGGGGGTTCTTTTCCTTCTCGGAGAGGGAAGAGGGATCTTTTGCGTCCAGCACCGACTTGACATGTGTCGCTCTACGGAACAACCGCTGCCTCATCTGGCCTGGAGCGACCTTCTTCCCTCCCTTCGGTTTCCGGAGACCCTCGGATGGATCTGCCGCTCCTCCATCTTCATAGAGATCTCCTCATCCGAGCTAGCTGCCGATGGTAGCTGTAGCTCGGCCAGTACCGGTACGCCCACGGGTAGCGTGTCGGCTTCCGGACTGGTGTTGTCATCTGTTGTTGTTGTTGTTTTTTTTTGTTTTGTTTTGGTTCATCGTTTTTGTTCCCACGAGTATGGCCGGAAATTATAGTTCGCCCCGCCAGAGCCGCCATGCCGGGGTAAGGCATTTACTATACACAGACCTCGCCAGCGCATCTGTGAGAGCTCGTTAGTGGTTGGCTTTGTGTATCCGCCCACCCTTTCATCTTTCGGCACGGTTTTAAAAACGCTCACACCACCGGTAGAATTAGGGAGACTATCTCTTGGTTTTGTGGACCTCAGGTAGTCTAGGAGTCCAGCACTCGCCGACACATCTCCGCAGAAAACCTTCAGCCCTACTTAAACCCCAGCACCGCGACAAGGTGGATAGTCATCGCTGGGGCACCCTTTACGCAAGACCTAACAAGTTTTAAAAATGTTTAATTTGTATATACACGTATATTTTAATTTCTTTTGCAATTAAAGCTGCCTTCGCCATGTTCTAGCTAGCGTTACGTATTTTTTTAGAAAATTATTTTATTCTTCCATGCGAATGGCAAAACAAATCCCTAAAAGATTTAATTTGCAAGTAAATACTCGCATTGTACTAATATAGATGAATACGTTTATCTTTGGTTTTGCTGGGAAAGATTCAGTGCCAAAAGCATACACTTATTGTGCAACCTCTTGACGAATTTCTATAAAATTTGAAAGATCGTCGAAAACCAAAAGCCTAAACGGCTGAAGGGCTTTTGATATCGGTTGTCTGTTTTCAATTTTGAGTAGTGTGCACTTACATAATTACTACATCCGTATGTACGTATTTACATATTTACATGTTTTTCTGTTTTTAGATGCAAGAGGAAGCAGAAAATTTAACAAAATCATCAGTAAACCCATTAGAGGATATTGTATACTTATCAATAAGAGAGCTGCAAAATCAAACAGACAAATTAATTTACCCCAGTACATTACCAATATGGGAATCCTATTTACAACTCATTATGGATACAAATGAGCAGTTTAAAATATCGGATGAGCTCATTCTTACCAGTCGCACAGACATCATGTACCTACAATTTCTTGCTGAATACCTATTAGACCTGTCAAAACCTCGGTTACAATTCTATATATGGTTAAATGTGGTCGAGGAATTAATTCTACACACAACATCAGCGGCTAGACAATTGCACAGCGATTATATGAAAATGATTATCCACACTGAAGGTAACACACCAAGATCTCTGTACTGTGCAAATGGTATTAACAGTCTAATGGGGATGGCAGTAAGCTTTAGCTTAGTTGATGACGAGTTTCTTACAAACCTATTGCCAAAAGTACATAATATGCTGTCTAACATACGAGAAGCATTCAATGACTTGGTGCAATCAACTTCGTGGATGGATGCAAAGACTAAGCAAGTAACATTACAGAAATCAGCAGGTATGAAAAGTCTTATAGGCTTTCCCGATTGGATCGCGAATAAAACTGCACTTGACGAGTACTATGCTAAAGTAAATGTTAGTAAAAAAACACATTTGAATAACATGATCAATGTACTAACATGGGAAATGAACACCAAAATTCGTGAATTTAAGGAGGTGAATCACTTTGGGTGGGCCACATCGCCGTCTAATGTAAACGCTTTCCATACGTTCCAGTCAAATACAATAAGTGAGTCGATTTTCCTTTTCATCCGCAACATACCAGATATTAAAAGTAACACTTTCTACGTGTTATTTGAACTGAAAGAGATTTTTTTCGAAATAACTACGTTGGCTATGTGTAATAATACGAGTATTTCTTGCCCTATGGAAATGAAAAAAAAGAACATTTGTCCGATTGCTTACGCCTACAGGACTAAGTAACCGTTTTCGTGTTTTTTGCTACAATTGTCTTCTTATGTCTTTATATTTTGGAAATCTAGACTAATTCTATGACTTGAAGTTGCTTCACAACTACAAGACAAATAAATTCCTATTCCCTATTATGAAAGATAATTTAAAAAGGGATTAACTATGGCAATGCAGTTTTACGTAAAAATGATGTTCTAATTTAATTTAATTTAATTAAAAGCACTTACGGCAAATTGGCTGCCATTGTTATCTCCTATTTTGCAAAACAAGTATTATGTTGCCTTGGTCTGCCTTATATGTTAAATGCTGCCCGAGTTTGCAATGCCCCATTAGGAAGCCGGTTGGGATGCGTAGGTTGTTCTTGTCAAGGGAGAGGCATGGTTCAAATCTTTTCCCGTTATATCCTCTCAGGAGTTTCTTAACTTGCCTAAGACCTGGAGTATTATTCCATGTACTTACCCTGTGTTCCTTCTCTATTTTCCTGAATTCTTTGCCTATAGTATGTTCCCTACTCCGCAGAATGGTTGAGGTCCAAAGAAAGGTACTGAGCTCCATGTCTTGCGAAAGAGTCTGCTGCTTCGTAACCCTTTATCCCGACATGACCGGGTATCCAGTAGAGGGTTATTTTATTGATTCTGCCCAATCCATTAAGTGCGTGTAGGCATTTCCACACAAGTTACGGCTTGACGACGTAGGAGTCAAGTACTTTGATAGCTGGTTGACTATCTGACAGTATTGCTAAGTTGCAATTTGTGTCTTCTTTAGAGATTGAGTTGGACACATCTGTCTATAGCACATTTTTCAACTTGAAAGATGCAGGTACTTTTGCCCATGGGTTCTGAGTGTTTTTTTCTTGCCCCAAACACGCCTACCCCTGTTCCTTCTTCAGTTCTCGAACAGTCCGTACACTATTTATTGCTTGGGCTAAATCCCTAAAGACTTTCCCGCTAGGCTCATGCATATCATGAGAGCACGGGTAGCCTTTTCGGATATCTCCTCTGTGTGACTTTTCCACATGAGTTTACTGTCTAGCTATAGTCTTAGATACTTCACTTCATTGACTAGTGTTAGTATCGTCCCCGCCAGTTTACAAAACTTGGCCCGATACAATAAAGTAAAATGGTGGTGGGTATCGGGCGTTGACGGCAACGAAACTGCAGACCTGCTAGCTAGGAAACTCCTCTGAGTTGTTCACTGGATCTGAACCTTTCTGCGCAATATATAATTCCGCCATTTTACTTACCCTTAACATTTGGGGACGTAATATGTGCATTTCCTACTGGTCGCAGTGCCTACATGCTATTTGGGCGTGGCCACACACTTGTTAAAAAAAAAATCGTGCCCGACAGTGGGATTGGCTTCAGATCAAGTTTTCTTTTTGGTTAATGATACTATTGTGGTTTTAGCCGAGTTCATATTGAGCCCAGTCATGCGGCACTATTCCTGAGTTTATTAGATTCCTTTGTATGATAGCACAGACGTTTTCTTCAAATTTCAAGGCATCATATTAGAGGAGATAGCACTCCTCCTTGTGGGTATTCTCATGTTGTGTTGGCCTAAGTAATTCTACGTGATGTCTGAGTTTCTGTTGATCTCGTTTTCAGCAACTCACTTAGTTACTGTTCCAATGGACCCGTACTGTTGGTTTGAGTGAGCAGTGACTCTCTGTCACAAGGCACCCATCTACCTAGATACTGTTCCGCTGACTCCTTTTCTGTCCAGGGCTTGCTTAATGGCTTCATGCAAAATGTTATCGAATGCCACTTCAATAGCTAGGAAGGTGCAGAGTACTGCCTCTTTCATTTCAAGAGTTCTCTGTACAGTTTCCGAAAACTGAAAAAGAGTCGTCACAGTGGATCTGCCCGCTCTGTATGCATGTTGACGGTGGTGAAGGAGAGATGTATTAAGCCCATATTCCCTTAGGTAGCTATCCACAGACTTTTCCATTGTTTTAAGAAGAAACGATATTAGGCTGATTGGTCTGTATGACTTCGGCTGTGTTGGATCTTTTCTCCCTACTTTTGGTACACACACATTTTCTGCCGTTTCCAATAGCTTGGTATACATTCCAGTGCAAGACTAATTTGAGTTATTCTAACTGTGTGGTTATAGTTTTTCTTGTCCCATCTGCAACACGGCTGGTGCCTTGGAAGGCTGAAAGGAGCTGATTGCCCATTCAATTCTCCCTCTGAAATAGATGGCACCTGCTATTTTCTAATTTTCTCTCCGTAGTCTTGATATGCTGGTCGTGCTCCGTCCGTAGGTGCTCAGCTTACTTTCTTACTATGTGTTTTTGAGAGTGCTCATGGTCTTCTTCCTCATAGATCAAGAGCCCACCGATTTTGTTTGGGCGTGGAGATATAGCCAAAATATTGATACATAAATGTAAGGCACTACAAGAAATAAAATCGAATGCGGAAGTCTGGCAGCTTTTTTCGCAGCTGAATTTAGTAACAGTATGTATGCTAAAAATGTGTTATGTTCCAAAATGCGGATTTTTGTTATAACCACTTAAATGTGTTACTATACGGATGAACAGAAGCCCCGTCACAAAAATATTAGTTCCAGACGTTTTACGCGCAGCCATACCCTTGCCAGACGTACCAATAATGTCCTAAAAATTGTTTAAAAATCTTCCGCAAAGACGCAAAACAGTTGAAAGGGCACGCTTGTGTGCATATCATTTTTTAGTTCATCGTCTTCGATCCTCCTATTCCTAATTCGGCGAGGCTATGATCCAGAATCAAGGGATCACAACCCGCCCACTTCACCGCATTTCTACTGATCCGTCTGTGGGGTTCGCCTTTTCGACTTCAGAAAATAACGGCAGGCCTCCCGATTTTGGATCACTCGGTTACTGATGCCAATGAAATGCCGATGTCGTCGCATTTGTCTGATCCAGGCGTTTGTAGGCCTGCCTCTCCTGCCTCGCGATGTGTTTGGAACGTTCATTGATATTGCCTTTTTAACAGGATTCAAATGATCTCTTTTTTGAACGTGGCAATACCAGCTGAGCTGGTCGCGCTTTTTTATTCGTAATATCTTCGAACTTCTTATTCGATCAAGCTTTGTCACTCCTGCTGTCATTCGTAGCATCTTCATCGTCTTCGATACTGCTTGTATATTTTGCATACACCGCATCATTCCCAAACCTTGCACACGATGTGTTCCGTCGGGTACATATAAGCTTTTCTTTACTTCCGTTTGAGTACTTGATTACAAAAGAAATATGGTATTTGGTGTTAGAATACACCTGTATTTATTGTAAAATAATCGTCTGTAAGTGCCTTGAAGGGAGGCGCTTACATCTTTACGTCTCCATAAATAAATTGATTAAATCAATCAATCAAATCAATCGTATTGGATTTTCTTGGAGTATTTTTAACTGCAATATTTACACTGGATGTTTCATTATTGCTGCTTTCAGACACTATGTACACGTAAGAACGAATAATGTTCGTTTATATTATATATTTATATAGACTATTATATAATTATACATAACTTACATTCATTTATTTCCATCGAATATTCTATCAATTTTTTGGAAATAGCAGTAATTATCCAATAGCACGGGCCATAATAACCACTAACACTATCAACCTCCATTGGAAGGCCTATATCCGTAAATTTAAACTTTTGAAGTATCGGACGTTTTAAAATTTGAGTGCATTTCTTTAATGATTTGTTATTAAGCAAAATAACTGTTCCACATTGTTTCGGGCCACCACTTGAATTTAGGACACATTTAACACTTTTTTCGATGGACATATTAACTTCACTTCAACAAAATGCAACTACTTAAGCAAGAAATATCAGCAATTGCCGTGTTGTTTTGAAACCTAGCCAGCCAGTCGTTCATTTAAACGATTTGCCAGCAGGCCAAAGCCAGCCGATTTTATACGAACATATCTCTAGCAACCAAGCAACCTCGCAGTGACAGCAACAACAAATAACTAAAAAACAATCGATTTTGCGCCGCCTGAAATAAGGCATCACGAAATTCCCAGCCAGTAACTTTTTGCTGGGGATAAAATCAAGAGTAGTAGCCAGCCAGTTGTTGTATTTGTTTTATGTGTAAATTTTTACTTAACTAGCAACTACTGGCTGGCAAGGTTTCAAAAAAACACGGCTAATGCTGTTGCCATCACCTATATTTTACAGCAACTGTACAAAACAGTCGCTTATATTGCATGATCAAGTGACCCAAAAACTTGCACTGAGGAGTACAAAATTAAGAAATGGTCTTGGAATATTTATTATACATCTATTGCCATCTCTAAAATAATTTCACTTTTAGGATAACTTTAGAACATTTAGCAATGTAATAGCTATGCGTGAAGTATCTATGTTATCTTGTTCTCACCAATGTTTGGGTATAATCATCATGTGGTTATACTAATTATTTCAGAAAGTGATTTATAATATACTGTACTGTTCTTGCTGGGGTTCGTAGTAATAAAACCATTTTTTTTTGTGTATTTGAACTGTTTATATGTATATAAACAACTATCAACTTCATTTTCGTTATACTTAAAAATAATCAAAATCACTTTATTCTTCATTAATATCAACTTAAACTCTTTAAAAATGCAGTTTTAATCACAATATCATTCATTCTCGGCAGCAATTTACAAATTAATTAAAATTAACCCTCACAGTGAACGCACTTGTCCTTCGCTATTTCCACCTCTATCGACTGTGTGTTCTCTGCTGGTGGTTGGTGTATTTTTATCAAATACAAGAACCTCTAGAATATTTTCGAATATGCTAGATGTCACAAGGGACGAAATGTGTGTGGTGGTTGTCGGAACTGCATATACAAAGATAAAAGACCACAAATACACACTTAAAAATTACTTATAATTGAATTAAATTAACAAAAATTTACGATATGAAATCAAAATGCTGTTGCTTATTGCAACGTGAAAATAGGAATCAACGAACATGTTTTTTCTTACCGTTATAGATAAAATGAATACTGGTAAAAGTGATTGTACCGACATCTTTTGGTGAGTATCTTTGGCAATGCTGCCACAGGTGGAACAAACTGATGTGCATGATGGTAGTTTTCGTAGATATCATTAGTGTTGCCACATTAAAAAATAAATAAATAAATATTTGGCGCAACAGCTCTTTAAAGTGCCAGGGCCTAGCTTCTCGCAACCACTCATGTTGTGTGCGTTATATTTTTCACACAAATGGAAGGGACCTACAGTTTTAATGCCGACTCCGAACGGCGATTTGAGAAGCTTTTTCGTGACAACAATACTCTCGGATGTTTGTCAGACGCTCGCGAGAGGTGGGACCGTGAAAAAACTTTTTGGTGTTTTCTGGGATTCGAACTTGGAACCTCATGCGTAGTGATCCGACACACTAACCACTTACGCCACGGCGCCCACATTCTAGCATTCTATTACTAACCTCAGCTAAGAAAAAAAAGTTGCCAGACTTCCGCATTCGATTTTATTTCTTGGAGTACTTTACATTTACGTATCAATCTTTTGGTTATATCTTCACGCAAAAAAAGACTGTAGGTTCTTAGACTATTAATGAAACTGTCGTCTGGATGTTTTAGAGACCACCAGATTTTGACAAGGTTTTATTATACAGTAATGCCGCAGCCGAAGTGTTAGTAATTGTTTCGCAGAATTTCCTGAAGCTTTTGCTGCTCCACCATGGCATATCTTTGCCACCCTTTCTGTTGCATATGGGGCAACTTGATTTGTATGCGTTTGTAATGGCGATACTTTTCTTTGTCGCGTTTTCTAACTCAAGGTAATAAGCTGGAGCCCTTCTAGAGGTAATAATAATAGCCTAACCTTTCGAAACCATTTGGCAGGATTTCCAAAAATCAAAAATGCAACTTGTTCATTTTGTGAAACTCTTATCGGACGTTACTCCCAGAGCCCCTGTTTTGGTCCAATTAGACATGCAGACGCAGATTTCGCAATATGTATATTAAAAAAGAGCATTAAAATTGAGCTTTGTGCAATATATGTATGTACATACGAGTACATGATTTAATATTCGTTTGATCCACCAATTTTCTGATCTCCCAATTTTTCCAATCATTCGGGCGTGATGCATTTAGGTTTCGCCGTCGGTTTTTGAGTTTGGCGTTGTCATTTGTTGACGGAGTATGCACTGCGGGTGTGATGTCATCGAGAATGGGTCTTGTTGGGTTGTAACATCCTACCGGGCCACAGGAAGGTGATGTGAAGGTGATTTGCCACCTTCTTATCATCCGTTTTGCAATGTTGATTTTTCGCTTCGATTATTGATGTAAATATGTTGGTGGATGATTTCTGCTGGCCATGAGCTGCTTGAAGTGTGGGTAGGTGCATCAAAGGGAAAGGGAAAGGGACACCGGATGTCTGAAACGGTTGCGCCTGCTTACTCGTAACGATGGCAAATTACCCATCTGCCGCCGCATTTCTGTTGCCTTGTACCTGTAACATTTTCAACAGTTCTGAATACACCTTTTGACGTTCGATTTAAGATGCAGCATCCAATACTCAGATCGGAGTGTTGTCATCATTAATTGCTAACCGGCATGCAGAAATTTCCGGTGGGTATCATGAACAATAAGTAACAATAAAGCCTTTTGTGAAAGTAATATTATTGGGTGCCGCTGTGCAAAGGGTAAATCAACATTTTCCAGTCGACCCCCAACTCGCAGCATCCCTTTCTCGTCGATAATTGGCGAAAGCCTTGCCAATTTGATTGGCTTGGAGACTGCGTCAGTTTTAAATTATCTTTGAGATTTCGGCGAAAAAATGGCGACCAGTCGCCGCCGTCGAGATTTAGTCATCTGAAAGTGACCCAGACGTTGACATCGTTTGTGCCTTGAATCACAAGTTGGTGAAAAACCGAAGCCAATACTACGTAAACAATTTAGAGATGAAAAACGAGTGATAAGTTTATTTGTGTCGAAGGCGGATAAGTGAATAAGTTGGAAAATATGTTTTAAGGGGTGATCAGATGCAATAAGCTCGTTTTTGATTCTTGAAATCTCTGGTGCTTTTGTTTTAAGATCCGTTGTTGTAATTTCGTATGGCGGATGGAGTTGCTTATCAAAAGCCCGCAGAAATTCAGGACCATGACACAATTGATGATTTGAAGAGATCTCTTGGAAAAAGTATTCTAAATGCGATATCTGCCGGATTATCCTTAGAAGGGATAATGATCTAATATGATCTGCAAGCTCCTGAATTTCAGCCATTCTGTTAGCCAGAAATGTTGTTTTGATGTATCGTGTGGTTTTTATCCTCGCAAGTGTGATTTGAAGCCGCATGAACGTAACAAGCGCTGGTCTTTGTGAGAAATCTATCAAGAGGAGCGCTCCTGCCTTAAATGGAAGTTGAACAACATATTTACCGTTCGTTCGACGCTGATGCCTTCTGCAAAAATGTGTTTCATATTTCTCTTCTTCTGGCGAAAGCAGCTACATCATTTGGACTTCCTCTAGTTCCCAAAATTTCAACAATAAGCTGACCAATGTTTGTCTTTCTGTGGTTGCGTGAAGAGATGTTATTCTTAACTCGTTTCTTGGTGAAATGCCTCTGGAAACCCATCCCAATTCCATCTTTTGATTCTCCTTTGACTATGCCTTCAAGGATGATGAATGGATAAACAAGCAAAATGTCGACTGACGCAACTTTCTTTTCTTCATAATGTCCTGTCTTTTCCTCGTGTGCCTTAAATTTGAAGCAATTCCAAGCGAAATATGAGCCATGACTCAGTGAGCAGTTTAGAATTGTGGACACGAATTGTGGCTAAGGAATTCCTTAAGATTTAGGTTGATTGAAACCTGATGAGGATTGCCCAGTGACGTCCAAAGTTTTTGATTTCATTTGGATGAAATCTTCTAAGACGTTGTATGTTGGATAGTCCGCATGCATAGAAATGTGGATTTCCCAATTAGTGCAATGGATATGTTCACAGAAAATTAACTGGTCGCCTTAAATTCTTTAGGGAGAATGCAAATCGATATAATGGAGCAATAGAGAACATTTTATATGATACGTTAAAGGGTATCTTAAAAACATGCGGCGCTCTAATGTGATAACTAACCAATTAACAAATATCTGGTTTAATAAACAGGCATCTCTATTTCTCAATTTTATTTGAGAATAACGCATTTGCTAAACTTTCTTTGAACCCTTTCTATTCTTTCCGAATGAGTTAAAATATTTCGACACGAAACAGAACTGCAGTACTCCAAAACAGATCTAACCAGAGTGATTTCAATGCGAATTAGGTCTGCCTATAGCATGGTAAATGTGCAGTGAAACATAAGCCGAGATCTTTTCTTGGATCAACTTTCTGAAGGAATATATTATTATCAATGCTTTATCTAAATATAATAGGCCTAAAGTGTCTATAACAAGAAAAAGTTTAATATTTTGAAATGTTCAAGTGCAGATCATTATTTATGCACCACTGAGATAATCTAGATAAATCATTATTAAGAAGGATACAAACATGTACAAAGGCAATCGTACAATACAACTTTAAATCATGTGCAAAGAGCAAGCAATATGAGTGTTTGAAAATTAACAGAATAACATTAATAACAAGCAGGAAAAGTAAAGACCCTAGATGACTGCCCTGTGCGACGCCAGATGTCACAGTAAGCTAACAAGCCAACAAGCACTTATCTATTTTCACATAGGCATTGGGTTGTAAATATTCAACTTTTTTACTAGAATAATATTTCTAGAAGCCTTCCATCTACACCTACTCAAGAACAAACTCATGAGGCACCTGCATACATCTCGGAATGCTGTAGCAGCGCAAGAGTTCCGCTCTTCCGAAAGACAGCAATAAAAAAAAATACATACAGAATGGTTAAAATCCGTCTGAAAGCGATCGTATGATACGCTGTCCTATATAATTTAACCACACCCTAATAAAGTGGGCGTGGAGTTGTGAAATAAAAATGTTCCATTCAAATATACCTAAATTCATTTGACTGTTTCTCGCCCTTCAAATCTTCCGGTAATGACTAAATTTTTCCAAATATGTTACAAAAATCCAGACACATAAATTCACGGTTTCTAAAGAAAATACTCGCTTGCTGCCTCAGGTGTAGCTATATTCCCAAGGACTGGTGGTAAGTTAGAGTTAAGTGGTTATCACAAATAAAAGAAAAATTCCACAATTCAAATTCCCTTTAATTCAGGGAAAATCTCTCAAGATCTCTGACTAGTCAAAATATATAGGGCTAATCCTGGATAAGAAACTGAATTGGAAACTTAGCATTGAGGAAACAGTAAAAAGTCCTGATTGCTTTCCACACATGCAACCGCATTTTCGGTGGGGACCGCATTGGGGACCAATTCCAAAAATTATTTTTTAGGCGTACACGGCGTTCGTTAGACCAATACATACATACTGTAATTCAGTCTGGTGGCAAGCTCCCAGTAAAGCAACTAATCTCAACTCTAAATGAGTACAACTCCAAAACCAGGACTAAAGTCAGTTCTTGGCTTGCTGCTAATCGATCTCTATATACAGGAAACTGCGACAAAAAGTGCTCTCAGAATCAGTCATCCCGACGCGATGGCTGGACATCGAGGTCAACCGGATATGCTAAGGTCCCAATAAAATTTGCAAGACCAAACATCAGTTGCGACTACCTGCTGTCCTACCTTGACTTACCCTTCTCCCGCATCTTTTCAACTACTGTGGAATGGGGTACAGGAGAAATATTAGAAACCACATCTTCATCCATTTATACCGATGATTCGAAAATGGTAATAGGTATAGCTGCGGACGTCTTCTCGAACTCTCTGACTACAGCAGTATTTTCCAAACGTAGGTTCTAGCAGTGACGAAAATCGCCAATATAATTTCAATGATGATAATACCACAGGAGGATATTACTAATATCATTGGAAGCCAGGCGGCTATAAAAGCAATACCTGCTGTAGAAATAACATCGAAATTTGTTAAGGGCTGATGCGAACCGAAGAGTTCAAGGTTCTTGGCTCCCAGCACAAGGTACAACTCTGCTGTGTCAGCGGCAAGAGAGATGTTACGGGAAACCAAATAACTGACTAGTTGGCGAAAAAGGGTTCTGCGCTTGAGCTTGGATGCGCCTCTGTTACCTGAGAAACAAAATTTTGGGAAGCTACTACTTTGAAACATTGAAGAAATATCTCATGTTTCTCTTTCCGATCTTTACAGTTTTCCAAGGCTGGTTAAAAGCACTTAATAAAACAAGGATCCACAAGTGTAGAAAGAAACAAACTCCAGGTCAAAAACACTAGAGTAAAACTCAATAATCATCATAATGTGTCTACATAGACCTAAGTGTTGATGAAGAAGATCAACCCACTTACCTAATCAAACGTAATTTCCTTGATTTTTCAAATGTTTCATTGAAATTTAATTTTTTTTTAACAAAATGCCCCAAATAGTGAACGTAGTCCTATGTAGGTATAATGTATAGACGGATTACAGAAATGAACAATACCTAAATGTTTCGTTAATACAGGGTGGTATACTACTTTGTTTGTTTATAATTTTTGATTAAATGAAAGAGAATGGATCTTATATTGATAAATGTTTTATTTAATGTCGGCAATTATGATCGGCTGAAATATGCGTCCCAGAAGTCTAGCAAGAGGTCCTCAGAAGGAGGACGTGCGGCGGACGAATTCTCTCGATGGAATCAACGGTGACGTCTACAGACCAGCGGATACCTTACTGGAGCTACTTCAACATATTTGGAGCTGAGGCCTGTAAAGATTTTCAATACTACGTCAGGGTATTGAAAAAGAGATGGTGGCGGATGAACCCTTAATGGGCCACCGGCAGCGCTCATATCCCCGAAGTGGGTTACTGACATCGGTGTATCCGGCCTCTTGTCCTAGGGGTACAAAAAAAGGATCTGGCCCTCCAGGTTGGGGGTTGTGCCGTCGGATTAACTTCCCTACCACGTAAAAAACCTTTGGTTACGAAGCAACCAACAGCCTCGGATACAGATGATCTTACTGTTGACGACCTATGCAAACGTAAAAAGGACAACGATCTTCGTGTCATGGAATGTTAGGTCCCTCTACAAACCACGTGCAGCCGAACAACTTGCGGAGGCCCTAGAGTGTCTCAAAGCAGACATTACCGTCATTCAAGAAGTGCGATGGGATGGGCTGGGCAAAAGGAGTATGAAAAACTGCGACATCTACTACGGCGATTGCTACAGACAAAAAGGACAGCGTCTATTCGGGTGCGGATTTGTCATTGGAGACAGACTTAGGCAAGAAGTCTTGAGTTTCCGGCATTTGAACGAGCGCCTCATGACTATCCGTATCAAGGCTAAATTTGCCAACATTAGCCTAATATGCGTTCACGCCCCTCACGAGGAGAAGGACGACGCGACAAAGGATGACTTCTACCAGCTCTTGGACAAGACGTATGAGCAATGCCCTAGCAACGACGTTAAAATTATCCTAGGCGACTTTAACGCAAAGCTAGGAAGAGAGGAAGTCTTTAGTAGCGTGGTCGGAAAGCACAGCCTGCACGACAACATTTCCGGCAACGGACTCAGGCTAATCGACTTTCCGGCGGGGCGAAACTTTGTTGTAGCTAGTACGCGGTTCCCACGTCTCGATATTCACAAAGGAACATGGCTCTCCTTTGATCGAAAAATCGTCAACCGAATCGATCACATTGCGATCGACGCAAAGCACTCTTCCAGTATTCTGGGTGTCCGGACTTTCCGAGGAGCCAACGTGGACTCGGATCACTACCTAGTTGTAGCCAAGGTACGGATGCGGATATCCACAACGGAGCGAAATCAACGAAATGCTGTGAGGAAATTTTACGTCGAAAAACTACAATCGCAAGAGACCGCCAGAACCTTTGCCGATCGTGTTTCTTCTAATCTCAATCTTAGTCCTATGCCGGCAGCAGCAAATGCGGAAGACCAGTAGCAGCGTTGCCAAAAAGCCATCAGAGATGCCGCCTCTGATGTACTGGGTTTCTCTCGCCCACCACAACGAAACCCCTGGTTTGATGAGGAATGCCGGCAAGCACATGCAGCAAAACAAGAGGCGTACAAAGCGGCGCTGCATAGAAGGACTAGAGCTGCCTACGAGCTCTACGTGCGCAGGAGAAAAGAGGAACATCGACGTCTCAGAGAGAAGAAAAAAGAGCATGAGAAGCGCTCGATCGAGGAGATTGAGAGACTTTATTGCAGGAATAATGTTCGAAAATTTGACCAAAGGGTAAAAAGAACATGCCAGGGTTTCAAAGCCAGAACAGAAGCCTGCAGGGACGAAAATGGTAACATAGTAGTAGAATCGCAGTCGGTGCTGAGGATATGGAAGGAACACTTCTGCAGACTGTTAAACGGCGATGATGATCAATATTCCGCTGTCAGGCAGAATGAGCCATTCAACAGTGACGATGGCAGTCAAAATTCCCATCAACCCGATCATAATGAAGTGAGGATAGCGATATCTAAACTCAAATCCAACAAAGCTGCTGGAGCCGACGGCCTTGCCGCTGAACTTTTCAAGGCAGGAGGAGATGAGTTGGTAAGGAGCATGCACCAGCTCATCTGTAAAATCTGGTCGGACGAAAGTATGCCCGATGAATGGAACCTCAGCATCGTTTGCTCGATCCTGAAGAAAGGAGACCCTCTGAACTGCGCCAACTACAGAGGTATAAGTCACCTAAATATCGCATATAAGATCCTGTCTGCCGTACTATGTGAACGCCTAAAACCGATCGTCAACAACCTGATACGTCCTTATCAGTGCGGTTTCAGGCCGGGAAAGTCCACCATTGACCAAATATTCACACTACGGCAGATCTTGCAAAAAACCCATGAATATAAAATCGATACGCACCACCTTTTCATCGATTTCAAAGTTGCCTATGATAGCGTGTATACAGACGAGTTATACAGAGCCATGTCTAGTCTTGGCATCCCTGCCAAGCTCGTCCGTTTGTGCAGAATGACGATGGAGAACTCTCGCTGCTCCATCAAAGTCGGTAAGAACATCACCGAACCGTTCGATGTCAGGAAAGGTCTTAGACAAGGCGACGCGCTATCATGCGATCTCTTTAACATAGTACTTGAAAGAATTGTACGAAACTCACAAGCCAACCCCGGAGGTACAATCTTCTTCAAGTCTGTACAACTACTCGCTTATGCCGATGACATTGACATAATCGGAAGAACTCAGCGGGCCGTCAATGGGGCATTTACGAGTATTGAGATCGAGGCAGCAAAGATGGGTCTAGCGGTCAATGAAAGCAAAACAAAATTGATGCTGCCTACAAAAAGGGACACCCAACATCGGCGTCTTGGATAGAATGCCACAATAGACAGATATAATTTTGAGGTAGTAAAGAATTTTGTCTACCTAGGCTCTATGGTCAGCTCCGCAAATGACATGAGTCGAGAGATCACACGGAGGATTACTCTTGCCAATCGTTGTTTCTATGGGCTAAAACGGCAATTGAGTAGCAAAGTCCTATCTCGAACTACTAAGGTAACTCTTTATAAGACATTAATCATCCCAGTCCTGCTGTATGGCGCAGAGGCATGGGCTTTGACAAAACCGGATGAAGATGCCCTTGGTTATTTCGAGAGAAAAGTTCTTCGAGCGATCTTTGGTCCCGTCTGCATAGACGGTGAGTGGAGGAGAAGGTACAATGCCGAACTATACGGCCTGTACAAGGACATCGACTTAGCCAGAAGAGTTCACATACAGCGACTAAGATGGCTGGGTCATTTAGAGCGGATGGAGCCCAACCTTCCCGCTAAGAAAGTCTTCGAATCCACCCCGGACGGACGGCGTAGTAGAGGACGACCTCGCGGTAGGTGGCGCAAACAAGTGGAGGGGGACCTCAACCAACTTGGCGTGCGCAACTGGAGGCAGCTGGCTCGTAACCGTGCTGGCTGGAGAAGTTTGTTGGTTAAGGCCTAGGTCCACCCCGGACTGTAGCGCCATCTAAGTAAGTAAGTAATTATGTATGGAATACAATATCAGGTAAATGTCTGCCTCTGCTAGTCTCACAAATGCGAGCCCTTTTGAGCTCATTTTTCATTACATTCTCACACATTTCACGCGGCATTTCATTAATTTCATCACGAATATTTTGTTTGAGTTTCTCAAGCGTTTCTGGTTTTGTTTGCATAAACCTTGCAAAGGTGACTGATGAATAATTTGAGGGTTTTCCATTGCCCAGAACCGACTATTCTGTTTATTCACATATCCATTCAAATGAAAATGTGCCTCGTCACTCATTATGATTTTTTCATGAAAATCGGTTTTGTCATGGGCTAGCTGTAACATCGTATTGGCATATGTACGGCGGCGTAAATGGTCTTCTTGAAGAAGCTCTTGTGTCAACTGAATCTTAAATGGAAACAAATGCAAATCCTTGTGCAAAATTGTGGCCAAAGTTGTTCTTTGAAGACCAAGCTCCTGAGCACGGCGTCGAATTGTGGTTGATGGATTGTTTTGAACACTTCCTTGAACAGCAGTAATGTTTTCAGCCGATCTTGCAGTACGTTGTGGCCCATGCTTGGGCCTATCACCTACAGACCCTCTTTCTTCAAAATCATTCACTACACGATAAATAGTGCGTTTTGTTGGCAGGTTGTTTCTCCCAAAAATTTCACGTAACTTTCTCATCGTCACAGTAATCGATGATTGATTTTGATAAAATGTTTTAACGATTAAAACACGTTGGTTTATCGAATGTTTTTCCATAATAAATTTGACACGTGTCTACTTCACGACTGCCAAATATGAACTGTCAAGACTAATGTTTACCAAAATGGCGGCAAAACAAAGTAGTATACGTTCCCGGCGGACATCCTGTATTAATTTGTATAATTTGCAATAAACTGTTCAAAAACGTTTTTTTTTTTTTTATTCAGCGTACCATTCCAAAATATTTGCACTTCCAATGCTTTCAGCTCTCAGAAGCCCATGCGCCCTCCACCTACCTTGAAATTTATATCCAGCTTGGACTATAAGTCACCATTGGGGCTTAAAACTTCGCAATGATGATAACATATTTCAAAGTTACGGCTCGAATTTCTGTGCCAATGTTTAATCTTCTTCTTCTTCTTCCTTTTATCAGCGAGGTTATGATCGGAAAATAAGGGATCAGAACCCTCCCACTTCACCGCATTTCTACTGATCCGCCTATTTGACTTCAGAAAATATCAGCAGGCCCGCCGATTTTGGATCGCTCGGTTACTGAGGCCAATAAAATGCCGATGTCGTCGCATTTGTGTGGTCCAGGTGTTTATAGGCCTGCCTTTCCTACATAGCGATGTCTTTGAAACGTTCATTGATATTGCCTTTTTAACAGGGTTCAAATGATCCCTTCTTTGAACGTGGAAATACCAGCTGAGCCGGTCACGCCCTATTTTTCGTACGATGGTTTCCTTGATGTGAAAGCTTCCACGGGTCTTCGAACTTCTCATTCGATCAAGCTTTGTCACTCCTGCTGTCGCGCGAAGCATCTTCATCTCAGCTGCCGTTAATTTACTCTTATACGTTTTGTACATCGTCCAACATTGTGAACCGTATGTGAGCGCTGGACGCACAAATGCGGTGTAGAGCCTTCCTTTCAACCTAGGTGGCATTTGTCTGTCACAGAAGATAGCGGAATTTTCTCACCACTTTATCCACCCTACGCTTACGCGATGATTGATGTCGTCATCACAAGTTGCTTTGCTATTGAACATAGATCCCAGATATTTGAACTTTTCGCACTTGGAAAGCACTATTTTATTCAAATAAATGTCTGGAATAAGCCTGAGAGGATCAGAGAACGGCAGCACAAGTACTCTGTTTTTTTTAACTAATGTGGTACCCATTTCCCTCCAGAACGTCCACCCACACATCAAGTGCTCGTTGCAGGGATGTAGGATCCTCACTTATGATGGCTCCATCGTCAGGAAAGAATAACTGATGTACCTTGGGGTCCGTCACTTTACCTTCAAGCAGATAATCAAGGACTGTAATAAAGAGCAAAAGACTTAAGACGCTTCCCTGGTGCACCCCGACTTTAATTGGAAACTCTTTGGTTACTCCAGCGGGACATCTTACTCTTGTCTTTGCTACTTCGCGTATCACCCTTCGCTTTGTATACTTGTCTGCCCCAACCGCTTTTCGTTTTTTGGAGTATTTGACCGCCTCGCTAACTTCTTCAACTGTGATGTCGGGTATTTCTTTGCAGTTAGGGGTGCCTCTTGGAAAGTATACCCGGGGAAACTGTTCATTTAAAAGTTCTTCACAATACTGCAGCCACCTCTGCAGAATTTTGTCGTCATCCACAAGAAGCTGGTTATGAGCATTGTTAATGAACTTTGACGAACGAATCTCCTGAGCATTCGTTCTTCTTTGGGCGGGTTTTTTGAAGATGGTTGCGCTCTTGTACATATTAAGTGCGTTTCGGTGAAACGTCACTTCTCAGTGAAGTAAGATTTAATACGGAGTACAACAACACAAAGTGACTTGGAACCACTTCACACCACATCGCAACTCTTTCTCGACTGAGAAAAAAAGCTCAGTCGAAAATGAGTTGCGATGGATGGGAAGAGCTTTTTCCCTGAGAAAAGCTTTTTCATTCAACTGGAATGATTCAGTAGTATTTCATACATTTAAGCACAGCTTTTTCATACTTTTTACTTCAACTTCAATTCAATCACCAATCTTCAAACAATTACAAAAGTCTTTAACCAGATTGACTTAGAATTGTTTTGTGGAGAAGCTTTCACTTTGCTTTGCATAGTTCTCACGAAAACACACATATTGTGTCTGCGCAGCTCCTGGATGACCTGGTTTGCATCAGCAACCGGGGAAGATATTTTTTCCAGCTCCCGATACAAGCCCTCTCTGCTCTTTCTACTTGAAGCTGGGCGCACTTCTTCTTCCCTTTTTTCTTGCAACATCTGTATTCCAACTGTGCCAATATTTAATGTGTCTTGGAATTGCTCACACTCTTTCAGTTAAACTCAGAGGAGAAAGTCGGCTGCGATGGCCAATTAAATTTCGAATTTTTGGAACATATTTGCTCCCCAAAAATGTTCCTTAAAGGTGCCACTGTGGCTATCCTGCTAAAACCACATCTCAGGGCTTTTTTCAACAGCAGCACATACACAATTTTAATAATGAACCGATACCGCTCTCCAGTAACCGTGAGTGCACTTTCACCTTTATTTTTGAAGTAGTAAGGCTGATCCTCTCAGATGTAATACCACACCATACCGTACATTTATTGGGGTGCAATTGACCCTGCTGAAGTGATCTTGGAATGCCAGTACTCTAAAACCCTTGCTTGTTAACAAGTGAAGCCATTTAAGTGATTAAGTGGAAATGAGCATCATCGTCCATGATTAGATTTTAGATAAAGCTATTTACATTTGATTCTTCAATTCTTTTATTTTAGTTCTTTGTTCATTTGCGCATCACTCCATTATTTTTTCTACAGATGTTATTCATACAATCCGTAATTAAATAATAATTAAAGAAATATTTAATTAATTTAATTAAAGAAAAAAATTATGCAAACGAAAAAGTTATTTTATTAAATTTTTAAACTCCATTACGCCTTATGGCCCACCCTGTACAAGGATCATGCTTCACTTGATGGTGAGGACGGTCTATCGGTAACGTCATCGATTGCCACGCTAATAGTTAATTCTGAAGAAGTCAGCAAGCATTTATTTATATCTCATAAGCTATGCATGAAGAGTCAGTCCGATGAATCGCCAAAGCTTGTGTGAACACTTATGCGAAGGCATAATATGGCTGGAAAATTGATCACTATGTTAGGTATTTGATATGCCTATGACATCAGATGGTGGGGAAAAATTACCGTGTATCTATCAGAAGTAAAGACAAAATAAGAAACAAAATCTCCTTAGTTATCTGGACACAACCCCTGGAGTTTTTCTGAGAACTAATATCAGAGTTTCAAGCCTACTGCAGCAATCTTTCTCTATTTCTGCCTATCCTTTCCAACGCCCGCACTGCGTAAAACATTTTAAGGGTATTCAAAACTTCTTGAGTGCGCGCAAATTACAAAAAAAAATTCTTTTAGCTTTAATAAGTAAAAAGAGGGTGCCTTAAGAAGCGGGTGGCAGTCGTACAGTGATAACGTCGTCAATTGGTAATGGTTCATGATTTAAATCCCGACGTCAGCAACCATTTATTTATTTCTAATAAAGTATACAAAGTCGTTCCGATCAATTGGGAAAGCTTGTGTGAGCACTACGCGAAGGCATAACACTGGCAGTAGCTTACTAATATGTCTGCAAAAATTGTTCGCTCTGTTGAATGACTGATTTGCCTATGACGTCGGTATTCGCAAAAAAAATTGTGTGAATCAGAAGCAAAGGCAAAAAATAACAAAAATCTGCCCAGTCGTCTGGACGTCACCTTCGGAGTTTCTCGGAGCATAAACAACTAAGCTTCAAACCACTACACCAAAATCTGTTTCTCCATCTATCCTTTCCAATGCCCGCACTGTGTAAAATCATGTTCAGAGTATTTATAACCACTTAAGGGGCGCGCAAATTGTTAAAGAAAAAAAAAAAAAAAAACAATATATTTGCCGGCGATACAATTCGGTACCATTTTTTACCAACCTAAAATACGACTTAATTTTTTGTCATGCCAACTTTGCGTATCAGCTACAATAAAGCCGTCTTGTCAATTAGTAATTAAATATTAGTAAGCGGCAAAATGTTGATACATACTTTCTTCAAATGGCTAAAGTTTGACGTTTGCTTTGGACGGGGTTGAGAGATAAACTAATGAATAATAGCGCAATCTCGCTCTGTCCTCCATCCGTTTGTCCATCCATCTGCTGTCACAATCTTCTAGCTCTTAAGCTTCCTATGCTACGTGCATGATTTTTTACATATGTTACATAGATTTCACTAAAATCGGTTAAATAATTTAGAGGTTATAGGAGAAATTGGTTGTCAGAATCCCTTTGTGAATAGAATCCCTTTGCGTAGTGAAGAACAAACAACCAGTTAACGAATATTTTTAACATCTAGGGTAACGTCAAAATTTAGCCATTCACTAGTATTTAATCGTCATTTTAAAAACACGGCCTAAGGGTTGCAATGTTTTTATTATATTCATTGTAGTAAACTTAGTTTTCGGAGACGTATTAGAAAAAAATGTAAATTTCGAAAAATTATCTGTCATAAAGTGCAGTATATAATGTGACCAATTTTTATAAAAAAAAATTAAAAATTTCATTATTTAATTTAATTTTTTTTAGCTGTCCCTATTGCAATATTACAGTACCCCTTTTATCACTTAGGATTGGAGTGAGTAAATACATAAATACATTCATACGTTCACTGGAATATTTTAAGAGCACCTATTGAACATTTTGAACACCGCACGATTTTTGATTTAGTGCTTACATTTTAAATTTGGACTAATAAAAATCTTAACAGGGCTCTCAACTACGGTGCTATTGGCACAATTCTGGGACATGAGCTTACACATGGCTTTGATGATAGTGGGCGCATGTATGATCGCAGTGGAAATATGAGGCAATGGTGGTCGAATGACACGATATTGGAATATGTTAATCGCACAGAATGTTTTGTTGAGCAATATGGTCACTACATCCTGCCTGACATTGGAGAGTACGTAAGTGTTAAAAGATGACTGTGCGCTATAGAACGTATAGATTAAACTTCTCTTATAAGTAAATAAAAACAAGTACACGCATATGTATGTATGGATTCTCATTTCCCGGAGTCGCAGGTTTCCGAGAAAATATAAAAACGATCCTAGACTAATCTCGAGATTTGAATGGTACGTGAAGAAAATGTAAATCTTACATACCATCCAAAATCCAGCGATTTACAGACATTTTGCTTACAAGCTCAATTGCTGAGGGCGTTTTCTTTTAAAACAGAATATCGTATACTTGCTGAAATATCAAAGCGAATAAGTCTGAGTAGCAAGTCAAGCAACGCCACGTCTTCCTTAATAAGGGCTAGCTTATAAACAAGAGGTAGGATGTCATACGATCCGGTCAAGGCATATTGCAATTTTTCTGTATGTTTTATACTGAAAATCACAAAAGAAAAAACGTTTTTAGCACCACACTTGTATAGTATTTAGCCTTCTCAACAATTTCCTCATACAATAAACCTGTCAAATTGGACCACCCTTAGGAACCAAGAATTGTGGTCCGATTATGGAGGTCCTTTTGATTGGACCGGTCCATTTACAAAGTTTTTTCAGCGTATGTATTGATGCATATTGCTATTTAATCTAAAATTGAATAGACAATGTATCAGTTAAATAATAAACAGATTAGTGCTTATAGAATTTATTTTTGTTTTATTCTGTATTTAGATTGTACAGGCACATTTAAATATGTTTTATTGTACATAATACGTGATGTACATATGTATGTTAATGTGTCTGCTGAGAAAAAAATCGGTAATTTTTTTCTGAACCACACCATTATCCTTGAACGCTGCCAGCAATTTTTGAGAACAGCTGTTTAAAGACGACCATACTTCATCCAACCCATTTCCACAGGAGAAGTCTTTTAACATGTCCAAATGCGAAAAGGCGCCTTTGTATGTGAGAGACAGTGAGAGATCAGGAATTGTCTCAATTTCTCCCTCCGAAGAAGATTCGTCCTCCTCAGCATCAGAAGTTGCTGGCTGAATAGAGTTAAAAAAATCGTTTTCCGAATTATCTGACCAGCCTTGGGATGTTACAACATTGTTGTCCATAGTAACACAGCAGTCAGACAGCGTAGGTTCGAGTGTTACCTCCTCAGCAATTACATTGATTTCCTCTTCTGCGAAGAATCCACATTTCTTAAAGCAATTTGAAATTGTGGTTGGAGTGACGTTTTCCCAAGCTTGTTTGAGCCAGCCGCAGGCATCTAAAACATTTGTTAACCTGACACCTCCGACAAGTTATTGGCTTCATCTATGCATAAAATCAAATGCTGCATAAGGTGTTTCTATAATGCGATTTTAGGCCTTGTGTTTGCAGGACGAACTTTAGCTCGACGTTCCTTAATCCACTAATAACATGAGAAGGCGCGTTGTCTGCAAAAAGAAGAACCTTTTGGTTTTGTTTTATAATTTTTTTGTCGAAAGAGGTAAGCTACTCTCGAAGCAAAACAGCGTTCTTCCAAGCCTTTTTATTGCTTCTCTAAGTTATGCCTAATTCTGTTTCAATATTCATTTTTTCAAAAGCACGGGGCTTAGCGGCTCTGCCTGTTGGTAACATAGACAAGTAAGCTAACGAACATTTTTAATGATAAAAAACTAACTTACCGATGGCCATAAGTGGCTCTTTTTCTACCAACGCACTGCAAAGTAATGCTACTGTCAGTCCTTCCTTCTTACCCCCACTGCATTTGTAATTTTTGAACTGAAGTGACTTTGTAAGTGTTGCTTTAGAAAACAACGCAGTTTCATCCAAGTAGAAAATGTTTTTAGGGTCATAACCCTCACAGATAGCTTTTACAGTTTTCTTGAAATCCTGACATGTAGCAGTATCAACATCAGCGCCTTCCCCGCTGAGAGTTCTGAAAACAATGAGGTGTCGCACTTTGAAGGCCTCGAGCCATCCATTAGAAGCATTAAAATGATCAATCTTGAGGCTTTTTGATATTGAAAGATCTTTAACCTGCAGAATCGTACCCGATTTTGGCACATTCTTTTCTCTAGATAAGCTAAACCGCTTGAATATCAAAACATCTATTTCGGCAAAAGATAAACAAGATTTTATGCGTTTTCGTTTCAAAACAGCAAACTTTTCAAACGCCAATTTAATTTCCTGATTGGTACACAAAAACCTTTGGATTTAACTTTTGCTACAACCAAATTTGTCTGCAAGATCTCTTTGAGACAAATGTTCTTCTTCGTAACACTTTAAAACTTCAAATTTGTTTTCAGTATCAAGTTCGCGGTAGTTTCGCTTATTCATTTTTATATGTTTTTAAAATTCCGTTCACTTAAATAAAAACTGAAAATATATCGACGTAGTCTTCTTATACAAATTGATTCAACTGACTCCTAAAATCCTTTTCAAGCAAACAACTTAAAAAAAGAGGAACCACCAATTAATGAAATCACAAACGAACGAAATGCTCAGTTAACCATAACCTGGGGGATCCTCTAATACGAACATTTACAAACAAAATTTTGATTTAGGTAGGTACACACTTAAACACATTACATATTACTTCCTACACATGGTCCAATTAGTCAGGTAAATACATTTAGCAGCGCATAGCATAGAAGTGGTCCATGGTCCGATTAGCAGGTTTCCCGATTGTAGAGGGAAAATTCTATGGAAAATAGCAGGGAAAGCATAAAGTGCGTTCCGATTACAGACTATCCCGATTAGCAGGTTTTACTGTATATGGATACGCCCTCACTTTGAGGACGTTTTCTTCCTAGAACAACGAGTGTATATGAACATATAACTTCTGCAAAATCGGCGAATATATATTTATCTAAGAAGTCAGTTTAAATAAACAACCTACTTGTCGCAACCACTAGTGTTGTGTGCGTTGTATTTTTGCGCACGAATGGAAGGGACCTACAGTTTAGTGCCGTATCCGAAGGGCAATTTGGGTTAAAAGATAAGGCTTATGATATGGTAACATCTTTTTCAGAAGGATCATGACTCTTCTGTGTGTTTTAATATTGTTGATATGAATTACGTGGCTATTATGTTTCATGTATCAGAATGAAGTGAGGATGGAGTTAATTAAACTTAAATTCAACCAAGCTATTAGAGTCGAAGGTTTTGCCGCCGAAGTTTTCAATGCAGAAAAAGATGAGCAAATTTTCAGATAATGAGCACATTTATTTATTTTTATTTTTTTTATAATTTATTTATTTATTTATATATTATACTAAATAATTTAACTGGATACTACAAGATATCTTATCTTTAATTAAGTATCTAAAATTGAGATTACAAATATAAAATTTAATTAGAAAAAAAAAAGAAAGTGAAAAATAAAAATTAATGAAAATTTACGCTTTACAAACATAGCATTTATGCGGTTGTTAGCTCTGATTTGACAATGCTAAAAATAATTTCCTGCGAAATGTGACTGGTGATGTAGTGCTTTGCAATTCCTGTGGAAGGTTATTCCACAGTCGAATTGCTTGGACAAAGTAGGACCGCTCTCCAATAGTGTGTTCAAAATGGGGTATTATTAACTTCAACCCTCTGCGCGACTGAGCAAAAAGTAGCATTTCACGCAAAAATTCAGAACATTTACCATGAATAATGTTAAAAAGCTTCAAAATATTTCTAAAGTGATGGTATATATCTAATTTTAAACTTAACAGTGACCCGTTTAGATGCGAAACACTCCTATGCCTTGGAATATTTTGAATAAACCGAATACAGTCGTTAAAAGCTACATTCATTTTACGCTTACAATCATAATCAAGACAAGGGTACACAGAACAATTATACGTGAAAAAGGGGAGTAACAAGCTTTTAACTAAACGGCATTTGATTGTTATAGGCAGTGAATACGATGAAGACCTCAGCCCACGTATACCAAAATATATCCTTTTTACAGTATCCAAAACGGCATCACAGCAGGTTAAGGTGCTATTGATTTGATAGCCTAGATAGCTGACTTTGTCTACATATTGAATAATGTTACCATTTAGAACAAGGGCGGGATAATCAGAGGAGTCAATTTTCCGCCGTGAGCAAATCATTCCTAAAGTCTTTAAAAGATTGAGTCTAAGATTATTAACATCTGACCACCGTTGCATATTTACGAGGTCCTCATTTATACGGGCTACACAATCTTCTATTAAGCCAACAGACTGACATAGATAGATAAGGACATCGTCCGCGTACATATGCACTTGACAATTTACAATTGAGTCTGGAAGATCATTTATAAACATAGAGAATAGTAAAGGGCCCAACACAGATCCTTGCGGAACACCTGAGTTAACGGAAATAGGACTTGATGTTCCTTGGTTCGTCTTAACTACCTGTACACGATTGCTTAGATATTGTGCAAGAAGTCTAAGTGACGCACTTTGAAAACCAAAATAATTTTTCAGCTTAGAAATTAGAATTGAATGGTCAATATAGTCAAAGGCTTTGGAATAGTCAAGTAGAACCATAATCCCGATTTTGTTTAAGTCAAGTGCTATACGCAAATCTGTAGTTACTTTGATAACTGCAGATTCGCAGCTATGCTTATGACGAAACCCCTATTGCCACTTGGATAGGTGATTACCAGCGTCAAAGAACCTTTTTATTTGGTTAGCCATAATCTTTTCAAAAACTTTAGCTGGAAAACAAAGCAAACTGATTGACCTAAAATCGGACGGAGCTGACGGGTTAGATTTTTTTGGGATCGGAACAATTGTAGCTTCTTTCCATTTCTCGGGAAATCGACTGCTATAAAAACAAAAATTGAAGACATGCAACATATATGGAAGTATTAGGGGCAAGACTAACTTTAAAAACTTAGGCGACACACAGTCAGGACCAGTAGAATTCGATTTAATGCTACGAATCTTGGTAAGGATCATGTATGGCGCAGAGGCATGGACTTTGTAAAAATCGGATGAGGATGCCTTTGGTTACTTTGAAAGAAAAGTTCTTCGAGTGATATTTGGTCCCATGTGCATAGACGGCGAGTGGAGGTGAAGGTACAATGGCGAACTATACGGCCTATACAATGACATCGACTTAACCAGAAGAGTTCACATACAGCAACGAAGATGACTGGCTCATACAGAGCGAATGGAGCCCAACGTTCCAACCAGGAATATCTTCGAATCCGGCCCAAATGGACGGCGCAGTAGAGGACGACCTCGCAGTAATTGGCGCAAACAAGTGGAGGGGGACCTCAACCAACTTAGCGTGCTGGTTGAAGCCTAGGTCCAGCCGAACTGTAGTGTCACCTAAGTAAGTAAGTACGTATCTTGAAAGCTATTCCTCCAAGAAGCGATACAACGCCGCATTTTAGTAAGAAAAGGCAACAATAATATTGCAAAACTTGAAAAAAAATTAAATATAATTTAATTAGATTTTATAAATTTGAGAAACTTTAGCTATTTTTAATTTCATTAAAACGTTTCATCTTGATGTTTGTTATTAATACTAAATTGTGTTTAAAAAATATGTATGAGTAGTAACAATTCAAGAGGTATTGTATAATGCAATAACATATGAAACCTTCTTTTCATAAATCGTGTAAAACACGATAGGGGGTTAAAAACAACCCCGAAATAATATTTTTGTATACTTACATAAGAAATCATCTTCACACAATTTCCATTGTTCCTCTATGTTACAATATACGTATGCATATGTATGCTGATATGCCATATTCGATAAAGAAAAAAATTGTATATATACTCTTATGTACGTAAATACAGATCTTGACATAAGTGTTTTGAAAAATGTTACCCAGAACAACCAGAACTACGAATCAAAGTTGCGAGATGAAAGAAGACATAAAAGGCGTGACTATGTAATACAAAGTCTTAACACAATTTATTTTTGTAAATTCAATTGTAATACAATTTAAGCATAGAAGTATTGTCAAAGGCTAACGGAAGGCAAATTCTAAACTAGAAGCAATCTGACTGAGAATATTAACGCCATTAACAATTCAGCAACTTAACGAACATTTGATATTATAAAAGAGTAGATTTTTAACAAGTGTTGCATAGCATTGGTCTGAATCATATCGGAATACGATGTAAGAACAACACTGCCCTAGTCATTATCTTCGCCCAGAAAAAAGGTATTATTATCCAAAAGATTCGATTATAAGAATTACTCCCATTGCGAAATGGTTATGAGCCTATGAACTTAATAAGTATGAGGTTAATTATAATTTCTTAATTAAATCGTACTGGAGCGTTAAATGCTGTCCTTACAACGGTTCACACCAAACACGAGAAAATAAGAGAGGAGGGACTTAAGACGTTTGAAGCTTTTGAGAATTCACTATAGAGAAAAGGGATAAACGGCGCTATTCTTTGTTTATGATGGAATACAGTCAACTCCGCTTATCTGAACTACGCTCTACTGAAAAAATCGGTTAACTGAAACACAAGATTTGTCACGGAGCATTTTTTCACAATCTTCATATAAATTACTCCGCTTAACTAAAATCCGCTTAACTGAAAAACCTGGGTAACTGAAAAAACTTTTACAACAGAAATTATTAATTTATACTCAAACCACTCCGCATAACTCAAATCAAATAAATGAATGCGGCCATCGCTAAAAGTGACCTGTAAATTACCATAAAAATATTTAATTTTCCTTTTTTTTTTTCTTTATAGAATATTGACATTAAAAATGATGTTGTTGATATTTTTTTGATTTTCAGGTCGGATAAGTCAAATTGTTTTTCAGTTATCCGAACTCCGGTTAAATGATTTTTTTCCAGTTATCCGAAGTTCGCTTAAGAGAAAATACCGCTTAAGTGAAAAAATAATTGTGGCAAATTGGTGTTTCAGTTAAGCGGAGTCGACTGTACATGTAAAACTTATAAGGGATCAAAAAAAAGGGACGGCCGGTCACCAATTACAGAATTTCGATGTGTTATATAATTTTTTCATGGGTGAACATTATTGGATTACACAGACATCGAGGGAATTCCTAAAATATTTCCGGTTCTTAAGTATTATTAAAGCATTATTTTCCAACAGTAGTCTGGCCATGTAAAGCAAAAAAATGGGGTTAGGTTAGGTAAAGTGGCTATCCTTCGAAATCGTTAGGATTCACTAAGACCATATGGGGTCGATTGTGTTACCACGTGAGTCGGTTATTTCTCTTGTTCTTGGAATGATTTTAATTGTTGAACTAATTTGCAGATGCTATTCATATCCAAATAACCAGCGAACCGACTTAAGTTCTTTGCTCTTTATTGCGGTCCTTGACTATCTACTTAAAGGCAAAGTAACGAACCACAATATACATCAATTATTCTTTGCAGACGATGAAGCCATCATATGGTAAGTGAGGATCCTGCAACAAGCACTTGATGTGTGGGTGGACGTTTTGGAAGGAAATGGGTATCGCTTTAGTTCAGAAAAGACAGAGTACTTGTGCTGCCCATTCTCTAATCCACTCAGGCTTATTCCAGACACACAGTGCGAAAATCTGTGATCTATGATCAACAGCAAAGCAACCTGTAATGACGGTATGAATCATCGCGTAAGCGTAGGGTGGATGAAGTGGCAAGAAAACTCCGTTATCTTCTTTGACCGAAAAATTCCCCCTAAGTTCAAAGAATGGCTCTACACCGCAGTTGTGCATCCAGCGCTCACACACGGTTCACAACGTTGCACAATGTACAAAACGTATAAGAGTAAATTAGCGGTAACTGAGATGAAGAAGCTTCGCATGACAGCAGAAGTGACAAGCTTGATCGAATAAGAAGTTCGAAGATCCGCCTTCACGTCAAAGAAGCCATCTTACGAAAAATAGACCGTGACCGGCTCAGTTGATATTGCCACGTTCAAAGAAGAGATCATTTGAACCCTGTTAAAAAGGCAATATCAATAAATGTTCCTGTGTTTGTGATCACAGGTCGGTAAGGAATTTCCAATGTTAGTCAGGGCATTGGAATAGAGATGGTGGCGGAGGAGCCCTTAATGGGCCAACGGCAGCGCTCATACTCCCGTAGTGGACTACTGGCACCGGTGTACCCGGCCCCTCGTCCTAGGGGAATAATTAAGGAACTGGCCCTCCAGGCTGGGGGTTGTGCCGTCGGGGTAACTTCCCTACCACGTAAAAAACGCATGGTTCCGAAACAATCAAAGCCTCGGATAAGGATGACTCAACTAATTCAACTAATGACGACCCCAGCAAACGAAATAAGGACAACGACCTTCGGATCTGTGCATGGAATGTTCTGTCCCTTTACAGACCACGTGCAGCCGAACAACTAGCAGAGGCCCTAGACTGCTATAAAGCAGATATTACCGCCATCCAGGAAGTGCGACGGGATGGGCCGGGCAAAAAGAGGATGAAAAACTGTGACATCTACTACGGTGATTGCTACAGAGGCAACAGGCAACGCTTATTCGGATGCGGATTTGTCATACGCGGCAGACTTAGGCAAGAAGTCTTAAGCTTCCGACACGTGAGCGGGCGTATTATGACTATCCGGATCAAGGCTAAATTCGCTAACATAAGCCTAATATGTGTTCATGCCCCCACGGAAGAAAAGGACCCTGCCACCAAAGAGTGTTTCTACGAGCTCCTCGACAAACATACGAGCAATGTCCTAAATACGACGTTAAAATCGTATTGGGCGATTTTAACGCCAAAATAGGAAAGGAGGACGTCTTTGGTAGGGCAGTCGGTAAGCATAGCCTACACGACACCACGTCTGATAACGGACTAAGGCTAATTGATTTCGCTGTGGAGCGAAATGTCACCATAGCAAGCACATGGTTTCCCCATCTCGATATTCATAAGCAGACATGGCGGTCCAATGATCATGTCACGATCAACCAAATTGATCATATTGCGATCGACGCAAGGCATGCCTCCAGTATTCTGGATGTCCGGACCTTCCGAGCGGCCAACATAGACTCGGATCATTACCTTGTTGTAGCCAAGGTACGAATGCGGATATCCCAATCTGAGCAACAAAGAAGAATTACTGTGAGAAAATTTAACGTCGAAAAGCTACAATCGCAAGAGACCGCCAGACTCTTCGCTGAACGCGTATCCCGAAATCTCTCAATCACCCCTATACCGCCAGCATCAAGTGCCGAAGACCAGTGGCAACGCTGCCAACATGCCATCAGAAACGCCGCGACTGATGTGCTGGGTCTCGCTCGACCACCACCGCGAAACCCCTAGTTTGACGAAGAATGCCGGCGAGTGCATGCAGCAAAACAAGAGGCATACAAAGCGGCGCTGCAAAGGAAGACGAGAGCTGCTCGTAAGTTCTACGAGCAAAAGAGACGGGAAGAACATCGGCTTCTCCAAAAGAAGAAGAAAGAGCATGAGAAGCGCGCGTTTGAGAATATCGAGAGTCTATACTCCAGGAACAATGTGCGGAAGTTTTACCAAAAGGTAAAAAGAACGTGTCAGAGAAGTAATACCCGTACAGAAACCTGTAGAGATGAAAATGGAAAGCTCGTAGTAGAATCACAGTCGGTGCTGAGAATATGGAAAAACTACTTCTGCAGACTGTATAACGGCGACGAAGACCAACATCCCGCTGTCAGGCAGAATGAACCATTCAACATAGACGATGATAGTCAAAATTTCCGTCCATCTGACCAAAACGAAGTGAGGATAGCAATATCCAAGCTAAAATCGAACAAGGCTGCTGGAGCTGACGGCTTACCGGCCGAACTTTTCAAGGCAGCTGGGGATGAATTGGTAGAGTGCATACACCAACTCATTTCTAATATTTGGTCAGAGGAGTGTATGCCTGATGAATGGAATCTCAGCATCGTTTGCCCGATCCACAAGAAAGGAGACCCCCTCAACTGCGCCAATTATAGAGGCATCAATCTCCTCAACATCGCATACAAGATCTTTTCTGCGATATTGTGTGAACGCCTGAAACCTTTTATCAACAGCCTGATTGGACCCTATCAGTGCGGTTTCAGGCCAGGAAAGTCCACTATCGATCAAATCTTCACACTTCGGCCGATCCTGGAGAAAACCCAAGAATTCCAAATCGATACTCACCACCTCTTTATCGATTTCAAGGCCGCCTATGACAGCATCTATAGAGAAGAGCTTTATAGAGCCATGTCTAGTTTTGACATCCCTGCCAAACTTGTCCGTCTGTGCAGGCTGACGATGGAGAACGCTCGCTGCTCCATCAAGGTCGGTAATGACCTCACCGAGACCTTTGCTGTCAAAAAAGGCTTTAGACAAGGTGACGCGCTGTCATGTGACTTCTTCAATATTGTACTTGAACGGATTGTGCGGAACTCACAAGCCAACACCGGAGGCACAATCTATTACAAGTCTGTACAACTGCTTGCATACGCCGACGATATAGACATTATCGGAAGATCTCAGCGGGCTGTCACCGGTGCGTTTGCAAGCATTGAGGCGGAAGCGGCCAAAATGGGTTTGGCGATAAACGAGGGCAAAACCAAGTATATGCTGTCAACTAGAGGGGAAAACCAACACCGACGAATTGGACAAAACGTCACCGTGGGCAGCTATAACTTCGAGGTAGTAAGGGACTTTGTCTACCTTGGCTCTGCTATAAGTTCTACTAACAAAATCAGTACAGAAATCAATCGAAGAATAACTCTTGCCAATCGCTGTTTTTTTGGGCTTATAAGGCAATTCAATAGTAAAGCCCTATCTCGAACAACTAAGGAGACTCTATATAAGACCTTGATCATCCCAGTCCTGCTTTACGGCGCTGAAACATGGACTTTATTAAAAGAGGATGAAGATATCCTTGGTCGCTTCGAGAGAAAAATTCTTCGTAAGATTTTCGGTCCCGTTTGCGTTGACGGGTTTTGGAGGAGAAGATTCAATCACGAATTATACGAGCTGTACAGCGACATCGACCTAGTCAAAAAACTGCGTATTGGATGCCTGAGATGGCTAGGACATGTAGAGCGAATGGACACCAACGCTCCGGCCCGCAGAGTCTTCGAATCTAATCCCGAGGGACGACGCAGTAGAGGGAATCATCGCCGTAGGTGGCGCGCACAAGTTCAAGGGGACCTCGACCAACTTAGAGTGCGCAACTGGAGGCAATTAGCTAAAGACCGAGCGAAATGGAGAGGCTTGTTGGTTGAGGCCCAGGTTCACACCGAACTGTAGCGCCACCTAAGTAAGTAAGTAATAAATGTTCCAAAGACATCGCGAGGCAGGAGCGGCAGGCCTATAAACGGCTGGATCACACAAATGCAACGACACCAGCATTTGATGTGTCTCAGTAACCAAGTGATCGAAAATCGGGAGGCCTGCCGATATTTTCTGAAGTCAAATAGGCGAACCCCACAGGCGCATCAGTAGAAATGCAGTGAAGTGGGAGAATTATGATCTCTCGTTTTCGGATCATAGGAAGAAGGCTATCATTTACGTTGATAGCCATGCAACCATTAAAGCTAATGCAAATTAGTCGGACTCTGTCGCTCAGAACGGCAACAGGCAGAATAACATTCAAATTATTTTGCTACCAGGGCACAATGGCATTAGCGGGAATGAAAAAGCAGATGAGCTGGCCCGAACAGGAACTGGACAAAAGAGTCTAGATACAGAAAATCTGGAATAACAAATATAAAATATGAATGGTTGAAAGCAGACGGAAAGAGGTTGTGGCGACCCGGACGTTGAGGAGGACACAAGCATAGGACATAGAAAGTCCTTGTCCAGGCATCAGCAGACTCTATCGAAACCTACTTGGCAAACCTTTCTTTGAACAATTAGAGGGACTGGCAGACATACCGATGTCGATGATCATTAGTTTGTGCAACAAATCCGGTTGGACAAGATTCCTATTCGAGACGGGCTCAACCACGTCAAACAGACAAGTCTACTTATAAGTATCATATAACCACTTGAAACTTTTTTGCTTTCTCTCGCTTCCAGACGTATACGGGTATCGCTGAGGGCCCACGTGTTCTTATGAGAGCCACCAGGTAATCTGGCAGCAATCCACCTAACCTATCGGCGGACTCACATCTCAGGGGGTACAGCATGCATATAATAATCTACAGGGACATATACCAACTTGCTCGTCTGCTTTGGTGAACAACACCCACTAGCTCGTAACGGAGTAAGTCTGGGATTTCATCACATTAACGTAAACAGCAAGCAAATAGCGGAAAAGAAACCACATATCCTGGTTTTGACTGAAACTCATCGTTGCCCGGGCTACGAACTACATGCAACCGCTCTCATAATGATGACCAACAGGCTTGATACAGATCCATCACCTCACGGTCGAAACTATTGTCCTCAGCAATTTCAAAGTCTATAAGTCGAGTTGACTACGATACTTCAACATAACAGATGGCACTGGAAGCCGAGCTGAAGCCTTTGACAACAGCTGCAGTCCCACTTACCTGTGAGGGAACCTACGATGGTTTCAGGTCACCCAAATTAATATTAAAATAATAAGAGCTGTAACTTTAAAAAATTTAGACCAAGCGCTAATATCGACATCACATCCGCTACCGGCACCAATGGCAGGACAACGAGCGCACCGTTCACAGGTTGTCTGACTGAGAGAAGCTGCGGAATTTTTTCGCACCATTACCATGGGCTGACGCCGTTACTGAGGTGATTCTTCTTGAAATGGAATTATACGTACCCCAATCCACCCAAAAGGTAGCCTTCAGGAAACTGTGGGCTTGATCTGTCTAGAACATAACACGTTGAGCTATTTTCCCATCTATGATTGGTTGGTGCTAATAGCGTTCAGTTTTTGTAGATGTTTGCAAGGACCGAAGGACATACTTAGAATCCTTAAAGGCATACCCTATCTGTCGAGCTCTTCAGCCTTGCCTTGTTGAACTGCTCCGTCATCTCCTTGAGAGACAATGGCCAGTTTAAGGTGGCATTTGAAGCGAAAGAGCACGATTCCAAGAACTTGATTTCTGCTTCTAGCAAAATTGCAGTTAGGGCCCAACCGAGTGGCGAAATTCCTGCAAAATGCAAAGCTCTCTGCAGCACTATCCGGGTGTAGTAATTATGTCATCGGTGATGGATTTATAGTAAGGCCCACTAGACACTATCACTTTTTTCCCTAGTTACTCGTAGAACTATCTATTTCGGTTATTACAGTTCTGATTAAAAATGATGTGTTTGCAGAGAACTTTTCTCCTTATTTTGTTTCTTTATGAATAAATGACTCCATATATCCCTATCACGGTGTGGCTGCGGTGCGGTTGCAGTGCAGTTCTATACACCGCCGGATTTAACTCTTTGTGTCCAAAGGTTTTCAATGTGAACGGTGTTTTTCTCTTTTTGTTGTTAGATGCATTCACTTCCAAAGGATAGATGGAATAATTTATTCATGAAAATACAAAACAAGGGGAAAAGTCCTCTGCAAGCACATCATTTTTAATCAGAAGTCTAATAGCCGAAATAGTTTTATCCAGAAAAAAAAAAAGTTGTCTCTTTTTGTGATGCCCGCTCTTTGGTGATGCCCTAGGCTGGTGCATAATGTGCCTTACCATAAATCCATCATTACATATACATACATACATATGTGCGTAGTTTCTGACAAAAGTTTACTAAAATTTTTTTGTTTGCCTTGATACAAGGAAAATCTCATCTCGTATCAAAACGCTGTTAGTGGATTGCCTCATTATAGGTTGAGGAAAACTGTTTCTCGAAATTCTGGAATCGTGAGCTGAGCCTGGCCATTGGCAATCCACATTTGTATAACATTCTATTGCATCTCATGTTTGTTGAATATTGATGGAGGCATATCCCTTTCGATTAATACATATATTCCTCGGAACAGTGATGCCAGATTTTTTTGTGAAATTCCCCATTTTTGGGGAATTTTTTGAAAATTTTCCCCATTCCATATCCATTTTTCCCCACATTTTTCCCCATTTTAATTCCTTGTAAAAAAAACGTAAAAAAGGGTTGATTTTAAAAAAAAAACAAGTTTCTTCTCTTTTATTAAAACAAAATAACAATAAGTAAATAATACCATAACAAAAACATTTAACATTGCATAACATAAAAAACAAAAAAGTGTAAAAAAAAAAAGATTTGTAATTCGATTTTAAATTCATGGGAATTCATGTATTTAAACATACTTATAGAAAACAAATTCATAGGCTAAATAGATGTATCGACATTTAGTATATATGTGAACTAATCGCCGTTGTACATATTTTTATTGTGCAAAGCAAGGCATTCTTTTTCGATTCTGAGATCAACGCAGCTTTTTGAGCAGTATTGTAGCATACATTTTGTCTGCAAAATTCCACAAAGTGTTGTAGTTTCGACCTTTTTTTAGTCTTAGTCTTGTTCAAATTGATTGACGAAAAAATTCGCTCGGCACTAGCACCACTATGTGGAAGACAAAAAATGTATGATACAAGTTTTTTAATGTTTGGAAACATATCCCTTGAGTCGGCGTATTTCATAGAAACTATCTGTAGCCAAAAGTTTTCTACGCTATCGAATTCTATATTAAACAGATTTATATTTCTTAAAGACCTATATTCCATTTCCAAGTCATTAATCTTTAAATTCTTATGGATTCGCGGGAAATAAGAGCATAAGGGCATTAAGGATGGTACTGTCTTACTTTTTAAAACAGTTGGATTAAGAAAACTGAATAGCTTAAAAACATCCCCTTCATTCTCAAAATTGAATCTGCTGAGAATTTGTTTAGAAGACTGTTTAAAAAAAATTCTGCAGTTAATTTTAAATGCGTCCATTTCTTCCAAACTCATTCCGGAAACATTTTCATTAAGTTTTCCAGAAAGGGAAGGTCCTAAATATATTTCCCTTAAGGGGAAGTAATTATTTGGATCATCTAAGTTAATGTCAAAAATATTTGCAATACTTTCTAAATAATCCTTTTTTTAAAAAACAGTCGCATATTGTTCTTAAGGTCAATTCTATTCTTTCATACATATATAACATGTATTTTTACGTCATCAGATTGTATCTCCAAGTTTAACTTTGTAAATAACGGTAAAAAAAATGTAAAAACTCCAAGTATAAGAATGTTGATGGCTTTCCCAAAATCCGGAATATTTTAGTGCATTGCTTCTTATTCACACTGTCTTCCAAGAAAGTACCAGTAAAATATAGGATGAGGGCTTGATATTGTTGAATAATTCTTTGCAACACTGCATGCAGAGACAGCCACCTGGTTTGAGATGGGTGCAGAATTTTTTGCGGTTTTATATTGCAAAAAACCTGATATTCTTTCAAAAGGTGTTGACGTTTAGCGCTACAGTTAAAATGAGAATAAATCTCCCGGCGACACATTTCGATTTCATCAGGTAACTGCTCCACAGCTTTACTTGCAATAATGTGAAACGCGTGGCAAATACATCTCATTGTGAATAAATCTGATATTTCGCATTTTAAATGTCTTTAAATGTTTTGTCAATTTTTTCAAAATTATATTTTCCCGCCACATTTTTTACTATAGCCGTTGCCTTACTTCGCCCGATTGGTAATCTTCTTGCCATCTCGGAGTCCGGAAATATATTTGCTTGCAATTTGACAAAATCGCCCAACGTTTTTATTGCAATATTGTTTGCTGCAGCAAATGCACATAATTTAATTTCAGCTTTTTTTACCTCTTGATCTTGGGAAGTTTCTGTAAAATTGGAGATTTTAGGCTGCTTTTTATCTTCAATGGCATTCACATGTTCAATGTGTTTTTTTCCCTCGCTGTGTTTTTTTATTTCAGATTTTTTGCAAATTAATGTTTTGCTACAGGCTTTGCAGTACGCTAGATGTTTGCTTGTTGCTGCATCAGACGAAGAATTATTCGTCAACCAACACTTAAATTCAGGAAGGTTTTCCCAATCTTTTTTATAGTTGTATTTTCTTTCACTTTTCTTCTGTTTTTCCGGGTCAGCAGCTGCAGAATCACCCGAAAATCGCTATCGATGGTCTCTGCTGGGCATTTTCTTTTGCACTTTGGTTTTACTAAAATTTGATACAAAAAAGATTATATTGTGGTGCTTCTAATTTGTATTTTAATGTTATTATTCTTATTATTCTAGCTATTATTTTACCGCACTCCATCAAGTTACCCTTCTTTGGAAGCTTAATGATCACCTCCCTTTTCCACTCCTGTGGAAATTGTTCACTATCCCAAGCTCTCCGTATTAGCGGATGCAGCAAATCTGCCGATGTATTTGGCGCCGCTTGAAATAGCTCGGCAGGGATGCCAACAATACTTATTTTAATGTAAGCACTTTTCTTACCCATTGTCTTTATTAAATAAACAAAGAAAATAACAAATCCAACTCAAGAGACTTTCCTTGTTTTGAAAATTTTGAGCGCAACGAATCAGCACACCGCACAGCTGATTCTAATTTTGCAAAAGGGTTGAAGTCAGTGACGCATAAGAGTGTAGGTAGACTTCAGCATGAAATGTGTTTAGAACTTAACTGCTTAAGCACTTTAAACGCTGTTATTCTTTTTTTCGATTATTATTTGGAAGCTAACAACTCGAGTTCTATTTTTTACTATGCAACATTAATAAATTTCTACGCATTTCGTTTTTTCCCCATTTAAGGAGCACTTTTCCCCATTTCCCCATTCAGTGAAAAATTACCCAAAATGGGGAAAAATCCCCACATCTGGCATCGCTGCCTCGGAATGGAGGTACGGCTTCATTATTTCTACAGGGTGGCCCAAAAACACTCAGCCGATGTTGATTTGGTATATCTTTAAAATGCAAGACATAATTTCATAATTTTTTTTTTTGAGTGTTTGTTTGAACCTTCGAGTTTTTTTTTTCATTACTTTTTGAAAATGATATCGGTCAAGTGGGCGCCGCCATGGTTGATGACCGTTTGAGCTTTTTTTACCGCGTTTGCAATCGTTTTGGCGAGAACTTCGGGCGATAAGTTCTCGCACTCTTGTCGAATATTCTCTTTGAGAGCTTCGAAAGTCTGTGGCTTATTCTCATAGACCCGTGAGTTCAAAAAACCCAAAAGAAAGATGTCTGGAATGGTCGAATCGGCGATCTTGCCGGCCAGTGCAAATCGCAAAAACGAGACATTAGGCGGCCCGGAAGCTCATCCTTCAAAATATCCATTGTCGCGCTAGCTGTGTATGCGGATGCACCGTCGTGTTGGAACCACATGTCCTCCAGTTCCAATTCATCAATTTGCGGTAAAAAATAACTCGTTGATCATGGTTCTGTATCGTTCACCAGTCACATTAACCATGTTACCCACGGCGTCTTCGAAAAAATTAGGCCCGATGAGACCTCCGGCGTAAATAGCGCACCATGCAGTGACTTTGAGTGGATGTAATGGCTCTTCGTGAATAATACGTAGATTCTCAGTGCCCCAGAAGCGCAAATTTTGTTTGTCTACGTATCCGTTGAGATGGAAATGGGTCTCGTCGCTCATGATGAATTTCGACCGAAAATCGTCCATTACGCCATGCCGGTTCAGGAGAGCGTGAGCGTAGTTCCATGGTTTGTCGACGTGTATTCTGCATCTGTTCACTTCACAAATATCAAATCGAGACTGACAGTTGCAAAAGTAATAGCATCTTCCAATAGGGAGATACATTTCGGAACACCTTGTACATAAATAAGTGCAGTCCAAGGCTCCTATACACAATGGAAAACTGTACTAAGATAATCATGTTTTGCTTTCAACTGCTCTTCATAATCGGAAGGAAACTTTATCTAATGACAAGCTTCATCTACTATAAGTTTCGCGACAGAATTTACTATTCCAGAAAGAGTACTCTGATGTACGCCTATATCTTTGCCAACGCCAACTTGAAATCAAGGATCTCCAACGTACGCCAAAAACATCCTCATCTTTTCTTGAGGTGAAATAGACCCTCCACTTGTTTCACTTTCAAAAGCTTAAAATACATGTATTTATGGTGCAATTCATTCGTACGAGTAAAGTCTTATAGTAATAACTTACCAATAAAGTACCCTCTTAACCACTCTACGTTTTCCTTCTCAAAACAGTAATGCATTTTAAAATTATAATCAGTAACTCTTCGATCCTTGAACACTTTTCCGGAAGTTCGATAAATAAAATCACCCGATTGCTTCGAAATGATACTCACTCCGTGTGGGAAGCAGAAAAGTACATACGAGTATATATTAATAAATTTTCAAGTTGTAATTCACCAACTTTGAAAATCATAAGTAAATAATAGCATAGACAATAAATTTTAGATATACTATATAGAGAAAATGAGTATGGTACTTAGTAGTTTTTATGCATGCTACAAAAATTATTTACTAGTGAAATTCATCCGAGAGTAGTAAGTACTATGCCTTCTAGTAAGTACTTATTTTTCAGCATTTAACTACTTTAATTGTATGCATATGAAAATAAGTATTTACTTAGAATTTGTCTAAGAAAAGCATTTACTAGCTTTTATGCATATGACCAATTGTCTTTTCCCAATTTATTTATAAGTTCATTGCTGCAAAAATTTAATTGCACCCGCGCAAAGTCAGAAAGATTGCTGGTATTACGAGTATATATGTATAAAAAAAAAAATATTTGGCGCAACAGCTCGCAACCACTCGTGTTATGTGCGTTATATTTCTTTACGAGTACACAAAGGCCCCTACAGCTTTGTGCCATATCCGAAGGGAAATTTTGAGAAGCATTTTCGTGACAACAATTTTTTTTTTTGTCAAGATAGGAAACGCTTAACTGGAGCACTCAGACGCAACTGGTCCATTGTACTAGTGACAACAATACTATCGGATGTTTGTCAGACGCTCGCGAAAAGTCGCAGTCGAAATCCGAGTTCACCTCGTCTATACTTGCTTACTTTAATCATGAAAAAGTAAGCGCTTCAACAACGTTTGCAAATTACGCAAATTTTTGTTATCAAAGTTCGCCTTCGGCTGCGACAATCTTACGTGCGCTAACCCCAATATTATCATTTTCAGCGGTGAAGTCAATTTTTGGCTCAACGGCTTCGTGAATAAGCCTTTCACGCAATGCAATTATGTACCCCCACAAAAATTTACTGTTTAGTGCGGGATTCGTGCTGGAGAAGTCATTAACCTATACTTATTCTTCTCAATGATGTTGGCAACAATCACCATCAATGGAGATTGCTACCGGTCCATACTGACTGACTATTCTTGGTATAAATTTGAAGAAGATGACTTGGAGCATATGTGGTTTCAAAAAGACGGCGCCACATCCCACACAGTTATGAAGTCAAAGTTTGTTGACTGTGTTATCTCCAGATATGGACCAGTCAATTTACGCATCATTCGTGTGAGTTGACGCCTCTGTAGGGAATGCTAACGTTTATAAAATATGTCAAGTTTATATCTTCCAGAATTTAATTCGAAATATAATGTCTAGATATCGCCTGGGTACCTAATCTTGTTTAAGCGAAACGCATTCAGCCATATTTCTGCCAGTTTTAACTTCTTTTTGATTCAACATTCTTTGAGATGAAACCGCGTTCAAGAGCTAAATTATAAATTGCAATTAAAAAAAAAAAAAAAATTATACCCCTTTTCATTCATCCATCTGAGTCAAACAGCAACCATCACAACTCTTGTACTTCAACACTTATACTTCTTTCCAGAAATCAAAACTGGGGATGTCAATAACAGAGTTATTAAAACCGATTAATTTTTACTTTTTTTTTTCTATGCATGTACGGAGAGCATAAAATTGCATGATGTGCACTGTTGACACTGCAGCCTTGCGCATCACAGTTTTTTTCGTTATATATGTGTCCGAAGTGGATAAAATCATTCTCGCTCAGTGTTTCATTTGGCATTGAAAGTCAAATTGCGAAAAGCAAGTCAAAGGGGATTTTTAATAGCAGCGACTGTGTAGCAATCAATATTCAACAAAGCATGTAATGTATACAGTCTATACCCTCGTTACACCTCCTAGTAATTTATTCAATGGTAACTTCTATTTGTCATGAAAGTGGATGGTTTTTCGCTCTTATTTGAGGATGCTGTGTTATACTGCACATAGCAGATTGCCTCTTTTGACATAAATTAGATACCGCGGAAACATCGTATACTTTTAGAATTCATAGCATCTATTGCTTATGGTAATTTATCTACACATGCATACTAGTATGTATACATGAAACGAATAGAGTTGCACTTTGTATCTCTATTTAAATTAGGTCTTTCATGCATCACACGTCTAAATTAGATATTATGTTAAACATATTAAAATAGCTGCACACATGAATTTTCAATGGGCTGCTAATCCTTTATGAGTGTTGCGGGGTAGGATGCTCAGGTGGACTCGCCATCCTTCTCGATCACCCGCCATTGACTCCAACTCATCAGGAGACTCCTAGACGGCTCCAAGAGAGATGTCGGACTTCATCCAACAATATTTTTCTGGGCCTACCGAGGCGTCGCTTACCTGATAGCACGGCAATCATGACACATCTTGGAAGCCGGTATGTGCACATACGCACTACGTGACCAAAACCATCGAAGCATAGAGAATAACTAATAAACTACAATGGAAAAAAACGTTTGGTATCAATTTTTGAGCAACTTTTTAAATCGAAAAAGTAGTGCAATTCGGCATTTAAATATAGCGCTTTCATTAAAAATAAATCAGCGAATTGATCGCTACTGCCCCAGGTATAAGACTACATTCAGTCTAGGGAAGCAGTCAAGTAAAATACATAGATGATTTTCTGGCATCGATGCATGCTAGAAAGCATCGATGTTTTACAATATATCTGATAAGTACTTACATCGATATGTTAAAAAAAATCGCAGACATAATAGAAATGACTGAAAATATGATCCTCCAACCAAGGCTTTAAAAAATTATGTCTTGTGTAGTGTTTTCCGTTTTTATTTATCCTTTGTCACGCCATGTCTCTAGAAGCAGTCGCTCCGCAGCGAAGTTGCCACTACTTCTTCTTCTTCTTCCTATTTCGACGAGGTTATGATCCGAAAATATTTAGATAGGAAATTGAACAGAAAAGGTAATCTACTAGAACGCGCCAAGAAAGCAAATGTAGCTCTTTATTCCTGTAGAAAGGCTATAGGTAGGAGCTGGGGTTTAGAACCTCAAATCACTCATTGGCTGTACTTGTCCATTATCAGGCCCATACTACTATATGGCGTGATCGTATGGTGGCCGGCTCATGGCAGGGCTGTCCACCTCACTTAACTAGCTAAGGTGCAAAGATCTGCATGCATTTGCATCAGTGGTGCACTGAGAACTACTCCCTCCGCGGCACTGGACATCTTGTTCAATATGCTACCTTGAGATATTTTCGGCAAACAAATGGCTGCCTGTACGGCCATCCGCCTAAAAGCCTCCGCTCAGTGGTCTAGCTATCGCTTTGGCCACTCCCCGGTCCTTGATCTTCTCAACTTCAAATACGAAAACACGGACTACACCCCGCCGATACTGAGATTTGACCGGAACTGCCGTACGAGCATCCTTAATCTGGATGACTGGGACACTTCCCCCCCTGTCAATGGTAGTTCGGTTCACTTCTTTGCAGATGGCTCTAAGACGGAAGGTCTTAGTCAATCATTAGCCACCCGAATATATAAAGGAAAAACGAATTACATCGAAATTTTTCCAACCACTGCACCAAAGAAAGGTTCAATGGACTTAGAGAAGTCTGAGTGCTCTGGGATTTGGGTTTCCTTTAAAAAAAAAAAAAAAAAAAACCGAAGCTGGTGTGGGTTGTGTTGTTTTCTACGAAAAGCTCAACCTGAGCATCTCTTTCCGCCTCCCTGATCATTGTAGCGTTTTCCAGGCGGAAGTCATGGCGATGAAAGAAGCCCTGTCCTGGCTGAAATATAATGTACTATATGTCAGGGATATTAGCATTTTCACTGACAACCAAGCGGCAATCAAGTCCCTGGAATCGTGCTCTTTCGCTTCAAATGCAGTCTTAGACTGCCGTTTGTCTCTTACGGAGATGACAGAGCAGTTCAACATTCTTCTATGCTGGGTGCCGAGCCACAGGGTCATTCCAGGAAACTGCAGGGCTGACGAGCTCGCCAGATAGGGTACCACTCTAAGGATTCTGCCTGACAGGCAAGCCCTGGGTATGCCCCTCGCTACATGTAAGTATCTACTAAAGCTGAACGCTATTAGCACGACCAACCTCAGATGGGAAAACAGCTCAACATGTCACATTTCGAAACAGATCTGGCCTAGGCTCAATGAAAAACGTAGTGCCGAGCTGGTTAAGTTAAAGCGAACTCATCAACAGCTGTGTTGTCAGTGTTCTCACTGGATACTGTCTTATAGGCCAACACGCCAAAAGACTTGGCCTCTCCTCCAACGACTTCTGCAGAAGTTGTAGCGACGAGGAGGAGGAGGAAACCATCCTTCACATCCTATGCACTTGTCCAGCCCTGTCGCATAAAAGAATGCTCCGTCTAGGGTCCCCTTCCTTGATGACCTCGGCGATCTGGCGTCCTTATACGTCATGAGCATCCATCGCTTTATCAAAAGCTGCGGTTGGTTTTGTTAGTCCCTGAGTGGCCTAATGGTTGAACCATGGTATCACAAAGGACCTTCACTGGTCTAAGTGTGTCTGCACTCTCGTGTGGACAGCCAACCTAACCTAACATAACCTAGATCCCAGATATTTGAACTGTTCGCATTTGGGAAGCACTGTTCCATTCAAATAAATGTCTGGAACAGGCCTGAGTGGATCAGAGAACGGGCAGCACAAGTACTTTGGACTAATGCAATATCGACATCCCTCCAAAACGTTCACCCACACATCAAGTGCTCAAGCAGATAGACAAGGACTGCATTAAAAAAGAAAGGACTTAAAACGCTTCCCTGATACCCGCCTTAATACACGCTCAACGATCTTCATTGTGACATCAGCTTGATCGAACGGTAGATATCACAGTTTCGCGTATCACCCTTTTCTTTGTACACAGCGAGAACGTAGCTTTCCCTCCATTGATTGGGCATTGGATCACCTTCTCATAAATTTGGAGATGAGAATTCTGAGCCATCTAAACCCGATGTCTCCCATCTCAGGGGCCCAACTCGTCTGGCCCAACCGCTTTCGTTGTTTGGAGTATTTGTCCGTAATGTCGGGTATTTCTTCACAGTAAATGGCTCTTGGAAAGTATAACTGGGGAAACAGTTTCTTTCTTTCTTTGGCATATTGGTGATGCCCCACATCCCACATATTTTGTGCTCTGCACTCTTGACTCTTCTTCCTCCTTTCATAATAAATACTAAAAAACTGTATGATCAATTGTACGTACGTATTCACGTATTACTAGATAAGATTTATTTGCGGCTAAAGATGCAGTTTATTAAATAATATAAATGTTTATTGCAAACATATTTTTATTCTTCTTCAGAATGCGACTTCATTATTGCGAATTTGTTAACATGTTGGGCGTAGTGCAGCTCACCATTTTTTAAGGAATTTGTAAAGTAAAAATATATTGTGTATTTGATAAGAAATAATTTGTTTCCAAATGCAAATGTTCATGGAAAACATATTTGTTTTTACTGATTTGCAATTGACACTGCAAACAAAATTTGCATGTATCTTCTTAAAAAGTAGAGCGAAGCACCCTTTGATTGGATTAAGGGCATTTGAATATGCCCTCTTTCGAGAACGTGAAAGTATTTTCTTCCATCCCCCGGCTCTGTAAGTCTAATTTTATTCTTAATGTTACAGAATATATAGATATAATTGAGTGGAATATTATATGCACTTTGTGTGGGGCAAATTATATTCTTAACTAACTCTTTCCTATCCTAAAAATAAAATAAAATACCCTTATGTTCATAGGGGCAACGTTTTATTTGACTACGAATAATACGTGTTTTTATGTTAAATAATATTATGATTGATTGTAAATTCAATTAGTGCACAGGATCAAACAAACGTCTACTACCAACCACATTTGTTTAGGATGTGCATACATACATAATTTTTCTCATTTCATTTTCCTCACAATCCCCCAGTAGCTGTATATAAGTATGTTTGCGCAAGTTTAACACTATATGTTAAGCTAAAAAGAAGACAAGAAGAAGGCTTATAAAAGCATGAAGGCGAAGAAATTTTAATGAATGCTTTAACAGCAATCGTGATACTTACATATAATGTACATATGCTGTCTTACCATATTGGCGGTCACAGAACTATAGCCATAAATATAATTGTGGGTTAAAATATCATATAACTATTTTCGGGGGTAAAGTTTACCCTGCACATACAACAAAACCACATCGAAGGACATTTCGGCAATGAAAGGCTGCTTCCCTAAATAAAATTTAATTTGGGTTGTTCCCGAATGAGCAGATGTAGTAATTTATTCATGTCGAACCCAAAAATCAAACTTTATTTTGATGAAGACAGTTGGTCAAATGAAATAAATGGGAATTTAAATAATCAAATGGAGAATAAGCTAATAAAGGTCTAACAGTGCCGATTATTTGAATTGTTCATATAGTTCATAAAAGCCTTAAAAATAAACAATGCGTAGCAATAATTTTTCTTTTCGGTTAGTGCTTTCTTATTAGATTAGATTGATTTTAATTCAATAACCATTAACAAATTCACAGTTCATTTAAAACAAAATCATATAGGTTAACAACTAAATAACATTTTACAATTTCATATGTATAAAAAAAAAAGAAAAAAAAAAGAACAAAAAATCGAGTTAAAGGTTTAAATTTTTTTCTACCTTACAAAAACGGTATAGCTTAGATACGTTCAATTCATTGAGCAAGGCTAAGGTTTCGTGGTCTGTTAGGATGTCCTTACCGAGAAAGTGCTTCTTGTTTCCTTCAATATTGGTCAACTGCCAACAAAATTGAGAAAGTCTTCTCTTTCCCCAAGGTTGCATAATATATGGGGATCCTCACGATGCAGTACGTAAGAAGTTCAGGTGAAGGAGCTCTCCTCGTAGTTTAAGCATCATAGAAATCTCGTCCACGTTGTGTTTATCCCGAAAATAGTTTTTCAGCCGAAGATCGCGACATAAACGATTGTAGTTCATCCTATACAGGGAACCCATCGCCTCGTCTAAGAATCGCTCTCTGTACTTTATGTCCACGGTTAAGATTAATTGATAAAGTACCGCTTTCCGGGTGCTAAAATCTGAGCTATTTAGATTTGAGTCAATACAACAAAAGTCCGCTAGCTCCAACCATACCGCGTACAAGCTGTCCCTATTATGAATTGTTTGGAGAACCACTTTCTTAGGCAACCGGTCGTTGTTCATATTGAGGGCTTTCAAGATATAATCAACTTGTAACTTGAGTGTTTTTATAAAGAGTGGCGACAATCATGTTTCCGACATAAACATGTAGTTGGGGGTGCTAATTTGTAGCCGAAATACTCGCTTGACAATGCAAACCCATACTTGCGCCCCATAAAACAAAATGGTCTTAGACGCTGCTTCAAAAATGTTGTACTTGCTACTGTGCGCAATATTTTTATTGACAAAACATGGTTTCCATGTGGCGCTGATAGCGCATTTAGTCTTGAGAAGTTTCATCGTCAAATGTCTTTTCATCTTTAATTTTTAGTGAAGTAAACGCCAAGGTATTTATACTCATTGACTAGTTCGATGCTCTCACCATTAAAATACCACGTATTTACCGATAGATTCAACAACGATGCAGGCGATTGATCATCAATTGAGAAAATAATGGCGTATATGCAAGTAGAACTATGGCGTCCGCAAAAAGCGAGGCCTTAATTTGTCGCCGACATACTCAATACCACCGGGGAAGGAATGAATTACGTCGTCGATAAACAGCGAAAATAAAGACGGGATTAAAGTACATTCTTGTCTCACTCCACATTTCGTGTGGAACCAATCAGAAAGTTCCTCACCATTTCACACTGCTGCCTGAGTTTCGCTGTAAAGATTTTGAAGAACTCTGCTGAACTTCCGAGACATTCCCAAGTTATAGAGCTTATGAACAATCGCATCGCGATCAACTGTATCGAATGCTGCCTAGAAATCGACAAAAAAGGCGTATAACGGTTTGTAATGTTTATAATGGTTTTTACCATTCCGTTGAAATGTTACTCCGTAGGAGAAAAATGTGGTCGATCGTGGATCAACCGGGCCTGAATCCTGCTTGGTGTTCGCCTAGTAAGTTGTTAGCTGCAGTCCGTGAGTTGATTCGAATTTGCAAGATCCCAGTAAAAATTTTATACGATACGTTTAGGAAAGAAATGCCTCGATAATTTGCCGGATCAGTCAAGCTTCTTTTTTTGTGGATCGGGAAGATAAGCACCTCCAGTAGAAGCATACTTATAAAATTCGGCAGGTATTCGATTCGACCCTGGGGCTTTACCATCCTTGAGTCTGCTTAAAGTTTCTATTAACTCATCCCGAGTGATTGGGGAAAGCAATATTTCGCAGTTGAAATCAGGTGTAGTATACTGAAATGTGCATCTATTGAGTACTGGGTTCGACAGGCTATTAAAATGAGCAAAAAGACGGTAAGGACCATACAGCTTCGCAGCCAATTTCCAAAATTCGGTTGCATTACTACAGAACACCAGCCGTTGTGCCTTCAATTCATAGCACGTTTTCTTTTTGCGCCTGCATAATGCCTTAAACGTGCTATTGGCATCCATATAGCGATTTTTAAAGAATCCTTCGTTGGAGTCCCGGAACGCTCGAAGCCACACAGAAAATACCTGTCTCGCTCTTAGGCATTCCACATCAAACCACAGCTCAGAAAATTGTTAACTTCTACTCCTACTAATGGTGGAGATTGGGTAAGACTCATTGATAATTTCTCCAACTTGACCGATATTGAATTCCTGTGCTTTATCCTCGTTCCAATGCAGTTAGTGTAGGAGCTTCATGTATTAAATTCGTTCGGGTCCACTGAATTCCAGTTGGAATGTTCTAATTATATGGAAGTGGTCAGAAAAGGGTACATGTTCCACTTTAATATCATTAACGTAAGTCACCCAATCACCTCCAATCAGACTAAAGTCGATAACACAGGTACCTTGTCTTCCCACAAATCTAAATTCGCCAGCTGTGTCCGATGCACTCGTAGCATTTTGAATTCGCAAATCAAACGAATTACACAATTCCCGTAACTTGGAGCCTCGAGCACTGCAAACATTATCTTTGGACTGCCGATCTATTCCTGTTTCGATATTTTTTGCACCTGCTTCCGTCCCCACTCGTGCATTTAAATCACCTATAATAAGCATAGTTCTGATTACTTATTATAATATGTCCAATAATTATTCAGTATTAATACAGAACTTATCCACCATGCTGCTACTCCTTTTATGAATGTCGCAAAATCGCATTTAAATCAACTTGTTGCATTAAACGGGCAACTGAATTCCTTCAATTGAACCAAGAACGAATTAGAGCGTATTAAAAAAAGATTCTGAACAAATAAATGTTGCCCAAATTTTATCTAACATTTCATTCACAGTCGCTGTTATATTGGCATACATATGTAATTAATGCTAGATTTACTGTGGTATATCGGAGTAGTCAAAAGCATAAGATCTGTTTTTTTACTTTCTAGGCTCCAAAGTTTATGCTTTTTTGTGCTCTTTCATAATCCTGCGTCAATTTTATCTGCTTTTGAATTTTCCAAAAAGTAAAGAAACACAGTTCGTGTTGTTTTAGGAGCCCTTGGGAGAGAATTTGATTCATTATGTCAATAACTGTACCCGCGGCTCTGCTCACATTTGAAAATGTATGTAGTATTATGCTTCCCATATTCTCAGCTCCAGGACAACGGACTAAAATTGTGTATGGTTTTAAATCTTTGATGATATTTACTTCAAAACATAAAATTCGAACAATTTTATGGAAATCGATGGAGCGGTTTTCACGTTATTTTGATTAGTAGCTATCTGCCTATTACATAAAGCTTATTCTACCCGGGTGAAACTGAGTACCATAGTTAATGGAATAATACTGCTTTATCAACACCCACGATCGTGACGTTAGAGCATTGGAGTTGAAGCAAAAACTATTAGAGGCACCTTTATTAAGTATTTATAGTCCCAATGCAGTCACTGAGTTGCACTGAGATGCAAGCAGTTTGGGATTTAGTGCGGTTTTGCTACAGTGTCAAGAAGATAAGTTCCTCCATTCAATATTCTTTTATTTAAAGCGCGCCACAGCCCCAGAATCCAAGTACCACTCTTATGAATTGGAAACTCTGGCGATTATACAGGGTGTCCCAGTTAAGCAGTATAATCATTTAAGAGCAGATACCTGAAGGCCGAACAAAAAATTGTATTGCGGGGGGGGTCTATTCTCACCACATTTGAAGTTATAGCCCATCAAAGTGGGTGACCTCTTATTTGGAGATGTAACCACTTTAAACGCTATAACTTTTAAACTATTATAGGTACAAAAAAAAGTTTTATGCATTTTCGAAATACAATTTAGTAGCGCAACACATAGGGTGCAGCTGTGCAGCTACAAAAAAGTTATTGCTTCTTAAACTCAAAATAATGAAAATTTGTTGTTCCATTTTTTCACTTAAAATGCATTGTTCTCAAAATATTTATTTAATATTTATTTTTTTTTTTTATTAAAATTGTATCCCTACAACTTTTTTACATACGATCAACAGAAGTTGTAGTAAAAGCCATTTTTTGTCAGATAAAAATGGTCAAAAAGAAGTGTAGGTACCTGCTGAATTAGTCTTAAAACAGAACAGTTTATGAAATGTTTATAGCAATTGTTCGAAGTGCCTTCCTTCCATTTGAATACACTTTCGAGCGGGTTTAAGCATTTCGGATGGCAGATTAACGAGCAGCAAACTTCTTCTCATCTCTTCTGAAACGGCACTAATTTTTTCTTGGAGCTCTTCCAGACTCGACATTTCTCTAAAATAAACTATTTCTTTCACAGCACCCAGAAGAAGAAATCCATGGGTGTTAGATCAGGAGATCTGGGTGGCCAAGGGTTGGGGCCAAATCGACCAATCCACTGTTCGTTAAAAGTATGGTTGAGGAACGAAGATACTTCGCTGCTGCTGTATATGTATATCTGTATGCACTTAGGCGGTTCAGAATCTACCTTACTGGAATAATATTTAAGATTGTGACTGATTGTAGGTCATTGACTCTTACCGTCAAGAAAAAATTGCTAAATTTTAGAATTTCACGCTGGGCTCTAGAGCTCCAAGATAAGGATTAAAAATATACTATATTATAAAATATAAGCAGTCAGTACGATCAATTACGAAAGCTTATGTCAACACTATTGCGAAGGCATTACACTGGCAGTAGGTTGATCATATACGTATAGCTGGAAAAATGATTCGCTCTGTTGGATGATTGAAATTACCTGTAAAATTAGGTAGTTGTGAAAAAGTCTATAACTCAGAAGCAAAGGCAAAATAACAAAACAAATCTCCTCAATTATGCGGGTACCACCCCCTGAAACCTACCATATGAGGTTCAAACCACTACACCAATCTTTTTCTCTCTCTCTGTGTCTATCTACAGTAGTCAAATTTAAGTTTAAGTTGAAAGTAGTAAAAGTACGAGTAGTAGGAAAATAATAAATGAATTGCTTTTGGTTGGCTGTTAGCAGAGGGTAAATTTGCCGATGACCTGGGCTCTTTGTATTCCTTCTTTTTTTAAATATTCGAACTTTCAGGATTTTTATTCAATTTTTCAGGGATATGAGAATAGTGAGAATATAGGAAGTGAAACAGTAGGGAGAAGTAAACAGTATAATGTAGAGCGATTGGGAATACTTTCACTTGTTACGTCTGTTAACATTTCCGATAGCAGATGCAACGTTAGACGTCTTCCTCTAAGTAATTTAAACTCGAGTAATTTCTCATGCAGTAACATGTATCATGTAAAAGTAAAAACATTTTTTTTAGCAAGTTCTTGGAACAATATTTATGTGCAATAATTGTATGAATTCGCCAAAATACTCCAATAAATTCAATAGCTAATTAAAATTTATAACAATAGAGTGAAAGATGACATTCGAAATTTAAATAATAATTTTTGCCTTTTAAGGTATTCTACAGGTATATTGGGTCAGCATGGCTTATATTGCACACGAGTCTAGCCTCATTAACGAACACATTGATTGAGATGACGGACGTTTGCATTTTTTTCACATACCTAAGAGTATAATCCATTCGTGTGGATTTATAGCGATTTCAGTTTTCGGCCGCATTTTTTATGAAAAGTCCTCAATAATTTTTTTTTTTAAGTTTGAATAGAAGTCTTATTGAACGTACATTATAGTTAAAGAATTCGATTTCTTTCTAAAATAAAACATATATGTACATATATATATCTATTTGTTTGTGTTTCCATTTACTACAAAAAATATTTGTATGTGGGGAAATGTAAACATTGCTTTGGGAGTAAATGTAAACATAAATGTTGGATACAATGTGCGCTGTATTTAAAAAAATGATGTTGCATAATAAATTTTAAGTTGCCAGTATCTTTGGAAAATATGGACTAAAAAAACACTGCCGCCACACATACTAGATGACGTTGTCAAAGTAGTGCAAGGTATGAAAAATAAAAACATAACTTTCAGAGCAATCCAAGACAACTTGAAGACTCCGTTTTATAGCTGTAAGCCCGATGAAGAATGTTACAGAAACTTTATGAAAAGACATCACACTATGCCTTAAGAAACCAGAGCTTCCACAAAAATGGCGAAAATATGTTGATGAAAACGTTTTTGCATCCAAACAAACTAAGAACAGTAGGACAAAATGGTGTTTCACTGAGTTACGCATCTGCTGATGATGATCTAGCCGATTTAGACTTGGGTGAAGAATGAAATCAAAATAGGTCAGATGTATAATATAATAATGATGACTTCAAACAAATTCAAGATTTGCATGTGGAAAAATATATTTTAGCGTCGTTCAAGGGCGAAAAGATGAACTCGATATCTCTTAAATACGTATGCCGAGTAGAATTGGTAAAATTTGGACACACACTAAGAAAATGTTCAAGATCTAGCTGCCCTAACAAAAATTCATAAAAGTATCTTAAGTATATACCATATGCTTCCTTCGCGGAAGGATACATTAGAGTATGACGGGACCAACATTTGAAAATTCGTTCCAGTCAAGGAAATTAACTGATAAATAATACTTTTTCTCTTAAATAATTTGTTGTACCTTTACATTATCAGCTTTTTATAAAAAATTCTAGTTTAGCAGTATTTTTAATTGGTTCTTCCTTCATAAACATATAACTTGGAGTAAATGTAAACATTGATTTTATGATATTTTCTCACAGGATAATACTAAATAGTGAGTCGTACGAAATATACAGAAAAAAAAAATTTCCATTGGACAAAATCACAAAAAAATTAAATCCAACTAACTATTATCTCCCCAGACAAAATATTCACGGACAAAATCTCCAGCGAAACAAGCTTTTTTGCAAAAATCCCCACAAAATCATCAAATCTCCAGTGGCCATGAACATGTACTTATACATCATGTACCATGTGCATGTAGTTTTCAGTAAAATCCTCACGAAACTCTCTTCAGTATTGTAATAACGATGAACAGTTTCATGAATAAACAAAAAAATACGAATAAAGTATTTTTTTTGATTTGTGCGCATTACAGAACTATCATTTTGAAATGAATACCGTTATAAATATTAATATTATTTTTTGTAAACTTTTCCTTTTTGTTTAAAACATTAGCAGAAGCTTTATTTTGCCCGAATTCTTGTTATATATTATACTAGCTGGTTGTACCCGCTTCGCTGGGTCTTTAAATTCGCGATTTCAAGTACACTTCTTTAGAGCACTCTCCGTTTTGTCATTCAAATAGTTCACCCGCTAATCCTTTATGAGGGTCGCAAGGGTAGGATAATTAGGTGCACTCTCCATCATTTTTGAACCTCTGCCGTGGACTCCAACCATCTGGAGAAATCCCTAGACGGCTCCAAGAAAGATGTCGGACTTGATCCAACCATCTATTTATAGGCCCACCGAAGGGTTGGTAACTTGATGGTGCGGCAATCATGACACGTCTTGGAAACCAGCTGGGGACACGCTCTGCGCGACGAAACCGTCAAAACATAAATCCTTCCATTCGAAAAAGTAGCTGCTCTACATTGAGTGCCTCGCGTACTCTGGTGTTACGCAACAACGCGAAGGAACCTCTTTCAGCAGCTTGTATCGGCGACTGTAGGTGAGAGTTGGAACATATACCAAGTTAAAAACCGATAATTAGGTTTGAACACTATAGGTAAGTTCGGCCTTCCTTATAACAGATTGACCAAACTCTCTCAAAATTGGTCCAACTTGACCATTTCTACAGAATAACTCGACATTGCTTTTTCCATCACTCGTGAATAAGACCCCGAGATACTTAAACGTATCAAGCTGCTTCATTGGGACTCTACAAACATGCAGAGTGTACTGAAAAGGCGTTATGGAAACAATCAATACTTCCGACAAACGACCACGGATGACTAAATCATCCCCAAAGAGAGGATGACTAATCCTTAAGTCCCCCACTTTGCAACATTCTCTGCCACAGCTGCACTACAGCATCCAGTCCATATATGCAATGAAGAGGCGAGGTGACGAAAGGCACCCTTGGCAGAGTCCAACTCCCACAGTGAAGGGTATTGATTTACCACAATTTACCCGAACACAGCTTCTATAGTTTGTATATAAATATTGCGTAGTCCTTAATAAGGAACTCCAGAGTTTGCCTCGAGGAACCCTAACACATACTTTCGCCAAATACACAAAACAGGTGTATACAGGTTCAGCATACTCCCAGGTCTTCTCAAGAATCATTCTGAGAGTGAATAACTGGTCGGTTGTGCTTCTGCCGGGTCGAAAACCGAAACCATTGCTCTTCCGCCAAACTATCCTCAACCAGAGCTCTGGAACGCATTTCTAGCACCTTAGCAAAGACTTTTCCACGGGGACTTAAAAGACATACCACCTTTAGTTGATTCAATCTCTTTTGTCCCCCCTTTTACAAAGAAGGACAATCATCAGGTTTTTCACCGCATTCCTATGCCACTTTAATGACACGTGAGAGCCATTGCACTCACTCTTTACCAAAAGTATTAAGCATTTCTGGCCCGATTTCATCCACATCGGTAGATTCGCCAACTTTTAGTGATTTGATCGCCAAATTCTCGAGCATAGGTCTGTCATCTTCCTGATAACATGACTTGTTCGGGATTGAGCAATTCTGAAAAGTGTTCGCTCCATCTCCATCGCTCATTGGAAAGCAGTATACCATCGTTGGTTTTGACTCCTTTCACGACATTCAACTTTCTTCTTCTGATCCGGCGGACGGTCTGCCAGAATATTTTATTTACAGATATGCAGTCACGTTTCAATGAAATAGTTTATTACATTTGAAAAACACGTATAATTACTTGAAGCATAATATTTCTCGGCCTTATTTCGCTCGGCGTTATTTCACGGCACCCCTTCTAAAAGGTAGGAAAATAGACTTAAAGTATGAGTATTTAACTTGGAATATACTGCCTCCGCCACCCTGTTAATAAGTTATTTTAAATCTATTAAAACATTCTAAAATGTGGACAAATCCAACGATCAACAACATCTCATCTAATAAAATGGAAACATGCATATGTATAATATGTACATATGGTCGCGTATATTGCCAAATCTCTTAATTGCAAGAAGGTTTGACATATCCTAATTAATAAAATTTAAAATATCCTAATTAATAAAATTAACAAATGTTGTAAGTTAGTGGTAGAGCAATTTCTAATAGAATCTTCCCCGGCAAATGCAGACCATAACAGTGAAAACCGCATCCAAATCCCTTCAGTGGTTCCCGAGATAATCGCAGTCATTCACGTTTTGGAGACTTCCTTTTATACGATGTAGTTTGTTTGATGAACATGAATATGCGTGTGCTCCACTGGTGGGCCATTGATTGCAATGACCCACGCATTTCTGTGATATTTTTATATCTCAAATAATTAGATTTTTGCTTATTATTTCTGTTATAAGAATCATAGAATAATGATTTATACCTTAATCTCTTCAGCAGAAAATGTACTAATCGAGGAATTAAGTCATATTCAAATCAGTTCAGTCATTTCGTAGTCATATGTGTGTAAAGCATAGAAAAATTATTTTTGTCATTAAAAAAAACATATAAAATGGGTTTAAGAGCCCAATAACGGATTCAGGATAGTAAAATGTATCCTAAGTTATACCACTTCTTACGACAAATCGATTGATATATATATTGTTGAGGTACCGTTACGTCCTTAATCCCTATTCGCGTACAAACAGAAAAAATGCGTTCTCTTTTATAGATGTAGAGATTATTACTACTCGTTTTGGATTAATTTTGAAAACGGACATTTTTTTAAAACATTACAAACGAGAATTACATATTTACTTTGGGGACAACATTTTATGAAACATAAACCAAGTATCTCCAAAAGAAACATCTTTCTTTTGTAGATATTGAATAGGGGATTTTAGCCCTGGGATTCTCTCTTTAGGGATTTTGCTACTGGAGATTTCAGTTTGGGGATTTTGGGTTTGGGGATTTTCTCTTGGAGATAATGTCTTTGGTACTTGTTTGCATTTATCCTAACACAATTTTAAGTATCTTGTATAATGCTGAAATCGTCGTTTACTTTTACCTCTGGACTAAAAAAAAAATAAAAATATTCTGGGTAAATGTAAACATACTATAATGTAGCTTAGTTATTCAACTTTCGAAATAAATTTTTCAATCCATAATAAAGAAATAAAATACATTCATATTGTTATTGATAGATTTAAAAAAAAAAAAATGTTACGCCAATATTTAAAAAAAACTTGAATTTTTTTACAATTACCCACATTGGCTCTATATTTTAGATTTTAATTGTTAATTTTAATTCATTTACCAGAGCATTTATACTTTTCAAATTTAGAGCTTACCTTACGAGTAGTTGCTGTCTACCCGAGTTCAATAATCCCGCCATATTCAAGCGATCACTCAAAACGATCTTTCAATTATTATATTGATCTCCTACATTTGAGAGCCCTGTTGGTACTTATTAAGTTAATTCTAGTCTGCACATTGAAAATTGTCATAATCTCCGTTTCTTCTTAAAGGTGGCATTTAAATGTACTCAGCACGGGTACCAGATCATGAAATGAAAGACGTTCTTCATTTCTCCGAAGTTACGCAGAGTGCAAATGGTTGGCAGACCTACTCGATGCGGTATAAGCTCTCGTATAAGCTAGTCTAAGCTAGCCTTATCTTTATAGACCAATTCATTGAAATGAATCATTTCTAGTCTTGTAACATCCTTCCAAAGAATAATTTTGATAGACGCTCTTCGATGTGCGAACGATTTTGATACATATATTAAAAATATATATCATATGTATATAGTAAAAGTTGTGCAAGTCGAATTTTATTTCCCAGCATCATACTCAGTCTTTACCTACATATACAAAATTCGTTGACTGTATTTACTCAAATTGTTTACAAATAGAAAGTAAGGGGAAAAGTCCAAACTTGAATAGGAAGGAATAGTTACAAAATCGCCAAATTTTAAATTTTGAGTAGTAAAATATGAAATTTTAAAATTTAGAAATAATAGTCAGACTTTTGCAACAAAAGTAGCATTGTAGCCATGCTACTGAGTACACGTATCGAGATTTGGTTATCTCTCATAACATTGTGTATTCGTAAGTGGACGTAAGTACCTGAAACATCAGCACGACCAGGAACCCAGCACTAAAACAGATTGCAATCATTCGATATTCCGTTCATGGATACACTACAGTGTTTTACCTATTTTGATTGGATTGTGATTTTATAGTTGGCTGACAGACAAATAGCAGCTTCACGAATAGCCGTAACTTTCACTTGGAAGAAATACTATTCGGAATGATTTATATTTGAATGATGATTAAGGTTAAGATGTTGGTGCACCCTCGCCGTGTACATTGCCTCTCTTGCTATTTTTCATTACCGCACTGCCGATTTTTCAAAAACTTTAGTTTTGCAATGCCTAGTAAAAAATTGCATGAATGAATTCCTTTCATTGTAGCAACTCGAAAATCCAAATGCCTTTCTAGATTTGATAAGGCCATATCGTACATCAAAACGAACGACCGCAACCATAAAAATGATTGAAAAATCGTTATTATACGGGTTTCAATTTAACAAATAGCATTTCGTAACACAGATTTGCTTGCGAAACGCAATCAGATCATCATCCCTTTTTTTTATTTCAGACCATAAAATAAAACAAACACTTTCTTCTTGTAGGTGAATGGTGAGTTGACTCTGGGAGAAAACATTGCAGACAATGGAGGACTTCGAGAAGCCTTCTATGCCTATAAGAAGCATGTGAAAAAATTTGGAATGGAAGAGAAATTGCCGGGACTTGAGCAATACAGTCACGAACAATTATTCTTTATTTCATTTGGGAATTTGTGGTGTGAAACACTTACACCAGCAGCGAGTCGCTATGCTCTTGAAGATTCTCATTGCCCCGGTAGCATACGACTGAAAGGAGTCCTTTCAAATTCGGAAGAATTTGCGAGGACTTTTAAATGTAAACGTGGATCAGGAATGTTTCCAGATGGTAATAAATGTAGAATATGGTAAATTTGTGTAAAATATGTGTTCTATATGCATCTGCATGAATGATAAGTTTATATATTATATTATATCTACTCGTATAATGAGTGATTCATTGCGATAAAATGTGTTTAAAATGAATGATAACATACATAAATACATACTTACATATGTACATATAGTGAATAAGAAACACTTTTTTAACATTGAACAATTTTCTCGCCCTGTCGCATTAACTTTAATAGAGTGTTCTTTACTAGTCAACGTTTTTATTTGAAAAATAAATATATGTTTTAGAAAGGAGTTACCGTGTTTATGTATACAGATTTACGATTTTCAGGATATTGCAATTATTAAGGAGAATCACAACCAACTATAGCTTGGTTTTTTTTTAAGAAATCTTGATTCACTAACGAATAATTACACATCTGAGTGTTGAGTCGCAGCGATGATGATGACCATTTGAAAATGTTGTGCTTTTAGCAAATACCCAAACCAACCTGTGTTATCTTGATTGCCATATCTATAGGTATGATTGTTTTTTTTTTTTTTTTTTGTAAAGCTGTTAGGCATTTCATCGCGGGGGGTTTTAGTCTAATGTATTCGACTAGCGCATGTTTGCATTTTCTTGCTCTGCATTTATTGTATTTCGCCTGTCTGGTTCTTTCCTTTCTATTTCTAAGGTTCTAAGAATCTTCATTATATGCATTGTACTCCCAGCGTACGCGTCCCATGCCTCCTGGTTTTTTAGCATTTCGCCAGCGATGTTTTCTGGCGCCAGTGACTGGGCGAGTTCACTCCTTAGTGCATTCCTTTCGTCAAGTCGATAAATCTTGGGTGTTGAAAAATACGTGTTCTGCATTTTCTATGCAGTTAGTGCAACACGGGCAGTAGGAGCTATTGTTGCGTATATACTTAAATAAGTACAAACGAAAACATCCATGACCCTTTAGGAACTGCGTTAAGTAAAAATCAAGTTCTCCATGGCGCATATTAATCCATGGCGGGATTTGGTGTATGAACCTATTCTTGCTATTCTCTTAGGCTTCCTGTTCTATGTAGCCGTTTTTCGTTGGCCTCATTTCTTTCTCTTCTTGCGCAGTACTGACGTTGCTGTTCCAGAATATCTATTGGGAGCATTCTCGCTACCACGCAGGATGTATCGCTAGAAGTATGGCGAAATGCACAGCTAGCTCCCAATGCATCTCGGTACACAGATGTGATATGTGATCTGTATGTTTTAATTGCCATGGTCCCTGTCAAAATCGATGCGGATTATAGGATTATGAACGTAACCACTCAAGCCAGCAGTAACCTACGGCTATGTCTGGCCCTCCTATGTTGGGCATACTACGCGCTAGTGCAGCACTTGCTATTGAACCGTTTCGGCCTACGTACTTAACGTGATCTTCAAATGAAAGTCGTATCTATCATAATGCCTAGATATTGTATATGCGGTTTAGATGTGATATCATGGCCGCCGATTGTTATGGTGACAGTTGTTCATCACAACCCTAAAAATGCATTTCGACTACAACATAAAAGTTTTCAAGATGGAAGAAACGCGTCTTCCCCGGATTGTCGCTACGTACCCATTCAACAAACTGGCAGATCAAAAGAGCTGGCAGATGAAGCAGAATGTGAGCTAAACATGGAAATAGAAACGGTGCACAACATCAAGGCGGATCTGTACAATATCTTAGAAAACGTAAACAGCAAGCTTCATTTCGCTTTTATTGATCAGGCAAAGTCCTCAATTTATAGAGAGTTTTACTCAAAGCTTGCACGTGATTTGAGTGGAAGGAGTTATTTTGCAGAACACTATGGGACGGATGCTATATCGGTTATTTTTAAAGCACGGGGAGAACTTCTACATCTCAATTATGTACCACATCGAGTCAACCGACCTGTACAATTTTCACTCTGCAATATGTCGGCAAGAGAAAATATAATGCATTTTCTATGAGTTTGTCCAATTCTGAGGGAGCTAAGGAGACTTTATTTCGGCCAAAATCAACTGTCTACGGGGGAAGTACACTACATTTTAAATGGGAATAATTGGAACTGTTTGTACAAATATTTAAAAGCGGCCTTACAATATCGGCGTCAAATCTTAGATGAAGTATTTTGGAGAAATTACTTTTTCTTCACTAAAACATAAAGATGTATTAAGCATGTACTTATATTTCATTTACAAATTGTCATTCTAGCAGACGGCTTTAGCCATGTTATTTAAAAGGTTTTTATCTTATTACTCATGTAATAATCTAAATTATAAATGAATTTGAAATAAATCTTATATAATAATATAAACATAATCTAAATGGTGACAGTTTCTACCTTTTTCCTACTGCTTATCAAGACCGCTTCCGTTTACTGCTCCGCCAGTGTTAGACCAACTGAGGTAAGCTATTTTCTTATTATCCTTATTGTCCCATTGATTATCTGTTCCACCTCCTCCAACAGTTTAGCTGTGCCAATAACGGCGACGTCGTCCGCAAATCCCTCTATTTTGATTTCGTCGGGTATGTACAGTGATGGATTTAGTGCAAGGCACACTAGGCACCCTAGGGCATCACCACAGAGACTTTTTTTTATATTTCGGTTAAAAATTATGCGTTTGCAGATGACTTTTCCCCTTACTTTGTTTCTTCATAAATAAATTATTCCATCTATCCTTTGAAAGTGAATACATCTAACAACAAAAAGAAAAAAACCAGGGCACTGTTCACATTAAGAAAACAAAAAGTTAAATTCGGCGGTGTATAGAGCTACGGTGCAGTTGCGATGCCGCTGCGGTGCGGCTGCGGTGCTGTTGCGATACCGCTGTGATGCCGCTGTGGTGTCGCTGCGGTGCGGCTAAGGTGTGGCTGCGCCGCAGTAGCGATATCACTGCGGTGCATATGCAGTGGGGTTGCGATCCGACTGCGGTGCCGTTGCGATGCGGCTGTGGTGCAGTTGCGTTATCGCTGCGTTGCCGTTGCAGTGCAGCTGCTGTGCGGCAAGTTTATTCATTCATTCTTTTATTCAAACAAAACATTTTTAACATGACACTACTAGATATTAAAGTCTTATGATAAGTATCGAGACAGGATTTACAAAGATAATATTAACAAAGATGAAAAATGAAAAAAGAATGGAAAAGGATATTTTTATCCGTTTTATACGTAATCAATATAAATTGAAAAGAGTAAATTTGAATGAGTTCAGGTATATGCGTATATAAACGATTATCTGGATAAAGGTCAACAAAAGAAAATAAATACAAAATAGATGTTATATGGCTTGAATCTCTGTTAGATAGATGTGAAAATAGCTTTCTCTGAAATTTGGGCGGTAAGCATGTTCTTTGCAATTCAACGAGAAGTCTATTCCAAAGTGAAATTGCTGCGACGAAGAATGATCAATCGTGTGTGCGAATCGGGGCAGGATTAAGCGCATACTCCTACTGAATTGGGCGAATAATAACATGGGACAGTTATTATGAATAATGCCATGCAGCTTCAACAAGTTACGGAAGTCATAGTAATCGTTAAGACAGATTCCTAGTAGAGATGTCCTGAGATGCGAGACACTAGTATATCTCGGTATATTAAATATGCAGCGGAGACAGTCATTGAATGCTACATTTATTTTATGCTTGCATTCGTAGTCTAGAGTGGCATATACAGAGCAGTTAAATGAGAAAAAGAGCATAATAAGGCGTTTAACTAAACGCAGATTTACATTCGGGAGAAGGAAACCAGCAAAGCATCTCAAACTACGTAATCGAGAGTATATTCTCCCAATTGGCGTCACAACAGCTTAACTTATGGTTTATCGTAAATCCAAGATACTTCACCTTGTTTATATAAGGAATAATTTCGCAATTAAGAACAATGTGGGAAATTATGTAGCTCTTACTTCTCTCCTTGAGTATAGCATCGCTAGACTCTATACCTCTAGTATTCAGTTTAAGCTTGTTGAGATTTGACCGGATTTGAATTCTTTCTAGATCTTCATTCATCCTAGCCTAGCCGTCAGGCCTACTGAACGACATAAGTAAATCAGGACGTCGCGGTCGTCCGCGTACATTTGGATATTGCAAGAGGCTATAGAGTCCGGAAGATCATTAATATACAGTGAAAATAATAGCGGTCCCAGAACTGAGCCCTGTTGTACTCCTATATTTACAGTAAGTGGCCTGGAAATTCCACTATCAGTATTGACTGTTTGAACCTTGCCTTTAAGATAATTATCTAACAAACGAAGAGCTGTACTAAAAAATCTGAACTTATTCTTTAATTTCGACATTAGTGTTGAGTGATCGATATAATCGAAAGCCTTTAAAAAGTCTAAAAGCAACAGTAGGCCGATTTTGTCTGAATCAAGTTGCATGCGTAAGTCCGTAGTGACTTTAATAACTGCTGATTCACAGCTATCCTTATTTCGAAAGCCAGATTGAAAGACAGAGATTATATTGTTGTTATTCAAGTAAATAAGCATTTGACTTTGAATTATTTTTACAAAGACTTTCGAAAGATAGGGCAACAAGCTTATCAGTCTGAAATCCAATGGAAGAGTGGGACTCACTTTTTAGGAACTGGGATAATTTTAGCTGCCTTCCAGTGTGTCGAAAACGTACTACTTGAAATGCATACGTTAATAATATAGAGCACATACCATGCAATTATAGGCAAAATAAGTTTAATGAACTTTGGTGATATATTATCGGGGCCTACAGCATCAGATTTGACAGAGCGAATGGCATTTAAACAAACTTCGATATCAATACAGTTAGAGGAAAACGACGCATTTAGATTAGTGTTATCCGAGGTGAATTTAGGTATGGAAGAACTGGCGAAACTTGGGACAAAGTGATACATCATAACATCGGGGCTAAAAGAGCACTTGGACATGTTTTTAGTCCCAAATATGCCTGCATCTCTTATGCTCTTCCACAGTTGCTTAAAACCAAGCGATGGATCAAGCTTTTCTAGCAGGTACGACCGCTTGGATGAGCGGATAAGAGTCGTGACCTTATTCCGAGCGAAACAGTATTGCCTTCTATTGTACTCGGACGGAGTATTGTCTGGGATCTCACCACAGTAGCGTAAACAGCGTGGGCTTGATCTGTTTAGAAACATGACACGTTGAGGCATTTTCCCATCTGTGGTTGGTTGATGAAAATAGCATCCAGTTTTAGTAGATGTTTACTCAGAATCCATACCCTGCCTGGCGAGCTCCTCACCTCGGCTTGTTGAACTGCTCCATTATTTCCTTGAGAGACAATGGGCAGTTTAAGGTGACATTTGAAGTGAAAAAACACGATTCCAAGGACTTGATTTCTACATGTAGCAAAATTGCAGGAATTTCTGGTGTTAGTGCCCAACGGAGTGGCGAAATTCCTGCAAAATGCAAAGCTCTCCGCAGCACCATAAGAGTAGTAATTATGTCATCGGTTAGCAGTGATGGATTTATAGTAAGGCACACTAGGCACCGGACTAGGGCATCACCAAAGACGGTGCACCAGAAAAGATATTACTTTTTTTTCCTAATTTTCCTTGAAAGTGAATACCTATGGTATATCTAGCAACAAAAAGAGGAAAAATAGGGCACCAAAAACTTAAATCCGGTGGTATATATGTATTGGTATTATTATATTGGCACATTATGTACATAGATGTAGGTGTATGGTTGGGGAGGTACCAGTGCAAAACTAGGAATCTAGTCGATGGCGTACTTGATTTAGAGCACTTCCTCTAGTTCAACTGCTTTGATAAACCGAAGTATCTAAAGTTTATCTAGCGGAGGTAGATCCATCTCTTATAGAAAGTAGGCTCCTAGGCGTTGTCTTCTTTTATGGATTAGTGCTTCGCATTCCACAAGAAGATGTGCTGGTGTTTTGTCAGGTCCCTGCAGAATCTGCAGTGTACATTCCCTTCTATTCCCAGCTTCCTAAGGTGCTCTTTGAGTTTGTAGTTAGCCTGCCTGTCAAGATGCGAAGTCGATTTTTGCTAAATCTTAGGCAGGTTCTGCTTCTTTTCTGGTTGGAATTCCCCAGGATTGTTTTCGCTTGTCTCAATACGGGGATATCGTCCTCTCAGGGCGTATTTTGTGAGCTCCTATCCCGCAAAAAACGTCCCCGCCCAAGAAACAGGGCGTCTGAGCCGTTTTATGCTACTTCATCAGCTGCTTCATTTCCTTCCTGAACATTTTTTCGTTTCGTCCGTGTACCATTTAATATTATGTTGTTTGAATTGGTACTTATCAGACCCACTACTATAGTTCCTTTCATTGCTCAGCTTTGAGTAAAATTTTCTTTCAAAGCTGTATTTCTTGAGCATATCGTCTCTGGGCCAGTCCAGAAGTGGCACCGATGTGGATAGGGTTTCTTGTTCTTTGATTGCGATTTCTTTTCTTTTCCCGACGCCCTCTTGGGTTATTTTTAATATGGTCTTCTTTGTGATTCTTTCTAGCACAATGTATAGCGAAGGTCGTCCTACGATCAGTTCTAGTGCTGCTGTGGGACAGGTTCTCATGGCTCCTGTTATAAAAATTCAAGCTAGTCTCTCCGCTTTGCTTAGGGGTGTCCTCATCGTGTTTAGCCTTGTTTTGTTGACCCATGCTACTACACCGTATGTAATGATGGGTCTGGCTATCATCCTGTACATCCAACACAGCGCAGCGGGGCTGTAACCCCAGGTTATACTTGAGATGTTTCTGCGCTCTACAAGTGCTCTAATGTTTGATTACCATAGCTTCTTATCGGCTTATTGTGTTGGTTTCTTGTCCCAAGGCTGTCTCAATAGTCCTAGTTCTCAGCATCTCAAACATCCAATATCTTGTGGTGTGGTTTACTGCTTTCATTTCGAGGCCCCTCCTATATTTGCGCAAGACCAAGGTATATTTTAAAAGAACATGGTCATATCTCATATATAGTAAGGGCAAACAAATTGTACTCGTATGCAAATGGGAAAGTAGAAGCAGGTAAACAAGGTCTTTCGAAAAGGTTGCGCTAAATGTACATGTTCTTCCTCACTTTGAGGTAAACAACAAATTCTCATTAAACGTTTGTCCGATTGCTTATCATTTTCGCTTTTAACGAGTGAGATAGTCTCATTCGAATGTATCTGAATATATTGTAATGCTCATGCTAAGGTTGTTGCGGTAAATTTGACCACAACAAGGACCACTTTACGCATCTTCCTTCGCTCCCTCTTTTCTACCGTTGTTTCGGCAATATTCTGGGAAAGTGGAGGGTAGCCATGGTCCCATCAGCCATAGGCCCACTTTCACGGCGTCCTGCCTTGACAACCATATAGGTGCACAGAGGACGATGACCCTAATCGAGAGAGTGAGAGAGAGAAAGAGAGAGCATGGAGGGAACGGACAGTTTCCTGAGAACACACGCGTGACGAGCCACGAAGATCAGAGGATCAGCGATGGCAAAGAAGATAGATTGGAGCGCCCTGATGGATTACCCACATTACAATGGGCCGAGACAATACAAAGGACAAAATCAGCGTGATACATATATAGTAACACAAATGCAAGGCGAATTAAAGGGACAACGAGGCTGTCCCAGAACATAAACACCACATTGGAGTCCCAGAACTGCAAACACACACAACATCGACTACATAAACGCATTATACACACTAGACAATCTACAACAGACGAGAAGCTCTCTATGGACTGAGGAAGGTTCGGACCGGACCCATCAATGGCTGAGAGCCCACCCTAACCCTCGAGTTACTGTATGGAGTGGCGTAAAGGTTCGCTTCCCATCCCCAAATCTGCGCGGAATTCTACCGAATAGATTAGTTTGAATTACGCTAGTTTTAGTTATTCTTTCCTTGTTTTGTTCTCCTCCCTTATTAGCGCTGTTTAATGCAGAATGGGTATTGTGTGGCTCGTCCTGCAACTAACCTGCATAAGTCACCTTTTTCTTTTTATTTGTGGTGGGAGAATGCCCACAGTAATTGGTTTAGCTTACAAGGTAATTCTCACTTTCTGGTTCTTAAATTGTCAAATTGAACAGATCGGATTGTCGGGAAAGCCGAACTCGGCCGAATTCAGAACCAGTGGAATGACTGGAAATGAAAAGAAAGAAAATAACGTTGGTTTAAGAGTGGTTGCACATTTAGGCAAATTAGCGGAGTAGGGCACACGCAAGCCCCTCTTGACCAAATAGCTGAATGAGCGGAAACGCATTAGGGTGTGCGTGATAATGACACTATCCGAGTAAACTTAGTACTCAGCGGTCAACCCTTCTTGGTTAATCAGCAAATGGAAAGGAAGTTTTTTTTTGAGAGCAAAAAGTGAGAAATGTTGTAAAGGTAGAGGACAGGAAGAAGGAAGAAAAAGGAAAGGTGTGACAAGACGGAAGTTACAGGATGAGAGAACTTGGAAACATACAGAGAGGAAACCATCGTCAGAACGGGATGAAGCGATTAGGAGGAGATCAAAATAAGGGCATTCAAAAGACAGATAAGTTTTGTGTAGTTTTTTTTTTTTCTTCTTTTTCTGAATTCGCGTTTGGTATACGAACTTTGTCTTTCGTAATTCGGTAGATTTCCGTTCCGTGCACCTTTTTATTTTCAGCGTTACTGTACCACCCACCATTTTTCCCTCCCAAAGGCTTTTTTTCTTCGTACATTATTATTATTATTATGACTTTATTAAATCATAAAGTAAATTACAAAGTTAATATATAACTAGCACAAACCCGAGGGTTTACGGCTGAATTTCTTCGTAAATATAATCATTTACCCGGTCATAATTGAGTTTTCCTAAACAAAAGAAATTATCTGGTTGACATAGCTGTAGATGAACAAACTTATTCAGCCTTCCTACCGCTAGATGCTTCATTAAAGCTTGAGGTAACTAGAAATTCCTCTACTGCCTGGATTGCAGTGGAAGAACGTTTTTTCGCTAAAATCTTAAATCCAACTGAAATATGTACAACCCCAGCGCAGTAAATTTTAAGATTTCCATCCGTGGAGTTGACATTCAAACCTCATGCACATCGGAAGCTGTAAGTTGTTTACAGAACTTGAGAGACGAAAAATGTATCTGGTGAAATAAGGAACTGGAAACATGTGCTACATTTATTTAGTAAATGGTTGCGGGTAAGCAGGGAACATAATGCTTTTTTGAGGGTAGATATCTAAATATTTATCCAGGGCGTGTAACAGGAGCTGCTGATCATTATAAAGGAGATGCGGACTTTTTAGTAAAACCCCAAAAACTAAAACAAAACAGATACATCTATCGGAACAGAAGTTGTATACTCTCTTGACCTGTTGTCCTGCAATGCTGATGTTGATGAGCTTAGAGAAAGACTTAGGATTTTAGATTTGGTGGAGTTAGTCCTCATGCCTCCGAGTGTGCTTCTGCCACCAAACCAGTGGTCATTTGGCGCAGGTCCATATTCTATACGATAGTAGCCAAAAATCGTCAGCATAAACGAGGTGTATGACATAGGTTGTAAGGGTCCATTCCTCTCCTCGATCCCTATCTTCTCGCGATGGAGAGGCTAATCTATTTCCTACGAACCGGGTGACTTACCGAGGAGAATAACTAAATCTAGTCTGAGTTCAGCTAGATGTTTTCCCACAGATCGGTTTGACTGAAAGGGAGAATTTAGAGACCAAAAGGGGATCAACCAAGGCACGGTACGACGCGCCGAGGGCTCCATGGCTGGGGGAAGCTCAGTCGCGAGCTGAAACTTTGAATACCCGAGGACCTTTATTTAAATTAGTCATACCTGCATACAGGGGTTGAGTGCAGGTGGACATCTTCTCTCAACTTACTCGTATGATCAAACAAACCTGTTGGAGCAATATTATCGCTGTCATCACTATCAACGTTATCATCACCAACGTCATATGAATTCATAGTCTTTAGGTTAGGTTAGGATCGGCCCTCGATGAGGATGTACTTAGACCAGAAAGTAGGTCCATTGTACTGACGATGTGTAAGGCGGGTGGATCACCCTCTTACTCTTGGAACCATTTGCTTCGTTGAATGAAGTCGAGAATTTTAGCCGTGCAGGCGTTGCCGAGATCATTAAGATCATTGTAGAAGTATTCACCCAGAGTGGCCTTCCTGATGTTGGCGAGCACAGGACAGGCGCACAGGAGATGACTAATGGTCTCTTCCTCCTCTTCATTTCTGCAGCTTCTGCAGAAGCCGTTATGAGGGATACCTAATCTTCGGGCATGTCTTCCTATGACGCAGTGTCCAGTAAGGACATTTGTTATTTTTGATAGTCTTACGAAAATTTAATTCCTGTCGTCTCGCTGTTGGGTTAAACCAAAAAAGGTATAATTTTTTCCTTCGAGGTTGAAGAACTCATCGGAGCTAAATTTTGCATCCGTTTGGCAATCGGCCAAACGCAACAATAAGGATCTACCTATTCCTAGTAAAGGGTCAAATAGAGGTCTCGTGGTTGACAGTCGGAAAAAAAATTAAACCGTCATTCTGAAAACGAAAATCTCAAAGCGAAGTGTTGGAATCGATCGGGCACTCCTAGCTCTATAAAAACCGATCAAATTGAAGGAGTTGATGATGAAGCTATTGTTTTTCGTGATTCGGATGAGAAAAGCGTTGGGATGATTGTAGAAGTCAGGAGCGAAGAAGGGCCGATCGGATCACTCAAGTCTGTGACAAGCTTCTGCCAATCAGGACACAAGATAATCGCATCAGCAAATCCGGAGTAGGTTTCTGGTTCAGCGGCAAAGTAGGAGCCGAGAGATAAACCATTTGATCCAAGGACAGCTGCAGTTTTCCCACTGTTGGGTGGGAGGGTGAATTTTGAGCATCTATGGGAAATAGATGGACACTTCCAGCCTGACAAGCCTCAGTTACTCAAGTGAGAAGGGTATGTCAACAATTCAATAGTAAGGCGAATGCAACCGAATACGTAATTCCATCCGGCTAACACGGCCGGCGACTTATAAAGCGTGATCCGGAGTCCTACACTGACAAGGAAAGAGTAGCTGCATAGAGCAGCAAAAAAACGCTTGAGCTCAGAAAGTCCACCAGACAAGACAGGACGAGCCATAAAGAAAGAATATCACTCACGGCGAGGGCGGAAAGCGTCTTGCTCAGATTCAACCGAAAAAGAGCCATCTGTAAGCTGCTCCAAAAAGCCTCGACGGTACGTGATTCACTTGAAAACAGGAACTGTTGAGGGACTAACCGCGGATGCCATCCACCTCAGCCACGGATTGACCTTAACCAATGAGACAAGGGCTCACAACCCAAACTTGGGACGATTGTTTAGCGTTCTGGTGCTGATGTAGGAAAAAGGTATATGGTAAGGTATAATGGTGGTAGCAATGGTGTAGTGGTAACGTCGTCAATTGCCACGCTAATGGTTCATGGTTCAAATCCTGATGTCAGCAAGCATTTATTTATTTCTCATGAAATATATAAAGTCAGTCCGATCATTTGCGAAAGCTTGTGTGAACACTACCGCGAAGGCATAACACTGCCAGTGGCTTAGTCATGTGGCTGGAAAAATTATTCGTTCTGTTGATGGTGATTTTCCCTTGACATCGGTTATTGGGAAAAAAGTACTGTGAATCAGAAGTTAAGATAAAAAATAATAAAAATCTCCCCAGTTATCTGGACGCCACCCCCGGAGAATCTCTGAAGCATAAAACAACTGAGCTTCAAGAACCATTACACCAAAATCTTTCTCTCTCTATATATATATCCTTTCCAACGCCCGCACTGTGTGTTGACATGTTAAAGGTATTCATAACCCTTCTTTTTCCGTTCTTTTTTTCTTTCCTCCATGGGTATCACATTGGGTCTACATTGACCTGAGTGTGGTGCAGAGGGTTTCTATCCCTTACGCCAACCCACTTACCATACCTAACCTAACCTAACCTAAGGCTCCATTGGACTCCGCCACTTCTTGTCGACAGAGCACTTCGCGAAACATCACTTCTCACCACCAAAAGAGTAGTTGTTTGCAACCTTGCTGAACGCTGCCTCGGGTCTCAAACTTTTCCCACAACATATCCCTACTCCATTTCGCACCGTCATAACTTGCTTTTATAAGAACCACCAATTTGTTTGGTATGACTCTCCTGCGAAAGGCATACCATATACATATATACCATATACGTATATATACTCTTTGTTTACACTGTCGAACGCTTTTTCAAAATCAATGAACAGCAGATGTAGTGGTGGTCTATGTATTGTATATTCGACTCATTTTTCGACGCTGATCGTTGATATGACGTTAATATGGTCAACACAGGAGGATCCAGAACGGAAACCTGCTTGTTCACTGTCGAAAGTATTTTTTAGATATTCTTTAATGCATCTTTTGCAACAGATGGAAGCACGCAAACGCCTTTTCAATTTTCACACTCTGTTAGATTACCTTTTTTGGGAGCTTGACAAGCATTCCTTTTCTTCTTTCTTCAGAGAAGGTTTCACTGATTTGAACCTTCTCCACTAATCAATCTGCCTTTAATTGCGGCTACGTTTTGATCCTTACTGAAAAGAGAGATGCAAGTTCGGAAGTTGTTTGGGGTCGATAACTCGTTTTTATTCTAGTTGGTAACCTTTGTCCAACATGCTATTTAAACCGGTGGAGAAGTGGTCCATCGATCTCCTTAGTTGATCCTCGTCAGAAATCAGCAGAAACGGGTCCAAACTCTTGGCGCAAGATATGACACCTATCAGCTCTTTGGTGATTCTGTACCCCTCTCTGCTGTCGCTGCTGCTTCCTCGGCTTGTTCAGCCAGTGCGTTGATGGTATTTCTTTTGTCACGGCGCACGCTACGCTGCACTTCTATCATCTTCATGCTGTAAAATGCGAAACATAATATACATAATATACCCTATAGGATAGAATGTAAGTTTAGGTAGAATGCACATTTTCTTTGTGCTTTAACGTTCTTATAAAGGTTTAAAATTGCTGACTGAAAAGCAAATAGTTGTACTGGGTGCTTGCATGTGTAGCAAATGTGATTGGAAAATGATATCAAAATTCAATCATTGCCTTGTTCACAGTCCCGATACAAAGCGAAATGAAATGAAAGATGTGACAACACTTCAAAGTACATATGTACCTATGTATACATATGTATATGCGCTTGGTGTAAGGAAAAGTTCACATCACAAGAGACATGAACAATCATTTTCAGAATCCTTAATTAAAATACAGAAGTCGTTGTATGTGCAAGGAAAGGTGGGTTAAACAAATAACTTCATATATATTCCAAGAGCATGTGCTACATATTCTCAAGATACATTGGTTTTTTTTGTCAACTTTGGGTTTGTTTACTATGCGATGGGTTAGATTTAGATATGTACCAAAGCCAACCATTCTTTTCAGTGATATTAGATTCGAAGTGGTCTTACAATAAGGGCATGTATTTGTAAGATTTTAGAAAGGTAACATAATGCAATACTTAGTGAACTAAAGGCCGACGAACGGTGTCATTATGTTTGTTGATGTAAATATTGGGATATTGTTGATATAGATAAGGGATCACTCCGAGTAAAACCTCGTGAGTGAAGTGTTTTCGTTAAAGGGTACACTCAATTTGGTGTGAATAAAAAATAAGTTCTAAGTAGGTTCTTCTCCTGAAGTTGAAGTTTGAAAACACCAGTGGTGAACTGTTTAATTCACTTGTCAAGGTGCTTATAATTTACTAAGAAAAGTTAGCGCATAAGAAAATATTGTATAAATATGTAACAATGACGCAAAAAATAAAGAATTACAATGTTTATTGTAATGTAATTAGGATTGGTGAGCTGTTTTTCATTGATTTTGAATGGGTTGTTGCAGAATTGGTAGGCTGTTTTCAATTGATTCCTTTTTTCAGTTCTAAGAAATTGCAGATTTACATGTAGCTGTTACGTACGCACACTGTGCGCAGCAAATTGCAGGGCGGAGGTAGTTTAATGATTTGGGAGTACTTTTCAACATCAGAGGTTGCAGCATTTTTTTTGGACCGAGGATATTTTCTGAGGTTAAATAGGCAAACTGCACAGGTGGATCAGTAGAAATGTAGTGAAGTGGGAGAGTTATGATCCCTTGTTTTCGTGCAGGATAATGTCCTCAAGCACTCCTCAAAGTTGGCTATGGGATAGTTTCAACAAAATAAAATTGCTGTTATGGAGCGGCCATCTCAGTCTCCCGATCTAAGCCCGATAGAACACCTATTGGGTTTTCTTAAATGCAAGATTGGATACTCCAGAGCAAAAAACAAAGAAAGATTTTGGACAAAAATACAAGAAGCCTGGCATTACATACCTGCCAAGACCTGTGTCTAGTTTGTTCATTCCTTGGAATGAAGATGTGAAGCAGTTATTAAGAACAAAGGTGCAACAACCAAGTATTAAAATAAAATAAAACATTTTTACTGTGAAGCAATTCTTAACAAAAAAAAATATATATATGGCATATATAACGGGTGCGCCATCTTTTATGTCGGTATATAAACATTGAATAACTTTGATATTTATCAACCGATTGACTTGAGACATGTTTTTGAAACGTCAATTCAGCACAATTTTAACCATGAATCGCTTCATACCGAAACAACACGCCGAAATAGTGACGCTGCACGTTGAAAAAAATCATTCAGTTGTGTTGACTCAACGTGCATATCGTCGAAAATATCGTGGCCAAATTTTGATGACCGACGAGGCCCATTTCACACTCTCTGGCGCCGTTAACAAGCAAAATTGCCGCACTTGGGGAACGGAGAATCCACACGAGATCCATGAAACACCATTACATTACCAAAAAGTGACTGTTTGGGCCGGCGTTTGCGCCAAAACCATCATTGGGCCTCTTCAGAGAAAGCGAAACAGTCAATGGGAATCGATATCGGTAGATATTGCCTCATTATATCTGCCCACAATGTTTGAAAAAGGTTTGGACGGTTACTGGTTTCAACAAGACGGTGCGCCATGCCACACTGCAAATCAAACAATGCAGTTTCTGCATGGAAAATTCCCTGGCCGTGTACTGTCAAAAAATGGCGAATTGACTGGCCACCCAGATCTCCAGATTTGAGCCCTCCGGACTTCTTTTGGTGGAGTTGAAGGGCAAAGTGTACACCAGGAAGCCTCAGCCCATTGACGAGCTCAAGACAACCATTCGTGCCGAAATCATCGCTATACCGCCCGAGATGCTCGAAAAAGTGATGGAAAACGCAGCAAAAAGGGCACATTTTGGTTTAGTCAATAGAGGTGGCCACTTGATTGATGTTGTATTCAAAGACTAGTCCAAATTAAATAAAAATACCTCATACCTATATGGAAATCTGTCTTTTTTTTAAGTTATTCACATATAAGATGGCATAAGAGATGGCGCAGCCTGTATTTTTTTTACTTTTTACAGGCTGAAATCATCAAAAACCCAATACTGAACATTTTCCCTCATTGATTTATTACTAATCAAAAATATTAATATTGCTTTTTTCCGTTACATTATACAAAACAAATTAATATATGTTTCATCGTTTGTTTTTATTTCTATTATTTTTTCCACCACTCTAATTTGGTGAAGGATTTTCGCCAGTAATTGATCCAATACCGAATAGAGTCTTCTACAATTTCCGTGGTGACAGAATTTTGCAACGGATTATTTATTTCATCGAGATCTACAAAAATCAGCTGTCAAATATTGATGCCATGGAAATCGTGATCTTGTTTTATTATATGCACAGGTAGGTGCATGTATCGATGTCTATATAGTATAATACATATGTATATGTATGTATACTTTGACGTAAGTGAAAACCCGGCCATGATCGCTTAGCTTAAATCTGAATTAACAACTTTGTAATTACAACTAAATGTTCCAATACATAGGGTAAAGGCACTAGGAGCCGAACAGTTAACACATTTCGCAACTTTAACTTTATTTTCTTACTACGAAAACTACAGTAAATATTTATATTGTTTCTAAAAGTGTAGATATTTTTTGGTAATATTGTATAGGACTAAAAGCAATGAAATGACTACGTATGATATATAATTATGTTTTTCAAAAAAGTACGATTTGCGCTGGTATCCGGACAGTAGAATTTAGTGTCCGGACACTTTTATTTTAGTATCCGGACACAGAAGTTTTGGTGAAATTGAAACTCTTTTTTGTGTTGGAAATATAAATGATCAGAAACGAGAAGATTAAAGACGATTTCAACATCAACTCCAAAATTTTTTAGCTGCTCTGATAATGACTCTACGAGTAGGTATAACTTCCGCAGCAATTCTAAATCTAGTCAATTCCATGGATTGAGCTGAACTGGGCGATTGTGGAGCTTGGACGATTATTAAGTTTTCAGCAGCAGGATATAACCCACATTTGCGAAAACCATTTTTTATGGTGGTCACCATATCTTTATATTTAATGATTGCCTCATTAAAAAGTGGGCAGAAGTTTGTTTTTCCCAGATTTTTCGATTACAATTCGCGTACAGTCTGCTTCCAATCGAATTTTAGTGGCTTAAACGCTCTAACGTCCTCTAGCTGCATGATATGGGCAGTGTTTAGTGGTAGTGCATATAAGATTATTTGCTGCTTGCTACAAAACTCACTGAACTCTAAAGTTAAGTATGATTTGTGCCCATCCACAAGGAAAATAACTGACTGTTCCACTTTATCTGCCAATAAGCGATGATGTACATCGTTAGCGACGTACTTGAAAAACGATTCGCTTCGCATCGATCTCCGCTTTCACTTCTTCCTAAGAACCAGGATTTCGGCATACTCTCTAAGTCTCTACAATATCTTTTGGTGGACTTAGGTATGGAAATACCACCATTGGCTAAAACAATTTACCATCGACTGAAAAAACAATCAGAACCGTTAGCGTTGCTTTTTCATTTCCCGCAGAGATTTGGTAAACGTTTTTGTATCCTTTGTGGGCTGTGACTTAACCACTTTTCGGGCAGAGGCAAAAGCTGTTTTCGTCTCCATTTAAGTTTCTTGACGGGTCATCCATAATGTATTCCTGGTTAACACTTTTTAAATAATCTTTAAAATCACTGAATTATTTCAATATGACTTCCTGGATGACTATTGCTCTGCCCTTGCTAATATTTCCACCTTCTCTTATTGCTAATGTAGGATTTCTTTTCATAAATGATCGCACCCATGTTTTCCCTGGCCGGTCATTTTTGAGCGGTTTTTTCTCTTTGTGTCTTTAATTATCTTCTGTACCGTATTCAAAAAATGTTTTTAATAGAAAACCACATTTACATAAGTCGGCACATCACACCGACACGGTTAAATAGGGATCTGGACGCTTTTTTTTTTGTCGATTTCTCACCAATAAGTCGCTTGCCCTTCAATCGATCATGCAACACAAGCCATATTTAAGAGCTACTTTCCTTACGCTTAATCTGTTTGTCCTTATTTCCTCCAAAGCCATCGTTAAGTTATCTGCGTCCATTCTTTGACGCGGACAGACAGTCTGTCCGGAAACTGAAAAGAATTATAATTTCGGTTTTAGTATCCGGACACCAATTATTTTACCAAAAATAATATGTTATGTTTTAATAATTAAAACAAACCATTTTCGGTTAGAATAAATTTATGAATAATGTTTAAAGTACTTATATTATGTAAGCTGTCGCACTAATTTTTTTAAGACAAAACACAACATATACTACCGTCCTCCTAGACCTCAGACACAAACTTACGTGTAACTCTTACATTAACTTAAAACTTTGCATCTGGTTGTATAATACATAAAGGATTGTTATTTGCTAGTTTTTTGAGACTATAACTGCAAAATTTGCTTATTTCTTTTAAATAAACGACGTAGTGTCCGGATACTAGCACTGTCCGGATACTGGTGCCTCTACCCTACATACCTACGAGCGACGCGTCGTAACGAAAATTCCTCATATTACAAACTTACATGCGTAATTAAATATAAATAATTACGTAAGTACATTATGTGCTTTACATTTAAGGCACCGTATCCGAAGGGCAATTTTTATTTTGTTTTTGTGAAGCTTTTTCATGGCAACAATACTCTCAGACGTTTGTCAGCCGTTCGCGAGAGATGAATCGGTGAAAAATAGAAGAACCTAACGCGCAGTTGTCCAACACACTAACCACTGCACCATAGCGCCCACGTCAAGTACAAGTTAAAAAACTATACACACAATTATTTAAAAAAATATTTTTTCAGGCAGGTTGCCTGTTCCTTTATTTGACTAAGACTGAAAATTCTGTATATTACTCCATATACTTTTATTACAATAACTATGTTATTTCGGCAAAATTAATAGATAAATATCAGATGACGGTCATAATTATTTCTCAGAACTTTGTCTGGACGGTAAATGGGTCGAGTGAATGCACTGGCTGGTGCATTTTGTAAATTAATTTATTTCGCGTTAACTTACATACTGACGGTATTGAAACGAGAAGATGACAGGCGACATACGCAGATCCTGGAAAAGAAAGGAGTAAAAACAAATTCATAATTCTACAAAGACTGGAAGGATATTGCTGAAGAGTACGGTCTACATTGTGGTTGAAACGAACCTTTCAGAATTTACAGATTTGTCTCAGCTGATGGGCAGGGTATGGAAGAAAGAGATTTAATTAGTGAAGCAGGAATCTCAAACTCCCTCCCGATTTACAAAAATGTTCAGCATCAGTACGTAAACTACGTGCACGCCAACACCAGGGGAGAACTTTTAAAACTCAACTACACGCCCACCGCAGCGACCTATCACTACGATGCAGTTTGTGCAACACAAAAGTTCAATTCAATTCAATTCAAGTTTTATTCATATTTAAAAATATTTACAATTATTTAATAATTTTCCCGCAAAGGTTAAGGCTTATCTGCAGGAGTATATTCTAATGGAACGTTAAGAACAAAATCGAGCTTTTCTTAAATATTTAGTCAGGAGATATAGTATTTTTCTCAGGTTATTTTTAAAGATTTTAAGTAATTGTTTATGAATAGTAACAGAAAATGGAAACCAGAAAATTTTATTTCAATTTAAGCTTTAGTTTGACGAAGGAAAAATTTGTTTTATTAAAAATGTTCTCCTTTGTTGACTTCTGGTGTTGATAAGACTTCTGGCTAGCTCGTTCAGGAGGATTGGTACTATATGCCACAGTTGAAGTTTTCTATACACAATATAGATTTGGGGTACATGCAGCATACGCTGGGCTTGTCTTCTAGTGTTGACATTGTGTTGTAAAGGACGCTGGAAACGGTTGTCATCATAATATTCCAGAACAACAGCTATCTTAAAGAAATTTGAAACGCGAAGACTTTTTAAATCATTGCTACCTATTACTTTCAGGCCTCTATCCTGCAGTTTCTCCAGCTTTTCTATATGTGTCTTTGCTGCTCCACCCTATGCAAGAATGCCATACCGAAGCTGCGATTCTACCAGTACATAGTACAGTTGCTGGAACACCGGTTGTGGTGTGTACTTTTTTCATAGAACAATGCAAACAAGGTGCTCTTTAGCTTACAGTGAAGATTGATTATGTCAGTGTCCCATCTAACATTGCAGACTATTGTGACCCCCAAGCACTTATAAGTCCTAACTTCCTCGATACATAACGCGGTTGTTGGGGTTGAATAGTCGTTGTTCTCATAAATGATAATGCCTTTATTTAGCGTTTGACAATGAGGTTGTGAGGCGATGTCGTGACACCATCTTGCAGCCTTGTCGAATTCTGCCTTAGGGGTCTACGGATATATGTTTCACTACAATCGCTGTATCATCGGCGTATGCGAAGGGAACGCTTCTTGTGAAGACTCGCAGCAGTTTGTTCGTGTAGATTATAAACAATAGTAGACTTAGTTTTGAGTATTGTGGCAAACAGTATTCTATTCTCTTCGGTTCACCGTAACATCCAAAAATGTTGACTTCAAATTGGCGATTGGTAAGGTAATCTAACAGCCAGTGCGCCAGGGGTCCTCTTACTCCTACCCTCTTAACAGCTTCCAACAGCTTACAATGATCTAGTGTGTCGAACGATTTACTAAAATCGATGAACATTACGAAAACGTGATGATTTTTGCTGAAGCTCTCGTGGTCAGTTCGCAAATTCATCCAAGAGTTTACTTACTTACTTACTTAGGTGGCGCTACAGTTCGGGGTGAACCTGGGCCTCAATCAACAAGCCCCTCCATTAAGCTCGGTCTTTAGCTAATTGCCTCCAGTTGCACACTCCAAGTCGGTGGAGGTCCCTTGAACTTGTGCGCACCACCTACGGCGAAAAGGCCCTCTACTGCGTCGTTCCTCCGGGTAAGATTCGATGATTCTGTGGGCCGGAGCATTGGTGTCCATTCGCTCTTCATGTCCTAGGCATCTCAAACGTCCAATACGCAGATTTTTGACTAGGTCGATGTCGCTGTACAGCTCGTATAGTTCGTGATTGAATCTTCTTCTCCAAAACCCGTCAACGCAAACGGGACCGAAAATCTTACGAAGAATTCTTCTCAGGACTGGGTAGATCAGGGTCTTATACAGAGTATCCTTAGTTGTTCGAGATAGGGCTTTACTGTTGAATTGCCTTATAAGTTTAAAAAAACATCAATTGGCAAGAGTTATTGTTCGCTTGATTTCTGCGCTGATGTTGTTCTCAGAGTTTATAGCAGAGCCAAGGTAGACAAAGTCCCTTACTTCCTCGAAGTTATAGTTGCTCACTGTGACGTTCTGTCCAATTCGTCGGTGTTGGCTGTCCCTTCCTGTTAACAGCATGTACTTGGTTTTGCTCTCGTTTATCGCCAAACCCATTTTGGCCGCTTCCGCCTCAATGCTTGCAAACGCACCGGTGACAGCCCGCTGAGTTCTTCCGATAATGTCTATATCGTCGGCGTATGCAAGTAGTTGTACAGACTTGTAATAGATTGTGCCTCCGGTGTTGGCTTGTGAGTTCCGCACAATACGTTCAAGTACAATATTAAAGAAGTCACATGACAACGCGTCACCTTGTCTAAAACCTTTTTTGACATCAAAGGTCTCGGTGAGGTCATTACCGACCTTGATGGAGCAGCGAGCGTTCTCCATCGTCAGCCTGCACAGGCGGACAAGTTTGGCAGGGATGTCAAAACTAGACATGGCTCTATAAAGTTCTTCTCTATAGAAGCTGTCATAGGCGGCCTTGAATTCGATAAAGAGGTGGTGAGTATCGATTTGGAATTCTTGGGTTTTCTCCAGGATCTGCCGAAGTGTGAAAATTTGATCGATGGTGGACTTTCCTGACCTGAAACCGCACTGATAGGTTCCAATCAGGCTGTTGATAAAAGGTTTCAGGCGTTCACACAATATCGCAGAAAAGATCTTGTATGCGATGTTGAGGAGACTGATGCCTCTATTTTTGGCGTAGTTGAGGGGGTCTCCTTTCTTGTGGATCGGGAAAACGATGCTGAGGTTCCATTCATCAGGCATACACTCGTCTGACCAAATCTTAGAGATGAGTTGGTGTATGCACTCTACCAATTCATCACCAGCTGCCTTGAAAAGTTCGGCTGGCAAGCCGTCAGGTCCAGCAGCCTTGTCGGATTTTAGCTTATATATATTGCTATCCTCACTTCGTTTTGGTCAGATGGACGGAAATTTTGACTATCATCGTCTATGTTGAATGGTTCATTCTGCCTGACAGCGGGATGTTGGTCTTCGTCGCCGTTATGCAGTCTGCAGAAGTCGTTTTTCTATATTCTCAGCACCGACTGTGATTCTACTACGAGGTTTCCATTTTCATCTCTACAGGTTTCTGTGCGGGTATTGCTTCTCTGACACTTTTACCTTTTGGTAAAACTTCCGTACATTGTTCCTGGAGTATAAAATCTCTTTAAACTCTCGATTCTCAAACGCGCTCTTCTCATGAACTTTCTTCTTCTTTTGGAGAAGCCGATGTTCTTCCGGTCTCTTTTGATCGTAGAGCACATCGGACATCCAGAATACTGGAGGCAAGCCTTGCGTCGATCGCAATATGATCAACTTGGTTGATCGTTACATGATCATTTGACCGCCATGTCTGCTTATGAATATCGACCATGTGCTTGCTATGGTGACATTTTGCTCCACAGCGAAATCAATTAGCCTTAGTCCGTTATCAGACGTGGTGTCGTGTAGGCTATGCTTACCGACTGCCCTACCAAAGACGTCCTCCTTTCCTATTTTGGCGTTAAAATCGCCCAATACGATTTTAACGTCGTAGAAACACTCTTTGGTGGCAGAGTCCTTTTCATTTGTGGGGCATGAACACATATTAGGGTTATGTTAGCGAATTTAGCCTTGATCCGGATAGTCATAATATGCTCGCTAACGTGTCGGAAGCCTAAGTCTGCCGCGTATGACAAATCCGCATCCGAATAAGCGTTGCCTGTTACCTCTGTAGCTATCGCCGTAGTAGATGTCACAGTTTTTCATCCTCTTTTTGCCCGGCCCACCTCATCGCACTTCCTTGATGACGGTAATATCTGCTTTATAGCAGTCTAGGGCATCTGCTAGTTGTTCGGCTGCACGTTGTCTGTAAAGGGACAGATATTTTTTTGTAAATATTGAAAAAATAAAGTACTATTATTATTAAAATAAAATACCAATTACCACAGTCACCCCACACAACACACACTGTCGCAGTTGTAATGTCGCATCTGAGAAAGAAACCCTTATCCACTTTATATGCGCCTGTCCGGCACTAGCTAGGACCAAGCAACAAGCTTTAGGAAAACTCTTTTTCAATTCTCAGAAAAAAGCTTAAAAATTTAATAGTCTTCTTAAACTCCACAGGTCGGATCTAGAGACTCCCATCAACACGCCTTCATATGCAGGTTACACGAGTTTACACACCCACGGCACCAAGTGTTAATTGGGTTCTTCGGTTTTAAGAACCACCTAACTACTGTTGTGAATAAGGGTAGGACCACGGAGGCAGCTTCGGTGCAGGCGGTGGCATGGTTGCGGTTGCTCGCGGGGTGATTGTCAACCCCATCATACACCACCTACTCAACAAACAAAAAAAGCATGCCGAAATCAACTAAACCTAGAAGAAAAGTAAGCTACACTCTAATCAGACATCGGACGGACAAAAGAAAAAACATAGGAAAGAAGAGAGAAAGCCATCTTTAAGCACTTATGCCTATACTAAAGAGAAAGTGCGAAAAAAAAACGCGAACTAAACCTAACTAAACCCAGACTAAACCTTAGCTAACCCAAAACTTTAAATAAACCCTTAAACTACCCCTGAACTACCTTAAAACTAGCCTAACTTTTCCTAACATGCACTCCTCTCTCTCAAATAGAGGTTCATCAAAAACTCGTGGTATGCCAGATGTTGATGGCAAAGGCTGGCCAGCCCACCCTTTACGTCTTGCGAGGCACACCACAACGCTATCTCTCTGGCCGGATTTCTGTGAGAGATAGTCCCTCAAAGTACCTTCAGATCACTGCCCTAAGTTTCTTGGTAAGTCTGTCGTCGCGTCATGTATTCAGCGTTCGTTATTATCCCGGTATGTAATTGTCCGTCCATAGAAGGACGGCAGGACCCACCCACCCCTATAGCGAAAGGGAACCCTACTCGCACATAGCTTTAGGATCACAGAAACTCACTAAATTCTTTGCGTCACTTGAACTCTTTTACTGAATATAAATAAAACTAAAATAAAAAAAAAACTAACCCACTTTCTGTTCTTAAGACATAGAAAAAAATTATAACTCAACATAGGGCTACTCACTTTTTTATAGGTATCCCCCATTGTTCTGCTGGCAGCACAAGACAGGATCCTTATTTGCCTACTGAAAACGCGCACCAAAATTAGTATTAAAAACAGAAAGTTAAGCCCTAACCTTAACAAAAATTTCAACTTAACTAAACTAAACCTAACCTTAACACTACACTTCAAAAATGCACTTTAACTTAAAAACAAAAAAAAAAGCCAATCACTTCTCGTCCCACAGAGCACCCTCCTGGGCCCTGTAGTGATGGATCACCCAAGCTTTTCCTGTTGTCCGTTAAATGTCTTTCTGTCGCTTGTTGTATTTTGTAGTTCGTATCCTTTGTAAATGTTGTCGGCTTGTCCATAGTTGAGTGTGTGTATGTAAGGGCATATGTATATGCCCGTGTAGGCAAACCGTACCACTAGCCGCTTTACCGGTACCTCGACTCCACCGCTAAAATATGTACCGCTTCCTAGTTTCCTCCGGTCAGGTCCGTTACGGATGACGCTTTAACGCAGTGAAGCGGAAACCCGACCCGCTATCTCGTTAACTCTGTAGAGATGGAATCAAGTTAGGGGATATAGGATGAATATGAGAGTCTCAATATACCACCTCTGCATGTAACTAATGATCTCTCGTCTTTCGCGTCTTACATCAGTTCCAAACATAGGTCCCACCTCCAGAGAACTCGCGCCGATCATAATAATTATTTTCACCGCTAATCAGTTATCGTCTCACTCTCCTCCTCTTGATAAAGTTTCAACTCCAAGTATCCCTAACGTTTCCGCTATGCCGCTCAACTGCTTGTCTATTTATTACCAGAACGTGAGAGGTCTGCGAACTAAAACCTCCGCCGTATTTCTTAACCCTCAAAAGCTTCCCAACGATATTTCGCTCTCACTGAAACGAATTTATGTTCTAGTTTCATGAGTAGTGAGCTATTTTCCTCTGATTTCATTACGTTTCGAGATGGTGGTCAACGAAAAGATGACGATTCCTCTGGTCGTGGGGTTCTTTTGGCGGTACATAACAGTTTCGACTCAACTTTCATTAAATCCTCGCCTTCAGCCGATTTCGAATATATTTGCATCAAAATCAATTTTCCAAGGCGTAGCCTCTACATTCTGTGCTGCTACATTCGCTCTTCTCAACCAATCCAGGGCTACCAGCTTGCCATAGATGCGTTTGATTCTTTATTTGACGTTATTTACCCCTGCGATGACGTCATTATCCTGGGAGACTTTAACTTTCCACATCTCCAATGGACCCAGTCTGAAGATGAGTCCGATTTTTTTGCTACAAACCCTACGACTGAAAAGGAAGTCCTCTTCATCGATTGTCTGTCTGATTCTGGCCTTTTCCAAATAAGTAACATTACGAAAAACTTAGGCAGACAACTTGACCTGATCTTTTCAACCGATGCCTCCAATTGCAAGCAACCACCTTCTCTCCACATTAGACCGCTTCCACCCACCTCTTTTCCTAACGTTTTCGTATGACAACTTAAGTGAAATTCGTCACTATGAGAACTCATATAGCTTTAATTTTCGTAAAGCTGATTTCGTTAAGCTTAATAATCTTCTCAGCAACATTAACTTTAGTCCTATCCAAGTTGACAGCATCGACAACGCTGTAGCGTATTTTTATGACCAAATTTTCACCTGTCTCATTTAAACTGTGCCTTTTGTGCCTCAGAAGAACTTTACCTCAGCCCCGCCATGGTATAATAAAAAGCTACGCTCGCTTCGTAACAAAAGGAACAAAATTTGGCAAGTATTCCTCAAATATCGATCTGACTCTGATTTTTCCCATTACCAGCACGTCCACTCCCAATTCTCTGAACTCTGTGAATATCTTTATAGGGAATATCTTGACAGAAGGCAAACCATGCTAATCAGTGACCCCAAACGTTTCTACCACTTCCAAACGGAAATCCGATAGCTATCCATCTACTTTGAAACTTGCTGATAAATCTTCGGCAGACCCCATCACAATCGCAAACCTGTTTGCTCATTTTTTCAGCCAATCATTTACGGATAACGTTACTCAACTTGATCATAGCTACTTCTGCTACCTAGGCAACTGTCCCCAAACCTCCTTAGTCACAATTGTTATAACCCCGGCGTCGCTATTAGATAAGATTAGCAAACTTAAGGACGAATACTCCCCTGGGCTTGATGGCCTGCCCGCTATAGTTATGAAAAAATGCGTGAATTCTTTAGTCCAAGCCCTTACTACACTTTTCCAACTATCTATTTCGCAGGGAGTTTTCTCCGAAATCCGGAAAAATTAGTATATAATCCCCACTCACAAAAAAGGTTGTAAAAGTGAAATTCCCAAGCCCATCGCTAAACTGTCCTGCATACCTAAGCTCTTTGAAAGCATTGTTTACGACACAATGTTTTTTCACTGTAAGGCTATCCTTTCACCGAACCAGCATGGATTTCTTAAGGGCAGATCAACAACCACTAATCTTACCGAGTTTGTATCTAGCACTCTGCGTTTCGGAAGATGGTAATGAAGTTGATGTTATTGCCACCGACTTCAGCAAAGCCGTCGACAAAATTTCGCATGCAATCATTCTCTTCAAACTTAAAGCTCTTGGTTTTCAATCGGGGTTCATTTCATGGATTAAATCTTACTTGGAAAATCGCCAGTATAAAGTCCTCTTCAGGTCTTCAATCTCTGATCCTTATAAAGCAACATAGGGAGTCCCTCAAGGCAACCATCTTGGCCCAACGATCTTCATTTTGACAATAAACGATGTCGACTGTATCATAAACGATTCCCACCTTTCTATATACGCTGATGATGTGAAAATCTTTAGACCTATATCATCCGCTGAGAGACACTCTCTCTCTCTGCAAGATGATTTGAACCGATTTTCAGTCTGGTGCCCTAATAATTTGTTTGAGCTCAACGTCAGCAAGTGTCAAGCTATTATATATTCCCGTAAGCGCATCCGACCATCCGCTAGAATCTGCTCTATTTGCGGTGAGCCTATTCCCTCTGTCTCTTCACTGCGCGATTTGGGTGTTATCTGTGATAGGGAACTCAACTTTCGTTCCCATATTGATAACATTATCAACAGAGCTAATTTTGCGCTCGGTTTCGTTAAACGATGGTCCAAAGAATTCTCAAATCCTTATGTTACAAAATCATTATACATCACATTTGTCAGACCCTCCAGCGTAGGTTCCTTCGCTTTGCCTTACGAGGTCTTCCTTGGGCTGATAGTTACAATTTACCCCCTTACGCGGACCGTTTGAAACTAATCAATTTACGTCTCTCGCTAAACGTCGGGAAGTTGCTGACATCTTGTTTATTCATCAGTTGTTAGTTGGTAACATTGATTCCCCCGCGCTGCTACATCTAATCTCTTTCAACACCAGCCCACGCAAACTCAGATCCTCACCTCTCTTTCGTCTTTCTCCTCACCGGACCAATTATGGATATCATGAACCAATGTCCAGAATGCTCCGTCGAGCTAATCGCATTCAAACTACTTTTGACTTTCACACTAGCAGAGCCTCCTTAAGAAACGCCCTTCAATCCCATAATTCCTCCTGATAGCTTTTAAGCTTTAGTTTAAGTCTAGTTAAGTTAAGTTTAAGTTAGGTCAAGCGCCAATTTTGTTAGTTTTAAGTTTAGCTTTAAGTTCGCTTGCATTAAGCTTGAATAAATAAATAAATAAATAAATAGACACCGAATTCCCTACTAACACCTCTACATAACTTTGTCAGCCTTTGCCTTAGGGCATCAACCGCTCGCTCGCTTTGAGACAAAAATGCAAGTGACTTGCCGATCAATGCTCTTTGGTCCACTTTCTGTTTTTCCTTTCCTCAACACCGTTTTTTTTGTCCTTTTATCTTTAATCTTACTTTATTAATCTCTTTTTCCTCTCTCTAATTTGTTTTCCTTGTCTGCTATACAATATAATGTTTATGCATCTTTATTCGGAGCATTGAAAATATCCCCACCTTACATCGATCGGTCACAGTAACCACTTTTGTGCAGACTATAATAGACTAACACTACGAGTACATTAATAAAACCTTATCTAAAATAAATACAATAAAACGTAAATATGTTAACAATAACATAAAAAAAAAGTATTTTGTGGAGTTCTAAAGTTAACTTATGTGAATGGGGCTTAGTCGTAATATCCCGCATTGAAAAAAAGAGAAGTACCATATGTATTTTGCCAAAGGGTTTATGGAGATGAGAGAGATCGCCTACCCCAACTGTCAAAACTTCATGGATCGTGCTGGATGGCGGTAAGTACTAATTTTTATTTTTATGTTATTTCATTTAACTTGTGGTTTATCGTTCTTTTACCGGTGAGGTAGCAACTAGGGGCTTATTTCACCAACTTACAAATTGTGATTTACAAGCGCTTTTTCACAAAATTTGTAGAAAAAGTGGCAAATTTGGTTTCACTAAATTTATGCTTCACACATTTTTAATTGTATTTCAGAAGGGGAAATTTGTAGGAATTTTTCGCGTTTTGTTTCATCAAAACCAATTTATTGATGTAGTTTACAAGTCACAAATTTGTGAAATTTCAAGTTTTTTGTACGTTTTTGTTTCACCAAAAAAATTGAGTTCACAAGTTTTGTGTGATTGTGAAAATTGTTCACACGAGGAAAGACGTCTGTAATTTTAACTACAAATTTTGTTTTGCATTCACTGGAAAGCGGAAGAAATAACTTTTGTTTGTGGGGAACAAATTCGTCACACAACTGAAAAAAAAGTAGATTATCCCCACGGCATCCCCAAGGTTGCGAGAAGCTAGGCCCATGAACTTAAAGAGCTGTTTCGCCAAATATTTTTTTTTATGCCCAAGGCAGCAATTACTGTTTCACACGGGATTGGTAATAGTGGACAGTAATACGGAACTGCAGCCATGCATACAATAAATATAAGACAAATAAGACAATAAAGGACTATCTGAAGCACCCGGGCAAACTTGTTTGGTATTACGATGCAACATAAGTACATATGTCCTTACCATGGCTGCCCATTTTAAATTTTGCCACATAATATCTCCAAGGTATTTCTAGTATACGTTCTTCCGCGCTTTTTTCTCTAATTAGACACACATCTCAAATCTTATAATATTCTGTTTATTCATAGCCAATGTGTTTTCGAACCGATATTCCACACATTTGTGAAAAAACGATTGTAGATTACAAGTCGCACAAAAATCCGGTGCAACGCTAATTCTTACGACTTATGATTATGAAGTTTTTTTTTTTACAATTCGCTTGTCATTCCTATTACAAATCTGTGGAGTACACATTTGTATTTTGTGAAACAAAAACACAAATTACAAATTTGTAATTGGGTTTAACAAGTACAAGTTTGTGATTGTAATTTGTAGTTGGTGAAATAGGCCCCATGTGTCCAGGTAAGTATGGGCTATTTTGCACGAGAGGTATCTGCTGGACAATTATGAATATTATCCAGCAGATAACCTCGAATCACACTTGCTTACATTTTCGCCCTAGCAATATTTATTTATTTTTTTTTCAGAGTGGTGGCAGGAATCATTCCTTGGTTCCTGGCTTCTAAACAGGCTCCCGTAGCACCATATTTCGTATCACTTCATCTCGCGTTGATCATGTTATACAGATAATTTTGAAGTCCTTGTAATACTCGCTGGCGGACCAGTGTGCCACTACGGCTGAACAGTAGTGATGTTGCTTGGTGTCGGTGTGCGGGCTTAAACAATTCTTTCTTTTGGTTGAGGACCGTCCTTGTAGTTGACTTGTTGCATTCAGGTACTCCGTAACGACCTTTGCACTACATGACCGGGCGTTATGACGCATTTAAATAAAACCTCATCCAATGAACGCTACAAAAACCCGAAACGTTCTTTTTATCTGCCCTTCAAATATTCAAATGAGTTTAGTCCACGTACATCTACGAAACTCAGTCTGCACGGGCTTGTACGAAAAATCACCCTAAACAGTCATAGGCCTACCATGGTAATACACCGTTCCATCAAAGGAACAAGACGCATATTTTCAATTGCATTTCTTCTACACACACTGGTGACCATTTGGAACTCTGGAGGCCATTATCGACTCGTCAATGCAAAGAACTTTCTTATACTGATCAGCTGTTCAACTACCATGTTCACGATCATACTTACTTTACTTAGTTACTCGTATGTCCTGTATCCCCTTGTAGGTCCTAGGAACGCCAGGTATTCTCCCATTGTGGGTAAAAGGTTACATTGCATAGCAGGGTTCGTTATGGAACTATATATTTTTCGGAACGTGTGCCCAATCTATTGCCACTTCCGTCATTGGATGGATGGAGCGGAACAGTCTTCTTAGCTCGATGTTGAATTTGATTGCATTGCTTCGCCATATTTTGGACAACATCACGAACGCGAACTTTACTTTGGCGATCTTGTTGGCTATATCCAGTTCGGTTTCACCATTGGTCAAGACAATACTCCCAAGATACTGGAAATCTCTCTACCGGTTGTCCAGCAATGCATATTTGAGTCGATGAGTAGCAGCTTTGATTAGCAATTAATTTGTCAGAAATACCTCTCCTGCGTAAGGTACGCCAAATAAAGTCCCTAAATCTGTATATTGATACTTTCGAACGTCTTCTCAAAATCGATGAACAGCAGGTGAAGTGGCTATCGATATTCAGCGCACTGTTCGATATTCAACGATTATCCGCAAGGTGCTGATGTGGTCGACACAAGTGGATCTAGAGTGGAAACCTGCTTGTTAGGCATTGAGTGTGTCTTCAAGAGATCGTTTCATTCGCTCAAGGATGATTTTAGATATTATCTTAGCTAGAGCAGACAGCACGCAGATACCCCTCCAGTTTCCGCACTCCATTAAATTTCCTTTCTTAGGAAGCTTGACGATCATTCTCTTTTTCCACTCGTCAGGAAAGCTCTCAGCTTCCCAAGCTCTATCTATAAGTGGAAGCAGAAGCTCCGCCGATGTTGTTGGCGCTGCTCGTAAGAGCTCTGGAAGATTACCGTCAAGTTCTACCGCCTTGTTGGTTTTAAATGCCCTTGTCGCGGTAATGACCGTATCCTTACTGTGAGTTACGGCGCGTATTCGGGCATTTCTCATCTCGGGCACCTCAATCTGACACGCGGTTCAAAACCATATCAAAATGCTCTTTCCATCTCATGAGTTGGTCCTCATCCGAAATGAACAGGGAACTGTCTAGGCTTTTTACTAGATGTTGACTGGAGCTGCGACCATATGTCTGCCCTTTGGTGATTCTGCACACGGTTTTGATGTCGCAGCTCCGTGCAGCTTCTTCTGCTTATGTAGCCAGCGCGTTGATGTAGTTACGTCTGTCACGTTCCACGCTACACTGAACTTCTCTCATCTTTATGCGATATAGGGACTATAGATCGCTTCTCCCTGCTGCTGGAGCAATGTGAGCTATCAGCTATTTTCGCTGGTCAATCCGTCTCCAGATGTCCATGTAAACCCACGCCCTATGTCTGCCCTGCGGTCGACCGACAACTCTTACAACACTGGATGCACAAATATTTTTCACAGCACACCAATGGTCTTGGATGGTTGCGGGTAGTGAGCTGCTAATTGCTTCCACACCTTGCGAATGGTGCTCCCTTAATTGTTGGCACACTGAGGGATCACTAAGACTATCGATATTGAAGCTGGGCATTCTTGTGTTGTCGCGGGATCTTCGAACTGCAGCAGTGCGTAGTTGGAGATTAGCTGGATGCTAGCTTGGATGGTGATCTCGTGCTATCCTCACATTTGCCTCTCGCCTGTTTAGAAAATCCAAGAGACTACTTCTAAAACGGCGGCTGATGGCAAAATGGTCTTTTGATTGGAGGTTGCTTGCCTATCGTTGGAAATCCAGCTCACTTTGGGAGAGGTCTTGTGTTCAAACATGGTGCCTACTATCACAAGGTGGTTGGCATTGCATAAATCTACAAACCTTTCACGTTGTCATTGCATTTGCGTAGTCCATGCTTCCCGAATACATGTTTGAACGCTTCGTTGTCGTTGTCTACCTTGGCATTCAAACCCACCATCACTACGACAATGTCTCCATTTGGTGTTGTGTTGAACACGAGATTTAAAAGAAATTTAAGAAGCTTTCCTTCTTGTCCTCAGACGAGGCTCCGTTGGCGCATAGCACTGTAGAATGGTGACGCGTCGTACCATTGTCCGAAATCTCGGCGTCAGAATCCTATCACCATGAGGCTGTCAGGAAATTAGGCCCAAGCGTACTGTTGTTGTAAGCAGCAGTCCCATTCCATATTCCCACGGACTTTCGGATGGTCTACCGGAATAGAATAGTACAGTGTTACGCGTTGTGGACTGGTACTCGCCCGTTTCTAGCCATTTGATTTCACTTACCCCAAAATGTCCAATCTACATAATATCGCAGGAATTATTTTTCCAATTGAAGGAGTCTTCGACCGCTTTCAGATCCGCTTCTACTACGCCTTGAACCACTTCGACTTTTGCGAAGGCCACTTCTCCTACGACTGCGGCTCCCAATACCAGGCCAAAGCCTCGAGCGCCTTCGTGATTGCCTGAATTTGCTTCTACCTCGCCTGGATCCACTTGTCCTGCACCTTGGTCTACTTCTACCGCGACTTGGACTTCCTGAGCAGCTCCTGCATTCACCGCGACTCCTCCGGGGGGATTCAGTTATGCAGTCTGTGATGGAGATGCATTTGAATGCCTTTACAACCTTCACTTGTGGTTGGTCCAGCAACTTCCGTCCAATCAACATCGCATATGGTTGGCTCTCATCCGGCACGATCAGAACCTCGCACCATGAGGTAAGTTTGTCGACCGTTACTTCGGCGTAGACTCGCCCAACGGTCTGGCAAGTCCCTCCTCCAAGCCCCCTCAGGCGCCTCCGGTCCTCGTCGTACTTGGTGTGTGATTTATCAGCAACTGAACGACGCAAAGTGACGCAATCACTCCCCAAGTCGATGAATGCTTGGACTAGGTACCCGTTCACCGTGGCATCCTTGATATACGCTGCCGTGTACTCCGTCGGCTCATCCTTCAAAAGCAACTGGGTTGGTCTCCCAGAGTTCCCCACTGTACCGGTGATCCGTCCATTCCTTGCAGCTTGGGTATGTTGCAGTGGGCAATGCCGTTTATAGTGCCCCACCTGCTGGCACCCAAAGCACCTACGTTCGTCTCCGGCACCTTCCGACCTGGCCACTGGTCCTTCACGGCAGTGTTTCGACTCCCGCTGCCGAGACTTCTCCGCCACACTTCGATTCCTGGGCCTTTGTCCAACGACACAACGGACTCCTTGTAGCAGGTCGTCGACCGACGTCACTCCTCATCCGCAATTCCCTGAATTATATATTTCATCAGGGAGGTCTCCTGTATACATCCCCTCGATGAAATAATTTTCATCTCGAAAATATAGGTATTCTTCGAGTTCTTCACCCCGCGCCTGCCTCCGCTCTCTCAATCGGTCGTGGACGTCCGCATCATCATCGGTTGTAGGGAAGTTTGGGCACAGCTCTACGAAAAACTCCTCCAACGGCTCGATCGTTGTACCCCGACTCCATATTTTGGCGGCACCCACCAGCTTTGTCGTCGCCGCCATCAGTACTATATTTTCCTCGAGGACATAGATGCGCTAGATGTCCACCACCTTCCTTCTCCACGCGTTCGACGACAGCCCTGCAATTGCCTTAGGATCGAACTCAGGCAGCATCTCAGCGACGTCTCGCACCGTGTATAAATTCCGCGTGCAGCACCTATCCCCTGCCGTTGCTGGCACTTCAACCGTTGAAGCAGGGGGAGGTGTACTCGTTTTTACGTTCTCGGCCGCCTTGGTCATTGCGAGCTCTGCAAATTTCTCCCTCAGCAGCTGAAGTTCCCACCGAAGCTTCTGAAGCTCAGTCGATTCGCTCGCAGAGCCACTCTCCGAAGGTTTTCCATCGAGCGCCCCCGAATCTGTAGCATCGAGCAACCGCTTCAGCAGGTCCTCCTTCAGCCCTTCTCGGTCCAAACCACGTCGCCCCAGCTCCTCACGCAGCTCGTCCCTCGTAAAAGCGCCGTACTTATCCTCTTGCTCTACTCTGCTTTCCATAGTCACGCTCACTGCAACCACCAGTCCACCGCAAGCATAAAAACAAGTACCCAGTCCAATACTCGGTAGTAGAGCTCCCTCCAAAAGCCGACGGCTCACCCAAATTTGTTCGTCAAAAAAAAACAATCTGGTCACCCCAACAGCCAAGGAATTCAGTCACTCAAAAAGCCAGACCGCTTCTCCAGTCGCCAGCCAATCTTTCTTCTCCCGTTCCAACGGCAAAAGTTCAGCGCCCAGCATCAACAGCCCAGAGCAACGCCTCGGTTCAACGACCTCCTCAACCGCCGAATCGACTTCCAAATCAAATCAACGACACAGTCGCAGCAAAAATTAACAATTTTTGCAACGGTCACCTGCTGGTGCTCACACACACCGAAGCAAACCGTCTCGTGCACTCGCTGTCGTGTTCCTCGCTTCCTCGGTTCGTTCACCTCTTTCGCTTGCACCACAGCAAAATTTCCAGCTGTGAGTCGAGCCCCCTTGTCGAGATCAGCAAAAAACCCAAGATGATCCCGTTCGCTATTTGAGTTTTCTTATCCCACTTCTGATTTTGTAAGCGAGAGAGAAACGATAGCGAAAGAAATCGACGGCGAAATAACAACAACAATACAAGGTAATTTATACAGGCGTACTCTTTATTTAATTATAAAGACACTGTGACCAATTCTTACCACTATCGCGACTGTCGGTGATTGACCCCTAGTTCAGCTACGGTGTTTACTTAAATACCTTTACGTGGCCTGGATGCACCGTTGACTTAACACTCGTATATGTATATATACCGGCTGACCCGTGCGCCCCCGTGATTACTTCCATTGCATTCAGTTCGAACCTCCAGTGAATAAAGTCAAGTTTTTTAGTCTCCTCCATTGCCCGACTCTTTTCATTCACCCTTGCTTGCGGTTCTTGTCTAATTTTGCCTAATCGCGCATTTTTTTCCTTATTGACCCCTGACTGAGTTGTGTTATCGTGTCTTTTTTTCTCGGCTACTCCACTATTTCTGTGTCACTGCGTACATTTTACCCTGCGTATAAACAACCGTGCTTGCTGACCTATATCTTCGTTTCTCTTTGTTTCCAATCGTGTTTACAATTCGCGCTCGTGCAATATCATCATTTTTCTTTTCGTCACCTCATCGTATCTGTGTTACTGTGTCGCGTACATTCACCCTTGAATTTCATCATGTCGTCATGTGGATCCAATAACTGCACCATCTCGAACTCCGCTGACATGATAGCCTGCAAAGGTATCTGCAATAAACTCTTCCACCCTATCTGCATTGGCCTGACGAGGAATGCCAAAGCTCATCTGCAGGAGTACAACAGCCTTTTCTGTTTCTTCTGCGACGAATGCAAAACAATCTCTTTGGCACACATAATGCTTGCAATTAAATGCAATAACGAACAATTATGTACCCTTACGGACTCGGTCGCTGAGCTGAAATCGGAGCTGCGTCATAGTATCGACAAAACATTGGAAATATTATCCAATAACTGTGACTCTTTTAACAATGCCCTCGAAAACAACGTTTCGGATTACTGCTCCGTTTTAAAAGAGATTAAGGAATCCTCACAAAAAATTGAAAGGAGATATGATCACTTGCTCACACTCATGAAATCATCCAACGCTGGAATCGATGAAATGAAGAGCAGACAGACCAAAACCGACAACATAAAATGCTCTATCGCCTCCCCTGTTCTCAAAGATATACACGGCGATATGTCAACCATATCGGAGTCACTTTCCAGCCATACCACCTCATTAAAGGAGCTCGAGACTAACATTGCCCATCACGCGGAATGTATTGATGAAATTCATCTGGCCTTGAATTCCCTAATTGAAGAAGCTTTCAAGGTTAGCAATGAACGACATCATTGAGGAACTCAAACTGAAGTTGACTAAACTCAACTTCATCCAGTCTGCTACGCACCCTTCCGAAAACAAATCATTGCATGAAGAGTTTCTACACATTGACCTCAATGATATCCCATCTCCCTCAACTCTTGCGCCTTTGATTGCCCTTCCACCCCCCATACGCGAAGACCAACCACAATCCAGCAATCCTTCACCAGATATGGCTGCTAATTCTACATGCACCACCAACACCATATCGAAATTTGGGACCACATGGACGCAATCTGAGTGGAACAGTAGGCTCAGGAAACTTACTATTTCTAGTGAGATAAACGGCCTTTCAGCTTCTTACTTCCTGACTGGCGCTACGGGTACTGCCGATGAGTCTCGGGTGCGTAACATGTTCCAACAACAGTATCGCATCGCCGATATTAAATGCAAAAAGATCTTATCCAAAACACCCGGATGCTTCAAGATCGACCTTCCCGCGAAATATAGCTGGCTCTTCCCAAAGTCCCCGAAAGATGTTCTTGCTCTTGGCAAAATGAAGATGACTCCCAGTCTCAAAATAACCCTATAATCAAACGAGTGTCATTTGATCTTTCACCTGTAACGTCTTCTCATCACAAAAAACCGGCTCCCATTAACAAAATTTCCCATACCGTCTACCCAAATTTCACTTACTCCCACATTCTCAATCCTTCCTCATCGTCTTCTACCCCCGGTACCAAGTCCACGGTCTCTCCTAACGTTTTCACCACGGTCAACTCGCCTTCAACTGCATCTCCCCCTACTTTCGATCCACTACTTCCTCCCACCGTCAAACTCACGGCTAAATTATTGAACCCCACGGCAACAATCAATGACGTCGATGGCCGCTATATCATGTCTAGACTGCGTGATAACCGGCTTTTTGAAAATGTTCGCCTTTACCTAGCCTATCTACATGACAAACCTGACTCCATCTGCATCGACGGGAAGACAAAGACGAATGTCATGGTCTCGATCCAAAAAGAAGGTCTCCCAACTGACCCTACAGCCCTGAAAAATATATACACTCGTTTTCATGAGAGTTTTAACATCTCCTCTTCCACAGTGGCCAAAGACCTCTCAACCTATGGTTCTCATATTGCTCCCAAACGTCTCTCGTATCTCCAAAAAACTCGCAGTAACCACAACAAATATTTTCGTCCCTAACTCAATTCCAGTCGATCCATCTCAATCCGTCGTAATTGCCCCAAAGCTCCTATCACTCTACTATCAGAATGTCAGAGGACTTCGCACCAAAACCTCGATGGTGCACTTGAACTCACAATCACTTCCCTACGACATTTTTGCCCTAACCGAAACCAACCTTTGTCCCTACTATCTTAACAGTGAATTATTCACTTCTGATTTCGTAGTCTTCCGCGCTGACGGCCAGGAAAATGAAGACCTCTCCTTCGGCCGCGGTGTTCTTATAGCTATTCATAATCACCTTGATGCAACCCTCGTCAAACTCACTAACACAACCTCATTTGAATTCGTATGTATTAAACTATCTGTATCTAGACGGAGCATATATATTGTTTGCTGTTATATTCGCCCTTCTCAACCCGCCCAAGCATACCAGCAGGCCGTTGATACAGTGGACTCTCTGTTAGATACCGCTGATTCTGATGACGATTTTATAATTGTTGGCGACTTCAACCTTCCCCTTTTGCAATGGACTCCATCGGAGGACGAATCATCCTTTGTTCCTACTAACTCCTCCTCGGAAAAGGAAACCCTCCTGACTGATCTTCTTTTTGACTCCGGCCTTTTTCAGATTAGTGGCATAACGAACAACTTAGGTAGGCAGTTAGATCTTATTTTCTCATCCGACGCTCATAATTCTTTGGTTACCGCAAGTAACCATCTTCTCTCCACCCTAGACCACTATCACCCCCCTCTCGCTCTTGCCTTTTCGTATGAAATCGACCACGCCACTGTTGATTTTGAAAACGCTTTCTCCTTCAACTTTCGTAAAGCTGACTTCGTTAAACTTAATAGCTTAGTCAATAATATAGATTTCAGCCTCTTTCTAAACGGCAACACCCCCATTGATATCGCTCTTGCATTCTTCTACACAGCAATCTTTGACTGTCTTCTCCAATCTGTCTCTTATGTGCCTCGAAAAAACTGCTCGTCATCCCCTCCCTGGTATAATAGTGAATTGCGTTCTCTTCGTAATGTTAGAAACAAATTATGGAAAACTTTCTTGAAATCCAGATCTGCCTCAGATTTCTCATACTACCAACAAGCTTACTACCGTTTTTACAACCTCTGCGAATACCTTGATAGAATGCAATTAAGTCTAATCACAGATCCTAGGCGCTTTTACCAATTTATTAACGTCAAAAGGAAGTCCGATGGTTTCCCTTCCACTCTAAAGTTACTTAATACATCTTCTGCTGATCCTAAAGAAATCGCCAACCTCTTTGCGACCTTTTTCACCCTTTCGTACAGTGACCATGTACACGATCCGGACCTTGACTATTTCTCCTACCTGAGTAACTGCCCACAAACCTCCCTAGTCTAAATTGACATTAGGTCTGATATGGTGCGAGAAAATATTAATAGACTCAAGGATGACTTTTCCCCCGGTCCCGATGGTCTACCTGCCAATTTCATAAAAAAATGTGTCAACGTCCTGTGCCAGCCCCTTACAACTCTTTTTCGACTCTCACTCTCTCAAGCCGTTTTCCCTAAATTATGGAAGGACTCCTTCATTTTCCCATCCATAAAAAAGGCTGTAAAAGTGACATATCGAACTATCGACCCATAGCCAAACTCTCCTCTATCCCTAAGCTCTTCGAAAGCATTGTATACGACTCACTGTATTTCCACTGCAAATTCATTTTTACCCCACAACAGCACGGTTTTTTGAAGGGTAGGTCCACTACGACTAACCTAACCGAATTTGTTTCCAAAACACTGCAAGCATTAGAGAAAGGCAATGAAGTGGATGTTATTACCACCGACTTCAGCAAAGCGTTTGATAAAATCTGTCACCGTACTATTTACCATAAACTTAATGCCCTCGGTTTCCCACCCTCTTTCATTTCATGGCTGAGATCGTACCTCGAGAATCGCCAATACAGGGTTCTCTTCCGTTTTTCAATCTCCGATCCCATTGATGCCACTTCCGGGGTTCCTCAAGGCAGTCATCTTGGTCCGCTGATCTTTGTCTTAACTATAAACGATGTTGGTCACATATTAAAAGAATCAGATCTGTCTATTTACGCGGATGACATGAAAATCATCAATGTTATATCTACCCCCAACGACTCACTGTTACTTCAAAACGATCTAAATTCATTCCACACATGGTGCGTAAAAAACTTCTTAGAACTTAATGTCGCCAAATGTCAATCCATAACATTCTCCCGTAAACGCCTCCCCCCTCCCCTTAGAAGCTATAACTTTAATAATAAGCCCGTTCCCTCAGTCTCCTGTATACGCGATTTGGGTATTATTTGTGATAAGGAACTAAACTTCCGTTCCCACTTTGATCAAATTATACACAAGGCCAATTCTTCTCTCGGTTTCATAAAACGCTGGTCTAAAGAATTCTCGAACCCTTACGTAACTAAATCCCTTTATATTACCTTTGTCAGACCCCACCTCGAATATGCCAGCCAAGTTTGGTCACCTTATCACGACACCCACTCCCTTAGAATCGAAGCTGTGCAGCGTAGGTTTATCCGCTTTGCCTTACGCGGTCTCCCATGGGCCGAAAACTGTATCTTACCCCCCTACGAAAATCGGCTAAAATTGATTAACCTGCAAACCCTTACAAAACGTCGTGAGGTTGCCGACATACTCTTCGTGCACCAATTATTAACCGGATCGATCGATTCCCCCGCTCTACTAGAAATGATTTCCCTTCGCACAAACCCTCGTAACCTTAGGACTTTACCCCTCTTTCGTCTTCCTTACCACCGCACCAACTACGGCCACTTCGAACCAATCACCAGAATGTTACGTCTTGCCAACAACGCACAGAACACCCTAGACTTTCATTGCAGTCTATCCTCCCTTAGAAAATCCCTCCACACCTCATGACCTCATGACCTTCTTCCTCCCTAGCATTTAAGATAGTTTTTAAGAGATTAATTAAAAAAAAAAATAAAAAAATAAACACAATTATTTGCGTTTCACCTACCCCTTTTCACGCCCTCTACCTCCTCCCTTCTCTCCAAAATGCTGTTAGTTTAAGTTTTAGTTTCTAAGTTTTTTTGCCGCTAGTTGTAAGTTTAGATTGTTTAAGTTTTTTTTTGAGCTTGTATTAAGCTAATAATAAATTCATCAATAAATTCATGCTGATTTGAGATCATGATCAATAAAAAATTGAGTAAATTCTGAATTTTACAAAAGATATTTTTGATTAGATCCCAGCTTCTGGAAGGCAGGTCACAATAAAGCATGCAGTATTTTAAAAGTTGGAGTCTGAGCAATGCAACTGCGAAACTCTGTTCAATTTAGTATTTGCGTTTTGTGTGTAGAAATATATTAATTTTTACGCTTAATGTTGACGCGGTATATAAGCTGTCATTATGCCAAGTTTCATCAAAATCCGTGCTGTAGTGTCCGCGTTATACTCGCACAGATAGATAAGAACATTCAACCGTCTACAGTTTTATTATATGTATAGACATTTGACGCAACAGCCCATCAAAAGCAGTACACTCGGATGTTTGTCAAACGTTCGCGAGAGTTGGGACCGTGAAAAAACGTTTGATGCTTTCAGGGATTCGAACATTGAACATCACGCGCAGTGGTCCGATACACTAACCTCTGCGCCACGACGCCCACAGTTATCTTTAGTATTTGTTATTTGAATACATGTCTGAACAGCCCTTGTGAAGAGTCCTATCATAGTATTAGTGATAGTAGGCCGATCGCATTCATGTCTATTGGAAAGTTCCTAAATATTGTATAACAACATCCTTAATGGTTTTACAAGTTATAGGAATTGTAAGTCCCACGTAACTCTGATTACGTTGACGTCTATTAGAAAAACAGTCTAGGGCACACCAGCCGGATCCAGTGGCATCTGTTTTCCAATAGAATATGGTACATACTAAAGAGCATTTTCAGGTTTACGAAATCATTGTTATTGTAAAAATCTCTTATGAGATTAAAACCAAAATGATTAGTCAGCGATTGAAGAAGAAAGCAAACACGTTGCAGTAAGAACCGTCCAAATTGGTGCATTGGTGCAGTATTACGAAAGTTACATTTGCAGCCCAACTACAAGTTTGTACAAGCTTGTTGCTACGAGTATACTTAAAACTTTCCCTCACGTTTAAGCGTAGTATTTTATTTCAGTTGTAATTCTGACCTTATCTGAAATACAACTTTCGATGGTAATCCAATAATTCCATTTTTACTTATGCAATACGTCCCATTGAGTTATAAATAAATAGACATGCGTATATGTAATTAATTTTATTTCACTTTAACATTTTTTTTAGTGGATTCCGGGCACACATTTGGATGTAATATCATAGATGGAGTAAATGCCATCAAATTCGTGTCCTTACCGTACATATAGAGACACACAGGAATACAAATTTTTACAACCCCCATTTACACTGTGCTTCTCCTTTCCTACACATTTCGCGCACCTTTGGGGATAACACAAGTACATAACACGTTAGCGCTTAGACGTGGGGATCTTAACCTAAGATTTAACACTCAGCAGTAACTCTAATATAAATTTATGGACACGATAAAAGGGAAGATACTGGCTCTTTGGGAGTAACCACAAGCACCAGCGCCCTGAATTTATTACCACAAGCCGCACTTGCACTTAATCCACTGGTAATGGTGGCCCCTACAAATTCTGCATACCAGAAAGATGTTCAAGCTTATTGGCATTCTTATCAACAACCGATTTTCTAATCCATCTTCCATTCGGCTTCTCTAATTACATAGGGATTTTCAGCGGTAGAACAAAATTACATTTTTTCTCGTGGGGTTACTTGAATTAGAGTAGATAACTGCAGCGCTAACTAATAATGGTAAATAAATAAATCACTAATAATCGCCTATTGCAGATGACGGGGATTTCGTTGTCTTCATTTTGTCTGCACCGCGACAAAGTAAAAACGAGGGAGAGGAAAATACGAATAGTAACCTAACCTAGTCGCAGGAATGTAATCTTTTTTTTAGGGATACCAAATTACCGACTGGAGCACTCAGAGCAAAACCCAAATTTACCCATTTTATTAGATTTTTCTTGTCTATCTAAGAAAGCCAAGCGAGCGCTTTAGTGATAATGAACTTACTGTACGCACTCACCACATCAGCACCGAAGATCTGCCACCTGATAGGAGCAAAGGGAGGACACTCGTAGATTAAATGTTGTGTCACCTAAGCCTAGCATATGAAGATGCTTGGCGAAAACGAAGTGGGCTGTCAAGATACCAATAAGTTGTCTGTAGTCTTTTCTACTGAGAGAAAGCAAGAATGTCATTGATTTCTTATTTATGTCCGTGAGCATCCGTTTAGTCAACCTACATCCTGGAGAGTCATACTACAAACAATTGGGTCGGTGAGAAATCCAATCGTCAATGGAAGTCCTTACTGGAGTTAGCAGGAAGATCAAACGCAAGTTCAGATCCTGAAAGGTATTCTTCGGATCCTTGCCTACCAGTCTCATCGGAGATCTCAATCTCCAAGATCCCAGTGTGACCTGGAATACAGACAACAGTCAGAGGATTCAAAGAGTTTTTCATTCACGAACTATTTTAAAAGTGGTTGAACAATACCTTAAGCGTAGTCTGACTGTTACTATGTACAGACGCAAATACGATAAATACGATTGGACCCTTCAACCGTTCCTAATAATATAGTTCATGGCCATTAGTATTGCATAAGTTTCTGTTTGGAAAACGGACGCATATTTGGTTAAAGAGAAGTGAAGCCTAGTGTTGTCGTCTTCCACGAAAACATTAGCACCAGACCCTTGACTCAGACTATGGACAAAGCTAGTCCTGAACACAATGTGAGTCGACTTTGAATTTACGTAACAACCGAAGTCCGAGTGTCATTGCGTCTTATTCATAAGACTGAAGTCGTAAAGTAAGTTTCGCCCCAGTTCATCAAAACTCCAGCGTAAATTATACCAATAAACCCACAGCCTAAGATGATGGATGGCTTGAATACTACAGCCCATAATGTAGGCATACATACCTACATACCAAGCTTGCCCATTGGTTAATCATGTTCTATTGCTGACTTAGATCCTTATTGTGATGAACTTGCAAACCATTCAGTGGATTTGGTATAGTTCAAAATGCTTTCATGTCCAGGGATCAAGCAGAGCGTAACATTGTGCTGTATGTGTTAACGTTTTGCTCTTCTCCATAGCACTATACAGCCTAGAATCTATTCTCTGCTCGGGTATGTGCTCGAGAAATTCAGGCATAGAGTCATGTAGTCCCTAATAGGTACATTATTGCCCAGATATATTTTTTAAATCGTAGAATTATCCATTGTATTTTCTCTCTAGCCATTTGATTGGCCTATTCGTATAGCACTAATGCCTGCTGAAGCCTGCACAAAGATGTCTAGCAAAAGCAATTTTATGGTAGCCTCCAGACCCGCTGTTTGTGTAGTTCTGATTGCACGGGTGGTGTCAATACATGCCACTCTCTATATTTTCATGATTGCCATTAAGTGGAGGTAAGTTCAATAATGCATCTAGAGGAGAGTCAGGTTCGCCATATTGTTGTTGTATCTATCACCTATCAAAAGGTCTTTGCGTTGCTTGGGCTTTCGTGGAATCGTAATCAATATCTTCCACCTTATGAAAGTCCACTTTCAATCAACAAGCCTTTACGAAAAGGAAAGATACCTCAAACGTTATATTTCTGTTCCACTTGCACTCCAACTTCCAATCTCCACCTCTATGTTGGTGACAGCTGGCTGCCTAGAACCTTGATCGCTGATTGGGTAACCAACCCCTCTACAAGGTATTGATGATAGTGGGCGAAAGAGGGGGAAGAGTGCCTCACTAGAGTACTTCTTCTTGTTCCAGACGGCAGAGGATAAATTCCCTAGATGTCAGTCAGCTTAAACGTATTGAATACGCTGCGTGAGCTGCTTCGACATATTTAGATCACAGGTCGGTAAGGAATTTCCAAGGTTAGTCAGGGCATTGGAATAGGGATTGTGGCGGAAGAGCGCTTAATGGGGCAATAGTAGCGCTCACACTCCCGTAGTGGACTACTGGCACCGGTGTACCCGGTCCCGCATCGTAGGAGTATAACAAGAGGAACTGGCCCTTAAAGTTGGGAGATGTGCCGTTGGGGTAACTTCCATACCACGTAAAAAAAATTGGATTCAGAACCAACCAAAAGCCTCGGATAAGGAGATCGTCAACAGTTGCTACAGAGACAACAAGCAGCGCTTATTCGGATGCGGATTTGCTATACGGGTCAGACTTAGGCAATAAGTCTTAAGATTCTGACACATGAGCGATCTTATCATGCCAATCCGGATCAAGGATAGACAAGTGCCTATTCCCCCACGGAAAAGGATCCTGCCACCAATGATTCTTTCTACGAACTCCTCGACAAAACATATTAGTAATGTTCTAGATATTACATTGAACTTGTTTTGAGTGATTTTAACGGCAAAATAGGAAAGGAGGATGTCTTTGGTCGAACAGTCGGTAAACACAGCCTATACTACACGACGGCTTAAATAATAACATTATTATTATTTTGCTGTGGGGCGAAATATCTCTAAAGCAGATGGTTTCTTCGTCCCAGTTTTCACAAACAGACATGGAGGTCCATTGATCATGTAACAATACATACACCAAATTAATCACATTGCGATCGACGCAAGACTTGCCTCCAGTATTCTGGATGTCCGGATCTTCCGAGCGGCCAACATAGACTCTGATCATTACCAAGGTACGAATAGAGATATCCCAAATCACGCAACAAAGAAGAATCACTGTAAGACTATTTATCGCCGAAAAGCTACAATCTCAAGAGATCGCTAGAGTCTTCGCTGAACGCGTATCCCGAAATCTCCCAATCACTCCTATGCCGCCAACATTAAGTGCGGAACGGCAACGCTGCCAATACGCCGTCAGAAACTCCGCAACTGATGTGCTGGGTTTCGCTCAACCAACATCGCGAAACCCCTAGTTTAACGAAGAATGCCGGCGAGTACATAAAGCAAAACAAGAGATATATTAGCGGGACTGCAAAGGAAGACGACAGCTGTTCATGAGCTCTACGAGCAGAAAAGATGGGAGGAACATCGGCTTCTCCAAAAGAAGAAGAAATAGCAGGACAAGCGCGAAACAATGTATGAACGTTTTACCAAAAGGTAAAAAGAACATATCAAAAGAGCAAAACTCGTATAGAAACCTGTAGAGATGAAAATGGAAACCTCGTAGCAGAATCACGGTCGGTGCTGAGAATATGGAAAAACTACTTCGGCAGACCGTAGGTATAGATTAGGTTAGGTTGAAGTGGCTGTCAGCTTACGCCAATACATATAGATCAAGAAAGGTCCGTTGTGGTACCACGAAGGATCATAAAATCCCAGCCTACTCCTTGGAACCAATTAGAGCTTCTGATGAAGCGAAGAAGCTCCTGATATCTAAATCTATCAGATTGCCTAAATCGTTATAATAGGTGAGGCTTTCTTCTATGAGAGAGAGCTGGACATGCACAAAGAAGGTGAGGACTGTGGTATAACGGCGATGAAGACCTCCCGCTGTCAAGCAGAATGAACTATTCAACGTAGTCTATGATAGTAAAAATGTCCGTCCATCTCATCAAAGTGAAGTGAGGATAACAATATCCAACTTGAAATCCAACAAGGCTGCTGGATCTGACGGCTTACCGACCGAACTTTTCAGGGCAGCTGGTGATGAATTGGTAGAGAGCATTCACTAACTCATATCCAAGATTTAGTCAGAAGAGTGTATGCTTAATGAATGAAATCTCAGCATCTTTGCCCGATCTACAAGAAAGGAGCCAACCTTAAATACGCCCGTTATAGAGGTATGTTATCAGTCTTCTCAACATTACATCTTTTCTGCGATATTGTGTGAAAGTCTAAAATCTCTCATCTATAGCCTGATTGTCGTCTATCAGTTCGGTTTTAAGCCAGGAAACTCCACTGTTGATGCTAATAATATAGGTATTTGTTCAATGTTTAAAAATATTTTTACCTTTATTCGTTAACAAATTGTAACATAATTTAACATTGTTGCTTTTATATAATACTTATGTAAATGTATTTTCTAAGTTTTTTGTATAAATATATGCTTTAACTGGGGGAGATGGTGGCATCAATTTAATTTATAAAAGTGCTTCGACGCTATACATAAATTACAATGCGATTATAGTCAATCCCTCACTGCATTCTATTTAGGTCTTGGTGAATGTATACCACAACCACATTATCGCTGATGATGACAGTTCAAATCATTTTCACATTTTCTTCCGATGGATCAACTTTATGACACTCTTCCATACTCTAGCACTTCATCTCATAGATAATGTAGCCAATTTTGTCACGCGGTAAGTGCTTTTAAGAAAATCCACAGAACGGGACGAAATTTATTCGAATTCTGTGTGCATAGCATATTGCATTAACCTTTCAAAGTAAATTTGTGTACCAGTTCCTTTCAAATCTCCCTGCATAGTTTCGAAATACTTGTTTTTTCTCACAATTTTTGTACTCTGCATAAATTGGACGGAATAGTTTTACTTTTCGCCTACGCACTAACTTGTCTAACCAAATTAAACAGTCAGATATAGATTGAATTTAAAAATTTAAATAAAAGTGGAGTGAAATGGAACGATCTATGCTTCAATGGTTTGGTCATGTAGTGCCAGACCGGCTTCCAAGACGTGCCATGATTGCCGTGTCATCAGATAGGCGACTCCCCCTAGAAATAGATGGTTGGATCCAGTCCGACATCTCTCCTGGAGCCGTCTAGGGATTCCTCCTAATGAGTTGGAGTCAATGGCGGAGGATCGAGAAGGATGGTGGATTCACCTGAGCATCCTACCCCCGCGACCCTCATGAAGGATTACCGGGCCACTAAGACGAAAGGAGATAATTTGATATACGAAGGCAAGGTGAAAAGTTCTCGGCCTGACGCAGAGATAGCGTTCCAATCAGCAAAAAATTATGTTTCCTGTCTGGGTGCACTTCTCATTAGTTCGTATGACAAGTTTCAACTTGTTCTCTCAAGTAGTTTGTTTACACGAATTTTTGCAGTAGACGTCTTGCGTGTTTTTCGTTAAAATGGGTAAACTTGAATATCGCGCGGTCATAAAATTCTCCGTTTTGGATGGGTTAACCCCTAAGGAAATTCATCCAAAGTTGACAAAAATTTACGGGGACTCTGCTCCTTCCATGTCAACCGTTAAAAAGTGGGCAGCTGAATTTAAACGCGGTCGCACGTCCCTCCAAGATGACCCACGTGAAGGACGGCCAAAAACCACAACCACACCCGAAACCATCGAAAATGTGCATGATATCGTGTTGGACGACAGGCGAGTGAAGGTGAGTGAGATAGCTGAGGCTGTGTGTATATCGGAAGAGAGGGTGCGTAACATCTTGCACAAAAACTTAGGGATGCGAAAGCTCTGCGCAAGATGAGGGCCGCATTTGCTGAATGCCGAGTCAAAGCAAATGCGCAAACGATTTTCGCGCCAATCTTTGGACCGATTCAATAGGGATCCGACCGATTTTGTGCGACGATTTGTCACCATGGATGAGACATGAGTCCACCACTACACGCCAGAAACGAAACAGCAGTCGAAGCAGTGGGTACAAGCCGGTGGTTCAGCGCCAAAGAAAGCGAAGTCGATCGCATCTGCCGGAAAGGGCATGGCGAGTGTGTTTTGGGATGCGAAAGGGATCCTGTTAATTGATTACCTTAAGAAAGGCAGAACAATTACAGGCGAATATTACTCCAACCTTCTTGACCAGTTGGATGCCAAAATTCGCGAGAAGAGGCCTGGCTTGAAGAAGAAAAAAATTATCACCAGGACAATGCACCTGTACACAAGTGTGCGTTGGCGATGGGAAAACTGCGGGATTTGGGGTACGATTTGCTCGGCCATCCCCCCTATTTACCTGGTTTGGCACCCTCAGACTTCCATCTGTTCCCAAACTTGAGGAAATTTGTTTCTGGAAAGCGCTTCGCATCCAATGCAGAAGTTGAGAGGGCCGTAGATGAATATTTTCACTGCCTTCCAGACTCTCACTTCCGAGAAGGAATACTGATGTTGGAGAAACGCTGGACTAAGTGTGTTGGAGTCAAGGGAGATTATGTAGAAAAATAAAATAATTTTTTAACTGAAAATCGCAGTCTTTCATTGTCAGGCCGAGAACTTTTTACCTTGCCCTCGTATGTATGTATGAGATAGAGAAAAATACATACTCTAAACTACACAATAAATTACACTGAGGAACAATTTAAAAAAAAATGTCTGTTGAGTTAAATTTTTCAGCTATTTTACAGTTAAATAGGTACGCTGATTACAACGTCAAGTTTTTTCGCTACAGAGACGTTGTGCTTCGATCCATATATTTATAAATATCTATTATAGTGAATTAGTGAAGTTGAGTCCGAGTTCTCGTAGGCATACAGTGAGTAAGCAGAGTTAAGTTTTTACTTACATATATACGTATACCCTTTCCTTTGGATCATGTCTGCCTCTACTATTTCGCGTCGCAAGTGCTTAAATAGCCCTGATTCATTTTGTTATATATGTGGCAGTTTTACCATTCCCAGTCAAAGAACAACCATCAGCGCATTTGTCAGGGAAGCGTATTCTGCATATTTTAAAATAAAAATTGGTGATCAAGATAAACGTTGGGCACCTCACAAGGTGTGCAAACAGTGTGTTGAGAGTTTACGGATGTGGACAAAGGGAACACGAAATACATTGGGTTTGGCGAGAGCCCAAAGATCATTCAAGTGGCTGTTACTTTTGTATAGTGAAAACGTCCGGATATAACAAGAAAAACAAATGTAAAATAGAGTATCCTAGCTTACCATCAGTCATACGCCCAGTACCTCATGCAGCTGAAATCCCAGTGCCAGTTTTCAAAGAATTACCTTCTTTATTACAAGAATACGAGTATGGTGGAGATCGAAGTGACACCAACGATGAAGATTTTGAAATGCAAGATGACTCCATTCGTAAGGGATTGGATCAGAAAGAGTTAAATGATTTGGCTCCGGACTTGGGACTTTCTAAAAAGGCTTCAGAGCTCTTAGCATCAAGACTTCACAAGAAAAACTTGCGTGAAAAAGGAGATAAGGTATCCTACTTTCGATCAAGAGAAATTGCATTTCTGCAATACTTTCGAAGTGACGGTGAATTTGTGTATTGCCATAACATAAATGGCTTAATGGAGGAGTTGGGAATTCCAGCCTATAACGCAACTGAATGGCGACTGTTTATTGATAGCTCAAAGCGGAGCTTAAAGTGTGTCCTCCTCCACAATGGAAACTTATTTGGTGCAGTCCCAATAGGCCACTCAGTTTATTTGCGTGAAGAATATGAAGACATAAAGAGAGTCATTGATTTGTTGCAATACCACATGCACAAATGGATCATCTGTGTTGACCTTAAAATTGTATGCTTCATTCTTGGCCAGCAACGCGGCTATACCAAGTATCCCTGTTTTTTGTGTATGTGGGACAGCAGAGCTCGTGTGAAGCATTGGCTACAGTCGAATTGGCCGCCAAGATCTGAACTCAAACCTGGTGATCCAAGCATTCTACATCAGCCGCTTGTTGACAGAAAGAGTATTATATTTCCACCTCTGCATATAAAACTGGGCCTCATGAAGCAGTTTGTTAAAGCTTTGCTAATTGAAGGAGACTGTTTCAAGTACCTCATTTCAGCATTTCCTCGCCTGTCTTTTGAAAAGATAAAGGCAGGAGTGTTTGACGGTCTACAGATACGGCAGCTCATTAAAGATAAACATTTTATTGGGACAATGACAGAACTACAAAAGAATGCTTGGTTGGCATTCAAAAACGTTGTCAAAAACTTTTTTGGGAATACGCGAGCAGAGAATTACACAGAAATTGTCCAGCAACTTTCAGAGAGCTTCAAAATGCTTGGTTGCAACATGAGCATCAAGGTTCATTTTCTGCATAGCCATCTTGCTAACTTCCCGCAAAATCAAGATCATGGAGGCACTGTACCAAGGTAGATGGGATGTACATATGATGGCTGACTACTGTTGGAGCATCATGCGAGATTGTCCACAGAATGAACACTCCAGGAAAAGCTATAAACGAACATTTTTACCTTGATATGTATGTTTGCCGTTTGGTTAAAGAAGTTTACTACTTTTATGAATAAAATTACTTTCTTTGAACATTTTGTTTGGTAATTGTTTCCTTAATTTTTTATTGTATGCACATTTTGTATGTTATTAAGAACGAAAAGATAATATCCTGTAGCTTAAAAAGGTGACGTGATAGAGAAAAACTCTGATCATTTCCGCATTCAGACGCGCAAAATAAGTCAAAAACAAGTATCAGGTCTTAGTCAACGAAATGTGTGTTCCCCAGTGCTATAAATGCTACGTAAAGGAAAAAGTGTCGTTAATAATTAGTTTGAATAAATATTGTAGCGAATGAATCTAACGAATATTACTTCAAACCTTTTTCGGAAAACGTTCGCCAATGAGGTAATTATTATACCATAATTAACACGTATATTGGTGCCAATATGTTGTACATAGATGCATATGTATATGTATTAACCAAAATTGAGCCAAAGAAAGACCATGAGAAAAAATAAAAAACCACTTGTTGCAAAATAACATTTTTAATTGCAAATAAATAATAATTTCTATAACATGAAATTTCCTTAGGCTGTGTAAATATTATTGCATCCACAATTTATGCAAATAAAAAATACAGTTTTGTTAATATGTATACAGTATTAATAAGAGATTCTTCAGCAAAGTAAATTATATAATATATGTTTTATTATACTGACACTGTTATGCTTACAGGAAATGTGCTTAAACAAATATTTTATTCTGGTATGTATTACGTATGACACTAAAAAAAAATGTAAAGCATTATTACTTCTTGTGTTGAATTCTTGTAATAGCAAATCCTTAAACCCTTTGTCCGTTTATGATAAAAAAAAATCACGCGTCACCACTACCGCAGGATTGTTGTCTCCGCACATGAAAACTGGCTCTGAAATGAGAAGATGAATGTGTTATTTTAGCTTTTAATTGGCATTAAGGTAAAAATAAGCAGTTTGATATTTGGCACAATTGAAAAACACCTGTAGTCCTGTTACAGGTGTTTTTTCAATTAAAAGCTATCATTAAATTAATATGTTTTTTTTTTCGTTTATTATTTTACATCTCTCCACTGGACATTAAGTAATTGTTTTTACAATGAAGATTACAGCAGTTTTAAGGTCATTGCCTTAAAGAATTTTATTGGTTATACAGTATATACATACGAGTATGTACATAAAACGTTTTACAGGTAAGAAGTACGACAGACGTTTAAAAATGAAAGACTAAACATGAATTGGCCAAAGTTACATATAGATCCATTTAAACACATTATTTTTTCGTTAATTTTCCTTCTTTTTTTACGCTGGGAGGTGGTAATCTTCAAAAGACGAAACTGTGCCCTCTTTTTTTTTTTTATATAATTTGCGCGCACTCAAAGGGCTATGAATACCTTTAACATGCTTACACACAGTGCGGTCGTTGGAAATTATAGATAGAGAGAGAGAGAAAGATTTTTTTTTTTTGTGTGGTGGTTCTTGAAGCTTAGTTGTTTATGCTTCAGAGATTCTCCGGGGGTGGCGTCCAGATAACTGGGGAGATTTTTGTTATTTTTTGTCTTTTGCTTCTGATTCACAGTATTTTTTTTGCCATAGTCGATGTCAAGGACAAATCACCATCAACAGAGCGAACAATTTTACCAGCCACATGACCAAGCTACTGCCAGTGTTATGCCTTCGCAGTAGTGTTCACACAACCTTTCGCAAATGATAGAGAACGTTAGAATTGAAAAAACACAAGTTCTGCATTTTCAATGCAGTCAGCACATCGTGGACAGTAGGGGCTGTCATCATGCTTGTATTTATGCAGGTATGAACGGAAGCATCCATGACCTGTCAGCATCAGGGTAAGATGGAACCCTACTTCACCATGCCGTCTTTCTGTCCATGGTTTAATTTGAGGTATAAGCATATGCGTAAACCTACCCTCTTCGGAGGCGTTCAAGTGTTCTTGCCGCTCTCCTATGTTCTGTATCCTTAGTGATATCTGTTGGGTTTCGCCGGTTGGAACAGTTTGCTCTTATTCTGAGCGTCTCAATTCATATTCTTGTCGCTGCTCTTCTGCCAGAATGTCTATTGGTAGCATTTTTGTCATTACACAGGCTGCATCGCTGGAGGTGGTACGATATGCGCAGCATGCTCTTAATGTACATATTCTGTACACTGAGGCAATCTTACTTGTTTGTTTTAGTCGGCATGGCTCTCGCCCAGATTCGTACGGCGTAGGGAATTATAGACGCTATCACTCTGGCCAAAAGTAACCTTTGACTGCGCTAGGGCCTTCTGTATTAAGCATGATTCGTGCAAGAGCAGTGCTGGTATTCATTGCTTTGTGTGACACACTCTTGAGGTGTTCCTTGAAGGATAGCCTCGTATCTAGAATGAATACGAGGTATTTTATGTGGGGCTTCGATGTTAATGTGTGGCTGCCCACAGTATCATATGTCGTTTCCTCCTTCTTCCTGCTGCTTATAAGAACTACTTCCGTTCTTTACTTCACTTCCGCCTGCAAGCGTGAGAGCAGCCGAACTCAGTCAGTTCCATACGGTCCTAGTTGTAGAGTTGCTTATGGTCCGCTTGCAGGCGGAAGTGAAGTAAAGAACGGAAGTAGTTCTTATAAGCAGCAGGAAGAAGGAGGAAACGACAATCAAACTTAATAGATGTTGTAAAGTCAAATGCAATAAAAGTATACATTGAATTATGCAAGCAGCTACTCGTACATCAAAGATTTGATTTAAAAACTCCAAGACACAAATAGTTAGGTACTTAGATCCTTGGCTAATTATATGCTAAATTTCTGTTGACTTCCCCATAGCAGTGTTTGCGCTGAACGAAAGTTTTCTGAATTAAGCATAATGAAAGACGACCGGAGAAATCTTCTAAGTTCAGAAACTGTGGACTCAATATTACTGGCTAAAGAGCTATTAAAAGGTGAGGCAATATTTGATCCTTTTGAGTAGTTGGCAAGGTTTTGCTTAAATTTTAAATATGTCGATTACAAATACATTCAAATTAAGTGAAAATGTTTGCTCCTCTTATTAGTATGTATTCTCCTTTTATTTAATAAAAGACATAAATACTTCTCTGTGCAATTGAATATGAATTGAATTAGCTTTTATTTTTTTATTTAATTTTTTGTTTTATCAATGAATTCTTATTACTATTTATTCAATGTTATCGATTTGTGATTTATAAATGAGTTTATTATTTTTCTTTTATTTTAATGGCCTTTCTTATGTTATTTGTTATTTAAAGTTTAAACTGAATGCTATGTATAATAACGCAAAAATAAAGAAAATTAACAAACATTTTTCTTGGCTACATTTCTTTTTTAAAATGCTACATTTTCATTGTCAGTATGCTACATTTTTCTGGATAGAGGTGACAACGCTGGTCCACGGTTTTTCTTGTTGTATATATTACCATCTACGTTTTATCTTGTTTTTTTTTTTAAACACCCCATTCTTTGAACCAGTCTGCTATTTCGTCCAGATGAAGTCGGAGTAGAGCAGTTGCTGATTTTAGACATCGGTACGATACAAGTCTGCTGTATATATTAGACATAATAAAGGCCCTAAAACGCTTCCTTGTGGAGCTCTGGCTTCAGCTTTGTAGAGAGACGATTGTTCATTATTATAATGCACATAGAAGAAACGGTTACTAATACGCTATATTAGTTAATAAACGTTGAAAGTCCGGTGGAAGAAGAAGTTTTAGTTTACGTATCACGCCATTGTGCCACACTTTATCAAATGCCTTGGATATATCTAGGAAGAGTGCAGCACAAAAGTCATCTAAGTCTTTTGAGATTTTGTTTGCAATACGATGTATTTGTTGTTTAGTTGAATGTTTACGTCTAAATGTGAACTGATATCTGGGTATTACGTTATTTTCGTCCAGTATATGTTGAAGTCGAGTAGCAAAAGGATTTTCAAATAGTGTTGACAGGATTAGTAGTAGACTTATCGGTCTGTAATTTGCTGGTTGTGTAGCATCTTTTCTCGGTGTGGAAATTGCAATTACTTTAGCTACTTTCCAGGCTTTTGGGAAATATTTAGTAGTAACGATGGTATGAAGAGATTCCTTAAGTATACAATTGCGTTTTTCGGAAGTTCCTTTAGGATTTTACCTGTGAGGCTGGTCAAAGGGTAGTGCATGCGATCATATGACAACACAAGTGTTTTCACTCAGCTGATGCCTACCAACTCCTACTCTCAACCTCCACGTGGTGGCAGCTGCGTGCCTAGTACCTTAATCCAAGAAATGGGTAACCAATCCCTTTTGGCGGGTTCTTGGCGGCAGCAGATGAGAGGGAGGGAAGAGTGCTTTCTCACTAGAACACTTCTTCCTGTTCCAGGCGGCAGCGGACAAATTCCCTAGACGGAGTCAACGGTGGCGTCTATAGTTCCAGATAGGTTGAACTTAGTGAATACCTTGCGCGAGCTGCTTCGACGTATTCGGATCACAGGTCGGTAAGAAATTCCCAATTTTGGTCAGGACCTTGGAATAGAGATGGTGGCGGAGGAGCCCTTAATGGGCCAACGGCAGCGCTCATACTCCCGCAGTGGACCACTGGCACCGGTATACCCGGCCCCTCGTCCTAGGGGAATAATTAAGGATCTGGCCCTCCGGGCTGGGGGTTGTGTCGTCGGGGTAACTTCCCTACCACGTAAAAAATCGATGGTTCCGAAACAACCAAAAGCCTCGGATAAGGACGACTCAACTGATGACGACCCTAGCAAACGCAATAAGGACAACGACCTTCGGATCTGTACGTGAAATGTTCTGTCCCTTTACAGACCACGTGCAGCCGCAACGCTTATTCGGATGGGGATTTGTCATACGCGGCAAACATAGACAAGAAGTCTTAAGCTTCCGACACGTGAGCGACCGTATTTTAACTATCCGGATCAAGGCTAAATTCGCTAACATAAGCCTAGTACGTGTTCATGCCCCCACGGACGAAGAAAAGGACCCTGCCAACAAAGATTATTTCTACGAGCTGCTCGACAAAACATACGAGCAATGTCCTAAATACGACGTTAAAATCGTATTGGGCGATTTTAACTCCAAAATAGAAAGGAGGGCGTCATTGGTAGGGCAGTCGGTAAGCACACGACACCACATCTGATGACGGACTAAACCTAACTAATTTCGCTGTGGAGCGAAATGTCACCATAGCAAGCACATGGTTTCCTCATCTCGATATTCTTAAGCAGACATGGCGGTTCAATGTTCATGTAACGATCGACGCAAGGCATGTCTCCAGTATTCTGGATGTCCGGACCTTCCGAGCGGCCAACATAGACACTGATCATTACCTTGTTGTAGCCAAGGTACGAATGCGGATATCCCAATCTAAGCAACAAAGAAGAATCACTATTAGAAAATTTAACGTTGAAGAGCTACAATCACAAGAGACCGCCAGACTCTTCGCTGAACGCGTATCCCGAAATCTCTCAATCACCCGTATGCCACCAGCATCAAGTGCCGAAGACCAGTAACAACGCTGCCAACATGCCATCAGAAACGCCGCGACTGATGTGCTCGATCTCGCTCGCCCACCACCGCGAAACCCCTGGTTTAACGAAAAATGCCGGCGAGTGCATGCAGCAAAACAAGAGGCATACAATGCGGCAAGGCAAAGGAAGACAAGAGCTGCTCGTGAGCTCTACGAGCAAAAGAGACGAGAAAAACATCGGCTTCTCCAAAAAAGAAGAAAGAGCATGAGAAGCGCGTGATTGAGAATATTGAGAGTTTACACACCAGGAACAATGTACGGAAGTTTTACCAAAAGGTAAAAAGAACGTGTCAGAAAAACAATGCCCATACAGAAACATGTAGAGATGAAAATGGAAACCTCGCAGTAGAATCACAGTCGGTGCTGAGAATATGGAAAAACTACTTCGGTCATACAGAATGAACCATTAAACATAGACGATGATAGTCAATGATATTTCCGGCCACCTGACCAAAACGAAGTGAGGATGGCAAGTTCCAAGCTGAAATCTAACAAGGCTGCTGGACCTGCCGGCTTACCGGCCGAACTCTTCAAGGCAGCTGGTGACGAATTGGTAGAGTGCGTACATCAACTTATCTCTAAGATTTGGTCAGACGAGTGTATGCCTGATGAATGGAATCTCAGTATCGTTTGCCCGATCCACAAGAAAAGAGACGCCTCAACTGCGCCAACTATAGAGACATCAGTCTCCTCAACATCGCATACAAGATCTTTTCTGCGATATTGTGTGAACGTCTGAAACCTTTTATCAACAGCCTGATTGGACCCTATCAGTGCGGTTTCAGGCCAGGAAAGTCCACCATCGATCAAAACTTCACACTTCGGCAGATCCTGGAGAAAACCCAAGAATTCCAAATCGATACTCACCACCTATTTATCGATTTCAAGGCCGCCTATGACAGCATCTATAGAGAAGAGCTTTATAGAGCCATGTCTAGTTTTTACACCCCAGCTAAACTTGTCCGTCTGTGCAGGCTGACGATAGAGAAGGCTCGCTGCTCCATCAAGGTCGGTAATGACCTCACCGAGACTTTTGATGTCAAAAAAGGTTTTAGACAAGGTGACAAGCTGTCATGTGACTTCTTTAATATTGTACTTGAACGAATTGTGCGGAACTTACAAGACAACACCGGAGGCACAATCTATTACAAGTCTGTACAACTGCTTGCATACGCCGACGATGTAGACATTATCGGAAGAACTCAGCGGGCTGTCACCGGCGCGTTTGCAAGCATTGAGGCGGAAGCGGCCAAATTGGGTTTAGCGATAAACGAGGGCAAAATCAAGTATATGCTGTCAACACGAAGGGACAGCCAACACCGACGAATTGGACAAAACGTCACAGTGAGCAGCTGTAACTTCGAGGTAGTAAGGGACTTTGTCTACATTGGCTCTGCTATAAACTCGAAAAACAATATGGGCACAGAAATCAATCGAAGAATAACTCTTGCCAATCGCTGTTATTTTGGGCTTATAAGGCAACTCAATAGTAAAGCCCTATCTCGAACAACTAAGGAGACTCTGTATAAGACCCTGATCATCCCAGTCCTGCGCTGAAACATTTTATTTATTTTTTTTCCCCCGAGGGTAGGTGAAAATCTTCAACAAGACACTATGAGGATCGACAGCGCGTGCTCATAGTAGTGTGGGATTCTTACCCACTAAAAAACCTCCCTTCAAAACCGATTTGTTTTTTATTTTTACTACAACTAAGTATTCGACTTATCAAGTAGTTTTCATTTCACGAAATAATGACGTTTTGCAGGGACCTTCCCATTAGAAGTTCCTGCCGGCTCCGCAATTTAGACGCGGTTACTTATCGCGCCAAGTCTAAAGGTTTGGTTCTTTGTAGACGGCGTAGTAAGTTTCTTTCATCCAAAACTTGGGGGACTGTAATATTAACGTGACTTTCTAGTCGACTTTTATGTTTTCTCGCGTAGTTTTTGATTTCGTCTTCGATTGTTTTAATGCCAAGATCTCTGTGGATATCGCTGTTTCTGATATACCATGGCGCATTTACAATACCTCTTAGCACTTTGTTTTCAAAAGTTTGTAAAATTTTAAAATAACTTATTTTGGTACAACCCCAGAGTTGCATACCATATGTCCATACAGGCTTTAGCACTTGCTTATATAAAAGCAGTTTATTCTCTATATTAAGCTTGGAGTATTTTCCAAGTAACCAATACATTTCTCTATATTTATTAGAGAAACGTGGACTTTATTAAAAGTTGCTTTCAAGCTGCATCCGCTATCGGAGATGCAGCATTCCTATCAGCGTGGGAAATCCTGCACGACCGCACTTCAAAATCTAGCGGCCAGAATTGAATGCGCGCTTGATAGGAAAGAATACGCGATGTGTATCTTCATCGACATTGAGGGTGCTTTTGACAATGCGACTTTTGACTACATGTGCGGCCAGACAACATGGGGTAGATAAAACATTAGTGTTGTGGATTAAATCAATGCTAATGAATAGAACTTTGGTAGTGGATGCAGATTGTGGCCGGGACAGGGATAAACAGGGGCTGTCCGCAAGGTGGCGTTCTGTCTCCATTGTTATGGTGCATGGTGGTCGACTCTCTGTTGAACACTCTAAATAGTTCTAACGTCTACGATCAGGCATATGCGGATAATGTCGCTGTACTTTCTGTGGGCCATGCCTGGCGACGGTCTGCGCTAACGCGCAGGCTGAGATGTCTTTGCTTTCATTTTCGAAATGGTGGTTTGGTGAAGACTACAGTGGTGTGTACTCCCGTTTAAAGAAATCGGAAAAATAAGAGAAAAAGATTGGATTCATCTAATTTTTGCGAAAGATAGTACAAAACAACATTTTATTTATTGTTTGTCCCGCACGGACACTTCGCGAGAGATAAATGTCGAAGTAATGGGCTTGTGGCCTACATACAAAAGCAAACAAACCTATGGAACTTCTATTTAGCTGTGAGAGGTTACCATATATGTATGTAGCGCTTCCAAAGGTAGAGAGGCGATACATATTTTGCTAGCTTTTTGTTTTTATATAATTTGCGCGCACTCAAGGGGTTATAAACACCCTTATCATGTTTTTCACACAGTGCGGGCGTTGAAAAAGATAGATAGAGAGAATGATTTAGTGTAGTGGCTTGAAGCTCAGTTGTTTATGCTTCAGAGAAACTCCTGGGGTGGCGTCCAGATACCCGGGGAGATTTTTGTTATTTTTGCTTCTGATTCTGGCCCAAAGAAGCACGTGAAGCACGTCACAGGTCACAAGCAATGCCATACATTAAATCCTGTACTCGATGGTCGGATGAAGGTATTTACTGGTTTGTCTTAACATCAGGAAATCTTTCAAAATCAGCATGGGGAAAATTCGATTGGAATTCAAAAATTGAGCTTTATTTGCTAGTGGCTAACTACGAAGCAGGAGTTCCATTTTTTCCCAAATTTATAGTGAGTCGATGGTAAAGTCTTCACCTATAAATATTTAAAGCTATCTTTTTATTTTAAGACTAGTGAGGAGACATTTCCAATGCACAAAGCTAGAAATGGAGTGCCTGAATTTCCTATGCCATATGGATTACCTATGATCGTAATTTCAAAAGAAAAAAAGTCGTTCGTTTCGTTATATAAAAAATATATTTTTTTGTTATAAATTCTTTAAACATAAACTATGTCATAAGTACACAACGTGGTCTTTGGTTATTAGTTTGTTCTAGAAGATTTATACATCATTGAGAAAAAATAAAAGATATTCAATCACCAGTTATAACTTTTTGTCAATTAGTAATAAAATTCTTTCTGCTCTGCGTCTCAACGGGTGGTGAATACCATACATCATGCTTGATCCATCGCAAGCCACAAACGGCACATTCGAATCGCACCGATACAGACTTGTTTGTATAAAGTCCAGCATCCACACGAGTTAGCTTGATAGCGATTTACAAGGATAAACAATAAGTTCGATAGAACTTGATTTGCTGACACCAAGATAAACAATCGTTTATGGAATAATCCTCTATAAGTTCGAGGGAACTTAATACTTACTTACTTACTTAGGTGGCGCTACAGTTCGGGGTGAACTTGGGCCTCAACTAACAAGCCTCTTCATTTAGCTCGGTCTTTAGCTAATTGCCTCCAGTTGTGCACTCCAAGTTGGTCGAGGTCCCCTTGAACTTGTGCGCGCCACCTACGGCGAGGAGGTCCTTTACCGCGTCGTCCCTTGGGGTTAGATTCGAAGATTCTGCGGACCGTATCGTTGGTGTCCATTCACTCTACATGTCCTAGCCATCTCAGACGTCCAATATGCCGTTTTTTGACTAGGTCGATGTCGCTGTTCAGCTCGTATAGTTCGTGATTGAATCTTTTCCTCCAAAACCCGTCAACGCAAACGGGACCGAATATCTTACGAATCATTTTTCTTTCGAAGCGACCAAGGATATATTCATCCTCTTTTAATAAAGTCCATGTTTCTGCGCCGTAAAGCAGAACTGGGATGATCAGGGTCTTATACAGAGTCTCCTTAGTTGTTTGAGATAGGGCTTTACTGTTGAATTACCTTATAAGCCTAAAGAAACAGCGATTGGTAAGAGTTATGCTTCGATTGATTAATGCGCTGATATTGTTTGTAGAATTAATAGCAGAGCCAAGGTAGACAAAGTCCCTTACAACCTCGAAGTTATAGCTGCCCACTGTGACGTTCTGCCCAATTCGTCGGTGTTTATTTTATCTTCGTGTTGACAGCATATACTTGGTTTTGCCCTCGTTTATCGCTAAACCCATTTTGGCCGCTTCCGCCTCAATGTTTGCAAACGCACCGATAACAGCTCACCGATAATGTCTATATCGTCGGCGTATGCAAGCAGTTGTACAGACTTGTAATACATTGTGCCTCCGGTGTTGTTTTGTGAGTTCCGCACAATCCATCCCAGTACAATGTTAAAAAAGTCACATGACAGCGTGTCACCTTGTCTAAAACCTTCTTTGATGTCAAAGGTCTCGGTGAGGTCATTACCGACCTTGATGGAGCAGCGAGCGTTCTCCATCGTCAGCCTGCACAGACGGACAAGTTTAGCTGGGATGTAGAAACTAGACATGGCTCTATTAAGGTCTTCTCTATAGATGCTGTCATAGGCGGCCTTGAAATCGATAAATAGGTGGTGAGTATCGATTTGGAATTCTTGGGTTTTCTCTACGATCTGCCGAAGTGTGAAGATTTGATCGATGGTGGACTTTCCTGGCCTGAAACCAATCAGGCTGTTGATAAAAGGTTTCAGACGTTCACACAATATCGCAGAAAAGATCTTGTATGCGATGTTGAGGAGACTGATGTCTCTATAATTGGCGCAGTTGAGGGGTCTCATTTCTTGTGGATCGGGCAAACGATGTTGAGGTTCCATTGATCAGGTATACACTCGTCTGACCAAATCTTAGAGATGAGTTGATGTATGCACTCTACCAATTCATCCCCAGCTGCCTTGAAAAGTTCGGCCGGCAAGCCGTCAGGTCCAGCAGCCTTGTTAGATTTCAGCTTGGATATTGCTATTCTCACTTCGTTTTGGTCAGGTGGACGGAAATTTTGACTATCATCGTCCATATTGAATGGTTCATTCTGCCCGACAGTGGGATATTGGTCTTCGTCGCCGTTATACAGTCTGCAGAAGTAGTTTTCCCATATTCTCAGCACCGACTGTGATTCTACTACAAGGTTTCCATTTTCATCTCTACAGGTTTCTGTACGGGTATTGCTTCTCTGACACGTTCTTTTTACCTTTTGATAAAACTTCCGTACATTGTTCTTGGAGTATAAACTCTCGATATTCTCAAACGCGCGCTTCTCATGCTCTTTCTTCTTTTTTTGGAGAAGCCGATGTTCTTCCCGTCTCTTTCGCTCGTAGAGCTCACGAGCAGCTCTCGTCTTCCTTTGCAGTGCCGCTTTGTATGCCTCTTGTTTTGCTGCACGCACTCGCCGGCATTCTTCGTCAAACCAGGGGTTTCGCGGTGGTGGGCGAGCGAGACCCAGCACATCAGTCGTGGCGTTTCTGATGGCATGTTGGCAGCGTTACCACTGGTCTTCGGCACATAATGCTGGCGGCATAGGAGTGATTGAGAGATTTCGGGATACGCGTTCAGCGAAGAGTCTGGCGGTCTCTTGTGATTGTAGCTTTTCGACGTTAAATTTTCTCACAGTGATTCTTCTTTGTTGCTCAGATTGGGATATCCGCATTCGTACCTTGGCTACAACAAGGTAATGATCCGAGTCTATGTTGGCCGCTCGGAAGGTCCGGACATCCAGAATACTGGAAGCATGCCTTGCGTCGATCGCAATATGATCAATTTGGTTGATCGTTACATGATCATTGGACCGCCATGTCTGCTTATGAATATCGAGATGAGGAAACCATGTGCTTGCTATGGTGACATTTCGCTCCACAGCGAAATCAATTAGCCTTAGTCCGTTATCAGACGTGGTGTCGTGTAGGCTATGCTTACTGACTGCCCTACCAAAGACGTCCTCCTTTCCTATTTTGGAGTTAAAATCGCCCAATACGATTTTAACGTCGTATTTAGAACATTGCTTATATATTTTGTCAAGGAGCTCGTAGAAACACTCTGTGGTGGCAGGGTCCTTTTCTTCCGTGGGGGCATGAACACATATTAGGGTTATGTTAGCGAATTTAGCCTTGATCTGGATAGTCATAATACGGTCGCTCACGTGTCTTGCCTAAGTCTCCCGCGTATGATAAATCCTCATCCGAATAAGCGTTGCCTGTTGTCTTTGTAGCAATCACCGTAGTAGATGTCACAGTTTTCATCCTCTTTTTGCCCGGCCCATCCCATCGCACTTCCTGGATGGCGGTAATATCTGCTTTATAGCAGTCTAGGGCCTCTGCTAGTTGTTCGGCTGCACGTGGTCTTGTTAAGAGACAGAGCATTCCACGTACAGGTTAAGGTTTCGCTTGAGCGACAAAAGACAGCATACACTGCCGCTCCAGTTCCACGGTCGAAGAGCAGGGACGTGAATCTGGGAACGAATATAAAAAGCTGAGAGTACTGTCGTCATCGAAGGAGTGTATTGAATTAGAAGTAGCAGACAAGAGATCATTAATACAAACAAGGAAGAGAGTTGGAGACAAAGCGGAGCTCCGGGTGGAACACCAGCATTTATATGGTGGATTGTAGACTTTAAACCTTCAAAAACAACTTGAATTGAACGGAACGTAAGGTCATTTCTAATCATTGAAGAAGAGGTCAATAGCAAATGCATGCATTTTCGGCAAAAAGAGCTGGATGCCAAAGTCTGTCAAATCCATTAGAAATATCAAGCGCAGCAATCTTACTTTCATCAGAGAGATGGAGAGATTGGCTCAACTTCCCTTGTTTCAGCGACGGCCTAGACAAATACTATTTATCTACTCGGATAGATGAAAAAACTTACGCAGTGGTTTTGCCGTAATGCTTTTAGAATTATTGGTGAGATGCCATTTGGAGCAGCGGTTGAGATCTTTAAGTAATCTTGCAACTATACGAGTGCCAAAGTGGATTTGTCCCATAGAATATTAAGTGCGCTCAAGTACAGGAGGACGCATCGCACTATCTGCGAGTGTGGAGCTTGCAGCGAATTGAGCTGCAAGCAGATTGACCTTGTCTGAAGTGCTGACCGATGGAATGTCATAGGAAACGCACCGATCGCAGTAATTTTATACAAGACAACATAAAAGTTTAGGAACGAAATATTAAAAATGCTCGAATTACGTTTGCATTTCATGTTTTGACACAAATAGAAGAATACAGATTATATTAGGGTAAATAAAAAATGATTTACCTCTTGTTAAATTTCAAAATTAAAGGAAACTGCATACTTGACGCTTTAAATTCTCAATATCAATTATATATCAGAATTCACTCGCATTTACACTACTTAAACAGTCGTTTATCATATCATTAACAGCGGATTGATGTGTTTCTGTGCTTTATATGATTAACGAATGTTTAGTTAGACTCAAACATTAATTAAAATCAAAAGAATCAACCCCTTCGATTTCTGTGAGTAGCACAAGGGCTACAAAAAGCATACCAGATATTCGTACAAGTACAAATGCACTTTTTAAATTGGATATCGATTTTTATATATATGTAGGTATACTCGTAATTATTTCTGCTACAGTAATCGGCAAAAGTGTGTGCACTCAGAATAGTTTGCATATAGTTGTCGATTAAGCGATTGACAACAATAACAAAAACACTAAAAATTATTTAAAACTAGAAGTATAGAAAGCCAATTGAATTTATTTTTCGACTGAATACACGACTGCTTATATTAGTTGACGGGTTTTGGAGGATAAGAATCAATGACGAACTATACGAGCTGTATAGGTCGAGTGACATCGACCTAGTCAAAACGTATTAGACGATCTAAACACACCTCTCTACACCTTCCCAATCACTGTAGCATTTTGCAGGCGAGATTATGGCGATGAAGGAACAATGAGACAATCTAATCGGGATATCACCATTTTTACTGACAGTCAAGCTGCGATCAAATCCCTCACATTTCTCATCATCAATTCAAAAACTGTTCTAAATTGTCGCTTGACCTCATTTGGGTGCCGGGACACAAATAAATTCCAGGGAATTGCATGGCCGACGAACTCGCCAGGCAGGGCACTAGTCTATCGATTTCGCCGAACAACGGGAATATCGGGGATTTTTAAAATAAAATACATATTTCTTTGCAGGGGATTTTGATACGGGGAATTTTAATCAATTTTGTATGTTCAAGACAGGGGCCTACTATCTAATTCTCCTCTTTTCTAACTTCTGTAGCAGCCATTGGGACGACTCCTATGCACATATTCAGCCCTATCATGTAAAAGAATGCTCCTCTCGGGCTCCCTACTTTGATGATCTCTTCGAATTGGCGTCATGAGCATCCATCGCTTTATCAAAAGCTTCGGTTGGTTTTAATTAGCCCCTGAGTGGTCTACTGATAGATACATGGCATCACAATGGACCTTTACTAGTCTAAGTTCACTCGTGTTCAGACAGCCAACTAACTTTTCCTTGGTAGATGAATGGAAGCTTTAGTGGAAATATCACAGAAAATATGGTAATACATATGTTGGAATGTCGATATTCCAAACAATCGCATTGCATAGTTGTCATTATCGCCGCGAAGCGAACTGAATAAATCACATTCGCGGTGAAGTGCATATTAAGTCCACAGGATTTTATGGATAACAGGGGATTTTGCAATAAGGGATATCGTAGGGATCCCGTTTTGTAGACTGCTTCCTAGATTGAAATCTAATTTTATTCCTCGAAAAAACGCGCACAAAAAGTGGGTGTAAACTTACACACAGATGAAATGGAAATGTAGACAAGTTTAATTTATTTTTCGGCCTTAAACTTCGAGCTAACAATATGGAATTTCATGTAGGGGCTTCTGAGAGATCGAACATTTCGAAAAATATAAATTTTTTTCATATTTTTATTAGAAACAGAAAAAAAAATTATCGAAATACGCTTAGTCGATCGCAATGTATTATTCCGTCTTTTGAAGAACGAAAGGTTGGGTATTGTTTCCTCATAGCTTAGCGGTATGATATTTAAAATTTTTGAAAAATCGGCGAGAATGGAGGTAAGAAAATATGAAATTAGTAATGTAAGTTCGGGTGGAATTCTATCCCTAGCGTCACCCAAAAAATCGCCACTGTCTCCGGATTTCGACGTGAACTCAAGCCAGTACAAATTTTGAGCGAATATCCTAGCTTGATTGCCATGACAGTGTCACAAATATTCAGTTATCACCTAAAGTACTCGGGGAAATCCCGGAAATCGATGGATTCCAGAAATTTTCAATGGGATCAATGAAATTTGGCCAGCACTTTATTCTCCGGACCTAGCGCGTTATGATTTAGATTTTAAATTTTTCGTAGATTAGATAGATTTTTACTATTCATAAAATTGTTTCTTATGTACTATACAAAATCAATATTTAGCTTGCCAATGTCGTCTGCCGATTGACAACTGGTATCATTAATTACTAATAAATAAATAAATAAATATTTCAATTATACATTTTCTTTCCTAAGTAATAATTGCAATTATGTGTGTAGGTAAGGTCTTAGAATTTCCCGTTCAAAATTCTTTCCCAGTAGGCTAATGCAATTTTACAGAATTGGTACAAGTTGGATACGTCTAATTCATTTAGAAAGCCGATAACTTGATCATCCGATAAGAAATCTTTCCCGAAGAAATGTCGTCTGGTTTCTCGCAGGGTTGGGTATCTTTCAATAAAATGTAAAACATCCTCTCTCTCTGCTAGGTTGCATATACGACATATGATGGGTAGTCCTTCCCTATGCGCTATAAAATTTATCTGCAGTAGTTCTCCACGCAGTTTGAACATCATCGACATTTCTTCAATACAACATGCATCCCTAAAGTAGTTGCTATTTTGCAGATTATGACATAATCGTTTGTAAATTGACCTATACAGTGACCACTCGGCTTCCCTTACAAAGCCCTCCCATATCTGTTCATCCAAATTAGCAATTAGCTGAGTTTTGATGCTCCTCCGCTCTTAGATTGAGTTCCATCCCACATCTTTCAGTCAAATCTCCCCACTCACTATACCAACTGGTCCTACTACTTATAATCTTTAGCGCGGTTTTCTTGGGCAGCCATTCATTTGGCATGTTCATCACTTTTAAGATATAGTCCACTCTAAGCTTCAACGTTTTGATAAAGAGTGGAGACATGTCGGTTTCTAACAAGCGCATCTGCGCATTCTTGACACCATCCAGTCTGGAACCGCTTTTGCATTACTTCAGAGTGGTATTATTTTCTCCCCCTTTCGTGGCCGGCTTTTTCATATTTCTCTTCTCTTGCGGGTTTATTCTTTTTTGCCGGTAATGCTTACATCAGGCTTACATAAATCTCATGAGGGTGATTATTAGGTCTTCCTCTCTCTTTTTTTGATTTAGGCACTTTTTCTATAAAGGAGCGCACTTGATTCCACCTCTGGTCACTCATTGACATTTTTGTCACTATATTTTCCGGGGTGATGACGCAGATTCAGCTTCCCATCTGTTGCACTCGAAGAACGTGTGGTTTGCGTCGTCCAGTTCTGAGTAGCAATATTGGCAAGCCAAGCTCCACCATCGATCAAAACTTCACACTTCGGCAGATCCTGGAGAAAACCCAAGAATTCCAAATCGATACTCACCACCTATTTATCGATTTCAAGGCCGCCTATGACAGCATCTATAGAGAAGAGCTTTATAGAGCCATGTCTAGTTTTTACACCCCAGCTAAACTTGTCCGTCTGTGCAGGCTGACGATAGAGAAGGCTCGCTGCTCCATCAAGGTCGGTAATGACCTCACCGAGACTTTTGATGTCAAAAAAGGTTTTAGACAAGGTGACAAGCTGTCATGTGACTTCTTTAATATTGTACTTGAACGAATTGTGCGGAACTTACAAGACAACACCGGAGGCACAATCTATTACAAGTCTGTACAACTGCTTGCATACGCCGACGATGTAGACATTATCGGAAGAACTCAGCGGGCTCTCACCGGCGCGTTTGCAAGCATTGAGGCGGAAGCGGCCAAATTGGGTTTAGCGATAAACGAGGGCAAAATCAAGTATATGCTGTCAACACGAAGGGACAGCCAACACCGACGAATTGGACAAAACGTCACAGTGAGCAGCTGTAACTTCGAGGTAGTAAGGGACTTTGTCTACATTGGCTCTGCTATAAACTCGAAAAACAATATGGGCACAGAAATCAATCGAAGAATAACTCTTGCCAATCGCTGTTATTTTGGGCTTATAAGGCAACTCAATAGTAAAGCCCTATCTCGAACAACTAAGGAGACTCTGTATAAGACCCTGATCATCCCAGTCCTGCGCTGAAACATTTTATTTATTTATTTTCCCCCGAGGGTAGGTGAAAATCTTCAACAAGACACTATGAGGATCGACAGCGCGTGCTCATAGTAGTGTGGGATTCTTACCCACTAAAAAACCTCCCTTCAAAACCGATTTGTTTTTTATTTTTACTACAACTAAGTATTCGACTTATCAAGTAGTTTTCATTTCACGAAATAATGACGTTTTGCAGGGACCTTCCCATTAGAAGTTCCTGCCGGCTCCGCAATTTAGACGCGGTTACTTATCGCGCCAAGTCTAAAGGTTTGGTTCTTTGTAGACGGCGTAGTAAGTTTCTTTCATCCAAAACTTGGGGGACTGTAATATTAACGTGACTTTCTAGTCGACTTTTATGTTTTCTCGCGTAGTTTTTGATTTCGTCTTCGATTGTTTTAATGCCAAGATCTCTGTGGATATCGCTGTTTCTGATATACCATGGCGCATTTACAATACCTCTTAGCACTTTGTTTTCAAAAGTTTGTAAAATTTTAAAATAACTTATTTTGGTACAACCCCAGAGTTGCATACCATATGTCCATACAGGCTTTAGCACTTGCTTATATAAAAGCAGTTTATTCTCTATATTAAGCTTGGAGTATTTTCCAAGTAACCAATACATTTCTCTATATTTATTAGAGAAACGTGGACTTTATTAAAAGTTGCTTTCAAGCTGCATCCGCTATCGGAGATGCAGCATTCCTATCAGCGTGGGAAATTCTGCACGACCGCACTTCAAAATCTAGCGGCCAGAATTGAATGCGCGCTTGATAGGAAAGAATACGCGATGTGTATCTTCATCGACATTGAGGGTGCTTTTGACAATGCGACTTTTGACTACATGTGCGGCCAGACAACATGGGGTAGATAAAACATTAGTGTTGTGGATTAAATCAATGCTAATGAATAGAACTTTGGTAGTGGATGCAGATTGTGGCCGGGACAGGGATAAACAGGGGCTGTCCGCAAGGTGGCGTTCTGTCTCCATTGTTATGGTGCATGGTGGTCGACTCTCTGTTGAACACTCTAAATAGTTCTAACGTCTACGATCAGGCATATGCGGATAATGTCGCTGTACTTTCTGTCGGGCCATGCCTGGCGACGGTCTGCGCTAACGCGCAGGCTGAGATGTCTTTGCTTTCATTTTCGAAATGGTGGTTTGGTGAAGACTACAGTGGTGTGTACTCCCGTTTAAAGAAATCGGAAAAATAAGAGAAAAAGATTGGATTCATCTAATTTTTGCGAAAGATAGTACAAAACAACATTTTATTTATTGTTTGTCCCGCACGGACACTTCGCGAGAGATAAATGTCGAAGTAATGGGCTTGTGGCCTACATACAAAAGCAAACAAACCTATGGAACTTCTATTTAGCTGTGAGAGGTTACCATATATGTATGTAGCGCTTCCAAAGGTAGAGAGGCGATACATATTTTGCTAGCTTTTTGTTTTTATATAATTTGCGCGCACTCAAGGGGTTATAAACACCCTTATCATGTTTTTCACACAGTGCGGGCGTTGAAAAAGATAGATAGAGAGAATGATTTAGTGTAGTGGCTTGAAGCTCAGTTGTTTATGCTTCAGAGAAACTCCTGGGGTGGCGTCCAGATACCCGGGGAGATTTTTGTTATTTTTGCTTCTGATTCTGGCCCAAAGAAGCACGTGAAGCACGTCACAGGTCACAAGCAATGCCATACATTAATCCTGTACTCGATGGTCGGATGAAGGTATTTACTGGTTTGTCTTAACATCAGGAAATCTTTCAAAATCAGCATGGGGAAAATTCGATTGGAATTCAAAAATTGAGCTTTATTTGCTAGTGGCTAACTACGAAGCAGGAGTTCCATTTTTTCCCAAATTTATAGTGAGTCGATGGTAAAGTCTTCACCTATAAATATTTAAAGCTATCTTTTTATTTTAAGACTAGTGAGGAGACATTTCCAATGCACAAAGCTAGAAATGGAGTGCCTGAATTTCCTATGCCATATGGATTACCTATGTTCGTAATTTCAAAAGAAAAAAAGTCGTTCGTTTCGTTATATAAAAAATATATTTTTTTGTTATAAATTCTTTAAACATAAACTATGTCATAAGTACACAACGTGGTCTTTGGTTATTAGTTTGTTCTAGAAGATTTATACATCATTGAGAAAAAATAAAAGATATTCAATCACCAGTTATAACTTTTTGTCAATTAGTAATAAAATTCTTTCTGCTCTGCGTCTCAACGGGTGGTGAATACCATACATCATGCTTGATCCATCGCAAGCCACAAACGGCACATTCGAATCGCACCGATACAGACTTGTTTGTATAAAGTCCAGCATCCACACGAGTTAGCTTGATAGCGATTTACAAGGATAAACAATAAGTTCGATAGAACTTGATTTGCTGACACCAAGATAAACAATCGTTTATGGAATAATCCTCTATAAGTTCGAGGGAACTTAATACTTACTTACTTACTTAGGTGGCGCTACAGTTCGGGGTGAACTTGGGCCTCAACTAACAAGCCTCTTCATTTAGCTCGGTCTTTAGCTAATTGCCTCCAGTTGTGCACTCCAAGTTGGTCGAGGTCCCCTTGAACTTGTGCGCGCCACCTACGGCGAGGAGGTCCTTTACCGCGTCGTCCCTTGGGGTTAGATTCGAAGATTCTGCGGACCGTAGCGTTGGTGTCCATTCACTCTACATGTCCTAGCCATCTCAGACGTCCAATATGCCGTTTTTTGACTAGGTCGATGTCGCTGTTCAGCTCGTATAGTTCGTGATTGAATCTTCTCCTCCAAAACCCGTCAACGCAAACGGGACCGAATATCTTACGAATCATTTTTCTTTCGAAGCGACCAAGGATATATTCATCCTCTTTTAATAAAGTCCATGTTTCAGCGCCGTAAAGCAGAACTGGGATGATCAGGGTCTTATACAGAGTCTCCTTAGTTGTTTGAGATAGGGCTTTACTGTTGAATTACCTTATAAGCCTAAAGAAACAGCGATTGGTAAGAGTTATGCTTCGATTGATTAATGCGCTGATATTGTTTGTAGAATTAATAGCAGAGCCAAGGTAGACAAAGTCCCTTACAACCTCGAAGTTATAGCTGCCCACTGTGACGTTCTGCCCAATTCGTCGGTGTTTATTTTATCTTCGTGTTGACAGCATATACTTGGTTTTGCCCTCGTTTATCGCTAAACCCATTTTGGCCGCTTCCGCCTCAATGTTTGCAAACGCACCGATAACAGCTCACCGATAATGTCTATATCGTCGGCGTATGCAAGCAGTTGTACAGACTTGTAATACATTGTGCCTCCGGTGTTGTTTTGTGAGTTCCGCACAATCCATCCCAGTACAATGTTAAAAAAGTCACATGACAGCGTGTCACCTTGTCTAAAACCTTCTTTGATGTCAAAGGTCTCGGTGAGGTCATTACCGACCTTGATGGAGCAGCGAGCGTTCTCCATCGTCAGCCTGCACAGACGGACAAGTTTAGCTGGGATGTAGAAACTAGACATGGCTCTATTAAGGTCTTCTCTATAGATGCTGTCATAGGCGGCCTTGAAATCGATAAATAGGTGGTGAGTATCGATTTGGAATTCTTGGGTTTTCTCTACGATCTGCCGAAGTGTGAAGATTTGATCGATGGTGGACTTTCCTGGCCTGAAACCAATCAGGCTGTTGATAAAAGGTTTCAGACGTTCACACAATATCGCAGAAAAGATCTTGTATGCGATGTTGAGGAGACTGATGTCTCTATAATTGGCGCAGTTGAGGGGTCTCATTTCTTGTGGATCGGGCAAACGATGTTGAGGTTCCATTGATCAGGTATACACTCGTCTGACCAAATCTTAGAGATGAGTTGATGTATGCACTCTACCAATTCATCCCCAGCTGCCTTGAAAAGTTCGGCCGGCAAGCCGTCAGGTCCAGCAGCCTTGTTAGATTTCAGCTTGGATATTGCTATTCTCACTTCGTTTTGGTCAGGTGGACGGAAATTTTGACTATCATCGTCCATATTGAATGGTTCATTCTGCCCGACAGTGGGATATTGGTCTTCGTCGCCGTTATACAGTCTGCAGAAGTAGTTTTCCCATATTCTCAGCACCGACTGTGATTCTACTACAAGGTTTCCATTTTCATCTCTACAGGTTTCTGTACGGGTATTGCTTCTCTGACACGTTCTTTTTACCTTTTGATAAAACTTCCGTACATTGTTCTTGGAGTATAAACTCTCGATATTCTCAAACGCGCGCTTCTCATGCTCTTTCTTCTTTTTTTGGAGAAGCCGATGTTCTTCCCGTCTCTTTCGCTCGTAGAGCTCACGAGCAGCTCTCGTCTTCCTTTGCAGTGCCGCTTTGTATGCCTCTTGTTTTGCTGCACGCACTCGCCGGCATTCTTCGTCAAACCAGGGGTTTCGCGGTGGTGGGCGAGCGAGACCCAGCACATCAGTCGTGGCGTTTCTGATGGCATGTTGGCAGCGTTACCACTGGTCTTCGGCACATAATGCTGGCGGCATAGGAGTGATTGAGAGATTTCGGGATACGCGTTCAGCGAAGAGTCTGGCGGTCTCTTGTGATTGTAGCTTTTCGACGTTAAATTTTCTCACAGTGATTCTTCTTTGTTGCTCAGATTGGGATATCCGCATTCGTACCTTGGCTACAACAAGGTAATGATCCGAGTCTATGTTGGCCGCTCGGAAGGTCCGGACATCCAGAATACTGGAAGCATGCCTTGCGTCGATCGCAATATGATCAATTTGGTTGATCGTTACATGATCATTGGACCGCCATGTCTGCTTATGAATATCGAGATGAGGAAACCATGTGCTTGCTATGGTGACATTTCGCTCCACAGCGAAATCAATTAGCCTTAGTCCGTTATCAGACGTGGTGTCGTGTAGGCTATGCTTACTGACTGCCCTACCAAAGACGTCCTCCTTTCCTATTTTGGAGTTAAAATCGCCCAATACGATTTTAACGTCGTATTTAGAACATTGCTTATATATTTTGTCAAGGAGCTCGTAGAAACACTCTGTGGTGGCAGGGTCCTTTTCTTCCGTGGGGGCATGAACACATATTAGGGTTATGTTAGCGAATTTAGCCTTGATCTGGATAGTCATAATACGGTCGCTCACGTGTCTTGCCTAAGTCTCCCGCGTATGATAAATCCTCATCCGAATAAGCGTTGCCTGTTGTCTTTGTAGCAATCACCGTAGTAGATGTCACAGTTTTCATCCTCTTTTTGCCCGGCCCATCCCATCGCACTTCCTGGATGGCGGTAATATCTGCTTTATAGCAGTCTAGGGCCTCTGCTAGTTGTTCGGCTGCACGTGGTCTTGTTAAGAGACAGAACATTCCACGTACAGGTTAAGGTTTCGCTTGAGCGACAAAAGACAGCATACACTGCCGCTCCAGTTCCACGGTCGAAGAGCAGGGACGTGAATCTGGGAACGAATATAAAAAGCTGAGAGTACTGTCGTCATCGAAGGAGTGTATTGAATTAGAAGTAGCAGACAAGAGATCATTAATACAAACAAGGAAGAGAGTTGGAGACAAAGCGGAGCACCGGGTGGAACACCAGCATTTATATGGTGGATTGTAGACTTTAAACCTTCAAAAACAACTTGAATTGAACGGAACGTAAGGTCATTTCTAATCATTGAAGAAGAGGTCAATAGCAAATGCATGCATTTTCGGCAAAAAGAGCTGGATGCCAAAGTCTGTCAAATCCATTAGAAATATCAAGCGCAGCAATCTTACTTTCATCAGAGAGATGGAGAGATTGGCTCAACTTCCCTTGTTTCAGCGACGGCCTAGACAAATACTATTTATCTACTCGGATAGATGAAAAAACTTACGCAGTGGTTTTGCCGTAATGCTTTTAGAATTATTGGTGAGATGCCATCTGGAGCAGCGGTTGAGATCTTTAAGTAATCTTGCAACTATACGAGTGCCAAAGTGGATTTGTCCCATAGAATATTAAGTGCGCTCAAGTACAGGAGGACGCATCGCACTATCTGCGAGTGTGGAGCTTGCAGCGAATTGAGCTGCAAGCAGATTGACCTTGTCTGAAGTGCTGACCGATGGAATGTCATAGGAAACGCACCGATCGCAGTAATTTTATACAAGACAACATAAAAGTTTAGGAACGAAATATTAAAAATGCTCGAATTACGTTTGCATTTCATGTTTTGACACAAATAGAAGAATACAGATTATATTAGGGTAAATAAAAAATGATTTACCTCTTGTTAAATTTCAAAATTAAAGGAAACTGCATACTTGACGCTTTAAATTCTCAATATCAATTATATATCAGAATTCACTCGCATTTACACTACTTAAACAGTCGTTTATCATATCATTAACAGCGGATTGATGTGTTTCTGTGCTTTATATGATTAACGAATGTTTAGTTAGACTCAAACATTAATTAAAATCAAAAGAATCAACCCCTTCGATTTCTGTGAGTAGCACAAGGGCTACAAAAAGCATACCAGATATTCGTACAAGTACAAATGCACTTTTTAAATTGGATATCGATTTTTATATATATGTAGGTATACTCGTAATTATTTCTGCTACAGTAATCGGCAAAAGTGTGTGCACTCAGAATAGTTTGCATATAGTTGTCGATTAAGCGATTGACAACAATAACAAAAACACTAAAAATTATTTAAAACTAGAAGTATAGAAAGCCAATTGAATTTATTTTTCGACTGAATACACGACTGCTTATATTAGTTGACGGGTTTTGGAGGATAAGAATCAATGACGAACTATACGAGCTGTATAGGTCGAGTGACATCGACCTAGTCAAAACGTATTAGACGATCTAAACACACCTCTCTACACCTTCCCAATCACTGCAGCATTTTGCAGGCGAGATTATGGCGATGAAGGAACAATGAGACAATCTAATCGGGATATCACCATTTTTACTGACAGTCAAGCTGCGATCAAATCCCTCACATTTCTCATCATCAATTCAAAAACTGTTCTAAATTGTCGCTTGACCTCATTTGGGTGCCGGGACACAAATAAATTCCAGGGAATTGCATGGCCGACGAACTCGCCAGGCAGGGCACTAGTCTATCGATTTCGCCGAACAACGGGAATATCGGGGATTTTTAAAATAAAATACATATTTCTTTGCAGGGGATTTTGATACGGGGAATTTTAATCAATTTTGTATGTTCAAGACAGGGGCCTACTATCTAATTCTCCTCTTTTCTAACTTCTGTAGCAGCCGTTGGGACGACTCCTATGCACATATTCAGCCCTATCATGTAAAAGAATGCTCCTCTCGGGCTCCCTACTTTGATGATCTCTTCGAATTGGCGTCATGAGCATCCATCGCTTTATCAAAAGCTTCGGTTGGTTTTAATTAGCCCCTGAGTGGTCTACTGATAGATACATGGCATCACAATGGACCTTTACTAGTCTAAGTTCACTCGTGTTCAGACAGCCAACTAACTTTTCCTTGGTAGATGAATGGAAGCTTTAGTGGAAATATCACAGAAAATATGGTAATACATATGTTGGAATGTCGATATTCCAAACAATCGCATTGCATAGTTGTCATTATCGCCGCGAAGCGAACTGAATAAATCACATTCGCGGTGAAGTGCATATTAAGTCCACAGGATTTTATGGATAACAGGGGATTTTGCAATAAGGGATATCGTAGGGATCCCGTTTTGTAGACTGCTTCCTAGATTGAAATCTAATTTTATTCCTCGAAAAAACGCGCACAAAAAGTGGGTGTAAACTTACACACAGATGAAATGGAAATGTAGACAAGTTTAATTTATTTTTCGGCCTTAAACTTCGAGCTAACAATATGGAATTTCATGTAGGGGCTTCTGAGAGATCGAACATTTCGAAAAATATAAATTTTTTTCATATTTTTATTAGAAACAGAAAAAAAAATTATCGAAATACGCTTAGTCGATCGCAATGTATTATTCCGTCTTTTGAAGAACGAAAGGTTGGGTATTGTTTCCTCATAGCTTAGCGGTATGATATTTAAAATTTTTGAAAAATCGGCGAGAATGGAGGAAAGAAAATATGAAATTAGTAATGTAAGTTCGGGTGGAATTCTATCCCTAGCGTCACCCAAAAAATCGCCACTGTCTCCGGATTTCGACGTGAACTCAAGCCAGTACAAATTTTGAGCGAATATCCTAGCTTGATTGCCATGACAGTGTCACAAATATTCAGTTATCACCTAAAGTACTCGGGGAAATCCCGGAAATCGATGGATTCCAGAAATTTTCAATGGGATCAATGAAATTTGGCCAGCACTTTATTCTCCGGACCTAGCGCGTTATGATTTAGATTTTAAATTTTTCGTAGATTAGATAGATTTTTACTATTCATAAAATTGTTTCTTATGTACTATACAAAATCAATATTTAGCTTGCCAATGTCGTCTGCCGATTGACAACTGGTATCATTAATTACTAATAAATAAATAAATAAATATTTCAATTATACATTTTCTTTCCTAAGTAATAATTGCAATTATGTGTGTAGGTAAGGTCTTAGAATTTCCCGTTCAAAATTCTTTCCCAGTAGGCTAATGCAATTTTACAGAATTGGTACAAGTTGGATACGTCTAATTCATTTAGAAAGCCGATAACTTGATCATCCGATAAGAAATCTTTCCCGAAGAAATGTCGTCTGGTTTCTCGCAGGGTTGGGTATCTTTCAATAAAATGTAAAACATCCTCTCTCTCTGCTAGGTTGCATATACGACATATGATGGGTAGTCCTTCCCTATGCGCTATAAAATTTATCTGCAGTAGTTCTCCACGCAGTTTGAACATCATCGACATTTCTTCAATACAACATGCATCCCTAAAGTAGTTGCTATTTTGCAGATTATGACATAATCGTTTGTAAATTGACCTATACAGTGACCACTCGGCTTCCCTTACAAAGCCCTCCCATATCTGTTCATCCAAATTAGCAATTAGCTGAGTTTTGATGCTCCTCCGCTCTTAGATTGAGTTCCATCCCACATCTTTCAGTCAAATCTCCCCACTCACTATACCAACTGGTCCTACTACTTATAATCTTTAGCGCGGTTTTCTTGGGCAGCCATTCATTTGGCATGTTCATCACTTTTAAGATATAGTCCACTCTAAGCTTCAACGTTTTGATAAAGAGTGGAGACATGTCGGTTTCTAACAAGCGCATCTGCGCATTCTTGACACCATCCAGTCTGGAACCGCTTTTGCATTACTTCAGAGTGGTATTATTTTCTCCCCCTTTCGTGGCCGGCTTTTTCATATTTCTCTTCTCTTGCGGGTTTATTCTTTTTTGCCGGTAATGCTTACATCAGGCTTACATAAATCTCATGAGGGTGATTATTAGGTCTTCCTCTCTCTTTTTTTGATTTAGGCACTTTTTCTATAAAGGAGCGCACTTGATTCCACCTCTGGTCACTCATTGACATTTTTGTCACTATATTTTCCGGGGTGATGACGCAGATTCAGCTTCCCATCTGTTGCACTCGAAGAACGTGTGATTTGCGTCGTCCAGTTCTGAGTAGCAATATTGGCAAGCCAAGCTCCCTGTTTTGCCCATTCTGTGAAGGTAGGCGTTGAAATAACCGAGTCCGGTAAGAAATTGGGTGACGTAATAATTTACTTCCCCTTCCATTCAGCGATGTTGCTGATCAGCCTCGCGGTCCATCGTCCTCTGCTTTCTGAGCTCGTTCTTCTCTTGCCATTTGTGTTTGGTGAGCTCCTTCGCCTCCTCGGTTGCCGCTTCCACTCCAATTTCCGCCTTTTTGTCCTACCGCAAGGAGATCAATAGGGGGCACTCCCGCGACTATGAGGACGGCTGGTTCCGACAGCGGTCGGTGCGAACTTGCAACCCGACATTGTGACCTTCGCAGCTCGTTTCGAAGCAGATCTTATTTGATGCCAGAAAGTGAGCTTCATGTTCAGGGGCATCCCTAGGTACTTCACCGCTTCCTTGCTGGTTATTACCTCAGACCCGACTTGGAAGTCGACAATAGTTGGAATCCTCTTCTTTGTCAAAAGTACTATCTCCGTCTTTTCTGTGGCCAAACTTAAGCCACGTTCTTTCATCCAGAGATGCATCCGCCCCATCACCTGGTTGACTTTTTTGCGCGCTCTCGGTGTCTCTTGCGTAATCACAGCGGCGATATCATTTGCATACTCTACCAGAAAGGTGACTTCGGGCATTTCCATATGAGGATGCCATCGTAAGAGATGTTCCAGAGATCGGGTCCCAGGATTCAGCCCTGCACTACTCCAGCAGTAATCTGATTTATTCGAAGTCCTTCTGTGGTGTTGTATAACGGTTTTCGGTCCTTGAGATAGTCCTTGACCATCCGCTGGAGATATTTAGGAATATCAAAAATGCTCTCGAGGGCGTTCAGCATATCGCTCCATCTGGCTGATTTGAAGGCATTTCGCACGTCCAGGATTGCTAGCAATACGATTTTCCTTGAATAGTGGTTGCCCTGTTGAGGCAATTGGACGGTCCTTACCACTTCTTCAATTGCTCCAATCGTAGAGTGGCCCTTTCTGAATCCGTGCTGTCTTTCGGACAAATCTCCTGCTCTCTGCACTGCTGCTGTAAGCCTAGATTTTAACAACTTTTCCAGGAGATTCACTGCGGTATCCAGCATACACAGAGGCCCATACGCTGATGAGGAATCCGGGTCTCCTTTTCCTTTGCTGATCAGTACCAAGCGCTATAACTTTCAGCTCCTAGGGAAAACTTCTTCCTAGAGATAGCTATTGTTCATGTTCAGCAGCAGCTGAGGACACGTCTGGGCAATCGTCTTGGGCACCTCCGCTGGTATTCCGTCAGGTCCAGGGGCCCTTCGGTTTTGTAGGGTTTCCGACGCGTGGATCAACTCTTCTTCACTGAACATGGGGATTTCTGGTCATTGGAGCGCAGAGGTATCGGGAGGCCGAGCAAGATTCGTTGGGAAGAGTGTGTTCACTCCATCCTTTCTTCGCCGAGGACAGGGATAGACATCTGTGTTCCCAGTTTTCGCAATACGACTTTGAAGCCTAGCCCCAGGAGTTGCTGTTGACATCCCGGCGGAGATCCTCCCACTTCTGTTTTTTGCTCGAATTGCTGGCCCTCTTGAGCTCGGATCTCATGGTTCTAAATTCTGCTAGAATGTCTTCCGTGGGTTGTGCTTGTCTTCTCTTACCACTGGTGACTTTGCGTCTGAGATGTAGGCATCTTCTTCGAAGTGCAGCTATCTCGTGGCTCCACCAGTACACCGGTTTCCTGTTTCTATTGGAGCCACTCACTCGGGGCATCGAAGCATCACATGTCAGCCATATGAGTTTCATAGTGGCCTCAACTTTTGTTTTAGCAGCTCCCACTGTTTCTAGGACCGCCCTTTTCCTCCCTTACTCCTGACTTTGTTTGAAACCACTCCGAAAGATCGTCCGCATTCCACACCGCCGCCACCGTAAATTCATATATGCTTTGTATAACTCTCCCAAATTTTAACGACATTCCCATATTGAACCACTTGTAAGCCAAAGCATTCCGGTCCACTGTATCGAAAGCTGCCCTGAAGTCCACAAAGAACACATATAATTTTTTATTCCTCGAGAGGAATGTTTCCGCAATACTTCTCAAAACGAAAATGTGGTCAATATCGAATAACCTGGTCTAAAACCGGCTTGGAATTTTTGTCAATAATTAACTGTCGCCAATTCACCTCATCAGCCGGCTTTGTAAGATCGTCGTGAAGATTTTATATGAAGCGTTAAGGAACGAAATACTTCGATAATTCGATGGGTCTGACTTTCATCCCTTTTTGTGGATGGGGAAAATTAGCGCCCCTTAAAATGTGGGGGGACTGGTCCATATTCCAAAACATTGCTGTATAGAACTGTGAGTTTATCAATAATTTCGCATGATCCATACTTGTACAATTCAGTTGCTATTCTATCAGACCCCGGTGCCTCACCATCCTTAAGTCCTTTTAGAGCCATCAAGATTTCTTGGTGGGATATTGGAGCATCCAAGACCTGGTTCTGGAAACCAAGTGCAGCATAATCGAAAATGTATCGGTTGAGCTCTGGGTTCAACAAATCCCTGAAGTGCGTAAGAAGTACATTGGAGCTAAGATCTCTGCTGATGACAAACTTTTTACCATTGAGCTTCCCAGCTGCTTTCCAAAATTCTGCCGTGTTATTACAACGTGCCAGTCGTATTGCCTCCGATTCGTAATAGGTCCTCCTCTTCTTCCTGCATAGTTCCTTATATTCCCTATTTGCCTCGATATACAGATCCTTACAGTTCCTTTCGCTGGAGTTGCGGAATAGCTTAAGCCAAGCAAACAAGGTTAGTCTCACTCTCCTACACTCGTCGTCAAACTATGGATCGGTACTTTGCTTTCTTCTACCCCGGGTGCTATTTATTTTTGGATAAGATATTTTAATCACCTCCACAATGCTCTCGAGATAGAATTCTGATGAATTCGCAGAAATCTGTCGAGATTTCGTCTATAACTAGATGCGTTTGACTCCTTCCACACTAGTTTGGGAACAAGCATCATGTTATTGGTGTCTTCCTCAATTTCATTCACTTCTAATCCAAAACTCACAATAACTGAGTGATGATCCGAATACGGAACTTGTCCTACCTCCAATTCCGTTACATAGTTATTGCAAGCCTCCCCCTATGAGACTTAGATCGATGACTGTGGTCCTACAAAAGTAAATGCACCCGCTTTATCGTTTTCACTCGTTCCGTTTAATATTCGTAACCCGAAAAAGTTACAGAACTCCAACAATCTGACGCTTCTCCCGTTGCAAGTGTTGCCCTTTGACCTCCGATTTGTGCCCATCCTGTCGTTTTCAGTTCCTGCTTTACTACCAATCATTGCATTAAGATCTACTACTACCATCGCGTTTTGGTTCTTCCCGACATTGCTAACTCTTGGAAATTTCGAAATCGTTGTCCCAATAATTGCAATTGATATACCATATCTGTGGCAATACGACATAGTAGCTTAAGTCGACTTAAGTCAAAATTGAGTTAATTATAGCAAAATTTTCTCAATTGCATATAGTATTTTCCCTCAATTTTTTAGTTCCATACCTGTAAAGACGGCTGAGTTATGGCTGTTAGAGTAGAGGTGCAATTCAAAAATTTCATATGATTTTTGCGTAAGCCACAACTTTAAACCCTTCTCCTGAAAAATCGTACAAATCGACATAAGCTATTATGTCGTATTGCCACAGATATATTGGAATTAGCCCGAAATCGTTATTATCGAACTTTATGTTTACATGGTCCCTTCTATCACATTAAATTCGCAAGAAACTCCCTTAAGATCCTCCTTGAACAACCTTCCGGTTGTTCTCAAAAGTAAAAAAAGAGCAAGGAGAAGAGCCTTCGTTTCAAATAACGATTCGGAGTAGCATTTTCAAAGGTGGCTCTACCATTTTTAAAAGAATCGTAAAAATTAACAGCAGTTAAATTGAAAAAAATAAAAATAAACAAAAGTTGAAGATATTCATTTAAAGAAGTTTTTTATATCTCTTTTTTTTTTTTTGTTTTTAAACAAATTTAGTGAACTTTTGTTAGTTCCCTTGTATATAAGAAATTGGCTTTCATTTCATCCATACTAAGCGTAAGTACACGCCCACATTTTATGTGTGTTTTTTTTTTTATTTAAATCGAAATTTTAATGAAATTATTTAAAGTGAACATAGTCCATTTTAGAAGAAAGTTTTCATTTCACAACTCAACTTTAATATGGCTTGGTGTGCAAAATGTTTTGTGTGTACTCAATTTTAGCACTGACTGAATGACTGAATTATAACTTACAGGAAAAATATTTAACTTTAAAGAATACTACTGCTGAAAATAAATTCTACATTACATTAATTAATAATGCATTAAAATATAATTTTCAGAATCGCCATCCCGTTTGGATGGCAAACGACTAACAAAAGCCTCGTAGGGGAGAGGACGAATGGCAAGCAAGTGTCGGTTGGTCTGTGGCCCAGCGAGCCGCAACCGTAAAACAAACTATTGCTCTGAAACGGAAACCAACGCCACGGATACGGACGGATTATTTGATGCCGACCTTTGGCTATCGAACACGGACAACGATCGGATTCTGGAACGTTAACATCCTCCTGGACTCACTCAAGGAAGGGCCTTATAACGCCAGATTCCTCCAATTGGAACGCGAATTCGCACGGTATAAAATCGACATCTTAGGGCTAAGCGAGATAAGATGGTACGATGCTGGGGAATACATCTCCCCAACAAAAAGCACTGTCATGCTCTACTCTGGTAAACCAGCTGGAAGTGCTCGGAGTTCCGGAGTAGGACTCATGCTAACTCCAGCAGCACGTAGTAGCCTCATATCCTGGAAAGCCCATAGTGACCGCATATTAACGGCTAGGTTCCAGAGTAGAGTAGAGTAGAGAAATTACCATCATACAGTGTTATGCTCCGACTCTAGACGCGACTGAGAATGAAAAGGAGGATTTTTATAGCCACTTAGGCGCCGCCTAGTCATTGGAAGTACGCTGTTTAAGCATAACACTTGCCACAAAATCAGTTGGGTCTCTACTGATAGGCAACAAACATCCAACCAGATCGACCACATTGCGATCAGTCGCTGGTTACGAAATTATCTCCTGGACGTCCGAAACAGACGTGGAGCTGACGTCGGACTAGAACGAGATCACCATCTTATGGTAGCTCATTTACGCCTTCGTACTGCATCCGTCAACAGCAACCGCTCAAACCTACTTAACATCACTAGGTTTACTATCGACAGGGTCAAGGTTCCCCAAGTGCGCCAACAGTTCAGGGACCATCTTGCCTTAGAAGCAGAAGCAATCAGCACCATACTGGAAGAGAACATGGATGACCACTGGAGTGCTGTGAAAAATGCTTTTGCGACTGGGGCACGCACGTATGTCGGTAAAAGGCAGAATCACCCCCGCACATAGCTTTCTACAGACACCTGGAGACGGATCGATGAGCGTACAGCAATCAAGGTTCGGATTGCAGCGGCCTCAGCAGTAGAGAGAACCGAGCTTGAAGCCCAATACCGTGCGAAGAAGAAAGAAGTGCAGCGTAGTGTGAGACGTAACAAACGTCAATATATCAACTCACTCGCCTCAAGGGCTGAAGAAGCAGCGAGTAGGTGCGACAGTAGGACTGTGTATAGCATCACTAAGGAGCTCATCGGTGGTCGAAACTCCAAACAACATCCAGTGAAGAGTCTAGACGGTAACCTTCTGATTTCGGATGAGGATCAGCTCACTAGATGGAGAGAACATTTTGCTACAGTGCTAAATCACTTAGACGATGGCGGTATGATCTTGAATTCGAATGAGCAGTTCGAGGCAACAAATTCCCAAATTCGGACCGCACCTCCTAGTAAAACCGAGATAATAACAGCAATCAAGTCCCTCAAGAAGAACAAGGCGGTGGGTATTGATGGCATCCCTGCCGAGCTATTTCAAGCGGCGCCAAATACATTGGCAGATTTGCTGCATCCCCTAATACGGAGAGCTTGGGATAGCGAACAATTTCCACAGGAGTGGAAAAGGAGGATGATCGTTAAACTTCCAAAGAAGGGAAACTTGATGGGTTTCGGTAACTGGAGAGGTATATGCGTTCTTCCAGCCGTGGCCAAAATAATAGCTAAAATAATTCTAGAACGAATTAAAGAATATTTAGATTCAACTCTCGATGTCGAACAGACAGGCTTTCGCGCTGGATCCTCCTGCATCGACCACATAAACACCTTACGGATCATTATGGAGCAATGCGTTAAGTATAGGTCTCCGCTATATTTAATGTTTATCGACTTCGAGAAGGCTTTCGGCATATTGAATCGAGATGCTATCAGGTTGGCCTTGTGCAGGAGAGGCATCACAGAAAAACTTATAGCTATTATCAAGCCTACATACGGGGGCGGTAAGTGTCACGTCGTGCACAAAGGTAAGGTGTCGGAGGATTTTGAAGTCCAAATTGGAGTACGTCAAGGGTGCACACTGTCACCACTATTGTTCTTGGTGGTTATCAGCGATGTACTCCGTGCAGCATTGACGGAAGGCAACTATGGAATTCGTTGGACTATGACATCTTACCTTAAACACCTAGATTACACTGACGATGTTTGTCTACTTTCACATCGGATAATGGATCTTCATCTGATGGCCCAAAATCTAGAAGCTGAGGCAAACAAAGTGGGGCTAAAAATAAACACAACCAAAACAAAAGCCCTGAGCACTTCTTCTAACAACCGCGCTCAACTTTACATTGCCGGAAAGCAAGTCGAGAAAGTTGATAACTTTCTTTATTTAGGAAGCGTGGTCTCGGCTAATCGCGGTGGCACCGAACTGGATGTGTTCAACAGAATCGGGAAGGCTAAAGCTGCGTTCGTAATGCTATCTAAAATCTGGAGAAATAATGTTATCAGATTAAAAACCAAGCTGCGACTGTTCCGGTCCAACGTAGAATCAGTGCTGCTTTATGGGTGCAGTATTTGGAAGGTGGACACCATTAACACACACAAGCCGCAAGTCTTTGTAAACAAATGCTTAAGAATCATCTTGAGGATTTTTTGGCCGAACCGCATCTCCAACGAATAACTTTATGTGAGAACGGGCCAAGAACCTATAAGCATTACTATACGAAGAAGAAAGTGGCAATGGATTGGACACACCATACGGCGCGAAGACAACTCCATTGCGAAATACGCCATGCAGTGGAATCCGCTCACCCAGGCAGGCAGAATAGCGGGACGCCCTAGGCAAACGTGGCGCAGAAGAGTTGAGGAGGAATCGAGCTCTTTAGGAATGAGTTGGAGGCAGCTCAAACGCGTTGCAGAACTTCGAACAAGATGGCGCGCAGGTGTGGTTGACGCCCTATGCCCCCCGAGGGGTTTAAGGATCTAAGTAGTCCCGTAAACATCACAATCCCGTGAATGTGTTTTAATATTTTATAATAAATTCTCGACTGAAAATGTAAAACATCTTAAGTCGACTTATGTCGTTTTTCCTTTTATTTGTTCAACCGATATATATTTTCACTATACGCAGCTGTATCTAATCGCCCCTTTTGTGTTGTATCTATTATACTTCCGGTGTAAAGTAAATTAAAGTCTCAAAACGCGTATAAAATCGAGCCGGTCCGCTTTAGTTTTTCGCTCTCCTGAAAAACTATGAAAACAGACTTAAGATAGTTTACCTTTTCCGTCGAGAATTATTCACATTGGTAATTTTCCTCATTTTTATTTCTTCTAACGGAAATTAATTTTACTGCCCGAAACGATCGAAGCGAACGTACAGTAAAATTCAATACCTTAAGAGATAAAGTGATTTAACTTATTTGTAGTTGACAGCAAAGTTTTTGAATGTCAAGTACCTACAAAGCAACATATTTTCTTTTTTTGTTGCATTGTGTGGCTTACCGTTTGCATAGAGTTGGTTCTGAGCTTTCTTCTTGTGCTAATATACGTCGTGCACGTGTTCACACGCTGAAGTTGAAATGTGTATTCGTCGGCTATGAAAAAAGACACAAAAACACGTACGAGTATTTATAGTTTATCTACTTTCTGAGAAGTGCGCTTTAATATACCAACATTTTGAAGATATCTAACACTTCTTTTTATTTATAAGACTAATTGAAATAAGACTAATCCTTACCATGTCCTTCAAAACTTCTTTCGCATCCGCGCTGATATCTTCTCATGCAACAACAGCGTCTTAGTCCAGGAACTTTGTAAATAATTTGCAGGAAGCCGCCCCTAAATCTAGCATTCATATAGCAATAGATAATAGGATTGTAACAGCTATGTGACATTGCTAACCAATGGAATGCAAACCAGAAGTATGGTAGTGGACTCCATTCCATGAAGCTTTCATCATTTAGTAGAAGCTGAAATATAGGCAGGTAAATCGTTATTAAATGCAAAAACATATGAGAATACGAGAGCTTACCACAAGAATATTGAATGGAAGCCAGCATATTGTGAAAACGATAACAACGGTCACCATCATTTTAATCATCTAAAAAGAAAAATATATGTATGCACGTATAATATTATTTCGATTCATATAATTTCAATACATAATAAGTCATAACGATAACAGAATATTAACTTAGCCCCTTTGCCAATTGGTATTCAATTTAAACTACTGACAACATATTGTTCGCTCTGCTGATGATGATTTGCCTATGACATCGATTATCAAGAAAAAATACTGTGAATCAGAAGCAAAGAAAAAAAAAAGTAACTAAAATCTCCCCAGTTATCTGGACACCACCGCTGGAGAATCTCTGAAGCATAAACAACTGAGCTTCAATCCCTTACACCAAATCTTTGTCTCTCTCTTTATTTATCCTTTCCAACGCCCGAACTGTGTGTAGACATGTTAAGGGTATTCACAACCCCTTGAGTGCGTGCAAATTATTAAAGAAAAAAAAAATCATAACACTTCATTTGTCTTTGAGAACAGAATTTTTATATTTTAGTTTCAAAGATAATTAACGATGTAACTCACTAAATATAATTTCTGTAAGCATGTATTAATAAGAACACTTATTCAATTTGACGATATACTTTTGTTCTTATGCTCGTATCCTGGTAATTTTAATTTACCCGTCATCAGTTTGAAATGAAAAGTGATTGATTGCCTTGGCAATCAACTGTTGGTAGTTACTATCAATTTAAGTACATAATTGAACCATCTTTCCATCTGTATGCTTAGAAAAGTGATCTGAGTAGGAGATGTTCAAATTCAAATTTCTTTTCAATTAATAATAAGCTACCAAAATTAATACATGTCAATTCGTTTTGTCTGCCTTAGTTGAATTGTTTTCTTGCGAATTTCATTTCATTTGTGCCGCAAAAATGGATGATGTATTTGAATTTCATTTCAGAGCGTAATTCACAGTTCTTTGTAGTTATAGCATGTCAACCCTACTGACCTCCACTCATTTGCTCACAGAATTTTTAAGTCTTGAAATTTTAAACGCGGTTTTCTCAAAACTATATTGCCTATGACTATTAATATCAAGAATGCGCGTTACTTTGTTCACAAACGTAGTAAAGTTATTTAACCTTCGGGTGCTGTTGGTCAGCTAGTGTTGCAAACATTGAAGCCACCCACAACAAGCATTTCAGCGTATAGTCAGATATTGCAAATTCTCTGGGATCGATGTCATTTCTTACCTGTGTTTCACTAAGCTCTACTACCGCTGCATTGTTAAAAAAAAAAAAAAAACATGAGCATCGCTGACAAAGTTCTGCGTTGTCATTGAAACACGCTTTATAATAAAACTCGATGGACGGATTTAGTTTGAATAATCATGAACATGACAGCGAGGACTGGCATTGAAGAATTGATTAGAAAAGGAAACATTCAGAGAAAGGTCAGTTGGAAGAGTGTTGGATAAAACTGTAACTATCGCAGTTTCGGTTCACCTTTGAACAAAACGCTTTTTCCAATTTTACATTAATGTTTCATTCATAGATACGTATGATTACATTAATCTATAAACAGCGTGCTTCTACTTAAAAGGCTTTGTAATTTTAAACAGACGCGCAAATGAAATAGACAAAAAAAGTAAACAAAGGACAGACACCCGGTCCTTTTGGAGGGAAAATCACAGCAGCAGCTATTGACACTTACGTAAATATCCGGGTTCTCGGATGGATCTCGTTTGGTAATTTTCAGATGTTTACACAGTGAAAATAGATAACACACAATCATTTTATATAAGAAAGATTTTGAAATCTCAGTTTTTTACTTATGGGGATGCCAAGGTAAAGGACTTTTTTACCATTAAATGGGGCTGGAACGGGGTGACAACAGAGGCCAATATGCAAATAGAAAGCGGAATTTAAAAGAACAAAGGAAAAACAATAGGCCAATGGGTATGGGGATTAACGTGAAATGCTCTTTATAGGGAAAAATAAAAAATAAATAAAAATTCGACTCTCAAGGAGCAGTTTGCTTACCCCACAGCACTTGGCTTGTATTACTCAATTTTATTATTAGTTCATTCTTTTAAGATTTTACATGATGTAAATTTACAATTAAAAGTATGTATTGTATCATATTGCTTTACCGAAAAAGAAAGCTTAAATTGCGCAGCAAAAGCGTTTCCAACTGAATTCGCCACTTTTCCAGGTGTCGTCGCTGTTTCAGCTCCATACATAATGTCATCGTTTTCTGCCATCGGGTATCACATTTTAAAATTTCAAAAACCGCCTTATTTTTATCACTGTTTCGAGAACCGCCGTTTTTAAGTAAGTAGTAATTTGAATAAATTTACTAAATAAGTATCAATTATCTCAAAAGAGATTGGTAATAGACTCTAAAGTTGATATTAGCAGTTCACGTACTTGAAAAGGTAGAGAGTGTAGCTCTCGGCTTTCGGCCAAACCCTTGCTGTCGAACAGCAGCCGCAAAAGCCTCGTAATGTCTAGCAAACAAATTCGAACAAGAAACAAAAAGGAGAAATTTTGTGCGAAATTGTCCTGCCTGCTCTTGCCAGTTTACATGGTCCCTAATACTGTTGCCGCTTTGTCCACACTTTTTGCTTTAACTGCAACTTATCCATCCGGCAAAACACCTTTAACTTCTTTTTCCGTTCGTTAAGTTTGACCCAATTGACACTTTCGTTTTTCATAAATTGTCTAAGCGGTGTCCAATACCATCAGATTATGTAACCCGACTGCTAAGTACCCGATTCCACTAATTAACAAAATTTCAAATTCTCGTTTGCCGTCGAACGCGGTCAAATAGCCGATGATCAAAGGTTTGGTACAGAAAATTTGACTTCACTGTTTGAGACAATTTCTAAAAAAAAAAGTGTCAAACGTTTGCCCATTTGTCATATAATGGAATCGTAACTTTAGCGCATTTAATGCCAAAGCGTAGTAAAGCTAATAATATGTGGCGAGGAAGCTCATAAATTTACACACACTTAAATTTTTGTAATGTAGAAGATAGTTCGAGTTTCGGTTTGTTTTTTTGGTTCTTTAAAAAAAGAAGCAGATATATTTGTATTTATTGTGGAAAACATATTTTGACCTATGTACAGATGATGGACATATGCGATGGAGCAAAGACAAGAGTAAGATGCCCCGCTGGAGTAACCAAAGAGTTCCCAATCAAAGTCGGGGTGCACCAGGGAAGCGTTTTAAGTCCTTTGCTCTTTATTACAGTCCTTGATTATCTGCTTGAAGGTAAAGTGATGGACCACAAGGTACATCAATTATTCTTTGCTGACGATGGAGCCATCATAAGTGAGGATCCTGCATCCCTGCAACGAGCACTTGATGTGTGGGTGGACGCTCTGGAGGGAAATGGGTATCGCATTAGTTCAAAAAAGACAGAGTACTTGTGCTGCCCGTTCTCTGATCCACTCAGACCTATTCCAGACTTTTATTTGAATGGAACAGTGCTTCCCAAGTACGAAAAGTTCAAACATCTGGGATCTATTATCAATAGCAAAGCAACTTGTGATGACGACATCAATCATCGCGTAAGCGTAGGGTGGATGAAGTGGCGAGAAAGTTCCGAGAAATTTCTACCTTTTGTGACAGAAAAATGCCACCTAAGGTGAAAGGAAGGCTTTACACCACAGTTGTGCGTCCAGCGCTCACATACGGTTCACAATGTTGGACGATGTACAAAACGTATGAGAGTAAATTAACGGCAGCTGAGATGAAGATGCTTCGCATGACAGCAGGAGTGACAAAGCTTGATCGTATAAGAAGTTCGAAGATCCGTGGAAGCTTTCACATCAAGGAAACCATCGTACAAAAAATAGAGCGCGCCCGGCTCAACTGCTATTGCCACGTTCAAAGAAGAGATCATTTGAATCCCGTTAAAAAGGCAATATCACTGCACGTTCCAAAAACATCGTTATGTAGGAAAGGCAGGCCTATAAACGCCTGGATCACACAAATGCGACGACATCGGCATTTCATTGGCCTCAGTAACAGAGTGATCCAAAATCGGCGGGATTGCCGATATTTTTTGAGGTCAAATAGGCGAACCCTTTCCTCCTGAATACGGCAAAGGAGTTTATTAGATGCAATTCATAGGGAAGACGGTTCCACAGACGGATTGCGGTCACACAGAAGGAGTGTTCTCCAATGCAATCCGTAAATCGTGGGATAATTAATTTCAAGCCCCTACTCGAACGAGCAAAAGTGAGCAATTCATACAGATAAGCAGGGCTCTTGAAGTGGATGATATTAAATTATTTTACAATAACACGATACCTACAATATATGTTCGTCTAAACTTAAACAAACAGCACGAGACCTTAGATGTGAAACGCTACAAGATCTAGGAATGTTATAGATAAAACGAATACAGTCATTAAAGGCAACATTTAATTTACGTTAACATTCATAATCAAGACAAATACACACAGAACAGTTATATGTAAGAAGAGGCATGATTAAAGTTTTGATTAGGCGTGTCTTAAGACTTACTTGGACTAAGTTAGCAGAGTACCTTAAATAGCGCAACCCAGCATAAACCTTCCTAATTTTATTAGTGGTTGCATCACAGCAGGTGAGAGTGGAGTTAATATGACATCGAAGATATTTGACAACATCTAACATCAGACCATCAAACTGAAGCTGCGCTAAAAGACAAAGACAGATAATCAACTACTACGACAACGAACATAAGTTACGCAGACGCTGTTGCAAAAAGTTTGCTATAGAAACAAGTCCCTCAACTACATCCATAGCCAACAACAACACAACAAAAAAACAGAACCCCTTCTGAATCTACCGCAATCTTCAGTACCACCAACACAACCACAAAACGTAGACACCGACATAAAAGAACTCAAAGAGATGATGAAGCAACTAATCACACAAATGACTAACATGTTAAATATCTTAACCTTACTTAGTACTAGACATGATGATAGCAGACAATAACCATCTCAAATTCACCATATGGAACGTAAACAGACTTCATAAACACTACCTGGAACTTAAGCAATACCTAAAAGACAATCGAATCGACATAATGCTCATTGCTGAAACCCATCTTACTAAGAAAAAACACATAAAATTCTGGGCTACGAAACCTTCAATACATATCACCCAGATGGAACAGAACATGGAGGAGCCGCAATAATAGTCAATAAGCGAATGAAATACACCGAACTCAACGACTTTCAAACTGATTACATCCAATCTACGTCTATTCTATTGGAAGATATACAAGGGCCTATGGTCATATACTCAATTTACTGCTCACCAAAGCACCAAATCACCACTTCTCAATTCGACCACTATCTAAAATCTCTAGGCAACCGTTTTCTAGTGGCAGGCGACTTTAATCCGATGCACACAGACTGGGGCTCAGGACTAATCACCAAAAAAGGGTAAAAACCTGCTAGACGCAATCAAAACAAATAAATGCAAGCATATCAGCACGGGAGAACCCACCTACTGGCCCACAGACTGGACGAAGAAACCTGATCTAATTGACTTTTGCATTGTCAAGAGCATCAAAATTAATAATATAAAAATAAGTCGTCTTTTGACCTTTCTTTAGACCATTCACTTATAACCATCGAATACTCCACGCATCCAATAAAGGCAACAGAACCACCCAAGCTCTACAACTCGAAAACCGACTCGGACACTTTTTGACAACATATAGATAACTCCTTATCAATGAACATTCCCCTCAAATCACAAAACGACATTGAAAGGGCGATAATACACTTGAATGACACAATCAACGAAGGGGCTCATAGAGCAACACCTAAAATGGAATATATACCACACAACCTTTCATCGGTTCCAGTTATTACTTAAAAAACTTGACGCCAACATCCGAGACAAACTACTCACTATGGACAACACATGGGCTAGGGATAACATGGACAAGGCGCACTCTTAGCCAAGTACTTCGAGACCACCATTACAAACACCGATGGTGACAGGGACTCATCGTCACTTCAGTACAACAACAATACAGACAATAAACGCATAAATTGAATGACAGTCGAAGAGATAAAGCTCTGCATCAAAAAGCAAGAAAGCACCTGGCTATGACCTCTTGACTGGTAGATTACTAAAAGAACTACCGCGATTAGCCTTCGTCTTCCTACGCAATCTCTTCAACAGCATAGTTAGACAAAAGCACTTTCCAAAACTCTGGAAAGTCGCAGAGGTAATAGCTATTCCGAAGCCAGGAAAGGACGCTACAAAGCCAAACTCGTATATACCTATCAGTTTCCTTCCTCTCATATCCAAGGTCTTCGAAACACTCCTAATGAAAAGACTTCAACCAATACTTACACAATCCAACGCGGTTCCCTATCACCAGTTCGGGTTCAGAAGACAACACTCAACTATTAAGCAAATACACAGAGTGGCAAACAACCATGGACGAAAAGCAATTCTGTGTTACAGTGTACCTGGATGTTGCGAAAGCCTTCGACTCGGATTGCCACAAGGGACTTCTATACAAACTCAGCAACGTCGTTCCGAAGGACTACTTCTTACTCCTAAAAAGTTATTTAGAAAACCGATGCTTTTATTTACGATTCAAAGACAGATGCTCTCAAATCCACCCAATCAATGCTGGAGTACCCCAAGGCAGCATCTTAGGGCCGCTCCTCTATCTACTGTTCACATCAGACATCCCCTCCCCTGCCAGAGAAACGGCCATGATTGCAACATTTGCTGACGATATAGTTCTACTCAACTCTGGTAACCATCTCCAAACTGTAACTTGCCAACTTCAAAAAATACACTACCAAAACAAAATTCACACCCTTTCCATTAACAATAAACAACAAACAAGTGTCCATCCAACCAGTAGTCAAATATTTGGGGATTCATCTAGATAACAAATTGATATGGAAGCACCACATTCAACAAAAACGCACTCAAATAAAACAAAAATTTAGACAACTTCATTGGCTATTACAACCTCAATCCAAACTTTCGGCAAACAACAAGTTATTCATCTATAAGAGTATAAATAAATAAATAAATATTTGGCGCAACAGCTCTTTATGTGCCAGGGCCTAGCTTCTCGCAACCACTTATGTTGTGTGCGTTATATTTTTCACACGAATGGAAGGGACCTACAGTTTAAAGCCGAATCCGAACGGCGATTTGAGAAGCTTTTACGAGACAACAATACTCTCGGATGTTTGTCAGACGCTCGCGAGAGGTGGGACCGTGAAAAAAACTTTTTGGTATTTTCTGGGATTCGAACTTGGAACCTCATGCGTAGTGATCCGACACACTAACCACTTACGCCACGGCGCCCCTCTATAAGAGTATAATAAAACCAATATGGACGTACGGCATTCAAATTTGGAGAACCGCAAAGAAATCGAACATCAACATCATACAAAGACAACAATCAAAAATTTTAAGAACGATAATCAACGCTGAGTGGTATATCTGCAATGAAGACATCCATCGCGACCTACAAATTAACATAGTCGACCACGAAATATTAAGAATCAATTTAAGATACCTGGAAAAATTCTAACATACTGTAACAGCGACGTCAACACTCTACTCGACCAAGAAACCTCAAGAAGAAGAAGACTTAAACGGAGAAGACCCACCGACCTAATTCAGAACTAAAACTATGTATTAACATTTAAGATTGTATGTCCAAGTCTTAAGTATTGTCATTGATGTATCTAACGTTGTTAAATGTAACTTTAAATTGACTGCAATTATTATTGTACGCACCTGAAAGGCGACAACAGCGATCGACAAGGGGCACTCGGTGTGAATAAAACCCCCAACGCTTCGGGTGGATTAAAACCCACCTGTGCCATACCAACAACAAAGGTGACGAAATTTTAACGACAAAGCTCCACGCTCACGCTTTATTCCGAAAATGTAACTTTTAAACAATTTACTTAATGTCATTACTCAGACAGTTGTAAATCAAACAAGGAAAAAAAAAAATATTTATTTATTTATTTTTATTTATTTCAAATAATTTATAAAGATAAATTTATAAAACTATTTACAAAAAGACATCTGGGCAGCAGGGCCATGTGATGTCGTCTTTTAGTATAAACTTAATAAAGAGAATTATTTTTTACATATTTACATTCTTAAATACACAGTGATAAAGGATAGAACTTAGAATGTACGTTTACAATGAATTCAATTGAAAAAAAAGTATGCAAATTAGTGTTAAATGTCATTGAACTTATGATGAATGGATGTGGCATGTTTAATATTCTGCAGCGATAGTGGATTTGCTGGATTGAGGACTTCAGCTAGTTGTTGTTGTATGTCTCCGGAACCGTTCTGAATTTGTCCCGATAAAGGGCATGTGACTAGGATATGCCAGATAGATAAAACCGTCCCACAATCTTGACATACTTCTGGAGCTTCGTGGTTATAGAAATGTTGGCTGGTAAAGAGGGTTTTTCCCAGTCTAATTCGTAGCAGTCGAATACAGTCCTCTCTTGCGAAATTGACGTGATATGGGATACGAGAGATTTGGGGGTGGTGTTTTCGCAGAAAAGTTTCGCAGTTTCGCCATGACTCTACTAGTTCTTCTTGCTGTATTAGCACGTGTGTTCGCCTGGTAAGATGGAAAAAATTCGGTGTTTCCAACATCAAAGGATATCGGATAGCTTCCTTAGCGGCTATATCTGCCATCTCATTACCTTGGACTCCAACATGACCATGTACCCAAGCCAAAGAGATTTTATTGGAATTGTAGATAAGGTGTCTAATGAACTCTAAAGAAGGGCATTTGTTGATCTCGCTTACAAGCCCCGATAGGATACTCAGGATACTGCCAGCAAAATCCGGGAGTAGCCCTTGGTGGGCAATGGATGTCTGTCCATTTGCTTTTAGTTCTATGACAGCGTAGGAGAAGTTGCTGTCTTTGTGTGATCCGTCTGTGTATAAAATGTGATCTGGCTCAGCCGATGCTATTAATTCATTATGCAACATTTGAAAAACTCTATCCGGTATTTCAGTTTTTCTATAGTTTGCAAGTGTAGTGTCAATGTGTAGCAAATTTCCTTTCCAAGTCGGTGGCGGGTTAAAATTCAAAGAAACATTATGATGCTCAAAGGAGATTTGATGGGTGGATATGAGTGATGCCATGTTACTAATTGCGGAGATCGATCTTATCCGAATTTTCTTCCTTCCCAATAGGACTTTCCTTACTACGCCATGAAGCGAGTGCCTGACGTCAGCTAGCGTTTTGCTTGCTAAGTTAATCGCTCTTATTCTCCCTAGATGTTTGAAGGATGTGTAACCAGCTTCTATACGAAGAGCTACAATTGGTGTCATTCTCAGAGCACCAGTCGCTGTCCTATAACATTCATTGATTAAAGCATCAATATTTTCGCAATTTTTGTTAGTAGTCCACATGAAGACCGTCAAACCATGTTGAAGAGTACCTTCCACCAGTGTTTTGGCTATTTGCAACGCTGTTTCCAGATGTGGTCCCTTACGCCGTGAACAAATCATTTTTAAGGCATTATTGTGCAATTTTAGTTGTTTTAGTACTTGTTTTGTGTGCAGGTCCCATTTCAAATTCCTGCTGAAGCGAATCCCTAGTATTTTTAGTTCACTTTGCAGGGGGATTGTTTCTCCACGGAGAACAAGTGCAGAACTGGTACATTTTTTTTTTCTGCAAAGGTGTAAAGCTTCTGTTTTTGCTGTTGGCACAACTGCACCTCGTTCTTGTGCCCAATTATAAATAGGTTCGTCTGCTGCTTGCAAAGTTGCTTTTACGAGAACATGGTCTCCTGACGCTAGTACGTAGATGTTGTCGGCATATATCCCAATAAAATCAAGATTATATCTTCTTGAGGACAGTTCAGCTAACAAGGAATCGATGTATGCATTGTATATGACTACTGAGAGTGGAGGTCCTTGTGGTATACCGTTTTCGAGTTTAGCTAACGAGGAGCTGTAGCCATCGACATTGACTTGGAAGGTTCTTCCAGAGAGAAAAGACGAAATAACTTTCAGGATCCCCTTCGGCACCCCCCAGGAATGAAGCTGATTAATAACTGGAAAAGACATTACCCGATCAAATGCCTTTTCTAGGTCCGATGACAAGATCACACTGTGCTTTGATGCCGACAAGTTTTCTGCTATTTTGTGCTCGAGCAGATGTAGAAGACTGTGAACACATAATTTTGGTCTAAAAGCATGCTGTCCTGAACTCAATTTTTCCTCCATTAACCAACCGATTCTTCTCGAAATGATTTTTTTAAAAATCTTGGAGAGCACTGGAAGAAGAGAAATGGGGCGATACCCATCAAAAGAATGACGCCTTCGCGAATCTTTGGGGATGGGCTTGAGCAGTGCTCTTTTCCAATCATGGGGGAAGTTCCCGGAACTCAGGATGTTATTGTAGAGGTTACAAATTCTAATTTTAAGGGTTTCAGAGCAAGATTTTACCATGTTGTAGGTAATTTTATCGACCCCCGGTGTAGTTCCCTTAGCCGTTTGTAGAGTAATTTCAAGTTCAATTCGGGTTATTTGTTCCATCAAATATCCCGATTAGCTTGTTAAGGTAGGAAGGTCTTTAATGCCAAAAGCTTGTTTTTTCTGAATAACATTATCAGGATAAGTGCTGTCACCGCTATACCGAGCCCATTTGTTTGCAAAGATGTTGGCAATTACCTCCGGGTCATTCTGTAGCGAGTCATCCAGAAACATGTAGGGGAAGGTTTGAGGAGGCTTGGAAGAGCGAATGGATTTTATTCTATTCCATAAAGTTCTCGAATCTAAGGATGGGTCCATTGTGTTAATGAAATTATCCCACGATGATCTTTTTGCCTGAATAGATTCTCTCCGAAGCTTTGCACAAGATTTTGTGTACGCTATACAATTCTCTGTTGTTGGGCTCCTACGCACTTTGGTCCTCGCTTTATGTTTGTCTTTTACTAATTGTGCTATAGTTTCTGTGAACCATTTGGGGTTGGATTTGCCACATTTTTGCTTTGTTATTGGTATTGATTTCGCAGCTGCTGTTCGAATAATATTTTTTATCCTTGCAGCTTCTTGGTTGGTGTTGCCAGACGTGGGTATTGTAGAAGCCATAACTCTAGTATTGGATTGAAATAAATTCCAATTTGCTAATTTTTCTTTGAAACGTGTCGTAAGCTTTTTCGCTGGCCTTATTTCCGGAGTTCGTATTATTATGGGAATATGGTCCCTGCTTCTTGAGTGCGAAAGTACCTCCCAGTGAAGAAGAGGCGCCAGATCATCAGACGCGAAGGTTACATCAATTGCCGTGAAAGTATTCCTTGTACTGAAAAGAGTTGAGTACTAATTGTCTTAAATTAGTCCGCGATCATTGGCGAACTCTTCGAATCTTAATCCTGTGGTACTTGTTGTATTCGATCCCCATAGTGCATTATTGGCATTGAGATCTCCAAGTATAAGATGGTGCGAACTGTTACTTGCGGGAATCTATACTCTGTATAGATTTGTAATTTTTATAGGTCTTCTTCCTGGAATTTCAATCGTTTGGTGAAGTAGATTGGTAGTGGATGTGATGTGCGAAGTTATGGGAATAGTGTTTTTAACTAAAATACCTATACCTGATTTGGCGTAGTTAAAGTCTTTATTAAAGTGATAAGATTTGTAATTTTTCATATTGAATAGATTTAAGTTTTTGGCTATTATATGAGTTTCCTGAAGGGCGATAATGTCTGGGTTGTATTTAGCGATTAAACGCTCTAGAGCATGTTTGTTGTTTGAATAGCCTTGGAGGTTCCATTGGAGAAGGAGAATATCCATTTCCAATAGAGGCATTATTGTTGTTTATCATTTTTTGCTGAGAGTGATGTATGAGGTGTCAACGTAGGTTTGGGGAGTGGGTTCGAGGGATTTTTTGTATGTGACTGTGAGAAGCGTGGTTGTTTAGTGAGAGAAAGTATGGTAGCTTGAGAGCAGTTATCTGCTCCAAAGTCCATATCCATACAAGTCATTTCTGAATCTGATGAAGGAGATAGTAGTAATTGTTCCGATAAAGATTCTGTTTCATTATTTTCTTCTGTATGTTTTGTTATAGGTTTGTTGATCGTTTGATTTGATGCAAATGGTGTTTAATCTATTAAATTTGATGTTACGGGAGAACTTTGTATGTTTTGCTGAGATTTTTGTAGCATATTGTTGGCAGTTATTGTGTTTTGTGAGTAAAGCATTGGTACTGGTTCGGGTTCAGAGTTTGAAGAGAGGTTTTGCGGTGGAAGGGGATCGGCTTCTTTAGGTGTTGTAGAGATTGAGGAAGGGTTGTGGTTGGAAACATTTGCTGAATTTTTATTAATTCAGCCATCGTTGGTTTTCCACTATAATTGGTGAAGAGCGGGATTATCATTATATATTTCCCACGCGTCGCGCACTGTACAACGACGGTCGGCCTTTATTTTATTAACGGATTTATAACGGAGGAAAGCCGGGCAAGCGGGATCAAGAAGACAGCATTCCCTGCAGATCGCGGCATTAGTGCACTGATTTCTTGTGTGACTTAGCCTCTTACATGACACACATCGCATAGGGTTTGGTATGTACTCTTCTACCTTACAATTCAGCCAGCCGATCTTAATTTCATTAGGACGGCGAATGGAGTCGAATGTAATGATTGCTGCACCGGTGGGAACTAAATTATCATTATCTTTCTTCATAATTTTTCTTACCTCAATCACTTTAAACCTTTTAATTTCTTCCAGTAATTCATCTTCTGGTATGTATATGATGTGTTTTGAGAAGATTCGACCTTGTACGGAGTTAAGGCCAATGTGGTTTGTTACCTTTACCGGAATCGAGTCGATGAGCTTGGCTTTTAGGAATTTTTCAGCTGTCGGTACATTTAACACTTTTAGAAGAAGTTCCCCTAACCGCATGGCCTTAACCTCCAAAATATCCTTGGATATGAACTCTAGACCACGGTTTATTTGGATGGGATTATACGATGAAAGTGGGCGAACTCTGTCACCAACTTTTTCCATTCCAGCGATGACAATGTAGCGTGGGATGTTGTCGTCGTTCTTTACCGTAGGTAGTTGTGGAAATTCATCGCGTCGTTTCGACGATTGTAGATTAAATTTAGATTTTATTAATTCACTAACTATTTACAATTCTTTACAAAGATTGAAAAATTAAAAAAGCATGGCAATAAGCCGTCTGCCGATTGACAATTTTTTTAAAAACCATTGCTACTTTATAGATTGCAATATACTAAACGAAAAGCGTTATTCTTTAGTAGTTTCGGTCTCCCAAATTATGATCCAACTGCCTATAAATAGATCGATGCAGTGACTCTAATGCTTCTCTTTCAAATTGTTGTCCGAAGTTAACATCTACTGCTGCTAACAACTGGTATAGCTTTGGCTTCCATGACTCCGTGCTTGCTTTATCCAAATCCAAGCTTATTCCACACTCGTGCGCTAGTTCGTTCCAATTTCTGTACCAACCATTATTGCATCGTAGTGCTTCCAGTGCAACTTTTCTTGATAATCTTTCCAAAGGCATATTGAATACCTTTAAAATATAGTCCACCTGCAGTTTCAGCGTCTTTATAGCCAGTGGAGAAAGTCCAGTCTCTAGCATTATGGCATCGTTTGGGGTGTTAGGTGGTAAACGGAATATCCTTTTAATATAAAACTTCAATAGCTTTTCCACTTCCTCAAACCGCTTTCCGCCCCATACCTGGGCCGCGTACAACATAGTTGACTCGGCAACCGCTTCAAACACGCAACTTACTGCTATGTACTGCATTTGTTGGCAAAACATTTTCTCCAAGTTGTATTTACCATGGTTTTGGCCTTTTGTAGCTTGCATTTCAGGTGTTCTTCCATGCTTAAGTTTTGCGTGAAAAGCATGCCCAGGTTGTTATACTTTTTGACGGTCTCAATCTGTTCGCCGTTCAAAAATCATTTCTCGTTGCTACACATCCTTCCCCCACCTTTTTTAAAGATCATCACCTTTGATTTTTGCAGGTTTATAATTATGCTCCACATTTTACAGTACTCATACAAACGGTTAATCATGCGCTGCAATGTCTCCGGGGAATTCGCCATCCACACTATGTCGTCTGCAAAAAGGAGCGCCTCAACACCTCCAGGTAGCGATTCGATGATGTCATCTATGAACAGTGCGAATAGCAATGGGCTTAAAGTGCATCCTTGTCTAGCTCCTGTGCTCGCTTCAAACCAGTTTGAAGCATTTTCTCCTTTCCATACAGCTGACAGCGTCTCTTCATAAATGTTTTGTATTACCCTCCCAAACTTTTTAGACATTCCTTTGGAAAAGAGTTTATACATTAAGGAACCTCTGTTTATCGAGTCAAACGCTGCTCTAAAGTCCACAAAGAATACATATAACTTTTTACGTTGCGCTACATAGGCTTCCGCAATGCTTTTGAGTACGAAGATGTGGTCGACGGTGGAATATCCTGCCCAGCTTGGAATTCTTTAAGCAGACCATTAGTATTTATCCATGATGTTAATCTTTTTTGGAGTACGGTTGTAAATATCTTATAAGATGCATTCAAAAATGATATCCCTCTATAATTGTAAGGCTGGGACCTACAACCTTTCTTAAAAATCGGAAAAATCAACGCTTCTTTGAACTGTTTCTTCACCACACCATGCTCCAAAACGTTACTAAATAAGTCTTCCAGTGTCTTAGTCAGCTCAGGTGTTCCATATTTATAGAACTTCGTAGGAATTCCATCCGATCCCGGTGCTTTGCCATCTTTCAGACTCTTATATGCAACATCTATTTCCGCTACAGTTAGTTTTTAGTTTTTAGTTAGTTAGACTTTTTATTAACTTCATATAATTTTCACGAACAGTATATTCATAGTCGTTTATGGTTTGGCTTAAGGCCGTCTACAAGATTGACAATATGGTTGCTATTTCTGATTAAAAATCGGCTTCCAAAATACGGGCACTGTAGCGGATTGCAGCTGTAGCATAGTTGTACAAAACATCCCAACCATGACTTCCGTTCAGTACGTTGATCACCTCATCCAAGTCTAGCGAAATTACTCCGAAGTATCTCGCGCGAAATTCTCCTAAAATGGGACATCTTCCGATGAAATGGTAAACATCCTCCCTCTCTTTAAGGTTGCACAGGTCGCATAAAATTGGCAGATCGGGTCGATGTGGAATAAAATAAAGACTTGTTAGTTCACCTCTAAGTTTGAATATTGTGCTTATCATATGCAGAGAGTAACGATTGAGGAAGTACGTTGAGTCGCTTTAATGTGGTTAAAATTCAGCCTACTGTAGATCAGCCTATGTTGCGATGAATGTGCTTCAGCTACAAATCTCTCATACATGGAATTACCTGCATTTTTCAAAACATTTGTAAGCATAGGTTTTATCATTGAAAGTTGTATATCAGATGCAATATTTAAGCTCGCGCCATAATTTTTCGGTGTACATATTGGAAGTCGAAAGATTCGTTTCAAAAAGTACCTTAGAAATTTTTCAACTTCTTCAAAAAAGCAATAACCCCAAATTTGGGCTCCGTACAGCAGTATAGAGGCAGCAGTTGTACGAAATAGTTTATTCTTCGCTGTGTGATCGATAAACTTATTGTCGACGCAACGTCCCCAAACTGATGAAATAGCTCTTTTAGCTGCTGCTAGCTGACATTCAAAGTGTTTTTTCATATTGAGGTTGGATGTAATTAGCACACCTAAATATTTATACTCTTTCACTATTTCAACGTTTTCACCCCGATAGGACTACTTTTCGTTGCGAGAGTATCTTCCACCGCCATTTCTAAAAATCATCATCTTTGATTTTGATAAATTCACCGTCAAATTCCATTGCTTACAGTAGTTTTCAAGACGGTTCATAGTAAGCTGCATCCCTTCAACTGTCTCCGATAAAAACACTATTTCGTCCGCAAATTTTAGCGCCGGTATCCGCACACTACCAAGCTCGATCCCTCCTCCTACTTCTCCTACTATGTCGTTGATAAATATGATGAAGAGTAGCGTGCTTAAGATGCATCCTTGCTTAACTCCCATTTGTGTTCCAAATTCTTCCGATACATTCTCGCCATTCCATACGTACGCCACGTTGCTCTCATACATCGCTTTTAGCACATTTATCACTTTACTTGATAAACCAATTTTGTACAGCTTATAGAAAAGAGCTTCACGCGCTATGGAGTCAAAAGCTGCATGAAAGTCAACGAAGGAGACATATAGCTTTTTGCTACTTTGTTTAAAAAACTCTGCAATGTTGGTGAGAGCAAAAATTCGATCCAGTGTTGAATAATGTTTTCTGAACCCCGCCTGGTATTCATTTAAAATTCGATTGTTTGCCATCCATTGTGTAAGCCTATTAAATATCAAAGCACTAAATAGTTTTGCCGAAGTATTCAAAAAAGAAATGCCTCTGTAGTTAGCTGGATTATCTAGTTCACCTTTTTTGTGCAATGGGAAAATTATCGCTCTTCTAAAGCTTTCTGGGACATTGGCTGTTTCAAAAATTTTATTGAATTCATTTGTGAGTGCAGTGAGAAATTCTGTGGAACTGTTCTTGTAGAATTCGAAAGGGATCCGATCGTCACCTGGGGCTTTCCTCGTTTTAGAGCAATCAACTGCGCGTTTCACTTCCAAAAGAGTAAATGGTGAGTCTAAGAGCTCGTCTGTGAAGAAAGGGGCTGCATATTGCAGTAACGGAGAAAACTGTGGAGTGTTGAGTAAATTTTTGAAATACTCCCTCAGATCAGAAGCTTGTAAAGTCGACGAAATCAAGTTAGTTCTTCCAGTTACAATTTTAACCGCCTTCCAAAAGTCTGCTGAACACCTTGAAGTATTAAGAACTGCAATGACTTCCTGGCTAAATTTTTTCCTTTTTTCTATACAAAGACGCTTGAAATATTTATTTGCTTCTGCATAGAGTTCTTTGACATGGTCATTATTTTGCTTCCTTAGGCGCCATGGCAATGCAAATGATCGTTTCCTCGCCTTTAGACACTCGATAACGAACCACTTCTGTTTACTGGCTACAATACGTCTTGCATTGACGTTAGACGGTACAGATCTTTTTATAATTTGCGTTAGGACGTCAATGTGTGGAGCTGAATTATGTTCCATCAGACTCAAAAGTTCCGTATTCAAATTACTTTGATAAGAGGCACGAAAACTGTTATTCCAAACCAACTTCGGAAGGAGAGCCAGCTGCCTTGAGTTAGACGTATCCCCTGCCTTCCAAATAGTGCACGAAATTTCCAACGGCATATGGTCGGAAAATGTTTGAACAGCTATTGAAAAATCGTTGACAATTGTGTTCCAATTACCGGACATAAAACAATAATCTATTACGGAGCACGATGTTCCACGGATGAACGTAAATTCACCATCTGAGTCACCGCTGCAGCTGCCATTTAAGATCTTACAATCGTACGCATCAGCAATTTCCATAATTTTGGAGCCTTTTCCATCGCAAAATTCATCTTTGGAACTCCGAGTTGCGTTTATAATTGTTGACGCAGGTCCACTTGCAAAATTATTTTGCGATAATCCTATTCTCGCGTTGAGTAATTGGTGCTACAGTAATTGGTGCATCCAACGACGATTGTATTGCTTCGTGTAACACTAAATTAGTTGAATCGTTTGGACGACGTCGTTTTGGACGATTCATTAATGCTTCGTATAACTTATTGAACTGTCAAATACCGACGATTGAACGATTGCGATTGAACGATTGCTATTTTACAATCGTTTAAAACTTCGTGGTTGATTGTCTAGTTTTGTTGATTACATTTTAAACAAAAGTTATAAAAATAGTAGCAAATACAAAAAAAAAAAATAAAAAATGCGTCGGCATTACAATATGTTGTTTTTCGATGACGAAGAATGTGAAAATTCGGTCGGACTATTGCGAATGCGAAGGACGCTTAGAGATGCATCCGATCCTTTTTCACTTCCAAAGAAAAAGTAAAAATATTATAAACTATTTTTAAACAATAAACTTGTTGAATCCGATTTTGCATTTTAGTTTTATTCAACGTTTTCGCTTATCAAAAGAGGCGTTTGTACTAGTGTTGGAAACTGTTAACCCAAGGAGCGGCTCGCGGCCAACATACAGTCCACCAATTTTAAGACTTGGTGCTACTTGGTGGTCCTAGCTGGAAGTGGCTACCAATGGTTGACTGGTAACGACTTTGGTATTTCTTTTGGACAAAGTACCCTTTTAGAGATAGTTTGCGAGACCATAAAAGCGTTGGAACTAAAGCTCTGTCCAATCTGGATTACATGGGATATGGACAACGAAATACGAAAGGAAGAGACAAAGCAGTGGTTTTATCACAAATATGTAATCCCAGGAAGTAAGTATAAATATCCAAATTTTCGGTTCTACGAACTATACTAGTGATTTTATTTCCATAGTTATCGGATGCGTAGATGATACCCACCTATATTTTCAAAGACCTTGAGAAAATGAGGACATTTTTTTCAATAGAAAGGGAAGACACAGCTTAAATCTCATGATTGTGAGTATTATTTTAAAACCGATAAAATCCATTTATACAATTATTTTATTTAAGATTTGCGACTATAAAATGCGTATAACTGCAATAAATGCTAGATACGCTGGATCCGCACATTAATCGTTGGTTTGGAAGTATTCCAACGAAAGAGTTTTTTTCGTTAGAAGCTTCAACGAACGCAACCATAATTATTGGCTTTTGGGTAAGTACGCAAAAAATGTTATCGTTATTTAATCCTCACATATAACATTGTAGGTGAAAGTGGATATCCTCTTGAGCCTTGGTTGCTCACACCCTATAGAGGATCTAATGACCCAGCTAAGATACACTTCAATCATATTCATTTTGAGGCAAGAAACTTAGTATAAAGATGTATTGGAATTTATAATGGTATAACCAATAGCCGTTGTCTTCCCAAATGTATCTTTGACTGTTCGTACCATAGGTCGATGGAGAATCTTAATGGAGCAAAGGAAGAGCAGGTACCACCCTACCAAAGTTGCTATTTTTGCAAACGTTTGCGCCGCACTGCACAACATATGTATCTTCAGCAATATGGACAAAAATATTGCAGACACCGAATCCAGCGATGACCATTCGTTGGAAAATGCAACTGGAAATAGAGATATTTCCAATAACCACATGAAGGAGTTTGCAGAAAGAATTAGAAATTCAATAAAAAAATGAGTTTTGGATCTTTTTCATTAGCTCGTCCAACTCGTTTTGGTGTGCTGGTGGTTGCGTGCGGTTGATCTTTCTGTAAGGTAAAACTTATTAGATTTCATTTATATTACAAGTAGCTGTATGACATCACCGCATACCCAGCTCAGTCACTTATCTGACAGCTTTTTTGGGACTTTCTGCTATCCCACGTAAAACCTTTTGGAGCTCGTCCTCATTCTCATCCGTCTCACAGTTGTCATCTTCTGGCTCTGTGTCGTGCACTTCGATCGCACCATAGCAATTCGAGCTGCTATCTGATACAGCACTCCGTAGGGAGGCCATCTGAATTGCTTTTTCCTCAAGCTCGGATATCGGAATTTGATCAGATGTCACACCCCCTATTTTTTTATTGAGAGCAAATTTTGGCTGCATTTCCTTTGTGCACGATATTTGAAATCTATCCATACCTAAAACAAATAAATTGATCTTGTAACTCTACCAAAAAATAATTATTTGCGAGATTCATATCCTGCACTTACCTTCCTCTAAGCAGATTAGATTTATTGGGTAGCCCAATGGCATTAAGTTTTCCAGCCAAATATGCCCACAGCTTATTTTTAGTATGCCTGCCTTGTGTTGTTCTTGGTATATAATTTTTCGCCATTTCAGGATGCTCGTCCATGAAATTAATGATGCTTACCATTTGCCTTAGCGTTGCTGACCTAGTGTGTTAATTAATATTTATTATTAGTTAACTAAAAGTCATTGAATACTTACATGTTTTCGAATTTTGATTTAAAATAATTCGGAACAAAAGAACGAATTTGAACAGTGGCAGCATAAATGCCATTTTCGAAATGACATTTAATGTGTTTAGTAGTTCTCAAACTGTGAACAGTTTAAACGATGGACGACACGACGGGACGATGCGATTGTGATGTTACACGAAGCAAACTTTTGACGACGTCGTTTAATACAATCGTTTGGACGAAGATCGTCTTAAAAGTTACGCCATGAGAGCCCAGATAAGAAACAGATAATTCAGCCTTACGACCAAGCTCAGAGGTTTTACATTAACAAATTATTTCGGAATTGATTAAATGGTTAAGTAAGACCTTAAGCGCAGCCTGACTGGCACTATAGACGTAAATACTTCGACATATGTAGTTCATAGCCCTTAGGATTGCATAAATTTCCGCTTGGAAAATAGACCTATATTTGCCTAACTAGAAGTGAAATTGGCAGTAGTCCGGACTTTTGGCATGCACGATTCCCAAACCTGAATTTTCGAAGACAGGAACACGCCTACATACTAACCCACAGCATACACACTTCAACCACTCTACCTTACGGTAGTCCTGTAGACAGAGTTTGCTGGTTCGACATTCAATTTTAATTTTAATTTATTTCAGGATAGGAATGTACGTTAAGGTTTAATCTTTTATAGTACAAGTTAACAAGGTTAATATTTACAATTCAAATTTTAAATTATTAAGGATGGATTTAAGGTTTAAGTTAATTGTATTAATGAAAACAAATAACGTATATACAGTCGACTCCGCTTAACTGAAACACCAATTTGCCACAATTATTTTTTCACTTAAGCGGTATTTTCTCTTAAGCGAACTTCGGATAGCTCAAAAAAATTTCATTTAACCGGAGTTCGGATAACTGAAAAACAATTTCACTTATCCAACATGAAAATCAAAAAAATACCAACAACATCATTTTTAATATGTCAATATTTTATCAAAAAAAAACTCGAAACAAAACAAAACTTCGATAACGTGTAAATAAAGAAAAACAAGAATAGGAAAAATAAATATTTTTATGCTAATTTACAGGTCACTTTTAGGGATGGGCGCATTCAGTTATTTGATTTCAGTTATGCGGAGTGGTTTGAGTATAAATTAATAATATCTGTTGTAAAAGTTTTTTCAGTTAACCAGGTTTTTCAGTTAAGTGGAGTAATTTGTATGAAGATTGTGAAAGAATGCTCCGTGACAAATTTTTTGCTTCAGTTAACCAATTTTTTTCATTAAAGCGTAGTTCAGATAAGCGGAGTTGACTGTACATAAAAAAGTAAGTAAATAAAAATTAAACTGATTAAGAGATAGAGCAAAAATATGGAGAAAGTTCAAATAAAAAAAAATTCAAAATTGCATAGAAAAATGTAGAAAAATTGCATTCTTAAAGTTTGCTGCATTTGAAATACCACTTATGTGGAAGGGCAGCGTATTTCATAATCTAGTGACGTGAACGAAAAATAGACGAGAAGAATTTAATTTTCTAGAACGCGGTTGAATTAGGGTTAAGGCTGAACGGGCGAACTGTAGTCATACAAATATGACAGAGATTTACTATCAATAGTTCTGTGTAAAAGTAAGCAATTTCTAGCGTTGATGTACTGTTTCAAGGTGCAACTCAGAAAATCTCTAGAGTGTCCAGAAATGTAATCATGCCTACGAATACCATAAACATATCGTACCGCATCATTGTAAGCAACTTGCAGCATGTGCTGAGTCAATGAATCGAGGTTACAGTATACAACTTCCGCATAGGTTATGATTGGTAACACCATAGTTCTAATAAGATTTCGCCTTGTTTCGGTTAGGGTAAAACTAGCACTAGACTCCGAATACCCTGGCGACCTTCGGTTTCAATCCAGCCTTCCCATGGTACATCGGGCTCTGCCATGGGTGATATCCCTTTCCCGTTTACTCGTGGGTCCATAATTCCTAATTCAATAAAAAACTATGAGACAGGTGTATCTCAAATCACACCAGCTTCTGTTACTGCTGACGAGCATACAGTTGCACCTAGTCGCGATGCTATAGAGCTTCCGACGGCCACTTCATCTTCGGCCATAACCACTCGGCTTGCTGACGAGCAACCCAAGTCCTCGGATGGTTTGGATGACGGAGCCAAGCGGGCCCAATCCTTACCGTCCACATGTGTCCATCCAGAAGTAGCGGATACCGCCGCCTCTGACTCTGACACATCCACTCTCATGGATACGTGCAGCGTCGCCACAGAGAAATCTGGGTGCTCCTCCATTGGGAGGAGGTTAGACGAGCTGCGAATTCAACCGGATGGTTTCGTTCGGTTCAATTCTACCGAAAGGAGGCGGTTCAAGTTTGCCATTCGCAGAGGCGATACTAGGGAGAGTGCCCTAGCTTATGCCAAAGCCCCTCCTATTGCAAAAGATGCTAAACGAGGTAGATCGGAGGATCATACCCCACCAGCACCCGCCGCCAAGAAAGCCAAGGCAGGACCTACACCTGATGTTCCCACCTTCAGTCAGGTGGCTAGTGTTGTCAGGTTAGGTATCGTCCCAGCGGACTTGGAGAACAAGCCCCTTTCAACGGAGCAGATGACACTCATCCAAGAGGCCGTCATCGATGTCTCAATTGAGCTGAGGAACAAAGGCGTATGGTCGAAATTCTCAGGCTCACAGCACAAGGCGGGATGGCTGGTTTTCGTCTGCTCAAACAGTGCTACTGATGGGTGGATGAGCTCGAATTTTGAGACAATAAGAGCCAAAAGTGGATTGGACATCTTATTGGTGGAAGAGGGATCATTCCCTAAAACCCACATCATCCGCGGTTTCTTCCCACAAAGTCTCGAGCTCCCGTCGACAAAAATTCTGGCTTCACTGGAAGCTGAAAACGAAGGCCTAATGGCAAGTTCATGGAAGGTCATGCAAAGGGTGAAGGAAGGTGCACTCCTCCATCTTGTGCTGGCCATTGATGACTCTTCCCTGAGGGTACTGAAGGCCCTCAATAGCAAAGTGCACTACCGTTTTGGTCAGATCAAACTGATCCCAAAGACCACTGACAAGGGCCAGGAGTCTGGCCATGGTAGTCCAAAGAAGGTGGACGCAATCGGCATTACGACTGCTACTGCGACGGATCCCTCATCATCCGTGTCCACCAGCAGTGCCTCCGGGCCTGCCCCGAACACCAGTTCCACTGCCAAAACCGCTGCCACGACTAATGAGTCACGAAGTAGCACCAGTGGTCCTATAGCTAGTACCAGCACTGCGGGAATCCGATCAAACGATCCAGCCCGCTCCAGCACATTAGTCCCTAGACTTCCCAAGACTGGCAACGTGGCCGGTTTGTCGTTAACGACCAGCGGTGCCCCTGGGCACGTCTCTCGAAGACACGAGGAGTCGGCGAACAGACCCCAGGGTCATCAAAACCTAACCGCTTGCCGTAGAGGAAAGGGTCCCAAAAAGGCCCAACTACTCCGACAAGCTCGATCCTCAGCGGAGGACCGATGAGCACAATCAAGGTGCTACAGGCGAACTTACATCATGCTAAAGGCGCGTCCGCTACCCTTAGCAAGCGGTTCGCCGAAGAAAATATAACCATTGGTCTCATTCAGGAACCCTGGGTTATTTGCGGACAGGTGAAAGGTCTCCGGAATAGGGCATGTAAGTTGATTTTCAAGTGTGGAGAGCCAGCGCCGAGAGCGGCCTGCTTAATTAGCAATAATTTAAACTTTCTCCCTATTCCAGAATTTATAACAAGAGACCTGGTGCCCCTACTACTGGAAATCCCCACTGGAGGAGGTACACAGAACATCGTGTGTGCCTCAGCGTACTTCCCTCACGACAGTGGTGATATCCCGCCGAAAGACGTCCAGAGCCTCGTTGACTACTGTCAGGAGAACAACCTCCATTACATCATTGGATGCGATGCCAACGCACATCATGAGGTCTGGGGTAGTAGCAACATCAACAGAAGGGGTGAGTGTCTTTTAGAATACTTTGTAAGTAGACAAATAGATATTTTGAACAAAGGCTCTAAACCTACCTTCATAAATGCGATTCGCGAGGAGGTACTTGACCTCAGGCCTCTCTGTCAGACCATCAGCACATCAGGTTTGACATACCTGGCCAACTCTCATATGTCTCTAATAGATACGATCCCAAATCTACGGATTGGCATCGCTATCGTGAACTAGTGTTCTCAAAAAAAGATATGCTTCTCACATCTATCGAGTCCATAGAAGACTTGGATGAAGCTGCATACCAGCTTAACAATTTACTGCTTGATTCCTACCACGACAGCTGTGTCCCAAAGACACATGTTAGCAAACGCAAAGTGCCTTGGTGGAATGACCAACTGGCGGAACTTAGGAAGAAAGTCAGAAAACTCTTCAACTCTGCAAAGCGAACGAAGAGGTGGGACGAATGCAGGTTTGCTCTCACAAAATACAATCTAGTATTGAGACGATCTAAGCGAGCTGCTTGGGGGAAATGCTGCTAAACAATCGCTGACATGCCTACAGCGGCACGAATCCATAAATCACTCGCAAACGATCATGTCAACTGTGTAGGGTTACTGAAGAAAAATGACGGAACCTACACGACGGACCGTGTGGATACACTTAGAACCTTACTTCAGGTACATTTCCCAGGCTCGTCTCTTAAAACATCTCATGTGTACTCGAACACAGTTAACCACAGGGTTTATGTAGACAGGAGAGTTAATAGTTTATCTGAAAAAATATTCAGTCCAGAGAAAGTTGAATGGGCGGTAGGCACATTTAAACCTTTTAAAGCCCCCGGCGGCGACGGTCTGTTTCCAGCACTTCTCCAAAAGTCAATTGACCTCATCCTGTCGGGGTTGACAGCTTTATTTAGAGCTAGCTAAAATTGGAGATACATACCACCCACCTGGAGGCAGGTTAATGTGGTTTTCATCCCCAAGCCGGGCAATAGGCCTAGCGAGCTCCCTAAATCATACAGACCTATAAGTCTAACATCATTCGTCCTTAAGACAATGGAGAGACTCATAGATATCCATATTAGAGACCGGTTAGACCTGTCTAACCCTCTGCACTCTAATCAGTACGCATACAGGAAAGGCAAATCTACAGTAGGTGCCCTTCACTATCTCGTCAAAAAGATAGAGGGAACACTCAGTTCAAGGGAGATAGCCTTGTGTACATTTCTTGATATCGAGGGCGCATTCGATAACACTGGTTACAACTCGATCGCAAGGGCGATCAGTAGCAGAGGTATCGAAGAATCGACCAACCAATGGATCAGGGCCATGCTGGTAAGTCGATTCATTACTTCCTCCTCTGGGGGAGTGTCGGTGTCCATAACTGCAGCCAAAGGCTGTCCTCAAGGAGGAGTTCTTTCCCCCCTGTTATGGTCTATAGTCATTGACAACTTGTTAATAGATCTTCACAGATCAGGCTACACCACCGTCGGTTATGCTGATGATTTGGCGGTTTTTATCAGAGGTAAACACAGCACGACAATTTCCAACGTCATGCAAAGTGCAATATCTCAAGTTGTAGAATGGTGTAACAAAGAAGGACTATCCATAAATCCCAGTAAAACCGTTCTGGTGCCTTTTACAAGGAAGACACAGGTCAACCTTGAACCTATCACAATCAAAGGCGCCACACTAGTTTATTCCAGCGAGGTCAAATATCTTGGTGTAATTCTTGACAAACGACTTAATTGGAATTCACATATCAAGTCCGCCACTGAGCGCGCTACTAGAGCACTGTGGGCCAGTAAACGCCTATACGGCAGAACTTGGGGTCTCTCTCCTAAGATGATACATTGGTTGTACATAATGATGGTTAGACCCATTATCACATACACGGCCATCGTCTGGTGGCCAAAAACTCTCCAGCAGACAACGGCAAACAAGTTGCAGAAGTTCCAAAGAATTGCCTGTCTTGGCATTACAGGTGCGATGCGCACCTGCCCTACGACAGCTCTGGAAGCTATTGTTGGGCTCACACCCTTACCAATCTTCATTAGGAAGATGGCTGCTAGATATGCCATCAGGCTGCAGCTAGATCACGAGTATAAACCAGGTGACCTTGTGGGACATGTAAAGATACTCAACTCAATCCCTAAAAGAGACATGTTTTGCACTCTACCAGATATTATGGTCAGGCAACACTGCTTTGGTAGGCTATTCGAAGTTGAAATATTGGACCGCGAAAACTGGTCCAATGGTGCTCCAACACTGGACCCTAGAAGTCTGCTCTGGTTCACCGAGGGTTCGAAAATGGATTCTGGAGTTGGAGCTGGGGTTTTTGGACCCAACACAAAGATTTCGGTACCTATGGGTACGACTCCTACTGTGTTTCAGGGTGAAATCCATGCCATTGAGATTTGCGCCAGACACAATCTCCGCAAGGGGATCAAAGGCGCTAGAATACATATCTTCTCAGATAGCCAAGCAGCACTTATGGCACTGTTGTCCAACCAAATGGACTCTAGAACCGTGAAATGCTGCTACGATGCATTACAAGACCTTGCCAAATACAACAGGGTAAAACTCGGTTGGGTACCCGGACACCAGGGGATTGTGGGCAACGAATCTGCAGATGAGCTTGCTAGGGCTGGCTCAGAATCTGCGTTCATAGGTCCTGAACCTTATTGTGGCATCAATTGGGCGACAGCTACAACGCTGATTAACGAATGGGAAAACAAACTTCGTCTAGACCACTGGACTAGTGGGCCAGGTCTAAGACAATCCAAACGATTAATCGAGCCTTACTCCTATAAGGAAATCCTTAACTTAGATAGGGAAAGCATCAAGAAGCTTGTGAGCTTTCTTACTGGCCATTGCGGCTTGAGATACCACCTTAACAAGATGAACCTGTGCCAAGAGAAGGACTGTCGGTTCTGTTTAGAGGAGGATGAAACCTCCGAACACATTCTTTGTGAATGCCCGGCACTACACTGGTTAAGGAAACGTGTTGTCCACAAGGAGATACTTACTTCAGTGGAACTGAAATGCTCCGCTACTAAGGACATACTCACTTTCATAAGGGAGGTAGTACGTCTGTTAGATTAACTCCAACCCTCCGATACAATAGATCTTTCAGGTCGCAGTGTCGTTGCCACGCGGGCATGGGTTGCACAAGAGGAAAAAAACAAAAAAGCACTAAACCAAAGAATTGCTTTCGGAGGAACACCTTGCTGAATAACTTTTAGCGCCGATGAATTTCACTCACAACAACTCTTTGTGACCTGTCGGAAAGAAAACTTTGTAATAGCTTTACTGCTCTCTCAGTAAATCCGAAAAAATGTTGCAGCTTCCAGCAGATAATTTTATGATTGATCTTGTTAAAGGCCTTAGAGAAGTCAAGCAAGCAGAGAAACGTGACATAACCTTCGTTATAGACTTGTCTTACGTCCTCCACAGCCGTCTTACGTTGACCACAGCCGTGGAACAGCTATGGTTTGGATTGGAAAGAACTCAATAGGAGATTGAATGACAAGTGTCTCAGTACCTGCTTAGCTACAATTTTCTCGAGGACCTTTGATAAGCACGGTAAAATACTAATGGACCTAAGGTCACTAACCGCAGGTCGGCTTCTTAGCAATCGGAATGACTCTTGCGACTTCCCAGGACAGCTCATTATATAAACATTTATAGCATGAATTAAGTGGCCTACGATTAGAGGTAATATTAACTTAACAAAGCGAATTGGTACAGCATCCTCCCCAGCGGAATTTGACATATTGGCTGATGAGCTTAAGTTCTCTGCGGCGAAAAACGTGGATTATTGTCTTTTGTCAGTTTGGCGATGCCATTCAGCCACTCGATGCTGTCAATCCGCACAGTATTGGCTTCTTCAATAGTTTTGATGTAAACAAAGCCACGTGAGGTGAGGGCTGCGAATATTTTATTTCGACGTTTTAGGTGGATAGCAAGTCGGAAAATATTTCGGTTGCGTGGCGTTGCTTTCGTGTATATAAATTGGTGCATTTGTGGCAAAACCAAGGTCGGATTGACAAAACCGACGCGAGTGTTCCTTTCGGAAGTCAGCAAGTTCATTGTTGAAAATTTGTCGTGAGTTGAAAGAAACTTGACGATGACAACGGCGTCGTTTTTCTGCTGCACTCGGAAGATTCTGCTGATAAAAGCCGGTTGACAATTTAAAGCGATACACATCCTCTTCAAAGTGCATTTCAAATTCTCATCGGGAAAACATGGTATTCCGACAAGAACAGCATCTGTAGCAATATTCTTCATTTGAAGTTCCTCGATTTGTGCTTTGAGTTGTGACAATTCATCGCCTGCATTATGCTCATGGGGTCTTCAGCTGCTCCAGCTTCTGTTGTAGTTATTGTTTGAGATTGTCAACTTCCAATTGTAAGCAGCTGACATTTTCTGAGCAAACTTTCAAAGATGAAACCCGGTCTTTAATTCCCTGTCGAATTCGCCGAATTTTTCATTAATATTTTGTTGTCTAGTTAAGGGTGCGTATTGATTTGATTGTGTTGATGACCTTGGGCTCTGCGTTTTCCGTTCTTTGTTCTATGGGAGATTTCATGTGCTTGGTTTTCACTGTTGCTTTGCCTGGCTTTTTCCAACTGCCGAAGTTCCTTCACGATTATTGCTGCAACCTGTTTCACCGCATTCCATATTATTTTTGAATATCTATGAGTCCATTCCTTTCGAAGGCTGGCTCCATCCCACCTGCCATGCTCCCATGTTCCGCTGTCTTCCTTCCTTTGACTACTGGTAGCATTCCCGCCATTACACATATAGCATCATCTGATACCGTCCAAAATGCAGAGCATACCATCAGCGCACACAGTCGGTTGATGGAATTAATCCTTCTGCTGTAAGACATAATTGTCACTACTTTGGTCCACATTGATACCGCATACATTATGATGGACTGCACCACCCTTGACAGAACTAGTCTCGTTTATTGTTCGGGTCCTCTAATATTTGCCATTATTCTGGATAGATCTTCACTCACCTGAGCAGCTTTGCCACACGTTCTTTCAAGGTGTTCCTTGTAAGCGATCATAGTATTGATCTTCACACATAGAAAAAGTGTTTATTCCGGTAGAAAAAGTTTCCAATCGTGGCAAAAAAAAATTGCTTCCACCTTCTAAGCAAAATTGTAATACATATCTCAAATTCATGTTCTAAATTCAGAGACCAGTCTTAGGTTAGGTTAGGTTAGGTTAGGTAGGGTTATGAGGTTATCATAAAACACTAGGCACCAAAGTGGGCCCATCGCGATCCCTAGGGAACCTTCACGGCAGAAGACCTAAACCCATTCTCCCAAGCAAGCAAGAGACCAGTCTTACTTCAACCAAAAAAATTCAAGCATAACGGTACTCAAAACCAACGCATGAAAATAAAGGATATAAGGAAAAATATGCAGGAAAAGTACGCTTGTAAAAAAATAGAAAAAAGGAAGTAAATAAATAATAATAAAGCAATAAGACTGAGAGGCTCCAAGCAGTGGGAGGAGCAACACATGGGGCATGCCAAAATACTACTAAAAAATGCACACAATACTGGATATAGCTGAGTGGCCGCAACGCAATGTCCTATAAATCGAATCGCTGTCAATTTTCACGGATAAGTCCAAAACCAACGACGAAGCTGGTGCCGGAATCTTCTCAAAAGACCTGGACATACACCTCTCTTTCGACCTTCCAAACCATTGCAGCGTTTTTCAAACGGAAGTTACCTCTGTTCGTCAAGCCGCTGACTGTCTAAGCCGTTGAGCGACATCGAATTTCTATGACTGCCCTGTAGGCGGTACCTCAAGGATTTACGTTTGTTCGCTTGCATAGTTCGTTAAAACTGTTGCTCCTGCTCTTCCAGATGGGTAATTTCAGGTTCCTACGCCTATTTTTGCACCTGTAGGTTCTGACGGGAGAGTAAATCTCTGGATCGGTGGAATAATCTCGTCATTCTGTGACACTATTTCTTGGTTCCACCAGTATGCTGGTGGCCGTGAATGGGGAATAAAAACGCTATACCTACATATACGTAGGTAAGTGACACCTAAATAGAGAATAACTATATCATGTATCAGACATATACGTGGCTGCGCTTAGTGTGTCGGACAACTGAGCGTGATTTTCAATGTTCGAATCCCAGCAAACACTAAACGTTTTTTTTACAGTCCCACCTCTCGCGAAGGTTTAACAAACATCCAAGAGTATTGTTGTCATGAGAAAGCTTCTCAAAAAAACAGAAAATGCCTCACCCACATAACCACATGGCTGAAGTGAAACTTTAGTTCAATAAAATGTTTTATTTAAACGCACAAACGAAGCGCACAACAGCTGATGCATCTACTAAGTTTACATCACCGAATTGAGAGATCGAATTGACGCAGGATTGAGTTTCGATTTGCATTTTCACTTAAAATCGAAACGAAAGGGGAATTTGACACTTCTTCGCTTTTAGTGAAATTCCTTTTTTTCCCCCTACTCTCTCTTCTTTCTCCGTCTGTCAAACTCGATCTTTCGATCTGCGTTTATATATAAAATCTCAACTCGATCCCAGAATACTTTGTAATTGGATCGAGCCTTTTTCAATGCCATCTGCGTTTATATTGTACTCGAACCGAATTGAATGCGGATTCAACCGAGCATGTAAACCTAGTAATTAACCGCGACCTAAATGTTTAAACGCGCTGGCTCTGGGTCTGGCCTTTCACTTTCCAGATGATGGCCCTGATGGCTACCTTGTGGGACGCCAGAAGTTACTTTTATTACGCGAGATGTAAAACGTTCGACCTTTATCAATTACCTTCTATCACTTAAATAATTGGGAAATCACTTTTGCATTGAAATGTAAAAACACAGTGATTCCAGCATAGCTAAAAGTAAAGTGTGATGTACCTACTCTATCAAAAAATGTTGATGAAATCTATGTAGAGTAAACTTATAAAACGGAAAAATAAAATGCCAAAAAACACGCGGTATTCCCAAGAAGTCCTGGGATTCGAACATGGAACCTCACGCGTAGTGGTCCGACACACTACCCACAACGCCACGACGCCCACTAGTTGCATTTACTTGTGTATGAGTACAAACTCAAAGACAACAATGTTATTTAGGACGATGCGTTGAAGTGCAGAAGTAGGAGGATGTGGAAAATATTTCCGGACTTTTGGTGATAGGTGGATATTTTTGTTGCTGTTTTATATGGATCGCCGCGGGATCCGTATCACTTTCTGTGTAGCCTTTGCTTTAAAGTATTTCTCGTCCTGGTGAATGCTTGTGCTGCATGATGATGAATTGACGTTTTCGTATTATCTGCTACACTTTTTCAAATCAGCACTGTTTTCCTTAAGCAATGCCGGTTAGCGCATTGTTCTTGCCAAATTCTCCACGAGCTTATTTAGATTTTTCTGCAAAACTTTCCGCATATTTTGTAATGTGTTTTCACAATAAATATGTGATGTGCTCAATAACATCTTTAAAATGTTTTTATGTAACAGCTGCCAAAAATGTTTGTCGGAAAGATAATGGAACGCTAATCAAAATCCAACCTCTAGTTTGGACACCCTTTTTGGTTGTAAGTATCATTCAATATTCATACTGTTAACTTTCCTCTGAAAATTGAATTTATCCTTGAAAAAATGAAGCACAAAGTTGCCGACGGCAAACAGTATGTATTTCCATACCCTTGGAAAAAGTTTTTAACTTAGGGACACAGGGTAATAATTTTTCTAACTAATACACATATTTGATTTTGTGCGGCGCTTATATGAGTATGTATGGGTACTTTATGGAATCGAATTTCGACTGTGCCGCCTGAAGCAAAAACTTTTTCATGCTTCTTAGATGAAACGAAGTTAAGTTAATTTAACGATTTAACTTTAGCTGACCATTGGGGTGTTTTACGATTCACTGATGAAATGTGAGCGTTATGTGATTAGGTATGAAGGAAAGCTTGGAGTATCGTACAAACTTTTTGAATTAATGCAATTTCTTGCTGAATTCTACACCTGAAACAGTAAAAGTTATGTTCTTTTTGACATATCGTTTAATAGCTTGTTCCGAAACAAGATTTGATTAACTTACTTTTGATCTTCGCTACATAATTATGCCCTGAACTGTTCCTATTTGTTTTGACTTTAACTTTATGGCGTTAGGCACGAATGCTATTGTAAATGCATTAAAGTCGCTAAATTGAGAATAAGTATACAACGAGTACTCGAAAGAGCGAAATTTGTGTTCTTAGGTGCACATATCAACTGCAGTTTGTATGCCGGTTAAACACTTTTAAAATGTACCAAATGATTGTAGATTGTAGGTTGAGGTGGGATCATGTTTCCTTATCCGTGCGGCATAATCTTAAACTCATTCTTGAATGAGAGTTGGTGATGAATTCGACTATAGTTTTGAGTGAGCTAGCAGACATGTCTTCTGCTTCAAGGTAAGATTTATCTACATAAGTAACGATGACGTGTTCTGGTTAGACAGTCACAGTGGCATAACATATATTCTGCTGATTCTTCGTCTTCGTTGCACATTCTGTATATATTACCTTGTGCTATCCACACCGACATGATATGTTTCTTAATCGAAAGTGGTCTGCTTGTGCTAGCTAGCGTTATTATTAGTTGTAGGCAATCACATATTAGTTTGAATGTTATTCCGTAGGTCTTAATTGCTAACAGAACAGTTTTGCTGTCTGATAAAATATAAATGTTATTGTTGGTTGCAGATCTGTTTATATTTTCTCTGATGCGTAGTTCTATAGCGAATACTTCGGTTTGGAATACGGAGCTACTTTTTTCCATGCACGACTGAATACAGATTTTCGTAGTAGCGCCGTATAGTTTAGTTTTTAGTTAGATGGAATTTTTATTAACTTCATATAATTTTCACAAGCAGTATATACATAGTCGTTTATGGTTTGGCTTAAGGCCGTCTACCAGATTGACAATATGGTTGCTATTTCTGTTTAAAAATCGCCGTCCAAAATACGGGCTCTGTAGCGGATTCCAGCTGTAGCATAGTTGTATAAAACATCCCAACTATGACTTCCGTTCAGTACGTTGATCACCTCATCCAAGTCCAGCGAAATTACTCCGAAATATCTCGCGCGAAATTCTCCTAAAATGGGACATCTACCGATGAAATGGTATACATCCTCTCTTTAAGGTTGCACAGGTCACATAAAATTGGAATATCGGGTCGATGTGGAATAAAATAAAGACTTGTTAGTTCATCTCTTAGTTTGAATAGTGTGCTCATCATATGCAGAGAGTACCGATTGAGGAAGTACGTTAAGTCGCTTTCAATGTGGTTAAAATTCAGCCTACTGCAGATCAGCCTATGTTGCGATAAATGTGCTTCAGCTACAAATCTCGCATACATGGAATTACCTGCATTTTTCAAAACATTTGTAAGCATAGGTTTTATCATTGAAATTTGCATATCAGATGCAATATTTAAGATCGCGCCATAATTTGCTGCCAACTGTTCCAACTTTTGAACCAAGCGCCCTCTTGTCGAAAGTATATGCTCCAGAACAATCCTGGACAGTCTTCCATCATCCATCTCCACTACTTTTACAATATAATCTATATGCAGCTTTAGGGTATCTAAAAAGAGAGGAGAGACTCCAGTTTCTAGATGCAGCATATAGTTCGGTGTACATATTGGAAGTCGAAAGATTCGTTTCAAAAAGTATCTTAGAAATTTTTCAACTTCTTCAAAAAAGCAATTACCCCAAATTTGGGCTCCGTACAGCAGTATAGAGGCAGCAGTTGTACGAAATAATTTATTCTTCGCTGTGTGATCGATAAACTTATTGTCGACGCAACGTCCCCAAACTGATGAAATAGCTCTTTTAGCTGCTGCTAGTTGACATTCAAAGTGTTTTTTTCATATTGAGGTTGGATGTAATTAGCACACCTAAATATTTATACTCTTTCACTATTTCAACGTTTTCACCCCGATAGGACTACTTTTCGTTGCGAGAGTATCTTCCACCGCCATTTCTAAAAATCATCATCTTTGATTTTGATAAATTCACCGTCAAATTCCATTGCTTACAGTAGTTTTCAAGGCGGTTCATAGTAAGCTGCTTCCCTTCAACTGTCTCCGATAAAAACACTATATCGTCCGCAAACTTTAGCGCCGGTATCCGCACACCACCAAGCTCGATCCCTCCTCCTACTTCTCCTTCTATGTTGTTGATAAATAAAATGAAGAGTAGCGTGCTTAAGATGCATCCTTGCTTAACTCCCATCTGTGTTCCAAATTCTTCCGATACATTCTCTCCATTCCATACGTACGCCCCGTTGCTCTCATACATCGCTTTTAGCACATTTATCACTTTACTTGATAAACCAATTTTGTACAGCTTATAGAAAAGAGCTTCACGCGCTATGGAGTCAAAAGCTGCACGAAAGTCAAAGAAGAAGACATATAGCTTTTTGCTACTTTGTAGCCCACCTTGCTTGTGCAACGGGAAAATGATCGCTCTTCTAAAGCTTTCTGGGACATTGGCTGTTTGAACATTTTTATTAAATTCATTTGTAAGTGCAGTGAGAAATTCTGTGGAACTGTTCTTGTTCTCGAAACGGATCCGATCGTAACCTGGGGCTTTCCTCGTTTTCCTCGCAATCAACTGCGCGTTTCAGTTCCAAAAGAGTAAATGGTGAGTCTAAGAGCTCGTCTGTGAAAAAAGGGGCTGCATATTGCAGTAACGGAGAAAACTGTGGAGTGTTGAGTAAATTTTTAAAATACACCCTCAGCTCAGAAGCTTGTAAAGTCGACGAAATCAAGTTAGTTCTTCCAGTTACAATTTGAACGGCCTTCCAAAAGTCTGCTGAACATCTTGAAGTATTAAGAGCTGCAATGACCAAATTTTTTCCTTTTTTCTATACAAAGACATTTGAAATATTTATTTGCTTCTGCATAGAGTTCTTTGACACAGTCATTATTTTGCTTCCTTAGGCGCCTTAGCAATGCAAATGATCGTTTTCTCGCCTTTAGACACTCGATATCGAACCACTTCTGTTTACTGGCTACAATACGTCTTGCATTGACGTTAGACGGTACAGATCTTTTTATAATTTGCGTTAGGGCGTCAATGTGTGGAGCTGAATTATGTTCCATCAGACTCAAAAGTTCCGTATGCAAAATACTTTGCTAAGAGGCTAAAAGCAGCTTCGGAAGGAGAGCCAGCTGGTTTGGGTAGTGCCGTATACTCCAGCCCATACTCCTTTAATAGTCTTGGATCCGTCTGCGTACCATACTAGAAGGGGTTGGTGATGTTTTCCCAAAGACATTTTCCCCAAGATAAAATCCCCAAACATGCGATTCATGACGTTTTTGTTTTTTTTTTTTTTTTTGGTTGCGCCTGGAGGTGCAGGAATCTTCAAAAGATACCAATGGTCCGTACCATTGGTTATGCCCGATTCATATATCTGACAATCCCATCAGTGCTAGTCAGTATATGCCTACGGGCTAAACCTCACCCCCTCAGAGAGGCACTATGAGAACCGGCTGCGCGTACTCATAGTAGTAGGAAATTCGTTCCTCTCATTTTTTCATTTTTTGTGATGACTACGACTAAGTTGCCTTAACGAGTAGTTTACGCTTCTGTAGTGTTAATCGCGTTAGGTAGGTAGCTTTCCAGTGAAGGCACCTACTAATACCGTCATTACATGCGGTTTTTCCTTACGGCGCTAGGTCGAAAGGTCTTGTTCTTTGTAGTCGGCGCTCAAGGCTTGTCACGTCCATAGTACGGATTATTTCATTATTGCAATGAACACGAAGACGGGTACGAAGTTTGCGAGCAAAGTTTGTTACTTCGTCCCTCACGGTAGCAATTCCTAGATCTCTGTGAATATCACTATTCCTTATATACCAAGGAGCATTCACGATTGCTCTTAGCATTTTATTTTGAAATGCTTGCAGTAGAGCCATATTGCTTGGTTTGGTACAACCCCAAAGTTGTATACCATATGTCCAAGACGGTTTTAGCACTTGCTTATACAGAAGCAGTTTGTTGTATACGCTTAACTTCGAGTATCTTCCGAGTAGCCAATACATTTCTCTAAATCTGATTTCGAGCTCTTCGCGCTTCTTTTTAACGTGTGGTTTCCACTTAAGTTTTGCGTCTAGGGTCATTCCTAAATATTTTGCTTCGTTTGCGTAAGGTATTTGTACCGAGTTAATGGATATAGGTAAGTTGTTTATCTTTCTCAACGTAAAATTGACATGCGTTGATTTTGTCTCATTGAGGACTATTCGCCAGGTTTTTGTCCATTCGCATACATTGTTCAAAGCTCGTTGGAGTTTTCCCGTTGATGATTCGACTGACTCATCCGTTACGAGGATAGCCGTGTCGTCTGCGAACGTTGCTACAACGGTCCCTTCATCTTGTGGTATATCTCTTGTGTAGAGCAAGAACAGGATTGGACCGAGAACACTTCCTTGTTGAACACCGGCGTAGATATCTTTGAAATCCGAATATTCACTCCCGTGTCTAACACGGAAAAGTCTGTTTTCAAGATAAGATTCCAATATTCTGTACAACTTTTCCGGTAAGATTACCCTTAGCTTATACCTTAGGCCTTCGTGCCATACCTTGTCGAAGGCTTGCGATACGTCGAGAAAAGCGCTAGAGCATATTTTTTTCCCTTCTAGAGCTTTTTCAATCTCGTTCGTTATTCGATACACCTGATCGATTGTGGAATGTTTGACCCGAAACCCGAATTGATGATCCGGGATCAAGTGTCTTTCTTCAATTACTGGTTGCAATCGTTTCAGCAGAAGTTTCTCGAAGACCTTAGATATTATTGGCAGAAGTGAAATGGGTCTATATGATTTCTTGTCATTTGCACATTTCCCCGGTTTCGGAACCATAATAACTTCGGCGACTTTCCATTGCCTTGGAACATATAATAGTCTTAAGGAAGCATTTATAATGTAGAGCAACTTAACCAGCACTTTTTTCGGTAGCTCTTTCAAAATTTCGCCAGTGATTAAATCATATCCCGCAGCCTTGTTATTTTTCAATTTTTGTATTGTCATTCGAAGTTCGGACAGGGATACGGTTTTTACTCTAAAGTTGTCGGGTGCCATATTAACATTCGGATCTTCGATCAACGGTTGTCCATCGAACGGCTTGAACGTTTCCTCTAAGTGATCGGCAAATAATTCTGCTTTCTCTTTATCTTCTTTTGCCCATTCCCCGTTAGCTTTCCTAATTGGCGGCGAGTGCATTACAGGTTTCCTTATGGACTTCAAGGCTTTCCATAGAGAGTAGTTTGAATACTTATCAGCGGTCAGACCCTCGAGGTAAGTAGAAGTCTCGTGATTTTTTAGGTCCTGCAGCACTTTTTTAAGCTTGTTACAAAGATGGTTCAGATAAGTTTTATCCGGTGGCGCGCGGGATTGTTGCCATCTCTTGCGCGCTCTCCTCTTTTCTCGTATGAGGTCTTCGATTTCAGGCTGGTATTTGACTTTATTGTTCCGCGCTTCTGTCTTTCGCAAAGGAGTGTTTTTCCACGCTGAGCTCTGAATGGCTTCGACGAGTTTGTCGATTTCTTCTTCTATTTCGAACGGTGTCTTTAGCGGTACATTTAAAGCAACATTTTCCTTGCAGTCTCTTCTGAAAGCGTCCCAGTTAGTTTTGTTACTAGTTAACCTAGGCGGTCCTTCTTTTTTTACTAGACTTCCACCTATTTTCAGAGTGACTGCCGAGTGATCTGAGCATAGATCATAGCATTCTTCAATTTCCGTCAAATTTTTAGTTAACCCTTTTACGATAAAGAAGTCGACGAGGTCAGGGATTTTATTTTTGTCAGTTGGCCAATAAGTTGGCTTTCCTGTCGAAAAAAAGTTCACCCCACGTTTCATGCTGGCTTTGTACAATAATCTGCCTTTTGTCGAATTGCATCTGGATCCCCAGAAAGTGTGTTTCGCGTTAAAGTCACCACCTAAGGCAAAATTAGGTCCGAGTGAGTCAAAGAGACGAACGAGGTCGTCTTCTACTAGCTTATATCCCGGAGGGAAGTAACTAGATCCGATGTTGTAGTCTAAATGGTTTATTTTTACGGAGACTGAGCTTATTTGCATAGAATCAAATTCTATTTCATGACGTAGTGCGGTTAATCACATGATTCACTTCTTGAACATCTTTCTTTTGGAGATTCATATTTGGTTTATGTTTCATAAAATGTTATCCACAAAGTAAACAGTAATTCTCGTTTGTAATGTTTGTTTAAAAAATTAATACGAAAACAAATAATAATACATATCAATAACTCGGACAAAATAAAGCTACTATTCATTTTTAAACAAAAAGGAAAAATTTATAACGGTATTCATTTCAAAATGACAGTTCTGATAGGTGCGCAAGACAAAAAAATACTTTATTCATCATTTTTTGTTTATTCATGAAACTGTTAATCGTTATCACAAGAAGATATCACTGAAGAGAGTTTCGTGAGGAGATAATAGCTAGTTGGATTTAATTTTTTGGAGATTTTGTCCAATGGAATTTTTTTTTTTGTATTTCGTATCTCAGTCACAACTTTGGGTATTTGATACTTGAAGTTGTGGCTGAAGTTGAATCTTGGTAGACATTTGTCCGTAATTGTTATTCCTATACGTAGTAGTTCATTGTTGTTGAGTTCATGCGCAAAATTCGATTGAACTAGTTTGGAATTTGAGTTGTCTTCTGCGATGAGCATAAAGGCGAGTCATAGATTCTTTCTTTATATGAAGATGTAGAGGTTAGACTAACCTCCAGCGCGGCAGTGGGAGCAGTTTTCATTGCACCTGTTGTGCATACACAGGCTAGTCTTTGTAGTTTATTGAGCCTGTCTTGTGTACGTATAGACATTTGCTTTGTTTTTGCCACCATACTGGTGCTGCATGTGTATCAATTGGCATTGCTATTGCTGTGTAGAGCCATAGCATCAATTTGGGGTTTAAGCCGCAATTTCTATCAATGAGATGTTTGCTGGTCCATAATGAAATCCAGGCTTTGTCTATGGCTTTTGTTAGGTGAGAGTTCCAGGTAAGTTTTTCGTCTAGTGTTTTTCATTTGACTTCCTTAGAGAATTCTATTATTACACTAAAGAATGTGGGTGCTTTTAATCTTTCTTACTTTCTTCTATTGGCGAATACAACTATGGTGTTTTTTTTTGGATTGACGTTAAGGCTGACTTTTTGGCACCAATAGCAATTAGATTCAAGGCACTCTGGATGAGATTCGAGATTTTTTCTTCGAATTTTTCTCTGTTTAATATCACAATATCATCTGCGTAGCCTTGGGCATAAAAGCATTCGTTGCTAAGTATTTTCAATAGTTCATTTACTGCCATAGAACATAATAAGGGGGAGAGGACTCCCCCTTGGGGACATCCTTTCGCGGAGTGATCCTGAGTTTATTGCTGCCTAGTGAGATGTTAATTTTTCTGTCCTCTAGCATCCATTTTATCCAGTTATATGTTGTACTTGATGCATCTGTATATTTGGGCGTATTCGGTGTTATCAAAAGCTCCTTCGATGTCAAGGAAGCAGCCGGCACAGATGGACTCTCTGAGATTCGACAACGGCATCGACTTAGGATAGGCACATGGAACGTCTCATCGCTCACAGGGAAGGATCTTGAGCTTGTTGGGGAGGCTGTTAAAAGTCGACTAGATATAGTTCGGGTCTCTTCAACAAAGCAGAGAGGTTCTAAAACTGTGGACCTTTCGGGTGGGTGGAAGCTCGTCCTGTCAGGAGTCGCACCCTCAATGTCTGCTCGGGCGGGAGTGGGGATACTCACAAGTCCCAGGTTGGCAGACAGAGTATTGGAGTGGATACCATTAGGAGGGAGAGTTGCGATCTTAAAGCTAAAGCTTGAAAGATCAACTCTGGCATTGGTGCAGGTGTATGCACCGAACCTTCAGTCAGAGTACGCAGCTTTCTTAGATGAAGTTGATGTTGCCCTTGAAAAGGTTGCAGATATGGATTATTTTGTCCTGATGGGTGACTTCAATGCTCATGTGGGTGTAGATGTTATGACATGGGGGAGTGTGATTGGGAGGAACGGTGATCCTGATCAAAACGCGAACGGAGAGAGGTTGTTGGATTTTTGTTGTGAAAATGGCTTATCCATCATGAACACTATCTTTCCACACAAAGCCATTCACAAAAACACATGGTACCGTCAGAGTCTTCAGCAGAAGTCGCTGATCGTTTTCTTTGTAGTACCATCGTGTCTGAAGAGAATGGTTTGTGATGTTCGCGTATTGAGAGGGGCCGAACTGTCAACTGATCATCACTTAGTGCTGTGCAAATTGTATCTTAGCGAGAGAGTGCCTCCCCTACCAAAGCGTAAACCAAGGATGGTTACACGCATACGATGGGAGAGGTTACAGGACGATGAGATACGGGAGACATTTGCGCGGCAAATATCTGAGAGGTTTGAACGAATTCCAACTGTTCCACCAAATGTAGAGGAAGAATGGCAACTGTTTTCAACAGCGGTTATTGCCTCTGCGGGAGACGTTTGTGGAGTGAAGCGGCTTAGTGTGGCGGCTGGTGGTGAGAAAAGAACTGCTTGGTTTAAAACGCCCGTAGTTCAAGAAGCCATCAGAGAGAAGAAGAGAGCCTTTAAGGTGTGGATTCACTTGGGGAACTCCGATTCTCGAAATCGGTACACTGAGGCGCGAAGAACTTGCAAATTAGCTGTGAAAACAGCGAAAGAACAGTCTTGGAAGGAGTTTGGCGAGAAATTGGAACGTGACCACAGATCTGCAAATAAGATGTTCTGGCAGACCGTCCGCGGCTCAGAGGAAAAAAGTTGAATATCGTTGAAGGAGTCAAATCCAAAGACGGTAGACTTTTTTCCAATGAGGAGGACATCTTACGCAGATGGAGCGAGCACTTTTCAGAATTGCTCAATCCCGAACAGGGCACCGAAGATGACGGACTTATTGTCGAGAGTAGGGCGGAAAGTAGTCCTACGGTAGAGGAAATAACTTTGGCGATCAAAGCGCTAAAAGTAGGCAAATCTGCTGGTGTGGATGAAATTCGGCCGGAAATGCTCAAGGCTTTAGGTAAAGAGGGAGTTCAATGGCTCTCACGTGTCATTAAAGTGGGCTAGGAATGCGGTGAAACACCTGGTGATTGGCAAATCGGGGTGATAGGTGGTGTGGTTGAGGACAGTTTGGGGGATGAGCAGTACGGTTTTCGTCCCGGTAGAAGCACAACCGACCAGTTTTTCACTCTCAGAATGGTTCTTGAGAAGGCCTGGGAGTATGCTTAACCTGTCTACACTTGTTTTGTGGATTTAGAAAATGCATATGATAGGGTTCCTCGAGGGAACCTGTGGAGTGTTCTGCAGGAGTATGGGATTGCTGGTTCCCTGTTAAGGGCGATTCAGTCGTTATATACAAACTGTAGAAGCTGTGTTCGGATAAACGGTGTTAAATCAATACCTTTCACTGTGGGCGTTGGACTCCGCCAGGGGTGCGTTTTGTCACCTCTCCTCTTCACTGTATATATGGATTGGATGTTGCAGCGCAGCCGTGGCGGGGAATGTTTCAAAGTGGAAGACCTAAGGATTAGTCATTTGCTCTTGGGTCCTCTCAAACCGAACTTCAGCGCGCACTCGAAGGGTTTGTATCCGTTTGTGATGATGCTGGAAAGAAGATCAACGTGAACAAATCGGAAGTAATGGTCATATCCAAAAAACCCATTCAGTGCACTCTGCATGTTAGTGGAGTCCCGCTGAAGAAGGTGGATAAGTTTTAGTACCTCGGGGTCTTATTTACGAGTGATGGGAGGAGCAATGCCGAGTTATCCTGTAGAGTTGGTCAGGCTAGATCAATTTTGAGAGAGCTTGGCCAATCTGTTATAAGGAAGGCCGAACTTAGTGTTCAAGCTAAGCTATCGGTTTTTAACTCGGTGTATGTTCCAACTCTCACCTATGGTCATGAAATTCGGGTAGTGACCGAAAGAATAAGATCGCGGATACAAGCTGCCGAAATAAGGTTCCTTCGCGGTGTTGTTGGAATAACTCGTAGGGATCGAGTGCGCAACACCAGAGTGCGCGAGGCGCTCAACTTCTCCGAACGAAACGATCTATGCTTCGATGGTTTGGTCACGTAGCGCGTATGCCTCCAGACCGGCTTCCAAGACGCGCCATGGTTGCCGTGCCATCAGGTAGGCGACTTCGCGGAAGGCCTAGAAATAGATGGCTGGCCCAAGTCCGACATCTCTCCTGGAGCCGCTTAGGGATTCCTCCTGATGAATTGGAGTCTTACTTACTAACTTAGGTGGCGCTACAGTTCGGGGTGAACCTGGACCTCAACCAACAAGCCTCTCTATTTAGCTCGGTCTTTAGCTAATTGCCTCCAGTTGCGCACTCCAAGTTGGTCGAGGTCCCCTTGAACTTGTGCGCGCCACCTACGGCGATGATTCCCTCTACTGCGTCGTCCCTCTGGGTTAGATTCGAAGACTCTGCGGGCCGGAGCGTTGGTGTCCATTCGCTCTACATGTCCTAGCCATCTCAGACGTCCAATACGCAGTTTTTTGACTAGGTCGATGTCGCTGTACAGCTCGTATAGTTCGTTATTGAATCTTCTCCTCCAAAACCCGTCAACGCAAACGGGACCGAAAATCTTACGAAGAATTTTTCTCTTGAAGCGACCTAGGATATCTTCATCCTCTTTTAATAAAATCCATGTTTCAGCACCGTAAAGCAGGACTGGGATGATCAAGGTCTTATATAGAGTCTCCTTAGTTGTTCGAGATAGGGCTTTACTGTTGAATTGCCTTATAAGCCCAAAAAAACAGCGATTGGCAAGAGTTATTCTTCGATTGATTTCTGCACTGATTTTGCTAGTAGAATTTATAGCAGAGCCAAGGTAGACAAAGTCCCTTACTACCTCGAAGTTATAGCTGCCCACGGTGACGTTTTGTCCAATTCGTCGGTGTTGGTTTTCCCTTCTAGTTGACAGCATATACTTGGTTTTGCCCTCGTTTATCGCTAAACCCATTTTGACGGCTTCCGCCTCAATGCTTGCAAAAGCACCGGTGACAGCCCGCTGAGATCTTCCGATAATGTCAATATCGTCGGCGTATGCAAGCAGTTGTACAGACTTGTAATAGATTGTGCCTCCGGTGTTGGCTTGTGAGTTCCGCACAATCCGTTCAAGTACAATATTGAAGAAGTCACATGACAGCGCGTCACCTTGTCGAAAGCCTTCTTTGATGTCAAAGGTCTCGGTGAGGTCATTACCGACCTTGATGGAGCAGCGAGCGTTCTCCATCGTCCGCCTACACAGACGGACAAGTTTGGCACGGATGTCAAAACTAGACATGGCTCTATAAAGCTCTTCTCTATAGATGCTGTCATAGGCGGCCTTGAAATCGATAAAGAGGTGGTGAGTATCGATTTGGAATTCTTGGGTTTTCTCCAGGATCTGCCGAAGTGTGAAGATTTGATCGATGGTGGACTTTCCTGGTCTGAAGCCGCACTGATAGGGTCCAATCAGGCTGTTGATAAAAGGTTTCAGGCGTTCACACAATATCGCAGAAAAGATCTTGTATGCGATGTTGAGGAGACTGATGCCTCTATAATTGTCGCAGTTGAGGGTGTCTCCTTTCTTCTGGATCGGGCAAACGATGCTGAGATTCCATTCATCAGGCATACACTCGTCTGACCAAATATTAGAGATGAGTTGGTGTATGCACTCTACCAATTCATCCCCAGCTGCCTTGAAAAGTTCGGCCGGTAAACCGTCAGGTCCAGCAGCCTTGTTCGATTTTAGCTTGGAGATTGCTATCCTCACTTCGTTTTGGTCAGGTGGACGGAAATTTTGACTATCATCGTCTATGTTGAATGGTTCATTCTACCTGACAGCGGGATGTTGGTCTTCGTCGCCGTTATACAGTCTGCAGAAGTAGTTTTTCCATATTCTCAGCACCGACTGTGATTCTACTACGAGGTTTCCATTTTCATCTCTACAGGTTTCTGTACGGGTATTGCTCCTCTGACACGTTCTTTTTACCTTTTGGTCAAACTTCCGTACATTGTTCCTGGAGTATAGACTCTCGATATTCTCAAATGCGCGCTTCTCATGCTCTTTCTTCTTCTTTTAGAGAAGCCGATGTTCTTCCCGTCTCTTTTGCTCGTAGAGCTCAGGAGCAGCTCTCGTCTTCCTTTGCAGCACCGCTTTATATGCCTCTTGTTTTGCTGCATGCACTCGCCGGCATTCTTCGTCAAACCAAGGGTTTCGCGGTGGTGGTCGAGTGAGACCGAGCACATCAGTCGCGGCGTTTCTGATGGCATGTTGGCAGCGTTGCCACTGGTCTTCGGTACTTGATGCTGGCGGCAAAGGGGTGATTGAGAGATTTCGGAATACGCGTTCAGCGAAGAGTCTGGCGGTCTCTTGCGATTGTAGCTTTTCGACGTTAAATTTTCTCACAGTAATTCTTCTTTGTTGCTCAGATTGGGATATCCGCATTCGTACCTTGGCTACAACAAGGTAATGATCCGAGTCTATGTTGGCCGCTCGGAAGGTCCGGACATCCAGAATACTGGAGGCATGCCTTGCGTCGATCGCAATATGATCAATTTGGTTGATCGTTACATGATCATTGGACCGCCATGTCTGCTTATGAATATCGAGATGAGGAAACCATGTGCTTGCTATGGTGACATTTCGCTCCACGGCGAAATCAATTAGCCTTAGTCCGTTATCAGACGTGGTGTCGTGAAGGCTATGCTTACCGACTGCCCTACCAAAGACGTCCTCCCTTCCTATTTTGGAGTTAAAATCGCCCAATACGATTTTAACGTCGTATTTAGGACATTGCTCGTATGTTTTGTCGAGGAGCTCGTAGAAACACTCTTTGGTGGCAGGGTCCTTTTCTTCTGTGGGGGCATGAACACATATTAGGGTTATGTTAGCGAAACTTGAGGAGCAAACGAAGGTAAACAAAGTCATATTTGATAAATTGAGCAAGCTCGAGTTAAAACCTCGCCAAAAAAGAACTCCCATATGAATATGAATCAGTTACTAAAAATTTTAACATGGAACGCAAACGGCCTTCTACAAAAAAACGCCGAATTAGAAGTATTCTTACGGAATGACAACATTGACATTTGCTTGATCTCTGAAACTCATTTGACAAAGGAATCCGGAGTAAAAATAAGAGGGTATCGTGCTTATCACGCATACCACCCTTCCGGAAGAGCTAGAGGCGGATCCTCCTTATTCATTAAAGACTGCATTGAGCACTCCATAAATACGACGATTGAAATCGATACAATGCAAACAAGTTCAGTTCGAGTTAAGAATAGGCACTCGTATTTCAACATCGCGTCCATTTATTGTCCTCCGCGATGCACGTTTAGAAGTAACGACTTTGTACGTCTCCTTGACTCACTTGGACCGAATTTCATTATAGGTGGCGATTTCAACGCAAAACACACCTTTTGGGGTTCCAGATCCAATTCACGGAAAGGCAGACTTCTGTACGAAGCCGGTATGCAATTCGGGGTTGATTTCTTTTCGACGGGGAAACCGACGTATTGGCCCTCTGATACAGCAAAAACACCGGACCTAATAGACTTCTTCGTAGCAAAAGGAGTATCTTCAAATTTTGCGAAAGTAGAGGAAAGCTTTGATCTCTCCTCAGATCACTCGCCGGTAATCTTGACAATAAGTGACCGACTAATGACAGTAGAAGGTGTGCCTAGATTAACTAACAAAAAAACTAACTGGCGCGACTTTAGAACTGATTGCGAAGAAAATATTGTCTTAAATGTATCGTTCAAAACACCCTTCGAAATAGAAGATGAGCTCGGCAAATTTATTGAATCAATACAAAATGCCGCGTGGAAAAATACACCTTTAAGGAGGAAAGAAGTCCCATGCAATGAAGCTTATTATCCGCCGGAAATAAAAGAACTTATTCGAGAAAAGAGGAGAGCACGCAAAATATGGCAACAAACTCGCGCTCCCCAGCATAAAACCCACTCGAATTTCCTATGCAATAAGCTTAAAAAAGCGATCCAAGACCTAAAAAACCGAGAGACTTCAGCTTATCTTGAAGGTTTAACCGCCGAAAAAACCACTAATTACTCGCTCTGGAAAGCTGTCAAAAGAATTAAAAAACCGCAAATACACTCGCCACCGATAAGAAAAAACAACGACGAATGGGCAAAAGGTGACAAAGAAAAAGCGGATCTATTTGCCGAGCACTTAGAAGAGACTTTTAAGCCATTTGATGGAGAAACATTGGTAGACGATTTTACCGGTACGACTACGACATCTGACAACCTAAGAATAAAAAGTGTGTTACTTATAGAACTTTGTCAGGCAATAAAAAACCTGAAGAACAATAAAGCTCCTGGCTATGATTTAATAACCGGACAAATCCTCAAGGAATTACCAAAAAAGGCACTATTAAAATTGCTTTATTTAATAAATGCTTCTATTAGATTATTATACGTTCCAAATCAATGGAAAGTCGCAGAAGTCATAATGGTTCCGAAACCGGGGAAATCTCCAAATGACAAAAAATCGTATAGACCGATATCGCTACTACCAATAATATCGAAGGTATTTGAAAAACTCCTACTGAAACGGATTCTTCCGGTCATTGAAGAGAGACGCCTAATACCTGACCACCAATTCGGGTTCAGAATCAAGCATTCCACAATTGACCAGGTTTATAGAATAACCGACGAAATTGAAAAAGCCCTTGAGGAGAAAAAGATTTGTTCTAGCGCTTTTCTTGACGTATCTCAAGCCTTCGACAGGGTTTGGCACGATGGATTGAATTATAAGCTAAGACGAATCCTTCCGGAGCAACTTCATAAGATCTTAGAATCGTACCTTAAAAACAGACTTTTTCGTGTTAAGCACGGAACTGAATATTCTGATTTTAAAGAAATCGCTGCCGGAGTTCCGCAAGGAAGTGTCCTTGGGCCTATCTTATTCTTGCTGTACACTCGGGACATACCTCAAACTGAAGGCACTATTGTAGCTACGTTCGCGGACGATACGGCTATTCTGGCAACGGAAAGTTCAATCGAGTCAGCAACCATAAAACTCCAACGAGCCTTGGATAAAATCTGTGAGTGGACAAAAACTTGGCGCATTGTTCTTAACGAGACCAAATCGACGCATGTTAACTTCACTTACAAGAAAATAATCAACCTTCCCGTTTTCATTAACTCGGTACAAATACCGCATGCAAACGAAGCTAAATATCTGGGAATGACACTAGACGCGAAACTTAAATGGAAACCTCACGTTAAAAAGAAACGTGACGAAGTCGAAAATCGACTTGGAGAAATGTATTGGCTAATTGGAAGATATTCCAAACTAAGCGTATATAACAAACTGCTTCTGTATAAGCAAGTGCTTAAACCCGTGTGGACGTACGGTATACAACTTTGGGGTTGTACCAAACCAAGTAATAGGAATCTCATACAATCATTGCAAAATAAAATTATAAGAATAATCGTGAACGCTCCTTGGTATATCAGAAACAATGATATCCACAGAGACTTAGGGATAGCTACCGTGGAGGACGAAATAAAAAACTTCGCTCGCAAGCTTCGTATTCGTCTTCATGGCCATTGCAACTGTGCCATACTCCAAACTTTGGATGTGACAAATCTTACGCGCCGACTTCAAAGAACGAAACCGTTCGAATTAGCGCTATAAGACAGAAAGCCGCATGTCATGACGGTTTCAGCAGGTGCTTTTATTGGAAATCTACCTGCCTCACGCGAATATAAATCTGAAGCTTAAACTACTTGATAAGGTCAAACTTAGTCGTAGTAAACAAAACGAAGGTAAGGGTGTTTTTAGTCAGTAGAAATCTGACACTACTATGAGTACACGGTCTCATAGTGTCTCATGAAGATTTTCACCTACCCACGAAAAAAAAAAAAAAAAAAAAAAAAAATTTTAGCGAATTTACCCTTGATCCGTATAGTCATAATACGCTCGCTCACGTGTCGGAAGCTTAAGACTTCTTGCCTAAGTCTGCCGCGTATGACAAATCCGCATCCGAATAAGCGTTGCCTGTTGCCTCTGTAGCAATCACCGTAGTAGATGTCACAGTTTTTCATCCTCTTTTTGCCCGGCCCATCCCATCGCACTTCCTGGATGGCGGTAATATCTGCTTTATAGCAGTCTAGGGCCTCTGCTAGTTGTTCGGCTGCACGTGGTCTGTAAAGGGACAGAACATTCCACGAACAGATCCGAAGGTCGTTGTCCTTATTTCGTTTGCTGGGGTCGTCATTAGTTGAGTCATCCTTATCCGAGGCTTTTGGTTGTTTCGGAACCATGCGCTTTTTACATGGTAGGGGGTGGGCAAAAATCCTCTTCTCTAGTCCTCCCCGTGGGCGCCCGCTGGAAATGGCTAATCCTGGTTCACTAGGTTAGTGTCAGCTAAGACTAACACGCACGCATCAATCGTGCGCAGTGGTCATCGCGAATGAGGTAACAACAGATACCTAACTCTCTGGTGGTGTGAGCTTTAGAACCGTGCCGAGGGATGGAAGACTGGGGGTTAAACCAGTCCTAACGAGCTCCTGTGGGCGCTCTGGCAAGGCTCACAGTAAGTTGCGCCTTGTCTTAGCATACCGGTAAACTAAGATCAACCAGTTGTTCCGTGCCTACTCGTGGGAACCAAAATGGAGAAAAACTTAAACAAAATAACAAACATAAAAATACAAAAAATACAAAAAAATAATTGCTTACCTGGGGAAGTACTCTCTGAACAGACAAGGATGGAACTGGGGGTCGATGACGTAGTGTCATCCCCACAGTCTTCCACGTTTGGGCTAGAGAAAGAGCTTGAGGACGTGTTACTGGCCAGCGATAGCGAGGATGCGGACAGCACACTCACTGACGCTAGCGCAGTGGGAAGTGATCAGGCTAGTACTCTCGCTTCCGTAACTAAGGGCGAAAGTGGGTTGGCGGGTACTCCCATTTTATTAGAGCAGGGCACATGTGAGTTGGCTGGTACTCTCACAGTAGTTAAAAAGGGTAACAGTGAGTTGGCTGGCACTCTCACTAAATGTGGAAAGGGAATAGTGACCAAAGGAACTAGTAGCGCAGCTGGCGAGAACTCTGCTGCTCCGAGTTTTTCTGAGGTCGTGCGGAAGGGTAGCAGGAAACACGCACACCAACTGGAGCAATTCGCAAAGTTGAGCAATTCGGGGGGTGTGACGTTGACTCCTTAAGTGTTTGGGATAGGTTGCAGCTTGATCGGGCTAAGGTAGTCTTAGCCGATGAGGCTGCGAGGAAGATAGCGGCCGGACAGGCAGGTGAGGCTAGAAGGGGGCCGGAAGGTTGTTGCCTGTGGGAACAAAGCCTCTGCTGACTTCCTCAGACAGTTCATTTCGGAGGTTGGGGAAGTATGGAGCGGGTCTCAGCTCAAGTGCGTGACTGTGGCGGAGTTGGCTAGATACACTCCGCCCAAAGCTTGGGTCTGGGTTCCGCTGCCTTACACCTACACAGAAAAACTGCTTGGTCTCCTCCACATGCAGAACAGGGAGTTGAAGGCCGATACATGGAGGGTGCTGAAGACAGGTCCTCGGAAGCAGTTTGGTCAGCACTTCTTGTTGGCCCTAAATAGGGAATCGCTGCCATTCCTTGAAAAGACCAAAGGGATGGTGCGACATAGTATGGGGAAGGTCATGCTAAAGCTCATGACCAAAGGTGTTGAGGAGGAGGAGGAGCCCAAAGATGATGGAAGTGATGCAAATAAACCTGCATCATAGTAAGGCTGCGACGGCATGCTTGATCAACTATATTATCAAGCATGACGTCTCGGCCATACTGGTACAAGAGCCATGGATCAACGACAACAACCAGATCCAAGGGCTCAAAAAAAGGAACTATACGTTGTTCTACAAAGCGAACGAAGGTAAAATCAGGGCTTGTATACTTTTAAAAAACAATATAAGGGCATTTCTTTTGAATAATTTTAGTGACGGCGATCTAGTAGCAGTCTACTGTGAAAGTGAGGGAAGAAAACCGCTGTGCCTGGCCTCTGCCTATCTCCCGTACGACCTGGCGGAGATTCCATCTGGTAAAATGAAGCAGTTGGTAAGGAAGGACAACTGGCTCTTCATCGTGGGCTGTGATGCAAATGCGCATCACTCGCAATGGGGTAGCAGTGATACCAATACAAGAGGTGAGTGTCTTTTCGATTTCATTCTTTCGACCAAGCTCACCATATGTTATAAGGGATCCACGCCAACTTTTGTAGTTAGAAACAGACAAGAAGTGATTGACATAGCACTAGCTTCTTGTTCTGATCACCTAACGGTAGAAAAATGGAGGGTTTTGGAGGAGGCATCTCTCTCTGATCACAGATGGATACGCTTCCATATTAATTTCCAAACTAGGGCTAGCAACAGCTACAGAAACCCTTAGAGTACAGACTGGGGTATGTACACAGAGCTAGTAAGGAAACATCTTAAGGATGGGCCTATTCGCAGCGGCGACCCTCAAGATATAGATAAGGCGGTAGATAACTTAGGCAAAGTAATGAACATGGCATTTGAAAGGGCCTGTCCACTAAGAAAGAAGTCCAAGAGGTCCCAACCTCCTTGGTGGAGCAAGGAAATCAACTCCAAGAAAAAACAGGTTAGGCATTTCTACAACAGGGCTAAAGAAATAGGGGACGGTACTACATGGGATGAATATATGGACCGCAAGCGGGAGTTTAAGTACTTAATTAGGCAATCCAAAAGAAAGTCGTGGAAGGAATTTTGTCAGTCCATTGCGGATACTAGTGAAGCTTCCAGACTTCGCAAGATGCTAGCTAAAGACACTTCTGTCCTAAGCTTCATCAAAAAATCTGACGGCTCGTGGGCAGAAAGTAGCGAAGGAGTTTTAGAAACGTTGATTGAAGCTCACTTCCCAGGAAGTAGATCACAAATGGATTCTACTACTCATAGCTACTCGTATAATGGTAGGTCAATAGGGGACGACGTAGAAAATCTCATTACATGGAAGAATCTGCGATGGGCTATTATGTCATTCGCACCATTCAAGGCACCAGGCCCTGATGGAATTTTGCCAGCTATGCTGCAAAAAGCTCCAGCCAAGGTCAGAAACAGGCTTAGGGAAATTTCTAAACATTGTTTAAGGTCATGCTACGTACCAGTGGCATGGAGGGAAGTGCGGGTTGTATTCATACCTAAGGCAGGCAAACCAAGCCACAATTCAGCGAAAGACTACAGACCCAAAAGTCTCTCGTCATTCCTGCTCAAGACACTTGAAAGGCTTCTTGATATTCACATCAGAAGCAAGTGTTGCAACGGCATTCTATGCAAAGCTCAACATGCATATTTGAAGGGGAAATCGGTGGAAACAGCTTTACACGACGTAATAGGGAAGATAGAAGCTAGCCTTCACTATAAGGAATTTGCACTAGCAGCCTTCCTTGACATAGAAGGTGCTTTCAATAATGTAGAAGGTAGGGCCATCAAACAGGCCCTGGAATCTATGAATGTCGAGCATAGCATTACCAATTGGCTCTGCAATATGCTCGGCTCTAGATACATTAACTCCACTATCGGAAACAGTTCAATAAGAAAATCCGTTACCAGGGGGACTCCCCAGGGAGGCGTTATCTCACCCCTCGTCTGGGTTCTAGTCATCGATGGGATACTTAAAGAACTAAGCAATACAGGTATAAGCGTCACTGCTTACGCGGATGACGTGGTGATTTTAGTTCAGGGTAAGTTCCTTGATACATTAAGTGAAATGATGGAATCAGCTCTTAATAGTCTCGAAAAATGGGCTAGAGGGTGTGGACTACACGTCAACCCGGATAAAACTGAATTGGTACTCTTCAGTAGAAAATACAAGATACCACCCTTCAAACTGCTTAAGCTAGCAGGGGTGGAGCTTTCCCTTTCGGATCGCGCCAGATATCTTGGTATAATGCTGGATAGGAAACTAAATTGGAAACTTAACATACAGGAACGAGTCCGCAAAGCATATAATGCTCTCTTCATCTGTAAGCGGACCGCGGGGAAAAAATGGGGCCTGAAGCCCGCAATGATGCACTGGCTATACATCATGGTAGTCAGACCCATCCTTACGTATGGGGCTCTTGTGTGGTGGAAGGCAACGAATACGAAAAACACACGGGTTATGTTGGCCATGGTACAAAGATCAGCCTGCATTGCCATCACGGGTGCTCTACGCACAACACCTACGGCTGCACTCGAGATCTTCCTGTATCTCTTACCATTAGACCTACAAATCAAATTTCAAGCGGGCAACAGTGCGCTTCGGCTCACTAACGTTGGTTTCTTCAGGACTAATAACATAGGACCTCGCGTCTAGTATATGCCGGTCGAGAAAAACACAGGAACTTTCATTGGAACTTCACCTGTCTAAAGTTCTACATTTCCTTTTAACTACATACGAACCTCTTTTTCCAAAAATCACGAGTCGCGTAAGCGAAAATAAAACTGCTGGATAAGCGTCGGCTTAGTTGCAGTATTATTCATTTTGAGGAGATGTTTTTTTTTAGTAAGTAAAAATCTCACACTACCATAAGCACGTCGGGCCTTATGGTGTCTTTAGAAGATTTTTCACCTGCTCTCGGCAAAAAAAAAAATATTATTTTACCTCCGTGGAAAATTGCTTTTGATCTCTGCCAGTCCTCCCTGGTTGGTCTTACGATCCTGCTTTGGTGAGGATAGGCTTGAGAGATGGGAATCTGGGAAGTGTGTTCGACTAGCTAGCAGTAGCGTCTGTAGATAAATGCCACCTGGCTTTTTCATTAACTCGATTTGATTGGTGTACTGTTTAGAGAGAAGTCTGTGGATGCTGCCACTGCTGGAAATACAAAAAAAAAACCCTGGCAGGCATTTTTCCAAGATTCTCTTTTATCTCTTCTAATCGCGAGGTTATATTTGGCTAGAGCTTCAGAAAATAAACTCCAATCATTGTTGCGCTTCGTCTTATTAAATAATTTTCTACTTTGTTTTCTTAGATTGGCGAGCTTTTTGTTTCACCACGGTGTAAGGCGATTGCCCGATTTTTTTTTTCTCTGGGCAGGCCTGGTGGTAAGCTGATTTGATTTCTAGATTAATATTCCCACAACCAAGTTCTAGGCTATCTATGTCTTTAGGTTGCTGTATGCTGAAGCAAACAAAACTCACGAATAACTGCCCAAAAGAAAACTTCCAGAATATTTCGCAGACTTTGTTTCTAAGATAGAACTATGTAAAGATTCATATTAAATATGCTGCAAGCGAACTGATCTTTAGGAGTAGAGAACCGATTAAAGTTGTTAAACTGTTCCATTATTTGGGACTTCACCTTTCTTCGAACCTTGATCTGGACTCGGCGGCTAAAACAGCGATTAATATCATGCGGAGAAGTTTCTTAGCTAACCAATTTATTGATACTTCTTCGAAGTTTAAGGTATTTGACGCTACGATAAAAGCATGTTCCATTATTTGGGACTTCACCTTTCTTCGAACCTTGATCTGGACTTGGCGGCTAAAACAGCGATTAATATCATGCGGAGAAGTTTCTTAGCTAACCAATTTATTGATACTTCTTCGAAGTTTAAGGTATTTGACGCTACGATAAAAGCATGTCTCTGGTATGCTAATCAAGTTTATGGCTTTAAATACTTCGACGAATTTGAAATTGTCCAACGCTTTTTCTTTAAGTGTATTTTAAACTCCCGTCTACAACTCCAACTTATGCTTTTCATGTGGACTCTGGTCTTCCTCAAATTTATGTGCGCAATTTAAAAGCCTACTACATACCTAAAGTGATGCGCAGGTAACATGATAATTTACAAAAAAAGAAAACGAAAAACGATTGATGAAGTTTCCACTTCAATGCAATTTATTGCCCTTCAAAGAATGGAATGAGCCTACATCCTCTCATAACAACGTTCTTGGTCTTGCACAGGTTAACATCAATGAGACAAGCTATACGAATAGTTTAAAAGAGATTGCGATCTGTGGTATCGAGAATGCGTAACCGGGGCCCAAACGTCCTTAACACGTCCTACCTGTAAAGCTCTTAATCACTCACTGGGCTCGAATAGCTATTTCAAAAGAGAAGACTCAATTATATACCACATAGACAAGACATTCGGTTCATCTGCACCCTTTGTAATCGTAATAAGATTGAAGACATAAACTTTGTCGCAGTCTGTCTAATTTTATTAGAACTTCGTTTACGTATTTTTCACATTGGATGAAACTAAACAGATCCTTAATAGAACGATGGGATGGAATCTGTTTTTTATCTTTTGTAATCATGCCTTGAATTATCGTAACAGCTTTATCAACCTGTAACTTAAGCTTAACGTGATATGCACATCATTTTTCAATTTTGGTTTTTGTATTAAATATATTTTTATTCTGATTATTCTTATATCCTTTTTTTTTTCTTTAAAGAAAAGTAATGTCAGGTCCTGACAGACCGGACTTTTCCATAACTTTTTTTTTTTTAAAGATCGTACAATATCGTAAATCTATTTAATGTTAATAGAATAATGAATGAATGAATGAATGAATGCAGCTTAGTAGCTTACTGATGAAACTCTGCGATCAAAGCGGCTTTTAACTCGTTCCATGACTTACATGATGTAGACCTCAATAATAATTTAACTGTTCCCTTGATTAAAACACTTCGATTCATCTAGATTTGGCAAGTCTTCAAAGCCTTTGATCCACCTCTTAACGGGATAGTTGTCATCGCTCAAGTTGCTGAGACGCTATCTAATTTCCCACATCTATCGTTGAATTATAAGGTTCGTCTTAACTTACTCGATCAAAAACATTAGCCAGTTAATACTTCTCCATCTGTTCATCATTAAACACTGAGATGGCTCGCTGCAACCGAATCTTCATAGTAGGCTCTAACCTAGTAATAGCCAAAGCCTAGACCTCCTCGTCGTAGGTGGCAAGCGCAAGTTCAGGGGCGCCTCAATCAACTTGGAGTGCGCAACTGGAGCCAAAAAGCTAAAGGCGGAGCTAAATGGAGAAGCTTGTTGAGGCCCAGGTTCATCCCGAACTAGCACCACTTAAGTATGTAAATAAGAATCTACAACAAAAACAAATTAATTTTCGGCAAATTTCGAACTAGCACCACTTAAGTATGTAAGTAAGAATCTACAAAAAAAAAAAAAACAAATTTTGGACAAAAATTTGAAACGCCTTACTTGAACACCATCGTCTTACTTGAATTTCTAATACGGGGCAAATATCTCAAATCCAGCTAAGTTCCGCTTATTCCAGGATGTCTGGTCACCTTACTTTACAATCAATGCCTGAATTCGGACATTTTATATTCATTTATTTATCTTAAAACCCAAAAGCAAATCCCTTAACACCCTTAACATTACGCCCATAAAGATTTCCAAATGATGCAAAAATAGCTTGTATAAGAACTGCAAGAAGTTATCATAATCAATCATTTGTAATATATGTTACATACACAAAAATAAACGGATGCGTATTTGCAAGTTACAGTAATATTGAACAAAATTTCCCAGCGGAACGCGAAAGTGCCTCCTTTTTCGTTTTGCAAAAATAAAAGCACGTTGGGTTTGCTACCATTCACTAAACCATGCCCCGCATAACAAGAGTGCCTGATAAGAATTGAATTGATATTTTACTCTCTTCTGTACGTGTTTTTCGCGGAACCATACATATATTTCTTATTCTCATGTTATAGAACTCCTCGAGGACCACAATGCATTAACAGTGTCTGAGAGCTATCGTGTTTGGAGTTCCGATAGCTGTTTGAAATTCTTTCAAGTTATTCCCAATCCTCTCGAGGTTTCCTCGAATGCTCTCCACCATGTGTCCATAGAGCGACTTATTCTTTTATCAGATTAGGTAATGTATGTGTACGTATTGTCACGGAATTTTTCGTGAAATCAATTTTTAATGTAGAAAATGAACAAATACTTTAATTTAGAATATTGTCCGATTCTTCGATTTGCTCTCTGACAATGCTTACTCTAGTAGAAGAGTTCAGATGCAATGATATTTAAGGAAATATGTCTTTGGCGACCAGAAGTAACAGTGGGAACGACATGCTGAATTATCGTACACCGCTTTGGATGTCATTGTCCTTCATATTTTATCTGATTAAAATAATCGCCATTTTACTATATGTATTAGGTTAACTAGATGGATGCCTTGTGACTTATGTCACTGCTCGCTTTTGCTGCCCATAACAAAGTCACACTTCGTTCGGTACTCGGACATTAGGGTATCGAAGGTAACGAGTACATGGAATAAAACTAATAGACTTTACTCTACGTCTTACTCACAGAAAACTATTCCATTGTGCTGAAAAACTACGCGTATTCATTCGGTTCCCAAAAAAGGAATGTCTGCCGCAAGATTATCGCCCCTAGCCTCGCTGTTCATGCTATCTAAAATGGTGGAAAAAATCATCAAAGCTGAGACAGTTTCCACGGGTATGAACAACGCTGCTATCGTTGACGCAGTTTTGAAACTCCCCGAATTTTGGTGATGTTTTGTGGACTCCCTGATAAGTTGTCTGGCTTAATGTGCTGGAGCAGAGTCTTGTTGGAAAACCCACTTTGTTCCACTAAAAAGTGTATTGTATATATACCTCGATTTACGTCGCCTCGATATATGTTATTTTGATTTACGTTGTCCGGTTTTTTAATTCCCAATTTCGATTTACGTCGTTTCTTGAAACACAATTTTCTTACGATATTCTATCTTTCGCCATTTTTTTTTAAACGAGATGCACATCACTGATTTCGTGCACAATATCATTCGCAGTAAGTCTTTTTCATTCTACCTATATATGGACTGTACGAGTACTGGATCATTTTTTTTTTTCGATTTACGTTGTTTTGATTTACGTTGCATTTCCTCGGTCCTGAAAACCCCGTAAATCAAGGTATCCCTGGGCTTTCATCCTGAGTGAGCATTGACATGCCATTGGTGCGTTAAGCCCCTAAATGCAAAAAATGCGTAAGATCGCGTAGGAGAAAGTAGGCAAACTAAAACCCCTGTAGAGCGCAAAAAGGTGAGGGAAAGAGTGACAACAGAAAAGTCGTTGACCTCTGTTCTTAATTTTAAAATTTATAATTTTAAAATATTAAAAACTTATAAAATTTTTATTCTTTTTTTATTTTTGATTCTAGTAATTAACAAGTCTTTCAGGTTGGGGGTTGTGCCGTCGGGTTAACTTCCCTACCACGTAAAAAACTTTCGGTTACGAAGCAACCAACAGCCTCGGATACGGATGAATTTACTGTTGACGACCCAAGCAAACGTAAAAACGACAGCGATCTTCGTGGCTGCACATGAAATGTTAGGTCCCTCTACAAACCACGTGCAGCCGAACAACTTGCGGAGGCCCTAGAGTGTCTCAAAGCAGACATTACCGCCATCCAAGAAGTGCGATGGGATGGGCCGGGCAAAAGGAGTATGAAAAACTGCGATATCTACTACGGCGATTGCTACAGACAAAAATCGAGAAAGACTGCCAGAACCTTTGCCGATCGTGTTTCTTCTAATCTCAATCTAAGTCCTATGCCGCCAGCAGCAAATGCGGAAGACCAGTGGCAGCGTTGCCAACAAACCATCAGAGATGCCGCCTCTGATGTACTGGGCTTCTTTCGCCCACCACAACGAAACCCCTGGTTTGATGAGGAATGCCGGCAAGCACATACAGCAAAACAAGAGGCGTACAAAGCGGCGCTGCATAGAAGGACTAGAGCTACTTACGAGCTCTACGTGCGCAGGAGAAAAGAGAAACATCGACTTCTCAGAAAGAAGAAAAAAGAGCATGAGAAGCGCTCGATCGAGGAGACTGAGAGACTTTATTGCTGGAATAATGTTCGAAAATTTTACCAAAAGGTAAAAAGAACATGCCCGGGTTTCAAAGCCAGAACAGAAGCCTGCAGGGACGAAAATGGCAACATAGTAGTAGAATCGCAGTCGGTGCTGAGGACATGGAAGGAACTCTTCTGCAGACTGTTAAACGGCGATGATGATCAATATTCCGCTGTCAGGCAGAATGAGCCATTCGACAGTGATGATGGCAGTCAATGATGATGATCCCGTCAACCCGATCAGAATGAAGTAAGGATAGCGATATCTAAACTCAAATCCAACAAAGCTGCTGGAGCCGACGGCCTTGCCGCTGAACTTTTCAAGGCAGGGGGAGATGAGTTGGTAAGGAGCATGCACCAGCTCATCTGTAAAATCTGGTCGGACGAAAGTATGCCCGATGAATGGAACCTCAGCATCGTTTGCCCGATCCTGAAGAAAGGAGACCCTCTGAACTGCGCCAACTACAGAGGTAAAAGTCTCCTAAATATCGCATATAAGATCCTGTCTGCCGTACTATGTGAACGAATAAAACCGATCGTCAACAACCTGATAGGTCCTTATCAGTGCGGTTTCAGGCCTGGAAAGTCCACCATTGGCCAAATATTCACACTACGGCAGATCTTGGAAAAAACCCATGAATATAAAATCGATACGCACCACCTTTTCATCGATTTCAAAGTTACATATGATAGCGTGTAAAGGGACCAATTATACAGCGACATGTCTAGTCTTGGCATCCCTGCCAAGCTCGTCCGTTTGTGCAGAATGACGATGGAGAACTCTCGCTGCTCCATCAAAGTCGGTAAGAACATCACCGAACCGTTCGATGTCAGGAAAGGTCTTAGACAAGGCGACGCGCTATCATGCGATCTCTTTAACATTGTACTTGAGAGAATTGTACGAAACTCACAAGCCAACCCCGGAGGTACAATCTTCTTCAAGTCTGTACAACTACTTGCTTATGCCGATGACATTGACATAATCGGAAGAACTCAGCGGGCAGTCAATGGGGCATTTACGAGTATTGAGAACGAGGCAGCAAAGATGGGTCTAGCGGTCAATGAAACAAAACAAAATATATGCTGTCTACAAAAAAGGACACCCAACATCGGCGTCTTGGACAGAACGCCACAATAGACAGATACAATTTTGAGGTAGTAAAGGATTTTGTCTACCTAGGCTCTATGGTCAGCTCCGCAAATGACATCAGTGGAGAGATCACACGGAGAATTACTCTTGCCAATCGTTGTTTCCATGGGCTAAAACGGCAATTGAGTAGCAAAGCCCTATCTCGAACTACTAAGGTAACTCTTTATAAGACATTAATCATCCCAGTCCTGCTGTATGGCGCAGAGGCATGGGCTTTGACAAAACCGGATGAAGATGCCCTTGGTTATTTCGAGAGAAACAAGTGGAGGGGGACCTCACCCAACTTGGCGTGCGCAACTGGAGGCAGCTGGCTCGTAACCGTGCTGGCTGGAGAGGTTTGTTGGTTGAGGCCCAGGTCCACCCCGGACCGTAGCGCCATCTAAGTAAGTAATTAACAAGTACATATATAAAAAAAAACGGTTTTTTTACGCTCTTTTCCTAGTTTGTTCACTCAAAGCTAAAAAAAAAAAAAATTAAGAAAAATTTTTTTTTTCTCACCATAAAAATTGATCAACTTTGATTCGCTCTACAAGCCAAACCATTCATCCAAATGAAATAATTTTTTCGATTACTAGAGCTCCAAACATTTCTTAATTTCGTGAATTTAAAAGTTTTGCATTATAGACCCACCCGAAAAATGAATTTCGCAAGCACTTTTGCACAAACGGGCAACTGTGAGGTGTGTGCCACAGTTGCAAACACATTTTTCACAGCATTCCAGTGGTCATCCACGCTTACCTGCATTGCGCTGCTGATTGCTTCTGCTTCTCAGGCAAGATGGTCCCTGAATTGTTGGCGCACTTGAGGATCCTTAAGCTTGTCAGTTTTGAACTTGGCAATGTTGAGCGATTGCTGTTGACGGAGGCAGTAGGAAGGCGTATAATAGCTAACATAATATGGCGATCGCTTTCTTGTCCGATGTCGGCTTCAGGTCTATTTCGGACATCTAGGATACAATTTCCGAAGCGCGGCTGATCGCAATGTGATCGATCTGGTTGGATGTTCGCTGGCTGCTAGTTAAGACCAAAGTGATTTTGTGGCAGCTGTCATGCTTAAACAACGTACCTTCAATGATTAGGCCGCTGATATTGCAGAAGTCCCCATACCGCTCTCCGTTGTCAATCCGGTCACCAAGACCGTGAACTCCCATCACGTGATTCAGGATAGAATTGTCGCTTTCCGCCTTCCGGTTGAAATCCATTAGGCGTTGGTTTGTAAACGGAGCCTAAATGGCTATAAAAATTGTACTTGTCATCCTCAGTCGCGTGCTGCTAGAGTTAGCATCGGTCCAACTCCGGACATCCGACCGCCCCCAGCTGGTCTACCAGAGTAGAGCAAGACAGTGTTTTTTGCTGGGGAGTTATGTTCTCCGGCATCGTACCATATTATATTACTCAGCCCCAAGATGTCTATATTATATCGTGTGAACTCACGCTGTAATTAAGCAAATCTGGCATTTTTAGGCCTTCCCTGAAATGAGTCAAGGAGGCTCCTAACGATCCAGAAACCGATGGTTATCCGTGTACTCCGTTTTGGAGCAATTGCGTTTTATACGGTTGCAGCTCACAAGGCCACAGACGAACTGACAACCCACCACCTGTTTTGTAGCGAAGGAGGTTTGCCATTCGCTTTCTTTCGTTCGCAATTTCCAGAGACCCAGCAAAAAACGAAGAGCCGGTTCTTCACCTGAAGTCGAGCCACGAAAACAAGACAAAGAAAAAGACTTGAAACAGAAACAAACTCACGACAAATTACGTCCCCCACCTGCAATAAACGTCGTCGGCTTTACGGACTACAATAAATTGCATTGCCTTCTTAACCCTAGAAAGATAATCATATTTTTTATGACGTAAAAGATAATCATACGTCTCAGAGACGTATGGCACTTTTTTAATGTATTAATGGAAACCCATGAGCTTTTTATAAAATATTAATGTTTTATTTATTAATGAAATTCATATTAAGAGAAATGAAGTTATGGTTCAGTAAAAATAAAAATTAATTTAAACAATAAAAACAAGAAACTTAAACTCCATTGCCAAAGGATATTACATTTTTTTGCGCGCTATACGTCTGGCAGACGTAGATTATCTTTCTAGGGTTAAGGGAACTGTGACATCGGAATTTAAAGTAACGTCATTCCGAAACAATGATTGGAAAATTAATGTAGTTGACTCTGACGGCTACCGAGCAATATCGAAAAAACTAAACGCGGAAAAGATCCAGTGGTTCACCTACGAAAATAAATCAGAAAGACCACTCCGTGTTATAGCAAGGGGTCTCCACCCCTCGTGCACTAAAGATGACATTATAAATGACCTTAAAGGAAAAGGCTTGAAAATTATCGACGCAATTAATATCTTAAAGAAGATAAAGCAGAAAACGGAACAAGGCAATGAAATCTTGGTCAAGCATGGACTTCCGCTCTTTATGCTAACCTTCGATAGAAGCGAAAATATAGACGATATTTATAACGTAAAAAGTATTTTGAATATCGTAGTTAAAATCGAGCCTATGCGTACGAATACACGCTGTCAAGGTTTCAATCACACCCAGTCGTATTGCCAAAAAGAACCGAAATGTGTAAAATGTGCCGGGAACCACTTATCAGAAAGGTGTGACTTAAATAAGCAGGCTCCGGCGACCTGCATAAACTGTAAAGGCAAGCACCCAGCAAACTATCGAGGTTGTGAAGTAGCAAAGGAGCTTCAAAAAAGGCGCGATACTCTCAAGAAACCGATACACCCGAACCCAAGCTTAAGAGATCGTAAAACCGATAAGCCCAAGACCGCTAAGCCAGTCAAAACGAAGCGACCGATAAAGGGAAATAAAAAAATTGCGCAAGAGAACGTCGCTGGTCCAAGTTCAGCGGAAAAACCGCCACAGGTTGACGCGAGATCGTACGCGCAAGTCGCGTCAAACGAAAACAAATTAAGATCAGCTACAACAGATCCGGTTAGCCAAATATTTACCATTATATTGGAAAAATTTGAGGAGCAAACCAAAGTTAATAAAACTATACTTGACAAATTGAGCAAGCTCGAGTTCAAACCTCGCAAGACAATCAAAAAAACATGAATATGAAACAGCTACTTAAGATACTAACGTGGAACGCAAACGGCCTTCTGAAAAAAATCGACGAGTTAGAAGTGTTTCTACGGAAAAATAACATTGACATATGTTTGGTATCGGAAACGCACTTAAAAAAGGGACTTAGACCCAAAATAAAAGGCTACAGCGATTACCATGCGAATCATCCTTCGGAAAATGCGAGAGGCGGGTCCTCTCTTTACATCAAAGACTGTATTAAGCACTCCGAAAACATAGAAATAGAATTTGATTCTATGCAAATAAGCTCAGTCTCCGTAAAAATAAACCACTTAGACTACAACATCGGATCTAGTTACTTCCCTCCGGGATATAAGCTAGTAGAAGACGACCTCGTTCGTCTCTTTGACTCACTCGGACCTAATTTTGTCTTAGGTGGTGACTTTAACGCGAAACACACTTTCTGGGGATCAAGATGCAATTCGACAAAAGGCAGATTATTGTACAAAGCCAGCATGAAACGTGGGGTGAACTTTTTTTCGACAGGAAAGCCAACTTATTGGCCAACTGACAAAAATAAAATCCCTGACCTCGTCGACTTCTTTATCGTAAAAGGGTTAACTAAAAATTTGACGGAAATTGAAGAATGCTATGATCTATGCTCAGATCACTCGGCAGTCACTCTGAAAATAGGTGGAAGTCTAGTAAAAAAAGAAGGACCGCCTAAGTTAACTAGTAACAAAACTAACTGGGACGCTTTCAGAAGAGACTGCAAGGAAAATGTTGCTTTAAATGTACCGCTAAAGACACCGTTCGAAATAGAAGAAGAAATCGACAAACTCGTCGAAGCCATTCAGAGCTCAGCGTGGAAAAACACTCCTTTGCGAAAGACAGAAGCGCGGAACAATAAAGTCAAATACCAGCCTGAAATCGAAGACCTCATACGAGAAAAGAGGAGAGCGCGCAAGAGATGGCAACAATCCCGCGCGCCACCGGATAAAACTTATCTGAACCATCTTTGTAACAAGCTTAAAAATGTGCTGCAGTACCTAAAAAATCACGAGACTTCTACTTACCTCGAGGGTCTGACCGCTGATAAGTATTCAAACTACTCTCTATGGAAAGCCTTGAAGTCCATAAGGAAACCTGTAATGCACTCGCCGCCAATTAGGAAAGCTAACGGGGAATGGGCAAAAGAAGATAAAGAGAAAGCAGAATTATTTGCCGATCACTTAGAGGAAACGTTCAAGCCGTTCGATGGACAACCGTTGATCGAAGATCCGAATGTTAATATGGCACCCGACAACTTTAAAGTAAAAACCGTATCCCTGTCCGAACTTCGAATGACAATACAAAAATTGAAAAATAACAAGGATCCGGGATATGATTTAATCACTGGCGAAATTTTGAAAGAGCTACCGAAAAAAGTGCTGGTTAAGTTGCTCTACATTATAAATGCTTCCTTAAGACTATCATATGTTCCAAGGCAATGGAAAGTCGCCGAAGTTATTATGGTTCCGAAACCGGGGAAATGTGCAAATGACAAGAAATCATATAGACCCATTTCACTTCTGCCAATAATATCTAAGGTCTTCGAGAAACTTCTGCTGAAACGATTGCAACCAGTAATTGAAGAAAGACACTTGATCCCGGATCATCAATTCGGGTTTCGGGTCAAACATTCCACAATCGATCAGGTGTATCGAATAACGAACGAGATTGAAAAAGCTCTAGAAGGGAAAAAAATATGCTCTAGCGCTTTTCTCGACGTATCGCAAGCCTTCGACAAGGTATGGCACGAAGGCCTAAGGTATAAGCTAAGGGTAATCTTACCGGAAAAGTTGTACAGAATATTGGAATCTTATCTTGAAAACAGACTTTTCCGTGTTAGACACGGGAGTGAATATTCGGATTTCAAAGATATCTACGCCGGTGTTCCACAAGGAAGTGTTCTCGGTCCAATCCTGTTCTTGCTCTACACAAGAGATATACCACAAGATGAAGGGACCGTTGTAGCAACGTTCGCAGACGACACGGCTATCCTCGTAACGGATGAGTCAGTCGAATCATCAACGGGAAAACTCCAACGAGCTTTGAACAATGTATGCGAATGGACAAAAGCCTGGCGAATAGTCCTCAATGAGACAAAATCAACGCATGTCAATTTTACGTTAAGAAAGATAAACAACTTACCTATATCCATTAACTCGGTACAAATACCTTACGCAAACGAGGCAAAATATTTAGGAATGACCCTAGACGCAAAACTTAAGTGGAAACCACACGTTAAAAAGAAGCGCGAAGAGCTCGAAATCAGATTTAGAGAAATGTATTGGCTACTCGGAAGATACTCGAAGTTAAGCGTATACAACAAACTGCTTCTGTATAAGCAAGTGCTAAAACCATCTTGGACATATGGTATACAACTTTGGGGTTGTACCAAACCAAGCAATATGGCTCTACTGCAAGCATTTCAAAATAAAATGCTAAGAGCAATCGTGAATGCTCCTTGGTATATAAGGAATAGTGATATTCACAGAGATCTAGGAATTGCTACCGTGAGGGACGAAGTAACAAACTTTGCTCGCAAACTTCGTACCCGTCTTCATGTTCATTGCAATAATGAAATAATCCGTACTATGGACGTGACAAACCTTGAGCGCCGACTACAAAGAACAAGACCTTTCGACCTAGCGCCGTAAGGAAAAACCGCATGTAATGACGGTATTAGTAGGTGCCTTCATTGGAAAGCTACCTACCTAACGCGATTAACACTACAGAAGCGTAAACTACTCGTTAAGGCAACTTAGTCGTAGTCATCACAAAAAATGAAAATATGAGAGGAACGAATTTCCTACTACTATGAGTACGCGCAGCCGGTTCTCATAGTGCCTCTCTGAGGGGGTGAGGTTTAGCCCGTAGGCATATACTGACTAGCACTGATGGCATTGTCAGATATATGAATCGGGCATAACCAATGGTACGGACCATTGGTATCTTTTGAAGATTCCTGCACCTCCAGGCGCAACAAAAAAAAAAAAAAAAAATTTCCAGAGAAATTCCCAGATGGCACCACGAGTAGGTGAGAGTAGGACTTACTAACAGAGGTGCAAGCTGTTCGGTTGCAGTGGCTCTTTCTCGTTGTTTAGCGGACTAAAACCTATCGGGAGATACTTCTCCTACAAGCCCTTTGTTTTTGTTCCCATTTACCTATTTTTATACATGCCGCATATTGACGGCCTGAGCACCGAGATGTGATGGCGTGAACTTCTTATAACCCGCGAAGCGGCCCACCCCATTACTGTTAAGATATAGGCGCCTGCCAAACAACAAACATGACTAAACACGGACTACCTAGCCTACGAACTTTCTTCGGCCTCACATGCAGGTGCTCAGGGCGCCACTATGAGACGTTTAATCTAGTGATCCGTACTGCAGACTTATCGTATCTACATATTACCTGCGATAGAATGTCCCAACTGGGCGCCGTGGCGTAAGTGGTTAGTGTACTGTATCACTGCGCGTGAGGTTCCAAGTTCGAATCCCAGAAAACACCAACAAATTTTTTCACGGACCCACCTCTCGCGAACGGCTGACAAACATCCGAGAGTATTGTTGTCTCGAAAAAACTTCTCAAACCAAATTGCCCTTCGGATACGGCACTAAACTGTAGGTCGCTTCCATTCCTGTGAAAAATATAACGCACACAACATGAGTGCTTGCGAGAAGCTAGGCCCTTAAAGAGCTGTTGCGCCAAATATATTTTTATTTTTTTTTTAGAAAGTCAATGAACATTATGACGATGGGGTGTTTTTCCCCCTCCCAAAATAATAAAAAGAACAAAAATCAATTTGTTGGTTTTACATATTATATTTCAAACATTTTTTGAAGCATTTTCTTCATTTGTCATTTTTTGGGGCACTATTTCCACATTTGAAATGGGGCCCTATTTCATTATCTCGTGGCAGCCCATTTTTTGTGGAATTTGAGAAAATAGGGAATATGTTAAAATTAAAATAAAGCCCCAAAAATGTATGTGGAGTTTCTTTAATTTTTAAAAATTGGGGCATTATTTCATAATGAAATATGATCCCAAATTCAAAAATTGAAAAGGACTTCAAAAATGAAATTAGACCCATTATACTCAATTATTTGTTTTTGTTGCATTGTGTTTACGTATATATTCTGGGTGCTTTTAAATTTTTTATTGGGGTATTCACTTCTGGAACCAAGAAATTAGTTTTGGGGCCATATTTCATTTACATTTTTCGGCCAACTTTTTTCATTTCGCTGGGGCATTATTTCCACATATAAGATGGGGCCTTATTTCATTATTTTGGGGGCCTTATTTCCTGGGTCCTAGTTGCGCACAACCAGTTTTTGCTATATTTAAAAATTAATAATTTACGATTAACACGCAGCAATAATTTCCCTTTCATCGACGCACGCCAGCATATTAAACTGCGTAGAAATAACTATAGCAAAAATCCAGTTTTATAATAGGAAAAAATTGAAACCTGTAAAAACTCAAGTGTGTATTTAAAAACAGTCAACTACAGCACCTGTACGGAAAGCAATAAAAAGAAGGGAAATTAATACCAATATTCAACGTGCAATGTCATGGGACCTACATTTAAGAGCACTATCCTGGACGATGATGATGAAACCCCAGAGCTTAAGTTGACCTTTATCATGAAAAGACAAGTAGCTATAAAATACGAATCCAGGCTGTAAAAATGCGGTGTGAAATCAAGCATTTGTTGTGAGTTCACAGATTACAATAATAAAATATTAACTTTAACTACATTCTCCCGTGAAATGGAGCGCACGTTCGGCATATTTCAGTGCCAGTATGCGAATCTACAACAAAAGACTTTACGAACTTCAGCACGCAATAAGTTAAACTGGTAAGTAAACTTGTTTGTACAGACCCGAAAGTATTATTAAATATTCTGCTACGTAAATAGTATACCCGTACATCATGTACATAAATATATTTGTGGGATTGAAATAACATTAAAAAAAAACAAATTAGATATATGAATATATGTACCCATATTATGTAGGTAAAATGCTGATTGGAAAAATAATAGTCCTACGTCATAGTTAGCTTAGCTTAGCGTTAATAAAATACCACTAAATGGATTTTAATTGGGTTTTCACTGTTGCAGAGCTTAGAGGCCTGGAAGCAGCCTGAGGTGCGTATCATCTCAATACAATATCAGGAAGGTGGGTTAGGTTAAGATACATGGTTATCGTTTGTAGTCGTTAAGATTCATTAAAGCCGAATGAGGTCCATTGTGTTATCACACGAGCCAGTTATTTCTGATACTCTGGGAACCACTTTGAGTTTTGGACTAATTTCCAAATGATTTTGATATCCGAATCGGCATTACCTATCTGTAAGTTCCTCATGAAGTATTCTCCAAGAAACCAAGCCTCGCGTCGTGTCTGCCTAATGCACAACGATCAGTTAGCAACCCAATTAGGCTTTTTGGTTTCCTTTTGTTTAACTGGGATCACGTCTACCTCGCATGGTTACATGTGTCAAGATTGTGCCATCTCTCATTGGCGTGATACAGCGCAAATGTGGATATTTTGTATCTTGCTGTTTCTATATGTAAAAAGCTCCTGTTTAGAGCCATTTGTGGCTAATTCGTCTGCTCTGAAATGTCAGAGTAACCAGAAACTAATTCGAAATCCAATTAAACGATACGCGACATTGCTTTACTAATTTGTATCTTTTTATTGGTGATACGAGTTGGTATGGTTTGTGTTGAAAATGAAACTGAAGGCAGCCCTATACGATTTTAAGCTAAACTCAACCATTGCCAGCTGATGAGGAGAGCTGTCATTATTCAAAAAGTAGTCAGTTGGGTTTTTTGAGAAGACGGAGTAGGAGGCAAAGAAATTTTCTTTAAAGCATTCTTTTGCGATGCTATTTATATTTTTCAATAAAATATTCAACCTAACTGGGTAGCCTTTTATTTTCCACAATCTTTAAAGAAAATTTTCATTTTGGAATCTGAGTTTAAGCCGCAAACCTTTAAAGAGAATTTCTTTGTATAATAATAAAAGTAAAAATTCCTGTTGAAACATGTCCGTGAATGAGGCATGTGAAAGCTGTGCTCAGCCAGACACAGAAGAGGACATGGTGCAGTGTGATGGATGTGGAAGTTGGCATCATTTTTCCTGCGTAGGAGTGGGTGCTTCGGTGGCCGAGAAATCCTGGGAGTGCAGGACTTGCACTCAGTCAGTAAAGCCAGAATGCAGAACGTCAGGGAAACATACGTGACACATGGCTGTGGGACCACAGGAGGAGTAGCAGCAGCTGACAGTATGTCGACGACAACAACGACGGCAGATGCTGTTGGCGACAACATCGATGGCGACAGACGGTGTTCTTTCGGCGACGGCAAGGACGGCGGCACGCCTTTTTTTGGCGGGAGTTGCAAATGGTAGTTTGTTGTCGGTAAACGCAATGGCAGTTCGCGGATTAACACACATTAACGCAACTCGACATCTGACAAGCGAAATGCTCAAGGAACAACGGAAGCTGGAGATGAAATATCTAGAGAAAAGACATGCTCTGTTGGCGTTAGCAGAGGCAGACGACGAGTCAGCCAGTGGTGTTCCCGACGTGAACGTTGGCAGTTTGGACCCCGAGGCTGTTTCGACTCCTGAAGCGGAAAACTTAAAGCCTGTGTTGCAGGCATTAACAACACAAGATATAGCTTCTCGGCAAGCCTTGTCGAAGGAGCTACCAACGTTTAGCGGTCGGCCTGAAGAATGGGCTGTATTCTACAGTAATTTTGAGCACAGCACGGATCTTTGCGGGTATTCTCAGGCAGAGAATCTAGTACGGCTGCAGAGAGCGATCAAGGGAAAGGACTGGAGGCAGTCGGAAGCATGCTGTTGTTACCTTCTATGGTTCCTGAGGTGTTGGAAACGCTTAAAATGCTGTATGGTCGTCCGGAACTGCTGATCAACTCTTTAATAAGAAAAATTAGAAGCGAACCGCCACCAAAGGTAGAAAAGTTTGAGTCTCTGATGGGTCTTCGCGCTATCCGTCAAACAGCTGTTTTCGACAATGTTAGCGGCAGGTTTGGAAGACCACATCAACAACGCGTTGTTGCTGCAGGAGCTGGTTGACAAACTTCCACCGCCGTTCCGACTGAGCTGGGTAATGCAGTTCAAAAAATCGACCAGAAAAAGTTTGCAAGAATTCAACGTCTGGGTAAGTTCCATGGCAGAAGCAGCTAGCACCTTGATGACATCAACTGCAGAAGTCAAACCTGACAGAAGAATGGGCCACTTGAATGCGCATATTGAGGAACAGAAGCGTTCAAGCGACAGGAACTGTTTTGCGTGTCATCAAGGTCACAGACTACTGGACTGTCAAATCTTCAAGGACTTATCCATGTCTCGGAAGTAGGAGATCGTAAAGGACGGCAGCAAGTGTGTCTCAACCATTTCAAGCGAGCAAGTTCACATAACGCCAAGTTTGCGGAGTCAATGGGTGCACAATAAGTCACAACGCGCTGCTGCATGGCAGTCAAAGAAGTCAGGAGGTCACGAGCGGGCAAGTTTGCAACACTTACAGAAACGATGAGCCAGGAGATATCTTGTTTAAAGTGGTTCCTGTCACGGTGCACGGAAAGGGCAAGTCAGTGAATACGTATTCCCTTTTGGACAGCGGTTTTTCATTGACAATGATAGAACAGAAGTTAGCGGAATCTCTAGGGCTAGAAGGTGTAAGCAGTCCACTGTGCTTGAAGTGGACAGGCGACGTAGTACGCTGCGAAAATAACTCTAAGGCGGTTCTGGTGGAGATTTCTGCAATAAATCAGGCTAAGCGGTACCGGATGATAGCATTTGGGTCTTCCCATCCAAACGTTTGACGCCAAAAGTGCGCAGAAGATATACCATATAAGCATCTCGGAGGTTTGCCATTGACAACATACCAGCAGGCGCAGCCTGGACTTCTAATAGGCCTGAAGAACGAAAATCTTGCTTTGGCACTAAGCGCATGACGCATGCAGTATTTCATAATTTCGAAGTTTGTGAATGTGTTCGTCGTCTTCATGAAGAGGTGCATGATTTCTTTGCAATGGAAATCCATGCGTGCGGCAAAACGTACATATATATGGAAACAGCAGAAGAAAAAAAAAGCAAAGAGGAGTCTGCAAGCGATGACTAGACGAGTTGGCCAGTGGACTCTTGTGGAGATACGATAAGGTGAGCCTCCCTGATAGTTATCCAATGGCTTTGAGGCGGTTGGAATGCCTCGAGCATAGGGTGAAGTCGGAGCCGGAACTCTTGGGAAAGTTTAATAGCCAAATCGAGAACCTGCTCGTTAAAGGTTACGCCAAGAAGGTTTGGTCTAAGGAGCTGCAGGTGATACATCCACGAACAATAGGTAGAAATGGAGACGAGAAAGAGAAATATTAGTGACGTAAGCTCGGTTGAAGTTCCACCGCCAACACAGGAAGAAATTCGTTTTGCCATTCTCTTCGGATTTTGACATCAACTGATGACCGTCAAAATTCTGCACGAATGCCAATATGCATACGGAATAAATGCACCATCTCTTGTTACTATTTCAAAGTGGTTTCGAAGATTCCAGACTGCCCATTTTTCTGTGGAGGACGAATCTCGTGAAGGTCGGCCCAAATCCTCGATCGACTGGTGAAGGCTAAAATTGACGAAGCTGCCAGGATGGCACAGGAGATGATAGGGGATGAACTGGGCTTGAACGCCATGGCTGTGTCACGAATTTTAAATTATCACATGAAATATTCGATGAAGTTCTGCTCGGTAGGTTCCAAAATTTTTAAATATTTCCTGTTTGAAAATGGAGAGCCAAGCTGCTTCAATAAGATCGTTACAGGTGATGAATCTTGGTCTTACAAGTACGACCCGGAAACCAAACAACAATCCATGGTATGGAACCCAGAAGGTGCAAATCCTCAAGTAAAGGCCAAACAACAAAAGTCAGCGACAAAAATTATGATGTCGATGTACAATACTTCACCAGGGCGAAAATGGTCGCCGTCATCCCGCTTAAAACTGGTCAGACAGTCACTGCTAATTGGTATACTTGCACCACGACAATGCGCCTGCGCACATTGCTGAAAAAACCAACAACTTTCTTGCGCTCTCGAGCATCAATGAAATTCGCCCAGCACCTTATTCTCCGGATCTAGCGCTAATGTCGAAATCGAAAAGCTCCAAAAAGAGGATCTTGAGAGCTGTTTTGAAAGATGGATCTATCGGCTGAAGAAATGTATTGAAATAAATGGGAATTATGTGAAGAAATTAAAAAAAAGATGAAGAGTATATATCAAAAGCTAAAATTATTTTTGTGTTTTATTATTCAATCAACTAAGCGATCTTTTGTTAGTCCCTACGTATGTTCTCTTTTAGTCGTTAATAATTCCTCAGCACTGACTTTTTGATATTGAATGTTTTGTAAAAGTTTTCATAGCTCACACCCTCATCGGTATTGAGGATGTGGCGCACACGATATCTTTCCGGTAATAAGACCATAGGGTGAATGAGAGAAGAATAGTTTAGTGGCAAATATTTGACTGACTCATCTCCTTTATGACAGACCTCTTCATTCGGATGTCCAGTGCAAATATTCAATAAGTGGATAACTTTGGAATCATGTGGTTTTGAAGTCCTACTTCAGTAGAATGTTATGAATACCATTATTTCACACATCATTTCATATAAATTTGTTTTTTAGTTAACTTCTCGGCATCTAAAAACTGTGTGAAAATGTCGCAGATTCATAATCTGCGAAAATTCTTTCTCCTGATGAGTGTAATTCGTGAATGGCATGTCTGCTTTTAAATTCCTGAAGCCAGCCCTGAGAATAATTGCACTCAGTTTCAGTATTCAGATTTTTATGGATCATTTTTGCTTTTTCATTGAGTATTGCTCCAGACATCCGCCACTGTCAAAACAATTTGTAAAGTGCTTGATCTAATGTAGGACTTTCAGATTGCCTTGTAGTTTTGATGTTTTTTTCCACCAAAAAAAACACATATTTGCGAGATCTGAATGATTGTGTATGTATATGTTCCGGATATTGGAGGTCTTCCGGATAATAACGTAGGGTGTCAAGTCAACATCTAGAAAATACACACACACACCCACAAACCAACAGACACATCCATGCTTACACTGACACATATCTACACATGCCATAGTGATACTTAAAGGCTAGGAGACATTCATTCATAGTACGCCGTCGTGACCGGAACGTAAATTCGCCGACTGTACTTACGTATCTACATATATTCGTGTTTAACATTACCTTTTTCTTAAATACACTCGTCAACACCATTTTCTGCCGTTAATTAAATTATACATTTTTTAAATCGTATTGAACATGCATAAGTATTAACAGAAAAATATCAGAAATAGTTTACTACATCGAGTTATCTAAATATACGACAAAATGTATACTTGACATTGGTTACTAACAGTTTATCGCGTAGGAGTATTACAACTACTTTCACTAAAGAACTAACGATAACTATGTTTAAATAGGCGATATACCTATAACTATATACATTTAACATAGGGGTGTAGGCGCCTAGTAGATAGATAGATATCTTTATTTCGTATTATAGTTTACATTTGGTGAGCCACCGCACAGTTTACATACAGAGATTTGATATTCAAATTATATCTTTCTACTGAACAATTATTTTAAATAATGATAGCAAAATATTAGGCAATGATAAAAATTTGAAGGAAAAATACGTTAAAAACCTTCAATATAATATGAAAAAGGTAGTTAAAAAAACTAAGCAGGTACATTGTAGTGAATAAATAATGAACAATAAGAGTAAGTAATAAATAATAAAACAATAAATAAAAAAATAAAAAATAAATAATAGATAATAAATAATAAATTATAAATAAATAATAAATAACAAATAATAAATAATATATAATAAATAATAAATAATAAATAATAAATAATAAATAATAAATAATAAATAATAAATAATAAATAATAAATAATAAATAATAAATAATAAATAATAAATAATAAATAATAAATAATAAATAATAAATAATAAATAATAAATAATAAATAATAAATAATAAACAATAAATAATAAATACAAAATAATAAATAATAAGTAATAAATAATAACAATTAACAAATAACAAATAATATTGTACTTTATGATATACCATAATTAAATTAAATAAAAAGAATGAGTAAAGAAAAACATGGTTAAGCATTTAATTGATTTATTAGTGGGTTTGCGGAGAACTCACAATTATGGAGAAACTTTGTGGTTAGTTTTATAATTCGATCGTGAATCAAGTCGACACTTGCTCTGCTATGAAGATCAGCGGTAGAGTGATACGGGGGAAGATTAAGCATCATCTTAAGAATTTTATTTTGGGAAACTTGTAGTTTTTTAATATGACATTTTGCTGAATTTCCCCAAACTTGGCAACCATATAGAAGTATCGATTGAAAAATGACTTTAAAGATTATGATCTTATTGGCGCTGTTCAGTAAAGACTTCCTGTTTATAAAGGGGTACAACATGTTTATCGCTATATTTACTTTCTGTATTGTTTTTGCAGTATGTTCCTTAAATGTGAGTTTTGTATCGAGATGAATGCCCAAATATCTTACAGATGGAACCCAGTTAAAAAAAAAAAAAAATAAATATTTGGCGCAACAGCTCTTTAAGTGCCAGGGCCTAGCTTCTCGCAACCACTCATGTTGTGTGCGTTATATTTTTCACACGAATGGAAGGGACCTACAGTTTAGTGCCGTATCCGAACGGCGATTTGAGAAGCTTTTTCGAGACAACCCAGTTAACATATGTATTATTAACAATTAGCTGGTTGCTTGGAAGAAAACAAGTCTTTCGTTTCCTGCTGAAAAAGATAGCTTGCACCTTCTCAGCATTTAGTTTAATTTTCCAGCAATTGTAATATCTTAGCAATATTTGAATCGCATGTTGTAAATTTGTCTCCACGTTGAGACTAAACTCATGCGAAGAATATATTGCCTTGTCATCCGCAAAAATAGCTACTTCACAATAAGGGAGCCTTGGAATATTAGACATAAAAATGTTATACAAAATTGGAGCCAAGACCGATCCTTGAGGCACACCAGCAACAATACTATGACAAACAGAATAACAGTAATTCACGAATACTTTAAAAGAACGGTCGGAAAGAAAGCTAAGGACAAGTTTGATGAGGTACGGGGGAAAACGGAGTACTAACATCTTATAGATAAGGCCCAAATGCCACACAAACGCTTTCTCAATGTCTAGCAAGACAAGGCCAGTTGATTTTCCCAAAGAGCGATTTCTTTTAATATGCTGGCAGACTCTAAGTACTTGATGGGATGTACTATGATTTCGTCTAAAGCCAAATTGCTCATTTGGAAGTATATTATTCTCTTCCGTAACTCTTGTGAGCTTCTCTTTTATTAACTTCTCAAATATTTTGCTTATACTACTCAGCAGACTAACTGGTCTGTAGCTATTTGGTTTATCAGGTGGCTTTCCTGGTTTTGGGATAGGTATCACCTTAGCTATTTTCCAAGCCTTTGGAAAGTATTGGTTATTAATGCAAACATTAAAAATAAACGTTAAGTATCCAATGGCTGATTTGGGAAGTTGCTTTAGACACATGTTTTTGATACCATCAATACCATCAGATTTTCTTGATGACAAGCAACACAAAATATCTTCGACGCTCTGTTAAGATATAAGCTCATTGCGAGGTGTTTCAGTAGCTTGTGCAATAAAGTTGCTAGTAGCCTCACTAACGATTTGATTGGTAACTACGTCGCCTAGATGTTGGGACACAGAATAGTTTTTCAGAAAGGTAGCGGCGAGTAAATTCGCCTTATCCTCATCCGTATATTGCACATTTCCCGAATCTTGGAGAGTTGGAATTCTTCTGTTCTTGTTCCTAACAACTTTCACAATATTCCAAAAAGGCTTGGAATTTTTGTCTAGAGAAGATAGCTTTGAGTTCCAATCAATATTTCGCTGCTTTTCTATTTCCTTGGAGATAAGCTTATTATAATATTTAAGGTATGATCTAAAGACTGGTTATCTATACCGTTGCCAATGTCTCTTAATAGAATTGCGTATGCGGATATATTCTAAAATATAGTCAGGCATTTTAAAGAAGTGCTGTTGCTTTCTTTTCTTAGGAGTACTTGAATTCATTACTTCCAGTACTTTATTTGTAAAGCCTTTTACCATCACATCGATCTCTTCATTTGAGCTCACATTTTCAATAACTGTCGGTAAGTTTCTATATATTGGGTTCAATTCTGATCGGAATCTAGCCCAATTGGTTCTTTTATAATCTGGAACAAACTGTTCATATGTTTGAACAGATTTAGAAATTTTGCAACAAACAGGATAATGATCTGAGCTCAACTCTTGCAACGATATCGGCTGACGGACTAAGCGGATAAAGGACAGAAAACGGAAACAAATGGGACAAATTCGAAAGAATGTTACCCCACGCGTTTGCTCGAATACACCCCCAATCGCGATGCCTACAATTTAGGTCACCTCCAATTATGTAATCACCATTTCTAGCTAAAATATTTCGTAAATCGCTATTAAAATTTGTTCGTTTAACTTCAGACGCAGCTTTACCTGGAAAGTAAACGCACATTACGCTTATTTCCCTCCTATCACTCAGTATAATCTTTATACCCACATTTTCCACGCAGCGAGTTCTAATGACCGGGAGCAATGTGTGGCGAATGGATCTTTTTATAAAAATCGCAACACCTCCACCTCTTCTATTTGGTCTATCTACACGATAGCATTTAAAATTCGAAGAAGACAATCTAGTTTCAGAGTTTAACCATGTTTCCGTTACTAGGGCTACATCTATATTTTTAGAGTTTAAGAAATCATTAAATTCTATGTATTTATTTTTTATGCCTCTGGCATTCCACGTTACTAAATTCAGATTGTTAGTTGCCATATTACTTAACATTACCATATAAAAATTTAGTGGCTAACTGCGCGATGGCATTAAATTGATCTATCTTAGTCTTACAATTACTTAATTTGGAAATCATTTCCATTACCAGAGAATTAAGATCCTCCATAGAAAATAACTCCCCACTAGCAGTGGTTGTTGAGAAGTTATTGTTGTTGTTGCTAACACACGGTTGACTCTGTGCATCATCATGCACTCGTAGACTCCCCCATGCACTCGGCTGCTGGACATTGTTGCTGGTGATTTGCTTCGTTACCTTATTATGACGCACACGTTGGAGAGGAGGAAATTCATCCGTTGGCAACGAATATGAAGCTGGTGTTGTTGCATTGTTAGTGTTGGTGATGTTGCTAATGAATTTCGGATGCGGCTGCTGTGAGTGGGAGCGATTTGACCTGCTTGCCATTTTCACTCTCAATTCCATATAATTGCTTCGTACTGCGCATGCGCTGTCTGTAGATTTGTGGCTAAGACTGCAATTTGCGCATTTTAGTGTATTTTGATTGTCGCAATCTCTGTTTTGTGAGAGGCTGCACAGATAGAATAATATGTTTTAACGTGGCAGTGTCTCTCTCCGTGACCAAACATCTGACAATTCCTGCATTGTGTCAGGTGATTTTTTTGTTTACGCTGGAAGCTCCACTTCACTTGCGTGTGAAAGATCGAACGTATATTTTTTTTTAATTCACTCAACCTTATCGATCCACTCACAAGCGATACAATGTAGAATGTATCTGTAAAATGATCAAACTTTTTGCTAATCATTTTAATTTCTTTACACTGGAGTCCAAGTTTCACTAATTCGTTTTTCAATTTAGTTGTGTCAATTTCGTTCAATCCGTACAAAACAACTTTGAAAGCTTTTTCACTTTTCAGTTCATGTGTGAAGAATTGGCAATTGTCTTCACGTAATTTACTCAACACTAATTTGTAAGAGTTTAGTGATTCGCAATTAATTTTTATTCCGATCGACATTATTTTAATTGAGTAATCGGCTACCTCAATGGATGTCATTAATTTGTGCACATAATCAGATGGCTTCTGCAACAGCTTTATGGGAGGGATATGGGTTTTTTTTGGTGACATTTGGCGAAACTATTTCGTCCATATGTACACTGTCGTTGTCGCTATCGGGTAAACATTGCAACGGACTCCAGTAATTTGTTCTGGAGTTTACCTTGCATTTATTCATTTCAAAAGATGTTCGCGACTTTTTATCCGAGGACAGGATGTTGTCCTCGGCAATAGGTGAACGCACGCGCTTGGAAATGATTGCAAGAAATCAAGGGGAAAAAGAAGAAAGACAGGGCAAAAATGTGTTAATCACGTCGTTCGCTGTCTAAAGCTCCGGCTTGACTGGAGGCGCCTAGTAATAGTCAATAATTCTCGGGTATTATTCCCCAGATGAGACAAGAAGCTAAGATGTAGTCGTCCTAATCCGTCCCCTCATATCCTATTCTTTCCTCTCTCCTCTACGGTGGGCCGGATCAAGGTGTAATACGACCCGTACCGAGGATCAGCCTGGCTGGGGGCCCACTTTAAATAATAGTCCAGTCGCTAACGGATTGTCCGGATAACTGGCGACCTCCTGATTAGCCTGCCTTGCCTGCACAATGCGGATCTCTGTGCAGGTCGACCTTCCATTCTCCGCCAAAAAAAACAAAAAAGCCATAAAAACACAAAAATAGTAAAAAAAAAGTGGACGGTCCTCTTAAAAAATCATCTTCCGGCCTCCTGGGAAGCATACCCGTAAGCTCTGCTAAGGCAATCCTTGCTAGCGCATTGGCATTGAGGGCCAACACTAGCTACCCACAACTGGAAGATTGCCAAAGTGGACGAGCCGAGAGGAGACGTCAGAAGTGTCATCATTGTTATCAATGTGGAGTCTCTGGCCCCCTTGGCATCTTCTAAAGCGGTAGTCAACTATGGATTCAGTTCCATCACCCTGAAACCTTACAAATGTGACGAGAAGGAGCTCGAGAAAGTACCTCCCAAGCAGGATGCAGTCCCTTCTGCTCCAGCTAAGAGCATCTCTCCTTCCGAGTTCCTCCCCTCGCTTCCTTGCGCCGATCCATCTCTCTCGGGGGTTGACTCCTCGTCGACAGACACAGAGATGATTGACGCTCTCTTAAAACTGCACTTTTCTAGTCCTCCTTCTCCCTCACCATCACTCCAGGACAGTGACCCTAGTGGCCTCACTCTCGAGGATGACCTTCTGTCATCAGATTCAGAGGAAGCCAACAATACTGTGATAATGGTATCTGTAACGAGAAGTAGCTCCAATGCTGCGGATCCTACAGATTAACCTGCATCACTTCATCACGGCTTCGGCGTCCGTTATTGTCCGACTCAACAAAAACGGAGAAGATTTAGTCTTGATCCAGGTACCATGGGCTGTTGGAAACCGGGTTTGTGGACTCAAGACTCTTAACTACAAATTAATCTACGCAAGGAAGGAAGGTTAACCGAGATCCTGTATCCTTGCGAAGACCCATCTAAACACCCTCTTACTCTCTAATATCAGCAATCAAGACATAGTCGCTACCAACCTGGAATTGCGATCAAGAAATTACTGGCTGGTATCGGCATATTTAGGTCACGACCATGTGCGCCCACTCCCCCGGACATCTTGGGGAGCTTGATTGGTAAAGCGGAGAGCCAAAATACTAGTCTCATTATTGGCTGTGTTGCAATTGCCCATCACTCAATCTGGGGCAGTTCCGACATAAATGAAAGCGGTGAGGAACTTTTTGATTTTATCCTTAGTACTAATCTCCTAATCTGTAACCGGCGGTCCAAACCGACCTTCAGTACCTGCAGTACTCGCAATCGACAAGAAGTCCTGGACATCACTCTTATCTCCGATCACTTATATAACTTGGTTAGGGACTGGAGAGTCTCTGAAGAGCACTCTTTTTCAGACCATCGTTACCTCCAATTTAGTCTTGATGACTATCTGCCTGATCAAAAGGTTTTTAGAAATTACAGGAAAACCAACTGGTCCCTTTATACGTTTATTAACGCTGATTCCCTCCCACCTGCCTACTGAACCTTCTTGCACTGACGACCTTGACAATCTGGTCAACACCCTAACTTCGGCACTCAATGGTGCCATGTCTCGTCAACCTAAGATTTGTACTCTCGACAGCATCCAGCTTAAATTTAAGATTACGCGTAGCGATTGGTATACCTATACGTAAGGTGCCTTTATCCGGCAGGATGGGTATAGTTGTTCCTATTCTGGTGAGTTAATCGGCCTTTCAATTCCCTGGAATGTCCTGATGCCCCGCCATCCTGCACAGGTTAATATTGAACTGCGCAGCCATCTCCGCAAGAGAGGATCGGCAGGCTAGAGCTACTAAGGAATTTATAGAGGTCGATTCCAGGGATTTGATTGCTGCTTGGCTGTCTGAAAAGATGCGGATATCTTTAACAGATATCACGTTTTTCTTAAGCCAAGATAAGACTTCTTTAATCGCCATTATTTTCACCTGGAACACGCTACAATGATTTGGAAGACGGAAGGAGAGCTTAAGATTAAGCCTGTCAGAGAAAACATCTGCACCAACTCCGCCTTCGGTTTTTGACCCGTCAGTGTAGAAGTAAATTGACTCATCTTCTAAAAATGCATCACCCTCCCAGAGTGATCTAGAAGGGATGGTGACGTGGAAGTTCTTATCAAAATTTAGACGTGGAATGGTGTAGTACGTGTTTACAGGAGAGATTTTGAATTTATCCAGAATGGAAGCGTGGCCAAATTCTTTTCTTGACCACTGTTGGGTAACTTCAAGGCGAACGGCTGCATTCGCTGCCACTTGCTTCCGGAATATATCGAGGGGTATCAGATGAAACAAAATGTGCAGTGGCGCAGAGGGAGTTGTACGTAGTGCTCCGCCTTTGCATAGACAAGCTGTACGCTGGACCTTACTTAGATAATCGCGATTTATAGCTTTTTCTAAAGCTGTCTAACAATCACCCCGTATGTGTCTATCGGTCTAATGACCGTGATGTAGATCCAGTGAGTTATTCGGGGTTGTAAATCAAATCTATTCCCAATGGATTTTTTGCAGGAGAGAAGTGCTACTGTAGCTTTCTTTACTCTTTCTTTAATGTGAGGTTTCCAGCTTAATTTCTTATCCAGGACGATACCCAAATATTTTGCTGTATCAGAGAAAGTTAAGCTGATACCATTGAGAGAAGGAGGGTGGACTAACAGAATTTTATATTTTCTGAAGAAGAGCACTAGTTCAGTTTTGTGGGGGTTTACACCCAAACCACACCGAACCACCCATCTAGTGAGCTTGTTTAAGGCGTTTTGTAGAAGTTCTCTTAGAGTATTTAAGTGCTTTCCCAAGACAGCTAAAGCAACATTATCTGCATAAGCCATCGCCGTGCATCCCTCGCCTTTCATGATTACACTGGTCAACACGGATTTTTGCCGTTAATTAAATTATACATTTCTTGTGTCGTACATAGATAACTATTAACAGAAAAATATCAGAAATAGTTTACTACATCGAATTATCTAAATATATGACCAAATGTATACTTGATATTGGTTACTGACAGTTTATCGCGTAGGAGTATTATAACTACCTTCACTAAAGAACTAACGATAACTATGTTTAAATAGACGATGCACCTATAACTATATACGAGTACATTTAACATAGTACAATGATTTCTCCATAATTCGAATTTCATTGGACCAGAGGGAAACTTTCAATTGCCGAGGTTTTCGAATTATGGAGGAAGATTTTTGCAAAACATTTTTTTTTGTATAAAACAAGAAATAAAGTTGTGTATCCAAATGTGGAATCGGTATCTACGCCACTTCCTCATACTGAAGACATTCCTCCACCGCGGCCTCTATTGGAAAAAATTATGAAGAAGAAAATAGAAGCAAAACTGGATTAGTAACTTTAACACTAACTTCTTCTCAATCACAGGATTTCGTTGTAAATGAAAATGAATCACATTTATTACGTCAAAGTGAATTGAATGATTTGGTTCGAGATCTTGATTTGTCCAAAGCTCAAGCTGAACTCTTAGGTTCAAGACTCCAGCCATGAAATTTACTTCATCCAAGTACACAAATTTCAGCGTATCTACAAAGCGATGCTGAATTTGTTGATTGTTTTAAAGAAGATTAAGTGACTGTGTATATTGTAGTAATATAGAGAGGCCTATGAGCAAGTTGGGCTATGACTATTCACCAGACCAATGGAGACTATTTATTGATTTTTTTTTTTTTTTTATAATTTGCGCGCACTCAAAGGGTTATGAATACCTTTAACATGCTTACACACAGTGCGGGCGTTTGGAAAGGAAGGATAGAGAGAGAGAGAGAAAGATTTTTGGTGTAGTGGTTTTTGAAGCTCAGTTGTTTATGCTTCAGCTATTCTCCGGGGATGGCGTCCAGATAACTGGGGAGATTTTTTTGTTATTATTGTCATTGCTTCTGATTCACACTCACACTCCTTTTTTCCCAATAATCGATGTCAAGGGCAAATCATCATCAACAGAGCGAACAATTTTACCAGCCACATGACTAAGCTACTGCCAGTGTTATGCCTTCGCAGTAGTGTTCACAGAAGCTTTCGCAAATGATCGGACTGACTTTATATATTTCATGAGAAATAAATAAATGCTTGCTGACATCAGGATTTGAACCATGAACCATTAGCGTGGCAATTGACGATGTTACCACTACACCATTGCCACCCCATCATCCAAATTAAGATTGAAAGCAGTCTTACTATATAATGGCAATAACCTCCCTTCTGTATGCGTAGCACATGGGATCCGTGTTAAAGAGGCTTATGCTAATATAAAAAATCTGATCGAGAATATTAAGTATGACCATCATTCTTGGAAAATATGTTCAGATCTTGAAGTTGTTAGAATATTGCTTGGTTTGCAGGGTGGGTGCAGAAAATACTGCTGTGTTCTTTGCGAGTGGGATAGTAGAGCTAGGAATCAACACTACAATAAAAAAGAATGTCTAATGAGGAGTAATTACACAACTGGACAAACAAATATTGCTTAAAGCCCCTTAGTAGAGCCAAACAACATTATTAAAAACTTTGTTAAAGCCATGGATAAAACTGGAAAGGTTTCGTCTATTTAAAAACTTTTTTCCCCAGATTGAGCGGAGCTTACTTAAAGGAAGGCATTTTTATAAGGCCAGATATAAGAAAGGTCATGAAGGACTCCAATTTTAATGACAAATTAAATATACAGAAAAAAATTGCATGGCTTTCCTTTGTTAAAGTGACACAACATATTTTAGGCAATACAACGTCACTATAAGGAAATACTTTCTAAGCTTTTACAAAACTACAAAAGCTTGGGTTGCAAAATGTCCTTAAAGATTCAGTTCCTTGATTCTCATTTGGAGTTTTTCCCTGTGAGAGAGGCGATGGAAAAGCGATACCAAGAAAAATGGTCGTCAAGAATGCTCGCAGATTTTTGTTGGACCTTGAAACGAAATCATCCATCATACTTGTATAAAAGACAAGCAAAACGCATCCGTCTTCAGAATAGTAAAAAAAATAATAATATCTACAAATTTTCATATATTATCACTTTTTTAAATAAACAGATTTTTCTAAGAATATGGATATTTCATTATTTTTTTACAGACATATTTTAAACAATTGCATGCTAAGGTATAAAAAAAAAAATTTTTAAGAACGGCAAAAAAAAAATATTTTTTTTTGTTGACCAGTGGTATATATTTTGAACTATTTAATCATGACAAAATTCACATTTCAGAATTGCTCAATCCTGAACAGGGCACCGAAGATGACAGACCTATGGTCGAGAGTAGGGCAGAAAGTAGTCATACGGTAGAGGAAGTAACTTTGGCGATCAAAGCGCGAAAGTTGGCAAATCTGCTGGTGTGAATGAAATCCGAGTAGAAATGCTCAAGGGTTTAGGTAAAGAGAGAGTGCAATGGCTCTCGCGTGTCATTAAAGTGGCCTAGGAATGCGGTGAAACAGCTGGTGATTGGCAAAGGGTGGTGATAGTCCTTCTTTTTAAAAAAGGGGACAAAGGAAATTGCGCAAACTACAGGGGTATATCTCTTTTAAGTCTCCCTGGAAAAGTCCTCGTCAAGGTACTAGAAATGCGCTTCAGAGCTGTGGTTGAGAATAGTTTGGGGAATGAGTAATGCGGTTTTCGTCCCGGTAGAAGCACAACCGACCAGTTTTTCTCTTTAAGAATGGCTCTTGAAAGGCAGGGAGTATGCTAAACCTGTCTATACTTGCTTTGTGGATTTGGAAAAAGCATATATTAGGGTTCCTCTAGGCAGACTCTGGAGTGTTCTGCAGAATTAGGAGATTGATGGTTCCCTGTTAAGGGAATAATCATATACAAACTGTAGAAGCTGTGTTCGGGTAAATGGCATTAAGTCCCTTTCACTGTTGGCATTGGACTCCGCCAGGAGTGCGAACGAATAAATGAGGTTCCTTCGTGGTGTTGCTGGAATAACTCGTAGGGATCGAGTGGGGAACACTAGAGTATGCGATGCGCTCAATGTTGAGCAGCTACTTCTCCGAACTGAACGATCTATGCTTCGATGGTTTGGTCACGTAGTGCGTATTCCCCCAGGCCTGGTTCCAAGACGTGCTGTGATTGACGTGCCATCAGTCAAGCGACCCGCCGGCAGGCCGAGAAATAGATGGTTGACGGAGGATTGAGAAGGATGGAGGGTTCACTTAAGCATCGTGAGAATGATGTGTGCAATGCATGTAACCACTTAATCAATTGAACTCTTTTTTAATATCGTGACAAGAGTGCATATTAATAAAATACACGCGAAACGAAATTCTGAATATTAGAAGTGGCCGGTTATTAGAGTTCAGGATAAAAGTGTTTCAACTGTATTAACAATAATTGATTTATCCGTTCACATATACTACGATTTGTGTGCACTGTTGAAGGCATCCTAAACGCATGCCAAGAAAATTTCTTTAATTTCAAGAGCCTGCGTATAGGCAATAGCTAATATACGAAAGCAAAAATTTGCATTAGCAACCAAACTGCGTATGTCTTGTTCAATATTTTGTAAGTAATTTTATTGCAAGCTCATAATAAGAGAAAGCATGCATATCTGTTAGGTCTCCGGCTTTGGGGTTTTAAAGGAATAAACAAATTGGAGAGTTAGCTGTCGCCTGATTAATGGTATTTCAGCCAAAAAGCAGCTTATTTGATGTTGTTCTTATTTCGTGTTATTACAATTGGGAATTGCTATAATAGGTACAGTTGGTCAGAAAAGAAATCGGGCACTGAGTCTTCCTACATGTTCTCCTAAAAAACAATGAAAATCATGTAAATATGTACATTTATCGACAGGTTTGCTTATATGATTTTAAAACAAGACACAAAAAATTTAAATCTTCTTTCATATGCTTTTATAAAGATTTTATTCAACCAAATACCTACATAAAATTATGCTTTAAAAACAAGTCGACACATGATCCTCTAATAAAAAAAAAAGAAAGGTTATTAAAACGGAGAAATTTTATATTACCAATACTTGGTAAGTAGACCTTTACTCTTTCTCACTGAATTAAATTTATTTGGCATACACTAAACCAATAGTTCGCAAAAGGAAGTGGGCCCATCGCGATCCCTAGGGAAGCTTCACGGCAAACGTAGACCAATTCTTCCATACACTTACATTCCTCACAGAATTTAAATATATCATTGTTATTTAAATATATCATTATATGCTTTTTTTTATTGTTATGCTTGAAAGATCCTACCTTTTCTAAGTTGTTGAAGAATTGTCTTCCAAGGTACTTTGGCCTTGTCCTTGTATTACCTTGGCATTCACAGATTATATGCGTTGTGTCCTCTGAGATATGTACGTCATTACAGTACCTGCATACATCCTGTGTACCTAATGTAATATATATCGATAGGTGCACAATTGCATTTTTTTTTATATTCCATCTAAAGTATTGTCTATGCTTGAAAATATAAGTAATTTAATATTAAGTATATGTGCAACCTTTATCATGCAAGTTCATGTTTTCCGTACACAAGTTGCGTCGAGCGCGAGAATCCAAATTTTCTTATAAGTCCACGTACCTCAAGTTTCAAGATAACAACTGGCGTAGACAGGTTCGATTCTTACGATCATCGATTTGTAGTTCTTACTTTGGGTCATTCGATTGTAAGGCGCAGTAAAGGTGGGTCAAACCATCAAATAAATCAAACCATTGTGGTTTAAAGTGTTGTTGTTACCATTAAATAAAAAAAAAAAAAAAACATTGGCGACCGTGACAGGACTCTATAACTAAAAAAGTTTAGTTAGTACTAAGTGATGGCGAAAAAAAAGTGTTATCTTTGTGAACTGGTAAATATTTTGAAATAATGTCTCAAGTGGAAGGTGCGGTGAAAGATTTAGAGTTCTCCGCGCCCCAGCAGGAATTAGTGGGAGAAGAAATTTGTCGGATCAGCCGCAATTATGGAAAGGATCCTGAGAAGAGAAAAACTCTCATTTACCTGGGTGAGCGTAGCGATAGTTTCGATCGAAACTGGGAAAAGTTCGACGAAACGAATACTATGATCCGGAAAAGCTTTTCCGACCAGTTGGATTATCCTTATTTCAAGAAGTATTACTTTGAAGGAGTGCGCAAAGTTTCAGAGTGCTTGCGAAGTGATCTCACCGCATAGAAACGAAAAGGACACTGACCGAGAGGAGATTGACAAATCTGCAGCAGTAAGTTATCCGAAGGGTGCCCTACATACAGGGGCGATTCCAAAGGGTAAAATGGAGCCACCACCAGTTTAGAGGATAAGTCAACTTCCTGCGTTATCGATTCAACCCCGGGCGATGCCAAGAGAGAACATGAACCAAAGGGAAAGGTTTGTTCACCTAATTGACATTCTTGAAAAGTCCATAGACAAGTGTTCTCCAGAAATGTCTCTGAGGCGAACTCAATAGTTCTGCCACATTAAAACAAGATCCATAGAGCAAAATTGGGATGAATTATCTACGCTATACAGAAAATTGGAGGACCAGGTGACGATGTAGCTAGTTACTTCAATATGCAAGAGCGTGTAGAAACAGTGCTTTTACAATTGTATGTAATTTTGGTGGTGCCGTAAATACCAAGTGCACAAGTTAATCCATCAATGAAGCTGCCAAAGATAGAGCTTCCAAAGTTCGATGGAAACGACCTATACTGGTGACAATTCTATGACCTCTTCAAGCAGCTGATACATGAACAACCGATTTCGTTATCAGCGTCATAATCAGCAACAATTGGTGTGTTTTCGTGAGAACTATGCAAAGCAAAGTGAAAGATTCTCCACAAAACGATTCTAAGTCAATCTGGTTAGAAACTTTTTTAATTGTTTGAAGATTAGTGATTGAATTGAAATTGAAGTAAAAGGTATGAAAAAGTTGTGCTTAAATGTATGAAATACTATTGAATCATTCCAGTTGAATGAAAAAGCTTTTCTCAGGGAAAAAACTCTTCCCATCCATCCCAACTCATTTGCTATTGAGAAAAAAAGTTAAAATGTCACTTTGTGTTGTTGTAATCCGTATTAAATTTTACTTCAGTGAGAAGCGACGTTTCACCAAAACGCACTAAATATCAAAGTCAGCAGAATAAAACTTCCCCTCATCAGCAGCAAAACCGCAGCTAGAACCAACCGAACATCAATGGTAATAACCTGCAACCCAGTCAATGCGGTAACCGCTATAGAAATAAGAACTTGTTAAGTTTAGTAAATATCGGTCAGCCGTCTGGCACATCTGCAAATGCTGCCGTAGACTGCAATATGAGAATGTGCCAGGTTTATCTGGCCACTGCAATCGTCAATGTCATTTCTGTGTGTGGTTTACGTATTCCCTGCCGTTTAGACTCTGGGTCGCAATTAAATTTTATAACAGCGGTCCTTGCCCACGAGTTAGGTCATAGAAAGCGTCGATTGAATATTCCAATAAGTGGTATTGGAGGTAAGGAATGCAAAACCGAGTTCGTCACCAATGTGACAATTGAGTCAAGGACTTCATCATATAGGTCAACAGTTGAGGCAAGCATCATGCCTCGAATTAGCGAATACCGAACTAGCCAAGAAATAGATACATTACGTTGGAAGCTACCGCCACAAGTTGCGGATCCGACGTATTCCAAGGCCCAAGCAGAAATATTCTTTTATTTGCTCTTACCAGGAGATATTAAAATAGCAAATAATATACCCATATTGCGCAATACCAAATTGGGGTGGACTATAGCAGGAAGTGCATTAGCGGGTGATCCAGCAGCGCACTGCTATGTGGCCACAAAAACTTCATTTTCCTCATTAGACAAGCTCGTGCAAAGGTTCTGGGAAACAGAAGATCATGATGCCCCTGTGAATACCATGAGCAAGGAGGAACACGATTGCGAGGCACACTTTCAAAATAACTCACAACTAAATGCGAACAATCAGTTCGTAGTACGACTGCCATTTAAAGAGAGTCCAGGTGCAATGTTAGAAGAGTCATTTGAATTAGCTAAACAAATATTATTGGCATTGGAAAGACGACTGGACAAAACCAATAAGTTTAAATCCGCATACATTCAATTCATGCAAGAGTATGAATCCCGTGGCCATATGAGTCCAATTGATAAGAAGAAATTATACAACACACATTACGTTCTACCCCATCATCATTGTACATCCAGACACTCACTTAACGGCATTCTAATTGTTGGTCCAACAGTCCGACCCGATTTGTTTTCTATCATAGCCAACTTTCGAATGCACAGATATGTTTCCACGGGGGACATAAGCAAAACACATTTTAGTAGATTCTAGTGATAGAATGCTGCAATTAATTTTATGGAGTTCACAACATGATCGCCCATTACAAACATATCAACTTAATACTGTAACTTATGGCACAGCATCGGCGTCACATCTAGCTACAAGATGCTTGGTAAAATTCACAGATGATAACAAATGTGAATACCCCCGCGCTTCGGAAGTCATAAAAAAGTATTTTGACGTGGATGAATGTCTTACAAGTGCAGAGAGTCTAGAAGATACTGGGAAATTGTTAGCTGAAATCTGTCATCTGTTGAAACTGGGTGGCTTTGAACTAAGAAAGTTTTGTGCCAACCACCCAAAATTATTGGAAAAAATTCCGGAAGAGCATAAAGAGCAGCTTGTTATATTTCATCAATCAGAAGCGATTAAAATGTTAGGATTAATTTGGGATCATCCCTCTGACGCATTAAAATTTAAGTTTGATTTTGATGAGTCCAACAGATTACATGAACGTGTATGCAAGCGAACTGTAGTTGTCGATCTTTTCAGGTTGTTTGATCCGTTAGGACTACTTGGACCCACAATAGTACTTGAAAAGCTTTTCTTGCAAGAACTATGGAAAACAAAGTTAGCTTAGGATGACCAAATTCCCGAAGAGTAAGCCAATAAGTGGGGTTATTACTTGAAAGGATTCTCCATGCTAAAACAACTAAGCATCCCACGATATGTTTCCCGTCCTTGTAGCGATACTGAATTGCATGCATTTTCGGATAGCAGTCTAAATGCGTTTGGATCATGTGTATATATCCGACCGATTGATGACAATGGAAATATTGATTCAGAACTGCTGTGCTCAAAATCGAAAATTGGACCTCTAAAAGCTATATCCATAGCACACTTGGAACTGCAAGGTGCTGTTCTCATGGTGGAGTTGGTAGCAAGGCTTCTGCAACTACACCGACTCTACTACAGTGCTTGGATGGATAGGATCACCTCCCTACACACGGGAAACATACGTTGCAAATAGGGTGGCGAAGATTCAAGCAAACACGGATATACAGCAGTGGAACTACGTAAATGGGACTATTAATCCGGCTGATATAGAATCTAGAGGTGTAGATCTTCAGACGCTTCTCAAAATGCCCGCCTGGTTCAATGGTCCAGACTTTCTTACCAAAACGACAGCTTATGGGAAATAATGCAATATGTTGTTCTAGAAGACATTCCAGAATGTCGTAAGAAGAGGTCCGTGTTAGTAGAGTTAACAACGAAATTCCAATTGAACAAGTCAATTATAGAAATTCTTTCTATTCATTACAAAGAATATTTGCATACCGCTTTTGGTTTCATAATAATTGCAGAAATTTAGAAATGGAGGTCAACTAACAGTGGGAGAACTTCAACACGGAACTGATTTTATTTGGGAATGTGTTCAAAAAAGGGCATTTTCAGACGATTACCGCTCTCTGCAAAGGGGTGCAGCTGTGCATAAAGGCTCCAGCATAGCATCGCTGTCGCCATTTTTCGATAAAAAAAAAACAAAATTAATCAGGGTCGCCGGAAGGTTAAAAAATGCATGAATTGTAGCTGATGCTAAACATCAGGTCTTATTACCGAAAAATAATTGTATAACGAAAGTGCTTCTAACGTATTTGCATCAGACGCATATGCACGCAGCTCCTCGAAGTCTGATTGCAATTTCAAGACAGAAATGTTGGATACCAAGTGTTGGCAGAATAGCGCGACAGATAATTTCAAATTGCATAGAATGCTTTCGAGTAAGTCCAAGGTCTATAGAGCAGATGATGGGAAACTTGTCAGGGGAAAGGGTTACTCCATCTTGTCCATTTTATTACTCTGGAGTCGATTTTTGTGGTCCCGTAAAAACTCACTACAAAGTCAGAGGTAAAATTCCTACAAAGTCATACTTAGCTGTATTTGTATGTTTTTCACATAGAGATAGTGGGAGATCTGTCTGCGGAGGCATTTATTTATGCTTTAAAAAGATTTATTGGCAGAAGATGTTTATGCCATACCATATTTTGTGATCTTAAGGATTTTCTGGGCCAATCGTATCTCTAACGAACACCTCTACGAGAGAACGGGTCAGGAACCAATAGGCACAACCATACAACGGCGGAAGTGGTAGTGGATTGGTCGCACGTTCCGAAGGGGTGACAGCTCCATAGCGAACCATGCTATGCAATGGAACCCTCTTACTCGGGATGGCAGAAGACCTGGCGGTCCGAGGAGAACATGGCGCAGAACAGTCGAGAAGGAGGCACGGCAGTTAGGGAAAAGTTGGGGAGAACTCAGACACATTGCCAGAAACCGTACACGATGGCGCGTAGGCGTAATAGAGGCCCTAGGACCCACAAGGGGATACAGGACATAAATAAATAAAAAAATAAAAATATTTTGTGACAATGCCACCAATTTTATAGGCGCAAAAAACCAACTGATGGACCTACGGAACGCGATCGAATCTGAAAACAACCAGTTAGCTACCAAATCAATGTGCTTGGAAAATGGTATGAATTGTAAATTTATCCCACCTCGCTCCCCGCTCTTTGTGAGGAATTGCTAAAAGTGGTTATACAAATAGAAGCGATTTTAAACTCGCCGCCCCTCACTCCGATGACATCCGACCCCAATGACTTGGAAGCCTTAACGCCTGAACATTTCCTAATTGGAGCGCCACTTACAACTCTGCTTGAACCAGATGTTGTGAACAGCAATATTAATAGTATTACAAAATTCCGTCAACTTCCAACAGCACTTTTGGAAAAGATGGTCATGCGAATATTTACATCTTCTACAACAAAGGATGAAATGGACTCATAAAACCCCCAATCTGGTTCTTGGCGCGATGGTGGTACTTAAGGAAGCAAACGTTCCGCCAACGAAACGGAAACTAGTTCATGTGGAAGAAGTGATAAAGGGTAATGATGAATTAATTCGGGTGGCCACTGTCAGGACCCAGAATGGTACTTTCAAAAGGGCAATACACAACCTGTGCCATCTGCCCATACCAGAAACGATTAATGCAGATAATGTTCCAGGGAACTTGGGATCCGACAGGTGATGCCCTGAAGACATCTGCCAAATGATCGCTCCAAAGCAACGTGTGCCTAAAAACAGAAAGATTGTAAAATCAGTGCTGTCGGTAGTTCTCATAGTATTGTTAAGTGTCCCTTCATCACTGGCACAGGCAGCGGAACGAGTCAAGATAAAACAGTTAGATGACGCAGTTGGCATGTATTTCGAAGACATTGGAAAAATTCAAACTCTTAACAGCCACTGGAATATTTACATATACTACAATCTTACAACATATTTTTTGGAATTACGCGAAACCAAATCTTACCTTCGCCGATTGGAAGAAGTTTGCACGCAAGGGCTCATTCACCAAACATACTGCAAACCAACGATTGACACAGTAACTCATAGACTTACAGCAATAGAACACAAGAAACTTCTTTACACCTACAACATGGGGAGGCAAGAAAGAACTCGGTCACTCAGATCACCGCTGGATATTGTGGGAAAATTGGCAAGTAGTCTTTTTGGAGCTCTTGATCATGATGACGTCAGACATATTGAGGTCCAAATACATAACGCTAGGCAAACCAACAGCATCTGACAGAACTGATTCGAAAACAAAGTTCTATCGCGGAATCTACGTCAAATCTCCTTTAGCGCAGTGTAATTCAAATAAATCAGCAATTTCAAGCTCTAAATGCTTATTTAGCTAAAACTGCAAACGTCATTCAAGAAAAGCATGGGCTAAGTGACCTCAAGTAAGATGTCGCTGCTTTAACTTCATATTTGATTCTGCTGGACGAGCTTTTAGATCTAAATCATGCAAAGACAAATCCGCAAATAATAACACCTCACCAACTTGCCGAACAAATTGTGGTTATAAAGGCACATTTGCCGACTACGTTAACATTGGCGAAGGGATCAACGATGGATTTGTACAAAATGGCATCAGTGAAGGTGCGAATTCTGGAACAGACAGTTGTCTTTGAAATGTGGCTCCCACTTGCCGACACCGCGGAGTTTCAATTGTTCAATTTAATTCCTGTTCCAATTTTTAAACAAACGAACAATTACCTAATTGAAACATCTTCGCCATTTTTTGCAGTTTCACCAACAAGGGATGAATTTTTTCCACTCTCCGAATTGGAACTAAGTTCATGCAAGATTTGATCACATCAACAGTTTCTCTGCAACAAATTACATCCTACTTATACCAAGCAATCCACTGCTAGCAGCTGTGAGGTAGCCCTGCTAAATCACAAAAACAATGCCCTGCACGAGTGCAAGGTAAGACAAATACCAGCTGAAGATTATTGGAAATCACTGAAAAACCTAATCCGTGAATGTTTTCCACGGGATCCCGCATAACAGGTCATCTAATATGCAACGAATTTATGGAGAGCTTATCGGTGGTCGGAAACGGTAAACTGGAATTTATGGAACCTTGTATGCCAACCATGTCCATAAAGGGAGTACTAGAATACAAAAATACTGTCACCATGAGGAATTCATTCATGCCAAAGACGAACATAAATGCATGGGTGATAAAAAAAAGTCGAAACCAAGTACCAGTAACCTACCACAGGTAAATTACATTGACGAAATTGATTTCTTAAAGCTACAAAATAAAATTGACACGGTAATACAGCAGTCGAAGGAGCTGCCCGCAGGAAAAATTAGATGGCATGATTATCATCATTACGGATTGGGCTATCTATTGCTTGCTGGCATGAATGGGGTAGTAGTCGTAAATTGTAAATTTCGTCAACGACGAAAACCTAAGCCAGCACCCCAATCTTCGCGTTTCCAATTAAACGTCTAGTTTAGTCTTTAATTTTTTGTATTGTCTTTTTAAATTTGTTGTTCAGCTTATTAAATTTAGAGGTTAAGAACCCTCTAAAGGGGGAGTATGTGTAATGTAATATATACCGATAGGTGCACAATGCATTTTTCTTTAGTTTCCACATAAGGTTTTGTCTATGCTTGAAAATATAAGTAATTTAATATTAAGTAGGTATATGTGCACCCTTTATCATGTAAGTTCATGTTTTCCGTACACAAGTTGTGTCGACCGTGAGAATCCAAATTTTCTTTCCACGTACCTCAAGTTTCAAGATAACAACTGGCGTAGACAGGTCCGATTCTCACGCCCAGTGATTTGTAGTTCTTATTGTATTGTACTTTGGGTCATTCGATTGTAAAGCACAGTAAAGGTGGGTCAAACCATTAAATAAATCAAAGCATTGTATTTCAAAAGTGTAGTTGTTACCATTAAATATTTAAAAAAAAACCCATCCGTATTTGATAATCCTAATCTCATAGCGTACTTCCTTAGAAGGCAGTGGCCAGAGAGTATTCCTATCGCTGTTCCTAACCATGATCTCCCTAGTTTTATAATCTTCCCAGATTTTCTGCGATCTAACACAGGTTACAAGGCCTTGAACACCCTGTGGCCTTCTAGGTTGGACCATCTTAGGTTAACCGTGTTGATGATTCTATCAAGAATAATTCTCTTAACCACGCACCTTGGTGGCTTAATATTGGGTTGGCCAATAAATTCCCTCTGTTTATCGTTAGTGTTCCCGTTAACTTTGAATTACGCCGTTTGTAAATGTTGCTTGCAGTTTTTTCTTCTTTAAATACACATCGCAGTGCATATGTGAAAGAAAGTTCATCGCGATCGGTTGTGTTTTACACATTTGGTAAACTTTTGAATATGGAGGCAAATAAGGAGTATTTTCGGCATATTATGCTCTTTTATTTTCGGAAAGGAAAAAACGCCGCACAAACACATAAGAAGATTTACGCTGTGTACGGGGATAACTCTGTAAGCGCTTGGACTGTTCGCGAGTGGTTCCAGCGTTTTCGTGATGGTGATTTCACATGTTTTGACTTGCCCCGTTCTGGACGACCGGTTGAGATTGATCGGGACCAAATTAAAGCTCTAGTTAAAAATAATGAACGCTACACAACCATGTACTCGTACATAGCTGATATATTGGATATATCGAAATCAAGCGTAGAAAATCACTTGCGTAAACTGCAATACGTAAACCGATATGATATTTGGCTGGCGCACAACTTGAGTGAACAAATTTATTGGGATGTATCTCCATCAGCGATTCTCTGCAGAAACGCAACGAAAGTGAACCATTTTTAAAACAGATGATAACGGACGATGAAAGGTGGATACTTTACAATAACGCGGAAGGGAAAGATCATGGAGCAAAAGATGTGAGCCACCTTTAGCCATCCCAAAAGCAGGTCTTCACCCTAAGAAGGTTATGCTCTGTATTTGGTGGGATTGGAAGGGAATTGTGTATTATGAGCTTCTTCCGCATAACCAAACCATTGATTCCGATAAATACTGCTCTCAATTGGATAAACTGAAGGATGCGATCACCGAAAAACGACCGGAACTGGCTAACTGGAAGGGCGTGGGCGCCGTGGCGTAAGTGGTTAGTGTGTCGGACCACTACGCATGAGGTTCCAAGTTCGAATCCTACAAAACACCAAAAAGTTTTTTCACGGTCCCACCTCTCGCGAGCGTCTGACAAACATCCGAGAGTATTGTTGTCACGAAAAAGCTTCTCAAATCGCCGTTCGGTTTCGATTCGGCATTAACCTGTAGGTCCCCCCTTCCATTCGTGTGAAAAATATAACGCACACAACATGAGTGGTTGTCAGAAGCTAGGCCCTGGCACTTTAAAGAGCTGTTGCGCCAAATATTTGTTTGTTTTGTTTTGGAAGGGCGTCGTGGTCCATCAAGACATGATTTTGCACCTTCCGATTACCATTTATTCCGGTCCCTGGAGAACTCACTTAATGGAAAAAATTTCGCCTCGCTGAAAGCTTGTAAAATCCACTTGGAGTAATTCTTCGCCAATAAAAATCAAACGTTCTATGAATGGGGCATTATGAAAGATGCCATAAAGTGGTAGAAAATAATGGTGTATATATAACTGATTAAAGTTTTTCCTAACCATAAATATTCAATCTTTCATTCCGCATAAAAAGACAGAGGGAACTTATTGGCCAACCCAATATTTCCAATTACATATGCTGCTATGTAGGAACTCTGCTCCTCTTTTGCCTCGTTGGCTTTTTCGTTGCCCTCTATATCACAGTGTCCGGGTGCCCTACATAATGTGACACGGTTCTGTGTACATTATGCAGGCTGCCTGCGGCAATTCCAGACGTAAGACTCTAACGCCCTTAGCGCAGCCTAATTGTCAGTGTAGATGGCGATATTGTTATCGGATACTGATCCCATCTGAAGTAATTCCACAGCTTTAAGTACAAGTAGAACCTTTGCTAGATATGAAGCTCACGTCCTGGCAACAAATTTAGTCTGCATCCGAAAGAGCCACAAAAACATTCCTATTGCTAAGCAGACTGTTGGCGAACATAGGAGCTCCCACGGCAAGTAAAAGAAGACACCTGATGTCTTTAACGCACTTCATACTCTTGTATGGCAATGGCTCCGAGATTTGGCCTGACGCAATCAAAAAGGAGATATACAGGAAGAAAATGGTCGCAGTGCAATGAATAGGAGCCCTTTAATAACGAATTCATACCGAACGGTGTCGGAGCCAGCAGTCCTAGTAGTCGCAGGAGTGACGCACATTGACCTCCTAGCAGCAGCAAGGAAGTACGTCCACGACAAGAAGACAGAAATAGGCGCGGATACAGCAACTACATAAGCGAGGCAACTCACGAAACAGAAGTGGCAGATCAAATGGAACGCAGAAACGAGGGGAAGGTGGACCTACCAGTTGATCAGAGACGAGACGTTGCTGCATTGCCGGAGCGAGAGCAAGGTGAAATGAGTTATTATATCACCCAGTTTTTTAACGGACATGGTTACTTCAACCGGTATCTGCACAATATGAGAAAAGTAGAGAGCACAGCCTGCTAATACGGAGACTCTTTGGAAGACGATGCATATCACACCTTTCCGCCTGTAACAGGTGTACAGCAGAAACAAATAGCCTGGAGAAGGAGATAGGGAACTTTTCTCCAGAAAATGCCGTTAACAAGATGTTCTCGAGTGTCGACATGTGGAATAAAATATCTTTATTCATTGAGACGGTACTCATATCGAAAAAGATAGAGGAGGAAGTAAACATGCTCTCAGTAAGATTACCAAATTGATACAAGCCTTAATAAATAAAATAAATATTTGGCGCAACACCCCATTAAGTGCCTGGGCCTAGCTTCTCACAACAACTCGTGTTGTGTGCGCTATATTTCTTCACACAAATGGAAGGGACCTACAGTTTTGTACCGTATCCGAAGGGAAGTTTTTCGTGACAACAATACTTTCGAATGTTTGTTAGACGCTCGCGAGAGGTGGGACCATGAAAAAAACTTTTTGGTGTTTTCTGGGATTCGAACATGGAACCTCACGCAAGTGATCCGACACACTAACCACTTGCGCCACGGCGCCCAAAAGCCTTACCGACAAGATATTTTATAAACGTACACCAGGGGAAAAATGTGAAAAAGCTGGTCCTCAAAGGGGAAAGAAAATGACACCAGTCTGAAGTAATGTTAAAGCGGTCGCGGAGTGGATGGTTTCAGATTGAAAAGGCGTTAAAGGTGTTTTTTTTTTGTGAGTAGGAGTCTCACACTACTTTGTTTGTTCTTTATTTTATTACCTCTGTCCACGTTGGAAACAGAGCGTGACTTTTTCTCGTGCGCATTAGCGTTTTTCCACTACCCCCTAGGCAAAAAGAAAAAAAAAACCTCTGCTTGGAACACACTGCATGTGTCCGGAGTGTCCCAAAGCCACTTGTAGGTTAATATATCTCGAGTATATACCTGACTCCGTTCACTCTCTGGCCTTAGAATCATCTGAAAATATCGCAAACTAGTTGTGAAGAGAGACTGTCTTCCTTTGCCGATTCTTTCTGACAGGGTGCATTACTTCGTCTAGTGTGACGAAGTCTAGGGCACCAAGTATACGCTCGATTTATCAGGCATCTCGGAAAATGATTCCCTAAGAATAGAGCTATACCCCACATTATTGGTTTTGATGATACCTATGTTAGTGAGCCAAAACGCAATATTGCCCGCTTGTAATTTTATTCGTAGGTCTAGTGGTAAAAGATGCAGAAAGATCTCGAATGCAGTCGTTTTTTTTTTTTTCCACGCAGTCCTCTTACATATGAAGAGAACATTGTGAGCCTTACGGACTTCTTCGTGTATGTTAAGTTTCCAATTAAGTTTTCTGTCTAGCACTATACCTGGATATCTAGCTTGATACGAAAGGGAGAGTTCCTCCCTTTCTAGCTTTGGCAGTTTGAAAGGTGGTATCTTATATATCCTGCTGAAGAGTACCAACCCTATTTGATCCTGGTTGACGTGAACTCCACAATCTCTAGCCCATTTTCTGAGACAATTAAAAGCTGATTCCTTCATTCGACTTAATGTGTTTAAGAACTTGTCCTGGACGAAGATCACCTCGTACGAGTATCATTCGCGTTTCAATTTCTCTCCAAACTTCATCCAAGACTATTCTTTTACAGCACCTAATTTCAAAGTCATTCGCGTCTGTGTATCAGTTTCGAAAATCGGAGTCTCCAAAGCGAATCCACATCTTGCAGGCTCCTTTGTTCTCCCCAGCCCCCACAATAAGTCGCTTCACTCCTCAAACGTCTCCCGCAGAAGTAAAGAAGTTTGTTGCTCTCTTACCCTCATCGCCCTGTACATGGTCATTATGTAAAATCTCTAATCCTATGCGTTTAATTATCGTTGGTTTACGCATTGGTAAGAGAAGCACTCTATCCTTACATAAAATTTGCAAAGCACTAAGTGGTTCTTCAGTTGATAACTTCTTAACATCAGAAGAATGTATTGTCTCATCAAATCTCGATAGACTTGTAGCCATCTGCGATGTTGCTTGAATGAAGGGAATCTGAACTGATTGGAAGTGATGGTAGTTTCCAGAACATGGTTGAATAACCTATGTCAAGGATTGGTAATTCATCGAATCCCTTGACATCAATTCTAACCCACACACGAATGTCCCTTGGACCCATTAGACTGGTATAAGTATGCATGTATGTGCACTATATACGTATGTATTGTTAATTTTGATAAAAATAAGAGGAATACCTTCGAATTTCAAAACAACACCATTTATCTTTCGGTTACCCCACCGAATTCAATACATCTTAACTTCAACAAACAAGCTAAATCGAGGACAGCCCCTTGAGTCACTAAATTGAAGTTTAAGTAAAAAGAAATATTTGGTCATCCCAGCTTAAACATTTAAAATTAGCAGAAATTCGTTAAAGTGAAATGAAAAATGTATGTTGACATCTGAGAAAATCCAGGTTTTATCAATTTAGATGACATTCTGTCACAGTAAAAAAAACGAATTACATGCTCTAGTTTATACACACAACATAACTATTCATCAAACCTCAGTATGAAATTCTTTAACAAAAACATCACTCTTTCCATAAATAGAAAAATAAAAAGAAAATAAATTAGTGGTCAGAAGTGTTATATAAGAATGTGGCCCAAGTGGAAAAGAGGAAAATAAATACACAACCAACGCACTTTATTCTTGTAGTCATTATTCTTCCGCAATCAACCATATGGTGATTGATAGCGTTCCCTTAGGGACTACCTGCTGAGCGCTAGTTAGCATATATGTAAGCAATGTTTAGTGTTTGATGAATATTAAATGAAAACAACAATGTGATGCTGAGTGATATATTCTTCCATTGGAAACACGCAATGTTGGAACAAAATGTATAAATTTTCTGCCTAAGTACCTGCAATAATCCTTCATATAATCACACAGTGCACTAAGGCGTTTTTTATGATATAGACAACAACTTCCACGCAGAAAAGCACTACCAAGTGAAGAAGGACTAAATATGGGGTTTCGAATTTTGAGACAATGAATTTAGTAATTCGTTTTACAATGGCTAATAAAAAAAATGTCACTTTGATTGCAGCATAGAAAACCACGTAACACCGATGCTGATATTTCCATGATTTCATTTCAAAGAGTACCTACATGCTTATCGGTGCCCCAATAGGATGTATTGGTGTAGCTAATCCAGCCGACTAGTCAAATCAACTTTTTCTACATTCTACCATTTATTGTACACGTTAAACTAATTATAGAGTAAAAGGTTGTTCTAATTATTGATAACCATTAAACCCATGTTTTTCCATCTGCTATTAACCTTGCCAGACAATAGGGAGTTGTACTTTTAACACTTCCACCACATACCTCTCACAAAATGCAACCAATTGACAGAACAGTAGTTGGTCAGTACAAAACCTATTACAAATCTATTGCAAACGAGTGGATGCTGAACAATACAGGAAAACCAATGATAATATAATAATGCAGCAAAATATGTTCAAAGGGTTTGAGGTAACCGGTATATTGACTATCAATGAGAACGTATTCAACGACAACGATTTTACAAGCAGCTACGTCACGGATCGACCGCATCTCGGTGCACGAAATGCTAAATTTAACGAAAAAGCGAAGAAAGGAGACTCTGAACTGCACCAACTACAGAGGTATAAGTCTTCTGAACATCGCATATAAAATCCTGTGTGCCGTATTATGTGAACGCCTAAAACCGATCGTCAACAACCTGATAGGTCCTTATCAGTGCGGCTTCAGGCCGGGAAAGTACACCATTGAACAAATATTCCACAGAATATAAACCTTTTCATCAATTTCAAAGTTGCCTTTGATAGCGCGTAGAGTGACGAGTTATACAGAATCATGCCTAGTCTCGGCAACCCTGCCAAATTTGACCTTTCCTGACACCCAACGGTTCGGTGGTGTTTCTTCGTGAATGTACTCCAGCACGCTTAGCTAGTCTGGAATATCACACAGACGAAAAAGAGCTAGCACGCGAAACGTATCGGGTCCCAAAGAAAAGACTTAGTAAGAAACGGAGAGCCGGTTCATCGCCCGAGGTCGAGCCCATGAAAGAAGAAAATCACAAAGAACCGCAAGAAAAGCAACTTCGAGCGCAATTTCATCGATTCAGTGGTATACTTTCGAAATCAAGTCAGAAAGACCACATCGTGTCGTTGCAAGAAGACTCCACCCCTCATGCACCAAGGAAGAGGTTATGACTGACCTTCAAGCCAAAGGCTTTAAAATTCTTGATGCCGTTAATATCATCAAGAAGGAGAAGCAACAAACGGAAATAGATAAAGACGTCTTGGTAAGGCGTGGACTTCTTTTTATGCTTACCTTCGATAAGTCTGATAATATCGACGATATCTACCGAATTAGAGCTATACTAAATATCGTGGTCAAAATCGAGCCAATGCGTAGAAATTTAAGGATGATTCCGCAGTGCAAACGTTGCCAAGGATTTAACCATACGCAAATGTACTGCAAAAAAGAACCGCGATGTGTGAAATACGCCGGAAATCACCTCTTCCAATTCTGTGGAGTAAATAAACAAACCTCTGCAACATGTGCTAATGGTAAGGGAAAGCATCCGGCAAATTATAGAGGCTGTGAAGTAGCTAAGGAGTTGCAAAAACGAAGAAATGTGCTCCTTAAGCCAAATGCGAAATCTAAGCTGCAAACTAAGCCAAAGCGTAAGAATGCACAGGTGAAACTTGCTAAACTAAAACTGCCGGGTTCAGAGCGCAAAAAGGTGAGGGAAGGAGTGACAACAGAAAAGTCTTCAACCTCTGTTCTTAAAAGAAACGGTACTGAAAAGCTTACATCGAAAAAGCCGCCAGGTAATGCCCCTCGGACAGCAGGAGTGCAGACTTACGCTCAGGCAGCGGCATCCGAAAAACCAAAAAACATTGAAATTTCGACGGACCCTTTCCCTCATGTTTTGTCGGTTATTCTCGAGAAATTTGAAGAACAAAGCAAAATAAATAAAATTATTCTCGATAGGCTGGTTAAGCTTGAAAATAATTCTCAGAAAACGCGTATTTCAACTATTATATGAATAACAAACGAATGTTAAAAATATGTACTTGGAATGCAAACGGACTTTTGCAAAAACTCGACGAATTGGAAATATTCATGCGTGGAAACGATATTGATATTTGCTTGATTTCTGAAACCCACGTAAAACAGGAATCGCATTTAAAAATAAAAAATCATTATGATTACCACGCTTGTCACCCTTCGGGAAAAGGAAGGGGCGGATCATCCTTGTTTATTAAAGACTGCATCGAACAATCCGAAGACTTAAAGATAGAGCTTGAAACTTTGCAACTGTGCACGATTCGAGTTAAAAATAGTCAGCGTACTCTTAAAATCTCATCTATCTACTGTCCACCACGTTCCGCGCTTGAAAAATCTGATTACACTAACTTGTTTGAATCGCTTAAACTTAATTTTATCATCGGCGGCGACTTTAATGCGAAACATACGTTCTGGGGCTCAAGATACAGCTCGAAAAAAAGTAGAATGCTCTATGGGGCAGGTATGGAGTACAGTTGTCATTTCCATTCGACGGGTAAACCGACTTACTGGCCAACTGATACTTCCAAAATACCTGACCTGATCGATTTTTTCGTTGTGAAAGGATTATCTACCAACCACATAAAAGTCAAAGAGAGCTTTGATCTGTCGTCTGATCACTCCCCGGTTATTTTAACAATCAGCGAAAAACTACTCTATAACCTAGAGCCAGCGAGATTAACTGGTCGAACAACTAACTGGGAAGGCTTTAGGAACGAAATTGAAGATAATGTTGAACTAAACGTTCCACTTACGACACCCTATGAACTTGAGGTTGAAGTTGATCGCTTCGTTGAGATCGTACAGCTCGCCTCTTGGAATAATACGCCCAATCCAAGTAAAACGCCCGACAGATACGGTTTACGATATCCTCCGGAAATAAAAGAATTGGTCAACGAAAAAAGAAAAGCGCGTAAAAAATGGCAACAGAGTCGTGCTCCGCAGCATAAAGCACACTTGAATCGTCTGGGCAATTTGTTGAAGAAGACTATTAAGGATTTTAAGAATCGTGCAATAGGCTCTTAGCTTCAAAGTTTAACAGCGAAAAAGATTCCAATTATTCACTTTGGAAAGCTGTAAAAGGCACCAAAAGGCCCAAAGTCCCCGCGCCGCCAATTAGATTAAATCAAAATGAATGGGATAAAGAAAAAGCGGACGGCTTTGCGGCCCACCTGGAAGAAACCTTTAAACCGTACGATGGTCAAGTGGTCTACGACAACCGCAATAGGCTGGATTTACCATGTGACGATTTAACACTCACAAGTACAACGCTAAGGGAACTTAAACATAAGATCGAGAATCTAAAACCTAAGAAATCTCCTGGTTATGATTTGATTACCGGAGAAATTCTCAAAGTTTTACCTAGAAAAGTATTGATTAAGCTTCTCCATATTGTAAATGCTGCACTTAAATTAAAACACGTGCCGGGCCAATGAAAAGTTGCGGAAGTCATAATGGTTTTAAAACCAGGAAAACCGCCAAATGAGGTAAAATCGTATAGACCAATTTCGCTTCTTCCAATCATATCGAAAATTTTCGAGAGGATATTATTACGGCGTCTCCAACCGGTTATAGAAGAAAATAATCTTATCCCTGGCCACCAGTTTGGGTTCAGAAGTAAGCATTCGACGATTGACCAGGTGCATAGAATTACTGACGTAATCGAGAAAGCATTTGAAAAAAAAAAAAGATTTGCTCAAGCGTATTTCTTGACGTCTCGCAAGCCTTTGACAAGGTGTGGCATGATGGCTTGAAATGTAAACTACGACAAGTTCTCCCTGTATGCTTATACGATATTGTTGAATCATATCTCGGGAATTGACTTTTTCGTGTTAGACATGGAGTCGAATACTCCGAGCTCAAAGAAATTGCGGCCGGCGTATTGCAAGGAAGCGTTCTTGGGCCGCTTCTCTATTTGCTATATACTCGTGATATACCGAACGAAGATGGCACTATCCTTGCTACGTTTGCCGATGACACCGCTATCCTAGCAGTAGGTAAAACAATCGAAGAAACGACTGCAAAACTGCAAAACGCATTGAGTAATGTAAATGAATGGACGAGGGACTGGCGGATCGCCCTCAACGAATCTAAATCTGTTCACGTGAATTTCACTTATAAGAAAACTAATAACTTGCCAATTTTTCTAAACTCGGCCCGAATACCTTTTGCAAACGAGGCCAAATACCTGGGAATGACACTCGACGCAAGGCTGAAATGGAATTCGCACGTGAAAATGAAACGTAAACAACTTGAAATCAAATATAGAGAAATGTACTGGTTACTCGGAAAACATTCCCAGCTCAGTACTGAGAACAAACTGCTTTTATACAAGCAAGTGCTAAATATACGGTATACAACTTTGGGGTTGTACCAAGAAAACAAATGGAAATATTTTACAAGCTTTTCAAAATAAAGTGCTAAGAGAAATTGTCCAAGCACCGTGGTATAGTAGAAACGACGATATCCGCAGGGATCTCGGAATTCCGACAATCGAAACTAGAAGCTTCGCGAGAAAGCATAGAAACCGACTAATCGGACATGTTAACAATGCAGTCCTACAAATTTTGGGTGAGAGCAATTTATTGCGCCGACTACAAAGAACGAAACCTTTCGACTTAGCGAGATAATGATTAACCGCGTTTAGATTGCGGAATATGCAGGATCTTTCAGTGGAAAGTAACCTGACAAACGTTTTTATTTCGTGATAGAAAAATTGCTTGATAAGTTTATACTTAGTTGCGATATCTAACAAATTTATATCGAAGGGTGGTGTTTTTTTAGTCAGTAAGAATCTGACACTACGCGCTTGCTATTCTCATAGTGTCTATGGAAGATTTTTCACCTAACCTCGAAAAAAAAAAACGAAAAAGTGAAGAAAGGAGACTCTGAACTGTGCCACCTACAGAGGTAAAAGTCTTCTCAACATCGCATACAAAATCCTGTGTGCCTTATTATGTGAAAGCCTAAAACCGATCATTGAAAACCTGATAGGTCCTTATCAGTGCGGTTTCAGGCCGGAAAAGTACACCATTGAACAAATATTCTACAGAATATAAACCTATTCATCAATTTCAAAGTTGCCTTTGATAGCGCGTATAGAGACGAATTATACGGAGTCATGCCTAGTCTCGGCATCCCTGCTCGCTACTCCACCAAAGTCGGAAAGAACACCATTGAACATTTCGATGTCAGGATAGGTCTTAGACATTCGCCATCTATGCAGATGGGACCAAAGACCACTCAGGACATCCTCATCTGATTTTGACAGAGTCCATGCATCTGCGCCATAGAGCACGACTAGGATGATTAGTGTCTTATACAGAGATAGCTTAGAGATAGGGCTTAGTTACTCCATTGCCTTCTTAGCCTATAAAAACAGCGATTGACAAGAGTAATTCTTCGATTGGTTCTTCCACTGGTGTCATTTGTGACTTGTAAAAGTATGTACCTCTGATATTAGCCTGTGAGTTTCGTACAATTCTTTCAAGTATGTAAAATAGATCGCATGATAGCGCGTCATCTTGTCTAAGACCTTTTCTGACATCCAACTCTTCGGTGGTATTTCTTCCAACTTTGATGGAACAGCGAGAGTTCTCCATCGGCACTCTGCCGATGTCAAGCTTGGCAGGGATGCCGAGACTAAACATGGTTCTGTTTATTCTCGTATCTATACACGCTATCATTGGCAACTTTAAAATTGATGAAAAGATGATGTGTATTGATTTTATACTCATGGGTTCTTTCCAAGATCTGCCGTAGTGTGAATGTTAAGTCAATGGTTATACTGCACTGTTAAAGGTCTATCTGGTTGTTGACGATCGGTTTTAGGCGTTCACATAATACGGCAGACAGGATTTTATATGCGATGGCGCAGTTCTTCAGGATCGGGCAAACGATGCTGGGGTTCCATTCATCGGGCATACTTTCGTTCGACTAGATTTAACAGATCAGCTGGTGCATGCTCCTCACCAACTTCCTTCCATATCCTCCGCACCGACTGCGATTCTACTACTATATTGCCATTTTCGTCCATGCAGGCTTCTGTTTTGTCTTTTAAACCCTGGTATGTTCTTTTACCTTTTAGTAAAATTTTCGAACATCATTCCTGTAATAAAGTCTCACAATCTCGTCAATCGAGCGCTTCTCGTGTTCCTTTTACTTCTTTCTGAGCAAGTGGATGTTCCTCTTCTCTCCTCCGCTCGTATAGCTCGCGAGCAGTTCTTGTCCTTCTATGCAGTGCCGCTTTGTACGCCTCTTGTTTTGATGGATGTACTTGCCGGCATTCCTCATCAAACCAGTGGTTTAGTTGTGGTGCCCAATAGAAACCCAGTACATCAGAGGCGACATCTCTGATGGCTTGTTGACAATGCCACTTGTCTTTCGCGTTTGCTGCTGGTGGCATAGGACTTTGATTGGGATTAAAGGAGACCCATTCGTCAAAGGCTCTGGTGGTCTCTTGCGATTTTAGCCGTCCGACGCCAATCGTATTTCGTTGATTTCGCTCCGTTCTGAATAGATACAAAAACGTTTCGTCCAGCCGCAAAGTCGACTTGCCTGAATCCGTTGTCAGATGTCGTGTCGTACAGAGTATACTCTCCGACCACGCCACAAAACACGTCATCTCTTCCAAGCGTTGCGTTCAAATCAGCTAAGACATTTTGAACGTCGTGGCTAAGGCACTCCTCATACGTCTTGTCCAAAAGCTGGTAGAAGTCATCCTTCGTCGCGTCGTCCATCTTCGCGTGAGCGGCATGAGTGCATATTAGGCTAATGTTGGTGAATTTAGCCTTGACACGGACAGTCATGGGCCTCCGCAAGTTGTTGGGCTGCACGTGGTTTCTAGAGGGATCTAACATTTGGCTGCCATTCGCCCAATAAGGGCTCCTCCGCCACCATCCCAATTCCAAGGTCCAAGGACTAACCTTGGGAATTCCTTACCGACCTGTAATCGGAATATGTCAAAGCAGCTTGCGCAAGGTGTTCACTACGTTCAACCTAACTGGAACTGTAAACGCCACAGTTGACTCCATATAGGGAACTCCTCTGCTGCCGTCTGAAACAAGAAGTACTCTACTCTAGTGAGAGAGCACTCTTCCCCCCTCTCTCATCTGCTGCCGTCAAAGATCCTCCAAACGAGGTCGGTTATCATTTCTTGAACCAAGATACTAGGCACCCAGCGGTCACCATGTGGACGCCGAGAGTAGGAGTTGGTAGTCCTCAGCTAAGTGAAAACGCTTGTGTTTTCATATAATCGCATGCACTGCCGTTTGACCACATTATAGTATTTTATGTACGTTAATATATTATAACTTATATATACTATATTTCTCTCCGTGCACTAACTCTTACTTTGCTTTACATGGTCGTCTATTGGCACCGGAGCTTTGCCGCTCATTCCCCAACAAATGCCAGCCATCAATGAATCTGAACTTCTTACTATGTTGAGGTTGCTGTACGTGTCATACTAAGTAAAGTATTTAAAGGTGATGATTAGACACGTTTAACTTGACACATATTACTGAATTTTAATGAACCATCCCTGTCAATCAAATGTACATACATATGTAAGACAAACGACTTATAAAAATAAATTTCTTCAAAGTTGAGAAATCGCCTTCTGAACGGAAGTGATAGTGTGTATTTTGTCCAAACCGTAAAGAAAGAATTTTGAACGGACCATTTAAACTTTAACCGTCTTAAGTTTGTTTGCGTTAACAGTAACCGATAAAGTTTCAAACATTGATAGAGGTTATAGCCATCACAATGACATTGATTTCATGCGCCCCTAAACGCTGGGGGGAAAAAGAGGAAATAATCAAAATGCTTTTTTTATCTTCGGCAGCAGCTATATAAATCGATATGGATTTTGATCTTTATGCCTTTATGTATTGCGCTGTAAATCAAGATAGTCCTCGCAAAGCGGACCGAAGGGTATAAAAATTGCTACTTCTACCATTGACAATTTGCCTTTAAAGTTCTTATTGCATAGATAACTACCAACACAAACATTAAACTCAAACATAAATCCAAGTATTTTTGATTTTATAACTTTTACATTTTAATACCAATAATGATGATTTTACGCATCTTTAAATGAATCATTAACTCGTCATCCGTCTATAGGTAGATTGATTGTATAAACATGCATATGTAGTTCTACCGAAGAAATTGCAATTTCTATAGATGTTTAATATTTTAGTAAATGAATTTATAATTGTATCTAAACATTAGACATGATTGATAAGGTGCATCATATGCATTTCTTACTGCCTGTTATCACTATTCTAATCTTTGGATTTCCTTTGTTAAGAAGAATTGCGTGGGCCACGTCTAAATGGAACCCAAAATCGCAGTACAAACTAAGAATTTGGAATAAGTAAAAAGGTAGAACAGCAATGAATCCGTACTTTCATGGCGATAAAGCTTCATGGTTGTGATAAAATAGGCGAATCGTTACATCTTTACTTTTTGATAACATTTCCGACATTAAAATAAAAGGCTGTTCTTCTCCTTTGATTTTCCTAAAAAAGGATATTAAAAATTATATTAAAAGATGGAGATGGAAGTACGCTGTATACACGCACAACATAAATTGCTTTCTTCTAAAATAAAAAGTAAATACAACTTCTGAAAAATGAGAGTACTTCAGTTTTGATGAATAAGCTATTTTTCTTCCAGAGGTATACAATAAATATAAAAATTACTGTACACATATGCTTATGCCTTAAAGTGCATACAGGGTGAATCAGGCCGAAATTTCAAAGTCAAATCTAGAGACGAGTATAAATAAGAAGTACAAGTAGGTATTTTACTTCGAGGTACCCTGGTTCTGTATCATATACTTATATTCACATACGAGTATTATATTTTCACAAAGTTTATTTAAAATCTGTACTTTTATTTAAACTTTGATGCAGCTGCATCACATTTTTGAACTACTCTCTGGGTCACTGCAATGGGTTTGTATCTGACATATAAAGATGTCTTGATCCTCCCGATGAAATCTTAGTGAAAGGGTTCCAAGTCTTCTTTGCATAACCTAAGGCTAATGTAAACGATTGCATCAGTAGTTTCATTTAGTAGGATTTATTTACAAAGTTTGTTTTGAAACTTTCTATATTCAGATCCGTACGTGTTGCTAATCCAGAATGAAGCAAAGTGAATAAACCAAAAGAGACGTGATGAACATTAGCTTCTCTAAATGTTCAAAAAAACACCATGAGAGATCAAGGATATTGAGAACTTATACTCCAAAGAACAATGTGCAGAATTTTAACCAAAAGTTAAAGTGAACGTGTCAAAAAAGAAAAATTCGCACAGAAACCTGTAGATATGAAGAAGGAAACGTCATAGTAAAATCACAGTCGGTGCTGAAAGTACCTCTGCAGACTATACAGCGGCGATGAAAGCCAACATTCCGCTATCAGGCATAATGAACGATTCAACATAGACGATCACATCTTCACACTTTGACAGATCCTGGAAAAAACCCAAGAAGTTCAAATCAATATTTGCTATATATTTATCGATTTCAAGACCGCCTACGATAGCATCTATAGAGATGAGTTTTATAGAGTCATGTCTAGTTTTATCATCCCTGCTAAACTTGTCCGCCTGTGCAGGATGACGATGGAGAACGCTCACGGCTCTATGTGACTTCTTTAATATTGCACTTAAACGGATTGTGCGGAACTCATAAGCCAACATCAGAAGCACAATCTATCAAAAGTCTGTTCAACTGCTAAGATATTGACATATTGGAAGAACTCAGCGGGCTGTCACCGGTGTGCTTACAAGTATTGAAATAGAAGCGGCCAAAGTGGATTTAGCGGTAAACGAGGGCAGTACCAACTACATGCTGTCAACACCGAAGAAGTGGACAGAACGTCGCAGTGGGCAGCTACAATTTCAAGGCAATAAGAGGCTTTGTCTACCTTGACTCTGCTATTCATTTTGAAAAAGTCTGTTCGTTACGGTAGTTATGAATTTAAAACGCACTTGCATTACGATGCATTTCGATTATCCGGCAGCAGCTCGGGAACGAAGAACTGTTGGAGTTGAAAAACAAAATCACAACGAAAGATTCCGACATAGAAACATAAATTCGCGGATGCAACAACTTGCTAAGCGAGACCGCTGAGGCAATGATGTTTTTACAACAGCTGGTGGATGATCTGCCTGCGTTGACAGTAATTGGCGTGTTTTGGTGAGACGTTGCCGCTTCTCAGTAAAGTAAGATTTAGCACGGAGTACAACAACAACAAAATTACTGGCAACCACTTTATCCTTTTTCTCCAGTCAAAACTGGGTTTGGATGTTTAGTTTGCGCTACTCAATTTTAGAGGCCGCTGAAATGAGCTTTTTCATTCAATTTTATTCAAGTTCAATAGTTCAGTAGTATTTCACAAATTTAAGCACGAATTTTCATACTTTTGAATTCAATCACTAAACAAACAATAAAAGAAGTTTTAAACTAGATTGACTGGGGATCGTTTTGTGGAGAAGCTTTCACTTTGCTTTGCATAATTCTCACCAAAACACGCTACGTGTCAGATGGTTCAAGTGCATCTAATGGAGGTAACACAAGTCGAACTAATATCAGGGATTTCATAGAGAAAAATTAACATTTTTAATTGTAGTATCGTCTGTCTATCCAGTGTAAATGTAGCTTTCAGTAATAATGTAGAATCAGTAAAGTATAGGAAATTATCGTATAATGCAACAGGGTTAGGTAATAAGTATAGCGATTTCTTCAGTTCGTTTTTGTACGAAACATTTGTAACTGTGAATAATTTTAATCTTTATGAAAACAAAATGGTTAATAACGAATTCATATGGATACCAGCGACTAGATAGATAGATAGATAGATAAGATTTTATTTATTCATATAATTTTTTTATAATACAGTACAAAATCAAAATCAAAATTTAGCATGGCTTTGCCGTCTGCCTGGTTGATTTATTAATATTCACAAGTAAAAATAAATAGTAATTTTAACTTCTATAGTAAACTTCACAAAATAAAGGGAATAGATTGTTAAAAGCTTTCGTTTATAATTTTCTGTCGATATGTTAGAGCAATTTTGCAATACCGGTAAAGTGTGCTTACATCCGCTTCATTAAGGAGGGAAAGCACTTGCATCTCCGTCAAGACGTCATATCCAAATACATGCCTTCTTGTTTCTCGTAGGATTGGGCATCTTCCCATAAAATGGAATACATCTTCTCTCTCCACTAAGTTACACATGTTGCATAAAATAGGCAAGTTCTCCCTGTGGGGTACGTAGTTCAGGTTCAGGAGTTCACCACGCAGTCTCAGTATCATAGTTATTTCTTCTATCTTGTAATTATCATGGAAATAATTGTTACTCTGCAAGTTATGGTTGAGCTTACTGTAGATTGCCCTATGTACTGATCCAGTTGCCTCTTCAGCATATCTCGCTCTAGCCTGCTCGTCTAACTTTATAATGAGCTGGTACAATTTGGTGTCCCAGTTTTGCATGTTGTCCTCTCTCAGTTCGATCCCACATCCATCAGCCAGATCCAGCCATTCCCTGTACCAACCAGTTTTTGTTTGCACAGCATTCAGAACTACTTTTCTTGGGAGACGGTGGGCTGGCATATTAAGAGCTTTTAGTATATAATCTACCTGTAGCTTGAATGTCTTAATAAATAAAGGCGATAAGCCTGTTTCGAGCATAAGCATGTAGTTAGGTGTATTCGGTGGAAGGCGGAATATTCTTTTCACATAAAATCTTAATAGCTTCTCCACCGTTTCGTACTGCTTTCCGCCCCATACTTGCGCCGCATAGAACAGGATCGACTCGGACACCGCTTCAAAAACCCTGAATTTGCTGCTATGATTAATATATTTGCTGTTGAAACAATTTTTCCAAGCTACATTGATGCCCGTTTTAGATTTTATTAATTTTTCCTTGAGATGCCGTTCCATGCTCATATTTTTAGTTATGTAAACCCCGAGATACTTGTACTCCTTAACAATTTCGATTGCTCCCTCATCAAAGTGCCACTTTTCGTTGGAACAATTTCGGCCACCACCTTCCTTGAAAATCATAATTTTGGACTTGCTAAGGTTGACCACTAGCTTCCATAATTTGGTGTACTCATGCAAACGATTGATCATGAGTTGTAAGGAATCCGGGGAGTATGCCAACAGAACAACATCGTCCGCAAACAAAAGGGCTTTGACGAGCACACCCGCGTATTCCACACCTCCTGGTAAACAGTCAGTCAGGTCATGAATAAACAGAGCAAATAAATTTGGGCTCAGCGCACATCCCTGTCGTACTCCTGAATGCGTTTGGAACCATGCCGATAGAACATCTCCATCCCAAACCGCAGCTTTCGTATCAGCATATAGATTTCCTATTAGCCTTCCAAATTTCAGTGACATTCCCAAAGAGTAGAGCTTATATAATAGGGCAGTTCTGTCCACCGAGTCGAAGGCTGCCTTAAAATCAATAAAGAAGGCGTAGAGCTTCTTGCCTTGCGAAAGAAATGACTTGCAATGCTGCTTAGTACAAATATATGGTCGACTGTAGAGTACCCTGATCTAAAACCCGCCTGGAACTCATTCAGTAGGTTATTGGCTCCTATCCACGCATTTAATCGTTTTTGAAGTACCAGCGACTAGAATTCACACAAAAGCCAGAGCGAGTGGTTGGTGTTATTTTGGTTTTAAAAAGGAATTCAAAGGCATCAGGCGTGAATTCAGGATCTTAGATAGGACTTACTACCTAAACCTTAAATTTAACAATGACCATTTCTGGATCATAAGAACGTATATATGTAAATTACAATCATTGGGAAGATCACTTTCTGAGACTGAAAGAGTTAATAGCGTGTAGCAGAAATCAAAACATAATACTTTTGGATGATATTAACGCATGAATCGGCAAAGAAGCAGGAAGCGAAAACATCTCCGCGGGTATAAATCGGAACTCCAATGATACAGTTTGTAATGCGAGAGGCACTTAATTGCTCGAAATGTGTAACTCCTTCGGACTAAGAATATTAAACGGAACAAGTGCATCAGATGAAGAAGGGAACTCTACTTTTTTGGCACATCAAGGGTCTTCGGTTATTGATTTAAGTCTAGTGGGGGAAGTTGCAACCCTTATGTAACCGATCTCGAGATTGCACGTGTTCTATATTCTGAAACTTGCCAAATACGGCGTTTGAACTATTGAGCAATGAAAGTGAAAGAATAACGAATAGAGGGCTGCTTTCTAAATTGATTTGGAATGGTGAATTTCACTCTTCCTTCATTAGGGCAGGTCCATTTAAGTTGTGATCAATCGGGTGTCTTCCAAAATTTTTTGTTCTGCAAACGGCAGCACCTTAATAGCAGCCTGCCAATGAATACGATCCCTACGTACTCAAGAACAAATCCAGTCGTTAAATGATGATGTAGAATATTTCTCTTGTACCACAGCTGTACGTAAATGCCAAATGCTCTTGTATTTTCTTTGTGTCATAGTTAGGACTAGTGTATGATGACACGACCACATTTCCAAAATTGTAATCCGGAGGATGATTGTTTTAGAATTTGTAAAAATGTTGAGTTATCAAACATGTATGGTATATAATATGTGTATGTACGATACAATTTGATCAAGCCATGTTATTCATTTTTGTTTAGGATTATTGATAGAAAGATCAACGGACCAATCGTGGGCTGCGCACGTAACCTTACACTTTTTGGAATAAATGCCGATTAGTGTGATGTTTATAAGATATACATATGTATAGGTATACTATACATATGTGTAAAAAAAACCTCATATTAATCAAGAAACAAGAATGGAATGAATTTGCTGAATAAGAAATATTATTATCATTATTATTATTATTATTATAACTTCTTTATTTAAAAATAATAAAAAGCTTACAATTAAAAAAAAAAAACTATTAGCAAAAGAAAAGTTTCATGGCGCATATTGAAATCATCACATTTTCCTCAACACCACACGGCTATGCAAATGCTACTCGTGATGATAACAAAAAGTCATATGTTACATATCATTAGGCACACAATTGCAACTAGAGCAAGTCAGAATAACCATTATTAGCTCAGCTGGTAGAGCGTTGGTGGCTAAAACTATAACGACCGCACGTTCGTCTCCTGCTTCTGAAGAAAATATTGTCTTCCTTGTGCAATTTTCAAACACTTCTTCGAACATCTTTTCGCGCACTCAAGGGGTTATAAATACCCTTAACACGTTTGCATACAGTGTGGGCGATGCAAAGGATAGATAGAAAGAGAGAGAAGGATTTGGTGTAGTGGTTTGAAGCTCGGTTGTTTATGCTTCAGAGAAACTCCGGGGATGGCGTTCAGATAACTAGGGAAATTTTTGCTTTTGCTTCTGATTCACAGTATTTTTTCGCGGCTACCAACGTCAAAGGCATATCAATCATACAACAGAGAGAACAATTTTTCCAGTCATATATCCGAGCTACTGCCAGTATTATGCCTTTGCAGTAGTGTTCACACAAACTTTCGCCATTGATCGGACTGACTTTATATATTTTATGAGAAATAAATAAATGCTTGCTGACATCAGGATTTGAACCAGGAACCATTAGCGTGGCAATTGACGACGTTACCACTACAGCATTGTCACTAGTGATAGGCATAATCGAATACTTTAAAGAATCGAGACATTAGTACTCGAGTGATCCGTATAATCGAATGATCATTCGAGATATTAGTGCTATTTCAAGACATCGTCTAAAATCCTTCGAATTACTCGCTATACCTACTTCCTACGAAGCAGCGAGAACCAAGAACGAACGCAAAGAGTAAACACCTCGAAAGAGTAAATATCTCGAGACATCGTCTAAAATCATTCGAATGATCTACTATGTATACCTACTTCATACGAAACAGCGATAACCAAGAACGAGCGCAAAGGATAAACATCTCGAAAGGATAAATTGTATCGCGAGACATCGTCCAAAATCCTTCAAATGATCTACTATGTATACATTCTTCCTACGAAGCAGCGAGAACCAAGAACTTTTCACATGCTTAACCGGACAGACCCTTTGGAAGTAATTTTTTTAAAACGTTCATTCTCCAACCAATTAAGTAATCAACCAAGTAAATTCGATTTTTGGGACATTTCGAAACTCCTTAGTAGCCCCGAAGGAATGTCCTTAGGTTCACACGTCTCTGGGTGTTAATTTATTTTTAATTAGGCCTAAAGATCTTTTTTTGGTATTAATTCTTTGCACGACGAAAATAGGAAATGAAGTAACTTTTTTGGAGCAGTGGTTTGTCATTACTCCGGGTGTCGATTCTTAGCTTCCTTTTAAATAAGTACGAGTACTTGCTGGTTTATTCTAGGTGCAGTGCGTTGGAATTGAATGTGGTCTTTCAAAACCTTCATGAATGCATCCTGGTTCCGAAAACCGACTGCTACCGGATACTGCCATGGAAGATGCTCTGAAGAAGAAGGAGATTAATCCCGGAAAATACAACACTTAGACGTCCCACCAGACAGAGTCAAAGGGAACACTCTTTCCACGTTCACCTGGAAACCGCGTAAACATCTCTCTACCATTTTATTTATTATTTTTATTCTTATTTTTAAAGAATGAACAAATTTTGCAACTCACGGGAAACATAAAAGACAAATCAACAGACATCTGCAGACATCTTGGGTACCCGTGCAGGGACAGGTAAAGGATATCACTGCAGCGCCCCCCAACAATTAGCGCTTGTCGTAAAAGACGACTAAGGGGACAAATCAGATCTAGGCAATATAAGACCCAAGTGAGCCTAGCGACACATATACTACCTTAAAAACCCTCGCACAAGCGTGCATGCGAGTCCGTGGGTTGACACGACTGGAGATCATCGGTGTCATAGAAGAAAGATCAAACAAACAATACAAACAAAACGTGTCAAACAACAAACACCATCACAATATGGTAACATTGCAAAACTGTATCATTATGGTAATACTTGCAAAAAGGAAAGGCACTACCCCGCCAGGTACTACCACTGCTGTGCATGGTACTGATCCTGGACCGAGCAGAAATGTTCGGGTCAGAGCTATACGGATTCCGGGGGCTAGCAAAATAATGAAACTGTTTGGCAGAAACTTGAGGGTCGCGAGTTGGAACGTTGGAAGTATGACCGGTGGAAGTTACGAGCTGAAAGAGATGATGAATAGATGGCGGGTGGATATCTTGCGTGTCCAAGAGACGAAATGAAAAAACACTGGAAATCGGGGGCGTTTCTTGGACATTAGGACAAAAGATTACAAGACGTTCTACTACGGAATGGAAAAGGCTAAGAATGGAATCGGTATCATCCTTGTGGCAGAGCTACTTGGTAACGTCTTGATGATGATGATGTCTCTCGAACTAGTAATACAAGGAGAGGTGTGGAATATTGTCAGTGCATATGCTCCTCAAAATGGGTGCAATCAGAGAGATAAAGATGCATTTTTGGGTAGATTTCCACAATCTCCTTAAGAACATCCCAAAGGAAGAGTTTCTGTTTGTTGGAGGAGATTTGAATGGACATGTCGGAAGTCAAACGAAGACTATGAAGACTGCCATGAAGGACTAGGATATGGCACCAGGAACCGTCCGAACATCCTAAGCATGTGCAAATCACACGGTCTTATCGTGTTAAATACCATGTTCATCAAACAAAGCCAACACCTGCTCACTTACAGCAGTGGTGGAGATGAAACTCAGATTGAATACCATTTGATAGCCAGTTTCATGAAGCCTCGGGTAAAAGATTGCGAAGTGATCCTGGGAGAGGCAATCGCTCGGCAACACCGTCTCCTGCTAACAGAAATTTTTATGAAAACACCGAAGAAAAGCAAACAAACAAGGGTCTCTGAGAAAATCAAGTGGTACAATCTGGACAAAGAAAAAGGCGAGGCTTTTGTTTTCGGAATGAAAAATCACCTCTCTCACACCATCAACGGACCTGAGGATGAAAAGTGCAGAGCACAAAATATGTGGGATTCCCTACAGCGAACTTGCTTAAAGAAGGCCAAATCACTGCTAGGAGCTTCAAAAGGCCACCATCAACACGCCAAAGAAACATGGTGGTGGAGTGATGAAGCTAAGAAGGTGATAAATGAGAAGAAAGTGGCTTTCAAAGCTTGGTCAAAGCGCCCCTCTAATAATAGTGACGAAAAAGCTCGCCTCGAAATGGAATACAGATGTTGCAAGATAAAAGCGAAGAAGAAGTGCGCCCAGCTTCAAGCAGAGAGTACGGGGGGCGTGTATCGGGAGCTGGAGAAAATATCTTCCCCGGTTGCTGATGCAAACCAGGCTATCCAGGAGCTGCGAAGACACAATATGAACAAGAGCGCAACCATCGTCAAAATAGCCGCCCAAAGAAGGAGGAATGCTCAGGAGATTCGTTCGCCAAAGTTCATTAATATTGCTCATGGCCAGCTTCTTGTGGATGACAACAAAATTCTGCAGAGGTGGCGGCAGTATTGTGAAGAACTTTTAAAAGAACAGTTTCCCCGGCTATACTTTCCAACAGCTACCCGTAACTGTGAAGAAATAGCCGACATCACAGTCGAAGAAAAACATTATTACAGTCCAAAAAACGAAAAGCGGTTGGGCCAGACGAGATGCCCTCTGAGTTCTGGAAAAAGATGGGAGACATCGGGGTCAGATGGCTCAGAATTCTCATCTCCAAATTTGTGAGAGAAAGGAGCAAAGACAAGAGTAAGATGCCCCGCTGGAGTAACCGAAGAGTTTCCAATCAAAGTCGGGGTGCACCAGGGAAGCGTTTTAAGTCCTTTGTTGTTTATTACAGTCCTTGATTATCTGCTTGAAGGTAAAGTGACGGACCCTAATGTACATCAGTTATTCTTTGCTGACGATGGAGCCATCATAAGTGAGGATCATACATCCCTGCAACGAGCACTTGATGTGTGGGTGGACGCTTTGGAGTGAAATGGGTATCGCATGAGTTCAAAAAAGACAGCATCTTTCCTGTCGAAACACCGAAAAGCTCCTCGAGATACTGGAAGAAATATTTAGCAAGAACATTTTTCCTGGAGAGTTGAAGACCCGGACAGTGGCGCAGGATGTGGGTAGTGTCCCTAAAAACTCCCTCATCATCACAGCCTCTACGGAGTTTTTCCTCCGTCAGGCGTAACTTCTTCAAGTGGTACCGCAGAGTGTTTTGTCCGTGATGATGCCCACGAGGGTGGAAAGGGATTTCCTGTCTTTCCGAGTAATTTTCTCGGTAGCTGCTTTGTCGAAGGACGGCCATAGCTTTCTAGTGGTAGCACAAGTTTCCATGGAGGCCCATCTTGTGTTCGCCTCTTTAATGGTTTTATTTCCTGTAACGAGCTTGAGTGTGCAAGGCGGGATACATACAGAGGGGTCAACTTGTTCTAGTCAGGCTGCTGAGCCGATTCTTGTTAGCTCGTCGGCTTTCTTATTGCCTGTGATACAGAAACGAAGTAAGAGATTGAGTTTGAATAGTTTTTTTTTGCCGGTTTTCACTAGGCCTCAATGGGTAAGGGATTACTTTTTCCCCTAGGGTTATCACAATGGGTCAACGCTGACTTGAATATGGCAGAGAGCGTCTCTCCCTGCAATCCCACATACTTAACCTAACTAACCTAAGGTCTTGTGAAGTCTTGTAGTCTATAATAGGTACATGGCCTACATATTTCTGTAGGATCGTTGGATGACCCAACGCCTCAAGCCCAGCTATTGGTGTTGTTCTCATTGCACTGGTGATGCCGATGCAAGCTGGTCTTTATACGTTCGTGATGGCCATTAGTTTGGTGGTCTTGTTTATGCCCTGCTACCATAAGAGGCTGCCATAATTCAGTATAGGTCATACTATAGCCGTGTACATCCACAGTATGATTTTGGGAGAGGGTCCCCAGCGTGCCCTACATATTCTGCTGTACGAGTAAATGACCATTGGAGTTTTTTTGTGATTTGCGTCCAATTGAGTTTCTTATCGATCAGAGTTAGTTACCTACCAAACGCATTTACTTTATTGCAGGTGAAACTACTAGATAAGGAATAACGTAGTTATAGTAAGAAAAGATAAAGAGATATGTTTTCAGCTAGTAAGAATCTCAGTGGATTCTCAAGATTCTTGCTACCTTCGAAAATAGAAGTCATAAAAAAATGAATTATTATACGCATGGAATAAAACATAAATAAAATATTCCGTTAAGTTTTCGTTTTAATATAAAGTTTTATACCGAACACGCTAAAAATGAGAATTATTTAAGCAGCTTTATTAGTATAGCCTTCAGCTATGTATGAAGAAAATTGTTTAAGAATCATTTGTTGGTAGACTTGTGACTGCATTTTTATTGAAATAATTTACATCAGATGGACATTGAGGTCAAACTATAAATTATTTATTATGAAAATAAGTAAGTAATTAGCCGATGAGCGCTTGATGCGAATAACAACGTAGCATCTGCGTGAAAAACTTTTAACTGGACGCTGATTTAAAGTCTGTGGGATGCTGTGTATATTTCGATGCCTCTCACATTTTAACAGGTCAAATTGATTTGAAAGTTGTTTTGGACGAATGCTCTTCTTAACGTCATTGCAGCCATTCTTGGTTTGTGCAATCTAAGTGCTGGGCAATGAGAGGTTACATTTTCATACAAGACGCGTGTTGGTCATCTCTACACCTCAATACAGCAGACCAGTCAATATAACATCTTTTTATTTATTCAGAATGTATGTACATATGTACATACGAGTATGTGTAAAGGAATGGAAAACTGAATCAAATTAATCTGCTCGGAGTAACAACCTTTAGAGTCTACAGTGTAGTACTTGTTGGTTCATTAAAATTGTCTTGAATAAACATGTATGCAACTCACCTGCAGTTGTATGTGACAAAGCTATCGGTTTAAAGAGCAATGTTTATGAAGTCATTACTCATTTGGTTAAAATTGTGCGCAAAAAAAAACGTGACTTGTTACTTTGTGAATTTACTAAAATATGTGCATTGCATATTTACATACATACTATATATGCCACAGTGAATGACCGAAATTGTTGACAACTACTGGTGAATGTTCGAAAGTAGTAAACGTTTGTTGTCAGACGTGTCTTATCACCGTAACATATCGTGCATGGTTACAATGAAAAATTAAGATTTAGGCTCCATTAGTAACAGCTACCGACAATAAAAAGCACAACTGCTATACTCACTAAAGCACGATCCACAATCCAACAACTAACGAGTACATATGGTCACATTAATAGAGGATTTAAATGCTTATTATAACTAGGGATGCCAGATTTGCGATATTTTTTTACAATTTGGGGAATTTTCAGTTAAATGCAGTTAATGCGGAAATTATGCTGTGAAATGAGTAAAAAGCATTCCTGACGAGATTGAAATGTAATATTGAGAAATATTTTAACATCTAAATTGCAGTGCAAGGACTCAACATTTTCACAAGGTGGCCTTATATCATAAGACCGGTTAAACATCAGTTCAGCAGTTTTAACCCTCATTTCTTTACTTGAACATTTTTTGTTGTTTTTGCGAAAATTGTTTGTAGGAATTTTAAGATGTTGATCAATTTGATTTTGAATAATCTTATTTAAACTTATCGGTGGCCAAGTGCATGCGATTACATGAAAACACAACAGTTTTCACTTAGTCTTCCCCTACCAACGAACAAAAAGCCTCGGATATGGATGATATTACTGTTGTCGGCCCTTGAAAACGTAAAAAGAACAACGAACTACGCGTCTGCATGTGGAATGTTAGGTCCCTCTACAAACCACGTACCGCCGAACAACTTGCGGAGGCGCTAGACTGATGCAAAGCACACATTATTGCCATCCAAGAAGTGCGATGAGATACGCCAGGCAAAAGGAGGATGAAAAACTGCGAAATCTACTAGAGCGATTGCTACAAACAACAAGGACAGTGTCTATTCGGGTGCGGATTTGTTGTTAGAGGCAGACTTAGCAAGAAGTCTGAAGGTTCCGGCATGTGAACGAGAGCCTCATGGCTATCACCAATATTAGCCTAATATGCGCTCACGCCCCTCACGAGAAGATGGACGACGCGACGAAGGATGACTTCTACCAGCTATTGGACAAGACGTATGAACAATGCCCTAGCCACAACGTGTGATTCAAACACAAAGCTAGGAATAGAGGACGGAAAGCACAGCCTGCACGACAACACATCCGACAAGGGATTCAGGCTAGTTAACTTTGCGGCGGGACGAAATGTTGTCGTAGCTAGTACGCGGTTTCCGCGTCTTGATATTCACAAGGTGACGTGGCTGTCTTTTGATCGAAATACCGTTAACCAAATCGATCACATTGCGATCAACGCAAGGCATTCTTCCAGTATTCTGTGTGTCGGGACTTTCCGAGGGGCCAAAGTGGACTCGGATCACTACCTAGTTGTAGCCGAGGTACGGGTGCGGATATCCAGAACGGAGCGAAATCAAGGAAATACTGTGAGGAAGTTTGAAGTCAGATGGCTATAATCGCAAGAGATTGCCAGAGCCATTGCACATCGAGCCATTTTTAATCTTAATCTGAGTCATATCTCGCCAGCAGTGAAGACCAGTGGCAGCGTTGCCAACAAGCCATGAGAGATGTCGCCTCTGATGTACTTGGTTTCTCCCGGTCGCCACAACGAAATCCCTGGTTTGATGAAGAATGTCGACAAGCACATGAAGCAAAACAAGAGGAATACAAGCCGACGTTGCTCTTTGAGCGGAGCAGAAAAGAGGAACATCGACTTCTCAGACAGAAGAATAAGGAACATGAGAAGAGCTCGATCGAGGAAAGTGATGATATGAGAATGAAACCTCAGCATCGTTTGCCCGAGGTTCCAAGTTCGAATCCCAGAAAAAACCAAGCAGTTTTTTCACGGTCCCACGGTCCCACCTCTTGCGTCTGACAAACATCCGAGAGTATTGTTGTCACGAAAAAGCTTCTCAAATCGCCGTTCGGATTCGGCATTAAACTGTAGGTCCCTTCCATTCATGTGAAAAATATAACGCACACAGCATGAGTGGTTGCGAGAAGCTAGGCCCTGGCACCTTAAAGAGCTGATGCGCCAAATATTTGTATTTGTATCGTTTGCCCGATTCTGAAAAATGGAGACCTCCTGAACTGCGCCCACTACAGAGGTATAAGTGTTCTCAAAATCGCGTATAAAATCCTGAATGCCTTATTATGTGATCGCTTAAAACCGGTCGTCCACAACCTGATAGGTTCTTATCAGTGCCATTTCAGGCCGGAAAAGCCACCATTGACCAAATATTCACACGACGGCAGATCTTGCAAAAATTCCATGAATATAAAATCGATATGTATCACGTCTTCATCGATTTTAAAATTACCTATGATAGTATGTGGGCGCAGTGATAAGTGTTTCGGATTTCTGCCGTAAGGTTCCATGATGGAATCCCAGAAAACACCAAACAGTTTTTTCGCGGTCCCACCTTTCGTGAACGTCTGACAAACATCCGAGAGTATTGTTGTCACACAAAGATTCTTGAACACAAAAATAAAAACTACCCTTCCAATACGGCGCGAAACTGTAGGTCCCTTCCATTTGTGTGAAAAATATAACGTACACAACACGAGTGGTCGCGAGAAGCTGGGCCTAACCACTTGAAGAGCTGCTGCACCAAATATGTATATAAATCATATAAACGGCTGCCGCGGCTGACTTGTCAGTAGCCCATTCTGTCAGCTCAGTTTTGCAGTGTCCTTTCGATGGTTCGAGGCTCTATTTCAGGTTCGTCGATCAGTATTGTGCTTAAATGCTAGATTCGTTTCTGGATTGTTAGCATAATTAGCGACTTTTAGTGCCACCCCACAAAAAAAAAAGCCAACATCGTCAAATTGCCGGTGTACCCGGCCCCGTGTCCTAGGGGTAATGGCAGGTTGAGGGTTGTATCGCCAGGGTAAATTCTTTACCACGTGAAAAAGTGCCGGTTATCAGATAGATACAAGCCTTAAATGATGGATCCCCTCAATTGGCAACACGACCCGGAACGTCCAGGAATTACGATTTAAAAATATGCACCTGGAACATACGCACATTATACACCCCAGGTGCTACTCATTAACTTGAATCTGCCTCGCGCGGTATAAGGCAGATATAACCGCAATCTAGGAGATACGATGGATAGGATCAGGCATGCAAAGTGAAAAGATTTTGACATCTATTACAGCTGCCATAAAAGATGGCACATATCTGAATTTGTAAATAATTTGAATAAGTTTCACAATCGATATGCTCCTAAGAACTATTATATATATATATATATATTTAACCACCTGCAGATGAGCAATAAGTTTGTTGGGTAATATAAATTATTATAGGCTTTAAGAAAAATAAAGAAAATCTAAAATTAAAAAAATACGTTAGGATGCGGATTCGTTGTGGAAAACCAGCTTAGATCAAGAGTTATGGACTTCAAGCCGATAACTGATCGCCTGGCTCTGATCCGCATCAAAGCTACGTTTTACAATATCAACCTCATATGTGCCGACGAAGTTGAAGATACTATCAAGGAGGAATTTTATAACCTCTTGGACGATGCCAGCGGATCAAGCCTGTGCGGAGAACGAGGTCAAAGTCGTACTCGGTGAATCAGAAAAGAGAACACGTTCGGGGGGTTAGTTGTAAAGCACAGCCTCCACGACACAACAACATAAAACGGCTACCGGCAAATTGACTTTGTGGCAGCTTGCATTACGACGATTAGTAGCACTAGGTTTCTCCGACTAAGAATCTACACAGCAACCTGGTTTTCTTTCGATGGTCGAACTCGCAACCCAATCAACTACTTGCTAATCAATGCTAAACACGCCAAAGGCCAACAACCAGTGGACCCAATATTGCACCATCATGGAAGAGGAAGCCGAAACCACTTCGAGCTTACAGTCACTATCGAGAGAGAACCCGTGGTATGATGATGTGTGCTCCCAATTGAAAATATTGACAGAAGATGCACACAAACAGCGCAAAACAAGTGCAGCAAGAGAGGTTTATCTAGCCAGAAGAAAGAAAGAGAAGAAAATCCTGCGCAGAAAGAAAAGAAGAGACGCAGCCTCCCAGCGCAAGGAAATCAAAATCTCGTGGGCACAACTCGACGAATTTACTTTAATCTTCGTATATGAGGTCTGTTGGGTCGCAATTCGAGGCAGAATAGGAATTTTCATTTTAACCTAAAAAATGATCGGTACTTTACTTATGCCAAATTACACAAACAAAAATCGCTTTTCGAGAGTTTTACTGAGTTTTTGCTATAAAATGCATGCAGGGTTTGTATAAAAAGTATCGGGAACAATTTTTTCCTGGCATGACTATACGTCGCAGTGCACTCGCACCGACCGGACTCGGTGGTGGGGGTCTGAGCTTCTAAACGCGTCAAGCGTCAGTCGCCTGCGAGCGTTGGCTCAGGCTAGATCGAATTTTTAGTGAACCCCTATCGAGTGACTCAGTGCAAGCTCAAAATGCAGAGAACGATTAAACAGCGGTACACCATCAAATTTTTGTGTTTGACTGAGGAAATCGGGTACGGAGACGCTGGGCATTATCGCCAGTGTCCAAGGATGAAAGCATGTCAAAAACTGCAGTTTTTAGGTGACATACGCTCTTCAAAGATGGCCGAGAGGGTGTGGAGGACGAGCCTCGCGCTGGACGGCCGTCGGCGTCAAGAACCGACGACAACGTGCAACATGTGCGTGGATTACTGAATTCAGACCGTTGCACAGTAGGGCAGATGGACCTAAGAGTTAGCATCAATTCCCAAGTGGAAAGAAATGATTTTTAAGGTCCACAATTGTCATCGAATGTCCCAATAGACAAAAATAAAACACATAAGCAGTTTTAAAAACTTATAATTTTGAAAATATTGACAATATAAGAAAAAATGTGAAACATCGTTTTCATCATCGCCCACATTTTCGAGGTCCTCATTGTCACTACATTGCTGAATAGTGGGAGATTTCCATAATCTTAGTGCTTCTTTAGATAGGTACTGAAGTTCGCAGTATCTCGTAGAGGTTGGACGTGGGTTTTGTCATATAATTTTAGCTCCACAAGTAAGACGGAGTGGAACAACACAAGTAATAAAAACGGCCGAATCAGAAGCTTGAATACCATGAAAGGCCTGTTAATAACGCCTGCTTATAAGGCCATCAAAACCCCACTTCGTGTACAAAAAAAGACTTCCTAGTTCTACATTTTCTAGAAAATCAATAACAGTTTTTTTTTGTTTTTGAAGTAGCCGCTGCACAGTGAGATCAAGCAAAGCTTGTAGAGTTATTTTACTTGTTACTACTTAATTTGATATGTTCTAGTGGGATATAGCATTCTACTTTTGCCATTTGAATACCTTTACACGATGGAAATTTCTCCGCACTGCTCTCCCCGATTACATTGCATTAATTTCTAGATAATGTTGCTTCTACGACAACAGCGAGAAGATCTTGACCCGTCATCTATGTAACTAGTGATTCTGCTGACCTTTTGTAAGCCTTTACGTATTTGCCTGCATGATCTAGACTTTAAGACGTTATTTCCTGCAACAACTTTGAGACCTGAGATTGTCCTACTAATCTAAAACACATTTGGGTGGCAAAACTTAGCACAGAAACAGATATCGATTGTCGGATTTGCAGATTTTTTTTTTGACGTTTTATTCGCTCAATAGATGAGTCTAAAAAGTAAAATTATAAAAATTAAATGGACGTTTCCAGCCACGTTTTATTTTGCATTAAAAACTGATCACTAGTCCTACTGGCTTTGCACCATCGCGATTTACAATCTGACTTAAAGTGTTTTTTTTTTTTTATTTATGTCCTGTATCCCCTTGTGGGTCCTAGGACCTCTACTACGCCTACGCGCCATCGTGTACGGTTTCTGGCAATGTGTCTGAGTTCCCCCCAACTTTTAACCAACTGCCGTGCCTCCTTCTCGACTATTCTGCGCCATGTTTTAATTGAACCGGCAGGTCTTCTGCCATCCTGAGTTAAAGGGTTCCATTGCATAGCATGGTTCGCTATGGAACTGTCACTCTTATGGGACGTGCGACCAATCCACTGCCACTTCCGTCGTTGGATGGTTGTGCCTATTGGTTCCTGACCCGTTCTCTCGTAAAGGTGTTCGTAAGAGATACGATTGGGCCAGAAAATCCTTAAGATATTGCGAAGGCACCTATTAACGAACGTTTGCAGCTTTCTGGTGATAGTAGTGGTCACACTCCACGTGCTACAATCATATAACAGCACGGATTCAACTTTGGAGCGGAACAGTCTTATCTTGGTGTTCAAACTGATTGCATTGCTTCGCCATATTTTGTACAACATACCGAACGCGGACTTTGCTTTGGCGATCCTGTTGGCTATATCCAGTTCGGTTCCACCATCGGTCGAGACAATACTCCCAAGATACTGGAAATCCTCTACTCTCTATACCGGTTGTCCAGCAATGCATATTTGAGCCGATGAGTTTGTTCCAAGGCTGATCATTTTAGTTCTTGTCGTATTAATTTTCAGCCCGACGACACCTGCCTCCCTCTCCACATCTGCTGTCATTTGATGGAGGTCCATAATTCTGTGGGAGAGTAAGTATACGTCATCAGCGTAGTCAAGATGTCTCAGTTGAGATGTAATAGTCCATCGAATTCCTCCGTTTCCCGTCGACAAAGCTGCATGAAGCACATCGCTATTCCCCAATAGGAATAATATTGGTGAAAGGATACAGCCTTGTCTTACCCCACTTTGGATCTCAAATTCCTCAGACAACCTCCCCTGTGAAGAACGTGATATTTGGAGCCTTCATATGTAGCTTTGATAATAGCAATTAGTTTATCGGGAATGCTTCTCCTGCGTAAAGCACGCCAAATAAACTCCCTGTTGACACTATCGAACGCGTTCTCAAAATCGATGAACAGCAGGTGCAGTGGCAATCGATATTCAACACACTGTTCGATGATAATCCGCAGGGTGTTAATGTGATCAGCACAGGAGGATCCAGAGCGGAAACCTGCTTGTTCGGCATCGAGTGTGTCTTCGAGATGTTGTTTGATTCGCTCAAGGATGATTTTAGCTATTATCTTAGCTACAGCAGGCAGCACACAGATACCCCTCCAGTTTCCGCACTCCATTAAATTTCCTTTCTTAGGAAGCTTGACGATCATTCCCTTTTTCCACTCGTTAGGAAAGCTCTAGCTTCCCAAACTCTATCTATAATCTCTATCTAGGAAGCAGAAGCTCAGCCGATGTTATTGGCGCTGCTCGTAAGAGCTCTGCTGGAATACCGTCAAGTCCTACCGCCTTGTTGGTTTTGAGTGCCTTGATCGCGGTAATGATCTCATCTTTACTGGGAGTCGTGGTGCGTATTCGGGAACTTCTCACCTCGGGCATCTCAGTCTGATTTGGGAGCATACCGCTAGCGAATACGCGGTTCAAAATCGTGGCAAAATGCTCTTTCCATCTCTTGAGCTGGTCCTCATCCGAAATGAGCAAGGAGTCTTCTAGGCTTTTCACTGGGTGTTGCCTGGAGCTGCAACCACCTGTCAGCTCTTTTGTGATTCTGTAGACGGTCCTGCTGTCGCACCTCCGTGCAGCTTCTTCTGCTTCTGTAGCCAGCGCATTGATGTAGTTGCGCTTGTCACGTCGTACGCTACGCTGAACTTCTCTCATCTTCATGCGATATAGGGACTTTAGCTCGCTTCTCTCTGCTGCTGGGGTAGCTGCAACGCGACCTTTCAGCTGTTTTCGTTCGTCAATCCGTCTCCAGGTATCCGCGGAAAGCCACGCCCTATGTCTTCCCTGCGATCGACCGACGATTCTCTCAGCACCAGATGTAAAAACATTTTTCACAGCACACCAATGGTCTTGGATGGTTGCGGGCATTGAGCAGCTGATTGCTTCCACACCTTGCGAAAAGTGCTCCCTTAATTGTTGGCGCACTGAGGGATCACTAAGTTTATCGATGTTGAACCTGGGCATTCTTGTGTTGTCGTGGGATCTTCGAACTGCAGCAGTGCGTAGTTGGAGAGTAGCTATCATAAGATGGTGATAACGTACTATCCCCACATCTGCCCCTCGCCTGCTTCGGACGTCCATGAGACTACTTCTAAAGCGGCGGCTGATGGCAAAATGGTCAATTTGGTTGGAGGTCGCTTGCCTGTCGTCGGAAACCCACCTGACTTTGTGACAGGTCTGTGCGCAAACATGGTGCCACCTATCACAAGGCGGTTGGCATTGCAGAAATCCACAAACCTTTCGCCGTTGTCATTGCGGTTGCCTAGTCCATGCTTCCCGATTACATGTTTGAGCCCTTCGTTGTCATTACCTACCTTGACATTCAAATCCCCCATCACTATGACAATGTCTCCATTTGGTGTTGTGTTGAAGACGGCACTTAAGAGATTGTAGAAGCTCTCCTTTTCGTCCTCAGACGAACTATTCGTTGGGGCGTAACCCTGTATGATGGTGACGCGTCATACTCTAGTCCGGAATCTGGCCGTCAAAATCCTATCACCATGAGGCTGCCAGGAAATTAGACCCTTGCATGCTGTTCTTGTTAGCAGTAGTCGACTCCATATTCCCGCGGACTTCCGGATGGTCGTCCAGAGTAGAGTAGTACAGTGTTACGCGTTGGGGAATGGTACTCGGCCGCTTCTAACCATCTTATTTCACTTACCCCCAAAATGTCCAGTTTATATCGCATGAATTCGTTTTCCAATTGGATGAATCTGGCATTATAAGGACTTTCGCTTCCGGAGTCGAGGAGCGTCTTTACATTCCAGAAACCTATCTTTGTCCGGGTACAATAGCCAAAGGTCGTCAACATGTGATCATGCCTTATCCAAGGCATAGTGGTCCACCACTAAGAGGTTAATTAAGCACTTCGTCACGAACTTGATTGTTGCGCTACTGGCCCAAGCCAAGTTGAGCAGTCAGTGGTTTCCCGATCAATCGCAATGCAAGTCCCCAAAGTGGGATACCATTTGTTTAAGTAGGTTTTGGTTGTCAAAATGTTTCGAACGAGTTCTTAACACTACCGCTAAACAATTAAACTGATCTATTATATTAAATATCCAGAACTTCTCATAATATAGACGAGCTCTTCCGTCGTCACAAATAGTGTGTTAAAACTCGTTCCTAAGGCAAAACAGTTAGAATAAGTACGGGAACAAAATTTGTGGGCAACTCTTTTTTACTACACAGGAACATTTAAAACAAATCGTATGTATAAAAAAGGGCCTAAAATGTTAACGGTTCTAAGGTGCTTAAATATCACTCTATAAAATTCAATAAATCGTGGAGCCGGGACTCACCCGGGAGCTTATTAATTCATAGTGCCATGAAAATTATACGAAAAAATTGCAACAAGTAACACTATTGTGAAAATTATATTCTCTTAAATCTTACTTAATACCTGAACTTAAATGTTTTATACAAATAATATTAATTGCTAGTAAGAAAGCAGCGAAAAAAGTAAAGAAGAATCTGCAAAAACAAAGTTAAAATAATACGCATACAGTTGTCATCACTGTGGGTAAATGATGAATGCAGATAACGTCAGTGTTGCCACTCAGCCAAAAATTTATTGGCCAAAACCGTACAAAAAATCGGCCAAACCGCGAAAAAATTAGTCCACTTCCTAGAAACGTCTTAAAGGGTACACCACAAAGAACGAAACACAAAAGCATTGCATTACAAATACAAATACAAATATTTGGCGCAACAGCTCTTTAAAGTGCCAGCGCCTAGCTTCTCGCAACTACTCATGTTGTGTGCGTTATATTTTTCACACAAATGGAAGGGACCTACAGTTTAATGCCGAATACGAACGGCGATTTGAGAAGCTTTTTCGTGACAACAATACTCTCGGATGTTTGTCAGACGCTCGCGAGAGGTGGGACCGTGAAAAAACTTTTTCGTGTTTTGTAGGATTCGAACTTGGAACCTCATGCGTAGTGATCCGACACACAAACCACTTACGCCACGGCGCCCACAAAAGCATTGCACTGTATAGTCTATTTTGAAGCAAAAATATGTGAAACAAACAAGTATTATTCATTTTTAACTATTTATTTTTTGTTCATTGTTAATTGTTCATTCAAATAATTGTAGTTTCACTTTAGAGGGTTTTCTCAAAAAATGGCCAAAGTTAATAAAATTGGCCAATTAGCCAAAAGAAAAAAAATCAGCCAGATTTGGCCGAATTCGGCCAAAGGTGGCAGCCGTGCATAACGTGCTTATTCATTCGATTCATGTTAGAATGGACAGTTGTACAAACAAAAATAACCTTCACGCCACTTTTGAATTTTCGAATTTATGCCAGCTTTTGGTGCATTTTGCCCCATTGTGCGTCGGTTAAGTATGCGCACGATTCCAGATCGAATTGGTATTAATAAGATGACAGTGCACACCATTATCACGGAAAATTTAGCAATGCGGAAGATCTGCGCTAAACTCGTCCGACTACCTGACGCAAACCATCGTCGCGGTAATTCCCCCACCCCCTTACAGTCCCGACTTGGGCCCAGCACACTTTTTTCTATTCCCAAAAGTGAAATCCTCCCTTAAAGGACACCACCATGGGTGGTGGTTTGCCGTCAAAGAAGCCTTTCCTTTGAGTTGTGGAAAAGCCGTTGGAATAAGAGTGTCTACGCTCAAGGGATGTACTTTAAAGAATTTTAAGGTTTTGTAGGAATATCTGAAATAAATCTATTTTTCTGAAACTTTTCCCGATACTTTTTATACAAACCTTGTACAAGGTTATTTATTGATCGGTTCTTAAAAACCTTTATTTGCAAAGCATATTCTAAGCGAATTTGGCTTTAAATAAATATCAAAGCTTATTTGGATGTTCCCATGTATTCATTTTTAACATTGTTCAAAAATATTTTTAAATTTAAAAACAGAATTAATTGTTACGTTGTTTCTTAAATTTTAAATCGCAATAACAGTATGCGACCCAGTACGTGCACTTTATTTTTTATTGCAGTACATTTTGTATTGCATATCCGTAACAATGAAGGATAAAAAGTTACAACATTTGAAAAATTGCACTTTTGTTGCGTAACCCACATTAGGCAGTAGACAGACTAAGGCCAATGGTCTTAATAACAAAACTTGTTATCTAGACACAATTACTGTAAATTTACCCATTTTAAACTGGATTCAATAAGATTCAAGTGGAGCACAAGCAGGGCAGATACCGCCCTGGATTATAGTTAGAGGACATTATGTGCATATACATGCACTGTATGTATATGCACTTATGGGTTAATATGCCAGTAGATATAAGTTTTATAGTACGTGACTTTCAGCTTCCTGTTTTTATGTGCTGAATCATGAAGTGCACATCCATACGAGTAGATTTAGTTGTAGGTACACATTGATAGTCATCCGTGAACCACCACAACTGAAATTCGAATAATTTATATAACACACTTTTTTTTCGTAGTATTTTGTCACCGTACTTTTTATTGCAAAAAAAAAAATCTTATAATTAAAATACTAAAACTAACACAAAGTTGTCACTGCATCCCTTAAAACTAAGTACATTTACACACAGACAATAGGAAAGACTTTATATACAAAATTTTTAACAGAAGGGTGAGGAATGGAATAGAAATAAAGGATAGGACTAGCCATTAGTACCATTTTAGTATGGACCAGATTTTCCAGGTGGACCGTATGATGTAGATGGTCCAGAAATATCGCCTCCACCGAATCCAGTGGAGCCACTTCCACCACCACCGCCAATGCCAATTCCTGATCCACCACCAATGCCAATTCCTGATCCACCACCAATGCCAATACCAGATCCTCCACCAATGCCGATTCCTGAACCACCATCTCCTCCTGATGAGAACCCACCTCCGGATGAGTCCTTTTGTGTCTTGTATTTGATGAAGTATACTTCTGGTTTTGAGGGTTGAGTTGGAGCTGCTGTTGGAATAACAATATCAGGTTGCTCTTCTGGTTTCTTAACCAAAACGTAGACCAAAGTCTTCTCTTCGTTCTGAGCTTGAACTGGAATAACTGGAGCTTGGTACGATGGAGGTGATGGAGCCTTTATGAAAATGATTTTGTAGTGTTTCTGCGATTGTTGAACTGGAATGTTGGGCCTTTGACGGATTTCTTCTTGCTCTGGTGGTGGTACATGAACATAAATGTGCTTCTGCACAATGGTTGAGCCACCACCGCCGAAACCTCCAATGCTTCCGCCTAGAAGTAAGTCAGAAATGATTTAGTTACTGAGCTTTTCGTTTTATGGTAGATTATTAACTTACCACCGAATCCACCGCCACCACCGCCTCCAGCGCCACCTCCGAATCCGCCGCCGAATCCACCACCGGATCCACCGCCAAATCCACCACCGGATCCACCACCAAATCCTCCGCCAGATCCACCACTGAATCCACCGCTAGATCCTCCACCGAATCCACCGCTGGATCCTCCACCGAAGCCACCACCACCACCGGAACCACCACCCAATCCGCCGCCTAATCCACCACCGAATCCACCGGAACTGCCGCCACCACCGGAACTACCGCCACCACCGCCAGGACGATTGTATGCGTACCCAGCTTCAGGCCTAGCCGAGGCAAAAGCCAAACAGGAAATTAAAATGAACGCTCTCATTTCTTTGTGACAACAATATTATAGGTAAACTGAAGGAAGAAATTTATAATCCTCTGGTAAAGTCTGATGGCCGATCCTGGTTGGGAGTGATGAATAGAATATGTTTTTTACACTAAGCCGAGTTGTTTACTGACGATCTGCTCCAATGGATTCTCCCATTTATACCAAATCAAAAACCTCTGAAAATCGCATGCATACAACAATGAAAGATGAACAATTATGGAATTCGAATGGCACTATACTGTACACCAATGTACACCAATCTCAATGGACGCCAGAGGTTATTATCGGTCCAAGACGGGTGTAGTTGGGGGGAAACACAGTGTGGGATAAGCTGAAACCACTCACACACAAACAAATCAAACTCCTGTAACAACCAAACAACCAACTGTTGAGCCAAGCGATGAGAAATGTCACTTTCGTTTTTATACTCCACTCCAAAATGCACCAAAATTCGAATTACACCTGCAGTGGTGGGGCAACTAGATCCCACGAAGCAACACTACACATCAGTGGCTACGGCCAGAGAAACTCCACTGAAGACGGACGGACCATCACATCATCGCAATTTTATTTTATTTCACCCGCTCTCTGCGATCTCCAAGAGATTGCCTGCAGAAGAAGACTCTGAGAAACCGCACATCACCACTAAACCAACGTGTAGCGGTGCGGCGGCGTCTATAGACTTGCTTAATCCGCGTAGTTAGCGCAGTGATGATCATGCTTGTACCCTATACCTAACCAAAAATAAAACGCAAATGCTAAAGAAAGACACGAATAAAAGCTCTTCGTCACCTTGAGAGAAGAAAACAAACGCATGAACAAATGAAGAATAACGGACCAACAACGTATGGTATATGCGATCTCTTCCAATGGCGAGGCCTTTAGCCTCTGTGACGTGGTATTACAGCAGCGTATCTATGTGCACCAATACACCGCAACAGTCATGAAGATTGGAAAAAAATAAAAAGATACAAGAAGTACTTTCAATTTCAATATACGCCAAGAGATGTCGAGAAAGTTCCCCACGATGGTATTTACCCATGGGAAGCAAAAGAAAGACAAAAAAAAGAAGAACAATGGACACGAAACCTTAAAAAAAAAAAACACCATGAGGAAGAAAGAAGAGATGTGATACAACGGAAAGTATCTATCCGTCCGTCGTCGTGTCGACGAGAGCATACAAAATGTGAAGATCTGTAATTGAGTGTTTGCAGAGAGCGCCAACAGAATGATTAAATCTGAAACAACTTTTAAAATTAAGGATTCATCATTTATAAAATTCGTTAATTTGTTTTAAAAACATTGTTATGAGTCTGGGTTTCGCTTGATATGCGTAGACATTACATTTACGCCAGCCTCCTAACTAAACCGGTTCGCGGTTTTTAAACTGCGTAGGGTTATTTTAGGTTAAGTGGATGGCCCCTGTAAAAGATCACTTTGCTGTGGTCTCATGAAACGTAAACCGCTTTACCACAAAAAAGTAATTTCGACTAAAATAGCTGTAAAGGATAATAACACAGAAATTTCGAGTAGTGACCTTTTTGTTCAAAAAATTTACAAATTTATTTAAGTAGTTTGAGAGAGTGCTTTTTTTTAGAGTTTTAGAAATTAATTCTTTACAGTTATATTTCTTTACGAGTGTATACAATGAAGATTCAGATTAGGTACAGGATTTATTTAAATAATTAAGGGAAAACATTACAAAAAAAAAACCCTCATATGGTTCTTAATACTAAATAACACGTAAAACTAAATAACAAAGTGATCACGGAGATGAATATGTAATGTGCAAAGGGCTCATCCTTTGCCATTACTGCTGCAAACATGCATGAAGGTATTTTTTTATTTCCCAACTTTAAATTACATTTGTCCTGGGACACTAAGTAATTGTTTTTCGAGGTTACAATGGGATGTACATATATTAAGTCTTAAGTCCTAGTAAACCCGTTCTAGTGCCGTTCACAAGGAAGACACAGATCAACCTAGAACCTATTACAATCAGAGGCACCACACTAGTTTATTCCAGCGAGGTCAAATATCTTGCTATAATTCTTGACAAACGGCTTAACTGGAATTATTATTTTTTATATTTGGCGCAACAGCTCTTTAAGTGCCAGGGCCTAGCTTCTCGCAACCACTCATGTTGTGTGCGTTATATTTTTCACACAATGAAAGGGACCTACAGTTTAATGCCGAATCCGAACGGCGATTTGAGAAGCTTTTTCGTGACAACATTACTCTCGGATGTTTGTCAGACGCTCGCGAGAGGTGGGACCGTGAAAAAACTTTGTGGTGTTTTCTGGGATTCGAAATTGGAACCTCATGCGTAGTGATCCGACACACTAACCACTTACGCCACGGCGCCCACTTAACTGGAATACACATATTAAGTCCGCCACAGAGCGTGGTACTAGAGCACTGTTGGCCATTAAACGCCTATATGGCAGAACTGGGGGTCTCTCTCCTAAGATGCTACATTTGTTGTACATAATGATGGTTAGACCCATTATAACATATGCGGCCATCGTCTGGTAGTCAAAAACTCTCCAGCAGGCAACGGCAAACAAGTTGCAGAAGTTGCAAAGAATTTCCCGTCTTGGCATTACAGGTGCAATGAGCACCTGCCCTACGACAGCTCTGGAAGCTATTGTCGGGCTAACACCCCTACCAATCTTCATTAGGAAGATGGCTGCTAGATATGCCATCTAGCTGCAGCTAGATTATCAGTATAAGCAAGGTGATCTAGTGAGACATTTAAAGATATTCAACTCAATCCCTAAAAGAGACATGTTCTGCACTATACGAGATATTATGGTCAGGCAACATTGCTTCGGTAGGTTACTTGAGGTTGAAATATTGGACCGCGGAAGTTGTTCCAATGGTGTTCCAACACTGGACCCTAGAAGTCTGGTCTGGTTCACCGACACGGTTCGAAAGTGGATTCTGAAGCTGGGGTCTTTGGACCCAACACAAAGATTTCGGAACCTATGGGTACGGCTTCCACTGGGTTTCAGGCTGAAAACCATGCCATTGAGATCTGCGTCAGACACAATCTCCGCAAGGTGATCAAGGACGCTAGAATACATATCTTTTCAAACAGCCAAGTAGCACTTATGGCACTCTCGTCCAACCTAATGGACTCCAGAATTATTAAATGCTGCTACGATGCATTACAAGACCTTGCCAAATACAACAGGGTAGAACTCGGTTTGGTCCCTGGACACCAAGGGATTGTGGGCAACGAATCTGCAGATGAGCTTGCTAGGGCTGGCTCAGACCCTGCGTTCATAGGTCCTGAACCTTATTGTGGCGTCAACTGGGCAACAGCTACAACGCTGATTAACAAATCGGAAAACAAACTTCGTCTAGACCACTGGACTAATGGGCCAGGTCCTAGACAATCCAAACGATTAATCAAGCCTTATTCCTATAAGGAAATCCTTAACTTAGATAGGGAAAGCTCGTAAGCTTTCCTGAGATACCACCTTAGCAAGTTGAACCTATGCCAAGAGATGGACTGTCGGTTATGTTTGGAGGAGGTTGAAACATCCGAGAAAACGTATTCTCCACATGGAGACACTTACTTCAGTGGAACTGAAATGCTCCACTACTATGGACATACTCACTTTCATAAGGAAGGTAGTACGTCTGACAGATTAACTCCAACCATCCGATACAATAGATCTTTCAGATCGCAGTGTTGTTGCCACGCGGGCATGGGTTGTACAAGAGGAAAAAAAATGTACATATAGAGTCGTTCATAAAGATTGGAGGTCTACTGGCCTGCGTCTTTTTAAACGTCTTCTTGTAGTAGCTTCCTGGTGAGGTGAATTCCGTGTCTAGGTGTTTAAGTGGTTTGATATTATTATTATATGGCTTTTACTGTATTTTTTTTTGATTTCGTCCCTAGCACTGAGGTTCTTGAGGTCAACTATGTGACATTAGAATGGTCAGGAGAGATCTAGGCAGGAACTAACTGCCAATAGGTTAGGGTTAATGTTCTTAGTGATGCAGAAATCGATAAGGCCCGGCTTATTTATTGAAAGTGACCACATTTTCTTAAAGCAAATCAGGTACAAATAAAATTTTAAAACATATAATGAAAATCTAAATAAAATGAAGTATACACAAGAACAAACAACTTTATTAATAGCTAAACGGTATTTAAAATACACCTTTCAAATGTGTAAAATTAAAATAGAAATTTGCATTTCAAGTGCCTATGTACATACATAGGTGTGTATGGTTTTAATGTCTGCACACGTATTTGTTCCAATTTACTAAAACATACGAGTATTTGGCTCTTCTTTAATAAAATTTTAAAACTCCATGCATGTCAACTTTAAGCTGTACTTGCGCCGTGGCGAGAGTGGTTAGTGTGTCGGACCGAGGCTGTATATGGTCGCGGTCTCTGCTCCTGAAGCTACTCAAACCACTTCTTTTATTTCAGAGCTCGAGACACTTTTTCGAATACTAAGGCTGGAGTCGGAGGAGAATTTGTTGATTATAGACGGCGATTTAAACGCCAAACATAGAGATTGGGGACATAACACACAAAACTCTAGAGGGTACCTACTATTCAATTGATGGGGTCTGCACAGTGTTGAGTATCGACTAGATATAAAAGCGACGGATAGTCCGTCGTATCCCAGAAGCAGATCTAACCTGGATCTAATGCTGTTCGACGTACTGTTACAACTGAACGACATAGACCAACAAGCGTTAAACTGCTTACACACTTTTGTGTGCCGAAATAACTATTCCCAACGATATTGCGGAATTGGAGGAATTTGTCCAATTGCACGCCTACAATTATAGTAGAACGCGTTGGACTCGCTTCTCCAGACAGTTGACGAGAGCACTCTCCTCGAACCTGCTTCACCTACCTTCCAATGGGAATCTGTCAAAGGAGGGGATTGATAGATATCTTAAGCAAATGGACGAGACAATAAAACGAACGATGGGCAGTACGATACCTCAGTATCAACACACTGACCATGTGGACATACAACGCAATGCAACGAATGACGCACTGGACGAACATAAAAGACCGCTGTCGAGATTAAAAACCTTGTATAGACAGTTAATGAGGGAGGTTAGGACGCTGAAGTCATTGATTAGAAACCTCTCGAAGTTAACTAAAGAAAATAACGGACCTCCTGTTAACTTGCACTGGCAGAGGAAAATTCGGGCTGTAAAATCCAACAACCCGAGTATGTCCCGCAAGTAAACAAGATATTTCGGAGAAATAATCAAAATGATGTTCCACGTCTTAAAATCCCCCGAACTACGAACAATGTATAAATACTTTTGACAGCAGGAATAGATCCGAATAACGCACCTGAGGATGACAATATTTGTGACCGAAGATCCACAGGAGAATGTAGAGGCTATAGGTGCGACTTTTCAGAAACTGTATAAGGTGAACGATATACACAAATGTACATATGTATTGTATGTAATATATTTGCCCGAACCATGACCTGGGAAATCGAGTCCTTCTGCACAACTTCTACCTTCGAAATGACATGAAGCACTAGCGATCTGAGAGCACTGGTTTCACCGTGTTCAATAAACGAAATGTGGCAAACAATGCCGTCGCCGATGAAAGGGTATATCCCCCGTTTATTTTGAAGGCAGAGCTCCAAGCGATCTTCAAATCACAGAGAGAAAAGAAATCCGTGGAATCGATGGCATACCCATGATTGTATGGTACTTAGATATCTTCTTTCAAAAGCGGTGAGCATTTACACCGTTCTGTTCAATAATGCAATGAATATTGTCCATTATGAAGCGCATTGGAAAACAGTGGTGGTCCAGCCCATCCCCAAAAGGGATAAAGCCAGTTCCAATCCGGTTGACTTCGAGAAGGCCTTCGATACCGTATGGTAAGAGGGACTCTTATACAAGTTGAGCAGGCTGGGCATAAGAAAACCACTAATGTATATACTTTATGACATGCTCACCAGTAAGAAATTTATTGTGAAGAATGGCAATGTGACGTCTGCTGAAACTTTTGAAGTGAAAAATGTCCTGCAACCGGGTGCGGTTAATTCGCCGATCCTATATTTGCAAAAGCGTTCTCATAGGTTCACTTCACCATGCCATAGCGTACGCAGACGACTTGGTCGCGTACAGGTCAGGGCCTAAGATCGAGGTCATTGCCATACTCTTGCAGCGTAACTTCGATAAGATTAAGAGATAGTGCGACGACTGGAAGATGAAGTTCAACTTTCGGAAGTTGGAGACCATTCTGTCAAAACGGCGCCGTTGTCTTCGGCTCCTGGTGACACCAAAAAGAATTGGCGAAAGTTCTCTATCGTGGGACAGCACGAGTAGCCACTTGCGAGTCGAGGTGTAGTCAGGTATCTTGGGATCTGGCTAGATAAATATCTATATTTTCACAAACATATAGATGTTCCTCTTGCCAGGGCCAAAGATGCTTTCGCCTTTACAAAGAGACTGTTTTATAGCAACCAACTCGATGCGAGGGTGAAGGTAATCTGCTACATGGCCCTCATTTGACCTAAGCTCGCATATGGATGTCCCGTGTGGTTCAACGTGGGGCCGAGCTTGTTGGAAAAGATGCGGGTGTTTGAGAGGGCTTGCCTTCGTTTGCACAGAACACCTGAGTCCGAGTACATAAAATTCTATCATAATGAGTTAGTTACATTATATCAAATAAACTTAGTTAGATTAGGTCGAGAGATATAGTTCAATGTTTGGATTAGCGTAGAGCGCGCACATCAGCTATTTTTAAGCATTTTTGTTAGTATGTAATAATCAATGAATTGCACAATAAAAATGAAATGAAAATGAGTGTGTCGGACCACTACGCATGAGGTTCCATGTTCGAATCCCAGAAAACACCAAAAAGTCTTTTCATGGTCCCGTCTCTCGCGAACGTCTAAGAAACATCCGAGAGTACTGTTGTCACGAGAAAGCTTCTTAAAACAAATTGCCCTTCGGATGCGGCACTAAACTGTAGGTCCTTTCTTTACATTCGTGTGAAAAAAATAACGCACACAACACGAGTGGTTGCGAGAAGCTGGGACCAGCCACTTAACGAGCTGTTACGCCAATTTATTTTTTTTATTTTTTTTTATGTACAAAATGTTCTTTATTGTTGTGAACCTTAATTAGTTTGTGTCGGTGGACCACTCTTTTAACTGTGGCTGACGCATGTGCCAGGCAAAGGCATAATATACGCTACGATCCTTAGCATATAATTGTATGGAATATTGTACGAGTATTTTGAGAAGTACTGAAAACATGATACCCAGTGGATAGTAGTGACGTTTCTTTCTTCAAAGATTAGATTTTTTTCTTAGAAACTAATTTTATTAGATTCTCGTATATAAATTGATCGAATATGAAAATGATCCTTCGAAGCGATGTATTTTGCACAGACTTCTATAAAGTGCCTTCCTTCCTTCTTCCTTTTGCAGCGAGGGTATTATACGAAAATAAGGGATCACAACCCTCCCACTTCACCACATTTCTACTGATTCGCCTGTGGGGTTCGCAAATAAGCAAATAAGTATCACATGTGATTTGAACAATCCATTTTTGTATCTAATCAGCACATGTCTTTTAAGTGAAAAGAAACAAAAACTATTAGTAAATAATTTACAAAAAGAGTTTACATAGTCTATCGAAGCCTCCTCAATTTCATTTTGCACAGTCATAGAAGTTTAACAGTTATTCCTATACTCTCAGCCCAACTTCCATCGCTAAGAAATTATCACCTTCAATAAATTTAACCGTTCTGCTAAATAATCTGGTTCAGAAAAGCAAGGTAATACACTTTGAAACTAAAGGTTAGAGCTAAAGGCTTCCCCAAACAGAACGCGATCCAGTTATTCTGATCACTGCGATCGCTGTACTGCGTAGAATTAAATCATGTTGTTCAAACAGAATGCGAGCCAGCGACGCGATCCAGTCGAGATCGCGGCGTGCCGATAGCTGGTTGTACATTTTTACAAAGATCGCGGCGTGAAAGCAGAAATAATGACGGATGAGGTGGAAAAATTAATAGATTTGGTGCGCCCAAATGAGTTTCTTTATGATACACGACATCCCGATAACAAAGATCTTCGGTACGATGAGTTTGTGTATCATCTCAAACTGCTCTCGAGACCTACGAAAATAATTGAAGAAACGGTCTTCAAATAAATTGAGTTCCTTACAAAGACAATGGAATTCACCATAATCCTTCCTCTTTTTATTTATTTCATGGACCCACTTTCTTCTCTTCTTTGATGCAAGAGTAAGCAGAAGAAGCATTTCATCTTCCTCAGAACTACAACACATTTTTGCTGTACAGCTACCGATGTGTTCTGGAGAAAATCATTTTAATAAATGGATCGCTGAAAACTGCCCGCCTTATGTTGCCCGCGTCACTGGATCGCGTTCTGTTTTGGCGAAGCCTTAAAAGCTAATATGCGCGAAGTCTGGGTGGGCGTATGGGTGGGCGAATGCATGCCCAATGAATGCAGTATCAGCTCTATATGCTCCATCTTCAAAAAAGGCGATCCCATGTCTTCCAAGAATTACTGAGGAATATACCTGCTAAATATCGCATACAAGATCCCATCCAACGAACTGTATGAACGTCTTAAGGCGTTTGCAACACAATAATCGACACGTACCAGTGTGGATTCTGGCCCGGCAGATCACAGTTAGTCGAAGCTAACGAAGCGAACGTAGGACTGTTGATGATCTTAACTTCGAGGTGGTCAAGAAGTAAACCTACCTTGAAGTAAATATTAATCCCACAAACGAAACCTTCATGGAGATTCGACGTAGAATAGCCCTAGAGAACCCCTGGTACTTCGGTTTAGCAATACAAGTGGGATCAAAACTACTAACTCGACGGACTAAATTAATGCTTAACCGTCTTGCTACGAGTATATGGCGCGGAGTGCTGGACGATAAGTAAGAAAGCTGAGCTAATATTGAACTCTTTCGAGAGAAAAATACTTCGTCGGATATTGGGATCCATATGCGAGGAGGGCGGATGGGGAAGGAGATTTAAACGAGAGCTCTATGATCTGTCCCGAGGTGTGGTACATTCATCAAGAAAGTTAAGATACGTCGACTACATAGGCTCGGCCACACCGAGGAAATGGACAACAAAGCCCCAGCTAAGAGAATCGTCGAATTACAGCCCCCAGGTTTGAGACGACGAAAACCACCAAACCTCTGGACCAAGAAATTCCGGATACCTGAAAACTTGGTCTGCGTAACTCGAAGCAGCGTGCTCGGGATCGACGAGAATGGAAGGATGCTGTGCCTAAGGCATGGACTCTACATGAGTCGAGAGCCCATTAAGTAAGTTAAAGCTAAATAAAAGTACGAATTTATCTATACGCACGACTCGTACTTGATCTCGAAGAAATAGCAGCTCAATTTTTGCATTTCGATTCACAAAAAACAGTTATAATGCTTTTGGGCTGCTCGAGTTTTGGATAAAATATTCCTTTAAGCCATCAGAAAGTCGTAATATAAAACCGACAGTTGAGAGCAATTCCAAAAGTCTAGTTTTACTATAGCCAAGTAACTTTTTGTATTCTACGAGTATTTCAACTGAATCACAAGATTCAGCTAACCTTGCAGTTCACAAGGTAAATAAATAGAAATGCGAATATATTTTGACATTTTCAACTTCAAATGGCATCGTATCGCATGCTTTTTTTAAGTGTTGTGTACGTTATTGTACATTCTCACGGCCACTGCGTTCGCAGTTACCAAAGTTTCATGATGCGTTGTCGCCACAAAATTCCTTCATATTAATTTTTTTATCGCGGTACAAAATCGCTCGGAACTGATTAATCGGAAGTACATCGTGACCCCATGTCTCTATGCAGAAGTTCGTGCAGTTTGAATGGGATGTTTTACACCACCAACCGTAATCAATCATCTGATCTTGTACATTTCGATTTCCGTTTATTCCGGTCTCTGCAAAACTCGCTAATGGAAAATATTTTACCTCGCTGGAAGCTTGTAAAATCCGCTTGGAGCTAGTCAATTCTTCACTCAGAAAAATCACGTTCTACGAGAGGGGCATTATGAAAATCCCCGAAAGATAGCAGAAAGTTGTAGAAAATAATGGCGCATATATAACTGATTACATTTTTTCCTAACTACACTCGTAAATTGCAACTCAAAAACAGAGAGGACTTATTGGGCAACCCAATATAGGTAAGTAAAAAAATAAATTATCAAATAAACGTATGACTAAGTGTTTAAACGAGTACATATGAATTTATAATACAAGTTGTTGAATGAGCTCGATATCTAAATATCTACATTTATCAAAGAAGCTAGTTTTAAGTTTGTGTATAGTTGCATAAATAAAATCGATATCCTTTCTAAATACCATAAGAAAGATATTTTGACCTATTTTGTTCATTCGGCTAACAGACTGGATAAATACGCATAACAAATTGAACGAATTCCAAGCTGGCTTTCGGATAGGATACTCAACGGTGGATCAAATGTCTATACTAATTATGATTGTGGATATATACCGCGAACAAAGAAAAAAAGTTGATGCATATTTCGTGGACTTTAAAGCAGCATTCGATAGTGTAAATAAAGGTCTGCTTTTCTGCAAATTATCAAGCATGGGAGTACCGTCCAAAATGGTGAAAACGCTTAAGGCAATCTATCATCGATGCAGTGCTGCGCTATGGGACGGAACAGAAATGTCTGAGAGTTACTTGGTGACTACGGGTTGTACCTTAAGTACACTCTTATACGTCTTATTTTTGAATGACAATGTAGACTATTTGAACGGAGAAGTCGCTGTTAATAATTTCAAAATAAAAACTTTGATGTTTGCGGATTATATCGTTCCTCTAGCGTATACACCGAATAAGCTCCAAATGATGATGACGAAACTAGTACTCCTCGAGGTTGGTCATCAACATTTGGAGCTTATTCGGTGTGGCACTACTAGATTCCAAATGTGGAATCTTGATGTCAACCAAGTCAAATCGCAAGTAATAGTTTTTGGAAACGGAAGAGGAAGACGTCCTCAACGGGAAGCATGGAGATTTGGGGGAGAATAGGTGGTAGTCTTAAAAGAATATAAATACCTAGAATATAAGAGTATAACAACCAAAAACAACATGGGTTTACATCTTAAACGGAAACTTAAGGACGTAAAAAATGCCATAAGCTCAATTTGGAAATTGTAAATGGCAAACAAACACATTAGCATGTCTACAAAATATCGCATCTACGACGAAATTGCACAATCAGTTACGATGTATGCTGTACAAGTATGGGGACACTTGGAAAATGATACGGTCAAGCGCCTTTTACATTTCTTTGTCAAGCGGATACTTTGTCTGCTGTTAACTACCCCTAACTATACGCTTCATACAGAAACGTGACTACCTGTGATGTTCATCAACACCCTCAAAATACATTTCGATTATGTGATAGGAGTTTTTAATATGGAAGCAAGTCGTCGTTGTCGTTCTGGCAGACGGCTTTTGCCACGCTTTAAAAAAGATTTGCTAACCTGTATATACATATAAGAAATTGACATCTGCTCTTTTATGCATCCTTCTAGTTGAGATGTACCAAGCAGATTCAGCATAATTTTGAAAATTTTATTTTCGCTAATTTGTAGTTTTCCCATGTGTATTGGCACTACCGAACTAGATTGGTGCACCATAGAACTGTTTTAAAAACGATAGTCTTATTATCAATACTAAGAGCGGATCTCCTATTAACGAATTCATATATCTTAACAGTTAAGTTAATTCTGTGTATTATTTTGGGCACATGGAATTAAGCCTAGATTCTTGCATTCATTGATCCAATCCAACTTCTCAGAGTATAGTTTAGATTTTATTGTAGGAAAACATTTTTTGTTTTCTGCAATGAGTAAAAAATACTGCTTGAAATTTAATTGGATTTACTTTAATTTTCCATCTAAGAAAAAACTTCTCAATTTTGTATTTTGAGGGTGTTGTTGCAAGCCCTGCGGTATATCACAGAGTAGTAACTAAATGAACAGATCCAATTTCCCCAGCAAACATGGCCAAATGCGTGTTTGGGATAAGATTTGGGATATCAGCCATATACATAGCATATATGTATGTACAATATGTTAAATAGAACGAGACTTAAAACTGAGCCCTGAGGTATCCCAAATAGAACATCATGTAGGGTAAAGTTAATATTTTCAATATGAACTGCAAAGAATCTATTCTCCGAATTTGTACATCTTGTGCACTAATGCATCGTGCCATTCAGTATGGCTTTGATGGCTGCTTGAGTGTCCGCATCTAAAGCCAAGTCGTTCTTTAGGATAGATTTAATTTACCTCAATATAAGGCAGAAGCTTTCTTTTGATACTTTTTGATAACAAAAATAGCCAGTCGAAGCAGCGAGAGCCGAGAACGAACGCAAAGGGTAAACATCTCAAAATGGTAAATATCTCGACACATCGCCTAAAATAATTCGAATGATCTACTACGGATATACCTACTTCCTATGAAGCAGCGAGAACCAAGAACAAAAGCAAAGAGTAAACACAAATATCCGTGTCTCATATCTCATCTCTCATATCATTTACCCTTTAGGCTCGTTCTTGGTTTTCGTTGCTTTGTAGGAAGTAGGTATAGTAAATCATTCGAATGGTTTTAGACGATGTCTTGACATAGCACTCATACCTCGAATGATCATTCGATTATACGGATCACTCGAGTACTAATCACTCGGCGCCAACTATTTACAAAGTTATTGCTTGGACTTGCGTTGTTTGTTTTTTTTTAGCTTCAACCATAACACTCTATAACAGAGTAGACGAAAAGGAAATTCCTTATGTTTCGTTAAGAGAGATCAAGACATGTATTCATGAACTAAATAATAGAAAATCACCAGGTTATGATCTTATAACTGCTCAAATCTTGAAGGAACTTCCTCCAACTGCATTGTTGAAACTCAAGCTTATAATTAATACTTGCTTTAAACAAAGGTATGTCCCACATCACTGGAAGATAGCAGAAATTATTGTTATTCTTAAACAAGGTAAGCCTTTATCAGAAGCTACCTCATATAGGCCAATCTCACTTTTACCGTTGTTTTCAAAACTTTTCGAGAAACTCTTTCTTAAAAGGTTAGACCCAATTATAGAGCAAAGAAAGCTTATCCCTACCCATCAATTCGGGTTTAGGAATAAACACTCAACGATAGACCAGGTGCATCGTATAACTAATGTTATAGAAAAGGCACTGGAAGAAAAACAAATTTGTTCTGCAATATTCTTAGACGTTGTACAGGCTTTTGATAAAGTTTGACATAAGGGTTTAGAGTATAAACTTCATAGGGATTTACCTAGATAGTACTATGAGATCCTTAAATCTTATATGGGTAATAGATTCTTTAGAGTTTGTTATGGCTCAGCGTATTCTGAACTTAAAGAAATACAAGCAGGTGTTCCACAGGGAAGTGTTCTAGGACCCACCCTGTATTTATTATATACGAGTGATATACCGCATTCGAGTGATACCATGATAGCCGCATTTGCAGACGACACTGCTCTTCTATCAACAGATGGATGTGTGGCTAAAGCTACAGAAAAGCTACAAAATTCAATTAACAAGATATGTGATTGGACACAGCGATGGCGAATTAAACTTAATGAGTCATAGTCAAGTAGTTCCTTACTCTAACACAGCTAAGTATCTCGGTATGAATCTGGATGCTAAACTGAAATGGAAGGAACATGTAAAAAAGAAAGTAGAAGATCTAAATATTAGATATAGAAAACTTTATTGGTTGTTAGGATATAACTCGGAACTGTCCATTGAGAATAAAATCCTATTATACAATCAGATATTAAAACCCGTTTGGACATATGGTATCCAATTATGGGGTTGCACAAAGAAAACAAATGTTCAAATGTTGCAAACATTTCAAAATAAGGTCCTTTGGGAAATAGTGAATGCCCCATGGTACATTAGAAATAGCGACTTGCATCGACATTTGCAGATCGACCTCGTAGCAGATACAATTAAAAAGTACGCAATGCGTCACAAGGAGCGTTTGCAGATGCATATCAATCCTGAGATAGACGATGTCTTAAATGTACGAAATTATATTCGTAGGTTAAGAAGAACCAAGCGCCATGAACTTTTTTGACAATTACGAGAGCCTGTATTTAAATTATAATACCTTCTCAAACCCGACTTAACGTTGAAAATAAAATCTTTGTCGATCACTAGTTGATTGGTCATGATCAAGGAGGTGTTTTTAGTGCGGTAAGAGCCCCACACTACTTTGGGTTCCTAACCCCACTGTGTCTTTCGAGATTTTCACCTTCATAAAAAAAAAAAAAACTTCAACCATTTTTATTCATTTTTGTCTTTTTTTTTTATTTGCAAATCTTATCAAGGCATGAAATTAATTTTAGACTTAGAGAAAGAGTCTGAACCCTCTTCCGCAAGCGTGTCAAAAATGTCATTGGCTACAATTCCACTATGAGCTGGTACCCAAATAAGATAAACCCTACTCCACTTGGAAAGTTTGTTTGGTCTGTTCTTTTGTCCTAGAACAGTCTTTGAGTGATTTGTGGGAGTTTCAAGAGTTTCAAGTGCCTTAAGTGTATCATTACTAATACTACAGATGCTGATACTTCTAACACCCAACTTTACCATAAAATGCCTAAAGATTTTCTCTGATTATATCTCATATCTAAGAATTGAACGTTATATTTATACAACAAGTTCATCCCGTCTTTATCTTTAACTTATAATTATCTCACTTAACCCTTTCGACTCGGAAAGCAGTCAGTTGACTTACATCAACAATTTTATGTTGGTCTGATCAAATGACTTACGCTGAGCACATTTCTACCAAAAAATCTTCCAAAATTGTCGGTAAGGGGCGCTGGGAATACCGGGGCATATGTGTCCCATCCGGTTTTGTGGGTGAGATATATACGTCTCATTAGGTAATTATCAATAAATAAAAAAAATATATTTTATTAACTCATTTTATTACATACATCAAGGAAAAAGAAGTAAGACGTTAATATTTATAAAATTCGAATACATTATAAAATTCGCTATTACACTTGGAGCAGGTTTCTTCGCCATTTTAGGAACTGCAAACAAATTTATCAAAATAATATAGATATTGCGAAATCAAGTAGCAATTGCCGAATGGGACATATATATCCCACCTAAAAGACCGGATGGGACATATGTGTCCCAGTGCACAAAAATGGCAATAAAATGTATAATACAGATAGAATCTTTAGATACTTACAATTATTACTCCAATGTTTACACAGAAACAAATAATAACTTCTTTTACTTTTTATGCTTATAAAACACAAAAAAAACTTCAATTTACAATTTTTTTCACTCACTTACATATAACGGGTGATTTCTTTTTAAATCATAGGTTATTTTGACACTGACAGCTGTTTCCCGCTCGAAATATTGAGAGAAAGTCAGTATCATACCTACGCGGAACGAAATGAGTCGCTTTACGCTTGAACAACATTGGGAAATATTCAAAACTTATTTCCAAAGTGAGTGCTGTGTAGCACAAACAGTGCGTTTTTTTAAAATAAGTTTTAGCCGAAATGAAGCACCCATCGCGCCTGCTGTATGCAAGTTTGTGCAAAAAGTTCGTGAGACTGGTATGCTAGTGGACAACACTCATGGTCCCCGTCGTCGTACGGTGCGCACAGACGAGAATGTGGCTGTTGTAGCCGAGAGTGTGAGACTCAATTCACGAACATCAACTCGTCATCGATCTCAACAGCTCAACATTTCACGCACTAGCCTGAGGAGAATTCTGCACAAAGATCTGGGATTATTCGCTTACAAGGTCCAATTGATTCAGCAATTGAAAGAGCACGACCATCCGCTTCGGTATCGCTTCGCAGTTTGGGCCTTAGAGCAGCTTGAATTGGAGAACGATTTTGGGCGAAAAATCATCTTTTCTCGGCGGCTACGTTAACAAACAAAATTGCCGCATCTGGGGCTCGGAAAACCCACACGTTATTGTCGAGAAGCCAATGCATCCACAGAGTGGTGGCATCATTGGACCATTTTTCTTCGAAAATGAGGCTGAGAACAACGTTTCGGTCAACGGTGGGCGTTACACAGCCATGTTAAGGACTTTTTTTTTACTGAAATTGAAGACATGGATTTGGACGACCTCTGGTTCATGCAGGATGGCGCGCCATGCCACAATCGGTCTTTTGCGCACCAAATTCTCAAATCGTGTTATCAGCCGCCTTGGCGATGTCAATTGACCGCCTCGGAGCTGCGATTTGACACCTTTGGATTTTTTTTTTGGGGGGAACCGTGAAGGACCGATGTTATGCCAACAATCCGGAAACGATTCAAGCACTTAAGACCAATATCATCCAAGCAATCCGTGAGCTACAGCCCGAAACCATCAACAAGGTCTTGGAAAATTGAAGTGATAGAATGCGCTACTGCGAGGCCAGCCGAGGCAGCCACTTGAACGACGTTGTGTTCCATAATTAATGGGAATGTTTGCTCTTACTAACAAAGCCATAATACATGGAAAAAAATTCATTTTGTTTATTTGGTTGCATTTTTAAAAGGAAACTTGTAGCTGGCCCACCCTGTAGAAAAACATCCAAGTACCACAACCTTATAAACGTGAATGAACGGGAAAATATTGGTGCAATTGGCACTAAGTTTAAAAATAATAGGTTAAAAATGTTTAATTGACATGGGATGTAATTCACCTACTTTTGATACAAATTTTTAATTTGCAATAAGTATGCAAAGATTGAGTGGGACATGTGTCCCAACAGGTACGAAAGGGTTAAGTCCGATTTTATAAATTTAAATACTTGCAAAATCTGAACAAGCCATCTAAAACACGGTTAAACCTATTCTTATCCTTAAAGTCATTTGAAAAATTACCTACATAGCTTCTTTTTTTTTGCGTAAAAACTTTAAATATAAACAAAATATACAAAAATCAATTAAAATGAAATACTTTTTCTATTTCATTGAAAAATGTTGGCATTTAATGTTTGAATACAATTTCTTGCATATGAACACCTCGACTAGGCTTTACAAATGTTATCCCGTCAGTCCAACTTTTCACCACTTTTTCGCGTGAATACGAGTAACAATCACAATATTGGCTGCCAACTGATCAATAGTTACTAGTTTATCCTCATAAGCCTATGCCTTCAGGTGGCCCCAAAGAAAATAGTCGAAAGGTATCAAGTCGCATGATCGCGGATGCCAATTGATTGGTCCTTTTCGGGCAATCACCTTTTCACCAAATTGTGATTTCAATAAACCGATCGTATCGGTCGCATATAGTGCCATCCTGTTGAAACCACATCTCACCCTGATCAATGTCATTCATATTTTGAAAGAAATTTTCGTTGCTTTCTTTATTTGCCGTAACACGAGCTCGGTATTCTTTTTGAAAATATGAGGACCGATGATGCAACCATTTTTCTGGATGTATTGGAGTTTTAATAACTTCTTCAGGATTCTGCTCACTCCAAAAGTTAATTCATAGACGGTTCGACAAATAGCTTGCTCAGACGGTCGATTATGCGCACAAAAAAATGGACTAGGCGCTCTATAAGTTTTGCGAACAGAACAAGAATTTAGAAATAAATTTGCACGACATCTAAACATTTTTGAGGTATAAGTCTTTCCATGATGCTTTGCCAAAGTATACTGAACAAAAATATTATATACATCTGCCAAATTGACAGCTGGTTTGACAGCTATCCCTACTGAAAGTTCTATCACTCCAAAGGAAAAAACACACTCTACAAACTAAGGGTGTAAACTGCAGACGTTTCCAGAAGTGTTATAGTGTAATAGCTTAATTAATGTAACGTTCATTCGATTCTTTGTTTAAATTCTAATAGTTTAAAAGCAACAACACTGGATCAGATTTTGCAAGATTTCAGAGAAAAACAATATCATAGCACCAGAGCTGGTGTGGTGGTCTGTATAACAAAGACCTACATAAGTACTTACCAATTAAATTATTTACTCATTTGAAAGGTAAAAAAATCGCTATTATATGATAATAAAGAGACGAAAAATGATGAGAAATTGAGAAGTACTTCGGCTTACCCTAGGGCCACGTAGGAAATGAAATATGCAATTTAAGTAGGTTGCCAGGTGAATGAATATAAAGATTGAAAACTGGCTACACATTTTTTTGCATTGAAAGAGGGTATTTATGTACTACAGGAAATTACAATAGAGTGTTGAAGAGGCGGAATCATTGAACCCGAAAAACCAACACAAATGATTGCAGCTAAGTATAATAGTGGAAATAGTCTCTGACGGTAAGAAGACTTTGGACACCTGTTGGTAATGTATAATCAGCAACAATTTATGTATATGATACAGGCAAATAAATGTGTAAAAAGTTTGGCATCAAATTAAGCAAGATACAAGATTTCATCTTCCTCTATATGAATTATCTATCAACAAGTTAATAGTTGTGTACTCCTTTATCGCATTCCATTCGTCTGCAGCCGTAAAGTCGAATCTTTAATCGTTGATAATTTATTGCACAAAATGACAGTTCATGTGGCTCGCGGAAGCAATTGATAGTTATTCGTAGTTTCTTTCGATATAGGCATTCATTAGTTGCCGATGGTCCGGTCCATTAACGTGGAGAAAAAAAAAAAAAAAAAACATTCTTGTCACTGTACCATAGGGCAAACCAAGTTTGTACTTGTTGTACTTACATAAGTATTCAATTGTACTATTTTCATTAATTCAAACTTTAGAGCAATCGTCAATAAATTTTGAACAGGAGCGCGTCGCACGAGGACTATCCTGATGAACACTTGTTATGCTAGGTATGAATCGTACTTAGTTACTTACTTAGATGGCGCTACAGTCCGGGGTGGACCTGGGTCTCAACCAACAAACCTCTCCAGCTAGCACGCCTACGAGCCAGCTGCCTCCAGTTCGTTGAGGTCCCCCTCCACTTGTTTGCGCCACCTACCGCGAGGTCGTCCTCTACTGCGCCGTCCGTTCGGGGTGGATTCGAAGACTTTCTTAGCGGGAAGGTTGGGCTCCATCCGCTCTAAATAACCCAGCCATCTTAGTCGCTGTATGTGAACTCTTCTGGCTAAGTCAATGTCCTTGTACAGGCCGTATAGCTCGGCATTGTATCTTCTCGTCCACTCACCGTCTATGCAGACGGGACCAAAGATCGCTCGAAGAACTTTTCTCCCGAAATAACCAAGGGCATCCTCATCCGGTTTTGTCAAAGCCCATGCCTCTGCGCCATACAGCAGGACTGGGATGATTAATGTCTTATAAAGAGTTACCTTAGTAGTTCGAGATAGGGCTTTGCTACTCAATTGCCGTTTTAGCCCATAGAAACAACGATTGGCAAGAGTAATTCTCCGTGTGATCTCTCCACTGATGTCATTTGTGGAGCTGACCATAGAGCCTAGGTAGACAAAATCCTTTACTACCTCAAAATTATATCTGTCTATTGCGGCGTTCTGCCCAAGACGCCGATGTTGGGTGTCCTTTTTTGTAGACAGCATATATTTTGTTTTTTTGACAGGATCTTATATGCGATATTTAGGAGACTTATACCTCTGTAGTTGGCGCAGTTCAGAGGGTCTCCTTTCTTCAGGATCGGGCAAACGATGCTGAGGTTCCATTCATCGGGCATACTTTCGTCCGACCAGATTTTACAGATGAGCTGGTGCAAGCTTCTTACGAACTCATCACCTCCTGCCTTGAAAAGTTCAGGGGCAAGGCCGTCGACTCCAACAGCTTTGTTGGATTTGAGTTTAGATATCGCTATCCTCACTTCATTCTGATCGGGTTGACGGGAATCTCGTCACTGTTGAATGGCTCATTCTGCCTGACAGCGGAATATTGATCATCATCGCCGTTTAACAGTCTGCAGAAGTGTTCCTTCCATATTCTCAGCACCGACTGCGATTCTACTACTATGTTGCCATTTTCGTCCCTGCAGGCTTCTGTTCTGGCTTTGAAACCCTGGCATGCTTTTTTTACCTTTTGGTAAAATTTTCGAACATTATTCCTGCAATAAATTCTCTCTATCTCCTCGATCGAGCGCTTCTCATGCTCTTTTTTCTTTTTTCTGAGAAGTCGATGTTCCTCTTTTCTCCTGCGCACGTAGAGTTCGTAAGCAGCTCTAGCCCTTCTATGCAGCGCCGCTTTGTACGCCTCTTGTTTTGCTGCATGTGCTTGCCGGCATTCCTCATCAAACCGGGGGTTTCGTTGTGGTGGGCGAGAGAAACCCAGTACATCAGAGGCGGCATCTCTGATGGCTTCTTGGCAACGCTGCCACTGGTCTTCCGCATTTGCTGCTGGCGGTATAGGACTTAGATTGAGATTAGAAGAAACACGATCGGCAAAAGTTCTGGCGGTCTCTTGCGATTGGATGTGATCTCGTGCAGGCTGTGCTTTCCGACCACGCTACTAAAGACGTCCTGTCTTCCTAGCTTTGCGTTAAAATCACCTAGGATAATTTTAACGTCGTGGCTAGGGCATTGCTCATACGTCTTGTCCAAGAGCTGGTAGAAGTCGTCCTTTGTCTCGTCGTCCTTCTCCTCATGAGGGGCGTGAACGCATATTAGGCTAATGTTGGATAATTTAGCCTTGATATGGATAGTCATAAGGCGCTCGCTCACATGCCGGAAACTCAAGACTTCTTGCCTAAGTCTGCCTCCAATGAAAAATCCGCACCCGAATAGACGCTGTCCTTTTTGTCTGTAGCAATCGCCGTAGTAGATGTCGCAGTTTTTCATACTCCTTTTGCCCGGCCCATCCCATCGCACTTCTTGGATGGCAGTAATGTCTGCTTTGAGACACTCTAAGGCCTCCGCAAGTTGTTCGGCTGCACGTGGTTTGTAGAGGGACCTAACATTCCATTCTTACGTTTGCTTGGGTCGTCAACAGTAAGATCATCCGTATCCGAGGCTGTTGGTTGCTTCGTAACCAAAGGTTTTTTACGTGGTAGGGAAGTTAACCCGATGGCACAACCCCCAACCTGGAGGACCAGATGCTTTTTTTTTGTGTACCCCTAGGGCAAGAGGCCGGATACACCGATGTCAGTAACCCACTTCGGGGATATGAGCGCTGCCGTTGGCCCATTAAGGGTTCATCCGCCACCATCTCTTTTTCAATACCCTGACGTAGTATTGAAAATCCTTACAGACCTCAGCTCCAAATATGTTGAAGTAGCTCCGGTAAGATATCCGCTGGTCTGTAGACGTCACCGTTGATTGCTAGACTTCTGAGACGCATATTTCAGCCCATCAGGTCAACAATGTATAAACAATATATCGTCAGACTCAGCATACGCTCATCGTTAGTTCACTATCAGATAGCTATCCAGCGGGTACCGCGAGGAGGTGATGATGCGATTTTTGTATGAATCGTAAGGACCTATTAAATACTAAAGCTTCCCATTACGATTAAGATATTTTGGAATACGTTTACGAAAAATGAATTGATCCACTTCCTGGACTGCGTTCTAATTTGTAATGCCATACGTTTTTTTAAGTCCTGACAACCACAGCGACTCTCTCTTCTCTCATATGATCTGTGGCAAAAGATAACCCTGTAAGTCCATGCTCGGAACATGAGCTTAAATAGTTATCTCACACACATCAACAAAGACTAAAAATGTCACTTGGAACTTCTTACTGTGCGGTGGAGAACTCCTACTAACTCATACAAAGGGAAAGCCAAAATATGACAGGAGGAACTCTTTAAATTCTTGGTTGTTCCATTTTCAAATCTGGGGTTTAAAAGATCTAAAAGATTCTTAGGATTTAAAAGACTTATCGGATTATATTTTGTCACGCACTACTGGGCTCCACAAGTGGTGTTTCCTATCACTTGGTGAGGGAAAACTCGTGCTGCTAATGAAAAAGTAAAGAAACGTCTTGACAGATGAAAAAATGAAAAATAACTTTTTTATTTCACATTATTACGCATTTTTCCGCTTTATTAAAACTTTATTGAAAGCAGACCTTTGCTCATTTGTTTGGCAGGAAATGGTTTTCATATCGCAGCTGACTTTTTGACAGTTTTCGACAGTCGGATTGATGAAATTCCATGGGCTGTTTCCTGCTGCAAAGGATATCAATTATCAATCAAATTAGCAGAGGAGGTACAAAAAAAAGTAAGGAAACATGGTTCAGGTGATTTTGGCAGCATGAGGTACCTCAGACCAAGGTAAAGAATCAGTTATAATATTTACCGTGATATGACCATGGTAAGACAATTATGTTCATGGTATAATAGCTTTCACACGAATGGGTGCAATTGCATGACAACTAAATACATGCAGATAGACGAATACAAAATTGCTAGACGTTTGTTTTTTGAGAAGTTTTAACTTCTCCCTCAGCACTAGATACTCACCCTGTTGTCCATGAGATGGTTTGGGAAACTCAATTAAATGTCCTTTGCATAGCTATGAAACACTATTTGCTTATGGAACAATTTTCAAAACAAATATTTGGCTTCGCAGGTCATAGAGGTATTACGTAAAAACTGCTTTAAAAACTCTCCACACCTATTTTAATGGAGTGACATGAATTTGCGTCATTGCCCACTAATCAGAAGTTTCTCAAAACAAATTTTCATCAAATGGACATTTCGTTGTGTGTATTTGTTTGCTTTTTTATAGACAACTTGTTTTGGTGAGTTTAATCATTATAGAGTGGGGCGAATTCTCTGCCTGACACAGACAAAAGCCGATATTTTTCAATATGTGTATTTTCCCTTATCTTATTTCAAACAAAGACTTGCCCCTTAAAGGAAATAGAAGACTATTCCTCAAACAAAACGATAATTCTAAAAAAAAAAACGTTCGTTTGAAGGAAACTTAAAGCAGCAATCTCCAAAAGTGGCAAAATCGGCATAAAGTTTTATATATTATATGTATATCCCATCGAGAAGTAATAAAAATATAAACGGCGGAAACTACAAACCAAATTTTAATGGTCTGATTTATTAAGCCATTTAAAATGAGTTAGCCCTTAAAATTCTTTAATTTTTTTTTTAGATTAGATTAGATTAATTTCATTTCATTAGGCATGACACAGTCGTTTGCCAAGTTGGCAACTAAATTAATAAATTGTTTTTAAAATTAAGAATTGCAAGCCAAAGAAAACTAAACAATATTTTTTATTTTTTTTTTTTTTTTCGAGGGTAGGTGAAAATCTTCAAGAAGACACTATGAGGATCGACAGCGCGTGCTCATAGTAGTGTGGGATTCTTACCCACTAAAAAACCTCCCTTCAAAACAGACTTGTTTTAATTTTTTACTACAACTAAGTATTCGACTTATCAAGTAGTTTTCATTTCACGAAATAATGACGTTTTGCAGGTGCCTTCCCATTAAAGGTTCCTGCTAGCTCCGCAGTTTGGACGCGGTTACTTATCGCGCTAAGTCTAAAGGTTTGGTTCCTTGTAGATGGCGTAGTAAATTTCTTTCATCCAAAACTTGGAGGACTGTAATATTTACGTGACTTTCTAGTCGACTTTTATGCTTTCTCGCGTAGTTTTTGATTTCGTCTTCTATAGTTTTAATGCCAAGATGTCTGTGGATATCGCTGTTTCTGATATACCATGGCGCATTAATAATACCTCTTAGTACTTTGTTCTCAAAAGTTTGTAAAATTTTAATATTACTTATTTTGGTACAACCCCAGAGTTGTATACCATATGTCCATACGGGCTTTAGCACTTGCTTATATAAAAGCAGTTTGTTCTCTATATTAAGCTTGGAATATTTTCCAAGTAACCAATACATTTCTCTATATTTATTATCTAGTTCTTTGCGTTTTTTCTTAACGTGCGTTTTCCATTTCAGCTTTGCATCAAGTGTCATTCCAAGATACTTAGCCTCGTTTGCAAACGGAATTTGAACCGAGTTTGAAAAGATCGGCAAATTATTTATTTTCCTATAAGTAAAATTTACATGAACAGATTTGGTCTCATTAAGCGCGATTCGCCAAACCTTTGTCCATTCATTTACTATATCCAAAGCTTCTTGCAGTTTTTCTGTACTATCTTCGACCGTTTTACCTACTGCCAAGATGGCAGTGTCGTCGGCAAATGTAGCTAGCTCAGTGCCTTCTACTTGCGGTATATCACGGGTATATAATAGATACAAGACTGGGCCAAGGACGCTTCCTTGCGGCACCCCAGCCATTATCTCCCCGAAATCCGAATATTCATTTCCACATTTGACGCGGAATAGCCTATTCGTAAGGTAGTTCTTCAAAATATTATATAGGTGCTCTGGCAGAACTTGTCGTAATTTAAACTTTAAGCCTTCATACCAGACCTTGTCAAAGGCTTGAGAGACGTCAAGGAATACGCTTGAACAAATCCTTTTTTCTTCAAGAGATTTTTCGATTACATGAGTTATTCTATGCACTTATTCAACTGTTGAATGCTTACTTCTGAATCCGAATTGATGATCCGGAATGAGATGCCTCTCTTCTATAACCGGCTGTATTCGCCTAATCAAAATTCTCTCGAACACTTTGGATATGATTGAAAGAAGCGAAATCGGTCTAAAGACGTTTTTTCATTCGGCGGTTTTCCGGGCTTAAGGACCATTATGACTTCGGCTACTTTCCATTGACTGGGAACATATTCTAGTCTAAGCGCGGCGTTTATAATGAACAGAAGCTTCATTAGACCTTTTCTCGGAAGTGCTTTAAGAACCTCTTCCGTGATTAGGTCGTATCCAGGAGCCTTCTTAGGTTTAAGTTTCTTTATTTCTTCCTTAAGTTCGGTTAGTGTTGCATTTCTTATTATACGATTGTCAATATACGACGTATTTATATTTTGAATAAGAGCCTGTCCATCAAGCGGTTTGAAAGTTTCTTCCAGGTGGGCGGCAAAAACTTGCGCTTTCTCGTTATCATGCCTGGCCCATTCGTCTTGATTTTTCCTAATTGGCGCGGCTTGAATTTGAGGTTTTTTAATACCTTTTATAGCTTTCCAAAGCGAATAATTAGAATCTTTTTCTGCCGTTAAGCTTTCTAGGTGAGTTTGCATTTCATTATTCTTAAGGTCTTTAACAGATCTTTTTAATAAGTTACACAAACGGTTAAGATGTGCTTTATGTTGCGGAGCCCGAGTTTGTTGCCATTTTTTGCGCGCTTTCCTCTTCTCCTTAATCATCTCTTTTATTTCCTGCGGATAATTTGGAATGTAGCTGGCCGGCGTTTTCTTAGGTTTCGGAGTATTCTTCCACGCGGCATTCTGTAGGATTTCGACGAAGCGATTAACTTCCACTTCAAGTTCATAGGGCATTTTAAGTGATACCCTCAGCTCAGTATTTGATTCAATATCAGAATTTTAAGCGTTTCTTTCATATACTGGTTGAAGTGCGCGTGTTATGAATGTTGGTTTCTAGTGCAACTAGTCTCTCGAAAATAAGTTTGTTTGTTGTGCATTGCTCTTCAAGTTTCGCAAGAATTAGGGAAAAAACATTGGATACATGATCTTGTGAGCTACCTCTAACAATGTTTTCCAATGTCGCAGCTTGAGCAGGAGTCTTTACGTTAGAGCTTGGAGTATTTCTTGCTTTGATCTCCCGCGAGCTGTCGGTCTTGTACTTGCCATTAACTGTCATCACCGCTTGAGCATAAGACTGTGCGCCAATATTCGAAGATTTAGTTCCTGTTACTTTTTCTCTACTACGATTGGGTTTTTCTTCGTTACCCGATCTTAAGGGAATATTGACGGATTTTTTATCTTGAGCTGCTTTTTTCGTAGCTATTTTGGGTCTAATTTTAGTTGGTTTTGGATTCATGCCCATGGATATTTTGAGCGTATCGCGCCTTTTTTGGAGCTCTCTCGCCACTTCGCAACCTCGATAGTTCGCAGGGTGTTTTCCTTTACAGTTTATGCAAGTGGCTGGGGTTTGCTTATTTAGGTGACACTCACCTGAGAGATGTTTACGTGCGCATTTCACGCATCGCGGTTCTTTCTGGCAGTAAGTCTGCATATGATTGAAGCCGTGGCAGCGCTTACACTGCGGGAGAGCTCTGGAGCTCTTACGCATCTTGTTTTCGACTTTATCAAAAGTTAGCATGAAAAGTGGAAGTCCACGCTTTACCATTTTTTCCTGACCTCCCTCCGACTGTTGCTTCTCCTTCTTGATAATATTGACTGCATCAAGAATTTTAAAGCCTTTGCCTTGAAGGTCGTTCATTACATCTTCTTTAGTACACGAGGGGTGGAGACCCCTTGCTACAACACGCAGTGGTCTTTCTAACTTATTTTCATAAGTATACCACCGAATCTTCTCGGCATTCAATTTTTGGGAGACTGCTCGGTAACCGTCGGCATCATCGACATTTATTCTCCACGTATTGTTTCGGAGAGATGTCACCTTAAATTTCGATGCCAGCGTTCCTTTAAGAAGGCAATGCAACTTATTATAGTCCGTAATTCCGACGACGTTTATCGGTGGCGGAGGACGTAATTTTATTTGTTGTGGCTTTTCCTGCAACTCCTTGCGCTTTGCATCTTTTTGTGGCTCGACTTCCGGTGAGGAACCAGCTTTTCGTTTTTTGCTAAGTCGTTTCTTTTCGATCCAATTCGTTTCACGTGTTAACTCTTCTTCGTCCGTCTGATATTCGCGACTAGGTGAGCGATGTGGGCTAACTGTATTTTCTTTTTGTGGATACGAGTTTTTTAAGGCATTATTTTCTTGTTTGAGCAAATCGACCTCTTTCTTGAGCTCACGATAGAGTAGCTCCATTTCAGTAAGCTTGGTACGGAGTACGTCGTTTTCCTCCTCAATGCTTTTTGATTTCGCTGAGTCCCGTTTTTCACGCGCTTGCGCTTCCGGCGGACTTCTTTTTCCGGAGACGTTCGATCTTGTTGGTGGAGATCGAGATACCCTTGTACTTTTTGAGAAGGGATTTATTAGGTGCAATAAATGGCTTTCCCCAGAATCCGTAGAGCCGACCTCCGAAGAGGGTGGATTTTCCTGTGTACCTGGACTGCCACCTGGGGTATTAAAATCGTTAGTTTTGTTCATTGCATGTTTTTGTATACGCCATACTCGGTATACTACCCGAAGGGGTAACTAAACAATATGTATCTATGATTTTCGGATAAGAAATTTTCCTTCAGAAATGCTTATTTAATATCCATTCTCTGTAACTTTACACAACTTGTAGAGTTTGGGTACTTCCAATTCATTGAGTAAAATAATTTATGCAAATCATAATACTATCAATTAGTATATCACAGGTGAAGGAATACCTCGTTATTTCTTTTAGGATTGGGCACCATCCAACAAAATGCAGAACGTCTTCTCTTTCCTCCAGGTTGCATAAGCCGCATTAAATTCAAAGACCGACTCGTTGTGGAATATAATTCAAATTGAAAAGATGTTTTCGTAACTTAATCATAATTCAAATTTCGTCCACACTGAGTTCATCTCGAAGATAGTTTTTGATTCTGTGCAGGGATCCCAAAGCTTCAGTTAAGTAACGTTTTCTATATTGCATGCCGTTGCTGCAACTAGCTGATAAAGTCTTGCTTTTCAATCAGGACAATATGCAAACTAAGTTCGAACCCACAGCCGCTTGCTAATTCCAGCCAATCGCCATACCAACTGGTCTTGTTCCGTATTATTTAAAAAGCTGCTATTTTCGGTAGCCGGTCGTTATTCATATTAAGTACTTTTATTTATTTTTATATTATATAAGCTACGAGTACCTGCTGCTTAAGTGTTTTCGCAAACAGCGGGGACAAGCCCATTAACAGCAAAATCACAAAATTAAGTGTGCTTGCTGGTAAGTGAAAAATTCGTTTAACGAAATACTCGTATCTCAAAAGCTTATCGACCGTCTCGTATTGTTTACAGCACCAGATTTGTGCTCCATTTAACAAAATGGCTAACTATGTGCAATGTTCCGATTGGCGAAGCATCTGTTCCGGATGGCACTGATTGGGCTATTAGCTTTAAAGAGCTTTTCCTTTAGATGTATTTCCATACCCAAGCTTTTGATAAAAATAACGCCAAGATATTTATACTCCTATCCTTATAGCACCACCACGCATTAGCGCAAAACTTACTACCACCTGTCTTGACAACAAGTAGTCTGGATTTATCGAGATTAAATACTAAGTTCCACATTATACATCAGTTGAAGGGACTCGGGCGTCTATGCAAGCAAATCTATGTCATTCTATGAAATTAGATTTATTTAGAATTGTTAACGAAGCCCCCTGGCAGCTTACCTCCTCGTGGTGGGGGGCGGGAAACGTGACTGGGATATGCGGGTGGGGCAACTTAAATAGTTATTCCCATCCAATCCAGTCACTGCTAACAAAGCGCACACACCAGGATGACAAAGAGAAGAAGACTGGCCTCGGATATTGGCAAACATGGTAAACCGGGCCTGAAAGGTTTCAGCTTGCGAGCGTCTGATGGTCGGCCTATCCCGCTCGGCACCCGACCGGGTCAAACCCGAAATGGCTACAAGCTTCCTGCCAATGGTCTCGCGAACCATTACGGGAGTCAAGGAGTGAGCGCGCTATGCACCGATGGATTCTCCGATTTTCGACAACGGGATCGACTTAGGATAGGCACATGGAACGTCTCATCGCTCACAGGGAAGGACCTTGAGCTTATTGGGGAGGCTGTTAAAAGTCGACTAGATATAATTGGCGTCTCTTCAACAAAACAGAGAGGATCTAGAACTATAGACCTTTCGGATGGGTGGAAGCTCTTTCTGTCAGGAGTTGAACCCGCAATGTCTGCTCGGGCGAGAGTGGGGATACTCACAAGTCCCAGATTGGCAGAAGGAGTATTGGAGTGGATACCATTAGGAGGGAGAGTTGCGATCTTAACGCCTTGAAACACAATATCACCTCGACCTCGGTTTTGCTCTCGTTACGTCTCATCCACCTCGAGAGCGCGTTGAATGTTTGTTTACATTTTTTCCTTTGTTCTACAGCTGTTAGATGTCAAAGCAAAGCAAAAGTTCAGCTCATCTCAACTTCTGCCTCGGGTTAGAGTGTCGTTACGTAGCATTACGTTTTTCTTTACGAATGGAAAACGTGAGGTCGAGGTGGAAGCGACATTGTGATAGGATACATTGATTTCCTATGGTTTAACTCATAGACGTTAAGCGAAGCTGAGGTCGAGGCGCTATTGTGTTTCAGGCATAAAGCTCAAGCTTCAAAAATCTACTCTGGCATTGGTGCAGGTATATGCACCGAACCTTCAGTCAGAGTATGCAGCTTTCTTAGATGAAGTTTATGCTGCCCTTGAAAAGGTTGCGTATATTGATTCTTTTGTCCTGATGGTTGACTTCAATGCTAACGTGGGTGTAGATGTTATGAGATGGGGGAGTGTGATTGGGAGGAACGGTGATCATGATCAAAACGCAAACGGAGAGAAGTTGTTCGATTTTAGCTGTGAAAATGGCTTATGGATCATGAACACTATCTTTTCACACATAGCTATTCACAAATACACGTGGTACCGTCAGAGTCTTCAGCAGAAGTCGCTGATCGATTTCTTTGTGGTACCGTCGTCGTGTTTGAAGAATATGGTTTGTGATGTTTATCTGAAAGGTTTGAATGAATTCCAACTGTTCCATCAAACTTGGAGGAAGAATGGTAACTGTTTTCAATAGTAGTTATAGCCTCTGCGGGGAGATGTTTGTGGAGTGAAGCGGCTTAGTGTGGCGGCTGGTGGTGAGAATAGAACTGCTTGATTTAAAATACCCAGAGTTCAAGAAGCCATCAGAGAGAACTAGAGAGCCTTTAAGGTATGGAACTCCGATTCTCGAAATCGGTACATTGAGGCGCGAAGAACTTGCAAATTAGCTGTGAAGACAGCGGAAGAACAGTCTTGGAATTAGTTTGGCGAAACATTTAAATGTGACCACAGATCTGGAAATAAGATATTCTGGCAAACCATCTCCCAACTCAGAGGAACAAAGTTGAATATCGTTGAAGGAGTCACATCCAAAGACGGTACACTTCTTTCCAGTGAGGGAAACATCTTATGCAGATGGAGCGAGCACTTTTCAGAATTGCTCAATCCCGAATAACGCACCGAAGATGACAGACCTATAGTCGAGAGTAGGGCGGAAAGTAGTCCTACGGTAGATGAAATAACTTTGCCGATCAAATCGCTAAAAGTTGGCAAATCTGCCGGTGTGCATAAAATCCGACCAGAAATGCTCATGGCTTTAGGTAAAGAGGGAGTGCAATGGCTCTCGCGTGTCATTAAAGTGGCCTGTTAATGCGGTGAAACAACTGGTGATTGGCAAATAGGGATGATTGTCTCTCTTTTTAAAAAAGGAAAAAAAAAGGGGCAAACTACAGAGGCATATCTCTTTTAAGTCTTCCTGGTCTTCGCTAAGGTGCTAGAGACGCGTTCCAGAGCTATGATTGAAGACAGTTTGGGGAGAAGCAATACGGTAGAAGCACAACCGACCAGTTATTCACTCTCGGAATGGTTCTTGAGAAGGCCTGGTCGTATGCTAATCTTGTCTTCACTTGTTTTGTCGATTTGAAACAAGCATATGATAGGGTTGCTCGAGGCAAACTCTGGAGTGTTCTGCAGTAGTATGGAATTTATGGTTCCCTGGTAAATGTGTTTCAGTCCTTATATACAAACTCTAGAAACTGTGTTCGGGTAAATGACGTTAACTCAATACCTTTCACTGTGGGCGTTGGACTCTGCCAAGGCCGCGTTTTGTCACCTCTCCTCTTCATTGTATATATGGACTAGATGTTGCAGCGTAGCTGTGGCGGAGAATGTTTCAAAGTGGGAGACTTAAGGATTAGTCATTTGCTGTTTGCGGTTGATTTGGTCATCCTTGGGTCCTTTCAAACCGAACTTTAGCACGTACTCGCAAGATTTGTACCCGTTTGTGATGATGCTGGAATGAAGATCAACGTGAACAAATCGGAAGTGATGGTCGTTTCCAAAAAACCCATTCAGTGCACTCTGCATGTTAGTTGAGTCACACTGAAGCAAGTGGATAAGTTTAAGTACCTTGGAGCCTTATTCACGAGTGATGGGAAGAGCAATGCTGAGTTATCCTGTAAAATTGGTCAGGCTGGATCAAGTTTGAGAAAGCTCGGTCAATCTGTTATAAGAAAGCCCGAACCCAGGGTTCAAGCTAAATTATCGGTTTTTAACTCGGTGTATGTTCCAACTCTCACCTATGGTCATGGAAGTTGGGTAGTGACCGAAATAATAAGATCGCGGATACAAGCTGCCGAAATGGGGCTCCCTCGTGGTGTTGCTGGAACAACTCGTAGGGATCGAGTTATCGAGATCAACTACTAAGTTCCACATTATACATCAGTTGAAGGGACTCGGGCGTCTATGCAAGCAAATCTATGTCATTCTTTGATATTAGATTTATCTAGAATTATTAACCAGAAGTCCACGTCAAAAAGAGATCGTCCTGAGCACAGTGTTCTATATATGTCTTGTACTTATTATTTATGTGGGCGCCGTGGCGTAAGTGGTTAGTGTGCCGGATCACTACGCATGAGGTTCCAAGTTCGAATCCTACAAAACACCAAAAAGTTTTTTCACGGTCCCACCTCTCGCGAGCGTCTGACAAACATCCGAGAGTATTGTTGTCTCGAAAAAGCTTCTCAAATCGCCGTTCGGATACGGCACTAAACTGTAGGTCCCTTCCATTCGTGTGAAAAATATAGCGCACACAACATGAGTGGTTGCGAGAAGCTAGGCCCTGGCACTTAAAGAGCTGTTGCGCCAAATATTTATTTTTTGTTTTTTTACTTATATTTATAATACCAGTCACACAAAAAGCCTTTTAAAGTACAATGAAAAAACATATTTTTGTTCTTACCGCGGCATTCACATCCGATGTTTTCGTTTGCAGACATTTTTTAAACGAAAATAACTTCTTAACGTCAAACTAAGTATTTTACGGCAAAATTATTATTTTAAATTTTCTTCTCCCATATCATACGCACCGTGATGTTGAATAGCACTGGCAATTCATACTAACGGGGATGCAGATTAAATCTGAGGCATTGAGAGTAGTAGTGGCGTAACCCCAAATTCCAACAATTAAGATAATCGCGATTAAAGAAGTTAAAGAAAAATAAGTCTTTATTATTTGGTTCCTATTTCAAATAATCTATATACATATTGTTACACGAGCGCACAAGCCGACGAAGAAACATAAACCACCAAGAAGCCCTGAGAAACATCTCGTAGCTGTCAACCTGAAGGTACCAGAACTTTCCAGATTCTTGGCGGATGGAATTCCAGCGGCGAATTGGAAAGTTGATAATTTGTCGGGAAAGCCAGAGCCAAATATAAAAGGAGGTTATCAAAAGCCCAGCGACGAGTTTTGTTTTGGTCAGCGTTGACAGCCGACATTAGAGACGCGCAGATTATAAGCCTAAAGAAAAAAAATGTACTAGATTTTATTTTTTTTGCTAAAGTAAATTTAGTTAAAAAACATTTTATTGAAATAAATAAGAAATTAAAAAACCCTCTCGGGAACCAGAAAAATTCTGTTCTTTTTGTCACCACCGTCCGTCGCAGCTTTGGAAGTGTTCGGCTTGATCGGCGAATTTTGTAACAATATAATAAAACTGTAGGGATTTTCTTTTGTTACCTAATGGCGTGAGAACCGCTGGACAGATTTGGATGAAACTTTTTTTGAAATGTTTCTTAAGATCCAAGTTCGATCACATCAAACAAATGAACAACGTCACAGTGGATCAGGTACTGAAGATGAACGTCTTGTTACAACTTCCGCGTCACAAACCAACAAACTCAAACATTGTTTACAAAGAAGTTTTGTAAAATTTGTTTACCATAATAAAATACAATTGTCCATTATTTATAGAATTGTATTTTTTATTACGTTTGATACTATTTTAGAGAGTGTTGGTTTTTGAGAACTATAAAATCTGCACTTAGGGGCTGAAAGTTACCCATTGGAACGACATTGATAAAATGCAATTAATCCACAAAATTTATTGTACACAACAATTTTATGGACTTAGACAAAATACTGAGCATCTTACCCCCTCGACCCTCATGAAGGATTAGCGGGCCGTTGAAAATGTATGTTTGTATGTATGTATGTAGACAAATACTTTGATGCTTCTTCACTCGCTCTGATACTACAATACATATTTGTTCGCATGAGGAAGCCTTTAGAGGGCGAAGCAAGGCGAGCACGGGTTCAGCTGGTCAATAAAATATAATTATTTAATCGGTGAAATGATTGTCTTAGATAACGAACCGTTTTCACTTGTTGAACGAGTTGGGTTTAAAAGGCTTATGGAAAAGGCAGTGCCTCAGTACAAAATACCTCGTCGCACTTACATGACCGAGAAAGTTAATCCTGATATGTATAACAGAATTTACTCTGAAATTGAGGCTAAGACCTCGAAATCATCAGCAATATCAGTGACATCTGATATATGGACATTCCAGCACAATAATGAAAGTTTTTTGAGTTTCACTGCACACTGGATATTTGCAGACTTTATTCTGGAACATGGCGTTTTAGCAATAAAGCCGTTTGCTGGCTAACATACTGGTACCAACTTTGCAAAACAACTTAATGCTATTCCAGAAAGATGAAATATTCCTCAAAGCAAGATCCATTTACATGATAAAAGGAGTACGAGACGCAAAGTATGATTCTGGCAGGTGTTTTATTCATTCACTGCAACGACCTATCGGAGAATCGTTAAAATTTCAAACAAAAATACCAGAGATGGTGGCTGCTATGAGGCGAATTGTTACTCATTTTAACTACTGTGGTATAACAGAACAAAAGCTGAAATCCATTCGTCGAGAACTTAACTTACCAAACCACCAACTAGTAGTAAATAAACCTCAATTATGACATAACTCGTGGCATATCTTTTATCTTAGATGGCAATCTTGTCTGTAAATGTATGAATTACTGGATTTTATGTGGCTTACATTACTACTGCTTTCTGGAAATTGGAATAATTTAAGGAAAATATGTTTGTTACACCAATAAATTAAAATACAGGTTATTAAACAAATATTTTTACTGTCGCTTTTGAAATACAAAGTAGGTAGGACGTACGAGTGTGTGCATAAGTTAAGACTTCTAATCATCCTCATCTACGTACTCAACTAACCCAACGTCTTTGTCTGTAGAAATAGTTTTCAAATTTTTATAAAAGTCGTGGGGGGATAAAATTGAATAAGTCCAGTAAATCTTTCTTTCTTACTTCACTAATGGCATTACCTTTTGGAAACAATAAGTCGAGATCTGTGATAAATGCAGATGTTCTTTTTTTTTAAATAACAGTGTGAAAAAGTACGTCTACGTTATTACTGTACTTGTAAAAAATATTGAATGGCGTCTCTCTCAAAAATTGTAACCATTGAATTTTAAGCCGTTCCAATTTACCTTTATTTATATTCACTTTACTTACTTACTTAGGTGGCGCTACAGTTCGGGGTGAACCTGGGCCTCAGCCAACAAGCCTCTCCATTTAGCTCGGTCTTTAGCTAATTGCCTCCAGTTGCGCACTCCAAGTTGGTCGAGGTCCCCTTGAACTTGTGCGCGCCACCTACGGCGATAATTCCCTCTACTGCGTCGTCCCTCGGGGTTAGATTCGAAGACTCTGCGGGCCGGAGCGTTGGTGTCCATTCGCTCTACATGTCCTAGCCATCTCAGACGTCCAATACGCAGTTTTTTGACTAGGTCGATGTCGCTGTACAGCTCGTATAGTTCGTGATTGAATCTTCTCCTCCAAAACCCGTCAACGCAAACGGGACCGAAAATCTTACGAAGAATTTTTCTCTCGAAGCGACCAAGGATATCTTCATCCTCTTTTAATAAAGTCCATATTTCAGCGCCGTAAAGCAGGACTGGGATGATCAAGGTCTTATATAGAGTCTCCTTAGTTGTTCGAGAGAGGGCTTTACTGTTGAATTGCCTTATAAGCCCAAAAAAACAGCGATTGGCAAGAGTTATTCTTCGATTGATTTCTGCGCTGATTTTGTTTGCTGAATTTATAGCAGAGCCAAGGTAGACAAAGTCCCTTACTACCTCGAAGTTATAGCTGCCCACGGTGACGTTTTGTCCAATTCGTCGATGTTGGTTTTCCCTTCTAGTTGACAGCATATACTTGGTTTTGCTCTCGTTTATCGCCAAACCCATTTTGGCCGCTTCCGCCTCAATGCTTGTAAAAGCACCGGTGACAGCCCGCTGAGATCTTCCGATAATGTCTATATCGTCGGCGTATGCAAGCAGTTGTACAGACTTGTAATAGATTGTGCCTCCGGTGTTGGCTTGTGAGTTCCGCACAATCCGTTCAAGTACAATATTGAAGAAGTCACATGACAGCGCGTCACCTTGTCTAAAGCCTTTTTTGACATCAAAGGTCTCGGTGAGGTCATTACCGACCTTGATGGAGCAGCGAGCGTTCTCCATCGTCAGCCTGCACAGGCGGACAAGTTTGGCAGGGATGTCAAAACTAGACATGGCTCTATAAAGCTCTTCTCTATAGATGCTGTCATAGGCGGCCTTGAAATCGATAAAGAGGTGGTGAGTATCGATTTGGAATTCTTGGGTTTTCTCCAGGATCTGCCGAAGTGTGAAGATTTGATCGATGGTGGACTTTCCTGGCCTGAAACCGCACTGATAGGGTCCAATCAGGCTGTTGATAAAAGGTTTCAGGCGTTCACACAATATCGCAGAAAAGATCTTGTACGCGATGTTGAGGAGACTGATGCCTCTATAATTGGCGCAGTTGAGGGGGTCTCCTTTCTTGTGGATCGGGCAAACGATGCTGAGATTCCATTCATCAGGCATACACTCCTCTGACCAAATATTAGAAATGAGTTGGTGTATGCACTCTACCAATTCATCCCCAGCTGCCTTGAAAAGTTCGGCCGGTAAACCGTCAGGTCCAGCAGCCTTGTTCGATTTTAGCTTGGATATTGCTATCCTCACTTCGTTTTGGTCAGGTGGACGGAAATTTTGACTATCATCGTCCATGTTGAATGGTTCATTCTGCCTGACAGCGGGATGTTGGTCTTCGTCGCCGTTATACAGTCTGCAGAAGTAGTTTTTCCATATTCTCAGCACCGACTGTGATTCTACTACGAGGTTTCCATTCTCATCTCTACAGGTTTCTGTACGGGTATTACTTCTCTGACACGTTCTTTTTACCTTTTGGTAAAACTTCCGTACATTGTTCCTGGAGTATAGACTCTCGATATTCTCAAACGCGCGCTTCTCATGCTCTTTCTTCTTCTTTTGGAGAAGCCGATGTTCTTCCCGTCTCTTTTGCTCGTAGAGCTCACGAGCAGCTCTCGTCTTTCTTTGCAGCGCCGCTTTGTATGCCTCTTGTTTTGCTGCATGCACTCGCCGGCATTCTTCGTCAAACCAGGGGTTTCGCGGTGGTGGGCGAGCGAGACCCAGCACATCAGTCGCGGCGTTTCTGATGGCATGTTGGCAGCGTTGCCACTGGTCTTCGGCACTTGATGCTGGCGGTATAGGGGTGATTGAGAGATTTCGGGATACGCGTTCAGCGAAGAGTCTGGCGGTCTCTTGCGATTGTAGCTTTTCGACCTTAAATTTTCTCACAGTAATTCTTCTTTGTTGCTCAGATTGGGATATCCGCATTCGTACCTTGGCTACAACAAGGTAATGATCCGAGTCTATGTTGGCCGCTCGGAAGGTCCGGACATCCAGAATACTGGAGGCATGCCTTGCGTCGATCGAAATATGATCAGTTTGGTTGATCGTGACATGATCATTGGACCGCCATGTCTGCTTATGAATATCGAGATGAGGAAACCATGTGCTTGCTATGGTGACATTTCGCTCCACAGCGAAATCAATTAGCCTTAGTCCGTTATCAGACGTGGTGTCGTGTAGGCTATGCTTACCGACTGCTCTACCGAAGACGTCCTCCTTTCCTATTTTGGCGTTAAAATCGCCCAATACGATCTTAACGTCGTATTTAGGACATTGCTCGTATGTTTTGTCGAGGAGCTCGTAGAAACACTCTTTGGAGGCAGGGTCCTTTTCTTCTGTGGGGGCATGAACACATATTAGGCTTATGTTAGCGAATTTAGCCTTGATCCGGATCGTCATAATACGCTCGCTCACGTGTCGGAAGCTTAAGACTTCTTGCCTAAGTCTGCCGCGTATGACAAATCCGCATCCGAATAAGCGTTGCCTGTTGCCTCTGTAGCAATCACCGTAGTAGATGTCACAGTTTTTCATCCTCTTTTTGCCTGGCCCATCCCATCGCACTTCCTGGATGGCGGTAATATCTGCTTTATAGCAGTCTAGGGCCTCTGCTAGTTGTTCGGCTGCACGTGGTCTGTAAAGGGACAGAACATTCCACGTACAGATCCGAAGGTCGTTGTCCTTATTTCGTTTGCTGGGGTCGTCATTAGTTGGGTCATCCTTATCCGAGGCTTTTGGTTGTTTCGGAACCATGCGTTTTTTACGTGGTAGGGAAGTTACCCCGACGGCACAACCCCCAACCTGGAGGGCCAGTTCCTTAATTATTCCCCTAGGACGAGGGGCCGGGTACACCGGTGCCAGTAGTCCACTACGGGAGTATGAGCGCTGCCGTTGGCCCATTAAGGGCTCCTCCGCCACCATCTCTATTCCAATGTCCTGACCAACATTGGAAATTCCTTACCGACCTGTGATCCGAATACGTCGAAGCAGCTCGCGCAAGGTATTCACTAAGTTCAACCTAACTGGAACTTACTAACTTATATTCACTTTCCGATTGGTTATATTCTTTTCCAATTTTTTCGTGGAAAACATCATAGTTATCATAATAATAATTTGAAATGGCTCTTTCTTTCTTACCGCTGCTATGACCCTATACCAATCCATATGGCCGAAAATGTCTTTAAAATATAATACTTCTTTTTTTTTCGTCTTGGTCACAAGGTAAGTAAGAGTGGCCACTCATTAGAAATTTAAGGTCAATTTGGTAAACAAGGTAGTCACTATGTGAAACAATATATTGGCATAAAACGGACATCTTAATGTTTCTATTTTGCCCAACACACTGGTCAGTGTACATGATTAAATTTGGGGTCCTCCCAAAATGTTTAAAATAATGCAACAGGCAGCTGCCAATTTCTTGGGGACCTCTTGATCCAACCGACTCATTACAAATGTACATGTAAGCCTTGTTCCTTACCATGTCCTGGACGCCTAGCCAGTATATCCAAAGTTGCCTCTTATAATAGCACACACCCGTTGTAATGACTGAAATCGGCAAGGTTTTCATAAGATCAAATGCAATTACCGAAGTGCCACTAGATTCCTTGGCTCTTGTTGTGTCATCTATCATGCCATTCCTAGCCGAATCCGCTTTTCTAAGATGTAGTTCATGTTCAATTTGTATCTGAGGCTTCTCATTATCACTCGCAAATTTAACCTTATTGTTAAAAAAGTCACATTTTTTTGCAAAAATCTTTTATTGGAGCATGAAATGATACGAGTAGATTGAAATCTTATATATTAATACGTGAACACGAAATTTATCGTACTTTATTTAGTATTTATTTTAAAAGGAGGGGAATGAAACTTATGTATGGTATATCATTCGAAAGGTACTGTGCCATAGATGTGCAGAAAAAAAAGACGCTGCTTGCTTTTTTCCCCTCGGTCGAATTTCAACCATACGCGATACTAGTCATTATTAAAACCCTTTCAGTAGCAGACTTTCCGTGGTGCGTACAAAACCCCACATAACATCTATCCAGGAGCCATACGTGCGGAACAAGCGCATATGTGGTTTTGGGGGTGTTCGTGGAGTAACGGTGCTATGTGACGAGCGATCTGAAAGACCGAGAGCTTGTCTAATTGTGCCGAATTTCCTCTCAGTAACTAAGCTTGGACAATTTTGTGGACAGGACCTGGTTGCTGCAGCTGTAAGCTACGAAACGACCGGAAGTTGGAAAACCTTCGTCGTTGCGTCGGCTTACTTCCCTTATGATTCGGTAATGCCTCCACCACCGAAGGCGGTTGGCGAACTCATAAAGTACTGTGACACTCGGGAGATGGGACTAGTCATGTGTTGCGACGCGAATGCTCAGAATACAGTCTGGGGCAGCAGCAAATGTAACACACGAGGAAACCATCTCCTAGACTTTATACTATCGTCTGGCATGGTAATTAACAATATTGGCTCCCAGCCAACTTTTGTTACGGCAAGGAGGCAGGAGGTAATTGATTTGACTTTATCTAATAGGTATTTCAAGTCAATTACTAACTGGAGGGTACTGCCGGAGGTGTCCTTGTCAGACCATACAAAAAAAATACAAATATTTGGCGCAACAGCTCTTTAAAGTGCCAGGGCCTAGCTTCCGCAACCACTCATGTTGTGTGCGTTATATTTTTCACACGAATGGAAGGGACCTACAGTTTAATGCCAAATCCGAACGGCGATTTGAGAAGCTTTTTCATGACAACAATACTCTCGGATGTTTGTCAGACGTTCGCGAGAGGTGGGACCGGGAAAAAACTTTTGGTATTTTCTGGGATTCGAACTTGGAACCTCATGCGTAGTGATCCGACACACTAACCACTTATGCCACGGCGTCAGACCATAGATACATCGTTTTCCAAATCGAATGCGAGGCCATAACTTTGCAGGAGAGGAGGAATCCGAGGAAAACCAACTGGGTGCGGTTTAGGGAAGAGCTAGACAGATCTGTCAAAACTCCAACTAAACTCAGAACGAAACGAAAGGTTGAGGATGCTGTTCAAAACCTGACCAGTGTCCTTACCAGCTGTTTTGAACTGACGTGCCCATTGACAAAAACCCCCTGCAGAACTCCGGTTCCCTGGTGGTGCCCGGAACTGCAGCGACTTAGGAAAGAATCCAGAAAACTTCTAAATAGGTCACTCAAGACAAATTTAGAAGGTGACTGGAATCTTTTTAGATCGAAGCAAAAAGACTACAAGAAGTTAATTCGGTTGTCGAAAAGTGCTTCTTATAGAGATTTTTGTGAAAAGATCGAGACACTCGGTGAAACCAGCAGGTTGGTTAATGTTCTCAAAAGGGGCAAGCCGACCAAACCGGAGTCACTGAGAAAATCTGATGGCAAGTTTACTGAGACGAAAGCGGAAACTTTTAGTCTTCTGCTGGAGACTCACTTTCCTGGCAATCGGATAATCACTAGGTCGCAGCTTGGCCCGCTTACACAGGCTGAGCTTGATCTAAGTCAGAAAACTCGGCGCAGCTGGTATATTGCATCAGCCGTGGTAACAGATGAGGCCATCAAATATGCTGTGGCATCTTTTGATGGTTTCAAATCGCCTGGCACCGATGGAATATATCCAGCTATGCTGCAACAGGGTATAGATCAGCTATTGCCAACTCTGAAAAGAATTTTCACCGCTGGCTTGGCGCTGGCATATATTCCTACACCTTGGCGGACAGTCAGAGTAGCTTTCATACCGAAAATTGGTAAGGAAGACTATTCGCTCCCCAAGAGTTTCAGACCCATAAGTTTGACATCCTTCTTACTGAAAAGTATGGAGAGACTGGTAGAATTTCACGTGCGCAAAGTTGCTTTGAAACTGCATCCACTATCGGAGATGCAGCATGCCTATCAGCGTGGGAAATCCTGTGAGACCGCACTTCAAAATCTAGTGGCCAGAATTGAATGCGCGCTTGATAGGAGAGAATACGCGATGGGTATCTTCATCGACATTGAGGGTGCTTTTGACAATGCGACTTTTGACTGCATGTGCGACTCTGCCAGGCAACACGGGGTAGATGAAACATTAGTGTTGTGGATTAAAGCAATGCTAATGAATAGAACGTTGGTAGTGGATGCGGATTGTGGCCAATATGTTATGACAGGGGTAAACAGGGGCTGTCCGCAAGGAGAAGGAGGATTTTGACCGGTCTGACTCAGCCAGTACTAAAAGGCGTCACCATTCGCATTTCAAATGAAGCCAAATATCTGGGAGTGATTTTAGATAAGAAACTTCATTGGTCCAAACACGTCGAGTCGAAAACATCCAAGGCGCTCTCAGTCTTCTGGCAGTGTAAGGGTGCTTTTGGCAAGACTTGGGGCTTATCACCGAATAAGGTTCTGTGGATCTACACGGCTATGATAAGACCATTCCTCGCATATGCGTCGGTTGTTTGGTGGAAGGGGCTCTCGCGTAAATATGTGGTTGCCTTTTGTGCGAAACTCCAAAGAACGGCTTGTCTCGGCTGCTCGGGAGCTTTCCCGAGTACGCCTGGCTCTGCTCTAGACGCTATGCTGAACTTACCTCCCCTTGATACTTATATCATGGGTTGCACTATCAAAGCCATCCATCGTCTTAGGCGAGGCGGTTTTTGGTATACTCCACACTGGAACTTTGATGAACTTGCGCGACACTTATCTTACGACTCCTGTCTTATGGATATGCCGTCTGATGCAATGACACAAGAACTCCAGCTGATGCGCAAATTCAGAGTCGACTTTCCTTGTGTCCAGGACTGGCTTCGGTCAGAGTCTGAGCCGGGAATGGAATGTAGTCGTATTTTCACGGACGGTTCCAAAACCAGTCAAGGGTCTGGCGCTGGTGTCTTCGTGAAAGTCGACAACATAAGACTACACTTCTCGTTAGGCAAATATGCGTCTGTTTTCCAAGCGGAAACTTATGCAATCCTAATGGCCATGAACTATGTTGTGAAGAACAGGTGGAAGGGACGTAGCATTTGTGTGTGTAGTGACAGCCAGGCTGCGCTTAAGGCCTTGCTTAACCCTTTAACCACTTCCAAAATAGTTCGTGAAACCAAAAACTCTTTGAACTCGGTCGCAAGGCTGAATTCTCTGTCTCTTATCTGGGTCCCAGGTCACACTGGGATCTTGGGGAACGAGATCTCCGATGAGATTGCTAGACAAGGCTGAGAGGAGGCTTTCTCAGGTCCCGAATCCGCGTTGGGTCTTCCAGCGTCCTCGGTTAGGGCTTCCATTGACGATTGGGTCTCTCAATAGCACAATTGTGTGTGGCATGACTCTCCAGGTTTCAGGTTGACTAAACGCATGCTCCCGGACGTCTGTAAGAAATCAGCGGCATTCTTGCTGTCTCTCAGCAGAAAAGACTGTAGACAACTTATCGGCGTCTTGACAGGCCACTTCGCTTTTACCAAACACCTTAACGTGTTAGGCTTAAGTGACACTACAATCTGCGACGCTTGTGGAGAGAGCGACGACACCGCGGAACATTATCTCTGTGAGTGTCCGGCCTTTGCTCGTATCAGGTGGCAGATCTTCGGTGCGGATGTGGTGAGTGCTGGTACTGTAAGCTCCTCATCACTGAAGTGCTTCTTGGCTTTCTTGGAAAGTCAAGGAAATTCCAGTAAAATGGATAAATCAGGGTTTGCTCTCTGGCAGTACAATGGACCAGTTGTGTCTGAGTGCTCCAGTCGAGTGTTTCCTATCCCGACACAAAAAAAAAAAAAAAACCCTTTCGGAATACATGCTCTGATACGGGACTGGCATGAGAATCCTTGTACAAATTATACACTTTAGAAATTCTAAGTTCAGGAGATAAGAATTTCTTTCGAACTTATGGCGGGTATAATGTGATTCATATGAAGAAAATATTGACACTGTTGTTTTGGATTATTTACTATTAATGTAGCTTACTGTAAAATGTTGATGCAAAAAGGACGTATGTGTTTGGAGCCAATTAATTTCATAATTTTTCATAAAGCAGAAGTGGCGTAAGCGGGTTACGCCATTTCTGCCCTATGAAAAATTCCGTGCAGAAACAATGTTTCAACATGTTTGTATTGATTTATGAGCAAATATGGGTTACGCTATTTCTGAGGTAAAAGAACATTTATTTTCCGCCATGATAGTGTAATAAACTCAAAATTGAAAAAATTAGGGTTACGCCACTACTGCTCTCAATGCCTCATGTCATTGGATGAATCATTCGTCTGCAGGCATATCTTTAGAAATGAATCCAAGATGGATTGCAGAGCTGGAAACGGCATTTTCTCGGAAGAGTTAAATCTACTCAACCAGGCCTCAACCAACAAATCTCTCCAGTTAGTTCGATTTCGACCCAGCTGCCTCCAGTTATGCACGACAAGTATTATGAGGTCCCCCTCCACTTGTTTGCACCACCCATCGTGAGGTTGTACTCTACTGCGACGCGCATCCGGGTTGGATTCGAAGATTTTCCGGGCTGGAACGTTGGGCTCCATCTGCTCTACATGACCCAACCATCTTAGTCGTGGTATGTGAACTCTTCTGGCTAAATCGATGTCCTTGTATACGCCATATAGTTCGGCATTGTACTTTCTCCTCCACTCACCGTCTATGCAGACGGGACCATAGGTCACTCGAATAAATTTTCTTTTATAGTAACCAAGGGCATCCTCATTCGATTTTGACTAAGTCCATGTCTCTGTGCCATACAGCAGGACTGGGATGATTAGTGTTATATACAGAGTTAACTTAGAAGTTTGAGATAGGGCTTTGTTACTCAATTGCCTTCTTAGCCTACAAAAACAGCGGAGCGCACTATACAGCCTAGGTAGACAAAGTCCTTTATTACTATTTGCTATTGTGGCTTTCCGTGTAAGACGCCGATGTTGGGTGTCCTTTTTTGTAGGCAGCATATATTTAGTTTTGCTTTCATTGACCGCTAAACCCATCTTTCCTGCTACGATTTAAATAATTGCAAATGCCCCACTGACAGCCAGCTGAGTTCTTCTGTGTCAATGTCATCGGCGTAAGCGAGTAGTTGTACAGACTTCTAAAAGATTGTACTTCCAGTGTTGGCTTGCGAGTTTCGTACAGTTCCTTCAAGTATAATATTATGTTAAAGAGATCGCATGATAGAGCATGACCTTGTCTAAAACCTTTCCTAACAACGACTTTGATGGAGCGAGAGTTCATTCTGTACAGACGAATGAGCTTAGCAGGGATGCCAAGATTAGACATGACTCTGTATAACACGTCTCTACGCACGCTATCATAGGGGACTTTGAAATCGATGAAGAGGTGGTGCGTGTCGATTTTATATTCATGGGTTTTTCCAAGATCTGTCGCAGTGTGAATATATACTTGTTATTTCTTCAGTAAGTATAGTTAAATCTGACTTACTTGGTGAGCGGTGAATAAGTGATTTACCTGTTTTTATTCTTTACTTTCTACAAATATCTGGTCCAGGAACATTGCTTTAATATTGTGTAGTGTGTGAAGTGTGTACTTGGTGTCTCTGTACTTTTACTGATGCTTTTTCAGCCCATTTCATTGTTCCTGTTTCAACTATATTATTTGCAAAGTTAGCTAGCAACCATATGTATGCATATATACAACATCCATTTGGCGCAACAGCTCATTAAGTGCATGCGTGTTGTGTGTGTTACCTTTTGCGCACGAATGGAAGTGACCTATAGTTTTATGCCTTATCCGAAGTGTAATTCTTATTTTACTTTTGAAAAGCTTTCTCATGACAATAATGCTTTCGAATGTTTGTCAGACGTTCGTGAAAGGTGGGACCGTGAAAAAACTTTTTGGTGTTTTCTGGAATTCAAACATGGAACTTCACGCGCAGTGGTCTGACACACTATCGACTGCGCCACCACGCCCACCACATGTATGTGTGCATTGAAAATTAAAGGCATACGCCCAGAAATTGAGAAATCCATATAAACAAAATTCTGTTTATCCGCAATATATAGTATGTACATATACTGGGTGAATAAAAGCTTTGAGAACCACATCACATAAATTACGTTCTGCTTAATTAGTGGCACTCTATTCTGGAGATCGTTTGTTTTTGCAGACAATATATAAATATACATATCATTAAATAAATTAAAATTTAAGTAAATCTTTCTTGTTCACACAATTAAATCATTTGATCCAGTATAAGAAGAAGAACATGACCTTGCAAAAATTCCTGTGTGAAATTCTGGCAATGCAAATTACCTACCTTATTACTCTTATATGCAGATCGCTATTAAAAGCTGCAGGTTCGCAAAAACTTGATATTCCACTTTATTTATCGGAAACCGTTGAAAAAGCAAAACTCACCTGAAAAGAAAGAAAAAAAAAATGTTTAAATATTAATTTGTCCTCAATGAATGCATAATAAGTTCACAACAACAAATTCAATAAAAATAAGTTGGAAAGAGCTGTTCGATTTTTTAGCCTATCACAACTTAAGGTACCCGGTATCTTAAAAATAGCAAAGATATAAGCTGCATATGTACAAGGATGGGCTAAAACTTAAACTTCCAACGAAAGACCATTCTCTATACTACCGGCTATTGATGAGTGTCTAGAACAAGTTGTAACCACACGTCTTTGCGATTTCACGGGACCGTACAATATTGCACATCAAAATCCGTTTGAATTTCAGAAAGGAAAAATAAATTGGTAGGAGAATTAACAAATCTCATAAATGACAGCCTACACAAAAAACACCATGTTCTTGTCTTCTTTTTAGACCTTAGTGAAGTTTTTTACCCATTATAACATGTGGTCGGGAGAACCTCTTTTGATTCTCTATTTGAAAATTCGCCAAGCACATAAACTTGTCGATAATTTGTATTTGTGATGCAAAGGCACGTAAACCAGTACACCGGGTTGAAATAAAAATGAACCACCGTCTCTTGTGCTTGTATAATCAGAAGTCACTTTATTCCTAAAATATTTTATCTTGTATACTATTTTACAAATAACAAAAAAGGTGTGGGAATGGAATGGGAATTGGAATGAGACATGCAGCATGCATACAGTTCGTGTATCACCGAACTGTTATCAGCATCTAGCGTCCATGTGCGTCATATCTCTTGTTTTATTAGGATGCATATTTGGATAGGTCTATACAGTGGATTGCAACATCTGTTGCTTTACTAGGATGCATATTTGGATAGGTCTTATGGTGCTTTACAATGTAAGGTAACTCTTAACAACATGAAAGACTTTTGGAAGTACTTAAAGCAGAAAAATAAAAGTTGCAAAGCTTGGGATTCAACAACGATTATTTCATATTAAAATAAAGGTCTAGAAACTGGTGACATAGACGATGATAGTCAAAATTTCCGTTCATCTGATCAAAGCGAAGTGAGAATAGCTAAATTCAAGCTGAAGGCAAACAAGGCTGCTGGACCTGACGGCTTACCGGCCGTACGTTTCAAGGTAGATGGTGGTGAATTGGTAGAGAGCACACAACAATCCTTCTATAAAATTTGTTCAGACGAGTATATGCCTGATGAGTGGAGTCTCAGCATCGTTTGCCCGATCCACAAGAAAGGACACGCCTCAACTGCATCAATTATAGAGGCATCTGTTTCCTCAATATTACATACAAGATCTTTTCTGCGATATTGTGTGAACGCCTGAAATCGTACTAGGGGCCAATCAGGCTGTTGAGGAAAGTCCACCATCGACCAAATCTTCCTACTCTGACAGAGCCTGAAGAAAACATAAGAAGTCCAAATCGATACTCATCATCTCTTTATTGATTTCAAGGCCACCCATGACAGCATCTAATTAATCTACTGCTTAATGGTCTGAATATCAACTCTATGCTGGGTGGGACGACTACTAGAAGATCTATCAGTAGAGACGCTCCAAAAGGAGGTGTTCTATCCCCTATTTTTTGGAATTTTATGGTCAATGAACTCTTTATAATCATGGAAGGCGAGGGATGCACGGCGATCGCTTATGTATATGATATGATGTTGCTTTAGCTGTCTCAGGAAAGCAGCTAAATACTCTAAAAGAACTCTTACAAAATGCTTTAAACAAGCTAAGTAGTTGGGCGCTCCGGTATAGTCCGGCTGTAAGCCCCCACAAAACTGAAGGAGTACTCTTCTCCAGGAAATATAAAATTCCGTTAGTCCGTTAGTCCAGATCGCTCTGAAAGGACGATGCATTTTTAGAAGATGAGTCGATTCTATTCTATACTGACGGCGCAAAAACTAAGGATGGAGTTGGTGGAGGTGTTTTCTTTGACAGGGTTAATCTTTAGCTCTCCTTCCGCCTACCAAATCATTGTAGCACCTTCCAGGTGGAAATAACGGTGATTAAAGAAGTCCTATCTTGGCTTAAGAAAAACGTGATATCCGTTAGAGTAGCCGCATCTTTCCAGACAGCCAAGCAGCAATCAAATTCTTGGAATCGATCTCTATAAAACCTTTAGTAGCTCTAGACTACCGATCGTCACTCGTGGAGTTAGCTGAGCAGATCAATATTCACCTGTGTTGGGTGCCGGGGCATAGTAAAATTCCGGGGAGTTGTAAGGCCGATAAACACGCCAGAATAGGAACAAATATAGCCATCCTGCCGGACAAAACCACCTTAGGTATACCAATCGCTACGCACGAACTCAAATTTAAGCTGACGCATCCATCAAATCTTAGATGGACAACTGGACCAACATGTCTAGTGACTAAACAGATTTGGCCGAAGCTGAATCTTAAACGCTCTAAGAATTTGATTTCTCTCAATAAGTTGCATATCGACACTACAATGGCTGTCATCACCAGGCACTGTCTAACAGGCAAGCATACTACAAGGCTGAGCCTTTTTGCGAACGGCTTTTGTAGAAGCTGCATGGATGAAGAAGAGGGAGAAACTATTCCTTACCTTATGTGTTTCTGCCTCTCTCTCCCGTAGAAGGAAGCTTCACTTAGAAGCCTTCTATTACAGCGATTTAGGCGTTCGGATAGACATGGATATTAAGATTCTCCTATGTTTCATAAGAAGCTCTAAATGGTTTAACGAGTAGGTAGAGGAAACTTTCTCCAAGATCCACGAGGTATCACAATGGACCTATAACTGGTCTAAGTGTGTTGGCGATACTTAGCTGGCAGCCACTTTAACCTAACCTTACCTATAACAGCATCTATAGAGAGGAGCTATATAGACCCATATCTAGTTTTCACATCCCTGATAAACTTCCGAAAACGTCCGTTTGTGTAGGATGAAGATGTAGAACGTTCGCTGCTCCATCTAGGTCGGTAATGACCTCACCGAGACCATTGATGCAAAAAAAGGTTTTAGTTAAGGTGACGCGCTGTCATGTGCTCTTTTCCTAGTGAAAACGACAATCTCTGCCTTTGAGGGGTTTACACTCAGACCTCGGCTTCCGATCCAGTTATTTACTAGTAGCAGTGCATAAAAGAGTCTATCGCTAAGAATCGGAAGGAATTTTCTTGACACAAGAATGGCAATATCGTCAGCGTTGGACGACATGTTGAAACCATTCGCTTCGAGTACTTCCAAAATCCTATCCACCACAAGAAGCCGAATGAGTGGTGCGAATGCGCCACCTTGATGCGACCTTCTGCAGACTTGTCTCCTGCTGCTAATACCTCCTACAATTCAATTTATCATCCGCACCATAACTGCCCAAATCCTTAAAGAGCTACCCTTAAAAGCATTGTTAAAACTCGAGCTTATAATTAATGCCTGTTTTAAACAAAGGTACGTCCCACTTCACTGGAAGATAGCGTAAATTATTGTTATACCCAAACAACTCACTTTTACCAGTATTATCCAAACTTTTCGAGAAACTGCTTCTTAAAAGACTAGAGAGAATCATAGAGAAGAAAGGCTTATTCCCACCCATCAGTTCGGGTTTAGAAATAAACATTCGACAATAGACCAAGTGCATCGTATAACTAGTGTTATAGAAAAAAGGACTAGAAGAAAAACAAGTTTGTTCTACAATATTCTTAGACGTAGCACAGGCTTTTGATAAAGTTTGGCATAAGGGTTTAGAGTATACATTTCATAGGGACTTACCTAGACATTACTATGAGATACTTAAATTTTATATATCAAATATAATAGATTCTTCAGAGTTCCCTATAGTTCAGCGTATTCTGAACTTAAAGACATGTTCCACAGGGAAGTGTTCTAGGGCCCACTTTATATTTATTATATACAAGGGATATAACACATGCGAATGACACGATGATAGCCACAGTCGCAGACAACACTGCTCTTCTATCGTCTGATGGATGCGTAGCTAAAGCAACTGAAAAGCTTCAAAATTCAGTTAACGAGATATGTGATTGTGATGACGCAACGTTGGCGAATTAAACTTAATGAGTTAAAGTCCACCCATATCAATTTTACAAACAGAAAAATAACAAATCTTCCTGTGGTTATTAATAATCAAGTAGTTCCTTATTTAACACAGCTAAGTATCCAGGTATGAATCTGGATGCTAAACTGAAATGAAAGGAACATGTGAAAAAGAAAGTAGAAGAGCTAAATATTAGATATGCCAATAAATGGTTGTTAGGATATAATTCAGAAGTGTTCATTGAGAATAAAATCTTAATATATAATCAGATACTAAAACCAGGTCTTATGGTATCCAATTATGGGTTTGTACAAAGAAAACAAATGTACAAATAATACAAACATTTCAAAACAAAGTCCTTCGGGGAATAGTAAATGCCGCACGGTATACCATATTAGAAATAATGACTTGCATCGTAATTTGCAGATTGATCATGTAACGGAAGTAATAAAAAAAAACGCAATTCGTCACAACCAGCATCTGCAGATGCATATTAATCCTAAAATAGAATACGTCTTAAATAGATGATATAATATTCGTAGATTAAGAAGAACTAAACCTCACGAACTTATAATCTGACAATTGTGAGAACCCGTTAATTTAGAATACCTTCTCAAACGCAACTGAACGTTGAAACTGAAATCATTTGTCGAAGTTTCTCTGATTCGTCACGACTAAGGAGGTGTTTTTAGTGTGGTTAGAATCCCACACTACTCTAGGTTTCTAACCCCACAGCGTCTTTCGAGATTTTCACCCACATTAAAAAAAAAAGACCGTCTATAAGTGTCGTACCTATCCAGTTGCAGAGACCGGCAGAAAGCTGACCTCTACGTAAGCTGCTTAACCCTAGAAAGATAATCTACGTCTGCCAGACGTATAGCGCGCAAAAAAATGTAATATCCTTTGGCAATGGAGTTTAAGTTTCTTGTTTTTATTGTTTAAATTAATTTTTATTTTTACTGAACCATAACTTCATTTCTCTTAATATGAATTTCATTAATAAATAAAACATTAATATTTTATAAAAAGCTCATGGGTTTCCATTAATACATTAAAAAAGTGCCATACGTCTCTGAGACGTATGATTATCTTTTACGTCATAAAAAATATGATTATCTTTCTAGGGTTAAGATCGCATCGGCGCTAACATTGTTGAAGGATCCGAGGAGTACCACCGGCTGGTATTTCTGATAATTTAGTAATTTTTCAACGGTCGATACTACTATATGAAGCGCTGTGTCTACGATCTACCTTTCATATATGCATACTGTGATCTACACAGATATCACACCCCCGACATATGCATATATGAGTTGTTCCAATGTTTTGAATAGAAATAAGGATAGACTAATTGGTGTAACGTATTTTTGGACAGCTTGATCTTCCTTGCTTTGGGAATCAAAATGACACGCACCTCCCTACATATTTTATTGGAACATAATCTGGTTTAATATCATTCTATAGGGAGTGCCTGGATAGTCAATTTGACGATAATGAACTTTTCGAAGTAGTTAAGGAAGGCAAAACGAAATAAAGCATCATCGTATCTAATATGTAGCAAAGGTGAAAGTATTTGAAGCTGCAACGCGTTCAGTAATGGTCTATGGAACACAAGTCTGGGGTTACAGGCTGAATGATGAAGTTGAAAAATTGTTTAGATTTTTTTTTAAAAAAACTTCTATATTAAGATCGGAATATCACCATTGTTTATATTCAAGCTGAAGCTATACTTGAAATATATATTAAAGGCTTTGAGATTTCGAATGATGAAAGACGACTTGATAACATTCTTGTGAAAAACGTTATAAGAAACAAGTCACAGTTTTACAAAAAGTGGGAGGATATTGCTTTCAAAAGTGATCGAATCCAATTTCACAGAATAGACAAGTGCTTTGTATAGATTTGTATCTGATGTCGACTTAGCGATGAAACGCGAGTCCATTAATGCAGCCAAAAACTCAAGCTTACGTCTAATGTACAGAAATTAAGCACATCGCCAGATTAACTACAACAACTCCAACATCAATCAAATATCGTTAATTCTGCGATCATGAGTAAAAACTTCTAAAGTTCAATTGTATGCCACATCGCATAAAAGATACAGCTCACTTCATTCTTATCTTTATAGCTTATGTTTTTAAATGTATTATAGCAGATGGCAAAGCCATTGCTTAAATTGATCTATATTGATCTATTCAAACTTATGATTTACTGAAAAATAAAGTACTACAGCTATATAACCTAGCTTAAGACAGCCTGCGAAGATTCGCTGGAGCCGCGGAATGATAGTTTTCATAGACTCCTGCAGCATCACAGTACAAATATTATTCATTCCAGCCGTCTTGGATGGAACAAAGTATTTGATTGCTGTCTTGCGATCATTGAATACCTTGGCATTCTTAACCGCTCCAAGTTTCGGCAAAGTATCTGGAATAGGTAAACTATCTCCAGGAGCATCAGTACAGCAAGTAAAATGAGTACGTCTTGTGAGTCTGCCCAAGTACCATGATTTGGCTTGGACTTTCCTAAGACGGGAGGCTTCTGTCGTTCATTTGATATATCCACAAAGATTCCGCCAAGAGATCTTCTTTGAGAATCGGATTTTTTTCTTAAGTACTCTTGTAAGTGGACCACTTGATGACCCCTCTTTAGTTTGGCAAAAAGTGTACAGAAATAAACTTAGGAGTGTGCTCATAGCGTGAATTTATACAATTACGAGTTAAGGAAATATTTACACATATTCGTCTTAATGATGAATTTGACTACCACTTATCACCTTATCTGATTCCACCCTTGATCTTGTAGAGATACATCTGCAATTTTAAATGTATTTCACCTTACTACATTTTATTGTAGTTCACCTTCAACCCTTCCATGCCCAAGATGTGACTGTAAGATGGACAAGCATTCAGGTAAGACGATGTGGCCTAAAAAAGATGAAGCTTGTAACCGAACAAATCTCGATTGTATCGCTTTACAACAGACAATAAATCAAAACTAGTCCATGTATGTAGGTATGTACGTAAGTATGTCTGTTGAATAGGTTTTAAGAGACTTCCAAGTATACATATTTCTTTCAGCTTGTAATCTTAAAAATAAAAATGCTATACCATATTTACTTACGACTGCAGTTAAATTGAAAAGTGTCTAATAAATTGGTAAGACGTCAAGACATCAAAGAAGTACATACATAATTCCTAACTTTATTACTACGAGCTTTTAAAAAGTCTACCTGTGTTGCCCCTGTATGTTGAAGAAAGGTAAAGACCTCAGACTCAAGAGTTTCACGGAAATTAAAAGACATGTTGGCAGACAAGAAGACAAACCATATGAGAGTGATTTAATGCACCAAATGTAACTAAACCTATTACATAAGTAGTAATTATGTCCGCTGTGGGATTTATGTTAACCAATTCCTTATCTTATGTGTATGAACTACGATGTCCATTACGTAGTTTATTACGTTCACAGAGTTTTGACAGTAAAGCACATAATAAATATGGAATGTTCAGACCGTTCAGTATTTGGTATTTTAGAACAATCACCCTCTGACTTTACATAAGCATAACACAGTGATTGGAAATTATTACACTGCAAGTGTCATATGTGTCGTTCATTGTAAAAGTGGTGTAACCCCATATTTTTAAAATAATTTTTTTTTCGCTTAATGGTATCAGATTTAGTCATATCTTTCATTATAGAAGTGAGGAAACTCCAATAATTGAAATTTTAAATTGCACAGAAAACACTAAATGAATATTTGTACTTTTTTTCGTACACAAAAATTTGCAAAAAGTTCTTTATTTCAAAATGCAATTACATGGCGATAATTCAGTTTTACATTGAACGACACATATACAAACTGTATCCGTATGATATACTTTAATTTGTGCTTTATAATAAAATAACAATTAAGTGTGTACACATAATTAAGTGTCTTATTTGCTTAGCTGTGAAATATTCCCAAATGAACGATTGCGCTCTCAAAATAGTAATATTCTATTGTACGTAATTACGTTTTTATAGAGTAACCAGATGTCATTCAAATTTACCGCCCCATTAAGGGTATTCCCAAACGACTTGAGGTACCAATCAACGTCGTTTTTGTTCGTTGTTAAGTGTAGGTTTTTAAGATTGAAGTATGATATGAATGTGAACTCTCAATTCGTCAATATGAACATAGAAAAATTATTTAAAGTTTGGATTGATAAATGAACTGGATTAAAAGCAGAAGTAAGTAAAAATGAAAGTCTGAGTGTCAAACAAATTCGATATAAGTAGATAAAGAATCAAATAGGAAGGTGGGTCCAAATAATGGAGATTGTAGTTGCATAATACCAACCATTCATACCAAATAAGGAAGACAGTGCATTTTATAGCCGTACAGAGCACAGTACTATCATTTTAAACAAAGGAAAGTGTCAAAAAGTGAACATTTAAATTCTCTAACGAGCCATCTTATTGAGGAATAGATGCAATCATAAATTTAATGTGTATTTGAAATAGAATCGTAATTTGCGTTCAACGCTAAAGATGATGAAGGCGCGAAATCACCGGGCAACTTCATGCTAGTTTCTGATGTTTAAACTCTTTACAAACTCACTTTAATGTCTTAACAAAGCACTAATCGGTATGTAAGTACAATTGAAAGCAGCGGCAATCTTAAGTACCTAATCTCTACGGTATGTGGGTAATTAAATTATAAATACAATGCAATAGACTCTTTTGCAATAATTGCATAATGCCTATTACAAGTTAAACAGGGTTTCATGCAATATGATACAGATCAAGATCTATTATTATTTTATATTAATATTAATACTCGTATATATATTTGTTATGGAGGCTATTAAGATATGGACGCATAAAATAAAAGTTATTGAAAATAATGGCGTAAACATACCATACTCATGATTCAAAATAAATATGTTTGAAGGAAATAGTAGTAGTAGAAGTAGTAATCTTTTATTTTTATTTTGCGATAAAAAAAAATTTTAATTTCTAGCACAAGTTTGTAATTTCATTAATTTCGGGATTGGCATTTGCCGTTAGCTAGAAAAAAGGGATTTAACATCTAAAGACTATAATATAGTTACGGAACTAAGTAATGCTAATGAAAAGGACTTTGGTAGTGGATGCGGATTGTGGCCGATATGTTATGACAGGGGTAAACAGGGGCTATCCGCAAGATGGCGTTCTGTCTCCACTGCTATGGTGCATGGCGGTCGATTCTCTGTTGAAAACTCTAAATACTTCTAACGTCTACGCTCAGGAATATGCGGATGATGTTGCTGTACTTTCTGTCGGGTCATGCCTGGCAATTGTCTGTGCTAACGCGCAGGCGGAGCTAATCGATGAATGGTGCACTAGGAGGTGGCTTTCGGTAAGTCTTCTTAAAACTGAGATTGTTCTTGTCACGAGAAAGAGGACTCTGACCGGTCTGACTCAGCATGTGCTTAAAGGCGTCACTATCCGCATCTCCAATGAAGCCAAATATCTAGGAGTGATTCTAGATTAAAAAAAAAACTTCATTGGTCTAAACACGTCGAGTCGAAAACATCCAAGGCGGTCTCAATTTTCTGGCAGTGTAAAGGTGCTTTTGGTAAGACATGGGGTTTATCACCGTAAAGGGTTCTCTGGATCTAAACGGCTATGATTGGACCATTCCTCGCATATGCGTCGGTTGTTTGGTGGAAGAGGCTCTCGCGTAAATTTGTGGTTACCTCTTCGGCGAAACTCCGAAAAACGGCTTGCCTCAGCTGCACGAGAGCTTTCCCGAATACTTCTGGCTATGCTTTAGATGCCTTGTTGCACTTACATCCTCTTGATACTTTTATCATGAACCGCAATATCAAAGCCATCCATCGTCTTAGGCGGGGTGGTTTTTGGCATACTCCACCCTGGAATTTGTATGAACTTGCGCGACACTTATCATACGACTCCAGTCTCATGGATATGCCGTCTGAGGCAATGCCACCAGAACTTCAGCTGTTACGCAAATTCAGAGTCGACTTTCCTTGGGTGACGTGAAATAACGCTGAGCGAAATAAGGCCGTGTTTCAAAATTCGGCTTTATTTCACATTTGAAAGTGAAATAAGACCGAATTTCTAAATTCGACTTCGTCGACCCACTAAGAGTATGTCTACAACTATCAGGCAGGCACCTGGGGGTAAATCTATTCGAGAATAGTTTTGTGCCAGTAAACAACGGGTAAGTGGCGAGTTTCCGTGATTCATTTATTTACACTCTGCTTTCCGGAGTGGCCCGAGAGTGTTCCTGTGAAGTTTGGTCAAAATCAGTCCACTACTTTAGTATTATCGTACTTTAGTACTAAAAATATTTTGATATATGTATTTAAGGTTGGACCACGTGCTCACTGTTGGCCGACACAAAACTGTTCTCTAATAGACTTAGCCCCAGGTGCCTGCCTAACAGTTGTTTTTTTTTTTTTTTTGTTAGGCGCAGCAACGTTCGCGGGTTACCCGCTAGTGTACTCGTATTATAAATTTAAAGGGTAATAAGCCTACTCGGCTTTTTTGCCAGGTCCGGAACTCGTGTGGGGTCTCCCTACATCCTCGGTTAGGACTTCTATTCACGATTGAGTCTCTCACGAACACACTTGTCTGTGGCATGACTCTTGATGATTTCAATTGTTCGACGGTGGCTAGCATCAGTCGGCCTCACGCTAGCTGAACACAAAAAGGAAGCAGTAGGGGAGGATAGTGTACCTAGGACCAAGTGTACCTCGGACCAATAGCTATAACCTGTGCATTTATCCTACAAAAACGACTACTCCCGCCGAAACTCCACTTCACATGTTGTTTCATGTCAGCTCAGTTAGTAGCAGTCGTCTATTGGCAGTAGTTCGATAGAAATTCTCGAGAACTTTTTTCATTTGCCAAAAGAATTTTTTTCAGGAATTCTAGGAAGCGTACTCCTAGTGTATGAACAGCTGGATTTCGCCTCTGCTGCTTTTCTTGGCTTACATTTGATTTTCTTGTGTAGTTGTAAAGAAGGTGAGTTACGTTTATTGTATTTAAACAAATTCTACAACTACTTCAATAAAAAAAGACTGCATGCTGTACCTTGGTCTATGTTTTTATGTGTACCACGGACCAGTCCAAGGTACACGAATGCAATAGTTTCTGTTTGAATTTTATTTTACATAATGCTTTTCTTTTTTGATCACATACCATATTTTTTGATTCTTATTTAGAAATGCCTCGTAGCAAATCTGGCCAAAGACGACCAAAAGTTAATGTAATATCCTTGGAGAGGGCCATAGCAGATGTTATCAATAGAAATGAAAGTATCAACAACGCAGCAATATCTAACAATATATCTAAAACAACATTGCTCCGTCATCTTGCACTCCATCAAAAGTCTGGGAATGAGTCTTTCACATACTGCTCGAATATAGCCCATAAGCAAATATTTTCCCCCGAAGTAGAACTTTTGTTAGTTCAGTATCTGTCTGTGGCCGCTAAACTACACTACGGACTATCGAAAGTCGACACGATGAAATTGGCTTTTCGTTATAGACAAGCCAACAACAAACATATTCCCTCTTCTTGGGTGAATAATGAAGCCGCAGGAATGGACTGGATGAATGGGTTTTTGAAACGTCATCCCGTTTTATCGTTGAGAAAACCAGAAGCGACCAGCCTTTCGAGATCAACCAGCTTTAACCAGACAAATGTGGGAGCCTTTTTCAACAATCTGAAGGACTGCATTTCTCGTTTCAAAACTTCTCCGGACAAAATATACAACCTTGATTAAACAGGAAATTCAACAGTGCATGTTCCACCAAAAGTGGTGGCGACTAGAGGCGAAAAACAGGTTGGAAACATGACCTCAGGAGAGCGTGGCATTAATGTTACAATGATAGCAGCTGTGAGCGCTATAGGCAATCACGTACCACCGATGGTGATATTTCCGAGGGATCACTTCAAAGAACATATGCTAAGTGAAGCTCCTGCAGGTTGTATTGGTGGCGCAAATCCATCGGGTTGGTCAAACGAAAAACTTTTTGTTCAATATTTGAAGCATTTCATTGCTCATGTGAAACCGACTCTGGAGGAAAAAGTGTTACTGATTATGGACAAACATGACACGCACATATATCAGCCATTAACCTGGTAAGAGAATTTGGAGTTGTGCTTTTGACATTATCACCTCATTGCTCGCATAAAATGCATCCACTGGACAGGACAGTGTTTGGTCCATATAAAATATTTTTCAACAAGGCTGCCAGCGAATGGATGCTCATGAACCCAGGTAAGCCCATGTCAATCTACGACATTGCTCCAATAGTCGGGAAAGCTTATTCAAAAGCTTTCAACCAGCACAATATTATAAAAAGATTTGAGGTTACTGGGATATGGCCTGTGGACGAACACATATTTTAAGAAGAAGAATTTTTGGGTAGCTATGTTACGGATCGGCCATACTCTGATGACCTAACCGCTGAATTATCTGCCAATGTTAACCCACTTAATACCTATTTGCCCGAATCTCCCTACGCTATTACATCGAATTCCACCTTCAAGTCACCGTAGGTAATTAAACCATTCCCAAAGACCTCTCCACGAAAATACACCGCTAAAAGTGGAAGAAAAAAGGGGAAAACAAGGATCCTCACCGACACCCCGGATAAAGATGAAGTTGAGGCCAGCACATCTAAAAAAAAAATGCAATGGCAGGGTTCGAAAGGCCGTTAAGAAGAAAGTCTTAGATGAATCATCTGAAAGCGATGAGACTATTGAACTGCCACTTAATCCTCGAACACCAAAACCGCGGAAAGTAAATCAAATAAAAAAACAAAATGATGACAGCAATGAAAACTTCAGCGGAGAAGATGAAATGACCATTGATGAAATTCTTCGGGTGGGCAGAACTAAATATTGAAATCATTCAATAAGTTTATTTTATTATAGTCTATGAAGTGTTTACTAGTTTAGTTTGATTAAATTGTTGTTTATTTTTGCTTTAAATTGTGTTTTTATTGTTAACGGTCCAAAGAACACACTGGTTTGGTTCATGGTACACTTAGTATGTGTACCTTGGACCAACGAGATGCATTTTTCTTAAATTCCATTTAAACGCAACATGGGCACTTTTGGTAAAATCTGAAATGTGCTTTTGCTCTGAAAATATTTCAAGTGTTGGTTCTGAGCCTTTTTAAGTTGATGCAGATCAAATAAAAAAACAAAAATACTTTTATAAAAATTGGTCCAATGTACACTATCCTCCTCTACTAATTACAAGTAGAAAACGAGGAGAAACTATCACGCTCACAAAAAGTGGGTATGAGATAGTGTCCAAACCAACTCTTAAATACGTTGGCGTTGTGATTAACTCAAGGCTTACATTTAAAAACATCAGGAGTATGTAAGTAGCAAATCATTTCGTGTGGGTGCCTCTATTGCGTGAATTATGCCGAATATAGGAGGACCGAGGCACAGCCGGAAATTTTTCTTACATCAGTAGTGCTTTATGGATCACCAGTTTGGGCCGGAGCTATGAAAGTGACTTCGTACAAAAAAAGGATCATAGCAGTAAATCGACTATGTGCACTAAGAATGAGTAGCACTTTCCGCACTACTTCGGATCAAGCAGTCTGCGGCATCGCAGGTATGCTATGAATCGATATACTAGCGAAAAAACTGCGTAGATAGTTTCTGAAGAATAGACAGGAGGAACGGCTACATTACAATGTTGCGGACACAACAGAAAGAAATACAAGTTTAAGGGAGTGGCAGCAGCACTGGAATACAAAGAGTACTGGTAGAAACACCAGCTCCTAAGAATATAGTACATCACCCGCTACAATCCGAAAATAAGTGGAACGTAGTCAGCTTGTATGCCAAAGATATATGCCAAGAATTGAGACTATTAGAGCGAGAAAAGAAAGAGAACGACGAAAACGCACGAAATAACGTCATGAAGGCGAGTGGACACGCAGGTACGCAAACGCACAGCCACACGGAAATAAGCACATCCAACAACACGAATGTTTTACTGCAGCAACTGCATATAGAGGAACTAGCAAAGAGAAACGAAAGGAAAAAAGATCTTAACAATCCTGGCAGCTCAAAAAAATTACGAAATGTCAATGGAACAAATAGGACAGAGAAATAGGAGGTGTTTTTTTTTTTTTTTTTATCACGTAACTGCCGAAGCATAGAGTGGGGCATAACTCGTAGCACAGGGTACAAGTATTAATAACGGATTTTTAATCCTACTTGGCACCTGCACATAAAAAAAAAAAAACTCTCCAGGATGTAGATTGTAGTACTACTATATTTTATTGATCATCATTTGTATTATCATTCGGGTTTCCAACAGGATCGTGATGGCGTCTGCATACATAAGAAGTTTTATTTTAAGTCCGATGAATTTGATTCCTCCTGGTAAAAGACTCTTAAGACAGTCCAGCTTAACACAAAGAGCGATTCAAACCAGTAAGACATATTTTTCCCATCCCAGACTGCAATTCCATTCTCCTCGTAGAAAATTTGTATTACTTTGAGGATTTTTATCGACACTCCCAAATTACCAATTTTGTAGAAAAGCCATTTTCTCCTTATGGAGTTAAACGCTCCATTAAAGTCCACAAAAGTTGCCCAATTGGATTTTCTAATTGGGCTCAATATATGGCAGGTTCTTTTCTGGTTCTGTGATTGTACAGAGCACATTAACCACTTCTCTTATTTTATGTGGTATGTTCGAGTAGTTGAAGTGCAGCAGTTCGCCCCTGGCTTTGAATATTGCTGAGATTACATCTAAACAGTTCCGGATATGAAAGTAGCTTTCCTCTCCAGGGTCATGTTTTAGTACTTTATACATGTTACTTACTTGGTTTTGTTGGCTTTGCATCTTGAATAACTCCCGCATGGATCCCTCCTGCAGTGCATTTCCCAACTTTATTTCGTGTACCAGTACTTTGTGTAGGGTTACATTAAGTTGAGTTGAGGTTTCTATCCATGAGGGGGAAATGAAGACTTGGTTGTGACAGAAGTGTAGTCTGAGCGTAAAAATGTAGAGCCGTGATAACCCAGTTTCCAAGTGCAGCATATTGTTTGGTGCATTTTTTGGTAGTCTGAATATTTTCGTAAGAGTTTTTCGACCTCCTCAAATTGCCAGATCCCCCACACTTGTCTCGCATAACATATGGTTCACCTCATGACTGCTTTAAAGATTTTATACTTTCCTTCCTTTTTCCCAAGATACCGTTCCAGTTACAATTTACTGCGCGTTTGGATTCTTTTTTCTCTTGGAGGTGTTATCGTTTAAGATAACTGTGGGGTAATCATAGATCCGACGTACTACGTATTTGTATTCTTTCACTTTCTCCAGTTCCTCCTTTCGCCTGGTCTATTTTTCATCCGGTAACGCCGCATCCGTTTTGAAGAATTATAATTTTAGATTTGCTGGTGTTAAGTTGAAAATTGCGTATGTGGCAGTATTGTTTGTCGTAGCTTACTAATCATGATTTGCAGCATATTGAAACCAGAATGGAAGTGCAGCCACTAGTGAAATCGACAATATGTTTAGAGAGTGTGTTCTTAGGGAGTCCAAGTGTCGGCGTTGGTTTGCAAAGTTTAGAAATGGAAATTTCGACCTAAAGTGTGAACCTCATTCGGCTATGCCCGAAGAGCTATACGATGGGCTCCTGAAGTCCACCGTCGAAAGAAATTCCACTGTTACGCAAGATAACTCAACATAAGCCATATGACCATCTATCGGCACCTAACAAAGATGAGAAAAGTCATAAAGTTTGGAAAATGGGTACCACTCCACCTATCGCAAAATAATCTTCAGCAAAGAATCGATCCTTGTACTGTGTTTCTGTCGCGTCACCATGAATATCAATTTTTCTACCACGTCGTGAGCGGAGATGAAAAATGGGTTAAACGTCACCACCACTGGCTTAGCCCAGAAGACAGACCAGCACAACATCAAAGATTCCAAAGATCACTTCACCTGCTCAAGGTGTTACTGTGTGTGGGGTGGAATACTGAGTAAATAATTCACTATGAGTTGTTGCCTCATAACTAGACTATCATCGCAGAAGTCTACTGTCAACAGCTGTACCGAATAAAGTCGGCCCAAGTAGTGGTGAATCTTCCGAGTCAGAGGATGGTGACACCACAGTAATAGAGGTATCTGTACCAGTCAGGAATGATGCTCCGATTGGTACAGATTAATCTACACCACTCGATAGCAGCTTCTGCTAACCTTTTGCTCCGCGAGCAGTCAGGAGGAGAGGACATTGCCCTTAACTAAAAACCTTGGGTGACACGCGACAACCGTATAGCTAGATTAAGGACAAATAAATATTCCTTGCTTTATGCCAAATGACTTAGCGAAAAACAACTTCAGAGCCTTCTTCTTACCAAATTTCAGCGGTCGGGAGACTTCGCATGTGTGGAGTTAGACTAGTTTAGAAATGGAAATTTCGACCTAAAATGTGAACCTCATTCGGCTATGCCCGAAGAGCTAGACGATGGGCTCCTGAAGTCCACCGTCGAAAGAAATTCCACTGTTACGCAAGATAACTCAACATAAGCCATATGACCATCTATCGGCACCTAACAAAGATGAGAAAAGTCATAAAGTTTGGAAAATGGGTACCACTCCACCTATCGCAAAATAATCTTCAGCAAAGAATCGATCCTTGTACTGTGTTTCTGTCGCGTCACCATGAATATCAATTTTTCTACCACGTCGTGAGCGGAGATGAAAAATGGGTTAAACGTCACCACCACTGGCTTAGCCCAGAAGACAGACCAGCACAACATCAAAGATTCCAAAGATCACTTCACCTGCTCAAGGTGTTACTGTGTGTGGGGTGGAATACTGAGTAAATAATTCACTATGAGTTGTTGCCTCATAACTAGACTATCATCGCAGAAGTCTACTGTCAACAGCTGTACCGAATAAAGTCGGCCCAAGTAGTGGTGAATCTTCCGAGTCAGAGGATGGTGACACCACAGTAATAGAGGTATCTGTACCAGTCAGGAATGATGCTCCGATTGGTACAGATTAATCTACACCACTCGATAGCAGCTTCTGCTAACCTTTTGCTCCGCGAGCAGTCAGGAGGAGAGGACATTGCCCTTAACTGAAAACCTTGGGTGACACGCGACAACCGTATAGCTATATTAAGGACAAATAAATATTCCTTGCTTTATGCCAAAGGACTTAGCGAAAAACAACTTCAGAGCCTTCTTCTTACCAAATTTCAGCGGTCGGGAGACTTCGCATGTGTGGAGTTAGACCGCGATGCGAAATACAGTCTATGGATATCGTCAGCATATACGCCCTATGATGATACAGGCCCTCTACCAAAACCTAATATACGCGAGACGATAAAATCAGCCCAAGCAAGCAACATTCCCCTAGTAATAGCCGTTGACGCCAATGCCCACCACAACCTCTGGCGAAGCAGTGATACAAACAATCGAGGTGAGCGGCTTTTCGACTTTATCATAAAAACTAACCTCGTAGTATGCAATATAGGTTCTGAACCTACTTTTACTAACAGAATTAGGCAAGAAGTATTAGATATTACTTTAGCAACCAACTCCCCAAGGCTAAATATTAGTAATTGGATGGTGTCGAAAGATGTTTCTTTTTCGGACCATAAGTACATACAATTTAGTTTGGAATATACCAAACATCCATTAAAGTCCTTTAGTAATCCTAGGAATACTAACTGGCAGGTTTATAATACATTTTTAAAAAAAGAACTCAACACCGAGCTAACTCAACCTTGTTCTCCATCTGACATCCAGTGGGCGCCGTGGCGTAAGTGGTTAGTGTGTCGGATCACTACGCATGAGGTTCGAAGTTCGAATCCCAGAAAACACCAAAAAGTTTTTTCACGGTCCCACCTCTCGCGAGCGTCTGACAAACATCGCCGTTAGGATACCGCACTAAACTGTAGGTCCCTTCCATTCGTGTGAAAAATATAACGCACACAACATGAGTGGTTGCGAGAAGCTAGGCCCTGGCACTTTTAAAGAGCTGTTGCGCCAAATATTTATTTTTTATTTATTTATCGACGAGATGGTAGACAAAGTATCCAAAACTATGAATAAAGCCTTCTTGAAAGCTTGTCCGTTTAGCAGGCACGGAAATGGTAATAAACCACCTTGGTGGAATACTAACATACCAAAACTCCGAAATGATAGTAGGAAACAGTTCAATATAGCTAGTCTTCACGATCTCCAGAAGACTGGGGCAACTATAAGAACAGTCTCAGAGTTTTCAAAAAAGAGATAAGGAATCGTGGAGATTATTCTGTAGCAATATAGAAAGGACAAACGATTCTAGTAGATTAAGAAAAATACTTTCCAAATCTCCTCATATCCCTAGTTTTATCCAGAAACCTAACGGGGACTGGACCATGTCCACAGAAAAGGCATTAAACCTTCTCATGGATACACATTTCCCAGAAAACTCTATAGATACAAACGTATCTATACCTCAACACCACTCAATCATGGACGTTCCGGCAGGAATAATAAACACTCATACAATTCATTGGGCTGTTAATACTTTCCTCCGATACAAATCTCTAGGATTAGATGTTATAACACCAGTAAAGCTGCAAGAGGGCATACAACCCTTAGCCCCCTGGCTCTACGTAATCTTTAATAGCTGCCTTAAATTCGGCTATACCCCATAGTCATGGTGGTCTTCATCCCGAAATCCGGTAAGACCTCACTACACTCCGAAAGATTGCAGACCAATTAGCCTCTCCCCTTTCTAGAACTATATATTCGTTCTAAACTCAAGGTACAAACCTTATCTAACTCTCAGCATGCTTACCGGAAAGGATTTTCAGTGGAAACACTCGTTAGTAGGCACCATTGAAAATCTCTTGCCGTTAAAGAATATACTATGGTGTCTTTCATTAACATAGAAGGTGCCTTTAATAACGTCAATACAGAATCCATCATAAGAGCGCTCGCTGACCTGGAGGTTACTTGCTGCTTACGCATCTGGATAGAGCGATTGCTGAACAGCAGACAAATTCTATCCGAGCTTGGGTACTGCTCAACCAAAAGGTTAGCGCACAGAAGCACACCCCAGGGGGGTGTTCTCTCTCCGCTACTGTGGATATTAGTAGTGAATAAGCTACTCACTTCACTAGAAAATAAAGGCTAAAAGGTATGCTGACGACATCGCCATAGCCATTTCAGGTAAATTCCCCCAAACCCTAAGAGATCTAATGAATTCGGCGCTAAATTTAGTAGCGAAATGGGCGGACAGCATTGGGCTTAACGTAAATTCGTCCAAAACTGAACTAGTACTTTTTACTAGGAAATACAAAATCCCGATCATAGCTCCCCCTAAGCTTAGAAATACGGAGCTCAGCTTTACAAACACAGCAAAATACCCTTGATAGTAAACTTAACTGGAAACAGAACATTCTAGACCGAACCAAAAAAGCAGAAATCCACAGCCGCCATAGAAACCCTACTTAATATTTTTCCCATTGATATCTTTGGGAAATTGGTAACATCTAAAGCAGCCCTAAGACTTAGAGAATCTCTCCAGTGGTCAAGCTCACAAATCGGCCACATGAAAATTCTACAAAACTCCAATCTCAGAGTAACAGATTACATATCCTCATTCATCGATTTCAATATCAAATATAAAATCACCATCCCTGACAGATCCGCATGGAATGACGGTGCCCTTCTAAATGACGCCGCAATCGAAATCTATACAGATGGTTCCAAAACATCGGAGGGCAGAGACTTAGGTATATTTTCGGAAGTACCTTTGATAAACGTAGCTCTCCGACTTCCGGACCACTGCAGTATTTTTCAAGCGGAAATATCAGCTGTTCGTGAAGCAGCGCGCAGACTCTCTATGCACCCGATAGATGGTAGATCCATCGTACTTTACATAGAGAGTCAGTCAGCGATTAAAGCTCTAGAAACGCCAACAATAAGATCTAAGACGGATGCAATATCACTCTGTGCTGGATCCCGGGACACAGAGACATTCCAGGCGATTGTAAAGCAGATGAACTAGCTAAACAAGGCACTGTACTACCTATAACTGTCAACAGAGAGGTACCGGCACCCCCAATACAAACGATGAAACTTCGTATGTTTAACGAAGCGCAAGCTACTATAAACAAGAGATGGAGTAATCTAGCTACGTGTGTATCAACCAGAAAGATCTAGCCTCTCTTAGAGGCAAAGAAAACCAAAAAACTTCTTTCATTAAATATAAGGAACATAAGCCTCACACTAGGAATAATCAGAGGACACTGTTTGTTGCCACTAGAATGGGAGTCTCAGCAAATGATTACTGTAGAGCTGCAAAGATGAAGAGGAAGAGGAGAACAATCTCCACCACCTCGGCATATGTCCAGCGTTAGCTACCCTGAGAAAGAAACTATTAGGTGAATACTTCTTTGAAGACCTAAGTGACCTGTCTAACATAGATATTATAAACTAATATATATAGATTCATAGGGAAATCCAACTGGTTTAGTATCACAATGGACTAAGTGTGTCCTGACCTTGTCAGAACAGCCACATTGACTAACCTAACCTAAGTCGGCCCTAGAGCAGAAACGGGCAGGTCTGGTTAATCGATAGGTTGCTCAGTTGCTTAGTCCAGAAGACAGACCAGCACAGCATCCCAGATCCCAGAGACCACTTCAGCCGCTCAAGAAGTCTACTGTCAACGGCTGTACAGATTAAAGTCGGCACTAGAGCAAAAACGACTAGGTCTGCTTAATCGATGGGGTGTTCTATTCCATCAAGATAACGCTCGCTCTCATACAACTAGGGGCACCGGCACATAGTTACAGGAGTTGTATTGGAAAAACATTGTGCATTCGCCTTATTTTCCAGATTAAACACCTTCAGATTTCCATTTGTTCCGAAGTCTGCAAAACTTCCTTGGTGGGAACAATTTTAGATCTTTAAATGATGCCCAAGAAGTTCTTGGCGCATTTTTTTCGTCAAAATCAATCTTCTTTTTTTGAAATGACAGTATTAAGAAGTTGTCTATCAGGTGGGCGGCAGACCTAATGAAGGATGTAGACCTAATACAATGTAGTTATTGACGACTAAATTTTGCATTTGGTGCAAATTATTTAACATTAAATAGACATTAAAAAATCGCTCAGTACTCGTACTTATGTTACAACCTGATATATACAGAAACAAGTAAAAGAAATTATAACGAAGTAAAGAATTTTTCATCAACAAATATTCGGTTCAAATCTCTCTACTTACATATTTAAGCATTCGGTAGTGCTGGGGTAATGAAGTACATACGAGTACATATGTAGATACAAAAATTTGCTTCACCCACAGTAATTACTTTCACATGGATAATTAAAGGAACAAATTACTAACTAAAACGAAACATAGTTGAAGTACAGGCAGAGAAGGATGTTATCTTGTCCAAACACAGTCACTGACGTCCAGCAAGAAAGTTCGGAAATTAATTTGGTCAACTAATATTGCATAAGCTTGATTATATTGGGACGAAAACTAGACTGACCATGAATTTCAACAGAACTTGAGCAATTACAAATGGTTTTCAAATAGGAGTTTTCTTTGAATGGAAGAAAATGTCAATGCGTACGGTGCTAATTTATTTGGATCAATCCAACATTTCAGGGCAAAAGGAAAACCAGAAATTAACAGAAAAACGATAAAGAGAAACAGGTTAAACTTTAATACGAAAGGAAATATATTGTATGTATCGGTTGCAATCAATGATTTAAGAAGTAAGTGAAGTATGTTACCTGTGGAAATAAATTTTCCAAAGAATGCGAGTCTTGCAAATAAAAGAAATAAGTTTTGGAATGGACTTTGTTTTTTTTCTAAACCCGGCCTTGCCCAATGTGTATTGTGTCGAGGGTACTTAAATGTGTCTCTCTATCTATTAGAAGGCTGAAAAAATAAATAAAACGAAGCCGCTGGTTCTGTTGGTATACCCATGGAGCCTTTTAAATACGGAAAAGATATTGGGTGTACGCACCAAATCATCGCCTAAGTATGGGTGGATGAATGAATGCCCGATGTATGGAGTATCAGCTGGGACCATATCGATATCCAGCCTTTTATAAACCCGTTTATCAAAATCCCAAAAAAAAGTTTTAAAATCCCGTCGTCCATAATCCCGTTTTCTAAAAGTCCGTTTTTCAGAATCCCGCCTTTCTATTTGGATTTAGTTTGAAGCAACCCCAAGCAGGAGGTTTGAATGGGGGCAGCATTCCCCCCTTACATATCCCAATGTTTATGGGATCTACTTGTAATTTAACAACTCACAAGTTCCACCGGATTTCGGCAAGGCGACGCGCTATGTAGACCTATATATATCCGAAACGTAGGACAGAACGTCACTGTTAATGACTTTAACTTGGTGGTGGTCAAGCAGTTCACCTACCTTGGAGTAAATATTAATCTCACAAATAACACTTTGGTGGGGATTCGACAAAGAATAGCACTTGGAAATCGCTCTTACTTCCGTTAACAATACAACTGGGCTGAAAACTCTTAAGTCAGCGAACTAAATGAATGTTCTACAGAACACTAATCTTACCAGTCTTGCTAAAAGCCAAGATATGAACGATGAGAAAGAAAGCTGCAATATTGAACTCTTTCAAAAGAGAAATACTTGGAGGAGGGCAAATGGAGGAGGAGATTTAACCGCGAACTATGTGAGCTGTACCAAGATGTGGATGTATTTAAAAAATCTAAGATATTTCGACTACATTGGCTCGGCCACATACCTATACAGCGAATGGACAAAAATGCTCCAGCCAAAAGAACCTTAGATTCACACCGCAGTTTGAGATAACGAAAATCACCGAAACTTCGGTATAAAAAACAAGAAATGGTTGATTCTAGAAAACTTGATATGCGTAAATGCAAGGAGCTTGCCCAGGACCAATGACGATGGGAGGTTGCTTTGTCTCAGGCAAGGAGTCTAGAAGGGTCAGGAGCCCATTTAGTTAGTAGGTACTTATAAGTTAAAGATACACACTACCTCATTTGTGAAGGTGATAAAGCCCTTGGTAGGCTTTTTTTAGCCCTGATACCTTTACTTGTTGTTCAAGAAAATGTAGTTAGAATGATTTGGAGAAAGGGGTGCCTTGAAAGTATTTTTTGCCTTTTGCCAACTCATAAAACTTTCCTCTTAAGCATTTCTACTTGTATGTGGCTTTAAAGATATTTTTTGTAAGGAATATAGTATATAGCTATATAGTATATAGTATATAGTATAGTACATCGTTATAGCACCCGAAGGAAATCTTCACTTCCGTAAATAATTTGATCCTGTTTGCAAATGAGCCCACACCAATTTCTAACATTAAGGAAAACACTCCAAAATGGGTTGTTTGGCAGTAGGAGAAAGACAGTTGGAACGGCTTGAACAGCTCCTTCAGGAGATTTAACTGGTTGCTATGCTTCCTCGTTAGCGACGTGGATGCCGCCGCCAAGTTTCTCTCTGAGTGTTGATGGGGACACACGCATAGGGAATAACTCCTAATTGATCTTAAAGTTTAAACCTTAGTTCAGATCTTAAATTCCCACGGCTCTATTTGACTGTTGAAATCCATATAACTTTTACAAGTGTAAAAAATGTAGTGCGGTTTATGCAATTTAAAAGTCGATAGACATGATCTTAAAATACAGTGTTTTATTTGCAAAGAATACTATCATGCTGGGTGCGTTAAACTAGAAAAAAAAGAGATTGAATTCTTCGAGAGAAATGGTCAAGGTTTTAAATGTGGTAGTTGCGTCACACAGAGGAGAAAATCAATACTAATTGATGCTCCCATAAATCCATCTGCTGACATCGTCTCTTCTAAGAGTACTTCTTCTACACGCCCTCCAAATACTTCTGGTTCTCGTTCCAGTAGCGGTAGTGTTATTGCAAGTACGTCTACAGTAATTAAAAGTCCAACAGCTACAATCTCTTCGCTTGCTTCCAATAACGTCAATAATACGGCTGATCAAACAATAACTTTTCAAATGTTATATGCTGAGATCATTAAACTGAGTCAAGTTGTCACTGAGGCGCTCTCTAAAATCAGCCACCTTGAAGAAAAGAATGCTTCTCTTAATAAGAAGGTAGACTTTTTGGAGTTAAAATTGAATGCACTTGAGCAGAGAGAGAAACAATGTTCGGTTGACATTGTTGGCATACCCGATGTAAGCGATGCAAATGTTGAGGAGAGAGTGAAAACACTTTTAACGGCTCTCAATGGTGAAGAATTCGATGCAAACGAAGTTGAATCTTGTTACGTCAAGAGTGAAAGAGTGAACACTATAAACAAAAAGAATAATACGGCTTCTAACATCGTGTGTGTAAAATTCTCATCTCTCTTACGTAAAAAAACTGTGATGAAAAAGATGCGTGAGAGCAGACACCTTTCTTCTTCCAATGTTTTCGGTGCTCTAATGAAGGTTGATAATAATCATAACAGCAGCAACAACAACACCAACAGCAGCAGCAGCAACAGCAAGATCTACATTAATGATTGTCTCACTACGTATACACGATCTTTATTGAAAAAGGCGAATGACCTCAAACATGACAACAAATGCAAATTTGTTTGGGTTAGGAATGCAACTGTTCTCATCAGGAAAAGAGAAGGCGGGAAAGTAATTAAAATTAACAGTTTTGAGGATTTTTCCAAACTTGATAACACATAATTTTTCTTTTCTTTCTGATCTATGTTAAATAATACTAATTCATTTATTAATCCTCATGATAACACAAGTGATAATAATAGCTTTTCCTCTTCCAATAACTTTAATTGCCTTTGTATAGATCATCCAAGCAATGAGCAGTTTTCAGGTTTTTCGGTCATACATCAAAACATTCGCAGTATGCGGACTAACTTTGATACTTTTTCCACTCATCTTGCATCTTTGGATCATTTACCTGATCTTATTTTTCTTTCTGAAATTTGGATTTTCGAAGAAGAGATTTCCGACTATAAAATACCAAATTATACGTTTGTAGCTAATTGTAACGACTCTTACTCAGCCGGAGGTGTCGCAGTATTCTACAGAAGTGATTTAATGGGATGTGAAATTAAAAACTCGAAAATGGAAAGTGCAGATATTATTGATATTTGTTGTGAAATTTCTGGTGTTCGTTACTGTTTTATATGTATCTATAGACTTCACAAGTGTACGGTAAGGGTCTTTTTAAATGAGTTTTCAGGATTCTTGGAACTTAAACCTTGTAGGAACATGATTTTTTTGGGCGATTTAAATATTAATATTTTGTCTGATTCAGCCGATGTAGATAATTATTTATCGATTTTAGCTTCGTTTGGTTTTGATTCGTTTTTGAATCAACCTACTCGGTCTGAGTCTTGTTTAGACCATATTTTTTTAAGGCTTCATAGAAACAATAATGTTACTTATAAAGTGGTGGCCTATGATTTAAGAATAACGGACCATAGTTTAGCTAGTATCCAACTTGATTGCAAGGTACATAGAATTAAACAATCCTTGTATAAGAATCTCAACAAAATTGACTTTGTTGCTCTTAAATCACGTCTGAACTTTGAGCTTTGGGATGATGTTTTCGATTCACTGGATCCATCCATTGCTTTTGGTTTGTTTCTTAACAAGCTGCAGTCTTATTTATCAAGCTGTAGTCTGAATAAAAATAGCAAGTTAAGATGTCTTAAACAGTGGATGACTCTTCCTTTACTCAGTAAAATAAGAAAGAAAAAACAACTACATTCACGAGTTAAAAAACATCCTAACAATGCTAGACTTAAAAATTATTATAACAAATTGTGTCTAGAACTAAAAACTGATATACCACTTTGCAGGGATACCTATTTTAGGAATAAATTAGCTGAAAATATTGGCAACGCTAAAAAGGAATGGGGAATTGTTAACGAGATTTTAAACAGAACCAAGAAGAATGATGATATCATCTTAAGCAATAATAATGTTAATGTGCCTGAGCCTTTACAAGTTGCAAACTTGTTCAATGACTTTTTTACCAATTTGAACTCTTCGTTTGGTTTTCCAAATAATGATAGTTTTACTTGTCAATGTGATTACGGTCTAAAAGAAGCGTGTTTGCAATCACAAACCTTTTTCTTTGAAGAATTTTCAGCACTTGAGATTCATAAAATCATTATGTCTCTTAAAATAACTAATTCATCTTCTTTTGCCCAGATCTCCAGCTATGTCTTGAAGCAAATTTCTTTCCACATTGCAGATGTCTTAAGCTTCATTTTTAATCTCTGCGTTAAACGCGGAATTTTTCCGGAAGCACTGAAAACAGCGGTTGTGATTCCACTCCATAAAAAAGGTGATACTATGGTGCTAAACAATTACCGTCCTATTTCACTTCTCTCTGTGTTTTCGAAAATTTTCGAAAGAGGTATGAAGTCTAGAGTTTTATCTTTTTTAGTCAGGACGAAGTTCTTCAGCGATTCCCAGTTTGGTTTCAGGAGCGGCAGGTCCACAGAGAGTGCTCTACTTAAATTAACTGGTGAAATATATAATAGTGTAAATGCATCTAAAATCTCTGCTGCCCTATTCATAGATATAACCAAAGCTTTCGATATGGTGAACCACTCTTTACTATTAAGTAAGCTTTATCATGCGGGTTTTAGAGGATTTATCCATGAGTGGTTTGCTTCATATTTAAAAAACCGTAAGCAAATGGTCAAGATCAAAAACTGCCTTAGTTCTCCAAAGTCCATTAATATGGGCGTTCCACAGGGTTCTGTTTTGGGTCCCATACTGTTTTTAATTTATGTCAATTCATTGTTTATCCAACCTTTTAAAGGTAAAATCACTGCCTTCGCTGACGATACTGCTCTTTCGTATTCTAATACCAATTATTTTAATCTTTTTTTGGATGTAAATAATGATTTAGAAATCCTGCGAAAGTGGTTCAAGCAACATCGTCTCGTAATCAGCACTAAAACGAAGTTTATGTTCTTTAATATCAAGGGTACAATCTGCGATGATTTTCCTCTATATTATCATTCACCGAGTTGCACACGATTTTGTTTGGTTGGTTGCCAGCATAATTCTGTTATCTTTAAGGACAATCTAAGTTGTAGTGATGCTTGCTTTGAAATTGAACGTGTCCTTAATTTTAAATATTTGGGTATTATATTGGATTATAAGCTCAGTTGGAAGGAACATACTTCCTATCTGAAGCTATATTCAAATAGAGTAGTTAAACAGCTCTATCATCTTAGTCTCTACTGTAGTTTATTTATCTTAAAATTGGTTTACAATGGTCTGTTTAAATCCAAGCTACAGTACGGGTTATCTTGCTGGGGTGGCTCGTACTTTGTTAATATAAAACGTTTATTAATGAAACAAAAACATGCAATTAGAATTATGTGCAAAGTGAATCGTTGTACTCCTAGTTTTGAGTTGTTTCGGATCCTTGAAATTCTACCATTACGGCACTTATATTGTTACAAAGTTTTAAAAATATTTTTTGAAAATTCTGGATACTATGCTGTCAGATTAGATGAAAATTACAATTTACGTGTCAATACCAGATATTTTGTAACACTACCAATAATCAATAAAACGCACTTTTCACGGTTTTACTTTGTCACTGCGCCTCGACTGTTTAATTTACTACCTGAAATCCTTAGATGCGAAAGAGTGAAAACAGTTTTTTTGCGTAACATTAAAAAGTGGCTTTCCACTCTTAATAATTCTGCAATTGAGACATTTTTCATTCCTATGTTATGATTTATTTTAAATTCTGTTTGGATTTTCTGCTTCATTTTTACTTTTTATTTATTTATTTTTTTTTTTTTTTTTTTTTTTCAATAACCTACCAATTTTTGATGATATTTTGAATTTTCCCCATCAACTGTTTTAAATAAGAACTTCAATTATTACCCGATACATTCGCCTCTTGTCTTCTGACAACTGAGTGTATCCTACACTATTTCATGCAAAAACTGTAAGATTCTTTAAAACTTATGTATTTTCCCAGAATAATTGTTAAATTTTTAGCTATAAGTTTTGCTTTGAAATAAAGTTAAAGTTAATAATAATAATAATATGCCGCATTGGCATGAGAACCTTAATTGCTAGCAGAGTGAAGAGTATTAAGCCAAAGGAAAAGCGTGGTATGACTTGAGCTGCATGGAGGCTGACAGGAAGTTAAGTTTTCGGTCTTATTGATGAAAACCTGAAAAATTCAAACGAGCTGGAAATGACTATAAGTTCCACATTCGTCATGTGAATTTCAAGTTTGACCAGAAATTAAGGCAAAAAGTCGTAAAGCTAGCAGAAATTTCAGGTCGTTCAAAAAAAATTAAAAACATGGTATCTCATCTTCCATCCCAGTGCTTATTTATAGGTACAATTACACTCCAGCTGTCAGCTCAGACAAGGCAAATTTTTCGTAGCTCAATTCGCTGCAAGCTCTTTACTCCTAGATTGCGCCCTACGTCCTCCTGTACTAGAGCGCGTCGAATATTCTATGGAACAAATCCATTTTCGCACTCGTAGAGTAGCAGAGTACTCAAAGATCTCATCATTCACAAATCCGCTGGTCCAAATGGTATGTCGCCCATGATATGATATAGTCTTTCACACTAGAAAAACCACTGCGTAAGTTTTTTTATCTATCTTACTCCTCTGGACTCTTTCAGAGTAGATGAAACACAGCAAGGTCATGTCCAGCATGACCTTAAAGAAACAGAGTCTTCCTCCCCGTCCAATCACCAACCCATTGCACTTGCGTCCCTTCTTTCTACGTCACGGAAACGCTGATAAATCTACAGCTTATGAAATATCTATACGGCCAAATATATAAACGGCCTTCGTAGCAAGAGGTCCACTAGTGATTTGATGGCATACCTCACCATCGCTCTGGTATTCAGCTCTTCTGTCGAAAATGGATGCATTTGGTATCGGTGAATCCCTTCTTCAATGGATTAAGACTACATTTCAGGCCGTTTAATTGAAGTTGTTTTGAATGGATTCAAGTCTGCAATCCACCATATAAAAGCCGATGCTTCCTAAGACAACCTGTCTCACAGAAGTAATAGCCTAAGAGCCCGCAGTATAGATTAGGCAGTGAAGGATAACCAAAAAATATGTACATTCATAGGTAGTATTTATTAGTGTGATATCAAATAAGGCAGTCTGGCAGTCTTCACTGGCGGCTGAGGAAAATAACAGTACTTTTAAAATGCGAAAATATGCCCAAAAGGAATAGGGGAGATAACCATTTAATTTTTATTGAAAACAATAGAGCAGGATTTACTTGTTTTAGATTCATTTGTGCCAAACGTTTAGGATGCAGCTAAGGCCACGCCAGACGCCATCAAAGTGTTTGAATTATGCCCAATTTTGCATAATTAAGGTAACCATGTCAATTTTACATAAAACATAGAACAGAGTTATATTATTATGAATATATGGTTCTAAGACGTTTACGGTGCGTTGAAGGCAGTGCCAGACAACGTTAAAATAAGCAAATATTCCATTTATGCATAACTAACATAACCAATTTTTTTTTTCTAAAAAGATAGTTCAACTCTTCCAGATTACAAATTTATGAACGCCAGACGTTTTGCGCGCGGCCAAGTTCTTGCCAGACGCGACCAATGTACCTAAGGTAACAAAAAACATGAAATGTACCCGATCGAAAATTACTCATAAATTTTTTTTTTGTGCGCAAACACTAGAAATTCACCAATATTATAATAGAACACCCGATCTTTATAAATATACCAACCCCAGATACTTTACCTATCGCCAAGTCCTTGCAAGGCACATCCAAAGTATCCAAACCTAACAAAATCATCCAACCTTCACTTAAACCACCAATCATACGTCTAATAATTCATACTGTCACCTGAAATTTCTAACAAGTAAAGAACTATTTCCATCGAATACTAACACATTACATTGTAGTACTCCACCTGTTGTCAAGACTTTACCAGATGCATCCAAAATAGTTCGTGAAACCACAAACTCTTTGAACTCGGTCGCAAGGCTGAATTCTCTGTCTCTCATCTGGGTCCCAGGACACACTGGGATCTTGGGGAACGAGATCTCCGATGAGATTGCTAGACAAGGCTCAGAACCCGCGTTGGGTCTCCCTACGTCCTCGGTTAGGGCTTCCATTAGCGATTGGGTCTCTCATGAACATAATTGTGCGTGTCATGACTCTAAAGGATGCAGGTTGACTAAACGGTTGCTCCCGGACGTCTGTAAGAAATCAGCGGAATTATTGCTGTCTCTCAGCAGAAAAAATTGTAGACAACTTATTGGCTTCTTGGCAGCAAACTTTTATTTCGCCAAGCACCTTAACGTGCTGCGTTTGAGTGACACTACAATCTGCCACGCTTGTGGAGAGAGCGACGACACGGCAGAACATTATCTCTGTTAGTGTCCGGCCTTTGCTCGTATCAGGTTGCAGATCCTCGGTGCGGATGTGGTGAGTGCTGGTACTGTAAGCTCCTCATCACTGAAGTGCTTGCTTGGCTTTCTTAGAAAGACAAGGAAATTCCACTAAAATGGGTAAATCAGCGTTTGCTCTCAGGTAGGACAATGGACCAGTTGCGTCTGAGTGCGTCGAGCGTTTGCTATCCCGACAAAAAAAAAAATCTTAGAATATAATATATTTTATATAATAACAATCCAACAGGATTTTCAATTTTCTTTAAAAACTTGAATATATCAAAAAAAATGTTCATTGACCTCAGTAACCGAGTGATCCAAAATTGGGAGGCCTACCGATATTTTCTGAGGTCAAAAAACCGAACCACAAAGGCGGATAAGTAGAAATGCGGTGAAGTGGGACGGTTATGAACCCTTGTTTTCGGATCATAACCTCGCCGAAATAGGAAGAAGAAGAAGAAGATCTGAATGCACTAAATGCATTAAACAAACAACAAACGAAAACAGCTGAAAGCTCCGTTGCGACTACTTCAGCAGCAGGGAGAAGCGAGCTAGCTCATATCGCATGAAGATGAGAGAAGTTCAGCGTAGCGTGCGACGTGACAAGCACAACTACATCAACGTGCTGGCTACAGAAGCAGAAGGAGCTACCGTCTACAGAATCATCAAAGAGCTGACAGGTGATCGCAGCTCCAGCCAACACCCAGTGAAAAGCCTAGACGGCTCCTTGCTCATTCCGGATGAGGACCAGCTCAAAAGATGGAAAGAGCACTTTGCTACGGTCTCGAACCGCGTATTCGCTAGCGATATGCACCCAAATCAGACTGAGGTGCCCGAGGTGAAAAATGCAAGAATACGCACCACGACTCCCAGTAATGATGAGATCACTGGTATTCTCGTAGAGCTCTTACGAGTGGCGCCAACAACATCGGCTGAGCTTCTGCTTCCACTTATAGAGAGAGCTTGGGAAGCGGAGAGCTTTCCTAACGAGTGGAAAAAGGGGAATGATCGTCAAGATTCCTAAGAAAGTAAATCTAATGGAGTACGAAAACTCGAGGGTTATCTGCGTGCTGCCTGCTGTAGCTAAGAGAATAACTAACATCATCCTGGAGCGAATCAAATAATATCTCGAAGACACACTCGATGCCGAACAAGCAGGTTTCCGCTCTGGATGTTCCTGTGTCGACGACATCAACACGCCGCGGATTATCATCGAACAGTGCGTTAAATATCGACCGCCACTCCATCCGCTGTTCATCGATTTTGAGAAGGCGTTCGATAGTGTCAACAGGGAGTTTATTTGGCGTGCCTTACACGGGAGAGGTATTCCCGATAAAAATGTCACGTTTTGCACAGAACAATCTGAAGAATTTGAGATCCAAAGTAGGGTAAGACAAGAATTAGATAAGAATAGACTCTTACATCTCAACTGAAACATCGTGACGATGTTTCTCTAACAGAAACAGAGAGAGAGGCAGGCATCGTTGGGCTGAAAATGAATGCGGCAAAAACTAAAATTATTAACCTTGGAACAAACCCATCGGCTCAAATATGCATTGCTGGACAAGCGGTAGAGAAAGAAGAGGATGTCCAGTATCTTGGTAGTATTGTCTCGACCGATGGTGGAACCGAACTGGATATAGCCAACAGGATCGCCAAAGCAAAGTCCACGTTCGGAATATTGTCCAAAATATGGCGAAGCAATGCAATCAGTTTGAACACCAAGCTAAGACTGTTCCGCTCCAAAGTTGAATCCGTGCTGTTATATGGATGCAGCACGTGGACAGTGACCACTACTATCACCAGGAAGCTGCAAACGTTCGTTAATAGGTGCCTGCGCAATATCTTAAGGATTTTCTGGCTCATTCGTTTCTCTAAGGAACACCTTTACGAGAAAACGGGTCAGGAACTAATAGGTACAACCATCCAACGGCGGAAGTGGCAGTGGATTGTTCACACTATGCAATGGAAACCTTTAACTCAGGATGGCAGAGTACCTGGCGGTCCGAGGAAAACATCGTGCAGAAGAGTCGAGAAGGAGGCACCACAATTGGGGAAAAGTTAGGGAGAACTGAGACACATTGCCAGAAACGGTACACAATGACGCGTAGACATAGTAGAGGCCCTAGGGCCCACAAAGGGATACAGGACATAAGTGAAGAAGTAAATGTTTCACGAATTATGTAATGGTCCTATAAATAATTTTGTTAATTGAAAAGTAAATAAAAATGTATTGAATTGAAAGATATGAGAAAGATTACAAGAAATATTCACGAGTTTTGCATTTATATATATATATACCAAGATTTAAGATCGATCATCGTCATTTACTTCAATAATCCCATAAAAAAAAAACGTAGTGACACGATCTGGTAACACTGGTCAGCACTTTCCTTTACCATGGATAACCATATGAGCAATGGATTGCTCGTCCAAGCTTCTCGACTGGTTCTGATGTTCGTTTCTTAATTTAATCAAACTGCAAATATACGTGCATGTGTATATGTACAACTTTAACTGAATTGCAATGTCCCACATGCGACAGAAAATGAAATATCCACACCGAGCCGCATGCCAGCATTGCATTAATGACTTAATTTTTTTTTAAATGTTTAATGGGTGCGTAAGAAATGTTGCTACATTTGATGTCAGCCTTAAAACTTCAAAAAAGTATTTAATTCGATATTAAAGTCGAGTCGTTAAGAGATTGAAAGTAAAAACTAGTTTGATGCCATATTAGAGGCATGATGCGTGTTTTTTTTTTTGTTTTAGTTAGACAGATGCGCTCAGTAGACTAAAATTTTGTAGGTATCTGTCTTTAATTGGACTGTACATACGCCTCATGATCTCCACAAGTAGGTCAATAAATTTAACATATCGGTAGCTCGTAAAGAGAAACTAACACCTCAAGGATTGTCTAACATTCCACTTTGCGGTAATAGCAGCAATAATTTTTTCTGCTTGTGGCTGTAGGTATACGTTAAACCCTAATTGCCTTTCCTTCCTCTTTCTTGCACGTGATAAATAGCATATTAAATACTCGAGTCAAATAGTATCTACGACAGTATTAAATATATTGCCGTAAAATCTAGGCAAAAAGAAAAATATACGAGTATAATGAAAGAACCAACAGAGAAGGATATCTGTGGTAAATGAATGTATATGTACATAAAACTGCACATACGTAAATATATCATATACCGGTAGTAAGTAATTACAGTTTTTCATAACAGTTTGTGAGTAATATATTCCATACATGTAGGTAAGTATTCCATTTTATCTCGGTTTCTCCCACAGTGTAGCGTGCTGACAGACAGTTTTATTTTAACCATTCAGACGTAAAATTTCTGCCACCAAACTATCAGCAAAAATGAGAGGACATTTAATAAAATTATGTGATGCGAAATCTTTATTACTTGTACTTTATGAAGCGATAGGCGCAACATTTTGGGGTTGCTTCGAGCAAAGAAAGTTTTTTTATTCCCAAATACAGGCGGCTCGGGTATGTATGATATATGTAAGGTAATTTAAACCCGTAGTTTGTATGTATCGCAGTGAAATGCTGGATTTGTAATTCAAACGAAAGATGTTTGCTCGGCAGTAGGCGTGTGAAAAATCCAGCAAAACAAGTCAATCTTATTGAATACGTCTTTTTCCTTGGTCTCCATTTCCGCCCTCAGTGGCACGTTTACAAGCACCTCGAGTATTTGTATGTCGATGTAAGAATTTCTCATAGAGACTCATGTCGCCTTATTATGCGAAAGTTACATGGGTATGCATACATACATATGTACTCATGCCAATTATGGTTTCATTTTGTAACAGAATTTGAAGGCCTTTTCGATATTTGTGAATGGTTTATTTGCAATAACAGTGATATGAATGTCAGAACATGCAAACGCATGTTTTGAAAATCCTTATTTTATATTCTTAGAAGAAATTTTCAGCGTTCTAAGCCAATGTACGTGATGTACGTACTACATACATACATTTATATTATCTATCACTCGTTTCAACAGAGGATGTGAATCGAAATCGAAGATGTAAGGCGAATATTTCATCAATCATAAGACATGAAACTTGTTACAGTATGGATTTTCATTCCTTAGAAAGTATAATATAAGGACTCACGTAGGTAAATAGGTCTGGATAGGTGAGTCTGGGTGCTGGACTGCGAAACCCTACGGGAATAGTAATATTCTGGATTCTTTACAGACAGAACTCGGTTCTACTCCCGCAGATTACATTATCCCCAAAATGATTTTCACAAAACGTTTCGACATACTAGGTATTTCCCATAAAAGCAGAATGGTAAGACGGACAGGTGATTACAAATTTCGATCCAACAATCTACACAGACAGTTCAAAGATGAACTGGGGAGTCGGTGCAGGTGTGTTTTCTGAATCCTTTAACATTTCAAAATCATATAAAGGGTTTTCTAATAGGGACGGGTAGATTTTGACAGTTCATGTCGGCCATGTTGTTTTATCTGTTGTTAATTTTCCTGTTTTTTTATTTTTCAGACACTAAAGACAAATCACCATGGCTGAAAAAAAACGACCATAGACAACGCCGTGTGTTCGCTGAGTGCTCCACATCTGGAAGCGGACCCGGATTTCAGCAAAAAAAAATTATCTTCAGCGACGGGGCCCATTTTTGTATGAACGGGTATTTACGTCAACAAGCAAAATTTCCGGATTTGGGACGATGCCAATCCATACGAGGTCCACCAAGAGGCAATGCATCCGCAGAAAGTCATTGTTTGGTGTGGATTGTGGCCGGCGATATCATCGGTCCGTACTTCTTCGAAAACGACGATGGCATTGCCATCATCAACGGAGAGCGCTACCAATCGATGATAACCAATTCCTTTTGGCCCAAATTGGATGATTATGGATGTGAACGACATGTGGTTCCAACATGACGCACGGCGCTCCGTGCCACACAGCTGATGCCACAATGGACATTCTGCACGAGTGATACGCAGAGGCATGGACTCCTTGGTTACTTTGAGAGAAAAGTTCTTCGAGTGATCTATGGTTGCATCTACATAGACGGCGAGTGGAGGAGAAGCTACAATGCCGAACTATACGCGTAATACAAGGACATCGACTTAGCCAGAAGAGTTGGAGCCCAACCCAACCCAACCGGAAAGAGCCCAATGTCCGAGCCGGGAAAGTCTTCGAATCCACCCCGGATGGACGGCACAGTAGAGGACGACTGGCTGGCTGGAGAGGTTTGTTGGTGGAGTTCCAGGTCCACCGCGGACTGTAGCATCACCCAAGTAAGTAAGTAAGTAAATGTCGTAAGAAAATCTCGTATATATGGTAAATAAAAAGGAGACTCAAACTTTATTTTTTGGGTTGGCCAATAATTTCCTTTTGTTTATCGTTAGTGTTCCCGTTGACTTTGGATGACGCCGTTTGCACATGGTGCTTCGAGTCTGCAGTTTTTTATTTCTATTTTACTTTTAAAAAAAAAAAACGCTGCGAAAATATGTGCGCTGTGCACGAGGTTACATGCTCTGATTTGCCCCGTTCTGAACGACCAGTTGAGATTGGTGCGGATCAAAAAAAGCTCTATTCGAAAATGATGTACGCTAAACAACCAGGCACATAGCACAAGCATTGGCTATATCGAGACCAAGCGTGAAAAATCATCTGCGCAGACTTTTTTTTTTTGTGGGTATCTGAAAAATCTTCATAGAGACTATGTGCCCGGTACTCATGATAGCCTGAGATTTTTACGTACTAAACAATACCCCTCTTTCTACTGGTTTACTACGACTAAATTTCCTTATCAAGTAGTCTTAGTTTCAATAATATTTGCGTGTTTGTTATATATGCTTAGTTTGGAATGTCTTCCAAGTAGCCAATACATTTGTCTGAATCTATTTGAAAGGTCATCGCGTTTCTTTTTAACGTACAGCTTCCATTTGAGTTTCGCGTCTAGTGTCATTCCTAGATACTTTGCATCGTTTGCATACGGTACTTGTACCAAGTTAATGAAAATGGGTAGGTTGTTAATTTTTTTGTAAGTTAAGTTAACATGAGTTGATTTGGTGTCGTTGAGAGCAATGCGCCAAACCTTTGTCCAGTCGTAAATTTTGTACAAAGTTCGTTAGAGCTTTACAGTTGCTGGACTGATTTATCTGTTGCTAATATATGTAGCAGTATCGGGCGCGGACGTAGCTACGACAGTACCTTTTTTTTTGATTTTCTTGTGGTATATCTCAAGTGTAGAGTAAGAACAAGACCGTAACAATAACCCTTCCTTGCGGTACTCCGGCAGCGGTTTCCTTAAATTCGAAATATTCAGATCAACTGCCGTGCTTCCTTCTCGACTGCCCTGCGCCAAGTATTCTGCCATCCGGAGTTAAAGGGGTTCCCTTGCATAGCATGGTTCATCGTTAAATGATTATGCCTATTGGTTCCTGACCCATTCTGTCGTAAAAGTGTTCATTAGAGATACGATTGGGCCAGAAAATCCTTAAGATATTGCGCAGGCACCTATTAATGAACGTTTGCAGCTTCCTTGTGATAGTAGTAGTCACTGTCCACGTGCTGCATCCATATACCAATGAGAGACATTACTCCCAAGATACTGGAAATCCTCTACTCTACCGGTTGTCCAGTAATGCATACTTGAGCCGATGAGTTTGTTCCAAGGCTGATAATTTCAGTTTTTTCCGTATTGATTTTCAGCCCGACGACGCATGCCCCCCTCTCCACATCTGCTGTCATTTGGTGGTGGCCCATAATTCTGTGAGAGAGTAAGCATACGATGTCAGCGTAGTCAAGATATTTAAGTATTGGTGACAGAATATAACCTTGTCTTACCCCACTTTTGGTCTAAAATTCCTCAGACAACCTCCCTTCGTGCAGAACATGACATTTGGACCCTTCGTACGTATATGTAGCTTTGATAATAGCAATTAATTTATTGGGAATACCTCTCCTGTGTAAGGCACGCCAAATAAACTCCCTGACACTATCGAACACCTTCTCAAAATCGATGAACAGCAGGTGAAGTGGCGATCGATATTCAATGCACTGTTCGATGGTAATCCACAGGGTGTTGATGTGGTCGACACAGGAGGACCCAGAGCGAAAACCTGCTTGTTCGTCATCGAGTCTATCTTCGAGATGTTGCTTGATTCGCTCTAGGACGATTTTAGCTATTAGCTTAGCTACAACAGGCAGCACGCAGATACCCCTCCAGTTTTCGCTCTCCATTAAATTTCCTTTCTTAGGAAGCTTGACGATCATTCCCTTTTTCCACTCGTCAGGAAAGCTCTATCTATAAGTAGAAGTAGAAGGTCAGCCGATGCCGTCAAGTCCTACCGCATTGTTGGTTTTGAGTGCTTTGATCACGGTAGTGATCTCATCGTTACTGGGAGTCGTGGTGCGTATTCGGGCATTTCTCACCTCAAGCATCTTAGTCTGATTTGGGAGCATATTGCTATTCAAAACCGTGGCAAAATGCTCTTTCCACCTCTTGAGATGGTCCTCATCCGAAATGAGCAAGGAGCCGTCTAGGTTTTTCACTGGGTGTTGGCTGGAGCTGCGACCATCTGTAAGCTCTTTGTGGATTCTGTAGACGGTCCTGCTGTCGCACCTCTGCGCAGCTTCTTCTGCTTCTGTAGCCAGCGCGTTGATGTAGTTGCGCGTGTCACGTCGCACACTACGCTGAACTTCTCTCATCTTCATACGATATGAGCTAGCTCGCTTCTCCCTACTGCTGGAGTAGCTGCAAAGCAAGTTTCCAGCTGTTTTCGTTCATCAATCCATCTCCAGCTGTCCGCGGAAAGCCACGCCCTATGTCTTCCCTGCGATCGACCGACAATTCTTTCAGCACCAGATGTAAAAACATTTTTCACAGCACACCAATGGTCTTGGATGGTTGCAGGCATTGAGCTGCTGATTGCTTCCACACCTTGCGAACAGTGCTCCCTTAATTGTTGGCGCACTGAGGGATCACTAAGTCTATCGATGTTAAACCTGGGCATTCTTGTGTTGTCGTGGGATCTGCGGACTGCAGCAGTGAGTAGTTGGAGAGTAGCGATCATAAGATGTGGTCTCGTACTATCTCCACATCTGCCCCTCGCCTGTTTCGGACATCCAGGAGACTACTTCTAAAGCGGCGGATGATGGCAAAATGGCCAATTTGATTGGAAGTTATTTGCCTGTTGTTGGGGTTTCCAACGACTTTATGGCAGCTGCCATTGCAAAAATTAACAAAAATGTTGCCGTTGCCATTGTGGTTCCCTAGTCCATACTTCCCGATTACATGATTGAGCCCTTTGTTGACGTTGCCTACGTTGGCATTCAAATCCTCCATCACTATGACAATATCTCCATTTGGTGTTGTGTTGAGGACGGCACTTAAGAGATTGTAGAAGATCTCCTTTTGGTCCTCAGACGAGCCATTCGTTGGGGCATAACACTGTATGATGATGACGCGTCGGACTCTATTCCGGAATCTGGCAGTCATAATACTCTTACCATGAAGCTGCCAAGAAATTAGAGAAATTAGAATTGCGTGTTGTTGTTGTTAGCAGCAGTCCGACTCCATATTCCAGTGGACTTCCGAATGGTCTTCCGGAATAGAGTAGTACAGTTTTACGCGTTGGGGATTGGTACTCGCCCGCTTTTAACCATCTGATTTTGCTTACCCACAAAATGTCCTGTCTATATCGCATGAATTCCTTCTTCAGTTAAAGGAATCTGCCATTGTAGAGTCTTTCGCTTCCCGAGTCGAGGAGCGTCTTTACATTCCAGAAACCTGTCTTTGTCCGGGTACAATAGCCAAAAGTCGTCAACATGTGATCATTGCTTATCCAAGGCATAGTGTCGGTTTCTGTAGCGGTCGGTTTTCAGTAACGCAGGTTGCTGGCCTACGTTACGTAGTCTAGAATAAAGGCCCTAGACAACCCGCACTTGCAATTTTAGCCTACACGTGTAATGTTTTATACGTATAGTTGCCCGGGGACCACCACTAGGAGGTGAATCAAGCATTTCATCACGAACTTGATTCTTACGCTACTGGCCCAAGCCAAGTTTTGAGCAGTCAGTAGTTTCCCGATCAATCGCAATGCCTAAAGGGTCAGGGCTTTCTTTGGCAATTCCTTGAGGACCTGTCCTGTTATTAAATCGTATCCAGGGGCCTTTTTATTTTTAAGTTTTTTTTTATTTTAGAGCAAAGTTCGACCAACATGCTCTTTATTTTAAAGTTGTCAGGTGTCGTAATCGAATTTGGGCAAACTGTAATACGTAAGTCGGTACGATATTTGGCTCCCGCACAACTTGAGTGAAAAAATTATTGGATCGTGTCTCCACCAGCAATTCGCTGAAGAAACGCAACGAAGTGAACCATTCCTACAACTGATGATCACCCGTGATGAAATGTAGAGATCATGGACCAAAAGCGGTCTTTTAGCTATTCCCAAAGATAATTATCTTTATTAGGTTATGGAGGTTATGTTCTGCATTTCGTTGGATTGGAAAACAATGGTGTACAATGAGCTTCTTCGGCTAACCAAACCATAGATTCCTATAAGCACTGCTCTCAATTTGCCAGATTAAAGGCTACAGTAAACCAACAATTTAAACTTCTATCACTCCAAAAAAATGACACATTATATCAGCGCAGTTAATAAATTATATTAAATTATTTTTAATACAGTCCCTTCTTGAAGAACATAAATAAATTATTGTATGTATGTACTTTCGGTTAATAATAGTAGCACACAAAAAAAAAGTGAAATGTGAAGTTGACTATCTCATTATACTTGTAGGTCATCTCTGGTTACAGTTCTGTTACAAGAGAAGGGTTGGTTATTTTTCATATAAGGGTTGATACAACTTTGGCGGTTTACATGACACTAAAGGCCTCATTATACGTCAACTGCCTTCTTTCTACAATCGTATGATCTACGAATAGACATTTCGAGCCATAATTTCAAACTATATATCCTATTATGCGAAGTATAATTTTATTGTCAGAATAGACAAACACAGCGAAAAACGGGTGATAAAAACGACGAAGGCAAAAATTGTAGAACAAAAATAATAAATTATGTATGCAAGAAAAAGAGAATTTGTCCCATAAAATTCTAGCGGCATGAATGTATTCTAGTCCACATAATCTCATCCACAATCAAGTGGTAACCAAATAGATTTAAGAACACCAACCACCAATTTTAAATTTAAGTTCTACTTTCATCTAATTTTATATGTTACTTATTAGTGAAAAGGAAATATTTGTTTAAGCTTGTTCTACTAAATAACGAAATTTGTTATCGTCATGAACCCAAAATAAATAAATTTTATAATGAATTATTGTAAAATTTAAATTTTCATTTTACTCGTAACGCATTTCAATTATAAATTGATAAACCGGTGTAAATATTGCTGTACCAGATGAACGTACATACCATATGACATATGCATACCTACCAAATGTCATATGTCTTACTATTCACACAGTTCATAATACATATTTACACAGAGCGCCAATTATAAAAATATACATGTGTATGGACGGGTATGAGCATATATTGTATGAAGATAACATTGACTTTAAATTTATTCGAATTGCAATTTAAAATCACGGCTTTACGTGGCCGTTAACAGTCTTTATTGGCAATAACGGAAGAGCGTCCAATGTGTGGGGTAACTAAACTGCAATTACCTCCTGAGCAAAATATAAACGATTGATGTCGTCCATTTGTGAGTAGGTACGTACTTCACTTGACTGTGTTGTGAATTTCCGAATTCACAGCTGATTGTCACGCTGTATATATTTCCGGCGGCGGTTTGTGTTTAGATGCGTCGTTTGATGATACTACTTTCACTTCCGTTAATATGACAATGACAGGCGTTTGCTTCTTCGTTAACCGCTAGCCTCTTCGAGGTAGCAATTGATGTGGCTGGGAATTTTTTGTATGTTCTATTTATTGTTATTATTATTCGATGGTGATGATTTTACACACGACGACGACCTAAGGCTTTGCTTATATTTTAACTAACGAAAAGGGTTTTTTTTTTTCTTTCGGTTGCGTCGAGGAATGTAGTAATATTCGAAAGATACTAATAGCCCAGGGTACTAGCATGCGCGATTCGGAAATCCGAATAATCGATGCTAGGAATGCGCCTACATACTAATCCAGAGCTTTCATACTTCTACCACTCTTCCCGTGGGACTGCCGTTAGATATTATTTCGTGGGCCTGGTTAGCAATTCAAGCTATGCTTCTTGTGTCAGCTGGTTCTGATGCGTCCGCTTCTTCTGTTGCTCTTCTTAGCTTTCCTATTCTCCGCAGCTCTTTTTGAGGAGTTGCTACGAAAGAACATATTCCCATCCATAACATATGGTAGAGGAGTAACGATGGACTGGACAAAGTAATTCTCCATGCCGTGAAACGTGTGCAATAAAATACTGAGTGTTCCGTATCTTCATGTTCATCTGGACATTCCGGACAGAATGGTGAGCTGCCGAGTCCAAATCGGTGGAGATACTTGCGGTAAATGCCGTGACCAGACAGGAACTGCGTAAGATGGTAGTTGCAGTCTCCATGCTTTCGACTTATCGAGCCTTAGATTGTCGATATCAATTTGTATGCCTATCAGTCTTTTGTTTTATTAGCTCAATGGGCTTGCCACATAGCTACTGACGCTACCCCTTTTAAATTTGTATCACATTGATGTCATTGGTGTCGCGTTGGCTCAATGGTCTTCTGCTATAATATTCTGAACACCTCATCTATCTAAGGATGTCGATGAGGATCATTCCAACTATGCATAACAAATGCAGCTTCGTCCGAAATGGTTCAAAAGCCACTGATTGTCCGTAGCGCACAGAGTCTGTATGTTGACGATAGTCTTCTTTTGGTCTCCTTGGTCCTTAATGCCTCCGCCCAGACTGGGGTGACATATAACATAACTGAGGTGATAACTCTAAAGAGTAGAATCCTTTTAGTGTATCCAGGTCCACCTATGTTAGGCAGTATACACGAGAGAGCTCCCTCCATTTGCGATGCTGTTTTGGTAATATAAGCAACATACGTTTTGAACTGCAGTTTGTTGCCCAGCATTACTCCAAGGTATTTAACCGTTTCTTTGGCCTTGAGCTCTGCTTTTATTCAACCTTTACATCCACGGCTGAAACAAAGTCTAAGAAATTTCAATATGCTGACAATTAAGCGATTACAAATCAGGATAAACTCATACCAACAACCGAGCAGACACTAAGCGAAGATCTTGGAAAATTCAATAAGTACTTCCAGCAATGGAGATTGTGCCCAAGTTCATCCAAAACACAAGTATGCTGCTTCCATCTTACTAACCAGCTAGTGAGCTATAAATTGAATGTGTTCTCCAACAACATGCTACTGAACCACAATCAAAGCCCGAAGTACCTTGCCGTGAGGGTAGGTTAGGTTAGGTTGGCTGTCCACACGAGAGTGCAGACACACTTAGACCAGTGAAGGTCTTTAACTTGGTTAGCCAAGTGAAGGTGCCGTGAGGGTAGCTAACTTTCAAACAACATCTGAATAATGTGGCAGAGAAACTAGAAACGCGCAATAAGATCATACAAAAACTTTCTGGCTCCATCTGGGGAGTGAGTGCAGTCTCGATCCGCATTGCTGCCCTCGGATTGATGTACCCCTCTGCTGGATACTGCGCCCCTGTTAGGATGAATAGTAAACATACGCAGAAAATTTACATCGTTTTTAACACCACAATGAGGCTCATATCAGGCACCATCAAGTCAACACCGACGCGCCGGCTACCTGTGCTTAGTAATATACCTAGTACCACCAAACTTAGTTCACGCAAATGCCTTAAAGTATGGTTGGTTGGTTAGATCCTTTAACGCCTCGCGGGGCATAAAGCGTCAACCACGCCTGCGCACCATCTTGTTCGAAGTTCTGCAACGCGTTTCAGCTGCCTCCAACTTATTCCTAAAGAGCTCGATTCCTCCTCAACTGTTCTGCGCCACGTTTGCCTACGGCGACTCGCTATTCTGCCTGCCTGGGTGAGCGGATTCCACTGCATGGCGTATTTGGCAATGGAGTTGTCTTTGCGCCGTCCAATCCATTGCCACTTTCTTCTTCGTATAGTAATGCTTATAGGTTCTTGGCCCGTTCTCAGATACAGTTGTTCGTTGGAGATGCGGTTCGGCCAAAAAATCCTCAAGATGATTCTTAAGCATTTGTTTACGAAGACTTGCAGCTTGCGTGTGTTAATAGTATCCACCATCCAAGTACTGCACCCATAATGCAGCACTGATTCTACGTTGGAGCGGAACAGTCGCAGCTTAGTTCTTGAGCTGATAACATTGCTTCTCCAGATTTTGGATAGAATTCCGAACGCAGCTTTAGACTTCCCGATTCTGCTGCACATATCCAGTTCAGTGACACCACGATTAGCCGAGACCACACTTCCTAAATAAAGAAAGTTATCAACTTACTCGACTTCCTGTCCGGCAATGTTAAGCTGAATGTGGGTATTAGAAGTGCTCAGTACTTTTGCCTTGGCTGTGTTTATTTTTAGACCCACTTTGTTTGCCTCTAGATTGTGGGCCATAAGATAAAACTCCATTATCCGATATGAAAGTAGACAAACATCGTCAGTGTAATCTAAGTGTTTAAGGTAAGATGTCATAGTCCAACGAATTTCATAATTACCTTCCGACAATGCTGCACGGAGTACATCGGTGATAACCACCAAGAATAATAGTGGGGACAGTATGCACCCTTGACGTACTCCACTGTGGACTTCAAAATCCTCGGGCACCTTACTTTATGCACGACGAGACACTTACCGCCCTCGTATGTAGCTTTGATAATAGCTGTAAGTTTTTCTGTGATACCTCTCCTGCGCAAGGCCATCCAGATAGCATCTCGATTCAATCTGTCGAAAGCCTTCTCGAAGTCGATAAACAGTAAATGTAGCGGAGACTTATACTCAACGCATTGCTCGATTATGATCCGTAATGTGTTTATGTGCTCGATGCAGGAAGATCCAGCGCGAAAGCCTGCCTGTTCGACATTGAGAGTTAAATCTAAATGTTCTTTAATTCGTTCTAGAATTATTCTAACTATTATTTTGGCTACAGCTGGAAGAACGCAAATACCTCTCCAGTTACCGCATTCCATCAAATTTCCCTTCTTTGGAAGTTTAATGATCATCCCCCTTTTCCACTCCTGTGGACATGGTTCACTATCTCCGTATTAGCGGATGCAGCAAATCTGCCGATTTATTGTATTTGGTGCCGCTTGAAATAGTTCGGCAGGGATGCCATCAATACCCACCGCTTTGTTCTTCTTGAGGGACTTGATTGCTGTTATTATTTCGGTTTTACTGGGAATTTGTTACTTCGAACTGCTCATTTGAATTCGAGATTATACCGCCATCCTCTAAGTGATTTAGCACTGTAGTAAAATTCTCTCCATCTAGTAAGCTGATCCTCATCCGAAATCAGAAGGTTACCGTCTAGGCTCTTCACTGGATGTTGTTTGGAGTTTCGACCACCAACGAGCTCCCTTCTGATGTTGTAAACAGTCCTACTGTCGCACCTACTCGCTGCTTCTTCAGTACTTGAGGCCAGTGTGTTTACGCTTATCACGTCTCACACTACGCTGCACTTCTTTCATCTTCGCACGATATTGGGCGTCAAGCTCGGTTCTCTCTACTGCTGAGGCCGCTGTAATCCGAGCCCTGATTGCTGTACGCTCATCGATCCATCTTTAGGTGTCTGTTGAAAGCCATGTGCGGTGGTGTTTCTGCCTTTTACCGACATACGTGCGTGCCCCAGTCGAAAAGCATTTTTCACAGCACTCCACTGGTCATCCATGTTCTCTTGCAGTATGCTGCCGATTGTTTCTGTTTCTAAGGCAACATGGTCCCTGAACTGTTGGCGCACTTGGGGAACCTTAAGCCTGTCAATATTATACCTGGTGATGTTAAGTAGGTTTGAGCGGTTGCTGTTGACCGGACGCAGTACGAAGGCGTAAATGAGCTACCAAAAGATGGTGATCTCGTTCTTGTCCGACGTCAGCTCCACGTCTATTTCGGACATCCAGGAGACAATTTCTAACGTGGCAACTGATCGCAATGTGGTCGATCTGGTTGGATGTTCGTTGTCTATCAGTAGAGACCCAACTGATCTTGTGGCAGGTGTTATGCTTAAACAGCGTACCTCCAATGACTAAGCGGTTGGTATTTCAGAAGTTCACAAACCGCTCACCATTATCGTTACGATTTCTCACGCCGTAAACTCCCATCACGTGCTTAAGCATGGTGTTGTCGCTACCCACCTTGGCATTGAGATCTCCCATCACCATTACGATGTCCCCATTAGGCATTTGGTTGTAGGCGGCGCCTAAGTGGCTATAAAAATCATCCTTTTCATCTTCAGTCACGTGTAGAGTCGGAGCATAACACTGTATGATGGTAATTTTTCTAACTCTACCCTGGAGCCTAGCTGTCAATATCCGGTCACTATGGGGCTTCCAGGATATGCGGCTACTACGTGCTGCTGGAGTAAGCATGAGTCCTACTCGGGAACTCCGTGCACTTCCATCTGGTTTGCTTGGGTAGTGCATGACAGTGCTTTTTGTTGGGGAGATGTATTCCCCAGCATCGAACCATCTTATCTCACTCAGCCCTAAGATGTCTATTTTATACCGTGCGAATTCGCGCACCAATTGGAGGAATCTAGCGTTATAAGGCCCTTCTTTGAGTGAGTAGAGGAAGGTCTTAACGTTCCAGAATCCGATCGTTCTCCGCATTCGATAGCCAAAGGTTGTCATCAGATTATCCGTCCGTATCCGAGGCGTTGATTTCCGTTTCAGAGCATTTCGTTTTTTTTACGATTGCGGCTCGCTGGGCCAAAGACCAACCGACACTTATCCTGTTTTTTTGGCTCAGGAAGCTCGCCATTCGTCCTCTCCCGTTAGCAATTTCCGAAGAAATTTCCAGATGGCACCACGAGGTGGTGGGAGTAGGGCTTACTAACAGAGCTGCTAGGTTTTCGGCCGCAGTGGCTCTTTCTCGTTACTTAGCGGACTAACACCTATCGGGAGGTGCTGCCCCTACGAGGCCTTTGTTAGTCGTTTACCATCCTAAATCATGCCTTAAAGCATAAGCATCACAAAATGATGTCTAACTCCAACCTATCAGTTCAGGAAGATATGCCAGTCATACTCCGAACTAACCGAAGACTACGAGGAATGGTTAACAATGTTATGAAAATATTTTATAAACCAAATAATAATTTAAATTTAAATTGAAAGTAAATGAATTGCAATTTCATTTGATTATAGATATATATATTTATAAATCAATGCAAAATAGAAACAGAATAATTATGTCGCATTCGTACCATCAGCAATATCAACTACGATATTGGATCTAAAATTAATACCATTATCCTTTAATGCTTTAAGCACTGCACATATAGGTACATTACAGATAGAAATAGCATCAGTATTTTCAATTCTGGGCAATGCAAATATGTAGTCCATGTACGAAGGTAAAGCAATTTTGAATTACGATGTTCGTTGTTTTATCGAACAAAAAATAATTTTGTGAGAGCAAGCAGCAAAGCAGACCTACTACACTGTTGTTCCCATAATGTGATATCTAAAGGTACATAATGCATTTCTTCGAAGTAAATGCACAATACTAAAATGATGAAAAAGGAGATTTTATTGTACAAGTGTGCACAATTGAATGAAGCAAATCAATTACACGTATTAATTTTCATACCACTGATCTTTTTCACATTTAGTAACTTATAGTCTACTTTATTAAGTCAATGGTAGGCATCTTAATTAACAACGGTTGAAGAATGAGGCGTTTCAGAGACACTATTAAATTATGTGAATAAAGCCATGTCAATTTGTAGTTAGATGTTAGACAGTGGCTAATTGATATTCTTTCCCTGAAAGCGATGAAAAAGTCAAGCTTTGCTTAAAGATACTTCTTACTCTTTTGCTTGCACCATTTTGTGTAATACGAGTACTACTCATTAATTACGCCCTTTAACCACTGTCACAAAAGAGCTCCGCTACCCAGACCCAGTTAAATTATGATATCCAAAATCTGCAACCATATACCGCGATAGTGTAGTTTGGTGGTCAAAGGGTATTGCATGCGATTTCATGAAAACACAAAGCTCTCACTTAGCCTAGTCCTACCAATTCCTACTACTCTCCACCTCCATGTTGGTTACTGCTGGCTGCCGAGTACCTTGATGGGAGATTTGGTAACCAACCCCTTTAGAAGGTCTGGAGGGCAGAAGACAAGAGAGGGCGAAGAGTGCTTTCTCACTAGAGCACTTCTTCTTGTTCCATGATGGCAGCGGATGAATTCCATAGATGGAGTCAACGGTGGCGTTTATACGAGTAGTTCCAGTTAGGTTGAACTTAGTGAACATATTGCGTGAGCTGCATTGACGTATTCGGATTGACATATTCCTTTGTTGGTAAGGAATTCCCAAGGTTAGTCAAGATCTTGGAATAAAGTTGATAGCGGAGGAGCATTTAATGGGCCAACGGCAGCGCTTATATTCCCGTAATGGACTGCTGGGACCCAGGGTACAAAAGAAACTGGCGCTCTAGATAAGGGGTTGTGCCGTTGGGTTAACTTCCACACCACGTAAAAACGGGTTTGGTTACGAAGCAACCAACAGCTTCGGATAGCGATGATTTTACTGTTGACAACCCTTGCAAAGGTAAAGAGGAGAACGATCTTCGTGTCTGCACGTGGAATATGCACCCGAACAACTTGCGGAGGCCTTAGACTACTGCAAAGTAGACATAATCGCCATCCCGGAAGTGCGATGAAATGTGCCGGGCGAAAGGACGGTAAAAAAGTGCGACATATACTATGGCGATTGCTACAGACAACAAGGACAGCGTTTTTTCGGGTGCGGATTTGCTACTAAGGCAAGAAATCTGAAGTTTCCGGCATGTGAATGAGCGCTATGACAATCCGTATCAAGGCTAAATTCCACAACAATAAGCTAATATCCGCTCACGCCCCTCACGAAAAGATGGACGAAGGGACCAGAGATCACTACTACCAGCTTTTCGACAAAACGTTAAAAGTGTCCAGTGTGATTTTAACGAAAAGTTGGGAAAAGAGGACGTCTTTAGTAAGGTGGCCGGAAAGTACATCTGACAACGGATTCAGGCTAGTCGACTTTGCGGCGGGAGGAAACGATATCGTCCCAACGTCTTGATATTGACAAGGGGGCATGACTCTCTTTGATCGAAAATCCTTCAATCAAATCGAACGCATTGCGATCGACGCAAGGCAATTTTCCAATATTCTGAACTTTCCGAGTGACCAACGTAGACTCGAATTACCACCTAGTTGTAGCCAAGGTACGGTATGCTGGTACCCAGAACGGAGCGAAATCAACTAAATACTGTGAGAAAGTTTGACTTCTGATGGCTAGAATCGCAAGAAACTGCCAGAGCCTTTGCCGAGTATCTTTTAATCTCAGTCTAAGCCCCATGCCGCCAGCAGCAATGCGGTAAACCAGTGCCAGTTAACCAACGTTTCCATCAAATCATCAGAGATGCCGCATTTGATGTACTGAGTTTCTCCCGACCACCACAAAGAAACTTCCGGTTTGATGAGAAATGCCGGCAAGCACATGCGGCAAAACAAGAGAAGTACAGCGCTGCATAGAAGGACAAGAGCTGCTCCCGGGCTCTACGAGCGGAGGTGAAAAGAGGAACATCGACTTCTCAGAAAGAAGAAAAAGGAGCATGAGTAGCGCTCAATCGATGAGATCGCAAATTCTACCAAAAGGTAAAAAGAACAAGTCAGGGTTTCAAAATCACAACAGAAACCTGCAGGGACGAAAATGGTTATGTTCATAATAGTAGAATCGCAGTCGGTGCTGAGGATATCGAAGGAACACTTCTGCGGACTGCTAAACGGCGACGATGACCAATATTCCGTTGTCATGCAAAATGAGCCATTCAACAAGGACGAGTCAAGATTCCCGTCAACCCGAGCAGAATGCAGTGAGGTTAGCGATATCTTAAATTAAATCCAACAAAGCTGCTGGAGCTGAAGGCCTTGCTGTCGAACTTTTTAAGGCAGGAGAAGATGAGTTGGTAAGGAGCATGCTGCATGCACCAGCTTATCTATAAAACCTGGTTGGACGAAAGTATGCCCGAAGAATGGAACTCAGTATCGTTTGCCCGATCCTTAGGAAAGGGGACCCTCTGAACTGTGCCAACTACAGAGCTATAAGTCTTTTCATCATCGCATATAAGACCCTGTATGCCGTATAACGCGAACGCTTAAAAAATGTCGTCAACAACTCGGAAAAGTACATCATTGACCAAATATTTACACGACGGCAGATCTTGAAAAAAGCCCATGGATATAAAATCGATACGCACGACTTCTTCATCGATTTTAAAGCGGTCTATGACAGCGTGTATGGAGACGAGCTATACAGAGCCGTGTCTAGTCTTGGTACTCTTGCCAAACTTATCCGTCTGTGCAGGATCAAAGTTGGACAGATCACTACCGAACCGTTCGATGTCAGGAAATGCCTTAGACAAGGTCACGCGCTATCGTGCAATGTCTTTAACTTCTTCTTCCTTTTATCAGCGAGATTATGATCCGAAAATAAGGGATCATAACCCTCCCACTTCACCGCATTTCTACTGATCCGCCTGTGGGGTTCGCCTATAGCATAATATACATATGTTGTTGACTTATTGAGCCGAGAAATGATTTTGAATCAGTTGAAGAAGAAGTCTCCAACAAGAAATAACACAAAGACGAGTGAAATTTAAGCAGCTTTTGTTAAGAAAATAAGACGACCAATAAGTAACTATACGTGCCACTTTTTTGGTTTCCGAGGATCACGAGATTACGCCGAATTATTCTACGTACCAACCCCGTTATCTCTTATGTACCATATACGAGTATTGATACTGAATTACATTTTTACATGTTAAATGTACAATGTTCATAGCACTAATATTAATACAAAAGGATGTCTTATATTTATCGACAATGCCGCCTAATATAATACAATTAATGCTGTTGAAGCGGTATGGCCCTTTATTGTCCCGTTCACTCATTCCATATTTTAGTGGTTTTGCAACTGATTGGAGGTGATCAGACTTACCCGAGCTATTCCTGCTAAACACCTTTGGGGAACTGACGAATGTGCAAGCGAATCGGCATATTTCTCGAGGATCTAACAGTTCGGTTGAATCGTCTTCTTTAGGGTCCCTAGGACAGTAGTGCGAGCATCAGCAGTTTCACCCATAAGGGTAACTCTACCAAGTGTTCCACCGCTGCTACCACTGTCGCGTGCGCGCATTCCTTAGTGTGTCAGTTTTGTTGAAAACCAACGTATTACTTGAATTAATTGTGCGAAATTCACGCTCTAACACCAAAGGTACCATTTTTTACAAGTCTGTACTACTCGCTTATGCCGATGGCATTGACATAGTCGGGAGAACTCGACGGGCCGTCAGGAGGGCGTTTGCGATTATTGAGAGCGATGCAGTAAAGATGGGTTAAGCGGTCAATGAAAGCAAAACAAAGTCGGCGTCTTAGACAGAACGCCACAATAGAGTGATATAATTTTGAGGAAGTAAAGGACTTTGTCTACCTATGTAGGCTCTATGGTGAGCTCCGCAAATGGCGCTAATGGGGAGATCCAACTCTTGTCAATTGCTGTTTTTACGGGCTAAGAATTCTTTATAAGACACTAATAATCCCAATCCTACTCTATGGCGCAGAGGCATGGACCTTGTCAATCAGAGGATGCCTTTGGTTACTTTGAGGGAAAAGTCCTTCGAGTGATCTTTAGTCCTGTCTGCATAGACGGCGAGAGGAAGAGAAGGTACAATGGCGAACTGTACGACCTGTACAATGACATCAACTTAGCCAGAAGAGTTCACATACAGCAATTAAGATGGTTGGGTCATGTAGAGCGGAAAGAGGCCAGCGTTCCAGCCCGGAAAATCTTTGAAGCTACCCCAGACGGCGTGGTAGAGGGCGACACCGCGGCAGGTGGCGAAAACAAGTGGAGAGGGACCTCAACCAACTTGGCGTGCACAGCTAGCTCCAAGCCGGGCTGTTTGGGGAGGTTTATTAGTTGAAAGCCAGGCCCACTCCGGACTGTAGCGCCACTTAAGTAAGTACTTAAGTAATGCCACTATTCCAAAATTCTAGTTTTCACCACTTTCCAAAACATATCTTTGCATACATAGTACATAATGTAGATTTAATTATGAGACCTACTTTGATGAGTTTCTCTATAGCTATTCTCTAGTTATTATAGTGTTAAAATGCCAATATTTATCAAAATCTTCTTCGTCGATATTTTTCTGAAAACCAATGCTTGCCCTCTTGTTATATCATTTGTAAGCACAATTGACGTAACAGAGCCAGTGCCAAATTCAAATCATTTTTCCATGATGTGACATATGATACATACAAATCGTGTTTCTTACTGATGTTCAAATCAAATATGATTATGTTAGGATTGCGAGCTCGTCGCCCTCCACTGCATAATTGATTTTTGGTATTATTATGCGAATGGTTCACTAAAATACTCGCATGCGCTTGCTTACATGATGGTCATTAAATTTGCGGATTATATGGTATATCATGAGAAACAAGTATTAATATCCATTATGTGAGACCTGAAACTTATATTTAATAGTAGAACCAACATATGTACATGCGTACATATGTACCATTTATGTCTTTTTCTGTACCCGAATAACAGTTTAATTAACACGGTTCTGCTTTAAGTCATTGAAATACACCGGCTAGATACAGTATATTATATAGGTATATCCAGTCAAAGTATTAGGTCAAGGTCTGCGCTCTCTACGTGCATTATTACTTTCTGCCAACCTTGCGTGTTTCTGCAAGAACTGCTAGACACTTTTATAACGTAATGTACGGATCCTAATAACACAATTAAAAGCAAACGTATATGCATCGCTACAGATACACTTCACTTTTGGCATGATGATCTGAAAACCTCGTAAAACAATACCATACCAACTTTAACTATAATAAAGTCTAATTTAGACTCATTATGCAATTTCATCTAAGTGAACTACTCACTGAAAGATATGAGATGTATGAGAAGAATGTAAAAGTATCTGCACGAGACCAATACGAACATAACTCTCACCGGCAACTCGAGTTGAATATCTAAGCACTAAAAAGAAGATGGTATGACCATCATTACCAATTGCGCAATGTTTTCGCATTTCTGGTTAGGAAAAGTTTACCGCACCGCAACCCACTCTCTCTTCCTTCGGTTTTGTGTGCCTCCATGGTGTGGAGTATTTCTTAAAACCAGGTTTAACAAGTGATAAGGTAACGCTTGCTGCTCGCTGCTGGCTGTACTGCACGTTGTTGTTCTTTTTTAATTTTGTGACTCCTCTTGAGGCGTAATCTGCGCGATAATTTAATCACGTAATACCCTGAGAAATGTCTTAGAGGGACGTGTTTATTTTGAATTCGCGTAATTTAACTGATTATTATCAATTGGTTTTCTTAAAAATTGTATTGTGTAATACGCTTTGTCCGAATTGAAAAGCATGTACCTTTGGCAAGCTATACTTTTGTCTGTCATTGTTGTGAAGCTTAGCTTGGATTTTGTCCACTTTAATTGATTTAATTACGGAGTTGCGCGGTGTCATCCATGAAATTGTGAAAATTGGATTATTTATCCAATGACGACACATCGCTAATCTGATGAGTTGAACAGCTAGCGTCTTGTATAAATTAAATTAACGCAATTAAAAGTTTTGTTATACGCTATATAGACCACCATTCCAAAAACATCAGACGACAGCAACAATATGCGACTATCATCTTGTACTATCTTTAAGATGTAGGTATAGAGATACAACACTGTCCCACATAAGGATACTTTAATTTGAAAATGTGTTCAGCACAACAGAAACACCAAACCTTGACGATGACAGGATTGTACAATCTTTGAACTCATTCCTGTGGTAGCATTGTCGCCAAAAGAGAGAGTGACCATTGCAGATGATGTTCCGTGGCTACCTGGTGATAGGCAGATCGAAAAGTAGATAAATCTGCGAGCCCATGTTGCATATACGAGTACCTTTACTGGTGTAAAACGCAAGAAAACGGGGAAAACATAGCCGTAGTAATGACAAAAGAGATGCTTTGCACAAGAGTGGATTTAGCAAGACCTATTTTCTTTTTCATAGCGTAGCTCTTCTCGGTATTGAGTAAGATTGCATGAAATCAATGAAGAAATAGGAATGGCCATTACAGCCATTGTGTATCTGCGGTAGCGGTCACTACGTGAGTAAGTCAGATCTGTTAAACTATCAAGAGAGTGTCTGTGAGAAAGCAATTATACCACTAAAACACTTAAGCTGCTGCCTCCGGAATGTTGCCAATTACTAGTTAGATTGCATTCGTATCAATTACGCACTGTTGAAGATAACTGAATGATCTATGTATGTACATTCGACATGTAGTCAGAAAACATTTTTGTTTTGCGAGGGTTAGTGGAAATATTGAAAGACACTACTGAAGGTAGCACTAAAACCACTTCCCCTATCGATTAACCCCAGCAAGGCAATCGTTGTACCGTTTACAAGAAGAAGAACGCTGAATATTATATTGGCTCAGTGGATCTAAACGGCACAACCATCAATTGTTCCGATGAGGTCAAATATCTAGGAATTGTCCTGGATAAGAAGCTTAACTAACAACAACAAATATTTGGCGCAATAGCTCTTGAAAGTGCCAGGGCCTAGCTTCTCGCAACCACTCATGTTGTGTGCGTTATATTTTTCACACGAATGGAAGGGACCAACAGTTTAGTGCCGTATCCGAACGGCGATTTGAGAAGCATTTTCGTGACAACAATACTCTCGGATGTTTGTCAGATGAGAGCGTGGATGACGCTCGCAAGAGGTGGGACCGTGAAAAAACTTTTTGGTGTTTTCTGGGATTCGAAGTTGGAACCTCATGCGTAGTGATCCGACACACTAACCACTTACGCCACGGCGCCCACAGAGAAGCTTAACTGGAACTCCCATATTAAGCATAAAATTGCCAAGGCGACTACTGCCATGTGGGCCTGTCACCGTATGGCGAGACCTGGGGCCTGTCAACCTGGTTATATACCACGGTTGTAAGACCCATTCTGACATACGCGTCCGTAGTCTGGTGAAAGAAAACCAAAGAGGTCACAACCATTAATAAACTCACAAGACTTCAAAGACTAGCATGCCTCGGTATCACAGGTACTATGCACACTTGTCCCACAATAGCCATTGAAGCCATAATCGGACTTACTCCGTTACATATATTTATAAAAGGTGGCAATCCGCAGTGCAGTTAGTCTTAGAAAATCAGGTGCTGATAGTACATGGGATCACGTGGATCTCATGGAGCTATTGTCCGACTTCCCCGAGCTAGACATGCTCAGCACGGTCTCCGACTTTACGCCTAAATCACTCTACTTTGGTAGAAGGTTTGAGATTGTGATCCCAAGCCGTGATATATGGAATAATGGCGGACCGTCGCTTGATCCAAAAGGTATAGTGTGGTAGACCGATGGATCAAAAATGAATTCAGGAGTTGGCGCCGGTGTGTATGGACCCAACCATAAAATTTCGAAATCACTCGGAAAGAGTTCTAGTGAAACTTGTGCTAACATTAACCTGCACTCAGGCATCAAAGGTGCCTCTATCCATATACTCACCGATAGCCAAGCGGCGCTCAAAGCACTGATCTCCCATTTGATCAGTTCAAAATCAGTTCTAAGCTGCTTCGACAGCTTACAAAATCTGTGCCGACACAATAAAGTAAAATTGTGGTGGGTACCGGGTCATGTAGGCGTTGACGGCAAAGAAACTGCAGACCTGCTAGCTAGGAAGGGCTCCTCTGAGTTGTTCACTGGACCTGAACCCTTCTGCGGGATATCCGATTCCACCTTTAAACTTACCCTAAACATTTGGGAACGCAACATGTGCATCTCCTACTGAAATAACTCCCAAGGTCTCAGGCAGAATGAAAAAGCTGTCCAACCCTTCCAAAGACAGGCAGTTGATATCCTAAAATACGGCAGAAATGACATAAGAAGGCTTGGGAGCTTCCTTACCGGTCAGTGTCAACTTCTTTACCACCTTAACAAAATGAGAATTTCGGAGGATATCACCTGCCGCCTCTGCCTAGAAAAGGACGAAACCGCAGAACACATACTATGTGAGTGTGTAGCTCTGTGTAGTACTAAGAGAAGCTTTTTCCTTAAAGAGATTATATCTCCAATAGATTTAAGGAACTCCTCCGCAGCCGTAAATATAGCTTTCATTAGGAAGTAGAAGTACTGCTGCCCTAAGAGTGGACTATGGCACAATAGATCTCCTTGGTCACAGTGCCTACACGCCATTTGGGCATGGCCATACACCTGTTAAAAAAGGGAGACGATGGAAAATTTAAAGGAAAACAATAGTGGTTTGTTATATAGTTATCTATTAACTAAATCATTAGGCTTCAGACTCTTAATCCTTTTTAATATGTTTTCCTTTTCTTCCACCATGTATTCAGTATTCACGTGTTCGTTGCATTTTGTTGGTCTAATCGCTTACAAATCTTATGGATTTCTGTAGTTTGATTACCGCCGGTTTTTGTCTATTAAAAATTTGAGTCTTTTCAAGAATAGTTTTTCGAATAACTATTATTGGGAGCAGAGAACTCGGTCCATATGATTCCTTTCATTTGGTCGCTTATAGGGTTTCAGAATCATAATCACTTCAGTCAGTTTCCAATTTCTAGGGACATATTTAAATCTAAAAGCTGCAGTAATAACACGTATGTATAGTAGTTTTAAGGTTGTTTTTTCCAGTTCCCTGTAGTTGTCCTGGTATCAAGTCATAACTCGGTGCCTTTTTTGCGTTTAAGTTATTTAAGATTTCGTTCTTTAGCTCGTGTAGTGTTATCTGGTGTATGATTTTGTAATATTTTTTTTTTTTTTAAAAACAGTCAAATCTTCTTCTGGAGTTTTCCTACAAAATGGTTGGAATATTTCCTCAAGATGATCAGCTCAAATACTAGCTTTTCCTTGGCATTTCTCGCACAGGACCCATTGTCCTGCTTAATATGTGGTGCTTGTTTCATTGGCTTCTTTCAAGCTTTTGACTGCCTTCCATAACGGGTAATGTATGCATTCTTCGTGGTAGACATTTTCTTCCACAGAGCCCCCTGAAACTTTGCCTCGACAATTATCCACTGGTCCATGGTTAGGTGAACGCAGTGCTCCTGTTCGTTTAAAATGGCAACAAGGAGCTCGTTCGTGAAGTTCCAGCCTTCACCTTTTTCGCTACGCTCGGTTCGACGACGTCATCGGATCTGCTCCTCTTGCTTTGGAACGCTCGTCCCACGGCCCCATACTAACAGTTCCTCTATCTTGGGATAGGATAGTTGGGAAGCTCTATCCCAATCGTAGATGCTAAGCTGACTTGCTCTTCAAAACCGTCGCATCATTCCCTTTCACCGAAGCTGAACCCTTCTGAGGCGTAAGCAAGAGTCTTTTAAGAAACTCATCAGGGCCCAGTCCCGATTCAAGATCTAAACCAAAACCCGGCCAGAAATGCTGAAAGTTCCCTGCTCTGTCACTCAAGAAATCTACGCTTCTTATAATTCGTAGTAGGAAACTTAATATCAACTGAGTTTCAAACTGCTACACTAGTTTTTGTCTATCTGTTTATCCTTTCTGCTCGACCTGCGTATCACACCAAAACCCCTTAAGTGCTTATCAGCTTTCGTAACAGACTAAGGAAATCCACACCCGACTAGCAACAAGTATCCGAATTTTTTTTTTTGTAGCCAGCACAAACACATTCGAAGTTCACCACTCTCTGTTACGGGCATTTCCTTGCACAAACATTCCTGAAGTTTCTGTTTGACATCGAAGGTTTTTCATCATTTGCGACAGTAATGAGGATTTCATCTTCCGGACCGCTAAGTGGCGAAATTCCTTTAAACTGATGGAGATATGTACTCGTACGAGTATACACATATTCCGCTGAGGAATTCTGCAATGCAGTAATTGGCTAAAATTGACTTCTTGTCAGAAGGGCTTACTGAAGAAAGGACAACTTACAGAGGAAGAAAACGCGAAGCAATTACCAAGCCGATAATTGGCCAAATTTTGGACGGTTTGGCCAAAATTTTCGTAACTATAATTGCATCTGACAGGTCCAAAATTGGTTGTCTTCAAAAGGCAGGCACATGAATTTATTACACATTTCCGCTTTCCTTTATCAGATATTTGACAAATGGTTTAGACGTTCACACAAAATAGCAGATAGGTAACCGGATTGATGAAGAAGATACTTTTCCTTTATCACATTCAGGTCTATGTAGACCCATCAGCTGATACGATTTCGTAGGTGATGTTTAAGAAACTGATGCCACTGTAATTTTCGTCTTTTTAAGGATTGAGGTTCAATGATCGAATCCCAGAATTCACCAAAAAGTTATTTTACGGTCCTGCCTCTCGCGACCGTTTGGCAAACATCTGGGAGTATTGTTGTTATTAGGAAACTTCTCAAAGACAAAAATAAAAATCTGTATTATGGGAACCATTCAGTGGTGTGAAATGGATATGAGATATCAGAAGGGTTCGAGACAACAATAGAATGTCCCCTGAGTCCATATCTTTTTGCTCTATTTATTGGCGATCATTGATTATCTCCCAGTTAGAATAGAATTTGCCAGAATTTGCGAACGATGTTGCTCTTTTTGCACATTCACCTGAAACTCTGCAATTTACTAACGGTTTTGAAATTTGACGTTGAGTCTAGACAAATCAAAAGTGATGATCTTTAAAAATGGGGCCGGCAGAATGTCAAGGAATGAGAAACGACATTTAAACAGTGAACTTATTGAAGTTATAAGAGCCTATAAATATCTTGGTGTTATAATAACCATAAACTCGTAAAAGCCAAAAGCGTGATAAGTGGTATTTGGAAGAAAAGCTTCTCGAACAACTGTAAAGTACAAGATTTTCGTAGCAGTGACTGAATCGGTGATGATGTATGCAGCTGATGCGTGGGGATATTAAAAGTACGAAACAGTAGAAAAGCTTTTAAGATTTTATGTTAAAAGACGGTTTCAACTGCCAAGAAATACTCCATTACATGCTAACCATCGAAGCCGGGTTGTCACCGATATTCGTCAAAACGCTTAAGCTACACGTGGAGTATTTGCTGAACTTATTTGATATTCCGGAGGGAAGATTGCCAAATATTCTAGGGTTTGGGATGCTAAAGGAGCTTTCAGACCATTGCGGCACAAACTTTTACCTTAGCCTGCAGGGATGTAACGGTAAAGTTGTTGAAAATGCACTTTACGACTTCGTCACAAAAATAGATAGAAAATATAGATTAGATCGTATCAACGAAGCTACTTCTTCTGTGGATTGAATGTAGCCAAAAATTAATTTCAGCTTTCTTTCAAATGAGGGGACTGATGAGATTTAACTTTATCCCTCGCCGCGAGGATTTGCCAATAATTTGCAGTCTTTGTAACCTGTCGGCGAGAGAAGACATCGCCCATTTCATCGAAATATATCCCATCCTTAAGGGAGTAAGAAGAACCTTCCTTGGTGGCGATGTTAAAACTAAAGCAGAAGTACTATAGATCCTAACCGGCTAGTGTGATGCAAACTGGGTTTATTACTATTATAGGAAAGCAATTTCATATAGAAATCAAATTTTGAATGAAGCCTTATAAAACTTCTTTTTTTTTTTCTTCTTGAATCTTTTTTTGTTATTAAAAGCTATAATTTGATTTGTAAACCAATGTCAATAGGACAAACACGACAAAGCCATACTCTAATCATTTTTCGAAAAAAAAAAAACTGTTTGTAAATCGTATTTTTGGAAAATCAATCTATCTTTTATTAAGTGAAATTATGCAATCAGCTGTAGATAGAATAGAAATTAGGCTAAAGATTGTGGGCTTCACGTCAACCCGGACAAGACGCTGGAAATAAAAGCTATCACCATTCAAACTGCCTAAGCTGGTAGGGGCGGAGCTTCACTTTCGGATCGCGCTAGATATCTTGGTATTGTGCTAGATAGAAAACTAAGCTGGAAACTTAACAAACGGGAAAGAGTCCGTAAGGCTTACAATATTCTCTTTTTTTGTAAGGCGACTGCGGGGAAAAATGGGGCCTGAAACTTGCAATGATGCACTGGCTATACATCATGGTGGTCAGACCCATTCTTATGTATGCGGCTCTTGTGTGGTGGAAGGCAACGAATACGAAAAACATGCGGGATATGTTGACCATGATACAAAGAACAGCCTGCATTGCCATCACAGGTGCTCTACCCACAATGCCCGCAGCTACACTCGAGATCTTTCTGTATCTCTTACCACTAGACCTACAAATAAAATTACAAGCGGGCAGTAGTGCGCTTCGGCTCACTAACGTAGGTGTCTTCAAAACCAGTAATATGGGACATAGCTCCATTTTTACGGAATCATTTCCCGATATCCCTATAAATCGAATGATATTCTTGGTGCCTTAGAGTTTATTACACTGTACAAAGTAATGTACCCTGCTAAAGAGGATTGACAAAGGAAGACCGTCTGTGTCCACAACGAGATTGCAATATACGAGTATACAGATGGTTACAGGACCAGAGAGGAAATAAGCTCAGATATATACTCGAGAGTTATTATCCTACAGGTTGCTCTGAGACTTCCGGGCACATGCAGTGTGTTCCAAGCAAACGTTCTAGCTGTACTTAAAGCTGCGAGATTACTTGAAATGGGTTCAACATCCGATAAGAATATCGCTATCTATACATTGACAGTCAGACTGCGCTAAAGACGTAAGAGTCTTACGTCACAAAATCTGAAATCGTCCGGAATTACCACACAATGCTCAGGGCATACATCATACATCATTATGTACGCAGAACCGGGTCAGATTATGTTTGGACACTGCAATATAGAGAGCAATGAGGACAAAAGGAGGAGCAAAGCTTGCGCTTAGTAACATAATTGAAGGCATAAAACCACCACTTTACTTGACTAAGAGAATTATTTTCGATAAAACCATCAACATGGTTAACTTAATATGGCCCAACTTAGAATGCTATATGGTGTCCAGAGCCTTGTGGCTTGTATTAGATCGCGGGAAATCTGGGGAGATTATAAAACTGGGCAGATCCTGCTTAAGAACAGCGATGGGGATACCCTCTGGTCATTGACTTCTAAGGAAGCACATTGGAAGATTACGATTATCGAAAACGTATGTATGCATCTTGAGACATCTTGATTGGTGGCGATTTTTATATAAACATAGTATGGCAAGAAGATTTCATTATTTTTGCGACCGAATGAGTTTATCTATTGTAAATACACGTTGGCCTAGCTGTTTTAAATCATTGGAAAATTCGTCACTCATTGATATTTTCTTAACAAGTTCGATGTTTAAGGTATTAGGCAACAATCAAGTTAGACTAACATCTGAATTCATCCATGACATAATTTTTTGTTCTTTTCAGTTTGATGTTGTTCATTCAGATCATTCTAGATATTTTAGCTATAGGTCGTATCGCAATATTTATTATAAGGGCATACAACAGTACAGTAGTTGCTTAAATTGGAATGACATTTATCACACTCCGGACGTCGACAATAAAGTCGTCCTATTAAATTCTTTAGTCAACTTGCTTTACGATAACTATGTCCCATTAGTAACGAGAGAGTTAAGTCAGTATCTTGTCCCTGGTAAAAAGCCAAATAAAACTTTTCATCAATGAGAGAGAGGGTTTTTTAGAAGGTGCAAAAGAAGTCCGCCTGAGTAAATAGAAGACAATACTGCGTTGCTCGAAACAACGTCACGGCTCTTATTCGCCCATCTAAGAGGTCGTATTTCATAGAAAAGCTTAAGCCCACACTTACCTTGAAGCAACTGTGGAAGAATATAAGAGACTCGGGCATAATTGAAGCTAAAAACATGTCAAAGTGTACGTTTAACCCCGACGAAATGACATCACACTTTGCTCCAAATTTCATCAGTTCTTGTATGCCTGAAGTTGCTTCGGATAACCTTGATCCCATGGCGCGCTTTTCTTTCGATTGCATTGTTGTAGGAGATGTCTTAAACGCTGTCCGCTCTGTAAAATCCGATGCTGTGGGCCCTGATAATATTTCACCAAAATTTATCAAACTTATTTTGCCCATAATTATAATGTTTGTACTGCACATTATCAATGCATGCATCTGTACTAGTACTTTTCCTATACACTGAAAGGCAGCTAAAATAATACCCATTCCTAAAAAGACGAAACCTGTTGATCCAGCAGATTTCAGACCAATAAGCTTATTGCCGTATTTGTCTAAAGTTTTTGAAAAACTCATTCACAGTCAAATGCTTTATTACTTGAATAGTAATAATATGACATCTGCGTGGCAGTCTGGGTTTCGTAATAAACTTAGCTGTGAATCAGTAGTCATTAAAGTCACTACAGATTTGCGTATGGAGTTGGATACGGACAAAATTTGGTACTTCTGGACTTTTCAAAGACTTTTGATTGCACTGATTGCATTGATCACTTGATTTTAATGTCTAAGCTAAGAATTTACTCCATTTTTCTGGTACTGCTATTCGCCTGCTGTAAAGTTATCTCAGGGACAGGGTTCAAACATTCTATACTGATAGCGAAACTTTCAGACCACTTACCACAGGGGTCTCTGCTGTGGCCCACACGAAAGGCGACCCCCTCAACTGCACCAATTATAGAGGCATCAGTCTCCTCTACATCGCATACAAGATCTTTTCTGCGATATTGTGTGAACGCCTGAAACCTTTTATCAACAGCCTGATTGGACCCTATCGGTGCGGTTTCAGGGCAGGAAAGTCCACCATCGATCAAATCTTCACACTTCGGCAGATCCTGGAGAAAACCCAAGAATTTCAAATCGATACTCACCACCTCTTTATCGATTTCAAAGCCGCCTATCACAGCATCTATAGAGAAGAGCTTTTGTTTTGACATCCCTGCCAAACTTGTCCGTCTGTACAGGCTGACGATGGAGAACGCTCGCTGATCCATCAAGGTCGGTAATGACCTCACCGAGACCTTTGATGTTAAAAAAGGTTTTAGACAAGGTGACACGCTGTCATGTGAATTCTTTAACATTGTACTTGAACGGATTGTGTGAAACTCACAAGCCACCGGAGGCACAATCTAATACAAGTCTGTACAACTGCTGTACAATGATATAGACATTATCGGAAGAACTTAGGGGGCTGTCACCGGTGCTTTTGCAAGCATTGAGGCGGAAGCGGCCAATGCTATGCAGCTATAACTTCGAGGTAGTAAGGGACTTTGTCTACCTTGGCTCTGCTATAAATTCTACAAACAAGATCAGCGCAGAAATCAAGCGAAGAATAACTCTTGCCAATCGCTGTTTTTTTTGGGCTTATAAGGCAATTCAACAGTAAAGCCCTATCTCGAACAACTAAGGAAACTCTGTATAAGACCCTGATCATCCCAGTCCTGCTTTACGGCGCTGAAACATGGACTTTATTAAAAGAGGATGAAGATATCCTTGGTCGCTTCGAGAGAAAAATTCTTCGTAAGATTTTCGGTCCCGTTTGCGTTGACGGGTTTTGGAGGAGAAGATTCAATCACGAACTATACGAGCTGTACAGCGACATCGACCTAGTCAAAAAACTGCGAATTGGACGTCTAAGATGGCTAGGGCATGTAGAGCGAATGGACACCCACGCTCCGGCCCGCAGAGTCTTCGAATCTAATCCCGAGGGACGACGCGTTAGAGGGAATCATCGCCGTAGGTGCCGCGCACAAGTTCAAGGGGACCTCGACCAACTTGGAGTGCGCAACTGGAGGCAATTAGCTAAAGACCGAGGTAAATGGAGAGGCTTGTTGGTTGAGGCCAAGGTTCACCCCCAACTGTAGCGCCACCTAAGTAAGTAAGTAAGTAAGTGCTGGGGCCGTTATTATTTTCCCTTTTTATTAATGACCTCCCGGAGTATACAGCATGCTGGAATATGCAAATGTATACAGATGACGTCCTGATTTACATTTGCCGTTCAATAGGCTTGATGGAGGACTTAGTGGCAAGGTTCAATGAAGATATAATAAGAATTCAAATTTGGTATAATCTAAATAAACTTAAACTAAACCCCTCAAGAAGAGAAGTGAATGCTTTGGAATTTCCTCCCATTGTGCTTAACGGCGAAATTATTCCATACGCGAACAAAGTTAAGTATCTTGGCTTTACATTCAACAACAAGTTAAGCTGCTGTGACTCTATTTTCACCACAATTGGCAGAATCTTCTCTGTACTGCGTAGCTTGAGATGCTCTGCTTGTCCACTTCTGCCAAGTATGAAATTTCGTTAACTTAAAAGCCTTATATGCCATTTTTCATCTTTAATTGCTCAGTTGATCCGGCTCTAGATTATGAATAAATAAATCTAGCATTCAATGACTGCTTACGATTTATTTAGAACTTACTGAGATATACTAGTGTTTCACACCCTAAAATGTATCTTGGAGGAATCTGTCTTGATGATTACCTCAATTATCGTAATTTGTTGTACCTGCATTCCATCATCCATAACGACTGTCCTGTGTATTTAAATGAAATTCTCCGATTTGCCCAATCCGGCAGGGGTCTACGCCTAATCTTGCCTCGATTTGCACACAACATTGCAGAGCGATTCGACTATGGAACAGACTTCGGGTTGAGTTGCAAAGAACAAGCTCATCGGCCGAATTTTAGAGGAAGCTATATTCACATCTATCAAATATTAATTGAAGCCATATGCAATAATATCTACCTCTTATCTTTATTTTATCTATTTATTAGCATTTTTTTTTTACGTTTTCCCTTTTTTTTTTTTTTTTTGTTTGTCTTCACAAAATTTTAATTTTCTTTAGGTAATTTACAAATGGATTTTTCTCAAATAATGAACTTCTCACTAGAGTCAAATTAAGTTTAATTATTACTTATTCTTTTCTTTATCTCGTGTTATTATTTGAACTTTATAAATCTTACCTCGATGCTAAATTATAAGATTTTATTATCTTGTAGTATCGTAATAAAATATTTCTCTTAAATAAACTAATAAACTCTATGCATCTCAGAAGACATAACACATCTACTCGTGAATATCTGGGCATTGCCAGGACTACTCTAAAATACCTTGCAGGATACTTCTTTAATATTTAAGAAGAGGTTTGATCCTTGAAGATAAGAAAATTCCATTAAAATGGAAAAACCAGGGTTATCGTTTCCTGGTAGTACAATGGAATTATTGAGTCTGAGAGTTTTTTTTCCAGTATCCTGACAAAGAAAAAAATGTTGTAGACTAGATGTCAAAACAACTCTATGAGACAAAATATAAAAAAAGGTTTCGAAACATATTTTTCCATTCGATTTGATACACAAATAATTTTGAATAGTTTAACACATTGGTTGGAAGAGTACTGCGTTCGCAATGGGCATTGCTTCCAATGGATGTGATAATTATCACTGAGCATATGTAAGTCTTCAATTGTATTTTATTATGTGTATATAATGGAACAAATTCCTCTGCTTTTATTGGAAATAAGTCCAATATCATGAAGGCTTTCATCGCCAATTGCTTTTAACGCCAATCTGCGGCCAATTAATTTTGACGATAAGTACCTGTTACCACAATGGGTATCCGATTCCCATCTCTTGTAAACAACCAACCACTGAAAACCATCTTATGTCCTATACCTAAGGCCAATGCCACTTATGTTTGGAGCATTGAACATATTGATATTGCGGTACTGTTTCACGCTTCAGCGGATCACGTAAAGGTTTCGTTTTCTATTTTACCAAAGCATCAATCGCCTGTGAGCCATTATCTCTCTTCGCCAAATCTACGGATAACATAACTGAGAGACATTATCCATAATCCTAAGCGACATATAAATATACGCCAAGAGAATGGGTACTGCTTGAAAGTATCATACGGATGACTCCAGCATTAAAAGACCTACAGTCAACAGCAGTTGAACCTGTACACCTCAACATTTATAGTCATAAACCGCAGAAGCTCACAATGTCACGATTCGTGTTTCAAATCGTAAATGGTAACAAAGTCTGATCTGAGGCAATCGAACTTAGCATACTCCTTAAAATCCAATTAACGTTTCAACAAAAAAAAAAATAAATAAAACAAAGGAATGGTCACTTTTGATGGGGACGATACAAAGACGAACAATCACTACTGCCTTATATGATATAAGTCCCAGGCCAAGCGAAGTGCAGCGGCAGATGAAACCTTGGAGCTTACAATTTTTGCAAAATGCATAATACGTTGTGGCGATCGGAATTGCATAGAAAAAAACAAAAGTAGTCCCAACCAGTTACATTCTTTTTTTTTTTAATGCGGATGTTGCAGAAGTCATGCACAACTGGTATCGTCTTTAAAATTAATGTAGGAAAAAATCACTAAACTTTCGCTTTCATTCGTTCATTGAGTAAGGGGGTACCTGCCATTAATGCCACAAAGATGTTACGTTAGGTTTTTGCATCGACGAAAATTCGAAATACGCGGACATTGGGCACTTATGCCGACAATGGGAAATAATTTATAGTACAGGGTATCCCCCAAGACATGATCCAAATTAATGGAGACCACAGGGGGTATGAAGTATGGAGTGAAAAAAAAGTATGAAGATACATGGACGGGCTGCTATCTGATTTACAGAAAGTGACAATTTATTGGTTTTTTTTTTGTTTTTTTTTTTGAGTAGATGCTTTGACGAGTTTGGGGTTAAAAAATATGAGGATGTACGAGTATGTAGGCGTGATTAATTATAATGTGAAGACAGGAAATGTCGCATCATGATCGTTGGGATCTGAGACGTTCCTGACGACCGATGATAATCGGACCACTCGGTTTTGTAAATTATAGTGGCCATAAGTGCCAAGATGATAAGTGATTATGTAAAGCAATTAAAGGTAGGAGGGCTGCCGCTGTAGGGGCAACCAATTGCGACGTCTTTAAATATGGGGTCATTCTCAACTTTCAGAGTACAGAGTGGGAATTTGTGTACAGTGGAGAAAACTGGGGCTTACATTCACATTTCGCTGTCCACTGTATTTGCTGGGCAAAATGTCAATCATTACCTTCACGCGGTGCCTGCTGGATAGCTTACTGAACTTATGTTGAGCGTATGCTAGTTTTACATATCAAGTTGCACATTTGGGTGAACTTCTTTTTTTTGTTGACCTGATCACTTGAAAGATGCATCTCAAAAGTATAGCAAGTGGCCCCGGAAAGAGGATGTGCGGCGAAAGAGTTCCTTCGACGGAATCAGTTGGGGGCGTCTACAGTCGGACTAGCGGATACCTTGCGTGAGTTACTTCGACATATTCAAAGCGCAGGCCAATGGTTCAGTTAGGGCCATGGCAAAGAAATAGTGGCGGAAGAATCCTAAATGAGCCGAAGGCAGCGCTCATATCTCCGAAGTTGGTTACTGTAATCGGTTTTAACTGGCCCTTCGTCTTAAGGATCTTAACAATGGAACTGGACCTCCGGATTGTGGGAAGAGCCATTAGAGTAACTCTTTAAGTCCCAGGGCCTAGCTTCTCGCAACCACTCATGTTGTGTGCGTTATATTTTTCACACGAATGGAATGGACCTACAGTTTAGTGCCGAATCCGAACGGCGATTTGAGAAGCTTTTTCGTGACAACATTACTCTCGGATGTTTGTCAGACGCTCGCGAGAGGTGGGACCGTGAAAAAATGTTTTTGGTGTTTTGTAGGATTCGAACTTGGAACCTCACGCGTAGTGATCCGACACACTAACCACTTATGCCACGGCGCCCACAAGTAACTGCATTACAACGTACAAGAATTCTGCATCAAAACTACGCCTAATGCGTACACATGCCCCTACCGAAGAAGAAGAAAATCCTATCAAGGACGAATTGTATGATTCTTAGATGGAACATACGGATTCTGTTCGTTGTGTTGTGTAAAAATTATACTCGAAGACTTCAGCGTGAAAATGAGGAAGGAAAGCATCTTCGGCAGTAAATACACAATCCATGATACAACATCAGGCAACGGTTGCCGACTAATTGATTTTGCAGCAGTTCGTAATACTGTGCTTCGAAACAGTCATTCTCCTTTTTCTTCTTCTTCTTCCTCCTTTTATCAGCGAGGTTATGATGCGAAAACAAGGGATCACAGCCCTCCCACTTCACCGCATTCCTACTGATCCGCCTGTGGGGTTCGCCTTTTCTATAAATCGAACACGTTGATGGGTTTTAGAGGAGAAGATTCAATCACGAACTATACGAGCTGTACAGCGACATCGACTTTGTCACAAATCTGCGTATTGGACGTTTGAGATGGTTAGGACATGTACAGCGAACGGACACCAACGCTCCGGCCCGCAGAGTCTTCGCATCTTAACCGGAGGGACGACGCAGTAGAGGGCCTCGTCGCCGTAGGTCGCGCGCACAAGTTCAAGGGGACCTCCACCGACTTGGAGTGTGCAACTGGGGGCAATTAGCTAAAGACCGAGCTAAATGGAGAGGGTTGTTGGTTGAGGCCCAGGTTCACCCCGAACTGTAGCGTCACCTAAGTAAGAAAGTAAGTAAGTAACCTACCTTTCCTTTGATGGTCGAACCTGCAAAAATGACGCACACCTCGGGGCTAGACACGGATCTGCGCATTTTCTGAGGAGTCAGAGTCGACTCGAGCCATTAACTTGTTGCAGCCAAATTCAGAGTTCAACTGTCTTACGAGAAGAAACGGGGTATCGTGCAGAAAAAGAAAATAAACATTCGACGCCTTAGCACACATAATGTAGCCAAAGTCTACAATGAGCACTTGGCTGAGAAAATCTTGGGAGTGCAATCGAGCCAGAAGAAGGAAAAAATAGGAAAATCCTGTATAAAAAGAAGAGAGCCTACGCAGTCTCTTAGCACAAGAAAGAGTATCGCGACCGCAACAGAATCCGCAGGAAAATGGCAAACGCAGGATCTTCAACAGCTACTCGTACTTAGGCTGCCAGCCTGTCACTAAAAAAAGCAAATCTTCTTCCCACTTACATATGACTCCTCTTTTCAAGTTCATGGAGCGCTGATAAATCGTCAGCTTATGAAATATCTTGGTTCACGAAAATTTCTCAATGACCGGCGGTATGGTTTTCCTAGCAGCAAGCCCACTGGTGATTTGATGGGATATCTCACCGAAACGTGGAGAGTTACAGAGTTTGTAAATATGCTCTTTTGCCGAAAATACATGCATATAGCATCCATGAGTCTCTTCTTCAATGGATTAGAAATTACCTAAAACTGCATAGGGATTTACCTAGGCAGTATTACGAAATACTGAAATCCCATATTTCAGATCGGCTCTTTCGAGTTCAATAGGAACAAGAATATTCGGAACTAAGGAAAATTGAAACAGGTGTTCCACAAGAAAGTATTCTAGGGTCAACCGTGTATCTGTTGTATACCAAGGATGTGCTGATGGACAACAATGCCATGAAGGCTACTGCAATATTAGTAACTGATAAATGTACTGTGAAGGTAACAGAAAAAGAGTAAGCTTTTTTTTTTTTTTTTTTTATTATAACAATTTACATTTCAGAGTACATCGTTGGGTTAAAAAGAGGGTAAGCCCCAATGGTCTTACCTTGGATTGTAAGCGTTTTAGCAAAGATAATTAAACTGGATTTACAAATACATTATATCATACGTATACTCGTATGTGCATATATTGCTGTCATGAGGAACGAACAGCGAGGTCCACGGGTGGTGTTCTCTGGAGTCGTCTGGACTCTGGTAAGTTCACTAGGCTCTGGATTTCATGGTTTTCATGTTGGTGTAGTCGTTGGTGATGTTTTTTTTTTTGGCAAACATAGTTACTTACTCAGACATTTGTTTAATATTTAAGTCATTGTGGCTGTTTTAATTGCGTATGTACCATAGTACAATTACAATGCATATTAGGACTTTATTTTGAAGTTTTTCTTAGTTCGTTGTCTTGACACTTAGTTCGTTATCTTGATACAACCCCAAAGCGGGATTCGATATGTACATACTGGTGTTAGAGCTTGGAGGTAAAGTAGCAGCTTGTTGCGTACGGATAGCTCGGATTTTCTTCCATTAAGCCAATACATTGTTTTGAATTTCAGGTTGAGCTCTTCTCTTTTTTCTTAACACACTTCGTCATCTCAGTTAAGTAACTAGAGGCATATATAGATACTTAGCTGTGTTTGTATATGGAACTATATTACAGTTTACCTAGAGTGGCGAATTATTAATTACCATTTTCGTGAAGTTAATGTGAGTCGATTTAGCTTCTATTAGTTTCATGCGCCACTTTTTCGTCCACTCTCTTGCAGTTTTGAGGTGGACTCTGTGGAGTCGTTTTCAGTCAATAAAACAGCCGTGTCATCAGCAAACGTTGTTTTTTTGCATCTGATGGAATTGGGAGGTCATTTGTCAATAATAGATACAAGACCGGGCCAAGCACATTGCCGTGGGGGACTCCAGATCTTATTTTGCGTAGCGTGCAATATTTGTTTTCATACTTCACAGGAAAATGTGTATCAGTTTAGTATGGCCTTAAAATTAGGTAAACTATTTTGGTACAGATCTTTGTAATTTGCTAAGACGCCCTTGGTGCTTCACAAATAAAAAATAAACAATCTTCCGATATTCATTAACAACCAAATGCAGCCAAGTACTTTGGACTGACTTTAGACATGAATTTAAAATGGAAAGAGCTTATCTATGTATATATGTACATATAATAAAATGATAACTAGGATTGGGAAGGAGCAGGTATCACACAAAAACGACATCACAGATGTTAACAAAACGCTGGCGTTTTATACATTAGTATGTTGGTCATTATCTCCAATAAGAATTATGGCAATACTCCTTAAGGGGATTAAGATATTAAAAGAATTAAACACAGAGATTAAGAAAAAAAAACAGACAAAACCAGGCATTATAAAACTATGCAGTCGGAAAGTTTGAGAACTACAGTTTATTTTTGCATACTTTTGGGTGCAGTACAACAAAAATAAAAACATAAATTTCCTGTCCAACATTAATTTCCTGTATTTCCAAACTGTAGCGATTTCTAAGTAAGTAAGTGGTTGATTTCCTTGCCTACCTATAGGCGCAAATTTATAGCTATGGTATGCACATGTGCATTTCGACACAGTCCTTCTGTTAGCTAAATATAAGCATATGCGGCGGTTAAAGTAATGCTGGTGTAAGTCCAGAAATTAATACTACACATGCCAAACTGTTGCATGAAAATGTGAAGTAAATTAAAATGTTACCACTTCAACAACAGATGGTAGCACAAACTTTATAGACTAAGGAAAAGCTGATATGTATTATTGAAAATTACAGAGATGCAAATCTTAAGTTCTTAAGCTAAATATGACTTACACCATTAACGTTAACCGCCTCACATAAAATTATTGTGGACCACGCAGACAAAGTTGCGGGTATCTGCTAGTCAATAATAAAAGAGAAGAACCAAATTTGAAATATACAAAAATGTACTGTATGTGTCAGCCAACCCAAAGTCGGATTGACCACCAACTGTGGCATCATGCAAGTAACCAAAGTCATTTTTATTTCAAATTTGGTATGTCAAATTAATTTCTCATACACAAATTCGAAATAAAATATTTCGCAGTCGCAAAGAGCGAACAAGGACCTGATTCGGGAAAAGAGGAGACCTCACAAAAGATGGCAACAATCCCATGCTCCTCAGCATAAAACTCATATGAATCTCCTATGCAATAAACTCAAGAACTCCGAAATTTCGTAAATCGTTAACTTTCTATATAATATGGTATATCTATAGGTAGAAGGTTTGACCACTGAAAAAAGTTCATATTACTCGCTCTGTAAAGCTATAAAAGGTATCATAAGCCCCAAAATGCAGTTCCTACCATTAAGAAAATAACAATGGCGAGTGAGCAAAAGGAGATAAAGAAAAGACAGATCTGTTTGCCGGCCACCTAAAAGAAACCTTTAAGCCTTTCAACGGACAGGCATAAATAGAGAATCTTGGTAGTATGTATACAACACCTGGCAGCTTTATAGTAAAAAAGGTGTGATTGGTCGAACTTCGCCAGGCTATCAAGGCTTGACGTATGAGCGAAGACACGTTCTTCCGGAACAGTTATATAAAATTTTAGAATTCACGGAAGTGAATATTCGCAATTTAAGGAAATCGCTGCTGGGGTTCCGCAAAGAAGTGTCGTTGACCCGGTACTATTCCTGCTCTAGGGGGTGGCAATGGTGCAGTGGGTAGTGTGTTTGGTCGTTAACCGATGTGTGCAGGTTCAAGCCCCAGCGGGGAACAGCAATCATGGGCCACCCAAGTATAAAGGAAAAACGAATTACATCGAAGTTTCTCCAACCCCTGCACCAAAGAAAGGTTCCTGCCTGGTAGTACAATGGACCGGAGAGTCTGAGTGCTCTGGGATTTGGGTTTCCTTTTTTTTTTAAAAGAAAAAAAAAAAAAAAAAGTCCTGCTCTACACTCGAGACCTACCTCAATAAAAAGGCACAACTGTAGAGCTTTGTATAAAATTTACGAATGGCCAAAGATTTGACGTATTGTTCTCAACGGAAGAGAAAACAACGAGTGTCAACTTTCCTTATAAAAACATATATTGGCATCTTGGAAAACATTTCAAGTTAAGCATATATGGTATAGCAAACTGCTATAAAGGACTAAAATCTTGCACACAACACGAGTGGTTGAGAGAAGCTAGGCCCAAGCACTTGAAGAACTGTTGCGCCAAATATTTATTTATTTATTTTTTCAAACGTATATGGACGTATGGTGTACAACTCTGGGGTTGTACTAAAGCCAGCCATAGAAATGTTCTTCAGACTTTTCAAAACAAAGTATTAAGAGCTATCTTGAATGCTCCATGATATATCAGGAACAATGATATTCACAGAGACCTAGAGATAGCAATAGTTGAAGATGAAATAACAAATTTCGCTCGCAAGCTTCGTATTATTTTTCAGGGGCAAGTCAACAACATCATACTCCAAATTCTAGACGTGTCAAACCCAGTGCGCCGGTTACAAAGAACGAAACAGTTCGAACTAGCACAATAAGGAGTAGCCGCATGTAATGGCGGTATCAACAGGTGTTCTTATTGAAAAGCTGCCTGCCAAGGGCGAATATATTTTAAAAATTAAACTACATACTTGATAAGAAAACTTAGTTGTAGTCAGCGAAAAATTGGGGAGTAAGAATCTCACACTATTATGACACTAAGTCATTGTTTTGGGGGCAAGGTTCCAGGCAAAGGAACCAGAGGAATTGAGCTGCTTAGCAGCCTTTCCCTAAGACCGTCCATACGTGGTGAAGAGCCACATCCTACTCGAGATGTCCCTGTTGTATACTGAATATGGCAGATTTAAAGAGGAAAACTTGAAAAAACCCGTAGTCCCAGGTGTATAACTACCGTGCCCATGGGATCAATGGCACTACGTTAGTGTGTCTTCTAACGGTGAACTCCAGTTTATTGGGCACCTCTGGTTTCAATATAAGTCCCCGTTGCTGGCATATGGGGCTCTGCCTTCGGTGTATTTCTTTCCCTAGCTTCTTGTGGGAACAAAATTTCTAATTTTAATAAAAAAACCCAAGAGCAAGATGCTGCTATAAACGCATCCACACCACTGGATATTGGTCTCCCAGAAGACCTCTCCTCAATCGCTAGTGCGGAAGAAGACGATCTTACTATCGGTCCGATTGAAGAAGCGGCCCTTCTACTCGAAACCGCCCCACCTCTGTCGGCTGATCCTCAAAAGCTGCACTAGAACGACTTAGCGGAGCGGGTCGTAAACGTTTTAAATAGCTCCTCTCCAAAGGCGTATCTCCTGAGGAAGCCAGAGAGAAAGACAAAATCCCCTGCGGCCGCAAAAGAGACCGCCCTAATTCTTCTCCTCTGGCTTCGGAGCCAAAAAAGACAAAATCTGCACCCCATGCAAGAGCAACAGATGTGGCTCCCACATCTATCAAGCCCGCTTCTATAGTGCCACTTACCACCTTTAAGCAAGCTCTGGAGGTTTTCAAGATAGGGATCATCGACTCCAACTTTCCAGAAACCCTGCTTAACAACGAACAAATGACATCCATCTAAGACTCCGTCTTTGAGCGCATTATCAGCCTCACGGACGAGAAAGTGAAACCCAAATTCCGCGGTACATCTTTCCGTCCAGGATGGCTAGTCTTAAATTGCAAAGACCGGTCTACGGCAGAATGGCTCAAAGACATTGTCCCTAGCCCCCCCTATCCCTTCTCCTAAGGAATGTGATTCAGAGTTGACCTTAATCGACTCCAAGGCAATCGCTTCCTCCTCCAACCTTCCTCCCGCCGCAACAGAAACAACCCTCATCTCTCTCAAATGCAACGTTCCAAGGCCTGTCCAGCCTCCTTACTCTGGGACTCCACGCTCAACGTCTGAGGCTGCTCGACTACCCAATAAGGCCCGACCAACTATTGGTCCAATCTCCACTAGCTCCTCCACTCCAGCAGCTCTGTAGCAGCACCTAGAGCTACACAACATAAGAACCGAGGAGTCAAAGGCAAAGCCCGGCAAAAACTCATAAGAGCTCTCCCAGGCTTCACCTCTTCCCCGAAGTCCCAATGACCGGCATTCCAAGAAATTTATTAAATTCTCAAAAAATAGAACTAGAGACATTCTATCAATGAGCAAACAGAATGCTAGGATCCTCACTGACTTCCTAACTGGACATTGCTCTCTCAACTACCATCTCAAGAAAATGGGCCGTATTCAATCGGAAACGTGCCGTCTCTGTCTTGAAGACACCGAAACAGCCCATCACATACTCATTCATTCATCATTCATCAATGAACTTGATTTCAGCTAGTTAACAAATTCAAAACAATTAACCAGCGGATAGCACAAAAGATCTTTTTAGGTCGCAGTGCTCCAGGGGTCATTCTCTGCCTTCCTCCCCTTTTACCTCAAAAAAAAAAAAAAAGTCATCGTTTTTTTTGGGCGATTTGATATCTCAACCTCATATGTTAGATTGACCGCATTCCTTAATTGTGGGATCAATACAAGTGTGAACCCCCTAAAGCGAGGTAAAACAAATGTTACGTAAGTAAGTCATAGTTTTATAAATATTTTTCACCTACCCATGATAAAAAAATAAAAAATGGAAATAATCTGAAATCACAGGCTCTTACCGACTACTTCCAGTTAGTCTAACCACCTTAGACCGACCCGATCGGGTCAGAAATAGTTCTACACATGCGGCCTACCAAATTTTCTTACTTAAAATGGAGTCTTATTGTGAGTTTCCTGAGACTGGTATTCCAGTATTCATATGTAAGTTATATGTAGTCAAATGTACGTAATGGATTAAGTTGACCCACATACATACCTCTATGCGTTTGTACGTTTGACATTTGAAAAGTATCTAAGCTGCTCATTTAGGAGACGCAAAGATTGAAAAATGCGAATAAGCTCACAAATCAGTTCGCATGGAAATATTATTTTTTTCGAACGAAGTGACCGGCATTTACGCCGGCTAAGACTCGGTATATCACTTAATCAATACGTGTTGTAATAAATTAAATGGTCGGCTCATTCTTAATATTCGACAGGGTTTGGCATTTTTACGCTTCTCCATACCTCTATATAAACGTGGTACGAGTATGTATCAGAGCCAAGCACACAAATTAATTTTTTTGTCAGCACACTGGTTTTTTTCTCTGGAGTGAATTTTTTCATCGCATCTTTTTCAATTACCTTTCTCGGTTCTTTGTAATCGCAGTTAATTAAAACTACATCATCTTTCTCCGTTTTTGCGAAAGATGGTGATGCCAAATTAATATTCACTGTCAATTCTTCTTTTGTTTCATTTTCCTTTTGCGTTTTGTTTTGGTTTTGTATTCATATTTCTTTTGTTGGGTTTAATTGGCTTTGCTTCGCTAACACATACTTTTTTTTTTTAAATTTGACTGATAAGTTACTTTTCCTTTGTTTACATTTTGTACAATGTATTTTTTTTTTATTTTTGTTGCTCATTATATTTTATTTTATTAAGCACTAGCTTTGGAGCGCCTTTTGTTGGGTTTCCAAGTCAGTACGGCAATACAGCATTAACCTAGTGCCCTGTAATTCAGTAGAGTCTATTATTCTCTATATTTTCACTTTTTTTCTTCGTTTTGGGTATGATTCGTAACCAATATCTATATGAGATCATTTCTAAACATTCAGTAATGGATATTTGTTATAGGGGTAGAGGGTAGAGAAAGGTAGGTGGGTGGCAACCCATGCAAAGTACAGGCGCACGTAGGCTTAAGTTGATACTACTTGGAACTGCACCCGAAAAGTGCCAAACAAATTTATTGGTACCATTTGGAGTTCTGGGTGAAGCTGAGGATACTTTTAACGTCAGTATGTGACAATTCCCAAATTATCAAACTGATAGGCTCCAAGACAGAGCTTTCTTCTTTGGGATAGGGTTGGACGGATGCAAAGGAAGTGGAGAATTGATTATTCCTCCTCTTCGTTCCTGCAAAGCCTACAGAAGTCATTTGAGAAAAGGAGATATAATAGTGGGTGACCGAAACACAGTGGATACCCAAATCATACCGGATACTCGATATTTTAGTACGGGTATGAAGAGCACTAGTTATTATTATTATTTCAAGAACACTATCGCACGATTTGGTTAATCCGATTTCAATTCCAAACAGCTCTTAGTGTAGCTTTTTTTTTTGTTTTCCTGCTGCAAATAACACTGCTTCCATCTGGCCTACGGCTAGATCTGAACCGGTTACAGCAGAACCCTTTTCCGCAGATAATCCGTTACTATATATTTGTAGGTAGGTACCCTAATTTTCCGACCGATTAGGTTTAGTTTTCACATTTTGCTTTCTTTTTCTGCTTTTCGTGGATTAATATTCAGCGTAAAGACGATAAAGCTTAGCTCGAACTATAGCGAGACTCCTCCGGGTCGTTTGTTTATGTCTAACTTGGAAAAGCTATTGCTTTTCGAAGCAAATGCAAACCAGCGGATAAGGGATGAGACACGACTACTGAACTCCAAGGTACTGCAGTATCCTGGGTAGGAGCATTCAGTAAGCTTCTAAAAGCGAGATCACATTTAACTTTTAGTTCCTGTATGGCTGAATGGTAGGTAGGAATGAGACAAACTCGATTAAAAAAACTTCTCTTCTCTGGCAGAATTTTTGTCGTGGATGTTATGATAAATACGGAATAGCTCTGTAATGCTGTCCATATGCTATCATGTTCTTTCTATCGTGTAAAAGGCCTTGCTAGAGTTATGAATAAAATAAATAGCAGATAAAGCTCATCTTAGATATAGATGGTCGCTAGCCAAATTTGAGTCGTATCCGTCCATGTCTCACCAGTTCAACAATCGGCTTCACAGAAAACTGCTTGGCAGATGTAGATTCTGTATTAAATACCTTAGGACCACCAATACGGGACGATAAAGAATGACAAAAGTATGTATGCAAAGTGTACATTCAGAGATACCCACTAAGCCAAATTTAAAATGAAAAGGAAGCTTATTTTCAACAAAAAAAGATATAGGTGCCACAGGGGGAGGACCAAAGGTATTTGAGTGAAAGGGACGAAGCTATAGTAAAACTTTTTGCTTGGACGAACAAGTTGCCCCTCTGGGAAAAGTGTTTGGCGACATACAAACTACAGAGAGAGTGCACAAAGTCCATCTACAATAGGATCAACACCATTAACACGATTACCACCTACACCACTTCCATCAAAATCCAAAACAATAGCACCATGCACGCCATCAACAGACGCCGAATTAGAGACATCTGAAGGTATCATTGGTGGCTCCCTCTACCATGAAAAATTCTGGGTCATTTAAGTAATCCGGTAAAGAATCATCTTCTATCCTTCTATCTCCTTCAAGTGAGACTTGTGCTAGTATGAACTTGCATTCAGGCATCATAGGTGCTAATATCCACACACTCACCGGCAACCAAGCGGCGCTTAAAGTTCTGCGCTTCCACTTCATTAGTTCAAAATCAGTTATAAGCTGCTTTGACAGCTTACAAAACTTGTCCCGATAATAAAGTAAAATGTTGGTGGGTACCGGGTAATGTAGGCGTTGACGGCAACGAAACTGCTGATCTACGAGCCAGAAAAGGTTGGTCCGAGTTGTCCACTCGACCCGAACCCTTTTGCGGAATATGATTCTGCATTTAATTATACCCTATACAGTTGGGAACCATGTGCATTTCTTAGAGGAATAACTCTCAAGGTCTCAGACAAGCTAAAAGAGCTGTCCAACCCTTCCACAAAAATGCAGTTGATATCCTTAAATACAGCAGAAACGACTTAAGAAGGCCTGTGAGCTTCCTTACCGGTCACTGTCAATTACTCTACTACCTCAACTAAATGAGAATCTCGGAGAATATCATCTGCCGCCTTTGCCTAGAAGAGGACGAAACCGCAGAACACGTACTATGTGAGTGTACAGCTCGGGCAGAATTAAGAGAAGCTTTTTCCTTAAGGAAATCATATCTCCTTGGTACAATAGATCTTTCTTGTCGTAGTGCCTTCACGCTATATGGGCGCCGCCACAAACTTGTTAACAAAAAAAAGAAGTTCTACGAAGTCTGACGAAAACTCATCTTGATATTCAGAAACCTGAGGAATTTTAAGCAGTCTCTGAGTACCTGGTAACAAAGGGTTATGTTTTGAGTTTTGGGAACTTTGAGGTCTCAAATAAAAAATTAGTGTGTCAAAACTATTCAGGAGATTATAGAGAATATCTTCGTTAGTTGGAATCCTGTTAATTTTTCTGCACCTAAGCCTTTTATGTCGAAAGATTTTATTTAGAGTTTCTTCTTTCTTTTAGAGTTTCGGCTTCTTCCGAGAATTTCCTTAAAGGAACTATGAAGTTTTATAATATTTTTTCTCCGTGAATCAGTACTTTATGCATCGTTGCTCGCATGCAGTACCACCCAACATTTTTGACGAATATTTCGGCAGTTTCTTTGGCATATGATCCAGATTACTTGGGAAATATTTCTTGACCCGACGGTATTGCTTGTAAGATTGCAACAGACCTCCTAATTACTGTTTCTTCGACTCCAATGTTTTTTGAAGTTGTCTCCGAGACTTTGAAAAACTTCCTCGCCATGCTACCGTCATTAAAAGTACCAACCCCTTGCTTAATACGGTCAACAGGAAGGCCCAACTCAATGTGAAGCTTTTTTTTGATATTTTGCTTCTTCTCCTGCTGTTGATTTTTATAGCTTTTACACGCTGAAGTCCATTTTTTCAAGTCCGAATTATAGCTCAAATGCAACAGACATGCGAAAATTCGAATTTTCGCATGTAGTGAAGATATTCCAAGCTTATAATAATCTTCGATAGGAATTCTCATTACTACTCACTCCAAGTCATTCATTTGGGTAGGCGTAGCACCAAATATATGCTCGTAGCAGCGCATGGAAGAACTATAGTATTTTTGATCACAACATTAACTGTTTATCAATCAATGCGTGTTGGACCTAGCAAACCGATTTCCAATTCGACGCGTTTGTATTTTTTTTAATAACCTCCGGAGTTTCTTTGCAGAACATAAACCTTAGAGGATTGAAAAAATTAATCGATGAAGCTTTTGCATTTTTCCAAACAACCGATGAATCGTTTTGGTCGATCAACTTGATTGAAGCTAGCGTTATAAAGTACAACGATGAATTGTCAAGGTTTTGGTTGCTATGCAATGAAAAAGTTTGTTTACCTATGCACACTTTGGCTGGGTGAACTATTTAGTTCTAGAGTTTTAGAGATGAGCGTTAGGTTTCTCCCATTCGGTATGTTATCCTTTACAGTGGGGATCATAAGTATTTTTTTTAAATAGTATGATCCAAGAACGCCTAAAGAGAAACCTTTACATATTAGGCTTGTTATGACAGCATTTTTTCTTGGCTTTGGAAGCATTAATTAACCACCTCCGTCAAAAGTTTATATCGCGACTTATACGGATTCTGAGCAGTGATGAGAAAAAATACTCTCATTTGAAGACAGGGGAGTTTCAAATTTTGTTCCTAACATTATCGCACATTTTTTTAATATCCTCGGAACCTTCTTGGTATAATTTGCGCACACTCAAAAGTTTATGAATACCCCTTAAATGTTTTTACATAGTGCGGGCGGTGGAAAGAATAGCTATTGAAAGAAAAAGAGGTGCCGTGAACTAAGGCCATATGAACTAACACCATAATGGCGTTAATTCACTTTCAAATGCGAATTAACGCCATAATCCACTTATGGCTTTAATTCACTTTCAAATGAGAACTAAAGCCATCACTTAATGTGAACTAACGCCATATGGTTAATTCACCTTCAAATATGAACTAATGCCATAAAATGTTTTTGAGCTCTGAAGCACAGCCAGTACAATGCAACAGTTTTGATAAAACTTTATCAGTCCAATGTCACACCACGATCGGCTCACGTTTAGTTCACAATGAACTTTTGACCCACCTGGGCCAACAGTGCACAACATTTAGGGCCCTAATTCTACAATCTTAAAGAAGAAGTGGGCAATAAGTTCAAAACTATTCTTATGACTTATATGGCGCAGGGACATAAGTCCCATGGACATAAGCCCCAAATTTTTCTTTTGGGACTTATGTCCCACCCCATCGAGACATTAAGTCCAACATTTTTTTTGACGAAAATGGGACATAAGTCCCAAATTTTCGGAGAGTTAATATCTATTCAAAAAACTGTTGATTTCCATTAGGCGTCGTATTTTAATGAATATAATATGAGCGCAGGGATATATGTGAAGATTTTTTTTTGTCGAAGATACAATAACTAATAATGTATGTTTCTTAATACATATGTATATCGACATAGATGCATACATGGGTATATACATTTTACGGCGTACAAACAGTGAGGTAGGTAAGGGGGGGCATGCTGCCCCCCTGCAACCCCCCTGCAACCCCCCTGCAACCCCCTGCCTGGGGTCACTGTTGGATTTGAGGTGGGTGCGAGGATGGGTGTATGTAAAGTTGCTTTATATCCATGTTTCTCACCCAACCTCGCACCCACATCAAATCCAACAGTGACCCCAGGCAGGGGGGTTGCAGGGGGGCAGCATGCCCCCCCTTACCCATCTCACTGTTTGTATGCCGTAAAATGTATATACCTATGTATGCATCTATGTCGATATACATGTGTATTAGGAAACATACATTATTAGTTATTGTAGGTTACTTTCCTCTTCATGTTTCCGAGTGTGTACCAAGTTCCCATAAGAAAGTGAAGTCCATCCCCACCTTTATAGGTGAGAAATAACTTCATATGACTTTAATTCACATTCAAAAGAGAACTTAGGCCACTTTCTAAAACGAACTAACACCATATGACTTTAGTTCTCATTTGAAAGTGAAATAAGGCCATAAGTGGATTATGGCGTTCATTCGCATTTGAAAATGAATTAGCACCATTATGGCATTAGTTCATATGGCCTTAGTTCACGGCACCGAAAAAGATTGGTTTGAGACTCAGATGTTGTTTCAGAAAATCTCACCTTAAGTAAATTGCCAATGCTTTTGCCTTTGATCTTGAAATCCTGAATCGGCTGAAACAAATTCATCTACGCAACAAAAATGAGTTACTCCCTTGATTAATAACTCCTCAACGGTTCAACTGAACGCATTTTATGTTGTTCTGAACATTCAGCAAAAGGTTTTGGTTGGCCACTGTGGTGTTGAGAAGAACTGAAAAATTCGTCCGTATATGTATTTGAAAACATTCAATAAGCAACCTTAATTTTGTTTAAGAAAAGTTTTTTTTCTTTAAAAACCACTTGTAATCCTTTTTTTTTAGATGCAAAAAAAATGTATTGGGCTTACCTTCTAGGAGTTAAATGTTGCGGTGGGATGGTGAAATGGAGGTCTTTGACATAATTAAACCTCTAAGAATCTGCACATGTTCGGGGTCAGAGTTTTTTTCAGCGCATCAAATATATTAGACTTTTTTTTGAACTCGCACATTGTACTAACATTGCTTACCACAAGGAATGAGAACAAACTGCATATTTGCACTTTGACCGGATAAATTATAACCACAGGTTCACCACTGGCCCCCTGATAGGATGAAAATTCCGGATCTTATCGACGTTTTCATCATAAGGAAGGTATCTACAGATTGCATGACAGTGAAGGAGGGTTTCGATCTAAACTCAGATCACTCACCAATATATTGTACCTAATATTAGCCGTGTTTTGTTTTCTCTGTGAACTGGTTCAGTTTATATTTTTAGACAGGATGCAAAAACACAATTGTGAACCAGAATTCCTATCCCATGTCTCACCACTAAGCTTGGCAGCTCTGCTGAATGTCAAAAGTAAATCATAGTTATTTAATGTATCCTTACTTTCTGACATAAGTATCCAAAAACACTTAACTATTAAGCATATATAAAAATATTAAGCACTTTTCTCACTTCGATTGCTATTTTTTCCATATTGGACGTTCGTGTGAAAGCTGCTGCTACCAACTTGTGAAAATGAAATTTCTAGGTGAACCAGGACGGTTTTTTTTTTTATTTTAAGATGAACTAGTTCATTTCACGGGGAAAACAAAACGTGGCTATTGTATCTAACAATAGCCAAAAAAAATATTCCCCAATACTTTCAAACAGAAACACTCATTGGAATTATTCTGAACGCTTTTAAAACTGTCAGGCAGGCGCCTGAAGGGCTAAGCCTATTAGAGAACAGTTTTGTATTTGGCAACAGTGGATAAGTGCTCCAACCTTAAATAAACAGGGTGTCCCAGTTAAGCAGTATAATACTTTAAGAGAAGATACCTGAAGTTCCGCCGAACAAAAAATTGTATGGCAGGGGGGTCTATTCTCACCACATTTCAAGTTATAGCCCATCAAAAAGGATGGCCTCTTATTTGGAGGTGTAACCACTTTAAACGCTATAACTTCTAAACTATTCTAGGTACAAAAATAGTTTTATACATTTTAGAAAGACAATTTAGTACCGCATACGTTTCAAACAGATGGGGCACAGCTGTGTAGCTACAAAAAAGTTATGGCTCCTTACACTCAAAATAATGAAAATTTGTTGTTCCATTTTTTCACTTAAAATGCATTTTTCTCAAAATTTGTACTTAATATTTTTTTTTTTTTTGAGAATAATAAACTAACGTACATATGAGCAATGCAGTTAACAGTTAATTGTCGAATAGGAAAAAAAGCGTAACAAAGAATTATCACAGATTTGCAAATGTACCGTAATTTTGTTTCAACTGATATACAATCGACATTTTGCTCTGTAAGGTAACAGCCGATCAACACAAAATGTATTCAAAACGTGAATACGTGGAAATAGTGTTTGTATACGGGTTCTGCAATGGAAACGCTTCATTGGCAAGATTGGAGTACCAACGACGATACCCAAATCGTAGAACACCATGTAGTCGGATGCGTATTAGCGCCTTGTTGATACTGGGTCAGCTGCACCAAATAAAAGGGAACGATATTCACACGCAGCGGCGGCAGAAGTTAAGAGTGGGATTTTGCGTGCTGTGGAAGTTCAGCCTTCAGTCAGCGTCCGCAGACTAGGTGTGGGGTTGGAACTTCCCAGAACCAGGATTCACAGAACTCTACAGAGTAATAGAATACACCCTTTCCATTTAACACCGGTACAGGATTTACTACCAGGAGATGCGCAAAGAAGAGTGGAATTTTGCCAATGGTTACTGCGCAAACAAGCAGAAAACGGCACTTCCTCAATAACATTCTGTGGACTGACGAAGCGCAATTCACAAGAGATGGGGTAACAAACCATCATAATTTGCACCATTGGCAGACTCCAATCCCCATTTAATACGCACAACATCCTTTCAAAGGTAAGAATTTAATTATTGTGAAAAACTTCTTCAAAATGTGTTGCTTACTTTAGAGGAGGTTTAGCGTAAATGTTTGGGCTGGATTAATAGGAAACACTTTAGTAGGCCCGCACGTTCTTCCACGAAGAGTTAATTCACATTACTACCTGGAATTTCTTGGAGAACGATTGCCGGAGCTCCTTCAAGATGTTCCTCTTGTTCAGAGAAGAGCGATGTTCTTTCAACAAGATGGAGCACCTTGTCACAGTAGCAGCGGAATAACTTCGTTCCTTAACCATACTTTTAACGAATAGTGGATTGGTCGATTTGGCCTCAACCCTTGGCCACCCAGATCTCCTGATCTAACACTCATGGATTTCTTCTTCTGGGGTGCTATGAAAGAAAAAGTTTATTTTAGAGAAATGTCGAGTCCGGAAGAGCTCCAAGAAAAAAATAGTGCCGTTTCAGAAGAGATGAGAAGAAGTTTGCTGCTCGTTAATCTGCCATCCGAAATGCTTAAACGCGCCCGAAATTGTATTCAAATGGAACGAAGGCACTTCGAACAATTGCTATAAACATTCCATAAACTGTTCTGTTTTAAGACTAATTCAATAGGTACCTACACTTCTTTTTGACCATTTTTGTCTGACAAAAAATGGCTTTTACTACAACTTCTGTTGATCGTTCGTAAAAAAGTTGCTTAATATAATTTTAAGGAAATTTTTTAGGGATACAAATTTCTTAAATGTATAAAACTATAATAGCGTTTAAAGTGGTTACACCTCCAAATAAGAGGTCACCCACTTTGATGGGCTATAACTTGAAATGTGGTGAGAATAGACCCCCCCTGCCGTACAATTTTTTGTTCGGCGGAACTTCAGGTATCTTCCCTTAAAGGATTATACTGCTTAACTGGGACCCCCTGTATACAATATATCAATTTTGTTTAGTACTAAAGTACTATAATACCAAAGTAATGGGTAGACTGCTGAACCGAGGGTACCCGGCAGAGTTGTAAAAGAATTAAATCTTTGGAGAATGTAATTCAATAGAATTCATAAATTCTGATTTTGAATTCATGACTTCACTTTTAGACTTGAACTTCAAAAATTAAATCACCATTCATTTTGAGAAGTCTTTGATTGCGGCAATCATTTGAACCAATCAAAGATTTGAAGTCTCTGGAATGAAATCTTTGTGACCGCATTCTCTGAAGTCACATTGAAGTCACTTGCATTCACTTGAAGTCATCGGCATTCAATTGAAGCCTTTAAGACTTCACTATTTCTTTAAGACTTCACACTAATTTCATTGAAGCCTTTAAGACTTCGCATTAATTTTATTGAATTCTTTGAGACGTCACTACAGTCACAAAGATTTCATTCCAGAGACTTCAAATCTTTGATTGGTTCAAATGATTGCCACGATCCCCACAAAATGTATTCAAAACGTGAATACGTGGAAATAGTGTTTGTATACGGGTTCTGCAATGGAAACGCTTCATTGGCAAGATTGGAGTACCAACGACGATACCCAAATCGTAGAACACCATGTAGTCGGATGCGTATTAGCGCCTTGTTGATACTGGGTCAGCTGCACCAAATAAAAGGGAACGATATTCACACGCAGCGGCGGCAGAAGTTAAGAGTGGGATTTTGCGTGCTGTGGAAGTTCAGCCTTCAGTCAGCGTCCGCAGACTAGGTGTGCAGTTGGAACTTCCCAGAACCAGGATTCACAGAACTCTACAGAGTAATAGAATACACCCTTTCCATTTAACACCGGTACAGGATTTACTACCAGGAGATGCGCAAAGAAGAGTGGAATTTTGCCAATGGTTACTGCGCAAACAAGCAGAAAACGGCACTTCCTCAATAACATTCTGTGGACTGACGAAGCGCAATTCACAAGAGATGGGGTAACAAACCACCATAATTTGCACCATTGGCAGACTCCAATCCCCATTTAATACGCACAACATCCTTTCAAAGGTAAGAATTTAATTATTGTGAAAAACTTCTTCAAAATGTGTTGCTTACTTTAGAGGAGGTTTAGCGTAAATGTTTGGGCTGGATTAATAGGAAACACTTTAGTAGGCCCGCACGTTCTTCCACGAAGAGTTAATTCACATTACTACCTGGAATTTCTTGGAGAACGATTGCCGGAGCTCCTTCAAGATGTTCCTCTTGTTCAGAGAAGAGCGATGTTCTTTCAACAAGATGGAGCACCTTGTCACAGTAGCAGCGGAATAACTTCGTTCCTTAACCATACTTTTAACGAATAGTGGATTGGTCGATTTGGCCTCAACCCTTGGCCACCCAGATCTCCTGATCTAACACTCATGGATTTCTTCTTCTGGGGTGCTATGAAAGAAAAAGTTTATTTTAGAGAAATGTCGAGTCCGGAAGAGCTCCAAGAAAAAAATAGTGCCGTTTCAGAAGAGATGAGAAGAAGTTTGCTGCTCGTTAATCTGCCATCCGAAATGCTTAAACGCGCCCGAAATTGTATTCAAATGGAACGAAGGCACTTCGAACAATTGCTATAAACATTCCATAAACTGTTCTGTTTTAAGACTAATTCAATAGGTACCTACACTTCTTTTTGACCATTTTTGTCTGACAAAAAATGGCTTTTACTACAACTTCTGTTGATCGTTCGTAAAAAAGTTGCTTAATATAATTTTAAGGAAATTTTTTAGGGATACAAATTTCTTAAATGTATAAAACTATAATAGCGTTTAAAGTGGTTACACCTCCAAATAAGAGGTCACCCACTTTGATGGGCTATAACTTGAAATGTGGTGAGAATAGACCCCCCCTGCCGTACAATTTTTTGTTCGGCGGAACTTCAGGTATCTTCCCTTAAAGGATTATACTGCTTAACTGGGACCCCCTGTATACAATATATCAATTTTGTTTAGTACTAAAGTACTATAATACCAAAGTAATGGGTAGACTGCTGAACCGAGGGTACCCGGCAGAGTTGTAAAAGAATTAAATCTTTGGAGAATGTAATTCAATAGAATTCATAAATTCTGATTTTGAATTCATGACTTCACTTTTAGACTTGAACTTCAAAAATTAAATCACCATTCATTTTGAGAAGTCTTTGATTGCGGCAATCATTTGAACCAATCAAAGATTTGAAGTCTCTGGAATGAAATCTTTGTGACCGCATTCTCTGAAGTCACATTGAAGTCACTTGCATTCACTTGAAGTCATCGGCATTCAATTGAAGCCTTTAAGACTTCACTATTTCTTTAAGACTTCACACTAATTTCATTGAAGCCTTTAAGACTTCGCATTAATTTTATTGAATTCTTTGAGACGTCACTACAGTCACAAAGATTTCATTCCAGAGACTTCAAATCTTTGATTGGTTCAAATGATTGCCACGATCCCCACAAAATGTATTCAAAACGTGAATACGTGGAAATAGTGTTTGTATACGGGTTCTGCAATGGAAACGCTTCATTGGCAAGATTGGAGTACCAACGACGATACCCAAATCGTAGAACACCATGTAGTCGGATGCGTATTAGCGCCTTGTTGATACTGGGTCAGCTGCACCAAATAAAAGGGAACGATATTCACACGCAGCGGCGGCAGAAGTTAAGAGTGGGATTTTGCGTGCTGTGGAAGTTCAGCCTTCAGTCAGCGTCCGCAGACTAGGTGTGCAGTTGGAACTTCCCAGAACCAGGATTCACAGAACTCTACAGAGTAATAGAATACACCCTTTCCATTTAACACCGGTACAGGATTTACTACCAGGAGATGCGCAAAGAAGAGTGGAATTTTGCCAATGGTTACTGCGCAAACAAGCAGAAAACGGCACTTCCTCAATAACATTCTGTGGACTGACGAAGCGCAATTCACAAGAGATGGGGTAACAAACCACCATAATTTGCACCATTGGCAGACTCCAATCCCCATTTAATACGCACAACATCCTTTCAAAGGTAAGAATTTAATTATTGTGAAAAACTTCTTCAAAATGTGTTGCTTACTTTAGAGGAGGTTTAGCGTAAATGTTTGGGCTGGATTAATAGTTTAAAGTGGTTACACCTCCAAATAAGAGGTCACCCACTTTGATGGGCTATAACTTGAAATGTGGTGAGAATAGACCCCCCCTGCCGTACAATTTTTTGTTCGGCGGAACTTCAGGTATCTTCCCTTAAAGGATTATACTGCTTAACTGGGACCCCCTGTATACAATATATCAATTTTGTTTAGTACTAAAGTACTATAATACCAAAGTAATGGGTAGACTGCTGAACCGAGGGTACCCGGCAGAGTTGTAAAAGAATTAAATCTTTGGAGAATGTAATTCAATAGAATTCATAAATTCTGATTTTGAATTCATGACTTCACTTTTAGACTTGAACTTCAAAAATTAAATCACCATTCATTTTGAGAAGTCTTTGATTGCGGCAATCATTTGAACCAATCAAAGATTTGAAGTCTCTGGAATGAAATCTTTGTGACCGCATTCTCTGAAGTCACATTGAAGTCACTTGCATTCACTTGAAGTCATCGGCATTCAATTGAAGCCTTTAAGACTTCACTATTTCTTTAAGACTTCACACTAATTTCATTGAAGCCTTTAAGACTTCGCATTAATTTTATTGAATTCTTTGAGACGTCACTACAGTCACAAAGATCTCATTCCAGAGACTTCAAATCTTTGATTGGTTCAAATGATTGCCACGATCCCCACAAAATGTATTCAAAACGTGAATACGTGGAAATAGTGTTTGTATACGGGTTCTGCAATGGAAACGCTTCATTGGTAAGATTGGAGTACCAACGACGATACCCAAATCGTAGAACACCATGTAGTCGGATGCGTATTAGCGCCTTGTTGATACTGGGTCAGCTGCACCAAATAAAAGGGAACGATATTCACACGCAGCGGCGGCAGAAGTTAAGAGTGGGATTTTGCGTGCTGTGGAAGTTCAGCCTTCAGTCAGCGTCCGCAGACTAGGTGTGCAGTTGGAACTTCCCAGAACCAGGATTCACAGAACTCTACAGAGTAATAGAATACACCCTTTCCATTTAACACCGGTACAGGATTTACTACCAGGAGATGCGCAAAGAAGAGTGGAATTTTGCCAATGGTTACTGCGCAAACAAGCAGAAAACGGCACTTCCTCAATAACATTCTGTGGACTGACGAAGCGCAATTCACAAGAGATGGGGTAACAAACCACCATAATTTGCACCATTGGCAGACTCCAATCCCCATTTAATACGCACAACATCCTTTCAAAGGTAAGAATTTAATTATTGTGAAAAACTTCTTCAAAATGTGTTGCTTACTTTAGAGGAGGTTTAGCGTAAATGTTTGGGCTGGATTAATAGGAAACACTTTAGTAGGCCCGCACGTTCTTCCACGAAGAGTTAATTCACATTACTACCTGGAATTTCTTGGAGAACGATTGCCGGAGCTCCTTCAAGATGTTCCTCTTGTTCAGAGAAGAGCGATGTTCTTTCAACAAGATGGAGCACCTTGTCACAGTAGCAGCGGAATAACTTCGTTCCTTAACCATACTTTTAACGAATAGTGGATTGGTCGATTTGGCCTCAACCCTTGGCCACCCAGATCTCCTGATCTAACACTCATGGATTTCTTCTTCTGGGGTGCTATGAAAGAAAAAGTTTATTTTAGAGAAATGTCGAGTCCGGAAGAGCTCCAAGAAAAAAATAGTGCCGTTTCAGAAGAGATGAGAAGAAGTTTGCTGCTCGTTAATCTGCCATCCGAAATGCTTAAACGCGCCCGAAATTGTATTCAAATGGAACGAAGGCACTTCGAACAATTGCTATAAACATTCCATAAACTGTTCTGTTTTAAGACTAATTCAATAGGTACCTACACTTCTTTTTGACCATTTTTGTCTGACAAAAAATGGCTTTTACTACAACTTCTGTTGATCGTTCGTAAAAAAGTTGCTTAATATAATTTTAAGGAAATTTTTTAGGGATACAAATTTCTTAAATGTATAAAACTATAATAGCGTTTAAAGTGGTTACACCTCCAAATAAGAGGTCACCCACTTTGATGGGCTATAACTTGAAATGTGGTGAGAATAGACCCCCCCTGCCGTACAATTTTTTGTTCGGCGGAACTTCAGGTATCTTCCCTTAAAGGATTATACTGCTTAACTGGGACCCCCTGTATACAATATATCAATTTTGTTTAGTACTAAAGTACTATAATACCAAAGTAATGGGTAGACTGCTGAACCGAGGGTACCCGGCAGAGTTGTAAAAGAATTAAATCTTTGGAGAATGTAATTCAATAGAATTCATAAATTCTGATTTTGAATTCATGACTTCACTTTTAGACTTGAACTTCAAAAATTAAATCACCATTCATTTTGAGAAGTCTTTGATTGCGGCAATCATTTGAACCAATCAAAGATTTGAAGTCTCTGGAATGAAATCTTTGTGACCGCATTCTCTGAAGTCACATTGAAGTCACTTGCATTCACTTGAAGTCATCGGCATTCAATTGAAGCCTTTAAGACTTCACTATTTCTTTAAGACTTCACACTAATTTCATTGAAGCCTTTAAGACTTCGCATTAATTTTATTGAATTCTTTGAGACGTCACTACAGTCACAAAGATCTCATTCCAGAGACTTCAAATCTTTGATTGGTTCAAATGATTGCCGCGATCCCCACAAAATGTATTCAAAACGTGAATACGTGGAAATAGTGTTTGTATACGGGTTCTGCAATGGAAACGCTTCATTGGCAAGATTGGAGTACCAACGACGATACCCAAATCGTAGAACACCATGTAGTCGGATGCGTATTAGCGCCTTGTTGATACTGGGTCAGCTGCACCAAATAAAAGGGAACGATATTCACACGCAGCGGCGGCAGAAGTTAAGAGTGGGATTTTGCGTGCTGTGGAAGTTCAGCCTTCAGTCAGCGTCCGCAGACTAGGTGTGCAGTTGGAACTTCCCAGAACCAGGATTCACAGAACTCTACAGAGTAATAGAATACACCCTTTCCATTTAACACCGGTACAGGATTTACTACCAGGAGATGCGCAAAGAAGAGTGGAATTTTGCCAATGGTTACTGCGCAAACAAGCAGAAAACGGCACTTCCTCAATAACATTCTGTGGACTGACGAAGCGCAATTCACAAGAGATGGGGTAACAAACCACCATAATTTGCACCATTGGCAGACTCCAATCCCCATTTAATACGCACAACATCCTTTCAAAGGTAAGAATTTAATTATTGTGAAAAACTTCTTCAAAATGTGTTGCTTACTTTAGAGGAGGTTTAGCGTAAATGTTTGGGCTGGATTAATAGGAAACACTTTAGTAGGCCCGCACGTTCTTCCACGAAGAGTTAATTCACATTACTACCTGGAATTTCTTGGAGAACGATTGCCGGAGCTCCTTCAAGATGTTCCTCTTGTTCAGAGAAGAGCGATGTTCTTTCAACAAGATGGAGCACCTTGTCACAGTAGCAGCGGAATAACTTCGTTCCTTAACCATACTTTTAACGAATAGTGGATTGGTCGATTTGGCCTCAACCCTTGGCCACCCAGATCTCCTGATCTAACACTCATGGATTTCTTCTTCTGGGGTGCTATGAAAGAAAAAGTTTATTTTAGAGAAATGTCGAGTCCGGAAGAGCTCCAAGAAAAAAATAGTGCCGTTTCAGAAGAGATGAGAAGAAGTTTGCTGCTCGTTAATCTGCCATCCGAAATGCTTAAACGCGCCCGAAATTGTATTCAAATGGAACGAAGGCACTTCGAACAATTGCTATAAACATTCCATAAACTGTTCTGTTTTAAGACTAATTCAATAGGTACCTACACTTCTTTTTGACCATTTTTGTCTGACAAAAAATGGCTTTTACTACAACTTCTGTTGATCGTTCGTAAAAAAGTTGCTTAATATAATTTTAAGGAAATTTTTTAGGGATACAAATTTCTTAAATGTATAAAACTATAATAGCGTTTAAAGTGGTTACACCTCCAAATAAGAGGTCACCCACTTTGATGGGCTATAACTTGAAATGTGGTGAGAATAGACCCCCCCTGCCGTACAATTTTTTGTTCGGCGGAACTTCAGCTATCTTCCCTTAAAGGATTATACTGCTTAACTGGGACCCCCTGTATACAATATATCAATTTTGTTTAGTACTAAAGTACTATAATACCAAAGTAATGGGTAGACTGCTGAACCGAGGGTACCCGGCAGAGTTGTAAAAGAATTAAATCTTTGGAGAATGTAATTCAATAGAATTCATAAATTCTGATTTTGAATTCATGACTTCACTTTTAGACTTGAACTTCAAAAATTAAATCACCATTCATTTTGAGAAGTCTTTGATTGCGGCAATCATTTGAACCAATCAAAGATTTGAAGTCTCTGGAATGAAATCTTTGTGACTGCACCGCATTCTCTGAAGTCACATTGAAGTCACTTGCATTCACTTGAAGTCATCGGCATTCAATTGAAGCCTTTAAGACTTCACTATTTCTTTAAGACTTCACACTAATTTCATTGAAGCCTTTAAGACTTCGCATTAATTTTATTGAATTCTTTGAGACGTCACTACAGTCACAAAGATTTCATTCCAGAGACTTCAAATCTTTGATTGGTTCAAATGATTGCCGCAATCAAAGACTTCTCAAAATGAATGGTGATTTAATTTTTGAAGTTTCAGTCTAAAAGTGAAGTCAATTGAATGCATTCTAAAACGTGAAGTACTTGGTGTGAATTCACGGAATGCATTACTAAAAGATTGCATTCTTTTACAACTCTGGTACCCCGCGGCGTGCGTTGTCGCACCTAACAGCAAAAAAAATCGTAGTACTAAATTACTTTACTACTAAATTGGTACTTAAGTAGTAAGCCAAACTCCACAGGAACACTTTCGGGACAATGCCGAAGAATGCCTGAAAATTTGAGCTCAATCGGTTCAGCAGTTTCGAGGTGCATAGCATACAAACAAACAAGCAAACAAACAAACAAACGTACATTATATTTTATACTAGCGAGCGTGCGTTGCTGCGCTTAACAGGAAAAAAAAAACAACTGTCAGGTGGCTGGGGCTAAGTCTATTAGAGAAGAGTTTTGTACCTGGAAATGGTGTGTAAATGGTCCAACCTTAAATATATATGTCGGAGGCAAAGATGTGAACAGAGGCTTACGAACAGAACTTGGAACGCATCCGGAAGAAGTGTAAAACAGAAATGGAAAGAGGAAGAGTATAAAAGGGAAAAGGAGGGAGAGAACGATTAGAAAGAAAAAGAAAGAAAAAAAGAAAAGGACAACTTTTAGGGATTGGAGGGTTTTTGGAGTTCAAGAAGAATAAAGAAGAGAAATAGCGAAAATACAAAGAAAATAAGTTTTATTTGAACTATGCCCGACGAGTAGGATAATTTGGGAGCACCCCCGACACATATCTAAACTTTCTTTTAGTACTAAAGTACTATAATACTAAAGTAGTGGGTAGACTGCTGGACCGAGGGTACCCGGCGGCATGCGTTGCTGCACCTAACAAAAAAAGATTACAAATTGTAGCACTAAAGTAGTTTACTACTAAATTACTACTAAAGTAGTGGGCAGATTTCGGCCAAACTGTCAAAAACTGTCAGTGGTTTCCGAGTCCATAGCATACAAACAAGAAGACATCATACTAAATTTACAAAATTGTTGGCGTTAGGTTCAAACTGTCGGTTAGTCAAAATGATTATTTGCAGAGGTAAATCATATGTACAAAATATATGTAAATAAAAAAAAAAGATATCATAAGAAAGTTCTCTTTAAGACATATTTTTTGGCGTGGCTTATGCTATGGAGAAACTTGGCATATAAAGATTTTTCGAAGAGTAAGTAGTGTCCAACTCTGGTTCAAACATGGCTACGTAGTACGTACCGATGTCAGCCGGATCGATCCGGATGATTGAGTGGCACAGAATAATAATAAAAAGGTTGCAAACCTTCAAGATTGATCGTAAACAACACCAAAAGTCGTTTTGTTTTGTCACAAACGTCTGACAAACATCCGAGAGTACTACTGTAATAAGAGTCGAACAAAGAATCATACTACCGATTCAATTCAGTTCAATCATGCGAACACTTTTTTGTTTATTGGGCGTTATTGCCCTAAGCAATTAACTACACGTTTGATTCTGCTTGCAATTATTTACACCTGATTTCACCGACAACAAATAAATTTTGAAGTACTAGCATGGCAATCCAAACACTTCAATTAGAGTTGTACTCATTACACAACACGAGTGCAGTTCATTATACTAGCTCAGAAATTAACACCATTGTGCTGATTATTTTATTTGCATTAATCTTAACCTGTCAGTAGAAGCGTAGCGGTGATTTTGTGCCCCAATAGTGTTCAAGGGCATAAACATACCTCGTACAAAGGTTTGAATTAGAGATAAATATGACTCATGATACTTTTCACAAAATCCACTTAAAACAGCTCTTGTCAAGTCTTACTCATTCGGCATTTTATAACGCGTAATTAAATTTCTTCCCACCATTTATGCAACCGTTTAACGGACCTTGACAGTGATTGTGCTACAGATACAGTTCCTCGACTTCTTGTCCTTTGTGTGCAAAGAGTGTTCATCCGATTAGCAACGCAAGTAATGACTAACAGATGCAATAGCGCTGAATGAATAAATGTTCGAAATTGCATAACTTGTCCAGCGACTGCCATTGCGCCCCGCAATGTACCACTTACGTAATATTTCCTTAAAAACGTCTTTCTTTCCGTTACTGCCAATGTCTGAGAACTGGCTTGGTTACTCATTTGTCTGCAGATGAACACATATTTGTCTGTAAAGGCGGATGATGGAGTATACTCGTATCCAATGCGTGCAATGGTTAGCTGCCTGCTCTTGCTTTGAGTGTGGGACGCTAATGACTCTGGTGTGTGACTAGCTTAACGTATCGACGCCAATAAAATGTGTATTTCAAGTGAAGTGTGCAGATTGCACTTGTACTTTCATAGGAATTTAAGATACACATGAAAACTGCATATGCAGTTATGTAAGGGAATCTGTGGGTACTTGGTCACTTCGTTCGCTTTCGTAAAATATCTCCTTAACTTTCGATCCGAGGTGAAATCGAAGTTTTTCTTCTAGGTTCAAAACGAAATTCGTATCGCACAGTACAGTTACACATATTTTTGGCAAAACTCGGACATTTGCAATAAGAATTTAGTAAAAATCATCCAAAAATCATTAAAAGTCTCACTTAGGGAAATCCCGCCATTTTAGCTTTTATCGCCATATTAAATGCTTCTAGTTTTTTTCCCCGTTTTTAGGACGATGAAAAGCTCTATCGACCTGATTTTTCTTTTACCTCATTTTCTTTGATCCCAGCGGGAGCAGCCGGAAAGAAAAGCTTTCATAATGCAGCTCATCCTGCCGAGATCTATAGATGCTACAAAAAACGTATGATGGAGTATCCAGAGGTATGATACCCTCATAACCCTACTTAACCTAACCTAACCTAACCATCCGAAGGACATTTGGGTGCAAACAAGACACAGGAGTAGGTGCGAGAACGTTTTTATTAGCATAGTGCAAGGGGCGACTTAGAATGTTGGTGCTGAAAACGCACCGTGGGTATCGGTTACAACTAACCCAGACCTCAAACTCGGGGCAAAATGCGTCAGTACATTATGGACGCACCTATTGAACGAATTGTCGTCGGCCTATTTCCGGAAATCGATTATGTCAACCGTTACATCCTAGTTGTCATGGACTACTTCTGCAAATGGCTGGAAACGTTCACTAACCAGGAAGTGAAGACCATCGTATGTATATTATTAACAAGTGAGTGAACAGATTTGGTGTGCCTGTGGAACTGCATTCTGAACAGTGATGACACTTTGAATCGAAGATATTCACAGAGATATGCCAACTCTTAGGAATCAATAAGACAAGGACTATTCCACTTCATCCACAATCTGAAGGGATGGTAGAGCGTTTCAGCAGACATCTGAACGAAAAGGGTCGTACGAGACTTCCAGCACGAGCCAATCGAAATGCAGTGCACAATACTACTGGATATACTCCATCCAGTCCGTCTATCTAGTGAGGTGAAATTTGGATCCCCTACTGATGAGCCCACCTGTGAAGAAGACTACGTCGCAGACGCCAGGTAAAAGGTCAGAGATATACATCAGAAGACCAAGATGATTATCAGGATAGCTAGTGAACGTATGAATACCAAGTACGATGTCGGAGCAACAACGTCAGGATTTCATGAAGGAGATCTAGTATGGTTGTACAATTCACATCGACAAAAAGGCTGATCGCCTAATCTGCAGCAAGACTGGGAGCGCCCCTATAGAGTTATCGCACGTATCAATGATATTTTCTATAGAATTCAGCGTGGAGTGATAGGCAAGATAAAAAGGATTCATTCGAATGGTCTACAAAGCTATCGTGGCAATAACACACATGAGCTTGTTAGGAACGAACAAATTTAAGAGGGGGCAGTGTAGTATCCACAAAAGTACTTTCTAGACTGTATTAAGTGTGCATTTGGCAGCACCACTATAACTGTCAATATCACAACCGTCATCCATCACCAACGCTGTCAGCACCACTAGCAGTTTGTTCGCGAATTCGCCCTCAGAGACATCTAGCATCTTCCTACAGAGACGTCCAGCATCTTCGAAAATATTCTAAAGGTTCTTGAATTTGATATATTTTGATAGTGGGCGCCGTGGCGTAGTGGTTAGTGTGCCAGACCGCTGCGCGTGTGGTTCAATGTTCGAATCCCAGAAATCACCAAAAAGTTTTCTTCATGACCCCATCTCTCGGGAATGTCTGACAAACATCCGAGAGTATTGTTGCCATGAGAAAGCTTCTCAAAAAAACAAATAAAAGTTAACCCTCGAATACGACACAAAACTGTCCATCCATTCGTGCGAAAAATACAACGAGCACAACACGAGTGGTTGTTAGAAGCTAGGCCCTAGGCCCTCCATGGGCTGTTTGCGCCAAAATACGTATGTGTGGATGTATTTGATATAAATATACCAACCATAAGATGGAGGACACATTCGATCGTATTAGAGAAATAGTTAAGAAATGCAATTACTATGAGAGTATTATATTCAAAAATTGGTTTTGACGATAAACGATATTTTGATTGAAAATGATGTTGTAAAGACAGTTTAAGTTGAGATTGGTAAAGAATAAAGAAATTTGATAGTTTGAGCGTAAATTTGAAACAGGTAGACAGTGTGAATACACTGAAGGCGGTTTTCTTATTACAATATATTTTTGTAATTTGAATTTATTACCTTAAAGAGAGTTACATATTTGTATGGTGACCTCCACAAGGAGGATACCTGGAGACGGATTGACGAACGAAAATAGCTCGCGTTGCAGATACTCCAGCAGCAGGGAGAAGCCAGCTAGAGTCCCTATATCGCATGAAGATGAGAGGAGTTCAGCGTAGCATGCGACGTGACAGGGGCAACTACAATACATCAACACGCTGGGTACAGAAGCAGAAGAAGCTGCACGGAGGTGCGATAGCAGGACCGTCAACAGAATCATCAAAGAGCTGACAGGTGGTCGCAGATCCAGCCAACACCCAGTGAAAAGCCTAGAGAAATCCTTGCTCATTTCGGATGAGGACCAGCTCAAGAGATGAAAACAGCATTTTGCTACGGTTTTGAACCGCGTATTCGCTAGCGATTCCGCTAGTATTCCACCAGAGCTCTTACGAGCAGCACCAACAACATCGGCTGAGCTTCTGCTACGCCTTGAAGAGAGAGCTTGAAAAGCTGGAAGCTTTTCTAACGAGTGGAAAAAGGGAATGATCGTCAAGCTTCCTAAGAAAGGAAATTCAATGGATTGTGGAAACTGGAGGAGTATCTGCGTGCTGCCTGCTGTAGCTAAGATAATAGCTAAAATCATCCTGGAGCGAAACAAACAACATCTCGAAGACACACTCGATGCCGAACAAGCAGGTTTCCGCTCTGGATCCTCCTGTGCCGACCACATCAACACCCTGCGGAATTCGATGGACTCTTACATCTCAACCGAAACATCTTGACTACGTTGACAATGTATGCTTACCCTCTCACAGAATTATGGACCCCCACCAAACGACAGCAGATGCAAAAACTAAAATTATCAGCCTTGGAACAAACTCATCGGCTCAAAAATGCATTGCTGGACAATCAGTAGACAGAGAAGAGAATTTTCATTATCTTGGGAATTTGTCTCGACCGATGGTGCAACCGAATTGGATGGAGTCAACAGGATCGCCAAAGCAAAGTCCGCGTTCGGGATGTTGTCCAAAATATGGCGAAGCAATGCAATCAGTTTGAACACCAAGATAAGACTGTTCCGCTCCAACGTTGAATCCGTGCTGTCATATGGATGTAGCACGTGGAGAGTGACCACTACTATCACCAGAAAGCTGCAATCGTTCGTAACGAGAGAACTGGTCAGGCACCAATAGGCACAACCATTCAACGACGGAAGCGGCAGTGGATTGGCCACATATTCCGAAAGGGTGACAGTTCCATAGCGAACCATGTTATGCAATGGAACCCTTTAACTCAGGATGGCAGAATACCTGGCGGTCCGAGGAGAACATGGTGCAAAACAGTCGAGAAGGAGGCACGGCAGTTGGGGAAAAGTTGGGAGAACTCAGACACACTGCCATAAGCCGTACACGATGGCGCGTAGACGTAGTGGAGACCCTAGGACCCATAAGGGGATACAGGATATAAGTAACAACATTAAATGGAACGAGCATAAATACATTTATTTTTTTGTCACATCCCTTCATTTGATACTCATGTCCAGGGGGCTGTGAAGAAAAAGGTAATCCGCCAACTTGGGGCGTTTGCCAATTTGGTTCAGAATAACGTCACATAGCTTATCGTATTCTACTCACAATATAAAGACGATATAATAACAAGATAGTGCATGTTAGACAAACAAATTTTTCGGACATTTTTGTATGGGGTTCCTATAACACAGCCTCCAAACTTTTCAGAATATTTTTGCTCCCAAACTTTCATTCGCTAAGGTATTTATTGTGATTGTTTTCTTAATGAATTTTTCGCAGCTTGACTTAGCTTTACTTAATAGCGATACTACATGTGGCCCTGACAGAATTCCTCCGATTGTACTAAAATATTGTCACAATACATTGGCACCACCCTTAGCCGACCTATTTCGCACATCAATAAAGCAGAGCATTTTTCCTAAAATTTGGAAAAACTCTTATCATTCCGATACACAAAAAGGGAAATCGAGGTGAAATGTTTAATTATAGTTAGACATATTGCCAAGCTATCGTGTCTGCCTGTCCCGCACCAGGAGCCGAATATGAAAAAGCCGGTCCCCAGAAGGGAGAGAAAACGGCACCACACCAAAGTAATGCGATAAGCGGTTCCGGAGTGGATGGTGTCAAGTAGAAAAAGGGGTTAGATAAAGGTGGTTTTTTAGTGAGTAGTGAGCCTCACATTACTAGAAACAGAGCGGGACTGTTTCCCGTGCGCATTACCGATTTTCCACTACCCCCTAGGCAATCAAAAAAAAAAATCGTGTCTGCCAAAACTGTTCGAGGCTATAGTTTCTAAGGGTTTTTTATTTTGCTTGCAAACCATTTTTATCAACCAAGCAGCATGGTTTTATGAATAGAAGATCCACTGTTACCAACCTGTTGGAATTTACATCTTTTACAAACAAAGCTGTCAAAGAAAGTGGTCAGGTCGACTGTGTCTATACAGAGTTTAGCAAGGCCTTTGACAAACTTTCTCACAGCTTAATTCTGTTTGAAATTACGTCTTTGGGTTTTCCAAATCATTTCGTTCGATGGATATGTTCTTATCTTGAAGAACGAACTTATCAAGTTTTATTTCGGGGAATAACGTCGAATACAATCCTCGCTACATCCGGTGTACCCCAAAGAAGTCACTTAAGCCCTCTTTTATTTATCATTGCAATCAACGACGTGGTGGCAATACTTAAGAGTTCTCGAATCTTAATGTATGCTGAGGACATAAAAATCTTTAGACTTGTTGGGCAGTCAATCTGATTGGATTGCTATGCAGAATGATTTAGATACATACGTTCGCTGAGTGGTGCTGTAATAACAATCTATTTTTGAACATATCTAAATGCCAGTCGATGATCTTTTCAAGGAAACGTAATTTAATAAGTTATGATTACAATCTCAATGAATCTGTACTTAACAAAGTCACATCAATATGTGATTTAGGATTGTATTTTTCTCAAAATATCGACTTCAATTTTCACATTGAACAGATTGTTAATAAAGCAAATTCAATGCTTGGATTTATGAACCGTTGGAGTTAAGAATTCAAATGTCCTCTTATAATATCCACGCTTTATAATACCTTTGTTCGTCCGCAGATACAGAATGCCTCTAACATTCGGTCTCCAATGTATGCAATACACATTAACCGTATTGAATCGGTACAGTGTAAATTTGTCCGATTTGCACTTCGCCACTTAAACTGGAATGACCCTACAAGTCTTCCACCATATTGCGACCGTCTTCTTCTCTTAAATCGTCATTCCTTGGAGAAACGTAGGGAAGTATGTGATGTAGTATTTTAACACCAACTCGCCGGATCTTTTAAATGAAGATGGTTTAAACTTAAGATGCTACAACTCCAGAAATACCGAGATTTTTCGCGTAAATTTCCACCGAACGAACTACGGTACTAACGAACCTCTTACGCGTATAGCGAAGGAAGTAAATAGTTAGCGCGACAAATTTGATTACAACTATAGTAAACTAAATCTAAAACATAAATTATACGAACGATACTAACTTCCTGATGTTGTAAGTTTTTAGTGTAATGGTTGACTTATGCGTAGCATATTAATTTTTAGTTCATACTTTTGTTTAGAAAGCAATCTACTTTTTATTTACTTGTCCAGTCTTTTTGTGTAAGGTATTAATTAGGCTTTATAAATATACACAATACTAACAACTAACACCACGTTAAATGATGACTGTGACAAGCTGGATATTACTTGAATTGTCCTCTCTGAGTTCAAAGTAATATTCGTCACAAAATGCTTGCCCTTAAGCAGCACTGATAGCGTCAAAAAATAATAGAAGGGAGGGAAAAAAATGAACAGAAACTTTCTCATATGTTTTGGTTGACGAAAAGGAGATATAGGTAGATGTGCATACAATCCGAAAATGTGGAAAAGCTTTCCTCTGTGAATATTATCACCTCCTGTACCCGACGGCCGTGCCTGGGAGAGCTTTTTAATTTTCGACAATTTAGAGCAAGCTTCGGGATCACTGCATAGAATGATCTACAGCCGCTTAAGTCATAACCTGCAGGGAAATAACTACTTCCGCGATGAATACAGTATACCGGAAATAGAGACTGTGTTTAAATTACGGGGAGAGCTTCTAAAGCTTAATTATATTCCACACAGAGCAGACCTACCAGTGCTATGCAACTTGTGCAACTTGGCAGAAAGAGAAGATGTCATACATTTTGTTGGGAAGTGTCCAGTTTTAAGCGAAATTAGGAGACATATCTTTGGAAGTAATGTTCTGTCGGTGGATCAAGTTTCTATGCTTCTGAACGAACCAAACGTATTTAAGCTAACCCAGTACTGCAAAATTGCTTTAAATTATCGTGAAAGGATCATTAATGAAGATTTCTAAAATCGCTTAAAATAAAAGAAATACACAAATATACATACATATTTTAGTCAATTTTTAATTTTGAATTTATTTAATGTTGTCAATTTAATGAGATCGGAAGATCTCAGCGGGCTGTCACCGGTGCTTTTGCAAGCATTGAGGCGGAAGCGGCCAAAATGGGTTTGGCGATAAACGAGGGCAAAACCAAGTATATGCTGTCAACTAGAAGGGAAAACCAACATCGACGAATTGGACAAAACGTCACCGTGGGCAGCTATAACTTCGAGGTAGTAAGGGACTTTGTCTACCTTGGCTCTGCTATAAATTCAGCAAACAAAATCAGCGCAGAAATCAATCGAAGAATAACTCTTGCCAATCGCTGTTTTTTTGGGCTTATAAGGCAATTCAACAGTAAAGCCCTCTCTCGAACAACTAAGGAGACTCTATATAAGACCTTGATCATCCCAGTCCTGCTTTACGGCGCTGAAACATGGACTTTATTAAAAGAGGATGAAGATATCCTTGGTCGCTTCGAGAGAAAAATTCTTCGTAAGATTTTCGGTCCCGTTTGCGTTGACGGGTTTTGGAGGAGAAGATTCAATCACGAACTATACGAGCTGTACAGCGACATCGACCTAGTCAAAAAACTGCGTATTGGACGTCTGAGATGGCTAGGACATGTAGAGCGAATGGACACCAACGCTCCGGCCCGCAGAGTCTTCGAATCTAACCCCGAGGGACGACGCAGTAGAGGGAATTATCGCCGTAGGTGGCGCGCACAAGTTCAAGGGGACCTCGACCAACTTGGAGTGCGCAACTGGAGGCAATTAGCTAAAGACCGAGCTAAATGGAGAGGCTTGTTGGTTGAGGCCCAGGTTCACCCCGAACTGTAGCGCCACCTAAGTAAGTAATGTTGTCAATCAGGCAGACGGCAACGCCATGTTTATTGATTTTTTGTTAAAACTTTGTATTAATAGTGAAGTACATAAATAAAATCTATCTATCTATCTATCTATCTATCTTTTCGACAATTTGAAGTGTCAGTTGCACTATTTTGGTATTTATGGTAGTTGCCTGAACAAAGTCGTAACTGACTATGTTGATTGAAGAAACAATTTTTAGAAACGTTTGCCTTTTGAGTGCACATTTACTTTTCCCCCCCTTCGGGTAGGGGTTAGAATATACCCGAGGCAGGCATGCCTATCGTAAGAGGCGACTAAAATCCACCCTCCGTATACCGAGTATGGCGTATACAAAAAACATGCAATGAACAAAACAAAAGATTTTAATACCCCAGGTGGCAGTCCAGGTAAACTGGAAAATCCACCCTATTCGGAGGTCGGCTCTACGGATTCTGGGGAGAGCCACTTATTGCACCTTATAAATCCCTTCACAAAAAGTACAAGGGTATCTCGATCTCCACCAATAAGATCGAACGTCTCCGGAAAAAGAAGTCCGCCGGAAGCGCAAACGCGTGAAAAACGGGACTCAGCGAAATCTAAAAGCATTGAGGAGGAAAACGACGTACTCCGTACCAAGCTTGGCGAAATGGAGCTGCTCTATCGTGAGCTTAAGAAAGAGGTAGATTTACTCAGGCAAGAAAATAATGCCCTAAAAAACACGTACCTACAAAAAGAAAATACAGTTAGCCCACATCGCTCACCTAGTCGCGAATACCAGACGGATGAAGAAGAGCTAACACGCGAAACGAATGGGGTCGAAAAGAAACGACCTAGCAAAAAACGCAAAGCTAGTTATTCACCGGAAGTCGAACCACAAAAAGATGAAAAGCGCAAGGAGATGCAAGAAAAGCAACAACAACCAAAATTACGTCCTCCGCCACCAATAAACGTCGTTGGAATTACGGACTATAATAAGTTGCATTGCCTCCTTAAAGGAACTGTGGCATCGAGGTTTAAGGTGACATCTCTGCGAAACAATACGTGGAAAATCAATGTCGATGATTCCGACGGTTACCGATCAGTATCTAAAAAATTGAATGCCGAAAAGATTCAGTGGTATACTTATGAAAATAAGTTAGAAAGACCACTGCGTGTTGTAGCAAGGGGACACAACCCCTCGTGCACTAAAGAAGATGTAATGCACGACCTTCAAGACAAAGGCTTTAAAATTCTTGATGCCGTCAATATTATCAAGAAGGAGAAGCAACAATCGGAGGCAGATCAGGAAAAATTGGTAAAGCGCGGACTTCCACTATTCATGCTTAGTTTTGATAAAGACGAAAATAAAGATATTATATTTGGTATCAAGACTATTCTAAACATCGTGGTCAAAATCGAACCTATGCGTAAGAGCTCCAGATCGATCCCGCAGTGTTAGCGCTGTCAAGGCTTCAATCATACGCAGACTTACTGCCAGAAAGAGCCGCGATGCGTTAAATGCGCAGGCAAACATCTCTCGGAAGTGTGTCACCTAAATAAGCAAACACCAGCCACCTGTACAAACTGCAAAGGAAAAACATCCTGCGAACTATCGAGGTTGCGAAGTGGCGAAAGAGCTTCAAAAAAGGCGCGATACGCTAAAAAAATCGATGCGTCCGAATATGAAAGCAATCAAGAACAGACCCAAAATAGCTACGAAAAAAGCAGCGAAAGATAGAAAGTCCGTCAATATTGACGGTTAATGATAAAAAATCCGAAAGTATTAGAGATAAGGTGACAGAAGCAAAATCTCCGAATATTGGCGTGCAGTCTTATGCTCAAGCGGCGAAGACAGTTAAGGGTACATATACGACCGACAGCTCACGGGAGATCAAAGCAAGAAACCGCCCAAACTTTAATGTAAAGTCTCCTACTCAAGTTGCGACATTGAAAAATGGTAATAGAGGTAGTTCAGAAGATCATTTATCCAATGTTTTTTTCCCTAATTCTTGCGAAACTTGAAGAGCAATGCAAAACAAATAAACTAATTTTAGAGAGACTAGTTGCACTAGAAAACAACATTCATAGCACGCGCACTTCAACCAGAATATGAAAGAAACGCTTAAAATTCTTACTTGGAGCGCCAACGGGCTCATACAAAGACTCGACGAGTTAGAAATATTTATACGAGAAAAAGATATTGATATATGCTTAGTCTATGAAACTCATCTGACAAAGCAATCGAATATTAGGATAAGGGGATATAGCGTGTATCACGCCTTTCACCCATCGGAAAGAGCCAGAGGCGGATCATCTTTGTTTATAAAAGAATCTATCGAACACTCAGCAGAAATAAAGATTGAATTAGAAGCAATGCAAGTAAGCACGGTACGCGTTAGAAATAGACATTTTGCTTTCAACATTTCGTCTATATATTGTCCACTGCGATGTAAACTTGAAGAAAGTGATTTCACAAACATATTCAAGTTCCTTAAACCAAATTTTATTATTGGTGGCGACTTCAACGCGAAACACCCCTTCTGGGGCTCAAGGTACGCCTCTCCGAAAGGTAGAATGCTTTATAATGCGGGTATGCAATTCAGTTGTGATTTTCACTCGACGGGTAAACCAACATATTGGCCGACTGATAGAAATAAGATACCAGACCTTATTGATTTCTTTGTTGTTAAAGGAATATCTGGCAACTGTATAAAAGTTGAGGAAAGCTTTGATCTCTCCTCTGATCATTATCCAATCATTATGACGATAAGCGATGCTCTGATTAAAAAAGTAGGACCGGCCAGATAAACCGGCGCGAAAACTAATTGGGATGGCTTTAAAAAAGATATTGAAGCAAATATTGAGCTGAACGTATCACTTAAAACGCCCTATGAACTTGAAGTTGAAGTAGATCGCTTCGTCGAAATCTTACAGAATGCCGCGTGGAAGAATACTCCCAAACCAAAGAGAACCCCGGCCAGTTACATTCAAACTTATCCGCAGGAAATAAAAGAGATGATTAAGGAGAAGAGAAAAGCGCGTAAAAGATGGCAACAAATTCGGGCTCCGCAACATAAAGCACATCTTAACCGTTTGTGCAACTCACTAAAAAGATCTATTAAAGACCTTAAGAATAATCAAATACAAACTTACCTAGAAAGCTTAACGGCAGAAATAGATTCTAACTTTTCGCTTTGGAAGGCTATAAAAGGTATTAAAAAAACCTCAAATTCAAGCCGCGCCAATTAGGAAAAATCAAGACGAATGGGCCAGGCATGATAACGAGAAAGCGCAAGTTTTTGCTGCCCACCTGGAAGAAACTTTCAAACCGGTTGATGGACAAGCTCTTATTGAAGATATAAATACGTCGTATATAATAGCGTAATAAGAAATGCAACACTTACCGAACTTAAGGAAGAAATAAAGAAACTTAAACCTAAGAAAGCTCCTGGATACGACCTAATTACGGGAGAGGTTCTTAAAGCACTACCAAGAAAAGCGCTTATTAAGCTTCTGTTCATTATACACGCCGCGATTAGACTAGAATATGTTCCCAGTCAATGGAAAGTCGCCGAAGTTATAATGTTCCTTAAGCCAGGAAAACCGCCGAATGAGAAAACGTCTTATAGACCGATTTCGCTTCTTTCAATCATATCCAAAGTGTTCGAGAGAATTTTGATTAGGCGAATACAGCCGGTTATAGAAGAGAAGCATCTCATTCCGGATCATCAATTCGGATTCAGAAGTAAGCATTCTACAGTTGAATAAGTGCATAGAATAACTCATGTAATCGAAAAATCTCTTGAAGAAAAAAGGATTTGTTCAAGCGTATTCCTTGACGTCTCTCAAGCCTTTGACAAGGTCTGGCATGAAGGCTTAAAGTTTAAATTACGACAAGTTCTGCCAGAGCACCTATATAATATTTTGAAGAACTACCTTACGAATAGGCTATTCCGCGTCAAATGTGGAAATGAATATTCGGATTTCAGGGAGATAATGGCTGGGGTGCCGCAAGGAAGCGTCCTTGGCCCAGTCTTGTATCTATTATATACCCGTGATATACCGCAAGTAGAAGGCACTGAGCTAGCTACATTTGCCGACGACACTGCTATCTTGACAGTAGGTAAAACGGTTGAAGATACTACAGAAAAACTGCAAGAAGCTTTGGATAGAGTAAATGAATGGACAAAGCTTTGGCGAACCGCACTCAACGAGACCAAATCTGTTCATATAAATTTTACTTATAAGAAAATAAATAATTTGCCAATCTTTTCAAACTCGGTTCAAATCCCGTTTGCAAACGAGGCTAAGTATCTTGGAATGACACTCGATACAAAGCTGAAATGGAAAACGCACGTTAAGAAAAAACGCAAAGAACTAGATAATAAATATAGAGAAATGTATTGGTTACTTGGAAAATATTCCAAGCTTAATATATATAACAAACTGCTTTTATATAAGCAGGTGCTAAAGCCTGTATGGACATATGGTATACAACTCTGGGGTTGTACCAAAATAAGTAACATCCAAATTTTACAAACTTTTGAGAACAAAGTGCTAAGGGGTATTGTTATTGCGCCATGGTATATCCGAAATAGCGATATCCACAGAGATCTTGGCATTAAAACAATCGAAGACGAAATCAAAAACTACGCGGGAAAGCACGCTAAAATAACAGTCCTCCAAGTTTTGGATGAAAGAAATTTACTTCGCCGTCTACAAGGAATCAAACCTTTAGACTTAGCGAGTTAAGTAACCGCGTCTAAACTGCTTGATAAGTCGAATACTTAGTTGTAGTAAAAATAAAAACAAGTCTGTTTTGAAGGGAGGTTTTTTAGTGGGTAAGAATCCCACACTACTATGAGCACGCGCTGTCGATCCTTATAGTGTCTTGCTGAAGATTTTCACCTACCCTCGAAAAAAAAAAAAAAATTTACTTTACTTAGGTGGCATTACAGTGCGGAGTGAACCTGGGCCTCAACCAACAAGCCTCTCCATTTAGCTCGGCTCGAAGATCTCGCATCGAAAAACACAGTCACTGTGGCCTGGATACCAGGACACGATGGCTTCGAGGGCAACGAACGGGCGGACTGCTTAGCGAGAAGAGGCGCTAGTCGCCCACTAGTCGGTCCTGAACCCTATTTTGGAGTCGCACGGAGTAGCGTTAACATAAACATAAAGAAATGGGAAGATGATCATCATGCAGAGTACAGGGCCAAACTCAAGGGCCTAAGACAGGCAAAGAAGTTCATTAATCTCAACCGCTGCAAGGCTAAAAAGCTACTCGAGCTTAGGAAAGCAGACCTAAGAACCTTAACAGGCTACTTGACTGGTCATTGCCCACTCAGGTACCATCTGCACAAGATAGGAGTAGGAGATACAGAATGCCGGCTATGTGGAGAGCAAAAAGAGACGGCAGAACATATTCTTTGTGAATCCATGGCCGCAAGAAAAAGACTTCTCCATATCGGAAGGGCTTTATTGCGTCCCTCTGACTTCTGGAATATTGAGCCTGGAACTTTTTTGAGGTTTATCAAGAGCCTTAACCAAGTTCTCAGCTAAACACCGGGCTGGCACAATAGATCTTACAGGTCGCAGTGCGTACAACGCCCTAGTAAAGTAAAGTAAAGTAGCTCGGTTTTTAGCTAATTGCCTCCAGTTGCGCACTCCAAGTTGGTCAAGGTCCCCTTGAACCTGTGCGCGCCACCTACGGTGAGGATTCTTTCTACTGTATCGTCCCTCCGGATTGCATTCGAAGATTCTGCGGGTCAGAGCGTTGGAATCTATTCACTCTACATGTCCTAGCCATCTCAGACGTCCAATATGCAGTTTTTAGACTGGAGTTTCGGTGTCGATGTACAGCTCGTATAGTTCGTGATTGAATTTTCTCCTCCAAACCCGTCAACGCAAACGGGACCGAATATCTTACGAAGAATTTTTCTCTCGAAGCGACCAAGGATATCTTCATCCGCTTTCAATAAAGTCCATGTTTCAGCGCCGTAAAGCAGGACTGGTCTTATACAGAGTCTACTTACTTGTTCGAGATAGGGCTTTACGGTTGAATTGCCTTATTAGCCCAAAAAAACAGCGATTGGCAAAAGTTATTCTTTGCTGATTTCTTCGCTCATGTCGTTCTCAGAGTTTATAGCAGAGCTAATGTAGACAAAGTCGCTTAGTACCTCGAAGTTATAGCTGCCCACTGTTGTTGACGTTCTGTCCAATTCATCGGTGTTGATTTTCCCTTCTTGTTGACAGCATAAACTTGGTTTTGCCCTCGTTTATCGCTAAACCCATTTTGGACGCTTCTGCTTCAATTCTTGCAAATTAATCGGTGACAGCCCAAATATGTCAATATCGTCGGGGTATGCCTGAAGTTGTACGGACTTTCGATAGGTTGTGCCTCTGGTGTTGGTTTGTGAGTTCCGCATAATCGGTTCAAGTACAATATTAAAGAAGTCACATTATAGCGCGTCACCTTGTCTAAAGCCTTTTTTGACATCAAATGTCTCGGCGAGGTCATTACCGACCATGATGGAACAGCGAACGTTCTCCATCGTCATCCTGCACAGACGGACAAGTTTTGCAGGGATGTCAAAACTAGGCATGGTTCTATATAGCTCTTCTCTATAGATGCTGTCATAGGCGGCCTTGATATCGATAAAGAGATGGTGAGTATCGATTTGGACTTCTTGGGTTTTCTCAAGGATCTGCCGAAGTATGAAGATTTGGATCTATGGTGGACTTTCGTGGTGTGAAACCGCACTGATAGAGGCCAATGAAGAAAAAAGTTTCAGGTGTTCACACAATATTGCAGGAAAGATCTTGTATGCGATATTGAGGAGACTGATGCCTCTATAATTGATGCAGTTGAGGGGGTCTCCTTTCTTTGTGTACATTTGCAGTTAAATAAATAAACGCAGAGCAACACTGGTTTATTCAATATTCGGATTAAAAAGTATTTATTCTTAGTTAACATCTGATTTTTAGTAAATTAGCTTTTAGCAGACGTGTGCCAGAATATCCAAATTACTGTATGTTTCAAGTGCTTCTGTCGTGATTTTCTTATTTAAGGAAATTTGATTAGTGCTCTCATATACTATTAGCTACTTATTCCATTGAAAAAAAGTCATTAATCAGAAAATTAACTTAATGGATAAGATTACTAAATCCGTGTTAGTAAACACACTTGGTTTATGTGTGTTAGCAATTATTATAATATAATGAAGGGGATGGTGCTCGTAGTGCATTGTGAAAGCGCTTGTTTCTTGAGATCATGCGATTATGCCCACATTTTTATAAATAATGGCAAGTCAAGGAGTCATTAAGTGAGCACATGTCCATAGTTTCTAAGCAAAAGTGCGCTTGCTATGTTCCATTGCATGATTTGAAACACATCAGAATTTTTCCATGCACGTAATTAATTTAGGTATGTCTGTATACCCATCGGGCAAAGTACACCAACACTTGTGTAATATTCTTGAAGATTACACGTTGCCTGAGCGTTGTGTTACTTCATCCTACTCGTAGGTATTCCTTTCCATGATGAGCGGGGGTTATAAAAGGTATATGAACGCAATTAACAGCACCTATTGGTGAAGCAAAACGCTACTTCTTCTACCATTCTACTTTCTCATTCCATAGCACTGTAATGGATGAAGGAAGATTAATTCACGTATGAGATTTTTCCCTTATAGCTGCCATTACTTCAGAAATAACTTTGGAAACAGTTAACTTGTGAATTCCAATATATTCTTCCAGACAACTTCGAAATCCTGTATCTCCGATGTAATAAAGGAAAGCTCTTGTTCTCTCATTACTCGTTAGAGCAACGCATCCCCTTCCATATCCTTCCATAGAAAATTACTACTTATCCACTCGAAATTTTGTTTATCGAATCTGTATAAAATCGTATAAAAAAATCATGCCCGTCTCTTCAAACTTTATAATGGGCTTTACTCTGAAACTCGTTTTGAATTGAAAGTTATTCGAACTCACCAAGACAAAAAAGTTATTGGAGAATTCACCGCCCTTAATTTTACATACGTACCTATGTACATATGTATAGGGCCATTTTCATTTCATTTTCAATGCATTTCATTAATTCAATTCAGTACGACTTACATGCTAACAAAAACGCTTAAAATTAGATTAATTAACTTAAACTGGTTGGGTGTCAAATCGCCCAAAACCAAATCGCCCAAAATGCAAAAAACTAAAAAAATATCAAATCACCCAAAAAAACAGGTTGGGCGATTTAACATTTTTATTTTTTGGGCGATTTGACATGATGTCAAAACACCCAAAAAAGTGATTTTGGGCGATTTTGTGTTTCGGCTATCTTAAGACGGATCTGTGACATATCGCCCAACACCAAATCGCCCAAATCTGGTAAATGTCACATCGCCTAACATTTTTGGGCGATTTAACACTATGACAGATCGACCAAGAAATGAAATGTCAAATCACCCAAAGCAGAAATAGGCATTTAATCGCAATTTGAAAATACCAACACATAGGAAGGTCAAAAAAGACGACCAAATTGAAAAAAAACATTTATTTTCCGCAATTTTGGGCGCAGGGACATTAGTCCCCGGGGCATAAGTCCCACCGCATTGGGACATAAAATGTTGGGTCTTATGTCCTACCTACAAACCTCTCAAGGAAAACAACGGCCAAATAAGATGGGGCATACATAAGTCCACAATGTATAAACAGTGCAATGTGTAAAGGGGGGCATGGTGCCCCCCTGCAACCCCCCTGCTTGGGGTCACTGTTGGATTTGAGGCGGGTGCGAGGTTGGGTGCGAAAAATGGATATAAAGAAACTTTGCATACACGCATCCTCGCACCCACCTCAAATCCAACAGTGACCCCAAACAGGGGGTTGCAGGGAAGCAGCATGCCCCCCTTTCACATTGCACTGTTTATGCATTGTGGACTTATGTATACGCCTCTTCGAAAAAAAAAAAATTGGACATGCATATGTATGTATGTCCCTGCGCTCATATTATATTCATTAACAATCGGAAATGAAGAATTGAAGAAATGAATGTATTGCCAAAAAAAAACGTAAGCTGCATTGAGCCTTACTTACGACGTCAATCGCGCTGATTGCTTTGTCAGGCTCACACTTACAGTTACGGGGAAACAAAATCGCTCGGTGGGGGGGAGGGGGGTCCGCGCGTGGTTGCGTGGCGCAACGCGAAACGGTAACCGCGCCGCATCGCGCCGTGTCCGGTCGTCCTTCGCGCGGACGCGACGTGAAAGCGCTGTGACCGCTAATGTAATTGTTACAATTCGTTTTGAATGCAGTCTTAAACGCAATTTGACGAAAATGTCAATCCGCCCAAAATCTGTTATATTTTTGGGTGATTTGACATTATGCTAAATAGCCCAAAATTAAAAATGTTAAATCGCCCAAAAAGATTTTTGGCAAGCCCTCTAAAACACACGCATCTTTTCCAACAAACTTGGCCCCACGTTGAACCACACGGGACAACCATATACGAGCATAGGCCGAATGAGGGCCATGTAGCAGATTACCTTCACCCTCGCATCGAGTTGGCTGCTATAAAACAGTCTCTTTGTAAAGGCGAAAGCAACTTTGGCTCTGGCTAGAGCAGCATCTATATGTTTGTTAAAATATAGATATTGATCTAGCCAGACCCCAAGGTACCTGACTGCACTTCGACTCGCAAGTAGCTGACCGTGTTATCCCATAATGGAGAACTTTCGCCAGTTCTTTCTGGTGTCCCAAGAGGCCCCAGACAACGGCGTTCTGAACAGAATGGTCTCCGACTTCTGATAGTTAATCTTTAGCTTCCAGTCGTCGCAGTATCCCTTAATCTTATCGAAGTCACGCTGCAAGAGTATTGCAATTACCTCGATTTTAGGCCCTGACCTGTACGCGACCAAATTGTCTGCATACGCTATGGCATGGTGAAGTGAACCTATGAGATCGCTCGTGTAAATGTTGAATAGGATCGGCGAATTAACCGCGCCTTGTTGCAGACCATTTTTTACTTCAAAAGTTCCAGCAGACGTCACATTGCCATTCTTCACAATGAACTTCTTACTGGTGAGCATGTCGTAGAGTATGTACAGCAGTGGTTTACTAATGCCCAATTTGCTTAACTTGTAGAAGAGTCCCTCTAACCATACGGTATCAAAGGCCTTCTCCAAGTCAACCAGACGGGCTCCAGTGCATTGCTTCTTGCTTTCATTCCACTGGATATCCGATACCAGTTTAGACGCGGCATGTATGGTATCATGCCCTGCCTTGAAACCGAATTGATTATCTGGAATTATGTGCATATCCTCAACCCACTTCACCAGTGGACTATGGATCACTTTTTCGAATACCTTGCTGATGTTCGGGAGGAGACTTATCGACCCGGATTGGAGCTATGTTTATTCTTTTTTTTTTAATGGGCTGCACCACCGCTGCTTTCCAATGCGCTGGATAATGGGCATTATTCATTGCATTATTAAACAGGATGGTGTAAATGTTCACCGCTTCTGGAGGAAGATGTCTAAGTACAATGTTGGGTATACCATCGCTTCCCATGGATTTCTTTTTTCTCAGTGATTCGAAGATCGATTGGAGCTCTGCCTTCGAAATGAACGGGGGATGTACCCTTTCATCGGCGACGGCATTGTTTGCACTATTTCTTTCATTGAACACGGTGAAACCAGTGTTCTCAGACCGTCAGTGCTCCATGTCATTTCGAAGGTAAAAGTTGTGCGCAAGGACCCGATTTTCCAGCTCGTGGTTCGGGCAAATACTATCATTCACCTTATACACGTCCTGGAAAGTCGCTCCTATAGCCTCTACCTTCTCCTGCGGATCTTCGATCACAAAGAAATTGTCATCCTCAGCCGCGTTATCTGGATCTATACCTGCTGTCAGTAGTATTTGTACATTGTTCGTAGTTCGGGGGATTTTAAGACGCGGAAGATCGTTTTGATTATCCTCCGAAATATCTTATTTATTTGCGGGAACATACTCGGGTTGTTGGATTTTACAGCCCGAATTTTCCTGCTTCAGTGGGAATTTACAGAGTCTGTAATTTTCTTTAATTAATTTCGAGAGGTTTCTAATCAATGACTTCAGCGTCCTAACCTCTTCCGAATTCTGTCTGTCAGTAAACTGTCTGTACAAAGTTTTTAATCTCGTCAGCAGTCTATTTTTATGTTCGTGCAGTGCGTCAATCGTTGCATTGCGGTATATGTCCACGTTGTCAGTGTGTTGATAACGAAGTATCGTATTGTCAATCGTTCGTTTTATTGTCTCGTCCATTTGTTTTAGATATCTATCAATCTCCTCGTTTGACAGATTCCCATTGGACGGTAGGTCGAACAAGTTCGGGTAGAACTCTCTTGTCAACTGTATGGAGAAGCGAGTCCAACGCATTCTACTGTAATTGTAGGCGCGCAATTGTACAAACTCCTCCAATTCCGCAATTTCGTTGGGAATAGTTATTTCGGCACTGAGTCCACAATGGTCACTGTCATACACAAAAGTATGTAAGCAGTTTAAAGTTTGTCGGTACATGTCGGTCAGTTGTAACCGTACATCGAACAGCATTAGATCCAGATAAGATCCGCTTCTGGGATACGACGGACTATCCGTCGCTTTTAAATCGAGTCGATACTCAACACTGCGCAGACCCCACCAATTAAATAGTAGGTTCCCTCTAGAATTTGGCGAGTTATTTCCCCAATCTCTAAGTTTTGCGTTTAAATCACCATATGTATAGGGCCATCCAACAAGAGGTGTCATTTCAAATTTCGCGCCACTGTTAAACTGTCAACATTCAACTATCATTGCGATGACTTTTGATAAGTAAAAAATAGGAGGTTATAAAATATGGATTGATACATACTCGAACAACGTGTTGAAATAGTGAAAAGTCACTACAAAACTGTGAAAATATCACGGAAACGTTTCGTAAAGTTCGTACTGCTTTTGGTCATTATCAAGCACCTTCTCGCACAGCTATAGTGAATTTAATCGATAAATTTGAACGTCTCAAACAGGTTAGTGATGTGAAGACTCCAACTCGTGTTCATCCGGCAAGGTTAGCTGAAAATATTGCCGCCGCACCCTGTGCGAATACGCCAATCTAGCTAGTTAAGTGAAATGATTTAAAATGATGGAGTTTACTCTTAATATAATGAGTAACTGTAATCCATATTTTGTTTTCTGATTTCTTTCGCTGAGCAGTGAGGTTTTCGTCCCGGTAGAAGCACAACCGACCAGTTGTTCACTCTCAGAATGGTTCTTGAGAAGGCCTGGGAATATGCCAAACCTGTCTACACTTGTTTTATGGATTTGGAAAAAGCATATGATAGCGTTCCTCGAGGCAAACTCTGGAGTGTTCTGCAGGTGTATGGGATTGCTGGTTCCCTGTTAAGGGCGATTCAGTCTTTATATACAAACTGTAGAAGCTGTGTTCGGATAAACGGTGTTAAATCAATACCTTTCACTGTGGGCGTTGGACTTCGCCAGGGGTGCGTTTTGTCACCTCTCCTCTTCATTTTATATATGGATTGGATGTTGCAGCGCAGCCGTGGCGGGGAATGTTTCAAAGTGGGAGACCTAAGGATTAGTCATCTGCTCTTTGCGGATGATTTGGTCATCCTTGGGTCCTCTCAAACCGAACGTCAGCGCGCACTCGAAAGGTTTGTAGCCGTTTGTGATGATGCTGGAATGAAGATCAACGTGAACAAATCGGAAGTAATGGTCGTTTCCAAAAAACCCATTCAGTGCACTCTGCATGTTGGTGGAGTCCCACTGAAGCGCGTGGAGAAGTTTAAGTACCTCGGGGTTTTATTCACGAGTGATGGGAGGAGCAATGCCGAGTTATCCTGTAGAATTGGTCAGGCTGGATCAATTTTGAGAGAGCTTGGCCAATCTGTTATAAGGAAGGCCGAACTGAGTGTTCAAGCTAAGCTTTCGGTTTTTAACTCGGTGTATGTTCCAACTCTCACCTATGGTCATGAAATTTGGGTAGTGACCGGAAGAATAAGATCGCGGATACCTGCTGCCGAAATGAGGTTCCTTCGCGGTGTTGTTGGAATAACTCGTAGTGATCTAGTGCTCAACACTAGAGTACGCGAGGCGCTCAACGTTGAGCAGCTACTTCTCCGAACGGAACGACCGGCTTCCAAGACGCGCCATGGTTGCCGTGCCATCAGGTAGGCGACTTCGCGTAAGGCCTAGAAATAGATGGTTGAATCAACGCATGGTTCCGAAACAACCAAAAGCCTCGGATAAGGATGACCCAACTAATGACGACCCCAGCAAACGAAATAAGGACAACGACCTTCGGATCTGTACGTGGAATGTTCTGTCCCTTTACAGACCACGTGCAGCCGAACAACTAGCAGAGGCCCTAGACTGCTATAAAGCAGATATTACCGCCATCCAGGAAGTGCGATGGGATGGGCCAGGCAAAAAGAAGATGAAAAACTGTGACATCTACTACGGTGATTGCTACAGAGGCAACAGGCAACGCTTATTCGGATGCGGATTTGTCATACGCGGCAGACTTAGGCAAGAAGTCTTAAGCTTCCGACACGTGAGCGAGCGTATTATGACTATCCGGATCAAGGCTAAATTCGCTAACATAAGCCTAATATGTGTTCATGCCCCCACAGAAGAAAAGGACCCTGCCTCCAAAGAGTGTTTCTACGAGCTCCTCGACAAAACATACGAGCAATGTCCTAAATACGACGTTAAGATCGTATTGGGTGATTTTAACGCCAAAATAGGAAAGGAGGACGTCTTCGGTAGAGCAGTCGGTAAGCATAGCCTACACGACACCACGTCTGATAACGGACTAAGGCTAATTGATTTCGCTGTGGAGCGAAATGTCACCATAGCAAGCACATCTCATATTCATAAGCAGACATGGCGGTCCAATGATCATGTCACGATCAACCAAATTGATCATATTGCGATCGACGCAAGGCATGCCTGCAGTATTCTGGATGTCCGGACCTTCCGAGCGGCCAACATAGACTCGGATCATTACCTTGTTGTAGCCAAGGTACGAATGCGGATATCCCAATCTGAGCAACAAAGAAGAATTACTGTGAGAAAATTTAACGTCGAAAAGCTACAATCGCAAGAGACCGCCAGACTCTTCGCTGAACGCGTATCCCGAAATCTCTCAATCACCCCTATACCGCCAGCATCAAGTGCCGAAGACCAGTGGCAACGCTGCCAACATGCCATCAGAAACGCCGCGACTGATGTGCTGGGTCTCGCTCGCCCACCACCGCGAAACCCCTGGTTTGACGAAGAATGTCGGCGAGTGCATGCAGCAAAACAAGAGGCATACAAAGCGGCGCTGCAAAGGAAGACGAGAGCTGCTCGTGAGCTCTACGAGCAAAAGAGACGGGAAGAACATCGGCTTCTCCAAAAGAAGAAGAAAGAGCATGAGAAGCGCGCGTTTGAGAATATCGAGAGTCTATACTCCAGGAACAATGTACGGAAGTTTTACCAAAAGGTAAAAAGAACGTGTCAGAGAAGTAATACCCGTACAGAAACCTGTAGAGATGAGAATGGAAGCCTCGTAGTAGAATCACAGTCGGTGCTGAGAATATGGAAAAACTACTTCTGCAGACTGTATAACGGCGACGAAGACCAACATCCCGCTGTCAGGCAGAATGAACCATTCAACATAGACGATGATAGTCAAAATTTCCGTCCACCTGACCAAAACGAAGTGAGGATAGCAATATCCAAGCTAAAATCGAACAAGGCTGCTGGACCTGACGGCCTACCGGCCGAACTTTTCAAGGCAGCTGGGGATGAATTGGTAGAGTGCATACACCAACTCATTTCTAATATTTGGTCAGAGGAGTGTATGCCTGATGAATGGAATCTCAGCATCGTTTGCCCGATCCACAAGAAAGGAGACCCCCTCAACTGCGCCAATTATAGAGGCATCAGTCTCCTCAACATCGCATACAAGATCTTTTCTGCGATATTGTGTGAACGCCTGAAACCTTTTATCAACAGCCTGATTGGACCCTATCAGTGCGGTTTCAGGCCAGGAAAGTCCACCATCGATCAAATCTTCACACTTCGGCAGATCCTGGAGAAAACCCAAGAATTCCAAATAGATACTCACCACCTCTTTATCGATTTCAAGGCCGCCTATGACAGCATCTATAGAGAAGAGCTTTATAGAGCCATGTCTAGTTTTGACATCCCTGCCAAACTTGTCCGCCTGTGCAGGCTGACGATGGAGAACGCTCGCTGCTCCATCAAGGTCGGTAATGACCTCACCGAGACCTTTGATGTCAAAAAAGGCTTTAGACAAGGTGACGCGCTGTCATGTGACTTCTTCAATATTGTACTTGAGCGGATTGTGCGGAACTCACAAGCCAACACCGGAGGCACAATCTATTACAAGTCTGTACAACTGCTTGCATACGCCGACGATATAGACATTATCGGAAGATCTCAGCGGGCTGTCACCGGTGCTTTTGCAAGCATTGAGGCGGAAGCGGCCAAAATGGGTTTGGCGATAAACGAGGGCAAAACCAAGTATATGCTGTCAACTAGAAGGGAAAACCAACATCGACGAATTGGACAAAACGTCACCGTGGGCAGCTATAACTTCGAGGTAGTAAGGGACTTTGTCTACCTTGGCTCTGCTATAAATTCAGCAAACAAAATCAGCACGGAAATCAATCGAAGAATAACTCTTGCCAATCGCTGTTTTTTTGGGCTTATAAGGCAATTCAACAGTAAAGCCCTCTCTCGAACAACTAAGGAGACTCTATATAAGACCTTGATCATCCCAGTCCTGCTTTACGGCGCTGAAACATGGACTTTATTAAAAGAGGATGAGGAAATCCTTGGTCGCTTCGAGAGAAAAATTCTTCGTAAGATTTTCGGTCCCGTTTGCGTTGACGGGTTTTGGAGGAGAAGATTCAATCACGAACTATACGAGCTGTACAGCGACATCGACCTAGTCAAAAAACTGCGTATTGGACGTCTGAGATGGCTAGGACATGTAGAGCGAATGGACACCAACGCTCCGGCCCGCAGAGTCTTCGAATCTAACCCCGAGGGACGACGCAGTAGAGGGAATTATCGCCGTAGGTGGCGCGCACAAGTTCAAGGGGACCTCGACCAACTTGGAGTGCGCAACTGGAGGCAATTAGCTAAAGACCGAGCTAAATGGAGAGGCTTGTTGGTTGAGGCCCAGGTTCACCCCGAACTGTAGCGCCACCTAAGTAAGTAAGTAAGATCAATTCCTCCTGATGAATTGGAGTCAATGGCGGAGGATCGAGAAGGATGGAGAGTCTACCTGAGCATCCTACACCCGCGACCCTCATGAAGGATTAGCGGGCCATTGAAAATGAATGAAAATGATGAATTTCTTTCGCTGATTAGAAAAAATTTGCCTAGAAAGTCGGCAGTTGGAAAACATATTTTTGGGAGTTTATTACCCGATTAAAACAGTTGTGGTGATTCAATCGTAATAATTTTTTTTTATTATTATAAAGTGTTTTCTGTAGGTAATTTACGAATATTTTGTTTCAGTCAGTCGAATTCTTATTATTTTATAATAATTTTTTTAGGCAGAAGGTGGAAAAGTGCGACCAATTTTTTTTTTCAATTGGTCTTAAAGGTAATTATTCCGCTTAATTCCGGTCAAACCAAATGAAGATTACTCTGTAGAGCATTGGCTTTTAGGAAAACTGAAAATATCTTGCAGATTTTTGCGTGACTCATGCAATTTTTTCTATTTTTTCAGAATGACCTCCTCCTCCTCATTTTTTCGCAAAATTAGAAAACGAGGCTCAGCAAAACTTGTCAAGGATATTTCTGAAGCTTCATCGAGTAAAGGTACGGAAGTGAAAATGCTTTGCAAAAAATCTGAGCCTGTGTCTTCACTGATTCTATCTTCTGATGAAGCATTGGCTTTAATGATTGATGCTAGTTTGTCCAAATATCAGTATGATATTTTACTCCAAAAGGTCAACTCAAAATTAAAAAATCTTTTCCCTTCCTATGAAAAAGTGTAAAAAATTTAAGTCACCGAGGTATATGTTAGAAGTCGACTTCAGTTTATGGTTGTCATACCATTATAGTGCCACACTGCACGTAGCAACAAACTATTACACATCACATATAGTAATTCCATTCTGATTTTCATTCATCTACCTAATCAAAAAAAAAAAAAGAACACACCACATCATTCCCGCATTTATAAAATGAAACAAAACACTCAACACTTAGAGCACTGCAACGTAAAGATGGACTAAGTCGTGAATTTGCATTCGCAGTTATAACTGTGAATACGCTTTCATATTCACTGTGAATGCAAACTGCTAATGTGCATTTATAATGGAGTCATATATGTATCTTCCATAAGCGAAATTTTATTTTATAGTGCAAGTGCCCCAAATCATTTTACAGCTCCTAAGTGCCTACATATGTACATATTTATGCGCACATGTGTATGTATTATACATTGTACATATACATATTCTTTCATAAAAAAAACTTACTTGCACATATGGCTCCGACGAACTTGCTGCAACAGTAGGATGCTTAATTTCAATGCGCTTTTTTAAATTCGTTGTACTGGTACTGGAGCTTTCACTGGGAAATCGCATTCGCAACACAATAGCACCAATAGCAACTTAGTAAGTATAACCCCTGTACTGCTATATACCAACCAACCAAATTTTACAACCAGCTGCGACTCAGTTTTGATCAACCAAACGGATAAGATGTTCTAACTTTCATTTAGGCTCTTTAGTCAAATCACATATTGGGTCGGGAAAGCCTTAAAAATAATCCTACCATAGACCCTTCCAAGTACCCACCATCGATCATTACACCACACAAAGGCTTTGCTTTGCTCAGGAAGAGATTTTATTTGGCATGGATAAACTTAAAACTGGTGAAAATATTTTGACCAAATGGGGAGGCCATGGGACTCAGGCAAAGCAATACAAACAGAAATTTTCATCGGAAGGTCAAACGGATGATAGCTTATTTAGTGTTTCAATGGTTTCCATTAAAATGCATTTAAGTTCTGTTCAAGGAAGTAATTATGTAATTATATATCCAGCATCTGATGTATAGCGGGCCGTGAGTGTTCTTCCGAATAGCGGACCACAGCTGATTGTTGTTTGGGCATAACACCGGCGATAGTGTGTTATGGAAAGTTATACTTAGGAACTACACTTCACGGCTTTGCTTAGTAGCGTCAGAGTTGTGTCTTTTTGTGTTGTAATGATGAGGGAATTTAGGGTTGACTATACTAACATTCGTGGGCTTAGAACAAATTTCTTTGACTTATACGCCCACACCCAAGCTGCCTAGATATAACTTAGTGCCATTATTCTTTACCCATCGCGGCGTCGCCATTTATATCCGATAAATACAGCATTGATGTTTTGGCGCCTCTAGGCCGGTCTGACCATAACATCGTATCAGCTAAATTCTCGTACTCTGACCACTCAGTTAAAGAAAAAACTCCGAAAAGAAAAGTATGGCGTTACGAGAAAGCCAACTGGGACGGCCTTAACAGTTTCTTTAGGAGTTTTAACTGGTCGCTATGCTTCCTCGATAGCGACGTGGATGCCGCCGGTGATATGATTACTGACATCATCCTCTTAGGTATGGATGTCTTTATTCCTAACAGAATAAAAAGCATCAAACCTAAGGCAAACTCGTGGTTTGAGCTGCAAAGAGGTTATTAGGTTGAAAGAGGTAAGTTTTCGGTCTTATAAAGCAAATAAATCTGAGGAAAACCTAAATACGTTTAAACAATCCAGAAATGACTGCAATGCCCACATTCGAGGTGTAAAAGTCATACATGACCAAAACTTGAGGCAACAAATTCTACAATGTCCGAAATGTAGTAAACATTTTTTGTCATTCGTCAAAAATATTAAAAATTCTGTCTCGTCTGCCACCCCGACGCACATTTACAATGACATTCCAGCTGTCAGCTCTTTAGACAAAGCCAATCTGCTTTGTGCTCACTTTGCAGCGAACTCCACCATGCCAGATAGTGCCTTGTCCCCGCCTGTACTTGAGAGCGTCAAATTTTCCATGGGACAAGTCCACTTTCGCACTCGTACAGTTGCAGGAGTACTTAAAAGTCTTAACATACACAAATCCGCTGGTCCAGATGGCACCTCCCCCATAGTTCTGAAGAGGTGTTCTTCCACGCTGGCAAAACCTCTGCGTAAGCTTTTCTGTCTATCCTACTCTTCGGGCCTCTTTCCGAGTAGATGATTATGTCCTGTATCCCCTTGTGGGTCCTAGGGCCTCTACTACGCCTACGCGCCATCGTGTACGGTTTCTGGCAATGTGTCTGAGTTCTCCCCAACTTTTCCCTAACTGCCATGCCTCCTTCTCGACTGTTCTGCGCCATGTTCTTCTCGGACCGCCAGGTCTTCTGCCATCCTGAGTTAGAGGGTTCCATTGCATAGCATGGTTCGCTATGGAGCTGTCACCCTTTCGGAACGTGTGACTTATCCACTGCCACTTCCGCCGTTGGATAGTTGTGCCTATTGATTCCTGACCCGTCCTGTCGTAAAGGTGTTCGTTAGAGATACGATTGGGCCAGAAAATCCTTAAGATATTGCGCAGGCACCTATTAACGAACGTTTGCAGCTTTCTGGTGATAGTGGTGGTCACTCTCCACGTGCTGCAACCATATAGCAGCTCGGATTCAACGTTGGAGCGGAACAGACTTATTTTGGTGCTCAAACTGATTGCATTGCTTCGCCATATTTTGGACAACATACCGAACGCGGACTTTGCTTTGGCGATCCTGTTGGCTATATCCAGTTCGGTTCCACCATCGGTCGAGACAATACTCCCAAGATACTGGAAATCCTCTACTCTCTCTACCGGTTGTCCAGCAATGCATATTTGAGCCGATGAGTTTGTTCCAAGGCTGAGAATTTTAGTTTTTGCCGTATTAATTTTCAGCCCGACGACGCCTGCCTCCCTCTCCACATCTGCTGTCGTTTGGTGGAGGTCCATAATTCTGTGGGAGAGTAAGCATACATCGTCAGCGTAGTCAAGATGTTTCAGTTGAGATGTAAGAGTCCATCGAATTCCTCCGTTTCCCGTCGACAAAGCTGCATGAAGCACATCGCTAATCACCAATAGGAATAATATTGGTGAAAGGATACAGCCTTGTCCTACCCCACTTTGGATCTCAAATTCCTCAGACAACCTCCCCCTGTGCAGAACGTGACATTTGGAGCATTCATATGTAGCTTTGATAATAGCAATTAGCTTATCGGGAATGCCTCTCCTGCGTAAGGCACGCCAAATAAACTCCCTGTTGACACTATCGAACGCCTTCTCAAAATCGATGAACAGCAGGTGCAGTGGCGATCGATATTCAATACACTGTTCGATGATAATCCGCAGGGTGTTGATGTGGTCGGCACAGGAGGATCCAGAGCGGAAACCTGCTTGTTCGGCATCGAGTGTGTCTTCGAGATGTTGTTTGATTCGTTCCAGGATGATTTTAGCTATTATCTTAGCTACAGCAGGCAGCACGCAGAAACCCCTCCAGTTTCCGCACTCCATTAAATTTCCTTTCTTAGGAAGCTTGACGATCATTCCCTTTTTCCACTCGTTAGGAAAGCTCTCAGCTTCCCAAGCTCTATCTATAAGTGGAAGCAGAAGCTCAGCCGATGTTGTTGGCGCTGCTCGTAAGAGCTCTGCTGGAATACCGTCAAGTCCTACCGCCTTGTTGGTTTTGAGTGCCTTGATCGCGGTAATGATCTCATCTTTACTGGGAGTCGTGGTGCGTATTCGGGAACTTCTCATCTCGGGCATCTCAGTCTGATTTGGGAGCATATCGCTAGCGAATACACGGTTCAAAACCGTAGCAAAATGCTCTTTCCATCTCTTGAGCTGGTCCTCATCCGAAATGAGCAAGGAGCCGTCTAGGCTTTTCACTGGGTGTTGGCTGGAGCTGCAACCACCTGTCAGCTCTTTCGTGATTCTGTAGACGGTCCTGCTGTCGCACCTCCGTGCAGCTTGTTCTGCTTCTGTAGCCAGCGCGTTGATGTAGTTGCGCTTGTCACGTCGTACGCTACGCTGAACTTCTCTCATGTTCATGCGATATAAGGACTCTAGCTCGCTTCTCCCTACTGCTGGGGTAGCTGCAACGCGACCTTTCAGCTGTTTTCGTTCGTCAATCCGTCTCCAGGTATCCTCGGAAAGCCACGCCCTATGTCTTCCCTGCGATCGACCGACAATTCTTTCAGCACCAGATGTAAAAACATTTTTCACAGCACACCAATGGTCTTGGATGGTTGCGGGCATTGAGCTGCTGATTGCTTCCACACCTTGCGAAAAGTGCTCCCTTAATTGTTGGCGCACTGAGGGATCACTAAGTCTATCAATGTTGAACCTGGGCATTCTTGTGTTGTCGTGGGATCTTCGAACTGCAGCAGTGCGTAGTTGGAGAGTAGCTATCATAAGATGGTGATCACGTACTATCCCCACATCTGCCCCTCGCCTGTTTCGGACGTCTAGGAGACTACTTCTAAAGCGGCGGCTAGAGTAGATCGAAAACAGCATTTGTCCAGCCCGTCCCTAAAAAAGGCGAATCTTCCTCCCCGTCCAATTACCGACCCATTGCACTTACGTCCCTTCTTTCCTAGGTCATGGAAACGCTGATAAATCGTCCGCTTATGAAATATCTTGATTCACGAAAACTCCTCAATGACCGACAGTATGGTTTTCGTAGCAACAGGTCCACTGGTGATTTGATATCTCACCGAGAAGTGAAACCAATCTATACATCACTTCGGCGAAACAAAGATGGTTGGCTCGATATTTCTAAGGCATTTGACAGAGTTTGGCATTAGGCTCTTTTGTCGAAAATGCATGCATATGGCATCGATGAGTCTCTTCTTCAATGGATCAGAAATTACCTTTCGGGCCGTCCAATACAAGTTGTCTTGGACGGCTTCAAGTCTGCAATTCACCATATAAATGCTGGTGTTCCCCAGGGTTCCGTTTTGTCTCCGACTCTCTTCCTCATTTTTATAAATGACCTCTTGTATGCTACTTCTAATCCAATCCATTCCTTCGCTGATGACAGTACCCTCAGTTTTTCATATTCGTTCCCTTACTTACGTCCCTGCTCTTCGGCCGTAGAATAGGAACGACAACGTAAGTTAAACACATTCAATTCCGACCTGGACAGCATAAGCAAATGGGGTTTAATCTATAGAGTGGAATTTAATGCATCCAAAACTCAATGCTGTCTTCTGTCTCTCAAGCGAAACCAAGACCCTCAACCATTATCCATGAATGGTACTTGTATCGCTGAATCCGAAAGACTTGCCATTCTCGGTATGTGCATCAATAACCGCCTTCGATGGAACGATCACATATTCGAAGTCACCAAAAATGCTGCAAAATGTCTAGGATTCCTTGAGCGGTGCAAAAAATATTTTACCCCATCTGATCTGGCCTCCATCTATAAGGCATTCATTCTCCCAAAGCTGGAATATAACGCCCACATCTGCACCCAAGACCATTCTGCACATTCTAGATAGGGTACGGAATCTATCACTTATAGGTGATAGAAACATTGTGAACTCCATAGTCTCATTTGAACATGGTAGAAATGTCTCATGTCTTTCCCTATTTTATCGATTTCTTTATAAAAAATGCTCCAGCGAAATAGCCAGTTGTATTCCTCCCCTTCAAAACTTCACTCGCAATACGCGTCATGCTTCGAATGCACATCAGTTCACCCTCAAGCCCAACTTCGGACGTACTGTCAAATATAGGGATTCTTTTATAAGCCGAACAACACGTTTGTGGAACGAACTACCAGCCTCAGTATTTCGTAATCATTACAACCTCCAAACATTTAAAGTCAACGCAAACCGACATCTCCTCTGTTCCTCTCCCCCTTTTCCAGTCCGCCCGTGCCCTGAGAACCGGTATAAGGGTATTATTAAGAATGAACACTTTCTTTAAAAATGTCGCTGAAAAATGTAAGCCAGATGTATGTGTTCAATTAAATGAGAGTAATGGGAGATTTTTACTTGATAATACGAGTTCACTTTCTTTTTATTTTGGGCCCATTAGTAATTCAGAACTTCTCGATATTATTAACAGCTTGAAAGCTAAGAACTCATGTGGAATAGACGGCATTAGTAACGTTATCATCAAGAAGATAGGAAAGTTAATAGTAAATCCCTTGAGGCACATTGTTAACCAAAGCCTTAAAACCTCGTTAATTATTCCGATTTTTAAAAAAGGTGATCCAAGTGACCCAAATAACTATAGGCCGATATGCTTGCTATCGGTCTTCTCAAAGATTTTTGAAAAGGTAATAGTTAGCAAAATGCTTAGCTTTTTTGAAAAGACTCGATTTTTTAATAACTTGCAATTTGGTTTTATGAAAGGTAAGTGCACTGAAGATGCAATTGTGGCCTTTTTAAAGAGAATTTATAGTGCTCTAGATAATAATCAAAAAACAGTTGCACTATTTCTTGATTTAACAAAAGCCTTTGATTTAGTTAATCAGGACTTATTAATTCAGAAACTCAATAACGCTGGTTTTAGAGGCAATATATCCGAATGGTTTAAGTCCTACTTGCTTAATCGAAAACAGTGCGTTAGGGTAAATGAATTTGTAAGCAAGGAAGAAGTCTGTCCAAATACTGGTGTCCCACAGGGGTCAGTTCTAGGACCAATCCTTTTCCTTGCTTACATTAATTCCATATTCAACCTACCTGTCAATCAGCGAAAATACTACCACTTCGTTACCTCTTTATCTACAAAGCGCTTAAAGTATTTTTTGTTAGAAGTGGTAATATTCACTTTAGACGAAATGGAGTATATTCCTTGAGAAATGGGTCTACAGTTGATGTTCCTAGGGTTAATAAAGAGCACAATCGACGTTTTCTGACTTCTATAGCACCTTACATTTTTAACAAACTGCCGTCAGATATATCCACTTTAGTGACACATGGAAACCAATTCTTAAACAAACTTAAAGTTTGGTTGCTTTCAAGATCTGAGGTTGAGACTCTACTTCAAGTTATATCTTAACGTACTATTTATTTATGTTTAATTCACATTTTACGATTGTTCTTCTCTTGGTATATTCATCTTTGTTTTCAAAAAAAAAAAATATTTGCATGATAAAAATTATATTTGCGTCTCGCTGTACATCGCGTTCTCTTTTCTCGTCTTCCCTTTTCGGCTTTAATCCTATCGTTCTTAATATTATTATTAGTCATACACTTGGTACTGGTTGTATTATACCACAAAGTGTATTATTTCCATATTTCGTGATTATTATACCCAGAATTCGTCTATATTATTATATATGTATCTATTATCATAATGTATTACATTTAAATTCTTTTATTATATCTTTAATGAATTGTTATATTGAAATGGAAATAAAAAAATCTTGAATCTTGAATCTTGAATAATCCCTTTGGCACGCGCAAATTATAAAAAAAAAAAAAAAAAATGTTCATAATCTTTGATGTATTACTCATAAATAGCACCCAAAAACAAAATTACAAAAAAAAAGAGTTTAATCTCTTAGAAATGCCTTTTTTGGTAGCGTTAAAACACTTGTTTATCTGTTTCTTTTCTAAAATATCGATACTATAATTAAAAATTTAGTACATTTTATAACCGTTTAACTATTTACACTCATAAGGCAACAACTCATCCATTTAAAAGTCGTGTTTTGTTTCTATACTTTTGCCCAGCTAGATTGTTGAATTCGCACACTGTGCGCCGTAGCTACGAGTGTGACTGAAAATCTAGGTATGTCCATTTCGAAACGATCACAGGAATTGGGCTCATCTGCGACCACTTTGCATAGTATTTTGCATAAAGGTCTTGACCTACATGCTTACAAGGTCCAGTTGACAAGATAACTGAAGGCAGCAGACCACGCACAACGCCCTACTTTCGCTAATTGGGGGCTGGAAATGAATGAACAAGATCATGATTTTTTTGCCATATTTTTTCGAAAATGATGCTGGTGCGACCGTTTGAGTGAATGGATTGCGTTACCGAACGATGTTGACTTTAGTTTTTTGCCTGAAATTGATGCTCTGGACGTAAACGACGTTTATTTTCAGCAGGACGGCCGGCGCCACATGCTTCACAACTGGTGAAACAATGGCTATATTCGTGGATGTGTGATTTCTCGAAATAAAGACTTCAATTGGCCGCCGAGATCGTGCGATTTAACACCATTGGACTTTTTCTTTTGGGGTTAGGTTAAAGATAAAGTCTACGCGAATGCTCCACCAACGAGTCATGCACTAAAAGAAAATATCAGAGCTGTTATTCGCGAAACACAGCCGCTATTATGCGAAAATGTGGTGAAAAATTTCATCAAAAGAATTACTATTTGTAGGCGGACATTTAGCAGATATTGTATTCCATTACTAACCTCAGAGTTTGTACTTAAGAAATAAAAATATCATCACTTTTCATAGACATTTTGCGTTGATTCAAAACGACACCTCTTTTATGTGTCGCCTAATTATTAAAGACTGTGGATGGTAAGGGAGCATATGGTTAACAATCATGATGCTTCGTGATTGAGTACGTCCACCAGCATTTTATTCATACCAATCGGGCGTCCTTATATCTTAAGAGATAAAAGGAGGAGTGAGTGGGAATAAAACAAAAGGCGAACCAACCAACGAGCCTTGGGTCCATGTGACCCTGTAGCTGAAACACCTTATTTCTCTTTACAGGATGTAGGACACTATGAAAAGCGCACCCATGAAGAAGCAGCTAATGATCCATCAAACGTCGTGGTTTCACTTACTTATTACGAAGGGGGAAATATTGAGTGACGAAAACGAACCAAGCCTCGGATAAAATGAATGACTTAACTGTTGACTAGCCCAGAAAACGTATAAAAAGACAAGGACTTTTGAGTCTGTACTGAACACACAACAGACGTGCAGCAACAAACTAGGAAAGACCGTCGAGCGATATGTAGCGGAGTCGTAGTCAGTACTGAAGATATGGAAATATTATACTTCTGCGACTGTTAATTGGCATAAAAAAAATAAAAATAAGTAGTTGGCGCAACAGCTTTTTAAGTGCCAGGGCCTAGCTTCTCGTAACCACTCATGTTGTGTGCGTTATAATTTGCACATGAATGGAAGGGACCTACAGTTCAGTGGTGTATCCGAAGGGCAATTTCTTTTCAGCAGCCTACTTGTGACAACAAAAATTTCAATTGTTTGTCAGATGTTCGCGAGAGTTGGGACCGTGAAACAACTTTTTGATGTTTTCTGGGATTCCAACTTGGAACCTCACGCGCAGTGATCCAACACACTAACCACTTACGCCACTGCGCCCCAACGTCATGAAAGCCAAAATTCTGCTCGTAAGCAGTTCGATAGTTTCTGTCTGAAGGACAACCAATCAGTACAACCTCGGACCAAAAGAAAGTTGAGGCAGCTATAATTAAGCTTAAATCCCATACTTACTTCCTTACTTATGTCCTGTATCCCCTTGTGGGTCTGAACTTGCACCGGATTTTGGCAAGAAGACGCACTGTCATGTGATTTCTTCAATCACGTGCTACATTAGATAGTGCGCAGAGCGGGTGCTAACACGGAAGGCACTATCTTCCACAAGTCCGTCCAGTTGCTGGAGTATGCAGATGCTATTGACATTATCGGGAGATCTTAGCGTATCGTCATAGAGACTTTTAACGCAATTGTAGGTCAGGAGAGACAAGTTGGTCTTGAAGTAAATGAGAAAAAAACCAAGTGTACGTTATCAACAAACAAAAATATAGCTGTCCACAACGTAGGACAGAATGTCACTGTTGACGACCTTAATTTCGAGGTGGCCAAGGAGCTCAGTTACCTAGAAGTAAATATTAATCGGTTTAGCAAAACAACTGGGCTCAAAACTCCTAACTCAACGGACTAAATTAATGCTCTACAGAACGGTAATCTTACCAGTCCTGCTATGGTGCAACCACGTCTTGATGGTGTACGATAAGACAGAAAGTGGAGTTAGTATAGAACTTTTTCGAGAGAAAAATAGTTCGTCGGATACAAGGTCTCGTGTACGAGGGGGGCGAATGAAGGAGGAGATTTAACCGCGAACTCTATGAGCTGTACCAAGATGTGGATGTAGTCCGAAAAGCTAAGTTGCGTCGACTGCATTGGCTCGGCCACATCGAGCGAATGGACAACAATGCTTCAGCCAAGAATCAATGTCCCAGGTTTGAGGTTACGGAAACTACCGAACTTCCGGTATAAAGACCAGAGGCTGCGGAGATGGTCGCTTACAAGATTATATTTAGTATAATTCTGAACTACTTGAAACCGTATGCCGGCGATGAAGTTAGGAATAATCAGTACGGTTTTGGTCCCGACGATCGATCGACCTTCATTTTACTCCAAATCCTAGAGAAGACCCAGGAATTACAAATCGATACTCGATATGAAACTTCTTAAAACTGGTATTGGAGAATTAAGTGCAAAGTGTCCAAGGCAACAAACACTAATTTTCATAAGTCAGTTCAAGGAGGCCCAAAATATATCACCCTATTGGAAGATGCTATAACTTTTGCAGATGGCAGTAACTGTCGATTTTGTTTTGATATTTGTAAAGTAAATAGATGTAGAATACACGCCAACCGCATCTTAACTACGTTGATGCTCTCTTGAACCTCAACGACGCAGTGGACGAATTTCAGTCCAAATTCATCAAGAGCGACGAGGCCCATTTCCATCTGAATGGATACTTAAACAAACAAAATTTGCACTTCTGGGGCACTGAGAATCCACGTATCATTCACGAAGAGCCATAACATCCACCAAAGTCACTACATGGTGCGCCATTTACGCCGTAGGTGTCATCGGGCCTCATTTCTTCGAGGGCGCCGTGAGTAACACTGTTACTGTGACTGGTAAGCGATACAGAACCATGGTTAACGAGTTATTATTGCCGCAAATTGATGAAGTGGGACTGGAGGACAAGTGGTTCCAACAGAACGGTGCACCCGCACACACAGCTGGCGCGACAATGGACCTTTTGAAGATTGCGTTTTCGGGTCGCCCAATGTCTCGTTTTCAGAACAAGTCACAGACTCTAGAAGCTCTCAAAGAGAATATCCGACAAGAGTGCGAGAACTTAGCGCCCGAAGTTCTCGCCAAGTCGACTGAGAATGTGGTTAAAAAGAGCCCAAACGGTCTTCAACAAAGGCGGCGCCCACTTGACCGATATCATCTTCAAAAAGTAATAGAAAGAAACTTAAAAGTCCAAATAAACATTTAAAAAATTATGAAACTTCATTTTGAAGATATAGCAAAACAAAATCGGGTGAGTTTTTTACGACCATCCTCTACAACTGCTGGATTACGCAGACGACATTGACATTGTCGGTAGAACGAAACAAACAGTCAATGACACCTTCGCATTAAATCAAGCTGCTAAAATGTCCTTTAGACCCGTATCTCTGGGAAATTTCTCTAGCATATTCCAACAGTTCACGCGATCGAAAGATTTGCGGAATTTGACTTCGGCAGGAAATATCGCGGGCAAGACATCACAATACTGTCAGATAGCCAAGCCGCAATTAAGGCACCAAGCTCGCACAAGACCAGATTCAGACTGGTTTGGGAGTGCCTCACCAAGATCAACAGAATGGGACGGGCAAATAATGTAACTCTCTATTGGTCACCAGGACATGTTGGCGTGGATGGGAACGAAGCAGCTGATGAACTAGCAAGAAACGGCTCAGACACCCCGTTCCTTGGATCCGAAGCTTTCTGTGGGATAAGACCACAAAAATACATGAAGAACTGAGAAAAGGAGAAGAGAGCAAATGGGTCAAACATTGGGATGATATTCCCCAACTGAGACAGAAAAAATAACTAGAAAAGAAGCAGAACCTGCCTAAAAGTTAGCAGTAATCGACTTGGTATATCGACAAGCATGCTTACGGGTCACTGCAGATTCAAGAAGCATCTTAAGAAACCGAAGGAGGGGACAGACACTGCAGATTCTGCAGGGATCCTGAAGAAACATAAGCAAACCATCTTATGGAATGCGAAGCACTAATCCGCAAGAGAAGAGTTCGCATAGGTGTCTATGTCAAAGCATCTGTACTAGATGAAAGGCTCAAAATCGAGCATATCATCGACTAGAGACTCGAGTTTGGGGGGCGCAATAGATCTACTGAAGGTCGAAAACATACATCTACATCTATAAGGTCCTATCAAGAAGAACCAGAGAATTGCTATATAAAACCATTATCACCCACATCCTGCTGTACGATGCAGAAGCATAGACTTCGTCAAAACCAGCTGAAAATGCACTTGGTGCTTTGGAGAGAAAAGTCCTGCATTCGATCTACGGTTCCATCTACGTTGAAAATATTTTGATTTAACCAAGATCTATACGAGCTGTACAGGGACTTCAATCTAGTAAAAAAAAAGCATTCAAACCCCTAAGGTGGCCAGGTTGTTGAGGTGTAAATAGGCCCTCAGACTCGTTTCAACGAGCTGAATGCGCCCCTCTAAAGTACCGAATTTTTTAGAATTAACAAAACTCAACCAACGAATGTTCGTTAGTAACCTAACCTTTTCGCCGGCTTCTTGTCACGCACTCAATTTTTTCCTGTCCACCCGGCGGTAAGCACACTTCTAGAATTATACAAAATAAAAAATTTGTTATCTCAAAAAACGTTATCTCTTTCCTTTCTTCACTTTGGGTTGGCGATCACCACGCTCACGGTGCATCCCTGGCTGAGAAGCCCATACTGTTCCAAGGCAGCAGGTACCCGCAAAAGAGCAGCATCCCACGGGAGTCACCCCACGGCGTAAGACCCCGTTAAGTTGACATTCCCCACCATGCACCAGAACACAGGTGATGTAGAGCGAATGAACATAGATACTCCAACCCTCGCCTAATTCGTACGCAACTGAAGATAACTGACAAGCATCAATCTAGCGGGTATTAAGAATCCCTTTGGCGCGCGTAAATTATAAAAAAAAAGGCTTCCGTATGATATTTAAAATAAAAAATAAATAAAAATTTTGCGCAACAGCTCTTTAAGTGCCAGGGCCTAGCTTCTCGCAACCACTCGTGTTGTGTGAGTTATATTTTTTTACACGAATGGAAGGGACCTACAGTTTAGTGCCGTATCCGAACGGCGCGGCGATTTGAGAAGCTTTTTCGTGACAACAATACTCTCGGATGTTTGTCAGATGCTCGCGAGAGGTGGGACCATGAAAAAACTTGTTGGTGTTTTCAGGTATTCGAACTTGGAACCTCACGCGCAGTGATACGACACACTAACCACTTACGCCACGGTGCCCCCGTAAGATATTTACGAAACCACTAAAACGGCGGATTGCAACTTTTCAGCGTTATTTTAATTATGTTTGAAATGATATGAGCCTGCTTCTGCAGTGAGTTTGATATTAAATTACGTGAACCTAAGTAACACATCGGATAAACTTTCCTTCAACCCTTAAGCCATATTGCAATAAAGATTATTAAAAGATTTAATTAAGCGTTTTCTTAAAAACACTAATGCAATGCGCGTGCTACCACTAGACAGGTATTACTTACTACATCCATATTTTCTAATTTCAACTTATTATGGGTTATTAAATTTTAACGCTTCATTAAAAAAGCAATTTTTGTGAAATTACTCTACAGAGTGACACTTCTTAATTTGGTATAGTGTTGAATTCAATAAAGCACCCCTATTTTATATTCCAAATGTTTAAGTGCTTTCATAATTCTATTCGTCAGTTTCAATAATTTCAATTAATGCATCAATTAGTGGATACTAAAATGAGAAATATTTTATCGTCCTGGTCCGCGTGTAAACGGACTTAAATATTCGCTTAAAAGAAAATATATGTGCATACCTATTTAAATTTTATTTGATTCGCCAAAGACATTTAATTTTCTGTCAAATTAACAGTGATTCACGTGCCATTTGGTGTTCAAAGTTTGTGTTCTTCTCTATTAAATAAAGTATCTATTGTGTTAACCAATTTGCTTTCTTCTTAATTACAAAGTCATAATCAAGCGATGGATAATATGATGATCCACCGGTCTCATTTACATTTCTATCCTCCAGAATTCGTAAGAACAATGTTGCTATATACACATTAGGGTGTCCCTTATTTCTCAACTTTTTTTAATGCATATGTTCTAATTTGTTTCGTTCTATCATAAGAGAATTAAAAAAATTAGGTCATTTGGGGCACTTTAACCCGTACCAACTTGGATCGAAACATGTCAGTACAAGTTATGTACGCGGTAATAGTAGCACATGCCTGAGCTAATTTACATTGCACTTTTAGTTTTTAAGCGGTAAACACATACATACATACATACATACATTTTCAATGCCCCTCTAAGTGCAATTGTTATTCGTGAAAGTATTATACGTTTATTTTGGGAAAAGGCAAGAATACCTTCAAAATCACTATCCAACTATGTGAAGAAACTTATAAATTTTTGTCAAGCTTCAAGAGTACAGGTAGACCTCACTTACCACGTACTTCTTATAGCACGGCCTCGCTCTAACACGTTTCACTTTTTGCGACATATTTTCGTTTAACACGGTAAAAACCCTCGTTCTAACACGGTATCGGAGAAAAAATTAATTTTTCTCGTTATGTTGTTTGGTTTATACCCAGCGGGGAAAAAAGCGCTTCAGAAGGGATTTGTAAGCACATACAAAGAAGCTGGAACCGCTTACTCATGGTATGTCCCTCCATTTCGTTTTTAGTATATGATCTCCGCAGACGTAAGCACTTACGGACAGTTTACTGTGAAGCGTTACTTCAGCGCTTTATGAGAAGGCAGAAGTAAGCACTTACGCCCAGATCAGTATGAAGCGCTTCTTAAACGCTTCAGAAGAAGGCAGATGTAAGCGGTTTCGCCTAGATTGGATAATTTTATAATTATTTATTTATAAGAAAAAAGAATTTAAAGTAAAAAAAAAAGAAAACAGTTTTCATTAGAACAACATTAAACGCTCTTTACTTTTTCTATTCAGATACATTTTTACAAAAATCACTTCAAGAATGAACTCATATCGGCGGAACGCAATTTATAAAGAATAAATATTATAAGCTACTGTCTAGACAGTTGTCGGGCGACGCCATATGAAAATGCTTTCTATGAGCTTCTAAAGGAATCGCTTTGTAAGCATTTTATACAAAGTGCTTACAAGCATCTACCTCCGATTATAAAGAGTAAGCGCTTACACACTGCATCTTCTGGAAGCGCTTACTATTTTTCCTGTTGGGTATGTATGTTACACATGCATACACATACAGTATGCAAAATTCATATTCGTACACCCCCTGTTTAGAAGAAAAATTGTTTACTAAAACAAAAAGAAAGCAAAATAATGAATGCGATATGAATATTTTTATTCATAATTCGTAAATTTATAATAAAATATAAAAATAAAAAATCATATGTTTATAAAAATGTGCAAAAAAGCTCCTTTTTCATTTTGGGATGAGCAAAATCCGTATTCGTACAGGTGACAATACTGCATTTCTACTCACGAAACAAGGAATTTCACCGTTTTGTTGGAACTTTTTCCACTAAATCGTACATTGAGTGTGAGTAACCACCATTTGCGTTAAGAATCTTGTAGAATTTGCTGATGTTGCGCGAAATACTAATAATGGGTCGAAAGTCAAGTGAACTTTCAAATGATATAAGAAAATTAATAATAAATTTGCATACAGACGGTAAATCTCTACGACAAATTGCAAAACTTGTGAAAAGAAGTCCGTCTACAATACAATATGTGGGAAATACATATAAAAAGAGTGGCCACGTCGAAAAAAAAACGACATCAAAACAGATCCTTGTTGAACAGAAGACATCAGTCTTTCTTGCTTCGCCAAATCCGCAAATATCCATTTGTCAGTAGTGTTTAGCTTGCTGCACGTCTGCACAAATATCTTGGGATCCAAGTTACTGCAGAAACTGTTAGAAATTATCTTCGAAAACTTGGTTTAAGGAGCAGAGTCGCAGTGAGAAAATCCGATGTGAGCCCAGTTAACAGGCAAAAACGCATCACTTTTGCCAAAAAAATATTTAAAAATGGATATGCAGTTCTGGAAAAAGGTAATTTTTTCGGATGAATGTAAATTTAATATAAAAATATCCGATGAACGTGTAAGGATCTGGCGTGAGATGAATACAAGCTCAAGGAGACGTAACCTACTGCCAACGTTCAAGCATGGTGGTGGTTCACTTATGCTGTGGGGGTGTTTTGTTGCAGCAGGAGTCAGGAAACTACATTTTATCGACGGCATCATGGATTGCAAGCAATATATTAATATCCTCAAAACAAATTTGCTTGAAAGTGCGAAAAAATTAGGTTGCGAACGGGACTTTTTCTTTCCTCAAAACAAATTTGCTTGAAAGTGCGAAAAAATTAGGTTGCGAACGGGATTTTTTCTTTCAACGACCCGAAGCATACAGCGTTGAATACACTGCTATGGATATTATATAACTGCCCAAACTTTTTAAAAACTCCTCCTCAAAGCCCCGACGTAAATCTTATAGAAAATTTATGGTCAATTTTCAACAAAAAAATTAAAGTATCACGATATAAGAAACATCAACGATTTGAAAACGGCTTTCAGGACGGAATGGGATAAAATTCCACAAAATTTAACCAAAAAATTAGTGGAATCCATGCCTAGAAGATTGAACTCTGTTCTAAGGCGAAGAGGAAATCCTACAAAGTATGAAAAATCACTTTTTTCCTTTATTTTGTCGAATACATAAGGTGTACGAATACGGATTTTGTTTATGTTAAACAAAAAAAGGGATCAAATTTATTAAATAACCAAAACAAAGTTTGTGTGTTTCATTTTATTTTCTTATTTTATATTATATTATATGTGTTTTCATTGGAGGCGAACCCCACAGGCGGATCAGTAGAAATGCAGTGAAGTGGGAGGGCTGTGATCCCTTGTTTTCGGATCATAGCCTCGCTGATAAAAGGAAGAAGAAGATGTGTTTTCATTGAAAATTATGAGTTTTTATTAGAAATTTCTCTTTCATTATGTAACAATAAATGTTTTTCTGATTATAATGGGGGTGTACGAATATGGGTTTTGCACACTGTACATATTTTGTTCATACATGCATGCTTTGTCCCGCATTTGTTTTCAAGCTTACGCAAGTTATGCATACCCGCTGTGTTTGTAAGAATACATACTGAAATAGGGACTTTCAGGACAATGTGCTCAGTTAATGTCTTCTGTTGATAAAGCTCGTTGCATACATGCATATGTAATATGTATCCATGTATGTATTGCAGGGAAAAGCAGTTATGTTTTGTTTTTTGGTTATTTTTTTATTGTATTATACAAATAAAATTTCAATTAAAAAGGCTTCTAAAAAGTAAAAAGAAAAATTTGTTGGTGTTTTTTTTAGATCATTGAACGTAACCCCTCTTTTGTTAGTTACCTGAATAAAGTTCTCCACTATAACCAACTCATTGCTTCTTGCTTTTCGCATCACGATCTTATTCAGATAACTTTTGAGTGTGAACCCATTAACTTAAATACCAACTACAGTTTTAGGGATTTTAGAAATGTTAACTCGAGCCAGTTAGAAAAAGATCTTAGGTCAATTGAGTGGTTTCGCGTTTATTCAATGCCTTGTGTAGATGACCAAGTATCCTTTATTCAGAACAACATTAATTTTCTCTTTAATGCCCACGTTCCTCTCAAAACTAAGTCAGTGGGAGCCAAAAATCGACCCTGGTTTTCAAATAATATTAAAAAATTAATCCATAAGCGTGATCAAGCTTATAAGAGTTGGAAGCGTTTTAGATTGAATGCACTCTTCAACGTTTACCGTGCTTTGAGAAATAAGGTTACATTTGAGATACGTGAATCAAAGAGACGATTTTATGCTACAAGACTAGACACTTCTCTAGCTGGACATAGGCTCTGGAAAAATCTGAAAGAAATTGGTGTGGGTAAACACATCAACAGAAATTTTATCAACTTTGATTGTGATGAGCTGAATAAAAATTTTACTTCGGTCTCTTTATTAGATTCCAATAACAACACCTCTTATTCCCGGTTTCAGAAAAGTGATGACACACATTTCTCAGGTAGCTTTAGCTTCGCAGCTGTTGATGAAACTGATGTTCTAGAAAGTTGCATATCAATAAAATCAAACTCTGTTGGGTTTGACGAAATTCATCCAGTATTTTTAAAAGCTATGCTCCCATTCACCTTAAAATATATAACTCATCTTTTTAACACAATCCTTATGACCGGAGTCTTCCCAAATGCTTGGAAACGTGTTAAAATTGTACCTGTTCCCAAAAATCAAAATGAGTTCAGGCCAATAGCTATCCTGTCATTTTTATCTAAAATGCTTGAAAAAATTATGAATTCTCAGATGCGCAATTTTCTTCGCAGTAATAATTTGCTATGTCAAAACCAATCTGGTTTTCGTCCTCAATATAGCTGTACCACTGCTCTAATAAATGTGGTGGAAGAAATTAGACAAGCTGTAGATAATAATAGTATGACCTTTCTCACTCTTTTAGATTTTTCAAAAGCGTTTGATACGGTCAACCATAATATTCTGTGCAGTAAACTCAGGGACCAATTTCGTTTCTCAGGATCGTCTACAAATCTAATTTTTTCATATTTAAATGAAAGGTTTCAAGCAGTTGTCGCCAAAAATTCGGCATCCAGTTTTCTGCCATTGTGCAGAGGTGTTCCTCAGGGATCAATATTGGGTCCATTACTTTTTTCAATGTATGTTAATGAACTTCCCTCACTTTCACTAAATTCATCTATTCATTTATACGCTGATGATGTTCAGCTTTGCAATAGTTGTCCGTTGGGTCTTGTTGAAAATGGGGCATATGAAGTAAACGAAGATCTATGTAAGATACTACAATGGTCACAGGTAAATGGTCTCTGTCTAAATCCGACCAAGTCAAAATGCCTTGTCATATCCAGGAATTGTCTCGATACATCGTGTTTTCCCCTAATACGACTCAATAATATACCCATAGAGTATGTTGATTCTGCGAAGAATCTCGGCATAACCTTCAACAAAACACTAACCTGGAATGACCATATAAGATTAAGTGTAGGTAAAACTTACGGAGGTCTTCGCATGTTATGGGCCACACAACGAATTACTCCGATCAAAACAAGGATGATGCTCGCCAAAATATTACTCATCCCAATTATATTATTCGGATGTGAACTTTTTTGCAACTGCAATTACGAACACAGACGGAGACTTAATGTTGCCTACAATAGTATTGCACGGTATATCTATGGACTGCGGAGGTATGATCATGTGTCCTCGTTTTCTAAATCAATACATTGCCTCACTCTAGAGAACCTTTTTAGTTTCCGAACAATAAGCATGCTTCACAATGTCATGCAAACACGTCAACCGCCCTATCTGTATAATAAGATTTGTTTTCCGCGTTCTACCAGAAGTCGTGACATTGTTCCAGTACGCTACTCGTTTCTAATATCTGAGCGGCAGTTTTTCATTCATGCCATCCGGCTATGGAATTCCCTTCCACGAACCATTAGATCGATAAATTGTGCAACCCAGTTTAGGGTTAGACTTAGGCAATATTTAGAGGCCCTTTGATGATGATGGTTTTATTTGGGTTAACTAGCTAAATTAACTTAATTGATATAATTCTTACTTGAATCGTTTGTATTTATCTTTATTATATATTATTTTATTTGCATTGTATTTTTTCTTTTTTATTTATTACTGAGATACAGCTGAATTGTCACTTAGTAACAGAAATGTAAATTTTCAAATAGTATCGTAATACTGAAGCTTACACTAGCTTAAAAGATATTGTATCTTACTGTGTAGGACTATAAATAAACAATAAACATTTAAACATTTAAACATCTTTTTGCACTGGTTTCTTGTATCGTTTAACATGGCATTTTTCAGGAACGTAACCCCGTGGTAAGTGAGGCCTACGTGTACTGCGACAAAACTGAAAAAAATACCAGAAGGTGTAGGTATAAATGACGAGAAACAGATTTCCAGAACGATTTGGATAACTTATTTGATGCTCTTCAAAAAATTCAAATAAAAGATGACAGAGTTTCTTTACAAGTTTAGAGAGAGCCAGGACGCCCGGGCTGCTTAGCGGGAGTAGATAAAAAACAAGCGGAAAACGAAGATAGGTTAAGAGAAAGGCGATAACAGAAATATCTTTAGCACATGACATTGGCAATACCATATACATATGCACATACTTCTTACCCAACTCTGCACAAGGAGGAGGTGTCGCGATCTTTATTAGAAAAGTGTTGCGTCATGGAGTAGGGTACAGCGGTGAAGTGCGTAAGTTCCAGGAGTTGGAAGCATGTATCGTGTATATCCCCCTCCGTAGTGGAAAGAGGATGTATATGGTCGCGGTCTATGCTCCTGAAGCTACTCAAACCACTTCTTTTATTTCAGAGCTCGAGACACTTTTTCGAGTACTAAGGCTGGAGTCGGAGGAGAATTTTTTCATTACAGCCGGCGATTTTAACGCCAAGCATAGAGATTGGAGAAATAAAACACCAAATTCTAGAGGGAACCTTCTATTCAATTTGTGGGGTCTGCGCAGTGTTGAGTATCGACTTGATTTAAAAGTGACGGATAGTCCGTCGTATCCCAGAAGGGGATCTTATTTGGATCTAATGATGTTCGACGTACGGTTACAACTGACCGACATGGACCGACAAACTTTAAACTGCTTACACACTTTTGTGTATGACAGTGACCATTGCGGACTCAGTGCCGAAATAAAGATTCCCAACGAAATTGCGGAATCGGTGGAGTTTGTCCAATTGCACGCCTATATATACAGTAGAACGCGTTGGACTCGCTTCCCCAGACAGTTGATGAGAGGAGATTGGAATCTGTCCAATAGGAATCTGTCAAACGAGGAGATTGATAGATATCTAAAAAAATGGACGAGACAATAAAACGAACGATGGACAATACGATACCTCGGTATCAACATACTGACAACGTGGATATATACCGCAATGCAACAATTGACGCACCACATGAACATAAAAGTAGACTGCTGTCGAGATTAAAAACTTTGTACAGACAGTTTACTGACAGACAGAATTCCGAGCAGGTTAGGACGCTGAAGTCGTTGATTAGAAACCTCTCGAAGTTAATTAAAGAAAATTACAGACTTTCTGTAAATTTGCACTGGGACAGGAAAATTCGGGCTGTAAAATCCAACAAGTCGAGTGTGTTCCCGCAAATAAACAAGATATTTCGGAGGAATAATCAGAACGATCTTCCGCGTCTTAAAATCCCCCGAACTACGAACAATGTACAAATACTTGTGACGGCAGGTATAGATCCGGATAACGCACCTGAGGATGACAATTTCTTTGTGGTCGAAGATCCGCAGAAGGTAGAGGCTATAGGAGCGACTTTCCAGGACGTGTATAAGGTGAATGATAGTGTTTGCCCGAACCACGACCGGGAAAATCGGGTCCTTGCGCACAACTTCTACCTTCGAAATGATATGGAGCACTGGCGATCTGAGAACACTGGTTTCATCGTGTTCAATGAAAGAAATAGTGCAAACAATGCCGTCGCCGATGAAAGGGTACATCCCCCGTTCATTTTTAAGGCAGAGTTCCAAGCGATCTTCGAATCACTGAGAAAAAAGAAATCCATGGGGATCGATGGTATACCCAACATTGTACTTAGACATCTTCCTCCAGAAGCGGTGAACATTTACACCATCCTGTTTAATAATGCAATGAATAATGCCCATTATCCAGCGCATTGGAAAACAGCAGTGGTGCAGACAATTCCGAAGAAAAATAAAGACAGCTCCCATCCGGGGAATCTACGGTCGATAAGTCTACTTCCGAACATCAGCAAGGTATTCGAAAAGGTGATCCATAGAGCCCTGGCTAAGTGGGTTGAGGACATGCATATAATTCCGGATAACCAATTCGGTTTCAAGGCGGACCATGATGCTACATATGCCGCGTCTAAATTAGTATCGGATATCCAATGGAACAAAAGCAAGAAGCAATGCACGGGTGCCTGTCTGGTTGACTTGGAGAAGGCCTTCGATACCGTATGGTTAGAGGGACTCTTCTACAAATTGAGCAGGCTGGGCATAAGTAAACCACTGCTGTACATGCTTTATGACATGCCCACCAGTAAGAAGTTCATTGTGAAGAATGGCAATGTGACGTCTGCTGGAACTTTTGAAGTAAAAAATGGTCTGCAACAGGGTGCGGTTAATTCGCCGATCCTATTCAACATTTACACGAGCGATCCCATAGGTTCACTTCACCATGCCAGGACCTACGATCGCGGTCATTGCAACACTCTTGCAGCGTGACTTCGATAAAATCAAGAGATACTGCGACGACTGGAAGCTAAAGATTAACTTTCAAAAGTCGGAGACCATCCTGTACAGAACGCCGTTGTCTGGGGCATCTTGGGACACCAGAAAGAATTGGCGAAAGTTCTCTATCGTGGGACAACACGGACAGCCACTTGCGAATCGAAGTGTAGTCAGGTACCTTGGGGCCTGGCTAGATCAATATCTATATTTCAGCAAACATATAGATGCTGCTCTTGGCAGAGCCATAGCTGCTTTAGCCCTCACAAAGAGACTGTTTTATAGGAGCCAACTCGATGCGAGGGAGAAGGTAATCTGCTACATGGCCCTCATTCGGCCTATGCTCGCATATGGATGTCCCGTGTGGTTCAACGTGGGGCCAAGCTTGTTCGAAAAGATGCGGGTGTTTGAGAGGGCTTGCCTTAGGGCTTGCCTTCGTTTGTATAGAACACCACGGTCTGAGTACATAAAATTCTATCGTAATGAGTCAGGTACGCTGCAAGAGTGTTTCCTGTACAACAGGGCGAATCTGATCAAAGTGGATAATTTCTTGATCTCGATGAATAGCCTGATCTTTGGGGCTTATTACCCCAACAATCTCTATCACGAGACTGTGCGCATTAACGGCTTTATCCCTCCGAAAGCGATCATATATCTTGATCGAAGGGGTCTGATCCAGGATAAGTTAGCGGTGCCACTAATCTTCCACGTCGCCAGAAAAGCTGTGGATAGGCGACTCAACTACGACAGAGACGCCGCACAGTGTAGTGTAGAGCGTCTCCGGTTCAGTAGGACGGTTTCAGTCCGCGATATTGAAGATGCTAGTAGGCAGCACGACCAACTTTGGTAGTCTTAAGTTCGAATAGTAAATAAATAAATAAAAATAAAATAGCACAGCACTTGGCTAATAAAAAAAAAAAAAAAGGCACAGCCCAGAATAAAATATTTTTCTTAGTTCTTTCAAATTTCTCAGATAGTTAGTACAGATGCTAAATAAATTTAGTAAGGTTACGTCGAAAGACAAAGATTAAGTGTTACGATTAGCTTAGAGCGCCCGCATAGGGTCAGTAAGTTCGAATAAGATAATTAAGTTAATTGCGCTAGTTTTAAGCGCTTTTGTTAGCACGTAAGATAATATTCTGAATTTAAAATAAAAATGCATTTAAAATGAAATGAATGAATGACCATATACTTCTTCAGCATAATTGGAGGTTTTACTTACCGAAGAACATGACACAAACTCCTCGACACATTCAAAGAACTTCTATAATCCGCCCTAAACAATCTCCATAACTGGGCGAAAAGTTGTGGGCTGAACACCAACCGAGCAAAAACAGAGGTGGTCCATTTCAATAAAAAAAGAAAAATTCCAGCTGTTGGACCCCTACGGCTCGATGGCACTTCAATTCAAGTCTCAGACAAAGTACGGTATTTAGAGTGCATACTTGACCGCAAACTGAGCTGGAGAGATAACACAAATGAAAGAAAAAAGAAAGCGTACATTGCGTCCTATGCTTGTAATAGAATTTTGGTCAAAAATGGGGACCCAAACCTGCCATCATCCAATGGATGAACATTCTAACATATGGGTGCATTGTCTGGTGGCCAATAGCAGAGAAAGTTACATATCCCAAGGAACTAACAAAAATCGAGAGACTTACTTACATAGCATTGACTGGTGCCATAAGAACCACCCCGACCGCAGCCCTTGAAACAATTCTCGTACAGATTCCATTGGTCTTATACGTTAAGAAATCAGCCGCGATGAGTGCCCTACGCCTAAAAGAATCCAACTTGCGGAGAAGGGGCCACATGGGCCACCGTACTATTGCAAGGTGGGCTCACCTGGGCGCCACCACAGACTATTTTCCGCCAACCCCCGACTTCAGCCTAATCGCTAGAACGGTCATCCCTTCAAGGGAACACTGGGCAGACAGTAGGGCCATCAATCCATATAGTATTTCTATCTTCACTGACGGGTCGAAAACAAATGAAGGAGTGAGTTCGGGCATATACTCAGCCGAATCCGAATTTGCAATATCACTAGGACTTCCGAACCACGGCAGCGTGTCCAAGCGGAAGTCCTAGCGATAGCTAAGGTGGCACGAGAACTTTCCGCGAAGCTTGTTACTAGAAAAGAGATTGACATTTATATAGATAGTTAAGCTACTATAAAACCCATTTCATCCGCGATATTCAATCAAAGCTAATAAAACGCTTCCACGAGGAGCTTCAAACGTTCAATTATAGCCATCATCTTACACTCTGGTGGGTCCCAGGACACAAATGAATCCCAGAAATGGATGGAGAGGACAAACTCCAGCACCACAGAACTCAAGCTAATTTATTTATTTTTTCTAACTCTTCAGTGTTTCAACCAGGAGCTTCCACGCCAGAAGAGCGCAATGAATCGTTTTAAGATCCGAGTGCAGGCTGCACCATTTCGATGCAGCTAACCCCTTAAACCTAACCTAACCTATGACACGTTTACAAGTTCCGACGAAAGTAGCGAAGGGAATCTTCCGAATTCCCCTAAACCATCATCAGAAGCAGTCAAAAAACGAGAAAGAAGGGACTTTGTTACTCCAAAATTATTCTCAGCCTTAGATAGATGCCACGGACTACACCCCACCGAAACTGAGATTTGACCGACACTTCCGTACGAGTATCCCTGAACGGCATGAGTGGGATGGCTCTCCCCCTGATGATAGAAATTCGGTGCATTTCTACACAGATGGCTCTAAGACCGAGGGTGGGGTGGGCTGTGGTGTTTCCTCGTTCCGCCTCCCTGATCATTGTAGCGTTTTTCAGGAAATCATGGCGATTAAGGAAGCCCTGTCTTGGCTGAAATATAATGTATTATCTGTCAGCGATATTAGCATGTCACATTTCGAGGCAGATCTGGCCTCAGCCTGACCAGAAACGAAGTGCCGAGTTGGTTAAACTAAAGCGGTTACAGATCAGCTGCGTTATCGGTGTCATCACCGGACACTGTCTAATCGGCCAACATGCCAAAAGACGTAGCCTCTTTTCCAATAACTTCTGCAGGAGCTTTAGGGACGAGGAGGAGAAGGAAACCATTCTTCACTTCCTATGCACATGCCCTGCTCTATCAAGCAAAAGAATGCTCCATCTAGGAGCTCCCTTCCTTGATGACCTCAGTGATTTGGCGTCCTTAGACGTCATGAACATCCATCTTCTTCTTCTTCTTCCTTTTATCAGCGAGGCTATGATCCGAAAACAAGGGATCACAGCCCTCCCACTTCACCGCATTTCTACTGATCCGCCTGTGGGGTTCGCCTATTTGACCTCAGAAAATATCGGCAGGCCTGCCGATTTTGGATCACTCGGTTACTGAGGCCAATGAAATGCCGATGTCGTCGCATTTGTCTGATCCAGGCGTTTATAGGCCTGCCTTTCCTACATCGCGATGTCTTTGGAACGTGCATAGATATTGACTTTTTAACAGGGTTCAAATGATCTCTTCTTTGAACGTGGCAATACCAGCTGAGCCGGTCGCGCTCTTATTTGTGTACGATGGTTTCCTTGATGTGAAAGCTTCCACGGATCTTCGAACTTCTTATTCGATCAAGCTTGGTCACTCCTGCTGTCATACGAAGCATCTTCATCTCAGCTGCCGTTAATTTACTCTCATACTTTTTGTACATCGTCCAACATTGTGAACCGTATGTGAGCGCTGGACGTACAACTGCGGTGTAGAGCCTTCCTTTTAACTTAGGGGGCATTTTTCTGTCACAGAATATAGCGGAATTTTCTCGCCACTTCATCCACCCTACGCTTACACGATGATTGATGTCGTCATCACAAGTTGCTTTGCTATTGATCATAGATCCCAGATATTTGAACTTTTCGCACTTGGGAAGCACTGTTCCATTCAAATAAATGTCTGGAATAGGCCTGAGTGGATCAGAGAACGGGCAGCACAAGTACTCTGTCTTTTTTGAACTAATGCGATACCCATTTCCCTCCAAAACGTCCACCCACACATCAAGTGCTCGTTGCAGGGATGTAGGATCCTCACTTATGATGGCTCCATCGTCAGCAAAGAATAACTGATGTACCTTGGGGTCCATCACTTTACCTTCAAGCAGATAATCAAGGACTGTAATAAAGAGCAAAGGACTTAAAACGCTTCCCTGGTGCACCCCGACTTTGATTGGGAACTCTTCGGTTACTGCAGCGGGGCATCTTACTCTTGTCTTTGCTCCTTCGTACATGTCCTGATCATCTGTACATAGGTTTCTGGAACCCCTCGATGTCTTAGCGCCACCCATATCAGATCTCGTATAGCCGAGGAAACTGTTCATTCAAAAGCTCTTCACAATACTACCGCCACCTCTGCAGAATTTTGTCGTCATCCACAAGAAGCTGGCCATGAGCATTGCTAATGAACTTTGGCGAACGAATCTCCTGAGCATTCTTCCTTCTTTGGGCGGCTATTTTGAAGATAGTGGCGCTCTTGTTCATATTGTGTCTTCGCAGCTCCTGGATAGCCTGGTTTGCATCAGCAACCGGGGAAAATATTTTCTCCAGCTCCCGATACAGGCCCTCCGTACTCTCTGCTTGAAGCTGGGCGCACTTCTTCTTCACTTTTTTCTTGCAGCATCTGTATTCCATTTCGAGGCGAGCTTTTTCGTCATTATTATTAGAGGGGCACTTTGACCAAGCTTTGAAAGCCGCTTTCTTCTCATTTATCACTTTCTTAGCTTCATCACTCCGCCACCATGTTTCTTTGGCGTGTTGATGGTGGCCTTTTGAAGCTCCTAGCAGTGATTTGGCCTTCTTTAAGCAAGTTCGCTGTAGGGAATGCCACATATTTTGTGCTCTGCACTCTTCATCCTCAGCTCCGTTGATGGCGTGAGAGAGGTAATTTTGCATTACGAAAACAAAAGCTTCGCCTTTTTCTTTGTCCAGATTGTACCACTTGATTTTCTCAGAGACCCTTGTTTGTTTGCTTTTCTTCGGTGTTTTCATAAAAATTTCTGTTAGTAGGAGACGGTGTTGCCGAGCGATTGCCTCTCCCAGGATCACTTTGCAATCTTTTACCCGAGGCTTCATGAAACTGCCTACCAAATGGTAGTCAATCTGAGTTTCATCTCCACCACTGCTGTAAGTGATCAGGTGTCGGCTTTGTTTGATGAACATGGTATTTAACACGATAAGACCGTGTGATTTGCACATGCTTAGGATGTCTTCACCAGGAAGGTTCCTGGTGCCATATCCTAGTCCTCCATGGCAGTCTTCATAGTCTTCGTTTAATTTCCCGACATGTCCATTCAAATCTCCTCCAGCAAACAGAAATTCTTCCTTTGGGATGTTCTTAAGGAGATTGTGGAAATCTAGCCAAAATGCATCTTTATCTCTCTGATTGTACCCATCGTGGGGAGCATATGCACTGACAATATACCACACCTCTCCTTGTATTACTAGTTTGAGAGGCATCAAACGGTCGCTGGACTTCGAAATGCTCAAGACGTTTCCAAGTAGCTCTGCCGCAAGGATGATACCGATTCCGTTCTTAGACTTTTCCGTTCCGTAGTAGAACATCTTGTAATCTTTTGTCCTAACGTCCAAGAAACGCGCCCGATTCCCGGTGTTTTTCCATTTCGTCTCTTGGACACACAAGATGTCCACCCGCCTTCTATTCATCATCTCTTCCAGCTCGTAACTTCGACCGGTCATGCTTCCAACGTTCCAACTCGCGACCCTCAAATTGCGTCCAAACTGTTTCATTATTTTGCTAGCCCCCGGAATCCGTATAGCTCTGACCCGAACATTTCTGCTCGGTCCAGGATCAGTACCATGCACAGCAGTGGTAGTGCCTGGCGGGGTAGTGCCTTTCCTTTTTGCAAGTATTACCATAATGATACAGTTTTGCAATACAATTTTTTTTGCACCATATTACGATGGTGTTTGTTGTTTGACACGTGCATGCTCCTGTTTTATTACTGTTTGATCTTTCTTTTATGACACCGGTGATCTCCAGTCGTGTCAACCCACGGACTCACATGCACACTTGTGGGAGGGTTTTTAAGGTAGTATATGTGTCGCTAGGCTCACTTGGGTGTTATATTGCCTAGATCTGATTTGTCCCCCTTAGTCGCCTTTTACGACAAGCGCTGGTTGTTGGTGGGGGGCGCTGCAGTGATATTCTTAACCCGTCCCTGCACGGGGAACATCCATCCATCCATCGCTTCATCAAAAGCTCCGGTTGGTTTTATTAGTCCCTGAGTGGTCTAATAATAGATCCTTGGCATCACAATGGACCTTTACTGGTCTAAGTGTGTCTGTATCGTGGTGCAGACAGCCAATCTAAGCTAACTTAACCTAGATGTCAGTTGAGCATAAGAGACTCTGTTTATATACTACTACAGGCTACAGTGGCGGCTCTAGGACTTAATTATGAAGATTTTCCAGTCAACAAATCCTCGATTCAACGCGTGTGGACAAGGATTAGAAAAGATGGGGCAGAAAACATTAAAAATCGATTTTCAAAATAATGTTCTGGAAGTCGTTACTGTTCACTGGGATGGGAAATTGTTACTTACTTTACTTACTTATGTCCTGTATCCCCTTGTGGGTCCTAGGGCCTCTACTACGCCTACGCGCCATCGTGTACGGTTTCTGGCAATGTGTCTGAGTTCTCCAAAATTGTTACTTGGTTTGAAAGTAAGAAGTGCCAAGGAAGAACGACTTCCTTTGGTTATTTCGTTTTAACTTGAGGAACAACTGCTTTCCGTGCCAGAACTGGTAAACAAGCTAATGCTGTTCCTAGAGCAATTGAGGACTGGAACTTGGATGAAAGGGTGCAGATTAAGTAAGTAATAAGTAATTGTGTGACTTTATTTATACATTAAGATTCATTTTACAGAAAAGTTCACAATAATAAGCATTGGCTTTTGCCGTCAGCTGAGAAAGAGAGTTTTTGAATTTGAAGCTTAAAGATTGTTACTTATTTAAATGATGAATTATTGTTATTACTATTTTTGCTATGTATTACAATGTATTGTTTAATCTTTTATATATGTTCTTTCATGTTTTTCATCTCATTTTGTTTATTTATATTAATTAAAAGGATTCGCTTATTGTTTGTTGACGGTAATTTAGTGCGGATTTATAGGACAGATTATAGAGGACAGCACAATTTTCACCATTTAAAATGCAAATGATTTCTTCCGACGTAAGAGCATTTTTCCCCCAATTGGATCTTCTGATTTCGCTGAGTATAGAGCAGATTCCAATGAAATGATAGACGTCTTCTCTAGCTCTTTGGTTACACAAAGAACATTCAGCATTTCCTTCGGATATGTGTGGCAGATAATTCAAGCGCAACAGTTCACCTCTGGCTTTCAAAATTGTTGAAATTACATCCAAGCTGTTACGATCATGGAAATAGTTCTTATCGTAAAGGTCGTGCTGAAGAACTTTATACGTATTTCTTGTTTGGCTTTGCTGTGCAGATTATGTATTGCGATAAAACTGCATCTAACACAGGTCGATGTAATGGACCATACGTGCTCTTGGAACAAGAATTTAAAAAGTCAGCATTTGTATTATTTGACCGAAGAGGCAGTATCGCTATTTTATGACAATGTGGACTTACAAAAAAGTAGATGGTGATTAGCTTTAATAAGGAAAGTCGATCGCATTCCTTTAAAAGATATGTTCCATCGAAAGAAGAAATGTGCAATTCATTGCAGGGTAAGTTATTTTGCCTATTCACGAATATTTTCTATATATTATATTAATGATTGAAATTGTAGTTTTATTTGGTTAAGATAAAACGTTGGATGATTTTGTGTCGGCCAGGAGTCAGCATTTATTTCCTTGCTTGAAAATCAATGAAATATTTTTTCAAGAAAGTCCATCTTCGTGGGAGAACAATGTTTTCTATTTGGAAGCTAAAAGGATGGTTCTTTCCTTTAAAGCAGTAAATGATACAGTCGAAAGAGCTATCAAGCTAATGCAGGACTTTAACGGACCTCTGACAGCAAAAACAATTCGTTCTTCGTTGTGTGCAAGAACACATAAAGTTATATCCTGGTTGAAAGAAAGAAGTTTTGAAGAGAAAGTAACCGCAATAAATTCTTTTGTATTATATTATAATTAATTATTATTAGTATTCAAGTGTTTTTTGTTTAGTTATTTAATAAAAGTTTGAGTTTGAGCATATTAAAGAATTTGTTCCTAAAATTGTTCATACAGATTTCAATGTTGACTTTGCTGTCTAGTAGGCACGTGTTAGCATCATCCCAGGAGGAAAATATTTTGCATCGGAGTAAGTATTAGCATTTAAAAAAATAAAGGGTATGCGTAAATTCTTACGTTTTTGTTTAGCTCATATAAGGGACACCCTAACATACTTACATATATATGTTTTTATTAAAAAATTAAAGTAACCATTGCATCCGCTTTCAATTATTCGTAGGGGACCTTCTTAAAAACTTATCAACAAGTCTATGGTTTCGAATGATCAATGCTTTATGGGTCTGTTAGGCAGTATTAGCGGAAGCAGACTGCTCTAATAATGATAAATATTCAAAAAGCAGACAAGGATATTTGTAGATTGTAGGTTGAGGCGGCCACTATAGAGCCCTTTGTGACTTCCTCTACTTTTTTTCTTTGCACATTCTGCACATGTTATCTTGTGCTATCCCCATAGTCATGGGTTATTATATGTTTCGGCTCGACAGTGACCTAGAAGGAGTCCTGTGACTATTCGAATCTGACTCCTAGTTACCTGAAGGAGTTGTTTTATTCTTTTGTGAGAGGTTTTCTTCTTTTGGTGAATATAACTATGGTACTCTTTTTGGCTTAACGTTAAGGTCGACTTTTTGGCACCAATATCAACTGCGTAACCTTGGACATATAAGCCTTTGTCGCTGAGTATTTTAAAATTTGTAGGCCTTCATTTGTGGGCGCCGTGGCGTAAGTGGTTAGTGTGTCGGATCACTACGCATGAGGTTCCAAGTTCGAATCCCAGAAAACACCAAAAAGTTTTTCCACGGTCCCACCTCTCGCGAGCGTCTAACAAACATCCGAGAGTATTGTTGTCATGAAAAAGCTTCTCAAATCGCCGTTGGGATACGGCACTAAACTGTAGGTCCCTTCCATTCGTGTGAAAAATATAACGCACACAACATGAGTGGTTGCGAGAAGCTAGGCCCTGGCACTTTCAAGAGCTGTTGCGCCAAATATATATATTTTTTTTTAGGCCTTCATTTACTACGATGGATCATAATAGGGAGGAGAGGACTCTACCATGAGGGCAACAGTGATGCAACAACAGTTTATTGCTGTTTAGTGTGATGTTAATTTTCCTGTTTTAAAGCATGCATTTTATCCAGTAACATGCTCTACTATTTACTACTTATTCAATGTTTTTAAAATATCAAGAAAAAAGCCCCCGTCAAACTCTTTGCCTCTAAAGGATTTTCCAATCCTTTTTGTGAATTCCTGAACAGCATGGGTCATTGATCTTTCTGGTTGATAGGAATATTGGTTTTTGTATAGAGGATTCACGGAATGGGCTCTGTCTCCGATTTATCAATCAAGCATTTTCTTCATAGTTCTTAAGAAGAAAATGTAAGGCTATCGATCAGTAAAATTTGGATAACTCTGTTGATCTACGCCCCAGTGTATATAACTCCACGCAAATCTAGCTCTAAAGATCTTTATCAGCAGTGGTGTTAAATGTGGCGTACCTTTTATACGAGAGCAGTGAATATTCTGTCCTCTCTTGGGGCGGACAGGAATATTAGAACATTATACTTCATTTGGGTTAAAATGAAGGCTAACAACTAGGTTGCACATATATAGGTAGATACAAAGCGGTGCAAAGGTAATGTCCTAGTTTGATTGAGCTATAACTTTTTCTTTTTTATTAAAAAACCTTGATTAAATTTTTATTATTTTCCGAAATTTAAGCCCTTTTTATTACAAATTTCATCATATTCTCAAAACTTCAGTCGGTATATTCTCTATTTCTTGTCATCAAATAACCCTAATGAAAGAAGTCTGGAATGATCAGATCGGGTGATCTTGCCGCCTAATGCAAGTCACCAAAATGGGAGATCATACGGGCTAAAAGTGTGTGCGCTAGTCTATTGTGTAGCCCGCTGAGTATGTAATTGCGCCGTCTTCTTGAAGCGTACATACAGGATGCGGCAAAATTATCTTATGTTATATTTGGCTTAATAAGGCCAAATAATGTAAAGAACAAAAAATGTTTGTTTTTTGTAATGTACATACGAGTATAATGCACAAAAAAGTCACGTAAATAATATAGTTTGGACGACAGAAATCCACTGCATCGGCTACAGAGAACTAAACCCTTAGACCTAGTGCGATAACGAATAACCGAGTATAAACTGCGGAGGTAGCAGGAACTTCCAATAGGAAGGTACATGCCAAACGTACTTATTTCATAAAAGCAAAACTAGTTGATAAGTTAGTTGTAGTAAAATAAGCAAGATTATTTTGAAGGGAGAGTTTTTAGTGGGTAAAAACCCCACACTACTATGATCATGCGCTGAGGGTCCTCATAGTGCCCAGTTAAAGATTTTTACATACCCTCGAGAAAAAAAGAATATTTGGATTTGAAAATTAAATGGGTCAATTGTTTACGAAAGTCGTTCATAATTCGGCTGGTCATTTTATGTGGAATGGCATCTTTTAATTGTTAAATACATCAAGGACGATGAGTGTGTACGATCGTCCCCACAGAAAAAAAATCGCGACGGGTAATAAGATAATAAAGTGATCGGGTTGGACCAGCCCATGTCACCGCGCATTGAGATCAAATAACCAGTAAACATCTTCGTCAAAATCCCCAAAGCACGTCAAATGTGAGCTGTTGCCAAACATTGTTCCTGTCTTCAAATTCGTTTAATTTAAATGTCAGAAAAGTCTCTAGCATCACGCAACACTGAACAAAGTCATTCAACAGCGACGATGACAGTCTAGATTCCCTTCCGGATCAAAATGAAGTGACGATAGTAATATCTAAACTTAAATCCAACAAAGCTGCTGCAGCCGTCTTGCCCAACTTTCCAATGCTATAGGAGATGAGTTGGTAAGCAGCTTGCAAGATGAAAATATTCCTGATAAATGGAACCTCAGCATCGTTTGCCCGATCCTGAAGTAAGGAGACCCTCTGAACTGCACCAATTACAGAGGTATATGTCTTCTTAACATCGCATATAAGATCATGGCTGCTGTATTGACCTTAAACCAATCGTCAAGAACCTGATAGGTCATTACCAGTGCAGTTTCAGACCGGGAAGCTCCACCATTTACCAAATGGCTCTTCATCGATTCAAAGTCCCCTATGATAGCATGTAGGTATAGAGAGGAGTTATACGGAGCCATATCTAGTCTCGCCATCCCTTCCAAATTCGTCCGCCTGTGCAGGATGGCGATGGAGAACTCTCAATGCTTCATCAAAGTCGGTAAAAACGTCACCGAACCGTTCGATGCCAGAAAAAGTATTAGACAAGGTGACGCGCTATCATGCGATCTCTTGAACATAATACTTGAAAAAATTTTGTGAAACCCACAAGCCAACACCGAAGATACAATCTTTTACAAGTCCGTACAACTACTCGCTTACGTCGATAACATTAACATAGTTGGAAGAACTCAGCCGGCCATCAGTGAGGCGTTTGCTAGTACTGTGATCGAGACAGCGAAGATGGGTTTAGTGGTCAGTGAAAGAAATAAAAATAAAAACGAATGCTGTCTATAAAAAAGGACACCCAACATCGGCAACTTGGGCAAAACGCCATAATCGACAGATGTAGTCTCTATAGTAAGCTCCGCAAATAGCACCAGTGGGGACATCAAACGAAAAATCACTCTTACCTACCGCTTTTTTTATTGACTAAAAAGGCAATTGAGTAACAAAGCCCTACCTCGAACTACTAACGTAACTCTGTATAAGACACTTATCATCCCAGTCCTACTGTATGGCGCTGAGTCATGGACTTTTTCAAAATCGGATGAGGATGCTCTTGGTTACTTTGACCTTAATCATACTCATACAATACTTTCAAATCACTCTTACGTATCGATTCTGTATTGTAGCTGCATATGCATATTGCATACTTCAATGTTTTCATTCAAATTGCGAGGATGACTTCCATAAGCCCAGGTTTATAGTAACGCTATATAGTATGTATGGAACATTGTTCGATACCGTCTGGTGTGTAGGTCTATCGAACCAATGAGAACGCCGTCAATAGAACTGATATCAGATTATTTTAGCATGACCAATCCATTAGAGCTTCTCTAATCCAGCACTGGCTAGATCTGTCTGGAACACACATACATTTTTTTTAAACACAATTTTCCTTAAACTACGTATAAAGTCATAAAATTGAAGGTTTATTTTTTTCTTTTTCAAATTACTGATGAGTTGTCACATATGGCACCCCCTTTTGAGACTATGTCCCACTTTCAAGAATGCGGTCATAGTATCATTGCTTTTCTTCGTTTTCGAATTCGTTTCACAGTATTTAATGGCGACAACTTAAAAGATGATATTCGTAGCTATCCTGACAAACTCTACATACTGGAAGTACATGCGGAGAATGAACTTAATAGGACCTACATATACATATGTACACATTTAGCTTTCAGGTTTCCAATAAATAATGTAATTTTGTTTCACACAAATTTTGTATACTGATTCTGAAAATATTTCTGAAGATGGCAATTCAACCAACTGCTTCTTTAATATCTGCAAGAAGGCACTTCATTTCATTTTCTACATTTTACTTTTGTTTTGAAAACAGAACGCAGCCCTTATGTTCTTAACCACAGAAACCCCTTTTGTGTTTTAACCCATAAGGTACGAGTACATTACTTTTGAAATTTATTTTTTTTCTTTTACATAAAAGAAGAACGGAGAGGGTTCTTTATAAAATGAATCGACTTACCTACATACATACATACATACATAATTGATTAATAGCAACAGCGGAGTTGATACAGTCTTGTTGATATTTGGCATATAACCTCTTTAGCATCCGAAAGGTAAATTTCTGTGTTTTTCTATTCAAAGGTTCCGTAAATATACCGCGAAAACCCTATAGCTCTCGTCCCGTCGCCTATCTTTCTGTTTGTCATCACCTTCTATTTCTTAATATACACACACTACATGCAAACAGAAAAAAATTAGACCAACAAGTCATAAGCTGTAAGAGAAAATTACATACAGATGTATTGTACCAACCTTCATATTTTTTCATTCATTCATTCATTTTTAATGACCCGCTAATGTTTCATAAGGGTCGCGGGGGTGGGATGCTCAGGTGGACTCCCCATCCTTCTCGATCCTCCGCCATTGACTCAAACTCTTCAGGAGGAATCACTAGAGTTTGAGCACTCGAAGAGTGCAGAGTTGGAACATACACCGAGTTAAATACCGATAGTTTAGCTTGAACACTAAGTTCGGGCTTCCTTACAACAAATTGAACAAGCTCTCTCAAAATTGATCCAGCCTGACCAATCTTACAGGATAATTCGGTATTGCTCTTCCGAAGAACTTAAACTTATCCACCTGCTTCAGTGAGACTCCACTAACATGCAGAGTGCACTTAATGGGTATTTTGGAAACGACCATTACTTCCGATTTGTTCGCGTTGATTTTCATATTTTTAAAATACTTATTTCGCTGAGGAACAAAGTAAAACCTCTTAAAGCATCGACAAAACAAATGAGTTAACTTAACAAAGACGACAAAAACGTAACCAGACAAGCCGACGAAGTTATCGCTTCAAGCAAAGAACACAGTTTTCTCGAGAAACTGAAGAAGCTGAGAAGTATCACAAACATATGTAAGTAGATCCAATTATCATAAACGTACATACAATAGCAATAATTTTAGTAAAAAACGGTTTTAAAAAATCTATTCCTAATTTGTTTATAAATGTGTGTACAGACCAATGAAGCATTTCGGAATCGTTTCAGAAACATTTCGGAAACATTTCAGGAACATTTTAGAAACATTTCAGAAACATTTCTGAAATGTTTCTCAGTTTCCCAATTGCAACGGAAAACTATTTTTGTTTCTCAAGATCCACGTGTAGAAACAATCTCTTTTTTTTGTAAGGATAGAAATCAAAATGCTACAAAAAGACCTGGAGTAATGAGGATGCCATTACTTTAATTAAGTTGTATGGAACGAAAAGAGTTTTGTGGGATCCGCAAGACGAAAAATATAAAAATAAAAATAAAAAACCGTTGTGCCACTGCCTTTTCTTCCTCCTATTTTATTCATAATGATGAAGCACGACGCTTTTAATTCTCTCTCTTTTGAGTCTCTCATCAGCTTCAGGTGCAAAAAGGAAAAAAAGGAAATATTTCAGGAATGTTTTCATCGTATCAACACCGAATGATACATTTCAGAAACATTTCTGAAATGCTGACTTCAGTATTTTGCACTGTGCAAAGCAATAGCAAGATTTTGGTTGCAAGTTTTTAAATAAGCTGTTTCTTGCTTGTACTATAGGGTGGAATTAATAAACTTTTTATTGATTAGGATTATGAGTTAATTTGAAAAAATGTTTTGTTAACTCAATTGAAAGAAAAATATTTGTTGTCTAATTTTGTATGTAGAGTTCCCTAGATGTGACTTTGTTTCATTATGTTTGTTTCAAATTTTAATAATTTTTTAAACCGCTGAATCTTTATAGAAAATGGTTAGATGTTGATGATCCTAGCTTGTTTACCTCAACATATTTGGCGTGCGCAACTGAAAGCAGCTGGTTCGTAATCGGGCTGACTGGAGAGGTTTGTTGGTTGAAGCCCAGGTCCACCCCGGACTGTAGCGCCTCTTAAGTGAGTAAGTATGTTCATTTAAAAGCTTGTACTTTTCTAGTTTTTGAACCTTTTTTAACTTACGTCCATGTTCCAAGCCAATGGAAATGTCAGCGAAGTCACTATGGTTCTGCAACCGGGGAAATGTGCAAATGACAAGAAATCATAGAGACCCATTTCTCTTCTGCCGATAATATCTAAAGTTTTCGAAAAACTTCAACCAAAACGATTGCAACCAGTAATTGAAGAAAGACGCGTGATCCCGGACCATAAATTCGGCTTTCGGATCAAACATTCCAGAATCGATCAGGTGTATCGAATAACGAATGAAATTGTAAAAGCCCTAGAAAGGAAAAAGATATGCTCTAGCGCTTTTCTCGACGTATCACAAGCCTTTAACAAGTTATGGCACGAAGGCCTAAGGGTAATCTTACCGGAAAAATTGTACAGAATAATGGAATTTTACCACGAGGCGAACCCCACAGGCGGATCAGTAGAAATGCGGTGAAGTGGGAAGGTTATGATCCCTTGTTCTCGGATCATAATTTCTCTGATAAAAGGAAGAAGAATTGGAATTTTACCACGATAACAGACTCTTTCGTGCTAGACACGGGACTGAATACTCGGAATTCAAAGAAATCAACGCCTGTGTTCCGCAAGGAAGCGTACTAGACCCAGTCCTGTTCCTGCTCTACACAAGAGATATACCACAAGATGACGAGACCGTCGTAGAAACGTTCGCAGACGACACGGCTATACTCGCAATGGATGTGACAGTCGAATCATCAATGGGAAAATTCCAACGGGCTTTAAACAAAATATGCGAATGGACAAAGACCTGACAAATCGTCCTTAACAAGACCAGATCAACCCATGTCAATTTTACGTACAAATAAATAAATAAATATTTGGCGCAACAGCTCTTTGTGCCAGGGTGCCAACCATACTCTCGGATGTTTCTCAGACGTTCGCGAGAGGTGGGATCGTGACAAAACTTTTTGGTGTTTTCTGGGGTTCGAACTAGGAACCTCACGCGCAGTGGCCCGACACACTAACCACTTACGCCACGGTGCCCACACAAAAAGACAAACAACTTACCTATTTCCATTAACTGATACAAATACCGTACACAAATGAGGCAAAATACCTAGGAATGACCCTAGACGCAAAACTTAAGTGGAAGTCACACGTTAAAAAGAAGCGCGACGAGCTTGAAACCAGACTTAGAGAAATGTATTGGCTACTAGAAAGATACTCTAAGTTAAGCGTATACAGCAAACTGCTTCTGTACTCGTTCAAACAAGTGCTCAAATCGTCTTGGACATACGGTATACAGCTTTGGGGATGTACCAAACCAAGCAATGTGGCTCTACTAAGAACAGAGAAGAAGCAATAAACTTTACTCGCAAACTTCGTACTCGCCTTCGTGTTCATTGCAATTATGAAATAATCTGTTCTCTGGACGTGATAACCCTCGAGCGCCGACTACAAAAAACAAGAGAGTTCGACCTGACACCGTAAGGGAAAACCGCATGTATTGACAGTATAAGTAGGTGCCTTCACTGGCAAGCCACAGTGAAGCACGCGATTAACACTACAGACGCATAAACTACTTGTTAAAGTAACTTAGTAGTAGTCATCACAAGTAAAAAAAAAATGAGAAGAACAAATTTCCTACTACTATGAGTACACGCGGCCGGTTCTCATAGTACCTCTCTGACGGGTGAAGATTTGCACGTATGCATATACCGGCTGACACTCATGCCTTTATCAGGTCAGATGTTTGAATCGGGTAAAACCAATAGTACGGACCACTGGTATCTTTTGAATATTATGAATAAATAAATTAACAAATATATAAATATCTAAATCAAGAAATAAATTAAAAAATAAATATATAAGTGAATAAATAGAATAAATAGATACATTAAGAAATAGATAAATAAATAAAATGATGACAAAACATGAAAACAAAAAAATGAATAACAAGGAAGTGAATTAGAATAAATAAATAAATACAAAAAGGAAAAAAAAGTAATATAGATAAGTAAATACAATTATGTGTAAATCTGAAACAAAAAAAAAAAAAATACAAATATTTGGCGCAACAGCTCTTTAAAGTGCCAAGGCCTAGCTGAAATCTGAAACATGCTTAAACATTTAATTGGTTTATAAGTGCCTTATCTGAATTATCACAGTTCCGTAAAAATGTAACCGTGAGCTTAAGAATTCTACATACATACATTTTCAATGGCCCGCTAATCCTTCATGAGGGTCGCGGTGGTAGGATGCTCAGGTGGACTCTCCATCCTTCTCGATCCTCCGCCATCGACTCCAACTCATCAGGAGGAATCCCCAGACGGCTCCAGGAGAGATGCCGGACTTGGTCCAACCATCTATTTCTAGGCCTACCGCGGGGTCACCTACCTGATGCCACGACCACCAAGGCACGTCTTGGAAGCCGGTCTGGGGGCATACGCACTACGTGACCAAACCATCGAAGCATAGATCGTTCCGTTCAGAGAAGTAGCTGCTCAACATTGAGCGCCTCTCGTACTCTGGTGTTGCGCACTCGATCCCTACGAGTTATTCCAGCAACACCGCGAAGGAAACTCATTTCGGCAGCTTGTACCCGCGATCTTATTTTTTCGGTCACTACCCAAATTTCATGACCATAGGTGAGAGTTGGAACATACACCGAGTTAAAGAGAGATACCTTAGCTTGAACTCTAAGTTCAGCCTTCCTTACAACAGATTAGCCAAGCTCTCTCAAAATTGATCCAGCCTGACCAATTCTACAGGATAACTCGGCATTGCTCTTCCCATCAATCGTGAATAGGACCCCGAAGTACTTAAACTTATCCATCTGCTTCAGTGGAACTCCATTAACATGCAGAGTGCACTGAATGGTTTTTTTGGAAACGACCATTACTTCTGACTTGTTCACGTTGATCTTCATTCCAACATCATCACAAACGGCTATAAACCTTTCGAGTGCGCGCTGAAGTTCTGTTTGAGAGGACCCAAGGATGACCAAATCATCCGCAAAGAGCAGATGACTAATCCTTAAGTCTCCCACTTCGAAACGTTCCCCGCCACGGCTGCGCTGCAACATCCAATCCATATATACAATGAAGAGGAGAGGTGACAAAACGCACCCCTGGCGGAGTCCAACGCCCACAGTGAAGTGTATTGATTTAACACCGTTTATCCGAACACAGCTTCTACAGTTTGTATATAAAGACTGAATCGCCCTTAACAGAGAACCATCAATCCCATACTCCTGCAGAACACTCCAGAGTTTGCCTCGAGGAACCCTATCATATGCTTTTTTCAAATCTACAAAACAAGTGTAGACAGGTTTGGCATACTCCCAGGCCTTCTCAAGAATCATTCTGAGAGTGAATAACTGGTCGGTTGTGCTTCTACCGGGACGAAAACCGCACTGCTCATCCCCCAAACGGTCCTCAACCATAGCTCTGGAACGCGTTTCTAGCACCTTAGCGAAGACTTTTCCAAGGAGACTTAAAAGAGATATACCCCTATAGTTGGCGCAATCTCTTTTGTCCCCTTTTTTAAAAAGAGGAACTATCACCCCCCTTTGCCAATCACCAGGTGTTTCACGGCATTCCCAGGCCACTTTAATGACACGCGAGAGCCATTGCACTCCCTCTTTACCTAAAGCCTTGAGCGTTTCTGGCCGAATTTCATCCACACCAGCAGATTTGCCAACCTTTAGCGCTTTGATCGCCAAAGTTACTTCCTCTATCGTAGGACTACTTTCCGCCCCACTCTCGACAATAGGCCTGTCATCTTCGATGGCCTGTTCGGGATTGAGCAATTCTGAAAAGTTCTCGCTCCATCTGCGTAAGATGTCGGAGAATTCTGTCGGAGATGTTAGAATTCTATCGGAGATCAATTCACCATTCGCTTTATGGTGAAGATCTGTAGTTGAATGATATCTAGATAAGATAAGCATCAGTTTTAGCAATTTATTTTGTGACACTTGGAGTTTATTTAAGTAAAGCAGTATTGAGTGGAAAAATACTTTGTAAATCATTATTTTGTTCACATTACTTAATTTTGATTTTCTATTTATGAAGGCGTAAATCATTTTAATGGCAAGATTAGCCTTTTTAAGCGTTTTCACTCAGCTGAGGCCTACCAACTCCTACTCTCAACATCCACGCGGTGACAGCCGGGTGCCTAGTACCTTAATCCAAGAAATGGGTAACCAACCCCGTTTGGCGGATTCTTGGTGGCAGCAGATGAGAGAGGGGGGGAAGAGTGCTTTTCTCACTAGAGCACTTCTTCCTGTTCCAGGCGGCAGCGGACGAATTCCCTAGACGGAGTCAACGGTGGCGTCTATAGTTCCAGTTAGGTTGAACTTAGTGAATACCTTGCGCGAGCTGCTTCGACGTATTCGGATCACAGGTCGGTAAGGAATTTCCAATGTTGGTCAGGACATTGGAATAGAGATGGCGGCGGAGGAGCCCTTAATGGGCCAACGGCAGCGCTCATACTCCCGTAGTGGACTACTGGCACCGGTGTACCCGGCCCCTCGTCCTAGGGGAATAATTAAGGAACTGGCCCTCCAGGTTGGGGGTTGTGCCGTCGGGGTAACTTCCCTACCACGTAAAAAGCGCATGGTTCCGAAACAACCAAAAGCCTCGGATAAGGATAACTCAACTAATGACGACCGCAGCAAACGAAATAAGGACAACGACCTTCGGATCTGTACGTGGAATGTTCTGTCCATTTACAGACCACGTGCAGCCGAACAACTAGCAGAGGCCCTAGACTGCTATAAAGCAGATATTACCGCCATCCAGGAAGTACGATGGGATGGGCCGGGCAAAAAGAGGATGAAAAACTGTGACATCTACTACGGTGATTGCTACAGAGGCAACAGGCAACGCTTATTCGGATGCGGATTTGTCATACGCGGCAGACTTAGGCAAGAAGTCTTAAGCTTCCGACACGTGAGCGAGCGTATTATGACTATCCGGATCAAGGCTAAATTCGCTAACATAAGCCTAATATGTGTTCATGCCCCCACAGAAGAAAAGGACCCTGCCACCAAAGAGTGTTTCTACGAGCTCCTTGACAAAACATACGAGCAATGTCCTAAATACGACGTTAAAATCGTATTGGGCGACGTCTGATAACGGACTAAGGCTAATTGATTTCGCTGTGGAGCGAAATGTCAACATAGCAAGCACATGGTTTCCTCATCTCGATATTCATAAGCAGACATGGCGGTCTAATGATCATGTAACGATCAACCAAATTGATCATATTGCGATCGACGCAAGGCATGTCTCCAGTATTCTGGATGTCCGGACTTTCCGAGCGGTCAACATAGACTCGGATCATTACCTTGTTGTAGCCAAGGTACGAATGCGGATATCCCAATCTGAGCAACAAAGAAGAATTACTGTGAGAAAATTTAACGTCGAAAAGCTACAATCGCAAGAGACCGCCAAACTCTTCGCTGAACGCGTATCCCGAAATCTCTCAATCACCCCTTTGCCGCCAGCATCAAGTACCGAAGACCAGTGGCAACGCTGCCAACATGCCGTCAGAAACGCCGCAACAGATGTGCTGGGTCTCGCTCGCCCACCACCGCGAAACCACTAGTTTGACGAAGAATGCCGGCGAGTGCATGCAGCAAAACAAGAGGCATACAAAGCGGCGCTGCGAAGGAAGACGAGAGCTGCTCGTGAGCTCTATGAGCAAGAGAGACGGGAAGAACATCGGCTTCTCCAAAAGAAGAAGAAAGAGCATGAGAAGCGCGTTTGAGAATATTGAGAGTCTATACTCCAGGAACAATGTACGGAAGTTTTACCAAAAGGTAAAAAGAACGTGTCAGAGAAGTAATACCCGTACAGAAACCTGTAGAGATGAAAATGGAAACCTCGTAGTAGAATCACAGTCTGTGCTGAGAATATGGAAAAACTACTTCTGCAGACTGTATATCGGCGACGAAGACCAACATCCCGCTGTCAGGCAGAATGAACCATTCAACATAGACGATGATAGTCAAAATTTCCGTCCACCTGACCAAAACGAAGTGAGGATAGCAATATCCAAGCTAAAATCCAACAAGGCTGCTGGACCTGACGGCTTACCGGCCGAACTTTTCAAGGCAGCTGTGGAAGAATTGGTAGAGTGCATACACCAACTCATTTCTAATATTTGGTCAGACGAGTGTATGCCTGATGAATGGAATCTCAGCATCGTTTGCCCGATCCACAAGAAAGGAGACCCCGTCAACTGCGCCAATTATAGAGGCATCAGTCTCCTCAACATCGCATACAAGATCTTTTCTGCGATATTGTGTGAACGCCTGAAACCTTTTATCAACAGCCTGATTGGATCCTATCAGTGCGGTTTCAGGCCAGGAAAGTCCACCATCGATCAAATCTTCACACTTCGGCAGATCCTGGAGAAAACCCAAGAATTCCAAATCGATACTCACCACCTCTTTATCGATTTCAAGGCCGCCTATGACAGCATCTATAGAGAAGAGCTTTATAGAGCCATGTCTAGTTTTGACATCCCTGCCAAACTTGTCCGTCTGTGCAGGCTGACGATGGAGAACGTTCGCTGCTCCATCAAGGTCGGTAATGACCTCACCGAGAACTTTGATGTCAAAAAAGGTTTTAGACAAGGTGACGCGCTGTCATGTGACTTCTTCAATATTGTACTTGAACGGATTGTGCGGAACTCACAAGCCAACACCGGAGGCACAATCTATTACAAGTCTGTACAACTGCTTGCATACGCCGACGATATAGACATTATCGGAAGATCTCAGCGGGCTGTCACCGGTGCGTTTGCAAGCATTGAGGCGGAAGCGGCCAAAATGGGTTTGGCGATAAACGAGGGCAAAACCAAGTATATGCTGTCAACTAGAAGGGAAAACCAACACCGACGAATTGGACAAAACGTCACCGTGGGCAGCTATAACTTCGCGGTAGTAAGGGACTTTGTCTACCTTGGCTCTGCTATAAATTCAACAAACAAAATCAGTGCAGAAATCAATCGAAGAATAACTCTTGCCAATCGCCGATTTTTTGGGCTTATAAGGCAATTCAATAGTAAAGCCCTATCTCGAACAACTAAGGAGACTCTATATAAGACCTTGATCATCCCAGTCCTGCTTTACGGCGCTGAAACATGGACTTTATTAAAAGAGGATGAAGATATCCTTGGTCGCTTCGAGAGAAAAATTCTTCGCAAGATTTTCGGTCCCGTTTGCGTTGACGGGTTTTGGAGGAGAAGATTCAATCACGAACTATACGAGCTGTACAGCGACATCGACCTAGTCAAAAAACTGCGTATTGGACGTCTGAGATGGCTAGGACATGTAGAGCGAATGGACACCAACGCTCCGGCCCGCAGAGTCTTCGAATCTAACCCCGAGGGACGGCGCAGTAGAGGGAATCATCGCCGTAGGTGGCGCGCACAAGTTCAAGGGGACCTCGACCAACTTGGAGTGCGCAACTGGAGGCAACTAGCTAAAGACCGAGCTAAATGGAGAGGCTTGTTGGTTGAAGCCCAGGTTCACCCCGAACTGTAGCGCCACCTAAGTAAGTAAGTAACCTTTTTAATTATTTTAAAGAATACCTAGGTACCTTGAACTTTTTTTTTTACTTATTTTACTATTTTAATCGCATTTTGTAGATTGATCTCAATGTTGAGAGCAAGCTGATGCGATGAGAATATAGCAGTGTCATCAGCATAAATAGCGGTTGCACATGCTTTGGAAAATCAGACGTGTAAATATTATAATTGTCTACATGTCTCAGAGGATATAACTCATATACTCTGTGAATGTCAAGGAATTGCCAGGATAAGGCTAAAGTACATTGGTAAATACTTCTTCGATAACTTGAAGGAGGTGAGGTCCTTGAACCATATCAAGGATCTCTTAAGATTTTGTAGGGAGATTAATTGCTTGGAGGATTGGGTTTAGGTCTTTTGCCGTGAAGGTTTCCTAGGGATCGCGATGGGCCCACTTTGGTGCCTAGTGTTTTATGACAACCTCATAACCCTACCTAACCTAACCTAACCTAAATATTATAATGTATTGGGCCAAGAACTGAAACCTGTGGAACACCCGGGTTAACTTGTTGTAGAACAAATGCACAGCCATTAACATATATGTACTTTTTAAAAACGATTCGACAGGAAACTTTGGACACTTTTTACTAAGTACCGAGGAAAACCAAAACTACACATTTTGTACACAATGCCATTGTGCCACACAGATTCAAATTCTTTCTCAATATGTATCTAGTAGTACCAGACCGGTTGACTTGCCCAACGAACGGTTCCTTTTTACAACTTAAAAATGGAAAAATTTACTTTCATTAAAAAAAAAAACAACTTTGTTTAATTGAAATGGGCAGAGGTTACCCTTACACATTTACTTCAGAATCTTAATCTACCTTAAATACTTATTCGCTTGCCCTGTCACTGTTCCAAGTTCCCACAGGTGCACTCGGATTTCCTTTAACCGTACGTGATGGAATGCGGCTGCATCGAGTGGGCCAGACGCTAAGTCAGCATTTTGATGACTGTGGGACTGCAAATTCTGGGATGCGATGTGCGCGTGGAGTGTTATTTGAAGAGTTCAGTGTTTTATGTGCTAACTCCCCTACGCTAAATCTTCGAGCGTCCTCGATCGAACCTTATTAGAAGAATGGGATTTGACTCAACTTGGATACCTTCGAATCCTTATCTTGACCGTTGGTGGTAGTTTGAATTGCCCCTGGTGTCACGTCTAATGAATCGGCTTCTGTTCGCAGGTTGTGGTTCGATTACTATCTCTGTGTTATTGTCTGCAGGTTTAGTATACAGAAAAACGGCAAGGATGAGCGTAAGTATAATGCCAGCTGATGACAGTCCAAAGTTTACTAGCTGCTTCTTCGAGTTTTCATCGCTGATAAGTCCTATGAACTTCCTATTGGTAAGGTGAAGTTCTTTTACCATTTCTAAGGAGAGGCTTTCTTCAACGTTCGCCATTAGCGACGGTGGCTGCAGAAACGCTGGGATCGGTTGTACTACGGTGACTTCTGTTGAACGAAATATGGTATTATCAATTTTTACAGTGGAATTTTGGAATTGGATGATAAAGGATCTGGTTAGGTTCAACTTATCGTCGTCGATTTGTATGGTACCGTTGAAAAGATTGAAGAACAAAGTTCCGCTGGTCACTTCTTCCGCAGGTGGTACATGCTGGTTGTTTATGGTGGTGCACGATGAAGGTGAATTACTGAGGAGCTTGAGCAAGCACGAACAGTTACTTAAGTCTAAAATATTATTCCCATTACATATTGTTAGGTTTTCCAAAGAATTACAACTATCTTTTATTCCAAATATTGCCCCTTTACATTTTAATATTGTTTTAAAGTTTATTTTATTTATAATGTTTCCTTTTTTAATGGGTCTTACAATTAGTTTCTTCTCTATGGTTCCGAAACAACCAAAAGCCTCGGATAAGGATGACTCAACTTATGACGACCACAGTAAAAAAAAATAAGGACAACGGCCTTCGGATCTGTACGTGGAATGTTCTGTCCCTTTACAGACCACGTGCAGCCGAACAACTAGCAAAGGCCCTAGACTGCTATAAAGCAGATATTACTGCCATCCAGGAAGTGCGATGGGATGGGCCGGGCAAGAAGAGGATGAAAAACTGTGACATCTACTACGGTGATTGCTACAGAGGCAACAGGCAACGCTTATTCGGATGCGGATTCGGAAGTCTTAAGCTTCCGACACGTAAGCGAGCGTAATATGACTATCCGAATCAAGGCTAAATTCGCTAACATAAGCCTAATATGTGTTCATGCCCCCACGGAAGAAAAGGACCCTGCCACCAAAGAGTGTTTCTACGAGCTCCTCGACAAGACATATGAGCAATGTCCTAAATACGACGTTAAAATCGTATTGGGCGATTTCAATTTTCCATCTGTAAATATTGATTACACAGCCGCAGCTCAGTACTGGCTCTCCAGATTAAAAAAAAATTAAAAAAAAAGTGAATTTAGTTTATTCGCCGCTGATTTATTCAGGGTATAAATCATACTTCTGCGTTGTCCTGAAGCTGAGCAATGCTAAAAACAATTAATCAAATCAACGCCCACAATTTTCCTTCAGTGGAGACCGCTACCAGCAGTCATGCTGTAGTGGTTGAGCGGGTTTATGTATGCTCTGGTGGGGATTCCCACGGAGGAAGTTATAATCGACTTGACACATTTTTGGTATTGCATTCAGTTGGCAATTATATTTCAATATGTATATGTAAATAACCGTCAACTAAAATGCGGGCGAAGCAAGGCGAGCACTGGTCAGCTAGTATAATTGTCGGATTATCAACTTAGGTGAGACGTCTTCTAGAAGATCTGTCAGCAGAGGCAATCCGCAGGGTGGTGTTCTATCTCCTCACCTTTGGAATTTGGTGATTAATGAAATATTGACAATACTGAAGGGTAAACAAGTTAATCAGATGGGCGGTTCGGTATGGGTTGGGTGTAAACCCACATCAAACTGAACTGGTACTCTTCTCAAGGAAATATAAAATTCCGTTCATCGATCCACCCTCTCTTAATGATATCAGCTTAATTTTCTTTGATAAAGCGAAATATTTAGGTCTTGAAACTAAGCTGGAAACCTAACATTCAAGAAAGAGTGAAGAAAGCTACAGTAGCACTTTTCTCTTGCAAAAAAGCTATTGGAAATAAATGGGGTTTACAGCCTCGAATAAGTTACTGGCTACACATCTCGTTCATTAGACCGATACTCACATACCGGGTGATTATTTGGTAGACAGCCTTAGAAAAAGCTATAAATCGCGACTATCTAAGCAAGGTCCAGCGTACAGCTTGTCTGTGCATAAGCGAAGCACTACGTACAACTCACTCTACGGCACTGGACATTATGTTTCATATGTTACACCTAAAATATATTTAGCAAGCAAATGGCAGCGAATGCAGCCGTTCGCCTGAAGCTACCCAACAGTGGGCAAGGAAATAATTTGGCCACGCCTCCTGAATAAATTCACAATCTCTCCCGGAAACACGGACTACACCATCCTACGTCTAAATTTTGACAGAAACTTCCACGTCACCATCCCTTTCAGATCATTCTGGAACGAAGAGGCTTTTTTAGAAGATGACTTGATCCACTTCTATACTGACGACTCAAAAACGAAAGGCGGAGTTGGTGGAGGTGTTTTCTCTCACAGGCTTAATCTTAAGCTCTCCTTCCGTCTACCAAATCATTGTAGCGTGTTCCAGGCGGAAATAATGGCTATTAAGGAGGTCTTATCTTAGCTAAAGAAAAACGTAATATCCGCCAAGGACATCCACATCTTTTGCAGATAGCCAAGCTGCAATCAAATCCTTGGAATCGATCTCTATAAATTGAGTAGTAGTCCTAGACTGCAATTCGTCTCTTGCGGAGATGTCGGAGAGTGCTTAGAGTGATACCCCGAACAGAGGCTGTTACGAATTATGGAATGTTAGTGGGACGGATTTCAAAAATATTTTCACTTATACTGCTTCCCTAGCTGTGTAAAATCTCATCTTCCTAGCTTGAAATTTAAGCCCCGAAAGTAGGTGACATATCGTCGGACGATATAGCTTAATTGACTCGGCCCTTTGTACTATTCATTTATATACTCGTGCACTTTATGGACTTTAAGAGATATGTCTTCATTATTTCTTTATGTCACAAACTACCTATGTGTCAAACTCAATATACCCCTATAGCATAGGATATTAAAAGGCTTTTCCTCAAGCAGATGGTGATATGCTACTTACACAAAGTTATGTTCCATGTTAAGCGACAAATGTTAATTGAATTTCTTCTTCAATAAAGCTTAAGTTTTATGGTTTATGATTCAGTTAGTATTGACCTTCATAAGTGAACACAAAAAACAAAAACAACCATTCACACTCAATTACAATTTCTTTGATATTTACCTAACCATAAATATAATTGTTCGTAATACGAGTAAGTAGGATACTCATAACCTCATCATCTTCCACCTACGGCCATTGATCGGATGGCAGCTTTTCCCCATTTTTGCTTGATGGAATTTTATTAAATTTTTGCAGGTGTTGACCTCATTATTGTTTTTTTTTTTCTTCTTCTTCTTTTGTCCATTTGCTTTTGTTTTATTTTCTCCATTATCACCTTTGTCTAATCATTGTGATGGGTTTCAAGCAGCACAAATCGGCTGCTTTCTTCACGTGTGGGTGAACTGACCTTTCTTTTCTTGGTGGCTCTTTTGTTATTTTGTGTTACTATCTTTCTTTTAAACGTTTCAGCAATTGTTGGATTTCTTCATTCAACCTTCCCTTCTCTTCCGCATACTGCTTTTCTATTATTATAATTTTTTTTGTATATTTCCTCCGACGAAATTATCACTCACGACAGTGTTCGCTGGCGGTGGCTTTTGGCACATCTTTTTCTAATATCTCGATCTCGTTATTTTCTTTTTATAGTGTCTTTTTGTTTACTTCTTTTTTTCTTTTGACAGTCATGTGTTAATCCACACTTATGTAGATATAGTAAAAATAGTACATGATGTAATAAATTGCTATAATTAATGGCATACATACTTGGGTATCATAGGTGCAACTTAATTTTTTTTTTGCTTTTTTTCGGTATAGGAAACGCCGGAGTGAAGCACTTAGGTGCAACTGGTCCTTTGTAATGCCAGAGAGCAAAACCCTCGTTAACCTATTTTATTTGCATTTCCTTCTCTTTCTAAGAAAGCCAAGCAAGCACTTCAGTGATGAGGAGCTTAGAGTACAGTACCAGTACTCTTCGCATCGGCGCTGAAAATCTGCCACCTGATACGAGCAAATGCACTACATTAAGGTACTTGGCGTCACAGGGCTGAACTTAGGCTATTGTGGGGCTCAGCAGGTGGCGGATCGCTGAACGGCCTGTGGTGCACAGGTTAGCTGCGAATAGCAAATAAGCAGCCCCCGACCAAAAGCAACAGAGAAGGGAGTGTGAGGCTGAAAAGGTCCAAGAATCGGTGCCATCCTCAAATAGAAATAGAACAACAGGTGATACGACTGAAGAAAACCCAAAAAAAATAAGAAGTATTGAAGAAAAAGGAGCGGAGTGCGACTTACCGACTCCGCAGAATCCATTCGGGAGGAGCACTGTGGTGTCGCGATCACCACCGAATGTGAGTTCAGACAGGAAGCTGACAAGCTCGAAGGCACTTGAGGTAGAAAACCAAAATTCAAAAGGGAGAGGACATATGTACATTCAGTGGGGAAGGAAGAAAAACAGCAAACCCCAATGAAGAAAAAGCTGAAAGTGATGCCTTGAAGATCCATGGCAAACGGATCGCAGATTTGATGAATTATTATTAAGGCAAAAAACAGCCTTATTCGTTCAGCTTATAACAAGGTAGTTGCCACCGAAAACGCAAGACCCGCCGTCTCGCTATCAATTAAACTAATGCCAGTGCACACACAATTTGGAAAATTTTAAAACCTTAATTTATTTTAAAAAAATCAGGAAAAAAAAACAGAAATTTTTAATTTTAAAATCGCGACTTGCTTCGATGTGATTCTTGAAACGACTAATTTGAAAAATTAATTTTGCGCTCTACATCGAATTTCATGGACTGCTGAGTTCTGTGAAACGCCACAGAGATTAGTAACCGGGTTCTCTGCCTGAGTAATACAATGGCTGCAAATCACTTTGTAAGCTATCAGGGAGAAACGTGCAGCACACCCAATAGAAAGAGGGACACAACACCAAAGAATACGTCGCATTCGATTCTGGTGGCCAAACAGCTCCCACCACCCAAAAAGAAAAAGGCGTCTGTTGAAAGAGGTGTTTCGAAGGATAAAGTTCAGAAGTCAAAGGAAATAGCCCCCCAGTCACTAACGGAAGGTAACAAAATAGAACCTGACTGGATTAAACAGAGGTCACGACGAAAAGATCGAAGAAAATCGGCCCGACGCGCTACTTCTAAGAACAAAGCGAAACCTATCGTATGCAGATATGCTACGAAAGGTCAATAGCGATCTTCAACTAAAGGTACTTAGCGAAAGTGTGAACCACATAAAAAAAAAACGGTGAAAGGAGACGTACTCATCGAGCTCAAAAGATCTTCTAACCCACAGACCACAAAATTCGAAGAAAAAGTTAAAAGTATCGTGGTAGAAGAAGCGGATGTGAAAATCTTAACACACGAGTCGTTAATTGAAGTGAAAGATCTCGATGAGATTACCACCAAAGAAGACGTGTTTCATGCGTTAGCAGAGAATTTCGAGAATACAAGTGTCATAGAGGCATTAATAATAAAATCGCTTAAGAAAGCCTATAGTGGTACCCAGACGGCAACCGTAAGCTTACCAGCAGAAGCAGCGAAGGAGGTAGTCGCAATAGGCAAAGTACGAATAGAATGGGTTGCGTGCCGAGAAGCTAAACCCACTCAAGTGCCGTATAGATTTCGGGCACATAGCCAAAGCTTACAAAAGCGCAAGTGACTGGTGAAACAATGAAAAACTACAGCTAAACCTAAGCCACAGTGAGGTGGCCCAAGCTCTTTTAACAGAAACAATCGGTGAACTAGGCGTAGAGGTAGCAACCTTAAGTGAACCGTATCGGCAGTATAAAAATTCTGTATGAACAGCGGACGCCATAGGCAAAGGTGCAATATGGGCTTGCGGGAAAAGACCCTTCCAGGAAACAGAGGGGAACCCTGATACATTCTTCGTTCGGGCGAAAATTGACGGCCGCCACATCTACAGCTGATACGGTCCTCCGAGTCTAACGATCGAGGAATTCGATAGCTTCCTAAACAGGCTAACAATAGAAGCTAGAGGTCGAAGTCCGGTTGTCATAGCCGGAAACTTGAACGCATGGGACGCAGAATGGGGTTGCTCAAGCACAAACAGGAGGGGAGGCAGACTGCTAAAAGCCTTGATGATCCTGGACGTAGTGCTTTTCAACAGCAGTAATGAACAGACGTTCACCAGGAATGGGGCGGGTTTAATCATCGACCTTAGTTTTTTAAGCAACGCCCTTGCTCGGAAAGCAACATGGAAGCTCAGCGAACGCTATACTCACAGCGACCAACAAGCAATATTGTGTGAAACGATGAATGAAGAAAGGCGACATCAAAATATATCAAGGAGAATATCAAACAAAATAGGGTGGAAGACAAATATATTCGATGAAAAGGTTTTCGCCCTTATGGTCGCAGATACTGCGTTAACGAGTTCGGACAATCAGAAGTCTATTCAACTGACCACCCACATCAGACGGGCGTGTGATGCTTCTATGGTAGGAAGGATGACTAGTCATCACCTTCCATCAGTTTATTGGTGGAATGAAGATATCGCGCGGCTACGCGCCATTCTTTGGAGTTGAGCGCAAAAGGCAGTCACATAAATATTTACATGAAAGCTCATTTCACCAAATCGATGAAAAAGCGAGGAATGGTCTTATCATAGATCCAAAAGACCTTATTCTAGAGATGGACAAAAAATCACGCCCTGTGAATTATTTACTGCGAATGAAAATTCACATTCGCAGCCGGTGAACGACTTAAAAATAAACTGTGAATTGTTAAAACGTGAATAAGGAATTCTTTTTTCACATCACGTTTCTGTATTCGCAACAAACGATACACAGCTACACATTGCTCAGTGCAGACCAACGAACGATGAACGAAAATGTGTATATCTGTGGCAATACGACATAATAGCTTAAGCCGACTTAAGTCAAAATTGAGTTAATTATAGCAAAATGTTCCCAATTACAATAAAGTATTTTCCCTCAATTTTTTTAGTTCCATACCTGTAAAGACGGCTGTGTTATGGCTGTTAGAGTAGAAGTGCAATTCAAAAACTTTATACGGTTTTTGCGTAAGCCACAACTTTAAACCCTTCTCCTGAAAAATCATACAAAGTGACATAAGCTATTATGTCGTATTGCCGCAGATACTACCGGTAATGTGCGAAAGCCGTTAATCTGCAGTTTAACTAGGTAATCTGCAGATAACCTGGTTTACTCAGTTAAAGTGGGGATTCTTGCATTTGTTTTGTATATTATCTAGGTAGTCTGCAGATTAGCGGGTTTCACTGACATTACCGGTAACATATACACTAAAAGCCAGTGTGAATAAGGGAGGAATCCTTTGCGAGGCAACGAAGGATAGAACAAAGCAAACGTGGTGAACGAAATGCTTTCGGTGCACAAAGAACAGAATATACATATGTATGTGGTAGATCTACCACAATTTTGAACGTTTTTCAAATCTACCACATCTACAACGGAATGCAAAAATTCTACCATGTTTTTAAATTCTGTCCTGGCCATATTGAATCAACCAATTCAACTCGGTTCCCTTGGAAAATTTGTATATAACGGGTGGGCCATCTAGTGATTTCTTTTTAAATCATAGGTTATATTGACACTGACAGCTGTTTCCCGCTCGAAGGAGGTATGATCTTGACAGAAAGTCAGTATCATACCTCCGCGGAATGAAATGAGTCGCTTTATGCTTGACAAACATTGGGAAATATTAAAAACTTATTTCCAAAGTGAGTGCTGTGTAGTCCAAACAGTGTGTTTTTTGAAAATAAGTTTGGCCGAAATGACGCACCCACCGCGCCTTCTGTACGCATGTTTGTGCAAAAAGCTCGTGAGACTGGTATGCTAGTGGACAACACTCATAGTCCCCGTCGTCGTACGGTGCGCACAGACGAGAATGTGGCTGCTATAGCCGAGAGTGTGAGACTCAATTCACGAACATCAACTCGTCATCGATCTCAACAGCCCAACATTTCACGCACTAGCCTGAGAAGAATTCTGCACAAAGATCTGGGATTATTCGCTTACAAGGTCCAATTGATTCAGCAATTGAAAGCGCACGACCATCCGCTTCGTTATCGCTTCGCAGATTGGGCCCTAGAGCAGCTTGAATTGGACAACGATTTTGGGCGAAAAATCATCTTTTCTGACGAGGCACATTCTCATATCGGCGGCTACGTTAACAAACAAAATTGCCGCATCTGGGGCTCGGAAAACCCGCACGTTATTGTCGAGAAGCCAATGCATCCACAGAGAGTGACAGTTTGGTGCAGATTGTGGAGTGGTGGCATCATTGGACCACTTTTCTTCGAAAATAAGGCTGGGAACAACGTTTCGGTCAACGGTGGGCGTTACAGAGCCATGTTAACAACGTTTTTTTTACTGAAATTGAAGACATAGATTTAGACGACCCTTGGTTCATGCAGGATGGCACGCCATGCCACACAGCCCATGCCACAATCGGTTGTTTGCGCACCAAATTCCCAAATCGTGTTATCAGCCGTCTTGGCGTTGTCAATTGGCAGCCTCGGAGCTGCGACTCCTTCGGACTTTTTTTTGTGGGAAACCGTGAAGGACCGATGTTATGCCAACAATCCGGAAACGATTCAAGCACTTAAGGCCAATATCATCCAAGCAATCCGTGAGCTACAGCCCGAAACCAGCAACAAGGTCTTGGAGAATTGGAGTGATAGAATTTTTTTTTTTTTTTTTTTTTCGTGGGTAGGTGAAAATCTTCATGAGACACTATGAGACCGTGTACTCATAGTAGTGTCAGATTTCTACTGACTAAAAACACCCTTCCCTTCGTTTTGTTTACTACGACCAAGTTAAACCTTAACAAGTAGTTTAAGCTTCAGATTTATATTCGCGTGAGGCAGGTAGATTTTCAATAAAAGCACCTGCTGAAACCGTCATGACATGCGGCTTTTTGTCTTATTGCGCTAATTAGAACGGTTTCGTTCTTTGAAGTCGGCGCGTAAGATTTGTCACATCCAAAGTTTGGAGTATGGCACAGTTGCAATGGCCATGAAGACGAATACGAAGCTTGCGAGCGAAGTTTTTTATTTCGTCCTTCACGGTAGCTATCCCTAAGTCTCTGTGGATATCATTGTTTCTGATATACCAGGGAGCGTTCACGATTATTCTTATAATTTTATTTTGGAATGATTGTATGAGATTCCTATTGCTTGGTTTGGTACAACCCCAGAGTTGTATACCGTACGTCCATACGGGTTTAAGCACTTGCTTATACAGAAGCAGTTTGTTATATACGCTTAGTTTGGAATATCTTCCAATTAGCCAATACATTTCTCTAAGTCGATTTTCGACTTCGTCACGTTTCTTTTTAAAGTGAGGTTTCCATTTAAGTTTCGTGTCTAGTATCATTCCCAGATATTTAGCTTCGTTTGCATGCGGTATTTGTACCGAGTTAATGAAAACGGGAAGGTTGATTATTTTCTTGTAAGTGAAGTTAACATGCGTCGATTTGGTCTCGTTAAGAACAATGCGCCAAGTTTTTGTCCACTCACAAATTTTATCCAAGGCTCGTTGGAGTTTTATGGTTGCTGACTCGATTGAACTTTCCGTTGCCAGAATGGCCGTATCGTCCGCGAACGTAGCTACAATAGTGCCTTCAGTGTGTGGTATGTCCCGAGTGTATAGCAAGAATAAGATAGGCCCAAGGACACTTCCTTGCGGAACTCCGGCGGCGATTTCTTTAAAATCAGAATATTCAGTTCCGTGCTTGACACGAAAAAGTCTGTTTTTAAGGTATGATTCTAAGATCTTATGAAGTTGCTCCGGAAGGATTCGTCTTAGCTTATAATTCAATCCATCGTGCCAAACCCTGTCGAAGGCTTGAGATACGTCAAGAAAAGCGCTAGAACAAATCTTTTTCTCCTCAAGGGCTTTTTCAATTTCGTCGGTTATTCTATAAACCTGGTCAATTGTGGAATGCTTGATTCTGAACCCGAATTGGTGGTCAGGTATTAGGCGTCTCTCTTCAATGACCGGAAGAATCTGTTTCAGAAGGAGTTTTTCAAATACCTTCGATATTATTAGTAGTAGCGATATCGGTCTGTACGATTTTTTGTCATTTGGAGATTTTCCCTGTTTCGGAACCATTATGACTTCTGCGACTTTCCATTGATTTCGAACGTATAATAATCTAATAGAAGCTTTTATTAAATGAAGCAATTTTAATAGTGCCTTTTTTGGTAATTCCTTGAGGATTTGTCCGATTATTAAATCATAGCCAGGAGCTTTATTATTTTTCAGGTTTTTTATTGCCTGGCAAAGTTCTATAAATGACACACTTTTTATTCTAAGGTTGTCAGATGTCGTAGTCGTACCGGTAAAATCGTCTTAAAAGTCTTAAAAGTCTCTTTTAAGTGCTCGGCAAATAGATCCGCTTTTTCTTTGTCACCTTTTGCCCATTCGTCTTTGTTTTTTCTTATCGGTGGCGAATGTATTTGGGGTTTTTTAATTCTTTTGACAGCTTTCCAGAGCGAGCAATTAGTGGTTTTTTCGGCGGTTAAACCTTCAAGATAAGCTGAAGTCTCTCGGTTTTTTAAGGTCTTGGATCGCTTTTTTAAGCTTATTGCATAGGAAATTCGAGTGGGTTTTATGCTGGGGAGCGCGAGTTTGTTGCCATATTTTGCGTGCTCTCCTCTTTTCTCGAATAAGTTCTTTTATTTCCGGCGGATAATTAGCTTCATTGCATGGGATTTCTTTCCTCCTTAAAGGTGTATTTTTCCACGCGGCATTCTGTATTAATTCAATAAATTTGCCGAGTTCATCTTCTATTTCGAAGGGTGTTTTGAGCGATACATTTAAGACAATATTTTCTTCGCAATCAGTTCTAAAGTCGCGCCAGTTAGTTTTTTTGTTAGTTAATCTAGGCACACCTTCTACTGTCATTAGTCGGTTACTTATTGTCAAGATTACCGGCGAGTGATCTGAGGAGAGATCAAAGCTTTCCTCTACTTTCGCAAAATTTGAAGATACTCCTTTTGCTACGAAGAAGTCTATTAGGTCCGGTGTTTTTGCTGTATCAGAGGGCCAATACGTCGGTTTCCCCGTCGAAAAGAAATCAACCCCGAATTGCATACCGGCTTCGTACAGAAGTCTGCCTGGAGTGATAGAATGCGCTACTGCGAGGCCAGCCGAGGCAGCCGCTTGAACGACGTTGTATTCCATAATTAATGGGAATGTTTGCTCTTACTAATAAAGCCATAATACATGGAAAAAATTTCATTTTGTTCATGCTATTGTATTTTTAAAAAGAAACTTGTAGTTGGCCCAGCCTTACATTTTTCCAATCGGTTCCGAAAATTCAACACATTCCCACTTTCAATAAATTTTTATTTTTATTTCTGTGGAAACCCTTTCTCCTCATCCTTATTCGTACATCATTTGATGCAATGTACTCGTTCTTCATGGTCTAGAGTGTAGCCCGTAGTAGAGTGACGTGAATGCGAATATTCACATTGTATTGTCAGTCTAATTGAAAAAAAACAACACTTTGTTGTTATTATATCCTTTAGATTTAGTTTAAATTACTGTTTCTTTAGCAGAAACTAATCGTACTCTTTTTGATTTTGCTGAAGGTGAATCGAAAAATAGTTCTGAATAAATTTTTCTATTGTGAAAATTACCATTAAGGACAATTATTTTGAATTAGTAGGAAAACCATTTATTTTGATATATATGTATATGGGGCGGGGGGCAAAGTCGTCCAAAGTCACTGTTATCAAATCGACCATCCTTTTTTTAAATCTACCACATTTTCTTGTCAAATCTACCACTTTATTCAAAATCCGAGTGACGACACTGGTTATACTCAAAGCATAAATATACACATTTGTTTGTTCGGTGTTTACGAAAGCGCGTATCTAAAAAAAAATGCTTTTAAGATGCCACTAATAAAGCGAACAAGACTGGTTTTATATGAAATTTTTGTACGGAATTAGAAGAAAGTTCGCAAAATTTAATTTGTGCCAGGCGAAATTAGCATACAAAACCAGCACATCCAATTTGAAAAGCCATATGGAAATTAAGCATCCTTTGGTGTCATTAGTTTCTGGGGTAAATTCAATTTTTTTGTATAGTTTGCGCGCACTCAAAAGGTTACGAATACTCTTTAAATGTTGATACCTAGTGCGTGTGTTGGAAAGGATAGATAGAGAAAGATTTGGTGTAGTAGTTCTCAGTTGTTTAAGTTTTATTGGCGTTTAAGTGCCGTCCGGATAGCTAGGGAGATTTTTCTTATTTTAGTCTTTGCTTTTGATTCGCAGTAATTTTTCTCACGGCAATAGATTTTTCTTATTATTAGATTAAAACTGAAATTAATTTATAATTTAATTATGGTACTTCGATTTTTTTCCCAAAGCATTTTTATTCGTAAAAAAAATTACTCCCGTACGTTCACATTTACAGGTTGTACATATATTTACAGTGAAAAAAATTCACATTAACAGTTATAACTGTGAACATAAACTCACGACTGCCCAGTAGCACCCTTACATTTCCAGAGTGCCTTGGTTGTTTTTGACTCGACGTGCTTAGACCTGAATCACTCCTAGATATTTGGCTTCATTGGAAATACGGAAATACACTGCTTGCGACAGACCAATTAAAATCCTTCTTCTCGTAAAGAGATCAACCTCAGTTTTAAGAGGGTTTACAGTAAGCCAAATCCTAGTGTACCATTCATCGATCATGTCTAGCGCCGCCTACGCGTTAGCACAATCAGTCGAATCGAGACAGAACGGCACCTTGGGCACAGCCATGTACCCCAGCCATAACATATTCAATTCAATTCATTTATTAACAAGTATAAGAATAGTACAATAAGACCTGGTCTTCTAAAAGTACTAAACATAGTATTAGTTTAAACATAGAAATCGATTAAAATAATGTAATATAAAATATATGGTTATTCAATATTATATAATTACAGAATAAATAAGAAAAAAAGAGGGAAAAAAATAAAAAGAAATATATAGTTAACTAGATATAGAAAAGAGAAAAAAAGAGGAACGGGTTATTGCTGCATTGAGAAGTAGCTATGAATGGCTTTTTGGAAATTATGTGCATTTTGTAATCCTTTTATATGTATTGGTAAAGAGTTCCACAGCCTAACAGAGTGAATAGAAAATGACCGGGAGGAATTCAAATAATTATAAGAAGGCATATTGATATTAAGGGTTCTTCGAGAATGCGAAAAGGACAGCTTTTTGTAAAGGTAATCGGGTTTTTTCAGGTTAATGATTTTATGAAGAAAAATACAATTCCGAACTATAAAGTATTGTTCCATAGCACAAACAAGTAGATTGGTAGAAAGATGTGAAATTCGTGAATATCTTTTTAATCCATAAATGTACCTTACTGAATTGTTAAAACAAACTTGGAGCTTATGCTGTGACAAGGAATCTAGGTTACTATAAAGTACCTCTGCGTAAGATAGTATGGGAACGATCATTGTTAAAAGCAGTTTGCGACGGGTTTCAATAGGTGTAAAACTCGCAGTCAACCAGAGTTTTCTGAGACAGCCATAAATTCGACCAATGGGAAAGCTAATGTGATCATAGCAGGATAAACTACGGTCTATTTTATAGCCCAAACTAGTAACCGAATCAACGTAAGTCAGTTTCGAACTAGAAATATATATCACAGGTAAAAGATTAGAGTCTAATGATCTATGGCATATTGGTATAATTTGGGATTTAGGTGGATTTAAAACAAGACCATTAGATACAGACCAACGGTGAATTCCAGACAAATCTTCGTTAAATTTCGAACGCAGTTGGTGTATGTTAGAGAGAGGGCCAGATAAACAGAGTTGTACGTCATCCGCATACAAATGAGTAGATGCAAACTTACAAACAGACAGCAAATCATTGACAAACATAAAGAACAGAAAAGGACCAAGAATAGAACCCTGCGGTGCACCCTGTTTTACAGATTTATACCCCGAGCACTTATCAGCTACCACAACTCTCTGTTGCCTGTTGCTAAGAAAACTAAGGATCAAACTTAACGCCAGTGAGCTAAAGTTAAAAAATCGCCGCAGTTTCAAGCAAAGAAACTCATGGTTAACCGTATCAAAGGCCTTTGAGAAGTCGAGCAAGCAAAGAAAAGAAAGATGTCTTTTATCAAAATGTATCATTATGTCGTCCATTATATGGACCATAGCCGAAGCACAACTATGGCCCTCTCTGAAGCCTGACTGTAAGGGATAAAGTAATGAGTCTTGGTCAAGATGACTACGAATTTGCAGTGCTATCACTTTCTCAAGGACCTTAGAAAGACATGGTAGTATGCTTATTGGCCTAAAGTCATTAGATAAATTTGCTTTCAACTTCTTAGCAACAGGCACAACTTTAGCGAGTTTCCAACTTTGAGGAAAGATAGAGGACATCAAACAAGAATTCAGTATGTGTGTAAAATGGTTGATCATAAATGGAGAAATCATTTTAATAAAGTGAATTTGAATTCCATCCTCACCAGTGGCGTTGGACTTTACGCTCATAATAATTTGGTGGACATCTAAGCTAGTCACTATATTAAAGGAAAGTTCAGGCAGATTTGCATTTTGAATGCCTAAAGTTAAATGAGCATTAAAATAATGTACATCATTGGAAAGAAAGGTGTCATTCAATACGTCAGGATCAATTGCGCAGGTCCCATTACCTTTACCGCTTATACGAACCTCACAAAGATTACGCCAGAGTGTTTTAGATGGAAGAGCTGTATTTAATTTTGAGCTATAAAAGATTCTTAATGGAATTAGGCGTATGCTTCCACCTGCTGTAAAGGTGGTGGCGGGTACAATCCGCATCCACAACTAAAGTTCCTTTCATTATAATTACTTTGATCCACAGCACTAATGTTTCGTCTACCCCGTGTTGTGTGGCAGAGTCACACATGCAGTCAAACGTCGCATTGTCGAAAGCACCCTAAAGGCCGATGAAGATGCCCATCGCATACTTTTTCTTGCCAAACTCGCATTTAATTCTGGCTACTGGATTCTGGATTTTCCACGCTGATAAGCATGCTGCATCGCCGATAGTAGATGCAGCCCTAAAGCAACTTTGCGCATATAAATATAAAGCATTTTTCTGAAAGATAGCCTCGAAATCTGCTAAACGCATACTATCCAAATGAAAAATATATACAGATACACATGATACGATACGATATAATGCAGTTTTCCATTTAGTGCATAGAAGTATAAACATTTATCTAGTGTATCAATTCAGTGCAGAAGTTAACGTTGTCTTGTGAAAACGAATTTCCTGCTCCAGTCGATATACGAATACAAATAACAAACAAATTTTAAATTTCCGTAAGAAATACAAGGCAAACATTTTTGAAGAGAAAAATTTGTGTTTACACGGCACTTGAAAGAAATACATTCATTATTATTATACTGTAGACATGTTAATCATGTTAATTTCAAACGCAAGAAAAAGGATTAATATGCTAAGGAAAACGAAAGCAATTAAATTTGCACTTTCGGATTGTTATTTTATGTACATTGTACATCCATTGTCTGTTTTAAAAAAAATAAAAAATAGAGATACTACAGAATCAGTTTTCAGCGGGTATACGAGTACTTTCTTACTTCGGTAGGTGGCGGTACAGCCCGGTTACGAGCCAGCTGCCTCCAGTTGCGCACGCCAAGTTGGTTGGGGTCCCCCTCCACTTGTTTGCGCCACCTATCGCAAGGTCGTGCTCTACTGTGCCGTTTATCCGGGGTGGATTCGAAGACTTTCCGGGTTTGAACGTGGGTCTCCATCCGCTCTACATGACCCAGTCATCTTAGTCGATGTTTGTGAACTGTTCTGATTTAGTCGATGTCATTGTATAATTGTATAAGCCGTATAGTTCGGCATTGTACCTTCTCCTCCTTTTGCCGTCTATGCAGACGGGACCAAAGATAACTCGACGAACTTTTCTCTGAAAGCAACGAAGGGCATCCTCATCCGATTTTGACACAGTTCATGTCTCTGTGCCATACAGCAGGACTGAGATGATTAGTGCTTTATAAAGAGTTGCCTTCTTGGCCCATAAAAACACTAATTGGCAAAAACAATTCTTAGTTACATCTCCCCACTGGTCTCATCTGCGGAGCTCATCATAGAGCCCAGGGAGACAAAGACTACCTCACAAATTTGGTTTTGCTTTCATTGACCGCTAAACCCATCTTTGCTGCCTCGACCTCAATACTCGCAAATGCCCCGCTGAGAGTATCGAGACTATACATACTTACTTACTTACTTTAATCGTTGTACCTCTCGAGGGGCATAGAATGCCAACAACGCCTGCGCTCCATCATGTTCGGAGTTCTGCAACGCGTTTGAGCTACCTCCAACACATTCCCAAAGAACTTGATTCCTCCTCGACTGTCCTGTGCCACGTTTGCCTATGCCGTCCCGCTGTTCTGCCTGCCTGGGTAAGTGAATTCCACTGCATGGCGCATTTCGCAATGGAGTCGTCTTTCGCGTCGTCGGGTGTGTTTTCGATCCACTGGCACATTGTTCTTCGCACAGTAGTATCTATAAGTTCTTGGCCCGTTCTCAAATAAAGTTGTTCGTTGGAGATACGATTGGGCCAAAATATCCTCAAGATTATTCTTAGACACTTATATACGAACGTTTGCAGCTTGCACGTTCCAGGTACTGCACCCATACAGCAGTACTGATTCTACGTTACAGTCGCAGCTTGGTTCTTAAGCTGAAAACATTGCATTTCCAGACTTTCAATAGCATTCTGAACGCAGCTTTCGCCTTCCCGATTCTGCTGCACACAGCCAGTACTGTGCCACCGCGGTTAACCGATACCATACTTCCTAAGTATAGAAAGTTGTATACTTTCTCGACTACCTGTCCAGCAATGTTGAGTTGACCGCGGTTATTAGAAATGTTCAGAACTTTTGTATTGGCTGTGTTTATCTTAAGCCCCACTTTATTCGCCTCAACTTCTGGATTTTGGGCCACCAGATGAAGGTCCAATATCCGATGTGAAAGTAGGCAAACATCGCCAGCGTAGTCGATGTGTTTAAGATAAGTTGTTATATTCCATCGAATTCCATTGTTACCTTCCGTCAGTGCTGCACGGAGCACATCGCTGATGACCACCAAGAATAATAGCGGTGGCAATATGCACCCCTGACGTACTCCACTTTGGGCTTTAAAAGTCTCCGACACCTTACCATTGTGTAAGACGTGACACTTACTTCCCTCGTGTGTAGCCTTGATAATAGCTATAAGTTTTCTGGGACACCTCTCCTGCGCAAGGCCAACCAGATAGCATCACGATTAAAACTGTCGAAAGCCTTCTCGAAGTCGATAAACAGTAGATGTAGCGGAGCTCTATACTCGACGCACTGCTCTATTACGATCCGTAGGATGTTTATGTAATCGATGTAGGCGGGTCCAGCACGAAAGCGTGCCTGTTCGACGTCAAGAGTTGAATCTAACAGTTCCTTAATCCGTTCTAATATGATTCTAGCTATTATCTCATTTACGGCCGGTAAGACGCATATATGTACGTCTCCAGTTCTCACTTCTGGGGAAATTGTTCATTTTCCCACGCTCTCCGTATGAGCGGGTGTAGCAGTTCAGCCGATGTGTTTGACGCCGCTTGGAAAAGTTCGACAGAGATGCCATCAATACCCACCGCTTTGTTTTTCTTGAGGAACTTGATTGCTGTTATTTCAATTTTACTTGGAGTCCCGGTGCGAATTCGGGAATTTGTTGCTGCGGAAGACTCATTAGGGATTTAAACCATATCACCATCGTCAAAGTAGTTAAGAACAGTAGCGAAATGATCTTTATATCCAGTGAGCTCATCCTCATCCGAAATCAGAATGTTACCATCTAAACTCTTCACTTGATGTTGTTTGGAGTTACGACCACCAATGAGCTCCTTGGTCATCTTATAAACAGTCTTACTGTCGCACCTACTTACTGCTTTTCAGCCTTTGAGGGACGTGAGTACGATTTGAGATTAGGTATGGCTCTGTATAACTCGTCTCTATACACGCTATCATAGGCAACTTTGAAATTGGTGAAAAGGTAATGCATGCCGAAGTTATATTCATGGGCTTATTCATGCCGTAGTTTGAATATTTGATCAACGGTGGACTTTTCCGGCCTGGAACCGCACTGATAAGAACCTATCAGTTTGTTGACGATCGGTTTTAGGCGTTCACATAATACAGCAGACAGGATCTTCTATGCGATGTTGAGAAGATTTATACTTCTGTAGCTGGCGCAGTTCAGAGGGTTTCCTTTCATCAGGATCTGAAGAACTGGTATATGCCTGGGACGCCGTGTCTGGAAGGGAGCTAAAGCGAACTGTTACCTCAGTCTATTCTCTACAATGTCCCGCTTTTGACAGCTCACAGCTGTTTTCGTTAGTTTTCGAATCAAACCGGGAGGGACGACGCAGTGGACGGCCTCCTCGCCGCAGGTGGCGCGCACAAGTTCAAGGGGACCTCAACCAAATTGGTAATCAGCTAACGACCGAGCTAAATGGAGAGGCTTGTTAATTGAGGCCCAGTCTAACCCCGGACTGTAGCGCCACCTTAGTAAGTAAATAAGCTGTTTTCCCCATTTTTTTTCTTTTCAGACGCAGCTGTTTAGCTTTTTGACCTGTTTGATTTATATATCTTTAAGTCGATAGAGTATGTTATATGTTTTTGGATTTGCTCCGAAGCGTCTACACTTAGAAAGTTTAAATGTTTAATTAGGAATAAGTATTTTGAATGGAAAGTAATTGTGTTATTCACTAATGTGATGAATTTCATACAAAATCAATATCAGAAATCGAAATCAATCGCTCGAATTACTAAATTTGACCGAAAACAAAAACCTTACAAATCCAAGTTGAAAACTATAGCTCTTGTCTTTGCGAAGGGCTGTCAATTTTTTTTTCTTATAATTGTGAAAACTCGTGTAAGAATGGATTTGACTGCAGTTGAGATGATGATTGTTCAAGAAGAGAAAGAAAATGCTAGATGTACTGATCTTTCTTCAGTTCAAAGGTACAGGAGAGAATTAAGGCATAATTGTAATCCTTTGAATTTACAGGAAGAACGGTAAGTAAATTCCGATTTCCGTTTCAGAAATTTGAATGAGAAAATATCTTTCAGGTTTATTTAGCTTTGCGGGATAATGTTGCTTTTTTTAATAGCAAGTGCTAACTCAATATCTCCTATACTAAGTTAACCTCTTGCCTTCGTTTTTTCGCCGAAGGTGGGATCAAGCTGGAGTTGAAAATTATTTGGGTCCAGCAATGTACAAAACAAAATTCAGCAAAGTTCTTAAGGAATTTTTAAATAAAGTAGAAAACTGTCCGAAATGCCCGAAATTGCAAGAAGAAAAACACATGTAAATCAAAAATATTCACCCAAACAGACTTTCATGGAGTGACTCGGTGCGTGGAGGGGACGTATGTTAAAATAGTTCAACCTGTTTACAACAAACACCTTTATTTCAAACGGAAAGGATATTACAACTTGATTGAAATTATTGGCGCAAAATTATAGTCAAATTGAGTACAGTTTAAAAAAATGTAAGCACGTTATAAAGCCAAAATTAGTGTTTTCCTATTTATAGTCGATATAAAACCCTGTTTATAGTTATCAGCACGCGCTAACTTTAAAAGCACCAAAAGTACATTTTAGCTTTAACAGCCATAATTATTATTCACTCACTTTAACCCGGGTTAAAATTTACATCCGAGGTAAAGTGAGTTTAACTCGAAAATGAAACCCAAGTCCATAATATTCACTCGTTAGACCCGAACTTAAGCCCAGTTGTATAAACCTGGTTGGCGTTTAACCCGGTCAAATTTAAACTGCCCTCCGGAAAACAGTTTAAGTACTTTCACTCGGATTAAAACACAATTTCATTATATTGCCTCGTTTGGTTCGAGTGACATTTGATATTTCTTTGTTCGCAGGAGACAGGAGAAGTGAAATAAATACAAAAAGTAGCAAGAACCAAAAAAAATTAATTTCATTCGTGAAATTGATGAAATGTTGACGTGTTGTTCATCGTCAGAAGACGAATTTCTGGAAGAACTGATAGAACAGCAGATGATGAACCACCCTCCTCCTCGTCGTATAAAAAGAGGAAAACCCGACTGCACACAATTTCAATTTAAAATTTTGACAATACGTAGGTTTAAAACGGTTTAAAAATGAGTTTAGTTATAAATCCGGGTTAAGTGCATCTTTAATCCACCGGGTTTAATGCATGTTTTTGAGTGAATATTATGAACATAGGTTTCAAATTTCGGGTTTAAGAAATGCGGATTAAATGGTTGGGCTTAAAATTCACATTAACCTGCTTTACACCCTGAGTGAATAATATGGCCGTAAGTCATTTCAAATTCAAATTTCAAACAACTAATGGATAAAACAATCAACAATATGTTCGATTTCTGTTCGATCTGTCAAATTCATTTAAATATGATACAACATTGTCCCTTAAACTCTGTTTTTGTTCTCAAACTCAAAATTATTGGGTTTGGTTGACTAAAATTTGCTATAAGTCAGTTCCAAGGTCGATACTATTTGTAGGTAGGTTAAAAAATGTTTACAATTTAATTCAAAGTTAAGTACTGGCTAACAATCTGTGTCACATCTAATAAGATGTGGCTAAATTTTAACAAAGCGAAAACAACCGAATTCCTTAACAGAACGTGTAGGGACATCGCCAGGATAACAGTGACCACCACGCGTCACTGGCCTATAGGAGACCATGCAGTCAAACTAGACATCGCACACAACACACACTGTCGCAGTTGCAATGTTGCAGCTTAGAAAGAAACCCTTATCCACTTTTTATGTGCTTGTCCGGCGCTAGCTAGGAGCAGACAACGAGCTTTAGGAAAACCCTTTTTCAATTCCCTTGAGGAAGTCTCAGGGAAAAACTTTAAATATTTAATAATCTTGTTAAACTCCACAGGTTGGATCTAGAGACCCCTCACCAACACACTTTCACACCCAGGTATACGAGTTTTGTGGCATCAAAACGGCACCTAGTGCTAATTGGGTTTCTTCTTTAACCCTAGAAAGATAACGTGCGCCTCGGAGGCGCCCGCGACACAGATATATTGCTGTCATCTGTTAACCGACGCGCGTATAAAATCCTACATAACTTTCTTATAAATAAAAAATAATAATATATATTGTGATTTATTTACTTATTAATAACGTAACAATTCATTGAAGTTATAAAAAAAAGAATAATTATTTAAATTTGTAAAATAAATCGGTTTTTAAAATTGTGCGCCTCTCGGGCGCATTTTTATCTTTTCAGTACTATAAAATAAGGCTATCTTTCATACCTATCTATCCTAAGTTCTGTCTTAAAAGTTAAAGGGATGTTAGTAAGTGGCTACTAACATTCTTTAAAATCAGATGACTATAATTTTGCCCCATTGTATGTATCTGATATAGCAAACTAATAACAGACTAACTTCATTCATTGAAAATAATTCTATTCAGGTTTGCGATGTAGAAATACGCATCATGGCATAAGATGCCATTAACCCGGGATCTTGCCATGATGCTGTTATTTGGAGCGCGTCAACCGTGAGATCTTATTTACATACAACATTAACACCAATGTGGAATAAGAGACTCATTGCTTCTACGAGATTCCTGCTATGCTTTGGAACCGTTTTTTAATGAAACCATACCGCAATGCAGAATCGGAAAAAAGATTGCGAATCTGACCCATTAACATCAGTTTGGCATCATTTTTACACATCAAAAGATGGAAAAAGTGCACAGAGTAAAAAATATAAGGCTGTCCTGAAGACTTTGGGAGGTTCAACTAAAGGCTTACACACACACTTATTAGCCATCCATAAATCCAAAGTGGGAGGTGATCTGAGTATTGCTTCGAATAGTTGACAATCAAGAGAGAGGCAAACGGCAGGACCACCGGTTAAACGGAAAATGGATGATTTTATTCCTTTTGATTAATTTTAATAATAAAAAAAAATGCAGAGCATAATAATTACGCCGTTTTTTATTTCAAAAGATAAGGCACTTCTAATTAATTTTTACATTTTTGTGAGCAATTATCGGAAGTTGATTTTTTTTTTGTTAAAAGTATGACTTATCAATTTTTTGACCCGTGTATCTGTTTTTGGTTTGATTTCTTTCTTTTTTTCCAAAAAAAAAATATTCTGTCCAATCCCGGGATACCCCGGGATCCCGGGATTCATTTTTCCAAATCCCGGAATCCCGGGATTGAAAATTAGCTTCGGGATTGAAATCTCTAATTATTAGCCTTGCTTCCGATCGCCCAAAACCAAATCGCCCAAAATGTGAAAAAATGCAGAAAAATGTCAAATCGCCCAAAAATCTTTTTGGGCGATTTAACATTTTTAATTTTGGGCTATTTAGCATAATGTCAAATCACCCAAAAATATAACAGATTTTGGGCGGATTGACATTTTCGTTAAATTGGGTTTAAGACTGCATTCAAAACGAATTGTAACAATTACATTAGCGGTCACAGCGCTTTCACGTCGCGTCCGCGCGCGAAGGACGGCCGGACGCGGCGCGATGTGGCGCGATTGACGTCGTAAGTAAGGCTCAATGAAGCTTACGTTTTTTTTTGGCAATACATCCATTTCTTCAATCCTTCATTTCCGATTGTTAATGAATATAATATGAGCGCAGGGACATACATACATATGCATGACAAATTTTTTTTTTTTCGAAGAGGCGTATACATAAGTCCACAATGCATAAACAGTGCAATGTGTAAGGGGGGGCATGCTGCCCCCTGCAACCCCCCTATTTGGGGTCACTGTTGGATTTGAGGTGGGTGCGAGGATGCGTGTATGCAAAGTTTCTTTATATTCATTTTTCGCACCCAACCTCGCACCCGCCACAAATCCAACAGTGACCCCAAGCAGGGGGGTTGCAGGGGGGCAGCATGAGCCCCCTTACACATTGCACTGTTTATACATTGTGGACTTATGTATGCCCCATCTTATTTGGCCGTTGTTTTCCTTGAGAGGTTTGTAGGTGGGACATAAGACCCAACATTTTATGTCCCAATGCGGTGGGACTTATGCCCCGGGGACTAATGTCCCTGCGCCCAAAATTGGGGAAAATAAATGTTTTCAACCTTTTTCAATTTGGTCGTCTTTTTTTACCTTCCTATGTGTTGGTATTTTTAAATTGCGATGAAATGTCCATTTCTGCTTTGGGTGATTTGACATTTCATTTCTTGGTCGATTTGTCATAGTGTTAAATCGCCCTTGGGTTCTAGTATTTTATGATAACCTCATAACCCTACCTAACCTAACCTAACCTAAGGAGCTGACAGTTGGAATATCATTGTAAACGAGCGGGATGGAAGATGAGGCACCATTTTATTCATAATTTAATTAATTAATTAGGGATATACAGGTTAACAGGTTTTCAGTTTTTAAATTTACAATATTCATTTTATTATTTATATGCGGTTTTAAACTATGATAATTAAATATCAACTTGAAATGATGTTTATACACTTTGTGGTTAGAAGAACCAGTGGCAAGTGTATTTTACAAAACTAGGGAGCCGCACAAAGAGGAGAGACGCATTTTTGAAAGAAGAAGTCGGTAGATATGAAAAAAGTGAGATAGTAATTAATAAGCACTATACATATTACTACTTGCACTAATGCCCCTACATCAGATTTGGAAGTAACCAATTTCTCAAAGAAGTGAGGAATTTGGATTTGCATTCTATTAGATTGCGTATATCAGCAGGCAGCCTGTTGTAAATCCTGATTGTCTTATTTTGAGCTGTTATGAGCGGTTGTAGGTTACTTATAAATGCACTACCCCAACAGGAAATACCATACTCCAAACGAGAATGACTAATGCATAATAAATCGCGACCAACAGAACTAACGGTGCAAGTTTACGTGTAGGTGGTAAATTTTATTTAAGCCTATGTATACAGTTTTTTTCAATATTGCTATGTGTGGCATCCAGCTTAATCTGCTATCCAGATTTACCCCTAAGTATTTGAATTCTGTAACAGATTCTAAAAATATGCAGCTGTTATTGCAGTTTGAGTTCCTGCAGTTAGAATCGTGGAGTATAATTCCATTAATTAGAAACTGGTTAGACAGAGAAAATGAAATCACTTTTGACTTAGTGCTAAGGACCATTTGATGATACGTAAACCAGTCGTTCATCAAGGATAAGGATTTTTTACGAACGACAAGGAAATTTCTGATACCTTTGGGACGATGTAGAATTTTCTGTCCCAATTTCTGGTCATAGGTACATGAATTATGACAAGTGTGGGAATTATAGCCAATTCTAGTTCATTTGCATTTTTTCAGGTTTCCCTCACTAGGTTCCACCAAAAAGAGAGAGAGAGAGAGACCAAAACTTAACTTCCGCAACCTGACAGCCTCCTCACAGCTCAAGTCATACTATGCATTTTCCTTTGGCTTGATACTCTTCACTCTGCTAGAAATGAAGGTTTTCATGCCAAGGATGGTGGTATTTGTAATCATATCAGCGGCGGCATCCGCGTCGCTATCGACTAGTTACATCTCCTAAAGAAGCTGTTTAAGCCATCCCAGTTGGCTTCCTCCTACTGCCAAACTATTCTTTTTTGAGTCTTTTCTTTAACTGAGAGGATGAGGTGCTAACTGAAATCTCAACGAGAAGGTCGACGGCTTCATACATTTTGATGATGATGAATCAATACAAGTAGCAATACATTTTGAAGATAATCCGGACATTTATTCCTATGAACGCGTAGAAAAATTAATCTTAGAAGTGTATTCATGTTCAAGGAGATTATATTGAAAAACAAAATTAAAAAATATAAATATTTCCTTCTCTTGCTATACCATTTCGCAGACTTTTAATTGCCTTCCTACGAGTATGTATCGTACATTTGTGCTTGCATTCTGAAAATGACTACAGTATATATGTGTGTATGTATGTCCTGTCACTGCAATGCCCCAGCAAATGAAAAGGTACAGTGAACCGCAAAAGTATTCATAACTTAGATCAACCTACCTCTTAGGTGATATAAAACAATTTCTTTCTTAAGTACTTTAAAGTTTATTTTTCTTATCATCTATTCATTCTCAGCATTTCCACAAGAAAAATAGAAACTAAAATTATAACAAAAATAAATGAAATTCATCACTTTTGCACAACGCAAAAGTATTCGTAATTTTCGCATTGGCAACTAATGGTTCTCAGATAACGTAAGATAAACCATTGGGATTCGCTAATGCATGTTTATCTTAGCTACCTGAGTCCATTTACAAGCAAAAATATAATCGGTTGATAGCTAGAGATCTGCTTGACAAGTTTAGAATTCAATGAAACAACCACAACCAGAAGCATGTCTACAGTGCATCATAAAGAGATGTCAAAGAGGTGCAATGTAGAAAACAAAGCCAGAAGAGGACAACCCGAAAAGTTGAACAACATCGTTAAACACCAAATTCTACGCCAAGTGGTAAAGGATCCTGAAGTTAGTACACCAAAAATAGTTAATGACCTGATTGAAGCAGGCTACTCCAAAATAAGTCCTGACATTGTGAAAAAAGCGAATCATAAGTACGGATATTAAAATAGAGTAGCAAGGAAGAAGCCATTTGTTTCCTTTGTAAATAGCCGGAAGCCGATTCATTTTGCTAAGATGTACCTAAGCAAAAACAAACGATTCTGCAAACAAGTTCTATTTTCGGACGAAGCGAAATTAAGCATTATGCGATGAGGTGGATAAGTTATTGTGCAGAGAAGAAAGAATGCAGAGCTTTGCTCAAAAAACATGGTTGTCACTGTAAACATGGTCGTAGTTCGGTGACTGTGAGTGCCGTGAAATAATGCGAGCGTAATAAGGCCGAATTGTGAAATTCGTCTTTACTTCACTTTCATCATGGGAAATAAAGCCGAATTTCCTCTTTCCTAGATCCTTACCATCTCATTTGCGAGAATGTCGATGCAGATCTATACATACATATCTACATATATACATACATATCTTCTCAGATAGCCAAGCAGCACTTATGGCACTGTCGTCCAACCAAATGGACTCCAGAACCGTGAAATGCTGCTACGATGCATTACAAGACCTTGTCAAATACAACAGGGTAAAACTCGGTTGGGTTTCCGGACACCAAGGGATTGTGGGCAACGAATCTGCAGATGAGCTTGCTAGGGCTGGCTCAGAATCTGTGTTCATAGGTCCTGAACCTTATTGTGGCGTCAATTGGGCGACAGCTACAATGCTGATTAACGAATGGGAAAACAAACTTCGTCTAGACCACCGGACTAGTGGGCCAGGTATAAGACAATCCAAACGATAAATCAAGCCTTACTCCTATAAGGAACTCCTTAACTTAGATAGGGAAAGCATTAAGAAGCTTGTGAGCTTTCTTACTGGTCATTGCGGGTTGAGATACCACCTTAACAAGATGAACCTGTGCCAAGAGAAGGACTGTCGGTTCTGTTTAGAGGAGGATGAAAGTTCCGAACACATTCTTTGTGAATGCCCGGCACTACACTGGTTAAGGAAACGTATTCTCCACAAGGAGATACTTACTTCAGTGGAACTGAAATGCTCCGCTACTAAGGACATACTCACTTTCATAAGGGAGGTAGTACGTCTGTTAGATTAACTCCAACCCTCCAATACAATAGATCTTTCAGCTCGCAGTGTCGTTGCCACGCGGGCATGGGTTGTACAAGAGGAAAAAAAAAAAAAAAAAGGCTACTTCGTCCGATATTGTTCGGAAACCGCTGATTGTTCTTATCGCCCATAGCCTGTATGTTGACGATAGTTTTCTCCATGTTTCTATCGTCGTTAACGCCGCCGCCCAAACCAGTGCAGCATATAGAAGAACCGAGCTAACCATTCTGGATAGTAGAATCAGTCTAGCATATCCAGGTCCACTGATGTGAATACACCGATGGCAGTATTCGAGAAAGGGCTTCCTACAGTAGTGAAGCCTTCTTGCTCGAGTTATCCACGTGCGTTTTAAACCTTAACCTGTTGTCGAGCATTACCCCTAAGTATTTGATTGCTTCCTTAGTTCTTGTAGCCTGATTTTCGACTCGAATATTCGCATATTCAGAAGCTTTCCGACTTGTTATAGAAACAGTTTTGTGGCCTGCTAATTCTAAGCCGGCGGATCCTAGCCAGTCTTTAATTTTTTCGAGTGCTTCGTTTATTGCTGATTCTACAATATTTCGTGGATGTGTTTAGCCACAGTGACTACGACGATGCCGTCAGCGAACCCGATTATCTTAACTCCTTGTAGCAATGCTAGCCACAGGACTCTGTCGTACATGATATTCCATAATAGAGGGCTTAGTACTGATCCTTGCGGGACTTCTGCCGTAACGTTGTAGTACTTTACCCCTCGTCGGTTTGGTACCTCAACTTCCTGTTGGTGAAGTAGTTTGTAACTATCCTTAATAGGTAGTATGGAGTATCCATTCTGCCTAGCGATCTCCTTATGAACGACCAATTTCCCGAGTTTAAGGCGTTTTTGATGTCCATAGTCACTACTGCACAGTATTTCTTTGTCCGCCCTCGCCATCTTTCTCCTTGGATCGCTCCAGTTGCTGTGTCAACTACCGCTTTTATGGCATCAACGGTAGAACGCGATTTTCTAGATCCCAACTGATGATCTGACAGTGCTCCTTTCTCTTCTGCTACCACGAGCAGTCTGTTATATATTATTCGTTCAAGTATCTTTCCCAGAATGTTGAGTTAACATATTGGGCGATATGACGATGGTTCTCCAGGGGGTTTGTTACCAAAAGGAAACCAAAGTACCAAATGATGAAACTTCTATGGCCCAGGAAAAACTCCTTCATCTACACACTTTTGCATCGTGGCTATAAAAATGTCCGGCCTCTTTTGAACAGCCACTTTCACTGCCTTATTAGGGATACCACCTGGTCCAGGTGCTTTGTTGCGGTTTATCTTCCTGCATGCATCGAGTAGCTCCTCCCACGTAATAGCTGCGATGTGCTCTGTATTGGTCTCTCTGATTGGGGAATAGGTGCTCTATTATGGATCTTAACATAGCTGGGCAAGTTATTTGTGGGGACATATGCCCTTTCTGCTTTGTCACCAGCATACTGTACGCCATACCCCAAGGGCTTATGTCTGCTTCGTTACAGAGTGGCTTAAAACATATTGTTTTACTCTCTTTGATCGCCTTTTTTAAGTCGCGTTTCGCCAGTTTGAATGTGTCTAGACACTCCTGAAAATCGACTCTTCCTCTCGATCGTTAGACTCTGCGTCGGGCTTGTAGACCCCTTTGTTTTTATCTCCTCGGTCCACCAGTAGCATGGTGGACCTCTTCTACTATCTGTTCGTTTGGGCATTGCTGCATCATACGCTGTTGTGATAGTGCGGGTGAGTTGGAGCGAGAGGATCTCCGCTGATCCGCTACGAATTATGGTATAGGTGCTCATCATTTCCTCGAAGGTGTCTTTGTCGAAGAGTTTGTCCTTCCATTTTGGGCGTTGGAAGATTGGGTGAGTTTCCTTAATATCAATTAATTTCGCCTGGTAGTCGCTATGTGTATATTCCTCGCTGAGCCGCCATTTGGTGTTGCGCAGGAGAGAGTTGCTAACGAAGGTTATGTCGATGATTGACCCCATACCTGGGTTGCGATATGTGTTTGGGGGCCCCTTATTTGCGAGCACTATTTCTAGTGGCGCAAAGGTTTCCAGTAGAATACCCCCTCTGGCATTGGTGAGCCTGCTATCCCACTCTGTTGCCCATACGTTGAAATCACCGCCTATGACCACTGGAGTTCTACCGCGTGCATCGGCCATTAGGTTATCTAGCATTATCTGGTACTCACTCGTCATCCAGCTTGGTCGAGCATAGCAGCTGTAGAAGTTAATACCATTTATTTTTGGCCATACAAAGCCATCTACCTGTTCATAAGTTTCATGGAAGGCAGGTCTTCCACATATCCTTGTTTAGTTTTGTCATCAATCCAAATGTTGCTGTCGAGGTTTTTGTAAGGTTCGCTAATCAATATGTCCGTTCCTTGTTCTTAGCCGTTTGTGTCATGAGGTCCTGAGCTGTCAGATTAATTTGCATTATCTTCATGATGTTTTGCTCGTGATGGCTCTCCTGAAGACCGGACATTTGTTGCTACCGGCCAGGTGTTTTGCATCTTCTGGGTGATCCTTTCTACAGAACATGCATGATAGCTCCTTCTCACAATTCTTTGCAATGTGACCTTCTGTTTCACATTTTCTACACAGCTTCGAGCGGCCCTCTCCTTTTTCACATTGCCCGGCTAGGTGACCAAACTCTAGATATTTGAAACATTTTTGAAGCATGATCCGTTCGCGGATGCGACAGTTAACCCAGCCGAATTTAATTTTCCGGCTTCTAACAGCTTTCTTACGTCTTCTGCGGGAAGGCTGATCGTTGCCGTTTGAGTCCCTCCGTACGTCTTTCGCAGGGATAAGATGTCTGCTGGTATGGAGGTATCTGCAGCTGACACAATACAATTTATTGATGTTATTATGGATCAGTACTACGAGTACTACTCGTATTATAGAAATATTCTAAAAGATAATCTGCCAAGAAGTGTTGAGAAATTAGGGTTTCGGATAGTTATCAATTTCAACAGGATAACGAACTGAAGCTCACTGCGCTAAATACCAGGTTGTGGCTGCTATACGATTCTCGAAACTAATAAAATCACCTCCTGACTCACCCGACCTAAACCCCATGGGATACTTGTGGGTTGATTTGTCACCGGAAATAAGAAGAATAAAAGCCTTCACATAAAAGTGGCCTTAAAGGACGCTTGGGATCATATTGCAGCAAAACGGACTCAAAAGTTTGTTCGTTTAATGCTAAATAGACTGAAGGAGGTCTTAAAACAACAGGGGTATTCGAAGAGATACTGAAATCATAATGCTAAATTCGTAGCTAGCTTAAATTATAACTAAAACATTTTTACAAATACCTTTGCGCTGTGCAAAAGTGATGCATTTCGTTTATTTTTGCTAAAATTTTAGTTAACATTTTTATTTTTCTTGTAGAAATGTAGAGAATGAATAGATGCTGAGAAAAAATAAACATTGAAGTGTATGCTTAATAAAGAAATGGTTTTATATCACCTAAAAGAAGGAAGATAGAACTAAATTGCGACTACTTTTCCGGTTCACTGTACATCGCCTTTCACCGATATCCAGCTAATTCACTTAGTTAAAAAATGCTCGCGAATAGCTGAACAAAAACAAAATCTGTGAAGGAAAATCCAAATGGTTATCATCCTCTTTTGCCCGCCTCTTCAGTGAACAGAACAATAGCGCAAACATACCCCTCCATTAACTTAATTTAATTTAAGAAAGTGGGCAATGAAGCAAATAGAACCGAAGAAATGGTTAAATAAGAAAGTTACTTTCATTACAATCTTGCCTAACAAAGGTAATACAAAACTATGGATGAAACTTAATGGCCTTTAATGGACATGGTGAATTACTGGGTGGTCGTGGGGCGAATATATTTTTTTTTTAATTTGTAATGTGGCTAGAGTAAAAGCGATGCGCCTCAGGTTAAACATTTTTTTTCAACAAAAAATAAATTCAACCGACTAAATTGTGGATATCTTGGGTGCAAAAATAGAAAATGAAAAATTCGAGTTCTTGGATTTGCCTTCGGCCAGGTAGAGAACCAGGTGTCACTAAAGATTGACACTTAAAATGTAAAACGACCCGAAAGTTTCTAGTACATCAGCTACGATGGGACCATGACAGCGGTAAGGTACGATAGTCAACTTGCAATGCTCTGCCCGTTGGCACCCCAAATATGCGGGGCTTTTCGTTCTCTCTGTTTGCGAATACGTATGAGCATTTTTTTTTTCTCACGTAGGAGCATTTTTTTAAAGTTAGGTATTCGATTTCGTAACAGCGTGAAGTTGAAAGCCGTGAATATCATACCGACGTGAAGTTGGGTGCTGTGTATTTTGTATAAGTATCTTAACTTTTGACAGCGAATCGTCCGCACTGACGCTGTCCATGACCAAGTCGAGGTACAATATTTTCATTTGCAGGCGTCCGCTTGATTTGATTTCTGCAGCACATGTATCCTCTCAGGTACTTTGTTTCCACAATTTGTAGGACGAAAGAGAAATCACGTCGAAATTGAATATCTGACATAACTTATCTCTGCTTTTGGTCATGGCATAAAGCATCGAATTTAATGAGAGTGAAAGATGATCTCTGCGACAAGAAAATTGAACATGCGTTAAAATGCAAAATTCATATGGGGCGGTTAAAGTAATCATCATATTTAACTGGAACTTGCAACATATTGGCTGTTCCTTTTATCTGTCAAACCATCTGTCGACGGAGTAGTGAAAATTGAACTTACTTGACATTTTTATGCAATAGTTTTTCGTGTGAAGTATCACTTCTGGATCTACCCCAACATTTTCGAGAAGTGACTTAAACCACTATATTCATATACAATGATAATACTAAAAATAAAGGATGCAACAGGGTCACACGTCCTTACACGTCTCATTTTGATTGCAACAGTGTCCGATTTAAATTTTTAAAATGTTGTTTTTTGTAAAAACAGATATGCAGCTCAAAAGCTTTCTAAAAGTTGGAATCTTACGCGTATGTCCTCTGATTTATATATCAAACATTGCGGCTAATACTCGTAGGTAGCCGCGGAGTACAATATAATAATAATAATAATAATTGAATTTATTTTCATTGAATTAAGTTAATGTGCATTCTTTACAAATTCTTTCATAGCAATGCCAAAAGCCGTCAGCCAGAATGATAGTTTTAATTCAAATATTAAATCGGTAATGAAATAATACAAAATAAACATAAAATAAAGGTTGATTGTGTTAGACTATATTTCTATATATTGGTTTCGGTATTTTAATGCAGCCGATACGTAGTGAAATAGCCCTTTTCAGTTATTCCCATTCAAAATTTGGATTACTTCATCAAACGATAGCACAGACTGATTCCAATAGAGTCTCCTCAGTTCCTGCAGAATAGGGAATCTCCCCAGAAAGCGGAAAAAGCTCTCATCTACCGAAGGAACCTAGATACGCTTTTGCAAACGCATACCGAATACGATCTCAAGCAAATTGGAGAAGCCATAAAAACATCTTATACAGTTCGTAACAGCAGAATCAACAGGCGGCAGTGTGATGAGCCATGGTTTGATGGCGACTGCAAGAGAGCGAGACAGCTATCATTTGCGTGGCTACGAGCATTCCGTGACGCCAACGAGGATTTCTTCAGAAAGTTATACGTGGAAGCCAACAAAGCATATAAAGCATTGTGCCCAAGCAAAAAAAAAACATCATTTCCAAATGGAAACTCATAGCCTTGCACAGTGTAAAAATGCATCTGATTTCTGGAAACTGGCAGCAAAGCTGAATGAAATTCATCATCCACCGTGATTTAACCTTAGACATGCTTCGTACTCACTTTAAGAGACTACTGAACCCTCCAATAAATAGCTGCCCTCATCATTATGCATCACCTGCTTTTGAAAATGATATTTTGGATGGAACAATTTCTCAGTCTAAGATAAAAAAGGCTTTAACTAGGCTCAAAGATGGCAAAGCTCCTGGCTCAGATGGAATTCCTGTTGAATTTTATAAGTATGGTTCTCCCGAACTCATAAAGCAACTACAATGCATTTTTAATAATGTGCTGGAATATAGAGTAATTCCGAACCATTTTAAAGAAGCACTGATTTTTCTGATACATAAGAAAGGTAGTACGGGGGACCCGTCAAACTATCGTGGCATTTCCTTCTTGAACGCATCATACAAAATTTTCACTTCGATTCTGCAATGCCGATTAAGCACGTGGATAGATATAAATAACTTATTAGGAGAATTTCAAGCGGGCTTCAGGTCAGGATATTCCACTGCAGATCATATTTTTGTCCTGAGGAGCATAGCAGAATCATTCATCAGGAAAGGAAAAATGTTGTATGTCTTTTTTGTGGACTTTAATGCAGCATTTGATACAGTTGATCGCGAGGCTCTTATGTATAAGCTGTATGGCATGGGAATGTCTCAGAAATTTGGCAGAGTAATACAGAACCTCTACAGAGAAACAGTAGCAGCGGTATGGAATGGCGAGACGTTATCTGAATGGTGCCACACAAAATCAGGAGTGAGGCAGGGATGCACATTAAGCCCGTCCTTATTTGCGCTGCTTATCGAAGACATAACGTATTGCCTGCCTGGAGGTATTGAGTTCGCGGGTCTCCTCATCAAGGCGCTACTATTTGCTGATGACATAGTTTTGCTTGCATACACGCCCGAGACGCTTCAGCTTATGATAAATCGACTGCATCAGTATTGTAAAATATGGAACTTAGTTGTTAACCTCGATAAATCTAAAATACTTCTTTTCAAGAGAGGTGGTGGAAGATATTGCGCCAATGAAAGGTGGTGTTATAATGGTGAGAGGATAGAAGTAGTTAATAAATACAAATATCTAGGCGTTATTTTTACCAAGAGTTTGTGCATGGAAATGCATCTAAAGGAAAAACTATCTAAAGCTAAGAGCGCAATCAGTGCCACATGGAAGAGATGCTTCGCTAATCGGAACATTGCACACAGTTGTAAATATAAAGTCTTTGAAGCAGTATCTGAAGCCATCCTGTTTTATGGAGCACAAATTTGAGGATACAAGCAGTACGAAACTGTAGAGAAGCTGTTGAGATATTTCATCAAACGAATTTTTCGCTTACCATCAAGCACACCGAATTACGTGATTATGCTCGAAACCGGCTTTTCCTCACTGTTTGTGAAAACACTTAAGCTGCAGGTAGATTATATATTAAAAGTACTAAATATGAGTAATGCCCGGCTACCGAAAAAAGCAGCTCTTCAACCTATGCAGGATGGGGCCAGTTGGTACGGCGAGTGGCTGGAATTAGCAAGTGACTGTGGAATGCAACTTAATTTAAACATCGCAGAAATGGCAGATTGGAAACCAGCACTGTATCAACTAATCACAGCAACAGACATGCAATATAGAGAGCAATATCTAAATGCGGCTTCGGAATCACAGCACAGGATGATTTACAGCAAATTATGCCATAACCTGCAGCTAAAAAACTACTTTCGAGATGAACTCAGTGTGGACGAAATCTCAATGATGGTCAACTTACGAGGAGAAATGCTTAGTTTGAATTATATGCCGCATCGTGTAGATCTTCCAAATTTATGTGGTTTATGCAACCTGGAGGAAAGAGAAGACGTTCTACATTTTGTTGGAAGGTGCCCAGTTCTGAAAGAAATAAGGAGGTATTTCTTCACCTGTGATTTAATAAGTGATAATGAAACCTTAGTTTTACTCAACGAATTGGAAGTACCTAAACTATATCAGTACTGTAAAGCTGCCCTAGTGTACAGAGGAAGGATATTAAATGAGAACTTCTAAAGGAAAATTGATTATCTTATTGTGATAGATACATATTATTTAGTTTTGTTTTATTTGCTATTCTGAATATTAAAAACAAGTTATTAATTTAGTTGTCAACTTGGCAGACGGCAGTGCCATGCCTAATGATTTTAATGTATATTGATCATGTATTTACATTGTTCAAAAATCAATCTAATCTAATCTAATCTAAACTACATCTTCCCGGTCCTTTAAATTGCACAGTGGGCAACAAATTGGTAAATCGTTCCGGTGAGGTCTGAAATTAAGTGGTAGCAACTCTCCTCTTGCTTTAAAAGCTATACTCATTTGCTGAACCGTATATTTATCGTTGAAATAATTTCTCTCCTCCAAACTATGATTCAGAACTCTATATATATAGCCCCCTATTTTTATTTTCATCAAGAGTCCTTAATATGTCAAACATTTTGTGGCTTTGTTCATTAAGTTTTCCCAATGCCCCTTGGTAAAGGATTTCATTTATGGTTTTGTTTGCGAAAAGTTGTTGCTTCGCGTCCAATTTTCTGTAGCAAGTTGCCCAACCTACTGCTAGAATGTCGGAATCATCTTTCTTTTCAGTTTAGAAGCCTAAATGTTGTACAGCTGTCAACAATAATTGATTTCTATCTATTTTTCTTTTTTTATGATTTGAACCGTTGTGTGATGATGTTGATGCTGTGATGATGTTGATACTCTGCTCTGAAAAAAGTATAATTATTTTTTTTTTACTTGCTTACTTACTTAGAATATTCCAAAGCCTAAATAAATTGAAAACTTTGGAAAAGACCTCACGTTTGCATTTGTGACAGATGATGCATTTCCGCTAAACATTTTTTTCATGAAGCCATATAGTCGTCAAAGACTATCTAATGAAGAAGAAAACTTTAATTATCGCCTCTCAAGAGCAAGACGCGTGGTGGAAAATACTTTTGGCATCATAACCACTAGATTTAGAATTTGCTTACAACAATAAATCTGAGCCCAGAGAAGACAACAGATATTGTTTTAGCTCCACAATTATTTAAAAAAGAGAAATCCAACAACATACATATATCCGAGGCTCGGATATAGAGACCGATGCTCCAAATTGTAGCCGATCGACACCATATTAACAAATCTGCAAGCTGGATAATGTCATAATTGCACAAATAATGGCAAGCAATTTCGACGCGATTTCTCCGAATATTTTAACACAACCGGAACCATTCCCAGAACTTAATTTACCTTACCTTCTTACATTTTAAATAAACAAACTTTTAAAAAAATAACAAAATGTTTTACTTACTTCTTCAAGGGCAGCTCTGTCATCTTCGAATTCCAAATCAATAGTGGATAATCCTTCCATTTGTGATTCCTGGTCTTTTAGAAAGTTTATGTCCTAAAAATGCCACAAACTTGGTGCGTATAGATCTTCCGTACCACAACCCGATCGATATTTATTATTTCCTTTTTTTAATTCGCGCCGGTAGCACGTACGAAAATTATTAATCTTTTTTTTTAACTTCTGTTGCATTTCTGTCCACTTCTTTATATTTTGCAGTAAAACTTCGTTCGCCTTTTTCACAATTCAGGAAATTGCCGGTAAAGATTAAAAACCTCCTACAAAAACTCTTTGCCTACGCTCAACACCATATTTCTACATTAAGCTTTAATGTTTTCTCATTGAAATCAGAAACAAAACTGAAAAATGCTCTGAAGTTAAACGACAAGAGTTCACATTAATTCACATTCAAAAGTCTGTCAAACAAAGGAAAAAGTTGAAAAATCTTAAAAACCGTACCGCTCTGAACGTCGCGTCCCCTCGCTATCAATTAAATAATACCAGTGCACACATTATTTGGAAAAAATCAATTTATTTACAAAATACGAAAAAAAAACATTTTTAATTAATAGCGAGGCGGCGTTCAGAGCGCCGTCGACCCGCTACATTTTTGTGACCCCGACGTGATGCCAGCGCACAAAAAATGTTCGGGGCTGTGACGAAAAACTGCGGACCTAGGAACCGCTGAAGCGATCGCCCGGACCATCGTCAATATGTAGCGGGACGATGGCGCTCTGAACGTCGTATGGCTATCAAAGCAAGTAAAAGCCAATGCACAAATTTGGAAAATTTAAAATTAAATTCATTTAAAAAAAAACTCGAAAAAAGAAAAATTATAATTTTTTAAGCGCGACTTTGCTGGGATGAAATTCTCAGACGACTGAATTAAATTTTAAAACTTTTTTCCCATTGAAATTTTGAGAACGTGTTCTGTCAAACGCCATATTTTTTTGGCGTTAGACACCCAAAGTTGATGTCAATCTAGTTTTCCGGGTAGTTTTAGTTTTTCCAAATTTCGATGTGGCATATAAATTTCATTTTTCAAATTAGTCGTCTGAGAATTTCAACCAAGCAACTCATGCTCTTTAAATTATAATTTTTCATTTTTGTTTTTTTTTTTTCAAATAAATTTATATTATAAAATTTTTCAAATTGTGCACTGGCATTACTTATTGATAGCGAGATGGCGAACAGAGCGCCGTCGACCCGCTACATTTTGTTGACGAGTGCTGCCATCTTCATGTTGAGGTCGAACATTTTTCAGACCACTCCTTTAAATTCCCTTAAGTTTTAGTTACCCACATCGTACAGCGCAAAACACAATTCTTTGGCGAATGGTCAAGATTGAGCGTAAAAACAACAGACAGTCATAACCCCGCATCTTGGAAAAATTCATTGCAGACATTGTGGGAGAAGATAAAAGAAAAAGTAAAATTTGAGTTTTTTTCGCGAAGGGGCACAGCAAAGTGAATCCAGGTTCATGTATCGGATTCTAGAGCACAATCAGCAAGTAATTATTTTCACGACAACTACAGTATAGATACTATATGGAGGGACTAACAAAAGTTCGCTTAGTTGTCAATTTAGTAGTTTTTGAAAAAAAGAAGATGCATTTCTATAGCTAATAATCTACCAATCTTCATTTCCAAATTTTAGAACAATAGGTAAAAATGGAGACGAGAAAGAGAAAAATTAGTGACGTAAGTTCGGTTGAAGTTCCACCGCAAACACAGGAAGAAATTCGTTTTGCCATTCTCTTCGGATTTCGACGTCAACTCACGCCAGTCAAAATTCTGCACGAATGGCAAAAATGCAGACGGAATAAATGCACCCAGTCTTGTTACTATTTCAAAGTGGTTTCGAAGATTCCAGACTGGACATTTTCTGTGGAGGACGAATCTCGTGAAGGTCGGCCCAAATCCTCGACCGACGATACAAATGTGGCCCTGGTGAAGGCTAAAATTGACGAAGATGCCAGGATGACACAGGAGATGATAGCGGATGAACTGGGCTTGAATGCCATGGCTGTGTCACGAATTTTAGGTTATCACCTGAAATATTCGAAGAAGTCAGCTTGATGGGTTCCAAACATTTTGAATGGAGAGCAAAAACAGGCTCGTGTTCGTTTTGCTCAATATTTTCTGGATAAGTTTGAAAATGGAGAGTCAAGCTACTTCAATAAGATCGTTACAGGCGATGAATCTTGGCTTTACAAGTACGACCCGGAACTAAACAGCAGTTCATGGTATGGAGCCCAGAAGGTGCAAATCCTCAAGTAAAGGCCAAACAACAAAAGTCAGCGACAAAAGTTATACTGTCGATGTACTTCACCAGGGCGCAAATGGTCGCCGTCATCCCGCTTAAAACTGGTCAGACAGTCACTGCTAATTGGTATACTGAAACTTGCTTACCACAAGTTTTCCAAAATTTACTAGGACACCGACAAAAAGAGGAACTGCGCTCCTACTTTTTGCACCACGACAATGCGCCTGCGCACACTGCTGAAAAACCAACAACTTTTTTGCGCTCTGGGGCATCAATGAAATTTGCCCAGCACCTTATTCTCCGGATCTAGCGACGTGTGACTTTTGGCTGTTTCCGAAAATAAAAAAAGATTTGAGGGGAAAAATCTTCACATCTAATGAGGATGCAGTCAATGTCGAAATCGAAAAGCTCCAAAAAGATAATTTTGAAAGCTGTTTTGAAAGATGGATCTATCGGCTGAAGAAATGTATTCAAATAAATGGGAATTATGTGGAGAAATTAAAAAAATATGAATATTAAATATCTAAAATTAAAATTATTTTTGTGTTTTATTATTCAATCAACTAAGCGAACTTTTGTTAGTCCCTACGTAATATTTCTATTACATGTAAAATAAAAGAAAAGCTTCTGTCTCAATTGTATACCCCATCGAAGTGATCACAATGCCGAATGTTCACTGTGCAAGCTGCATGCAAAAGAAGATATTCTACATTCTATTGAAACATGTGCCATCTTTGATTTCATTAGAGTCTAGCACTGGGGAAAGATTTATATAACGGTTGATGATCTCACAAATAGTTTAAATGGTCACAGTTGGTCAACTCTGGTTATATACATAAAATCAGCTTTGAAGTATCGTAAGCAAATTAAAAACGAAAACTTTTATCTTTTTGCTATTATACAGGGTGGCGCACGAATCGTGCTACAAAAACAAAACGTACTAACTTTTTTTCTGTGTGAGTAATCGGCTTATTTTTATTTTTTTTATTTGGCAGGTTACAATTTAGATTTATTAAAATGAATGCTTGGGATACCGAAAAGAGGATTTTGAAAGTGCAGCGGTAACATGCTTTGCAGTCCTTCATTTCCGTTCAAAGGGAATTTAGGCGGGAGTTTGGCGGCAATCCCCCGAGTAGATGGACGATTATGAGGCTGGTAAATATGTTTGCCGAATCTGGAAGCATCGCACGAAGACCGTACCATCAAGATCCCTATGTTCGGGTTTAAGGCATAATCGCGGCTGTATCATCGTCAATTCAGGCAAATCCAAGCGCTTCGACTCGAAACTTATCGGCGCAAACTGGAGTTAGCAGACGATCATTACAACGGATAATTCATGATGACTTAAACTTGTTTCCGCACAAAGTCCAAATTACAAGTAAGTTGAACCCTCTGGATTTGCCTATTCGCCTGGAATTTTTGCCCAAAAATGATTGAAATGGCCGAAAAAGACAGCAGCTTGATAAATTGCTTGTTTATGTCTGATGAGGCCCATTTTGATCTAAACGGCAATGTAAACAAGCTAAATTGCCGTATATGGAGTGAATCTAATCCAGAAATACTCCATGAGACGGAACTGCACCCACAACGAGTCACTGTGTGGTGCGCAGTTTCATCAAGGAGCATTATGGAGACATACTTCTTTGAAGAAAACGGTGTAACAGTAACTGTCAATGGAGACCGTTATTTAAAGATGTTGAAGGAGTTTTTTTACCCAGAACTGCGCCGGAGGCGTATTCGTTTCAACAGCATTTGGTTCCAGCAAGATGGAGCAACTACACACATAGCCACACCAGTTATGGCGGAGCTCCAACGAAAATTCCCGAACAAATTAATATCCAGAAACTCCATTTTCCGCTGGCCCCCAAGATCACCTGACCTTACTTACTTACTTTATTTATGTCCTGTATCCCCTTGTGGGTCCTAGGGCCTCTACTACGCCTACGCGCCATCGTGTACGGTTTCTGGCAATGTGTCTGAGTTCTCCCCAACTTTTCCCTAACTGCCGTGCCTCCTTCTCGACTGTTCTGCGCCATGTTTTCCGCGGACCGCCAGGTCTTCTGCCATCCTGAGTTAGAGGGTTCCATTGCATAGCATGGTTCGCTATGGAGCTGTCACCCTTTCGGAACGTGTGACCAATCCACTGCCACTTCCGCCGTTGGATAGTTGTGCCTATTGGTTCCTGACCCGTTCTCTCGTAAAGGTGTTCGTTAGAGATACGATTGGGCCAGAAAATCCTTAAGATATTGCGCAGACACCTATTAACGAACGTTTGCAGCTTTCTGGTGATAGTAGTGGTCACTCTCCACGTGCTGCAACCATATAGCAGCACGGATTCAACGTTGGAGCGGAACAGTCTTATTTTGGTGCTCAAACTGATTGCATTACTTCGCCATATTTTGGACAACATCCCGAACGCGGACTTTGCTTTGGCGATCCTGTTGGCTATATCCAGTTCGGTTCCACCATCGGTCGAGACAATACTCCCAAGATACTGGAAATCCTCTACTCTCTCTACCGGTTGTCCAGCAATGCATATTTGAGCCGATGAGTTAGTTCCAAGGCTGATGATTTTAGTTTTTGTCGTATTAATTTTCAGCCCGACGACACCTGCCTCCCTCTCCACATCTGCTGTCATTTGGTGGAGGTCCATAATTCTGTGGGAGAGTAAGCATACATCGTCTGCGTAGTCAAGATGCTTCAGTTGAGATGTAAGAGTCCATCGAATTCCTCCGTTTCCCGTCGACAAAGCTGCATGAAGCACATCGCTAATCACCAATAGGAATAATATTGGTGAAAGGATACAGCCTTGTCTTACCCCACTTTGGATCTCAAATTCCTCAGACAACCTTCCCCTGTGCAGAACGTGACATTTGGAGCCTTCATATGTAGCTTTGATAATAGCAATTAGTTTATCGGGAATGCCTCTCCTGCGTAAGGCACGCCAAATAAACTCCCTGTTGACACTATCGAACGCCTTCTCAAAATCGATGAACAGCAGGTGCAGTGGCGATCGATATTCAACACACTGTTCGATGATAATCCGCAGGGTGTTGATGTGGTCGGCACAGGAGGATCCAGAGCGGAAACCTGCTTGTTCGGCATCGAGTGTGTCTTCGAGATGTTGTTTGATTCGCTCAAGGATGATTTTAGCTATTATCTTAGCTACAGCAGGCAGCACGCAGATACCCCTCCAGTTTCCGCACTCCATTAAATTTCCTTTCTTAGGAAGCTTGACGATCATTCCCTTTTTCCACTCGTTAGGAAAGCTCTCAGCTTCCCAAGCTCTATCTATAAGTGGAAGCAGAAGCTCAGCCGATGTTGTTGGCGTTGCTCGTAAGAGCTCTGCTGGAATACCGTCAAGTCCTACCGCCTTGTTGGTTTTGAGTGCCTTGATCGCGGTAATGATCTCATCTTTACTGGGAGTCGTGGTGCGTATTCGGGAACTTCTCACCTCGGGCATCTCAGTCTGATTTGGGAGCATATCGCTAGCGAATACACGGTTCAAAACCGTAGCAAAATGCTCTTTCCATCTCTTGAGCTGGTCCTCATCCGAAATGAGCAAGGAGCCGTCTATGCTTTTCACTAGGTATTGGCTGGAGCTGCGACCACCTGTCAGCTCTTTCGTGATTCTGTAGACAGTCCTGCTGTCGCACCTCCGTGCAGCTTCTTCTGCTTCTGTAGCCAGCGCGTTGATGTAGTTGCGCTTGTCACGTCGTACGCTACGCTGAACTTCTCTCATCTTCATGCGATATAGGGACTCTAGCTCGCTTCTCCCTGCTGCTGGGGTAGCTGCAACGCGAGCTTTTAGCTGTTTTCGTTCGTCAATCCGTCTCCAGGTATCCTCGGAAAGCCACGCCCTATGTCTTCCCTGCGATCGACCGACAATTCTTTCAGCACCAGATGTAAAAACATTTTTCACAGCACACCAATGGTCTTGGATGGTTGCGGGCATTGAGCTGCTGATTGCTTCCACACCTTGCGAAAAGTGCTCCCTTAATTGTTGGCGCACTGAGGGATCACTAAGTCTATCGATGTTGAACCTGGGCATTCTTGTGTTGTCGTGGGATCTTCGAACTGCAGCAGTGCGTAGTTGGAGAGTAGCTATCATAAGATGGTGATCACGTACTATCCCCACATCTGCCCCTCGTCTGTTTCGGACGTCCAGGAGACTGCTTCTAAAGCGGCGGCTGATAGCAAAATGGTCAATTTGGTTGGAGGTTGCTTGCCTGTCATTGGAAACCCAGCTGACTTTGTGGCAGGTCTTGTGCTCAAACATGGTGCCACCTATCACAAGGCAGTTGGCATTGCAGAAATCCACAAACCTTTCGCCGTTGTCATTGCGGTTGCCTAGTCCATGCTTCCCGATTACATGCTTGAGCCCTTCGTTGTCGCTGCCTACCTTGGCATTCAAATCCCCCATCACTATGACAATGTCTCCATTTGGTGTTGTGTTGAAGACGGCGCTTAAGAGATTGTAGAAGCTCTCCTTTTCGTCCTCAGACGAACTATTCGTTGGGGCGTAACACTGTATGATGGTGACGCGTCGTACTCTAGTCCGGAATCTGGCCGTCAAAATCCTATCACCATGAGGCTGCCAGGAAATCAGGCCCTTGCGTGCTGTTGTTGTTAGCAGTAGTCCGACTCCATATTCCCGCGGACTTCCGGATGGTCTTCCAGAATAGAGTAGTACAGTGTTACGCGTTGGAGACTGGTACTCGCCCGCTTCTAACCATCTTACTTCACTTACCCCCAAAATGTCCAGTTTATATCGCATGAATTCCTTTTCCAGTTGGAGGAATCTGGCATTGTAAGGACCTTCTCTTCCCGAGTCGAGGAGCGTCTTTACATTCCAGAAACCTATCTTTGTCCGGGTACAATAGCCAAAAGTCGTCAACATGTGATCAGTCCTTATCCGAGGCATAGTGTCGGTTTCAGTAGCGAGCTGGTTTCAGTAACGCAGGTTGCTGGCCCACGTTACCTAGCCTAGAATCAAGGCCCTAGACAACCCGCACTTACAATTTTGGCCTATACGTATAAGGGTTTATACGTATAGTTGCCCGGGGACCACCACTAGGAGGTAAAGTAAGCACTTCATCACGAACTTGATTGTTGCGCTACTGGCCCAAGCCAAGTTTTGGGCAGTCAGTAGTTTCCCGATCAATCGCAATGCAGGTCCCCAGATCAGATCACCTGACCTGACTGCAGCAGACTTTTTTTTATGGGTTTACGTCAAGCAAGAGGTGTACAAAACGAAACCAAGGAATTTGACTGAATTGAAGCAGTCCATTAACACAATAATTGAGACGATCCCGACTTCAACCCTTCAGGTCGCAATGAATAATTTTCTGATCAGATGTCGCATATGCGTGGATGAGCATGGAGGTCATTTACGGTCTATCATCTTCTAAAACAATTAGTTATATAAAATAAAATTGAATTTTCTATACAATAAAAAAAAAAATAAATGAAATACATTGATTAAAAAAAAAGTTATCTGAATTTCTTATTGTAGCACAATTGGTGCGCCACCCTGTATTACTCTACACAGTAACTTTCAATTGAATTATATAAAATCGGCATATTTCTCTTTTCGCCTGACAGCTATTGCCATGCATTTAATGTGAATTTTTTGTATTTATAATTACACACTTATTAAATAAAACCGAATCCAATCTATCTATCTCTAATCTTTATTATTGGGCAGGATTTTTGGGGACACCAATTAGCTAAAAAAGCGATGTGCCTTTGATATATGTTTGATCCAGTTACTACAAACGTACTAATAGAAATCGATATATGACCCCATGTTGCAATGTTAGCAATTAAATTAATTGTAATTACTAATTATAAAATGCACTATCTTCACTTGCATACTAATATGTAGTTCTATTGATCTTAAACATATTTAAGAGGTTAAATACCGTCTACTTACCTTTCTTTTCGATCTAGCCATTCTCTGATCTCTAGAGTTCTCAGCTTCTCCAGGCGGACGTTTACCCCAAACTGCCAATGCAATTCTTGTATATGTAAAGATGAGCACACTAAGTGGTATAACAAACTGCAGTGTTAAAAGTGCTATTGTATAGTAAAAATTCTGCTCGTTCGATGGCCAGTCTTCATGACAAATATATCTGAAAAAATAATTTTGAAACGGAGACAGCAAATACAATTTTTAATCATACCTATCACATTGAACATGCCAATTGTCAGGTTGGGCTAATTTCGACACAATTGGAATTGGGAATGCAGTCATCAGGGCTATTAACCAAACAGCAGCTATTATGCATTTCGCATACCTGAAGTAATAATAAAAACATGGTGTTTATTATTGCATTAAGAACGTTGTCACGACAATTATATACTTATATTATTTAAAAAAACGTTTGTAAAACAAAACTATTAGTTAAGACAAGACATGCCTATGTAATAAGCATTATCAGCCCATCCGATCGGGTGATTAACCCGAAAGTTTTCCACTTCTGCAAAGCTTAATTATATATTGAATAAGTCAATAACATACTCGTATCTTTGAGATCTTTCTAAACCAACGATTTTTTTTTAAAGAAACCGAAAGCCCAGAATGCTCAGAAGGACCATTGTACTACCGGTCTATTGTACTACCATACAGGAACCTTTCTGGTGCAGTGGTTTGGTAAAAAAGATTCGCCGTTATTCATTTTGTTTTTTTTTTCAGAATTTTCCAAATATTAATCGCGATGGCATTCCATAAGACATATTGTGTTTGCACATGGATCCATGATCCCCAGAAAGAACTGCCCTTAAAACCAACTGGAGCTTGTGTAACGCGAACCAAGGAGACAGCGGTGAGTGAACAAGGACCAACATGTTCGGCAGGCAGATATATCATCAAACTCCTAGAAACAACGGTCGATACAGTGAGCGAGGGACAGTCGACGAACTGAAGTAGAGACGAGTGGTTTATTATATTGTACTTATACGCCTACAGTTTAGTTAATAAGTATAACCGTTAACCTTGTTGTAAAGCGTTAGACGCTGCTGACGTTGACGTTAGCCAATTTGCCTGGAATTCCGACTAAGTAGGCTCCTAAGGCCAATCTTCTACGAGCAGAAAGAGTTTAGTATATACAAAGGAAGTGTAGTACAGTCTCCTCCTCTTCCTTGTCCATACTGCTTCTACAGAAGTCACTTGCGAGGAGGCGTAGCCTGATGCCATACCCGCCAATGATGCAGTACACCGTAATGACATCTACTATACGAGTAATCCTATTTAGACAGCAATTTCACTGTAGCGAGAAGCATTCCGAGATTCACCTTATTCGGTGAAATGGGTAGGCTATTACTCTGCCTGGCGAGTTCGTCGGCTATGCAAATCCCTGGAATGTCTGTGTAGCACCCAAATGGTGTGAATATTGAATTGCTTAATCATTTCGTTAAGGGACAGCCGAGAATTTGGGGTATTATAGTTCTTGGTTTGAAGATGACAGATTCCAGGAATTTGATCGCGGTTTGAATTTTAGTATAAATGGTGATATCCTGAGTAGATGTACCACATTGTATTTTAGCCATGACAAGGCTTCCTTTATCGCCATGATATCCGCCTGGAAGACGCTTCAATGATTGGAAAGGCGGAAAAATATATTTAGGTTAAGATCAGTTAAGAAGGCACCCCCTCTCAATTCCGATTCTGTCTTAGATCTCTCTGTGAAGAAGCATATGGACCCCGATTGTAACCCCAAATCAATGTCAATCAACCCCCTATTATTCCCATGCACCCTACCCACACGGTGAACTAGGTACTAAGGGTTCGATTGAAGCAGTCACCCTACCTAGCCAAACCATTTCCCAAAGTTCGACTGCATACTAGTGCAAGGTTGACTGCATCAGTCATCTCGCTCTACTTTGCATTCCCCACTATTTCCACGGTCCACCTAGGTATGGGTTCGATTGAAACAATCACCCTACCTAGTCCACACTTTATGCACAGCAGTACTTAGAGTTCGATTGAATCAGTCACTCTATTTACGCTTATGCTCCTCTACACCTACACGGTCCACCTAGGTATGAAGGATTTGACTGAATCAGACACCCCACTTAGTCAACCCCATGCATAACAGTACAGTTGGATTGAATTAGTCACTCTACTACGCTTATGCACCTCTATACCTACACGGTTATATAACTTACGCAACAATATAGGGGGTTCGATTGAATCAATCACCCCCAATACTTGTTTGTACAATATACCTTCTCGGTACACTTTGACTTGAGGGTTGACTGAGTCAATTACCCTCTCTAGCCATTTCAGGCATAGAATTCTCAGCCAACACCCTCATGAGAAAGGTTAAGGTTCCCCCGGTAACCGGTGACTCCACCGGTCCCTGCTGTATATGGTATCACAATGGACCCAAGCGGTCTAAGCGTGTCCTGACCCTGTCAGGACAGCCACCTTTACCTAACCTAACCTAACCTTACCCCAAATCATAATCCCAATCAGGTCTGGAGGGGATGCGGGCTAAAAGTTTTTGTCAATTTTAAAGCATAATCGTCGCGGAAAATTTAGGCATTAAATAATTTGAGCCACACCATCGCCTGTGCAGGTGCGTCGGACCACTGCGCATGAGGTTCAAAGTTCGAATCCCAGAAAACATCAAAAAGTTTTTTTCATGGTCCCACCTCTCGCGAAAGTTTGACAAACATCCGAAAGTATTGTTTGGTTCTTTGTAGACGGCGTAGTAAAATTCTTTCATACAAAACTTGGAGGACTGTAATATTTACATGACTTTGTACTCGACTTCTATGCTTTCTCGCGTAGTTTTTTATTTCGTCTTCTATAGTTTTAATGCCAAGATCTCTATGGATATCGTTGTTTCTGATATAACATGGCTCATTAACAATACCTCTTAGTACTTTGTTTTCAAAAGTTTGTAAAATTTTAATATTAGTTATTTTGGTACAACCCCAAAGTTGTATACCATATGCCCAAACAGGCTTTAGCACTTGCTTATATAAAAGCAGTTTGTTCTCTATATTAAGCTTAGAATATTTTCCAAGTAGCCAATACATTTCTCTATATTTATTATTTAGTTCTTTGCGTTTTTTCCTTACATGCGATTTCCATTTCAGCTTTGTATCAAGTGTCATTCCAAGATACTTAGTCTCGTTTGCAAACGGAATTTGAACCGAGTTCGAAAAGATCGGCAAATTATTTATCTTTTTATAAGTGAAATTTACATGAACAGATTTAGTCTCGTTGAGTGCGATTCGCCAAATCTTTGTCCATTCATTTACTCTATCCAAAGCTACTTGCAGTTTTTCTGTACTATCTTCGACCGTTTTACCTACTGCCAAGATAGCAGTGTCGTCGACAAATGTAGCTAGCTCAGTGCCTTCTACTTGCGGTATATCACGAGTGTATAATAGATATAAAACTGGACCAAGAACGCTTCCTTGCGGTACCTCAGCCATTATTTCCTTAAAATCTGAATATTCATTTCCACATTTGACGCAGAATAGTCTATTCGTAAGGTAGTTCTTGAAAGTGCTATAAAGGTTCTCTGTCAGAACTTGTCGTAATTTAAACTTTAAGCCTTCGTGCCAGACCTTGTCAAAGACTTGAGAGACGTCAAGGAATACGCTTGAAGAAATCTTTTTTTCTTCAAGAGATTTTTCGATTACATGTGTTAATCTATGCACTTGTTCAACTGTAGAATGCTTACTTCTAAATCCGAATTGATGATTCGGAATGAGATTCCTTTCTTCTATAACCGGCTGTATTCGCCTAATCAATATTCTCTCGAACACTTTGAATATAATTGGAAGGAGCGAAATCGGTCTATAAGACGTTTTTTCATTCGGCGGTTTTAAGGGCCATTATTACTTCGGCGACTTTCCATTGACTGGGAAAATATTCTAGTCTAAGCGCGGCGTTTATAATGAACAGAAGCTTAATTAGAGATTTTCTTGGTAGTGCTTTAAGAACCTTTCCCGTGAGTAGGTCGTATCCAGAGGCCTTCTTAGGTTTAAGTTTCTTTATTTTTTCCTTAAGTTCGGTTATTGTCTCATTACTTATTACCCTATTGTCTATATACGACGTATTTATATTTTGAATAAGAGCTTGTCCATCAAATGGTTTGAAAGTTTCTTGCAGGTGGGCGGCAAAAACTTGCGCTTTCTCCGAGAGTATTGTTGTCTCGAGAAAGCTTCTCAAAACAAATTGCCCTTCGGACACGGCACTAAACTGTAGGTCCCTTCCATTCGTGTGAAAAATATAACACACACAACATGAGTGGTTGAAAGTAACACTTAAAGAGCTGTTGCGCAAAATATTTATTTATTTATTTTATTGGTATTCCACACGATAGTCTGAGGATTTAGGATGCATTTGACTACCTCAATTGATGTAAAATTGATTCTTTTGAGACGTGCTGGTATCTAGAGGGTGTTTTTTTTAAGCTAGTACTAACTTCAGACAGTTATATCTGTTAAACCAATTGTCAGATTGCAAACTGTCTGTGTCATTTTTATTCAGTAGTCTTTAGGTCTGTTCGCGTACTTTTTGCACTAAAATTCCTAGATTGTCGAATTTCAAAAAGTGGGGGTAAAATTCTCTCAGAGAGAGGTTAAATTACGAAAAAGTAAACGAACGCGTTGAACCGCAAAAGCTGCCCACTTTTTAAAGGTCAAAGAAGGAACAATCCAACGAAAACACATATACAGCGATTTTACAGTTTTCACAAACCAGCTCAAAGAAATTGTTTGCACAAAAATTCGCAACATGGGGGAATTCCTCACTCTCTCGAGAGCGCTCTCTTCTGTGAAAAACTACGAAAATTCTCCGTACTCGAACAGGTTTTCGTAAAAATTCGCTGTTTTGGGATGGTACGCAAACGGGCCTTTTGCAATTTTTTTCGTGATGACATACACGCTTCAACAACGTTACCAAATTTTAGGCATTTAGTTCCAAAATGATGTGTACCTAACTTATAGAGCACGTACACCATATTACATCCGACATAATCGACCATCTGAGACCGCTATTCGCCATATTGTTGACCGTTTTTGCACAAAATTAGCTTTTCAAGATGCAGTGGTATCGCCACGGATAAAAAGAGTTAGTACTGAAGAGAATATTGCATCCGTTTAAGAAAGTGTTAAAGAAGATCCAAATTTATCGATTCGACGTCGTTCACAAAAGCTTGGTCGTTGTCCGTCCACTTTATAGAACATTTTACGCAAAGAAGAAATGGACCTGTAAATTGGCATCCAAGATCTTGTGATTTGACGCTTCTTGATTATTTTCTTTGGGGATACGTAAAGTTGCTAGCCTGCGCTGAAAAACCAATAACAATCGACGCATTGGAAACCAACATTATTCTTGTTATTGAGAACATACGGACACAAATGCTTGAAAAAATGCTCGAAAACTTTCTCTCTCGGATGACATTCATCAGATCCAGCCGTGGTGGGCATATGCCCGAAGTTGCGTTTAAAAATTAATTGCAGAATGTATTCTCTCGATTGAACACAAATAAATGGCTATTTAATGAAATTTCAGGTTCTTTGTTCAAATTCAAAATCAAAAAAACACTTTTTACTTTGTTGGAATCATTATAAAGCCGTTCACTTATTTTTCTACTATGCTTTCTAAACTTTTCAGCAAAAATTAAGATAGGCTAATAGGTCCAAGAACTCCAAAGAAATGGGGCATGTCCAACTATGTACGCCCTAAGAACCCTTTTTAGAATCTTAGCAAAATTAATTGCATCGCTTTTTACCATAGCTGAATACATTTAATAAAGACTGTGTGATTTATAATTTTGATATAACAAAGGGGATCATCAGATTAGCTTTTCACTATCCGTAGAGTAACATTTCTATTAAGACTTATAACCCCAAAACCAAAAATAGAAGATTCAGGGAACATGTTTCGACCAGCAGCACTAATATGCAACATGAAATGTGCATCAGAAGCGAATCATCATTGGCCTTCTGTATGGGATAAGTGTAGTAATCATCGAACTTTTGAAGTAAATCTGGCTTGGATACGTTATCTTTCCGAAAGATTTAGTCTGGCGGTTTCATTCATTTCCATCCGCAATCCAAAAAATGGTCGATAAGACTCTAATTTGAGCTAATTTGACGTGCAGAAGAAGTTTCCTTCTGAGCTTGTGAAATCAGTACATATTCCACCAATGAAAGTTTTTGCTTCGACATCATATGTCCGGAGAGATAGCATTGAATCAGAGTGCGCCATAATTCTCGAGTTCCTCTTTTGATCAAGTCTTCGGTAAATAAGACTTGTTTTTTGATCAAGGAGCTTTCGGTACTTATTCTAGTCAGCTTTACTAGGATTTCGACTTACTAGCGTCAAGGATTTCTCAATATCCAGCTGAAATAAATGTATATAGTATGTAACGATGATCCGAGAGATTTCTCTTTAAAGAACGAGTCACCTTCGGATCGAGTCCCACATCCTGCTGTTAGAAATAATGAGGACAATCACAACCTGTCTCTTAAGAGATAAAAGTCAGTTTGCTAGCAATATCATTGATACCATGGTCACAAGACATAAAGAATTTTATCAACATCACACACCTGAGGTGATTATTTCAGCCAATTTCCAATAGTTGAATTGAAAAAGGAGAGCTATAGAAAAGTCGTACGGAGGACAAGTTGAAACACAAATGACGCTTTCCCTTATTAGAGTGTGGTTGCTACGACATCTTGACAGCAAGACTGTCACAATATTGTTCTTTTGATGGTGCTTGGAACCAGTTAATGGAACTACAGCCAGGTAATCATATCCAAACTACACAAAAGTTTTTTCCGTACGCTTGTACCTATATGGTTCTTATGCTAAGATTATCTGAGGGAATGTATGCATCTCAATATGACGAATGCGTTATAGAGTAGAAGTTGCTGTGATGCAATGCAAATTAATTTGAGTAAACACAATGTCAATCAATGTTTGAACAAGATTGCCATCATATTTTCTCCTAATACCTTATTTGCATTCTTTATATTGAAGACAACTCTCTCGGCATATGGACCCGAATGTATCCCATATTAAGACTAAAGGACCTTAATTGATTGGATTCCCATCACAGTACTGAGATGCCACCCATTTTTGGGATCCTTCTTTGATATGGTGTAAAATTTAACTCGATAAAGTGAAGTATCTAGTCCATGGTTCTTGACACCAAGTCGAACCAAGATTTCGCACCGCAGCTCATAGCCATTACCAGCATACGGCGGCTTATTTATAATACTTTCTTAGGTGGCGCTACAGTCCGAAATGGACCAGCGCCTTAACCAACAAACCTCTCCAGTTAGCCCCGTTACGAGACTCCACTTGCGCACGCCAAGTTAGCTGTGGTCCCCCTCCATCTGTTTGCGCCACCTGCCGTGAGGCTGTCCTCTACTGCGCCGTTGCGGGCTGGATAGGAAGATTTTCTGGGTTGGAACACTATGCAAGCCATCTTCTACGAACTCTTCTGGCTTAATCAATATCCATGCATAGGCTATATAGTTCGATATTGTATTTTCTCCTCCTCTCGCCGTCTATGCAGACGAGACCATAGATCATTCGAAGAACTTTTCTCTCAAAGTCAAAGATGCATCATGCATCTCTATCATGTGCAGGCTTTGTTACTCAAATGCCTTCTTAGAGATTGACAAGAGTAATTCTTCTGTTGATCTTTCCACTGGTTTCATCTGCGGAGTTCACCATATAGCCTAGGTATCCAAAGTCCTTTGCTACTTCAAATTTTTGATTTCACTACTGAACCCATGTTTGCTACCTCCGTCTCAATACTCGTAAACGCTCCACTGACGGCTATGTCAGTGTTGTCAGTGAGTAGTTGTATAGACTTGCAAAAGATTGTACCTTCGCTGGTGGCTTATGAGTTTCTTACAATTCTTTCAAGTATATAGCAGCGAGAGTTCCCCATCGTTATTCTGCGCAGACGAACGAGCCCAGGACAATTTTAACGTCGCGGTTAGAGCATTGCTCATACGTCTTGTCCAAAAGCTGGTAAAAGTCATCCTTCGTCGCGTCGTCCATCTTCTCGCGAAGGGCGTGAGCGTATATTACGCTAATGTTGGCGAATTTAGCCTTGATACGGATTATCATGAGGCGCTCGTTCACATGCCGAAAACTGAAGACTTGTTGCCTTAGTCTGCCTCTAATAACAAACCCGCAACCGAATAGATGATGTCCTTGTTGCCGGTAGCAATCGCCGTAGTAGAAATCACTCTTTGTCATTTTCCTTTTGCCCTGCCCATCCCATCGCACTTCTTGGGTGGCGGTAATGTCTCTTTACAGCAGTTTAGGGCATCCGCAAGTTGTTGGGCTGCGCGTGGTTTATAGAGGGACCTAATATTCCACATGCAGACCCCAAGGTCGTTGTCCTTCCTGCGTTTGTAATGGTCGTCAAGACTAAAATTATCATTATCCTAAGCTGTTGGTTGCCGAAGGTTTTTTACGTACTAGAGAGGTTAACCCAACAGCACTACCCTCAGCATGTAGGGCTAGTTTCTTATATGTTATTACCCCTTGGACGCGGGGCCGTATACGCCCGTGCCAGTAATCCACTATAATAATTATAATAATTATAATGATTAGAGTACTTTACTTAATTTCAATAAAAGTTCAATAACAATTCAGTACAATTTAGAGCAATAGCTTAGCCGTCTGCCGTGGATTGGTTAATCTATATTAAGTAATACATTTGTAATGATTTAACTATTCTTTCTAGTGTACTTAAGGTTATTTTAAAAGTTTTCCTCAATTATTCTTTTTCTATATTTGTACGCTTCGAGGAGGTATACAGTTAGGACATTCCAGTCACTTTCTCCATTTAGCAGGCTTTTTACTTCCTCGATTTGTAATATATCCTTTCTGTAATGCGCTCTTCTGATTTTCTTTAGAATGGGGCAGGAACCTACAAAATGCACAACGTCTTCTTTCTCTCTCGTGTTACACAGCCCACATATATGTAAGTGGGAGGTTGTTACGATATGGCATGCAATTGAGTTTTAAGAGTTCTCCTCTGGTTCGAAATATGAACGAGATTTGTGTTGTATTTAGGCTATCATTCATAAATTAATTTGTTCATGGCAAAGCGCTTTGTAAATTGGATGGGAGTTGGAATTTGTTGCTTTTGTGACGAAGTCCTTTTTCATAGCCTGATTAACATCGGAGACGAATTTGCATAACAGACTTTCCCACTCCAAAAGGTTTGATTATTCCATGTTGAAACTGCATTCATGTTTTTCCGCAATATCCTTCCAGTCTTTGTGAGCTTGTTCTTACAGCTTTTTTTGCAAGTACATTTGTCAGCCGTGTATTATCTTCTCCCTTCAAGACTTTGGTTATGTACCTCATGTTCAGCTTCAGAGTATATATAAAAAGTGGAGATATTCCGCTTTCAGTATGGAGCATATAATTCGGTGTAGTAGTGGGTAGTCGAAACATTTTTTTCAGAAAGAATCGTAGTAACTTTTCCACTTGGTCATATGACTGACTTCCCCATACTTGCGCTCCATAGCACATAACTGACCGCATAACATGACATTGAGACTTTATGCTAGACAGTAGGTTCCTCCATGTATAATTTATTGTCTTCTTTGCTTCTGATAGTTTGATCTGAAGATGTTTATTCATCGATAAATTATGACTTATGGTGATCTCTAGATATTTGAAAGTTCTGACTACTTCTAGATACTCTCCCGCGTATTTCCATTTTTCATCCCTCGCCAGCCTTCCGCAGCCTTTTCGAAATATTATCACTATGGACTTGGTGGTATTTGTTTGTAGACAATTTACTGTGCAGTATTCTTCTAGCTTATTGATCATAAGCTGTATTGAGTTTGGTGACTCCGGCACGATGACAATATCGTCTGAATATAACAGCTCTTTTATTTATAACCAACGCACATAGCTTAGTCTCACAACCAATTGCGTTAAATGAACTAAGTTCCGATCATAATCCAGTTTTTTTGCCGTATTCTAAAATCAGGTAAAAAGGGAGCAATATTACCTCGATTTTAAAAATGCTAATTGGGCCAATTATAGATCAGAAATGAAAGTGAAACTGAGAAATACTTCAACCGACTTAGAAAGTGTCTCTAGTAATGAAAATATTGACAGTCTGGTTAAAACTTTTACCGAACACATTCTCAGTTCCGTAGACTCAAGTGTCCCTAAAGCAGTTAAGAAGAGTTTTTATGTTCAGATTCCACATTATGTTTTAGTATATATACGCATCAGAAATTCTTTAAAAAGACAATGGCAAAGATATCGGTTGCCTTTTCTCCGCGACCAGATGCAGTACTTCAACAAACTTATTTCTACTGAAGTCCACAAATATAGAAACAAAGAATGGAATAAGAAGCTGAACTCTTTAGATAAAAATGCGAGACCCTTCTGGAATGTTGTTAAAATAGTTAAAAATAAAAATAGGCAAATTCCCGGACTCCAAAATTCTGGCAACGTCATTTACATGGATATGTAAAGCCAAAGCCAACCTTTTAGTTCCGCCTTTATTAGGAATCATATGGTATCCCAGCACTTCGGTGATGCTGTCACAAATACACTAGTTAATGACGCTGCTAATAGCATTTCTCAGCAAAGTTGTGTACCATCTACTGATGACTACATCTCTCTGACTGATATTGTGGATATACTAAAAACTTTGCAGCTGAGAAAGTCAGACGGCCTTGACAGCATCAAAAATTTGTATCTTAAGCATTTGCCCAAAGTAGGAGTACGATTTCTGGCATTATTGGTAAATGCATGCGTAAAACTGCAGTACTTTCCGAATGCTTGGAAAATCGCAAAGGTAGTCCCAATTCTAAAGGCAGGACAGCCTTTTGAAAACCCTAATAGTTATCGTCCCATAAGTTTACTTAGTTGTCTAAGTAAAATATGTGAAAAAGTTATAAAAATTAAACTTTTGAAATATGTTGATGACGCACATGTATTTCCTGACGAACAATTTGGGTTTAGAAGTCATCACAGCACGTCTCACCAAGTCCTCCGAATATGTAAAGATATAAAAAGAAACCGTTCGTTGGGCAAGTCAACCGGTCTGGTTCTACTAGATATTCTGAAAGCATTTGACTCTGTGTGGCACAATGGCGTTCAATTCAATTCAATTTATTCAATGGCGTTGTGTACAAAATGTGTAGATTTGGTTTTCCTCCGTACCTAGTAAAAATTGTCCAAAGTTTCCTGTCGAATCGTTTTTTTAAAGTATATGTTAATGGCTGTGTATCCGTCCTACAACAAGTCGATGCAGGTGTTCCACAGGGTTCAGTTCTTGGCCCAATACTTTATAATATTTACACGTCTGATTTTCCAAAGTTACCAGCATGTGAAACCGCTATTTATGCTGATGACACTGCTATATTCTCATCGCATGAGCTTGGTCTCAACATTGAGATTAATCTACAAAATGCGATTAAAATAGTAACCGAATACTATAATAAATGGAAAATTAAACTAAATGCTGGAAAGGTACAATCAATATTTTTTAGTCGAAAAAGGAAAAAATGTTTTCTTCCCAGCAATCAACTTGACGTCTGCGGTGCAAGAGTCAAATGGGAACCAAGTGCAAGGTACCTAGGTATTTATCTTGATCAAAGATTAACTTTTAAAGAACATATCTTTAAAACAATTAAAAAGGTTAATGTTGCCATTAAGATGCTTTACGCCTTCATAAATATAAAACCCAAGTTAAGTAATGAGAACAAAGTAGTTTTCCAATCAATGCTGCTTTACGGGCGTCAAGTATGGGGAAGCTGTGCAAAATACCACTTAAATAAACTCCAAGTGTCACAAAATAAATCGCGAAAAATGATGCTTAACTTATCTAGATATCATTCTACTATAAATCTTCACCACAAAGCGAATGTTGAATTGATCTCCGATAGAATTCTTAAGCTCACGGATACATTTTTACGGAACTGTGATAATTCAGATAATGCACTTATAAACTAATTAAATGTTTAAGCATGTTTCAGATTTACACATAATTGTATTGACTTGTCTGTATTATTTATTTTTCTTTTTTGTATTTGTTTATTTATTCTTATTCACTTGCTTGTTATTCATTTTTATTTTATTTTTTTTATGTATTAATGTGTTGTCATCATTTATAATATTTATTTATCTACTTATTAATGTATCTATTTATTATTTATTCAATTATTTATTTATCTATTTTTTTTTATTTATTCATTTATTTATTTATTGATCTATCTATTTATTTACTTATTTATTTATTTATTTATTTATTTATTGATCTATTTATTTATTTATTCACTTATTTATTTATTAATTAATTTATTTATTTATTTAATAATTTATTTCTAAATTTAGGTATTTATATATTTGTTAATTTATTTATTTGTTTACTTATTTATTTATTTATTTATTTACATATAAACTAATTTATCTATACATTTATCTATAACTATCTTCGTCTTTTTTTTTTTTTTGTATATTTTTTTTTTTTTCCTCCAAATATTTCTTTTATTTCTCTTAATCACGACTTGCGTCGGTTCTAAAATTAATATTTCAGTAGAAAGATATAACTATTAAATATCAAATCTCTGTACCTGTGTAAATTGTGCGACAACAACCCCACTGTAAACTTATTGCGAAAATAAATATATCTATCTATCTATCTATAACAGCTCTTTAATTCTCAACCCTTCAACGCAGATGCCGGCCGGTAAGTTGTCCACTATATCATCCAGGTACAGGAAAAATAAAAGTGGGCTCAGAAGACATCCTTGTTTTACTCCTATTTCCGCCTTAAACCATTCTGAAATGTGCTTCCCATTCCATATTGCGCACTTATTGCTGTTGTATAGATCTTTTAGGATGGTTAAGCATTTTGTCGATATTGCGATATTCGCTAGCCTCTAAAATAAACAGTTTCTGTTAATAGTTTCAATGGCGGCTCTGAAGTCTATACAAAACAAGCATAAAGTTTCTTTCCTTGTTCGAGGTACAATTGTGCAATTGAGGTCAAATTAAAAATTTGGTCAACTGTAGAGTATCCTTCCCTAAAGCCTGCCTGAAATCGGCTTAATTTATTGTTGTCTTTTACCCATTTCGATAAACGTGCATTCAGGATTGCAGTACAAATTTTAGCAATTGAATTCATAAAATATATGCCTCTGTAATTGGCAGCGACATTCGGATCACCCTTTTTAAATATGGGGAAAATAATAGACTTTTGGAAGTCAGTTGGTACCTTTCCTTTGCTATAGATGGCATTAAAAGACAATAACAGTTTTTCCAGAAAAGTTGGTGAACCGTACTTAAAAAAACTCGTAGGGAATTCTGTCTTCTCCCGGAGCCTTATTGCGTTTGGCTTTTCCTAATGTTTCGAGAAGCTCATTTTCTTCGAACAGTCTGTCTACGCTCTCGTTAAAGACTAGTAGCAGTGCGTATTGAAAGGACATAGACGTTCCTTGAGCATTGTTTTAAAATGTAAGGCTAAGGCATCGGCTTCCATTATTTTTCCAATCTTAAAGGTATCTCCGGTAAGCCTTTTAGCTACTGCCCAGAAATCTCTACTGCTGCTGGTTTTGGATAATTCTCTAGGCATTTCCTCACAGTATATTTTTTTCTTGTGTTCACATAGCATCTTGTAATATGCATTCGCCTCCACATACATTTTTCTTACCGCTTCACTGTTCTGGGCGCCGTGGCGTAAGTGGTTAGTGTGTCGGATCACTACGCATGAGGTTTCAAGTTCGAATCCCAGAAAATACCAAAAAGTTTTTTCACGGTCCCATCTCTCGCGAGCGTCTGACAAACATCCGAGAGTATTGTTGTCACGAAAAATCTTCTCAAAACGCCGTTCGGATTCGGCATTAAACTGTAGGTCCCTTCCATTCGTGTGAAAAAATATAACGCACACAACATGAGTGGTTGCGAGAAGCTAGGCCCTGGCACTTTAAAGAGCTGTTGCGCCAAATATATATATATATACTGTTCTGCTTTCTGAAATAGTTCAGAGTTGCAAGAGACCTTTTCCTCGCTTTGTTGCATTCGTCGTCAAACCAAGGTTGTTTTCTTTTATATTCCTTCTGTGCTGTTTTTGAGTGAGAAACAAATTTGATCAGATTTGTGAGAGTACATGGGTTGCACCCAGCGTTACTCCATTCAGGTGATAAGCTGTAGATGCACTCATCTAGTTTATCGCGATAGATATCGATGTTATTGTCTTTCCAGATTACTCATCGTTTAGGCAGAAGGGGCATTTTTTCGATATAGGTGTTTACTGTTGATAACTCGCATTTAACAATCAGAGGTAATCCACTACGGGAGTATGAGCGCTGCCGGTGGTCCTTAAGAGCTCCTCCACCACCATCTATATTCCAAGGTACTAACTGACGTTGGAAATTCGTTATCGACTTGTGATCCGAATACGTTGAACCATCTCGCGCAAGGCTTTATATTTACTAAGTTCAATCTAACTGAAATTGTAGGCACCACCGTTGACCGCATCTAGGGAATCCGTCCGTTGCAGTTTGGAATAAGAAGAAGTTCTCTAGTGAAAATGCATTCTTCCCCTCTCTCGTCTGCTGCCCAAGATCTTCCGAAGGGGCTGGTTACACAATCTCCGATCACGGTACTTGGCACCCAGCGGTCACCAACGGTTACTTCTGCCGTCTTTAACGACAAATTTGCCACCCTCACACGTCAGGATTTCGTCCACCTTTGTGGTTGGCCACTAAAGTGAACTATTATTCGAACATTGAAGTTTAAGGTGATTCCATACGTACTCGTAGTTCTCATTCTCCCAAGATGGTTACGACTTTTGACTCACCTGCTTCCAAAAATATTTGCCCACATAGTGGAATCCCGTCCTCTGTCCGCCACAATCGATGTCCACGATAAAACACGACAAAATACACAAATAATTTTTGTAGTCGAAGTCGAAAAACATCTGTATTATTGGGAATATTTTAGCTTCAAAGTAGCGCATTCTTTCAATGTAATGCAATATTATGCAGTCTCCAACCCGATGTCCAAAACTGACCGTGGTGGTTTTATGGATATTTGCAATTCAAATGAAAACCGCAATGCATGTCAAATTCCTTTCACTGCACAAAACACACACTAAAATGTGACCATGGGAAAGCAACAACTATGAAATTGAGCTGTAGGTATGCAGTGGTGTCATCACATTCAGTAAAAAAAAGAAAAGAAAATGATTCGGTTAGAGAGAGGTGGATTTTTAAAATAGTTGGTTACTGCTCTCTACCTGTCGTACAAGAGAAATAGTAGCTTTCCAAGTTGTTAAGTTCATATCTCCTTAGGAATTCCAAAAGTGATTAAATTTTCAATTCAACTATGAATATACATACATGTGGTTCACTTTGTTCCCAAATCCTCCTTGTATGTCCTTACACAAACATAGTGTATCAAAAGGAAATCGTTCATCATATTGCATCATCAGAGTCAATAAAGTGGACCCATACGGAAAGAGACAATTACTTTAAAACTGATATTTGATACAAAAGTCGATGTACATATGTAAGAGTGTTGAAAGTAGTTTTAAAGTATCATTAAAACGCTTTTATTCAGAGTGCTAAATTGAATATTTGAGAACGACCGCGTTGAAATATTTATTTTGGTATTGGATACTCCGAGTACGGCTATTACGGAAGTTCAATTAAGAAGTATCACGAGGCTTTTAAGAGGAAAAAAGCCATTAATTTTGAGTACATACATACTATATACTACTTATAGGTGTGTGTATTTACATTTCCATTTGCCATTAATTTATTTTTTATCGCATTCTATTTTATTACCCTCAGGGTTAGTGTCATTCAACGGAAATTTGAACCATTGGGTAATTTTTTTTTATATAAAACCCAAAAGTAAAGATATTTTTAGAACTATTTGTATTCCTACAAATGCCGTTAATTGATCTCTTTAAGTTATACTCGTAAGTGGGTACGAGTATAGTCAATTTCATAGTTGAACTTTTGTGAGTATATCTTGAGTTTTGAGTTTTCTAAGAGGAAGGCTTTTGTGTAAAAGGCGGTAAAATGGCAGTTCATGCGATTAGATGAAAACATAAGGTTCTCACTTAGCCTTGCCTCCAGACCTTTACGCTGGTGACCAATGGGTGCCTAGAAACTTGATCAGACATTGCGTAATTCTAACCCCTTTTGAAGATCTTGAGGGCAGCAGACCAGAGAGGGGGAAGAGTGCTTTTTTATTAGAGCAGTTCTTCTTGCTCCAGACAGCAGCGGATGAATTCCCTAGATGGAGTCAACGGTGACGTCTATTCGGATAACATGTCGGTAAGGATATTCCAATATTAGTCAAAATTTTGGAATGAAGATGGTGGCGGAGGAGCCCATAATGAACCAACGGCAGCACTCATACTCCCGTAGTGGATTACTGTCACCGGTATACCTAAGGTGAGCATCATTTTTTTCTCTCAAAGCGGGACACCTGTACATTTTTTTCGGTAAAGCGTAGAATTTATTTTTTTAAGTTAAACTATAATTTATTTATTTTTTTTTTTTTGCCTAAGTAGGGGGTAGTGGAAAAACGCTAATGAGCACAAGAAGTGCGAGACTTCTACTGTCTAAAAAATAACCTTTAACCTGTTTTCAACATGGCACCATCCACTCCGGAACCGGATGCATTACTTCAGAGCGATGTCGTTTTCTTTCCCCTCTGGGGACTGGCTTTTTCACATTTTTCTCCTGGTGCGGGTTTTTAATATTTGGTAAACTTACTGAGGGTATATTTATTTCCTCCTCTCTCTTTTTCGATCTGAGTACCGCCTCAATGAATAAAGATATTTTATTCCACTTGTCGTTACCCGGGACCATCTTGTTTACGGCACCTATCTACTGTTAGCCCACATCGCTCACCTAGTCGCGAATACCAGACGAATAAAGAAGAGCTAACACATGAAACGAATTGGATCGAAAAGAGGCGGCCTAGCAAAAAACGCTAAGCTAGTTCCTCATCGGAAGTTGAGCCACAAAAAGATGGAAAGCGCAAGGAGTTGCAAGAGAGGACACAACAAATAAAATTACGTCCTCCGCCACCGATAAACGTCGTTGGAATTGCGGCTATAATAAGTTGTATTGCCTCCTTAAAGGAACGCTGGCATCGAAGTTTAAAGTGACATCTCTCAGAAACAATACGCGGAAAATCAATGTCGATGATGCTGACCGTTACCGAGCAGTGTTTCAAAAATCGAATGCCGAGAAGATAAGTTAGGAAGACCACTGGGTAATGTAGCAAGGGGACTCCACCCCTCGTACCTTCAAGACAAAGGCCTTAAAATTCTTGATGCCGTCAATATTATCAAGACGGAGAAGCAACAGTCGGAAGGAGATCAGGAAAAAATGGTAAAGCGTGGATTTCCACTATTCATGCTAAGTACGTGTTAGAAATAGACATTTTTCAACATTTCGTCTATACCACTATATTGTCCACTGCGATATAAACTTGGAGAAAATGATTTCACATGGGGGGTGGTACGGTTGTAGGTACGCCTCTCAGAAAGGTAAAAAGCTTTATAATGCGGATATGCAATACAGTTGTGATTTGCACTCGACGAGTAAACCAACATATTGGCCGACTGATAGAAATAAGATACCAGATCTGATCGATTTCGTTTTTGTAAAGGAATATCTGGCAACTGTATACAAGTTAAAGAAAGCTTTGATCTTTCCTCTAATCATTCTCCAATCATCATGACGATAAGTGAAGCTTGATTAAAAAAGTAGGACCGACCAAATTAACCAGCGCAAAAACTAATTGGGATGGCTTTAAAAAAAATATTGAAGCAAATATTGAGCCAAAAGTTTCACTTAAAACGCCTTATGAAATTTCTCAAACCGAATACCACCGTTTCATTTTTAAAACGATCAAAGTATGCTTCGTTCGTTTATCATTTTGTCTTATTATCAAACAAACGATACATTATAGATACATGGTAAATACAGACACGGTGCACGGAGTGTGGCGAAATGAAACTGCGCTGGTTCGAATACAAAAAAAAGCGATGTGTCTTTATTGAGAACAGAACTATAACCACTTATAATCGGAAAAAAAGGCGGGAAAAAAGAGATGTCACAAAAGTCATGGGAGAATAGAAACGAAAAGCGTGTGCTGCCAAATCACGTCATCTTGTTGGTCCAAATTGATGGTTTGGCGTTAACACGGAGCGACAGAGCACAAAGCACCTATTAACTACCAGTTATGTATATACCATGTATTTCAATTTCAAGTCTGTTTTTTTGCTGTTTTGTTTTAGTTTTTCTTTTTTCGTGCTGTCTCTGGAAGTCTATCTGTGAGCAATATTATTTTTAGTATATACATTTACGGAGACTAGGTTCAATAAACGAAACATGCATCCATATGGGGTGGCTTTTTTCAAGGCGGGACATTTTGCGTTCTTTGGGGACAGCGGGACACAGAGCTCGAAAGCGGGACTGTCCCGCCGAAAGCGGGACGTATGGTCACCTTAGGTATACCCCCTCTCATGGCAATCCGTGTCTAGGCTAAATTTCGCCAACATAAGCCTGCTAATGTCAAAATTTATCTACACATACAATAAAACCGTAGGTGTAAAAGTGTTTCAACACTAATCACGCAAATACTACTGCACGAAATCGAAAACTTTCCAAATGTGTATGTGTGTATCGTAATCCGTCATCCAGAACTACAAAAATATATATTTTTTAAATTCAGAAGCGAATAAGTTTTTTTCTTGGTCATGATCTTGCATCGGCGTGGCTCGATCGCATCATCACTTCCTCGTGGTGCCCACTGGATAGCTATCTGATATTGAATTAACGATGTATACATATATATATATGTGGCGCAACAGCTCTTTAACTGCCAGGGCCTAGCTTCTCGCAACCACTCGTGTTGTGTGCGTTATATTTTTCACACGAATGGAAGGGACCTACAGTTTAGTGCCGTATCCGAACGGTGATTTGAGAAGCTTGTTCGTGACAACAATATATCTCGGATGTTTGACAGACGCTCGCGAGAGGTGGGACCGTGAAAAAGCTTTTTGATGTTTTCTGGGATTCGAACTTGGAACCTCATGCACAGTGATACGACACACTAACCACTTACGCCACGTAGAATTAACGATGAGCGTACGCTTAGTCTGACGATATATGTGCAGCTGAGCTCTCAGACCTGCGAAGGCACATCTGGGTGAACTTCAGTACACATATGAGTATGTTTAGCCGGACGAGGCATCTATTGTTGACTAGATTGGCTGAAATATCCGTCTAAGAAGTCTAGCAAGAGCTCCTCAGATGGAGGACGTGCTGCGAATAAATTCTCTCGATTGAATCAACGGTGACGTCTACAGGCCAGCGAATACCCTAGTTGAGCTACTTCGACATATTTGGAGCTGAGGTCTGTAAGGATTTTCAATACTGGGTCAGGGTATTGAAAAAGATGTGATGGCGGATGAACCCCTAATGGGCCAACGGTAGCGCTTATATCCCCGAATTGGGTTACTGGCATCGGTGTATCCGGCCTCTTGCCCTAGGGGTGAAAAAAATAGGATCTGGTCCTCCAGGTTGGGGGCTGTGCCATCGGGTTAACTTCCCTACCACGTAAAAAACCTGCGAAGGAACCAACAGCCTCGGATATGGATGATTTTACTGTTGACGACCCAAGCGAACGTAAAAAGGACAACGATCTTCATGTCTGCACGTGGAATGTTATGTCTCTCTACAAACCACGTGCAGCCGAACAACTTGCGGAGACTCTAGACTGCTACCAAGCCGACGTTATCGCCGTCCAAACGGTGCGATGGGATGGGCCGGGCAAAAGGAGGATGAAAAACTGCGACATCTACTACGGCGATTACTACAGATAACAAGGACAACATCTATTTGGGTGCGGATTTGTCATTGGAAGCAGGCTTGGGCAATAACTCCTGAGCACTTCATGACTATCCCTACCAAGGCTAGGTTGACCAAGTTCTAGTACGCAGTTCCCACGTCTCGTTATTCTCAAGGAAACATGGTTCACCTTTGATCGAAAAACTGTTAACCAAATCGATCACATTGCGCTCTTCCAGTATTCTGGGTGTCCGGACTTTCCGAGAAGCCAACGTGGACTCGGATCACTACCTAGTTGTAGACAAGGTACGGGTGCGGATATCCAGAACGGAGCGAAATCAACCAAACACTGTGAGGAAGTTTAACGTCGGACGGCTACAATCGCAAGATACCGCCAGAGCCTTTACCGATCGAGTTTCTTCTAATCTTAATCTAAGTCCTATGTCGCCAGCAGCAAATGCGGAAGACCAGTGGCAGCATTGCCAACAAGACATCAGAGATGCCGCCTCTAATGTACTGGGTTTCTCTCGGCCACCACAACGAAACACCTGGTTTGATGAGGCGTATAAAGCGGCGCTGCATAGAAGAACCAGAGCCGCTACGAGCGGAGGGGAAAAGAGGAACATCGACTACTCAGAAAGAAGGAAAAGGAGCATGCAAAGCGCTCGATCGAGGAAATTGAGCGACTTTATTGCAAGAGTGATGTTCGAAAATGTTGCCAAAAGGTAAAATGTACATGCCAAGGTTTCAAAGCCAGAACAGGAGCCTGCAGAGACGAAAATGGTAATATAGTAGTAAAATCGCAGTCGGCGATGAGGATATTGAAGGAACACTTCTGCAGACAGCTAAACTGCGATGATGACCAGTATTCCGCTGTCAGGCAGAATGAGCCATTCAACAGTGACGATGATAGTCAAGATTTCCGTCAACCCGATCAGAATGAAGTGAAAATAGCGATATCTAAACTTAAATCCAACAAAGCAGCTGGAGCTGAAGGTCTTGCCGCCGAACTTTTCAAGTCAGGAGGAGGTGAGTTGGTAAGGAGCATGCACCAACTCATCTGCAAAATCTGGTCGGACGAAAGTATCACCGATGAATGGAACCTCAGCATCCTTTGTCCGATTCTGAAGAAAGGAGACCCCTTGAACTGCGCCAAGTACAGAGGTATAAGTCTCTTCAACATCGCGTATTATGTGAACGCCTGAAACCGATGGTCGACAACTTGGCAGGTCTTTATCAGTGCGGTTTCAGGCCCGAAAAGTCGGCCATTAACCAAACATTCGCATTACGACAGATGTAAAAAAAAACCCATGAATATATTTTATTTTATTTAATTTTGTCTCCAAACTACGAGTACCAAGGCTTTCGTAGACTAGTATATACATTTTAAGATAGACAGATAGATGTACTTTATTTTGCAACATAATTTACATTTGGTACCGCACATTTTACAATACAATTCAGAGATATGATTAATTTTTATCTTTCTACTGAAGCCTTATTTTAACAATTTTGAAAGTTGAAATATAGAATATTTTGGAGAAAAATGCAAGAAACCTCCAATTTAAGTAAAAATAAGAATATACATTTTAAGAACGGAGAAAATAATATATGTACATAATTAACAAATAAAAAGATAAAGCAAACAATCATGACTGCTTCCAGTAAGGCTTCCTTAATACAAGAGATTGATTTGTTGAAATCAATTAAATTGACATTAGCATTATAGGCTATCATCAAACCGTTTATAGAGGAGGATCGGCAGTAATTAGTACGCGAGGAGGATATGTTAAAAAAACGATTGTTTCGTAGATTGAGAGAAGTAACGTATATGTTTAGAAGTCATAGGATTTCCGGGGAGTCAATCTCACCAATGATAACCCTATGTAAACTCTTGCCACCGTTCTCCAAGCTTCAAGTGATTCTAAACTAATCAATTTTAGCCTAGATTGATAGGATGGTAAATTATATGGATCGACACAAGGGAGTCCTCTAATGGTAAATCTAAGAAACCTTTTTTGAATAGATTCAATTCTGGTAATGTGAACATTGTAATAAGGATACCAAACAATAGAGGCATATTCTAAAAGAGATCGAATAAAGGATAGATACAATGTTCTAATAACATATGGATCAGAAAACTCAGAAGCGTAACGCCGGCCGTAGCATTCCCCATAACCTATTAGCTTTGTTTTAAATGTAATCAAGATGATTGTTGAAAGATAATTTACTATCTAGCAATATACCCACATTTTTTATTAATGAGACCCGAGATACAACTTTACCGTCAATAGAATAGGTATGCATGAAAGGTGATTTAAGACGTGAAAATGTAATAACAGAGCATTCAGAGAGGTAATTTTTTAAGCACCACAAATAAAACTTTTGAAAATAAATGTTTGAACGATGGAAACAATGAATATCTTTTCCCGACAAATATATCTTAAAGTCGTCAGCAAACATAAGTATATTACATCCAGTTAAGAAATTAACGACATCATTAACAAACAAGATAAATAAAAGAGGGTCAATGCGGCTTCTTTGGGGGACGCCCGAAGTCACAGAAATTTTATTGCAAATTTGGTTACGGAACAGTCGAACGTTTTTTTTACAAAACCATGCTAGTTATTGCAAATTAGAGATTTGCAGAAATAATGGACTTCGTCTACCTACTCTCTATGGTGAGCTCCGCAAATGACACCAGTGGGGGGATCAAACCAAGAATTGCTGTTGCCAATCGGTGGTTTTATGCCCTATTTCGAACTACTAAAGTAACTCTTTATTAGACGCAAATCATCTCAGTTCTGTTGTGTGGCGCAGAGGCATGGGCTTTGTCAAGATCGGAGGAGGACGCCCTTGGTTATTTTGAGAGAAAGTTCTTCGAGTGACCTTTGGTCCCGTCTGCATAGACGGCGGGTGGAGGAAAAGGTACAATGCTGAACTATACGGCCTATACAACGACTTAGCCAAAAGAGCTCACATACAGCGACTAAGATAGCTGGGCTATGTACGAGTAGAGCGGATGAAGCCCAACGTTCCAGCCAAGAAAGTCTTCGAATCCACCCCAGATGGACGGCGTAGTAAAGGACGATTTCGTGGTAGGTGGCACAAGCAAGTGGAGGGGGACCTCGAGCAAGTTGGAGGAGGCTTCTGGCTCGTAACCGGTCTGGTTGGCTGATGGCTAGGTCTACCGCGAACTGTAGCGCCACCTAAGTAAGTAAGTAAAATTTCGAATCTGCTCCTAGTGGAGGCAATCATTTTTCATTTATTTTTATTCGCCTTTCGTTGTCTCTTCATAATCTTTAAGAGCTGAATCGACTAGCTGGTGGAAGAGGTTGACGAAAGGGGTACTCTTCTTCTTTTTGTCTTTGGTTTTCTTCTCTGTTATAGGTGTTTGTCGTGTGGTGTGTGCAAGCTTATGCGTACTTCCCAGTGGGGAAATTACTACTGCGAAAGCATAAACATTTGTAGTAGGTTGATCATATGGCTGGAAAAATTGTTCTAATAGTTTTATTGATATGATATGAATGACATCAGCTAACCCGTGCAGGGACGGGTTAAGAATATCACTGCAGCGCACCCCAACAACTAGCGCTTGTCGTAAAAGGCGACTAAGGGGATAAATCAGATCTAGGCAATGTAACACCCAAGTGAGCCTAGCGACACATACACTACCTTAAAAACCCTCCCACAAGTGTGCATGCGAGTCCGTGGGTTGACACGACCGGAGATCACCGGTGTCATAGAAGAAATATCAAACAATACTAAAACAGGAGCATGCACGTGTCAAACAATAAACACCATCGCAATATGGTAATATTGCAAAACTGTATCATTATGGAAATACTTGCTAAAAGGAAAGGCACTATCCCGCCGGGCACTACCACTGCTGTGCATGGTACTGATCCTGGACCGAGCAGAAATGTTCAGGTCAGAGCTAAACGGATTCCGGGGGCTAGCAAAATAATGAAACAGTTTGGAAGAAATTTGAGGGTCGCGAGTTGGAACGTTGGAAGCATGACCGGTCGAAGTTATGAGCTGGAAGAGATGATGAATAGAAAGCGGGTCTTGTGTGGATATCTTGTGTGTCTAAGAGACGAAATGGAAAAGCACCGGAAATCGGGCGCGTTTCTTGAACGTTAGGACAAAAGATTATAAGATGTTCTACTAGGGAACAGAAAGGGCTAGGAACGGACTCGGTATCATCCTTGCGGCAGAGCTACTTGGTAACGTCTTGAGCATTTCGAAGTCCAGCGACTGCTTGCTGTCTCTTAAACTAGTAATACAAGGAGAGGTGTGGAATATTGTCAGTGCATATGCTCCCCAAAATGGTTGCAATCAGAGAGATATAGATGCATTTTGGGTAGATTTCCACAACCTCCTTAAGAAGATCCCAAAGGAAGAGTTTCTGTTTTTTGGAGGAGATTTAAATGAACATGTCGGGAAGTCAAACGAAGATTATGAAGACTGCCATGGAGGACGGAAGCTTCCTGATGAAGACATTCTAAGCATGTGCAATTCACATGGTCTTATGGTGTTAAATACCATGTTCATCAAATAAAGCCGCCACCTGATCACTACAGCAGTGGTGGAGATGAAACCCAGATTGATTACCATTTAGTAGCCAGTTTCATAAAGCCTTGGGTAAAAGATTGCAAAGTGATCCTGGGAGAGACAATCGCTCGGCAACACCGTTTCCTGCTAACAGAAATTTTTATGAAAACACCAAAGAAAAGCAAACAAGCAAGGGTCTCTGAGAAAATCAACTGGTACAATCTGGGCAAAGAAAAAGGCAAGGCTTTTGTTTTCGTGATTAAAAATTACCTCTCTCACACCATCAACGGAGCTGAGGATGAAGAGTGCAGAGCACAAAATATGTGGGATTCCCTACAGCGAACTTGCTTAAAGAAGGCCAGGCTTGGAGCTTCAAAAGACCATCATCAACACGCTTAGTGTTGGTGGTGGAGTGATGAAGTTAAGAAGGTGATAAATGAGAAGAAAACGGCTTTCAAAGCTTGGTCAAAGTGCCCCTTTAATAATAGTGACGCAAAAGCTTGCCTCGAAATGGAATACAGATGTTGCAAGAAAAAAGCGAAGAAGAAGTGCGCCCAGCTTCAAGCAGAGAGTACGCAGTGCCTGTATCGGGAGCTGGAGAAAATATCTTCCCGGTTGCTGATGCAAACCAGGTTATCCAGGAGCTGCGAAGACACAATATGAACATGAGCGCGACCATCTTCCAAATAGCCGCCCAAAGAAGCAGGAATGCTCACGAGATGAATGACGAAAAAATTCTGTGGCGGCAGTATTGTAAAGAACTTTTGAATGAACAGTTTCCCCGAATATACTTTCCAAAAGCCACCCCTAACACTGAAGAAATACCCGACATTACAGTCGAATTGGGGGTTAACCCTCATAAAACAGAACTTGTTGACCCTCCTATGATTAATGGCACCAGTCTCACCTTCACTGTTAATGCAAAATACCTGTGTCTTATTCTTGACAGAAAACTGAACTGGAAAGCCAATCTACTAGAACGCGTAAGGAAAGCCAATATAGCTCCCTATTCCTGTAAAAAGGCTATAGGTAGGAGCTGGGGTATGAAACCTGAAATCACTCGCTGGCTTTACGTGTCTGTTGTCAGGCCCATAATACTCTATGGCGTGATCGTTTGGTGGCCTTCCCTTGACAGGGCTGGTCACCTCTCTCAGGTAGCTAAAGTGCAACGATCCACTTGCATCTGCATCAGTGGTGCACTAAGAACTACCCCCTCTGCGGCACTGAACATTATGTTCAACCTGTAACCCCTGGATATCCTTGGCAGACAGACTGCTGCCAGTGCAACATGCCAAAAGTCTTGGCCTCTTTTCCAATGACTTCTGCAGGAGCTGAAGGGACGAGGAGTAGGAGGAAACCATTCTTCACTTCCTATGCACATGTCCTGCTCTATCACGCAAAAGAATGCTCCATCTAGGAGCTCCCTTCCTTGACGACCTCAGCGATTTGGCGTCCTTTGACGTCACGAACATCCATCGCTTCATCAAAAGCTCCGGTTGGTTTTATTAGTCCCTGAGTGGTCTAATGGTAGATCCTTGGCATCACAATGGACCTTTACTGGTCTAAGTGTGTCTGCATCGTGGTGCAGACAGCCAATCTAACCTAACCTAACCTAACCTACAATCGAAGAAGTTAGTGAGGCGCTCAAATACTCCAAAAAACGAAAAGCGATTGGGCCAGACGAGATGCCCTCTGAGTTCTTGAAAAAGATGGGAGACATCGGGTTCAGATGGCTCATTTTAAATTTGTGAGAGGTGATCCAATGCCGAATCAATGGAGGGAAAGTTACCTCCTCCCTGTATACAGGGAAGGATTATACGCGAAACTCTAATAACTACCATTCGATCAAGCTGATGTCACACACCATGAAGATCGTTGAGCGGGTATTAGGTGGCCGACTGCGAAAAATAATACGGCTATCTGATGATCAGTGCGGGTTTGTCGTGGGTAAATCAACCACAGATGCAATCCAATGTATAGGGGTCATAATGGAAAAACATCGTGATTCCTAAAGGGTTTGCATATTTTACGGGTTGGCTTTGAAAAGGCTTTCGACACACAACCACGAGATCTGATATGGGTGACGCTAAGATATCAAGGGTTCCAGAAACCTATGTACAAATGATCATGGACATGTACGAAGGAGCAAAGACAAGAGTAAGATGCCCCGCCGGAGTAACCGAAGAGTTCGCAATCAAAGTCGGTGTGCACCAGGGAAGTCCTTTGCTCTTTATTACTTTCCTTGATTATCTGCTTGAAGGTAAAGTGATGGACCCCAAGGAGCCATCATAAGTGAGGATCCTACATCCCTGCAACGAGCACTTGATGTGTGGGGCGGACGTTCCATCGCGTAAGCGTAGGGTGGATGAAGTGGCGAAAAAATTCCGCTATCTTCTGTGACAGAAAAATGCCACTTAAGCTGAGAGGAAGGCTCTACACTACAGTTGTGCAACCAGCGCTCACATACGGTTCACAATGTTGGACGATGTACAAAAAGTATGAGAGTAAATTAACGGCAGCTGACATGAAGATGCTTCGCATGACAGCAGGAGTGACAAAGCTTGATTGAATAAGAAGTGCGAAGATCCGTAGAAGCTTTCACATCAAGGAAACCATTGTACAAAAACTAGAGCGCGACCGGCTCAGCTGGTATTGCCACGTTCAAAGAAGAGATCATTTGAACCCTGTTAAAAAGGCAATATCAATGCACGTTCCAAAAACATCGCGATGTACGAAAGGCAGGCCTACAAACGCCTGGATCAGACAAATGCGACGACATCGGCATTTCATTGGCCTCACCGAATGATCCAAAATCGGCACGCCTGCCGATATTTTCTGAGGTCAAATAGGCGAACCCCACAAGCGGATCAGTAGAAATGCGGTGAAGTGGGAGGGTTGTGATCCCCTATTTTCGGATCATAACCTCGCTGAAACAAGAAGAAGAGGATGAATGACATCAGCTGGTTATGAAAAAAATACGATGAATCATGAGCAAGAACAAAATAACAAATCAATTCTCCCCAGTTATATTGCCACCACCCCTGGATTTTTTCTGAAACCTAATGTTACCTGAGTTTTACACAGCTTTACCAATTTTTCACTCTCTGTCTATCACTTCCAACTAATGCGCGTCGTGCAATCACGTAATAACATTTAAAGGATATTAAGAACAAAAAACGCAACTCCTACTGCTTTCAGACAAACTGGCTGTATCCCACGTGACAAATTGCAGACTGGTTGCAAACACGTCGACGATTTATTGTGTGATGTGATGATACGAATAACCAAATTGGGTGATAAACGACTGCAATTGGTTTTATAATCTTAATTTTAGCACTTCGCAAATGCGTCACGTGCTTATCTTATACTCTTTTTCGTAATTTGGGTTCCGATACAGGTGGGGCCAATTTTTTGCCTTTTTAAGGGGAAACTTGAGTATTGGCTTCGGTGAATCAGTGGGCAAATGGATTGCTTGGCTAATAACAATTTGCCGCATTAGATCAGTGTTTTGAGAAGTGTATGTCATCGGAATGCTACCCTGCGGCTCGTGTTTGGTCCGTTGCGAGATCTTGTTGAAATCAGTTCCTTTTTTAAGAAACACCAAATTGGACTCTAACCATTTGTTTAAAAAGTATTGCAAAAGTATTATATAATCACTTATTAAGCAGGAAATGCTCTTATGGTAGTGTGGGACACGAAACCCAGATAGATTACCATCGAAGCTGGAATAATACGAAACTGCTCGTACGGGACAGCAAAGTAACTTGACAAATCGCTACTGAGTCAATATCATATTTTTCCGGCGAAAACCTGCAGCAGAAAAGATAAACTGGTAGACTTTATGCAGAGAAAAAGGTCAGATTTATGTGGTAAATTTGCGACAATAGCTCTGAAATACTATGAACCGTGTGGGAGAACATACAACTCAAGTGATATGGAACAATTTTCAAGACGAATGCATAAATAGCGTCAACAATGCCTGCGCGCCATCTTGTTCGGATTTCCGCAACACGTTTGACCTGCCTCCAACTCATTCTTAAAAAGCTTGATTTCTCCTCGACTGTCCTGCGACACATTTATCTAGGGCAATCCGCTGGTCTATTCTGTCTGGATGAGCGGATTCTACTGCACAATGAAGTTGTCGTCGCGCCGTAGTGGGTGTCCAATCCATTGCAACTTTCTTCTTCACACATTAATGTCCATAGATTCTTGGACCATTCTCCGAAACACTTGTTCGTTGGTGATTCTCAGTCATTTGTTTATGAAGACTTAAAACTTGCATGTGATAGCGGTATCCACCTTCCAGGTAGTGCACCCATACAGGAAAACTGATTCTGGAGCGGAACAGTCGCAGCTTTGTTCTTAATCTGAGATTATTACTTCTCCAGACTTCTGATAGCATTCCGAACGCAGCTTTTGCCTTCGCGATTCTGCTGCACCATCCAGTCCGATGCCGCCGCGGTTAGCACCACACTTCCTAACTATAAAAGCTGTCTACGAATACTTTCTCGACTTCCTGTCCGGCAAATGTTCAGTTGAACACCCGCCGGTGTTAGAAGTGCTCAGGGCTTTTGATTTGACTGTATATTTTTTAAACACTATTTTTTTAATTAAGCTTTTATATTTTGAACCACCAGATGAAAGTCCATTATCCGATATGAAAGAAGACAAACATTGTCGGCGTAGTCAAAGTGTTTAAGGTAAGTCGTCATAGTCCATCAAATTCCATTGTTACCTTCCGTGAATGCTGCAAGGAGTACATGGGTGGTGACCAAGAACAACAGCTGCGATAGTATGGACTCCTAAAGTAATCCACTTTGAACTTCAAAATCCTCTGATACCGTACATACAATCCTCGTATGTAGCCTGATAATAATGAGTTTTTCTGGGATGCTTCTCCTGTCCAAGGCCAACCAGATAGTATCTCGATTCAAATTTGCATATGTGTGCGCTGGACGCACAACTGCGGTGTAGAGCCTTCCCTTCAACTTAGGTGGCATTTTTCCCTCACAGAAGATAGCGGAACATTCTCGCCACTTCATCCACCCTACGCTTACGCGATGCTTGATGTCGTCATCACAAGTTGCTTTGCTATTGATCATAGATCCCGGATATTTTAACTTTTCGCACTTAGGAAGCACTGTTCCATTCAAATAAATGTCTGAAATAGGCCTGAGTGGATCAGAGAACGGGCAGCACAAGTACTTTGTCTTTTTTGAACTAATGCGATACCCATTTCCCTCCAGAACGTCCACCCACACATCAAGTGCTCGTTGCAGGGATGTAGGATCCTCACTTATGATGGCTCCATCGTCAGCAAAGAATAACTGATGTACCTTGGGGTCCATCACTTTAACTTCAAGCAGATAATCAAGGACTGTAATAAAGAGCAAAGGACTTCCCTAGTGCACCCCGACTTTGATTGGGAACTTTTCGGTTACTCCAGCGGGGCATCTTACTCTTGTCTTTGCTCCTTCGTACATGTCCATGATCATCTGTACATAGGTTTCTGGATGTCTTAGCGCCACCCATATCAGATCTCGTGGTTGTCTGTCGAATGCCTTTTCAAAGTCAACCAATACAATATGCAAATCCCTTAAGGAATCACGATGTTTTTCCATTATGATCCTTATACTTTGGATTGCATCTGTGGTTGATTTACCCGAGACAAACCCGCACTGATCATCAGATAGCCGTATTATTTTTCGCAGTCGGCCACCTAATACCCGCTCAACGATCTTCATGGTGTGTGACATCAGCTTGATCGAACGGTAGTTATCACAGTTTCGCGTATCACCCTTCCCTTTGTATACAGGGAGGAGGTAACTTTCCCTCCATTGATTCGGCATTGGATCACCTCTCACGAATTTGGAGATAAGAATTCTGAGCCATCTGAACCCGATGTCTCCCATCTTTTTCCAGAACTCAGAGGGTATTTCGTCTGGCCCAACCGCTTTTCGTTTTTTGGAGTATTTGACCGCCTCACTAACTTCTTCGACTGTAATGTCGGCTATTTCTTCACAGTTAGGGGTGGCTCTTGGAAAGTATAGCCGGGGAAACTGTTCATTTAAAAGCTCTTCACAATACTGTCGCCACCTCTGCAGAACTTTGTCGTCATCCACAAGAAGCTGGCCATGAGCATTGCTAATGAACTTTGGCGAACGAATCTCCTGAGCATTCTTCCTTCTTTGGGCGGCTATTTTGAAGATAGTGGCGCTCTTGTTCATATTGTGTCTTCGCAGCTCCTGGATAGCCTGGTTTGCATCAGCAACCGGGGAAAATATTTTCTCCAGCTCCCGATACAGGCCCTCCGTACTCTCTGCTTGAAGCTGGGCGCACTTCTTCTTCGCTTTTTTCTTGCAGCATCTGTATTCCATTTCGAGGCGAGTTTTTTCGTCATTATTATTAGAGGGGCACTTTGACCAAGCTTTGAAAGCCGCTTTCTTCTCATTTATCAGCATCTTAGCTTCATCACTCCACCACCATGTTTCTTTGGCGTGTTGATGGTGGCCTTTTGAAGCTCCTAGCAGTGATTTGGCCTTATTTAAGCAAGTTCGCTGTAGGGAATCCCACATATTTTGTGCTCTGCACTCTTCATCCTCAGCTCCGTTGATGGTATGAGAGACGTAATTTTTCATTACGAAAGCAAAATCCTCGCCTTTTTCTTTGTTCAGATTGTACCAGTTGATTTTCTCAGAGACCCTTGTTTGTTTGCTTTTCTTTGGTGTTTTCATAAAAATTTCTGTTAGCAGGAGACGGTGTTGCCGAGCGATTGCCTCTCCCAGGATCACTTTGCAATCTTTTACCCGGGGCTTCATGAAACTGTCTACCAAATGGTAGTCAATCTGAGTTTCATCTCCACCACTGCTGTAAGTGATCAGGTGTCGGCTTTGTTTGATGAACATGGTATTTAACACGATAAGACCGTGTGATTTGCACATGCTTAGGATGCCTTCACCAGGAAGGTTCCTGGTGCCATATCCTAGTCCTCCATGGCAGTCTTCATAGTCTTCGTTTGATTTCCCAACATGTCCATTCAAATCTCCTCCAACAAATAGAAATTCTTCCTTTGGGATGTTCTTAAGGAGATTGTGGAAATCTAGCCAAAACGCATCTTTATCTCTCTGATTGTACCCATCGTGGGGAGCATATGCACTGACAATATTCCACACCTCTCCTTGTATTACTAGTTTGAGAGACATCAAACGGTCGCTGGACTTCGAAATGCTCAAGACGTTACCAAGTAGCTCTGCCGCAAGGATGATACCGATTCCGTTCTTAGACTTTTCCGTTCCGTAGTAGAACATCTTGTAATCTTTTGTCCTAACGTCCAAGAAACGCGCCCGATTCCCGGTGTTTTTCCATTTCGTCTCTTGGACACACAAGATGTCCACCCGCCTTCTATTCATCATCTCTTCCAGCTCGTAACTTCGACCGGTCATGCTTCCAACGTTCCAACTCGCGACCCTCAAATTGCATCCAAACTGTTTCATTATTTTGCTAGCCCCCGGAATCCGTATAGCTCTGACCCGAACATTTCTGCTCGGTCCAGGATCAGTACCATGCACAGCAGTGGTAGTGCCTGGCGGGGTAGTGCCTTTCCTTTTTGCAAGTATTACCATAATGATACAGTTTTGCAATACAATTTTCTGCACCATATTGCGATGGTGTTTGTTGTTTGACACGTGCATGCTCCTGTTTTAGTATTGTTTGATCTTTCTTTTATGACACCGGTGATCTCCAGTCGTGTCAACCCACGGACTCGCATGCACACTTGTGGGAGTGTTTTTAAGGTAGTATATGTGTCGCTAGGCTCACTTGGGTGTTATATTGCCTAGATCTGATTTGTCCCCTTAGTCGCCTTTTACGACAAGCGCTGGTTGTTGGGGGGGGGGGGGGGGGGGGGGGGGGGGCTGCAGCGATATTCTTAACCCGTCCCTGCACGGGGATGCAGAATTTTCTCGTCATCCACAAGAAGCTGGCCATGAGCATTGTTAATGAACTTTGGCGAACGAATCTCCTGAGTATTCCACCTTCTTTGGGCGGCTATTTTGAAGATGGTTGCGCTCTTGTTCATATTGTGTCTTCGCAGCTCCTGGATAACCTGGCTTGCATAAGCAACCGGGAAGATATTTTCTCAAGCTCCCGATACAGGCCCTCCGTTCTCTCTGCTTGAAGCTGGGCGCACTTTTTCTTCGCTTTTTTCTTGCAACATCTGTATTCCATTTCGAGGCGAGTTTTTTCGTCATTATTATTAGAGGGGCACTTTGACCAAGCTTTGAAAGCCGCTTTCTTCTCATTTATCAGCATCTTAGCTTCATCACTCCACCACCATGTTTCTTTGGCGTGTTGATGGTGGCCTTTTGAAGCTCCTAGCAGTGATTTGGCCTTATTTAAGCAAGTTCGCTGTAGGGAATCCCACATATTTTGTGCTCTGCACTCTTCATCCTCAGCTCCGTTGATGGTATGAGAGACGTAATTTTTCATTACGAAAGCAAAATCCTCGTCTTTTTCTTTGTCCAGATTGTACCAGTTGATTTTCTCAGAGACCCTTGTTTGTTTGCTTTTCTTTGGTGTTTTCATAAAAATTTCTGTTAGCAGGAGAAGGCGTTGCCGAGCGATTGCCTCTCCCAGGATCACTTTGCAATCTTTCACCCGAGGCTTCATGAAACTGCCTACCAAATGGTAGTCTATCTGAGTTTGATCTCCACCACTGCTGTAAGTGATCAGGAGTCGGATTTATTGATGAACATGGTATTTAGCACGATAAGACCGTGTGATTTGCACATGCTTAGAGTGTCTTCACCAGGAAGGTTCCTGGTGCTATATCCTAGTCCTCCATGGCAGTCTTCATAATCTTCGTTTGACTTCCCGACATGGCCATTTAAATCTCCTCCAACAAACAGAAACTCTTCCTTTGGGATCTTCTTAAGGAGATTGTGGAAATCTACCCAAAATGCATCTTTATCTCTCTGATTGCACCCATCGTGGGGAGCATATGCACTGACAATATTCCACACCTCTCCTTGTATTACTAGTTTAAGAGACAGCAAGCAGTCGCTGGACTTCGAAATGCTCAAGACGTTACCAGGTAGCTCTGCCGCAAGGATGATACCGAGTCCGTTCTTAGCCTTTTCCGTTCCGTAGTAGAACATCTTGTAATCTTTTGTCCTAACGTTGAAGAAACGCGCCCGATTTCCGGTGTTTTTCATTTCGTCTCTTGGACACACAAGATATACACCCGCCTTCTATTCATCATCTCTTCCAGCTCATAACTTCGACCGGTCATGCTTTCAACGTTCCAACTCGCGACCCTCAAATTTCTTCCAAACTGTCTCATTATTTTGCTAGCCCCCGGAATCCGTATAGCTCTGACCCGAACATTTCTGCTCGGTCCAGGATCAGTACCATGCGCAGCAGTGGTAGTTGCAGCGAAAATTGTAGAGAAAATTGGGCTAAAGATAAATGCATCAAAAACAAAAACCATGAGCACGTCAAGCTCTCACGCTCAACGGACACCCGGTAGGAAAAGCTAAAATTTTTTTTATATAAAGTGTGGTCTTGGCCGACCGTGGTGGATGTGTGCAGCAGAATCGGGAGCTGCGTTGGATATATTGTCAACAATCTAGAAAAGCAATGTTTTCGGCACATTCGGCACAAGAAGCAAGCTGTGACTTATGTTTCACTCCAAAGATTTTGTTAACCCAATCGTATCTCTAATGAATAGATTTATAAGAGATCGAGCAGGGAATCTATAGGCATTACCATACGAAGGAGTGGCACTGGATCTATCACAGCTTACGGCCGGCGCCTGGGTACTTGCTTAGCATATCGGTAGTAAGGTCGATTCTCGTGTACATCTCGTGTAGTGGCCTGTCGTGGAGAGAATTTATAACTTAAATTTACTGGAAAAAAATAATGATTAGCGTGTCTCAGTATTACCGGCGCACTAAGAACTTCGCCCACAGCGGGGCTCCCGACCATGCTATACCTTATGCCTATCGAAATCGTAGGCAAGCAACTGCCCGTCAACTCTCCAGTAAGACTAAGTGGTTTCAAGTAATGTAAAGAACATCACATTAGTCACGCCAGAATTCTACTTATGCACTAACATCTTCCCACCATCACCGACCGATTGCTCGTTGAAGTAGATTTGAAATCTATGAAATTCATGCTATGAACACTAATTAGTGGATAAAACAGTTTGGACGTATTGCGATCTACTGTACATCGAAGCCCTGTCAATCTTTACAGGTGGCTCCAAAATATCACATATCCGCATACCGTTGCATTATCGTCTAATAGACATAATTATGTCTCGATATTGTGTACCTATTTCCCATTAAAATATGTGCATTCTTACGTGTCGTGTAATCAGATGTCACGTATGTATAACTATTAGCATTTAAAAGCTTTGCTACACAAATATGTTGTAGTGAAAACTATGTGCCCGTCTGAAAAACCTACAGCTACATATTTTTGTTATGTCTAGTATATAATCAGTCCTCAATGACTGTACATGTTGGTGCCGATGGTGCACAAACATAATCCAGCTCATCCTTACGATAGTCAAAACATCGTTTTTTAATCTTTCTAAGAACTGCACTTTATTCAAATCACGAAATCAATGAGAATTCATTGACCTGAATTTCTTTTCAACATCTATACACATAATAAAACTGAACACTTTATCTGTTTGTCTGCTTATTTGAATGCGCACCACGTTAAAACACCGAGCTTAGTAGGAGAAGATTCAATTTTTATTTTATTTCAATTGGCCTTCTCATTCAGGAGATATGCGAAAAAATCAGGAAAAGAGTTGAAGTTAACGTCACTAAAAGATAGTGACCTAACTCAGCCCTAACTCAATAATGGCTTATCCGATTGAAAAACAAAAAACTAATTTAGTAAATTTCTCTCTGATTCATTTAAGACATAAAGCATCCTCCTGCGTTGTCCTGAAGCTGAGCAATGTTCAAAAGAATTATTCAAATCATCGCCCACAGTGTTCCTTCAGTGGAGTAGACACCACTGCCAGCAGTCCTGTAGCAATAGTATATGTGTGAGTATACATATGTACGCGCTCTAACGTGCTCATATGTGTTTTCTTATTCGTTGGTTTCCTTTTCTGTTATACCTGCTTGACAGGTTGTGTGTTGGGTGCAGGTTTGTGTATACTCTGGTGGGGATTCCCGCTGATTTACACATTTACAGTAGGTGCGTTTTGTTGGTATTCTTTACAGACCTAACAAAAAAAAAATGCGAAAAAACGCTTATCGCGGCTAAAGGATTTCATCATGCAAATTTGGCAGCACTATGTGCAATCACATTTATGATACCTCAGCTGTTATCTTTTTTTTTATTTTTGTAATACAAAACGCATCTGCCTGCAAAAATAAAACAGAGAATAGCTGAAGCATAAGCAACTGAGCTTCAAGAACCACTACACCAAAAATCTTTCTCTCTCTCTCTCTCTCTCTATCCATCCTTTCCAACACCCGCACAGTGTGTAAACATGTTAAAGGTATTCATAACCCTTTGAGTGCGCGCAAATTATAAAAAAAAAATTAATGGAATACCCGGAGAACGTACAGGTACATTAAAACTCATTTAATACAAATGAAGTATTTTTTTAATTAATGCAAATGATTGTTTCAGTTGTTTTCTTTATTGCTGGCGAATCCAAAAGAAAGTTTCGGCCACTGCAACGATTTGTAGCAAATACAAGAAATGGTCACATTTCTGTTTAATGGTTCTAGTTCCAACAGTGATTCGGAGGAACCTGAAATGGACTTGGAGGAACACCCCAATTTTGTGCAAACAATTGATTCATTTGGTGACCAAGACTTTCAGTCCCACATGCGGCTGCAGCGTCAAACCATGGAATACCTCATATGTATGAATTTTTGTCTTTATAAATGTGAATAGCCATTACTTTGGTTTTCCTATTCAGCCAATCTGAAGATTCAGATTTAACGTATTCTCATGGAGGGAGAACAAGAATCGGTTCCAGGAAAGCAGTTTACATATACGGCTGGTACGTAAGCAACACCGTGACTTTTAGGCAGCTTGGTAACCTATTCGGGGTTTCAAAATCATCAGCATGGATTGAAGTCCGATGAGTTACTTCATGCCTGATTAGAATTGGGCACGAGTTTGTTAAATGGCCACAAGGAGCTGCTGCAGAAGAGAATCACGCTAAGTTCGAGCAGAAGAAAAGAATTCCCGGGATTATTGGGGTTATTGATTGCACCCAGATCAACATACAGGCTCTAAAATTTAGCAAGGAATGCTATTTCGATAGAAAGCAATCTTATAGCTTAGTTTTGCAGACTGTTGTTGAAGCAAACAAACGATTTATAGACATCACCTGTGGTGAGCCGGGTTCTCTTCATGACAGTAGGGTTCTCCGCAGATCAGACTTTTGCGCAAGGGCGCAGACGAACTATGCAGACATGTTTCCGTATGGATCCTTTATACTTGGTGATTCAGCATATCCACTAACAAGCTAGTTGGTACCACCATTCAAAGATTATGGAATCCTGACGGAATCCCAACACAACTTTACCCAAATCTGCCCAACGTGACCGTATGATCACATACGTAGGAGGCGTCGCTTTCGATGCTTTAAGCGGTCTCCGGGTAATGAATTTTTAAAATTTTCCTCAATTTCCCATTCTCATTGTATGTTCGCATTTATTGTTCCGAACAATGCACCATTTATTGTCTATTTGTGAAAGTGATGCGTTGCGAATATTTAGTAAGGAAATAAAAATGGCAAAAATAGTGAAAATTGATTACTACAAAAGTAAGTATTAATTTATTACTGTTAAATATGGTATCTTTTATAAGTTTTTAATTGTTCGTAGTTTATTAGTTAATAAAATGTAGTTTTATAAGTTAAACTTAGTTTTTGTGATTTCGAACATGTTAGTAGGTTTAATTAACCGTGACGGTAGGTGTGACCATGTGGTCACGCTGGGTAACATAGTAGACATGTACATACATTTTCTACTTATATGTAGATACATATGTAAATGAAATGGATCTTTATATTTTAGACTTAGTAGTTTTTATCTACATATTTATTTATTCATTTCTGTGTTCTTATAAATTATAGACCGTTAAGTGCAAAAGAAGCTCTTGATTTCATAAATGAGCTGTGCAATGACGATAAAAATGAATCAGTTCAAGCACTCTATCTTTTACCACCAGAAATCGAAAGTGGCGTACTCAGCGGAGAAGATGATGTTGGTGAGGATCATGTTGGTGTACCAGACGATGTATGTGCTGGTCACTTGAAATTATCGTGCGAAATTGTAATGCAAAATGAAAGACGTGTTACTACTTTGGGTGGTACTGTGACGGACTATGACGATAACGATGAATTGGATGGAATAGGATGTAGCGATTCGTTTTTAGCTGACATTCTTGAGAATTCAAGTTCAAATATGGAGGTAAATTTACTGGAAGAATCATCGTCAACAACTGAACCACCGACTTCCAGAGCTGAGCACAGTTCTTTGCAAAAGTGATAGCAACAACGTCCAAAATAAGACTTCCTTCCTCGAATAAAGATACGACATTCACCTGGGTAAAAGATACTTCAGTTGCTATGATCCCAATCTTTCCCATAGCTGACTATGAAGATTGCAATAACTTGAAGCCTCATGAGCAATTGGAAAAATTTATTGACAATGAACTTTTAGAACACATTCTCAATGAATCGGAAAAATATGCAATTTTCCTCGGAAAACCAAATCCACAAATTACTATCGCTGAGCTAAAAACATATATTGCCATTCTAATAGTAAGTGGATATAATGGTCGAAACAGCTTTAGGTCATTCTGAAATACTGACGATGATATGCGAAACGCGATGGTGTAGAATGTGTAGAAATCGATTCCAGCAAATCTCACAGTTTCTTCATTTTGAAGATAGTGGAAAAAATGTGAACGATGGTGACAAATTGTGGAAGTTGCGGCCGCTAAGAGACCACCTAAAAGCTAACATGCTGAAGCACTTTCACTCTGAACAACACCTTTCTTTTGATCAAAGCATGATTTCTTATTTCGGCCGCCATGGCTGTAAGCAGTTTATCAAGGGCCATTGCGCTTTGGATATAGAGTTTGGTCCCTGTGCACGCCTTCGGGCTATCTGATAAATTTTTAAATATATCAAGACAACAATCCAAGGGCAATACAAATTTATGAGGAAAAATTCGGCAAATGTGTGGCACCACTCGTGAATATGATAAACGACTTTTCGTTAGAAACTCAAAACTTGCCTTTTTCTTTTTTTTCGACAATTTATTCACTAGCTTTCCATTACTTACATATTTGAAATCTCGAGGTTGTTCTGTCACAGGAACAATTCGAGAGAACCGAATTCAAAAATTTGCCCTATGGAACATAAGAAAAGTCTAAAAAAGAAGTATCGAGGTTTCACAAAGTCGATCAAAATGAAGGAAACAAACATTGTACTAACCAAGTGGAATGATAATGCTGTGGTCAGTATTGCCCCTACTACAGCGGTATTCCAGTGAGCACAAGAGAAAGATTAGCGTTCCGCGACCATACGTTGTAGGAGAATATAACAAATACATGAATGGTGTAGATCGTATGGATCAGAACGTGAGCCTATATAGAATTGGAATAAAAGGTAAGAAATGGTGGAACAGTATTTTTACTTGGTTAGTAGATGTCTCGGTACAAAACGCATGGCAACTACACCGCTCAGTCCATCCCGACTTGTCGCAGTTAGAATTCAGACGGAATATTGCAATATACTATTACAAACATTTTGGTGAGAAGCCAAAGGCTGCTGGCCCCCGTAAAAGAAATGAAGAAGAAGAAACATGTAAATAAACTCTTCGTTACGATGGCAAAAACCACTTTGTTCGTCCTTGCATAAAAAGAAGACGATGTGGAGGCGACTTGTGCACTTCTGTCGGACGAACTGGATGTTCAAAGTGTGATATTTGCCTTTGTGTGAAGTGCTTTTTAAGCTTTAATTCCAAAGCCGATTAATAAAGAAGCCAAAAAGTATTTTAAAGTTTTTAATTTTTATTTTTTCAAATACATAATCATTTGTTCATAATCATGCCCAGCGTAACCATATGGTCACACCAATTATCTTGGATTAGAGGGTTTGTTGAAAAAAATTAAATGTGCATTTGTGTTTCATACTCTTCATTACATACTTATGAAATATTTTTTGCAAAAATCGAAAAAAATAATTCTGGGTTGATTCGGGTTAATAAAATTCATTCTCCAACTAGAATTTTTGTGGAAAACTCTTTCGGTTTGCTCAAAGGACGATTTCGGAGATTACTGAAGTTCACGGAATAGACAAATCTGTGCGCAATTACGAATGTCATCGTGAGTGCTTTTGTTTTGCATCTTACCTGAACCTTCCAATTATACCTCATCCGATGAAAATCCCAGAGCGGAGCTTACAGCAGATTTAGGCGTTAACCGACGAGAAATACTTTTTAATCATTTGCAAGAGCAAAACATTATTTAAAATACAACACATCCATGCCTTTATTATTTTACGAATTTCTTCGTCAATTCTTCCAATATTTTTTTAATTTTTTTGATTAACTCGTGCTCAGCTTTCTACTTCTCCTCGAAACTTTTTTGAATCCCTTGACAAAATTCCACTTTGTGCTGCCGTTTCACTTCATAGTCTTCTTTTTTTAGCTTCAGTTTGGTCGCGAAATAACTATCTTTTGTACTCTTTCGGTTATTAATTGTTATTGGAATGGAAGTTTCCACATCAAAACTAAAAATATTACTTGACGATGAAGGTGGAGCAAACAAAGGAGTTGATGCTTTTACTGTCGCATCCCACGTCGCGGAACTTGCTGAAATGCTTTCTTCCAAGTAATTCGATTATCTTCGCATTGGTAGAGGGGAAATTGCATCACGTCCAAGGTGAATTGTGCGGATGTTGAATGGTTTGTCCCCAAAAATTTCTTCCACTTCTTCCATATATGGAACCACACATGGAGCGCCACCAGTCTGCTTCTGATTATCTTTTGCTGTTTTGTACGCAGTGAGAAGGGTTTTCATCATCCCCTCTATTGCACAGACCGTGGTACTTGGATCCTGAAGCGGAAAATACTAGATGTGGCTTAAGAATTAAGTTCTCTAAGTACGGGGTAACCATGTGACCGTGCCCATGAAGAAGATGAATCCACGGTTAAATTGTTTTCCTGTACCTATATCGCACATGATCACACGGTCGCGCTGCCAAATTATTGCCCTAGTAACATGGTTACCCTGAATATAGACACAACCTAAGAATTAGTGCAGAAGTTTAATTTCCTACTATAAAACCCTGGAATACCATGTCTTCCAAAACGTTTACATATCCAATTTTTTTTTCTGCTATGTTAAAGTTTATCTTTCCGAGGAAGATAGCATTTCAGCAATCCCAATGTTTCCTCCTTCGTCCACACTTTTCGCTTGCTTATAAAGAAAAAAGCAGGCAATTCGTTGGGTTTTAGCTCTTATTTGTTATTTTTTAAATTTTTTTCGTTGAAACTCATATATTTCTTCAGCAACTTTTTTTTTATAAATGACGTGCCGTAATGTCATTTCTGACGTTTTCGATAACATTCATCGATAACAATCGGGATAAATGAGTTTGGCATTACATTTTCTATCCCGTCTAAGGACGTAAGCCTCGATATCCATCCAGCTTTACTAATTCTATATAGGCTATTGTTATTGTTGTATTTTCTATGAAAAATATTTTCTACGGCTCTATAGAATGCGAACAAAATGTACCTAGTATTGTATGTATGCAGTTGGCCATTATACAAGGTGGAGCAAAAGTAATACCATGATGTGAATACACTGCCATTTTGTTAGAAATGAAAAAAATTTGGCTCTGTTTTCACGAAAAGTTTATTTGAAGGTGTAGAATTGACAACATTAAGTTGAAAAGTTAAGTTGACATCGGTCAAATGATCACCTCTTGGGGAGATGCATATTTGTGCTCGTTTTACGGCATTTTGAATTGTTGGTCGTACAACATCTGGCTCCAAATTGGTGATTTCATCTGCAGTGATGGCTTTCAAGGCTTGCAAAGTTTGTGGTTTATTGTGGTTAACGCGAGATTTCAAAAAGCCCCAAAGGAAGAAGTCTGGCGCCGACATATCTGGTGGGCCGTGTGATCTCTCCAAACTGGGAGATCACACTGCCCGGAAATTGGCGATTTAAAAGCTCCATCGTTTCCCGAGCTGTGTGAGCGGTTACTCCATCCTGCTGGAATCAACAATGCTTGAGACCAAATTCAGCAGCCAAATTGTGTGCATTCTCGTCTCGTCGATGTTTTTCTCGGCCGAACGAGCAATACATGGCCGGCCACTTCTTGCGACATCTATAGTGGACCCAGTTTGCACGAAAAGCTCAGCCAAACGCTTAATTTTTCGCGCACATGGTGCAGGACGAGGAGGAAAATGACGGCGCACATATATAGGAACATATGCTGATCAAAAACGTTGCTATGAACAAGGGGCCGAATGAGGAAAAAATCAAATAGCTTCGCCGGGAGGTATGGTGAGATCTCCATTTAATGAAACGCCGGAACAGAACGAACTTTTGAACCGTTTTATTAAACTGATAAACCGGGGCGCAGGTTGTCGCAGCTGGAAATGGTACAGTTGTTTAGATAAGAGTCTAAAGAATAATTTCAAATAAGAAACAAAACAGAGGAGTGTGGAGCACGTTAATTCTGCTCTATTGAGTTTTTGCGAATACTGATTTTTCGACCGTTTACTTAGAAAATCCATAACTGCTCGAAGAATCAGAAAATAAAAATTATGATTACGTTTACGTTTCCTTCAGACATGCTGTAAAATGTATTTTAAAATTTTAAGTTATTATCAACTTGACGCAGAACAGATATTTACTAGAATACAAGGCGCTTTGCTGTACGCACTAAAAATGGTTACATAATGTAGCGATTGTAGCGACAGAATACAAAGCCACATAGTGTTTCAAAAAATTTGAAAATTTTAATTTTGTTCGCCTCTCGCACCACTGCGCGGCGTCGAAATTCTCGTTGCGTTAAAACAACAGACCGGAAATTGGTCAAATGAGCAGTAACAATAATTCCGAGTTCTTCAGGTGTGTATCGCTCCATTATTTGCTGTCAACTAATTCTCTATCAATAAGAGAAATATATAGAAATGCTTTAGAAGAAAATATTTTTTTGTTTTAAAAGTGGGAGGCGGGCGAAGCAATGTGAGCATGTGGTCGTTGGTTTTTAATAAATTACTTTGAAAAATAACGGAAAAGAACATTTTTCGAAGTTTGGTGATTAGATAGGGAATACTTGGACCTTACTATATAGGTACCTGGATTAAGTAGTAGAAATGATGAATGTATTTTGTTTGGGTTATTTCTTCTCATGCAACTAATCAGCGTCCCTTTGTTTTGTATGGAATTTCGTTTTTTACTTGAATGCCTTGCGTTCCCCAACTCGCGCCTAAGCCTTCCTCCAAACGCGACATTTCCCCACCACTTTCATTTTTTTTGCATTTTTTTCATTATTTTCAGCCAGATGGGTGCAGTGCAGCCCACTTCTTTCTCGGCATATTTGCGAAACGTCAAAAACATCTCTTATGATGTACATTGCACATTTACATAAAGCGAATGTGAAACTTTTGGACAATAGTCTCATCTACATAAAAATATGTAACAAATGTTATGTACACTACACATATGAAAGCTTTTATATGCCATTGCCAGAGCACATATTCTTATGTGTACTTTTTTTTTTACACAATACACATATTGCGTAATACATACATTACATAGTTCAACACACGTGCACCACGTACCGCATACGCAGCTCTTCCGTCACTTGTACATAATTATGTTGCTTATACATTCCGTATAATCTAGCTTAACTTCTCCAGCGGAATCCCTGGCAGTGCACATACAAACACGCACACGATACACAAACACAACCCATCAAGTAGGTACGAGTATAACAGAAAAGGAAACTGAAGAATAAGAAAACAGGAAGAGTACCACCCCTCTTCCGTTAGCCAGTCGGGTTTGCTCATAAAAATAGCGAAGAGACAGCGAAAGGAGAATAAAGAAAAATTATAACATCCACTGAGTGCAGATTCGAGATATTGATCAAGAAAAACTTAAGTGAATTCTACTGCATATCTTCTAAAAGATATTTTTGATTAGATCTCAGCTTCTGGATGGTGGATTACGATGAAATGTACTGTTACAAAAATGCAGGGGCCGGCCGACGCCGAATCTGACCTGGGGAGGAGATAGAAAAGTCAAAAACTACTAATTTTGGTTCCCGAGAGGATTTGATACTTTTTTTACTAATTAAAACCAGCGTTGATAATTTTTTACAATTTGACTGCTCGTCGTTCAAACCTGTGGGCGCCGTGGCGTAAGTGGTTAGTGTGTCGGATCACTACCCATGAGGTTTCAAGTTCGAATCACAGAAAATACCAAAAAGTTTTTTCACGGTCCCCCCTCTCGCGAGCGTCTGACAAACATCCGAGAGTATTGTTGTCACGAAAAAGCTTCTCAAATCGCCGTTCGGATTCGGCATTAAACTGTAGGTCCCTTCCATTCGTGTGAAAAATGTAAAGCACACAACATGAGTGGTTGCGAGAAGCTAGGCCTTGGCACTTTAAAGAGCTGTTGCGCCAAATATTTGTATCTGTCGTTCAAATAGCTAACTTCCAGTCACCTTCCAGTCTCCGCTGTCACTTCTCTGGCAATTTCAATGCATCCACCATCTTGCCCAAATTTGCCGCGCCCATTACTCCGCCTACCCGAATTTTCCACCAATTTAACAATTTTTTTTTCTTAATCTGCATTTTTTTTTCTTCCAATCGTTTGATGGGGTCATACGTCCAGGAAACTCCACGGATCGATTTTCGGCCCAATCCCACTTGGATAACATTCTTTTATCCTTTATTAAAATATAATCGAAGCTCCACGTAATCGAGGCTCAAGAACACAGACACTTTAATCACACACACAGCTGTCAGAATTCATGTTGAATTTGTCAACAACAAATTCTCCCTGATCAGTGGTTATGGAGCGTGCGCTGTTGTTGTGACAATTTGGCACCCTTTTCCTGAGTTCTTTCAGGCGAGCGAATTCTTCCCTATCTTGAGTCAATGATCTGTGTAACTCATCTTACCTGTCGCCATGCTGTCGACATAGTGTCAGTAACCCTGGGTCGGACGCTGTTAATGGGGAGGTTGTCGGGCAAGCAAGCAGTTGTGGTGCTGTTGGAAGGGTACGGTTGGCAGTGCATGTTAGTAAGTCATAGTGTATGTGTAGGTGGTGATAGCCCCTGCAGCACCCTTTTTTACTTTCGGCTTTGGCATCGATAGTTGCGTAATCTGCGTTAGTAGGCGATAAGATGCTGGCAGTCAGGCTCGTAACAGTACACTATATTTTAAGAGTAAAAGCAATGCAGCTGCGTAAACCCCGTTCAGTTATATAAGGTAGTTTTTGCGTGACGGCTGATCAATCAAACACACAAGACAGGATATTTTTCAGTTCTATTATATGTATAAAAGATATATCGGATGCCTGGAGGTTCAATGACATTGACATAGTCGGAAAAATGCAGCGGGCCATCAGTGGAGCGTTCGCGAGTATTGAGACTGATGGAGGAAAGATCGGTTTGGCGGTCAATGAAAGAAAACAAAATACATGCTTTCTATTATACAAAAAAGACATATGTATGACCCCGCATGTTGGTCAAGTGAGCTCTCAACCTTGCGCACTAATGCCAGGAAACTTTATAATCTGGCAAAGCGCAACAGGAATCCCACAGACTGGGACCGCTGCAAAGAAAGTAAGGAGCCTTCAAAAGAGCCTCATGGAGCAAATTTTGCAACGAAATTTAATCCACCAAAGACGCAGCAAAACTCCGAAATGTCCTGTCAAAGGATCACTCGGTCCCAGGATTCATCAGGAAACTAAATGGACAGTGTCATGTGCCGAGACCCTATAACTCCTCTTTAGAACTCACTTTCCAGGGTAAGGTATTAAAGATTACGATACGGAGACAACAACGTCACATGATTCAGGAGTTAGCGCAAATTACGCTCTATTCGGCGAAATTGTGGATGAATAAAATCTAAAATGGGCAATTCACTCCTTTTCTCATTACAAGACGCCCGGCCCATATGGGCGTGTAGCATCCCCCATGATGCTACAAAGCACCAGATAATGCGTCATTCCGCGGCTAGAGACCATTTTTCGCGGGTGCCTAAAGTGTAATTATGTACCTGAAGCCTGGAGGAAACACAAAATCATCTTTATACCTAAAGCTGGTAAGGCAACCCACACGAACCCAAAAGACTTCAGGCCGATCAGCCTGTCTTCATTCGTGTTGAAGACTTTCGAAAGACTAATAGATCTACACATTCGCTCCAAATTAGGCCCTAAAGACATGTCCCCAGCACAACATGCCTATACAAAGGATCTATCAGTCGAAACAGCCATGCAAGTGGTAGCAAGGAAAGAGCCTTTAACAATGTGAAAACCGAATCAATAAGACTATCACTAGACCGACTCAGACTAGATTCCACACTCTCCGAAAGGATAGAATGTATGCTCAAGACGAGACACATCAACTCGGAGCTGGGTGATAGCCAAGTAAATGCACTGGCCTCTAGAGGAACCCCGCAAGGAGAGGTCCTATCTCATCTACTATGGACTCTAGTCGCAAACGAGACCCTTTTAAAATTAGGACGCAGCGGAGTAAAAGTTGTTGCATATGCAGACGACATCGTCCTACTTATGTCCGACAAATTTCTGGACACTATCACCGAACTTCTGCAATCGGCCCTGAATACCCTCCATAACTGGGCGAGCAGTTGTGGACTGAACGTTAATCAAGCAAAAACAGAAGTGGTCCTCTTCCCCAACAAAAGAATAATCCCAGCTTTCGGACCCCTACGACTCGGTGACACTCCACTCTACGTCTCGGATAAAGCACAGTATCTAGGTTGCATACTTGATCGCAAACTGAGCTGGAGAGATAACACAAATGAAAGAATAAAGAAAGTGTACATTGCGTTCTATGCTTGCAGTATAATTTTTGGTAAAAAATGAGGACCCAAACTTGCCATCATCCACTGGATGTACACAGCCACAGTCAGACCCATTCTTAAATATGGGTACATTGTCTGGTGGCCAATAGCAGAGAAAAACACACATCTCAAGGAGATGACTAAAATCCAGAGACTTGCCTGCATAGCAACCACTGGCGCCATTAGAATCACCCCGATCGCAGCACTTGAAATAATTCTCGCACTGATTCCGCTAGACTTATTTGCTAAGAAATCAGCTGCGATGAGTGCCCTGCACCTAAAAGAATCCAACCTATAGAGAAGATACCACACGGGTTACCGTAACATCTCAATATGGGCTCACCTAGACGACCCCACATACTATCTTCCGCCATCCCCCGACATCAGCCTAAACATCAAAACGGTCATCCCATCAAGGGAGCACTGGGGAGACGGGGGAGACGGGGGGCCATTAACCCGCATAGTATTTCAGTCTTCACTGACGGGTCCAAAACAAACGAAGGAATGGGTTCGGGTATCTACTCAGCGGAACCTGATATTGCAATATCAGCAAGACTTCCGAACCACGGCAGTGTGTTCCAAGCAGAAGTCCTACCGATAGCAGAGGCGACACGAGAAATATATAGGGAACTTGTTACTGGGAAAGAGATTGATATATATAAATAGCTGCTATAAAGGCCATCTCATCCGTGGCAATAAAATCAAAGCTAATAAAACGCTGCCATGAGGAGCTTAAAATACTCATCCATAGCCGCCGTGTAACACTCTGGTGGGTCCCAGGACACAAAGGAACTCCAGGGAATGAGATGACGGTTAAACTGGCAAGAAAGGGATCAGAACAAGACCTGCCAATTCAAGACACTTGACAGACTTGTTGATATTCACATCAGAAGTAAGTGTTGCAGCGGCATTCTATGCAAAGCTCAGGGAGGGGAAATCAGTGGAAACAGCTTTACACGACGTACTAGGGAAGATCGAAACTAGCGCTCACCATAAGGAATTTGCACTAGCAGCCTTCCTAGATATAGAAGGTGCGTTCAATAATGTAGAAGGAAGGGCCATCAAACAGGCCCTAGAAACTATGAATGCCGAGCATAGCATCACCAATTAGCTCTGCATTATGCTCGGCACTAGAAACATTAACTCCACTATCGGAAACAGTTCAATAAGAAAATCCGTTACCAGGGGGACTCCCCAGGGAGGCGTTATCTCACCCTCTCCTCTGGGTTCTAGTCATCGATGGGATACTTAAAAAACTAAGCAACACAGGCATAAGCGTCACTGCTTACGTGGAGGACGTGGTGATTTTAGTTCAGGGCAAGTTCCTTGACACATTAAGTGAAATTATGGAATCAGCTCTTAACAGTCTTGAAAAATGGGCTAGAGGGTATGGACTACACGTCAACTCGGATAAAACTGAATTACAAATACAAATATTTGGCGCAACAGCTCTTTAAAGTGCCAGGGCCTAGCTTCTCGCAACCACTCATGTTGTGTGCGTTATACTTTTCACACGAATGGAAGGGACCTAGAGTTTAATGCCGAATCCGAACGGCTATTTGAGAAGCTTTTTCGTGACAACAATACTCTCGGATGTTTGTCAGACGCTCGCGAGAGGTGGGACCGTGAAAAAACGTTTTGGTGTTTTCTGGGATTCGAACTTAGAACCTCATGCGTAGTGATCCGACACACTAACCACTTACGCCACGGCGTTCATAAAACTGAATTGGTACTCTTCAGTAGAAAATACAAGATACCACCCTTCAAACTGCCTAAGCTAGCAGGGGTGGAGCTAGGAGCTAGAGTGGTTACGTCTATAATCCTATACGCCGCACCAATTTGGGCCGGGGCCATGGCAATTAAAACATACAGATCACATATCACATCTGTGTATCGAATATGTGCATTGAGAGCTAGCTGCGCATTTCGCACTACTTCTAGCGATGCAGCTTGCGTGGTAGCGAGAATGCTCCCAGTAGATATCCTGGCAGTAGAACAGCAACGTCAGTACTGCGCAAGAAGAGAAAAAAACGAGGCCAGCGAAAACCGGCTCTATAGAGCAGAAAGCCTAAGAGAATGGCAAGAACGCTGGAATGCTTCTGAGAAAGGCAGGTGGACCCATAGGCTCATACACCAAGTCCAGCCATAGTTCGACAGACAACATGGAGAACTTGAGTTCTACTTAACGCCCTAACGGGCCATGGATGCTTTCGTTCGTACTTACATAAGTATAAACACGACAATAGCCCTTACTGTCCGCATTGCGCTGACTGCGTAGAAAACGCGGAACATATATTTTTTGAATGCCCAAGATTCCTCGACGAAAGGAATGCACTAAGGAGTGAACTCGGCCACCCACTGACGCCAGAAAACATCGTTGGCGAAATGCTCAAAAGCCAGGAGGCATGGGACGCAGTCGCTGAGAGCACAATGCGCATAATGAAGATTCTAAGAACCCTAGAAAGAGAAAGGAAAGAATCAGACCGGCGAAATACAATCAATGCTGAGCAGGATAATGCAAACAGGCACTAGTCGAATACATCAGACTAAAACCCCCCCCGCGATGAAATGCTTGACGGCAGTACCGCGGGGAATGGGGCGGTCGTGGGAGGGGGGTTTAGTGGGTAAGAGTCCCACACTGTTACTCAGGACGTACTGAGTTTCGTCTTTTGAAGATTACCCCTCCCAATCAAAAAAAAAAAAAAAAAAAAGCAGCTTTCCCTTTCGGTTCGCGCTAGATATCTTGGTATAATACTGGACAGGAAACTAAATTGAAAACTTAACATACGGGAACGAGTCCGCAAAGCTTAAAATGCTCTCTTCATCTGTAAGTGGACCGCGGGGAAAAAATGGGGCCTGAAGCCCGCAACGATGCACTGGCTATACATCATGATAGTCAGACCCATCCTTACGTATGGGGCTCTTGTGTGGTGGAAGGCAACGAATACGAAAAACATGCGGGCCATGTTGGCCATGGTGCAAAGAACAGCCTGCATTGCCATCGGCTGCACTCGAGATCTTCCTGTATCTTTTACCATTAGACCTATAAATTAAATCTCAAGCGAGCAACAGTGCGCTTCGACTCACTAACGTTGGTCTCTTCAAGACTAATAACATAGGACAGAACTCCATTCTCAAGAAATCTTTTCCGGGAATCCCTGACGAATCGGACGATATACTTGGCACCTTAGACTTCGGGCCATCATACGAAGTATTGTATCCTATTAAAGAGGACTGGCGAAGGAAGACAGTCTCTGTCCATAACGAGATTGCAATATACACAGATGGTTCTAAGACCAGTGAGGGCACGGGGTCAGGTACTTCCTCGAGAGATACGAACATACAGGTGGCCCTGAGACTTCCGGACACATGCAGTGTTCCAAGCAGAGGTTCTAGCTGTTCTTAAAGCTGCGGAATTACTTAAGATGGGATCAATATCCGATAATAAAATCGCCATCTATATTGACAGTCAGGCTGCGCTAAAGGCGCTAGAGCCTTACGTCACCAAATCTGAGACAATCAGGAATTGTCGCACGATGCTTAGGGCATTATGTACGCAGAACCGAGTCAGATTATGTTGGGTACCTGGACACTGCAATATCGACGGCAACGAGCAAGCCGACGCTCTGGCTAAAAGAGGAGCGGGGCTCCCACGTAGCGATATAATTGGTAATATTAAACCACCAGGGCGCGTGGCTAAGGGAATTATTCGGGATAAAATCATTGACACGGCTAATTTAAGATGGTCAAACTTAATGGTCACAGGGTGTCTAAGGCCTTGTGGCCTGTGTTAGATCGCAGAAAATCTGGGGAGATAATTAAATTAGACAGATCAAGGCTAAGAACAGCAATAAGAATACTCTCTGCCCACTGTCTCCTAAGGAGGCATGCCATGAGACTAGGGTTATCCGATACGGATGTTTGTAGGTACTGCGACGGCCTACATGTCTCAGAGGATATAACTCATATACTCTGTGAATGTCAAGGAATTGCCAGGACAAGGCTAAAGCACCTTGGTAGATACTTCTTCGATAAACTTGAAGACGTGAGGTCCCTGAACCATAACAAGGATCTCTTCAGATTCTGTAGGGAGATTAATTGCTTGGGAGAATGGGTTTAGGTCTTCTGCCGTGAAGGTTCCCTAGGGATCGCGATGGGCCCACTTTGGTGCCCAGTGTTTTATAATTACCTCATAACCCTACCTAACCTAACCTAACCTAACCTAAGACCTGCCAATGGTCCAAAGCTTAGTCCTTCCTCTCCTGAAACTTATTAAATCAAACATAGCACTTGACTTCAAACGACAAGCAGAAGAAAGATGGAGAGCGTTCCCATCACGCCGTGTCTCCAGAAGCATCGGGACAAAACATAATAAGACGAAAAGTGTCATTAACGGCCACAACTTATTGACGGCCCACCGGAAGAAAATACGGCAACACAGACGTAGAGGAGGACACGAAACACTTCCTTTGCAAATGCCCTAGTCTCTGCAATACCAGGAAGTCGGCCCTTGGAGAGTATTTCTTCAACCATCTGGGCGACCTGTCTGAAAAGCCACCAACCACCATCATGAAATGCATAACTTCTTCAGGGTTCAGAGGAGCCCATCCCATTAACACAGAACTCTAGCCATTTTGTTTTTCCTCTCTTTTCAGTTCTTCAGCCAGGAAACTCCACGTCAGGGGAGCACAACGGATCCGTTTGAGATCCGAGTGTAGGCGGCACCCATTTATTACAGCTAACGCCTTTAACCTAAACTATGTATGTATTAAGGGAATTGAGTAACAAATCCCTACCTCGGGCTCCAAGGTAACTCTGTATAAGACACTAATTATCACAGTTCAGCTGTAAGGCGCAGAGGCATGGATTATACAGTTTATAAGATGGCTGGGTCATGTAGAGCGGATGGAGCCCAATGTTCCACCCCGGAAAATCTTCGAATCCACCCCGAATGGACGGCGCAGTAGAGGACGACCTCGCGGCAGGTGACGCAAACTAGTAGAGCTGACCTCAACCAACGGGGCGTGCGCGACAGGAACAGCTGGCTCGTAACTGGGCTGGCTGTAGACGTTTGTCGGTTGAAGCCCAGGTGCACCCCGGACTGTAGCGCCTAAGTAAATAAGCATTAATGAACTATATTTCATTATTAGTCCTTGACCTATGACCTTGAATTTCCAATTTCCAAACGACGCACGTACGAATTGATAGAGCATTCTTTTCTCTGTTCTTTTTGTTAACATACTCTTAAATGTGTTTTTATGTAACTAAATTCATTCAATCACGCTTTTTTCCGATACATAAATGAAACAACATCAAATGGACCAATTCTGCAGAAATAGTGAAAAACAAAACGTCTAGCAAGTTTAACAATTTTAAGTTGACTGCATCAAAGAACAAGGAACAGGCACAGAGATCAACTTTACCATGAGTTATACAATACATACGTTCTCGCACTATTCTCAGATCCCATGACTCTTTCTACGATTTCAGAAAGTTTTCAAGTTCTAACAGCAATGTCATGTCTTGCATGAATTTACAGTTTCAACTCAATAGAAACCCTATTTTATATCTACCTAGGTATTATTAAAAAGAAAAAAGAATTTTTTTTTTACTGTGGATTCCTAGAAAACTTAATTATACTCGGATTTGCCCTTTACTCTAGGGACACATTTGTTAGCATAATGAATTTAATTTTGTTAAAGTCAGTTTCATCTCTGAAAATCAGTTAGCATTTTTATGGCCGAGTTAAGTTTGGTTTTATTGAAGGAAGAAAGTAGTTAAAGCTGAAGAAAAACCCACTAGGAGTAAGTGCAGCAAAGCTTAGTGATACAAAAATCTCAAGCAGGATATACATACATACATACGTATAAGTTCCCTATTTGCGTTTAATTAAGTTTAGAGAAAAATAAGAAGAAAAAATAAGAACAATCCGATTAGAATGAATCGTGTTATGCCCTATTTTTCGTCTACTTAATTAGAAAGAGGGGTGGCGTTATGGACTGTTTAATTCAAGTATCAATTTGCAACAGAAGTATTGCTTTAATTTTTTATTTTTTGTGTTATTTTCTAATTGCCATAACATGCACAAAACAAAATTAATACTAAAACTGTTACTGAAATCAGTATTTGGGATATACGAGTTTTTTTTTTTTTTTGGGGTAGGTGGAAATCTTCAACAAGACACTGAAGATCGCCAGCGCGTGCTCATAGTAGTGTGGGATTCTTACCCACTAAAAAACCTCCCTTCAAAACAAACTTGTTTTTATTTTTACTACAACTAAGTATTCAACCTATCAAGTAGTTTTCATTTCACGAAATAAGGGCGTTTTGCAGGTACTTTCCCATTAGAAGTTCCTGCTAGCTCTGCAGTATAGACGCGGTTACTTATCACTCTAAGTCTAAAGGTTTTGTTCTTTGTAGACGGCGTAATACATTTCTTTCATCCAAAATTTGGAGGTATGTAATATTTACGTGACTTTCTAGTCGACTTTTATGCTTTCTCGCGTAGTTTTTTATTTCGTCTTCTATAGTTTTATTGTCAAGATCTCTATGGATATCGCTGTTTCTGATATACCATAGCGCTTTTACAATACCTCTTAGTACTTTGTTTTCAAAAGTTTGTAAAATTTTAATATTAGTTATTTTGGTACAACCCCAAAGTTGTATACCATATGTCCATACTGGCTTTCGCACTTGCTTATATAAAAGCAGTTTGTTCTTTATATTAAGCTTGGAATATTTTCCAAGTAACCAATACATTTCTCTATATTTATTATCTAGTTCGTTGGTTTTTTTCTTTTTTTTTTGAACATGCGCTTTCCACATCAGCTTTGCATCAAGTGTCATTCCAAAATGCCTAGCCTCGTTTGCAAACGTAATTTGAACCGAGTTTGAAAAAATCGGCAAATTATTATTTATTTTCTTATAAGTAAAATTTACATGAACAGATTTCATTCATTTACTCTATCCAAAGTTTCTGGCAGTTTTTCTGTAGTATCTCCGACCGAGTGTACAATATAATAGATATAAAACTGGACCAAGAACGCTTCCTTGCGGCACCTCAGCTATTATTTCCTTAAAATCTGAATATTCGTTTCCACATTTGACGCGGAATAGTCTATTCGTAAGGTAGTTCTTCAAAATATTATATAGGTGCTCTGGCAGAACTGGTCGTAATTTAAACTTTAAGCCTTCGTGCCAGACCTTGTCAAAGACTTGAGAGACGTCAAGGAATAAGCTTAAACAAATCCTTTTTTTCTTCAAAAGATTTTTCGATAATATATGTTATTCTATGTACTTGTTCAACTGTAGAATGCTTACTTCTGAATCCGAATTAATGATCCGGAATGAGATGCCCTTCTTCTATTACTGGCTGTATTCGCCTAATCAATAATCTCTCGAGCACTTTGGATATAATTGAAAGAAACGAAATCGGTCTATAAGACGTTTTTTCATTCGGTGGTTTTTCGGGCTTAAGGACCATTATTACTTCGGCGACTTTTCATTGACTGGGAATATATTCTAGTCTAAGCGCGGCGTTTATACTGAACAGAAGCTTAATTAAAGCTTTTCTTGGTAGTGCTTTAAGAACTTTCTTAGGTTCTTTTCTTTATTTCTTCCTTCAGTTCGGTTAGTGTTGCATTTCTTATTACACTATTGTCTATATACGACGTATTTATATTTTGAATAAGACCTTGTCCATCAAACGGTTTGAAAGTTTCTTCCAGGTGGGCGGCAAAAACTTGCGCTTTCTATTTATCATGCCTGGCCGATTCGTCTTGATTTTTCCTTATCGGTGCGGCTTGAATTTGAGGTTTTTTAATACCTTTTATAGCCTTCCAAAACTAAGTAACAAGAAAGAGCCACTGCAGCCGAAAACCTAGCAGCTCTGTTAGTAAGCTCTACTCCCACCTTCTAGCGGTGACATCTGGGAATTTCTTCGGAAATGCTAACGGTAGAGGACGAATGGCGAGCTTCCTGTGCCAAAAAACAGGATAAGTGTCGGTTGGTCTGTGGCCCAGCGAGCCGCAACCGTAAAAAAAATAATTGCTCTGAAACGGGAATCAACGCCTCGAATACGGACCGAAAATTTGATGACGACCTTTGGCTATCGAACACGGACAACGATCGGATTCTGGAACATCAAGACTCTGCTGGACTCACTCAAGGAAGGGTCTTATAACGCCAGATTCCTCCAATTGGAGCGCGAATTCGCAGGCTATAAAATAGACATCTTAGGGCTGAGCGAGATAAGATGGTACGATGCTGGGGAATCCATCTCCCCAACAAAAAGCACTGTCATGCTCTACTCTGGTAAACCAGCTGGAAGTGCACGGAGTTCCCGAGTAGGACTCATGCTAACTCCAGCAGCACGTAGTAGTCTCATATCCTGGAAACCCCATAGTGACCGGATATTGACAACTAGGTTCCAGAGTAGAGTTAGAAAAATTACCATCATACAGTGTTATGCTCCGACTCTAGACGCGACTGAGGATGAAAAGGATAATTTTTATAGCCACTTAGGCGCCGCCTACAACTAAACGCCTAGTGGGGACATCGTAATGGTGATGGGAGATCTCAATGCCAAGGTGGGTAGCGACAACACTGTGCATAAGCACGTGATGGTAGTTCACGGCATGATTTGCTGCATCCGCTAATACGGAGAGCTTGGGATAGTGAACAATTTCCAGAGGAGTGGAAAAGAGGGATGATCATTAAGCTTCCAAAGAAGGGAAAGTTAATGGAATGCGGTAACTGGAGAGGTATATGCGTTCTTCCAGCCGTAGCCAAAATAATAGCTAGAATAATTCTAGAACGAATTAAAGAACATTTAGATTCAACTCTCAATGTCGAACAGGCAGGCTTTCACGGTGGATCTTCCTGCATAGACCACATAAACACCTTAAGGATCAAAATCGAGCAATGCGTTGAGTATAGATCTCCGCTACATCTACTGTTTATCGAGTTCGAGAAGGCTTTCGACAGCTTGAATCGAGATGCTATCTGGTTGGCCTTGCCCACGAGAAAGCTACATACGAGGGCGGTAAGTGTCACGTCGTGCACAATGTTAAGGTGTCGGAGGATTTTGAAGTCCAAAGTGGAGTACGTCAAGGATGCATACTGCTGTCCCCACTATTGTTCTTGGTGCTTATCACCGATGTACTCCGTGCAGCATTGTCGGAAGGTAACTATGAAATTCGTTGGACTATGACATCTTATCTTAAACACCTAGATTATGCTGACGATGTTTGTCTTGTTTCACATCGGCTAATGGACCTTTATCTGATGGCCCACAATCTAGAAGCTGAGGCAAACAGAGTGGGGCTAAAAGTAAACACGGCCAAAACAAAAGTCCGGAGCACTTCTAATACCCGCGTTCAACTTAACATTGCCGCACAGGAAGTCGAGAAAGTTGATAACTTTCTTTATTAAGGAAGTGAGGTCTCGGCTAATCGTGGTGTCACCAAACTGGATGTGTGCAGCAGAATCGGGAAGCTAAAGCTGTGTTCGGAATGCTATTCAAAATCTGGAGAAGTAATGTTATCAGCTTAAGAAGTAAGCTGCGACTGTTCCGCTCCAACAGAGAATCAGTGCTGCTTTATGGGTGCAGTACTTTGAAGGTGGACACCATTAACACACGCAAGCTGCAAGCCTTCGTAAACAAATGCTTAAGAATTATCTTGAGAATTTTTTGGCCGAACCGCATCTCCAACGAACAACTTTATCTGAGAACGGGCCAAGAACCTATAAGCATTACTATACGAAGAAGAAAGTGGCAATGGATTGGACACACCCTACGGCGCGAAGAGAACTCCATTGCGAAACACGCCATACAGTGGAATCCGCTCACCCAGGCAGGCAAAATAGCGGGGCGCCCTAGACAAACGTGGCGCAGAACAGTTGAGGGAAATCGAGTTCTTTAGGAAAACTTCGAACAAGATGGCGCGCAGGCGGGGTTGACGCCCTAGGCCCCTCGAGAGGTTAAAGGATCTAACTAAAGCGAGTAATTCGATTTTTTTTTCTGCTGTTAAACTTCTAGGTAAGTTTGTATTTCATTATTCTTAAGGTCTTTAAGAGATCTTTTTAGTGAGTTGCACAAAAGGTTAAGATGTACTTTATGCTACGGAGCCCGAGTTTGTTGCCATTTTTTGCGCGCTTTTCTCTTCTACTTAATCATCTCTTTTATTGTCTGTGGATAAATTTGAATATAACTGGCCGGCGGTTTCTTTGGCTTGGGAGTATTCTTCCACGCGGCATTTTGTAAGATTATAACGAAGCGATCAACTTTAACTTCAAATTCATATGGCGTTTTAAGTGATACGCTCAGCTCAATATTTGCTTCAATATCTTTTTTAGAGCCATCCCAATTAGTTTTCGCGCTGGTTAATCTAACCGGTCCTACTTTTTTAATCCGAGATTCGCTTATCGTTAAAATGATTGGAGAATGATCAAAGAAGAAATCAAAGCTTTCTTTAACATTTATACAGTTGTTAGAAATTCCTTTAACAACAAAGAAATCGATCAAATCTGGTATCTTATTTCTATCAGTCGGCCAATATGTTGCTTTACCCGTCGAGTGAAAATCACAACTGTGTTGCTTACGCTCACCCTGAAACCTTTTATCAACAGCCTGATTGGACCCTATCAGTGCGGTTTCAGGCCAGGAAAGTCCACCATCGATCAAATCTTCACACTTCGGCAGATCCTGGAGAAAACCCAAGAATTCCAAATCGATACTCACCACCTCTTTATCGATTTCAAGGCCGCCTATGACAGCATCTATAGAGAAGAGCTTTATAGAGCCATGTCTAGTTTTGACATCCCTGCCAAACTTGTCCGCCTGTGCAGGCTGACGATGGAGAACGCTCGCTGCTCCATCAAGGTCGGTAATGACCTCACCGAGACCTTTGATGTCAAAAAAGGCTTTAGACAAGGTGACGCGCTGTCATGTGACTTCTTCAATATTGTACTTGAACGGATTGTGCGGAACTCACAAGCCAACACCGGAGGCACAATCTATTACAAGTCTGTACAACTGCTTGCATACGCCGACGATATAGACATTATCGGAAGATCTCAGCGGGCTGTCACCGGTGCTTTTGCAAGCATTGAGGCGGAAGCGGCCAAAATGGGTTTGGCGATAAACGAGGGCAAAACCAAGTATATGCTGTCAACTAGAAGGGAAAACCAACATCGACGAATTGGACAAAACGTCACCGTGGGCAGCTATAACTTCGAGGTAGTAAGAGACTTTGTCTACCTTGGCTCTGCTATAAATTCAGCAAACAAAATCAGCGCAGAAATCAATCGAAGAATAACTCTTGCCAATCGCTGTTTTTTTGGGCTTATAAGGCAATTCAACAGTAAAGCCCTATCTCGAACAACTAAGGAGACTCTATATAAGACCTTGATCATCCCAGTCCTGCTTTACGGCGCTGAAACATGGACTTTATTAAAAGAGGATGAAGATATCCTTGGTCGCTTCGAGAGAAAAATTCTTCGTAAGATTTTCGGTCCCGTTTGCGTTGACGGGTTTTGGAGGAGAAGATTCAATCACGAACTATACGAGCTGTACAGCGACATCGACCTAGTCAAAAAACTGCGTATTGGACGTCTGAGATGGCTAGGACATGTAGAGCGAATGGACACCAACGCTCCGGCCCGCAGAGTCTTCGAATCTAACCCCGAGGGACGACGCAGTAGAGGGAATTATCGCCGTAGGTGGCGCGCACAAGTTCAAGGGGACCTCGACCAACTTGGAGTGCGCAACGGGAGGCAATTAGCTAAAGACCGAGCTAAATGGAGAGGCTTGTTGGTTGAGGCCCAGGTTCACCCCGAACTGTAGCGCCACCTAAGTAAGTAAGTTGCTTACGCGCATTATAAAGCTTTTTACCTTTCTGAGAGCCGTACCTTGAGCCCCAGAAAGGGTGTTTCGCATTGAAGTCGCCTCCAATAATAAAATTTGGTTTAAGGAAGTTGACGATGTTTGTGAAATCACTCTCTTCAAGTTTACCCGCAGTAGACAATGTATAGACGAAATGTTGAAGGCAAAATGTCTATTTCTAACGCGTACCGTGCTTACTTGCATTGCTTCTAATTCAATCTTTATTTCTGCTGAGTGTTCGGTACATTCTTTTATAATATAAACAAAGACGATCCGCCTTTGGGTCTTTCCGATGGGTGGAAGGTGTGATACACATTATATCCTATTGTCTTAATATTCGCAGACCAAGCTTATATCAAGTAAGAATTTTAAGCGTTTCTTTCACATTCTGGTTTAAGTGCGGGTATTATGAATGTTGTTTTTAAGTGCAACTAGTCCCTCGAAAATTAGTTTGCTTTGCATTGCTCTTTAAGTTTCGCAAGAATTAGGGAAAAAATGTAGGATACAGTACATTCAAGTGTATGTATTTTTTGTGAGACACCTAAATAAAGTTCTCCACTATAACCAACTCATTGCTTCTTGCTTTTCGCATCACGATCTTATTCAGATAACTTTTGAGTGTGAACCCATTAATTTAAATACCAACTATAGTCTTAGGGATTTTAAAAATATAAACTCGAGTCAGTTAGAAAAAGATTTTAGGTCAATTGAGTGGTTTCGCGTTTATTCAATGGATTCTGTAGATGACCAAGTATCTTTTATTCAGAACATCATTAATTTTCTCTTGAATGCCCACGTTCCTCTCAAAACTAAGTTAGTGAGAGTCAAAAATCGACCCTGGCTTACAAATAATATAAAAAAATGTATCCCTAAGCGTGGTCAAGCTTATAAGAGTTGGAAGCGTTTTAGATTGAATGCACTCTTCAGTTTACCGTGCTTTGAGAAATAAGGTTATATTTGAGATACGTGAATCAAAGAGGTGATTTTATGCTACAAGACTAGACACTTCTCTAGCTGGACATAGGCTCTGGAAAAATCTGAAACAAATTGGTGCGGGTAAGCACATCAACAGACATTTTATCAACCTTGATTGTGATGAACTGAATAAAAATTTTACTTCGGTCTCTTTATTAGATTCCAATAACAACACCTCTTATTCCCGGTTTCAGAAAAGTGATGACACACATTTCTCAGGTAGCTTTAGCTTCGCAGCTGTTGATGAAACCGATCTTCTAGAAAGTTGCATATCAATAAAATCAAACTCTGTTGGATTTGACGAAACTCATCCAGTATTTTTAAAAGCTACGCTCCCATTCACCTTAAAATATATAACCCATCTTTTTAACACAATCCTTATGACCGGAGTCTTCCCAAATGCTTGGAAACGTGTTAAAATTGTACCTGTTCCCAAAAATCAAAATGAGTTCAGGCCAATAGCTATCCTGTCATTTTTACCTAAAATGCTTGAAAGAATTATGAATCCTCAGATGCGCACTTTTCTTCGCAGTAATAATTTGCTATGTCCAAACCAATCTGGTTTTCGTCCTCAACATAGCTGCACCACTGCTCTAATAAATCTGGTGGAAGAAGTTAGACAAGCTGTAGATAATAATAGTATGACCTTTCTTACTCTTTTAGATTTTTCAAAAGCGTTTGATACGGTCAATCATAATATACTGTGCAGGAAACTCAGGGACCAATTTCGTTTCTCAGCATCGTCTACAAATCCATTTTTTTCTTATTTAAATGAAAGGTTTCAAGCAGTTGTCGCCAAAAATTCAGCATCCAGTTTTCTGCCATTGTGCAGAGGTATTCCTCAGGGATCAATATTAGGTCCATTACTTTTTTCAATGTATGTTAATGAACTTCCCTCACTTTCACTAAATTCATCTATTCACTTATATGCTGATGATGTTCAGCTTTGCAATAGTTGTCCGTTGGGTCTTCTTGAAAATAGGGCATATGAAATAAACGAAGATCTATGTAAGATACTGCAATGGTCACAGGCAAATGGTCTCTGTCTAAATCCGACCAAGTCAAAAGTCAAAATGCCTTGGCATATCCAGGAATAGTCTCGATGCATCGTGTTTTCCCCTAATACGACTCAATAATATACCCATAGAGTATGTTGATTCTGCGAAGAATCTCGGCATAATCTTCAACAAAACACTAATCTGGAATGACCACGTAGGATTAACTGTAGGTAAAACTTACGGAAGTCTTCGCATGTTATGGGCCACACAATGAATTACTCCGATCAAATCAAGGATGATGCTCGCCGAAACCATACTCATCCCAATTATATTATTCGGATGTGAACTTTTTTGTAACTGCGATTACGAACACAGACGGAGACTCAATGTTGCCTACAATAGTATTGCACGGTATATCTACGGACTGCGGAGGTAGGATCATATGGTATATCTTCGTTTTCTAAATCAATACATTGCCTCACTCTAGAGAACCTTTTTAGATTCCGAACAACAAGCATGCTTCACAGTATCATGCAAACACGTCAACCGCCCTATCTGTAGAATAAGATTTGTTTTCCGCATTCTACCAGAAGTCGCGACATTGTTCCAGTACGCTACTCGTTTCTAATACTGAGCGACAATTTTTTATTCATGCCATCCGGCTATGGAATTCCCTTCCGCGAACCAGTAGATCGATTAATTGTGCAACGCAGTTTAAGGTGAGACTTAGGCAATACTTAGGAGCCCTTTGATGATGATGGTTTTATTTGGGTCAACTAGCTAAACTAACTTAATTGATATAATTCGTACTTGAATCGTTTTTATTTATTTTTATTATACGAGTATTTTATTTGTATTGTATTTTACTTTTTATTTTTTTATTGCTGAGATACAGGTGAATTGTCACTTAGTAATGTAAATATACAAATAGTACCGTAATACTGAAGCTTAGACTGGCTTAAAAGATATTGTCTCTTAATGTGTAACTATAAATAAGGAATAAACATTTAAACATTTACAGTATCTTGTGAACTACCTTTATCACCGTTTTCCAATGTAGTAACTTGAGCAGGAGTCTTTACGTTAAAGTTTGAATGGTTTCTTGCTTTGATTTCCCATGAGTCGGTCATGTACGTGCCATTACAGTCGAAAACGGATAAGTGGAAAATGGATAAGTGGAAAAATCGCACAAGGGCAACAACTTTAAATGCCCGTAGCCATTTCACGCGATTTCTATACAAATTTGTTCGTATAAGTGCAAAACGTTTAAGTGAACAACTTTTCAAAACCCCGAATAAAGTTTTCCACTGTTTTTAAAACGGATAAGTGCAAATGCAATTTTTTTACATTAATAACAAATTAAGTGGCAACAATTAAAACTACATACATATGTATATACATTTCAAATGGCCCGCTAATCCTTCATGAGGGTCGCGGGGATAGGATGCTCAGGTGCACCCTCTATCCTTCTCGATCCTACGCCACTGACTCCAACTCATCAGGAGGAATCCCGGCTCCAGGAGAGATGTCGGACTTGGTCAAACCATCTATTTCTAGGCCTACCGGGGAGTTGCCTACCTGATGACACGGCAATCATGGCACGCTTTGTACATGATCTTCTTCTTCCTTTTATCAGCGAAGTTATGATCCGAAAACAAGGGCTTTGTACATGATAACAAATAAATAATATTTTATATTTGGCGCAACAGCTCTTTAAGTGCCAGGGAATAGCTTCTCGCAACCACTCATGTGTGCGTTATATTTTTCAGACGAATGCAAGGGACTCACAGTTTAGTGCCGTATCCGAAGGGTAATAATTTGTTTTGAGGAGCTTTTTTGAGACAACAATAGTCTCGGATGTTTGTCAGACGTTCGCGAGAGGTGGGACCGTGAAAAAAACTTTTTGGTGTTTTCTGGGATTCGAACTTGGAACCTCACGCGCAGTGATCCGACACACTAAACAAATACGCCACGGCCGGCGTCCCACTAGTAATAGTATGTATTAATAATGTTATTTTGGATATAATATCTACATGGACGTATGTACAAATGTACATACATATGTGCAATTACCTATATACTCAACTCAAAACGGAATCTGATTCTTTTGTCGTTGTGTTGTTTTTTTTAATTTTTTTAATTTTCACTTTTTTTTTTAATTAAAGAATTCCAAATAATATAAATACAGGGTGTCCGCCGGGAACGTATACTACTTTGTTTTGCCGCCATTTTGGTAAACATTAGTCTTGAGAGTTCATGTTTGGCAGTCGTGAAGTAGACACGTGGCAAATTTATTATGGAAAAATATTCGATAAACCAACGTGTTTTAATCGTTAAAACATTTTATCAAAATCAATCATCGATTACTGTGACGATGAGAAAGTTACGTGAAATTTTTGGGAGAAACAACGTGCCAACAAAACGCACTATTTATCGTGTAGTGAATGATTTCGAAGAAAGAGGGTCTGTAGGTGATAGGCCCGAACATGGGCCACAACGTACTGCAAGATCGGCTGAAAACATTACTGCTGTTCAAGGAAGTGTTCAAAACAATCCACCAACCTCAATTCGACGCCGTGCTCAGGAGCTTGGTCTTCAAAGAAGAACTTGAAAACTTTTTAACGCCACAACTGCATGCTTTGGGCTTGATTAACATGTGGTATCAACAAGACGGTGCCACATCACATACAGCCAGGATTACAGTGGAATTACTGCGAGACCTCTTTCCATAACAAGGTATTTCAAAAAATGGTGATGTTCATTAGCCTCCACGGTCGCCTGATTTGACTGCTCCTGACTTCTTTTTGTGGGGATATCTGAAAAGCAAGGTTTATGCAAACAAACCAGAAACGCTTGAGCATCTCAAACAAAATATTCGTGATGAAATTAATGAAATACCGCGTGAAATGTGTGAGAATGTAATGAAAAATGTGCTCAAAAGGGCTCCCATTTGTGAGACTAGCAGAGGCGGACATTTACCTGATATTGTATTCCATACATAATTGCCGACATTAAATAAAACATTTATCAATATAAGATCCGTTCTCTTTCATTTAATCAAAAATTATAAACAAACAAAGTAGTATACCTTCCCGGCGGACACCCTGTATATGCAGTTTATTTTTTCGAGTGTGTGAATACGGTGCAAATACGGTGCACCTTACTAAGTAAGTACATGTAAGGGAAAAAAATGTGCACTTACGGATAAGTGCAAAAATGTGCACTTACGGATAAGTGCACAACAAATCAATGCCCGGACGTTGTGCACTTATCCGTTCTAGACTGTAACTGTCATCGCCGCTTGAGCATAAGACTGTACGCCAATATTCGAAGATTTAGCTTTTGTTACCTTGTCTCTACTACGTTTGGGTTTTACTTCATTACCAGATCTTAAGTCAATATTGACGGATTTCCTATCTTTCGCTGCTTTTTTCGTAGCTATTTTGGGTCTGTTCTTGATTGGTTTCGTATTCGAGCGCATGGAATTTTTAAGCGTATCGCGCCGTTTTTGAAGCTCTTTCGCCACTTCGCAACCTCTATAGTTCGCAGGATGTTTTCTTTTGCAGTTTGTGCAAGTGGCTGGGGTTTGCTTATTTAGGTGACACTCTTCCGAGAGATGTTTACCTGTGCATTTAAAGCATCGCGGCTCCTTCCGGCAGTAAGTCTGCGTATGATTGAATCCTTGACAGCGTTAACACTGCGAGATCGATCTGGAGCTCTTACGTATAAGTTCGATTTTGACCGCGAACAGGCAGTGGTATTTTTAACTTATTTATAATATACCATAATTATACCACTGAATTTTCTCGGCATTCAATTTTTGGAACACTGCTCGGTAACCGTCGGCATCATCGACATTGATTTTCCATGTACTGTTTCTGAGAGATGTCATCTTAAACTTCAATGCCAGTGTTTCTTTAAGGAGGCAATACAACTTATTATAGTCCGTAATTCCAACGAAGTTTATCGGTGGCGGAGGACGTAATTTTTATTCGTTGTGGCTTTTCTTGCAACTTCTTGCGCTTTTTATCTTTTTGTGGTTCGACTTCCGGTGAGGAACCAGCTTCGCGTTTTTTGCTCGGTCGTTTCTTTTCGATCCAATTCGTTTCACGTGTTAACTCTTCTTCATCCGTCTGGTATTCGCGGCTAAGTGAGCGATGTGGGCTAACTATATTTTCCTTTGGTAGACAGGTGTTTTTTAGGGCATTATTTTCTTCTACCTCTTTCTTAAGCTCAAGATAGCTCCATTTCGGTAAGCTTGGCAAAGAGTATTTCGTTTTTCTCTTCAATGCTTTTAAATTTCACTGAGTCCCAATAAATGGCTTTCCCCAGAATCCGTAGAGCCGACCTCTGAAGAGGGTGGATTTTCCAGTGAACATGGGCTGCCACCTGGGGTATTCAATCGTTTTGTTTTGTTCATTGCATTTTGTGTGTACACTATGCTCGGTATACGGAGAGTGGATTTTAGTCGCCTCTTCCTACGCATGCCTTCCTCGCATGCCTACCTCTGGGATATACGAGTGTTGCTCATTCAGTAAGCAAATTTCGTTGCGTTAAAATCGTTGTAAACATTTTTAACTGAATTCTGAAATTGATGTATTTGCAGTGCATATTCGGCATTTTTCATTGTTTTTGTTCCGGAAAAACCGGAATGGAGGTGAAGCCACTAGAGGGACGCAAAATGTGCATGGGAAATAGAGGTCTGCAATGAATGTCTTGAAACAAGTTCAGAGAAATTCATTTTATTTTAAGTACACTTCATTAGGTACTGCCCTCACAGCTTGAAAAATAAAATGAATGAATCACTTGAAATTTTATTGAGTGCTTCACCCATTGATAACAAACTTTTAGTTCAGTGTACTCATATACTCATAGAACGGGTACACTGCACTGAGTACACTGAGTACTGTGAGTACACTGTGAGTGCACTGACACTTATGGTTGTTGCAGACTTTATATGAAGTAATTGCGTAGGACGGTGGCAATTAAGAGGGGTGTTCTTCTTATAAATAAAATTAAGCTTTCATTTCGTTTCGTTTTGTATTCTTTTAATATGCATAATTTTTTTAGTTATTTTTTTTTTTTTTTATTTTATTATTTAGTGCGCGCGTTGGAAAAATCGGGGGGTGGCTTCCAGATAACTAATGCGATTTAATTTATTTTTTTAATATGTGTATATAGGTTTTCTTCTGAAGGCTAACCCCACAGGCGGATCAGTAGAAATGCGGTGAAGTGGGAGGGTTGTGGTCCCTTGTTTTCGGATCATTGCCTCGCTAATAAAAGGAAGAAGAAGAAAGAAGATAGGTTTTCTTCTGAACCTTTGTAAATATCAATTTTGTTTATATCAAATGGCGCTAGACGCATTTCATAAAAAAAAAATTATTTGACAGTTTTGTGATTGGTTGACTCAATTTTGTCTGAGTGCGCGTCTAAAGTGGACACCAGCAAAGAGAAAATACGCCATATTATAAGTTTTTCTTCGATAAAGGCGAAAACACAAGCCAGGCGCCTGAAAATGTGAATAGTGATACTGTAACAGCCAATCATGCGCAGTTTTGGTTTCGTCGATTCAGTTTCGGTAATTTCGATGAAAATGTCCGTCGAAAATGTATAGTACACTATTAACAATTGGACTGTCTGAAGGAAGAAATCACCCAGAAGTGGCCAGCTTTTGCCAAAAGGAGAGGAATTGTAGCTCCGGGATCTTGGTTGGGAAGTTTCTATGCATCCACCTTATAGTCCGGACCTGCCACCAAGTGATTACCATCTGTTCCTGTCCATGGCGAACGATTTTGCTAGTGAAAAATTCGCCTCAAGAGAGGCTTGTGAAAATCGACTGTCCCAGTTTTTAGCCAATAGGGGCGAAGGCTTCTATGAGAGAGGCATAATGCAATTACTTTCGAAATGGCAACAAGTTATCGAACAAAACGGCAGATATTTGACCTAAATCGGATCATTCTAACTATGCTAAATAAAGCCATTAATTGCATGCAAGAATAATGGATTTCTTTTTACTACACCTGATATTTGATTTACTGTCTGAACCATTTGGAAAGGTGATATTACCTGCCATCTAAATATTCGGATCGTTTGTCGAATCCTTGATAAAATTAAATGTAAATAAAAATTAATATGTAATTATTTCCAAAGGAGAATTAATATCTTATACATCATACATATACAATATCAGGTTCTAACATACGAGTAAGTATTACGCTATTTGGAGGTTATTTTCCAATTGCGATAACACCTACAAAACCGATTAAATGCTAAAACTGTTATTGATATTAGTATTTGGGATATATTACAGATCCAGTCTGCAGACTTGGTTGAGTTAACATCATTGTAAGCATTGCTAACTAAATTTTTAAATGTTTGGATTGGAAGAGTATATTCAGTACATTTGCTTTGTTCCAGAAAAACCGGAATGGAAGTGAAGTCACTAGAGAAATCCAAAACGTGTATGAAGAGGGCGTTTTCAACGAATACTGAAGTCCGCCGTTCAGGAAATTCCACTGCTACGGTAAGGGAACTCGCAAGGGAACTCAACGATAGCCAAATGACCATCCATCGACACTTAACAAGGATGGGAAAACTAAGAGTTGCAAATAAAATTCAGCAATGAATTGATGCATGCACTGCACTTCTGTCGCGTCTTCACCAAGAGCCGCTTTTGAACTGGATCGTTACTGGAGATGAAAAATGGATTCTTAACATAACCAGAAGACAAACCTGCACAAGTTCCAGAGATCGACTTCACCCATTCAAAATATAACTATTTGTATGGTGAGATGCTGAAGGAATAATGCACTTTGAGCTATTGGCTCATAGCCAAACTATCACAATAGAACTCTACTGTCAACAGCTGTGTAGATTAAAGTCGTCACTAGAGCAGAAAAGGCCAGATCTGTTTAATCGAAGGGGTGCTTTGTTCCATCAGGATAACGCTCGGCTTCATACAGCTAGGACCACCTGATCACAATTGCAGGAGCTCGGCTGGAAAAAAGTTGTTGCATGCGCTCTATTCTCCAGATTTATCACATTCAGATTTCCAGTTGTTTCCAAGTCTGATAAAGGCATTCTAAATCTCATAGTATGACGCTTGTGTTTTTTTGTTTTGCTAAAGCCAAACAAATTTTTAAGAGAAGTTATTAAGAAGTTGCCTGAGAAGTGCGCAGAAGTGTTTTCTAATGAAGAAAATCATATTGACGACTAAATTTTTGTATTTGGTGCAAATTATTTAACATTCAACACACATTAAAAAAATCGCGCAATACTAATGTTACACCTCATACTCCAATATTGTTAAAATAATATTATAATTATTAAGACAATGCTTAAGATCTTAAGGATTTTCTGGCCCAATCGTATCTCTAACGAACACCTTAACGAGAGAACGGGTCAGGAACCAACAGACACAACTGTCCAACGACGGAAGTGGCAGTGGATTGGTCACACATTCCGAAAGGGTGACAGTTTCATAGCGAACCATGCTATGCAATGGAACCCTTTAACTCAGGATGGCAGAAGACCTAGCGGTCCGAGGAAACATGGCGCAAAACAGTGGAGAAGGAGGCACGGCAGTTAGGGAAAAGTTGGGGAGAACTCAGGCACATTGCCAGAAACCGTACAAGATGGCGCGTAGGCGTAGTAGAGGCCCTAGGACCCAAAAGGGGATACAGGACATAAGCACACACTTGTAAAACCCACACCTTTTTCGTTTTCACTTGAGCAGATCTAGAAACAAATTACCCATTCCACCCATTTAAATAAGTGCACTCAGTGTGTTTTTAACAGTTAATATGGTACGTTTTGCTCACAGCAAATACCCGCTTGTATTAATGAATCAAACAGTGTACTCATTTTGGTATAGGTGATCGAGTAATGTTCAGTAACTGTCTCTTTTAATCTGATACTCACTTTAAGGGTATGTACTCTCGTTCGTAGAATTGTAATGAGTATTGTAAACTGAAGTACTGTACACGTTAAGAGAAAGCAAATGAATGTATAGTATTCATGCACCTCTAATGGGAAGCGTGTTCTCAGCAAGTCAACGCATCGGCGTTGGTTTCTAAAGTTTAGAAATGGGAATTTCGACCTAGAGGATGAACCTCAGCCGGTTAGGCCAGAAGAGGAAGACGATGGGCTCCTGAAGTCCACCGTCGAAAGAGATCCCACTGTTACGGTAGGGCAACTCGGAAGAAAACTCAACATAAGCCGTATGAACATCAATCGACACCTAACAAAGATGGGAAAAGTCATAAAGTTGGGAAATGGGCTACCACAGCACCTATCCCAAAAAAATTTTAAGCAAAGAATCGATGTTTGCACTGCGCTTCTGTCGCGTCACCATCACTTACTCACTTACTTAAGTGGAGCTACAGTCTAGGGTAAACCTGAGCTTTAACCAACAAGCCTCTCCATTTAGCTCGGTCTTTAGCTAACTGCCTCCAGTTGCACACCCCAAGTTGGTCGAGTTCCCCTTGAATTTATGCGCACCACCTACGGCGAGGAGGCCCTCTACTATGTCGATCCTCCGGGTTAGATTCGGAACCTATGCGGGCCGAAGCGTTGGTATCCATTCGCTCTACGTGTTCTAGTTTTTTGACTCGGTCGATGTCACTTTACAGCTCGTATAGTTCGTCGTTGAATCTTCTCCACAAAAACCCGTAAACGCAAACGGGACCGAAAATCTTACGAAGTATTTTTCTCTCGAAGCGACCAAGGATATCTTCATCCGCTTTCAATAAAGGAATGTTACGGCGCCGTATAGCAAGACTGTGATGATCAGGGTCTTACATAGAGTCTACTTAGTTGTTCGAGATAGGGCTTTACTGTTGAATTGCTTCATTAGCCCAAAAAAAGCGATTGGCAAGAGTTATTCTTCGCTAGCTTTCTGCGCTAATGTCGTTTTTAGAATTTATAGCAGAGCCAAGGTAGGCAAAGTCCCTTACTTAACTCAAACTTGTAGCTGCTCGCAGTGACGTTCTGTACCTTCTTGTTGACAGCATATACTTGGCTTTGCCCTCGTTTATCGCTGAACCCATTTTGGCCGCTCTGCTTCAATGCTTGCAAACGCATCGATGACAGCCCGCTGAGTTCTTCAAATAATGCGTGTGCAAGCAGTTGTACGGAATTTTGATAGATTGTGCCTCTGATGTTGGCTTGATAGTTTCGCACAATCCTTTCAAGTACAATATTAAAGAAGTCACAAACATCTTTTTTAACATCAAAGGTCTCGGTGAGGTCACTACACACCTTGATGGAGCAGCGGGCGTTCTCCATTGACATCCTGTACAGACGAACAAGTTTGGCAGGGATGCCAAAACTAGGCATGGCTCTATATAGCTCTTCTCTATAGATGCTGTCATAGGCGGCCTTGAAATCGATAAAGAGATGGTGAGTATCGATTTGGACTTCTTGGATTTTCTCCAGGATCTGCCGAAGTGTGAAGATTTGATCGATGGTGGACTTTCCTGGCCTGAAACTGCACTGATAGGGGCCAATCAGGCTGTTGGTAAAAGGTTTCAGGTGTTCACACAATATCGCAGAAAAGATCTTGTATGCGATGTTGAGGAGACTGATGCCTGAATGATTGGCGCAGTTGAGGGTGTCTCCTTTCTTGTGGATCGGGCAAACGATTTTGAGATTCCATTCATCAGGCATACACCCGTATGACCAAATCTTAGAGATGGGTTGGTGTATGCTCTCTGCCAATTCATCATCAGCTGCCTTGAAAAGTTCAGCCGGTGAGACGTCAGTTTGGATATTGCTATCCTCATTTTGGTTTGGTCAGATGGACGGAAATTTTGACCATCACCACTTATGTTGAATAAGAGAGATCAGCAAATGCATTCATAAACTATCTAATTTAAAATCTCCAGGTTATGATCTTATAACTGCTCGAATCCTTAAAGAGCTGCCCTTGAAAGCATTGTTAAAACTCAAGCTTATTATTATTGCTTGTTTTAAACAACGATATATCCCACTTTAGTGGAAAATAGCAGAAATTATTGTTATACTTAAACAAGGTAAACCTCTATCAGAAGTTAGGCCAATCTCACTTTTACCGGTATTATCAAAACTTTTCGAGAAACTGCTTTTTAAAAGACTAGGCAGAATCACAGAGCAAAGAAGGCTTATTCCCACCCATCAGTTCGGGTTTAGAAATAAACATTCGACAATAGACCAAATGCATCGTATAACTAATGTTATAGAAAAAGCACTAGAAGAAAAACAAGTTTGTTGTACAATATTCTTAGACGTTGCACAGGCTTTTGATAAATTTTGGTATAAGGGTTTAGAGTATAAACTTCATAGGGACTTACGTAGACAATATTATGAGATACTTAAATCTTATACAGCAAATAGATTCTTCAGAGTTCGCTATGGTTCAACATATTCTGAACTTAAAGAAATACAAGCAGGTGTTCCACAGGAAAGTGTTCTAGGGCCCACTTTATATTTATTATATTCTAGGGATATACCACATGCGAATGACACGATGATAGCCACATTCGCAGACGACACTGCTTTTCTATCATCTGTTGGATGCGTAGCTAAAGCAACTGAAAAGCTTCAAAATTCAGTTAACGAGATATGTGTTTGGACGCAACGATGGCGAATTAAACTTAATAAGTCAAAGTCCACTCATATCAATTTTACAAACAAAAAAATAACGAATCTTCCTGTGGTTATTAATAATCAAGTAGTTCCTTACTCTAACACAGCTAAGTATCTGTGTATTAATCTGGATGCTAAACTGAAATGGAAGGAACATGCGAAAAAGAAAGTAGAGGGCTAAATATCAAATAATAAAAAAATTTTTTGGTTGTTAGGATATAATTCAGAAGTGTGTATTGAGAATAAAATCTTAATATATAATCAAATACTAAAACCTATTTGCACGTATGGTATTCAAACATTTCAAAATAAAGTCCTTCGGGGAATAGTAAATGCCCCAGGGTATATTGGAAATGATGACTTGCATCGTGATTTGCAGATTGATCATGTGACGGAAGCAATTAAAAAGAACGCAACATATGAACATATACAGATGCATATTAATCCTGAGATAGAAGACGTCTTAAATGTACGATATAATATTCGTAGATTAAGAAGAACTAAACCGCACGAACTAATAATTTGACAATTATGAGAACCCGTATTTAATTTTTAATACCTCCTCAAACGCAACTGAACGTTGAAATTAAAATCATTTGTCGATCTTTCTCTAATTGGATTAAGGAGGTGTTTTTAGTGCGATTAGAGTCCCGAACTACTCTGGGTTTCTAGCCCCACAGTGTCTTTCGAGATTTTCACCTTCATTAAAAAAAAAGCTGCCTGACTGCCAGCGGGAAGTTTGTTTTCGTCGCCGTTATACTGTCTGCAGAAGTAGTTTTTCCCTTTTCTCAGCACCGACTGTGATTCTACTACCAGGTTTCCATTTTCATCTCTACGAGTTTCTGTATGGGTTTTGCTCCTCTGACACGTTCTTTTTACCTTTTGGTAAAACTTCCGAATATTGTTCCTGGAGTATAAGCTCTCAATATTCTCGATCGCGCGCTTCTCATGCTCTTTCTTCTTGCTTTGGAGAAGCCAATGTTCCTCCCGCCTCTTTTGCTCGTAGCGCGTATAGCCATCAAGACCCGTTTTTTATGGCGGGTCGTTACCGGAGTTGAACATGGGCTCTTGACAATAACATTAAACATTGCCACCAATGGCTTAGTCCAGAAGGCAGACGAGCACAACATCCCAGAGATAGACTTCACCCGCTCAAGGAGTTACGTGTATATAGTAGGGTGCTGACCTCTTCCCTCATATCCTGACTATCATCGCAGAAGTCTTTTGATAACAGCTGTACGAATTAAAGTCACCACTAGAGCAAAGTTGGCCAGGTCTATTTAATCGATTGAGTCTTCTATTCCATCAAGATAACGCTCGCTGCCATACAGCTAGGGCGACCTGCACACAGCTACAGTTTGGTTGGAAAAAATGAACAGCCGCCTTATTCTGCAGATTTAGCACCTTCAAATTTTAACGACCTGTACTTCGGCCTCAGTAGCCGAAATAAAAGACGTTCTGTTCGTTGCTAAAATAACTAACCCTTATTTATTTATTCAAAAGGTGATCAACAAATCAACGACTGTCTACGGCTAGGCTTCCAAATCGACTAACCCTTTTGGCCTGAGTTTCCTTCTTTTAACCCGGCTGGCGTGGTGACATCTCGCTGGCACAGTGTGCGTGATTCTCGGTTGGAGTGGTGACATCTCGGCTGCTGCTACTATTATCTTGCCTCATGCCACTACTACTATCTTGCCTAATGCTACTACCATTGTATATACAAAGCTACTACTGAGGGGTTGGGTACCTGGAGCATAATAGCTACACGTTCCTCTGCTCCCGTTTCCCGCTCTTTGTTACAGTGAGTCGAGGGTACTGGAGTGCCTGGCCCACTACCTTGTTACAACAACGGCGGCAGGAGATCGGCTTCCACACTGGAGCAACCAGCATTTGGCCTAGAGTGTCTGGCCCACTACCCTGTTAAAAGAATGGGAAGGGACTCGGCGCCACACTGTGAAGTTACCAGTGAAGTTACCACACGAATGAATCTTTCTTCGCCGGTTGACTTGGCTGCCACGTGCTGACTTACTTCCGCGGAGGGTAAATAGTCATGTGTGAGTGTGGTGTATCGATAGTGTAGTAGTGTGGGAGATGCCCGTAGGTGGTGGATCAGGTGTGGTTGTTCTCTTGTGACCCCACATGTGGCGAGGTCATTTCGCTAAAAAATTTCCACTTTTTCCGAAGCCTGCAAAACTTCGTTGACGGAAAAAATCGTAGATCTCGGAATGGAGGGATCTCCAAGTCTCTTTTGGGTATTTTTGTCGTCAAAGCCAAACTTTTTTTTTAATGGCGGCATTAAGAATTTGCCTGAGAAGTGGACAGAAGTGTTGTCTACTGAAGCAAATTACATTGACGACAAATTTGTTTGCATTATATTTGTCGCATTTGTCGTGTCTGCCGGATTTGTCGGATCTGTCGAATTTGTTGGGCCTGCCGAATTTGTCGAATCTGTCGCATTTGTTGGGGCTACCGAATTTGTCGGATCTGTCGGTCTGCCGAATTTGTCGGATTTATTAGATCTGTCGCATTTGTCGGATCTACCGGATTTTTCTCATTTGCCATATTTGTCGCATCTGTTGGATCTGTCTCGTTTGTCGGATCTTACGGATTTGTCGGATTTATATATTGTACTCCCCCTGAGATCGTACCCCTCCCCCTACTCGGAGATCTAAATTGTAGACGAGTTTTCCTCCGGAATGCTTTACCCCAAGAAGGGAGTTCATGGATTATCTGTCCCAATATGATTGCGCCGATCCATCTGCCGAGCTCCGAAGAGTAATCTACTTCTTGGAGCGTATAGCAATTTGTGGTGGTGTCCCATCGGGTAATAAGGGGGTGGGTCCCTGTCTACCACCATAAGCATGAAGAAATTTTCAGTGGCGTAGCGTGGGTTGGGGCTGCCCGGGGCAGACCCAATTTATGGCGCCCCTAGTAATTTTTTCACACACCAAAAAAAACAAAAACCTTTGGCTACGGTTTCAACTAGTTATACCTACACATCTTCTTCTTCCTTTTATCAGCGAGGCTATGATCCGAAAACAAGGGATCACAACCCTCCCACTTCATCGCATTTCTACTGATCCGCCTGTGGGGTTCGCCTATTTGACCTCAGAAAATATCGGCAGGCCTGCCGATTTTGGATCACTCAGTTACTGAGGCCAATGAAATGCCGATGTCGTCGCATTTGTCTGATCCAGGCGTTTATAGGCCTGCCTTTCCTACATCGCGATGTCTTTGGAACGTGCATAGATATTGCCTTTTTAACAGGGTTCAAATGATCTCTTCTTTGAACGTGGCAATACCAGCTAAACCGGTCGCGCTCTAATTTTTGTACGGTGGTTTCCTTGATGTGAAAGCTTCCACGGATCTTCGAACTTCTTATTCGGTCAAGCTTGGTCACTCCTGCTGTCATGCGAAGCATCTTCATCTCAGCTGCCGTTAATTTACTCTCATACTTTTTGTACATCGTCCAACATTGTGAACCGTATGTGAGCGCTGGACGTACAACTGCGGTGTAGAGCAGTTCGGTTACTCCAGCGGGGCATCTTACTCTTGTCTTTGCTCCTTCGTACATGTCCATGATCATCTGTACATAGGTTTCTGGAACCCCTCGATGTCTTAGCGCCACCCATATCAGATCTCGTGGTTGTCTGTCGAATGCCTTTTCAAAGTCAACCAATACAATATGCAAATCCCTTAAGGAATCACGATGTTTTTCCATTATGATCCTTATACTTTGGATTGCATCTGTGGTTGATTTACCCGAGACAAACCCGCACTGATCATCAGATAGCCGTATTATTTTTCGCAGTCGGCCACCTAATACCCGCTCAACGATCTTCATGGTGTGTGACATCAGCTTGATCGAACGGTAGTTATCACAGTTTCGCGTATCACCCTTCCCTTTGTATACAGGGAGGAGGTAACTTTCCCTCCATTGATTCGGCATTGGATCACCTCTCACGAATTTGGAGATAAGAATTCTGAGCCATCTGAACCCGATGTCTCCCATCTTTTTCCAGAACTCAGAGGGTATTTCGTCTGGCCCAACCGCTTTTCGTTTTTTTGGAGTATTTGACCGCCTCACTAACTTCTTCGACTGTAATGTCGGCTATTTCTTCACAGTTAGGGGTGGCTCTTGGAAAGTATAGCCGGGGAAACTGTTCATTTAAAAGCTCTTCACAATACTGTCGCCACCTCTGCAGAATTTTGTCGTCATCCACAAGAAGCTGGCCATGAGCATTGCTAATGAATTTTGGCGAACGAATCTCCTGAGCATTGTTCCTTCTTTGGGCGGCTATTTTGAAGATAGTGGCGCTCTTGTTCATATTGTGTCTTCGCAGCTGCTGGATAGCCTGGTTTGCATCAGCAACCGGGGAAAATATTTTCTCCAGCTCCCGATACAGGCCCTCCGTACTCTCTGCTTGAAGCTGGGCGCACTTCTTCTTCGCTTTTTTCTTGCAGCATCTGTATTCCATTTCGAGGCGAGCTTTTTCGTCATTATTATTAGAGGGGCACTTTGACCAAGCTTTGAAAGCCGCTTTCTTCTCATTTATCACTTTCCCAGCTTCATCACTCCACCACCATGTTTCTTTGGCGTGTTGATGGTGGCCTTTTGAAGCTCCTAGCAGTGATTTGGCCTTATTTAAGCAAGTTCGCTGTAGGGAATCCCACATAATTTGTGCTCTGCACTCTTCATCCTCAGCTCCGTTGATGGTGTGAGAGAGGTAATTTTTCATTACGAAAACAAAAGCTTCGCCTTTTTCTTTGTCCAGATTGTACCACTTGATTTTCTCAGAGACCCTTGTTTGTTTGCTTTTCTTTGGTGTTTTCATAAAAATTTCTGTTAGCAGGAGACGGTGTTGCCGAGCGATTGCCTCTCTCAGGATCACTTTGCAATCTTTTACCTGGGGCTTCATGAAACTGGCTACCAAATGGTAGTCAATCTGAGTTTCATCTCCACCACTGCTGTAAGTGATCAGGTGTCGGCTTTGTTTGATGAACATGGTATTTAACACGATAAAACCGTGTGATTTGCACATGCTTACTTACTTACTTATGTCCTGTATCCCCTTGTGGGTCCTAGGGCCTCTACTACGCCTACGCGCCATCGTGTACGGTTTCTGGCAATGTGTCTGAGTTCTCCCCAACTTTTCCCTAACTGCCGTGCCTCCTTCTCGACTGTTCTGCGCCATGTTTTCCGCGGACCGCCAGGTCTTCTGCCATCCTGAGTTAGAGGGTTCCATTGCATAGCATGGTTCGCTATGGAGCTGTCACCCTTTCGGAACGTGTGACCAATCCACTGCCACTTCCGCCGTTGGATAGTTGTGCCTATTGGTTCCTGACCCGTTCTCTCGTAAAGGTGTTCGTTAGAGATACAATTGGGGCAGAAAATCCTTAAGATATTGCGCAGACACCTATTAACGAACGTTTGCAGCTTTCTGGTGATAGTAGTGGTCACTCTCCACGTGCTGCAACCATATAGCAGCACGGGTTCAACGTTGGAGCGGAACAGTCTTATTTTGGTGCTCAAACTGATTGCATTGCTTCGCCATATTTTGGACAACATCCCGAACGCGGACTTTGCTTTGGCGATCCTGTTGGCTATATCCAGTTCGGTTCCACCATCGGTCGAGACAATACTCCCAAGATACTGGAAATCCTCTACTCTCTCTACCGGTTGTCCAGCAATGCATATTTGAGCCGATGAGTTAGTTCCAAGGCTGATGATTTTAGTTTTTGTCGTATTAATTTTCAGCCCGACGACACCTGCCTCCCTCTCCACATCTGCTGTCATTTGGTGGAGGTCCATAATTCTGTGGGAGAGTAAGCATACATCGTCTGCGTAGTCAAGATGCTTCAGTTGAGATGTAAGAGTCCATCGAATTCCTCCGTTTCCCGTCGACAAAGCTGCATGAAGCACATCGCTAATCACCAATAGGAATAATATTGGTGAAAGGATACAGCCTTGTCTTACCCCACTTTGGATCTCAAATTCCTCAGACAACCTTCCCCTGTGCAGAACGTGACATTTGCAGCCTTCATATGTAGCTTTGATAATAGCAATTAGTTTATCGGGAATACCTCTCCTGCGTAAGGCACGCCAAATAAACTCCCTGTTGACACAATCGAACGCCTTCTCAAAATCGATGAACAGCAGGTGCAGTGGCGATCGATATTCAACACACTGTTCGATGATAATCCGCAGGGTGTTGATGTGGTCGGCACAGGAGGATCCAGAGCGGAAACCTGCTTGTTCGGCATCGAGTGTGTCTTCGAGATGTTGTTTGATTCGCTCAAGGATGATTTTAGCTATTATCTTAGCTACAGCAGGCAGCACGCAGATACCCCTCCAGTTTCCGCACTCCATTAAATTTCCTTTCTTAGGAAGCTTGACGATCATTCCCTTTTTCCACTCGTTAGGAAAGCTCTCAGCTTCCCAAGCTCTATCTATAAGTGGAAGCAGAAGCTCAGCCGATGTTGTTGGCGTTGCTCGTAAGAGCTCTGCTGGAATACCGTCAAGTCCTACCGCCTTGTTGGTTTTGAGTGCCTTGATCGCGGTAATGATCTCATCTTTACTGGGAGTCGTGGTGCGTATTCGGGAACTTCTCACCTCGGGCATCTCAGTCTGATTTGGGAGCATATCGCTAGCGAATACACGGTTCAAAACCGTAGCAAAATGCTCTTTCCATCTCTTGAGCTGGTCCTCATCCGAAATGAGCAAGGAGCCGTCTAGGCTTTTCACTAGGTATTGGCTGGAGCTGCGACCACCTGTCAGCTCTTTCGTGATTCTGTAGACAGTCCTGCTATCGCACCTCCGTGCACATGCTTAGGATGTCTTCACCAGGAGGGTTCCTGGTGCCATATCCTAGTCCTCCATGGCAGTCTTCATAGTCTTCGTTTGATTTCCCGACATGTCCATTCAAATCTCCTCCAACAAACAGAAATTCTTCCTTTGGGATGTTCTTAAGGAGATTGTGGAAATCTAGCCAAAATGCATCTTTATCTCTCTGATTGTACCCATCGTGGGGAGCATATGCACTGACAATATTCTACACCTCTCCTTGTATTACTAGTTTGAGAGACATCAAACGGTCGCTGGACTTCGAAATGCTCAAGACGTTTTCAAGTAGCTCTGCCGCAAGGATGATACCGATTCCGTTCTTAGACTTTTCCGTTCCGTAGTAGAACATCTTGTAATCTTTTGTCCTAACGTCCAAGAAACGCGCCCGATTCCCGGTGTTTTTCCATTTCGTCTCTTGGACACACAAGATGTCCACCCGCCTTCTATTCATCATCTCTTCCAGCTCATAACTTCGACCGGTCATGCTTCCAACGTTCCAACTCGCGACCCTCAAATTGCGTCCAAACTGTTTCATTATTTTGCTAGCCCCCGGAATCCGTATAGCTCTGACCCGAACATTTCTGCTCGGTCCAAGATCAGTACCATGCACAGCAGTGGTAGTGCCTGGCGGGGTAGTGCCTTTCCTTTTTGCAAGTATTACCATAATGATACAGTTTTGCAATACAATTTTTTGCACCATATTGCGATGGTGTTTGTTGTTTGACACGTGCATGCTCCTGTTTTAGTATTGTTTCATCTTTCTTTTATGACACCGGTGATCTCCAGTCGTGTCAACCCACGGACTCGCATGCACACTTGTGGGAGGGTTTTTAAGGTAGTATATGTGTCGCTAGGCTCACTTGGATGTTATATTGCCTAGATCTGATTTGTCCCCCTTAGTCGCCTTTTACGACAAGCGCTGGTTGTGTGGGGGGCGCTGCAGTGATATTCTTAACACGTCCCTGCACGGGGCTAGTTATACCTACACATATGTATGTCAATAAAGTTGGTAAAATTTTGTCAACTGTTGTTCGTACTAGTTTCTAGCAAGTGAAGCAAAAATGAAGTTGCAAGCTTAAAATTTTCCCATATTGGTTACTTTCCGATTTCCCAATCTCTAAGCGGATAAAAATTACTTACATCAGGATATCAAATAAACAACGGTATTTCCCATTAAACTTATTTTTTATTAAGTACCTAAATTAAAATTCTTCAGAAAAACAGCCACTAAATACAAAATCAAAATTGCCAACTAAGCACAAAAAGGTGAAGGAAAGAGTGACAACAGAAAAGTCCTCGACCTCTGCTCTTAAAAGAAACGGTACTGAAAAGTTAACATCGAAAAAGCCACCGGCTAATGACCCTCGGACAGCAGCAATGCAGTCACGCTCAGGGCGCGGCTTCCGAAAAACCAAAAAACGTTGCAATTTCGTCGGACCCTTGTTCTCATGTTTTCTCAGTCATTCTCGCGAAACTTGAAGAACAAAGCAAAATAAATAAAATTATTCTCGATAGGCTGGTTAAGCTTGAAAATAATTCACAGAAAATGCGCACTTCAACTAGAATATGAATGACAAACGAATGTTAAAAATATATACTTGGAATGCAAACGGACTTTGCAAAAACTTGACGAATTGGAAATCTCCATGCGTGAAAAAGATTTGCGTGCTTGATTTATGAAACCCACGCAAAAAAGGAATCGCATTTAAAAATAAAAGGCTATAATGATTACCACGCTTGTCACCCTTCGGGAAAAGCGAGAGGCGGATCATCCTTGTTTATTAAAGACTGCATCGAACAATCCGAAGACCTAAATTTTACTAACTTGTTTGAATCAGTGAAACCTAATTTCATTATTGGCGGCGATTTTAATGCGAACATACGTTCTGGGGCTCAAGATACAGCTCGAAAAAAGGTAGAATGCTCTATGGGGCAGGTATGGAGTACAGTTGTGATTTCCATTCGACGGGTAAACCGACTTACTGGCCAACTGATACTTCGAAAATACCTGACCTGATCGATTTTTTCGTTGTGAAAAGAATATCTACCAACCACATAAAAGTCGATCATTCCCCGGTTATTTTAACAATCAGCGAAAAACTAGTCTATAACCTAGAGCCAGCGAGATTAACTGGTAGAACAACTAACTGGGAAGGCTTTAGGAACGAAATTGAAGATAATGTTGAACTGAGCGTTCCACTTACGACACCCTATGAACTTGAGGTTGAAGTTGATCGCTTCGTTGAGATCATACAGCTCGCTTCTTGGAATAATATTCCCATTCCAAGGAAAACGCCGGACAAGTACGGCTTACGATATCCTCCGGAAATAAAGGAATTGGTCAAGGAAAGACGAAAAGCGCGTAAAAAATGGCAACAGAGTCGTGCTCCGCAGCATAAAGCACACTTGAATCGTCTATGCAATTCGTTGAATAAGACTATTAAGGGTTTAAGAATCGTGCAACAGGTTCTTACCTTGAAAGTTTAACAGCGAAAATAGGTTCCAATTATTCACTTTGGAAATCTGTAGAAGGCACCAAAAGGCCCAAAGTCCCCGCGCCGCCAATTAAATGAAATCAAGATGAATGGGCAAGAGAAGATAAAGAAAAAGCGGACGTCTTTGCGGCCCACCTGGAAGATACATTTAAACCGTACGATGGTCGAGTGGTTTACGACAACCGCAACAGGCTAGATTTACCATCTGACGATTTGACGCTCACAAGTGCAACGCTAAGGGAACTCACACATGAGATCGAGAATCGAAAACCTAAGAAATCTCCTGGTTATGATTTGATTACCGGAGAAATTCTCAAAGTTTTACCTAGAAAAGCATTGATTAAGCTTTTCCATATTGTAAATGCTGCACTCAGATTAAAACACGTGTCGAGCCAATGGAAAGTTGCGGAAGTCATAATGGTTTTAAAACCAGGAAAACCGCCAAATGAGGTAAAATCGTATAGACCAATTTCGCTTCTTCCAATCATATCGAACATTTTCGAGAGGATATTACTAAGGCGTCTCCAACCGGTTATAGACGAAAATAATCTTATCCCTGACCACCAGTTTATAAGGTGTGGCATGATGGCTTGAAATGCAAACTACGACAAGTTCTCCCTGTATGCTTATACAATATTCTAGTATCATATCTCGGGAAAAGACTCTTCCATGTTAGGCATGGAAACGAATACTCGGAGCTCAAAGAAATTTCGGCCGGCGTACCACAAAGAAGCATGCTTGGGCCGCTTCTCTATCTGTTATATACTCGTGATAAGCCGAAAGAAGATGTCACTATCCTTGCTACGTTTGCCGATGACACCGCTATCCTAGCAGTAGGTAAAACAATCGAAGAAACGACTGCAAAACTTCAAAATGCACTGAATAAAGTAAATGAATGGACGAGGGACTGGCGGATCGCCCTCAACGAATCTAAATCTGTTCACGTGAATTTCACTTTCAAGAAAACTAATGACTTGCCAATTGTCCTAAGCTCGGCCCGAATACCCTTTGCAAACGAGGCCAAATAACTGGGAATGACACTCGACGCAAGGCTGAAATGGAATTCGCACGTGAAAATGAAACGTAAAGAACTCGAAATCAAATATAGAGAAATGTACTGGTTACTCGGAAAACATTCCCACCTCAGTACTGAGAACAAACTGCTTTTATACAGGGTGTCCGCCGGGAAGGTATACTACTTTGTTTGTTTATAATTTTTGATTAAATGAAAGAGAATGGATCTTATATTGATAAATGTTTTATTTAATGTCGGCAATTATGTATGGAATACAATATCAGGTAAATGTCTGCCTCTGCTAGTCTCACAAATGCGAGCCCTTTTGAGCACATTTTTCATTACATTCTCACACATTTCACGCGGTATTTCATTAATTTCATCACGAATATTTTGTTTGAGTTGCTCAAGCGTTTCTGGTTTGTTTGCATAAACCTTGCTTTTCAGATATCCCCACAAAAAGAAGTCAGGAGCAGTCAAATCAGGCGACCGTGGAGACCAATCAACATCACCATTTTTTGAAATAACTTGTTATGGAAAGAGGTCTCGCAGTAATTCCATTGTAATCCTGGCTGTATGCGATGTGGCAACGTCTTGTTGATACCACATGTTAATCAAGCCCAAAGCATGCAGTTGTGGCGTTAAAAAGTTTTCAATCATATCACGATATCGCTCCCCATTCACAGTTACCGTTACGCCGTTTTCATTTTCAAAGAAGTAAGGTCCAATGATTCCTCCTGACCAAATTGCACACCAGACTGTTACTTTTAATGGATGCAAAGGTGACTGATGAATAATTTAAGGCCCATGCTTGGGCCTATCACCTACAGACCCTCTTTCTTCGAAATCATTCACTACACGATAAATAGTGCGTTTTGTTGGCACGTTGTTTCTCCCAAAAATTTCACGTAACTTTCTCATCGTCACAGTAATCGATGATTGATTTTGATAAAATATTTTAACGAGTAAAACACGTTGGTTTATCGAATATTTTTCCATAACAAATTTGCCACGTGTCTACTTCACGACTGCCAAATATGAACTGTCAAGACTAATGTTTACCAAAATGGCGGCAAAACAAAGTAGTATACGTTCCCGGCGGACACCCTGTACAAGCAAGTGCTAAAGCCGGTGTGTACCTACGGTATACAACTTTGGGGTTGTACCAAGAAAACAAATGCAAATATTTTACAAGCTTTTCAAAATAAAGTGCTAAGAGAAATTGTCCAAGCACCGTGGTATAGTAGAAACGATGATATCGGAATTCCGACAATCGAAGCTGACACTAGAAGTTTCGCGATAAAGCATCAAAGTCGACTGATCGGACATGGCAAACGTTTTTATTTCGTGATAGAAAAATTGCTCGATAAGTTATTACTTAGTTGCGATATCTAACAAATTTATATCGAAGGGCGGTATTTTTTTAGTCAGTAAGAATCTGACACTACTATGAGCACGCGCTTGCTATTCTCATAGTGTCTATGGAAGTTTTTTCACCTACCCCCGGAAAGAAAAATAGGATTCGATTATTTTTTGTAATTTATTTTCCATTTATTTATTTTTTCTTTAGCTTTTGAAATTTTTTAATTTAATTACATTAAATTAATTTTTTAAATGGATTACATTAAATTATTTTTGTATATTAATTATTTAAATTCATTAATAAATAAATGAATAATTTCATAACTAAAATTAGTTTAAACAAATAATAATTTAGTTTTAAGTAAAAGGGAAAAAAGTTATATAGGTAGGTACATATGTAATTATTTTTTTTTATTTACAAGAAACTTTTTTATTTATTTACAGGAAACTTCTTTAAAATATTATTTTCCTACTTTTAATCAGGGCAAAATCTCTTATTATTCTTTCAGTATCGATGTCTCTGTGATTTCCTGCTCTATAGCCATGATACCCAGATTAGATAGCCTTAAAGTGCTCATTGTGGACCTTAAATAATTTTTAATAAGCTTCAATTTTGAGAAACTCCTCTCACAGCTGGCATTACTTATAGCAATTGTGAGAAAAAGACGAAGCATTATTGTTATGTTAGGCAGACTAACTTCCAGTCTAAACTGTAATATATATTTTAATAGTTCGAGTGGGCTTTTATTGGCGAGTTTATTTGTTTTGCCCGTAGAAAGTGCCGCCCCTAGCAAAGTGCCGCCCGGGGCCTGTACACCCCCTGCCCCCCCTCGCTGCGCCACTGAATTTTGTCAGTCAATAGGAAAATGCGTTTCAATTTTTGGCTAAACAAGATACTCGTAGCAAACGTTATTCTAAGCATTATATTTCGAAAATAATATAATAAAATAAGATCGTATTTAAGAAGTTGAAAATGGAAAGAGACCTTGAAAGAAACTAAGAACTTGACAACACAATTAGAAAAGGCTCAAGCAGGCATGTGAGGCATGTTGGCTGAAGTCAAATAAAAGTCGATATATAACGTTGTACTGAAATCGTTGCATTATAAATTAAATGTAATATACTCATGTACCTTACGATAAACCAAATTTAATTAAAACACAGTATCAAAGGAAAAATAAAGAACACTTGCACTAAGTTTGATATGAAATTACCTTTTTGTTATCCTCGGTCGGAGAGGCCACATAATTGCTATATAACGATCAACACTTATAGCCACAAGGGTGTACGCACTGACTAACACAGAAACTGCTTGTGAATAATTCACCAAATGACAGAGGACGATTCCAAATGGCCAGTAATTTAAAATTAATATCGTTACAAACGAAAAAGGTACACAAAATAATGACATTAGTATATCTCCAACAGCCAAATTAGCAATGAAGTAATTTGTCACAGTTCGCATTCTAGGCGTAGATTGTACAATGTAACAAACAGTTCCGTTGCCAAGTAATGCAAAAATAAATATAGATATGTAAAGCAGATACACAATGGACTTAAAGTAACCACTTGACCATCCTGCGAGGTCATCATTGTTGACGTCGTTGCTATTACAGGAGTAATTTTCGAACCGCATTTCCTCGTAATTTTCGTAAAGTGTGTCATTTTTAAAACGTAATGTGTTAATATAATTATCATTTGTCACCAGCGAAGAGTTGCCTTCATTGTAATATCTAGAATAATTTAAGTTAACTAGGGCGTTGTAGTAGAAGGGTGATTCGTTATTGTTGCTTGATGGTTGTTCAGGATTTGTACTTTTGGTCAAGATTGTTTCCATTTTCTTTTACTGGTTTTCTTTGTTTCTAGCATTTACTCAGGTTATTCTTAAAGCATTCACAAAATATAAATACGATTTATTCCGAGTTTATTGAACAATATCACATCTCGCGATCGCATTTATCTGAAACGAAAAGAAGCAAATATTAGTAAATGTTAGCTGTCACATTTTGAGATTATCTTTAACTCAGTATCTATTAAGCTAGATTATTTGTAACAAAATGAAGCTATGAAGCTAACCAAAAATATACAACAACCATATCCATTTCTGGACTTATTGTCACAGTGGACAGTGATATTAGTTACGAGTACAATAAATGGCATGGTCAATAATGAGGAGAAGACTGAAACTTAGTGTTAAACCAACAAGCACGGAAATAAGAAACCTTAATATGTTACCAAAATTGTGTATAATAAACTAAGTAAAGGTACGTATAGAAACAAACTACAAATCAAACCAATGCAGTGAAAGGAAGCCAAGAACAAAGAAGTACTGGGACTAAATCGTATTCCCTACGATATAAGTATACCCCACTGAATTCATAACCTATCTTACTGAATGAAGTCTTTAACAAAATATTCCAAAGTGGTGAGGTAACCGAAAGTTTCCGTAAGGGAATAATCTTTCCAATTTTTAAATAAGGTGACCCAAACCAACCTGAAAATGAGATGGGTATTACGTTTCTTACGTGAATGCACACTTTGTCGTGGTGTTAGGGCTTAGTAAAGGTCAAAGGCTCTCGGGTAGTTTTCTCCAGATGAGAATTAAAGCTTAGCTGCAGTCGACCCCATTCGTTCCTTTCCCATCTTTTCCTTTCCCCCTCTCCTCTCTGGTGGGCTGGATCAAAGTGTAATAAGACCCGTGCCGTGGATCAACCTGGCTGGGAGCCCATCCCAAAAATAGCTCAGTCGTGACCGGAGTATTCGGAAACCTGCCGACATCCAGATTAACACGTATACTGCGGATCTCTGTACAGACGGGCATTCCTATCTCCGCTACTCGTAAGAACACAATTTATAAATAAATCACAACAAATGGATAGTAGGATGAATGTGGCACATGGTCCAATTACTTCCGAAAGCCGCGTGGAGCCTAAAGGTAGAAATACTACCTCCAGTATCATGGACTCGTCGGGACCGAGTCGTAGCGCAAGCTCGCAGCATATCACTCCCTCTTAACAAGATGACAAAGACCGTCGAAACACTAGCAGAATTTTCCAGCACTTTCGTTATCTTCCGAAATGCAAGAGAACTGAAACAATCAAGGCCATGGTGGAATAGGACACCAAGATCGCCGGCAATGAACCAACTGGGAGTAACAGAAACTTAACGTCGAAGCGCCAACGACCATTGGATTCCAAAAGGCCCAAGGTGCATAACACCAGCACTTCCTCTAAGCCTTCCAACACCATATCTACGTCCTACAGCGAGGTCCTTAAAGACAAGATCGTACTGGCGGTAGTCAACATAAGTGATCTTGACGACACAATCGCAGACAAGTGAAGAATAGTCCCAGTAACAGTTTTCATGAAAGTCATGAAGGAGTATCCTGGTCCTCCTCCTATTTGCCCCGACGGCAGATGGCATTAAAGCCATGTTAAGCTGATCGCTTGTGCTGATCAAAGGTCGTATGATATGTACAAATCGGCGATCATCGGTATGAGGTATGGTCAGGCGCAAAGTTCGAGGTTCTTGTGAAAGAAAATATTCCGAGTAGACCTATAATTCGCACCTGAATGGTGTGGGTTAGTACGTAGGCTTGTTATTGGCATCCATTATTCGGGTTTGGGAATCGTCCATACTAGTAGCCCGGGCTTCTAGTATCTTTAGAAGATTACTACATCCCTTGGCGCAACAAACGCCCTATGGACTCTACTCTCGCCATTAAAGAACCTGAGTCATCCACCTGCTTTCCATCCCTGGAGAGTGATGACTCATCTTCTTCAAATACACAGCAAATTCACTCTCTAGTCGATAATGACATTTTGTCGGACATGGAGACGGATGACTGCTTCGATAAAAATTCTTTATCGATCTCTTGGCTAGTTCCTCAGACTTGGAAGTTTTAAACTCTACCGTGGTGGAGGTTTCTCTAACTGATTGTAGCGATAATGCTGCAGTTAGTACAGGTTAACTTCCACCACTCCATTGCGGCATCTGCCTGCCTTCTTCCCCGTCTCTCCAAGGATAGGGAAGATATCGTCTTGCTCCAAGAGCCCTGGGCTGTGTACAACTTGGTGTAGACTCAAGAATCCGGAACACTACCCCCTGTATGCACTAGACAAAGGTAAGCCCAGATCGTGTACTGGTAAGAAGTAGCCTAAAAGTAATATTCCTTCCTAATTACAGCGATTGAGATATCACCGCGGCAAAGACAGAGACGTCAGGCGGATCATACTACTTCTTCTTCTTCTTTTTATTTCGGCGAGGTTATGATCCGAAAACAAGGGATCATAACCCTCCCACTTCAACACATTTCTACTGATCCGCCTGTGGGGTTCGCCTACTTCACCTCAGAAAATATCGGCAGGCCTTCCGATTTTGGATCACTCAGTTACACAGGCCAATGAATGCCGATGTTGTCGCATTAGTGTGATCAACACTATCCAACACTATAATCCAACTGTCCAACCGTTTAGACGTGTTTTCATTTTCTCCTGCTTCGCGAGTCAATATTTCCGCCAAATCACTCTAAACCGCTTTTTCGCCAACTTAATATTCAGTGCATTACCCCAAGTGTCGCCCGGTTTTGCAATCAATTTCAATTAAGTGACCTACTAACTGTATTCAAGTGCGTTACCTCAAGTACTGACATTCGCCCCACTTTCATCTGACTTTGATAAAAGTGTTCCCATTAAATTTTTGCACAGATCTGCAGTAATTATCGTGCTCTGTGTCACTGTGCCACCAATTCCATTCACCCCATTTTCGCTGACGCGCTTGTTCACCCTATATTTCGCCATGTCTTGCGGTATTATCAACTGCCCAATCACTGACAATAATGCTGATTGGGTTTCTTGTAAAGGAATCTGCGGAAAATCTTTCCATGCCATATGTGTCGGTCTTAACAAAAGAAATACGGTATATGTAAAAGCACTTTCGGACAACCTCCTTTTCTTTTGTGATGAGTGCAAGAATATCTCACTCTCGCACGTTCTCCTCGCGATAAAGTGCCTTAGTGAATCAAATGACTCCCACCAAAAAAATTTCTCTAAAAAGATTATGGGTAAACTCTCCAACTTAGATAGCAGTGTTAGATGTGTTGACGATTTAGGCAACTCGGTTCAGAACTCAACCGAGGATATCAAATCCAAACTATGTAACATTGAAAAAAAAATTGCTGGTCTGACGGAGTTATTTCTTGCCAGTCCCACGAAGGAAGAATCCACCTTGCACCATCTCAACAAAGTGTTTTGTGATCTCAAGGCTAATTATACCTCGCAGATCAGTTCTTTCGATAAATTGCGCGAATGTGTAAACTCCCTACGGGAAGACTTTGACATCCTCTTCCAATCGTCAAGCAAGCATTCATCTCCTAGGCAACCTGATCCAATGCTCGACGTAATTTACGATAGAATCAATGGTGTCGGCGACGAAGTCACTGCAACGCGCTCAATCATTGTGAATGGAATTGAATCGGTATGCCACAAAATCGACGACCTACCTATCCATACCCAACATAACCCAAACATCCATTACAACACATCAATTTTGGATGAGTTACTGGATGCAGATGTCGACTCACGCTCAACTCCACCTTCCCTTTTACTGCCGACGGACGAATCATCAAAATCTCTCCCTGCTCCTACTGTCCAAGAGTCCGAAACTCCACCCGTCGCTGCCCCCCGGAAACTCATCAAGCATTTTGGAACAACCTGGACACCTTCTGAGTGGCAGCGTAGGCTGAATAAATTAAGTCCTGACAACCTCCAGGTTTCCACCTTCCTCATCAAAGGTAGCCCTCGTAATGCTGATGTCTCGTGGATTACGAATTTGTTTTTAAAGAAATACGGTATCACCATCTCCCGATGCGAACTGATCCTGCCTTCTCACCACAGAAGTCTTCGCAACTTTAAATTCGACCTCCCGGCTAGATACGAATGGCTATTCCAAAACCCTGCTAGTTTAAATTTCAACCTCGGAAAGATGCGTATCTGCAAATGGACGGACAAGTCTACTAACATAGATAAGTTAATTAATAATAGACTTAGTAACAACCTCACCCATAGAGATAAGTTAATTAATAATAAGTTGAACCCACTCTCTGTCCACTCTTCGCATAACAAATCCACCATTTCAAACAATGGACCTACCACCCACCAAAAATCCAGCAGTACTCATCTCCCGTCCTTTAACAAGTCTAAACCCGACACAAATTGGTCTTTCAAAATGGGCATCTTCCCTAACTTCAACTTTAAAACGGCAGCCGTACTGTCTAAGTCTGCTACCAAATTGCCGAATATCAAGCGAGTTTCTTTCGATGTCCCGCCGGTCCCCTCTCCCTCTCCAAACACCAAGGCCACTCCCTCAGTCAACTACCCCAATAGAATTTCAAGTAATCGCGTCTCTTTCAATCTGTCACCTGATTCCTGTCTTCCTCCAAGCCATAGCACTTCTTCTAATAACACTCCCCCCACCGTTAATTACCCAAATTTCACCCACTCCCACACTCTCAATCCTTCCTCGTTAACCACCCCCAGTTGCACCTCTGCCCATACTTCGTCCTCGGTCTCTCTTAACAATTCCATCTCGGCCAATTTGCCATCTACTGCATCTCCCCCCACTTTCGATCCAATGCTTCCTCCCACCGTCAAACTCACGTCTAAATTAATAGACCCAACGTCAACAATCAATGACCTCGATGGCCGCTACATTATGTCAAGATTGCGCGATAACCGGCTTTTTGAAAATGTGCGCCTTTACCTAGCCTATTTACATGACAAGCCTGACTCCGTCTGCATCGACGGAAAAACAAAGACTAATGTCATGGTCTTGATCCAAAAAGAAGGCCTCCCAACTAACCCTATAGCCCTTAAGAATATCTACACGCGTTTTCATGAGAGTTTTAATATCTCCTCTTCCACTGTGGCTAAAGACCTATCAACCTATGGCTCTCATATTGGTTCCAAACGTCTCTCGTATCTCCAAAAAACTCGCAGCAATCATAATAAATATTTTCGTCCCTAACTCCATCACAGTCGATCCATCTCACTCCATTGAAATTGCCCCAAAGCTCCTTTCCCTCTACTATCAGAATGTCAGAGGACTTCGCACCAAAACCCCGATGGTGCACCTGAAATCACAATCACTTCCCTACGACATTTTTGCCCTAACTGAAACCAACCTTTGTCCCAACGTTCTTAACTGTGAATTATTCACTTCTGACTTCGTAGTCTTTCGCGCTGACGGCCAGAAACATGAAGACCTCTCCTTCGGCCGCGGTGTTCTTTTAGCCATACATAATCGTCTTGATGCAACCCTCGTCAAATTCTCAAATTCCACTTCTTTTGAATTCGTATCAGCTAAATTATCTGTATCCAAACGGAGCGTATATATTGTTTGCTGTTATATTCGCCCTTCTCAACCCGTCCAAGCATACCAGCTGGCCGTTGATACAGTTGACTCTCTGTTAGATATCGCTAATCCTGATGACGATTTTATAATTGTTGGCGACTTCAACCTTCCCCTTTTACAATGGTCTCCATCGGAGGACGAATCATCATTTGTTCCTACTAACTCCTCCTCAGAAAAGGAAATCCTCCTTACTGATCGTCTTTTTGACTCCGGCCTTTTTCAGATCAGTGGCATTACCAACAACTTAGGTAGGCAGCTAGATCTGATTTTCTCATCCGACCCCCATAACTCCTTGGTTACCGCGAGTAACCATCTTCTCTGCACCCTAGACCAATATCACCCTCCTCTAGCTCTTGCCTTTTCGTATGAAAACGTCAACATTACCGTTGATTCTGAGAACTCTCTCTCTTTCAACTTCCGCAAAGCTGACTTCGTTAAACTTAACAACCTACTCAATAGCATAAATTTCAGCCTCTTCCTAAACATTAACACACCCATTGATATCGCTCTCGTATTCTTCTACACAGCAATCTTTGACTGTCTTCTCCAATCTGTCCCTTATCTGCCTCGAAAAAACTGCTCATCATCACCTCCTTGGTATAATAAGGAATTGCGTACTCTTCGCAACGTCAGAAACAAATTATGGAAAACTTACCTGGTATCCAAATCTGCCTCAGATTACGCATATTACCAGCAAGCTTACTCCCGCTTTTCCATCCTCTGCGAATCCCTCTATCTCGAATACCTCGATAGAATGCAATTTAGTATAATCACTGACCCTAGGCGCTTTTACCAATTTATCAACGTCAAAAGAAAGTCCGACGGCTTTCCTTCCACTCTAAAATTACTTAATATTTCATCTGCTGACCCTAAAGTAATCTCCAACCTCTTTGCAACCTTTTTCAGCCAATCATATAGTGACCATGTACACGAACCGGACCTAGATTTTTTTCTCCTACCTGAATAACTGTCCTCAAACCTCTCTAGCTTCAGTCGACATTAGGTCTGATATTGTGCGAGAAAAAATTAATAGGCTCAAAGATGACTTCTCCCCTGGTCCCGATGGTCTGCCCGCCATCTTACTAAAGCAATGTGTAGATGTCCTGTGTCAGCCCCTTACAACTCTATTTCGTCTCTCACTCTCTCAAGCCGTTTTCCCAAAATTATGGAAGGACTCTTTTATTTTCCCTATCCATAAAAAAGGCAGTAAAAACGACATTTCTAACTATAGACCCATAGCCAAACTTTCCTCTATCCCTAAGCTCTTCGAAAGCATTGTCTACGACTCACTGTATTTCCACTGCAAATCCATTTTTTCCCCACAACAGCATGGTTTCTTAAAAAGTAGGTCCACTACGACTTACCTGACCGAATTCGTTTCCAAAACACTACAAGCATTAGAGAAAGGTAATGAAGTGGATGTCATTACCACCGACTTCAGCAAGGCCTTTGACAAAATCTGTCACCGAACTATTTACCTTAAACTTAAAGCCCTCGGTTTCCCACCCTCTTTCATTTCATGGCTGAGATCGTACCTAGAAAAACGCCAGTACAGGGTTCTCTTCAGATTTTCAGTCTCAGACCCCATTAACGCCACTTCAGGGGTTCCTCAAGGCAGTCATCTTGGTCCGCTGATCTTTGTCTTAACTATAAATGATGTTGGTCACGTCATAAAAGACTCTGATCTGTCTATTTACGCGGATGATATGAAAATCACTAAGGTAATATCTACCCCCACCGATTCTCTCTTACTTCAAATCGATCTAAATTCATTCCACACATGGTGCGACAAAAACTTTCTAGAACTTAACGTCGTCAAATGTCAATCCATAACATTCTCCCGTAAACGCCTCCCCCCATCCCTCAGAACCTATTACTTTCTTAGCGAGCCCGTTCCCTCAGTCTCCTCTATATGCGATTTGGGTATTATTTGTGACAGGGAGCTAAACTTCCGTTCCCACATTGATCATATTGTACACAAGGCCAATTCTTCTCTCGGTTTCATAAAACGCTGGTCTAAAGAATTGTCAAACCCTTACGTTTCTAAATCCCTTTATATCACCTTTGTCCGACCACTCCTGGAATACGCCAGCCAAGTTTGGTCACCTTATCACAACATACACTCCCTTAGAATCGAAGCTGTGCAGCGTAGGTTTATCCGGTTTGCCTTACGCGGTCTCCCATGGGCCGACAACTATATCTTACCTCCCTATGAAGACCGGCTAAAATTGATTAACCTGCAAACCCTTACAAAACGTCGCGAAGTCGCTGACATACTTTTCGTGCACCAATTATTAACCGGTATGATCGATTTCACCGCACTACTGGAAATGATTTCCCTTCGCACTAACCCTCGAAACCTCAGGTCCGTACCGCTCTTTCTTCTCCCTCACCACCGCACCAACAACGGAAATTTCGAACCAATTTCCAGAATGTTACGCCTGGCAAATAACTCACAGAACACCCTAGACTTTCATTCGAGTCTATCCGCCCTTAGAAAGTCCCTGTACACCTCTTCATGAACTAACCAGTCCCAGTTCCCTCTCTAGTTTTTAAGATAGATTTTAAGACCTAGTTTAATAAAAAATGGGTTGGCCCCCTGGGGCCCAACAAAAAAAAAAAAAAAATAAATAAATAAAAAAAAAAAAAAAAAAAAAAAAAAAAAAAAAAAAAAAAAAAAAATTAAAAAAAAAAATTGTTAAGCTTAGATTTAAGGTCCCTCGTTGTTAGTTCTTAAGTTTCGATTTAAGCTTGCTTGTATTAAGCTAAATAAAATAAAATAAATAAGGCGTTTATAGGCCTGCCTCTCCTGCCTCGCCATGTCTGATCTAATACTTGCTGTCGACGTATCTCGCTAATGGACATATGGACTCTCTTTTTGGGAATAAACTGGAAAGGCTGATCGCAGATGCAGGGAGGCAGAAAACTGGTCTCATAATACGGTGTGATGCGAACGCTCACCATACCGTATTGGGCAATTTGAACATCAACGAAAGAGATGAGGTACTTTTTGATTTTATTTTTAGTGCGGGTCTTATTGTGTAATATAGGAAATGAACTAACATTTACAACCAAAAATCGGCAAGAAGTGTCCATCAACGGATCAAGAACTGAAAGGTATCAGGTGAACATTCCTTCTCAGATCATCGATACCTTCAATCTAGTCCGAATATCAACCCCATAAGCCTGACAGTCTTTAGAAACTATCGCAAAACTGACTAGCTCATTTACGGAGAAACTATAAAGAAATTAGTTACTTTGATTCCGTCTAGGACTCCCTGCAATACCCACGAATAAGGTCGCATAGTTGAGGATCTTGCCTCAGCCCTTAACAAAGTGATGTCTTCTTCCTGCCCTATAGTACGACCCAGGGGTAGGAAAAACCCTCATTTGTGGAATGCAGGTTTAGGTCCTTGAAGAGTTAATTGTAGAAAACTTTTGCAAGAAAGATGCAACAGATTAGGACTTGTCCTAAGCATTACTGTCCATATACGAAAAAGAACTGAGGAAGGCTAAACGCAATTCTTATAGACTCTTTTGTGGCAAAATGTAAGAAGGCTTTGGCTCTCTACAAATCCAATTATGCCCAGCTACATATCTCAAATAAACAGATGGGACTTTGACGACTTCTGGTGAAGATTCGCTAAATCTAATACTTGATACACCTTTTGCAGGTAACTCACAAGTTGTTAGCAACACTGTCTCTAATAGACCAGCTGCAAATTGAAACAACCCCTTTAATTTAATTACGCAGAACAAACTTCACTAGGCGATACATAGCTTCAAACCGTACAAAGCCACAGGACCAGACGGCATAATACCAACCGAGGTACAGAAGACGAATTTATTGAACTATTGATAATCCTGGAAGGTGAGGGATACACGGTGATCGCTTATACAGATGATGTTGCTATAGCAGTCTCAGAATAACTTCTAAAATACTCAACTCAATAGGGAGTTTATTTGGCGTGCCTTACGCAGGAGAGATATTCCCGATAAACTAATTGCTATTATCAAAGCTACATATTAAGGCTCCAAATGTCACGTTTTGCACAGGGGAAGGTTGTCTGCGGAATTTGAGATCCAAAGTTGGGTAAGACAAGGCTGTATCCTTTCACCAATATTATTCCTATTGGTGATTAGCGATGTGCTTCATGCAGCTTTGTCGACGGGAAACGGAGGAATTCGATGGACTCTTACATCTCAACTGAAACATCTTGACTGACTACCCTGACGATGTATGCTTACTCTCCCACAGAATTATGGACCTCCACCAAATGACAGCAGGTGTGGAGAGGGAGACAGGCGTCGTCCGGCTGAAAATTAATATCAGCCTTGGAACAAACTCATCGGCTCAAATATGCATTGCTGGACAACCGGTAGCGAGAGTAGAGGATTTCCACTATCTTGGGAGTTTTGTCTCGACCGATGGTGGAACCGAACTGGATATAGCCAACAGGATCGCCAAAGCAAAGTCCGCGTTCGGGATGTTGTCCAAAATATGGCGAAGCAATGCAATCAGTTTGAGTACCAAAATAAGACTGTTCCGCTCCAACGTTGAATCCGTGCTGCTATATGGTTGCAGCACGTGGAGAGTGACCACTACTATCACCAGAAAGCTGCAAACGTTTGTTAATTGGTGCCTGCGCAATATCTTAAGGATTTTCTGGCCCAATCGTATCTCTAACGAACACCTTTACGAGAGAACGGGTCAGGAACCAATAGGCACAACCATTCAACGGCGGAAGTGGCAATGGATTGGTCGCACGTTCCGAAAGGGTGACAGTTCCATAGCGAGCCATGCTATGCAATGGAACCCTCTAACTCAGGGTGGCGGTCCGAGGAGAACATGGCGCAGAACAGTCGAGAAGGAGGCACGGAAGTTAGGGAAAAGTTGGGGAGAACTCAGACACATTGCCAGAAACCGTACACGGTGGCGCGTATGCGTAGTAGAGGCCCTAGGGCCCACAAGGGGATACAGGACATAAAGTAAAAAAAAAGTATATCTCTCTATGGGAATTTCGGCTTCGAATCTAAAATCCGGGTATTCGAATCTAGATTCGAGTATCCAAGTTTAGATTTGGGTGTACGAAAACACGGATCCCTGAGTACCCAATTCTACCGGGATACTAGAATATTTGAGTGTCCTAGTCTGGAGCTTGTAGATATGCAAATACAGTGGGGAAGCTGGGAATAGGAATGATTTGAAGTGAATTGAAACGCCTTGCCCTATGCCCCACAGAGGTATAAGTAGTGCTCATCCTCTAATGGAGGTGACAATACTGCTATTTAGGTACCATAAAGGCGTGGGACAGTCTTTTATCAATCCTCTCCAGTCTTGGCTAAACGACCTAACTTTTGCGTATCAAATTTGTTGAGGTCTCTAACATCAATCCGATGACCCAATCTGACCTATGCCGTTGTCCACATTCTGTCGATGTCATCTTCTCCACCACATTCGAAAAAAAAAATGTTATTCACCAGAATCACCTTACTATTCAATTAACAAAGCGAAAAGGACATATACATTCGTACTATGTACTTACGGATATATGGCAACAAAATTATAATGTTCGTGATTTTTGACGAAAATTTGAGAAGATTGAGGAAATTCAAAAGATACGGGTGTTTTATTTTTTAAATTATTCTTCTCAATTTCCCAATGATTTCTTGTTTGATACGTATCAGTAGGAGTAAGGGAGGTACTCTACAGTCATTTTCGTCCTTCACGTCATTCATATGATATGCCAGAGACACGCAAATCGTGATTGGGAAATTACATGCCAATTTTTCCCGAACCATCCTGCATATTTATTTATTTCATTTAAAGTTTCAAGTGAATGGCGAATAAAAAAATAAAACTTCAAGAAACAAGTTTTAAGCTTCCGCCAATATAAATAACATAAAACTAAACAAGAAGGTTTTGAAGGTCTCGTCCTTTAAACAGTTCGTATCTTTGATTTGAATTCAATTTAATTTTATTGGAACGCAAAAATTCTGCCAATTTCAGTGGAGGTATAATGCATGCATATATTATGTGTGTGCGCTTAATAAAAAACAAATATTCTTTTGTACCGAAAACCACGACTATACTATTTGGTGAAAATAATTATTATCGATTGCGACCTCATGCATTTTTGCTTCAAAAAGAATTTATTCCGCATACGAGCACATCCATAAACATGCAGTAGATAGGTATCTACACCAGAATGAATATAAAATATGCTATCTAATATGATGGCAACCTGTTAATTAAAGGTCAAGCTCTACGTCCGTGGATATAGATACATATGGATGAAGTAAAAGTGGATGTATAGCTGGATATATTTAAAATTTAGTAGAACGACTGCATAAATGCAGGAAATTGCAATAGGATAGGAAATCAATTGTATGCAAAAGAATGGAGCAAATTGAACATTGATTTCAAGATGCAATGCGATGAAATAGGAAAATTGAATTTTTAGAGAAAAAAATTGTATATTAAGATTTTGCTGGAAACTCGTATTTTGCTAAATAAAATTAGATTAGATCCTGTCACTTCTCAAACTGTATTCTTAAGATTATACAAAGATCTTTTTCAACAGAGGACGGTATCTTATAGGTGCTAGAAGCAGACATCGTCCGAATAGTATACCTGTAAGTGTGTGCATAAATTCATAGAAGAGAAGCAATTTAATAATGTTGATTTGAATACTAGGCAGGCAAACTTTCTCTACCTTCTCGACACCAAATGCAGTTTCCTTTGTATTTCCCCGCTTTCTCATCGGCAAAAGTTTTAGTATCTTTCAGGGTTATATACACGGCATAGATAGATACCCCCAAATCAATCTCGAGAGAAAATCAATGAATTGGGACATAGCAATAATGTGTGATGGTCAAAAAGCCATCAAGACACTCGATGCCCAAGTCGTCAAGTTCAATCTTGGGTGGAAATGCAGATACAAAATTAAAAAAAAAAAAACTGCACACGAGAAATAAGTAACCCTTTGCTGGATACCCTGTCACCTCGGAATAGAAGGTAATGAAGCAGCAGACTTTAGCTCTACGAAGGGCAGTAAACACCTTTATAGTACCCAAGCTGTTCTGTGGAAGTCCAAAAATTAGAGAGACAGAAGAGGGCGAGAGCCTGAAATAATAGGCATGGTCTGAAGCAGATGAAGAAACTATAGGGAACTATAACCGAAAAAGATTCGAAGCAGACCTCAGTCTTAGCACGAATAACGCATCCTAATAGGCTTCCTAAAGAGGCATTGTAAACTCTAGGAACACTCAAGAAAACTAGGTATAGCAGAAGAAGCTCTTTGCAGATTCTGCAGTGATTCCAGTGGGTGTGAGGTTAGGTTAGGTTGGCTGTCCGCACGAGAGTGCAGACACACTTAGACCAGTGAATGTCCTTTGTGATACCATGGATCAACCATTAGGCCACTCAAAACCAACCGGAGCTTTTGATAAAGCGATGGATGCACATGACGTCTAAGAAAGCCAGATCGCCGATGTCTTCAAGGAACGGGAACCATAGATGGACCATTCTTTTATGCGACAGGTGCATAGGAGGTGAAGGATGGTTTCCTCCTCGTCCTCGTCCCTACAGCTTCTGCAGAAGTCGTTGAAGAGGAGGCCAAGCCTATTGGCGTGTTAGCCTATAGCACAGTGTCCAGTGAGAACACCGACCATGCAGGCGATCTGTGATCGCTTTAGCTTGACCAACTCGGCACTACGTTTTTGGTCCAACCTAGGCCAGATCTGTTTCGAAATGTTACACGTTGAGCCGTTTTCCCATCTGAGGTTGGTCCTGCTAATAGCGTTCAGCTTTAGTAGATGCTTACCCAGGGCTTGCCTATCAGGAAGAATTCTTAGAGTAGTACCCTGTCTGGCGAGCTCGTCCGCCCTGCAGTTTCCTAGAATGTCCTTGTGGCCTGGCACCCAGCATAGGTGAATTTTGAACTGCTCTGTCATCTCCATAAGAGATAAATGGCTGTTTAAGGCGGCCGTTAAAGTGAAGGGAAAAACTTTTTTCACGGTCCCATCTCTCGCGAGCGTCTGACAAGCATCCGAGAGTATTGCTGTCACGAAAAAGCTTCTCAAATCGCCGTTCGGATTCGGAACTAAATTGTAGGTCCCTTCCATTCGTGTGAAAAATATAACGCACACAACATGAGTGGTTGCGAGAAGCTAGGCCCTGGCACTTAAAGAGCTGTTGCGCCAAATATATTTATTTATTTATTTACTTTTTTGAATTGAAAGGGCACGATGCCAGGAACTTGATTGCCGCTCGGCTGTCAGTGAAAATGCTAATATCTCCGAAAGATAGTACATTTCACAGCGAGGACAGGGCTTTATTAATGATTTCCGCCTGAAAAGCGCTACAATGTTCAGGGAGGTGGAACGAGATGCTCAGATTGGGCTTTTCATAGAAACCACCACAGCCCATCCCACCCTCGGTCTTATAGTCATCTGTAAAGAAGTGAAACGAACTACCATCAGCAGGGGGAGATGTCCCATTCATCCCATTCAGGGATAGCTAGACCACTGAGAGGAGGATTTTCGATGGACGGCCGCACGAGCAGCAAGTCGGAAATATCTAAGGGTAGCAGGTTGAACAAAATGTCCAGTGCCGCGGAGGGAGTAGTTCTCAGTGCACCACTGATGCAAATGCTTGCAGATCTTTGCACCTTAGCTAATTGAGTGAGGCGGACAGCCCTGACAACAGCAGGCCACCATACGATCACGCCATAGAGTAGTATAGGCCTGATAACGGACACGTACAGCCAATGAATGATTTTAAATTTCATACCCCAGCTCCTACCTATAGCCTTTTTACAGGAATAGAGAGCTACATTGGCTTTTCTGACGCGTTCTAGTAGATTGAATTTCCAGTTCAATTTCCTATCCAAAATAAGACCCAGGTATTTTGCGTTATCAGTGAAGGCGAGACTGGTGCCATTTATCAAAGGAGGGTGTATGAGGAGATCTTTATATTTCCTCGTGAATAGAACGAGTTCCGTTTCATGGGGATTAACCACTTGGAGCCCCATCTGGTGAGCCGAAGGAGGGCATATTGGAGGATTTCCCTGAGAGTTTCTGGGTACTTACCGGAGGCAGCAATAGTGATGTCATCAACATAAGCGATCACTCTGCAGCCTGACTTATCCAGGTCCACCAGTAGATCATTTACTACCAGATTCCACAGAAGAGGTGACAAGACTCCACATTGGGGTGTGCCACAGCAGGCAATTCTTCTGGCCGATGCTCCGGCCAACTGTGTGTTAATAATCCTGCATGTAAGCAATTGATCGATTAACACTCCGAGCGAAGATTCGCAAGTGCGTCGGTAATCACATTGGATTTGACATTGAATTGTTAAATGCTCTGTCAATGTCAAGGAAAGCCACCATAGTATATTCTTTAATGCTCAAAGAATTTTCAGTGATTCGCACAAGCGAATGTAAGGATGTCTAAACCGATTTGCCTTTGCAGTACGCATGGTGGGACGGCGGGAGCAAAGCTGGGCTAATGATCTGCCGAAGGTGGATATCAATTAGCCTTTCTAAAGTTTTAAGCAGACAAAACGATAGATTGATAGGTCGAAGATCCTTTGGTTCCACGTGCGAGCTCTTTCCTGCCTTAGGTGTAGAAATAGCTTCAACCTCAGTCCATAGTTTGGGAATATAGACCAGATTTAGATAGCCAGACATGATGACTTTGAGGTATGGAAGCACAATGTCCTCATATTGCTGAATTTTTGCAGTAATAATACCATCAGGTCCTGGAGACTTAAAGGGCTTGGAACTGCGCATGGCCCATTGGATCTCTTCTGTAGTTGCTAAAACGAAGGAGCTGCTGCACGGTTGAAGGCAGGTATTTACCAATTGCGAGACAGCAACAGGGGAGCTACCAAGAAAGTGAGTATCCAGTAATATGTCAATGGATTTCTTTGCAGAGGTGGTCCAGTGACCGTCCGGATGAAAAATGAGCTAGGTTCCAGTGGGGGTACTGACCTGCAAAAAAATTAAATATTTGGGCAGGTACCAAATATCAAGTGAAGATATGCTGACCATGGACCAGCAAGTGAACTGAAGAGAATGCTTTAGTGTGGACTGTTCTCGCCAAGGCTAAGTAGGAGTATATACAAAATTCCATTATAAAATATGATTATTATACTGCAAGGGGATAAGCTCAATAGACCACTATGTCGCAGTGCAACATAGCTCACCCACAAATAACAAAAATTCCCTGACTTGGCCAGGAACAGCCTTGTATTATTCCATGAACCGGGTAAGATACATTATGCATAGTAACAACTTAGCGATATCCCTTATACCATATATAGTATCTTTCGTCAGACTTAATAATTGTGTCAGGTGAACCCTTAACATGGCCTTCTAACATCGACTTCGTCTACCGTTCTTTTCTGTGTGCTTAACCAAGGACCTCACTCTACAGGATGAAGGTTGTGCTATCGAGATACCTATTCAACGACGTCAAACTCATATATTACAAAGCAATCACAAGCTTCGGATAAGGAAGGCTCTGCTGCTGAAGAACCTAGTAAACAAAAGAAAGGATAATGACCGTTTTGATCTGCACGTGGATTGCTCGGTTCGGTTACAAGTCGCATGCAAACAAAATATAAGTGGATACTCTATAAAGAAGGCATTACTGAATCTCAGACCCACATTCCAGAAGTGCTGTAGGGTCCTATCGCTAAATAGAAAATGGATGAAAAACTGTGACATATACAATGGGGAAAGCTGAAAATCGAAACAGCAGCATCGTATATTTTGATGAGCTTTCGTTGTCAGACAAGAAGTTTTTAGGTTCAGTTTCACATGCACCTGATGACAATTGATATTGAGGCACAACTCTAGAACATTAACTTTACATCTGTTCAGGTCTACACAGATGAAATGAACGACGAGACCAAAGATTGTTTTAATAAACTTCTTCGTCTTATCAGTTCACCAGTCCAAAAAGAAGCAATATCTAAGCTTAGGTTCAAGAAGGTTGCTGAAACGATGGCGGTCTAACTGCGAGCTCAGCATCGTTTCCCTGATCCTGGAGGAAGGTGACTCTCTGAACTGCGAGAACTATATGTACAGAGGTATGAACGTATTGAACTTTTTGTCAGCAGCTTGATAAGTTAAGTCCATATGAGTGCACTTTCAAGCCAGAGGGTTCACCATTGACCAAACATTCACATTGCAACAAGTCTTGGGGACGACCAGGGCCAGGATCTTCAAATCGCTACTCTTCATCTGTTCATTAATTTAAAAGTCGCTTATAATACTACTTGTGACTACTTGGAACAGCTATACATCCTGTTATACTCTTGAGACTACTTGTAGCGGTTGTATAAAATTCCCCAAACAAATATCGGACGTACGATTTTCTAAATGTCTGTACAACTACTCGGGTCCTTTGATGCGAGCATAATTCAATGACGTTCAAGGGCATTGCGTCGGAAGAAGCTAATATCGGCTTAGTGTTCGAAGGGGGCAAACTAAGCTATCAAAAAAGGAGATTCATCACGCGTACAGAGTGTAAATATAGTCTGTAATGAGGGAATACTCATCACCCCGGTCCTGCAGTACGGCGCAGAATCATAGAGCTTAACAAGAGCAATTGAAAAAATATTTCACTGTTCCAAACAAAAATGCATCGAGTAATCTTTAAGCATGCTTTTGTACACGGAGAGTGGAAGAGAAGATTCGGGGACGAATTATACGCCTTGTACAGCGACACCGACCTGGTCATACAGCCTCTTAGGTGACTAGGTCATATAGAACGAAAAGACACCAGCGCTTCAGCAAAAGGAGTTTTCTTGGTCAATTCGGGGAGAGAGTGCAGTAGAGAGAAGGTCCCCGCCTCAGGTGAAATGAGTAGTTGTAAAGAGACCTCAACCAACTCTGTGCTAGAAACTGAAGGAAACTGGCTGAAGGTAAAACCAGCTAAAAATGTTTTTTGATCGCGCCTTAGACTCACCCCGGACTACAGCGTCAACCAAAATAAGGCAAGTAAGTAATATCCAGTTTCACAACGACGAAAGCCTAATAGAACACGATATATAAATAAATAAATAGCTGACGACAGATACTTTTTGTCGATAGTAGTTTCTCCAACGACTTTAAGTCGATCAGTTTAAGACGATCCTCATAGGGTGGTGAGTTTTAGTAGTCAATCCAATCCAACAGATTCGATTTATTTGATATGAACTTCGTAAAAAGGCAACCATGCTTGGGGCATACTCGACAAGGAGCCTTCAAATGTAACATTGAGCAACTTTGTAACGTAAGGATCCTGAAACTCCTGTGACAAGCGTTTTAAAAAACCAAGTGTCAAATTGGCCTTGCTTATAATGTTAAATATGACCGCGAAAGCTAAGTTCACTGTTACAGATGACACCTAATACATGTGCTGAAGTAACTGAGGGTACGAGCTTGCCGTGGATGAAGTAGACTCTGAGAGTTGGTGGGAATAAGTAATACAGTTACATTTGTTAACTTCTAGCTCCAGGCAATTTTGTTGATACCAAGTGGAGAGAATATTCAAGTCGTTCTTCGATGGGTAAGAGTCAGCAGGAGATGCATAAGCATAAATGAATACGTCTGAGTTTTTGACCAGAAATTCAATTTTGACCACAAATTCATTCATTGTTAGGATGAAGATCAGTGGTTTAATATTGCTGCCGTGAGGGACCTCTGAAGTTTCTATAACAAAGCAAAGCAATTTATACACTTTCTTGTAGAAAGGTTTATAAATTCTGTGCATATATTTGACTGTAATAGAAAAGGATTGACGCGAATGCTGTTATCAAGCCTCACCACCTTCCATCATTAACTGAGAGTGAAATGATCCGCGGTAATAGCATAGACCCGTGTTTTTGGTATTCATATGATGTTGATACATTTGGCGATATATTGGCGATCGAAAATTAGGTAACGAAATTAGTACGTTTTTATGAAGTTAGCTCCAAGGTCCCCAAGAATTGAAGAAAAGGGCCGCAAGTTTTATTTTGGAAAGTGACATTTTATGCAATAACAGATGCGTTAAATGTATAAGTGTTGCCTACGTCAGACCTTTTCTGAAAATCTAAGGACTAAGTCTTCAGTCTAGTTGGACGTTTTCTGCCTCATAAATAGAATCAAACGAATCTTGTGGAAAGTGTTAGTCGCTTATAGCTTGCTCACACCTATGAGCTTGCCTACACCTAAAAAACCCCTCCTGTTTCTCTATCATGTTGCTCTCCTGCGGCACCGCTAGTCAGGGGCACGTTTGTCATTTCGTCACTTCTTGTTTAGCTGGCAGAGTTGGCAGTATCTTCGTTTCCCGCGCTTCTCGTTGCTTGTTTCTCTAATCGCAGTTTCTGCATCATTCTCGTGATTACTTCATTTGCAGTTCTCATCCTTCGCTTCTCGCCAGTATAAATGAGATCAGGCTTCTTAGGGTCCCTTGGGCGCCAATTGATCTTTCTAGGATGTTCCTAGCCCTTATATAACGTTGGAATTCCATCAGTACATGCTCAGCGTTCTGCACTTTTCCTTCACAGTGCTGGCAGAACGGGTCATCCGCATGGTTCTACTTGTAGAGGTACTCTCGGAAGCATCCGCGCTCCGATAGAAATTGAGTTAGGTAGTGCTTTTTACTCATTTATGCATCAACTTCGGGGATCAATTTCTATGTCCATCGCCCTTTGCTTGTGATGTTCCACCTATGTTGCCATTCTACTTTTAAAGCTTATATCGTTGTTATTCTGTCACCGTGCTCGTTTTCACGCAGTGCCGCCGTCTTTTTCGCATCTGGGTCGATAGACATTCGGCCTAATATTACACTTATCACATCCGCTGACACAGTTTCACACCTATGAGTGTAACAAATTATATGGTTCTTATCAAGCAGCTCTAAATGTGGTATAAATGATGCCTTCTTCCTCGCCTATATACACACACATATCATATATCAACAACATATCTTTAAAACCGTAACATTAAAAGGCTGTTGCTATCACTTGATTATGAACAGGTGTTGTTTCCGTGTTCTTTTGTATTCATTACAAGTAAAAATAAACGAACAAATATACGAGTATTTTCAGTAGATATTTTATGCAGGCAATAAATTGGAGAGATGTGAAAATCCAAAAGAATAAGAGCAAATAAATCAACATAAAATTCAACTGATTGTGTAATATTTACATATGCATGCGTAACATGTACAAAAGTAAGTTCACGTGTCGCTAAATCCTTGTTATGAGGTAGGTTGCTAATTTTAGCCAAGAGAATTGATGAACCCAAAGCCGTTGTTAATGAAGAAATATGGCAGGTTCCTCTCAACTTGAAAGCAAGCATAACGTTCTCAGTTCTTACAATAAAAGCACCCTACACTTTGGAATACATGTGGAGAGCCCAGCAGTTGCCCTAGGTATTGCCGTTTAATATAGAATTAATTAGTAGCAATAGCACGTATGTGCAATATTTTTATTAAAAAAAATATTCAAATCTTCATTACGGTAGGATAAGATAGATAGATAGATATACTTTATTCTGCAATATAATTTACATTCGCTACCGCACATTTTGCAATACAATTCAGAGATATGATATACTTTTATCTTTCTACTGAAACATTATTTTAACAATTTTGAAAGTCATTTAGGAAATATACAATATTTTGGAGGAAAATGCAAGAAAACCTCCAATTTAAGAAAAAAAAAATTAAAAAAAAAATTAAAAAAAAAAAAAAAAAAAAAAAAAAACCAGTACTAATAACATAATTCAAAAGAGATATTTGTTTTCAAAAAAAACTTAAGGGTATCACAGAAAAAATAAATACAAAATCGGTAAGTTGATTAGTAATAAATAAATAAATATATGTGAACATAAATAAATAGATAAATAAATAAATATATAACTAAATGAACAAATAAATAAATATATAAATAAATAAATTAATTAATAAATAAATAAATAAGTAATTAAATAAATATATAAATAAATCAATGAGTAAGTAAATAAATAAATAAATAAATAAGTATATATATATATATATAAATAAATAAATTAAAATATACAAAATAATAAATATATAAATAAATAATAAAATAAATAACAAAATAAATTAGTCAGAACTTACACAATAATAAAATAATCACTAAATAAATAACAAATATTTAAATAAATAAATTAATACATGCATGTATACAAGGAAACATAATAATAAATATATAGATACAAAATTAAATAAATAAATGAAAAAATTTACTGAAAAAACGAATAAGTAACGAAACAAGGTAATAGGAATAAAATGAATTATCTAAACATTTAATTGATTAACAAGAGGATTATCTGAAAGATTACAATTAATTGAAAAAGTATTTGTAAGCTTCTGAATTCTCTCAATAAGCATTTCAACATTCGCTCTATTGTGCAAATCTGAAGTGGAGTAATGCCAAGGAAGGTTTAACATCATTTTAAGCAATTTATTTTGACAAATTTGAAGCTTGCTAGTGTGACATTTTGCACAGGTTCCCCAAACTTGGCAACCATATAAAAGAATGGCTTGAAAAATGACCTTATGAATTATTATTTTATTATCATTAGACAAAGAAGATTTTTTGTTTATGAATGGGTATAACATTTTGATGGCAATATTGATTTTCTTTAAGGTTTGGTTGGTATGCAATTGAAAAGTTAGCTTAGTGTCCAAATGTCCAAATACTATATCAGCTCCATTAAATCTTATTTGATTGCTGGGAAGGTTGCAAAGCTTTCTTTTTCTTGTGAAAAAGATAGCTTGCATCTTGGCCGTATTCAATTTAATTTTCCACTTTGTGTAATACCTTTCCAAAATTTCCATCGCATTCTTTAGATTCGTCTCAATGTTAAGACTAAATTCATGTGATGAAAGAATGGCGGTATCATCAGCATAAATAGCTACTTCACAATGAGGTAATTGTGGAAAGTCGGCTGTATATAAATTGTATAGTATGGGTCCAAGAACTGACCCCTGTGGTACTCCTGCTTGAAAATACACTAAATCGGACGCGGAATTATTAACGTAGACACTGAAACAACGGTTTGACAAGAAGCTTTGAATTATTTTACATAGATATGGGGGTAAATTATAACTAACTAATTTGTGCAGAAGGCCATTGTGCCAAACGGCGTCAAATGCTTTTTCTATATCTAGCAATAGCATTCCCGTGGATTTTCCTAACTCTCTGTTGGCTTTAATACTATTGCAGATCCTAAGTACTTGGTGCGAGGTGCTATGGTAGCGCCTAAAACCAAATTGTTCATCCGGATATATGTGCCTATCACAGATAATTTTGAGCATGTGTTCCTTAATAACCTTTTCATATATTTTGCTAATAGAGCTTACGGTAGGATAAATTCAGCAACACATCACTGCAGTCGTAATGTAGCTTAAGTCCTACAGAGCGCTAGAAAATCGCACAAATTTTGCATAATTTTTAACGTCAAAAGGTAATTCTCACAAAGTTATCATATCTAATGCGCAAATATGTTACTATCAGAAAATAGTCTAATGTAAATCGCCCGAAAAAATATCATATGGAAGGGGAACAATGTAAGTTTATTGAATTGCTTGGGTTGACAAAAAATAAACTCATTTTCTTGAGTCTTTATTTTAAGAACTATTTGATTCTCTATATCGAAAACTAACCAGAAAAATGTTGCGTTTGTCCGTTTTACAATCAATATATGTACATATACACCGCACTCACTCATAAGCGGACGCCGACGGCTCCGAGAAAATTGCCCGCTTATCAGAAAATAAACAAAATCAATAACCTTAAAAAAAAGAAAGACACATTGGCCATATTTTTTTTTTATTTTTTTTTATTTCTTAAATTAGGGTTAATGCCATATTTCTGACGCTTACGGAAAATAGACAAAAACAAAGGGATACAAATTCATTGTTAGGAAGTGAAATTAATATTTACATAATATCCATAAAGAATTGTAGAACAAAATAAATTTGTTTGCTGTCATATTTTCAAAATGCATCTGTAATTTGTTAACACCTCAAATGATTTTAAATACTTTTTTTTTTCTGGAAAATTCTGTTAGTCTCTTTGTTTCACGATGGGCTCCTTCGTAAAATTTTATTGGGTCATATACGTTTAAGTCGTTATTTGTTTCATCACCCGAATCAATTTCGTGGATTTCAGCTTCATCCAGACTTTCAATGTCAAAGCTCTCCAGATTTTCATCTACGTTAATTATGCTGTCATCCATGCTAACATATTCTTGAAAACTTACATTAGCGTCTGCAATAGCCCTAGACATTATGTTTCACGTTCGGAGATAATGGACAATGGCAATTCATCTTCTGCCAACCAATCGTCGTCGTCAAGTTGAACATTGTTGTGTCTAAGTCCAGCTTTTCGAAAACAGTTCTGTAGGGTTGTAGCACTTACTTGATTCCATGCTTTTTCTAAAAAGCCAATCAAATCCAATTAATTAATTGATTTCGTTAAATTTGTGAACAAGGAAGCAGAATCCTAGAAATATTGGCAAAGGATGAGCACGTTGCATATTATATACATATTAACCTTTGTGATCACTTTGTTATTTACTTTCAAGTGTTATTTAGTATTAAGAATCATATAAGGGTTTTTGTTAGTAGTTTTTTCGCTTAATTAAAAAATTATGTGAGAAAAACTTATTCCTAGTATAATTCACGTTAAGAATTATTGCTGTAAAGAATTATTTCCTAAAACTCTGAAAATTAGCAAATGTATCTCAAACTACTAAAAAAAAAAGGAAGTAGAATTCATCATTAGCAAAATAAGTTTTAGCATCATGGATCGGTGAAAGATTTATTTATTCGACACTGAAGAGAAGAGGAAATAAAAGAAGCTGTGAGAAAAAACTCAATGACCCCGCAGTGGAGGCCCAGGTGACTCTTATGAAGCCAAACACAAGAGCGCAAAAAATGACAATAGTTCAAGGCAATACACGAACCGCAAATGAACTGCTAAAGGCCTCACGAATAAAAATCGGGTGCGTCCACTGCAGATTGCGCCGAAAAGTGGAAGTTAAACATCTGTAAGGTAACGGGCAGAAGAAGCAAAGGCCTATGTTTCAATTGCGGAGCACAAGGACACAAAAAAGTAGAGTGCAAAGCAAGCGTAAAGTGCTGCTTATGTGCGGAACGGAATCACATACCAGCTCTGTTGTCTCATATGCCGGGGTCGGGCACTACCAAGTGTTCAGGCACTTGAGAAGGCGAAGAAAGACAGCGTCCAATGACCAGAATACTCCAATGAAACCTCCACAGGAGTCGAACGCAGACGACCTCCTCGTTAAACTCAGAATTGAACTGGAAGCAGATATTGTTATCTTCAGTGAACGGTACAAGGATAAAGATGGCCCGACTGGATGGCGGACACACTAGGTACAGCTGCTATCTGGATCCCAGACGCAAGGACATTCCCCGTAAAAACCCAAGGTGCAGAAAGAGGCTTCGTTTGGGTGACATGCGCGGGACTTACGATAATTAGCTGCTACTTCACGCCAAACGAAAGAATAAACGAGTTCCAAGAAAAGTTGGACCGACTAGACGACTTCATTCAAGAGATCGAGGGGGAGATCTAGGTCGCTGGAGACTTCAACGCAAAAGCACAGGAGTGGGGAATGCCAACCACAGACTCACGAGGAAAGCAAATTCTCGAGATGGGCTGCAAGACGAGGGCTTAGGTAACATTGCGAACATATGCAACACATCCACATTTAGGAGGCCTGGTTACGCAGAGACTATCAAGACGTAACCTTCGCATCCGAACTGACATCCGCAAGGGTTGAAAACTGGAGAGTTATCGAAGACTACACGGGCAACGATCACCAGTGCATCGCTTTTGACCTACGAGAAAGGCAACGCGTTCCAAACCAAAACCAAAGCCGAACGCCTAGATGGAACGTTAGCGGACTCAACGAAGAGCTTCTCACATCCGCAATCGAAGAAGGAAAAAGGGCGGTCCTAGAAACAGTGGGAGCTACTAAAAGAAAAGTTGAGGCCAAGATACAACTCATAAGCCTGGCATGTGATGGCTCTATGCCCCGAGTGAGCCCCAATAGAAACAGGAAACCGGTGTACTGGTGAAACGACGAGATAGCTGCGCTTCGAAGAAGATGCCTACATCTCAGACATGTCCTCAGCTGCTGCTGAGCATCTAAAATAGCTGTCTCCAGGAAGGGGTTTCCCTAGGAGCTGGAAGTTACAGCGCTTGGTACTGATTAGCAAATGAAAGGGAGACCCGGATTCCCCATCAGCGTACAGGCCTCTGTGTATGCTGGACATCGCAGAGAAACTCATGGAAAAGTTGCCAAAACAAAGGCTTACAGCAGCCGTGCAGAGAGCAAGAGATTTGTCCGGATTCAGAAAGGACCACTCTATGATTAGAGCAATTAAGGAAGTAGTAAGGACCGTGCAATTGGCTCAACAGGACAACCACTATTCAAGGCAAATCGTATTGCTAGCAACTCAAGACGTGCGAAATGCCTTCAATTCAGCCAGATGGAGCGATATGCTGAACGCCGAAAGTATTTATGATATTCCCGAATATCTCTTGCGGATGATGAAGGACTATCTCAAGAACCGGAAGTTTTTATACAACACCGCAGAAAGACTTCGAATAAAGGAGATTCCTGCTGGAGCAGCGCACGGCTCAATCCTGGGACCCGATCTCTGGAACATCTCCTACGATGGCATACTTCGTATGGAAATGCCCGAAGACACCTTTCTGGTAGAGTATGCAGATGATTATTATTATTATTATTATTATTATGCAGATGATATCGCCGCGGTGAGTACGCAAGAGACACCGAGAGCGCGCAAAGAAAACTCAACCTAGTGATGAGTCGGGTGCACCTCTGGATGAAAGAACATAGCATAGGTTTGGCCGCAGAAAAGACGGAGATAGTCATTTTGACAAAGAAGAGGATTCTAACTATTTTCGACTTCCAAGTCGGGTCTAAGGTAATAATGAGCAAGGAAGCGGTGAAGTACCTAGGGATGGCCCTAAACACGCAGCTCACTTTCTGGCGTCAAATAAGATCTAATTATCCGCCAGAAATAAAAGAACTTATTCGAGAAAAGAGGAGAGCACGCAAAATATGGCAACAAACTCGCGCTCCCCAGCATAAAACCCACTCGAATTTCCTATGCAATAAGCTTAAAAAAGCGATCCAAGACCTAAAAAACCGAGAAACTTCAGCTTATCTTGAAGGTCTAACCGCCGAAAAAACCACTAATTACTCGCTCTGGAAAGCTGTCAAAAAAATTAAAAAACCCCAAATACATTCTCCACCGATAAGAAGCAACAACGACGAATGGGCAAAAGGTGACAAAGAAAAAGCGGATCTATTTGCCGAGAACTTAGAAGAGACTTTTAAGCCATTTGATGGAGAAACATTGGTAGACGATTTTACCGGTACGACTACGACATCTGACAACCTTAGAATAAAAAGTGTGTTATTTATAGAACTTTGCCAGGCAATAAAAAACCTGAAAAATAATAAAGCTCCTGGCTATGATTTAATAACCGGACAAATCCTCAAGGAATTACCAAAAAAGGCACCATTAAAATTGCTTTATTTAATAAATGCTTCTATTAGATTATTATACGTTCCAAATCAATGGAAAGTCGCAGAAGTCATAATGGTTCCGAAACCGGGGAAATCTCCAAATGACAAAAAATCGTACAGACCGATATCGCTACTACCAATAATATCGAAGGTATTTGAAAAACTCCTACTGAAACGGATTCTTCCGGTCATTGAAGAGAGACGCCAAATACCTGATCACCAATTCGGGTTCAGAATCAAGCATTCCACAATTGACCAGGTTTATAGAATAACCGACGAAATTGAAAAAGCCCTTGAGGAGAAAAAGATTTGTTCTAGCGCTTTTCTTGACGTGTCTCAAGCCTTCGACAGGGTTTGGCACGATGGATTGAATTATAAGCTAAGACGAATCCTTCCGGAGCAACTTCATAAGATCTTAGAATCATACCTTAAAAACAGACTTTTTCGTGTCAAGCACGGAACTGAATATTCTGATTTTAAAGAAATCGCCGCCGGAGTTCCGCAAGGAAGTGTCCTTGGGCCTATCTTATTCTTGCTATACACTCGGGACATACCACACACTGAAGGCACTATTGTAGCTACGTTCGCGGACGATACGGCTATTTTGGCAACGGAAAGTTCAATCGAGTCAGCAACCATAAAACTCCAACGAGCCTTGGGTAAAATCTGTGAGTGGACAAAAACTTGGCGCATTGTTTTTAACGAGACCAAATCGACGCATGTTAACTTCACTTACAAGAAAATAATCAACCTTCCCGTTTTCATTAACTCGGTACAAATACCGCATGCAAACGAAGCTAAATATCTGGGAATGACACTAGACGCGAAACTTAAATGGAAACCTCACGTTAAAAAGAAACGTGACGAAGTCGAAAATCGACTTAGAGAAAAGTATTGGCTAATTGGAAGATATTCCAAACTAAGCGTATATAACAAACTGCTTCTGTATAAGCAAGTGCTTAAACCCGTGTGGACGTACGGTATACACCTCTGGGGTTGTACCAAACCAAGCAATAGGAATCTCATACAATCATTCCAAAATAAAATTATAAGAATAATCGTGAACGCTCCCTGGTATATCAGAAACAATGATATCCACAGAGACTTGGGGATAGCTACCGTGGAGGACGAAATAAAAAACTTCGCTCGCAAGCTTCGTATTCGTCTTCATGGCCATTGCAACTGTGCCATACTCCAAACTTTGGATGTGACAAATCTTACGTGCCGACTTCAAAGAACGAAACCGTTCGAATTAGCGCAATAAGACAAAAAGCCGCATGTCATGACGGTTTCAGCAGGTGCTTTTATTGAAAATCTACCTGCCTCACGCGAATATAAATCTGAAGCTTAAACTACTTGATAAGGTCTAACTTAGTCGTAGTAAACAAAACGAAGGGAAGGGTGTTTTTAGTCAGTAGAAATCTGACACTACTATGAGTACACGGTCTCATAGTGTCTCATGAAGATTTTCACCTACCCACGAAAAAAAAAAAAAAAAATAAATAAAAAAATAGGATCTGCTTCGGAACGAGCTGCGAAGATCACAATGTCACTGAGCAGATTAATGGCAAACGTTGGAGGTCCAACAGCTAGCAAGAGAAAGATCCTGATGACAGTCACCCACGCCATTCTCCTGTATAGGTGCGAGATATTGACCGACGCACTACGACAAGAGAAATACAGGAAACAAATGGTCGCAGTACGAAGGCGCGCGGCACTACGGGTTGCAAGTTCGTACCGACCGCTGTCGGAACCAGCCATTCTCATAGTCGCGGGAGTGACCCCTATTGATCTCCTTGCGGCAGAGAGGAAGTACGTCTACGACAAAATTGTGCCATTCCAAGATACTTAGCTCGTTTGCAAACGGAATTTGAACCGAGTTTGAAAAGATCGGCAAATTATGAACAGATTTGGTCTCGTTGAGTGCGATTCGCCAAATCTTTGTCCATTCATTTACTCTATCCAAAGCTTCTTGTAGCTTTTCTGTAGTATCTTCGACCGTTTGCGAAATGTCCATTGAAGTGCATAATATGTAGCGTGTAGGCACTGCGACCAAAGAGATCTATTGTGGCAGAGGCTACTTTTTAGGGCATCAGTACTTCAACTCTCCTTATGAAAGCTATAATTACTGCTGCGGAGGTGTTCCTTAAGTCTATTGGAGATATGATCTCTTTAATTCTACATAGAGCTACGCACTCACATAGTATGTGTTCTGCGGTTTCGTCCTCTTCTAGGCAGAGGCGGCAGGTGATATGCTCCGTAATTCTCATTTTATTAAGATGGTAAAGTAATTGACAGTGACCGATTAGGAAGTTCACAAGCCTTCTTATGTCGTTTCTGCTATATTTTAGGATATCAACTGACTTTTCTTGGAAGGGTTGGACTGAGACCTTGGGATATATTCCAGTGGGAGGTGCACATGTTGCGTTCCCAAATGTTTAGGGTCACTTTAAAAGCGGAATCAGATATTCCGCAGACAGGTTCTGGTGATCAAATGGGAGATCAATGCTTTAAGCGCCGCACGGTGGTTTCATATGTATGCGATCACCGGTCATAATTAAAAAAATCATTTAAGATAATAAATTGCAACGTAATTTTTATTGAAAAGATTAATTTGTACAATTTGAATCAATATATTATAGAAGAAATTTTCACATTAAAAGTTTTAAAACTTCTATGCATTGATTTTTTAAGCTTTTTTAACCATCTTGAGTTAGCTAAAAACGGTTCCGAAGCAAGAAGCAATCGATTGAATAAATCAGTGTTGGTGGCTACTCTTGATACTTTTCTCGTATTTTTTAACCTAAACAACTTAATGCTTTTATTACTAGCCTCAGCAGGTTCTTCGGTCAACTGGCCTATAGGCAAAATCGCATGTTGGGCAACTTGAGCTCATGGTTTACATTATAAATCTGATCTTCCATAGTAATAATAGTACTAGATAGATCCTCCATTTGGCTTAGTATGTATTGTTGTTCGGCTCTGCTCTACTCTGCAGTCTCCTTCTTAAGATGAAAACGGACAGGTCGACAGTACCTGGTCGATCCAGGACGAGGATTTTGCCGCACAATTCTTTTGTCCGTGTCAGGATTTACTTGTGAAAAAAGTTGAATAAGAACATAAGAAGTGACGAACATATCACTGTCTCTAAATTCACCCTAAATTCGCTGTGTGTACTCCGATTGTCCACTGCTTCCATCGAAGCCCCATTTTCCAATAAGTGTCAAATTACTCAAATTACTTCTTGTGATTCTACAATACGTTTCGCGGTGTGATCTAAAAGGCCTTGGAGAGTTACTTCGGCCTCTCCTCGATCCCTACCTTGTCGTGGTGGAGAGGCTTAATCTATTTCCTATGAACCGAAGGTCGAGCCGAGGAGAATAACTAAATCTAGTCTACGTCCAGCTAGATGTTTTCCCACATATCGGTTCGACTAAAGGGGAGGTTTTAGAGACCAAAAGGTGATCACCCAAGGCAAGGTACGACGCGCCGAGGCCTGCATGGCTGGGGGGAAGCTCAGTCGCGAGCGCAAACTCTGAATACCTGGGGACCTTCAGTTTTATTTTAATTCCTCTTACCTGCATACAGGGGGTGAGTGCAGGCGGACATCTTCTTCCCCCTTACTCGTGGGATCCAAATGCAAAATACTTCAAAAAATAATAAACCAAAAGCGAAGAGTGTAATTCGATCGGGCACTCCTAGCTCTATAAAAACCGATCAAGGTGTAGGAGTGGAGGAAGAAGCAATTCTTCTCCGTACGTCGGATGAGGAAAGCGTTGGTGCAATTGACGTCAATCTTGAAAATCTTTTTCTGGAATCAAGCGACACTTGCTCCATTGCCAGTTCATCCTTCTCCAATATGTCAACATCCTCCAAGCGCTCAAAAAATTGCAAGTTGACAGTCCGGAGATTAGGGACTAAGAAATGGGAGGAGTTAACGGAATGCGAGCGGAAGAGGCTCCATAACGCACGTGCCTTCCTGCAGGAACAGTCCTTGGCGGAGTGTAAGCCTATTGCTAGCTCTCCAAAAAGAACAGTGACGGCGGAAGTCACGAGCGAGGAAGGGTTGATGGGACCACCTAAGTCTGCGACAAGCCTTAGCCAGTCAGGACGCAAGGTAATCTTATCGGCCAATCCGGAGCACAATCGTGATTCAGTGGTATTGCAAAAGCCTACCGATAAAGCCTCTGACTCGACGACTGGGGTAGTCCCAGTGTTAGGTGAGAGTGCGACTTTGGAGGATGCCAAGATGGTCAAGATGGACACTTCCAGCGTGTCAAGCCTCAGCTACTCACGCGGGAAGGATACGTCAACACCTCAGCAACCTGGCGATTGCAGTCCTGCTGAGCCTAGGATTGACTCTTCTGCCTGCAGCTTCGCGACGGTAGTTAGCTTAGGTAGCCATGGTTTGGGACTAGCCCGACCACCCAAAATAGGGAAGACCAGCGACGTAGACATCTACCCAAGACAGACGACGGTGCGCAACCGTATACGCAATGCTATCCGGTTAATACGGCGACTTAAAAAGCGTGATCCGGAGTCCTACACGGACAAGGAAAGAGTGGCTCTGGATAGAGCCACTAACACGCTTAAGCTGAGAGGATCCACCCGACAAGACAGGACGGGCCGTAAGGTAAGAAGTCCCCTCGCGGCGGGGGCGGGAAGCCTCTTGCTCCCCGCCTCAGCCGCGAGGCGACTTCGGCCAGCTACCGACTCAGACTCAACCCCTGAGCCGGTTGCTGGCTGTTCCAATAAGGCGACTACGTCACGGAACTCGACCGCAACAGGAACGGGTGTAGGACTGACCGCGGCGAGGAGGGAACGCCTCTTGCCATCCACCTCAGCCGGGGACAGACCTAAACCGCTTTCAGTCGATCCAAGCAAGGACGCACAGTCCAAACCTAGGTCGACTGCGAGGCGTTCTGTTGCTGACTCAGGCAACAATCGACGTAGCATAGGGCAGATTAGGGGAACAGGCAGGAGATTGTTCGAGTCGAGGAAGGAAAGCCTCTTGCCATCCACCTCAGTCTCGGACAGACTCAAGCCCCCGCCAACCGTTTCGGATGGGGCCGCAAGGCTCACGGCCGAGCCGATTGCGGGGTGTTCCAAGAGAGGTAGGCACGACGACACGACATCGCCGCCAACACGAAGAATAAGCAAAAAAGGAAAGATGGCATCACGAAAAAAAAGAGCTAATCTTCAGGTGGCGATCGTCGATTTCAATAACCCTGACCGTAAGCTATCCGGAGACCAATGGAGGCTGGTGGAGCTGCGTATACTCGACGGAGTAAACGGCGCCATAGTCAAGAATCAGGGAACTATCCCTTTCTTTGAGCAGCTCACCACCTTCAAAGGCTTCAAGGTCATGTCGTGTGACAACGAGACAACACTCAATTGGCTCAAGAATTTCGTAACCAGCACGCAGGCTCCTTGGGCGAATGCCGACCTGCGACTTGTGGAAAAAACAGATCTGCTGGAATTCACTAGGCCTAAATGCCGCATTCTCATTCCGGGCCCACACATTCCTAGAGAACGGCTGGAAAGAAACCTCCAACACCTCAACCCCGAGCTATATAGCGAAAATTGGGAGGTGTTAGAAGTGGGTACCCATACAGAAGCCGGAACTGATATTGTGGTGTTGCTTAACCACAAGTCCATGCCCATCCTAAGGAGATACAACTATAAGGTTCGCATTGGAATTACCCGATGCAAGGTCAGACCTTTAGTTGGGATGGACGAAAAGAAAAGAAAGAAGGCGGGTGATAAGGTAAATCAATGATGAAGATTGCTCAAATAAACCTTCACCATAGCATAGCAGCTAGCGCCAAGCTCATCTATCTCATGGGAGATAGGAACATAGACATTGCCCTAATTAGAGAGCTATGGATCTCCCGTGGCAAAATAAGTGGGCTAAGGCATAAAGACCTTACTACATACAGCATCGAACCGCTACACGCGGAATGTAAGAACAGAACGTGCATCGTAGCTAGGAAACAAATTAACCTTTTTCTTTTATCTAGCTACAGCAATGAGGACCAAACAGTGGTAAGGCTTGAGCGGAGGGGGCTTTCCCCGCTGATTCTATCAGCCGTCTACATGCCTTTTGATGCCAAGGAGGGACCGCCATCCACACTGACCCGCTCTCTTGTGCAAAAGGCGGAACAGGAAAGATGGGACTTGCTGCTGGGGTGTGATGCCAACTCTCATCACTCTCAATGGGGTAGCAGCAACACAAACTTACGCGGTGAGTCTTTATTTGAGTTTATAATTGAAAATAACCTTATTGTAGCGAATAGGGGTAACGAACCTACTTTTGTAGTAAAGAACAGGCAAGAAGTTATAGATGTAACTTTAGCCAGTAACTCGAGCACCCTAACTATTGAGAAGTGGAACGTGATAGGGGAAGAGTCCTACTCCGACCACAAATTGATCGAATTCCTCGTGGGTAACAACTATGACTCTCCCAAACCTTACAGGAACCCCAGGAATACCAACTGGGATCTATTTAACAACGAGGTGAGGAAAGGTGTAAGATCCCTGCAGGATAGCAACTGGCTCGGACCTGCCGACATTGACCGCAAGGCGGAGGATATTACATCCATTTTTAATGAAGCCTATGTCAAAGCATGTCCAGAAACCAAACGAAAAGATAAAAAAATCACCACCTTGGTGGTCATCTGAACTAGCTAGAATTAGGAGAGTAACTAGACACCTTCTAAATAAGGCCAAAAGAACTATGCTAGAAGCGAACTGGGAACAATATAAGTCCAGTCAGAGAAATTTCGAAAACGAGACACAGAAGGCCAAACGCCACTCTTGGCAGCACTTCTGTAATGAAATCAAGGGTACGACAGAATCTGCGAGACTGAGAAAAATTCTATCCAGGGAATCAAAAACTCTTGGATCTCTCAAGGAACCCGACGGAAGGTGGACTGAATCCTGTGCAGAATCGCTTAGCTCCCTGCTAAAAGCGCACTTTCCGGGTTGTACGACCCATCCAGATAATAACATCGTAACTAACAGTAGTTTTGTAACGGAAACTCCGACGGATTTTATCACAGAGGAAAGAATTGAGTGGGCAATCGGATCATTCTCTCCCTTTAAATCCCCAGGACCCGACGGGATTATCCCGATCATGCTACAGAAAACAATAACCACAATCATCCCGGTACTTAAAGAACTGTACCTCAACAGCCTCATGTATACCTAGATCATGGAAAGAGGTCAAAGTGGTCTTCATACCCAAGGCCGGTAAAGCAAGCCACACTACTGCAAAGGACTTTAGGCCAATTAGCCTTACCTCCTTTGTCCTAAAGACCTTTGAAAGGCTAGCTGACATATACATCCGTAGTAAACTACGCCCAGGTGACATATCCCCAGCGCAGCACGCTTATACGAAGAGGAAAAGCGTAGAGACAGCGCTGCACTGTGTAGTCGGCTCAATAGAAAAATCACTGAAAAATAAAGAATATACACTAGCCGCTTTCCTGGACATTGAAGGAGCCTTTAACAATGTCAAAACGGAAGCGGTCAATAGAACTCTAACGAACCTTAATATTCACAATTCTGTGATAAAATGGATCGTCAATATGCTAAAGGAAAGACATATCAAAGTTAAACTCGGAGGTACTAAGCTCGAAGTCTATGCCTCAAGAGGCACCCCTCAAGGAGGGGTTATATCCCCACTACTGTGGGTTATTGTCCTGAACGAAGTCCTTCTTAAACTTAGAAACAGCGGCGTCAAGGCCATTGCATATGCGGACGATGTTGTGCTGCTAGCAACAGGTAAATTTCCCCCGACCCTGAGCGAACAAATCGAAGGGGCGCTGGAAATCATTGACTCCTGGACGGAGAGATGTGGGCTGGCGGTTAATCCCCAGAAGACAGAGTTAGTACTATTCACTAACAAAAGAATAATTCCACAATTCGTAACTCCTTCCGTAAGGGGTACTCCCCTGAGTATCTCCGATAGTGCGAGATACCTTGGCCTGGTGCTCGACAGGAAACTGAACTGGAGACTAAACATCAACGAAAGAGTCAAAACAGCCACGATAGCTTTTTACTCGTGCAATAGAATATTTGGGAAGACTTGGGGACCGAGCCCCAAAATCATCCTATGGATGTATACAGCTATAGTAAGGCCAATACTAACGTATGGCAGCCTTGTATGGTGGCAGGCAGCCAGCAAAATAAATAACCTAGCTGCTATCACAAAAGTACAAAGACTAGCGTGCATCGCCACAACCAGTGCGATGAGAACGACACCTACAGCAGGACTCGAGGCCATTCTCAATCTGCTTCCGCTAGACATCTTTATACAAGTATCGGCAGCCCATAGTGCCGTAAGATTAAGCCAAACAGATAGCTGGAGACCAAATGCAATGGGTCACACCACGATCCTGCAGAGATATCTAGGCAGTGTATCTAATACAGACTACTTAACGCCTTACCTAGACTTCTTAAGACCATTCTCTAGCACCTATCCGAGCAGGGAAGACTGGAAAAATGACAGAACGCCTAACGAGCGATCCTTAGCTGTATACACCGATGGATCCAAAATGGAAATAGGTGTAGGCGCAGGCATCTTCTCTGAAACGCTTGGCCTCTCCATGTCAGCTCGGCTTCCGAACTACAGCAGCGTTTTCCAGGCGGAGGTCCTAGCAGTTACAATAGCAGCTCGTGAGACTGCGATGAGAGCAATACCACGAGAGGATACCACCTTTTTCATCGACAGCCAGGCAGCGATAAAAGCAATATCTGCTATAGAAATAAAATCGAAGCTTGTGAAGTGTTGTAGAGAAGAGCTCAAGGTTCTTGGAACACAGCACGAGGTAAGGCTCTGCTGGGTCCCTGGTCATGAAGGCATACCAGGGAATGAGAAAGCCGATGAATTGGCTAGAGGTGGCTCAGCACTAAGCTCGGACCAATCCGACCCCTCGGTGTACATCCCGCCTTGCGCCCTTAAGCTCGTAGCAGGAAACAAAGCCATAATGGAGGCTAACAATAGGTGGACCTGTTTAGATACTTGTGTCACCACGAGGAAGCTGTGGCCCGCTTTTGACAGAGTAAGAACCAATAGACTCATACAGAGGCACAGAAAATCCCTCTCTACTCTAATTGGAGTCATTACGGGGCATAACACCATGCGGTACCACATGAAAAAACTACGTGTGACTAGCGAAGACCTTTGTAGAGGCTGCGGCGACGAGGAGGCTCAGGAGGACACCGCCCACTTTCTCTGTCATTGCCCAGGCCTCTATCATTTGAGAAATAAGATCCTTGGGCAACACTTCTTTGAGGATCTAGAAGAGTTGTCCAACAGACCAATAAATGACATCGCAAACTTCATCAAATCCTCTGGGTGGTTTGTATCTAGGACACAGTGAGTACTTAGTTCTTTCTTTAGGATACTTACAAGACGGTATTTTTCCACGAGGTAGGGATTTCCTTTTTCTATCTCCTTTCCCCCCTTGGGTATCACAATGGGTCTATACTAACCTGAGTGTGGTGTGGAGGTTTTCTATCCCCCTACACCTGCCCACTTACCTAACCTAACCTACTTCGGCTGATGAATCGGTGATCGTTATTGTTTCTAGCTTCGGGTAACAATCTTGCTTTGCTTTGAGTACCTTAGCATAGCTTGGGAAAATATGAAGCCTTGATTTTTCATTAACCACATTCCTTATAATTTGATATTGGTTTCTTGTCAATCTAGCATCAACTAATAACTTTAAGGCGTCTTTTGCATCAAGTTGCGAAATTTCGGTTGCTTGAAATTGCTTTAAAGCAGAAATGATATCTTGGTCTTTTGTAGCCAAGCTAGCAATATGCCTTCTTTTTGTTTGGGACGAGTATTTTAAGAACGGCTTTTTCGGCCTACCTTGAGATTTATTATTATCACTGTCCTTACTTACATCAATGAAGTCTTCTGTACTGTCAAGCCAGTCACTGTTCTTTGTTAGAAAGAAGTTTTCGTTCCGCGAGCATTTATTTCATCTCGTCAAAAAGGACTGGCATAGCGAATATATCCTATTGAGTGAAAGTTCCGTGTGTTCCATGTTGTAGGTTTGATTAAAGATTTCAAACGTTTCCTTATGCTTAGTAGCACCTCCAACCTTCTTTACCTTACGCCATATATAAAATATATTACGGATCATGATTATTTTACTTGACCCTTAAAAGAAAAATATTGTTCTACATATAGTCAAATTTCGCAAATTTTAGCACATTTTACGTTCTTAAAAAAAAAAAAATAAATCACCTGAGTAATTGTGCAAACTTAGTTAGACGAAAGTACACGAATCAAAACGTATGCCCTTTCAGAATTTCACTTAAGAAAAAAAAAAGAACCCAATTAAGGCACTAACTTTAATAACGACTTTATGATTAGTGTGCACGTCAATAAGGAGGATGAGTAAGTTTACAACTATCTACATACCTTGGTCTTCAATATCCATCACTATAATTGCAGAGCCTATGCCTCAAAAAAAAAAAAACAGTTAATTGAATCGCAGTGAAAAAAATCGGCACTAAAAATCGCCAACGACTGCAACAGAACATTCAACTTTAGCGACTGATCTTGCTATGAACAACTATTCTCAGGAGAGTAATTCGACGGTTGTCAGCTGGAACCGTTATCACAGATATAATCTGCAACAAAAAATATGGGTACTTTTAACTTTTGCATTTTACCCTTTGGCCTATGGGGGCCGCTTGGCTGTCGGTGAGTATGTGGGTAGATGCACCTTTGATGCCTGAGTGCCAGCTTATGTTAGCACAAGCCTCAATACAATATATGTTTGTTTGTTTCTATGCTATGTACGTCGAAACCATAGAACCAATTGAGCTCTAATCAGACAATCTTCGGTATTGGCCCGAAAATGGTCCTGTAAGGTTTGGTCAAAATCGGCCCACTACTTTAGTAGTAATTTACTAGTAAACTACTTTAGTACTACCATTTTTTTTTCTTCGTTAGGTGCAGCAACGCACGCCGCCAGGTACCCTCGGTCCAGCAGTCTACCCACTTTAGTATTATATTACTTTAGCACTCAAACAAAATTTGATACATATGTTTAAGGTTGGACCACTTACCCACTGATGCCTGGAGCAAAAATGTTCTCTAATAGACTAAGCCCCAGGCACCTGCCTAACAGTTGTTGCCCCAGGCGCCTGCCTGACAATTGTTGCCTCAGGCGGCTGCCTGACAGTTGTTTTTTTTTTTTTTTTGTTAGGCTCAGCAACGCACGCCGGGTGCTCGCTAGTCTTAATATAAACAGAGAAGCTATGATTAATGCCTTTGTGCTCATCACTGAAGAAGACTTAAACTCCAAACTAGTTCACTCGGACATTGAGGAAGAACTTAACAGTAATTAAGTACTAGGAATAACAATCACGCACAAATGCCTGCCAAGATTTAACTTCAGCCACAACTACACCGTTGGACTTCCTTTTCTGGGATCACGTGATAAGTAAGACGATTCCAGAACTGAAGGACGAAACCATACGCGTTATTTACGAGGTATTTCCCGAATTACCATATATCAAAAACCCATTTAAAATGTTGGTACTATGTCACCAGAAAAGTCGTAGTGCGCATTTATCCTATACATACTGTGTTCAATACATACATAGATTGTATAAACTAAAGAACACAATGGAATGAATTTGTCTTTTATTTAAAGAGCTTCATTCTGCGTAGTGAAACAAACATGCACGAGTATAGGATTGGGATTGTTTTCATTCCATAAAAAATAATGAACTTTATTTCAACTAATGAGTTATATGTCATCACGGTCCACGTGTTCGACAGGGGCATCCTTTTGAAATCCTCCTTTCATCTTTGTGGTTAGGTACTGCCTCTTCCCTTCTTACACATCCTGAAATGAATAAGGAAGAATGATTGGCCTGCTTTTCAAATCAATAAAGCCGTCTATAACATTTGATACTAAAGGTAAGTTTACCACATTGATACATGCTTAGGGATATAAATTTCACGTTTAGACTTAAATACACATATACATACGAACGTGCTAGCTTCCATCAAAGGAAAGAACGTATTCAATTTTGGCCCAGAACTCAACAGACAATAATAAAACCTAAAACCGTCAGCATAAGGAGAATGAAATGAACAAATTACGTGAATGAATGGAATTAATCGAAAACAAAGCAGTTTGTTTTTTCGTTAGCTTTATACATACATATGTATGCGTGTTATGTCGCCCTTTTATCCTAGTCTCAAGTCGAAATGGCAAGGGTAATCTCATTCAAATGAGCAATCATTTAAACAATCAACCAATCCATCTTGTCAACTCTATAGTTTCCCAAGCTCTTCCAACCCTTAGCGAGCATTAAAAACCTTAGATAGTTGGACCAGGAAAGGCGAACTAACGGTTGATCTCCAGAAAACTTAGCTTGTATTATTTAATAATAACAGAAAAAATTACACCATTTATGAACTTTGCTGAGCATTAATGATATAATGCAAAAAGCCACTATAGCCTGCCACTCGGGCAGCAGAATACTTGAGAAAACCTTTTGACCTAATCCGAAAATGGTCCTGGAGATGTACATGCATACATGGCCATAGTAAGACCTATGCTGACTTAGAGCAGCTTACCTACTAGCACTGATGATCTTGACAGGATGGTCAACACTCTAACATTGGCACTTAACGGCGCCTTGTCTGTGGCGTGCTCAAACCGCAATCCTCGAGGAAAGAAGAAACCACCTTGGTGGAATGCAATCCGGGAGCAAGAATTTAGCTAAATCCACCTAAATCTTCACTAAATCCCGAGGATTAACCATACGATTTGACGTCTATAAATCCCATCTAAACTCGAGATTTATAATAAATCTCACTTAAATCCTCACGCGACACAAATCAAACAATCCTTTTTTATGTTAGCACATGCCATTTTCGTGTGCTGACAACTTACTTTACTTATGTCCTGTATCCCCTTGTGGGTCCTAGGGCCTCTACTACGCCTACGCGCCATCGTGTACGGTTTCTGGCAATGTGTCTGAGTTCTCCCCAACTTTTCCCTAACTGCCGTGCCTCCTTCTCGACTGTTCTGCGCCATGTTCTTCTCGGACCGCCAGGTCTTCTGCCATCCTGAGTTAAAGGGTTCCATTGCATAGCATGGTTCGCTATGGAGCTGTCACCCTTTCGGAACGTGTGACCAATCCACTGCCACTTCCGCCGTTGGATAGTTGTGCCTATTGGTTCCTGACCCGTTCTCTCGTAAAGGTGTTCGTTAGAGATACGATTAGGCCAGAAAATCCTTAAGATATTGCGCAGACACCTGTTAACAAACGTTTGCAGCTTTCTGGTGATAGTAGTGGTCACTCTCCACGTGCTGCAACCATATAGCAGCACGGATTCAACGTTGGAGCGGAACAGTCTTATTTTGGTGCTCAAACTGATTGCATTGCTTCGCCATATTTTGGACAACATACCGAACGCGGACTTTGCTTTGGCGATCCTGTTGGCTATATCCTGTTCGGTTCCACCATCGGTCGAGACAATACTACCAAGTTACTGGAAATCCTCTACTCTCTCTACCGGTTATCCAGCAATGCATATTTGAGCCGATGAGTTTGTTCCAAGGCTGATAATTTTAGTTTTTGCCGTATTAATTTTCAGCCCGACGACACCTGCCTCCCTCTCCACATCTGCTGTCATTTGGTGGAGATCCATAATTCTGTGGGAGAGTAAGCAGACATCGTCTGCGTAGTCAAGATGCTTCAGTTGAGATGTAAGAGTCCATCGAATTCCTCCGTTTCCCGTCGACAAAGCTGCATGAAGCACATCGCTAATCACCAATAGGAATAATATTGGTGAAAGGATACAGCCTTGTCTTACCCCACTTTGGATCTCAAATTCCTGAGACAACCTTCCCCTGTGCAGAACGTGACATTTGGAGCCTTCATATGTAGCTTTGATAATAACAATTAGTTTATCGGGGATGCCTCTCCTGCGTAAGGCACGCCAAATAAACTCCCTGTTGACACTATCGAACGCCTTCTCAAAATCGATCGATATTCAACACACTGTTCGATGATAATCCGCAGGGTGTTGATGTGGTCGGCACAGGAGGAGTGTGCTGACAAAGAAAAAATTGAAGTCTGTCAGAAAGTTTCAAACTTCAAATAAATAAAATAAAATATTGACCGATTTGGATTATTTTTTTGGTAAGTATTTTTAAATTTTTGTACATAATTCGTACATAATACAAATCATTTGCTTTGCTTGCAGGCAATGGAACAATCAAAACAGGTGAAAAGCCGCGAAACATGGTGCAAACGTCAATATAAATCCTAGATTCCGGTGGGGACGCCTCACATAAATCTAAATCTTTTTTTCGCTAAATCTCGTATTTAGTTTTGGTGGGGACATGCTATTAGTTTCAAGCACTTGCTAACATTGCTAACATGCAGGATTATCAAAACACAGCTAGGCGGAGCGTCGGCCAGAAGACTTGCTTGCTACGGAACACCCCAAAGTGGAGTCTTGTCAACTCTTCTCTGGAATCTGGTAGTAAATGAGCTACTAGCGGACCTGGATAGGTCAAGCTGTAGATTGATTGCCTATGCTGATGACATTGCTATTGCCGCCTCTTTCAAATACCCAGACACTATCACGGAAATCCTCCAATATGCTCTCTTTCAGCGCACCACATAGGCCTCCAAATGAGGATTGGGGTTAAGCCTTATAAAACAGAACTCGTTCTCTTCACGAAGAAGTATAAAGTTCCCCTCATAATCCCTCTGACTATAAATGGCACCAGTCTCACCTTCAGTGAAAACTCAAAATACCTGGGTCTTATTTTAGACGGAAAACTGAACTGAAAAGCCAATCTACTAGAATGTGTATGGAAAGCCATAGTAGCTCTCTATTCCCATTAAAAAGGCTATAGGTAGGAGCTGGGGTATAAAACCTCAAATAACTCGCTAGCCGCACGTGTCCGCTATCAGGCCTATACTACTCTATGGCGTGATCGTATGGTGGCCTGCTCGCGTTTGAGCTGTCCACCTCTCCCAGTTAGCTAAAGTGTGGAGATCTGGTGCACTAAGAACTACTTCCACTACGACATTGGATGTTTTGTTCAACCTGCTACCCCTAGATATCTTTGGCAAACAGATTGCTGCCAGTGTGGCCATCCGTCTGAAAGCCTCCTCTCAGGGGTCTAGTTATCACATTGGCCACCCTTCGATCTTGATTTTCTCAATTTGGCCCATGAAAACACGGACTAATCCCCGCCGAAACTGAGATTTAACCGAAACTTCCGTACAAGTATCCCTGAACGGGATAAATGGGATAACTCTCCCCCTGATGACTGTAGATCGGTGCACTTCTATACAGATGGCTTTAAGATCGAAGGTGGGGTGGGTTGTGGTATTTTCTCCGAAAAGCTCAACCTGAGCATCTCGTTCTGCCTCCCTGATCAATGTAGGATATTAGCATTTTCGCTGACAGTCGAGCGGCAATAAAGTCCATGGAATCGTGCTCCTTCACTTCAAAGGCCGTCTTAAACTGCCGTTTGTCTCTTACGGAGCTGACAGAGCAGTTCAACATTCACCTATGCTGGGTGTCAGGCTACATAGACATTCCAGAAAACTGCGGGGCGGATGAGCTCGGCAGACAGGGTAATGCTCTAAGGATTCTCCCTGACAGGTAAGCCTTGGGTTTGCCTCTCGCTACATCTACTAAAGCTGAGCGCTATTAGCAAGACCACCCTCAGATGAGAAAACGGCTCAACGCATCAGATTTCGAGACCGATCTGGCTTAGGCTGAACTAAAAACGTAGTGTCGAGTTGGTCAAGCTAAAGCGATCACAGATCAGCTGCGTTGTCGGTGTTCTCACTAGACGCTGTCTTATGGCCAACCTGCCCAGAGACATGGCCTCTTCTTTAACTACTTTTGCAGGAGCCACATTTGTCACATTTCGAAGCAGATCTGGCCTAAGCTGGGCCAGAAAGGTAGTGCCGAATTGGTCAAGCTAAAGCGATTACAGACCGCCTACGTTATCGGTGTCCTCACTGGACACTGTCTAATAGGCCAACATGCCAAAATACTTGGCTTCTTTTCCAACGACTTCTGCAGGAGCTCTAGGAACGAGGAGGAAACCATCCTTCACCTCCTATGCGCGTGTCCTGCTCTATCACGAAAACGAATGCTCCATCTCGCGGCTCCCTTCCATGATGACCTCGGCGATTTGGTGTCCTTAGGAGTCATAAGCATCCATCGCTTCATCAAAAGCTCCGGTTAGTTTTATTAGTCCCTGAGTGGTCTAATGGAATATCTTTGGTATCACAAAGTGTGTCTGCACCCTCGTGCTGACAGCCAATCTTACCTAACCTAACCTACGGCAGCTTCCCGTAGTGCCAAGCCGCAGGCAAAACCACCAACCTAATAGCCATCATAAAAGTACAAAGACTGCCATGGAAGCCCTGGATATGTACAAATCAGTCCGACTTCCAAACTGCAGCAGTGTTTTCCAAGCGGAGGTCCTAGCAGTGACAATAGCCGCCGTGAAACTACAATGAGGACAGTACGGTAAGAGGATATAATCCTTTCCATCGACCGCAAGGCAGCAATTAAAGCAATTTTTCTGCTATAAAAATAAAACATAAGTCTGTAAAGTGCTGTCGAGAAGGATCAAGAATCATCCAACACAGCACAACGTAAACTTGTACTGGGTCCCTGGACATGAGGGAATACCAAGTGGAGAACTGACAGGAAAAGATTCGGCACTGAACTCGAAACAGTTCGATTTGAAGACTTAAGCTCGAAGCAGGGAATGAAGTTCTAATAATACTGTCACCACTAGGAAAATGGCATATATGCCACATACATTTGTGGTGGCAATGATGTAGTGGTAACGTTACCGATGGTAGTGGGAACTCGCCCAAGACTGAGTTCTGTCTCCGCTAATATGGCTCCTTGTAGCGGATGGCATATGCCGACGATGTGGTCATCCTGGTTTCAGGGAAATTTCCTGCAGTCCTAAGTGAAAGGCTCAACTTCGCACTACAACTAGTGGATAACTGGGTCAGGAGCAAATGGCTGCGAATAAACCCTTCAAAGACGGAGATAGTTCCTTCATGAAGAAGAGATCAATTCCTATCTTCAGACCCCCAAATATCGGTGGTATTGAACTAAATATTATTATTATTATTATTATTATTTTATTTTACCTGCGAAGCCTAAGGCTTTTCTGCCGGCGAATGGTCTTCTTATTTTAGTTCAGCTCGATAACTGGGCGTAATTCTAGATTCCAAACTAAACTGGAAGGAAAATATTGTCGAACGTATCAAAAAAGCAAGCGTAGCTTTCTATTCTTGTCAAATGGCATTCAGTAATACGTAGGGCTTCAAACCAGCTGTGGTGTACTGAATATACACGGCGGTCGTAAGACCCATTCTCACATATGGTTCACTAGTATGGTGGATGGTACTTAAGAAGCAATACCAACTTGCAAACCTAACCAAAATCCAGAGGCCACCATACATCGGATTCATGGGATTAATGAAAACAACACCAACCATGGCAATGAAAACCATTCTTAGCTTCATTCCACTTGATATATGTATACTATAGCAGTCTGGCGGCCAAAACCGCTGTAAGACTAAGAAAAAGCCGATTGTGATCATCGATCCTTTACGGCCATTTGAAAGGAGATTCTCTACAAGAATTCCTGACAGAATACACTGGAAGAACCGAAGAACCATAAAGAAAAAGCAGTTGGCGTTCTATACCGACGGTTCTAAGATGGACGTTGGCACGGGAGCCAGAGTTTATTGTGAAGCCCTAGGGATAAACCACTCCTTTAGAATAAGCGACGACTGCAGCGTCTTTAAGCCCGAAGTCACAGCCATCATACAAGCTGCTGAAATTATACGCGAAAGTAATATTGTTTGTAAAATGATCACTGTCTACATATATGGACAGCCATGCAGCTGTTAAGGCTCTGGCCTCTGCTATAATTACGTCGAGGCTTGTGAGGGCCAGCAAATCACTTTTAAACGAGATATCTAGAATCAATGCGGTGACCCTCTGCTGAGTACCAGGGCATATGGATATCAAAGCAAACGAAAGGGCTGTCGAGCTTGCTAGGAAAAGGTCGGCGCTGCACTTATCGTGGGCACTTCCTTTTGTAGTAACCTCAATCAGTTCCTTACGGAAGAAAATAGAAGATGAAGCTACCGGTCGAGCAAACAGACGCTGGGTTCATCTGGCAACATGTGCATCGGCCAGGGCGCTATGACCGGCCTTCAGCAAGAAGAGCTCAACTTCTTTCGTGGAACTTAGTCGTTATAATACACGGCTCGTTTCTGGCATAATTACTGTTCATTGTGCCATTGGCGTCCACGCGGAGCGACTTGTTGCGCTGCATAACGACTATTGTAGAAGTTGCAGGGACGAAGAAGAAATGGAATCTATTTGTCACCTGCTGTGCGATTGTCCTGTCCTATCCGTCAGAAGAATGACGACTCTTGGAAGTTACTGCTTCTCGTAGCTGGAGGACTTAGGCAATGTAGAGCTGATGGACCTCCTGAGATGCATATCACTATCTGGGTGATTATAACAACGGTCTATCTTTACAGCGTTTCCAGGGTTAAATAATTGGGCACAATGGACCCGTACTGGTCTCAGTGAGCAATTGACTCTTTTTGCCACAAGGCACCCATCTAGCTAACCTAGCCTAAAGTTATCGATTGACACGCTAGTGGTTCATGGTTCAAATCCCGATGTCAGCAAGCATTTATTTATTTCTTATGAAATATATAAAATCAGTCCGATTAATTGTGAAAGCTTGTGTGAACGCTATTGCGAAGGCATAACACTGGCAATTAGGTTAGTCATATGGTTGGAAAAAATTGTTCGCTCTATCAGATGACAGATATATGCCTATGACATCAGGTGGTCAGAAGCAAAAGACAACAATAACGAAAATCTGTCCAGTTATCTTGGAGCCACACCCGGAGTTGTCCTGAAACAAAATCTGAGTTTCAAACCACTACAGCAATCCTTCTCCCACTAAATCTATCCTCTTCTGCGCCCGCACTAAGTGAAAACATTTAAAGTGTATTCATAACCCCTTGAGTGCGCGTAAATTATAAAAAAAAAAGTGCAAGGATCAATATACTTATGCAGAGGAACAGAAAATCCCCACCTAGTTTTGTGGGAGTTATTGAAGCTACGTATCACGTAAGAAGATTTCTATAGGGGCTATGGTGACAAATAAGTTCATGGGGATAAAACCAAAAAATAAAAATAAAATAATCTACAAGATGGTTTGTATTACAGGAGCAGTAAGTCATTAAATTATTCATTGAACAAGAAACGCCTATGGGCTCGGAATATCTTTTCTCCCCCTATGAGTATCACAATGGGTCTGTCTTGACGTAAGTGTGATGTGGAGGCTTACCACCCACACCTATCCAATTACCTAATCTCACCATCCTAAGAAATTTGTTAAGATAGATTTGAAAAAGAGGACTGTTACGAGTATTTGAATTGAGTGGGTGTTAGATATACTCCTAGCGATGCGTTTCAAAGATATTTGATGCATTTTTTTCAGCACACATATTTTAAAAACTAATTAACAGATTTGCCGTTTCTGAAAGCCTCTGTTTCTACTCATAATTGGCAAATTGGTAGGGTGAATAAAAATCCCGTATTTTAAATTTTGTAGAAAGACGGTACAGGCCAGACATTTTTATATGCCCTCCTGTAACATACCCTCATTTGTTTTTTTAATTTTTCGCATTAATGCATTTGGAGGCAGAAAGAGTTGGGAAATCCTTACCTCTGTATGCATGCATTATATGCCGAAAAGTTTAGCGCTCTAGATCAAACAGTTCAGAAATGACAGGGGTTTGACAGACACCATGTTGAATCCTTAGTAATTTGTTTTCACCTTTCATGTCCGAAATATTATATTAAAAAGGAAAATTATAAAACCACTAATATTCATCTCACTTGCAGCTTGGAAGACGTTTAATTCAAACAAAAAAGTGGTCGAAGGCAAGTAAATTTGGTAAGGTACATTTAAAAATCGGTAGCCCTTGAAAAGTAAGTAAGAAAATAGTACTGACATTCTACAATGACGAAATGAAAAATATGCACGAACTTGTAACGGGTGATCCAATATGAGGTACTTTTTTTAATAGGGATTCTCGGGCATAGCTGGCGTGACAAATGTCATGTCCATGTGACATTTCTGTTCAATATTCATTGGCATTTCATCATGAATACGAGCAAACTAAAGCCTGAACAACGTTTACAAATTGTGGAAATTTATTTCCATAATCAGTGCTCGGTGAAAAAAGTTGTTCGTATACTTCGACCATTTTATGGTGCTAATAATCGTCTAACTAAATCCACAATTCGCGAAACAATCGCTAAACGACAGTAGAATTTTACATTATTGAACGTTCATCCACCGACTAGAATGCGTGCACCGTGCCACAGGGCGGGCGAAACCATCCGTTTATTGAGAGACAATTTTCACGAAAACATCATCTCAAGAAATGGACCTGTGAATTGGCCTTCAAGATCATGTGATCGGACTCTGCTTTTTTTCTTTTTTTTATGAAGGCGAAAATTTCGAAAGACAGTGGGGTTAGAAACCCAAAGTAGTGTGGGACTCTAACCGCACTAAAAAAAACCTCCTTGACCATAACCAATCAACTAGTGATCGACAAAGATTTTATTTTCAACGTTAAGTCGGGTTTGAGAAGGTATTGTTATTTAAAAACCGGCTCTCGTAATTGTCAAAAAAGTTCATGGGGCTTGGTTCTTCTTAACCTACGAATATTATTTCGTACATTTAAGACATCGTCTATCTCAGGATTGATATGCATCTGCAAACGCTCGTTCTGACACAATGCATACTTTTTAATTGTATCTGCTACGAGGTCGATCTGCAAATCTCGATGCAAGTCACTATTTCTAATGTACCATGGGGCATTCACTATTCCCCGAAGGACCTTATTTTGAAATGTTTGCAACAGTTGAACATTTGTTTTCTTTGTGCAACCACATAATTGGATACCATATGTCCAAACGGGTTTTAATATCTGATTGTACAATATAATAGGATTTTATTCTCAATGGACAGTTCTGAGTTAAAAAAAAAAATAAAAATTATCGCAAAAAGGTGATGATCACGCTGATGGTCACCATAGAGAGAGCAAAAGGGATGATTGTGATCGTCAACAATCAACTATCACCTTAGAGGATCCCACTCCTGAGTTATAACCTAACAACCAATAAAGTTTTCTATATCTAATATTTAGATCTTCTACTTTCTTTTTCACATGTTCCTTCCATTTCAGTTTAGCATCCAGATTCATACCAAGATACTTAGCTGTGTTAGAGTACGCAACTACTTGATTATTAATAACCACAGGAAGATTCGTTATTTTTTTATTTGTAAAATTGATATGGAAGGACTCTGACTCATTAAGTTTAATTCGCCATCGCTGCGTCCAATCACATATCTCGTTAATTGAATTTTGTAGCTTTTCTGTAGCTTTAGCCACACATCTACCTGTTGATAGAAGAGCAGTGTCGTCTGCAAATGTGGCTATCATGGTATTACTCGCATGCGGTATATCACTCGTATATAACAAATACAGGGTGGGCCCTAGAACACTTCCCTGTGGAACACCCGCTTGTATTTCTTTAAGTTCAGAATACGCTGAGCCATAACGAACTCTAAAGAATCTATTACCTATATAAGATTTAAGGATCTCATAGTACTGTCTAGGTAGATTCCTATGAAGTTTATACTCTAAACCCTTATGCCAAACTTTATCAAAAGCCTGTGCAACGTCTAAGAATATTGCAGAACAAATTAGTTTTTCTTCCAGTGCCTTTTCTATAACATTAGTTATACGATGCACCTGGTCTATCGTCGAGTGTTTATTCCTAAACCCGAATTGATGGGTAGGGATAAGCTTTCTTTGCTCTATAATTGGGTCTTACCTTTTAAGAAGGAGTTTCTCGAAAAGTTTAAAAAATAACGGTAAAAGTGAGATTGGCCTATATGAGGTAACCTCTGATAAAGGCTTACCTCGTTTAGGAATAACAATAATTTCTGCTATCTTCCAGTGATGTGGGACATACCTTTGTTTAAAGCAAGCATTAATTATAAGCTTGAGTTTCAACAATGCAGTTGGAGAAAGTTCCTTCAAGATTTAAGCAGTTATAAGATCATAACCTGGTGATTTTCTATTATTTAGTTTATGAATACATGTCTCGATCTCTCTTAACGAAACATAAGGAATTTCCTTTTCGTCTACTCTGTTGTAGAAATCAACATTTTCATTTGCTACCCTAGGTGGAAACGGTTTGAAAACATTTGAAAGGTGGTGACAAAAGAGTTTAACCTTTTCCTTTGGATCGCCGATCCATTTCCCATCAAACGTTTTCAAAGGGGGATCTTGCGCTTGAGGTCTCTTTAAACGTTTAGCAGCCTTCCAAAGGGAATAGTACGTGACTTTGTCAGCCGTTAGATTACAAAGGTATTTAGCTAGAGAATCATTTTTGAATTCAGTAATAGTTTTTGTAATCCTATTATTCAGTCTATTAAAAATGGTTTTACCGCCAGGATATCTTGTCGCTTGCCATTTTATACAAGCTCTTCTCTTTTCAAGTATAAGTTGCTTGATTTCTGTCGGGTATTTCACCGAAGCCTGTTTTTTTTTGTTGATAAGTCGGTGTACTATCTTCTGCTGCCTGTTGCACATCGGCAATGAATTGTTCTGTTTCAATGTCAATATGTTTTGTTGTGACTAGTGGGGACCTAAGGTTAATAAAACCTTCGAGAAGTTCTCTGAATTTACACCAGTTCGTTCTTTTGTTCACCAACGATGATGAAGTTGTTACCTAACATTTGGAAGAGATCAATTAGGTCTTCCTCTGTATGCGATTGCTTGGGTGGGCAGTATATCGCAGCTATTTTAAACTCCTTGCCTTTAGTTTCTATGTTTATTGTCGCTACTTGCAATGTTTATTTTGCTATTTTTGGCAATTCGTAATGATCCAAGGTACTTTTCACAATCACAGCACTCTCTCCCCTGGTACTGTCAGCTGGATGAGGAGAGTGAAAACAAAGATACCCAGGAATTCTAATCTTAGTTCCCTGTTTAAAATGAGTTTCAGAAATCAGGCAAACATCAATATCTTCGTTACATAGAAAAACCTGAAATTCAGGGATTTACGGAGTAAACCATTTACATTCCACGTTGCGACATTTAGATTATTTTTAATCATTAATATTTTATTGTTTTTTTTTCTGCTTCTTTGCTTAGCAGTTTAATAATTTTATCCTGATTATCCAATCTTATTGGATAGTAGTAATAAGCATTTCCTTTACCGATATTTCCTCATCCGTTCGTGTCTTTTTCACAATTTGGTAATATGATATACTTTCTACAGTTGGTGTTCGTTTTAGCAGCAATTGGCACTTTGTCTAGTTTCTTGTTTTCAGCGTTTACTTGTTGCTTGCTTTTATTATTGGATGCATTTCGTTGGTTGATTTTAGTAGCTTCAGTTTTGCTTTCTTGATATTCTTTTGCCATCGGAGAACCTCTATAATTGGCTGGGTGATCACCATGACAGTTGATGCATTTTGCTTTCTCGACCTTCTTTAGAGGACAATTATTTGTGGGATGTTTTCCTTCGCATTTAACGCAAGCAAAATCTCTTTTACAATAACTTTGCATATGCCTGAAAGCTTGGCATCGTTTGCATTGGGGTATTGGGTTTAAATTCTTTCGAAGTGGCTCGAACTTAACAACAATACCCATTATTGATTTTATGTTATATATCTTTTCGACTTCTTCTTGATTATGAAAAGAGAGCATAAAAAGAGACAATTTTCTGTTTCTTGTTATTGGTTGCCCATCACTACCTTGTGTGGTTTCTTTTTTAACTAGGTTTTTGGCTTCCAAAATCCTAAATTTTTTATTACTCAAGTCTTCGACGATATCGTGTTCATCACACGAGAAGTGAAGACCTCTGACTACTACTCTAACTGGTCTAGTAGCTTTATTTTCATATGAGTGCCACTGGAACTTTGTTTTTGTCAATTCTTCAGTGATTTCTCTATATGTGTCACTGTCATCGACATTTATTTTCCATTTATTGTTATTATATATAGGGTATGCATTTACAAGCCTCTTTCGTTTTTTGCTCTATTACTTTTTTTAACTCACCAAATCTGTCCACTCCCGAGATCATTATTGGTGGTGGTAATGGCTGTTTTTTCAAACCAGTGGTTAACTTTCCAAGCCTTTTATCACTTGTCTTACCTTGTAAATTTGCTTGTTTAGCATCCTGTCTTCTTGCAGATAATTCAGGACTGTTTTCTGCCTTGCACTTTTTCGTAAGCCTTTTGTTTTTCTTTAGATGGCTGTCTGTTGTTGTCCAGTGCGAGCTCCTCTTCATCTGTGAGGTATTCCTTTTCTGTATTTTGCTGGGCAGGTTGGGCCGGACAATTGTTAGAGCAGTCCAGAATGGTGACCTTTTTTTCCAGCTCTCTTATTTGGTTTTGCAAACTTGCAACTATTATTTCAAGATTTTTCCTTGCTTTAAGTTCAGCTTGCCATTCATTGTAATAGTTGTTTGTCTTTGTTTTCGCTTGTGAATTTGTTTTAGGTTCACTTTCAATTATACTGGTTTCAGTTCCAGATTTATGTTTTTGTATTTTCGGAATACTTACAATTATAGCGCTATCTTCGGCTCTAAGGCCTTTTGACGCTATTATTTTTAGTGGAGTTCTCGGCGTGAGTGAACTCCTTCCTACGATTCCACTATATGGCACAATGTCAATCCGTTGACCAGGAAAATATGCCACAATTTCGAGTCCAACAACTGTTTGACACTTCGCACCCAAATGCTATTATTACATTGTTTGACATATTTTCTGAAAAAGTCAAATTTTCATTTGGTGCCAAGCGCAGTCGAACGCTTTAGTGGCAAACCAAACAGTTTCGAGCTATATTAAACAATTTTCCATTTAAAAATTTGTCATTTTCTAAAAACTATTTGACAGTTTATTTTATAAATCGATTCTTGTGAGCAGTAATTTGCATAAATTTGCTAATAAGTTTCAATTATCTCAAAATAGATAGGCAACAGACAAAATTCCACTTAGACCAAATATTTACGTTAATACAGCTGAGTTTTATAAAAAGAAACACAAGAAATTGTATGCTTTTTGTACTTCTGAGCAGCATTCGATGCCATTGTCCGTGAAGCCTTCTCCTACAATATAAATTTTACAGGATAGGAGTCTCTACTAAAATTATTAACATACTGAGTAGTGCAATGTATCATAAAACTGTGGCATAAGTTTGGGATGGAGATATTGTATCGGAAGAATTTACAACTACAATGGGAGTAAAGCAAGGGTGCGTCCTAAGTGCACTACTATTTATATTATTCATCAACGACATCACAGTTGCAGTAGGAGGACGAATAGAGTTCAACCATAAGTATATGCCCGGGGTCGATTCTCATTCTGTGATACATTTTTTTCCAAATCGTAACGCTTAATTCGATTCTCGATGTGTGAAAAAGTGAAATTAAATGTGAAAATATCTTCACGTGAAAAGTTTTTTATCACAGCTAACTCATTCTGTGAAAAGTTGTGAAAAAGGATTGAGAGCAAAAACAAACGCGGACAAAGGGCATCGGAGAACAAGACAGAATATTTAATTCAATATTTATAGGGGATACCGAATTTGGCCAATGACAAGCAAGTAACCTAACATTAACATAAATATACATATTATGCATATAGTATATTGAAATGTAATCATGGTTTTTTAATACGTATTTTGGAAAAAATTCACTTTACAGATTTACAACAGCCCATTCCCGGGATAACGAATGGAAGCAATTGAGCATCAAGTTGAACAGCTTAGGGGGAACTGTGAAAGATGGGCTGGAGTGGAGGAAGTACTGAAAGGATCTAACATATGTTTTATAATAATTTTAAAATATTTTCTAGTTCATAGAACATTTATTTATACATAGCATACTCGTAAGTGTGCGAAGCAGTGAAACCGCCATCAAAGAACAGAAGCGTAGAAGCGGAGTCAACGGGCTCTTTCCAATCAAGGATCTGCCTGAGATAGACAGACGGATTGTAGGGATAATTACCCCAGCCGTAGAAGGAGTCTCAGGAGGGTTAGTGAGATAGGCTTCAACCAATCATAGTAAGTATCAAAATTCATGTTTAAATAGATATGCTTTTATTTCTACAAAAAAAAAAACTTTGTTTTAAGATTGAGAGATTAAACGAAGATGAAATGCTTCCTGAACCGGAGGTGTTTCTAGGAACATTGGGAGAAGGAGCAGTTGCTTCAACTTCGTCGACGTCAAGGAGGAGCCGGGAAAAACGGCCATACATTAAGCAATGCTACTGACGACGCACGCCTTGGATATTTTTAAAGAAACTGAAGAAAATAAAACTGAAAATCGAGAAGAAAATTACTCTAATGGAGTATGATGAGTTGCTCCGAGCACTTTCTAATAACTAAACAAAAAAAACATTTGTTTCTTTTTAGAATTTTTATTTTTATAATCTACTAGTACAATACAATTTTTTTAATGGGCAAATGTCTGAATAACTATCCTACTTCGAAAACCCGGCCTTTTTGCAAAATTGGACTTAAAGTAGGATGCAGACCATCGTCATCTAAAGCCACTTTATCTTCTGATTCCACATCCTCCAAAAATGGGACTTTTGCTTTAATCAGTGCGTTGTGAAGTACAATACAAGCATTGATTATAATTCCCGCTGGGCGCCGTGGCGTAGGTGGTTAGTCTGTCGGATCACTGCGCGTGAGGTTCCAAGTTCGAGTCCCAGAAATTACCAAGAAGTTGTTTCACGGTCCCACCTCTCGCGAGCGTCTGACAAACATCCGAGAGTATTGTTGCCACGAAAAAGCTTCTCAAATCGCCGTTCGGATACGGCAAAAAACTGTAGGTCCCTTCCATTCGTGTGAAAAATATAACGCACACAACATGAGTGGTTGCGAGAAGCTAGGCCTTGGCCACTTCACAGCTTAACAGATTGTAGGCGCCGCCATGGCGCAAGTGGTTACTGTGTTGGACCACGGCGCGGGAGGTTCCAAGTTCGAATCCCAGAAAACACCAACAAGTTTTTTCGCAGTCCTACGAGCGAGAAGCTAGGCCCTGGCCTAAATATATGTATATAAATATATACCGCATATCTCAAAACAAAAAATATTCCGGACTGTTGCTGCATCCACACTCTTCTATAAAGCACATACTTGGGGCTACGGTCACTTCGAAGTTGTTGAAAATTGCCTCCGTTATTTTTTCAGAAGGACCTTTCAATTGCCGTGCGGTACCCCAATTATATGGTGCATCTGGAGACAGGATGTCCACCTCTATGCCTAGATACTCTAAAGCTGCACTTTAACTACATAGGGAAGGTTATGACATTGGAGGGGAAACCCTGTCAAAACTAGTACTTTTGCATGCTCTCTCGTCAAGAGAAAGCCTTGTTCAGGAATGGGAGAAGCCAGCTTCAAACTGCGACCTAAACCTCTCATTTACATCCGATGAGGAGCCGACATCATTGAGAATGAAGTTCAACTTATTACTGGAGAAAACAAGGCGTACCACGTTTGCAAAATTTAGATGCGACGCGTAGATATTGCAACATTGAATGCACTATAGCAGACTGAATCACAATTTTGGAGAGGGAACATACTTTTTAAATGACTATTCCACTGATATGATTAGCACCATATTTAAAATACGAGGAAAATTAGCCAACCTGAATTTTATACCACACCGACCAGACCTACAAGCTTTGTGCGATCTTTGTAATCTCAGAGAGAGCAAGGACAAGTACATTTTATAGCGATTTGTCCAATTCTCAAAGAATTCCAGAAAAGTTTTTTTTTTTTTGGTCCGTACGAATTAGAGGCAAATGAAGCAATCAGCATTTTGAACGGGCAGCAAGGCTGGGATGTATCTTAAATTACAATTACCCATTAAATGCACTTCGTTACAGAAAACGAGTTATCGAAGCTGATTTCACTGTGAAATGTCCGACATCATCATGACACGTCTTTAAGATACGCCATCGCACTGCAGTTGGTACTATCCACCTAAGCTTATCGTTGACGATCCTGAACAGGCGCTTCCCTTCCAACTTGCATTGTTCATTGAGTAAACGTTTTTCTTCGCTATCGGTCGTAGAAGTTAGTACGTTGATGACTTTCTGCAATCGTGGGTCCTGCAATTAATAGTCACTAGCCAGTCAGTACGAGTGATATCCACCTTTCTAACGTCTAAGGATGCCTCTTCAATCTACCGCGGTTCTTCTACAGCATTGCGACTCATTACGTCGATATATGCAAACCTTTTCCCGGGACGATGCAAAACTTCGAACTCCTTAAGTTTGAGCCACCAGCGTGCTATGCGTGGAGTAATCTTCGGTTTGTTGTTAGTCGCCACAATCGCTTCACAGTCGACTACGACTTTGAAGCTTTTTCCCAATATATACACACGGAATCTCTCCAAATCTTCGGCAATAGCTAGCACATCAAGTTCATATGAATGATACTTAAATTCTGCTTCTGAAGTCATTCTGCTATAATAACACACTAGCTGCAAGTTTCCATCGTCACGTCGCTATAGCAATATACCCGTCGGCGCTGGCATCCGTATGAACCTCATGCTCCAAAGACACATAAAAAAGTGCGTGGACCGGTGGTTGGCTTAAAATCTCCTTTAGCTGTTGAATAGCAGCTTCTGCTTCTTGGTTCCAGCTGAATGGTCGGTCTTCCTTCAACAGGTCTGTTAATGGCTTAGCAATTAGAGCGTATTTCAGAACAAACTTCCGGAAATACCCACTCAGCCCAAGAAACTGACGTACCTGATGTACATTCGTAGGTGTTGGAAACTTCACAACAGCTTCCGTCTTCAAAACTCCTGGGGGAATCTCATTACACTGAATCTTATGTTCCAATTCAACTTTGGTTTTTAGAAACATGCATTTCTTCAACTTCAGGGTCATACCAGTTAATCGAAGTACATCTAGAAAATGCTGCAATTTCTTCAGTCCATCGTCGACTGTTTTACTCGAAATGATGATGTCATCCATGTAGACAATAATATCTCCTCTTGGCAAGCGTGATGTAGTCACGTTAATAATGTGTTGAAAAGCTGCTGGCGCATTCGCTAATCCAAACGGCATTCGAGTGAATTCATATAGCCCACTCGCTTTAGCAAATGCCGTGTACTTCTAGTCGCTATCAACGATTTTTATCTGGTGGTATCCCGCTGCCATATCTAAAACTGTGAAGTATGAAATTCCGGCCATCGTAGCCATGACATCTTCGACAACAGGCATTGGGAACTGTCTTTTTACTGTGATTTTGTTGAGTGCTCGAAAATCAATACAGAAACGCTCCGTCCCGTCTTTTTGCTGAGTAACACCGGTGAACAATAGCTGGATGTTAATGGTTTTATTATTTCATTACGCAGTAGATCTTCAACCATATTTTCAATGATAGTGCGTTTCGTAAATGGAATTCTATAGGATTAAACACAAACCGGCTGCTTTGATGTTAATTCAATACTGAATTCACCGATATTAGATTTTCCGATCTCGGCTCCATTCAGAGCGAAGTAACTCCGGTTCTGGTTGAGCATACCCATACATAGGGATACTACGAAACATTAGGTCTTTTTCTGCAGACCCACTTCCTTGACTCACTAATTACTGACCCTCACGCATCTATTCTGCATGAAGCGATGCTACTCCCTGTTAATCGATGCACTAGGACTCTAGCCAAGAAAATCTTCACCCTCGATTCCATAAGATGGGCCATCTCCACGCAAAAACCTTACAAAGCTCCCGGTGGAGATGGAATTTTCTCCGCCCTCTCACATCATGGAATCGATACTCTCATTGAATCCTTAGTGCCCATCTTAAGATCCAGCTATGAACTCAGCTACATCCCACCAATATGAAAAAAAGTTAATGTAGTGCTCATTCCTATAGCCGGCGCCAGATCACAATCAGACCCAATCAGTCCCACCTCTTTGATCTTCACATAATAAATTCCGCCCTTATAGAATACCCCCTAAATAATCTCCAATTTGCATATCAATCTGGTAAATTTACGGTCACAGCCCTTCACCATCTAGTCAGTACTATTGAAGAAACTTTGTGAAAGAAGGAAATAGACTTTTGCTCCTTACTGGACATCTCTGGTGCCTTCGATAACACATCGTTTCAATCAATTAAATCTGCTGCTGATATCAAAGGCATTGACCCGCAAACTACCAAAGGGTAGTTGTGCTCCACCCTCAGAAGCAGACTTATCACTGCCAAGCTTGGACAAATCTCAATCTCCGTTAGAACTAGTAAGGGTTGTCCTATATCCTCTTTTTTGGTCCATTGTAGTGGACAGTATCATAAATGACTTCAATAGTTCTGGATTTCTCACCCAGGGCTACGCTGACGACGTAGTCATTATAGCTAAGGGCAAGGATGAATCCAGCATTTCTGAACGAATGCAACATGCCCTAAATAAAATAAATAACTGGTGCCATTCAGAAGGTCTAACGGTTAACCGTGCAAAAACCGTAATTATTTCTTTCACCAGGAGGAGAAACTTAAGCCTTCAAGCACTATCACTAAACAATACTCAAATTGAGTTCTCAAAAGAACCAAAATACCTTGGAATTACTCTAGACCACAAATTAAATTGGAAACCTCATATAAACAGAACCACTGAGAAGGCGACTAAAGCCTTGTGGACCTGCTATAGGTTTTTCGGCAAAAAATGAGGATTAAATCAGAAAACGATCCACTGGACCTATACCATAATCATCGTTCCAATAACTAATTATGCTTCGCTAGTATGGTGGTATAAAGTTAATCAAACCGTTACCCGCTCCGCCCTCTAGAAGGTGCAGAGACTAGCATGTGTAGGTATTACGGGCGCAATGCGCACCTGCCCAACAGCTGCGCTGGAAGTTCTCTTAAACCTTCCACCTTGTTTCACCTTTTATGCAACAATACAAATTCCGAATTAGTTGGCCACATGAAGATCCTTGAGAAAATTCCGCTACTTACTTGTCCGGCAGTATGCATCTCAGACTTCATGCCCAAAAGAATCCACCACAATCACCTCTTCACAGTAAACATACCTGACCGCAGCTACTGGGACTATCCTCAAATCCCCCAATCAAGATCTCAAATCAATTGGTACACTGATGGTTCAAAAATGTCAAATGGGATTGGAGCTGATATCGTTGGCCCCAACTACAAACTCTTTACAACACTAGGTCAATCCACTACTATCTTCCAAGCAGAGGTCTATGCCATCGAGCTCTGCGCCAGAGAATGCATTAGACGAAACCTCCGAAGATCACATATTAACATAATGTCAGATAGCCAAGCAGCACTCAAGGCTCTCACGTCCTTTGACTATAAGTCTAAGCTGGTTTGGAATTGTCTCCAGACGCTTTAGCAACTTGCTGCACACAATAATATCACACTAATGTGGGTCCCCGGTCACAAAGGTATCCCTGGTAATGAAGCGGCTGATAAGCTTGCAAGACTAGGTGCCCAATCTCCTTATGTTGGACCTGAAGCCTTCTGTGGTTTACCCACCAGCCAGGTTAAAATACAGCTACTCCGCTGGGAACGCGAACAAATGCTCTCTCACTGGAATGCTCAACCCGATCTAAAGCATTCCAAGAAATTTATTAACTTCTCAAAAAATAGAACTAGAGACATTCTATCAATGAGCAAACAGAATGCTAAGATCCTTACTGACTTCCTAACTGGACATTGCTCTCTCAACTACCATCTGAAGAAAATGGGCCGTGTTCAATCGGAAACGTGCCGTCTCTGTCTTGAAGACACCGAAACAGCCGATCACATACTCTGTGATTGCCCGGCCATAGCCAGACTTAGGCTAAAGCAATTTAATAAAGCCATTACATCACCTTCTGACGTCACCTCTTCTTCAGCTCGAACTATTCTTAGCTTCATTAATGAACTTGAGTTCAGCTAGTTGACAAATTCAAAATCAATTAACCAGGTGATAGCACAAACGATCTTTTTAGGTCGCAGTGCTCCAGAGGTCAGTCACTGCCTTCCTCCCCTCCTACCTCAAAAAAAAAAAAATACCCAACAGTCGATCAGTACCTTGAGGTGATAACTCCACATCAATTCAATCTGGTGGAAGTAGTTCGAAATGGTTTATCCTTTTCGGAGTGAGCTGTTCGTTGACCATTTCATCAATTTCAAAGACTACTCGAAGTTTTTATCACTTTCACTTGGAGCTGATCCAATAGACTGCGTCCAACCATCACTGAATAGCATTGAGATTCATTCGGAACTACCAGTACCTCACACCACGATGACGTCTTATCCACACAGATATAAGCAAGGAATTTGCCTACCGATCTCGTAGTTACACCACCGAACCCTCGTAGCATTGTCGTCGTCGCTTCATATTTATGCCCCATGACCTCTGCGTCATTGACCCGCATAGTTACTGAGTCGCTGTCCTTATCAATGAAAGCTGTCACCTTCTTGCCATTGACGGTAACTTCTTTGACATAAATATCTCCTTGCCGTGTACAATAAATTCACTGATCTTGGTGCGTGGTGTGGTCTGGATGATTTCTATGGTCACGATTATCTGGGCAGTTCCGCTTCATATGGCCGGGTTTATTACAGGAGAAGCACCGACTAGACTGCAATCTGTTAGTAGTAACACCAATTGCTAAATCATTACCTGAAGTAACTGGAGCTGTTTTCCTTGATAGCAACCAGCTTCACCGACGTCACCCAACGAATCTGGTCAATCATCTCTTGCAGTGATTTATCCGTACCTAAGAGAATGTAATGAGTGTGTCACCTAGGCGTTATTAACTCCAGTTGCTATGTACTGATGAATGCAGTCTCCCCGACGTCGCCTTTCTCCACAATACCTTTCATGACATACAAATACTCAACTGGATCTTTAGTATGCTTTCGCCTCCGTTGACTTAGTTGTAGATGAATGTCAGCAGAATTATATTTCGATGGAAATGCACGCTGAAGTCTTTCCTTGAAGTTTTTCCACACTGGCACTATGGGCTCTGCATCATACCAAAGCATGGCTGCTCCTCTCAACTTTGAACATGCCGAAAACAACAGCAACTGACTGGACGTTGTAAGCTTGTTGTAGTAGCTCCAATTTCGTTACCCATTTTGCTGTGTTTGAAGTCTTGGGATCAAATTCCAAAACCATCGACGATACGTCCTTTACCGAAAATCTTTCTCCACCATTATACCGATCCGCTCCATCTGTAACCTTCTTGGAACAACCAGCTGCGCGCTTGACTTCTTTGTGACGTCGTTCACCTTCAAGTAATTTTTTCCCCTAAAGCTGCCTTTTTCTTGGATTTTGGTTTCAATCCTCTCTTTATAATTTTGTTGTAATTCCTTGATTGTCAGGCATTCCATGATTTTTTTATATCCATCTTACTGATTGCAATTAACCGATTTTCTGATTTTGTTAATTGCTTTCAGCTTTATTTGAACAAGAAAAACGTATTGCACAAAGAACAATATGGAAAAAAAATACATGCATCCACGCTGATCGATATTACTTGATTGACGCCGTCTTTTTGTTATTAGTAGTTCCTTTCGTTAAGTACAAACACAGGGATGTTATGTGTTACAATAGTCGCTTAATACCGTTATTACTTTTTCCACACTTTTTGCTTTGAAATGCGATATCTGACTCTGTCAACATTCCGGAGCTCCGATTGCAATTCGTCGATTCAATTAAACATCTTTAACATCTTTTCCCGTTCGGTTAGTTTTCTTCTCCAGCTTACCATTGTTTCACCCATTTGACACTCTAATCTTTCATAAAATGTAAGACTATAAAACCCAGTCAAATGCTCTCAAATCATTTGACCCGACTGCTTAGTACCCGATTAAGGGTAGCAGGAACTTCTACCAGCTAATCCTCAACTACAAATATCATTCAACTAGGAAATGATAAAACACATTACACAAATAATGAGTGGAACAGTTTATTATAACATGGATACCAATAATATTTCTAAAGAACTTTACTACCGAACTGTGCTTAAATTGCAGTCGTAAAAAAAGTGTAATAAAAAGCCGGAAGTACACTAATTCTGAAATCATGACGTTTCCAAAACAGATGGAAGTAGTCTCAGACATAAAATGTATACCCGCCACACCGCGAAATTGAAAAACAGCAAGTGAAGGTGGTACACTCTCCTTGTCTTTGCAGAAGACTTGAGCAATATTGAATATGGAAATCATATCTTCGGTCATAAATTTGTGTAACAGATTCCGTGATGGATGCACATTAAGTTCAAGTCATGGATGAAAAACCGCTGACTCGTACAATAGATTACAAGACTGGTATTTCAAAGTTCAATTCAAACGAATTCAAATATAAAAATAGAGAATCACACAACTATACGTATTATATGTTCATCCCACGATTCCTGACGTCAGCGAAGTTTGCTGCATATTTACTGGAAAAACGTTATCCTTTTTATTTCACACATTATTAAAGTATAAAATTACCGTCTATGCAAATGTGAAGCAGTTTGCAGTCAGCTTATGCTATTAAATTAACATTGTGTTGGTGCATTGTGAGTACACTGGGGTTGGGGCATTTTTTTTTCATTTGTTATGATATGGGTCGTACGGCAGTAAAATGCAAAATACCCTCTATAAACTTTAAATTGCTGAGGGTTGGCATTTAACTGAATTTGAACAGTAAAACCAAATTTTCGTGTGGCCGGTTTCACAATCCTAACTTAAATTGGAGATTAGCGAGTTAAGTTGCTGAGTATAAACTTTGAGCTTAAGTCGCTCAATTTCACAAAGGAATTTAGACCTCAGTTTATTACAGTGTAGTGTGTTATTGTGAATGAAATGTCCATTAAGTTTAGTGGAACCGTCGGGAATTGCTGACTGGGAAATATAATGCAATCTATTGTATTTATACTCCCCAAAGACTCTTATAGAAAATATGTATTTATAGCTAATTCAAGGAATTATCCCTTTTTCCATGCTCTATACAGTCTTTAGTTCGATAGCCAAAGGTCGTCAACATAGTATCCTTCCATATCCGAGGCAATTTGTTGCGTTTCGGAGTATGACTTTTTTTTTACGACTGTGGTGCGCTGTGCCAGAAACCAACCGACAATTATCCTCTTTTGTGGCGATGGGTGCTCGTCATTTGTCCTCTCCCGTTCGCATTTTCTAAAGAAATTCCCAGATGACACCACGAGGTGTCTTACTAACAGAGTTGCTAGACTTTCGGCAGAGGCTCTTTCTGGTTATTTAGCGGAACAACATCTATCAATAGACGCTGCTCCAACGAGACCTTTGTTAGATAGAGGTAGATAGATAGATTCAACTGTAGGGAGGTCCAATTGCACTGCGACGTATAACAGATCTATTGTGCCCCTCGTACTAGAACTGTAGTCGATGATATACTCGGTTTAGGGCACTTCCTCCAGTTCAGCTGGTACTATGAACCAGAGTGTCTTCAGTGGATACTCCGGTTCATAGTATCCACTCAAGATCCCATTCTTCAGCTGCCTTGACGTGGCGGAACGGCTTAAGAGTCAATGACCCTAAGGGTCCGAAAGGACCCCAGGTGAGACATCGAACTAAAGGCTGAAGACGTCTTGACTGTGACGCAAAACCTGTTGACAATATGATGGAAGAAACATTTACGGTATCTACTCCAGGTGGTACTCGTGAAAACGATAATCCACCCATGGTCTTTTCGACTACGGCTGGGACGAGGATTCTGGAGGTCCCAACCACCATACTTTTACCCTCCGCCTCTGGCGTTGAATCAGAAGTAGTAGCGACGCTTGTTTCAGAAGACTCCTGCAGCTCTCTCTCTGACTCGTTTGGTAGACTGGGCTGGAATGGCAAAGAAAGTGGCGGAAAGGCTTCGGCTGGAACATCTAATCTCTGTCTCAATAGAAGGGTAGCTGGTCGAAGTTGTATCGGTGACGGTTTGACTCCGGAAACCAATAAGGCTGAAGGAGCTCCTGAAGCGGCGCACCCCGATGGGCTCCTGACTAAGAGTCAACTGAAAAGGAGAAGAAGGAAGGCGGCGATGGCGCGGTGCAAAGGAGGCTGCAGAGTCAGCTGAAGGCGCAAGTGCAGAAAGCAGTCATCCTTCAGTAGCGACAGGAAAGAAGCCTAGGTCAGCAGAAAGTACTCCAACTGGAGCCGATTAATCCCTCAGACCTGACGCTGGCCCCTTTTCGGTCGGCTCGAACAGGTCCAGTCTGACGGAGCAAGTTTCGCCTGCTCTTCTTGGTGGAGGCGTGTGCGCATCTGATGTGCGCTCTTCTGCCGGGCACACTCTTACCGGTGGCGTTATCTGCGCACAAAATTTGGTGGATGCAGGCGCTGTTACCCCTAAAGGTCCCAGCACTAGCGGACAGAAAATGGCTGACGCAGGCAAAGCCACGGGTAGGGGCGCACGCCTCGCCGGAAGCATGTGCGCACCTGGTGCGCGCCCTTCTGCTAATAAAACTGCGACTATATCCTTGATATTTGCGCAGATAAACCTCCATCACTCAAAGGCTGCTACCGCTCTCTTAAGTAGCAGACTTTCCGTGGTGCGTACAAAACCCCACATAACATCTATCCAGGAGCCATATGTGCGGAATAATCGCATATGTGGTTTTGGAGGTGTTCGAGGAGTAACGGTGCTATGTGACGAGCGATCTAAAAGACCGAGAGCTTTTCTAATTGTGCCGAATTTCCTCTCAGTGATAAAGCTTGGCCAAATCTGTGGACAGGACCTGGTTGCTGCAGCTATAACCTACGAGACGACCGGAAGTTGGAAAACCTTCGTCGTTGCGTCGGCTTACTTCCCTTATGATTCGGTAATGCCTCCACCACCGAAGGCGGTTGCTGAACTCATAAAGTACTTTGACACTCGGGAGATGGGACTAGTCATGTGTTGCGACGTGAATGCTCAGAATACAGTCTGGGGCAGCAGTAAATGTAACATAGGAGGAAACCATCTCCTAGACTTTATACTATCGTCTGGCATGGTAATTAACAATGTTGGCTCCTAGCCAAGTTTTGTTACGGCAAGGAGGCAGGAGGTAATTGATTTGACTTTATCTAATAGCTATTTCAAGTCAGTTACTAACTGGAGGGTACTGCCGGAGGTGTCCCTGTCAGACCATAGAATGCGAGGCCATTACTTTGCAGGAGAGGAGGAATCCGAGGAAAATCAACTGGGTGCGGTTTAGGGAAGAGCTAGACAGATCTGTCAAAAATCCAACTAAACTCAGAACGAAACGAAACGTTGAGGATGCTGTTCAAAACCTGACCAGTGTCCTTACCAACTGTTTTGAACAGACGTGCCGATTGACAAAAACCGCCTGCAGAACTCCGGCTCCCTGGTGGAGCCCAGAACTGCAGCGACTTTGGAAAGAATCCAGAAAACTTCTAAATAGGTCGCTTAAGATAAATTTAGAAGGTGACTGGGATCTTTTTAGATCGAGCAAAAAGACTATAAGAAGTTATTTCGGTTCTCGAAAAGTGCTTCTGATAGAGATTTTTGTGAAAAGATCGAGACACTCGGTGAAACCAACAGGTTGGTTAAGGTCCTCAAGGGGCAAGCCGACCAAACCGGAGTCACTGAGAAAGTCTGATGGCAAGTTTACTGAGACAAAAGCGGAAACTTTTAGTCTTCTGCTGGAGACTCACTTTCCTGCCAATCAGATAACCACTAGGTCGCAGCTTGGTCCGCTTACCCAGGCTGAGCTTGATCTAAGTCAGAAAACTCGGCGCAGCTGATATATTGCATCAGCCGTGGTAACAGATGAAGCCATCAAATATGCTGTGGCATCTATCGATGGTTTCAAATCACCTGGCACCGATGGGATATATCCAGCTATGCTGCAACAGGGTATAGATCAGCTATTGCCAACTCTGAAAAGAATTTTCACCGCTGGCTTGGCGCTGGCATATATTCCTACACCTTGGCGGACAGTCAGATTAGCTTTCGAACCGAAAATTCGGCATTCTTGCGGTCTCTCAGTAGAAAAGACTGTAGACAATTTAATGGCGTCTTGACAGGCCACTTTGCTTTTGCCAAGCACCTTAACGTGTTGGGCTTAAGTGACACTACAATCTGCGAAGCTTGGGGAGAGAGCGACGACATTGCGGAACATTATCTCTGTGAGTGTCCGGCCTTTGCTCGTATCAGGTGGCATATCCTCGGTGCGGATGTGGTGAGTGCTGGTACTGTAAGCTCCTCATCACTGAAGTGCTTGCTTGGCTTTCTTAAAAAGACGAGGAAATTCCAATAAAATGGGTATATCAGGGTTTGCTCTCTGGTAGTACAATGGACCAGTTGCGTCTGAGTGCTACAGTTGAGCGTTTCCTGTCGCGACAAAAAAAAAAAAAAATCTTGAGTGAATCCAGCAAAGCTAGATCCATTTCAGATAGGAGGTAGGCACCTAGGGGATTTCTTCTTTTGTGGTTCAGTGCTTTGCATTCCATAAGAAGATGCGCTGGTGTTTCTGCGAAGTCCCTACAGAATCTGCAGTATTCATCTCCCTCTTTTTCCAGTTACCTAAGGTGCTCCTTGAGTCTGCAGTGACGCGTTAACACGCCCGTCAAATGCGAAGTTTTATTCTTGTTAACTTTTAGGCAGGTAATGCTTCTTTTCTGGTTGTATTTTCTCAGAAGTTCCTTTGCCTGTCTTAATTGGGGGATATCGCCCCAATGCTTGACCCATTCTTTTTTTCTTCCTCTTTCCTTAAGTCTTCCGGTATTGTGTGGGGTCCTATCCCACAAAAGGGTTCTTATCTAAGGAACGGCGTGTCTGATCCGTTTCTTGCTCGTTCATTAGCTGCTTCGTTCCCCTCCACCCCTACATGTCCTGGTACCCAGTAGAGAGGTACTTTGCTTGTGTCTCCCAGTTTATTGATCCTGGTGAAGCATTCCCATACCAGTTTGGATCTGATCTCGTGCGAGGTCAGTGCTTTAATGGGGGCTTGGCTGTCTGACAATATTGCGATGTCCTACAATACAGGACGTCTATGTACCATTTAATTGTGTGTTGTTTGAATTGGTACTTATCGGATTCGCTACTCCCGTCTTTTTTGTTGCTCAGCTTTGATTCAAATTTCCTCTCAAAGCAGTATTTCTTGACCATATCATCTCTGGGCCAGTCCAGAAGCGGTACTGGCTTGAAAAGGATTACTCATTCTTTGCTTGCGATGCATGTTTATTTCCCAATTCGCTAATTCTCAATATGGTGTCCTTTGCGATTCGTAAATACCATATACCTACGGTTACCTCTAGTGCTGCTGTGGGGAGGGTTCGCATGGCTCCGCTTATACATATGCAGGCTAATCTTTGCACTTAATTCAGAAATGTCCCCGTGCGTCGTGGCCTTTGTTGGTCAATTGTTATACTGACGACTGTCCAACGACTTTAAAGTCCAAATTGTTGTGCGATAAGGCTGCATATTTTCACCACTATTATTTGTGGTCGTAATCAGTGATGTTCTTCGTGGAGTCCTGAAAACAAATAACAGCGGAAAAAAATTAGACAATGACATCTTACCGACGGTGGCATCGATGTAGACAGCAGAATCGGCGAAGTCAAAGCTGCGTTCGATATGCTATCGAAAATCTGTAAGAGAAATGTTTATAGTACCAAGACCAAGCTGCGACTGTTCCGCTCCAACGCCGAGTCACTACTACTATATGGAGAATCAACGTCACTGTCATTTGTAAGCTGCAGACTTTCGTAAATAGATGTCTACGGATTATCCTTAGGATTTTCTGGCCTAATCGCACCTAAAACGAACACCTCCACTCGAGAACATGCCAGGAACCTATTGACATCACAACTTGACAAAGGAAATGGCAATGGATTGGTCACACCTTGTGGAGCGAAGAAAATTTCGTTGCCAAACACGCCATGCAATGGAATCCAACTACTCAATCTGGCAGAACTAGAGGTCGCCATAGACATACGTGGCGCAGAATGATTGAAAATTAATCTAGAACTTTGGGAATGAGTTGGAGAGAGCTGAAGCACTTTGCAGAAGTCCCAACACAAGGGCGCGTAGACGTTGTTAAAGAGGCCCCTCAAAGAGTGACAGGACTTATATAAGATAGATAGATAGATAGATAATTGATTTATTATTTCATTTCTTGTTTATGTTACAAATTTGGTTAACAAAAAAATCGATTAGCATGGCAATGCCGTCTGCCTGATTCACATTAAATAAACATTTAATAAAAGTATACTTTGTAAGGTTATAAATATGTGATATCTTGACTAATTATGTGCTTCATTTTTTATATAAATTCAAAATTAAAAGTCTTCATTTATGATTTTATTTCGATAGTTCATTGCTGATTGGTAGTTATAAAAAAGTAGTTTACCATTGCTTTCGCAGTTGAGGAGAGCTAGAACTTCTTCCTTTGTTTTCGTATAGCTACCTAGAAAGTGTCTTCGTATTTCTTTAAGAATGGGGCACCTGCCAATAAAATGGATAACATCTTCCCTCTCTGACAGATTACAAAGGCTGCAGTAGATTGGTAAGTCAGGTCGATGCGGGATATAATTAAGACGTATAAGTTCGCCTCTCATTTTAAAAATGGACGATATTATTTCTTTGTTGTTGTTGTTGTTAAAGTAAATCTTGTCACACAAATTATGGTTTAAAATGCTGTATGTTGATCTGTGAACTGATGATATAGCCATATTTACGCAATCTTCTCTGTATTGTTCGTCCACTCTTGCAATCAGTTTATAAAGCACATCTTTTGAATATCTTCCAGTTTCATCCCCGAAATTGAATTCTATTCCGCAATACGTTGCAAGCTCCTCTAACTTCTTATACCACAGTGTTCTCCTTTCGATTGTCTTCCTTGCGATGATTTTTGGAAGTCTGTTATCAGGCATCTCTAGAACTTTGATGAGGTAATCCACATGCAGTTTTAGGGTTTTCACATAAAGAGGTGATAATCCAGTTTCAATATTTATCATTTAATTAGGAGTTGTATTCGGTAAACTGAAGTTTCTTTTAATGAAATACCTTAACAGTTTCTCCATGGTTTCGTACTGGATGTATCCCCAAGATTGTGCTGCATACATCATTATTGATTCCGCTACCGCTTGAAAGACTTTGTACTTTACGCTATGGTCAACTAGCTTATTTGAGAAGCATCTCTTCCAGGTTGCGCATATGGCACTTTTTGCTTTTATTAGTCTGTCTTTCAAGTGAGGTTCCATATTGAGATTGCAAGTTATCATCACTCCGAGATACCTATATTTTTTTACAGTTTCAATGGGTTTTCCGTTGAAATGCCATTTCTCATTTCTATATATTCTGCCGCCAGATCCCTTTTTAAAAATCATTATTTTTGATTTGTCGAGGTTTACCGTAAGATTCCATAGTTGACAGTACAACTCAAGACGGTTAATCATTAACTGTAAGGATTCTGGTGAATGTGCGAAAAGACCACGTCATCTGCGAACAAAAGAGCCTTGATTGCAACTCCTGCAATTTCAATTCCGCCGGGAAGAAAGTCTACGAGATCGTCTATGTACATGGCAAAGAGATTCGGACTAAGAGCACATCCTTGCCTTACTCCTGATGTAGTTTCGAAACTCTCCGAAGTCTCGATCCCGCTCCATACTGACGATTGGTTTTTTTCATAGATGTTTTCGAGCACTTTCCCAAACCTGTGACTCATGCCGGCGTTGTATAACTTCAAGATTAGGGCTCTTCGATCGATATTATCGAAGGCAGCATTGAAATCAACGAAAAAAACAAACAATTTATTTTTTTGCTCGATGAAAGACCCCGCAATATTTTGTAGAACGAAAATGTTATCTACGGTAGAATAGCTCTTCCGAAATCCTGCCTGATACTCACTGATCAGTTTCTTGCTATCAATCCACTCTGACATGCGGTTATTTAGAAGTTTTGTGAATACCTTATATGATGAATTCAGGAATGATATTCCTCGGTAATTTTTTGGATCTGCGATATTGCCCTTTTTGTGTATAGGAAATATAATAACTTCTTTAAACTGTTGCGGTACATTGCCCGATGAAAAAATTTCATTAAATACCGAGGTTATTCTATCGATGAAGTTGTCAGTTGCATATTTAAGGAATTCCATGCAGATTCTATCAGGCCCTGGTGCTTTTCCATCCTTGAGCTTTGCTAAGACCTTGTACACTTCATCCTGTGTGATAGGCGCGTCCAATATTTCATTTGCAATGAAGGGCGCTGCATATTGGAGGGGGGGAGTGTTCGTTGTTGGATTCAAAAGCGTTCGAAAGTGGCTCTTTAATATATTAGCGCTCAATTGGATTCCTATTTCAGGGGATTTACCGTTAAACTTCTTAACTGCAGACCAGAATTCTTTCGTATCTTTACAGCAAGTAAGTTTAAGAGCTTCGTTTTCAAGAACATTTTTCTTCTTCTCTTTGCAGATTTTTTTAAAAGTTGTGTTTGCTCGTATATAAAGACTTTTGAAGCGCAGATCGCCAAACTTCCGAAAAACCTTGAGCCATCCGAAGGATTTTGGTCTTGCTGTTTTGCACTCGTTGTCAAACCATTTTTCCTTTTGAGAAGAGCTTTTCCTCTGACCCTGTCTCTGGAGTGGGTACGATCTTTTTATTAAATTTTCAATTCCTCCAATGTTGCATTGAATATCAGTGTACAAGTAAAAATCAAGATTACGCCTGTACTCGATTACCATTGACTCTTTCCATAGCAGTTTAGGAGGCAATTGAATAACTCGTGTGTCTTCTCTTCCTACTGGCGCAGAACAAAACTCCGCAACTAAGGGCATATGGTCTGAATACGGCTCAGACAGAACTTTAAAGTCACTTATTAAAGATATCCATTCGCCTCGCACCAAACAGTAGTCCACAACTGAGCAGCCTGATTGTCCTACAAAAGTATATTCTCCATTTGGATCCGATCTACTCACACCATTCATAATACGGAATCCATACGAATCACACAGCTCCAATAATTTCAACCCCCTTGAATTTGTAGTCTCATCTTTTGATTTTCGCTCAATTCCCGCAAATCTATTTTCTCTTCCTTTTTCTTCTCCTATTCTGGCGTTCAAATCACCAATAATCATAACATTGTCGTAGATACTATGTTCAAGTAGCTCACATAATGCACCAAAATCCCGTTCCCAGTGATTGTAGTTAATATACATCGGCAGTATAAGTAACTTGGTTAGACCCAAGGTGATTTTTAAAAGTTTGACCTCATTAACTATTTCAAAATCACAGGATACGATGTTAATATCTCTTTTATAACCGAAGAAGAAACATCCACCACTAGCTCTTCCTCTCGTATTTTGTTTCAAAGCGGGTATCCAAACAAATTCAAAGCTTTTAAAATAATTATAGTAAAACTTATAATTCTCCTCGACTAAAAAAGTTTCATATAGAAACACAATATCATAATTATTTAGAAATTCATAAAATTTTTCATATATTGACTTATTACTAAGACCCGAGATATTATAGCTTAATATTTTAATTGTTTTTTATTCTACATATTTTACATTGTTTGGCAGACGGCAACTGTACCCTATGATCTGATATTCGATATGGTTGGTTTCCTGGCTTCGGTGTTCCTGGCTTGACACGAAGATGTCGCTGTTATATACGCGCCTTTGTTATCATCTGTCAACTCTGCATTCGCGTCGGCGCCCAGCTGATTGTTTAGATCGGTTTGGTAGATGTTATTAAGCACAGAAATCCCATTTATGTTGTTTTGTAGAAGTCCCCTGGTTGAACTCCAATGAAATACATATTTCTGTACGTACATCCTGTCATCCCTCACCAACACTTTTATTTGAGGATTTACTTCCATAAGGCTTCTTCGTATCTTCAGGAGTTTATTTCGCTTTTGTCGTATTGACTTGGAAAGGTCTTTCGACATGTATACACCTGTGCCTTTCAATGTTGATGATGCTTTTAGGGCTGTGATCACCTGTTGACTTGATTCAAGTTTCACAATAAAGTTCTTAGCAGTCGCATTGTTGGATCTTATTTCTCGAATCTGCAGGTTATCAGTTGCCGGGGTTGGTCGAATGGCGTTTGATAAAATGTTGCGTATGACATCTTTTTCATCCGCACCCTCCTGTGACGTAACTCGTATCATCAAATTGTTTGCGGTGTTTTTCTTTTGTATCTCGTCCATTTGGTTCTCTAACATTTAATACTTCTTTTCCAGAGCGATTATTTTGTTAGACAAGTGTAGGTTAAGTTCCATAATTTTTTGGTTTGCTTCAATATGATAGCTGCAATATCACTCTTCTTAGCCGTGTCTTCCATTTTCGTGTCGAGTAGCTGGCAAAGCAGGTTAGTGAGATCCGACTTGGTCATAGCTCCAACTAGCTCTTCCGACATTTTCGCAAGGTGTTGAGGTCTTTTTACAAGGTTAAAAGCTTCAGGAGAAGTTTCTGAAAGATTCCTTTTGTTTTTTGTTGACATATGTGTGTATGGAGTGTATAGAGATTACAATTGTGGCAGAGTAGAAGCTCAGGTCCAAGGCGTATAATAACTCTTACAGTTCTAAGACTCACGTGAAATTTCTAAAGATGAATTTATTTATTTTTCGTAGCACTTCAGCACACTTATAGCGTTGTGGGTGTTAAAAAATCATTATTTTTCACTTCTTTCTTTAACTTTTTCGCAGAGCAACTCGAATATAACCCTTTCCGTACTTTGACAGAAACGTCAATCTTATATAAGTAAGTACAGTCTTTGGAAATGTATCTTTTTCCGAGGGTAGGTGAAAATCTTCAAAAAGGCACTATCAGAACCGTCTGTGTGTGCTAATATAGTGTAGAATCACTCTGAAGTAATGCAAAAGTGGTTCCGGAGTGGATGGTGTCAAGTTGAAAAAGGGTTTAACCCTTTCATGTCAAATGTTGCCTATAGGCAACATTGTATGTTTTAGCTTCTAAGTCGCGTAATTTTAATTTATCCTCTAACAACTTTTTTTTTAGAATAGGTTGATATGTTGTGCAAGTTTGTTGTACAATTTTTTTTCGAATATTTTATTGAAAGTATTGCTAGTGATCTCTTTGTAGCTGATCTTCGGTGAGTGCACATGTACAATTTTTTTTATGCGAAATATGAGATTGCAAATTATTTAAAAAAATATATAAAGAAATTTAAGTGTACAAAACCAAGTACGTAAAATAATTAAACACATGTAAGAAAATTAGGAAAAACAAAAAAAAATCGAAAAAAACTTTTAGGTTATGGTCAGAATTTTTTTTAAACTTTTTAGGTAACATTTTATAACTTCTAAACCAGGGTACATAGGACTTTGAAATTGATATCACTTCATATTTACGTCTAGGCTAACAACTCCATATCCTTGAAAAAGTATTAGCCACTCCCAAATTAATTCTGGCATGAAAGGGTTAAGGTGATTTTTTTTAGTGAGTAGAAAGTCCCACACTACTTGAAAAAGAGCGGGCCTGTTTCTCGTGAGCAGTAGCGTTTTCTACCACCCTTAGGTAAAAAAAAAAATAAAAAATATATATATAGTGTAGAATGTTTGCCCACTATAAAAACCACCTTTCAAAACAATCGTGTTTATTTTACTACAACGAAGTTTTGAACTTATCAAGTGCTTTTGGTTATTTTTTTTTTTAGTTTTTATAATTTGCGCGCACTTAAGGGGTTATGAATACCCTTAACATGTTTACACACAGTGCGGGCATTGGAAAGGATAGATAGATAGAGAGAGAACGATTTGGGTTTGAAGCTCAGTTGTTTATGCTTCAGAGAAACTCCGAAGGTGGAGTCCAGATAACTGGGGAGATTTTTGTTACTTTTCGTCTTTGCTCCTGATTCACAGTATCCGATAACCAATGTAATGGGCAAGTCAGCATCAACAGAGCGAACAATTTTTCCACCCATATGACCAAGCTACTGCCAGTGTTATGCCTTCACAGCAGTGTTCGCACAAGCTTTCGCAATTGATCGGACTAACTCGGACTAACTTTATACAATATATTTCATGAGAAATAAATAAATGATTGCTGACAGCAGGATCTGAAACAGATAAAAACGTTTGGCAAGTACATTCCCGTTGGAAGTTCTCCAGCGATGAATACACACCTCAACGTGGTCCTGAGGCCCATATAGGACCAACGATTCTATGGAGCTATGTCGGCGGGAGTAGTCACACACTCCAAATGTTTAGAATCACCCATCCCGAACAGATCCTAGAAGAGGTAGTCATCCTAATTCCAACGGCGTTGTCAGCAGCTTCAAACCGTGCCGAAGTGTGGGGCATAAGCCAATCATTGGTGTGTACTAAAGAAATAATAGCCATGGACGCTCTCTCGAATAGATGGTCACACTAGAGGTACTTGGCGAAATACGTTTGTAAGGAAGACACGGCAGTTGGGAAAAAGCTGGAGAGAATTGAGATACTCGTACACCGATAGGATCCGAACACGATATAGCGTAGGAGTAGTAGATGCCCAAAACCCATAAGGACACAAAGGACCTAAATAAGTAAGTAACTGCTGTTATCGTGTTTCAACTTTGAAGGTGGATACTGATCTTAACTAGTCAATACGATGATTTAGTCGTATTAACTAGTTAATACCAGTATTGATAACATGTTTCTGGTCGAGTATTGATCCGGTACTCCGATGCCGATCCATTTCTATAGTCCAAAAGCCTAAGAACATGGAAACATATATCTGGAACAGTCTAATAGGTTACATTGCAGCATTTTAATCCCACTGGATACTCTTTGTAATACGAAAACAATAAAATGTCAGCAATGGCGTGATGCAAATAAAATAAGCGCACGATTAAAAGTCCTGTAATTCCAATTTATTCACAATTTCTACGTACATAAAAATAAAACAAAGAAAAATTAACTCATGGAACGTTACATGTCGCATTCAAAGCTTAATATTCCCCCATGAGAATTTTGAAATAATATTGTGCGCATAATTGACATACAATTTCGCAGGAATCACTTTTAAGGGAACACTTTGAATATCGTTGAGCAGACGGGAACCTATCCTTGAAAGTTAAATCTAATTTCCTGAAACACGTTAAACATGACACGCTTGGAGCTAAAACAAATATCCTGCCTTGACGCACAAAGAAAACGGAGGTGTGTACCATTATCAAACCACGGTTCCTTTGATAAAAAGATTATTGACATTGTCACCACTCACTTTACATCAACGCTGAGTGAGCTTGAATAAGTGCATACGAGTATATGTTGAGTGCAGTACTTTGCGACACTTGAGTAATAGTTTGCATACTACTTATATGTAGTATTTCACACCCAAATATCTTTTTTAAATTCAGTACAATATTATTATAATCAAAAAGAAAAGGATCAAAACAAATATTTACGGACAGAAAGGACCATGGAAGTGAAAGACAATAGGGTAGGTCAGGTTAGGTTAGGTTGGTTGCCTGTACGAGAGTACAGACACACTAAGACAGAAGTCCACTGTGGTGCCATGGATTTTTTCAATTGTTTACCGAAAGATTAATAAAACCAACCAGAGCTTTTTATGAAGCGAAGGCTACTCATAATGCCTGAGGACGCCAGTTCGCCGAAGTCATCAAAGAAAGGAGCCCTTAGATGGAACACTCTTCTTTGGGACCGGGCAGGATATGTGCAGAGAAGGTGAAGGATGGTTTGCTCATTCTCTTCATTTCTACAGGTCTTGCGGGAGTCCTTAGAAAAGAGGACAAACCTTTAAGTATGTTGGCCTATCAGACAGAGTCCACTGAGGACACCGATAACGCAGCTGACCTGTGATCGCTTTAGCACAACCAGCCCGGTACTACATTTCTAATCCAGCCTAGGCCAGATTTGTTCAGAAATATGACACGTATAGCAATTTTTCCATCCCTGGCTATAATTTTTATTTTTTTTTTGTTTGCGCCTGGAGGTTCAGGAATCTTCAAAAGATACCAATGGTCTGTACCATTGGTTATGCCCGATTCATATATCTGACAATGCCATCACTGCTAGTCAGTATATGCCTACGGGCTAAACATCACCCCTCAGAGAGGCACTATGAGAACCGGCTGCGCGTACTCATAGTAGTAGGAAATTCGTCCCTCTAATTTTTTCATTTTTGTGATGACTACGACTAAGTTGCCTTAACAAGTAGTTTACGCTTCTGTAGTATTAATCGCGTTAGGTAGGTAGCTTTCCAGTGAAAGCACCTACTAATACCGTCATTACATACGGTTTTTCCTTACGGCGCTAGGTCGAAGCCCTGTCGCATAAAAGAATGCTTCATCTAGGGTCCCCCTTCCTTGACGACCTCTGCGATCTGGCGTCCTTGGACGTCATGAGCATCCATCGCTTTGTCAAAAGCTCCGGTTGGTTTTGTTAGTCCCTGAGTGGCCTAATGGTTTGATCCATGGTATCACAAAGGACCTTCGCTGGTCTAAGTGTGTCTACACTCTCGTGTGGACAGCCAACCTAACCTAACCTAGGTCGAAAGGTCTTGTTCTTTGTAGTCGGCGGTCAAGATTTGTCACGTCCATAGTAGGAATTATTTCATTATTGCATTGAACATGAAGACGGGTACGAAGTTCGCGAGCAAAGTTTGTTACTTCGTCCCTCACGGTAGCAATTCCTAGATCTCTGTGAATATCACTATTCCTTATATACCAAGGAGCATTCACGATTGCTCTTAGTATTTTGTTTTGAAATGCTTGCCGTATTGGTACAACCATGCTTGGTTTGGTACAACCCCGAAGTTGTATACCATATGTCCAAGACGGTTTTAGCACTTGCTTATATAGAAGCAGTTTGTTGTATACGCTTAACTTCGAGTATCTTCCGAGAAGCCAATACATTTCACTAAATCTGATTTCAAGCTCTTCGCGCTTCATTTTAACGTGTGGTTTCCACTTAAGTTTTGCGTCTAGGGTCATTCCTAAATATTTTGCCTCGTTTGCGTACCGTATTTGCCCCGAGTTAATGGATATAGGTAAGTTGTTTATCTTTCTTAACGTAAAATTGACATGCGTTGATTTTGTCTCATTGAGGACTATTCGCCAGGTTTTTGTCGTTTTGCATACTTTGTTCAAAGCTCGTTGGAGTTTTCCCGTTGATGATTCGACTGACTCATCCATTACGAGGATAGCCGTGTCGTCTGCGAACGTTGCTACAACGGTCCCTTCATCTTGTGGTATATCTCTTGTGTAGAGCAGGAACAGGATTGGACCGAGATCACTTCCTTGCGAAACACCGGCGTAGATTTCTTTGAAATCAGAATATTCACTCCGGTGTCTAACACGGAAAAGTCTGTTTTCAAGATAAGATTCCAATATTCTGTACAACTTTTCCGGTAAGATTCCCCTTAGCTTATACCTTAGGCCTTCGTGCCATACCTTGACGAAGGTTTGCGATACGTCGAGAAAAGCGCTAGAGCATATTTTTTCCCTTCTAGAGCTTTTTCAATTTCGTTCGTTATTCGATACACCTTATCGATTGTGGAATGTTTGACCCGAAAGCCGAATTGATGATCCGGGTTCAAGTGTCTTTCTTCAATTACTGGTTGCAATTGGCATAAGTGAAATGGGTCTATATGATTTCTTGTCATTTGCATATTTCCCCGGTTTCGGAACCATAATAACTTCGGCGACTTTCCATTGCCTTGGAACATATAATAGTCTTAAAGAAGCATTTATAATGTAGAGCAACTTAACCAGCACTTTTTTCGGTAGCTCTTGTCGCCAGTGATTAAATCATATCCCGGAGCCTTGTTATTTTTCAATTTGTTTATTGTCATTCGAAGTTCGGACAGGGATACGGTTTTTACTTTAAAGTTGTCGGGTGCCGTATTATCATTCGGATGTTCGATCAACGGTTGTCCATCGAACGGCTTCAACGTTTCCTCTAAGTGATCGGCAAATAATTCTGCTTTCTCTATCAGCGGTCAGACCCTCGAGGTAAGTAGAAGTCTCGTGATTTTTTAGGTCCTGCAGCACAGTTTTTAGCCTGTTACAAAGGTGGTTCAGATAAGTTTTATCCGGTAGCGCGCGAGATTGTTGCCATCTCTTGCGCGCTCTCCTCTTTTCCGTCCTTCTGTCTTCCGCAAAGGAGTGTTTTTCCATGCCGAGCTCTGAATGGCTTCGACGAGTTTGTCGATTTCTTCTTCTATTTCGAACGGTGTCTTTAGCGGTACATTTAAAGCAAAATTTTCCTTGCAGTCTCTTCTGAAAGCGTCCCAGTTAGTTTTGTTACTAGTTAACCTAGGCGGTCCTTCTTTTTTCTGCTAGACTTCCACCTATTTTCAGAGCGACTGCCGAGTGATCTGAGCATAAATCATAGCATTCTTCGACTTCCGTCAAATTTTTAGTTAACCCTTTTGCGATAAAGAAGTCCGCGAGGTCAGGGATTTAATTTTTGTCAATTTTGAAAGCCAACTTATTGGCCGGCTTTCAAAATTTCATCCCACGTTTCATGCTGGCTTTGTACAATAATCTGCTTTTTGTCGAATTGCAACTTGATCCCCAGAAAGTGTGTTTCGCATTAAAGTCACCACCTAAGACAAAATAAGATCCGAGTAAGTCAAAGAGACGAATGAGGTCGTCTTCCTGGTTATAATGGCGTCCAACTTTTAGATGTAGCCAGACGCATACCCAGAGACGCATACCCAGAAGAATCGTACCTTGTCTCTTGCTCTTGCGGCCTTTGAAGCGAAAGAGCTCGGTTCCAGGGACTGGATTGCAGCTTGACTGTCAGTGAAAATGCTAATATCACTGACAGATATTGCATTGCATTTTAATCAGAATAAGGCTTCTTTGATGGTCATGATTTCGGCCTGAAATTTCCCACAGTCATCTGGGAGGTGGAAGAAGATGTAGTTACGGTCAAATCTCAATTTAGGTGGGGTATAGTCAGTGTTCCCATGGGTAAAGCTAGAAAAATTAAGGATTGAGGAGTAGGCAGCATGATAACTGGTCAGCCGGGTGACCGCACCTTAGCTAACTGAGTGAGGTAAACAGCCCTATCAATAGCCGGCTACCAAACGATCACGCCATACCGTAGTATGTTATAGGCCTGATAACGGTCACGTACAGCCAGTATATGATTCGAGGTTGTATACCTCAGCCCCTACCTACAGCCTTTCTACGGGAATAGAGAGCTACATTAGCAACATTAGTTTCCTGTCCAAGCTAAGACCCAAGCATTTTGCATTTTCTGTTAAGGAGAGACTGGCGCCATATTTCGTAGGAGGGTCTTTTTAACTTTGTATTTCAGCGTGAAGAAAAAGCGTTGTGTTTTGTGAGGGTTAACCCCAATCCACATTTCGAGGCCCATGTGGTGAGCCGTAGAAGAGCAGTAGGTAGATTTCCCGGAGAATGTCTGCAGGTTTGTTTGGGGCAGCAATAACAATATCATCTGCATAGGTAATCAATCTACATCCTGTCCTTTCCAGGCTTACTAGCCAATAGGGTAAATCCAACATAAATCACCACGAGACGCCAATTAATTCAGTGCTATGATGTACCTGCGAAAGGACGGCTCTAATGCCATCATTACTATGCAGGCTAGTACAGAGGCTTCGCATAGTTTTCGCTAAGGAGTTTTAAGCCGAACTCAGCCGACCGTTTATGTCAATTGTCTTTTCTTTTCGAAATCCTATATACGAACCATCTGTAGTATGTGGAATAGAAGAATTCATAGAAGGCTCCTCAATTGCCGTTTGTCTTTCGGAGCCTGATAGTTTTTCATGGCATTAACTCTATCTAAACCAAACCTAAGTTTGAGCTTCATATCAAGATTTCAAAGCCTTTCCTTATTCCTTATTCCGACGTTCTGCGAACATTTTCTTACAACATAAATTTCCGTCAATTTTCGTGAATCTAGTTGATGAGACAAGCTTCAGAGAACACCACAGAACAAAACAGCAAAAAACGTAAGAAAAAGCTTACTTAGCCGTATTTTCCGATGTCATACAAGTTTTCAACAAAGTCCGGCATGAAAGAATTTGCAAAGGAATATACCAAAGCAATCTTTCTCCCTCTCTATCCTTTCCAACGACAGCACTGTAGAAAAAGTTTTAAGGGCATTAATAACCCCTTTGAGTGTACGCAAATTATTAAAAAGAATAAAGATAGGATCCTAGAATGTGAAGACTCCTCTACTCGGCAAGTAATGACCTTACAGTGGCAGATTCCTCAATCTGGAAAAAGAATTCATGCGGTATGAACCGAACATGTTAGAGTGAAGTGAGATAAGTTGGCTAGAAGCAGGCGAGTACCGACCTAAACTTCAACACGTAATACTGTACTACTCTATTTCGGAAGATCATTCGGAGGTCCTCGGAAATAGGGAGCCGGACTGCTGCTTATACCAGCAGTATGTAAGGACCTAATTTCCTGGCAGCTGTTTGGAGGTAGGATTATCACGGCCAAATTCCGGACTAGAACACGACGCGTCATCATTATGCAGTGCCCCAGCGGATTGTCTGTGCTTATACGAGTTTGTCCGGGGGGCGAGAAGGAGAGCGTCTACAATCAACTTAGTGCCGTCTTCAGCAGAACACCAAATAGACACATTGTCATAATGAGGGGGGATTTGAATGCGAAGATAGGCAACGACAACGAAGTTCTCAAACATGTTATCATGAAGTATGGACTAGGCAACTGCAATGAAAACGGCAAAGGTTATGTAGATTTCGGCAATGCCAATCGCCTTGTGATATGTGGCACCATGTCTGAGCACAAGACCTGCCACAAAGTCAGCTGGGTTTCTAACGACAGGCAAGCAATCGCATTTTACCATCAGCCGTCACTTTAGAAGTAGTCCCGTAGACGTCCGAAACAGACGCAGAGCAGATGTGGGGATAGTACGAGATCACGATCTTATGATAGCTACTCTCCAACTACGCACTGCTGCAGATCGAAGATCTCATGATAACGCAAGAATGCTGATGTACCACTTGGGGTCTATAACCAAACATTATGCACTGACTTTACACATCGGTAATAAAACCGATTCTTATGTACGGAGTACTGGTATGGTGGCCCGCCCTGGAGAAGAAGTCCAACCCAACAATAATGGAAAAAACTTAGCGAGTTGCATGTTTTAGCATTACCGGTGCACTGAGAAATGCTCCCACAGCGGCGCACCATGCTCCATCTACTTCCGATCGGCATCGTCAATAAGCAGTTGGCTGTCAGCTCGGCAGTAAGACTGAGAGGCTCCAAGCAGTGGAAGGAGCAACTCATGGAACACACTAACTTTCGACGTACCGTCATCTCCCCAGTTCCACTGTTCACCTTAACGTCAACAGGGGCTAAATGCACTCAATACCGGACAGAACTGAGTGGGCGCAACGCGATGTCCTGTACAATGAATCACTGTCAATTTTCATGGATGGGTCCAAAACCAAGCACGAAGGCGGTGCCAGAATCTTCTCAGAAGACCTGGACATACACCTCTTTTTTAACCTTCCAAACCATTGCAGCATTTTTCAGGCCAAAGTTATAACAGTTCGAGAAGCCGCTGACTAGCTAGCGGCTAACACACTATCAATATCAGATACTTTTATTTACGTCGATAGTCAGGCAGCAATCGACGTAAATAAAAGCGTCGCATGCAGCACTACGAGATCTAAGGCAATGAAAGACTGCCGCGTATCTCTTAACGAGATGGCTGGTCAGTACAACCTCACCCTTTGCTGGGTACCAGGTCACTGTGATATACCGGGAAATTGTGCAGCTGACGAACTGGCTCGACAAGGCATTCAAACAACAAAAGCATTACCGACATTGATGCGCCAACGTCTTTTGTTAAGTACCTTATTCAAACCGACGCGGAGAAAGTGGCCAATTTCCGATGGCAACATCTAGAAAAATGCAACGCCAGATGACTTTGGCCAACACTTAACAAATCTAGGTCCATCGGGCTTTTGAAACACAAGGGAGGGTCTCTCTCTAAAATAGCAAACTTTCTCACCGTACATACTCGTAAGTAGACATGCACAAAGACTAGGCATCTTCTAGAACGATTTCTGTAGAAGCTATAGGGACAAAGAGGAGGAAGAGAACATTAGTCACTTCCTATGCGCTTGGCCTGTGCTCGCCAGTATTAGGAAAGCCATCCTAAATGAATACTTTTTCCACGATCTTAATGATCTCAGCAACGCCTGCATGGCTAAAATTAACGCATTCATACAATGAAGCAAATGGTTCCTAGAGTAAGAGGGTAACCCAGCCACCTTACACATCGGCAGTACAATGGACCTGCTTCTGGTCTAAGTGCATCTCATCGAGGGTCGATCGTAACCAACCAACCAACCAAGAATCCCCAGGTTCAACATCGACAGACTTAGTGATCCCCCAGTGCGCCAACAGTGAAAAAATGTTTTTACATCTGGTGCCGAAAGAATTGTCGTTCGATCCCAGGAAACACATAGGGAGAAGTTCAGCGTAACGTGCGACGTGACTATCGCAACTACATCAACGCTCGGGCTACAGAAGCAGAATAAGCTACAAGGTGTTATGTCTGCAGAATGACAAGGACCAGCAAAACAAGAAGCCTGCAAAGCGGCGCTGCTTGGAAGACTAGCGCTACTCGCTAGCTCTACGAGCGGAGGAGAAAAGAGGAACATCGACTTCTCAGAAAGAAGAAAAAGGAGCATAAGCAGCGCTAGATCGAGGAGATTGAGAGACTTCATTGCAGGAATGATGTTTGAAAGTTTTACCAAAAGGTAGAAAGAGAATGCCAGGGTTTCAAATCCAGAACAGAAGCCTGTAGGGAAGAAAATGGAAATATAGTAGTAGAATCGCAGTCGGTGCTGAGAATATGGGAAGAACACTTCTGCAGACTGTTAAACGGCGATGATATTCCGCTGTCAGGCAGAATGAACCATTCAACAGTGACGGTGATAGTCAGGATTCCGATCAACCCGATCAGAATGAAGTGAGGATAGCGATATATAAACTTAAATACAGCAAAGCTGCTCGAGCCGACGGCCTTCCCGCCGAACTTTTCAAATCAGGAGAAGATGAGTTGGCAAGGACCATGCAACAGCCGGCTAGGACTTATAGAGGATGGTGCTAGTAAACTGAACCATGATTTGCAAAGGATTTTAGATTGGTCCGAGAGTAATCGCTTGCGGCTAAATCCAACCAAATCGAAATGCCTAGTCATTTTTAGAAACAAACTTGATTTGAGCTACTTCCCTACCATTTCTCTCGGAGCCACCCCAATTGAATATATTGATAAGGTCAAAAATCTCGGCGTCTGGTTCAATAGAACGCTCTCCTGGGATAATCACGTCCGTACAGTGATTGGTAAAATTTACGGTTGTTTAAGGAACCTCTCCCTTTCTCAGCATTATACGCCTTTTGGTACCAGATTGATGCTCGTGAGAGCCCTCATAATTCCTATGATATCCTATGGATGCGAAATATTTTGTAACCATAGTGCAGACACCAAACGGAAGCTAAATGTGGCGTTCAACAATGTTGTTCGATACGTATATGATCTCAGGCGCTACGATCATGTCTCCAGATACGTTAAAACAATACTTGGGTGTACCTTGAATTCCTATTTTGACTACTGTAGTTTAAAGTTATTGCGCAAAGTAATTATAACAAGAGATCCTGCATACCTCTATAACAAATTGCATTTCTCAAACTCTTCACGTTCACTTGTTCTTATTCATCCTAATTTTAAATGTTTATCTTCCGAGCGTCAATTCTTCGTAAATGCCATTCGTCTGTGGAATTCGTTACCTCTCGACGTAAGAAGACTTTTTTGTGCGGATAATTTTGATGCTGTTTTATTCGCGTATTTGTCTAGTGAGTTATATTAGACTTATATTAGAATTAAGGTTTATTTATGGATTTATTTGCCAAGTTTTGGCTTCAAAATGCTATTACTTATGTATTATTTTCTTATTAATGTCTTAAATCGATTTTGTAGCTTAATTTTTTATTGAATTTGTGAAATGATTAACTTGTACTTTTACAATTTAAGAGATCAATTGGTCTAATGTAAAAGATTTAAACTTAAATAAATAAATGAAATAAATGAAATGAAATGAAACAGCTTAGTAAGTCCTGTTGTATGGCACAGAGGCATGAAATTTGTCAAAATCGGGTAAAGATGCCCTTGGTTACTTTGAGAAAAAAGTTCTTCGAGTGATCTTTGGTCCCGTCTGCATAGACGGCAAGTGGAAGAGAAGGTATAGTGCCGAACTATACGGCTTGTAAAAAGACATCGGCTTAGCCAAAAGAGTTCACATACAGCCACTAAGATGGTTGGGTCATGTGGAGCGGATGGGCCCAACGTTCCAGCCCGGAAAATCTTCGAATCCACCCTGAATGGACGGTGCAGTAGAGGACGACCTCGCGGTTGGTGGCGCAAACAAGTGGATAAGGGGCCTCAACCAACTTGGTGTGCGCAACTGGAGATAGCTGGCTCGTAACCGGGCTGGCTGGAGAGGTTTGTTGGTTAAGACCCAAGTCCACCCAGACTGCAGCACCACCTAAGTAAGTAAGTTACATCCCAACTGAAACATCTTGAATACACTGACTATGTATGCTTACTCTCGCATAGAATATTGGTTCTCCACCAAACGACAGCAGATATGAAAAAGTAGGCAGGCGTCGCGTCGTCCGGGTGAAGATTAATACGACAGAAACTCAAATTATCAGCATTGGAACAAACTCATCGGCTCAAAAATATGCATTGCTGGACAACCGGTGGAAGAGTATAGGATTTCCAGTATCTTTGGAGTATTTTCTCGACCGATGGTAGAACCGAAATTGATATACCATATTTCTGAAGTGTCTACCTAATATTTCATTCTTTTTTTTTCTGATTTTCCTTCTTTTCTTCATCTTCCTTTTTCAGCGAGGCTATGGTCCGAAAACAAGGGATCATAAGCCTCCCACTTCACCGCATTTCTACTGATCTGCCTGTAGGGTTCGCCTATTTGACATCAGAAAATATCGGCAGGCTTGTCGATTTCGGATCACTCGGTTACTGAGGCCAATGAAATGTCGATGCCGTCACACTTGTGTGATCCAGTCGTTTATAGGCCTCCTTCTCTTGCCTAGCGATGTCTTTGGAACTTTAATTGATATTGCCTTTTTAACAGGGTTCAAATTATCTCTTCTTTGAACGTGGCAATACCAGCTGTGCCCGTTGCGCTCTATCTTTTATACGATGGCATCCTTGACGTGAAGGCTTCCACGGATCTTCAAACTTCTTATTCGATCCTGCTGTCATGCAAATCATCTTCATCTCAGCTGCCGTTAATTTAATCTCATACTTTTTGTACATCGTCCAACATCGTGAACCGTATTTGAGCGCTGGATGCACAACTGATGTCTTCATCACAGGTTGCTTTGCTATTGATCATAGACCCCAGCTATTTGAACTCTTCGCACTTGAGAAGCACTATTCCATTCAAATAAATGTCTGGAATAGGCCTGAGTAGATCAGAGAACGGGCAGCACAAGTACTCTGCCTTTTATGAACTAATGCGATACCCATTTCCCTTCAAAACCTCCACCCACACATCAAGTGCTCGTTGCAGGGATGCAGGATCCTCATTTTTGATAGCTCCATCGTCAGCAAAGAATAATTGATTTACCTTGGCGTCCGTCACTTTACTTTCAAGCAGATAGTCAATGACTGTAATAAAGAGCAAAGGACTTAAAAGCGGGGCATCTTACTCTTGTCTTTGCTCTTTCATACATGTCCATGATCATCTGATCATCTTTCTGGAACCCCTCGATGTCTTAGCGCCACCCATCTCAGATCTCGTGGTGTCAGTGTTGTAAAATGCATCAAAGCTACATATGCCCATTTGCACATAGCGACAAGGCCAGTTCAAAGACTTTCAAGAACATTTGAATTGTCAGGGGCATACATTATTGCGGCATGTAACAACACATTGGCTGTCTTTGGAAGCCGTAATAAATAGAGAGTTAGAACAATGGAGTTCCTTGTTTCACTATTTCACTACTACCTATTATTTATTCAATGTTATAGATTTGTGATTTATAAATGAATTCATTATTATTCTTTTATGTTAATTTTGTTATGTTAATGGCTTTTCTTATGTTATTTGTTATTTAATGTTTAAACTGAATGCTATCTGTAGTAACGCAAAAATAAAGAAAATTAACAAAAAATGTTCTTATGCTACATTTTTTTTTTAAATGCTACATTTTTATTGTCAGTATGCTACATTGCTGTGGATAGAAATGGCAACGCTGACCCTAACTATTGACAAGTGGAACGTGATGGGGGAAGAATCTTACTCTGACCACAAAATGATCGAATTCCTCGTGGGTAACAACTATGACTTGAACAAACCTTACAGGAACCCCAGGAAACCCAATTGGGATATCTTTAACAACGAGGTGAGTAAAGGTGTCAGATCCCTGCAGGATAGCAACTGGCTCGGACCTGCCGACATCGACCGCAAGGCAGAGGATATTATATCCATTTTTAATGAAGCCTATGTCAAAACATGTCCAGAAACCAAACGAAAAGATAAAAAATCACCACCATGGTGGTTGTCTGAACTAGCTAGAATTAGGAGAGTAACTAGACGCCTTCTAAATGTGGCCAAAAGAACAATGCTAGAAGCGGACTGGGAACAATATAAGTCCAGACAGAGAAATTTCAAAAACGAGACACAGAAGGCCAAACGCCACTCTTGGCAGCACTTCTGTAATGAAATCAAGGGTACGACAGACTCTGTGAGACTAAGGAAAATCTCTCAAGGAACCCGACGGAGGGTGGACTAAATCCTGTGCAGAATCACTTAGCTCCCTGCTAAAAGCGCAATTTCCGGGTTGTACGACCCATCCAGATAATAACATCGAAACCAACAGTAGTTTTGTAACGGAAACTCCGACGGATCATATCACAGAGGAAAGAATTGAGTTGGCAATCGGATCATTCTCTCCCTTTAAATCCCCAGGACCCGACGGGATTATCCCGATCATGCTACAGAAAACAATAACCACTATCTTCCCGGTAATATTCACAGTTCCGTGATAAAATGGTTCGTCAATATGCTAAAGGAAAGACATATCAACGTTGAACTCGGAGGTACAAAGTTTGAAGTCTATGCCTCAAGAGGCACCCCTCAAGGAGGGGTTATATCCCCACTACTGTGGGTAACTGTCCTGAACGAAGTCCTTCTTAAACTGAGAAACAGTGGGGTTAAGGCCATAGCCTATGCGGACGATGTTGTGGTGCTAGCAATAGGTAAATTTCTCCCGACCTTGAGCGAACAAATCGAAGGGGCGCTGGAAATCATTGACTCCTGGACGAAGAGATGTGGGCTGGCGGTTAATCCCCAGAAAACGGAGTTAGTACTATTCACTAACAAAAGAATAATTCCACAATTCGTAACACCTTCCGTAAGGGGTACTCCCCTGAATATCTCCAGTAGTGCGAGATACATTGGCCTGGTGCTCGATAGGAAACTGAACTGGAGACTGAACTTTAACGAGAGAGTCAAAAAAGCCACTATCGCTTTTTACTCGTGCAAATTTGGGAAGACTTGGTGACCGAACCCCAAAATTACCCTATGGATGTATACAGCTATAGTAAGGCCAATACTAACGTATGGCAGCCTTGTTTGGTGGCAAGACACCAGCAAAATAAACAACCTAGCTGCTATCACAAAAGTACAAAGCCTAGCGTGCATCGGCACAACCAGTGCGATGAGAACGACACCTACAGCAGGACTCGAGGCCATTCTCAATCTGCTTCCGCTAGACATCTTTTTACAAGTATCGGCGGCTCTTAGTGCCGTAAGATTAAGCCAAACAGATAGCTGGAGACCAAATGCAATGAGTCACACCACGATCCTGCAGAGATATCTAGGCAGTGTATCTAATACAGACTACTTAACGCCTTAGCTAGACTTCACAAGACCATTTTCTAGCACCTATCCGAGGAGGGAAGACTGGAAAAATGAGAGAACGCCTAACGAGCGATCCTTAGCTGTATACACCGATGGATCCAAAATGGAAATAGGTGTAGGCGCAGGCATCTTCTCTGAAACGCTTGGTCTCTCCATGTCAGCTCGGCTTCCGAACTACAGTAGCGTTTTCCAGGCGGAGGTCCTAGCAGTTACAATAGCAGCTCGTGAGACTGCGATGAGGGCAATACCACGAGAGGATATCACCTTTTTCATCGACAGCCAGGCGGCGATAAAAGAAATATCTGCTATAGAAATAAAATCGAAGCTTGTGAAGTGTTGTAGAGAAGAGCTCAAGGTTCTTGGAACACAGCACGAGGTAAAGCTCTGCTGGGTCCCTGATCATGATGGCATACTAGGGAATGAGAAAGCCGATGAACTGGCTAGAGGAGGCTCTGCACTAAACTCGGACCAATCCGACCCCTCGGTGCACATCTCGCCTTACGCCCTCAAGCTCGAAGCAGGAAAAAAAGCCCTAACGGAGGCTAACAACAGGTGGACCTCTTTAGATACTTGTGTCACCACGAGAAAGCTGTGGCCTGCAGAACCAAGAACCAATAGACTCATACAGAGGCATAGAAAATCCCTCTCTACTCTAATAGGAGCCATTACGGGGCATAATACCATGCGGTACCACATGAAAAAAACTACGTGTGACTAACGAAGACCTTTGTAGAGGCTGCGGCGACGAGGAGGCTCATGAGGACACTGCCCACTTTCTCTGCCATTGCCCAGGCCTCTATCATTTCAGAAATAAGCTCCTTGGACAACACTTCTTTGAGGATCTAGAAGAGTTGTTCAACAGACCAATAAATGACATCGCAAATTTCATCAAATCGCCTGGATGGTTTGTATCTCGGGCACAGTAAGTACTAAATGCTTTCTTTAGGATATGTACAAAGACGATATTTTTCCACGAGGAAGGGATTCTCTATTCTATCCCCTTTCCCCCCATGGGTATCACAGTAGGTCTATATTGGACTGAGTGTGGTGTGGAGCTTTTCTATTACCCTACACCAGACCACTTACCTAACCTTACCTATCCCTTACAGTGGAAATAGGGCGAAATCCTTCTGATTTCTAAAAAAACTAAAAAAAAGACGATTATAGACCGATTTCTATTCTACCATTCATATTTAAAGTTTTGGAGAGCAGTCTCCAAAAGCAATTGAGCATGTACCTGAATAGGACAAATCTGTTAACACCTAAACAATCTGCTTTTCGTTAAAAACAGACCATTATGACCTTGATTAGTGTCACGGAAGATCTACGTCCAGCCCGAAGGACGAAGGTAAAGTGACATTTCTTGTACGAGTACTCCTTGATTTCTCCAAAGCGTTCGACACTGTGTATCACTCGAAGTTGTGCAATAAACTTCATCGAAAATATAATTTCACTCCTTCTGCAGTTAAGTTACTCTCTTCCTACTTGACCGATAGAATGCAAGCAGTTGAAATCAATGGTACCTTGTCAGATTTTCTTCCAACAACTTCCGGTGTACCACAAGGATCAATTTTAGGTCCACTTTAATTTTCGCTATATGTAAACGACCTCCCCACGGTTACTTAATACTGCTTCTTTCACATGTATGCCGATGACGTCCAAATATGCATTAGCTGTCCACTTGGTATGATTGAGCGCTGCGTCGACTGTTCTAATGAAGACCTCAACAATATTGCGCGTTGGTCTCAAAGATATGGTCTTTTGTTCCTTCTTACATTTCTTACTTCCCTTTTATTGTACTGAACTCTGATCTCATTGAATATGTTGAAACCGCTAAAAACCTTGGTATGATTATGAGTTGTAGCCTAACATGGGATAATCATATAAATTCAATAGTTGCCAAAACATACGGGATACTTCGTACTCTTTGGGTTTCACAAGCGTACACCCCCATCATAACTCGGCTTATGTTGGCAAAAACGTTGGTTATTCCAATCCTGACATATGTATGGTTGCGAAATGTTCTATTCCTGTAATTACATCAGCAAAAGAAGGCTTCAGATAGCATTTAACAGCACAGCTAGATATGTCTTCGGATTACGTAGATACGACCGGGTGTCAAACTTTTCTCGGCGCTTGTTTGATATGGCATTTGACAGCCTCCTTCAGTTCCGAACATTAATCCTCCTCTGCGACATCCTATTATCACATCAACCGCCCTATCTCTACGAAGAAATAAGAATAGCTTCCTCTCACAGACATAGTCAGTTAATTGTAACTTACTGTGTATAGGCATGCCATAGTAATGAATAAATAAAATCAAAAATTCGAAATCTTTAGCTAATCTTGACACTGATTGATCGAAATCTCGGAAACCAAAATTTTGGCCAAACGAGTACCTGCCCCATAGGTCGATTATGTATACGTATGTAACATATGTATGCAAGTAAAAATCAAAGTCAGATATTAAATCTGGTGGTGTGTTATATCACTTTGTTTTGGTTAGTTGAAGTGTAATAATCCCTCTATCAGGAAGTTCCTTACACAAAATGTTACGCATGATACGTTTTCGTAATATTTTTATTAGATTTCTTATGATTTTCCCAGCTACATACATCTTCAATTCTAATGCACATTTTTTGCTCGAAGACCTTCCTAAATTGCTAATATCGTACGTATGTTTACATGTATCATTAGTCACTCGAGAACTTATTTCGCCAATCTGTTTACGATTTTCATTACACAATCAACGTTGTCCTGAACAATGCTTATAAGGACACTTACTCCCATTTATCTTAAGTAATCTTCCTTGTATCACGTCCTAAATATTTGCACATTTGGGCATCGTGAATACACTGCCTATACTGGCGCATGTCAGCACTTATGCCTTGTAACGATAAATTTTCTGAAATTCCAACAGTTTTGTGAGTAAAGTACTTCATATCAAGGATGATATTAGACGGAAATGAAACAATTTTGTAAATGGATGGTACAATAACTCAGTGGATGATACTGGACAGAAGATATGTAATTTTATAAATGGATTATGCCATGGCCATTAGTAACAGATATACTAAAGTGGTAGCAATGTACTACTTACATTACCACTGGATACGCTTTTTCAACTCTCCTACCACAACAATCTTAACTTACATAAATATTACACGTTGAAGAAATATTACAAATTTCCAATCAACTGGGTCTGCCCCATATCAGTTATAGTTTTTTTTTTGTTTAAACTATACCAATCGGACAAGAATTATTTTGGCCATGTGATGTTTTACCATACACATCGCACACTAGAATCTTATCATACAATGGGGTCCTCATACTGTGATTTTGAGATATTGGTACGAGTAGTTAGGAAGAAAAGTAGTTTCATTTGAATTACACACAATTTGTATTTTTTTTTTTTTTTACCGAGGGTAGGTGAAAAATCTTCCATAGACACTATGAGAATAGCAAGCGCGTGCTCATAGTAATGTCAGATTCTTACTGACTAAAAAAACACCACCCTTCGATATAAATTTGTTAGATATCGCAACTAAGTATAAACTTATCAAGCAATTTTTCTCTCACGAAATAAAAACGTTTGGCAGGTTACTTTCCACTGAAGGATCCTGCATATTCCGCAATCTAGACGCGGTTAATCATTATCTCGCCAAGTCGAAAGGTTTCGTCCTTTGTAGTCGACGCAATAATTGCTCTCATCCAAAATTTGTAGGACTGTATTGTTGACATGTCCGATTAGCCGGTTTCTATGCTTTCTCGCGAAGCTTCTAGTTTCAGCTTCGATTGTCGGAATTCCGAGATCCCTGTATTTGTATGACACATTAGTTCTGAATGTTGCTAACTTTTGCTCCCTTGCACTAGTTGCTCCCGCGACTTTGTCTGCATTTCTCAGCTTCAAAATGACATAAAAATGATCTATGTATGGCTCTTAATTTTTGACAATGAAAAAGGCATAGTCCTTATTAAAAGCGAATGTGGATAACCTTAAAAGACGAATCTGAACGCGTTCACAGTCACAGTGTGGGATTTCCGCCCACTAAATGCACCTTCCCTTCTTCCTCGAGTCCTCGAGACACTGACGTCAAGCTTTTCATACTCGGCTCGTTTGTGTTGGCTGTCTGTGCCACGTTTCGCTGTCGATCCCATCTTCGTAGTTCTTTCACGATGGTTGCCACAGTTTCGCTTACTGTTTCCCAAGCTTCTTGTGTGCCCAGCACCTGCCTGGTGATATTCTCTGGTGTTAAATCCACACCCAGTCTACTCGCCAGCAAGTTAAATTCTCCGTGACATCGTGCAAAGTGGAACATGGTGTGTTCCGCATCCTCGACTGCTTACGTGCACGTTGGGCAATAAGGGTTGTCTTCGTGTCCAAATCTGTGGAGGTAGGCTTTGAAACATCCATGACCAGTAAGCATTTACGTCAAGCATTAGATAATAGAAGTTCAGCTCTCCATGCTTCCTATTGATCCAAGGGTCTATCTATGTATTGGAGATCACTATATGCGTCCATCTGCCTCTGTCAGAAAAGTTCGATCTCTCTTGCCATTCTTCAAGGCTTGTTCGTGGTGGTACTTCAGTGTCACTTCGACTCGTCCCTGTTGGCACCTTTATTTCCGTTCGGCTTCTTTAACGCGGAGGTCTATTGGCCATTTCCAACCACTACGCATGCCACATCGTAGAACGTTATTCCAAAGGCGCTGCATACTCTCAAGGTATTGATTCTGTATACCTCCTCCGTCTTCCTTCTGTACGATCTCGTTTTCATGGCATATTTGGGAGCCGTAAAGTATCATTGACGTCGCAACTCTTGCTAAGAGCAGTCTCTTCTTCTGTTTAGGTCCTCCACTATTTGGCATGATCCTTGTCAGGGCAGCTGTTGTTCTTGCTGCCTTCTCAGCTGCATGTTGCAGATGTCGAAAGCTTTTGTATGGCTAACCATTTTTTTTTTTTTTTTTTGTCGGGATAGGAAACACTCGACTGGAGCACTCAGACACAACTGGTCCATTGTACTGCCACAGAGCAAACCCTGATTTACCCATTTTGTTGGAATTTCCTTGACTATCGAAGAAAGCCAAGCAAGCACTTCAGTGATGAGGAGCTTACAGTACCAGCACTCACCACATCCGCACCGAAGATCTGCCACCTGATACGAGCAAAGGCCGGACACTCACAGAGATAATGTTCCGCGGTGTCGTCGCTTTCTCCACAAGTGTCGCAAATTGTAGTGTCACTTAAGCCTAACACGTTAAGGTGCTTGGCAAAAGCGAAGTGGCCTGTCAAGACGCCGATAAGTTGTCTACAGTCTTTTCTGCTGAGAGACAGCAAGAATTCCGCTGATTTCTTACAGGCGTCCGGGAGCATGCGCTTAGTCAACCTGCAACCTCGAGAGTCATGCCACACACAATTGTGCTCGTGAGAGACCCAATCGTCAATGAAAGCCCTAACCGAGGACGCAGGAAGACCCAACACGGGTTCGGGACCTGAGAAAACCTCCTGGGAAAACCTCCTCTGAGCCTTGTCTAGCAATCTCATCGGAGATCTCGTTCCCCAAGATCCCAGTGTGACCTGGGACCCAGATAAGAGACAGAGAATTCAGCCTTGCGACCGAGTTCAAAGAGTTTTTGGTTTCACGAACTATTTTGGAAGTGGTTAAAGGGTTAAGCAAGGCCTTAAGCGCAGCCTGACTGTCACTACAGACACAAATGCTACGTCCCTTCCACCTGTTCTTCACAACATAGTTCATGGCCATTAGGATTGCATAAGTTTCCGCTTGGAAAACAGTCGCATATATGCCTAACGAGAAGTGAAGTCTAATGTTGTCGACTTCCACGAAGACCCCAGCGCCAGACACTTGACTGGTTTTGGAACCATCCGTGAAAATACGACTACATTCCATTCTGACCGAAGCCAGTCCTGGACACAAGGAAAGTCGACTCTGAATTTGCGCATCAGCTGGAGTTCTGGTGTCATTGCATCAGACGGCATATCTATAAGACAGGAGTCGTAAGATAAGTGTCGCGCAAGTTCATCAAAGTTCCAGTGTGGAGTATACCAAAAACCGCCCCGCCTAAGACGATGGATGGCTTTGATAGTGCAACCCATGATATAAGTATCAAGGGGAGGTAAGTTCAGCAAAGCGTCTAGAGCAGAGCCAGGCGTACTCGGGAAAGCTCCTGAGCAGCCGAGACAAGCCGTTGTTTGGAGTTTCGAGCAAAAAGCAACCACATATTTACGCGAGAGCCCCTTCCACCAAACAACCGACGCATATGCGCGGAATGGTCTTATCATAGCCGTGTAGATCCAGAGAACCTTATTCGGTGATAAGCCCCAAGTCTTGCCAAAAGCACCCTTACACTGCCAGAAGACTGAGAGCGCCTTGGATGTTTTCGACTCGACGTGTTTAGACCAATGAAGTTTCTTATCTAGAATCACTCCCAGATATTTGGCTTCATTGGAAATGCGAATGGTGACGCCTTTTAGTACTGGCTGAGTCAGACCGGTCAAAATCCTCCTTCTCGTAAAAAGAACAACCTCAGTCTTAAGAGGATTCACCGAAAGCCCACTCCTAGTACACCATTCATTGATCATGTCCAGCGCCGCCAGGCATGGCCCGACAGAAAGTACGGCGACATCATCCGCATATGCCTGAGCGTAGACGTTAGAACTATTTAGAGTGTTCAACAGAGAGTCGACCACCATGCACCATAACAATGGAGACAGAACGCCACCTTGCGGACAGCCCCTGTTTACCCCTGTCATAACATATTGGCCACAATCCGCATCCACTACCAAAGTTCTATTCATTAGCATTGCTTTAATCCACAACACTAATGTTTCATCTACCCCGTGTTGTCTGGCAGAGTCGCACATGCAGTCAAAAGTCGCATTGTCAAAAGCACCCTCAATGTCGATGAAGATACCCATCGCGTATTCTCTCCTATCAAGTGCGCATTCAATTCTGGCCACTAGATTTTGAAGTGCGGTCTCACAGGATTTCCCACGCTGGTAAGCATGCTGCATCTCCGATAGTGGAGCGACCTAGTGATTATCCGATTGCCAGGAAAGTGAGTCTCCAGCAGAAGACTAAAAGTTTCCGCTTTTGTCTCAGTAAACCTGCCATCAGACCGTCTGAGTGACTCCGGTTTGGTCGGCTTACCTCTTTTGAGGACTTTAACCAACCTACTGGTTTCACCGAGTGTCTCGATCTTTTCACAAAAATCTCTATAAGAAGCACTTTTCGACAAACGAATTAACTTCTTATAGTGTTTTTGCTTCGATCTAAAGAGATCCCAGTCACCTTCTAAATTTGTCTTAAGAGACCTATTCAGAAGTTTTCTGGATTTTTTCCTAAGCCGCTGCAGTTCCGGGCTCCACCAGGGAACCGGCGTTCTGCGTGATTTTTTTGTCATTGGACACGTCAGTTCAAAACAGTTGGTAAGGACACTGGTCAGGTTTTGAACAGCATCCTCAACCTTTCGTTTCGTTCTGAGTTTAGTTGGAGTTTTGACAGATCTGTCTAGCTCTTTCCTAAACCGCACCCAGTTGGTTTTCCTCGGATTCCTCCTCTCCTGCAAAGTTAAAGCTTCGCATTCGATTTGGAAAACGATGTATCTATGATCTGATAAGGACACTTCCGGCAGTACTCTCCAGTTAGTAATCGACTTGAAGTACCTATTAGATAAAGTCAAGGCAATTACCTCCTGCCTCCTTGCCGTAACAAAAGTTGGCTGGAAGCCAACATTGTTTATTGTCATACCAGATGATACTATAAAGTCTAGGAGATGGTTTCCTCGTATGTTGCATTTGCTGCTGCCCCAGACTGTATTCTGAGCATTAGCATCGCAGCATATGACTAGTCCCGTCTCCCGAGTGTCACAATACTTTATGAGTTCGGCAACCGCCTTCGGTGGTGGAGGCATTACCGAATCATAAGGGAAATAAGCCGACGCAACGACGAAAGTTTTCCAACTTCCGTTTGTTTCGTAGCTTACAGCTGCAGCAACCAAGTCCTGAGCACAAAATTGTCCAAGCTTGCTTACTGAGAGGAAATTCGGCACAATTAGACAAGCTCTCGGTCTTTCAGATCGCTCGTCACATAGCACCGTTACTCCACGAACACCACCAAATCCACATATGCGCTTGTTCCGCATATATGGTTCCTGGATAGATGTTATGTGGGGTTTTGTACGCACCACGGAAAGTCTACTACTTAAGAGAGCGGAAGCAGCCTTGGAGTGATGCAGGTTTATCTGCGAAAATATCATAGATATAGTCGGTGGTTTTCGCCCATTACTTGCACTCATTTGGAAATTAAGCGGAAATGAATCCTTCCAAGATGCTCCACAGAGCCAAGATCTAAACCCACAACAAGCGAAGAACCTTCCACATTTTCCCGATTCTTGCACTTGCCGTGAGAGTAGACGAACCATTCGCTCGTGTCGAGGCCAGGATTCTGGGTACGGAGACGCGTCAGCACATCCGCCGTTTTCCTGAGTTTCCCCGGGATAAAGCAAATGGCGCGCGATCTCTTGATGGGCATGAGAACCACAAAAGAAGTGGTCCCCAACCTTATGGCTAACCATAAATCTAAATCTAAGTAAATATGAACTCTTTGCTTAAAATAGTAACATGGAATGCAAACGGACTCTTACAAAAATCTAACGAATTAGAAATGTTTCTAATAAGAGAAAATATCGACATATGTTTGATCTCCGAAACCCATCTAACAAGGGAATCGCAGATAAAGATAAGAGGCTACGCTGGTTATCACGCCTATCATCCTTCTGATAGAGCGCGGGGCGGTTCGTCCTTATTCATTAAAACTAACATCGAACATTCGGTCGACATAAGCATAGAGCTGGAAAAACTCAGTTGTGGGCGGTAAGGGTTAAAAATAAGCACCTGAGTTACAATATAGCATCTGTTTACTGTCCGCCGCGATGCCCACTAGAAAAAGACGACTACTTTCGTGTCTTCAATGCTCTTGGTTCAAATTTTCTTATTGGTGGAGATTTCAACGCGAAGCACACCTTCTGGGGTTCAAGATGTACATCTTCTAAAGGAAAAATTCTCTACGAAGTGGCAAATGAATTCGGTTGTTGCTTTTATTCGACAGGAAAACCGATCTATTGGCCAACTGACTCACAAAAAATTCCCGATCTTATCGATTTTTTTGTTACAAAAGGCATTTACGAGAAGTTTGTTACAGTCAAAGAATGTTTTGATCTCCCTTCTGACCACTCGCCGGTAATTTTATTACTTGGAGAAGTGCTGATCAAGAAAAAAGGACCTCCAAGACTTACTAGCAATAGAACAAACTGGGAGGGCTTTAGAAATGATTGCGAAACAAATATCGCCTTAAATGTATCACTTAGAACACCTTGTGAACTAGAGGACGAAATTGATCGTTTCGTGGAAGCAATTCAAAGAGCGGCATGGAGAAACACTCCTTCTAGAAGCTATAAGATCAACCGCAACGAAAAGTATCCCAGAGAAATCATTGAACTGGTGAGAGAGAAACGAAAAGCGCGAAAGAAATGGCAAATCACTCGTGCACCGCAGCATAAAACGGTCCTTAACCGACTATGCAATCGCCTTAGAGATAGTATTCGCGAATTTAAAAGCAAAAAGATAGCGACGTACCTTGAAAATTTTTCCGGTGAAAGAGAATCAACTTATTCGCTTTGGAAAGCGCTAATAGGCATCCGGAAACCTCAAATGCAAGCGCCACCAATTCGGAAAAACGATGGAAACTGGGCCAAGAGCGACAAAGAAAAGGCAGAACTTTTTGCTTTGCACTTAGAAGAAACGTTTAAGCCATTCGACGGCCCTTCGTTAACGCCCGACTCCCCAGTCACGACATCTGACAACTTTAAAGTAAAAAAAGTTGCATTGATTGATCTGAGGGAAGTGATTAAAAATTTAAAGACGAAAAAAGCTCCGGGTTACGACTTGATAACTGCGCAGGTAGTCAAGGAATTGCCGAATAAAGCTATTATCAAACTGCTCTATTTGATCAACGCTTCGTTCAGATTGCTTTATGTTTCGAGGCAATGGAAAGTCGCCGAGATTATAATGGTCCCGAAACCAGGCAAACCGCTAAATGAGAAGAAATCATATCGGCCTATTTCCCTATTGCCGGTTATCTCAAAAATATTTGAAAAACTTCTTTCCAAACGTCTACAGCCCGTAATCGACGAAAGACGTCTCATTCCTGACCATCAGTTTGGATTTAGAATTAAACATTCTACAATTGACCAAGTCCACAAAATAACTGACGTGATTGAGAAAGCTCTGGAAGAAAAAAAGATTTGTTGTGGTGTATTTCTTGACGTCTCACAAGCTTTCGATAAGGTTTGGCACGAAGGCTTGGAATATAAATTGCAACGACTACTGCCACGGCAACTCTTTTTAATCTTACGATCGTACCTCACCGAGAGACTCTTTCGTGTTAAGCACGGAAACGATTACTCTGACTTCAAGGAGATTGCAGCCGGAGTCCCGCAAGGAAGTGTCCTTGGCCCACTTCTATATGTACTCTACACGTGTGACATCCCGCAAGAAAGAAACTGTGTCGTCGACACGTTTGCTCACGATACGGCGATATTGACAACGGGAGATACCATTGAAGCAGCAACCGGAAAGCTTCAACATGCTATTAATAAAGTCCACGCTTGGACGAATTCTTGACGTATTGTGCTGAACGAAGGCAAATCTACTCACGTCAACTTTACGTACAAAAAAGTGGATAGATTGCATGTATATCTAAACTCGGCTCAAATATCGAACGCAAACGAAGCAAAATATCTAGGAATGACTCTAGATGTCAAGCTCAAATGGAAATCGCACGTGAAAAAGAAACGCGACGAACTTCAAAACAAATACCGACAAATGTACTGGCTACTCGGAAAACATTCGAAGTTGAGCCTACATAACAAACTGCTTATCTATAAGCAAGTGCTAAAGCCAGTGTGGACGTATGGTATACAACTATGGGGTTGTACCAAGAAAACCAATACAAACATCATACAAACTTTTGAAAATAAAGTTCTTAGAACGATCGTTAACGCACCGTGGTATGTACGTAACGAAGATACTCATCGAGATCTGGGAATTCCCAGCGTCGTCAAAGAGATAACAAAATTTGCGCGTAAACACAAAGATCGTGTTCACGGCCATTGTAACCGTACTATCATTCAACTACTTGACGCGAACAATTCAATTCGTCGTCTTCAAAGGACAAAACCTTTTGACCTCGCGTCATAGCATATGAAGGTCGTGAAAAAGGCAGGAACTTTCATTGGAATTTAACCTGTCTAAAGTGCTACATTTATTTTTAATCACATACGATCATCTTTTTCTAGAATAACGATTCTCGTAAGCGAAAATAAAATTACTGGATAAGCACTGGCTTAGTTGTAGTATTAGTTTTGAAGAGAGGTGTTTTTTTAGTGAGTAAAAAACTCACACTACCATACGCACGCGCGGTCGGGCCTTATGGTGTCTTTGGAAGATTTTTCACCTGCTCTCGGCAAAAAAAAAAAAAAAAAATGTTGCAGATGTTGCTTAAAAGTTAACCTTGACGTTAAGGTACTCGTAGTTCAGTTCTGATTTGGAAACTACAACCTGACGGCCCATAACTCGTCTGCTGCTGATGAGCACTACTTCGGTGTTTTCTTCTAATAGTTTTAGGTCCATGTTTACTAACCAGTCCTGTACCATCCCAATAGCTTAATTATAGTCCAGCTCTTCAAGAAATTTGGTCACTACAACGACCGCTATGTCATCGGCGAAGCCAATAATTTTCGATGGTCTCGGGATTGGACGTCTGAGAACGTCATCGTACATTAGATTCCGCAGAAATGGACTTAGTATGGTTATACTGCCTCATTCCGTCGTCGGTGCAATAATGCAGTATTATATTTAGTCCGGTACTCTCTTGGCGTTAAATGCTCCAAAAATGTTACTCCAATTTGCATTGTTGAAGACGTTTTTAACATTTAGCGTTATGATTACACAGTAATGTTTACTTCCGCCCTTCCGGTAGCAATGCTGCTGCCATGCCATCAGAAACGTCGCAACTGATGTGTTGAGTTTCGCCGACCAACACGGCGAAACACCTGGTTTGATGAAGAATACCGGCGAGTGCATGCAGCAAAACAAGTGGCATAGGAAGCGGCATTGCAAAGGAAGCATTACCAAATGGTTGGAAGAACGTATCAGAGGAGGAAAACCCGTACAGGATATCCGGACCTTCCGAGCGGCCAACATAGACTCAGATCATTACCTTGTTGTAGCCAAGATACGAAAGCGGATATCCCAAATATACCGAATGTAGCCTTAGCTTTATATATGCGGCAAATAACGTTTAATTTCCACTTCCAAGATAACAGAAGTTTTCTACTCGCTCGACCTGTTGTCCTGCAATGCTGATGTGAGTTGTTGTTGAGTTCGAAGGAAGACAAAGTTTGCCTCTGCCACCAAACCAGTGGCCGTTTGGTGCAGGTCCATGATTCTCTGCGATAGTAGGCACACATCGTCAGCATAGGCAGGTGTTTGAGATAGGTTATAAGACTCCATTATATTCCACCACTTCTTGTTGACAGAGCACTCCACAAAACATCGCTGATCATCACCAAAAAGTGTAGTGGTGATAGTATACAACCTTGCCGAACGCGCACCGCTTCGGATCTCAAATTCTTCCGACAACCTACCCCTATGCGAGATGTGACACTTCGCAACTTCGTAACTTGCATAACATATAAACTTTCGGTTTGTACTGTCGAACGTGTTTTCAAAATCAATGAACAGCAGGTGTAGCGGAGATTTATACTCGACGCATTGTTCGATGATCCGTAAGGTGTTAATACAGATAGCGCAGGAGGATCCATGACGGAAACCTGGATGTTCTTGAGTGCGTTCGAGGGTTATGCTAGTTCACCTAAGAGCTCTTTCTCCAGTGCATGTATTCCGAAAGACTTTTCATTTCATTTCATTTTTCATTTATTTAATCAATAACAAACACAGCAAGAATATAATCCTTATTAAAATAGGGTTTTTTTTACATTTTGTTTAAGATAATGTGATAGTAGTTATTAGTGCATACATATGCATTCATAATATAGCAAGTAACTTGGAAATTATAATCAAAAAATAAATAGAAATTCATAGGTTGAAAATGTATAAATTATATCTTAAGTTATTCACAGACTACATTTCTCTAAATATCAGCAAAATAATCAAACAGAATATCCCGAAAGTATCTCATGTTGTAGCTTCTTCTCAAATTTAAAGGCAAGCTTTACCTTGATTTTACAGTGCAACAAAAGAATTGATTTTTCGAGGAAACCGACATAGACCGTGATAAAACAAAGCCTAAGACCCGTGACGATGTAGTAAATTGTAATTTAGAGTATAGGTATGAGGGTTCTTTAGACTTTACACGATTTTATGCAGACACAAAGTTGATCTTAACGCAAGGTATTTGTCAAGTGAACAGTTAAGTACTTTACAGCTATACGCAGAAATATGGGTATATGGTATCTTCTCAAAACCATATACATAGCGATCAGCATTATGAAAGGCTACATTGAGATTACGTTTGCTAATATAGTCTCTTTGAGAAAATAGTTCGGAACCATAAGTAATCATAGGAACTATGAGTGTTCAACTAACATCATCCTTGTCGATATTGGCGTGTAGGGCTGCGAAAGATATAGGGTTCGCAAACAAGCGTTAATGCGAGAACATATTTTAGTGATGTGTTCATTCCACTTTAAGGTGCAATCGAACACCATACCATGATTATTGGCTTTTTTGACGTAGTTTAACGGAGTTGAGCCGAGGTTAATAGTTGAAAAAGCTGAGGTATCGATTTTGCTTTTGCATATCACTATGCATTGTGATTTCTTGGGATTTAAGGTGAGGCCATTATCATTAGCCCCATTACATATTTGTATGAGATCGTAATTCATGGCCTCGATAGCAGAGTTCGTATTCTCCAACGGACATGCAAGGTATACCTGCACATCATCAGCAAATAAATGAACACTACTATTTTTCACAACGTTAGGAAGGTCATTATTGCATTGCAAGAATAAAATTGGCCCGAGGACGGATCCTTGTGGTACTCCTCTAGAGAGTGATAGCAGTAAGGAGGTGCTATAGTTCACGTAGACAATCTGATCTCTGTTCACTAAGCAAGAACTTATTAATAATAACTTTTTATAGTGACTAGTATCGCGTATGGTCTAAATTCGACCGAGGGGAAAAAAGCAAGCAGCGTATTTTTTTTCTGCATACCACCTTGATCAAAAAGTTCCCGGAATTTATTCATCTAAATCTATATATTTATTTTTTTTTTTTTTTTTTTTTTTTTTTTTTTTCCGAGGGTAGGTGAAAATCTTCAACAAGACACTATGAGGATCGACAGCGCGTGCTCATAGTAGTGTGGGATTCTTACCCACTAAAAAATCTCCCTTCAAAACAGACTTGTTTTCATTTTTACTACAACTAAGTATTCGACTTATCAAGTAGTTTTCGTTTCACGAAATAAGGACGTTTTGCAGGTACCTTCCCATTAGAAGTTCCTGCTAGCTCCGCAGTTTAGACGCGGTTACTTATCGCGCTAAGTCTAAAGGTTTTGTTCTTTGTAGACGGCGTAGTAAGTTTCTTTCATCCAAAACTTGGAGGACTGTTATATTAACGTGACTTTCTAGTCGACTTTTGTGTTTTCTCGCGTAGTTTTTGATTTCGTCTTCGACTGTTTTAATGCCAAGATCTCTGTGGATATCGCTATTTCTGATATACCATGGCGCATTTACAATACCTCTTAGCACTTTGTTTTCAAAAGTTTGTAAAATTTGAATATTACTTATTTTGGTACAACCCCAGAGTTGTATACCATATGTCCATACAGGCTTTAGCACTTGCTTATATAAAAGCAGTTTGTTCTCTATATTAAGCTTGGAATATTTTCCAAGTAACCAATACATTTCTCGATATTTGTTATCTAGTTCTTTGCGTTTTTTCTTAACGTGCGTTTTCCATTTCAGCTTTGCATCAAGCGTCATTCCAAGATACTTAGCCTCGTTTGCAAACGGAATTTGAACCGAGTTTGAAAAGATCGGCAGATTATTTACTCTCTTATAAGTAAAATTTACATGAACAGATTTGGTCTCATTGAGTGCGATTCGCCAAACCTTTGTCCATTCATTTACTCTATCCAAAGCTTCTTGCATTTTTTCTGTAGTATCTTCGACCGTTTTACCTACTGCCAAGATAGCAGTGTCGTCGGCAAATGTAGCTAGCTCAGTGCCTTCTACTTGCGGTATATCACGAGTGTATAATAGATATAAGACCGGACCAAGAACGCTTCCTTGTGGCACCCCAGCCATTATTTCCTTAAAACCCGAATATTCGTTTCCACATTTGACGCGGAATAGTCTATTCGTAAGGTAGTTCTTCAAAATATTATATAGGTGCTCTGGCAGAACTTGTCGTAATTTAAACTTTAAGCCTTCATGCCAGACCTTGTCAAAGGCTTGAGAGACGTCAAGGAATACGCTTGAACAAATCTTTTTTTCTTCAAGTGACTTTTCGATTACATGTGTTATTCGATGTACTTGTTCAACTGTAGAATGCTTACTTCTGAATCCGAATTGATGATCCGGAATGAGATGCCTCTCTTCTATAACCGGCTGTATTCGCCTAATCAAAATTCTCTCGAACACTTTGGATATGATTGAAAGAAGCGAAATCGGTCTATAAGACGTTTTTTCATTCGGCGGTTTTCCGGGCTTAAGGACCATTATGACTTCGGCCACTTTCCATTGACTGGGAACATATTCTAGTCTAAGCGCGGCGTTTATAATGAACAGAAGCTTCATTAGACCTTTTCTCGGAAGTGCTTTAAGAACCTCTCCCGTGATTATCTAAATCTATATTGTCCCCTTCAAAGTAATCCCCATCGACTGCAACACACTTATGCCAGCGCTTGATCCAATCTTCAAAACATTTTTTATATTCGGTTTTCGGTATGTCCATCAGTGCTTCCTGTGATTTTTCCATTACTTTCCTCGGCTGCTGAAACGCGATCCCCGTAATGGTTTTTTAACTCGATTGAACAGAAAAAAGTCACAGGGAGCCAAATCAGGTGAATTCGGTGGCTGTTGGATGGTATTTGTTGCATTTCTCGTCAAAAAATTACGAATAATGATGGCACTGTGCGACGGTGCGTTATCAGGGTGCAAGATCCACGAGTTTTCTGCCCACAATTCTGGTCTGGTAAAAAATCGCCAACACACACAGAGATAGATGTACTCTTGGCTACGTAACTTTTGCAAATGTCAAGCTTTGACGCTAAGATTTAGAGGGAATATCAACAACAGATGTACCAACTTAACAAAGAAACAAAGAAACAGAACTCAAATCGGAACGATGGGAGCGCCACACGGTTTTTATTCCGGGAACTTTTTGATCAAGGTGGTATCTATGGCACAGTACTTTTCAAATGATATAAGTTTTATTCCCCTCCTTTTAAAATAAAAACTAGAAAGCGTTCGATAAATTTCATGTTCACGTATTAATATATAAGATTTCAATCATTTCATGCTCCAATAAAAGATTCTTGCAAAAAATGTGACATTTTTAACAATAAGCTTAAATTTGCGAGTGATAAAGAAAAGCCTCAGATACAAATTGAACATGAACTACATCTTAGAAAAGCGGATTCGGCTAAGAATGGCATGAGAGATGACACAACAAGAGCCAAGGAATCTAGTGACACTTCGGTAATTGCCGACTCCAGTTTTTACAACGGGTGTGTGCTATTATAAGAGGCAACTTTGGACATACTGTCTAGGTGTCCATGACATGGTAAGGAACAAGGCTTACATGTACATTTGGGATGAGTCGGTTGGATCAAGAGGTCCCCAAGAAATTGGCAGCTGCCTGTTGCATCATATTAAACATTTTGTGAGGACCCCAAATTTAATCATGTGCACTGTGGTAGAAATTAGAAATATTAAGCAAATTTAATTTTAAGATAGAAATATTAAGATTTAGGTTAGGTTAGGTTAGGTTAGGTTAGGTAGGGTTATGAGGTTATCATAAAACACTAGACACCAAAGTGAGCCCATCGCGATCCCTAGGAAACCTTCACGGCAGAAAACATAAGCCCATTCCCCCAAGCAATTAATCTCCCTACAATATTTGAAGAGATCCTTGTTATGGTTCAAGGACCTCACCTCCTCCAAGTTATCGATGAAGTATCTACCAAGTACTTTAGCCTTATCCTGGAAATTGCTTGACATTCACAGAGTATATGAGTTATATCCTCTGAGACATGCAGGTCATCGCATTACCTACAAACATCCGTATCGGATAACCCTAGTCTCATGTCATGCATCCTTAGGAGACATTGGCCAGAGAGTATTCCTATCGCTGTTCTTAGCCTTAATCTGTCTAATTTAATTATCTCCCCAGATTTTCTGCGATCTAACACAGGCCACAGGGCCTTAGACACCCTGTGACCATCTAAGTTTTACCATCTTAGATTAGCCGTGTCAATGATTTTATCCCGAATAATTTCCTTAGCCCAGCACCCTGGTGGTTTAATACTACCAATTATATCGCTACTTGGGAGCCCCGCTCCTCTTTTAGCCAGCGCGTCGGCCTGCTCGTTACCTTCGATATCGCAGTATCCAGGTACCCAACATAATCTGACTCGGTTCTGCGTACATAATGCCCTAAGCATTGTGCGGCAATTGCTGATTATCTCAGATTTGGTGACGTAAGACTCTAGCGTCTTTTGCGCAGCCTGACTGTCAATGTAGATGGCGATATTCTTATCGGATATTGATCCCATCTCAAATAATTCCGCAGCTAGAAGTAATTAAGTACAGCTAGAACCACTGCTTGAAACACACTGCATGTGTCCGGAAGTCTCAGGGTCACCTGTAGTTTCGTATCTCTCGAGTAAATACCTGACCCCGTGCCCTCACTGGTCTTAGAACCATCTGTGTATATTGCAATCTCGTTATAGACAGAGACTGTCTTCCTTTGCCAGTACTCTCTAATAGGATACAGTACTTCGTATGGTGTGTCGAAGTCTAAAGTGCCAAGTATATCGTCCGATTCGTCAGGGATTCCGGGAAAAGATTCCTTGAGAATGGAGCTGTATCCTATGTTATTAGTCCTGAAGAGACCAACGTTAGTGAGCCGAAGTGCGTTAGTGAGCCGAAGTGCGCTTGAAATTTAATTTATAGGTCTAATGGTAAAAGATACAGGAAGATCTCGAGTGCAGCCGATGGCAATGCAGGCTGTTCTTTGCACCATGGCCAACATGGCCCGCATGTTTTTCGTATTCGTTGCCTTCCACCACACAAGAGCCCCATACGTAAGGATGGGTCTGACTATCATGATGTATAGCCAGTGCATCGTAGCGGGCTTCAGGCCCCATTTTTTCCCCGCGGTCCGCTTACAGATGAAGAGAGTATTATATGCTTTGCGGACTCGTTCCTGTATGTTAAGTTTCCAATTTAGTTTCCTATCCAGAATTATACCAAGATATCTAGCGCGATCCGAAAGGGAAAGCTCCACCCCTGCTAGCTTAGGCAGTTTGAAGGGTGGTATCTGTATTTTCTACTAAGGAGTACCAATTTTATCTGGGTTGACGTGTAGTCCACACCCTCTAGCCCATTTTTCGAGACTATTAAGAGCTGATTCCATCATTTCACTTAATGTATCAAGGAACTTGCCCTGAACTAAAATCACCACGTCGTCCGCGTAAGCAGTGACGCTTATGCCTCGATGACTAGAACCCAAAGGAGGGGTGAGATAACGCCTCCCTGGGGAGTCCCCCTGGTAACGGATTTTCTTATTGAACTGTTTCCGATAGTGGAGTTAATGTTTCTAGCACCGAGCATATTGCAGAGCCAATTGGTAATGCTATGCTCGACATTCATAGATTCTAGGGCCTATTTGATGGCCCTTCCTTCTACTTTATTGAAAGCACCTTCTATATCTAGGAAGGCTGCAAGTGCCAATTCCTTATGGTGAAGGCTAGCTTCTTACTTACTTACTTACTTATGTCCTGTATCCCCTTGTGGGTCCTAGGGCCTCTACTACGCCTACGCGCCATCGTGTACGGTTTCTGGCAATGTGTCTGAGTTCTCCCCAACTTTTCCCTAACTGCCGTGCCTCCTTCTCGACTGTTCTGCGCCATGTTTTCCGCGGACCGCCAGGTCTTCTGCCATCCTGAGTTAGAGGGTTCCATTGCATAGCATGGTTCGCTATGGAGCTGTCACCCTTTCGGAACGTGTGACCAATCCACTGCCACTTCCGCCGTTGGATAGTTGTGCCTATTGGTTCCTGACCCGTTCTCTCGTAAAGGTGTTCGTTAGAGATACGATTGGGCCAGAAAATCCTTAAGATATTGCGCAGGCACCTATTAACGAACGTTTGCAGCTTTCTGGTGATAGTAGTGGTCACTCTCCACGTGCTGCAACCATATAGCAGCACGGATTCAACGTTGGAGCGGAACAGTCTTATTTTGGTGCTCAAACTGATTGCATTGCTTCGCCATATTTTGGACAACATCCCGAACGCGAACTTTGCTTTGGCGATCCTGTTGGCTATATCCAGTTCGGTTCCACCATCGGTCGAGACAATACTCCCAAGATACTGGAAATCCTCTACTCTCTCTACCGGTTGTCCAGCAATGCATATTTGAGCCGATGAGTTAGTTCCAAGGCTGATGATTTTAGTTTTTGTCGTATTAATTTTCAGCCCGACGACACCTGCCTCCCTCTCCACATCTGCTGTCATTTGGTGGAGGTCCATAATTCTGTGGGAGAGTAAGCATACATCGTCTGCGTAGTCAAGATGCTTCAGTTGAGATGTAAGAGTCCATCGAATTCCTCCGTTTCCCGTCGACAAAGCTGCATGAAGCACATCGCTAATCACCAATAGGAATAATATTGGTGAAAGGATACAGCCTTGTCTTACCCCACTTTGGATCTCAAATTCCTCAGACAACCTTCCCCTGTGCAGAACGTGACATTTGGAGCCTTCATATGTAGCTTTGATAATAGCAATTAGTTTATCGGGAATGCCTCTCCTGCGTAAGGCACGCCAAATAAACTCCCTGTTGACACTATCGAACGCCTTCTCAAAATCGATGAACAGCAGGTGCAGTGGCGATCGATATTCAACACACTGTTCGATGATAATCCGCAGGGTGTTGATGTGGTCGGCACAGGAGGATCCAGAGCGGAAACCTGCTTGTTCGGCATCGAGTGTGTCTTCGAGATGTTGTTTGATTCGCTCAAGGATGATTTTAGCTATTATCTTAGCTACAGCAGGCAGCACGCAGATACCCCTCCAGTTTCCGCACTCCATTAAATTTCCTTTCTTAGGAAGCTTGACGATCATTCCCTTTTTCCACTCGTTAGGAAAGCTCTCAGCTTCCCAAGCTCTATCTATAAGTGGAAGCAGAAGCTCAGCCGATGTTGTTGGCGTTGCTCGTAAGAGCTCTGCTGGAATACCGTCAAGTCCTACCGCCTTGTTGGTTTTGAGTGCCTTGATCGCGGTAATGATCTCAGCTTTACTGGGAGTCGTGGTGCGTATTCGGGAACTTCTCACCTCGGGCATCTCAGTCTGATTTGAGAGCATATCGCTAGCGAATACACGGTTCAAAACCGTAGCAAAATGCTCTTTCCATCTCTTGAGCTGGTCCTCATCCGAAATGAGCAAGGAGCCGTCTAGGCTTTTCACTGGGTATTGGCTGGAGCTGCGACCACCTGTCAGCTCTTTCGTGATTCTGTAGACAGTCCTGCTGTCGCACCTCCGTGCAGCTTCTTCTGCTTCTGTAGCCAGCGCGTTGATGTAGTTGCGCTTGTCACGTCGTACGCTAGGCTAAACTTCTCTCATCTTCATGCGATATAGGGACTCTAGCTCGCTTCTCCCTGCTGCTGGGGTAGCTCCAACGCGAGCTTTTAGCTGTTTTCGTTCGTCAATCCGTCTCCAGGTATCCTCGGAAAGCCACGCCCTATGTCTTCCCTGCGATCGACCGACAATTCTTTCAGCACCAGATGTAAAAACATTTTTCACAGCACACCAATGGTCTTAAATGGTTGCTGGCATTGAGCTGCTGATTGCTTCCACACCTTGCGAAAAGTGCTCCCTTAATTGTTGGCGCACTGAGGGATCACTAAGTCTATCGATGTTGAACCTGGGCATTCTTGTGTTGTCGTGGGATCTTCGAACTGCAGCAGTGCGTAGTTGGAGAGTAGCTATCATAAGATGGTGATCACGTACTATCCCCACATCTGCCCCTCGTCTGGTTCGGACGTCCAGGAGACTGCTTCTAAAGCGGCGGCTGATAGCAAAATGGTCAATTTGGTTGGAGGTTGCTTGCCTGTCGTTGGAAACCCAGCTGACTTTGTGGCAGGTCTTGTGCTCAAACATGGTGCCACCTATCACAAGGCGGTTGGCGTTGCAGAAATCCACAAACCTTTCGCCGTTGTCATTGCGGTTGCCTAGTCCATGCTTCCCGATTACATGCTTGAGCCCTTCGTTGTCGCTGCCTACCTTGGCATTCACATCCCCGATCACTATGACAATGTTTCCATTTGGTGTTGTGTTGAAGACGGCGCTTAAGAGATTGTAGAAGCTCTCCTTTTCGTCCTCAGACGAACTATTCGTTGGGGCGTAACACTGTATGATGGTGACGCGTCGTACTCTAGTCCGGGATCTGGCCGTCAAAATCCTATCACCATGAGGCTGCCAGGAAATCAGGCCCTTGCGTGCTGTTGTTGTTAGCAGTAGTCCGACTCCATATTCCCGCGGACTTCCGGATGGTCTTCCAGAATAGAGTAGTACAGTGTTACGCGTTGGAGACTGGTACTCGCCCGCTTCTAACCATCTTACTTCACTTACCCCGTAAATGTCCAGTTTATATCGCATGAATTCCTTTTCCAGTTGGAGGAATCTGGCATTGTAAGGACCTTCTCTTCCCGAGTCGAGGAGCGTCTTTACATTCCAGAAGCCTATCTTTGTCCGGGTACAATAGCCAAAAGTCGTCAACATGTGATCAGTCCTTATCCGAGGCATAGTGTCGGTTTCAGTAGCGAGCTGGTTTCAGTAACGCAGGTTGCTGGCCCACGTTACCTAGCCTAGAATCAAGGCCCTAGACAACCCGCACTTACAATTTTGGCCTATACGTATAAGGGTTTATACGTATAGTTGCCCGGGGACCACCACTAGGAGGTAAAGTAAGCACTTCATCACGAACTTGATTGTTGCGCTACTGGCCCAAGCCAAGTTTTGGGCAGTCAGTAGTTTCCCGATCAATCGCAATGCAGGTCCCCAAAGCTAGCTTCTTGAGGAGGAATGACGATAGACTTATGGGTCTGTAGTCTTTCGCTGAAGTGTGGCTTGGTTTACCTGCCTTAGGTATGAATATAACCCGCACTTCGCTCCATGCCACTGGCACGTAGCATGACCTTAAACAATGTTTAAAAATTTCCCTAAGCCTGTTTCTGACCTTGGCTGGAGCTTTTTGCAGCATAGCTGGCAAAATTCCATCAGGGCCTGGTGCTTTGAATGGTACGAATGACATATTAGCCCATCGCAGATTCTTCCATGTAATGAGATTTTCTACGTCGTCCCCTATTGACCTTCCATTATACGAGTAGCTGTTAGTAGTAGAATCCATTGGCGATCTACTTTCTGGGAAGTGAGCTTCAATTAACATTTAAGATTTAAGGCAAAACAGAAATATTAAGATGTCCGTTTTATGCCAATATATTGCTTCACATAGTGACTACCTTGTTAACCAAATTGACCGTAAATTTCTAATGAATGGCCACTCTTACATACTTTGTGACCAAGACGAAAAACAAAAGAAGTATTTTAAATACATTTTCGGCCCTATGGATTGGTATAGGGTTATAGTAGCGGCAAGAAAGAAAGAGCCATTTCAAATTACATTACGAGTACATTATTAATTAAATTTGATCCCCCCAATTTACCACGACTTTTATAAAAATTTGAAAACTACGAGTAACCAATATTTTTAATTATTGGTGTAACCAACATATTTTCCTTAAATTATTCCAGTTTCCAGAAAGCAGTAGTGGTGTAAGCCACATAAAATCCAATAATTCATACATTTACAGACAAGATTGTCATCTAAGATAAAAGATATGCCACTAGTTATGTCACAATTGAGGTTTATTAACTATTATTTAAAATAGGAAACAAATAATAAAGACTTATTTTTTTTTAACTTCTTTAATCGCGATTATCTCAATTGTTGCAATTTGGGGTTATGCCACTACTGCTCTCAATGCCTCAAATAATAAAACATTTCATACTCGTATGTTCTACCTAAACCTATGATCCGTTGCGACGGGTTGAACATCTTGTTTGCATGCTTCATTATTTATTTTCAATTAAATTATTTTTTCCCAACTTGAACGTTATGCTGTATCTCCAAAAATAAAAGTTCAACATTATTTGTATATTAAATTTTCAACCCATTTTAAAAGCAATTTTGTTTGATTTTTTTTTATGGGTATCCTGTACCTGCACACCGTAGGATGTTCTATTTCCTTAATACATATAAAAAAGCGAATTTATTTAATTATTATTGTTATTTTTTCTTTAATATCAATTTAAAATTAATCTATTAAGAAGTAAAAATACGTTGACAACACCGTTGAACGTGTACGTGCTTCAATGGATTTTATGCTATTAGGGTGGCACATGAGTACCGGGGAATTTGACGTTAAAAGCTTTGAAAAGGGAAGCGCTAAATCTGTGTAGTATATCAGCAATAAAATAAATAAATAAAACACCATTAAGAAATTGAAGTACATGTCCTTGACTCCTCATATGACGAGAAATATGCACATAAGTACTATTTCATATACATCAGCTGTAGTAGTTCAGATTTCTGCGCTTTACAAAGGAGATAAAAGGTATGTTCTCATTTCTGGAACATTCCTAGCATTGACTGGGAGGCAATTTTCGATTGGATAGAAAAGACTATGACAAGCAGTCTAAATAGCTCTTCAGTGTCCTGTGTGGTTAAGTGTGGGAGTTGGTACGCATAGGCTAAATGAAAACGCTTGTGTTTTTATGTTATCGCATGTACTAGCGTTAGATAAGCATTTGGGTCTGCAAAATCTCTTTTGTAAATAAAGTGTTTATGAAAAACGTCGTAGGAGGTCGGATTCCTGGTTGGCTTGCCATGCAATTTATGCATCGTTGGATTTTGCCAACGACTGGTGAACACAACAAATTAATTACAGCAAATTGTAAGGCAAGTTGACGTTTCAAATTAACAGTTTATTTTCTGAGCACATGTGTGTAAATATCATTATCCTGTATCATCTTCTTTGTCACCCATTCTTACACTTTAAGTACAAAAAAACTACTTTTTGGCTCCGAATTTTATAAGCTACCACAATCCATAAACAAATTAAAGTCAGAACAGAAGCTAAATTTTTATTATGACACCAGTAAAATGTGTAAAGGTTAGTCAAATTTACCTTGAGCAAAGAAACACTAGACTAAAATTTAAGTCCCTAAACTTCTGGACGTACCCACATAACATATATCCACTAGTTAACATCACCTTCCACTTTATTATTGTACTTGTAGACATAGCTGATGAGATGCGTTAGGATACATGTAACTATACACTCATTATACAGAATTTTATAACAAATACTGCACAGGAGTGCGAATCCAACACGTTAATCAGTGCACAGGACTATCAACTCTACACTGTTAGATTTAAAATGGACATAGGCCCCGACACTGGAATTTTCTTTGAATCACTAACAATTCATACAAACTGTAGTATCTTCCAGGCAAAAGTCGTCGCCATTGAAAGAGCATTACGGACTATACACGCAAAGAAACTAAACCCATCTAGGGTTATAATCTTCGTGGATAGTCAACCTGTACTATCAACTGAATATGCAATACTAATGAAGTCACTCTCTGCTGAGTTTCCAGACATAGTTATGTAGAAGGGGACGAAGGGTCAGCATTAGATGGGAAATTCAACTATGCATCAGTAGCTATCCCACACTACCGCGAAAGACCTTAGGCCAATAACTCTTACCTCATTTGTCCTAAAGACCTTTGAAAGATTAGCGGACATATAAGTATATTTGTAGCAAACTCCGCCCTGGCGACCTGTCCCCAGGGCAGCACGGTTATATGAAAGGATAAAGCGTAGAGACAGCGTTGCACTGTGTAGTCGGCTCAATAGAAAAATCATTGAAAGACAAGGAATTTACACTAGCCGCTTTCCTAGACATTGAAGGAGCCTTTAACAATGTGAAAACAGATGCGGTTCATAGAAGTCTAACGAACCCCAATATTCACAACTGCCTGATAAAGTGGATCGTCAATATGCTAGAGGAAAGACATGTTAAGGTGGAACTCGGAGGAACAAAGCTTGAAGCCTACGCCTCAAGAGGCACCCCTCAAGGAGCGGTTGTCAGCTGCTGTGTGTTATTGTCTGGAACGAAGTTCTTCTAAAACTCAGAAACAACGGCGTTAAAACCATAGCTTATACGGACGACGTTGTGCTGTCTGCAACATTTCTCCCGACCCTGAGCGAGCAAATTGAAGGGTTGCTAAACGCATTGACTCCGGGACGAAGAGATGTGGACTAGAGGTCAATCCCCAGAAAACGGAGTTAGTACTACTTACTAACAAAAGGATAATTCCTCAATTCGTAGCACCTTCTGTAAGGGGTATTCCAAAATTATCTCCGGTAGTGCGAGATACCTCGGCCTGGTGTTCGATAGGAAACTGAACTGGAGACTGAACATTAACGATGGAGTCAAAAGGCCACAATAGCTTTATACTCGTGCAACAAAATAAATTAAAACTCAACGTCAGCAAAACAAAGCAGATAATGATAAACGGACAGTAAGGCGAGGACACAAGCCTAATAATTGACGGCGAAGCTATTGACAGGGTCGACGAGATAAAATATTTAGGTATAATTATTGACAGTAAACTCAGTTTCGCAAATCATGTTGACTATATATGTAAAAAAATACGTTTTTTAAGGAGAATTAGGAATGAGGTTTCTACATTAAGTGCAATAAAGATTTTCAATGTGATAGTTAAGCCACACTTCGAGTATTGTCCAACTGTTCTTTTTTTATGTAATGATACAATGATACAAAGACTGCAATTACTACAAAATAAAGCTATGCGGTGTATTTTAAAGTGCAATAGATATGTGTCCATTAATGTTATGTTAAACACGTTGAAATGGTTGTCCGTTAAACAAAGAATTGTAATGAATGTATTAGTTTTCGTGTATAAGATTAAATATAACTTAATGCCAAAGTATCTATCAAAATATGTAATGTATGTTAGAGAAGTACAACCATATTCATTAAGAAATATGCATGACAAAAGACTGCCAAATTTATTAAGTGCTAAATCACAAAATTCACTGATATATAGAGGATTTAAGTTATTTAATGAACTGCCTAATAATGTGAAAGATGAATTAAATTTGAAAATATTTAAAAAAGCAGCCATTGAATTCGCAAGACAAACTTATTAAAAAATATATATATTATGAATTTGTTTTTTTTCCTTTTCTGTAAAACTGTACCGTAAAAATATAATTATAATAACATGTAATACAATTGTAAATTGAATATGAATGGCTTTCAAAGCCAGTTAATAAAACTATCTATCAGGAAAACTTGGGGACCGAACCCCAAAAATATTCTATAGATGTATACAGCTATAGTAAGGCCAATACTAACTTATGGCAGCCTTGTTTGGTGGCAAGGCGCCAGCAAAATTAACAACCTAACTGTTATCACAAATGTACAAAGACTAGCGGGCATCGCCACAACCAGTGCAATGAGAACGACACCTACAGTAGAACTCGAAGCCATTCTCAACCTGCTTCCGCTAGACATCTTTATACAAGCATCGGCGGCTCTTAGTGCCGTAAGATTAAGCTTAATAGATAGCTGGAGACCAAATGCAATGGGTCATACCACGATCCTGCAGAGATATCTAGGCAATGTATCTAGTACAGACTATATAACGCCTTACCTAGACTTCACAAAACCTTTTTTAAGCACCTATCCGAGGAGGAAGGAATGGAAAAATGACAGAACGCCTAACGAGCGATCCATAGCAAAATGGAGATAGGTATATGTGCAGGCATGGAAACTTCTCTGAAACGCTTGGTTCCTGCATGTCAAATCGACTTCCTAACTACAGCAGCGTTTTCCAGGCAGAGGTCTTGGCAGTGACAATAGCAGCCCGTGAGACTGCGATGAGGGCAATACCACGAGAGGATATCATCTTTTTCATCGACATTGAAAATATTTTTTGATGTAGGCTTGCAGGATTTATAAAAAATCTCGTACTTAGCTTCATCCACTTGCGTAGATACATTTCGCAACGAAGTCTTCTGTTTTTATAATATCTTCTTCAGAAACGTCTCTGTCACATCCAAGTTTTGCAAATATGAACTCTAGGTCTTGTCTGTTTTTTTTTTTTTTTTTTTTCAAATACTAACATATACGGCCTAATTCCTTTTTTGAAAAAGTACGAGGTGTAATCACATCAAGAATCACACCTGGTAGCGCAGCGTTTTGTGTCTCCAAATGGCATGTATGCTTATAGCATGCTTTGATCATGTCGATGCGTCTGGCAATGACTTGGCGACAAGTAAAATGCCTTAGATTATGTGGTTATGTTCATGGTGCTTCGTTTTGTATTTTAGAGAGATTTCATCTGGTTAGATCAATTAGTTAAGGTCGAGTTGTATGTTTTTTGTCGATAAATAGGGCATTTCTGAAAAAATTTGGATCCTTTGGATGCGTCTGGCAAGGACTTGGCGACAAGTAAAACATCTTGGACTTATGTAGTTATGTTAATGGTAGTTTGTTCTGTATTTTTGAGAGATTTCATCTGGTTACGTTGTATAAATAATGTCCAGTTATGCGTTTTGTGCTTCTAAATGACATGTATGCTTGTAGCGGGCTTCGATTCTTTGGATCCGTCTGGCAAGGACTTGGCGACAAGTAAAACATCTTGGACTTACATCTCTGTAATCAGGGCGTCTTCCTCTATGTTTTACAAAAAAAATTATGTGGTTACACCAATTATTCCAAATTGGCATTCTGGCAATATTTTGACTTCGCCTGGCAAGCTCTTAGCAACATCCAAAACGTCTTGGATCTTCATAATTGTATTCACGTTGTAATATCCTATGGTTCAGGAAAAATTGGTGCGGTTACATAAATTTTTCAAAATTGTAATTTTGTATGCGTTTCTACCGCGTCTGGCAGGGCTTTAGCTACAGTTAAGGCGTCTTGGACACATGTATTCTTACTGAAGGGGTCGTACTCTATAGTGTACGAGTTTATTCAAGCGGTTAGACCTATTATTCCTGTTTTGAAATTTGTGGCATTTTCAATATACAGTTATTTCCTTTAGCTGCTATTACGTGCTGCCAGACGAGCATATCTCAAATAATGGGCATCAAGGCAACATATTAACATAGGATTCGTTCGGTTACCTCCCACGTCCAAAATTAACTGCGGGCTCTTAGACTATGGTGTATAGAAAATCCCTCTCTACTCTAATAGGAGTTATTACGGGACATAACACCATGCGGTACCACATGAAAAAGCTACGTGTGACTAACGAAGACGTTTGTAGAGGCTGCGGTGACGAGGAGGTTCAGGAGGACGCTACCCACTTTCTTTGCCACAGCCCAGGCTTCTATCATTTAAGAAATAAGTTCCTTGGACAATACTTTTTTAAGAAGTTATAAGAGTTGTCCAACAAACCGATAAACGAAATCGTAAACTTCATTAAATGCTCTGGATGGTTTGTATCTTGGGCACAGTAAGTACTACTACTACTTTCTTTAGCATATGTATAAAACACATTTTATTTATTCTTTTCATGGGGAAGAGATTCTTTAATATATCTTCTTTCCCTCCATGGGTATCACAATGGGTCGATATTGACCTGAGTGTGTGGTAGAAGATTTCTATCCCCTACACCAACCCATATACCTTACATATTCCTATTGGTGTACTGAAAAGAAAATGCGAGAAGATCAACTCCTTCTGGGCAGCCAACATCAAAGATTAAAAAAACAGGATCGTGGTAGATGTATTACCTGGCCATTGCCCGATGGATGCCATGGTCACCAGACTTAGCATCAACTTACCTGAATACTGCAGGAGCTGTCATGGTACGGAGAAAATAGAAACTATCAAACACTTGCTGTATGATTGTCCCAATTTTCAAATTCGTAGCTTCCGCTGTATGGAAAACAGATTTTTGGAAGAGCTAGAGGATTTGGCGCAAGTTCGACTCTACAACACGATATGTTTCTTCAAGAGTACAGGCTTGTTTCTTTAAAGCTCAACCGAGAGGGCACCAAATTAGAGGTGATACCACAAATTATAGGGAATTTCAACGGACCAAATGACACCCCCTGCAAGCTCCCTCTATGGTGTACTTTCCTTATACCATACTAAATCATACCATGTACTCGTAAGTAAATTCAAACCCGTAAAAGGTGTGCAGGGCTCTTGCCAACACTACACAGGTGAGTTTTCACCCAGCAATATATTTATTTTACCTCTTTTTATTAATTCGCAAATAAAGATTTTATTGTTTATGCGTATACTGAAATTCAGAAAAATACATTGTGATACGTTTATACATATATTGTACAAGTCTCACGGATGAAATTGCACCCAAACGCAGCCCTTGGGAAATAAGGAAAATTTCAATATTAATAAGCTGACAGGGCAAATGGAAAAATAAATAAAACTTTTATTTTGAAAAGAGGAAAAAATTATAAACTTTTTTAATAGATTTCTTCTTTGTGTTGCTTCTTTGAGGTTCACTTATCAATGGCAGAAAATTGTAACCACAATATTCATACCTCTTGTGGTTAATCACAGAATCCTAAAGTTGTTACTTGCACACGCTTTCAAGGGAAAAGATAAATTACCATGCTCTGTTCTGTTGGGTAGGTTGGGTTTGCACACACATATGTATAATGTTTTAGTGGTACATTTCCTGTACTCATAGTTCGGACTTTTTGAGGATATGAAACTTTTCTTTCGACTCCTTTTCTGTCCATATGTATGTATGTATGAAGCTCTTATGTGGAAAAACTCTTTATCTTGATATTTCACATACAGAAAAGATACACTATGACTGGAAGGAAACGTATAGTACCCTACCGCAGGCACTTTTGAGGGTTCGAGAAACGGTTCCTGCCCTACGATACCGATGATGGAGAAAGGCAGTACCACATACCTGGCGGAGTTCCACAAGGATCAGTATTAGGACCTTATGGAACATTATGTACGATAGGGTTGTAAGACGTGAAATCCCAAATGAGGCATAAATCATAGGCTTTGGCGATGATATTGCAATTGTTGTGTTGGCAAAACACCTGGAAGAAATAAAGGACATTGGTAATGAATGTATCCGAAAAGTGAAGCGGTCGATGGCAGCAGTTGGGTTAGAGCTCGCTGAACATAAAACAGAAGCAGTACTAGTAAGCAGTCGCAAGATAAGAAAACCAACCACCATCAGGGTAGGTGATCATGATATAACATCAAAACGGGCTTTCAGATACCTAGGTGTGATGATCGATGCTAGGCTCGCTTACAAGGAACACCTTGAAAAAACGTACGACAAAGCTGCAAAGGTGAGTGCGGCCTTATCCAGGATAATGATGAACATTGGAGGACCCAGACAATAAAGGAGACTAGTTCTGTCAAGGTTGGTGCAGTCAGTCATAATTTATGCGGCACGAACATGGGCCAATGCATTGATCAATTAAGTCAATTAAGTCGTACGCAATAAAGATTAACTCCGCCAACCGACTATGTGAACTGAGGATTTGCTGTGCAAATCGGACAGTGTCAGATGATGCTATATGTGTCATCGCAGGAATTCTACCAGCAGATATCTTGACTAGCGAGGTACAAATGACCTACGTTGCCAAAATACAGAAACCCCGAGCTTCAGTGAAAGATTTCAAGCTAGAACAAGAACAGCGAAACATGAGAGCATGGCAGGAGGGATGTAACCAGTCTACAAATGGAAGATGGACCCATTGACCTATACCAGATATCCGCAAATTTGTGGACCGGAATCACGGAGAAGAAGATTTCTACTTAAGCCAGATTCTAACCGGACATGCCTGCTTTCGAGCAGGTTTGGTCTAAACAATCTCATATTTGCTTAAATTGTGGAAAGGCCAGAGAAGATGTGCAGCACGTATTTGTCCAGTGTCTGGGTTTCACTATAGAACGCAGAGAACTAGAGGAAAGAATTGAAGAAATACCAAGTCCCGTGAACATTGTGAAGCATATGTTAACATCGAGCGCAAGGTGGGACGCGGTGAAACAGGTTGCTCCAATATCATGAATGAACTTCGACAGCTGGAAGCAGTCAGGGAGAGCAACAGTGAAAGCCAAGCCCAGACGGTATCTCTCATAGAACAAAGAATAGCAAACGCTGAACTCAATGATGAACCAGCAAACGGGGAAGAAGAACATAAATTGCTTACTAGCCCCGCGAAATAATACCCAGCGGTAGTCCCACGGGGAGATTGGTAGAAGTGTGCAGGGTATGGATTAGTTCGTTAGCACATTCCTGGCATCAATTACTTGGGCTTGCGAATCGTGCATGCCAGTAGCCCGGCCTACTGGTATCCTGCGAAGATCACCTCATCTCCAAACAAAAAAAAAGGGTTCAAATCTGGGTTTTCTGAAGGCCAATCTTCGGGTTCAAAGCAGGAATATTAATTCTAGATTAGGTAAGGTAGCAGGCAGCATTAGATGCAGCATGATCTGATTACCCCCTTCGGGAAGGGGTTAGAATATACCCGAGGTAGGCAGAGGCGACTAAAATCTATCCTTCGTATACCGGGCTTAAAGTGTATACAAAAAAACGCAATGAGTAAAACGAAAAGATTTAGTACCCCAGGTGGCAGTCCAGGTTCACTGAAAAATCCACCCTCTTCGGAGGTAGGCTCTACGGATTCTGGGGAGAGCGAATTATTGCAATTAATAAACCCTTTATAAAAAGTTCAAGGGTACCTCGGTCTCCACCATCAAGACCGAATGTCTCCGGGAAAAAAAGTCCGCCGGAAGTGCAAGCGCACAAGAAACAGGACTCAGAGAAATGTAAAAGCTTTGAGAAGGAAAATAACGAACTTCGCAATAAGCTTAATGAAATGGATAGACTCTACCAAAAGCTCAACAAAGAGGTAGACATGCTGAGAGAGGAAAACAAGCTTCTAAAGAACTCGCTTTTACAAAAAGAACGCGAAGATTCCCCTCCCCGCGCAGCTAATCCCAAATATCACGCGGACGAAGAAGAGCTTGCACGCGAAACGAATTGCGTCTTAAAGAAAAGACCTAGCAAAAAAAGCAGAGCCGGGTCTTCGCCCGAAATCGAGCCGCGAAAAGAAGACAAGCAAAATGAGTCGAAGCCAAAACAAACTCAAGCTAAAGCACGTCCTCCGCCTGCAATAAACGTCGTTGGCGTAACGGACTACAGTAAGCTACATTGCCTTCTTAAAGGAACGACGACATCGAAATTCAAGGTAACGTCACTCAGGAACAATGCGTGGAAAATTAACGTTGATGAATCCGATGGTTACCGAGTAATATCACAAAAATTAAACACGGAAAAGATCCAGTGGTATACTTATGAAAATAAGTCAGAAAGACCACTGCGTGTTATAGCAAGGGGGCTCCACTCCTCGTGCTCAAAAGACGACGTAATGAACGACCTCAAAGCTAAAGGTTTAAAAATTCTAAATGCCGTCAATATTCTCAAAAAGGTGAAGAAACAAACGGAACAAGGCCAGGAAATCATGGTCAAGCATGTACTTCCGCTCTTTATGCTTACCTTTGACAGGAGCGAAAATGTAGACGATATTTATAACGTTAAAACTATTCTGAATATCGTAGTCAAGATTGAGCCTATGCGTACGAGTATGACATCGATACCTCAGTGTAAACGCTGTCAAGGCTTTAATCACACACAGTCGTATTGCCAAAAAGAGCCGAGATGCGTAAAATGTGCTAGTAACCATCTCTCGGAAAAGTGTGACCTAAATAAGCAGATCCCGGCTACCTGCATTAACTGCAAAGGAAAGCACCCAGCGAACTATCGAGGTTGCGAAGTGGCAAAAGAGCTTCAAAAAAGGCGAGACACATTTAAAAATATTCAACGCCAGAACGCAAAAATACAAATATTTGGCGCAACAGCTCTTTAAGTGCCAGGGCCTAGCTTCTCGCAACCACTCATGTTGTGTGCGTTATATTTTTTTACGAATGGAAGGGACCTACAGTTTAAGGCCGAATCCGAACGGCGATTTGAGAAGGTTTTCCGTGACAACAATACTCTCGGATGTTTGTCAAACGCTCGCGAGAGGTGGGACCGTGAAAAAACTTTTTGGTGTTTTCTGGGATTCGAACTTGGAACCTCATGCGTAGTAATCCGACACACTAAATACTTACGCCACGGCGCCCACGCCAGAACGCAGAACCGGTTAAAAATAGTCGTGAAATTGCTAAGCCAAGGGTAACGACCGTCAATAAACACGTCAAAGTTAAGAGGAGAGTCGAGCAAAGTAAAGTTCCTTCGGCAAAATCAAAGGAAAAGCCACAATCTCCAGAGACGCTAACATATGCTCAAGCTGCATCGCTAGAAAACAAGCAAAGCGGTGTTACGGTAGACCCAGTCTCCCAAGTCTTCTCTGTAATTCTTGCGAAACTTGAGGAGCAAACGAAGGTCGACAAAGTCATATTTGATAAATTGAGCAAGCTCGAGTTAAAACCTTGCCAAAAAAGAACTCCCATATGAATATGAATCAGTTATTAAAAATTTTAACATGGAACGCAAACGGCCTTCTACAAAAAAACGCCGAATCAGAAGTATTCTTACGGAATGACAACATTGACATTTGCTCTCTGAAACTCATTTGACAAAGGAATCCGGAGTAAAAATAAGAGGGTATCGTGCTTATCACGCATACCACCCTTCCGGATGAGCTAGAGGCATTGAGTACTCCATAAATACGACGATTGAAATCGATACAATACAAACAAGCACAGTTCGAGTTAAGAATAGGCACTCGTATTTCAACATCGCGTCCATTTATTGTCCTCCACGGTGCACGTTTAGAAGTAACGACTTTGTACGTCTCCTTGACTCACTTGGACCGAATTTCATTATAGGTGGCGATTTCAACGCAAAACACACCTTTTGGGGTTCCAGATCCGATTCACGGAAAGGCAGACTTCTGTACGAAGCCGGTATGCAATTCGGGGTTGATTTCTTTTCAACGGGGAAACCGACGTATTGGCCCTCTGATACAGCAAAAACACCGGACCTAATAGACTTCTTCGTAGCAAAAGGAGTATCTTCAAATTTTGCGAAAGTAGAGGAAAGCTTGAATCTCTCCTCAGATCACACGCCGGTAATCTTGACAATAAGTGACCGACTAATGACAGTAGAAGGTGTGCCTAGATTAACTAACAAAAAAACTAACTGGCGCGACTTTAGAACTGATTGCGAAGAAAATATTGTCTTAAATGTATCGCTCAAAACACCCTTCGAAATAGAAGATAAACTCGGCAAATTTATTGAATCAATACAGAATGCCGCGTGGAAAAATACACCTTTAAGGAGGAAAGAAGTCACATGCAATGAAGCTAATTATCCGCCGGAAATAAAAGAACTTATTCGAGAAAAGAGGAGAGCACGCAAAATATGGCAATAAACTCGGGCTCCCCAGCAAAACCCACTCGAATTTCCTATGCAATAAGCTTAAAAATGCGATCCAAGACCTAAACAACCGAGAGACTTCAGCTTATCTTGAAGGTTTAACCGCCGAAAAAACCATTAATTACTCGCTCTGGAAAGCTGTCAAAAGAATTAAAAAAACCCAAATACATTCGCCACCGATAAGAAAAAACAACAACGAATGGGCAAAAGATGACAAAGAAAAAGCGGATCTATTTGCCGAGCACTTAGAAGAGACTTTTAAGCCATTTGATGGAGAAACATTGGTAGACGATTTTACCGGTACGACTACGACATCTGACAACCTTAGAATAAAAAGTGTGTCGTTTATAGAACTTTGCCAGGCAATAAAAAACCTGAAAAATAATAAAGCTCCTGGCTATGATTTAATAACCGGACAAATCCTCAAGGAATTACCAAAAAAGGCACTATTAAAATTGCTTTATTTAATAAATGCTTCTATTAGATTATTATACGTTCCAAATCAATGGAAAGTCGCAGAAGTCATAATGGTTCCGAAACAGGGCAAATCTCCAAATGACAAAAAATCGTACAGACCGATATCGCCACTACCAATAATATCGAAGGTATTTGAAAACTCCTACTGAAACCGATTCTTCCGGTCATTGAAGAGAGACGCCTAATACCTGACCACCAATTCGGGTTCAGAATCAAGCATTCCACAATTGACCAGGTTTATAGAATAGCCGACGAAATTGAAAAAGTCCTTGAGGAGAAAAAGATTTGTTCTAGCGCTTTTCTTGACGTATCTCAAGCCTTCGACAGGGTTTGGCACGATGGATTGAATTATAAGCTAAGACGAATCCTTCCGGAGCAACTTCATAAGATCTTAGAATCATACCTTCGTGTCAAGCACGGAACTGAATATTCTGATTTTAAAGAAATCGCCGCCGGAGTTCCGCAAGGAAGTGGCCTTGAGCCTATCTTATTATTGCTGTACACTCGGGACATACCACAAACTGAAGGCACTATTGTAGCTACGTTCGCGGATGATACGGCTATTCTGGCAACGGAAAGTACAATCGAGTCAGCAACCATAAAACTCCAACGAGCCTTGGATAAAATCTGTGAACGGACAAAAACTTGGCGCATTGTTCTTAACCCTAGAAAGATAATCATATTTTTTATGACGTAAAAGATAATCATACGTCTCAGAGACGTATGGCACTTTTTTAATGTATTAATGGAAACCCATGAGCTTTTTATAAAATATTAATGTTTTATTTATTAATGAAATTCATATTAAGAGAAATGAAGTTATGGTTCAGTAAAAATAAAAATTAATTTAAACAATAAAAACAAGAAACTTAAACTCCATTGCCAAAGGATATTACATTTTTTTGCGCGCTATACGTCTGGCAGACGTAGATTATCTTTCTAGGGTTAACGAGACCAAATCGACGCATGTTAACTTCACTTACAAGAAAATAATCAACCTTCCCGTTTTCATTAACTCGGTACAAATACAGCATGCAAACGAAGCTAAATATCTGGGAATGACACTAGACGCGAAACTTAAATGGAAGCCTCACGTTAAAAAGAAACGTGACGAAGTCGAAAATCGACTTAGAGAAATGTATTGGCTAATTGGAAGATATTCCAAACTAAGCGTATATAACAAACTGCTTCTGTATAAGCAAGTGCTTAAACCCGTATGGACGTACGGTATACAACTCTGGGGTTGTAACAAACCAAGCAATAGGAATCTCATACAATCATTCCAAAATAAAATTATAAGAATAATCGTGAACGCTCCCTGGTATATCAGAAACAATGATATCCACAGAGACTTAGGGATAGCTACCGTGGAGGACGAAATAAAAAACTTCGCTCGGAAGCTTCGTATTCGCCTTCATGGCCATTGCAACTGTGCCATACTCCAAACTTTGGATGTGACAAATCTTACGCGCCGACTTCAAAGAACGAAACCGTTCGAATTAGCGCAATAAGACAAAAAGCCGCATGTCATGACGGTTTCAGCAGGTGCTTTGCAAATATTCTCTCCTGAAGCTTAAACTACTTGATAAGGTCTAACTTAGTCGTAGTAAACGAAACGAAGGGAAGGGTGTTTTTAGTCAGTAGAAATCTGACACTACTATGAGTACACGGTCTCATAGTGTTTCATGAAGATTTTCACCTACCCACGAAAAAAAAAAATTATCTGATTGCTCAGATCGCTCACCAGTAGTTTTAACAATAAGTGGAAACTTAATAAAGCTTCGTGACTGGGATGTACGGATGGGGTAACTTAAATAGTTATTCCCATCCATACAATCCAGTCACGGCTAACAAAGCGCACACCCCATGATGACAAGACGACAGAAACGGGCCTCGGATATTGCCAAACCTGGTGAACCAGGGCATCCTTTGGAGCCAGGCCTGAAGGGTGTCAGTATGCGAGCGTCTGGTGGTCGGGTGGTCCCGCTTGGCAGCCGGTCGGGTCAAACCCGAAATGGCTACGAGCTTCCTATCAATGGTTTCGCGAACCATTACGGGGGTTAAGGGTTGAGCGCGCTGTGCACCGATAGGGGCACAGATGGACTCTCTGAGTTTTGACAAGGGCATCGACTTAGGATAGGCACATGGAACGTCTCATCGCTCACAGGGAAGGATCTTGGGTTTGTTGGGGAGGCTGTTAAAAGTCGACTAGATATAGTTGGCGTCTCTTCAACAAAGCAGAGAGGTTCTAAAACTGTGGACCTTTCGGATGGGTGGAAGCTCTTCCTGTCAGGAGTCGCACCCTCAATGTCTGCTCGGTCGGTAGTGGGGATACTCACAAGTCCCAGGTTGACAGACAGAGTATTGGAGTGGATACCATTAGGAGGGAGAGTTGCGATCTTAAGGCTCAAGCTTGAAAGATCAACTCTGGCATTGGTGCAGGTGTATGCACCGAACCTTCAGTAAGAGTACGCAGCTTTTTTTAGCTGATCCTGTGATCCTGATCAAAACGCGAACGGAGAGAGGTTGTTGGATTTTTGTTGTGAAAATGGCTTATCCATCATGAACACTATCTTTCCACACAAAGACATTCACAAATACACGTGGTACCGTCAGAGTCTTCAGCAGAGGTCGCTGATCGATTTCTCTGTGGTACCATCGTGTCTGAAGAGAATGGTTTGTGATGTTCGCGTATTGAGAGGGGCCGAACTGTCAACTGATCATCACTTAGTGCTGTGCAAATTGTATCTTAGCGAGAGTGCCTCCCCTACCAAAGCGTAAACCAAGGATGGTTACACGCATACGATGGGAGAGGTTACAGGACGATGAGATACGGGAGACATTTGCGCGGCAAATATCTGAAAGATTTGAACGAATTCCAACTGTTCCATCCAATGTAGAGGAAAAATGGCAACTGTTTTTCAACAGCGGTTATTGCCTCTGCGGAAGATGTTTGTGGAGTGAAACGGCTTGGTGGTGGGAAAATAGCTACTTGATTTAAAACGCCCGGAAATCAAGAAGCCATCAAAGAGAAGAAGAGAGCCTTTAAGGTGTGGATTCACTTGGGGAACTCCGATTCTCGAAATCGGTACACTGAGGCGCGAAGAACTTGCAAATTAGCTGTGAAAAAAGCGAAAGAACAGTCTTGGAAGGAGTTTGGCGAGAAATTGGAACGTGACCACAGATCTGCAAATAAGATGTTCTGGCAGAACAGATTGGCGAGCAGCAAAACTAACTATGACGGCTTAAAAAAAAACACTGCTTAGAAAATATTTTGATGAATACGTCGCTTAAGACACGCCACGAAATCGAAAAGGCAAAGTCGACAGATTTATTGAAGTATTGCAGAGCGCCGGGTGGAATAACACTCCCCAGAGAATGAAAGAAGTCGCAAATATCGAAACTAAATACCCGACGGTGGCAACAATAGGCGTTTTTCTTTTTTCGTTCAGAACAGAGCTCGAGCACATCGAACGCGCTCTGAACGTTCTCTGAACCGAGCGTGGCAACAATAGGCGTTTTTCTTTTTTCGTTCAGAACAGAGCTCGAGCACATCGAACGCGCTCTGAACGTTCTCTGAACCGAGCGTGCTCAGAGCGTTCAGATTTGTTTATGAAACACACTTGATCACTCTGATTCATTTGATTAGTAATTATAGGCTGAGCTGTCAAAAGACGAAAGTTGACTACAGTAAATTCACCCGCCCGCTTTTTATAGAAAAAAAAACAAAGAATTAATAAAAATGGATAAACTTATTATTGTGAAAGAGGCATTCAATTTATTTTTCGACGAAAGTGAGGACGAAGATAGTGAAACAAATAGTTTGGTGAAAATCGTGAAAAAATAGAAACTATGCCGAAGATGTTGTTCCAAGGTTTTCGGATAAAACATTTAAGCAACATTTTCGCATCAATCCAGACGTATTTGAGACTTTATGTTCTGAAATACATGCTATGGGGGAACATAAATATGGGCCTGGTAGAAATTTTACGCTGATAGAGAAGCAGCTAATGATAACCTTGTGGTATCTAGGAAACTCAAAATGTATGAGGTATGTAATTATTTTATGTTTTATGTGCCTACGTAATCACTTGCGCATCCTAGATCAAGTGCAGACAGATTTGGTGTGTGCATTGCTAATGTTTGGAGAATTGTATCTAGGAACTGCAATACTTTGCTTCTTCTGAATAGATCCAAGAAGTACATTAGATGGCCCACTGCAGGAGAAGCTTCCAGAACGTCCTCGCATTATTTAAGGAAAACTCGCTTTCAAGGTATAGACATTCTTCGTTTAGCTCTTTTTTGAACACATATAATTATTCATATGTGACATTTATTTATTGCAGGAATTATTGGATCAATTGATGGTTCACATATACCAATACGAGCTCCGATTATTTCGCATAATTCATACATATATCAATCGGAAAGGGTTTCATTCCATCCTACTTCAAGGTATATGTAACCACAAGATGGAATTTTTGCACTGCTATACTGGTGAGGCAGGATCTATCCACGATGCAATGCTGTTAAGAAAATCAGGAATAATAAATAAGATCACTTTAGGTTAGCTTGACTCTATTTACAAACGTTTTGGTTCATTACACGATCCCGACATATATTTTAGGTGACTTCAATATCAGTGAGGACCAGCATTTATTGGGAGATTCCGCGTATTCACTTAAACCGCGGTTAGTAACCCAGTTTAAAGATAGCGGCCAATTAAGAGAAGAGCAAAACATTTTTAACAAGATTCATTCTAAATGCAGAGTGACAATCGAGCGCGCATTTGGTTTGCTTAAAGGCAGATTTCGAAGACTTTTTCATATCGATTCCCTTAAACACACGTCGATTGTAAAATACATAATCGCATCCTGTATTTTGCATAATATGCATATATTTACAGAGCAATGATATGGCTGAAGAGTTTCTCATGGTTGAGGAGAACGATCATATTGAGGATGGCCACGATTCAGATTCCATTGATATGCAATCCGCTCAGTCAAAAAGAGAAAGCTTATTAAATTCTTTGTTTTAAAAAATGCATTTTTATTAAAAAAAAATTAGTTGTACTACTTCATCACATTTTTGAGTGTATTTTCTTAAATCTATAAACTTACGTACTACACAAAAAAAATATTTCGTAAATATAAAATAGCAAACCAAATGGTTTACATTTTGTCGTCCATTTGTTGGAATATATCCAAAAATCGATTGGTGGCTTCCATCTTCTCCTTGTGTCGCTTTTCAACTGGATCAATGCCAACGTTTTGCTTCCGCCTTCGTTTTTGGAAGTTTGTGATATAAGCTGCTTTGTCCAATGCACCATCAGATTTTAAATGGCTCACAACTTCCTCTGGATTGCACTTCAAGACGACTATGTCCTCGGATGAAAGGACGGCTGGAGGATTTATCTCGGGGGCTCTGAAGAGAATATCGTCGATTAAATTGTAGTATTCCTACACTTTTTTTGACTATCCCGTAGTTTGATTCTCCTCCTTAACCTTTTTATACGTCCTTTTGAGCCCCTTCCATTACGAATCAACCTGCCCATAGGACAGGCTAACACTAAAGGCACTGTTTATTTGTTTTGCTATTTCTAGGTATGCCGTCTTTTTCACACCACTTGTAAGGCGTCCGAAATTGTCCTTTATTAGGCTGATTAGATGCACAATAATGTTTGTGGTCCATTTAAACCCTAAAACAAAGTTTATGCATTAATAGGATATCTATTAATAGTTATTTTTCATCCTATATTTACCTTTTGCACCAGAACAGCAAATTTCGTCCGCCATTTTAATCGTCTTGCAAATTTGTTTTTTTTCTTCGTCCTCTCATGTCAAACACGAAAAACGACTGTGCTCAGGATTTTGCGCTGAACGCTCGGTCAATTAATCCAGAGCTCAAGAGCTTGCTCTGAACGAAAAAAGAAAAACGAATTCAGAGCTCTGATGTGTCTGAGCTAAAACCTAATGCAGTGCTCCTCAGCATAAAGCTCATATGAATCTCCCATGTAATAAACTCAAGCGATCTGAGATTTCAAAAATCGCCAAATATCTTTGTATCTCGAAAGTTTGACCGCTTAAAAAAGTTCAAATCGCTCGCTCTGGAAACCTATAGAAGTTATAAAAAAAGCCCTAAATACAATTCCCACCAATAAATGGCAAATGGGGTCAAAGAAGTTGCAGGTCTAATTGCCGAGCACCTAAAGAAAATGTTTAAACCTTTCGATGGACAAGCATTAGTAGAGAATCTTGGTAGTATGTTTACAACGCCTGACAGACTTAAAGTAAAAAGTGTGTCATTGGTCGAACTTCGCCAGGCTATAAAAAATTTAAAAAGACTCAAGGCCCCTGAGTATGATCTAATAACATTAGACAGCTAAAGAACGAGCTAACAGATCAACACAAAATTGCCAAAGAAAGCCTAAATCAAACTTCTTTACCTCATAAATGCCGCGATAGGGCTGTCATACGTCATCATCATCATCCAATACAATGGAAGGTGGCTAAAGTAATAATGATTCCAAAACCAGGAAAATCTCCAAACGACAAAAAACGTACAGGCCGATATCACTTCTGCCAGCAATACTAAAAGTATTTGAAAACTCCTGATGAAACGCCTACAACCGGTGATTGAAGAAATATGCTGGATTCCTGATCACCATTTCGGCATTCCACAATCTAACAGGTCTATAGAATATCCAATGAGATTGAGGAAGCCCTAGAAGGAAAAAGATATGCTCCAGCGATTTTCTTGACGTCTTTCAGGCATTCGGCAAGGTATGGCACGAAGGCTTGAAGTATTAGCTAGACACGTTCTTCCTACACGTACCTACATAGAATCCTACCTTGATTATTCCGTGCTGAATACGGAAGCGAATATTATGAGTTTAAGGAAAACGCCGCTGGGGTTCCGCAAGGAAGAGTCCTTGGTCCGGTCCTATTCCTGCTCTACACTAGAGACATACCTAACTAAGAAAGCACTACTGTAGCCACGTTCACGGATGCTACGGCTGTTTTGGCAACTGATAGAACAGTCAAGCTAGCAGCTGAGCAGCTCTAAGGAGCTTTGGATAAAATTTGCTAATGGACAAAGACTTGACGTATTGTTCTCAATGAGAAGAAAACAGCGCATGTCAACTTTACTTATTAAAAAGTAAACCATCTACCCGTTTTCGTCAACTCTGTACAAATACCGTATATATACGATGCGAAATATCTGGGTATAACACTAGACGCGAAACTTAAATAGAAGCCCAACGTTAAAGAGAAACGCGACTAACTCCAAAACAGGTGCAGACAAATGTATTGACTTCTTGGAAGACATTCCATACCTATATGGACATATGGTAAACTCTAGTGTTTCACTAAAACCAGCCATGGCAATGTCCTTCATAACAAACTTCTAAGAGCAATCTTGACTGCTCCATGGTATATTGAAGATGAAATAACAAACTTTGCTCGCAAAGTTCGTATTCGACTTCAGGTTCATTGTAAGAACACCATACTCCATACTCTGGATGGCTACAAAGAAACAAAGAACGAAATTGTTCGAACTAGCGCAAAAGGTATGTAATGGCGGTATCAACAGGTGCACTTGTTGAAAAGCTGCCTGCCAAACGTAAATATGATCAAAAAGTACACTAGTTGTAAGTAGTAAGTAAGTAAAAATCTTCCACTAAGTCATAGTGTCCATGAAGATTTTTCACCTACGCACGCTAAAGAAAAAAAAAAACTTCGACAAGGAAAGGTCCAGTCTGGTACCACGTAGATCTATTATCCCCAGAAAGAACTACCCTCAGATCCAATTGGAATTGTTGTACATATCTGCAGATATGTTGGTGTTAACCAATTAGCTTAAGCTATCGAAGAAGTGGACTCCTATGTGCAATCTTCTGCGAGCGGAGATAATGAGCGCCCTTTTCTCTCTTATAAGGAAATCTGAGCGTTTTTGATCCACCTAAGACCAGATCTGTCTAGTAATGAGGTATGTAGTGCAGTCTGCCCACCTCCGGTTGGTTACGTTGAGCTTAAGCAGCAATTTCACTGCAGCGAGAAGCATACCCATATTCACCTCGTTCGGTGAAATTGCTTTGCTAGTACCTCTCTGACGGCTTACCGATCGAACTTTTCAAGGCAACTGGTGATGAATTGGTAGAGAGCATACACCAACTTGTCTCTAAAATTTGGTCAAACGAATGTATGCCTGATGAATGGAATCTCAGCATTGTTTGCCCGATCCACAAGTAAGGAGACCTCCGAACTGCGCCAATTATAGAGGCATCATTCTCCTTAACATCGCATACAAGATCGTTTTTGCGATATTGTTAGATTGCCCAAAACCTTTTATCAACAGCCCGATTGGACTCCATCAGTGCGGTTTCAGGCCAGGAAAATCCACCCAGGAAAGAAAACCTAAGAATTCCAAATCGATACCCACCATCTCTTTATCTTTTTCAAGGCCACCTATAACAGCATCTATAGAGAAGAGCTATTTAGAGACATGTCTAGTTTTGATACCTGCCAAACTTGTCCGTCTGTACAGGATGACGATGGAGAACGCTCACTGCTCCATCAAGGTCGGTAATGACCTTTACGAGACCTTTGATGTCAGAAAAGGTTGTAGACAAGGTGACGCGCTGTCATGTGATTTCTTTAATATTGTACGGATTGTGCGGAACTTACAAGCCAACATCAGATGCACAAACTATCAAAAGTCCGTACAACTGCTTGCATACACCACGATATTGGTATAATATTATCGGAAGAACTCAGCGGGCTGTCAGTGATGCGTTTCAAGGCATTGAAGCAGAAGCAGTCAGAATAGGTTTAGTGATAAACGAGGGCAAAGCCAAGTATATGCAGTCAAAACAGGAAGGGATAATTAACACCGACGAATTGGACAGAACACAGTGGTTACACTGGTCAGCTACAAATTCGAGTTAGTAAGGGACTTTGTCTACATCGGCTCAGCTTTTAATTCTGACAATGATACCAGCGCAGAAATCAAGCGAAGAATAGCTCTTACCAATCGCTGTTTTTTTTTTTTGGGCTAAAAAGGCTGTGTGGGCGACGTGGCGTAAGTGGTTGGTGTGTCGGATCACAGCGCATGAGGTTCCAAGTTCGAATCCCAAAAAACACCATACAGTTTTTTCACGGTCCCATCTCTCGGGAGCGTCTGATAAACATTTGACAGTATTGTTGTCTCGAAAAAGCTTCTCAAAACAAATTGCCCTTCGGATATGGCACTAAACTGTAGGTCCCTTCCATTCGTGTGAAAAATATAACGCACACAACATGAGTGGTTGCGAGAAGCTAGGCCCTGGCACTTAAAGAGCTGTTGCGCTAAATTAAAAAAAAAAAAGAAGCAATTCAACAGTAAAGCCATATGCCGAACAACTAGGGAGACCCGATATAAGAAGCTGATCATCCCAGACTTGCTTTACAGCGCTGAAATACGGACTTTATTAAAAGCAGATGAAGATATCCTTGGTCGCTTCGAGAGAAAAATTCTTTGGAAGATATTCGGTCCCGTTTGTGTTGATAGGTTTTGGAGGAGAAGATTCAACGACGAACTATATGAGCTGTACAGCAGTATCGACCTAGTAAAAAAACTGCGTATTGGACGTTTGATATGGCTAGGACATGTAGAGCGGATGGACACCAACGCTCCGGCCCGCAGACTCTTCGAATCTAACACGGGGGGACGACGCAGTAGAGGCTATCCTCGCCAAAGGTGGCACGCACAAGTTCTAGGGGACCTCGACCAATTTGTGGTGCGCAACTGGAGGCAATTAGCTAAAGAACGAGCTAAATGGAAAGGCTTGCTGGTTGAGACCCAGGTTAACCCCGAATTGTAGCGCCACCTAAGTAAGTAAGTAAGTAAGTACCCTGCCTGGCGAGTTCGTAAGTCATACAATTCCCTAGAATGTCTCTGAGTCCCAGTACCCAAATTAATATTGAACTATTTACCCATTATCATTAAGAGACAGGCGTTAATTTAGAGCAGTTCTTGAATTGAAGGTGACAGATTGTAAGAATTTGATCGCGGCTAGATTGTCAGTAGAAGGGGTGATCTCCCGATTACATATCTCATTGTACCTTAGCCACGACAAGGCTTCCTTTATAGCCAAAATTTCCCCCTGAAATAATCTGCGGAAAGAGATATCTATGTCTATCCCTCCCACTCCCGATTCTGTTTTAGATCCATCTGTGAAGAACCATATGAATCGCTATTGTAACCCCAGGTCTTTCCCTCAATCAGGTCTAAAGGGGATGCGGGTTTCAAAGTTTTTCTCGAACAGAAGTTGTGGAAGTATGTAGTTGGTATCTTGCGGAAGAAATTCAAAATCCTTAGGGATAGACGAATGTACGTAACTTAGACTAGACCACTGACATATTGCCTTCATGCGAGTGGCTGCACAAGCTACCACTTGTTTGCTATAAATACCCAGCGGTGGCAAGTGAAACAGAATGTTTTTTTGTGGGTTGACGCCAAGATCACATCCTTTAGTGCATTTATAAAGCTTAGACAGAGCGTTTTGCAAAAGATCTTTGAACGTAGCAATTACTTTATAACCTTAACAAAAAACAGAGTTATCAACCCTAAGCTGTTGCTGGAAGGTTCGTGAACGTCTGCATGATTACCCTAGGCTCGACATTCTTAAAAGCTCCCTCGATATCGAGAAATGTATTTTTGGTGTGTATTTTTTTAAATCTAAAGACTTTTCAATGATGTGCACCAGTGAGTGCAGGGCCGTTTCTACCGATTTCCCTTTGCTGTACGCATGCTGAAAGGCAAACAGCAGGTTAGGATTGATGCTGCAGCGATTGTGTGTATGCATCTATCAGTTTCTCAAGAGTTTTCAGAAGAAATGATGATAAACTTATGTATAGGTCTGAGATTTAAGGGATTAATATGCGAAACATTGATTCGAACCCCCTGCTGAGTTGTTTTGGCCTTATGTCCTGGAGTAGAGTCTTGTTGGGAAATCCATTTTGCTTCATTAATAGGGCATTCGTCAAGCCTTTAATTACGAACTCTACCTTTTTCGTATATATTTGCCCAAGTTTTCCTTTTCCTTTTCACAATAAGGTACATACATATATACGGTACCTTTTCGTTTATATATTTCTATAAATTTCGAGATTGGTTCACAACAAAGAACCAGAACGATAGAACTGCAAAAGGAAATGAAAATGTACATTGTTGCACCCATTTCCATTCTTTCTCTAAGTTACAAAATACGTGTCAGACTTAATATACCCTATGGAATAGGATATAAAAATATTTGAAATCTTAATCCTACTTAATCCAATATACCTGTTTTTAAGTGGTACCATCTGGACACCGAAAAAAACTTTGAAACCACAATTTCATTGAAAAGTTTATTCGAGTATACTCGTATGTATACCTTCTTTTATGCTTCTGTTTATTTTTCTTTTTTTTTTTTTTCAAAGAAATCAATTGGAAATGTCCTTTCGCACCAAATTTTCATCAAAATCGTTAAAGTTGTTTTATAAACTTAAACTTTAGAAAAGTTCACTTAATGCCGAAATTATAATGAAATTCTAAGTTCTCTTATGGGTGTGAGCAACAATATGGAAAAACGGGTAAGCAGTAGACATTATGAGACTCATTTCTTTCAGTTACCCTGTAATAGTACTCGTAATACTAAAGTTTAAAGCAAAGAGAGGACTTGCAGAAACATCTCCGGAAAGTAGTATTATGATGACAGAATCAGAGCAAACAGTCGGAAATATGCGAATGAGCACGCTTCTGAAGGCATTTGAGGATATTGTCAATAGATCCATGACGGGTATACAATCCATAATATTAAAAACGAATGAAGAAATGGTACAAATCCGAAAGGAAAATATGGACTTGAAAAAAGAAATAACCGAACTCAAAGCCCAACAACAGGAAAGTCAACACAGGTTAGAAGCTCTCGAATTAGATTCAAGAAAAACAAATATTATTATAAGGGGTCTACCAGAAAATGAGAATGCTGCTGAGGAAGTACAAAAACTATGCAAGGAGACGTTAAAGCTAAATGAAGATATTTTAATTAAAAACGTAAGGAAGCTAACCGATAATAAAGGAAAGATGAATATTATTGCCGAATTCGGAGATTCCAGTACGACAACAAAAAATACTTAAGTCTACAAAACACCTCACCATTGAGAAGGATCTGATGAAAGAAGGAAAAAGTGGAAGAAAGGCTATGGCACAACTACGCTACGAGAATTTATGGCGAGGGGGGACAAAGGAAAAGCGGTAATTTGCGACATATATAAACGTAATTTTGAAGATATCGACTTCAGCATTAAGAACTTGGAGGGCAAATGTAAGCAAGGAAGTGGTGCTAATAGTAATCAATAGGATTTAGCCGTCTGTGGTAAAAACCTTTCTAACCCAATAAATATTTTAGAAAATAAGAATCTTTTAAATTATTATAATGAACAGATAAAAATAGTATCATACAATGTGCATGGGCTAGCGAATAGGAGCCTGTACCCTGAATTTCTTGAATTTATAGCCACGTATGATATATTTGTCCTTCACGAAACACATGCTGAGATACAAAGTTATAATAGATATGAAAAGTATTTCCCTGAATTTAAGCTACCCTGGAAACCAGCTACAAGAAACAGCATGCATGGAAGAGCAATAGGAGGTGGACTTTATGGTTACAAGATAAAGCTCCAAAAGAAAAATATAAAAATAAGTTTCGAACTTCAAAACAACATAGAAGTAATAGAAGTCCAAACAGAAAAAGATAGATTTAATATCATACCATTGTATTTAAGAGCAGAAACATGGTATAATGAGTTTGAAACCCTTAAAAATTTATTTGTAGAAAATGCTCCTGTGGGCAGCATACTGATAGGGGATATGAACGTAAGGATAGGAAAACAGCGCAGGTATTGACACAAATTGCAGAGGAAAACCTGACTTTCTACGAATCTAGGTCATCTAAAGACAAAGTATTAAATCGGAAGGGGGAAGATCTAATAAATTGGTTTAATGATTGCGGAATGATAGTATTGAATGGCAGGGTTAACGGAGATGAAAATGGTGAATTAACCTTTATGTCAACGGTCGGAATTTCTGTAAATGACATCTGTGCAGTATCTCAAGAGGCCATACCTTACATCAATAACTTTAGAGTCGAAGATAAAATCTGGTCTGACCATATGCGAATATCACTGAGAATGTTTATAACGATAGAAAATATAACCGGGAGAACAATGAAATTGATGCCAAAGCAAAAACCCAGAAATGTATAAAAAAAAATTAGAAATCAAAGTAAATCAGCTAATTGCAAATTGAAACAGTGCAAATAAATCTATAGAAACTCTCACTAATATAATTAAAGATTCAGTGGGAAATCAGCCAAAGCAACTAAATATTCAATTCAAGGAAAAATGGTATGATATGAATTGCAACAACGCCAGGAAAAAATGCTTCAAACTTCTGAATATATGGAGAAAAACAGACAACTATGATACAAGGGAAAAATATAAAACTGCTAACGAAAACTATAAGAGAATATGTGAGGCTAAACGTAAATCGTACTACAGTGATTTGGAAACAAAATTGAACACTATTAGAGATGCTAAGGATTGGTAGACTTTTGCTAAATATCTAAGAAATAAAAGTTTAAAATTGGCACAAATTTAGTAGCGGAGAATTTCAAGGATTATTTTAATGAACTATTGAATCCACCTTTGCTATCTCCACCCGTTCAATATGCAGAGCCATGGAAATGCGATGCAGATCTGGACTGCGCATCGATGAAATTTGGATCACAGTCTTAATGTATGCAGATGATATTATTATATTGGCGGACGAGATACAAATCCTACAAGAAATGTACTGCGATCTTTGGAACCTGAGGATTAACTTGGAAAAGTCAAAAATAATAATATAAAAAAAATATGGGAAGAGGGCTAGGGCAGAAAAATGGCAACTTGGTGGTGAAGACATTGAAGTTGTAACCAATTACAAATACCTGGGGATTATAATGACGCCTGCACTTTCGATTACAGTACACTTGAAATAAAGAGAAGAAATTGCCAAAACTAGTTTAAGTAGTACGTGGAAATATTTCATCGATAAAAATGGGATTAAAGTCTCAGCAAAATTTAAAATGTTCAAGGCTGTGACACAAGCTATCTATTGGTATGCAGCCCAGGTATGGGGATTCGGTAGCATCGATGAAGTAGATAAATTACAGAGATACTTTATCAAAAAGCTGTTTCCTTTGCCCGATTTCAGTCCAAATTATGCACTGACGCTAGAAACAGGAGTACCAGATCTGCATTTGTTTTCATTACAACTTCACATGGAGTATATCCAAAAAACTCTCTTCCAATATGAAGTACATCGGCTCCCATACCTGTTGTCAGGGAAAATTGTAGAGAAAAAAATCGATTGGTTCGAATAATGGCAGAAAATCAGTGCGAATGCAGGCATCGACTGGGGAAGATGCGACTTCAACTTTGAAGAATGGAACAGAAACTCTATGGCTACATTAGAATTTCTGAGAGAGGAGCAAATCGGAAAAAATATGGAAGAAGCTCAAAATAGTCCACATGGACTATATAAAAAATTAAACCAATATATAGGGCATACTTACTTCAATGATATATTTAAAAAGAGTCAAATATCATGGACTTTTAAAGTCTAAACAGGATTCCTCGGGCTAAATGCCAACAAATTTAGAAGAAGAGAATCCAGAAAATGTTCGTTATGCAACCTGAACGAGGAGGAAGATGTGGCGCACTTTATAGGAAAATGTCCAATGATTTCAGAACAACGAAGGAAATATTTCCGTACAAGTTTCCTTCAAGAAAACGAGATGCTGCAGATACTAAATGGGGAATCCGAGGATCAATGGAACATGCTACACAAATTCGTAAATGAAGCCTTCTGGTACAGAAAAAGACTTATAGATGAATTTAATTATTAGCTGATAATGGAGAACATAACGCATGGAAATCTATATTAGACATTGTTAAATTAAGAATAACATTTACCAACAGACGACAGACATGTCAAAGTTATAATTTTTTGTTGTACATTCAATAAAAAATATTACTATTATTATTATTATTACTAAAGTTTATCAAAATGTTGGGTTTGAAGAAGTGTATGGCAGTAGAAATATTTTTTTTATATTGAGGCACCACCACATGGCAACACCAATTACTCCTTGGCTTCACAGTCTGCCGACTAGAGAGCGCTGCACCCAACTTGGCCTGAAGTAAGCTTGACGTTTACATCCATGCTCTTCTTTCTCTGGCCGCCATCACGAAGGGACGTGTTCCAATTAACTCTCAATAAAGACACACTTAAAGTAAATCTTCTCTTTCTTTTATTTTTCTAACAGCGCCGCAAATAATCGGCGCCTCATTTGGCGCTGCGGACAGGATCACCTCCAGCATCTATAAATTTCCTCCTAATAAACAGATTACTTCGCAAAAAGAGGATTACTTTTAACCGATAAGCAGAGTTATTCGTGGCCGACAACTACACGTGCCTGCGTCAAGGCATTCAACAGGTAAATTCTCCGGAAGACTTTCCAAAATTCTACACTCCGGTAGGCAATACCAGCAACCAGAAAACAATACCGACGACGGCCGTATGACAGAATCAGAAGATACGACTGCCGGTAGTAGCAGCGTTATGAACTCGACATCAAGTGCTACAAACGGTAATGGAGGCCAGAACACCGCCGTTTCAAGGACGACGAATGGCTGCAGTGGACGACAACTATTAGCGAAATTTTCTGGACATAAAACTATCATCAGAGCTGATCTTTGGTGTAGTCTTTTCGAAGTGATAACACATGACAAATCCGATGGAGAACGCATTTTCGAACTAATGGCTTATCTGGTGGACGATGCACTTAACTGGTTTGCGTCAGATGTAGCACCACACATGTCGACTCTCACCTGGCAAGCAGTACGAACGTCACTTATTTCGCGATTTGGGCCAGCGGTTGCAAATCCTCTCGTCGAAGCTCAACATCGATTCCTTAAGACTTCAGAGACAGTTACAACCTACTACGAAGACAAAATGCGCCTTTTGCGACACGTGCAACTGTCAGATGATGATGTCGTCGCTCAGTTAACAGAAGGTATGCCTCAACGCTATCGCGTGTTTCTGCTGTGTGCAAAGCCAAAGGTAGCAGTCGATTGGCTTGCGATTGCACTTCAACTGGAAGCAACAGTCGGACGACAGTCAACATCCCAGCTGAAGCCACAACCGATTCCACAAAAGCAGCGAGAAATTGAGTTAAATACCCAAAACAATTTCAGACAACGATAAAAACAAAAACCTCCAAGTCCATGTCGTCATTGTGCGCAATTAGGAGAAACACAGTGGCACTGGAATCGGGAGTGTCCACGAAGAAGACAGCAAACGGATCGACAGCAAATAGCGGACAGTGATCAACCAACAACAACACTCAGCACAGACGTGTCAAATACCGATAACAACTCGGTCCAGGAAAACTTCCTGGGCGGTTGCCGTTAATCGATATAGCGGTGCGGATCAATAACATACCAACACGTGCAATTATCGATTCTGGCAGTACCATCGATGTCATCAGCTCATCACTTGCCGAACACCTGAACCTAAAGCCAGATCCGCACTCAACTATTGTCATAACGCACGTAAACGGCAACATAACAAGCGACGGCCGCCTCACACTCCGTCTCACAATCGGCTCCACAACTCGTAGAGTCACAGCTCATATTTTAGAAAACTCACCTTACGACTTCATTATCGGCCTCAGCACAGGTAAGCTGTTTGGTCTTAAACTTGATTTCTCGCGCAATTTAGTCTACACCACAGATTCCATCGACAAGCGTCCACACATATGTCTCACAGCATCGCCGCTTGCTCCAATCGATCCCCAGATTCAAGAGATATTGCGTGATTTCCGGCACCTTTTCGCCACAGAGAGCAACGACGTTGGGCGAATTCCAGATGTTTCGCATTTCATTCGACTGTTACCACAGCAACAGCCCATTTCTCAGCGTCCATACCGTCATTCAGATGAAGAAGCTAAAGAAATTAGACAACAGATCACAACTCTCCTTCAGAAAGGATTCATTCGGAGGTCCACCTCACCATGGGCTTCCCCAGTCACGCTCGCTCCGAAGAAAGACGGGACTCGTCGATTGACTACCGTCGAATCAATGCAGTTACCATCGATGAAAGGGAACCTATTCCCCGCATCCAAGATGTCATTGACCAGTTGTCAATCTCACGTGCCTTTTCAACTCTCGACATGGCATGGGGCTACTGGCATATCGCCATGGATAACGACTCTATCGAGAAGACGTCCTTCACTACATCAGATGGGCAGTATGAATGGCTTGTACTACCATTTGGCCTCAAGAATGCGCCTCGTACGTTCCAGCGAATTGTTTGCCAGATTCTCGGAGACTTGATCAACAACGGCGTCATCCCATATTTAGACGATATCATTGTCTATAGCAACAATATCCATGAGCATGCCAAGCTTCTACGGGAAATCTTCAAGCGTCTCACTACAGCAAACGTGAGACTCAGGCGTGAAAAATGCTGCTTCGCCCAAGCTGAAGTAGAATTCCTGGGGCATGTCATCTTCAACGGAACTGTTCGTCCATCACCGACAAAACTTACGGCAGTCAAGGAATACAAAGCCCCTACAGATGTCAAATCACTCCAGCGGTTTCTTGGCCTGGCAAATTATTATCGGCGACGCATCAAGAACTTTAGCACAATAGCCGAACCCCTTACTCGGCTGACAAGGAAGAATTTCAACTTCGAGTGCGACTTACAGCAGCAGCAATCATTTGATGCAATCAAAGAAGCTCTCACAACAGCACCAGTTATCGCCATTTTTAGAGGCGATCGACCCGTTTTCCTTTACACGGATGCTGGCACCATAGGCCTCGGAGCAATACTCATGCAACCTGGAGATGATGGGCAGAAGCGGGTAGTAGCATACCATTCACGACGTCTTAATACTCACGAACAGCGATACCATGCAACGGAGTTAGAATGTCTTGCAGTTGTTGACGCGATGGAACGCTTCCATGTGTACGTTCATGGCCGGCATGTCGACATTTATACGGACCATTCCACACTACAGTGGCTTTTTCAAATAAAGAATCCATCGAGTCGGCTTTTCAGATGGTCAGTTCGTCTTTCAGTCTACACCTACACCATACACCATAGACCTGGAAAATTAAACGCAGCTGCGGATGCCTTATCCCGACAACCAATTTCATTGCTCATTCAAACGGCTGAACTCAAGCGTGCTCAGGAACAAAATCCTTCGAATGACCCTACTGTCACCATAGGTACTCGTGGATTTGAAGTTCATCGACATCGAGGTATAACACAGTACGTTGTTCCACGGAAACTTCGGCTCAAGGTTCTGCAACACTACCACGATGAATATGGTCATCCGGGAATAGCGACAACTAAGCAACTTGTTTGTGGACATAACTGGTGGAAATCAGTGACTAACGATGTGCGTGACTATGTGCAAAGCTATGCAACCTGCCAATTGGTTAAACCGAGCAACCGTCCAGCTCTCGGCTCACTTCAACCGATACCAACTCCGGAAGCACCCAACAAGGTCTGGGCAATTGACACCATAGTCATGGGTACGTCTTCTTCTGACACCGAAGAAAAGTACATTCAACTCGTTATCGACCATCACTCGAGATTCATTTGGGCTACAGCAACTCAGCGAAATACGAGTAACACCTTAATCCAAGTCATCAACGATATCTGTGCCAATGTAGCAGCACCAGAAGTTCTTATCAGCGACAGAGGACCGAATTTAACCTCAAAACGATTTCGTCAATTTCTTCGTGCATCTGCGATTAAACACCAAACTACCTCACCGTATCATCCGCAGGCGAATGGTTTGTGTGAGAAAGCCAATGACACCATTGTTCGCGGATTACGCTTAGCAATCATCAACTCACCAACAAGGAGATGGACGGAACTACTACCACAAGTGGTTTCGAATTACAACCGTACACCACACAGCGCGACTGGGTTCTCGCCACAATTTCTTCAGTTTGGTATAGCTTCAGACGCCGCTAAGGATAACACCTCTCCAGCCGAAGCCCGTTCAGAAGCTATAAGGCGTTCGGATTCAACTAAGGCGTTACGTAAAGAGCAAAATGACTTAATTCACCAGTCATCAGGTTTAAGTATCGGTGACCTCGTTGTGCGAAAGATTGCCGACAATCACCCATCAAGACACAAGCTATCGCCAACTTACACTGGACCATACGTCATACTCCGCTCACTTGGACCAGAAACATTCCGCATTGGCTTCATCATGGGCAACCAAATCACCAGCATATCCTCAGCTCATTCATCACAATTGCAGCGTTTTCGGCCACGTGCCGAAAACCTCTTAGCGTCGGGGGAGTGAGGCACCACCACTAGCATGGCAACACCAATTACTCCATGGCTTCACAGTCTGCCGACTAGAGAGCGCTGCACCCAACTTGGCCTGAAGTGAGCTTGACGTTTACATCCATGCTCTTCTTTCTTTGGCCGCCATCACGAAGGGACGTGTTCCAATTAACTCTCAATAAAGACACACTTAAAGTAAATCTTCTCTTTCTTTTATTTTTCTAACAGCGCCGAAAATAATCGGCGCCTCAATATTACCATCGAAAAGCTGAAGATATAGAAGAAATACTTCTGCAGACCGCTGAACAGCGACGATGCCCAATATTCCGCTGTCAGGCAAAAAGGGTCATTCAACAGTGACGATGATTCCGTCAATTCGATCAGAATGCATTGAAGACATCAATATCTAAACTTAAACCCAACGAAGCTGCTGAAGCCGATGGCCTTGGGGCCGAGCTTTTCAAAGCATGAGAAGTTGGTAAGGAGAATGCACCAGCTAATCTGGTCGGACGAAAGTATGCCCGGTGAATCGAAACTCAGCATCGTTTGCCCGATGCTGAAGAAAGTAGACAGCCTGAACTGCGCCAAATTCAGAGGCATACGTCTTCTCAAAATCGCATATAAGATCCTATCTGCCGTATTGTGTGAACGCCTAAGACCCATCGTCAACAACCTGAAAGGTCCTTATAAGTGCGATTCTGGCCAGGAAAGTCCACCATTATTTTAATATTCACACTACGGCAGATCTTAGAAAAAAAAACCGATGAACATAAAATCGAAAGCATTAATTTTATTCATCGATTTCAAAGTTGCCTATGATAGTGTGAACAGAGACGAGTTATACAGTTATACATGTCTAGTCTCGGAATCCCGGCCAAACTCGTCATCTGTGCAGGATAATGATAGAGAACTCTCGCTGCTCCATCAACGTCGGTAATAACATCACCGAACCGCACGATATCTGGAAAAGTCTTAGACAAAGTGACGCGCGGTCAAACGATCAATTCTTTAACATAATACTTAAAAGAATTGTACGAAACTGACAAGTCAACACCGGAGGTACAATCTTTTGCAACTACTCGTTTATGTCACGCTGATAACATTGATATAGTCGGAAGAACTCAGAGGCTCGTCAGGGGGGCATTTGCGAGTATTGAGATCGAGGCAGCAAAAATGGATTTAGCGGTCAATGAATACAAAACAATGTACAATACATATGTGTATGTTGTCTACAAAACAGGATACCACACGTCGTCGTCTGGGCGCCGTGGCGTAAGTGGTTAGTGTGTCGGATCACTACGCATGAGGTTCCAAGTTCGAATCCCAGAAAACACCAAAACGTTTTTTCACGGTCCCACCTCTCGCGAGCGTCTGACAAACATCCGAGAGTATTGTTGTCCCGAAAAAGCTTCTCAAATCGCCGTTCGGATACGGCACTAAACTGTAGGTCTCTTCCATTCGTGTGAAAAATATAATGCACACAACAAGAGTGGTTGCGTGAAGCTAGGCCCTGGCACTTTAAAGAGCTGTTGCGCCAAATATATTTAACGTCGTCGTTTTGGAACGCCAACATTTTTTATTTTTATTTATTGCCTACGTGGTAGTGAAAAAACGCAAATGCGCTCGAAAAACAATCGCGTTATGTTTCAAGTAGTGTGAGACTCCTACTCACTAAGTACCACATTTTACTCCTTTCTAACCTGACACCATCCACTCCGAAACCGCTGTAGCATAGCTTCAGAGTGGTGTCATTTTCTTTCCCCTCTGGGGCCCGGCTTTTCCATAATTTGCTCCTGGTGCGGGTTTATAATATCTTATCGGTAAGGCTTACATCAATTTACATCAAAACTTATTGAGGGTATGTTTTTTTCCTCCTCTCTTTTTCGATCTGAGTACCGTCTCAATGAATAAAGATATTTTATTCCACATGTCGATACTCGAGTTCATCTTGTTTACGCTCTTTTCTGGAGAAAAGTTTCCTATCTCGGACGCCAGGCTATTTCTTTCTTATGCCCACCTAGAACAGGTAAAAAGGTGTCACACGCATCGTCTTCCAAAGAGCCTCCGTATTGGTAGACTGCGCTCCCTACTTTTCTCATCTTGTGCAGGTACCAGTTGAAGTAACCATGTCCGGTAAGGAACTGGGTAATATAATATTTCACTTCACCGTGCTCCCGCTCCGTCCATGCAGCAACGTCTCTGATCAACCGGTATGTTCACCTCCTTATCGTTTCGGCGTTCCATCTGTTTTGCGACTTCTGCTTCGAGAGTTATTTAGCTTCTGTAGCTGCTTTTTTCGCACCTACATCCGCCTTCTTGTCGTGGACTTACTTCCTTGCTGCTGCTAGAATATCAATGGGCGCCACTCCTACGACTACTAGGGCTGCTGGCTCCAACACTCTTCGATATGAACTCGTTATCCAGAGGGCTCCTATACGTTGCACCGCGTCAGCCCAGATCTTGGAGCCATACAAAAGTATTGAGTGCGTAACCGACACCAGGAGCCTTCTTTCATTTGCCGCGGGGGCTCCTATGTTCGCCATTAGTCTGCTTAGCAATAAGCAAGTTTTCGTGGCTCTTTCGGATGCGGACTTAATTTTTTGCCAGAACGCGAGCTTCGTATATAGCCTAACTCCTAGATATGTTACTGCTTCCTTAGTATGTATGACTTCTGGACCCAGCTGAAGCTAGATTATTGTGGGTATCCGCTTCCTCGTCAGTAGGACTATCTCTGTTTTCTCCACTTCTAAACTCAGGCCGTGGTCCTCAATCCATGTGTGCACCCATGTCTCATGACTTCATTTAGTCTTCTCTGAGCATCTTCGGTGTCCCGTGTGGTGATCACTGCAGCGATATCGTCTGCATAGCCGACCGGAAAAGTGTTTTCGGGCATCTCCATGCGAAGAATTCCATCGTAGGAGATGTTCCATAAATCCGGTCCCATAATTGAGCCCTGCGCTGCTCCGGCTGTTAATTCTTTCCTGCACGGTCCTTCTGTAGTGTCATAAATTAGCTCTCTGCCGCCAAGGTAGTCCCTTATCACCCGTCAAAGATACTGTGGTACCCGCAAGTTTATTTCCACGAACGTCGCAATATACACATAAAATAGTGGAGGGGATCCTTAACCAACTTGGCTGGCGAAACTGAAGGCAGCTGGCTCGTAACCGGGCTGGCTCATGGAAAAATTCAGACGCACTAGGGCACCCTCACCCTCCTGCCCTTTACTTATGCAAAAAATAGTGTCGGGACTGTTTCCACCTCAAACACCAGCAGTACGAATAGAACGACCTCAGAAAATACGAATACCGGAGATCCCACCTGTGACGCGAATGGAACTCCTGAATGAATCCAGACGATTCGGCGATAGTAAGTCACCTGGATTGGATGGCATACCAAACAAAGTCCTAAAGCTAGCCATCAAAATAAACGCAGAACCGTTTTTAGAACTTATATAATAAGTATCTAACAGAAGGCGTTTTTCCAGACCAGTGGAAAAGGCAACATCTAATGTTGCTACGTTATGGGAACAAACTGCTCATCATACTGTCCCATGTGCCTATTAGACAGTGTGGGTAAAATACTGGAGCGAATCATATGCAACCGACTGGGGGTGGCAATTGATGGAGTCGGGGGACTCTCAAGTGAACAGTGTGGATTTAGAGGAGCTCGTTCTACAGTACATGCTATACGGAGACTAACTACAACCTTGGAAGAGGCTATTCAGGGCAGAAGATAGAGAGGTACAAAGAAATATGGTACCGAAATAACACTAGACGTCAAAAATGCATTTGACTCCGCAAAGTAGGGACTTATATTGGGTTGGCCAATAAGTTCCCTCTGTTTATTGTTAGTGTTCCTGTTAACTTTGAATGACGCCGTCTGTAAATTTTGCTTCGAGCTTGCAGTTTTTTTCTTCTTTAAATACACATCGCAGTGTTTATGTGAAAGAAAGTCCATAGCGATCGGTCGTGGTTTACGCATTTGGTAAACTTTTGAAAATGGAGGCAAATAAGGAGTATTTTCGGTATATTATGCTCTTTTATCGCGTTGCAGTACCCCAGCAGCAGGGAGAAGCGAGCTAGAGTCCCTATATCGCATGAAGATGAGAGAAGTTCAGCGTAGCGTGCGTGACAAGCACAACTACATTAACGCGCAGGCTTGGGAAGCAGAAGAAGCTGCACGGAGGTGTGACAGCAGGACCTTCTACAGAACCACGAAAGAGCTGACAGGTGGTCGCAGCTCCAGCCTACACCCAGTGAAAAGCCTAGACGGCTCCTTGCTCATTTCGGATGAGAACCAGCTCAAGAGATGGAAAGAGCATTTTGCTACGGTTTTGAACCGTGTATTCGCTAGCGATATGCTCCCAAATCAGACTGAGATGCCCGAGGTGAGAAGCTCCCGAATACGCACCACGACTCCCAGTAAAGATGAGACCATTACCGCGATCAAGGCACTCAAAACCAACAACGCGGTAGGACTTGACGGTATTCCAGCAGAGCTCTTACGAGCAGCGCCCACAACATCGGCTGAGCTTCTGCTTCCACTTATAGAGAGAGAGTTTGGGAGGCTGAGAGCTTTCCTAACAAGTGGAAAAAGGGAATGATCGTCAAGCTTCCTGCGTGCTGCCTGCTGTAGCTAAGATAATAGCTAAAATCACCCTGAAGCGAATTAAGCAACATCTCGAAGACACACTCGATGCCGAACAAGTAGGTTTCCGCTCTGGATCCTCCTGTGCCGACCACATCAACACCCTGCGGATTATAATCGAACAGTGTGTTGAATATCGATCGCCACTGCACCTGCTGTTCATCGATTTTGAGAAGGCGTTCGATAGTGTCAACAGGCAATTTATTTGGCGTGCCTTACGCAGGAGAGGTATTCCCGATAAACTAATTGCTATTATCAAAGCTACATATGAAGGCTCCAAATGTCACGTTCTACACAGGGGAAGGTTGTCTGAGGAATTTGAGATCCAAAGTGGGGTAAGACAAGGTTGTATCCTTTCACCAATATTATTCCTATTGGTGATTAGCGATGTGCTTCATGCAGCTTTGTCGACGAGAAACAGAGGAATTCGATGGGCTCTTACAGCTCAACTAAAACATCTTGACTGACTACGCTGACGATGTATGCTTACTCTCCCACAGAATTATGGACCTCCACCAAATGACAGCAGATGTGGAGAGGGAGGCAGGCGTCGTCGGACTGAAAATTAATACGGCAAAAACTAAAATGATCAGCCTTGGAACTCATCGGCTCAAATATGCATAGCTGGACAACCGGTAGAGAGATTAGAGGATTTCCAGTATCTTGGGAGTATTGTCTCGACCGATGGTGGAACCGAACTGGATATAGCCAACAGGATCGCCAAAGCAAAGTCCGCGTTCGGGATGTTGTCCAAAATATGGCGAAGCAATGGAATCAGTTTGAGCACCAAAACAAGACTGTTCGCTCCAACGTTGAACCCGTGCTGCTATATGGTTGCAGCACGTGGAGAGTGACCACTACTATCACCAGAAAGCTGCAAACGTTTGTTAATAGGTGCCTGCGCAATATCTTAAGGATTTTCTGGTTCAATCGTATCTCTAACGAACACCTTTACGAGAGAACGGGTCAGGAACCAATAGGCCCAGCCATCCAACGGCGGAAGTGGCAGTGGATTAGTCACATGATCCGAAAGGGTGACAGTTTCATAGCGAACCATGCTATGCAATGGAACCCTCTAACTCAGGATGGCAGAAGACCTGGCGGTCCGACGAGAACGTGGCGCAGAACAGTCGAGAAGGAGGCACGGCGGTTACGGAAAAGTTGGGGAGAACTCAGACAGATTGCCAGAAACCATACACAATGGCGCGTAGGCGTAGTAGAAGCCCTAGGACCCACAAGGGGATACAGGACATAAGTTAAAAGAAAGTAAGTAGCGGTTTACTCATGCCCAGCCTGCTCAACTTGTAGAAGTGTCGCTCTAACCATACGGTATCGAAGGCCTTCTTCAAGAGAACTAGGCAGGCACCCGTGGATTGCTTTTCGCTTTTGTTTCATTGGATATCCGATACCAGTTTAGACGAGTCATGTCCGCCTTGAAACCGAATTGGTTATCCGAAATTATGTGCATGTCCTCAATACTTTGAATACTTTGCTAATGTTCGGAAGGAATCTTATCGACCGGAAATTCCCCGGATTGGAATTGTCTTTTTTATTATTATTTTTTTAATGGGCTGCACCACCACCATTTCCAATGCGCTGGATGTAAATGTCCACCGCTTCTGGAGGAATATGTCAAAGCACATTGTTGGGAATGCCATCGATTTCCACGGATTTCTTTCTTCTCAGTGAGTCAAAGATCATTAGCGAAAGCATTTTTTGTCATATTTCTTCCATTGAACACGGCAAAACCAATGCTCTCTTTCGGATCGCCAGTGCTCCATATCATTTTGAAGGTAGAAGTTGTGGACAAAAACGCGGTTTTCCAGGTCGTGGTTCGGGCAAATGCTATCATTCACCTTATACACTTCCTGGAAAGTCGGTCCTATAGCATCTATTTTCTTCTGTGGATCTTCGATCACAAATAAGTTGTCATCTTCTACTGCATTATCTGGATCGGTGCCTTCTGTCACAAGAATTAGTTCATTGTTCTTTGTTCGTGGGATCTCAAGACGAAATATTTTGTCTTGAGACCGAGGTATCGTACTGTCCATCGTTCATTTTATTGTCTCCCCCATTTGCTTTAGGAATTTATTAATTTCCTCGTTTGACAGATTCCTATTGGACAGGGGGTTGATTCGAGGTGAATTCGAGGAGAGCGCTCTCGTCAACTACCCGGAGAAGCGAGGAGTTTGGACAAACTCCTGTAACGCCGCAATTCCGTTGGGAATCGTTATTTCGGCACTGAGTCCGCAGTGGTCACTGTCATAGGTATTCAAAAGTGTGAAAGTGGTTCAACGCTTGTCGATCCATGTCATTCAGTTATTACCGTACGTCGAACAGCAATATACATACAGTCACTCCAAGCCGAACTCGGACACCTGAGCAGTCGTAGTTCCAATGCTGAAAAATTAACTTTCAATGCAAATTCAAATAACATATTAAACATTTTTTGTAATGGTTTTTATTGTATTTTTAAAAACAAAAAACAAAAACTCCATTGATTAATTTAAACAAAAACAATGAATAAAAACAAAAGAACTGAACAATTTCAACGCACAAGCCAAACTCGGACACTAATGTAAATGTAAGTAAGAACTCATTTATTTCTCAAATTTTTAAAAGATTAGTATTTGGTATGTAAACCTGTTTTTTGTATTACCATTTTTAATCTTGTTGGCATCGATTCAATAAGTTTTTTGCAATATACTGGACTAATTTTTTACCAATCTTCTTACAAAGGTCTTTTTACTTCAGTTTTATTTGAAATTGGCATATTTTCGGGCTATTTTTATGTTGCCACAAATTCTCTGTGGGCTTAAAATCCGGACTTTGCTGTGGAGTTTCCATAACGTGGGGGCAATTAAACAATAACCACAAGCGAACATTGTGGGCCTTGTGCTTCGGGTCATTGTCTTGATCAAATTTCCACCCGCTACCAAGTTCCAATTTTTCCACACTTTGGGTCCAATTGGCCTTTAAAATGTCCAGGTACATTTTCTGATCGATTTTTCCTTTGGCTTGGAGTGACTGTACGTAGATTCAAATGGGAGCCGCTTCTGGAAGACGACGGACTATCCGTCACTTTAAAATCGAGTCGATACTCGACACTGTGCAGATCCCACCAATTGAGTAGTAGGTTCCCCCTAGAATTTTGTGTATTATTTCCCCAATTTCTATGTTTGGCCATAACAAAAAAAGTTCTCACGCGATTCCAGCCTTCGGGTTCGAAAAAGTATCTCGAGCCGTGAAATAAATGAAGTGGCTTGAGTAGCTTCAAGTGCATAAAAAGAGTTGGCCCACCCTGTAATTACACTGGAAAAGGATTCAACATTTCCATAGGAGTATTTATGCTTAATTGAATTTGCATTCAGAGTGTTTTCATTTTTGCTGTTGATAAACTTAATAAGCGAAAAATTCCAGAACGGCGCGAAGAATACACCTTGCTGTTATTCTTCAATACGTGTATTTAAAAATAAAAATCAATGAAGGAAGTAATTATCAGTGACATGAAAATCTCATTAGCGGACGAGTTTCATAATTGCCACATCATGAAAACGGCTTTTCCTCTCGCTTAACGTGTGCAAAGCAATCTGACTGTGTACATATGTATTTAAGATGTAATTTTTCTTCTTACTTACAGCGTATGTATCTAACGTGAATGATGCTTTTGAGGTAGGAGATTGTTACTTCTTGTCTAAGGCATTGGTCGAAGTGAAGATAGCAGCACAGTTATGGGTGTGAATTATACAGCCCCAGTGTCATTTTGATTAACTGGATCTTACTTAGAGAGTTAGTAACTTGATAGTTCCATGTGCGTGGTATAAATGGCAAAATCTTAGATCTGCAAACGATAATCTTTAAGCATTGCAACTAAAGGAACATTGAATCTCACGCACAGTGGTCCGACACACTAACCACTCTGCCTCAGTTTTATTTATAATATTAATTAATAAATCCAAAATTTATCAGGAACTATTGTTACGACAAAAAAAAAGATTTGCGCCAATCGCATTGAAACTTCTTTGGGTAATACGTATGAAACTCACGACAGAAAAGTGGATAGAAACCGTGATTTAATGAAGCGATTCTAGACACAGTAGTTCTTCTAGGTAAAGCAGAGTTAGAATTTCGGGAACCATCTCTGATAAACTAGAAACTCTTCTATATTATATCGAAGTACAACACCTAAATGGACTCGCATTTAGAGCAGTGTTCAATTGTCTTTTTGGCCTCTCAAGCGATATTCAAAACGATTTAATACACTGTATCGTTGAGATATAATGTATTAAATCCCCCCTTTCGATGGTAGTTCGGTTAACTTCTTTACAGATGGCTCTAAGACGGAGGGTGGGGTGGGTTGTGGTGTTTTCTCAAAAGCTCAATCTGAGCATCTCTTTCCGCCTCCCTGAGCATTGTAGCGTTTTCCAGGCGGAAATCATGGCGATTAAGGAAGCCCTGTCGTGGCTGAAATGTAATGTACTATCTGTCAGAGATATTAGCATTTTCACTGACAGCCAAGCGGCAATCAAGTCCCGGGAATCGTGCTCCTTCACTTCAAAGGCCGCCTTAAACTGTCGTTTATCTCGTATGGAGATGACAGAGCAGTTCAACAATTCACCTATGCTGGGTGCCGGGCCACAGGGACATTCCAGGAAACTGTAGGGCAGACAAGCTCGCCAGGCAGAGTACTACTCTACGGATTCTGCCTGATAGGCAAGCCCTGGGTATGCCCCTCGGTTTTGTATACAGTTCGTTTGCGTCTTATTTAAAAGGCAGAAATAAAAGTTGGGGAGTATCTCAGCAACACAGTGGTGTTCAATTTAGGTGTACCTAAACGGTCTGTTCTTCATCCCATTTTGTTGCTATGATCTTTCCAACCGATGCATCGCGATGGTACTGCCTTTAACTTCATGGGGACTGGATCACCCCCTTTACGTCAGTGCATGACCTTTTGCTCTCAGCGTCATAATGATGAACTCAAGTTTAATCTCCAATACTTTTTTTTTTTTTTGATGCGGCATAATCATTCACCCTGTGCTAATTTTTGACATTCTAAGATGATCGTGTAGAATTTTGAAATTGGTTGTTTGATTTTTTCACTTCCACACTTTTTCTTCGTTTTGTGAGGTATTTAATTATTGTGCGAAAGTCAATATGCGACATTTCAACTTACTCTTTTGACTACTGAAAGTGAACTAAATGGTAAATCAAGGTGAAAAAGAATTACCAGACAAAAATAAAAATAATTCGATTGACAGTGATTCTACTGGCTTTTCTCTCGAAGATGACATTTTGTCATCAGATTCAGAGAAAGCCAACAATACCGTGATAATGGTATCTGAATCGAGAAGTAGCTCCAATGCTGCGGTTCCTTTTTACATTGCATCACTTTAAAACGGCTTCCGCTACCCTTTTATCCGACTCAGGAAAAAAAAAAGAAAACATAGTCTTGATCCAGGAACAATGGGTGGTAACCGGGCTTACTTACTTACTTATGTCCTGTATCCCCTTGTGGGTCCTAGGGCCTCTACTATACCTACGCCCCATTGTGTATGGTTTCTGGCACGGCAACTGCTGTACCTCCTTCTCGACTGACCCGTTCTCTCGAAAAAGTGTTTGTTAGAGATACGATTGGGCCAAAAAATCCTTAAGATATTGCGAAGGCACCTATTAACCCTCTACTGCATAAGAAGCCATATATGGCTTTGCATGTTTTTTGACTATTTTCTCTAGCTTATATCATTCACAGTGATAAAAACACAACAGATTCCTTTAGAATGTATCCTTAGACATTGAAAAGGATAATTTTTGTGTCTGTCATAAAACGACTGCCGGGGATATTTACGTTTGCAGTCAAGTCCATCACGCTAGTGCATTAAAAAAAACAATGAAAAAGAGCGACAGCCGATTTCAAATGCCAATTACTGCAATTAATCGTTAAGTACAATAAACAAGAAAAATACATTTGAATAATGTATTTAATGGTGTTTGTTATACAAGTATTTTGAATAAAAAATAGGTATTAGTTTAGCTGTGCGAGCAATTTTATTACTGAATTTCTTGGTCCTTTATTTCTTTCACAAATATTTTTTTTCACTTTTTTTTTAAACAAAAGTTATTCTTACAACGAAAAGAATCTATTTTAAGCGTTTTTTTGTTTTTTTTCTGCACGCGCAATAATTCATGCAGTAGAGGGTTAACGAACGTTTGAATCTTTTTGGTGATAGCATTGGTCACTCTCCATGCGCTGCATCCATATAACAGCACGGATTCAATATTGGAGCGGAACAGTCTTAGCTTGGTGTTCAAACTGATTGCATTGCCTTACCATATTTTCGACAAAATCCCGAACGCGGACTTTGCTCTGGCGACCCTGTTGGCTATATCCAGTTCGCTTCCATCATTGGTCGAGACAATTCTCCCAAGATACTGGAAATTCTCTACTGTCTCTACCGGTTGTCCAGCAATGCATATTTGAGCCGATGAGTTTGTCCCAAGGCTGATAATTTTAGTTTTTGCCGTATTAATTTTCAGCCCGACGACGCCTGCCTCCCTCTCCACATCGGTCGTCATTTGGTGGAGGTCCTTAATTCGGTGAGAGAGTAAGCATACATCGTCAGCGTAGTCAAGATGTTTTAGTTGGGATGTAAGAGTCCATCGAATTCCCCCGTTTCCCGTCGAGAAAGCTACACGAAGCACATCATTAATCACCAAAAGGAATAGCACCGGTGAAAGAATTCAGCTTTGTCTTTCCTCACTTTGGATCTCAAATTCCTCAGACATCCCCTGTGCAGAACGTGGCACTTGGAGCCTTCAGCAACCGGGCTTGGGGTATCAAGACTCCTAACTACAAATTAATCTACACAAGGAAGAAAGGTAAAGTGAAATTCTGCATCCTAGCGAAAACCAATCTTAACATATTTTTACTGTCTACAGGTAATTACTGCAGTTAAGACACAGTCGCTACCAACATGGAATTACGGGCAAACAATTACTGGCTGGCATCGGCCTATTTGGGCCAAGGCCCACATTGCTATTGCCGCCTCAGACAAACACCCAGATATTCCCAAAAAAATAAAAAAATCATCCACATGCTATCCTCCAGTTTACCAGACGAGCTTCAGAATGTGGACTGGGGAGGTCAACTCTCATAAAGCAAAACTTGTGCTCTTCACGAGGAAATATAAAGTTCCCTTCATAGACCCTCCTATTTTTTTTTTTTTTTTTTTTTTTATAATACGTGCGCGCCAAAGGTATTATTAATACCCTTATACTGATGCTCAGGGCACGGGCGGATAGGAAAAGGGGGGAAAGGAACGAAGGAGATGCCGGTTTGCGTTGGCTTTAAATGTTTGAAGGTTTTAATGATTAGGAAATACAGAGGCTGGTAGATCATTCCACAAACGTCTTGTTCGGCTTATAAACGTCTTGTTCGGTATTTGACAGTACGTCCGAAGTTGGGCTTGAGGGTGAACTGATGTGCATTCGAAGCGTGACGCGTATTGCGGGTGAATTTTTGAAAGGGAGGAATGCAACTAGCTATTTCGCTGGAGCATTTTTTATGAAAAAAAGCGAAAAAATAGGGAAAGACATGAGACATTTCTACGGTGTTCAAGTGAGACTATGGAGTTCACGATGTCTCCATCACCTATCAGTTTTAACGCGCGAGAATGGCAAGTCTTTCTGATTCAGCGATACAAGTACCATTCATGGATAATGGTTGAGGGTCTTGGTTTCGCTTGAGAGACAGAAGACAGCGTTGTGGTTTGGATGCATTAAATTCCACACTATTGATTGAACCCCATTTGGTTATGCTGTCCAAGTCGGAATTTAATGAGTTTAACATACGTTGCCGTTCCTCTTCTATGGCCGAAGAGCAGGGACGTGAGTTAAGGAACGAATATGAAAAACTGAGGGTACCGTCATCAGCGAAGGAATGGATTGGATTAGAAGTTGCAGACAAGAGGTAATTTATAAAAATGAGAAAGAGAGTCGGAGACAAAACGGAGCCCTGGGGAACACCAGCGTTTATATGGTGAATGCAGACTTGAAGCCGTCCAAGACAACTTGTATTGAACGGACCGAAAGGTAATTTCTAATCCATTGAAGAAGAGACTCATCGATGCCATATGCACGCATTTTCGACAAAAGAGTCTGATGCCAAACTGTGTCAAATGCCTTAGAAATATCGAGCGCAACCATCTTTGTTTCGCCGAAGTGATGAAGAGATTGGTTCCACTTCTCGGTGAGATATGCCATCAAATCACCAGTGGACCTGTTGCTACGAAAACCATTCTGCCGGTCATTGAGGAGTTTTCGTGAATCAAGATATTTCATAAGCTGACGATTTATCAGCGTTTCCATGACCTTGGAAAGAAGGGACGTAAGTGCAATGGGTCGGTAATTGGACGGGGAGGAAGATTCGCCTTTTATAGGGACGGGCTGTGCAAATGCTGTTTTCCATCTACTCGGAAAGAGGCCTGAAGAGTAGGATAGACAGAAAAGCTTACGCAGAGGTTTTACCAGCGTGGAAGAGCACCATCTGGACCAGCGGATTTGTGTATGTTAAGACCTTTAAGTACTCCTGCAACTGTATGAGTGCGAAAGTGGACTTGTCCCATGAAAAATTCGACGCTCTCAAGTACAGGCGGAGATAAAGCGCTATCTGGCAGGGTTGAGTTCGGGGCGAAGTGGGCAGCAAGTAGATTGGCTTTATCTAAGGAGCTGTCGGCTGGAATGTCATTGTAAATGAGCGTTAGGATGACAGGCGAGGCAGTATTTTTAATAATTTTGACGAATGACCAAACATTTTTACTACCTTTGGGATATTGTAGAATTGTTGCCTCAATTTTTGGTCATATAAGAATTTTACACGTCGTCGAATGGGAGCATTGCAGTCATTTCTGGCTTGTTTAAACTTCTTTAGGTTTTCCTCTGGATTGTTGGCTTTATAAGACCGAAAACTTACTTCTTTCAACCTGATAGCCGCTTTGCAGCTCTGGTCAAACCACGAGTTTGCCTTAAGTTTGATGCTTTTTATTCTGTTAGGGATAAAGGCATCCATACCTAAGAGGATGGTGTCAGTAATCATATCAGCGGTGGCATCCACGTCGCTATCGATGAAGCATAGCGACCAGTTAAAACTCCTAAAGAAACTATTAAGGCCATCCCAATTGGCTTTCTCGTAACGCCATACTTTTTGGGAGTTTTTCCTTTACCTGTGTGGTCAGAGTACGAGAATTTAGCTGATACGATGTTGTGGTCAGACCGGCCTAGAGGCGGTAAAACATCAATGGTGGATTTATCAGGGTGTGAAGTAAGAAACAAGTACAGATTGTTGGCAGAATGACTTTCAATGTCCGGTATACGTGTTGACTCATTTACAAGCTGAGTCAAATTGTTTATCTCAGCGAAAAGTTCAACATACCTTCCTTTGGGTGTTGTCTAGCCGGAATGTTGAAGCCAATCCGAATTGTGTATATTGAAATCGCCCGCAATGACGATTACAGTATGAGGATACAGGGAGACAATTCGAGTGATGAAATCGGACAGCGCATCAAACTCGTTAAAAGTTGAATTGCTATCCGCACTAGGGCTTCTGTAAATAAAACAGTAGTGAATTATTTGCTTACGAACTGTGAATTTTAGCCATTTGAAATTAAATTCCGGATTGGAACAGTGGCCATACTGTGGTGGAACTTGGTAAGCTATATCACTACCGACGTAAATGGCGAGGCCGCGATGGGGAAAGAATAATGACACTAAGCTATATCCAGGCAGCTTCAAATCAAATGATTCTTCAACTACCTGTGTTTCACTAAGTGTCAAAACAGCTGGTTTATAGGAGTGAGCGTGGGCATACAGGTCAAAGAAATTCGTTCTAAGCCCACGAATGTTGGTAAAATCAACTCTAAATTGCCTCATCATTACAACATAAAAACACAAAAAGACACAACTCCGACGTTACTAAGTGTAGACGCGAAGTGTAGATCCAAAGATTAGTTTCCCAAAGCAAACTATCGCCGGTGTTATGCCCAAACGACAGTCAGCAGTAGTCCGCTATTCGTTTCACAGAACTGACAGGAAACTAATCTGGAAATGCAGCTCTCTATTGCTGTAAAAAGGTTGTAGGTTGGAGCTGGGGTATACAACCTCGAATCATATGCTACCGAACGAGCATCCCTTACCGCAGTGAATGGACGCACCACGCGTGGGAGAATGGCTCCACGTGTCATATTTAAAAATATATTTGGCCTAGGCTGGTTCAGAAACGCAATGCTGGGTTGATTATACTAAAGCGATCACAGATCAGCTACGATATCAGTGGATACTGTCTGATAGACCAACATGCTAAGAAATTGGGCCTCTTTTCTAATAACTTCTGCAAGAGCTGTAAAGACGACGAGGAAGAGCAAACCATCATCCACCTCCTAATCAAATGTCCGGGCCCTATCCTAAAAAGGACTGCTGCATCTAACGGCGCTTTTCTTTGTTGACCTCGGTGAACTATTGTCCTCAGGCGTCATGACCTTCATTCACTTTATTACAAGCTTCTGTTTGTTTAATTACGAGTAATCCCTTGGTAGCCAAATGGAAAAATCTATTGCATCGCAATGGACCGCTGCTGGTTTAATTGTGCATGTACTCTCGTACAGAAGGGCACACTGACCTAACCTAACCTAACGTAACCCCACCACTTTCTCCTCTATTCCGCGCACCTAACAATTTTACACTGTGCTACCTCTTCATAACGAAAACAATTAGCAATCAATAATAAAATTGTAGTCCTAAAGACTGTTGACGCTACGATGATGTATTCAAAAATGAGATCTACAACCAGCTAACGTTCGAACACTGTGTTGAATCGTCTTTTACAAATCGATTTATTGGGTGCAAGTGCAAACAATCAGCTTTGTGAGTTCTTATTCGGATAAAATCAGTAATTCATTAATGATTGCATGCAACGGTGCTTGTGTCTATGTTTTCACAAATGCAATAGTAGAAGACATTAGGGAAATTTAAATTACATTACTAGAACCCAACTGGCTGCCATAAAGTTATTTTCCAGTTGTACATCCTTTCAAATCGATAATAAATGGGTATTACGAGTATGGCTGTTTAGATTCAAGGTTGGCCATTTGGGGAGTTGTACCAGATTGTGGTGTTTCGCATGTAAGAATGGGCTAACCGGTTCCTCATGAAATTTTAATTATTCAGTGGTCACGGTACCAATTGGCGCAAGAAGTGTCATTGCAGTGGTTTAAGCTTTTAAATTTTAAATTTCTTCTGTACAATAGCGGTATATTGTGTTTTCTTTAATTAGGGCGATTTCTTGTGCCTTGAACATGATGTACTAAGCTCTATAGTGACACCTTGAAAATTAATGTTATCAAAACGTTACTTATAGGTATTTAGCGTGTTGTATAAATTATTGCAGAAGCTTTGTCGAACAAGACCAGACTGTTAAGGTGAAGGAAATATTCGCAAAATATCAACACATTGTCTGGAAACAGTAGGAGTAGCTTATGGACTTAAGTCAAAATTTAGTTAATATACCACAGTGTCTATAATTTATATATAATATTTTCTATCATATATAACAGTGTAATTCAAATATACCATATGTTCGTATGATGCATTAAATGTTACAGGCTTATCTGGCAAACGGAAAAAGGACAACGAACTTCGAGTCTGCACGTGGAATGTAAGGTCCCTCTATAAGCCGCGTTCAACCGAACAACTTGCGGAGGCCCCAGACTTCTGCAAAGCAGACACTACCGCCATGCAAGAAGTCCGATGGGATGGGCATGGAAAAAGAAGGATGAACAACTGCGGTAATGAATATGGCGTTCGAAAAACCTGTCCAATAAGGAAGAAGTCCAAGAGGTCCCAACCACCATGCTTGAGCAAGGAAATTAACTCCAAGAAAAAACAGGTTAGGGATTTCTACAACAGGGCCAAGGAAGTACGGAGCCGCAGTCTGGCGGCTAGATTCACTACAAGAATTCCCGATAGAATATACTGGAAAAATCGAAGAACCATGAAGAAAAAGGAGTTGGCTTTCTATACCAACGGTTCTAAGATGGACGTTGGCACGGGAGCCGGAGTTTATTGTGAAGCGTTAGGAATAAACCACTCCTTTAGAATAAACGACGACTGCAGCGTCTTCCAGGCCGAGGTCGCAGCCATTATACAGGCTGCTGGAATTATACGCGAGAGTAAAATCGTTGGTAAAACGATCACCGTCTATATAGACAGCCAGGCAGCCGTTAAGGCTCTGGACTCTGCCGTAATTAGGTCGAGGCTTGTGAGAAGCTGTAAATCACTCTTAAACGAGATATCTAGAGCCAATGCGGTGACCCTCTGTTGGGTACCAGGGCATATGGATATCGAAGGTAACGAAAGGGCTGACGAGCTTGCTAGGAAAAGGTCGGCGCTGCACTTATCGCGGGTCCTCCCCTCTGTAGCAACCCCAATCAGTTCCTTGCGGAAAAAAATAGAGGATGAAGCCACCGGTCGAGCAAACAGACGCTGGGTTCGTCTGGAAACATGCGCAACGGCCAGGGCGCTATGGCCGGCCTACAGCAAGAAGATATCAACCTCTCTGGTAGAACTTAGTCGTTATGACGCACGGGTCATTTCTGACATAATTACCGGCCATTGTGCCATTGGCGTTCACGCGGAGCGACTCGGTGTGCTGCATAATGACTATTGCAGAAGTTGCAGGGACGAAGAAGAAATTGAATCTGTTCGTCACATGTTGTGTGACTATCCTGCCCTATCCGTCAGAAAAATGAAGACTCTTGGTAGTTACTTCTTCTCGGAGCTGGATGACTTGGATAGCGTTGAGCTAGCGAACCTCCTGAGATTCATATCACTTTATGGGTGGTTCTAACGGCGGATTTTCTTTACAGCATTTCCAGAGTTAAATAATTGGGCACAATGGACCCGTACTGTTGGTCTGAGTGCGCAGTGACTCTTTGTCACAAGGCACCCATCTACCTAACTTAACCTAAGTAGGGGACGGTACTACATGGGATGAATATATAGAGCACAAGAGGGAGCTTAAGTACTTACTCAGAAAATCAAACAAAAAGTCGTGGAAGGAATTTTGTGAGTCCATCACCGATACTAGTGAGGCTTTCAGGCGTCTCAAGATGGTAGCTAAAGACACTGCTGTCCCAAGCTTCATCAAAAAATCTGACGGCTCGTGTGCAGAAAGTAGCGAAGAAGTTTAAGAAACGTTCGTTGAAGCTCACTTTCCAGTAAGTAGATCACCAATGGATTCTACTACCAATGCCAATAGGAGACAATGTAGATGGGCTATTATGTCATTCGCACTACTCAAAGCACCAGGCCCTGATGGAATTTTGTCAGCTATCCTACAAAAAGCTCCAGCTAAGGTTAGAAACAGGCTAAGGGACTTTTTTAAATTGTTGAAGGTCAGGTTACGTACCAGTGGCATGAAACGAAGAGCGGTATTCGATATTCGATATTCGCATGCATACCTAAAGCGGAAATCGGTGAAAACATCTTTACACGACATGGTAGGGAGAATAGAAGCTAGCCTTCACCATAAGGAATTTGCACTGGCAGCCTTCCTCGACATGGCTCGAAAAACTATGAATGTCGAGCATAGCATTACCAACTGGCTCCGTAATATGCTCGGCGCTAGAAATATTAACTCCACTATTGGAAATAGTTCAATAAGAAAATCCGTTACCAGAGGGACTCCCCAGGGAGGCGTTATCTCTAACTCCTCTGGAGTCTAGTCATCGATGGGATACTTAAAAAACTAAGCAACATAGGCGTAAGCGTCGCCGCCTACGCGGATGGCGTGGTTATTTTAGTTCAACGCAAATTCCTGGACAAATTAAGTAAAATGATGGAATCCGCTCTCAGTCTCGGAAAATTGGCTAAGGGTGTTGACTGCACGTCAACTCGGATAAAACAGAGTTGCTACTCCTCAGCAGAAAATACAAGATGCCACCTTTTAAATTGCTCAAGCTAGCAGGGGTGGAGCTTTCTCTTTCGGATCGCGCTAAATATCTTGGTATAATGCTAGACAGGAAACTAAATTAGAAACTTAACATACAGAAAAGAGTCCGCAAGGCTTATAATGTTCTTTTCATCTGTAAGAGGACTGCGGGGAAAAAATGGGACCTGGAGTCCGCAATGATATATAGGTAAACAGATTGTTCTAAGACCAAAAAGGGCACGGGGTCAGGTATTTACTCGAGGGATACGAGCCTGAGACTTGCATCCACATGCAGTGTGTTCCAAGCAGAGGTTCTAGCTTAATTTTTCTTAATTTCTTAAACCTGCGAAATTACTTGAGAAGGGATCAATATCCGACCAGAATATCGCCATCTACATTGACAGTCAAGCTGCGCTAAAGACGCTAGAGGCTTACGTCACCAAATCTGAGATAGTCAGGAATTGCCGCACAGTGCTTAGGGCATTATGTACGCAGAACCGAGTCAGATTATGTTGGGTACCTGGACACTGCGATCTTGAAGGCAATGAAAAAGTCAACGCGCTGGCTAACAGAGGAGCGGAGCTTCCACATAGTGACATAATTGGTAATACCAGGGTGCGTGGCTAAGGGAATTATTCGTGATAGAATCATCGGCGTAGCTAATCTAAGATGGTAAAACGTAGATGGTCGTAGGGTGTCCAAGGCCTTGTGACCTGTGTTAGAATGCAGAAAATCTAGGGAGAACATAAAATTAGAAACATCACAGCTAAGATCAGCGATAGGAATACCACTGTCTCCTAAGGAAGCATGCTATGAAACTAGGATTATCCAACGCGGATGTTTGTAGGTACGGCAATGACATATACTCTGTAAGTACCAAGGCATTGCCAGGGCAATGCTTAAGCACCTTGGAAGATACTTCTTCGATAACTTAGAAGAGGTTAGGTTCTTGAAGCATAACAAATACGTTTTCAAATTCTGTAGGGAAATTATCTTCTCGAAGTTGATAAACAGTAGATGTAGCGGAGACCTGTACTCGAGGAATTGCTCTATTATGATCCGTTAGGTGTTTATGCAGACGAAAACCTGCCTGTTCGACGTTTAGAGTTGAACATGAATGTTCCTTAGTGCGTTTTAATATAATTCTAGCTATTATCTTGGCTACGGCCGGTGGAACGCATACACCTCTCCAGTTTCCACAATTCACCAGATTTCCCTTTTTCGGAAGCTTAATGATCATCTCTCTTTTCCACTCCCAGAGAAATTGGAGTTCTGACCACCAGTGAGCTCTTTGGTGATGTTATAGACAGTCCTACTTTCACACCTGTTTGCTGCTTCTTCAGTCCTTCAGGCAAGTTAGTCGTTAGATGTTAGTTAGTTAGTTAGTTAGATGTACGTTGCACGTCCTTCTTTTTCAAGCAATATTGGACTCCTAGCCCGGTACTCTCTCCTGCTAAGGCCGCTGCAATCCGAGCCTCAGAGAAAGTACTGTAAAGAAATTGAAATATGCACGAGTATATCAAATCCTCCTACTCCTGCTCAACCATGGGTTGCATAACTGACGCTGCAAAATTTAAACCAAAAGGGCTACGGAACACTGCCGCACTCAACATACTCACCGAGCCTTTTGCCAACTTCTTTCAGGGAAACAGGGAAAATTCGCCAGGAATTATGGTGTGGTGGCAGTGCCCCTCACGGAGCTGCTGAAAACAGGTCACGAGTTCTTATGGTCAACCCAACACGAAGACGCATTCGGAGGCTTAAGGAAACCCTGAGCAGTCTGACGGTGCTGTGCATCTTCGATCCCAACTGCTACTTCTATGAGCTAGATGTATTGGCCATCTTGGGCAGTCTTGACGGATACCGGATCTATCAATTGGGCAGGGAGTTCAAGATACCATAGTCACTGACTGTGCAGCCATTGTGACCACGAATCGCAAGCCGAAAGTTATGCTACAGGTGGGCTGGTGGTGGCTCAAACTACAGGAATTCTCTTTCGACAGCCGGTGGAAGAAGCATCCTTGCATGTCCTTAACCTGCATATCACGAACAATGATTGGCTGGCAACCATGCAGTATCTGGACAGCAAGTTGCGCACAATCAGCAAGGAACTAAAGTCGACCGAACTAACGAGCTCGATGCGACAGCTGCAGAAGGATTTTATACTCCGAGGGATGCAGCTATTCCGACTGGTGAAAAACGCTGAGAAATGGCTGGTGCCGCATGTAATACGGTAGCTCATTCTCAAACTCGACCACGACGATGTTGGCCACTTAGCAGACGAGAAGACCTTGGCCCGAGCGCAAGGAACGTACTGGTTCCCGAGGATGCGTGGTTTTACTCGGAAATATATCAAGGCATACGTGGACTGCGCCTACTCGCAAAGGAAAGGTGGAAGGCCAGAAGGGGGGATGTATAGTGTGAGCAAAGTGCTACTGCTATTCGACACAGTGCATTTGGATTATCCCGGACCTTTAGCTCGAAGGAAAGGAGGAACCAGGTACGTACTTACGAAGTACATCGTCTTACAAGCGGAAAAGACAGCTAACACTCAACTTTCTGCCGAACTTTTCCAGATATTTTGCCGTGCCACGACGGATGGTGACTGATCGTGGAACAGCGTTCACTGAAAATGTATTTAAACAGTACTACGATGACCATAGAATGCAGCACATCTAAACCGCTGTGAGGACACTGATAGCGGATGAACAGGTGGAACGGTACAACCGGACAATTATAGTAGCCATATGTATCCAATTGGCGAGAAAGCATTGGGCCGGTTACCTGAGGACGATCCAATAGGATCAGAATACAGCAAAGATTTCAACGACGAAAGTAAGCCCACATGAACTTTTGTTCACGTACATGCCGATGGACATCCTGGGAAACAAGTTGCCGCCAAGGTTGGTCGAACCAGAAGAAATCGGCAGGATAAGAGGGAGAACGCTGCATAACATCGAGAGGGGTTAAGCGTGCCATAAACAGCGGTAAGACCTAAGACATCGCAAGCCATTGCGGTACGAGGTGGATGATCTGGTTTTGGTCCAATATGAAGCAGCCGCGACTGGGGAATCCCGCAACCTGGAGCCTTACTACTTCGAGCTTTATCTCGTAACCCGGGTCCTACCCAATGATCACTTCGTTGTCAAAGATATCCCAATGCAAAGGAATTAACGGAGGCTCAGCGCTGTGGTGAGTTCAGATAAGCTCAAACCGTGGTATGAGTTGCCGGATGAAGAACTCATCGACGCTAATGGCAATGCTGATGACGAAGACGTTCCAATCGGTCAAGCTCCTCAAGTGCTAATAGTGAGGACACGATAAGGTGAGGATGGCTGAGCTGTTAAATCAGCGAGCCTTAAATAGACCTTCGGGTGTGCCATCGGGAGCAAATTTAGTAAAGGGTATTTCTTTTCTTTTTTTTTAATAAATTTCCTTTAACAGTTGCAATAAGTTCTCTTATATAAAAAAAGTTGGAGTCACCACCGTTTGATAACATCATTTTAATCACTCTGTATACTTATAAATTAAATCGTAGCAACAGCTTTCCTCTGAACACATTCAACAAATCGTCTACGCAAATTGTCATCATTATTCCTCACATCAGTCTGATGTAATCTTTGTAGAGGCCATCACTCGTCCTCCCTTAGAGACTTTGTTTTGCCTTCTTTGAGGCCAAAAAAATGTTTATTTTTATACTAAATTGATATGCAAAGAAATTAGTCTAGAAAGCAGCCAACAAGGTCGAAACAGGTATATGCATATGTAAGTTTGTATAAATAATGGGATTAGGTTTTTTTTTTTGCATAACCCCAAATAGTATTCATTCTATTTTCATACTACTCTCTTTTTATATCTACTGGCAAACTCTCATAAATCCGCTTATATTTTTAATTAAGCCGCTGGAACAGGTTGCATCGGATTAAATAATTCTTTGAAGCTATATTCTGAAGAGCAAGGACCCCAATTTAAAATTTAAAATGTTGATAAAAAATAAGTCTCCCTCTTGTCTAAGCTCCTTGAGGGACATGCGTTTGAATTTTATCCGGAACACTGCGTCCTGTAATAGGTAAAGCGAATTTTATAAGGCAGATAGGTGACGATTCAGTATAACCCAATGAGCACTAGGATGCGCCGTGTTGAAACCGCAAACTCTTTGCAAACCGGTTAAGTGAAAGTGTTGTTGGATGGTAAGGGATATTCATATCCAGGCTATGGAGTTCAAGTAAAGCATAAGTTCTCCAATCTCCAATCAATAAGGATTCAAGATTTCAAGATTCAAGATTTTTTTTATTTCCATTTCAATATAACAATTCATTAAAGATATAATAAAAGAATTTAAATGTAATACATTATGATAATAGAAACTTATATAATAATATAGACGAATTCTGGGTATAATAATCACGAAATATGGAAATAATACACTTTGTGGTATAATACAACCAGTACCAAGTGTATGACTAATAATAATATTAAGAACGATAGGATTAAAGCCGAAAAGGGAAGACGAGAAAGGAGAACGCGATGTACAGCGAGATGCAAATATCATTTTTATCATGCAAATCATTTTTTTTTTGGAAAACAAAGATGAATATACCAAGAGAAGAACAATCGTAAAATGTGAATTAAACATAAATAAATAGTACGTTAAGATATAACTTGAAGTAGAGTCTCAACCTCAGATCTTGAAAGCAACCAAACTTTAAGTTTGTTTAAGAATTGGTTTCCATGTGTCACTAAAGTGGATATATCTGACGGCAGTTTGTTAAAAATGTAAGGTGCTATAGAAGTCAGAAAACGTCGATTGTGCTCTTTATTAACCCTAGGAACATCAACTGTAGACCCATTTCTCAAGGAATATACTCCATTTCGTCTAAAGTGAATATTACCACTTCTAACAAAAAATACTTTAAGCGCTTTGTAGATAAAGAGGTAACGAAGTGGTAGTATTTTCGCTGATTGAAATAGGGGCAATGAGGGCTCAAATCTGTTCTTACATAGTAATAACCGAATTATTTTTTTCTGAGCTGTAATAATAGGACTCAGGTTACTTATATAGGCACAGCCCCAACAAGCAAGACCATACTCAAGCCGTGATTGGACCAATGCGTAGTAGATAGCTGAGAGTAAACCATGAGGAACAAGCTTGCGCAAGTGATACATTTTGTTTAAAGATATGTATAGAATTTTTTTTAGGGACATTATGTGTGACTTCCAGTTTAATTTGTTATCTATAATAACTCCTAGGTACTTAAACTCCTTCACGAACTCAAAAGAAAAGCATTTGTTTGTGCAGTGCAGCTTATTACAACTAAGATGATGAGATGTAATGCCTTCCATTACTATATTAGGGTTGGACAAGGAAAAACACATAGCCTTAGACTTTGTGCTAAGTATAAGTTGATGGTAATTAAGCCAGTTACTTAGCAAATGTAGATCATAATTAATTTGGTCTCGAATAGTAATAAAAGAATTTTCTGCATATGAAAGTGCTAAATCATCTGCATAACCAATTAAATGGCCGTTGACAGGTAGGTTGAATATGGAATTAATGTAAACAAGGAAAAGGATTGGTCCTAGAACTGACCCCTGTGGGACACCAGTATTTGGACAGACTTCTTCCTTGCTTACAAATTCATTTACCCTAACGCACTGTTTTCGATTAAGCAAGTAGGACTTAAACCATTCGGATATATTGCCTCTAAAACCAGCGTTATTGAGTTTCTGAATTAATAAGTCCTGATTAACTCAATCAAAGGCTTTTGTTAAATCAAGAAATAGTGCAACTGTTTTTTGATTATTATCTAGAGCACTATAAATTCTCTTTAAAAAGGCCACAATTGCATCTTCAGTGCACTTACCTTTCATAAAACCAAATTGCAAGTTATTAAAAAAGCGAGTCTTTTCAAAAAAGCTAAGCATTTTGCTAACTATTACCTTTTCAAAAATCTTTGAGAAGACCGATAGCAAGCATATCGGCCTATAGTTATTTGGGTCACTTGCATCACCTTTTTTAAAAATCGGAATAATTAACGAGGTTTTAAGGCAATCAGGAAATATTCCGCATTGAAAGCTTTGGTTAACAATGTGCCTCAAGGGATTTACTATTAACTTTCCTATCTTCTTGATGATAACGTTACTAATGCCGTCTATTCCACATGAGTTCTTAGCTTTCAAGCTGTTAATAATATCGATAAGTTCTGAATTACTAATGGGCCCAAAATAAAAAGAAAGTGAACTCGTATTATCAAGTAAAAATCTCCCATTACTCTCATTTAATTGAACACATACATCTGGCTTACATTTTTCAGCGACATTTTTAAAGAAAGTGTTCATTCCGTTACCTAAGTCCTCATTACTACTGACGATTTGATTGCCTAGTTTAAGAAACTTTAAATTTGGGTCTTTTTTGTCTTTGCCTAATATGTTATTAACAATACGCCATTGTTCTTTAGGATTATACCGACTTTCTGCAAATTGTTTGCTATAGTATTCAATTTTCTGTCTATCTATAAGATCCCGCACATTAGTTTGTAGCTCTCTATACATCTGTTTAACTAAAGGCTGGTTCATTCTGCTCTTATTTTTTGCATAGAATTTATTTTTTTCTTCTATTTTTGCGCAAATTCCATCATTAATCCAAGGTTTAATTTTATTAAATGTACTTAGTATACGCTTTCTGGTCCTCGCTATGGCCGGATATCTGCAAAGATTCGTTCTCATTATTATCCTTACAGCTATGGCAGAAAGTTTTGTCAGGGATACCATGATTGGCTGCACTGCGTTTTCTTTGCCAATGGCCAGTACTTATAGCTACTGTTCTGACAATGTCTTGATCTGTTCATTAGCTCGTAGCTAGATTTTGGTATGTTATAGCTGAGCCATGGCTTTCTTGATGTGGTAGCTAGTAAGCGTGTTCCACCTGAGATTGGCCAGTTTTAAGAACTGATTCAATCCTGAGAACTGAGACAATCCAGTCAATCAATTGTATGAGTCAATCCTTGAGAATAAGCTGGCGAAAAAACAGAAAGTGTACACTTGCTTTATATGATAAAAGCGACACAATAAGCAGAAGACAAATCTGGGATAGCCTTACGATCAAGGGGGAAGAAGACGACCCTGTACGAGCAATCAAGAGTATACCATATATTTATAAAGAAAATTAAAATTATTACAACTACAAGGAAGTATATTGAGCCCTCTACTGTTCATTGCAGATGATGCAATCAGAGAACGCCAAGAAATAATGGAAAAATTCAGAGTAGGATACAAACTTCTATCTGAATGCATGTGCACTTGCTGATGACATAGTGTAGTTTGCAAATTCAGTAAACAAACTGGAAAAAAACCTAAAGACATGGAAAGAAACATTAGCATCACAAAAACTCGAACTCAATGTCGAAAAGACTAAAGTCATGGTACTCGGGATCGAATCGGAAGTAACAAGAGAGATGGTGGATGGTAAAGCTATTGAGCAGGCTGACAGATACAAGTATCTAGGAAGTATTATATAATAAACAGCAAAGTTGACTCAGAAGATGATTTGAAAGCAAGAATCCAGTCGGCAAATACTCTGTACACGACCATGTAAAGAAATCTCTTAGACCATAAAGAAATCACGAAAAGTACAAAAATATCAATTTTCAACACAATGTACCGTCCGATCCTGCTATTTGGAGGAGAGAATTGGACACATACTAAAAAACAGGAAAGTCAGATCCAAGCCATGGATATGAATTACATCAGCAGAGTGCTAGGAGTAAGGAGAATTGACAGGATAAGGAACGAAGATATAAGAAAAACACTAAATTTGAAATCGGTAAGGAAAATCCTGGAAGATAAGAAACTTCGATGGTTTGGACACTCAGTTCGTATGGATGATAACCGGCAGGTAAAGACAGTTTGCGAACCAAAAGCTGAAGGAAAAAGCAAAAGGAGAAGGCCCAAAAGGACTTGAATAACACCGTCGAAAAAATATTCAAGGAAGCAGGAGAAAATTGGAACTCGGCCAAACAAATAGCTAGAGACAGATACATGTGAAGGAACTTCCAGAGGAAAAGAGTCATCTTAAATAAAGATGAATCCTCGACACCCTATGGGTAAAAGAGTAGTACTATTAAGTAAGTAGTGCATATTGCCCTTAGCTATTCCTAGCGGAATATTGACACTTTCTGTCAGAGAGGCGTTAAGAGATAGCCCTCGCTCGTTCGCTCGTTTATTTTTCTCAACATTGCTGTGTCCTGGGACCTAGATGAGAGCAATACTTGATTAGACACTTATTTAATTTAGTTCAATCTGACCAGTTTGAGGATGAGGTAGCCGAATCAATGACTTTGATAGCAGCTACCTCCTGTTCCTCTATTCTGCTATTGTTGGGAGCTTAAATGAAAAGAATTTCCTGAAATTTAGTCCAGGGGCTCTGTAGTGATTTGAAAACGCAACCAATTTAGCCCACATGACTTTACGGTCCAGCACCCAGATTCCCTGAACTAGATTGCTATGCAAAGGGTTTGTATCTTTGATGTGTAATTCGAGTAGGGTCAGGTGTAGGATCATAATTAGAGCATCTGTTGTACAGAATCTCAAAGTACATGTGATGCTGACCTTTGGACTTTTTTTGATTATATCAACATTATATTCCCTAACTAAGGCGGGCCACCCGATTGCTGATTGCGGCATAAATAAGAACTGGATCATTTTTGACCGAAGTCTCCATTTTCATCAAAAGTCCTGTTGCAGACGTAGGAAGCTATGCAGGTTTACTTAACCTAACCTTTCAACCTAAGCTTTGAGTGAAGGATCGTGCCTGGATAATTTGCTCTGGCACATAATGAAGGTGGCTGACTACGTATTATTGTCTTACCTTTGCTTGTACTTTGGATTTATTAGTAAAAACCATATTTTTTTTTTTCTCAATTTAATCCAAATTTACTCCATGGCTACAGCTCATGACCCATGTAAGTACTTTATCCAGGGTACTCTCCATGAGTTGGCTTATCACGGAGAGGAATTTTCCTGACACTAAGACAACCGCACTATCCGCGTACGCAACCACCTTAAGCACCTCCCTATCAAGTTACACCAACACTTTTTTCATGAACATTTGCCATAATAGAGGGGAAAAGTACCTCGTTAAGGGATTCCTCTATCTATAATTTTAGTTGTATTATTATTTCCAAATGTTCCCTCTACACCTAGCTCGGTAAAATATTCAGGAATAGTGTCAGTGTAAATATTGTTAAACGTTCCCTCTATATCCAAGAAGGTAGCAAGGTCGCATAGTGCAGCGTTTTTGCACCACTACGCACTATCTCATAAAGAGCCACTATATCTGCGGAGCGTCCTTCTAGATAAGCATGTAGGGAGTTGGACAGGAATGATTTTTCCAGGGTTTTGCAGATATGAATATCCAGGATACGTTTCAAGGTTTCCAATACGAAAAGGGGCCGGCAAATAAGCCTACAATTTTGTTCCTAGATTTATGTCCTCGCCGGCCCACCCTCGGAAAGAAAATCCCGTGGAAACATCCCCATGTTGCTTGGGTTTGCAAATTAACATATTGTAGCATCCACATTTCCGCATTGCACTAACAATGTGCACAGTGTGACAACACTACTGTCACTCTGCCATCTGTCAAAACGATCATAATGCATAGCACTTTGTTCCAGATTTCTCATTCCAGAGGTTCGTGAGTATTCGACCAACCAACGGCCCAAGAAGGAAAGAAATGCGGCTTTCCATCGTCGATGATCAAACATCATGGTCGATATACACAAGACAATTTGAAGAAGCTGCAATGACGAACAACTAGGACGACGAGAAGAAGTATATTGCCCTCACGCTTGCACTCAGAGAATCAGCTGCAAAGTTACTACAAACAATTCCCGAAGACAAAATTGATTTGTTGATCACGTTATTAAAATAAATAAATAACAACGGAAGGTATTTTATTTCGGCCACAGAGGCCGAGAAGGGTCGGGAAGCGAAGGTCCTTACAATGCCAGATTCCAGATTCCAGATTCCTTCAATTAGAAAAAGAATTCATGCGATATCAATTGGACATTTTGCGGGTAAGTGAAATAAGATGGTTAGAAGCGGGCGAGTACCAGTCCCCAACGCGTAACACTGTACTACTCTATTCTGGAAGACCATCCGGAAGACCGGCGGAATATGGAGTCGGACTACTGTTAACAACAACAGCACGTAAGTGCCTAATATCCTGGCAGCCTCATGGTGATAGGATTATGACGGCCAGGTTCCGCACTAGAGTACGACGCGTCACCATCATACAGTGTTATGCCCCAACGAATAGTTCGTCTGAGGACGAAAAGGAGAGCTTCTATGTACAATCTTTTAAGTGCAGTCTTCAACACAACACCAAATGGAGACATTGTCATAGTGATGGGAGATTTGAATGCCAATGTAGGCAAAGACAACGAAGGGCTCAAACATGTAATCGGGAAGCATAGACTAGGTAACCGCAATGTCAACGGCGAAAGATTTGTGGATTTCTGCAATGCCAACCGCATTGTGATAGGTGGCACCATGTTTGAGCACAAGACCTGTTACAAAGTCAGCTCGGTTTACAACGACAGTCAAGCAACCTCCAACCAAATTGACTATTTTGCTATCAGCCGCTGCTTTAGAAGTAGTCTCCTGGACGTCCGAAACAGGCGAGTGTCAGATGTGGGGATAGTACGTGATCACCATCTTATGATAGCTATTCTCCAACTATGCACTGCTGCAGTTCGAAGATCCCACGACAACACAAGAATGCCCAGGTCAACATCGATAGACTAAGTGATCCCTCAGTGCGCCAACAAATAAGGGAACACTTTTCGCAAGGTGTGGAAGCAATCCGCAGCTCAATGCCCGCAATAAAGATGAAAGAAGTTCAGCGTAGCGTTCGACGTGACAGGCGCAACTACATCAACGCACTGGCTACAGAAGCAGAAGAAGATGCACGGAGGTGTGACAGCAGGACCGTCTACAGAATTACGAAAGAGCTGACAGGCGGTCATAGCTCCAGCCAACACCCAGTGAAAAGCCTAGACGGCTCCTTGCTCATTTCAGATGAGGACCAGCTCAAAAGATGGAAAGAGCATTTTGCTACGGTTCTGAACCGCGTATTCGCTAGCGATATGCTCCCGAATCAGACTAAGATGCCCAAGGTGAGAAATTCCCGACCACCACGACTCCCAATAATGATGAGACCACCACCGCGATCAAGGCACTCAAAACCAACAACGCGGTAGGACTTGACGGTATTCCAGCGGAGCTCTTACGAGCAGCGGCAACAATATCGGCTGAGCTTCTGCTTCCACTTATAGAGAGAGCTTGGGAAGCTGAGAGCTTTCCTAACGAGTGGAAAAAGGGAATGATCGTCAAGCTTCCTAAAAAAGGACATTTAATAATGGAACGCGGAAACTGGAGGGGCATCTGCGTGCTGCCTGCCGTAGCTAAGCTAATAGCTAAAATCATCCTGGAGCGAATCCAACAACATCTCGAAGACACACTTGATGCCGAACAAGCAGGTTTCCGCTCTGGATCCTCCTGTGTCGACCACATCAACACCCTGTGGATTACCATAGAACAGTGCGTTGAATATCGATCGCCACTCCACCTGCTATTTATCGATTTTGAAAAGGCGTTCGATAGTGTGAACAGGGAGTTTATTTGGCATGCCTTACGCAGGAGAGGTATTCTCGATAAACTAATTGCTATTATCAAAGCTACATATGAAGGCTCCAAATGTCACGTTCTGCACAGCGGGAGGTTGTCTGAGGAATTTGAGATCCAAAGTGGGGTAAGACAAGGTTGTATCCTTTCACCAATATTATTCCTATTAGTGATTAGCGATGTGCTTCGTGCAGCTTTGTCTACGGAAAACGGAGGAATTCGATGCACTCTTACATCTTAACTGAAACATATTGACTACGCTGACGATGTATACATACTCTCCCACAGAATTATGGACCTCCACCAAATGACAGCAGATGTGGAGAGGGAGGCAGGCGTCGTCGGCTGAAAATTAATAGGTACGGTAAAAACTAAAATTATCAGCCTTGGAACTAACTCATCGGCTCAAATATACTTTGCTGGACAACCGGTAGAGAGAAAAGAGGATTTCCAGTATCTTGGGAGCATCTCTCGACCGATGGAGGAACCGAACTGGATATAGCCAGAGCAAAGTCCGCGTTCGGTATGTTGTCCAAAATATGACGAAGCAATGTAATCAGTTTAAACACCAGGATAAGACTGTTCCGCTCCAATGTTGAATCCGTGCTGTTATATGGTTGCAGCACGTGGAGAGTGACCACTATAATCACCGGAAAGCTGCAAACGTTCGTTAATAGGTGTCTACGTAATATCTTAAGGATTTTCTGGCCCAATCGTATCTCTAACGAACACCTTTACGAGAGAACAGGTCAGGAACCAATAGGCAAAGCCATCCAACGGCGGAAGTAGCAGTGGATTGGTTGCACATTCCGAAAGGGTAACAGTTCCACGGCACGGCAGTTGGGGAAAAGTTGGGGAGAACTCAGACACATTGCCAGAAACCGTACACGGTGGCGCGTAGGGATAGTAGACGCCCTAGGACCCACAAGGGGATACAGGACATAAGTAAGTAAGTAAGTACAGAGGCCGACATACAGATTGTTATAACCTAATGTATGATGAGATCCTCAGACTTAGAATCCCGAGGTCTTCGAAAATGATAGGCTTCACCCACGACATAGCAATCTTTGTAGTGACCAGACTCCTTGAGGGGTTAAAACATGACTGCAATGAAGTTATCGGCATGGTTCAGGACTACCTAGTCCATATGGGCCTGCAACTTACAGAGGAAAAGGCAGAAGTAGTGGTCATCAGCAGCAGGTGAGTCAGCGATCACGTTGTAATATCTAAATCAGAGCTGACGAATATTGGCATTGTTATAGATGCAAGACCAAATTTTAAGCAACATCTGCAGTATGCAGCTGTGAAGGCAGCAAAGGCAACGAATGCCCTGGCAAGGATCATTCCAAATATCGGCGGACCGAAGCACAAGAGGAGACTGCTCTTAGTAAGACTTGCAGCATATCGTTAATGCTCCACGGATCCCAAATATGGTTTGGTGCCGTGAAGGCAACGTCTTACAGAAAGAAGACCGAGGCAGCTTATAAAATCAATGCGTTGAGAGTATGCAGCGCCTTCCGAACAACCGCCTCTGACGCGGCATGGCTAGTGGCTGGTATGGTACCAATAGACCTTCAGAAGAAGCCCAACAGAAATACTATACCAGCAGGACAGTGGCATTAACAGCAATGAATCGAAGTATTACCGAGGTACCACCAAGGATAAGTCTGGAAGAATGGCAGGAAAGATGGTATCACTCTGATAACGGCAGGTGGACACAGAGACTGATCCCCAATATAAACGCTTAGATCAATGGGAACCATAGGGTGCTGAATTTCTACCTTCATTGTTCCGAAGATTCCCACCTTCAGACTAAAAAAAAATCACTGTGACATTCTGGGGAATAGTGAAGCTGACAACGTTCTTCTGGTGTGACAAATAATGCTGTACCCAACTCTTATAAGTGCCTGTACGGCTCAAATAAGTTCCTTTATTATAATTAGCAAATATGTAATTCCAATACTACCCCTACTTATTGGTAACTGTCCTTTTTCAATTCTGTTAAACACTAACAAAGCACTTGTCAGAGACGCGACATGCGAAAAGGATTTTTGACACCAACACTCGCCAATAGCGACTTAATTGAAAATCACTATTGATAGGCAGGTTTATTGATGCCACATTCCGCCTCTGTCTACAGTAACACCATATGGCAGGAGCAAATATGTACACAGTATGCAAAAAGATACCACCAGTGTGTGCAAAAGCCTGATACGATTATCAATGCAGCCGTAAAAGCTATTGGTGGAATCATAAACTACACTACATCGGCACCCTCTCTGTGCTCCATTATTCCAACGTAGTGCTGGTGGGTGACGGTAACTGCTTTTATGATGCATCCTGAAAGAAATACAAGCTTATCGGAAAAAGACGCGCATGCAAGAATGCGATTTATTTTTCACAAACATTTATCCCTCGGCTTTCGCATTGTGGCGATGAAATATGAGAATAATACTTTCCAAAATTCGTTCGCTTAACATCATATGTATTTATAATTATCATGTAACATAATGGAAATCCAGACCTAAAATTCACTAAAATTCAAGGTACAAAAATATCCATATTAAATTCGAAAATTTTACCAAAAGGAAAAAAGAACATGCCAGGGTTTTAAAGCCAGAACAGATGCATGCGGTGATGAAAATGGACGAAAGTATGCTCGTTGAATGGAACCTCAACCTGAAGAAAGGAGACCTTCTGAACTGCGCCAACTACAAAGGTATAAGGCTTCTCAACATCACATATAAGATCCTGTCTGCCGAACGATTAAAAACGATAGTCAATAACCTGACAGGTCTTTATGCGTACGGTTTCAGGCCGAGAAAGTCTACCATTGACCAAATACTCAGAACATGATCACAAATCGTTGAAAAAACCTATGAATATAAAATTGATACGCATCATCTTTTCATCAATTTCAAAGTTGCCTATGATAGCACTGGCCTCAAGGGCTGAAGAAGCAGCGAGTAGGTGCGACAGTAGGACTGTGTATAGCATCACTAAGGAGCTCATCGGTGGTCGAAACTCCAAACAACATCCAGTGAAGAGTCTAGACGGTAACCTTCTGATTTCGGATGAGGATCAGCTCACTAGATGGAGAGAACATTTTGCTACAGTGCTAAATCACATAGACGATGGCGGTATGATCTCGAATTCGAATGAGCAGTTCGAAGCAACAAATTCCCGAATTCGCACCGCACCTCCCAGTAAAACCGAGATAATAACAGCAATCAAGTCCCTCAAGAAGAACAAGGCGGTGGGTATTGATGGCATACCTGCCGAGCTATTTCAAGCGGCGCCAAATACATCGGCAGATTTGCTGCATCCCCTAATACGGAGAGCTTGGGATAGTGAACAATTTCCACAGGAGTGGAAAAGGGGGATGATCATTAAACTTCCAAAGAAGGGAAACTTGATGGATTGCGGTAACTGGAGAGGTATATGCATTCTTCCAGCCGTGGCTAAAATAATAGCTAAAATAATTCTAGAACGAATTAAAGAACATTTAGATTCAACTCTCGATGTCGAACAGGCAGGCTTTCGCGCTGGATCCTCCTGCATTGACCACATAAACACCTTACGGATCATTATCGAGCAATGCGTTGAGTATAGGTCTCCACTACATTTAATGTTTATCGACTTCGAGAAAGCTTTCGACAGATTGAATCGAGATGCTATCTGGTTGGCCTTGCGCAGGAGAGGCATCCCAGAAAAACTTATAGCTATTATCAAGGCTACATACGAGGGCGGTAAGTGTCACGTCGTGCACAATGGTAAGGTGTCGGAGGATTTTGAAGTTCAAAGCGGAGTACGTCAAGGGTGCATACTGTCACCACTATTGTTTTTGGTGGTTATCAGCGATGTACTCCGTGCAGCATTGACGGAAGGCAACTATGGAATTCGTTGGACTATGACATCTTACCTTAAACACCTAGATTACGCTGACGATGTGTATCTACTTTCACATCGGATAATGGATCTTCATCTGATGGCCCAAAATCTAGAAGCTGAGGCAAACAAAGTGGGGCTAAAAGTAAACACAGCCAAAACAAAAGCCCTGAGCACTTTTTCTAACAACCGCGCTCAACTAAACATTGCCGGACAGAAAGTCGAGAAAGTTGATAACTTTCTTTATTTAGGAAGTGTGGTCTCGGCTAATCGCGGTGGCACCGAACTGGATGTGTGCAGCAGAATCGGGAAGGCTAAAGCTGCGTTCGGAATGCTATCTAAAATCTGGAGAAGCAATGTTATCAGCTTAAGAACCAAGCTGCGACTGTTCCGCTCCAACGTAGAATCAGTGCTGCTTTATGGGTGCAGTACTTGGAAGGTGGACACCATTAACACACGGAAGCTGCAAATCTTTGTAAACAAATGCTTAAGAATCATCTTGAGGATTTTTTGGCCGAACCGCATCTCTAACGAACAGCTTTATCTGAGAACGGGCCAAGAACCTATAAGCATTACTATACGAAGAAGAAAGTGGCAATGGATTGGACACACCCTACGGCGCGAAGACAACTCCATTGCGAAATAAGCCATGCAGTGGAATCCGCTCACCCAGGCAGGCAGAATAGCGGGACGCCCTAGGCAAACGTGGCGCAGAACAGTTGAGGAGGAATCGAGCTCTTTAGGAATGAGTTGGAGGCAGCTCAAACGCGTTGCAGAACTTCGAACAAGATGGCGCGCAGGCGTGGTTGACGCCCTATGCCCCCGAGGGGTTAAAGGATCTAAGTAAAGTAAAGTAAGTATGATAGCATGTTATACAGAGCCATGTCTAGACTTGACATCTCTTCGAAGCTTGTCTGTTTGTGCAGGATGACAATGGAGAGCCCTCGCTGCTCCATCAAAGTTGAGTGTTCTTTCCAACCGAACCGTTCAATGTCAGGAAAGGTTTTAAGAAAGGTCTTAGACGCGCTATTATGTGATATCTTTAACTCATTCTTGAAAGAATTGAACGAAATTCAAAAGCTAAAAGAGTTCACGTACAGCTACTAAGATGGCTGGGCCATGTAGAGGGGATGGAACCCAACGTTCCAGCCTGGAAAGTCTTCGAATTCACCCCAGATGGACGGCGCAGTAGATGACTAACTCGGGGTAGGTGGCGCAAACAAGTGGATAAGGGGCCTCAATCAACTTGGCGTGCGCAACTGAAGACAGCGAGCCCCGTACGTCTGACGTATTCTCAGGCTGCAGTCAAAGCAACCAAACGATACGACGGACCACCCGCTGGTCCGTTGAATGAAATTCTGAAGTGCATCTACGCTAAGTTCGAGGAACAATGTGAAATTAACAAACGGATTCTCGAACGTACCAGTAACGTCGAAAGCTTTTGCACAGCTAACCATAAATCTAAATCTAAGTAAATATGTACTTCTTCTTCCCTTTATCAGCGGGGCTATGATCCAAAAACAAGGGATCACAACCCTCCCACTTCACCGCATTTCTACTGATCCGCCTGTGGGGTTCGCCTATTTGACCTCAGAAAATATCCGCAGGCCTGCCGATTTTGGATCACTCGGTTACTGAGGCCAATGAAATGCCGATGTCGTCGCATTTGTCTGATCCAGGTGTTTATAGGCCTGCCTTTCCTACATCGCGATGTCTTTGGAACGTGCATTGATATTGCCTTCTTAACAGGGTTCAAATGATCTCTTCTTTGAACGTGGCAATACCAACTGAGCCGGTAGCGCTCTATTTTTTGTACGATGGTTTCCTTGATGTGAAAGCTTCCACGGATCTTCGAACTTCTTATTCGATCAAGCTTTGTCACTCCTGCTGTCATGCGAAGCATCTTCATCTCAGCTGCCGTTAATTTACTCTCATACTTTTTGTACATCGTCCAACATTGTGAACCGTATGTGAGCGCTGGACGTACAGCTGTGGTGTAGAGCCTTCCTTTCAACATAGGTGGCATTTTTCTATCACAGAAGATAGCGGAATTTTCTCGCCACTTCATCCACCCTACGCTTACACGATGATTGATGTCGTCATCACAAGTTGCTTTGCTATTGATCATAGATCCCAGATATTTGAACTTTTCGCACTTGGGAAGCACTGTTCCATTCAAATAAATGTCTGGAGTAGGCCTGAGTGGATCAGAGAACGGGCAGCACAACTCTGCCTTTTTTGAACTAATGCGATATCCATTTCCCCCCAAAACGTCCACCCACACATCATGTGCTCGTTGCAGGGATTCCTACAAAACCCTCTATTCGGTTTTAAGTTTGAAAGACCACAAAAAGTGATAAAGTAACTAAGAAACACAGATAACAACAACTTGGTTACTTCGATTTCAATAAAACTAGTTTTGGGTCTTAGAGCTTTTGAAGATGTGGATTCTAAGCCTAATGTCATGTCTCTATGTTATCTAGAAGTTGAGGAATATCAAAAATATCTTTTCTAAAGTTCACAATTTAATTAATCTTTCCTTAATTATGATCTCGAATCTGCACTCAGTGGTAAACATAATTTGTTTTTCTTTATTTTCCTTTCACAGTCTCTTGGCTTTATACGAGTACCTTACTTGACCACTTCGACACATCCGGAGATAAGTTGTGTAGGGATTTTCAAAACTTTATCAGGGTATTGAAAAAGTGCCGGATGAACCCTTAATGGATATCAACAGCAGCACTTATATCTCCGAAGTTCGTTGCTGGCATCGAAGTATCCGCCCCTTCGTCCTAAGGGTTGCAAAAAGTGATCGCTCCTTGTTGGGGCTAGGTAACAAATTTTAGTTACGAAGCAACCAACAGCTTCTGTTAAGGACGATTTAGCTGTGGACGACCCTGGCAAACGGGAAAAAACAATGAACTTCGAGACTTAACGTGGTATGTAAGGTATCTCTATAAGCCGCGTGGAGCCGAACAACTTGTGGAGGCCCTAAACTACTTACTACAAGCAGATATCACCGCCATCCAAGAAGTGCGATGGGATAGTCAGGGTAAAATAAGGAAAAACTGCGATACTACGGCGATTGCTACAAAAAACCAGGACAGCGTTCATTTGGATGTGGATTCTTCATTGAGGGCAGACTTAGGCAAAAAGTCTAGAGTTTCCGGCATGTAAGCAAGGCCTCATGACAATCCGCAGCATTAGCTTTATATGCGCAAATGACCCCACAGAGAAGAACGAACGCAAAGCTAGGAAAGGAAAGCCTCTTTGGTAGTACAGTGGGAAAACATAGCCTACACGATGAGACATCCAACAATGAACTTAGGCTTATTGACTTTGCGGGAGGTCGAAACGTTATAGTAGCAAGCACGCAGTTTCCTCCCCTCAGACAAGGTGGTAGACAGCTGGCGGATAGTCGAATGCTTTTCAGATATACGTATGTAGGTTAACTGCGAATAACGAATGAGCAGTCCCCGACTAAAAGCCGATCCAAAGTGCAGAAAAGGGTGATACCGTTGCATACCTAAATGGAAAGATAGGCCAGCTAATGAAATTTATTAAAGGGAAGACAAACGTTCACCAAGAAATTCGAAGACTTCCGCACTCTATTCGTTTAGCATGCGACAAGGTTCTATGCAACGAACCCTTTCTTCTGGTGGGTGAATAAAAAGGATACACAAGCCCAACAATTGCATCTGATGGAGTACTCGAAAATGACCAAACAAGGTATGTTGAAGCCAAAAATTGCCAAAGACCAAACCTACGGATGAAGTAGTTCGGAACACAAACAGCGACACTTAGCATACCAACGTAATCAGCGCAGAAGCTAATTCCAATTGAAAAGATACACATTGGCTTGATATTTGCCGATTACAGGCATAAGAGAGCTGAAAAGTAATGTATGAAGATCATGCAATTAAACCTTAACCACTGTCAAGCAGCACACGACCTCTTAATACAAGCCGTGCGAGAGGAAAAAATCGATATCGCCATAATAAGTGAACCATATAAGGATATGACTAAGGCATTTGAGTAACAGACTACATTTGAAAAGAGTTCATATGGACCTGCGGAAAGCATGACCTCCAAGAAAAATTAGGATACCTGGTACCAATTCGTAAGAGCAAAGTTGATGATGTGTACATGTACGAGTACAGCTGTTATGCACTACCAAGCATAAAGATCGAAGAATTTGAGAAACCCTTAGACAACTTTGTAATCGATACTTACTTAGGTGGCGCTACAGTTTGGGGTGAACCTGGGCCTCAACCAACAAGCCTCTCCATTTAGCTCGGTCTTTAGCTAATTGCCTCCAGTTGCGCACTCCAAGTTGGTCGAGGTCCCCTTGAACTTGTGCGCGCCACCTACGGCGATGATTCCCTCTACTGCGTCGTCCCTCGGGATTAGATTCGAAGACTCTGCGGGCCGGAGCGTTGGTGTTCATTCGCTCTACATGTCCTAGCCATCTCAGACGTCCAATACGCAGTTTTTTGACTAGGTCGATGTCGCTGTACAGCTCGTATAGTTCGTGATTGAATCTTCTCCTCCAAAACCCGTCAACGCAAACGGGACCGAAAATCTTACGAAGAATTTTTCTCTCGAAGCGACCAAGGATATCTTCATCTTCTTTTAATAAAGTCCATGTTTCAGCTCCGTAAAGCAGGACTGGGATGATCAAGGTCTCCTTAGTTGTTCGAGATAGGGCTTTACTGTTGAATTGCCTTATAAGCCCAAAAAACAGCGATTGGCAAGAGTTAGTCTTCGATTGATTTCTGCACTGATTTTGTTTGTTGAATTTATAGCAGAGCCAAGGTAGACAAAGTCCCTTACTACCTCGAAGTTATAGCTGCCCACGGTGACGTTTTGTCCAATTCATCGGTGTTGGTTTTCCCTTCTTGTTGACAGCATATACTTGGTTTTGCCCTCGTTTATCACTAAACCCATTTTGGCCGCTTCCGCCTCAATGCTTGCAAACGCACCGGTGACAGCCCGCTGAGGTCTTCGGATAATGTCTATATCGTCGGCGTGTGCAAGCAGTTGTACAGACTTATAATAGATTGTGCTTCCGGTGTTGGCTTGTGAGTTCTGCACAATCCGTTTAAGTACAATAATAAAGAAGTCGCATGACAGCGCGTCACATTGTCTAAAACCCATTTTGACATCAAACGTCTCTATTACCGACCTTGATGGAGCAGCGAGCGTTCTCCATCGTCAGCCTGCACAGACGGACAAGTTTGGTAGGGATGTCAAAACTAGACACGACTCTATAAAGCCCTTCTCTATAGATGCTGTCATAGGCGGCATTGGAATCGATAAAGAGGTGGTGAGTATCGATTTGGAATTCTTGGACTTTCTCCAGAATCTGCCGAAGTGTGAAGATTTGATCGATACTGGTTTCCTGGCCTGAAACCGCACTGATAGGGTCCAATCAGGCTGTTGATAAAAGGTTTCAGGCGTCCACACAATATCGCAGAAAAGATCTTGTATGCGATGTTGAGGAGACTGATGCCTATATAATTGGCGCAGTTGAGGGGGTCTCCTTACTTGTGGATCGGGCAAACGATACTGAGATTCCATTCATCAGGCATACACTCGTCTGACCAAATCTTAGAGATGAGTTGTTGTATGCATTCTAGCAGTTCAGTACCAGCTGCCTTAAAAAGTTCGGCCGGTAAGCCGTCAGGTCCAGCAGCCTTGTTGGATTTTAGCTTGGATATTGCTATCCTCACTTCGTTTTGGTCAGGTGGACGGAAATTTTGACTATCATCGGGTATGTTGAATGGACCGGATGAGGATGCCCTTGGTTATTTTGAGAGGAAAGTTCTTCGAGCGATCTTTGGTCCCATCTGCATAGACGGCAAGTGGAGAAGAAGGTTCAATGCCGAACTATACGCCCTATACAAAGACATCGACTTAGGCAGAAGAGTTCACATACAGCGACTATAATGGCTGGGTCATTAAGAGCAGATGGAGCCCAATTTTCCCGCCAAGAAAGTCTTCGAATCCACCCCGGATGGAAAGCGCAGTAGAGGACGACCTCGCGATAGGTGGCGCAAACAAGTGGAGGGGATCTCAACCAACTTGGCGTGCACAACTAAAGGCAGCTGGCTCGTAACCAGGTTGGCTGGAAAGATTTATTAGTCGAGGCCCCGGTCCACCCCGGACTGCAGCGCCACCTAAATAAGTAAGTAGGGAGGCAACACTGATTGGGATAGCAGATGACGTAGAATTGTAGATATTTTTGACGAATGATCCAAACCTTTGCAGAATTTGTTTGCATCAATATTTGGTCATGTAAGAAGTAAGAATTTTACGCGTCGAATGTGGCCATTACAGTCTTTTCTGTTTTGTTTAAATGTCCATGGGTTTCCGTCAAATTTATTGGCTGTACAATACCGAAAAATTAGTTCTTTTAACCTCTGATAGCCTCATTACAGCTCTGGTTAAACCACGAATTTGCATTAGGTTTGATGCTCTTACGAGTATTCTGTTAGGAATATAGTATAAATACCTAAAAGGATGGTGTCAGTAATCATGTCAGCGGCGGCATCCACGTCGCTATCGAGGAAGCATAGCGACCAGTTACACCTTTTAAAACAACTATCGAGGCCGTCCTAGTTGGTTCGCTCGTGCTAACGTTGTGCTTTTAGATAACATTCCCTTGCTTTAGAATCCCTGGCTATTCCAAAGACGTTAAATGGACGGTAGGCCTTTCTTTTAGCCCTGTTATGTAAATGTTTAAAATAACCTAATATCTACAATATTATGCTGAGTCTAGTTTATTGATCGTTTTTCTCACTTGTTTCATTTTAACTTATTTGGTATTACATTCTGCTCTCTCAAGAACAGAGGAACGAAAAACGAAACTTAAGTAACGTCATATATCCGTACATTTTATTCTACGTGTTTAACGTTAATATGCCAAGCACTAAAAGCGGAGTGCACGTAACATGTTGCTTTTCACAAAGCAACACACAATCGTGGTGGCAAGCAAATTATTGTAGTTTTAAAGTACAGAAGACAGTTTTCTGATGTGGAAGTGCGGTCATTTTATATAATAAATTAACACGTAAAGTTTCTATTGGCTTGTCCTGCCGTCGTAAAAGCAGAATATTCCGTGCGTCATAACAGCCCAAGTTGTAACTGGAAAATTCTTATTAAAATACGGAAGGGATTTGTGTTTAATAACTAACCGGTCGGTCCGTAAGGCCCCCCGTGTCAAAAAGTTCACCTGCCTATGTGTGCTCTTATTTTTCAGTACTAATTTAGGTAGGTATTATAAATAATACTATGCGGTCCAGCAGGTTTCGACCACTCCGTACCGTTGCATGTCTTCCGAATTTTCAATCCCCAAATAACCCCATGCCCTACTCATCTAGAGTCTACCTATTTGCAAAATTAAAATTTTCTACTTTCTAACTTTTCAGCGGTTTGAGGTTCCTCTGCCTGAACAGCCGATAAGAAAAATGTATAATTAGTAACAGGTGTTAATGCTAAAATCCAAACATGGGGCTTAGTCATAAATATACAAATTTATATATACATACCCAGGTACTTACTCCAGTCCTGCAATTGTTAAAATTCACTTGTTAATGGTCAAGAAAATAATTATTATCTCATGGAGTGGTAAAGTAGGTAAGTACTGACTAACACGCTCCCATGTTCATTACATCGTAGGCCCAAAGTAGGTGCTCTTTGGCAGCTATGATTTCCAGTTAAAAGTACGCGTTTTCCTTCAGCTTATTTGTTTGCTTAATAAGATATCCGCCGAACCATCTACTACACGTCTATCTGCACCTTATTTCTGTCACTTCCGCATGAGTGATTTCGGGTTGAGGCAATTAATATAACCATTTCCAAATTAGATCTTTGGTCTTAAAATTCCGAAACAATTGCTTTGTTTCAGGCGGAAAGGCAAACAAGAAAAAAGGTTGGCATTAATGACACCCTTAAGTGAATTCGTAACGATTTTTCGGGCAAACATTAATAAATTTCTTCACTTTCAGTTAAATTTGGTGTGCTAAGAGGGCCTGGCATTTTAAGGTAATTATTAACGAACTCGTAGAAGAACTTGTAGCGTCATATTGATTTGTTTCGATTTCAGTGATTTATATACCACTTCATTTCCTTAAAGGCAATTAATAAGGATGCCATCGGCCTATTGTGGGCGTTTGAAAAGGCAAAAAAAAAGATTTACATTTTCTTTCCAATTTACATTTCCAGTTGTATTGTAGAGGCATAATTAGCATATGTACATATTTTGTTATTTATAAAAATGTATATATGTATGTACAGATTTTTAAGGAATTTAAAAGCAAATTCGTTTGACTTGTGCTGCAGAACGGATGCCGATTTGCGCTTCTATGAATAAAAATGAGTCGTCGAGTTAGTTAGCGGGCTTTCATTTGGCTTTAGGGGAAACTGCTTTGGGTTGACTTAAATATACGTTAAATCTATACATTTGAAATACTTTGGAAATGATTTTGAACCTGCTACAGATAAAGGGTGTCCCATAATTCACGCAAAATTTGAGCTTTGCGCCATTTAATAGTACAGTGGTGCCAACAGAAAAAAAGATAACAATGTGACAGCTGAAAATGGAGCGCTATACGAAAGAACAACGCATTTTCATTGTTGAGCAATATTTTAAAAATAATGAAGGTTTCTCAGCTACAGTCCGCAATTTTCGTACAAAATGAGGAAGCTCATTTTCATCTTGATGGCTTCGTTAATCGTCAAAATTGCCGCATTTGGGGTGCAGAAAACCCACGAGTAATTGTTGAGAAACAAATGCATCCACAACGCGTGACTGTTTGGTGCGGATTTTGGGCTGGAGGCATTGTCGACCATTCTTCTTTGAAAATGCGGCTGGTCAGGCAGTAACAATTAATGGTGTTCGTTATCGTGACATGATAACCTAGTTTTTAGTGCCTAAATTACAAGATATGGATGTGACCAATATGTGGTTTCAATAAGACACATGCCATACAGCCACAGAAACAATTCAATTACTGCATGAGTCATTTCCTAATCGTGTAATCGGCCGTTCTTGCGATCAGAATTAGCCATCCAGCTCTTGCGATTTAACGCCATTGGACTTTTTTCTTTTGGGTTTTTTGAAGTCAAAGGTCTATGCAAACAAGCCCACGATCACCAACGCCTTGAAAGAGGAAATTGGGAGGTGCGTTAATGAAATTCAGCTACATTTATGCGAAACGGTCATAGAAAATTTATATAAAAGAGTACGTACTTGCCAGCAAAGTACGGCCATTTATCCGATGTGCTATTCCATATATAACCCCAATCTGTATACTCTATGAATCAATAAAACATGTAAGCTTTTTAATTAAAAATCTGTATTTTCTATCAAAATTACATTTTGCGTGAATTATGGGACACCCTTTATATTCTGTGGCTGGTCAAACGGTAGTGCATGCGATCATATGAAAACACAAGCGTTTTCACTCAGCTGAGGCCTAACAACTCCTACTCTCAACCTCCACGCGGTGACAGCCGGGAAGAGTGCTTTTCTCACTAGAGCACTTCTTCCTGTTCCAGGCGGCAGCGGACGAATTCCCTAGACGGAGTCAACGGTGGCGTCTAAAGTTCCAGTTAGGTTGAACTTAGTGAATACATTGCGCGAGCTGCTTCGACGTATTCGGATCACAGGTCGGTAAGGAATTTCCAATGTTGGTCAGGACATCGGAATAGAGATGGTGGCGGAGGAGCCACTACTCCCGTAGTGGACTACTGGCACCGGTGTACCCGGCCCCTCGTCCTAGGGGAATAATTAAGGAACTGGCCCTCCAGGTTGGGGGTTATACCGTCGGGGTAACTTCCCTACCACGTAAAAAAAACTCATGGTTCCGAAACAACCAAAAGCCTCAGATAAGGATGACTCAACTAATGACGACCCCAGCAAACGAAATAAGGACAACGACCTTCGGATCTGTACGTGGAATGTTCTGTCTCTTTACAGACCACGTGCAGCCGAACAACTAGCAGAGGCCCTACACTGCTATAAAGCAGATATTACCGCCATCTAGGAAGTGCGATGGGATGGGCCGGGCAAAAAGAGGATGAAAAACTGTGACATCTACTACGGTGATTGCTACAAAGGCAACAGGCAACGCTTATTCGGATGTGGATTTGTCATACGCGGCAGATTTAGGCAAGAAGTCTTAAGCTTCCGACACGTGAGCTAGCGTATTATGACTATCCGGATCAAGGCTAAATTCGCTAACATAAGCCTAATATGTGTTCATGCCCCCACAGAAGAAAAGGACCCTGCCACCAAAGAGTGTTTCTACGAGCTCCTCGACAAAACATACGAGCAATGTCCTAAATACGACGTTAAAATCGTATTGGGCGATTTTAATGCCAAAATAGGAAAGGAGGACGTCTTTGGTAGGGCAGTCGGTAAGCATAGCCTACACGACACCACGTCTGATAACGGACTAAGGCTAATTGATTTCGCTGTGGAGCGAAATGTCACCATAGCAAGCACATGGTTTCCTCATCTCGATATTCATAAGCAGACATGGCGGTCCAATGATCATGTAACGATCAACCAAATTAATCATATTGCGATCGACGCAAGGCATGCCTCCAGTATTCTGGAAGTCCGGACCTTCCGAGCGACCAACATAGACTCGGATCATTACCTTGTTGTAGACAAGGTACGAATGCGGATATCCCAATCTCAGCAACAAAGAAGAATTACTGTGAGAAAATTTAACGTCGAAAAGCTACAATCGCAAGAGACCGCCAGACTCTTCGCTGAACGCGTATCCCGAAATCTCTCAATTACCCCTTTGCCGCCAGCATCAAGTACCGAAGAACAGTGGCAACGCTGCCAACATGCCATCAGAAACGCCGCGACTGATGTGCTGGGTCTCGCTCGCCCACCACCGCGAAACCCCTGGTTTGACGAAGAATGCCGGCGAGTGCATGCAGCAAAACAAGAGGCATACAAAGCGGCGCTCGACACGGGAAGCGAAGGACCTATCAATGCCAAATCCTAGAACTGAAAAAAAAAATGCATGCGATATGGACTGGCCATGTTAGGGTTAAGTGAGATATGAAGGTTAGAAGCAGGCGAGTACCAGTCTAGTCTCCAACGCGTAACACTGTACTACTCTGTTCCGGAAGACCATCCGGAAGTTCGCGGGGATATGGAGTCAGACTGCTGCTAACACAAGCAGTACGTTAGGGCCTAATTTCCTGGCAGCCTTATGGTAACAGAATTATGACAGCCAGATTCCGGACTTGAGTACGACGCGTCGCCATTATACATTGCTATACCCCAACAGATGGCTCGTCTGAGAATGAGAGTAAGAGCGTTTACAATCACTTAAACAATGGAGACATTATCTTCTCCATGGGGGATTTGAATGACAAGGTAGGCAAAGACAACGAAGGTCTCAAACATGTTATCGCAAAGCATGAACTAGGCAACAGCAATGACAACGGCGAAAGGTTTGTAGATTTTTACAATGCCAATCACCTTATGATAGGTAGCACCACTTTTGAACCCAATACCTGTCACAAAGTCAGCTGAGTTTCGAACGACAGGCAAGCAACCTCCAATCACATTGACTATTTTGCCACCAGCCGCCGCTTTAGGAGCAGTCTCCTGAACATCTGAAACAGACGAGGAGCAGATGTAGAGATAGTACGAGATCGCCATCTTATGATAACTACTCTCCAACTACACACTATACACACAAGAATTTCCAGGTTCAGCATCGATAGACTTATTGATCCTTCAGTGGGCCAACAATTAAGGGACCACCTTGGCAAGGTATGGAAGCAATCAGCAGCTGATTGACCAATCAAAACCAGTGGTGTGCTATGCAAAATATTTTTACATCTAGTGCTAAAAATTTGTCGGTCGATCGCAGGGAAAACATAGAGCGTGGCTTTCTGAGGATATCTGGAGACGGATGGACGAACGAAATCAGCCGTAAGCTCGCGCTGCAGCTAGCAGGAGCGAGCTAGAATCACTATATCGCATGAAGATGAGAGAAGTTCAGCGTAGCGTGCGACGTGACAAGCAAGACTACATCAACGCGCTGGTTACAGAAGCTGCAGGCAGGTGTGACAACAGAACTACAAGACCCAGTGAAAAACCTAGATGATTCTTTCCTCATTTTGGATGAGGACCTCAAGAGCTCAAGAGATGGAAGGAGCATTTCGCTACGGTTTTAAATAGTATATTCGGTAGCGATATTCTCCCAAATCTGACTAAACTGAAAGAGTGAGGAAATTCCCGAATACGCACCATGACTGCCAGTAAAGATGAAATTACTACCGCGATCAAAGCACTGAAAGACAGCAAAGTGGTAGGACTTAATGGTATTCCCGCGGAGCTCTTACGGGCAGCGCCAACAAAATCGGCTGAGCTACTGCTCCCAATTATAGAGAGAGCTTGGGAAGCTGAGAGCTTACCTGAGGAATGGAAAAAGGGAATGATCGACAAGCTTCCTGCGAAAGGATATTTAAGGGAGTGCGGAAACTGGAGGGGAATCTGCGTGCTGCCTGCTGTAGCTAAGAAAATAGCTAAAGTCATCCTGGGGCGAATCAAAGAACATCCCGAAGACACGCTCGATGCCGAAGCAGGTTTCCGCTCTGGATCCTACTATGACGACCACATCAACGCCCTGCAGATTATGATCGAGAAGTACGTTGAATATCGATCGCCAGGTGAAGACATATTGTTCATCGACTTTGAGAAGGTGTCAACATAGTGCCTTACGCAGAAGAGCTATTCGCGATAAATTAATTGCTATTCACCCTTATTACGAGCGGCGTTAAACGCCTCGTCGCAAAACGACAGTGCGAACTCGGCATTATAGCTGGCTTTTCAAAAACTGTCATTTTATTTTTTGTGGAATGTAATTCTTGTTCGACAGTTGGTATTTAAGTTTCTTTATCGGTATTCTATCTGTCGGTTAAGTGTGGCAAAACGCTTAAAAATCAGTTTAAAATGTAAGTTTTGTTAAATATCTCTATATATTTAGTTTAATTTATATTTTTTAGGTAAGTCGAGCTAATGGAACAAAATGTTAGCTTGGCAACCAATTTTAAAAAAAGGTGTACCACAAACGACTACACAGAAAACTGGAGGGGAAGAGGTAGCTTCTATTCTAAGTGGCTTAGGACCACCGATACGGGACGATAAAGAATGGCAAAAAGCACGTAACGTAAATTTAGATAAAACCATAAACCAATTACATAATTATAGGTTTGGTTCGATGCCAAATTTAAGGTGAAAAAGAAGCTTATATTCAACAAAAAAGAAGTAGGCGCCACAGCGGGAGGACCGTTCAGGCAAAAATACTTAAATGAATCAGACGAAGCTATAGTAAAACTTCTTGCTCTGAATGAACTAGTCGACCCCGTGGGAAAAGTGTTTGGTGGCATGCATACTACACAGAATGCGCAAAGTACATCGACACCATTAACATTAACAACACTTCCATTACCATCCACAGCAATAGCAGAGACATCAAATCTATCTTTTCTTCCACACACACACACACACAACAAACGCGGAATTAGAGACATCTGAAGGGGTGATTGGTGCATCCGATCTAACAGTAATTTCATCCCCTGTAATGCATTTTAAAGATGAAACCGTAGATGAAAGAACGAAGACACTTTTAAAAGGTAGAAAAAAATCAAAAGCCAGCAATAAAGACATTTTGGAAAATATGCTAGAGAATCAAATTAAAATACAAGAAAATTTGTACAACGAGGTGAAAGAGTCTTTAAACCGCATTGAAGTCCAGTTGAAAGAAAGTTCCCGATATAATAGAAAGCGTTTCTATTTGGAAGAGTAACGGCTTAAATTATGCGAAGTGTAACAGGAACGGGAGGAAAAACAGCGAGTAGAGGAAAATAAATTAAAAACGATGGATCTAGAAATCAGAAAGAGACAACTAGATATTGAAGAACATAAAATGCGCCTCAGTGAAGAAAGCAAAGAGAACAGGAATCCAAATGTATAAATTTATTTTAAACTTTATTTAAAAACTTAACTTAACTTTGTTTACTCTACTTAAATTTTGGTTTAATAAATATTTCTTCATGTTCAATAAAAAAAATTAGTTATTCAGGTTGTTTCGAAAAGTTGCAGCCACTTGGTCATCATTTATGTCCTGATATACTTATCTAAATGCATTAAATCCGTTTTCCGTGCTTCCTCTTGGTCTTCATTTTCGCTACTCTTCAACATAAACATCAAAATGCTGTCCATACTTTGTTTCACTAAATTTTATTTTTCACTAAAATCGACAATTGACTTACATATGCACTCTAAAGTATAAGAATAATAAAAAAGATGTAAGCAGGCAACTGCTTAGAAAAAAATATAAGTCTGTCATTTGTCAGTTTTTGTCTGCAAAACGTATGTGGAACATAAGTAAAACGACACTCAAGGCGTTTTGCTCCCGTAATGTATATACACTCCGTCTCACTTGATTACGAACAGGCAGTTTTTTTTTTTAATTTTACGATATTTTTCAAACCCTTCGCTAATCTGGGAAAAAACAATTGCACAAGGAATGGATGATATATTATGTTTATATTGTAAAAAAAAAATGGGGTTAAGTTGATAAATGCAACTTTTATGACGCTTTTCCCAAAAAGGTTATAAAATTTACCTGTTTTTTTATCTCACTTGATTACGAACAGTAGCTTAATCTACCTGTTACCGTGTTTTAAATTAAATAAAAGGATACTTCGAGTATTAGGGAGCTTAAATCAAGAAATAACTTCATACAATCTACAACTATGGGTAAAGGAAAGACATTAACCAAGGAGGAAATAGGCCAAATTCGAGCTTACCGGGAGCAAGGAAAATCCATCCGTTTCATAGCCAGCAAGATTGGAAGAGGCACCACTGTTGTACACAGCTTTATTAAGGACCCGGAGAAGTATGGAAAAACCGCAAAGGAAGAGTCAGCAAAGCAACAACATGCCAGGAAAGGCGGGCGATACTAAGAGCTGCTTCAAATTCAAGGCTCTCCGTAAGTAAAATTAAGGCAAAAACTGGAGTTACAGCTAGCAGATCGACTGTTCATCGCATGATACAGAAGGCCAGCCATATTCGCCATGAAAAAATGAAGAAGAAACCACCATTGAATGCGGGACGTAAAATCCAGCGGCTTGATTTTTCAACAACTCACATCAGGTGGAATCGAGAGTGGCATACCGTCGTCTTTTTTGATGAAAAAAATTTAATTTGGACGGTCCTGATGGAAACAGCTGTTATTTCCATGATTTGAGAAAAGAAGAAATGCATCTTTAAAAGCGGCACAGCAAAGGGGGTGGTGTAATGGTATGGGGAGCAATAAGCTATTACGGAACTGTGGAGCTGGATTTCCAAAGCTCCAAAATGATGGCAATCACTTACAAATCGATACTGGAAAGAGCTTTTCCGCAGTTTTCGGAGATGTGTGGTGGACAGCGATGGACTTTCCAACAAGCCAATGCACCGATACATACCGCACGGACAACAAAAGCCTGGATTCAGAACCAAAATGTAAACCTACTTGCATGGCCGCCATATTCACCCGTCCTGAACATCATGGAAAACGTGTGGGGTTGGCTTTCAAGAAAAGTCTACGAAGGAGGAAGGCAATATGATGAAACGGAAGAGATTATTGAAGCCATAAAACGAGCCTGGTCCGAAATTAGGCTAGATTACTGACAGCACTCTATGAATCTCTACACAGCAGGCTACTTGAAGTGATTCAGCGATCAGGAGGTAGTACCCATTACTAAAAACTATTGCTACTCTTTGAATAAAACCAACCTATATGTATACAAACAAATTTTGTATTGTTTTTTTTACCTTTTAAGCTTCTAACAGGTAGATTTAGCTACTGTTCGTAATCAAGTGAGACAAAAAAAATAGCTAAATTTGATTACCTTTTTGGGAAAAGCGTCATAAAAGTTGCATTTATCAACTTAATCCCATTTTTATTTTTACAATATAAACATAATACATCCTTCATTCCTTGTGCAATTGGTTTTTCCCAGATTAGCGAAGGGTTTGAAAAATATCGTAACATTAAAAAAAAAAACTGCCTGTTCGTAATCAAGTGAGACGGAGTGTATATATATATTTGGCGCAACAGCTCTTTAAAGTGCCAGGGCCTAGCTTCTCGCAACCACTCATGTTGTGTGCGTTATATTTTTCACACGAATGGAAGGGACCTACAGTTTAATGCCGAATCCGAACGGCGATTTGAGAAACTTTTTCGTGACAGCAATACTCTCGGATGTTTGTCAGACGCTCGCGAGAGGTGGGACCGTGAAAAAACTTTTTTGCTCCCGTAATACCGACACTAAAGGTCCGTTCACAGCTCAGCGACCTGCGAATGCGAATAAACGAATATTCGCAAATTTTGACATTTCTTTCACAGCTACTTTTATATCTGGTCGCGACAATCCGCGAATTCCAGTTGGCATTCATTGTGTAACTTTAACTTTTTTTATGAAAACACCAAAGAAAAGCAAACAAACAAGGGTCTCTGAGAAAATCAAGTGGTACAATCTGGACAAAGAAAAAGGCGAGGCTTTTGTTTTCGTAATGAAGAATTACCTCTCTCACACCATCAACGGAGCTGAGGATGAAGAGTGCAGAGCACAAAATATGTGGGATTCCCTACAGCGAACTTGCTTAAAGAAGGCCAAATCACTGCTAGGAGCTTCAAAAGGCCACCATCAACACGCCAAAGAAACATGGTGGTGGAGTGATGAAGCTAAGAAAGTGATAAATGAGAAGAAAGCGGCTTTCAAAGCTTGGTCAAAGTGCCCCTCTAATAATAGTGACGAAAAAGCTCGCCTCGAAATGGAATACAGATGCTGCAAGAAAAAAGCGAAGAAGAAGTGCGCTCAGCTTCAAGCAGAGAGTACGGAGGGCCTGTATCGGGAGCTGGAGAAAATATTTTCCCCGGTTGCTGATGCAAACCAGGCTATCCAGGAGCTGCGAAGACACAATATGAACAAGAGTGCCACTATCTTCAAAATAGCCGCCCAAAGAAGGAAGAATGCTCAGGAGATTCGTTCGCCAAAGTTCATTAGCAATGCTCATGGCCAGCTTCTTGTGGATGACGACAAAATTCTGCAGAGGTGGCGGCAGTATTGTGAAGAGCTTTTGAATGAACAGTTTCCCCGGCTATACTTTCCAAGAGCCACCCCTAACTGTGAAGAAATACCCGACATTACAGTCGAAGAAGTTAGTGAGGCGGTCAAGTACTCCAAAAAGCGAAAAGCGGTTGGGCCAGACGAGATACCCTCTGAGTTCTGGAAAAAGATGGGAGACATCGGGTTCAGATGGCTTAGAATTCTCATCTCCAAATTCGTGAGAGGTGATCCAATGCCGAATGAATAGAGGGAAAGTTACCTTCTCCCTGTATACAAAGGGAAGGGTGATATGCGAAACTGTGATAACTACCGTTCGATCAAGCTGATGTCACACACCATGAAGATCGTTGAGCGGGTATTAGGTGGCCGACTGCAAAAATAATACGGCTATCTGATGATCAGTGCGGGTTTGTCTCGGGTAAATCAACCACAGATGCAATCCAAAGTATAAGCATCATAATGGAAAAACATCGTGATTCCTTAAGGGATTTGCATATTGTATTGGTTGACTTTGAAAAGGCATTCGACAGACAACCACGAGATCTGATAAGGATGGCGCTAAGACATCGAGGGGTTCCAGAAACCTATATACAGATGATTATGGACATGTACGAAGGAGCAAAGACAAAAGTAAGATGCCCCGCTGGAGTAACCGAAGAGTTCCCAATCAAAGTCGGAGTGCACCAGGGAAGTGTTTTAAGTCCTTTGCTCTTTATTACAGTCCTTGATTATCTGCTCGAAGGTAAAGTGATGGACCCCAAGGTACATCAGTTATTCTTTGCTGACGATGGAGCCATCATAAGTGAGGATCCTACATCCCTGCAACGAGCACTTGATGTGTGGGTGGACGTTTTGGAGGGAAATGGGTATCGCATTAGTTCAAAAAAGACAGAGTACTTGTGCTGCCCGTTCTCTGATCCACTCAGGCCTATTCCAGACATTTATTTGAATGGAACAGTGCTTCCCAAGTGCGAAAAGTTCAAATATCTGGGATCTATGATCAATAGCAAAGCAACTTGTGATGACGACATCAATTATCGTGTAAGCGTAGGGTGGATGAAGTGGCGAGAAAATTCCGCTATCTTTTGTGACAGAAAAATGCCACCTAAGTTGAAAGGAAGGCTTTACACCGCAGTTGTACGTCCAGCGCTCACATACGATTCACAATGTTGGACGATGTACAAAAAGTATGAGAGTAAATTAACGGCCGCTGAGATGAAGATGCTTCGCATGACAGCAGGAGTGACAAAGCTTGATCGAATAAGAAGTTCGAAGATCCGTGGAAGCTTTCACATCAAAAAATAAAGCGCGACCGGCTCAGTTGGTATTGCCACGTTCAAAGAAGAGATCATTTGAACCCTGTAAAAAAGGCAATATCTATGCACGTTCCAAAGACATCGCGATGTAGGAAAGGCAGGCCTATAAACGCCTGGATCAGACAAATGCGACGACATCGGCATTTCATTGGCCTCAGTAACCGAGTGATCCAAAATCGGCAGGCCTGCCGATATTTTCTGAGGTCAAATAGGCGAACCCCACAGGCGGATCAGTAGAAATGCGGTGAAGTGGGAGGGTTGTGATCCCTTATTTTCGGATCATAGCCTCGCTGATAAAAGGAAGAAGAAGAAGAAGATTCATTGTGTAACTAATTGCTCACACGTGAAAAATGCATAAATACATAGTGTGACTTTCATTGAGAAGATAATATCTCACCTTCTTTCGATAAATTCAACCGCGATCTTACCCACCAAGAACAAAACAAAAGAATTGAGAGGTTAAACTCTCGCGAATGTTTTCGTCGCGGGAATGTGGATTGCGTCCTATATGTGTGGAATGTGAATAAAAGTTGATAGTTCGCAAAAATCATTCGCTTATTCGCGGAAAAATCGGCGAATTGTTAATTTCTTCGCAGAAACTAATTACAATTTAACTTTTTATATATTAATCGATAGATAAATTAAGGTCCGTTCTTTTGGAATAGTAAAATTGCCCATGGCGTGCTTTAAATATGCTAAAAACGGTTTGTTGGCAGTTTGGGCATTCGCAGATCGCTAAGCTGTGAATGGGTCTTAAAACGCCACTATACCGCCACGGCTAAAAAAACGGCAAGAGTCGAACAACTTAAACGCCACTCGTAATAAGGGTGATTATCAAAGCTACATACGATATGTCCAAATGCCACGTTCTACACTGAGGAAGGTTATCTGAGGGATTCGAGATCCAAAGTGAGGTAAGACAAGGCTGCATCCTTTCATCAATACTATTCCTATTGGGGATTAGCGATGGGCTTAGTACAACTTCAGTGGGCGCCGTGGCGTAAGTGGTTAGTGTGCCGCATCACTGTGCGTGAGGTTCCAAGTTCGAGTCCCAAAAAAAAAACCAAAAAGTTTTTTCACGGTCTCACCTCTCGCGAGTGTCTGATAAACATCCGAGAGTATTTGGTTTGATTCTTTGCAGACGGCGTAGTAAATTTCTTTCATCCAAAACTTGGAGGACTGTTATATTAACGTGACTTTCTAGTATATCACGAGTGTATAAAAGATATAAGACTGGACCAAGAACGCTTCCTTGTGGCACCCCAGCCATTATTTCCTTAAAATCAGAATATTCGTTTCCACATTTGACGAGGAATAGTCTATTCATAAGGTAGTTTTTCAAAATATTATATAGATGCTCTGGCAGAACTGGTCGTAATTTAAACTTTAAGCCTTCGTGCTAGACCTTGTCAAAGGCTTGAGAGACGTCAAGGAATACGCTTGAACAAATCTTTTTTTCTTCAAGTGACTTTTCGATAACATGTGTTATTCGATATACTTGTTCAACTGTAGAATGCTTACTTCTGAATCCGAATTGATGATCCGGGATGAGGTGCCCTTCTTCTATTACTGGCTGTATTCGCCTAATCAATATTCTCTCGAACACTTTCGATATAATTGGAAGAAGCGAAATCGGTCTATAAGACGTTTTTTCATTCGGCGGTTTTCCGGGCTTAAGGACCATTATAACTTCGGTGACTTTCCATTGACTGGGAACATATTCTAGTCTAATCGCGGCGTTTATATTGAACAGAAGCTTAATTAGAGCTTTTCTTGGTAGGGCTTTAAGAACATCTCCCGTAATTAGGTCATATCCAGCAGCTTTCTTGGGTTTAAGTTTCTTTATTTCTTCCTTAAGTTCGGTAAGTGTTGCATTTCTTATTACGCTATTGTGTATATACGACATATTTATATTTTCAATAAGAGCTTGTCCATCAAACGGTTTGAAAGTTTCTTCCAGGAGGGCGGCAAAAGCTTGCGCTTTCTCTTTATCATGCCTGGCCCATTTGTCTTGATTTTTCCTAATTGGCGCGGCTTGAATTTCAGGTTTTTTAATACCTTTTATAGCCTTCGAAAGCGAGTAATTAGAATCTTTTTCTGCCGTTAAGCCTTCTAGGTAAGTTTGCATTTCATTATTCTTAAGGTTTTTAATAGAACTTTTTAGTGAGTTGCACAAACGGTTAAGATGTGCTTTATGTTGCCATTTTTTGCGTGCTTTTCTATTCTCCTTAATCATCTCTTTTATTTCCTGCGAATAAGTTCGAATGTAACTGGCGGGGTTCTCTTTGGTTTGGGAGTATTCTTCCACGCGGCATCCTGTAAGATTTCGACGAAGCGATCTACTTCAACTTCAAGTTCATAGGGTGTTTTAAGTGATACGCTCAGCTCAATATTTGCTTCAATATCTTTTTCAAAGTCATCCCAATTAGTTTTCGCGCTGGTTAATCTGACCGGTCCTACTTTTTAATCAGAGCATCGCTTATCGTCATAATGATTGGAGAATGATCAGAGGAGAGATCAAATCTTTCTGCAACTTGTATACAGTTGCCAGATATTCCTTTAACAACAAAGAAATCGATCAGATCTGGAATCTTATTTCTATCAGTCGGCCAATATGTTGGTGTACCCGTCGAGTAAAAATCACAATTGAATTGCATACCCGCATTATAAAGCTTTCTACCTTTCGGAGAGGCGTACCTTGAACCCCAGAAGGGGTGCTTCGCGTCGAAGTCGCCACCAATAATAAAATTTGCTTTAAGGAAGTTGAAGATGTTTGTGAAATCACTTTCTTTAAGTTTACATCGCAGTGGACAATATATAGACGAAATGTTGAAGGCAAAATGTCTATTTCTAACGCGTACCGTGCTTACTTGCATTGCTTCTAATTCAATCTTTATTTCTGCTGAGTGTTCGATTGATTCTTTTATAAACAAAGATGATCCGCCTCTGGCTCTTTCCGATGGGTGAAAGGCGTGATACCCGCTATATCCCCTTATCTTAATATTCGATTGCTTTGTCAGATAAGTTTCACGGATTAGGCATATATCAATATCTTTTTCTCGTATAAATATTTCTAACTCGTTGAGTCTTTGTATGAGCCCGTTAGCGTTCCAAGTAAGAATTTTAAGCGTTTCTTTCATATTCTGGTTGAAGTGCGCGTGTTATGAATGTTGTTTTCTAGTGCAACTAGTCTCTCGAAAATTAGTTTATTTGTTTTGCATTGCTCTTCAAGTTTCGCAAGAATTAGGGAAAAAACATTGGATACATGATCTTCTGAACTACCTCTATCACCGTTTTTCAATGTCGCAACTTGAGCAGGAGGCTTTACATTAAGGTTTGGAAAGGTTTCTTGCTTTGATCTCCCGTGAGTTGTCGGTCGTGTACGTACGCTTAACTGTCTTCGCCGCTTGAGCATAAGACTGCACGCCAATATTCGAAGACATTGCTTCTGTTACCTTATCTCTACTACCTTTGGATTTTTTTTTTATTAACCGATCTTAAGTCAATATTGATGGATTTTTTATATTTCGCTGCTTTTTTCGTAGCTATTTTGGGTTTGTTCTTGATTGGTTTCATATTCGGGCGCATCGAATTTTTTAGCGTATCGCGCCATTTTTGAAGCTCTTTCGCCACTTCGCAACCTCGATAGTTCGCAGGAGTTTTTCCTTTGCAGTTTGTACAAGTGGCTGGTGTTTGCTTATTTAGGTGACACCCCTCCGAGAGATGTTTACCTGCGCATTTAACGCATCGCCGCTCTTTCTGGCAGTAAGTCTGCGTATGATTGAAACCTTGACAGCGCTTACACTGCGGGATCGATCTGGAGCTCTTACGCATAGGTTCGATTTTGACCACGATGTTTAGAATAGTTTTGATACCATATATTATATCTTTATTTTCGTCTTTATCAAAACTAAGCATGAATAGTGGAAGTCCGCGCTTTACCAATTTTTCTTGATCTCCCTCCAACTGCTGCTTCTCCTTCTTGATAATATTGACGGCATCAAGAATTTTAAAGCCTTTGTCTTGAAGGTCGTGCATTACATTTTCTTTAGTGCACAATGGGTGGAAACCCCTTGCTACAACACGCAGTGGTCTTTCTAACTGATTTTCATAAGTATACCACTGAATCTTTTCGGCATTCAATTTTTTAGATACTGATCGGTAACCGTCGGCATAATCGACATTGATTTTCCACGTGTTGTTTCGCAGAGACGTCACCTTAAACTTCGACGTCACAGTTCCTTTAAGGAGGCAATGCAACTTGTTATAGTCCGTAATTCCAACGACGTTTATCGGTGGCGGAGGACGTAGTTTTTTTTTGTTGTTGCTTTTCCTGCAACTCCTTGCGCTTTTCATCCTTTTGTGGCTCGACTTCCGGCGAGGAACCAGCTTTGCGTTTTTTGCTGGGTAGTTTCTTTTCGATCCAATTCGTTTCACGTGTTAGCTCTTCTTCGTCCGTCTGGTATTCGCGACTAGGTGAGTGATGTGGGCTAACTGTATTTTCTTTTTGTAGATACGAGCTTTTTAAGGCATTATTTTCCTGCCTGAGGAAATCTACTTCTTTCTTAAGCTCACGATAGAGTAGCTCCATTTCGGTAAGCTTGGTACGAAGTACGTCGTTTTCCTCTTGAATACTTCCTGATTTCGCTGAGTCCCGTTTTTCACCCGCTTGCGCTTCCGGCGGACTTCTTTTTCCGGAGACGTTCGATCTTGTTGGTGAAGATCGAGATACCCTTGTACTTTTTGTGAAGGGATTTATTAGGTGCAATAAATGGCTCTCCCCAGAATCCGTAGAGCCGACCTCCGAAGAGGGTGGATTTTCCAGTGTACCTGGACTGCCACCTGGGGTAGATATTTAAATCTTTTGTTTTGTTCATTGCATGTTTTTTTTATACGCCATAGTCGGTATACGGAGGGTGGATTTTAGTCGCCTCTTACGACAGGCATACCTACCGAGAGTATTGTTGTCTCGAAAAAGCTTCTCAAAATAAATTACCCTTCGGATACGGCACTTAACTGTAGCTACCTTCCATTTGTGTGAAAAATATAACGCATATAACATGAGTGGTTGCCGAGAAGCTAGGCCCTGGCACGTAAAGAGCTGTTGCGCCAAATATTTATTTTATTTTAAGTAAAATAGAATGAAAGCTCCAATTTCGCTTCGAATTTTTACCCCTCTGAAGCGAAACACGAAGTTTAGAAACAAAACCATCCAGTGATTTATGCTGCAATCGAGCGTGCACACACACACCGAAGGGCTGAACGTTTTAGAGTTCCTGTATAGTAGTAGTTCCGAGATTGATAAAAACCTCAAGATCAAACACTTTCACGAAACCATGCCTTACGAAGGGTGGGACACCTGTTGGTTTCCTTTTTAAGCGCGTCTTTTTTCGACATTTGCAACACTAAAGCTTGATTCACACTCGACGGTAAGTAAGGAACCGGCAAGGCACGAAAAAATATTCTTAGTAACCTTATCGGGTAGTACACGTTCATCGCCAACGAGTCTGAAGTGGACCGAATTTACAACGGCTGAGCTAGTGGGATTTGTCCTTCTGATGAATTAGTAGAGTAGAGAGCATACACCAATTCATCTCTAAGATTTGGTCAGACGAGTGTATGCCTGATGAATAAAATTTCAGCATCGTTTGCCCGATCCACAAGCAAGGAGACCCCCTCAACTGCGCCAATTATAGAGGCATCAGTCTCCTCAACATCGCATATACGATCTTTTCTGCGATATTGTGTGAACGCCTGAAACCTTTTATCAACAGCCTGATTGGCCCCTATCAGTACGGTTTCAGGCCAGGAAAGTCCACCATCGATCAAATCTTCACACTCTCTTCATCGATTTCAAGGCCGCCTATAACAGCATCTATACAGATACTATAAGAGCTACAATATATAGAGTCATGTCTAGTTTTGACACCCCTGCTCTGTATAGTTTTGACATCGTCTATGCAGAATGACGATGGAGAACGCTCACTGCTCCATCAAGGTCGGTAATGACCTCACCGAGACCTTTGATGTCAAAAAAGATTTTGGACAAGGTGACGCGCTGTCAGGCGATTTCTTGAATATTGTACTTGAACGGATTGTGCGGAACTCACAAGCCAACACCGGAGGCACAATCTATCACAAGTCTGTACAACTGCTTGCATACGCTGACGATATTGACATTATTGGAAGAACTCAGCGGTGTCACCGGTGTATTTGCAAGCATTGTACCAGAACCAGCTAAAATGGGTTTAGCGATAAACGAGGGCAAAACCAAGTATATGCTGTCAACAAGAAGGGACAATCAACATCGACGAATTGGACAGAATGTTACAGTGGGGAGCTACAAGTTGGAAGCAGTAAGGGACTTTGTCTACCTTGGCTCCGCTATTAACTCTGACAATGATATCAGTGTAGAAATCAAGCAAAAAATAACTCTTTCTAATCGATGGTTTTTGGGCTAATAAGGCAATTCAACAGTATCGCGAACAACTAAGGAGACTCTATATAAAACTCTGATCATCTCAGTCCTACTTTATGGCGTTGAAATATGGACTTTATTGAAGGCGGATGAAGATATTCTTGGTCGTTTCGAGAGAAAAATTCTTCGAAGATATTCGGTCCCGTTTGCGTTGACGGGTTTCGGAGAAGAAGATTCAACGACGAACTATACCTAGTCAAAAAACTGCGTATTGGACGTTTGAGATAACTAGGACATGCAGAGTGACTGAACTCCATGGACACGGTCCTAGCGGCAGCTTCTTTGATTTAACCCAAATGGACGACGCAGTAGTGGGTCTTCTCGCCGTAGGTGACACACACAAGTTCAAGTGAACCTCAACCAACTTGGAGTGCGTAACTGGAGGCAGTTAGCTGAAGACCGAGCTAAGTGGAGAGACTTGTTGGTTGAGGTCTAGGTTCACCTCGAGCTGCAAAGACACTTAAGTATGTTAGATATTAATTGGTGACACCACTGGCAGTGATTGACAGCCAAGTCGCACCAAAAACAGTAGATTTTCACAAAAGTCGCTTAACGATTGTCCTACTTAATCGTTTTCTTTTCACATTCCTTCAAGCTAATTATTACTAACGACATCAATGTACATACTAACGTTATTAATTATTTTCTATAAGGGTCAGTCGAATTTTCTGCTTCTCAGTTCTCCACTCAAATTCTTATTTTCTTTTGTCACTGAGACTTTTTTTTTATATACATGAGGTTACGTAGAGCATTTAAGAAAGTCAAAACTTAATAAATGTTTCTTTACTCGGAATTGTAACACTCCCTCCTAAGGCAAATTATTAATGAGCCCTGGGGGTAATTAATGGCAGCATCTGCATTTGATACGGTGCCAAATGATTTGTATAGCACTTCATTTGCACTAAACTCATTAATAAGGATACGATTTATTATGGGCGCTTAAAAAATGCACGAAAATAATCCCTTCTTGCTGGTGCGGTATCCTATCCCTGTACTGCATATTAATATGTATTTACTGCAGATAACATACATATTTGTATTCAGTGGAGCTCTTCTTTTTCGACGTGGCACTTGACATTCTTTCGAATAGAAATGTATAAAGCCAGTTAGGGTGGTTTACCCCTCTTGAATATTTTTTCAGACATGAAGACTGTTGATTAAGCTGAATCCACTCAAAGTTATGTTTTGTTTGAGCGTGAGTACCTTGCAAATCATACAATGTTGTGTTGAGTTATGGAAATTCCATTTTGAATAGATTTTGGTTTTCTGGTTCAACAATGCTTACAGGAGACTAATAAGCTAATGAAAGAAAAAACTCATTGTTTTGAAGTGTCACGCAATTTTTATGTGAAGTACGAGTATATATGGCAACATATATATCATATATATATGATATATTGTTAACTACTTGGCTGTGCGTACTACAATAGTTATTTATCCAAAGTCGAGATATGGATATATGCTATCCACTTGGTTAGTATGGTCATTATGCTTTTTATCAGAGTTGCAATTGAGCTTTGAAAGAACTCAGAGTAGAAGTCGAAGCTTATTAACTTCCACGCAAACTAAATAAAGGACACGACTTGCCTCGTAAGTGTCTACATACTACACCTTTTTTTTTGTAGTTGCGCCAAGAGGTGTGGTAATCTTCGAAAGATACTAGCAGCCCGGGCTACCAGCATGCACGATTCGCAAACCCAAATAATCGACTCGAGGAATTTGCATAACGTGACTACTGTAAAGTATTACTTCGCATGGCTGCTTAGCCTTTTAGGCTCTGCTCTCATCTCTGCCCTTTTCTATTCTTAGGCGCTTGATTCTCCTGAGTTCGACCTGAACGCTGGTTACATATCCATTTACTTCGTGCCAGGTCTCTTCGGCATGTATCATCGCTACAATGATCTGCCCGGGGTTCGCAAAGTCAGGGTCTCTTGGTATGTGGAATATCACGTACAGTGGAATATCACGTGTTCTGCGTGTTCCTCCTGGTTATAACACCACGGGTAATGTGGTAAGCTGTCGTCCCCGAATCTGTGCAGATACTTTCTGTATCCTCCATGACCAGTTAGGAACTGTGTGATGTTATAGTTCACCTCTCCTACTTCCCTTTTCACCCCGATATCTATGTTGGGAATGCGTTTGTGTGTCCGTCTACCTATTGTGGCGTCATTCCATCGGTTTTGCCATCGATACCGACATTTCTTCTGCTTTTATAGCTCTTCCATACTGTCGATTCCCGAATCTCCTGTTTTACACTCGTTTCATTTCGTCAACTAGGATATCCGTGGGTACCATCCCAGCTACGAAATGTGCCGCTTCTTCTGACACTGTTCTGTAGGCGCAAATTGTCCTCAGACCGCTGAGTCTATAGACAGTTGTTAGTTTCCGCCTGGATTCTTTTAGTGCTTAAGCATCAGCCCACACTGGGGATATGTATAGTAGTGCTGAGCTTACTACTCTGAACAATAGGACTCTACGACTATATTTTGGTCCACCGACGTTTGTCAGTATCCTCACTAGCGATGATTGCACTATCGACGCCTTTGTTTCTACATACTCTAGGTGCGGCTTAAAGTTCAGCCTATTGTCTATCATTATACCTAGGCATTTGATTGCCCGTTTAGATTTAATCACCTAGACTTCTACGGACACGTTCATATATTCAATTGTTTTGCGGCTGGTGATTACAACTGCTTCCGTCCTCTGCTCCCTTAAATCCAAGCCTGTTGTCCCTAACCAGGTTTAAATTTTTGAGATCGCTTCACTTGTTGCTGATTCAACCTCATGAACGTATTTCGCAACGACATTGGTAACCTAAGCATGCCGTCCTATATGATGTTTCACAGAAGGGGACCTAGCACTGATCCTTGCGGAACGCCTGCCGACTCATTATAGTGTTTAGTACCTTCGTCGCTTACATAACTTAGCTCCCTATTCTCAAAGTTGCTCCATACTACCGCAAAAATATAGCTTGGCGTATTCATTCCTTCAAGAGAGTCCATTGTACATGACCTACTTATTGAGTTAAAAGCATTCTTGATGTCAAGTGTAACTACGGAACGGAACTCCTTTGTCCCCCCACCGGCCGCTTCTTCCTTCAAGGGCTGCAGCAGCGATATATACCACCATTTTTATGGCGTCTACTATGGACCGAGCTTTTAGCAACCCAAACTGGCATTCTCCGAGAGCCCTTCTTTCTTCCGCTATTTGTAGCAGCCTATTATGTACTATTTTCTGCAATATTTGTCCCACTGTACTCACTAGGCAAATAAGGCGATATGATGACGGGGCTCGGGGAGTTTATTTCCCTTCGGGTAGCACCAGATCTTGGCTGCACGGGAGCTTTCCCGAGTATGCCTGGCTCTGCTCTAGACGCTTTGCTGAACTTACCTCCCCTTGATACTTATATCATGGGTTGCACTATCAAAGCCACCCATCGTCTTAGGCGGGGCGGCTTTTGGTATACTCCACACTGGAACTTTGACGAACTTGCGTGACACTTATTTTACGACTCCTGTCTTATGGATATGCCGTCTGATGCAATGAATCCAGAACTTCAGCTGATGCGCAAATTCAGAGTCGACTTTCCTTGTGTCCAGGACTGGCTTCGGTCAGAGTCTGAGTCGGGAATGGAATGTAGTCGTATTTTCAACGATGGTTCCAAAACCAGTCAAGGGTCTGGCGCTGGGGTCTTCGTGGAAGTCGACAACATTAGATTTCACTTCTCGTTAGGCAAATATGCGTTTGTTTTCCAAGCGGAAACTTATGCAATCCTAATGGCCATGAACTATGTTGTGAAGAACAGGTGGAAGGGACGTAGCATTTGTGTCTGTAGTGACAGTCAGGCTGCGCTTAAGGCCTTGCTTAACCCTTTAACCACTTTCAAAATAGTTCGTGAAACCAACAACTCTTTGAACTCGGTCGCAAGGCTGAATTCTCTGTCTCTTATCTGGGTCCCAGGTCACACTAGGATCTTGGGGAACGAGATCTCCGATGAGATTGGTAGACAAGGCTCAGAGGAGGCTTTCTCAGGTCCCGAACCTGCGTTGGGTCTTTCCGTGTCCTCGGTTAGGGCTTCCATTGGCGATTGGGTCAGAAAAAGTCAGAAAACTCGGCGCAGCTGGTATATTGCATCAGCCGTGGTAACAGATGAGGCCATCAAATATGCTCTTTTGATGGTTTCAAATCGCCTGGCACCGATGGAATATATCCAGCTATGCTGCAACAGGGTATAGATCAGCTATTGCCTACTCTGAAAAAAATTTTCGCCGCTGGCTTGGCGCTGGCATATATTCCTACACCTTGGCGGACCGTCAGAGTAGCTTTCATACCGAAAATTCGGCATTCTTGCTGTCTCTCAGCAGAAAAGAGTGTAGACAACTTATTGGCGTCTTGACAGGCCACTTTGCTTTTGCCAAGCACCTTAACGTGTTGGGCTTAAGTGACACTACAATCTGCGAAGCTTGTGGAGAGAGCGACGACACCGCGGAACATTATCTCTGTGAGTGTCCGGCCTTTGCTCGTATCAGGTGGCAGATCTTCGGTGCGGATGTGGTGAGTGCTGGTACTGTAAGCTCCTCATCACTGAAGTGCTTGCTTGGCTTTCTTCGAAAGTCAAGGAAATTCCAATAAAATGGGTAAATCAGGGTTTGCTCTCTGGCACTACAATTGGCCAGTTGCGTCTGAGTGCACACTAAATGCAGTTCCTTCGGTGTTACCAATGGGATCCCTTCGATGGACGTTGCAATGCTCATACGGAAAGAAGTCTCTGGTCGTTTTTTCGGTCACGAGTTTTCCCGCCACTTCATCCACTCTACGCTTACACGATGATTGATGTAGTCATCACAGGCTGCTTCGCTATTGATCATAGATCCCAGATATTTGAACTTTTCGCACTTGGGAAGCACAGTTCCATTCAAATAAATGCCTGGAATAGGCCTGAGTGGATTAATGCGGTACCCCATTTCCCTCCAAAATGACTACCCAGGCGTCAAGTGCTCGTTTCAGGGGCATAAGGCCCTCACTTATTATGGTCCATCGTCAGTAAAAACAATAACTGGTGCCCTTTGAGCAGAAGCAGATAGTCAACTGCAACGAAGAGCAAAGGACTTCAGATGCTTCTCTAGTGTGCACCAATTTTGATTGTGAACTCTTCGGTTGCTCCAGCAGGGCATCTTTCTCTTGTTTTTGCTTCCTCATGCATGTCCATGATCATCTGTACATAGGTTTCTTAATCCCTCGTTGTCTTACCGCCACCCATGTCAGATCTCATGGTTGTCTGTCGAATACTTCTTTAAAGTCAACCAATACAATATGAAAATCCTTTGAGGAATCCCGATGTTTTTCCATTGTGATTCTTATACTTTAGATTGCATCTGTGGTTAAGTTACCTGCGACAAATCCGCACCGATCATCACATAGCCGTATTAATTTTTGGAGTCTTCCACCTTATACCCGCTCAATGATCTTCATGATGTGTGACATCAGCTTGATTGAGAAGGTAACTTTTCCTCCATTGGTTCAGTGTTGGATTACCTCTCATAAGTCTGTAGATGAGAATCGTGAGCCATCTAAACCCGATGTCTCCCATTTTTGTCCAGAACTTAGAGGGCATCTCGTCTGACCCAATCGCTTTTCGTTTTTCTAGTATTTGACCGCCTGAGTAGCTTCTTCGACTGTATAATGTCGAGTATTTCTTCACAGTTAAGGGTGGCCTTTGAAAAATATAGCCGGAAAAACACTTTATTCACGAGTCCTTCATAATACTGTCGCCATTTATGCATAATTTTCTCGTCACCCACAAAAAGCTGGCCCCTAGCATTGTTAATGAATTTTGGCGAAGGAATTTTTTGAGCCTTTCTCCTTCTTTGAGCGGCTATTTTTAAGATGGTTGTACCCTTGTTCATTTTTTTTGTCGCAGGTCTTGGATAGACTGATTTGTATTAGCAACCGGGGAGGATATTTCCTCCAGCTACCGATACAGGCCCTCTGTACTCTCTGCTTGGAGCTGGGTGCACTTTTCCTTGGCTTATCTCTTGCAACTAACCAGTTGAAATCATCCATATGTTGCTCCACAAACCAACGCTTCACAAGCCATGAAATATATTTCAGATCATTGTTTTTTTGGAAATCATAAGTCACCACAAATTTTGCAGGAAATTGCTTGTCATCCGATCCGAAAATATATCAATAAATTTGGAACAATCACTAAATAACACAGTCAGGGGTTTTGCAAATGCTCTTTTTCAAATTTCATCCGCCTTCTCAATTTATTCTCTTTAATATTGTATTCTTTTGCGAGTATTGCAAACCTACTTCTAACAACCAATTCCTTATACATATAGTAGTAGTCCTTGGAGTTATGTTCTTTGAGCACACCATTTCCTTGTCACAATGAAACATATTGCACGAACCAGCAACAATAGCCAATTTTTTATGGATACAATGCAAACTGACTCACTGGCTTAAAGATATCAACACCAATCCCAGGCCCAAAACCCAGCTTAAGCCCACTTAAAACGTAAGTGCCTAGTAAGAAAGCATTTTATTTTTTTTTCGTTTAAAAACCTTATAAACACCAATGAAGCACCCTTACTAGACGTGAATACACTTCAACCCCCCCCGGAAAATCATTCTGAGGGTCCCCATCTTCCAACCATCCCTAAAGACCACAACTCCAAAACGTCGATATTACGCATTTTTTCTAAACGGTTGGCTGTGGATGGTACGATTACCTTGTGCTGGCTTATTTTGGTTTGCACTCGATGATAGGACTATGTGAAGAATGTTATTCGATTCGAATTCGTGCGCATCGATTTTTAATTGATTTTGAGTCCTCCTCATTGTTTTTTGTATGTACTAAGAATACGCACATCGAAAAGAAAGGGCACGATTATGTCACACGTATTTACATGTGTCTGTCTGTCTATCAGTCTGTCACCATCTTCCAGCTCCTAAGCTATCTGCATGATTTTTACAACGATTATGTAGAACACCTAAAACAGCACCTAAACATATCCTGGGACCCTATCTCTGGAACGTCTCCTACGATGGTATCCTTCGTATGGAAATGCCCGAAGACACCATTCTGGTAGGGTATGCAGATGATATCGCCGCGGTGATTACGGCAAGAGACACCGAGAGCGCGCAAAGAAAACTCAACCAGGTGAAGAGGCGGGTGCACCTCTGGATGAAAGAACATGGCTCAGGTTTGGCCACAGAAAAGACAGAGATAGTGCTTTTGACAAGGAAGAGGATTCCAACTATTGTCGACTTCCAGGTCGGGTCTGAGGTAATAACCAGCAAGGAAGGGGTGAAGTACCTAGGGATGGCCCTAAACACAAAGCTCACTTTCTGGCATCAAAGAAGATCTGCTTCGTAACAAGCTACGAAGGTCACAATGTCACTGAGCAGATTAATGGCAAACGTTGGAGGCCCAAAAGCTAGGAAGAGAAACCTCCTGATGACAGTCACCCACGCCATTCTCCTGTATGGATGCGAGATATGGGCCGACGCACTAAGACAAGACAAATACAGGAAACAAATGGCCGCAGTACAAAGGGCACTACGGGTTGGCGCGGCACTACGGGTTGCAAGTTCGTACCGAACGGTGTCGGAACCAGCCGTCCTCATAGTCGCGGGAGTGACCCCTATTGATCTCCTTGCGGCAGAGAGGAAGTACGTCTGCGACAAAAAGGCGGAAATTGGAGTGGAAGCAGCAACCGAGAAGGCGAAGGAGCTCACCAAACAGAAATGGCAGGAGAGATGGAGCTCAGAAAGCAGAGGACGATGGACCGCGAGGCTGACCAGCAACATAGCTGAATGGAAGGGGCGGAAACATAAGGAAGTCAATTATTACGTCACCCAATTTCTTACCGGACACGGTTATTTCAACGCCTACCTCCACACAATGGGCAAAACAGGGAGCTCGGCTTGCCAATATGGCGACTCAGAACTGTACAACGTAAACCACACATTCTTCGAGTGCAACAGATGGGAAGCTGAAAGGAGGCCTTAGAAGCTCTAATCGGCGTCATCACCCCGGAAAACATAGTGACAAAAATGTCAATGAGTGACCAGAGCTGGAATCAAGTACGTTCCTTTATAGAAAAAGTGCTTAAAACAAAAAAGAGAGAGGAAGACCTAATAATCACCCTCATGAGATTTATATAACCCGCGACAGAAGACAAATATGAAAAAGCCGGCCCCGAAAGGGAAAGAAAACGACACCACTCTGAAGTAATGCAAAAGCGGTTCCGGAGTGGATGGTGGCAAGTAGAATAAAAGGGTTTAAGGTTTTTTTTTAGTGAGTACCAAGTCCCACACTACTTGAAACAGAGCGGGCCTGTTTCTCCTGAGCAGTAGCGTTTTTTACCACCCCTAATTAGGCAGAAAAAAAACATAGCCTATGCAGTTTTGCAGGTGGCTCCAGCGCAAGCAAAAGAAGCGACAACTATTTTTGTTCTCGCTAAACATGTGTTCGATACGAGAGACGGCTGACAAGTTCGCGGCATGAGATACTGATCAACCAGATCTCATTTGTGATAGCGCTGTGGAACTCTTAAGTAGTTAGTATAAATATCACCTCGTTTCAATAACAATCTCATTTTGTAATTACCTCTGACAGGATAAAAATCGCCATGTCAAGCGAAATTGGAAATTCTCGCTAAAATTAGTTGCTAAAATTTTAGCGAAAACCAACTTAGAACAATTGTTTGGAGCAGAGGAATCCCTTGATCTATTTTTGGGAGATTTAAATACATCTGCCTTGCAAATGAATTCAGTGCTGCTAAAGGTGCACAAATACTTGTAGAAGTAAAATAATGATAATATACTATGCATACCCCAATAAACCCAAAAGTCTTCTGTGGAAAAAGAAAAATTTGATTCTAGACGTTTTTAATATTCACACTTACATTGCATTTGGTAACCCAATGATATCTGATTTATTTCTTAGTTGGGTCCTTAGAAGACGCGCACTCCTATAACTTTCTTTGTCCTCGTTATCACTGCTTGAACTCAAAAATAATTTCATCGAGGTAAACATTTTGTTGGTCTCTGGACCTAAGACAATCATGAAAAAATAACTCAATTGTATGAAAGTGACACCTCTTCAGCTGTCACAAGAAAACTATCACTAAAAAGTGAATCAAAGCAACTATCACCTTACATGGAGCAAAAACTAGAAATATGACTATCACTTATCACAAATCACCTTAGCCGGTTCCACCCCAGGTTGACTGCAGACAATTAGATTAATATTCGAGAACATTGAAGTATTGCCACCACGTCGTTGATCCTAATGATAAATAGGTCAGCTACCGCTTTAATGAGTTCAACGATAATGATCGTTCTGTTGGAGGGGGATTGAAAAGTGATGTTTTTCTAAGTAATAGTTTCTTTTTTGATCCTATCACTTCATCAAAATTAATAACCATCATTAACTCGCTGAAAAATTCTAACTCATTAACAGCTGATGTCAGTTCTAATTTGATCATCAAAAAGATGAATTTTAATATAATTTATGTGCTTGCCCATATTTTTAATTAAAGCGTTTATGGTGCTATTTTCCTAGTCCGCTAAAAATTCCAGAAGTCCTTCCTTCCTTCCTTCCTTTTTGAGAAAGCGATGAAAATTAGAATGTTGAGCTTTTTGAATAGAAATAATTTTTTTAGTTATACTGTCAATATGGTTTCCCTGTTGGTAAATCAACAGAAGATGTGCTTTTAAATTTTTGCAGTGATATTTATGATTGTATTAACAATAATCTTATAACTGCAGGGCTTTTTGTAGATTTAACCAAAGCATTTGATATAGTTGATCACAATAGTTTATTAAGTAAATTATTTAACGCAGGAATGCGTGGCTTTATTTATAACTGGTTAGCTTCCTACTTATCAAACAGAAAGCAAAAGGTTAAAATTAATAAAAGTTATTAGTAAGCTCTGTAATATAAATATTGGTGTACCTCAAGGATCGGTCTTAAGTCCTATACTTTTCTTAATTTTTATTAATGCCATCTTTCAACAGAAATTTAAAGAAATCTCATGGCTTTTGCTGATGATATTGCTTGCTCTTGCGGATGCAAATCCCCTCTTAACTTAATTGTTGATATCACTACTGACTTGGATATTTTACGACGCTGGTTTTTTGTTCATAAAATGATTTTGAGTACTAAAACGAAACTGATTTAGTCTAACTGGGTCATCTGCTTTTCTTGATTGCAATCTTTTTCATCATTCTTTTGAATGTCGGAGATTCAAATTAAAATACGGTGACTACTACATTTTCCTCAACTGAAAATTGCTCTAATCATTGCCTCCAAGTTGATTCAGTTCAGTCGTTTAAGTATCTAGGAGTATTGATAGATAGTAAATTGAACTGGTTCGACCATACTAATACACTAAAAAAGTATTTATTGAGTTGCTCAAGACAATTTTATAATCTCAGTTTGCATTGTTCACAAAAATGATTACTTATGATCTATTATGGCATAGTACACTCTAAGGTTCAGTATGGTATGACCTGTTGGGGAGGTACGTATCTTAATAAAGCAAACCTGCTGCTGGTTGTGCAAAAACATGTAATCCGTAGGAAAAACCGGCTCTATAATAGTTTTGTTTTGTTTCAGGAACTAAAAATACTTCCGTTAAGGCATCTCTATTGCTATAAGGTTCTAAAAGTATTTTTTATAAAGAGTGGTTACCTTACTCTTAGGAATAATGCTGCATATAATTTGCGTATTAACTCCAATGTTTATGTTATCCCTTATCCTGTACTGAAAAATAATATAACACTTGGTGGTTGTGGGTCATTTTTACCCAATACATTTTTTTATGATTAATCACAATTTTGACATTTTATTTTTGTTTCAGAGTGTCTTTTACATATAAATTTAGAGCAGTTCGAGTACATTGTCGAATATTTTGTGCTATTGGACAGATGTAGCAACGTGCGCGCTTCAAATTAGACACTGTTGCTTGTTGTACATTTGAATTTTGTTGTTGAACATTTTGAACTACCGCTTTAGCTGGGATACTTTGCGGAAAAGAGGTTCGACGAGATATTTCTCCTTCAATCAATGCTTCTCCCAATTCCTCCAAAAGAATCCTCCGCTTGAAATGCTTTTTCTTATTCCACTGTGGATTTATAGAAACATAAATCACAAAAGCATTGTAAGCTGATATATCCAGCATATTAAAAAAAAACGCCTGTGGCCACCTGTTCGTTCTGCGCTTACAGGTGTAAGAGCGAACTACTTGGTCAAGTGTTTCTACTCCAGATTTTGTAGCATTATAATATTTTATAATCTCTGGTTTTTGTGCATCCTGAGCTATTTCCTTAGAATGATGAAAGGTACTGAGCAATAATATTGCTTATATTATAACTTCGCGGTTTTTCTTTGGAATATATGCAACTACTGTTGTGTTATTATTGTTGTCAAAAAAGAAGTGGGAAAATTGTTCGGGTTTACCTTTCAAGTCCAAAACTTGAGGGGGTAAAAATGTTTTGTTTTTATGCACTGTTCCAACTAGCGTTAGTTTCTTTACTAACAATTGTAGCCCCAACTCATGCGAAGTAAGGAAGTTATCACATATTATATTGCGGCCTTTCATGTCTTTTATCAAATCTAAGACGACACGACAACCTTGATTTTTCTCTGGCTTGCAGTTTCTATCTTTACCGATGTATACTTGTAAGTACCAGGCAAAACTTGTTTCACTATCGCACAGAGGCCAAACTTTGATTCCATATTTCCCTACTTTGGAAGGAATGAATTGTTTGAACGGGCATCGCCCGCGATATGTTACTAACTGTTCATCTATAGTAACACATTCACCTGGGTTGAACATTTTTCATAAATTGCGCTCCCATTTATCCCAAAAATCTCTAATTGGAGCTAGTTTATCGCGAGCTCGCCGTTCATTCCTGTCGCTTTTCTTATCGAACCGAATAACTCTGGATACATTCTGAATTCTTCGAAAACTCAAAGTTGCCTTGAAAATCGGCCTTCCCTTGCGCTCATCCCACAAGCTTTCTAAGGCCTCTCCATGTGAACGGTAAACGCCTGCCAGCAAAAGTAACCCAATATAGGCTTGAATAGCAGTGTTGTCAACAATAATCCAGCCTTCACCAAATGTATTTTTTCCTAAGAAACTAAACATTCGAAAGCCGAATTAAAGGAATGAAAATACGTTACCTTCTTTATTGGTCATCTTTACAATGATATCGACAACATCAAGTGGTAAAAATAATGCCAACGCCGAGTTTACGTCAGTAACTCGAGAAGCAGCATACTGAGTTGGGCCTGGAGTAGTGTTTCGTTTTCTGTTCCTTGACGACCTGCAGCAGAATCTCTTACTGACCATCTAGACCATGAATATTTTTTATCTTTCGATAGAAATATTCTCGGAGCTGGAAGTGCTTCGTCATCAAAACTGCCACTATACTCAAGGTCAGGTAAACTTTCCCCATCTAAACAGTCCATGTCTTAGCTAGAACCACTACCGGAAATGTTTTTCTCCTCGCCCTCACTTGCAGTATCAATTGCCTCATTGTCACTCAAATCACACTCATTATTTAGCACTGCTTCAATATCAATTCGATTCAATCTTGCCATATTGATCTATGTATGTCAAATTATAGATGTATTAATCAATACCTAATACATAGATACTTGTGCAACGCGTAAAAAATTCACTTACTTTTCTATTCCTTATTAGTTCACCAGTAATCGTAGATCTCACGGAAAAGAATGACTATATGTTTTGACATTCCTTTCTAGCACACTATTGTTTTATTCAGTTTTTACCTTGTACGCAAATAACTGAGTGCAGCTATGTAAATAGTATTTGCGAATAAGCTGCTGAGTTAGTTAATACGTGGTACGTATATACACAAAACCACATTCTTAGATGAGGTGGAGTTCACATTAATCTTATAAGCTTTATTCCCTTCATTTATACAAACGAACTTTCAGAGAAATGAAGCAATATTATGAAAAAACTGCATTGGGCAATTTTTACCCCTGCATACAACGTAAGTTACATGTTTTGAAAGGACTCAATATATCAGCATAAGTTGATGTCAAAAATGTATCATATATGTATTCATCTACTAAAATAAATAATTGTCAATGAATTTAGAAAAAAATAATAAGAAATGTACGAAATATGCTAAATCAAAGGTGCAAGTGGGCAATTTTGACCCATGTGTACAGGATAAGGGTTAATATCTCCACTTATAATAAAAATCACTTAAACTTTTTTTTTTTTAGACGGACCGTTCGCTACTAGATCAAGCTTTAGACTTAACGTCTCCCAAATTATTTTTTTCTTGATTATTTAATTTATGAAAATCACTCATAAGCTTTGGTATTTATGTATTAAAGACTTATTTTGATTCGTTCTATTATAAGTTCTATTATAATATGCTTTTTATTTTTGTACATAGAATAAAAGATTTGAAAAATAAATACAATACAATAAATAAAAGAGGACCTAGATGACTTCTTTGGGGTACACCGGATGTAGCGATGATAGTGTCGGATGTTATTTCCCAAAATAAAACTTGATAAGTTCGTTCTTCAAAATAAGAACATATCCATCGAACGATATGATTTGGAAATCTCAAGGACGTAATTTTAAAGAGAACTAGGCTATGAGAAAGTTTGTTAAGATGGATAGATATATCTTTATTTCGCATAAGAAACTTGTACAAAGGATTGCTAGGACACATTTTACATTACAGAGATATGATATTATACATATATATCTTTCTACTGAAACATTTTTTTATTTTAATTTAACTGTAGATTACATTAGGAAATATAATTTAAATTTGGAGAAAAATGCCTTGCTGAAGTCTGTATAAATACAGTCGACCTAACTACCCTCTTCGGTAGCTTCTTTTATAAAAGATGTAAATTCCAATAGGTTCGTAATAGCGGATCTTCTATCCATAAACTCATGCTGCTTGGTTGAGAGAAATGGTTTGCAAGCAAAATAAAAACCTTTCAAATCTAGCCTCGAATAGTTTGGCAGACACGATAGCTTGGCAATAAGTCTATAATTAGGTATTTCACCTCCATTTCCTTTTTTTGTGAATTAGAATGATAAAAGAGTTTTTCAAAATGCTTGGATTTTTCCTCTGCTACTCTGCTTTTGATGCCTGAAACAAATGAGATGTTAAAGAAGCATTCAAGGTGTGCAAAATTACTCAGGGTAGGTAAATAGTAATTGGAGCAAAAAGATAGGCCAACAAAATGGAGAAAACATATTGCAGACTAAAAGAGGACCCCTTCTTGAGTCGCTTAAGTAAGACATGTTAGCATTTTATTTTTAATGTTAACAAATTTCCCAAAAACTTTTGAATCGAACAGAAGTTAGCCACGCATTTTATTAATCTTACTGTCATATATGTAAAGGGTGACCAAAAAGCAATGATACTTTTTCCATATGTTATGTTTCAGCAACTGTCAAAGTTACCAAGCTGGCAAAATGTTCAGTAAGGTTTGCCATTTTATCATGCATCATTTCACGCTTGCCGAACGTGCGGAAATTATTAAAAAATATTATCAAAATTCCGACTCATTTGTAAATAAGCAACGTGAATTTCGTCGTGGATCGATCCTCATCATGGCTTCAGTGTGCAGGCAATTCGTCGCACCGTGGAAAAGTTTGAACGTGAGTACACTCCTTTGGACCTTAAGCAGCCAACCAGATAGAGATTGATGCGAAATGAAGAAAACATAGGCGCCGTAGCCGACAGCATTGAAGAAGACCCAGAAATGTCGATTCGCCGATCCGCTGAATTAAGCATCGCCAGAGAGTTAACCCGGCTTATTTTGCGGTTAGATTTGGGTCTAAATCCATATAAGATTGTGCTGACGCAAGAATTGATGCCGAACGACCATAGACAATGCCGTTACTTCGCTAATTGGGCACTGGAAATGTTGGCCGGAGATCCGGATTTTAGCGACTGGGTCATCTCACGGCGAGCGTTCATCAATTGGCCGCCGCGATCATCCGAATTGACACCACTCGATTATTTTCTCTGGAGCTACGTCAAGTCTTTAGTCTACGCTAACAAGCCAACCACTTTGGACGAGCTCGAGGCCAACATTTGAGACGCTATTGCCAGAATAACGAGGTACGTATTGCAGCGAGTCATCAAAAATTGGACCGATCGCTTGAAGCACTGCCAGCGAAGCCGAGGCGGCCATTTAAATGATGTGCTATTCCACACATAATTGTGTTTTGTAACGAAGCGTTACACTTCGCACACTCACACTCCTCCTTCAGGTCCGCATAACGCCTAAACGGCACACACACATAATTAACCGCACCAGAAACTGATTAACCTTTTCCTTTCCGATCGACCCCACGGTAAATGAGATCATGCCACTCCATTAACCATCGGCAAAAACTTCGCCTAAACGACCACATATTACTAGTCGTATAACTTTTCATCGCACCAGCAACCTGAGCTACAATATAGCATCTGTTTACTGTCCGCCGCGATGCTTACTAGAAAAAGATGACTACTTTCGTGTCTTCAATGACCTTGGTTCAAATTTCCTTATTGGTGGAGATTTCAACGCGAAGCACACCTTCTGGGGTTCAAGATGTACATCTTCTAAAGGAAAAATTCTCTACGAAGTGGCATATGAATTCGGTTGTTGTTTTTATTCGTCTGGAAAACCGACCTATTGGCCAACTGACTCACAAAAAATTCCCGATCTTATCGATTTTTTTGTTACAAAAGGCATTTACGAGAAGTTTATTACAGTCAAAGAATGTTTTGATCTCTCTTCTGACCACTCGCCGGTAATTTTATTACTTGGAGAAGTGCTGATCAAGAAAAAAGGACCTCCAAGACTCACTAGCAATAGAACAAATTGGGAGGGCTTTAGAAATGATTGCGAAACAAATATCGCCTTAAATGTATCACTTAGAACACCTTGTGAACTAGAGGACGAAATTGATCGTTTCCTGGAAGCAATTCAAAGAGCGGCATGGAGAAACACTCCTTCTAGAAGCTATAAGATCAACCGCAACGAAAAGTATACCAGGGAAATCGTTGAACTGGTGAGAGAGAAACGAAAAGCACGAAAGAAATGGCAAATCACTCGTGCACCGCAGCATAAAACGGTCCTTAACCGACTATGCAATCGCCTTAAAGATAGTATTCGCGAATTTAAAAGCAAAAAGATAACGACCTATCTTGAAAATCTCTCCGGTGAAAGAGAATCAAATTATTCGCTTTGGAAAGCGCTAAAAGGCATCCGGAAACCTCAAATGCAAGCACCACCAATTCGCAAAATGGATGGAAACTGGGCCAAGAGCGACAAAGAAAAGGCAGAACTTTTTGCCTTGCACTTAGAAGAAACGTTTAAGCCGTTCGACGGCCCTTCGTTAACGCCCGACTCCCCAGTCACGACATCTGACAACTTTAAAGTAAAAAAAGTTGCATTGATTGAACTGAGGTAAGTGATTAAAAACTTAAAGACAAAAAAAGCTCCGGGTTACGACTTGATAACGGCGCAGGTAGTCAAGGAATTGCCGAATAAAGCTAATATCAAACTGCTCTATTTGATCAACGCTTCGTTCAGATTGCTTTATGTTCCGAGGCAATGGAAAGTCGCCGAGATTATAATGGTCCCGAAACCAGGCAAACCGCTAAATGAGAAGAAATCATATCGGCCTATTTCCCTATTGCCGGTTATCTCAAAAATATTCGAAAAACTTCTTTCCAAACGTCTACAGCCCGTAATCGACGAAAGACGTCTCATTCCTGACCATCAGTTTGGATTTAGAATTAAACATTCTACAATTGACCAAGTCCATAAAATAACTGACGTGATTGAGAAAGCTCTGGAAGAAAAAAAGATTTGTTGTGGTGTATTTCTTGACGTCTCACAAGCTTTCGATAAGGTTTGGCACGAAGGCTTGGAGTATAAATTGCAACGACTACTGCCACGGCAACTCTTTCTAATCTTACTATCGTATCTCACCGAGAGACTCTTTCGTGTTAAGCACGGAAACGATTACTCTGACTTCAAGGAGATTGCGGCCGGAGTTCCACAAGGAAGTGTCCTTGGCCCGCTTCTATATGTTCTCTATACGCGTGATATCCCGCAGGAAAGAAACTGTGTCGTCGCCACGTTTGCGGACGATACGGCGATATTGACCACGGGCGAAGCTATTAAAGCAGCAACTGGAAAGCTGCAACACGCTATTAATAAAGTCCACGCTTGGACGAATTCTTGGCGTATTGTGCTGAACGAAAGCAAATCTACTCACGTTAACTTTACCTATAAAAAAGTAGATAGATTACTTCTATATCTTAACTCGGCTCAAATACCGTACGCAAACGAAGCAAAATATCTAGGAATGACTCTAGATGTTAAGCTCAAATGGAAATCACACGTAAAAAAGAAACGCGACGAGCTAGAAAACAAATACCGACAAATGTACTGGCTACTCGGAAAACATTCGAAGTTGAGCCTACATAACAAACTGCTTATATATAAGCAAGTGCCAAAGCCTGTGTGGACGTATGGTATACAACTATGGGGTTGTACCAAGAAAACCAATACAAACATCATACAAACTTTTGAAAATAAAGTTCTTAGAACGATCGTTAACGCACCGTGGTATGTACGTAACGAAGATATTCATCGAGATCTGGGAATTCCCAGCGTCGTCAAAGAGATAACAAAATTTGCGCGTAAACACAAAGATCGTGTTCACGGTCATTGTAACTATCATTCAACTACTTGACGCGAACAATTCAATTCGTCGTCTTCAAAGGACAAAACCTTTTGACCTCGCGTCATAGCATATGCCGGCCGCGAAAAAGCCAGGAACTTTCATTGGAATTTAATCTGCCTAAAGTTATACATTTCTTTTTACTTCGTATGAACATTTTTTTTTTTTTTTTTTTCCAAAAATCACGTGTATCGTGAGCGAAAATAAAACTGCTGGATAAGCGTCGGCTTAGTTGTAGTATTACTTTTGAGGAGAGGCGTTTTTTTAGTGAGTAAAAATCTCACACTACCATAAGCACGCTCGGTCGGGCCTTATGGTGTCTTTAGAAGATTTTTCACCTACTCTCGGCAAAAAAAAATAAAAAAAATCGCACCAGCAACTCAATAACCTTTTTGTTTTCGACCGACCCCACTGTGCATGAGACCACGCCACTCCATAATAAGGAGAAAGAGAGAGCACTTGGATATTGGTTAAGCACCACCTAAGCATTGTGTGCTAACAGGAAAGACCCAGTGTGCGAAATACACTGTGGTTAGATTTGTTGGTCGGGCGAAGGTATGCTGGCGTTGTTTTTGTCCAACACACTGTGGTGAGAGGTCGTCGCCGTGCATTAGCAATATGGTTTGTTGGCATACACATATGGTATGGTTCCATGGGGAAGTGGTTATGTGGTACATGGAGGGGCGAGCGCAGGGGTATGCCGAATGAAGAGAAGTTTTGCAGTGAGTCCTAGAATTTTCACTCAATGCTTACAGGGATTTTCATAAGGCAACCAACTGCCGACCAAGTCGGAGTTCCTCACGCTGTTATTAGAGTACCAATCTGGTGTACTGTGAGTCAACTCTCTAGTGTGGACAAATCCACCGAACATTTTGGCTGCTCTTCCGTCTTTTTCAAGACTTGAGCATTAAATCATCGGACCTGCTGCTGACCGCAGCCGCTCCCACCGTAAAATTTGGGCTCATCCTCCTCTAGGAGAAGCCATTGCCGGTCCTAGCCGTAATCCTCAGTTTGGACGATCTATTCCCCACTCCTAGGAGTAATATTTTTTTTTGGGCCATTTGCTGTCAAGAACCAACCTTAAGCCGGTGCTGCCAAGTAGCTGCCTTCAGCGGCCGCTGCCATCATAGCTGACGCCCTAAAAAGCTGTCGCTGCCATAGATGATGCCCTAAAAAGCTGTCGCTGCGAGAGCTGACGCCCTAAAAAGCAATCGCTGCCAGAGCTGACGCCCTAAAAAGCTGTCGTTGCCATAGCTGACGCCCTAACAACCTGTCGCTGCGAGAGCTGACGCCCTAAAAAGCTGCTGCTGCCAGAGCTGACGCCCTAGCAAGCTATCGCTGCCAGAGCTGGCGCCCTAAAAGCTATCGCTAACATAGCTGACGCCCTGAAAAGCGGTCGCTATCTTATAGTTACGTCCTAGTGCTAAGAATCTAAGGCCTACGTAGGTAACTCGCTATTGTTAAGCATCCTAAGATTGTTAAGAACAGTGTAAACCGAGGCCACCATATACTATAGGTATTCTAATATTGTTAAGCATTTTGACATTCTTAAGACTAGACTAAGCTATATCAATAATAAATAAAACCTAATAATACCTCTTTCCCAAAGTTTCGGGTGGTCTTTTTGTTGACCCTGGATCCGACGAGCGAAACCTCAGCCTTCGAGAAAACACCTTCACAATTTAGTTGGCAATTATTAGTCAGCAAGTGTTATAACATAAGTGAATGACCGTCAACTAAAATGCGGGCGAAGCAAATCGAACACGAGTTAGCGTGTATTTAACATAATTCCCTTCAACATTTTAAGTGCCTAAAAGTGTGATATTTCGCGTTCAAAAACAAGTACATAATTCAATAAATTTGAAATTAGGTCAGGTCGTGGACAGCGGCTTTGTGAAAAGTTAGCAAAATTATATTTACGGTTTTCCAACGTTTTTCTTAATAAAAAAAAATGTAAGCACGTAAATAAAAGTGTTTGTCGGCTAATAAATACTTAATCTTTATTTGGATACTAAATTCAATTGAATACAAGTAAATTCACCCGAATTATACAAAAAAACACGGTTTATCTCATATTTGACACATTGGTCCTGAAGCGTGGGCAGGAGGTGTGCAATTTCCGTTCCGCGCTCAATCTCAAAAGGTAACGTTACCGCCCATTGTATCCAATTTGATACGTACCACCAAATTTTACCGCCGGCCGGTTGTATCAAATTTTATGCTTACTATAAAATCCTCTCCGACAGGTAAAAACGGAGCAAAATATTTTACAAAGTACGAAGAATCATTTCAGGTGCAATATTATTTTCAATTAATTTTTTCCATTGACGACTAAAAATTGGGCCGTTAAGGGGTAGCGGGTGAATAGCGAAAGAGGAAGAGAGAGGTGACTATACGTACTAATTTGAATCTTTGTTGATTGTAGGTTTCTGGAAATACTGAGGAAGACAAATCATACAACCCCCTTTGGGTAGGGGTTAGAATATATCCGAGGTAGGCATGCCTGTCGTAAAATCCACTCTCCGTATACCGAGTATGGCAAATACAAAAATATGCAATGAACAAAACAAAAGATTTAAATGACCCAGGTAGCAGTCCAGGTACACACTTTTCGGAGGTCGGCTCTACGGATTCTGGGGAGAGCCCTTTATTGCGTTCACTTGACCCTTTAACCCTAGAAAGATAACCCTATTACCCTGTATTAGTGGTAAATACGGCACGACAATTTCTAACGTCATGCAAAGTGCACTCTTACACGTTGTAGAATGGTGTAACAAAGAAGGACTTTCCATCAATCCTAGTAAAACCATTCTGGTGCCGTTCACAGGGAAGACACAGGTCAACCTTGGACCCATTACAATCAAAGACACCACAATAGTTTATTCCAGCGAGGTCAAATACCTTGGTGTAGTTCTTAACAAACGACTTAACTGGAATTCACATATCAAGTCCGCCACAGAACGTGCTACGAGAACACTGTGGGCTAGTAAACGCCTATACGGCAAGGTATTCATAACCCTTTGAGTGCGCGCAAATTATAAAAAAAAAAAAAAAAAAACTTGGGGTCTCTCTCCTAAAATGATACATAGGTTGTACATAATGATGGTAAGACCCATTATCACATATGCGGCTATCGTCTGGTGGCCAAAAACCCTCCAGCAGACAACGGCAAACAAGTTGCAGAAGTTGCAAAGAACTGCCTGTCTCGGCATTACAGGTGCTATGCGCACCTGCCCTACGACAGCTCTTGAAACTATTGTCGGGCTAACACCCTTAGGTTAGGTTAGGTTACCAATCTTCATTAGGAAGATGACAGCTAGATATACCATCAAGCTGCAGCTAGATTATGAGTATAAACCAGGTGACCTATTGGGGCATCTAAAGATACTCAAATCGATCCCTCAAAGAGACATGTTTTGTACTATACCGGATATTATGGTCAGGCAACATTGCTTCGGAAGGTTATTCTGATTCACCGACGGATCGAAAATGGATTCTGGAGTTGGAGCCGGGGTCTTTGGACCCAACACAAAAATGTCGGTACCTATGGGCACGACTCCCCTGTGTTTCAGGCTGAAATCCATGCGATTGAGATCTGCGCCAGACACAATCTCCGTAAGGGAATCAAGGGCGCTAGGATTCATATATTTTCAGATAGCCATGCAGCACTTAGGGCATTATCGTCCAACCTAATGGACAACCGAACCTCGACAACGGGTCAAGGTAAAAGCCATCAGATTCTGACATGCAGACGCGCGAGAAAACATCAACATCAACAAACACTGATAATTCGGAAAACCCTGTATCTCACGTCTTTTCCATTATGCTTGCGAGGCTTGAGGAACAAACAATAACAAACAGGTTAATTGTCGAAAGATTGGAGAAGCTTGAACATAAGCTTAGCGACAGGAGCATTTTAAAACGAACATGACGAAACTTCTGAAAATGTTTGCATGGAACGGCAACGGACTCATACAAAGACTAGACGAGCTAGACATATTTGTACGAGAAAAAAACATTGACATACGAGTATGTTTGATCTGTGAAACTCACCTGACGAAAGTACGGCGCGTAAACATTACTGGCTACAGTGCCTATCACGCTTATTACCCGTCGGGAAAAGCGAAAGGCGGATCATCCTTGTTTATTAAAGACTGCATCGAACAATCTGAAGACCTAAAGATAAAGCTTGAAACTTTGCAACTGTGCACGATTCGAGTTAAAAATAGTCAGCGTACTCTTAAAATTGCATCTATCTACTGTCCACCGCGTTCCGCGCTTGAAAAATCTGATTTTACTAACTTGTTTGAATCGGTGAAACCAAATTTCATTATTGGCGGCGATGTTAATGCGAAACATACGTCCTGGGGCTCAAGATACAGCTCGAAAAAACGTAGAATGCTCTATGGGGCAGGTATGAAGTACAGTTGTGATTTCCATTCGACGGGGTAAACCGACTTACTGGCCAACTGATACTTCGAAAATACCTGACCTGATCGATTTTTTCGTTGTGAAAGGAGTATCTACCAGCCACATAAAAGTTAAAGAGAGCTTTGATCTGTCGTCTGATCATTCCCCGGTTATTTTAACAATCAGCGAAAAACTAGTCTATAACCTAAAGCCAGCGAGATACGCTGGTCGAACAACTAACTGGGAAGACTTTAGGAACGAAATTGAAGATAATGTTGAACTGAGCGTTCCACTTACGACACCTTATGAACTTGAGGTTGAATTTGATCGCTTCGTTGAGATCGTACAGCTCGCCTCTTGGAATAATACGCCCAATCCAAGGAAAACGCCCGACAGATACGGTTTACGATATCCTCCAGAAATAAAAGAATTGGTCAAGGAAAAAAGCGTGTAAAAAAACGGCAACTGAGCCGTGCTCCGCAGCATAAAGCACTATTGAATCGTCTCTGCAATTTGTTGGACAGGATTATTAAGGATTCTAAGAATCGTGCAATAGGCTCTTACCTTGAAAGTTTAACAGCGAAAAAAGATTCCAATTATTCACCTTGGAAAGCTGTAAAAAGGACCAAAAGGCCCAAAGGCCCCGAGCCGCCAACTAGATTAAATCAAAATGAATGGGCAAGGCAACATAAAGAAAAAGTGGACGTCTTTGCGGCCCACCTAGAAGAAACCTTTAAACCGTACGATGGTCAAGCGGTTTAGGACAACATTAAAAGCTAGATGTACCATCTGACGATTTAACACTCTCAAGTGCAACTCTAAAGGGACTCAAACATAAGATCGAGAGTCTAAAACCTAAGAAATCTACTGGTTATGATTTGATTACCGGAGAAATTCTCAAAGTTTTACCTAGAAAAGCATTGATCAAGCTTCTCCATAATGTAAATGCTGCGCTCAGATTAAAGCCCGTGCTGAGCCAATGGAAAGTTGCGAAAGCCATGATGGTTTTAAAACCAGGAAAACCGCCAAATGAGGTAAAATCGTATAGACCAATTTCGATTCTTCCAATCTAAAATTTTTGAAAGGATATTACTAATGCGTCTCCAGCCGGTTATAGAAGAAAATAATCTTATCCCTGACCACCACTTTGGATTCAGAAGTAAGCATTCGCCGATTCACCAAGTGCATAGAATTACTGACGAAGTCGAGAAAGCACTTGAAGAAAAAAGGATTTGCTCAAGCGTATTTCTTAACGTCTCGCAAGCCTTTGATAAGGTGTGGCATGGTGGCTTGAAATGCAAACTACAACAAGTTCTCCCTGTATGCCTATGCGATATTCAAGAATCATATATCGGGAATAGACTCTTTCGTGTTAGACATGGAAATGAATACTCGGAGCTCAAAGAAATTTCGGCCTGCGTGCCGCAAGGAAGCATTCTTGGGCACCTTTTCTATTTGTTATATACTCGTGATATACCGAAAGAAGATGGCACTATCCTTGCTACATTTGCCGATGACACCGCTATCCTAGCAGTAGGTAAAACAATCGAGGAAACGACTGCAAAACTGCAAAACGCGCTGAATAATGTAAATGAATGGACGAGGGACTGGCGGATCGCTCTCAACGAATCTAAATCTGTTCACGTGAGTTTCACTTACAAGAAAACTAAAAACTTGCCAATTTTCCTAAACTCGGCCCGAATACATTCTGCAAACGGGGCCAAATACCTGGGAATGACACTCGACGCAAGGCTGAAATGGAATTCGCACGTGAAAATGAAAAGTAAAGAACTCGAAATCAAATATAGAGAAATGAACTGGTTACTCGGAAAACATTCCCAGCTCAGTACTGAGAACACACTGCTTTTACACAAACAAGTGCTAAAGCCGATGTGGACCTACGGTATACAACTTTGGGGTTGTACCAAGAAAAAAAATGCAAATATTTTACAAACTTTTCAAAATAAAGTGCTAAGAGAAATTGTCCAAGCACCGTAGTATAGTAGAAACGACGATGTCCACAGGGACCTCGGAATTCCAACTAGAAGCTTCGCTAGAAAGCATAAAACCCGACTAATCGAACATGTCAACAATACAGTCCTACAAATTTTGGATAAGAGCAATTTATTGCGCCGACTACAAAGGACGAGGTAGGTACGTAGGAGTGGTTGTGTCAGCAAACCATGCCGACACTTAATTAGCGCAGAAGCTCCGTTTTATTACCACAACTCAAGTGACCTAACGGATGTAACAAGGACGTTAACTACTAGGGAAACGAAGAAGAAAAAGGGGGTAAGGATTATTCAAATCCACCCCGTTACATTGAGGAAGCTGATAATATCCCCAATCCAAATCTCCGCTAGCTCCATAAGGTTGTCGAAAAAGAGTGTACCTAAGGTGCACTGTCTGGCCCTGCCTAAAGCCGGACACTTGCAGATTAAGTGTAAGATTGTTTCTATCTCGTCCGCAGTATTGCAGCTGCGACAGTGTACATTAAATGAAATACCTATGCTGGTCGCATGAACCCCGATAGGCCGGTGGACAGTACTAACTGCCAGAATTCTTGCGATATCTGCACGGTTTCTGTTTAGTAGATCTTGCGTTCTTTTCTGGGAGTATTTGGGCCACATCTGCCTGGAGATGACACAGTTCCGCACCCCCTGCCATCTACTAATCGCCTTTAGCAGATAGTGCGCGAAGATGCCTCCCTTAAGGACCCCCAACGGGACATTCACCTCCCTTGCTAGGGAACCATCAAGGGCAGATCCTTGCTGCGCGAGTTCATCAGCTCGCTCATTCCCTTCTATGTTGCTATGACCCGGAACCCAAAGGAGACAGATCCTTAGCCGGTGACCAAGCGAGGCGAGTTCTTTTTTGCACTGTTCTACTAGCCTTGAGGATGTAGTGGCAGATACTGTAGCCTTGATAGCCGCCTGGCTATCAATGAGGATGGCAATGGTATTTAGGGGTGCAGAGGTTTGCTTAAGTATGCAGCAGGCCTCACGTACAGCAAAAACTTCCGCCTGGAAGGCACTGCACGAATCAGGAAGCCGGTACGACCTGGAAATATTGAGGGAATCAGAGAATATCCCCGCCCCTACCCCGCAGTCCATTTTTCAACCGTCGATGAAAATTGTTGATTCGAACTCGTTTATCAGTACGCCAGTTTCCCATTCTACCCTGGTTGGGAATCTGACCGTGACGTCATTTCTAAAGTTCACTGTGGGAGTTATATAGTCGGTCAGATTAGCTACCAGATCCTGCGGTAGCAAATTCAGGATACTGCTGTGACCATACGGATTGGTGCACCAGCATCCTGTTTCACTTAGCCTGACCCCACTACATGCTGATAGCTGCATAATGTGAAGATCGAGTGGTAAAAGGTGCAAAATAACGTTCAAGGCATCGGTTGGACATGTTCTCATGGCACCCGTTGCACCTATAGCCGCAGTTCTTTGTACCCTGTTGGTAAGTTTGATGTTATAAGCTTTCCTTAGTGCAGGCCACCAGACCAGCGATCCATAGGAAAGAATGGGACGCACCACGGCAGTGTACATCTGAAAGACCATCTTCGGGCGAAGTCCCCACTTCTTGCCAAATGTCTTGCTGCAGGCATAGAAAGCCACACAGGCCTTCTTTACCCGTTGCTCAATATTAAGCTTCCAGCTTAGTTTTGGATCAAGTACAACACCTAGGTACTGGAGGCTAGGGAGAGTAGATGATTGTTTAGCCGTGGAAGCGTAAACGTTGGTATTTTGGTTTTAGTGGTAAAGAGCATAAGTTCAGTTTTTCTTGGGTTGACGCTGAGTCCACATCCAGTGGCCCATGAGCTAATCTTGTCCAAGGGGTACCTTCCATAATCTCACTGATTACGGATGGAAACATCCCCGATACTAGTATTACCACGTCATCCGCATACGCGACAACCTTAAACCCATCCCTATCAAGTCTACACAAAATTTTATTGATGACCATAAGCCATAGAAGAGGAGACAAGACCCCACCTTGAGGAGTTCCTCTTACAACAGATATGGTGGAGCTGCTGTTGCCGAGGTTCGATTGAATGATTCTAGTTTTTAGCATTGTCAATATCCATTTGCTAATAAACTCTTCCACACCCAGTTGGATCAGAGCTTCCTGAATCGATTCCGCACTGACGTTATTGAAGGCACCTTCAATGTCAAAGAAGGTAGCAAGGGTATATTGTTTGAAATGGACTGTCTTTTCTATCGTTCGCACAACTTCGTGGAGCGCCGTCTCTGTCGATCGCCCTTTAGTGTACGCATGTTGAGATTTGGATAGAAGGGATTTATCTAGGGTATTTCGAATATGTGTATCTAAGATGCGTTCCAACGTCTTTAAAAGAAAAGAGGATAACCTAATGGGTCTGAAATCCTTTGCGGATCCATGACCCCGCTTCCCAGCTTTCGGGATAAACACAACACGAATACGTCTCCAGCTCAGGGGAACGTGGTTTAGGAGAATGCAGCTTCTATAGATCGGAACTGGCCACGAGACCACCTGTTTCTTGCAGCATAATAGGGAGAATGTCGTCAAGGCCGGCCGGTTTATAGGGAGAGAAGCTGTTAATAGCCCAGGAGGTGTTAACTGCTGTAATTGTTGTCTTAATGTCATTCCAGGAAGAAGATTGCGCGACCTGAGCTACTGGTGGGAGGGCAATCTCATTACTACATCCTGGAAAGTGTGTTTGCATTAAAAGTTCCAGTGACTCGCTAGAGAAGTCCGTCCAAGTCCCATCCGGCCGTTTAATAAAGGACGGGCTAGAATGTTCCTTGGACAGAATTTTACTCAGCCTGGCAGAGTCTTTTATGGTCTCAATGCACTGACAGTAGTCTTTCCAAGCAAGAGACTTGGCACTTTTAATGGATTTCTTGAATTCCTTCAGACAATCCTTATATGGTTGCCAGAACTTGTGTTTAAAGCAGACATTGAAGATCTCTCTAGTTATCTTCCTCAGATTAGATAGATCTTCGTTCCACCAAGGGGAGAATTTTTTCTTGCTATATTTAATAGGACACGAAACCTTAAAAGCCGCACCCATGGCTGTTTCGAAGGTCCTGATTTTGGTGTCTAGTTCCTCGACTGATTCAATTTTCAAGTCGGGTATTCTATGAAGTTTTGAGTTAATAACCTACTTACTTACTTAGGTGGCGCTACAGTTCGGGGTGAACCTGGGCCTCAACCAACAAGCCTCTCCATTTAGCTCGGTCTTTAGCTAATTGCCTCCAGTTGCGCACTCCAAGTTGGTCGAGGTCCCCTTGAACTTGTGGGCGCCACCTACGGCGATAATTCCCTCTACTGCGTTGTCCCTCGGGGTTAGATTCGAAGACTCTGCGGGCCGGAGCGTTGGTGTCCATTCGCTCTACATGTCCTAGCCATCTCAGACGTCCAATACGCAGTTTTTTGACTAGGTCGATGTCGCTGTACAGCTCGTATAGTTCGTGATTGAATCTTCTCCTCCAAAACCCGTCAACGCAAACGGGACCGAAAATCTTACGAAGAATTTTTCTCTCGAAGCGACCAAGGATATCTTCATCCTCTTTTAATAAAGTCCATGTTTCAGCGCCGTAAAGCAGGACTGGGATGATCAAGGTCTTATATAGAGTCTCCTTAGTTGTTCGAGAGAGGGCTTTACTGTTGAATTGCCTTATAAGCCCAAAAAAACAGCGATTGGCAAGAGTTATTCTTCGATTGATTTCTGCGCTGATTTTGTTTGCTGAATTTATAGCAGAGCCAAGGTAGACAAAGTCCCTTACTACCTCGAAGTTATAGCTGCCCACGGTGACGTTTTGTCCAATTCGTCGATGTTGGTTTTCCCTTCTAGTTGACAGCATATACTTGGTTTTGCCCTCGTTTATCGCCAAACCCATTTTGGCCGCTTCCGCCTCAATGCTTGCAAAAGCACCGGTGACAGCCCGCTGAGATCTTCCGATAATGTCTATATCGTCGGCGTATGCAAGCAGTTGTACAGACTTGTAATAGATTGTGCCTCCGGTGTTGGCTTGTGAGTTCCGCACAATCCGTTCAAGTACAATATTGAAGAAGTCACATGACAGCGCGTCACCTTGTCTAAAGCCTTTTTTGACATCAAAGGTCTCGGTGAGGTCATTACCGACCTTGATGGAGCAGCGAGCGTTCTCCATCGTCAGCCTGCACAGGCGGACAAGTTTGGCAGGGATGTCAAAACTAGACATGGCTCTATAAAGCTCTTCTCTATAGATGCTGTCATAGGCGGCCTTGAAATCGATAAAGAGGTGGTGAGTATCGATTTGGAATTCTTGGGTTTTCTCCAGGATCTGCCGAAGTGTGAAGATTTGATCGATGGTGGACTTTCCTGGCCTGAAACCGCACTGATAGGGTCCAATCAGGCTGTTGATAAAAGGTTTCAGGCGTTCACACAATATCGCAGAAAAGATCTTGTACGCGATGTTGAGGAGACTGATGCCTCTATAATTGGCGCAGTTGAGGGGGTCTCCTTTCTTGTGGATCGGGCAAACGATGCTGAGATTCCATTCATCAGGCATACACTCCTCTGACCAAATATTAGAAATGAGTTGGTGTATGCACTCTACCAATTCATCCCCAGCTGCCTTGAAAAGTTCGGCCGGTAAACCGTCAGGTCCAGCAGCCTTGTTCGATTTTAGCTTGGATATTGCTATCCTCACTTCGTTTTGGTCAGGTGGACGGAAATTTTGACTATCATCGTCTATGTTGAATGGTTCATTCTGCCTGACAGCGGGATGTTGGTCTTCGTCGCCGTTATACAGTCTGCAGAAGTAGTTTTTCCATATTCTCAGCACCGACTGTGATTCTACTACGAGGTTTCCATTCTCATCTCTACAGGTTTCTGTACGGGTATTACTTCTCTGACACGTTCTTTTTACCTTTTGGTAAAACTTCCGTACATTGTTCCTGGAGTATAGACTCTCGATATTCTCAAACGCGCGCTTCTCATGCTCTTTCTTCTTCTTTTGGAGAAGCCGATGTTCTTCCCGTCTCTTTTGCTCGTAGAGCTCACGAGCAGCTCTCGTCTTCCTTTGCAGCGCCGCTTTGTATGCCTCTTGTTTTGCTGCATGCACTCGCCGGCATTCTTCGTCAAACCAGGGGTTTCGCGGTGGTGGGCGAGCGAGACCCAGCACATCAGTCGCGGCGTTTCTGATGGCATGTTGGCAGCGTTGCCACTGGTCTTCGGCACTTGATGCTGGCGGTATAGGGGTGATTGAGAGATTTCGGGATACGCGTTCAGCGAAGAGTCTGGCGGTCTCTTGCGATTGTAGCTTTTCGACGTTAAATTTTCTCACAGTAATTCTTCTTTGTTGCTCAGATTGGGATATCCGCATTCGTACCTTGGCTACAACAAGGTAATGATCCGAGTCTATGTTGGCCGCTCGGAAGGTCCGGACATCCAGAATACTGGAGGCATGCCTTGCGTCGATCGCAATATGATCAATTTGGTTGATCGTGACATGATCATTGGACCGCCATGTCTGCTTATGAATATTGAGATGAGGAAACCATGTGCTTGCTATGGTGACATTTCGCTCCACAGCGAAATCAATTAGCCTTAGTCCGTTATCAGACGTGGTGTCGTGTAGGCTATGCTTACCGACTGCTCTACCGAAGACGTCCTCCTTTCCTATTTTGGCGTTAAAATCGCCCAATACGATCTTAACGTCGTATTTAGGACATTGCTCGTATGTTTTGTCGAGGAGCTCGTAGAAACACTCTTTGGAGGTAGGGTCCTTTTCTTCTGTGGGGGCATGAACACAAATTAGGCTTATGTTAGCGAATTTAGCCTTGATCCGGATCGTCATAATACGCTCGCTCACGTGTCGGAAGCTTAAGACTTCTTGCCTAAGTCTGCCGCGTATGACAAATCCGCATCCGAATAAGCGTTGCCTGTTGCCTCTGTAGCAATCACCGTAGTAGATGTCACAGTTTTTCATCCTCTTTTTGCCTGGCCCGTCCCATCGCACTTCCTGGATGGCGGTAATATCTGCTTTATAGCAGTCTAGGGCCTCTGCTAGTTGTTCGGCTGCACGTGGTCTGTAAAGGGACAGAACATTCCACGTACAGATCCGAAGGTCGTTGTCCTTATTTCGTTTGCTGGGGTCGTCATTAGTTGGGTCATCCTTATCCGAGGCTTTTGGTTGTTTCGGAACCATGCGTTTTTTACGTGGTAGGGAAGTTACCCCGACGGCACAACCCCCAACCTGGAGGGCCAGTTCCTTAATTATTCCCCTAGGACGAGGGGCCGGGTACACCGGTGCCAGTAGTCCACTACGGGAGTATGAGCGCTGCCGTTAATAACCTGACCAAACTTCTTCCAGTCGATTCTCTTGGGGTTTCTAAATGGCTTGGGAGCCTCAACCTCGAGGCACACATTGTAGAGAATCCATCTGCGATCGGAGAAGGACATTCGATCGGATACTCGCCAGTTAACTACCCTAAGGTTATTATTGTTGCTCTTAATAGTGATGTCTGAAACTTCCTCCCACCCTCTGAAATTTTCCGTACTCGGAAAAACAAAAGTTGGTGTGTTACCCACGTTACAACCAGAAAGGTTGGACATCTCTAGAAAACAAGGACTCACCGCGTTCGTTGATTTCAGAGCTGCCCAATAATGTATGCCTGGCATTTGCGTCGCAGCCCAGAGGCAGATTGTCCTTTTTTGCTGTTGTCATTAATGTTAAATGGCTTACCTCCTCTGGTGGTGATGGTCTATCACGATCCATCTAAACTGAGGATATAAAAAGAGTGTTATTTGCAACCTCCAATTTAACTGCCGTTAAATCGGCAGAGCTAAAATCAGGACCTACCTACCTACAAAGGACGAAACCTTTCGACTCGGCGTCTAGATTGCGGAAGATGCAGGATCTTTCAGTGGAAAGTAACCTGCCAAACGTTTTTATTTCGTGAAAGAAAAATTGCTTGATAAGTCATTACTTAGTTGCGATATCTAGCAAATTTATATCGAAGAGTGCTGTTTTTTTTAGTCAGTAAGAATCTGACACTAAGGCGAACCCCACAGGCGGATCAGTAGAAATGCGGTGAAGTGGGACGGTTGTGATCCCTTGTTTTCGGATCATAACCTCGCTGATAAAAGGAAGAAGAAAAAGAAGAATCTGACACTACTATGAGCACGCGCTTGCTATTCTCATAGTGTCTATGGAAGATTTTTCACTTACCTTCGGGAAAAAAATAAATAAATAAAATTATTCCACATTCGTTTTGGGCGTAAAGCGAAATAATTTAAAGTCAGAGGAAGGAAGGATTCAGTGTACTCGTACGTTGTTATTTAAAAGAATAATTCTCTAGGCAAACAAAAAAAATTATCGGAAAAAAATTGAACTTGAAAATTGACAGATATCGGCAGACTCTTAATTTAGATTGACAGTGAATTTGGGATAGAGATGTTATAATATCTTTAAGTTGCGATCTTAAAGAATAATCAACAAAGTAAAAAGTTCATGGTTAACGGACACGTGCGTTCAATTTTAAATTTATTTACTGGGAACAGCCATTCCTCTACTCGTCGTTGTACCCGACGATTGAAAAGCTTTAGAAGTCTAGAAGCAAGACACATGATAATGCTGGTTGTTTACATATCCAACTAGGTACAGACAGCACATCACTTGACTAAACTATTACAATCTCAATCAGAAATACACATTAATATATGTGTATGCAGATTTTTATAAGAGCTTTTATATTATTTTTGAAACATTTCGCACATTAAAAAATACAATTACTCAATATATAATAAATAGTTTTGTCTTGGAATACTTAATGTACTCGTATGCAGAGTTGGTACATAAATAGAAATTGTCTTAGTTTCTTAATTGCATACGAGCTTTGAATATGTATGCACAATGGTACGTAAAAGTGATCATACACTGCCGCTTCCACCAGAATAGCGCGACTATATTTCTTCAAATATTTTGGTGAACATATGGCGTTTGGTAACTGGTAACGAGTACTTGAAGTGCACGAAAGAAAAGACAAAGTCACGCCCTATTTTAAAAATAATGAAATATGCGTTATTTTAGTGAGACACCAGAATAGCGCCACTTTGCAAAACTAAGTTGGGTTAGACGGGTTGCCTTGAAGTTGCTCTCATAGGCCTTCCATGCGTCGCAGAACTCCGAACAAGAACGCGCGGAGGCGTTGCAAGGATTTAAGTAAGTAAGTAAATAAGTCGCATAAAGCCTTCGTGGGCCCTATATGGTGAGTTATATATGTAGCTGCTGAAAAGTGGGGAAGGTATTTATTAGTTAGTAAGGGATACTAGGACTTGACTGTTTGATGTGTCCATCTCGAATAGGAACCTTGTCCAATCCGATTTGTTGCAGAAATTTACGATCATCGAGATGGATATGTGGTGGTCAAATAGTAGTGTATGCGATCACATGAAAAAATGAAGTTCTCACTTAGCCTAGCGCTACCAACTCCTAAGAATAATTTGAATTACTTTTTAGAAGTCAGGAGACTTTTTAAAAACTAGGAGACTTTCCAATATGTTTTTTTCGAAACATAACTTCTGTACACAATTGTCCTCTGCAGTACCTACCACCTGTGTTGCAATTAGCAGCGACTCTTTCACTTTTAGGAAGTGGAGAGTATCAACAATCCATCAACAGTGACTACCTAATTGGGATGCATCAAAACAGCGTTTTATAACAATCTTGCAAAGCGCTTCAAGAAGTGTAGTTATGTTTATATTATTCAGTACTTATGATTTTTTGTTAATTCATAATGGCTTAACACACATTGCTTTAAATATTCTATGCGCGACACAAATTACGACCGGTGGAGATCAATCGAATAATTCTTCGATTGAACGAGCATGTTCATTTACCCGTTGACGTCCGGGCTGTCCAGGAAACCTGTCAGCAGATCAAAATACACACTAATCTATCGCCAAGGCAAAAGTTTGCTGTTTTTATTGTTAGCCAGGCAGCCATCAAAGCCATTGCATCGTTTACCACATTCTCCAAGCTGATGCTTGAATGCCAAAATGAGCTAGCTTCGCTAGATGGTCAATTCAAGGTAGCCCTGATTTGGGTTCCAGGGCACAGTAACGTTTATGGAAACGTCTTCGCTGATGAACTGGCTAGGCAAGGCTAACCCCTCCACGGCTCACATCCGGAATCAGTTCAGACTTCGATTGGAGCAGTCAAAGCAGAAATATCCAGAAAATGCCTTGCCGAAGCCAACCTCAGATGGACTAGGCTACCAACTGTGTAATATATAGAAAGATGTGGTGAAATCATAACAAAGCAAAAACAACCGACTTCCTTAACAGAACGCGTAGGGACATCGCCAGGATAACAGCGGCTACCACGGGTCAATGGTCTATAGGAGGCCATGCAGTCAAACTAAGCATCCCACACAACACACATTAGCGCAGTTGCAATGCCGCAACTGAGAAAGAAACCCTTACCCAATTTTTGGATGGCAAACGACTAACAAAGGCCTCGTAGGGGCAGCATATCCCCATAGGTGCTGGTCCACTAAGTAACGAGAAGGAGCCACTGCAGCCGAAAACCTAGTAGCTCTGTTAGTAAGCCCTACTCCCAACTCCTCGTGGTGTCATCTGGGAATTTCTTCGGAAATTGCTAACGGGAGAGGACGAATGACGAGCTTCCTGCGCCAAAAAACAGGATAAGTGTCGGTTGGTCTGTGGCCCAGCGAGCCGCAACCGTAAAACAAACTATTGCTCCGAAACGGAAACAATCGACTCGACATGGACAACGATCGGCTTCTGGAACGTTAAGACCCTCCTGGACTCACTCAAGGAAGGGCCTTATAACGCCAGATTCCTCCAATTGGAGTGCGAATTCGCAAGGTATAAAATCGACATCTTAGGGCTGAGCGAGATAAGATGGTACGATGCTGAGGAATACATCTCCCCAACAAAAAGCACTGTGATGCTCTACTCTGGTAAGCCGGCTGGAAGTGCACGGACGTCTGGAGTAGGACTCATTCTAACTCCAGCAGCACGTAGTAGCCTCATATCCTGGAAACCCCATAGTGACCGGATATTGACGGCTAGGTTCCGGAGTAGAGTTAGAAAAGTTACCATCATACAGTGTTATGCTCCGGCTCTAGATGCAACTAAGGATGAAAAGGATGATTTTTATAGCCACTTAGGCGCCGCCTACAACCAAACGCCTAATGGGGACATCGTAATGGTGATGGGAGATCTCAATGCCAAGGTGGGTAGCGACAACACCATGCTTAAGCACGTGATGGGAGTTCACGGCGTGGGAGACAGTAATGACAACGGTGAGCGGTTTGTGGACTTCTGCAATACCAACCGCTTAGTCATTGGAGGTACGCTGTTTAAGCATAACACCTGTCACAAGATCAGTTGGGTCTCTACTGATAGGCAACGAACATCCAACCAGATTAACCACATTGCGATCAGTCGCCGCTTTAGAAATTGTCTCCTGGACGTCCGAAACAGACGTGGAGCTGACGTCGGACTAGAACGAGATTACCATCTTATGGTAGCTGATTTACGCCTTCGTATTGCATCCGTCAACAGCAACCGCTCAAACCTACTTAGCATCACCAGGTTTAATATCGACAGGCTCAAGGTTCCGCAAGTGCGCCAACAGTTCAGGGACCATCTTGCCTTAGAAGCAGAAGCAATCAGCAGCATAGAGAACATGGATGACCATTGGAGTGCTGTGAAAAATGGTTTTGCGACTGGGGCACGCACGTATATCGGTAAAAAGCAGAAACACCACCGCACATGGCTTTCTACAGACACCTGGAGACGGATCGATGAGCGTACGGATTGCAGCGGCCTCAGCAGTAGAGATAACCGAGCTTGAAGCCCAATACCGTGCGAAGAAGAAAGAAGTGCAGCGTAGTGTGAGACGTGACAAACGTCAATATGTCAACTCACTGGCCTCAAGGGCTGAAGAAGCAGCGAGTAGGCGCGACAGTAGGACTGTTTACAACATCACTAAGGAGTTCATTGGTGGTCGAAACTCCAAACAACATCCAGTGAAGAGTCTAGACGGTAACCTTCTGATTTCGGATGAGGATCAGCTCACTAGATGGAGAGAACATTTTGCTACAGTGCTAAATCACTTAGACGATGGCGGTATGATCTGGAATTCGAATGAGCAGTTCGAAGCAACAAATTCCCGAATTCGCACCGCACCTCCCAGTAAAACCGAGATAATACCAGCAATCGAGTCCCTCAAGAAGAACAAGGCGGTGGGTATTGATGGCGTTCCTGCCGAGCTATTTCAAGCGGCGCCAAATACATCGGCAGATTTGCTGCATCCCCTAATACAGAGAGCTTGGGATATGGAACAATTGCCACAGGAGTGGAAAAGGGGGATGATCATTAAGCTTCCAAAGAAGGGTAACTTGATGGAGTGCGGTAACTGGAGAGGTATATGTGTTCTTCCAGCTGTAGCCAAAATAATAGCTAGAATAATTCTAGAACGAATTAAAGAACATTTAGATTCAACTATCGATGTCGAACAGGCCGGCTTTCGCGCTGGATCCTCCTGCATCGACCAAATAAACACCTTACGGATCATAATCGAACAATGCGTTAAGTATAGGTCTCCGCTACATTTACTGTTTATCGACTTCGAGAAGGCTTTCGACAGCTTAAATCAAGATGCTATCTGGTTGGCCTTGCGCAGGAGAGGCATTCCAGAAAAACTTATAGCTATTACCAAGGCTACATACGAGGGCGGTAAGTGTCACGTCGTGCACAATGGTAAGGAGTCGGGCGATTTTGAAGTCCAAAGTGGAGTACGTCAAGGGTGCATACTGTACCCACTATTGTTCTTGGTGGTTATCAGCGATGTACTCCGTGCAGCATTGACGGAAGTTAATTATGGAATTCGTTGGACGATGACATCTTACCTTCAACCCCTAGACTACGCTGACGATGTTTGTCTACTTTCATTTCGGATAATGGATCTTCATTTGATGGCCCAAAATCTAGAAGCCGAGGCAAACAAAGTGGGGCTAAAAATAAACACAGCCAAAACAAAAGCCCTGAGCACTTCTAATATTCGCGGTCAACTTAACATTGCCGGAAAGCAAGTCGGCTAATCGCGGTGGCACCGAACTGGAATCGGGAAGGCTAAAGCTGCGTTCGGAATGCTGTCTAAATTTGGAGCAGCAATGTTATCAGTTTAAGAACCAAGCTACGACTGTTCCGCTCCAACGTAGAATCAGTGCTACTTTATGGGTGTAGTACCTGAAAGGTGGACACCATTAACACACGCAAGCTGCAAGTCTTCGTAAACAAATGCTTAAGAATCATCTTGAGGATTTTTTGGCCAAACCGCATCTCGAACGAACAACTTTATCTGAGAACGGGCCAAAAACCTATAAGCATTACTATACGAAGAAAAAAGTGGCAATGGATTGGACACACCCTACGGCGCGAAGACAACTCCATTGCGAAATACGCCATGCAGTGGAATCCGCTCACCCAGGCAGGCAGAATAGCGGGACGCCCTAGGCAAACGTGGCGCAGAACGGTTGAGGTGAAATCGAGCTCTTTAGGAATGAGTTGGAGGCAGCTCAAACGCGTTGCAGAACTTCGAACAAGATGGCGCGCAGGCGTAGTTGACGCCCTATGCCCCCCGAGGGGTTAAAGGATATAAGTAAAGTAGTAAGTAATTTTTGTGGGGAACGACGAGTACATCAAACACACAAATTATCCAGACAACAATCAAAAATTTTAAGAAACATAGTCAGTGCACCATGGTATGTTCCCAATGACGAAATTCACAAAGACCTTAAAATACCGAAAATAATGCAGGAAATACAAATGACGAGTATTAAATACCAAATTCGACTCTTAAATCATGACAACAACGAAATAAATTCAATTCCACTAGAAGACATAACCGGACACAGTCCTGCAAATGAATAATTAATAACTTGTTGGCCCCTTCCCGGTTTCTATAGCCGATTATTTAGGTTTAGGACCTCCTATTTACGAATCTGAACTCGGTTGTTTTCTATCACGTCAGGATTTTTCATAATACAAAATTTTGATAATTACGCAATAATTGAGGTACTTTAGTAAAAAAAAAAAAAAACTTTGTGAAAAAATAAGGTTGTATGTTGATCTTATTTTTTTATTATTTATTTACTGCATACGTAAAAATAAGTATTTTATATCATTAAAAAGGCTTGTAAAACTTTGTCGTTTTTCATGCAAGTTTCTGTGGAGCGGATCACTACGCGTGCGGTTCCAAGTTCGAATCCTACAAAACACCAAAAAGTTTTTTCACGGTCCCACCTCTCGCGAGCGTCTGACAAACATCCGAGAGTATTGTTGTCTCGAAAAAGCTTCTCAAATCGCCGTTCGGATACGGCACTAAACTGTAGGTCCCTTCCATTCGTGTGAAAAATATAACGCACACAACATGAGTGGTTGCGAGAAGCTAGGCCCCAGCTGTTGCGCCAAATATTTATTTTATTTATTTTTTTCTGTGGAGCGATTTACTCTTGTGAGCCTTGTTTCGGTGGTCATACTTTAACATGCAGTAGTAGTCTGCCATCATGCTTATTACATTTTCTCTCATACCTACGTTCCATTTCTTGTATATCCTGATGAAATCATTTACCTTGCTGTTCACTTGCACCTCCCAAGTTATCAGGAAATGGCTTACATAAGAGTGAAGAAAGTTCACTTGAGGCTCATCAGACAACCAAATCTTTGGAAATTATCAAGCACCTTATAAATGAATACGTGAACACTAAACTTATCGTACGGTTTTTTACAATTTATTATAAAAGGAGGGGGATGAAACTCATATCATTCGAAGGGTACTGTGCCATAGATGTGCAGAATAAAAACGTTATGTACGTACATAACCGTTAAGTTAGGTAAACTACCCTCGGTCGAATTTCGACCACACGCGATACTAGTATTATTAAGGTGACCACCTGTACCGAAATGACCGGTACAGTACCGAAATTTAACGCTGTGTGCCGATGTACCGAAGAAAATCCTTGGTACACATAAATATACCGAAATCATTGCAATGCAAATTCGCGTACCAAAATTTAAAAAAAGAAAAGAGCAAAAAAAAATTAAATGAGAAAATTGAAAAGTGAAAGCATGTGTTCACGGCCTTAATATTTCTTTAGTTTTTCTTGTGGTAGAGACTTAATGCACAACATCATAAATTCATAAACACACCTTTTACATTTTCTACATTTTCCACACACACCTTCGCACCAAGTCTGAAAGAAACCAGGGGATTCGCCTAAAAGTTATCAGAGGTACGAATAAGGAAATTGAAAACCATCTCATTATTAGTGATTGCAACATATTTCGTATCCTGCTTTGCTCGTGAGTGCATATATTTCTTTTGTTTTCAAAAATATAAAATTGAGTTGCCAAAATGTCGAGGAAGCGAGGAATAAATGTGTTTAATGAAAATCTAAGCGAAAAATATACGTTTATTAAAAAAACCAAGAGTGACAGTGATGTTCGGTGCAATGTTTGTAACACCGAATTTAATATTTTTCACGGTGGCAATTCGGATATTAAACTTAAAATCGACAACCCACCACAAAGCATTGAGTGCCGCTGCGTCGAGTCAATCAATGACGAAATACTTCAAAAGTGCAACACTAAGCAAATCTGATTTGAATATAGCGGCGTGCGAGTGCGTGTGTGCTGACTGTGCGTCCAAAATTATTCGCAGTTGTTTTGCTTTCGTGAAGTTTACTTGCGCACTTTCAAAGTTTGAGGCCATTGCATCGGGTGTGATCGCAGCATATGTTTTCCGCGAATTACAAAATAATTTGGCAAAATGTCATTTCCTCACATTGATCACAGATGCATCCAATCATGGAAACATAAAAATGTTTCCCGTTCTGGTTCACTACTTTTCAGAAACAGAAGGCGTCAAAATAAAAATCGTCAAGCTAACGTCTGAAAGCGGTGAGACATCGGACGTCATTGTCGCCTTGATGAATAGTGCAATGGGAAAATTCAGCATCAAATGCAAAATTGCTGCATTCTTTGGAGACAACGCACCATGTAATTTTGGCAATCGCGAGCGTAGTGGTACTGCAAATACATTCTACAAATTGAATCAGCTGTACCCCGGGATGATTGGAGTTGGATGTGCAGCACACATCGTACACAACACTCTCAAGAAAGCTTGTGACCAAATGCCATTTGACGTAGAATGTGTCGTCGTGAAAATATACTCCCATTTCTACTTGTTTACTCGCTTCCTGGGTTGACTTTCGGCTGTGAAAGAGAATCGCGTTCTCAGAATGTTCGACGGATTGAAAGAATATTTTCTAAAAGACATTAGTAGTCCAGTATTATTAAAAAGATTTTTTAAGGAACCTCTGGCAGAAATTTGACCTCTTTTTCTTCGCGACCAGGTAAAAAATGATGTCTATTAGGGCGCTTTATCGTGCTTTTCAAGGTGCACAATAGAATAATAACGTTCTATAAACTCCACAATAAAATCTCACCAATCTCTTAGATTTTTTATACAAAATCTATGAAAAAATTTAAAATCTGTTTGGAGGGTTCTAAAAGTTCTCAAATTTGATGAGAATTATTTCTTGAGTTTAGAGAACGATATTTGCTCTGAGCACATCGAAAAGCCCAATTTTGTTTAAGGTACCCTAGTCCTAGTGTCTATAAGCCCATCGACTCCTTGATAGATTGAATTTTTTTTTGTAGGCAGCACTTTTCAATCGTACAGTTAAATTAGTTGAAAGCGACACCGTCTCGGCGATGGAAGTTGGACATGTACTCAAAGTTTTTATAGAATCACTTGAATCGCGACGGAAAAATAATTTTTTGTCCACAGCCGTGCAAAAGGCAATTGAAAGAGCAGCAATTGATGATGACAACGTTACGAAAGAACAAGCACTCTTAATAGCTCGACCATTCTACGGTTCGTATAAATAATATTTTATTACCAGGATATTGCGTTTTAGCTTCTGTTTTTGTTTTAATTAACTTATTAGCGGAGTGCGTTGAATATATCAGGAAATGGACTATTCATTTCAAACATCTTTCGATCCACGTTTGGTCCGCACTCGACCAACCACTAAAATGGGAATATGTTGAAGCATCCGCAAAGTTCATTGCATCGAAGAAACGCTTTGACATCGACTCATGTGATATTGAACTCTTCGATCAATTTACTTTTTTAAACAAATATGTAACTGTTGAAAAGATTCAACCATGGGAAGAAAACAGCGTTGCTACTAACAAACGATGAATGGAATGCTTTCAACACTTTAAAAAAAGAAACATTCCTCACAATCATATACTTAAGACCGTCGCATACATTCTTTTTTTGCCAGGAACTTCAGCCACCGTTGAGTGTCTTGTCTTTAATTAGCGAAATAAGGACCACTGGTAAAAGCCGGTTGAGCATTGCAACTTTGAAAGACATGTACGACAGGTACAATATAAAAATGTCATGCTTTGAGTTTTTCGAATTTTTAAAGGGCCAGGCAAAAATGCTTGAAGAAATAGCATCTGATGGAAAATACACATTTAAGAAACGCGACAATAGTGATGATTAAAACACGTAATATTTAAATAATCTATTAAAATAATATATATACATTACAAATTTAATAATGTACTTAATAAATAAAGCTAAGACTTAAAAAATTGTGTGTACCGAAATTGGCTTTGCAAAAGGTGGTCACCCAGTCACCCTAAGTATTATTTATTATTTCTTCATAATTTGGGCTCGTGTGGTAAAGCACGAAGTATATAGCTGCTTCTTCAAATGATACCCATGCTGCCAATTCTGTAGGAATCAGATTCCTATCGAAGTCTTCATTTGCAGGAAAAGCAACAACAAACAAAATTACGTCCTCCGCCACCGATAAACGTCGTTGGAATTACGGACTACAACAAGTTGCATTGCCTCCTTAAAGGAACTGTGACATCGAAGTTTAAGGTGACGTCTCTGCCAAACAATACGTGGAAAATCAATGTCGATGATGCCGATGGTTACCGATCAGTATCCCAAAAATTGAATGCCGAAAAGATTCAGTGGTATTCTTATGAAAATAAGTTAGAAAGACCACTGCGTGTTGTAGCAAGGGGACTCCACCCCTCGTGCACCAAAGAAGATGTTATAAACGACTTTCAAGACAAAGGCCTTAAAATTCTTGATGCCGTCAATATTATCAAGAAGGAGAAGCAACAGTCGGAGGGAGATCAGGAAAAGTTGGTAAGGCGTGGACTTCCACTATTCATGCTAAGTTTCGATAAAGACGAAAATAAAGATGTTATTTATGGTATTAAGACTATTTTAAACATCGTGGTCAAAATCGAACATATGCGTAAGAGCTCCAGATCGATCCCGCAGTGTAAGCGCTGTCAAGGTTTCAATCACACGCAGACTTACTGCCAGAAGTCAAATGCGCAGGTGAACATCTCTCAGATGAGTGTCACCTTAATAAGCAAACCCCAGGCACTTGCATAAACTGTAAAGGAAAACACCCTGCGAACTATCGAGATTGCGAAGTGGCGAAAGAGCTCCAAAAAAGGCACGATACGCTCAAAAATTCCATGGGCACGAATCCAAAACCAATTAAGAATAGACCCAAAATAGCTACGAAAAAAGCGAAAGATAAAAAATCCGTCAATATTCCCTTAAGATCGGGTAACGAAGAAAAACCCAAACGTTGTAGAGAAAAGGTGACTGGAGCTAAATCCTTAAATATTGGCGTGCAGTCTTATGCTCAAGCGGCGATGACAGCTAATGGCAAGTACAAGACCGACAGCTCACGGGAGATCAAAGCAAAAAATCATCCAAACTTTAACGTAAAGATTCCTGCTCAAACTGCGACATTGGAAATCGATGATAGAGGTAGCTCACAAGATCACCTATCCCATGTTTTTTCCCTAATTCTTGCGAAACTTGAAGAGCAATCCAAAACAAACAAACTTATTTTCGAGAGACTAGTTGCATTAGAAAACAACATTCATAACACCCGCACTTCAACCAGAATATGAAAGAAACGCTTATAATTCTTACTTAGAACACCAACGGGCTTATACGAAGACTCGACGAGTTAGAAATCTTTATACGAGAAAAAGGCATTGATATATGCTTGGTCTGTGAAACTCATCTGACAAAGCAATCGAATGTTAAGATAAGGGGATATAGCGTATATCACGCCTTCCACCCATCGGAAAGAGCCAGAGGCAGATCATCTTTGTTTATAAAAGAATCCATCGAACACTCAGCGGAAGTAAAGATTGAATTAGAAGCAAGCTTAACGGCAGAAAAAGATTCTAATTACTCGCTTTGGAAGGCTATATAAGGTATTAAAAAACCTCAAATTCAAGCCGCGCCAATTAGGAAAAATCAAGACGAATGGGCCAGGCATGATAAAGAGAAAGCGCAAGCTTTTGCCGCCCTCCTGGAAGAAACTTTCAAACCGTTTGATGGACAAGCTCTTATTGAAAATATAAATATGTCGTATATACACAATAGCGTAATAAGAAATGCAACACTTACCGAGATTAAGGAAGAAATAAAGAAACTTAAACCAAAGAAGGCTCCTGGATACGACCTAATTACGGGAGAGGTTCTTAAAGCACTACCAAGAAAAGCTCTAATTAAGCTTCTGTTCATTATAAACGCCGCACTTAGACTAGAATATGTTCCCAGTCAATGGAAAGTCGCCGAAGTTATAATGGTCCTTAAGCCTGGAAAACCGCCGAATGAAAAAACGTCTTATAGACCGATTTCGCTTCTTCCAATTATATCCAAAGTATTCGAGAGAATATTGATTAGGCGAATACAGCCAGTAATAGAAGAAGGGCACCTCATCCCGGATCATCAATTCGGATTCAGAAGTAAGCATTCTACAGTTGAACAAGTACATCGAATAAGACATGTAATCGAAAAGTCACTTGAAGAAAAAAAGATTTGTTCAAGCGTATTCCTTGACGTTTCTCAAGCCTTTGACAAGGTCTGGCACGAAGGCTTAAAGTTTAAATTACGACAAGTTCTGCTAGAGCACCTATATAATATTTTGAAGAACTACCTTACGAATATTCCGTGTCAAATGTGGAAACGAATATTCCGATTTTAAGGAAATAATGGCTGGGGTGCCGCAAGGAAGCGTACTTGGTCCAGTTTTATATCTATCATACACCCGTGATATACCGCAAGTAGAAAGTACTGAGTTAGCTACATTTGCCGACGACACTGCTATCTTGGCAGTAGGTAAAACGGTCGGAGATACTACAGAAAAACTGCAGGAAGTTTTGGATAGAGTAAATGAATGGACAAAGGTTTGACAAATCGCACTCAACGAGACCAAATCTGTTGATGTAAGTTTCACTTAGGTATAAGAAAATATATAATTTGCCGATCTTTCAAACTCGGTTCAAATTCCGTTTGCAAACAAGGCTAAGTATTTTGGAATGACACTTGATGCAAAGCTGAAATGAAAAGCGCATGTAAGGAAAAAACGCAAAGAATTAGATAATAAGTGTAGAGAAATGTATTGGTTACTTGGAAAATATTCCAAGCTTAATATAGAGAACAAACTGGTTTTATATAAGCAAGTGCTAAAGCCTGTATGAACATATGGTATACAACTCTGGGGTTGTACCAAAATAAGTAATATTAAAATTTTGGAAACTTTTGAAAACAAAGTGCTAAGAGGTATTGTAAATGCGCCATGGTATATCAGAAATAGCGATATCCACAGAGATCTTGGCATTAAAACAATCGAAGACGAAATCAAAAACTACGCGAGAAAACATAAAAGTCGACTAGAAAGTCACGCTAATATAACAGTCCTCCAAGTTTTGGATGAAATAAATTTACTTCGCCGTCTACAAAGAATCAAACCTTTAGACTTAGCGCGTTAAGTAACCGCGTCTAAACTGCGGAGCTGGCAGGAACTTCTAATGGGAAGGTACCTGCAAAACGTACTTATTTCGTGAAACGAAAACTACTTGATAAGTCGAATACTTAGTTGTAGTAAAAAAAATATAAACAAGTTTGTTTTGAAGGGAGGTTTTTTAGTGAGTAAGAATCCCACACTACTATGAGCACGCGCTGTCGATCCTCATAGTGTTTTATTGAAGATTTTCAACTACCCTCGGAAAAAAATAAAAAAAAATCACTTAGGATTATATACTATAAAAAAAAAAACTCTGTGAAACACGTTGGAAAGCAAGAATAAGCAAAGGTAAAACAGTCTGTTATCAAATTAGTGCCATTCATGATGCTTTAATTACTTTGGCTATTGGAACTGAGAAAACTTATTTTTAAGACTCTCAACAGTTAAAAGATTTTATTTTTTCATAGTTGCATTCGTCGTTTGGTATGAAATAATTTTTCAGATTAATGTTGTTAGTCAATCTCTGTAATCAATATACTCGTACATGAATCTCTGTGAATGCACAGAAATGTTGAACAAATTCAGCGCTTTCTTCATATTGTATTTATAGAAAGACGGGCTTCAAAAGAGCCATTTTGACAGCAAAAGATCTTGAAATTGAAGATCTTGAAATTGAACCTGTATTTAAGGCCACAACAAGAATTCGACGTGTTAAACGCCAACCTAGTGAAACTGCCCACGATGAGCCTATAATGTCTCCAGAAAAGAAATTTGAAGTTGAATTTTTTAATTGTCTAAGGAGTTCTTCAAGGCTTAAGCTGATAAAAACCTATCTGCGATCGAATATCTTAATCTAGATTGACAAACTTGGTAACTTGCCCAATACATAGAGTTGAGGAAATCCAAGAGGCCAGCATGGAAAAAGAACTGCGAAAATATCGAGTCCCTTCCAGTAGCAGCCCGTCTCCAAAAGGCTCTCTCAAAGGATCATTCCAATGGGGTGGGATTGCTCATCAAACCTGATGGCACCTACACCGCCAGTCGAAGGGAAACTCTGCTCGAGGTTCACTTCCCTGGCTCAACAATTCTAAGCGACCACGTACCTGTTGCTCCTGAAGGCTCTACATGTGGCACCTCCAGAAGAGTCAACAGCTTGTCTGGAAATCTGTTCAGTCAAGAAAAAATTAAATGGGCAATCGGTTCATTTAAACCCTTTAAGGCACCTGGCACTGATGGTATTTTTGCAGCTCTCATACAGAAAGGACTGGATTACATCTTGCCTGCCTTGGTAGCTCTATTTAGAACAAGCTTCAACCTGGGATACATTCCACTAACTTGGCGGGAGGTAAATGTGGTGTTACCTAAGCTAGGTAACAAACCCAGCGAGCTACCCAAATCCTACCGTCCAATCAACTTGACATCGTTTTTCTTGAAAACCATGGAAAGACTGCTAGACTTACACATTAGAGGCATTCTTGAAAAGAATATACCTCAGCACTCTAGTCAATTTGCATACAGGAAAGGTCGATCTACGGAAGGCGCCCTTCACTATCTCGTCACTGCCTACCGCTCCAAAGAAATTGCCCTTTGTGCATTCCTTGACATAGAAGGTGCTTTTGATAACACTGGTTATGAATCCATCACTAGTGCTATGAGACGCAGGGGAATAGACGAACCTACTACCAGATGGGTTAGGAATATGCTCGATAGCCGCATAATAACATCTTCGTCTGGAGAGGTCTTTGTGACGGTCTCCGCGACCAAAGGCTGCCCCCAAGGCGGCGTCCTCTCGCCTCTCTTATGGTCACTCGTGGTGGATGACTTATTGAACACACTTAATAGTTCAGGTTTCACAACCATAGGCTATGCAGATGATCTGGTGATCATCATTAAAGGCAAACATGAAGACAATGTGTCAACTCATGCATAATGCACTCCTTGTAGTTTCGGACTGGTGTGCTGGGGAGGGCCTATCGATTAACCCCTGCATGGCAGTCGCTGTACCGTTTACAAGAAGAAGAGTGCTGAATAATAGCTCAGTGACTCTAAACGGCACAACAATCAATTTTTTCGATGAGGTCAAATATCTATGAATTGTCCTGGATAAGAAGTTTAACTGGAATTCCCATATTAAGCATAAAATTCCCAAGGCCTTGTGGGCCTGTCGCCGTATGTACGGCAAGACCTGGGGCCTGTCTCCAAAGGTCATTTTCTGGCTATGCACCACGGTTGTAAGACCCATTCTGACATACGCGTCCGTAGTCTGGTGAACGAAAACCAAACAAGTCACAACCATTAATAAACTCACAAAACTCCAAAGACTAGCTTGCCTCGGCATCACAGGTACTATGCACACTTGTCCCACAACAGCCATTGAAGCCATAATCGGACTTACTCCGTTACATACATTTATAAAAAAAAGTGGCAATCCGCAGTGCAGTTAGTCTTAGAAAATCAGATTGTAATAGTACACGGGATCTCATGGAGCTATTGTCCGACTTCCCCGAGCTAGACATGCTCAGCACGGTCTTCGACTTTACGCCTAAATCACTCTACTTTGGTAGAAGGTTTGAGATTGTGATTCCAAGCCGTGATATATGAAATAATGGTGGACCGTCGCTTGATCCAAAAGGTATAGTGTGGTACACCGATGGATCAAATGTGGATTTAGGAGTTGGGCCGGTGTGTATGGACCCAACCATAAAATTTCGAAATCACTCGGAAAGAGTCCTAGTGTTTTCCAGGCCGAGCTTTACACCATTGAAACTTGTGCTAACGTTAACCTGCATTCAGGCATCAAAGGTGCCTCTATCCATATACTCACCGATAGCCAAGCGGCGCTCAAAGCTCTGATCTCCCATCTGGTCAGTTCAAAATCAGTTCTAAGCTGCTTCGACAGCTTATAAAATCTGGCCCAACACAATAAAGTAAAATTGTGGTGGGTACCGGGTCATGTAGGCGTTGACGGCAATGAAACAGCAGACCTGCTAGCTTGGAAGGGCTCATCTGAGTTATTCACTGGACCTGAACCCTTCTGCGGGATACCCGATTCCGCCTTCAAACTTACCCTAAACATTTGGGAACGCAACATGTGCATCTCCCACTGGAATAACTCCCAAGGTCGCAGGCAGGCTAAAAGAGCTGTCCAACCCTTCCAAAAACAGGCAGTTGATATCCTAAAATACGGCAGAAATGACATAAGAAGGTTTGTGACCGGTAATCACTGTCAACTTCTCTACCACCTTAACAAAATGAGAATTTCGGAGGATATCACCTGTCGCCTTTGCCTAGAAGAGGACGAAACCACAGAACACATACTATGTGAGTGTGTAGCTCTGTGTAGTACTAGGAGAAGCTTTTTCCTTAAAGAGATCATATCTCCAAAAGATATTAGGAACTCCTCCGCAGCCGTAATTATAGCTTTCATAAGGAGAGTAGAAGTACTGCTGCCCTAAAAGTGGCCTATGGCACAATAGATCTCCTTGGTCGCAGTGCCTACATGCCATTTGGACGTGGCCACACACCTGTTAAAAAAAAAAAACTTGGCCAATCGAAATTGAAATTGTGAAAAACATAGACTCGATATACATGCCAGAAAACTAAAATTCTATGAGTTGTTTCTTAAATAAATGGTAATTATTTCATGCCTTCGCTTTTTCACATGGCTTTGGATAGCAGATAGGGCCCCCCGTAGAAATCCCGCGCAGGGCGCTGGTAGTGGTAAGACCGGTACTGCATGCTAGTTGTAGTTGATTTTAATCAAAACTGTAACTAAATTTTTATGATTTTTTTATCAATGGTAAGAACTTGTTTTAATTTTAAAAACTAGTTAAACTGGCACCACGAATAAAAAAACAAACAAATATTTGGCGCAACAGCTCTTTAAAGTGGCAGGGCCTAGCTTCTCGCAACCACTCATGTTGTGTGCGTTATATTTTTCACACGAATGGAAGGGACCTACAGTTTAATGCCGAATCCGAACCGCGATTTAAGAAGCTTTTTCATGACAACAATACTCTCGGATGTTTGTCAGATGCTCGCGAGAGGTGCGACCGTGAAAATACTTCTTTTTTTTTTGTATTTTCTAGGATTCGAACTTGGAACCTCATGCGTAATGATCCGACACACTAACCAATTATGTCACGGCGCCCACTCTCCACGAATAAGCTCCTAAGGTATTTACTCCTAATGAAATAGTTCCTAATGAAGGAACTTCTAAGAATAAATGCAATAACTCCTAGCTTTTTTAATGAAAGAAGTCCTAATTCAGAATGAAATATGTACCAATTCAAAGAGGAAATAGTAAGTCCAAACATTAAGGATTTAATTCAACTGAGCTCGAGCACATCGAGCGCGCTCTGAGCGTGCTCTGAACCGAGCGTGCTCAGAGCGTTCAGATTTGTTTATGAAACACAATTAAGCACTCTGAGTCATTTGATTAGTAATTAGAGCTTGAGCTGTCAAAATATGAATAGAATATCTATTGATAGTTATTTTTTATGTTGTATTTACTTTCTGCACCAGAACAACAAATTTCGTCCGCCATTTCAATTGTTTTGCTTTTTTTTTTTCTTCGTCCTCTGCTGTCAAACACGAAAAACGAGTGTGCTCAGGATTTTGCTCTGAACGCTCGGTCAATTAATCCAGAGCTCATAGAGTGCGCTCAGAGCGTGCTCTGAACGAAAAAAGAAAAACGAATTCAGAGCTCTGATGTGTCTGAGCTAAAAAAGAAACAAGAATTTTTTTTTGACAGTTCAGTCTCTGCTCTGAACTAAAAAAGAAAAACGCCTATTATGAACTAATTCCTAATAAGAAAAGATGGAAAAAGTCCTAAAGTGGTGGTAAACATTTGTTGTGTACGCTTCCATGACTTCTCGATGAGCAAGATAAACAAAAATGCACAATACATAAATTATGATATAAAAATGTAATCTATTTTGCCGGAAGCGGGCAGCGCGGCAAAAGCGACGTTTACGTGTCGTCCGCGCCGCGTATTATGATTTCCTACAACTCGTACGTCTCACCGCATCCATTGTGCTGACATGTATGAGGGTTTTAGCAGTGTATCTATAATGTTACATTTGCCGCGTGAGCTAAACCACGGAGAAAGCGGAGTTTGAATAAATGGATCGCACGAAGCGCGCCATTCAACCGTTGTTTGCCGGCACAAAACTGTTTTCAAATAGATTTAGCTCCAGGGCGCGATTTAATTTTAAATAAAATTGGGAAAACGAGATTTAAAAAACCGAATTTTAAAAACGGTATTTTAAATGTTGGATTATAAAAAGTGGAATACCGAACCCAAACCTTCCAATATTTAGAAGGCAATAATTTCTTACAAATTGCTTATGAAATGCATTTTAAGAAAAATGAAGTAGCCCAAAAATAAATGAAATAACTTCCAAAGCCATGCAGATGAAATAACTCCTAATACTCTTAACACTAAAAGATGTAATAAATCCTAACTTTGATAAACAACTTTCCAACATTTAGGAGTTCTCTCGTCTGTAATAACTCCCAACTTTGTATGTAAATTTTTGTTAATTATTTTTCTTTAGGGTCAAGGGGGGTAATTGTGAACGGGGTAATTGTAAACGCACTTAATTCTCCAAAAACCGATTTTCCATCGAGGCTGGAGGGGTATCTGCCTGCTGCCTGCTGTAGCTAAGATAATAGCTAAAATCAACCTGGAGCGAATCAAACAATATCTCGAAGACACACTCGATATCAAGGAGAGCAAAGCAAGATGTTTCAGACAGTTCTGCGATGAAGCTAACGTAGATCCTTGGGGCATGGCGTATAGGATGGTGATGACAAAGCTTAAGGGCAGCAACTCCCCGCAGATAACATGCCCGATAATGCTGAAGTCAATAGTAGAACATCTTTTTCCAAGGAGAGCATCTACTATGTGCGCAATCACCAGGGACAATTTTACGGAGGTAATTCCAGTGATTACAACAGAGGAATTGACAATCGCATCCAGAAAGATAGGTGACAACAAGGCGCCCGGACCTGACGGCATCCCTAACAAAGCAGTGAAAGCCGCTGTTCAAAAAAGGCCAGACATCTTCATGCAACAATGCAAAAGTGCCTAGAAGAAGGAATTTTCCCTAATCAATGGAAACTGCAACATCTCGTTTTATTTCCAAAAGGAAACAAACCTCCAGGAGACCCATCATCGTATCGCCCGATATGCCTACTGGACACAATGGGAAAGATCCTGGAGCTAATCATCTACAACAGATTGCTCACAATAGCGGAGGAGAAATGGGCTTTGTCCAACCAGCAATTCGGTTTCCGAAAGTCTCGCTCAACAATTGACGCCATTAAAGCTGTAGTTAATATAGCAGCGAAAGCAATTGAAGGTGAAAGATGGCGATACGGCATCAAGGAATACTGCGCAGTAGTGACGCTAGATGTCAAAAACGCGTTTAATTCGGCAGACTGGCCCACTATAAGAAGATCTCTTGCTAGGATGGATACACCATCTTACTTGCTGCAGATAATGGCGAGCTACTTTACCAACAGAAAACTGAGGTATGATACCGACGAAGGAGTGAAGTACTACGATGTTATAGCTGGGGTCCCGCAAGGATCGGTGCTGGGCCCACTACTATGGAACATAATGTACGACGGAGTTTTACGACTACCACTGCCACCTAAAGTGAATATAATTGGATTTGCTGACGACATCGCTGTTGTTACAGTAGCAAAACAAATCAATGAAGTAGAATCAGCTACAAATGTGGCAATCAGTCAAATCAAAAGCTGGCTAGGATCCGCCGGTTTAGAATTAGCTGACCACAAAACTGAAGCTGTTCTAATAACCAGTCGGAAATCTGTAGAATATATGAATGTCCAGGTTGGAACCCAAATCATCAGATCCAAAGAAGCAATCAAATACCTAGGAGTAATGCTCGACAATAGACTGCGGTTTAAACAGCATGTTGATTATTCGAGCAAAAAAGCGTCACGACTTCAGGCACCACTCTCAAGGATAATGCCCAACATTGGAGGACCTGGATATGCTAGGAGGATCCTACTATCCAGAGTTGTCAGCTCAGTCCTTTTTTATGCGGCTCCGGTTTGGGCGGGGGCTCTCGCGACCAAAGAAACAAGGAGGAAACTTACATCAGCCTACAGACTCTGCGCTATAAGGACCATCAGTGGTTTTAGAACTATCTCTGACGTAGCAGCCTTTGTCATAGCAGGAATGGTTCCTATCGACATCCTCGCGAACGAGATGCAGAGAATCTACAATTGGAGAGGCTCGAGCCATCAAGAGGCTGGCGAAAGAAGAAGGGTTATAGAAGAAGAAAAAGCAGCTTCAAGAGCTGTGTGGCAAGATCGATAGGATAATGCGGTTAAAGGCAGATGGACCTATAAATTAATCCCCACCATCGACATTTGGATAAACCGAGCACGTGGGAACTGCACCTACCACCTCACGCAGTTCCTGTCTGGCCATGGAGGTTATCGCAAATATCTTTACCGGTTTGGACACGATAGCTCTCCGTTGTGCCCAGAATGTCCAGACCAGGAGAAAGATACGGAGCATGCAGTCTTCTACTGTAGGCGATTTGAAAACTGGAGAAACGAACTTCCCAGTCCTCCATTCCTCATAGATCATATGGTACAATCTGAGGAAAAATGGATGGAAATTTGCGCGTTTATTACGCACGTGCAAATGCAGCTTCAAATTCAAGAAAGAATACGTCGAGAAGCAGAAAGTACAGCATAAATTGCTAACCAGCCCCGCGAAGTAATACCTAACGGCAGTCCCGCGGGGAGAGTGGTTGAAGTGTGTAGGGTGTGTGTTTAGTATGTAGGCATATTCGCATATTCGCATAATCGATTACTCAGGTTTGCGAATCGTGCATGCTAGTAGCACTCGGGTTATTAGTATCTATGAAGATTACACATCCCTGGCGCAACCTAAAAAAAAAAAGGTTTCCGCTCTGGATCCTCCTGTGCCGACCACATCAACAGAGAAGACGTTCGATAGTGTCAACAGGGAGTTTATTTGGCGTGCCTTACGCAGGAGATGTATTCCGGATAAACCAATTGCTATTATCAAAGCTACATATGAAGGCTCCAAGTGTCACGTTCTGCACAGAGGAAGGTTGTCTGAGGAATTTGAGATCCAAAGTGGGGTAAGACAGGGCTGTATCCTTTCACCAATACTATTCCGAGTATTCCTATTCATAAAAGTAAAGTAAGTTCTCGCTGCTTTGTCGACGGAAATCGGAGGAATTCAATGGACTCTTACATCACAACTGAAACATCTTGACTACGCAGACGATGTATGCTAACTCTCTCACAGAATTATGGACCTCCACCAAATGACAGCAGATGTGGAGAGGGAGGCAGGCGTAGTCGGGCTGGAAATTAATACGGCAGAAACTAAAATTATCAGCCTTGGAACAAACTCATCGGCTCAAATATGCATTGCTGGACAACCGATAGAGAGAGTAGTTGATTTCCAGTATCTGAGAGTATTGTCTTGACCGATGGTGGAACCGAACTGGATAAAGCCAACAGGATCGCAGAGGCGAAGTCCACGTTCGGTATGTTGTCCAAAATATGGCGAAGCAATGCAATCAGTTTGAACACCAAGCTAATGCTGTTCCGCTCCAATATTGAATTCGTGTTGATATATGGAAGCAGCACGTGGAGACTGACTACTACTATTACCAGGAAGCTGCAAACGTTCGTTAATACGAGTAGGTTCCTACGCAATATCTTAAGGATTTTCTGGTCCAATCATATCTCTAACGAATACCTTTACGAGAGAACGGGTCAGGAACCAATAGGCACAACCATCCAACGACGGAAGTGGCAGTGGATAAGTCACACGTTCCGAAAGGGTGGCACTTCCATAGCAAACCATGCTATGCAATGGAACCCTTTAACTCAGGATGGCGGAAGACCTGGCGGTCCGACGAGAACATGGCGCAGAACAGTCCGTAAGGATGCTCGACTCGGGGGAGTTAAGACACATTGTCCGAAACCGTACACGATAGCGCGTAGGTGTAGTAGAGGCCCTAGGACCCACAAGGGGATTCAGGACATAAGCACATAATTTAAGAATGCCACTTTAGAGTATTTTTCCTAAAAACGCAACAGAAGTCTATTTCTCGCTGCCTTACTATGCTATTCCCCTTCTTTACACTTTTTCCTTTTATTTATTCATTTAACGATTTGCTACACTGTACGATACCAATCCTGTCCTCTCCCTGATTACTGTATCTTATCATAGGTTTTATATTTAATTAAATTATTATTGAATTGAATCTTGTAAATAACTCAGAAATGTAGGTACTATAGAAGACTAAGTCTTATTTGTACACCCAAACTTAAATAAATTGAAAAACAAAGTATGTCTTTAAAACCGCAACTAATCGAGAAATTTCATTGTCGATTTTGAATTCAGCCCACTCAAATTAGTCAATATTGGTTGGAATTATGTAGATACGATAAAATTTCCTATTGTCCAGTGTACCATGAAAACAACTCAGAATTGAATAATCCAACTACTGGAACCATACATGGTCAAGGTTCAACAGGCTTTCTAATTATTTACACGAAGTGCTAGTTGGATAATTGGCCTTAAATTACAGAATTTCCTACTATTAAGGTAAACGGTAAGTGGACAAAATCATCACAAAGTCAAGTCAAAAAGTACACCCTTTGAAAGGGACACATCAAATTGTTACTTTCACACAGCAATTATGTACTCTATTAACGTTGCGAGAGGACACGTTTGGTCGTATATCAAAATCTAAAGTCCTGCAGGAGTGAATTTACTTGAGTAATTAAAAAACGTTCCTAAGTGAAGAAAGAATACAAAGTAAACATTTGATCACGAATATCTTTCTTACACCATCCTTATATTAAAATCAGTTAATGTATATTATAAAAAGTATTTAATTAAATTTTGTTATTGAGGTTTCTTAGCCTTAGCACCCGTTTTCAATTAGAATGAGGCGAATAATAAGTCAATGTACATCTGAGATATTTATAATTAACGTCTTGTCATCAACTTACAATAGCACCGACTCCTTTCACGTTGAAGAACATGATAATTGGTTGAATTGTTAGCATGCACTGAAGCAACACCTTCCTGAAAACCGACACAATTCAGTGCAATCTTTGTTCTAGTTGTTAGACATCTATTCGCATTTATTTTAAAGCAGCACGCATATTAAGTAATGAAATATTATCTAATTAATTTTATGTAGATATATGCACGTATGTATGTAATTCATATTTTATTAAAGCTCTATTATTACGCTAATAGCACGAAAAGTGACCACGCACACTTCGAGTACACAGTGCTTCGAAAAACGCGCACCGATTTAAATTCTTTTTCAAATATGCACTATACACGTTCACGAACGACCGAACCGTTAAAGGAAGAATACACAATACGTTGTCGACGGGAATACTGCGGAAATACTAACGGACTGATGCATGGCTTTAGACCAAGTTACTTTAAAAGCTTTTTAGTGCTAAAATGGCAAAGTGCTAAAGCCCTTCGACATGCACGTGTGATCCAGTGCGCAGGAATTCTAAATTGTACAAAATTGGCGGGAACAATTCATGAATGAATTTGGATTTATAGGTTCACGTGTATAAAGTGTGTGATTATTATTTGGTAAGTACTTATTTGATATATGGATACACATGTAAATACACAGGCGAAGCAGGATGTTAGAATATTTATTGTAGGTATGACTTCAACTTCCGTTTGTTGTTTACTTTCTTTTTTTCTTGAGGTGGTTGACCTTGCCGTGGTGGGGGGGGGGGTTATGCAAACCATACATGCCTTAAGATCGATGCCCAAGGGAGATCTATTAGCACAATAGGAGCATACACAAGCATAAAGTCGACATTAAGGGACAAACACTCCAGGAGTACCTAAATTGGTGATGATATATCTATTAGTGCCTTATGGGAATAGTAAATATTTGGCGCAAGCGAGTGGTAATTGCATGAAACTGAAGATAGGTAACGATTGGTGTTCTCTTTTAACACCAGCACGAAGTGTCCTCGCTAGGTAGGTCTGTTAATGGGTGTCTTGTGACATTAGTATCTTCTCAAATAGAACAAAAAAAATATATTTGGCGCAACAGCTCTTAAAAGTGCCAGGGCCTAGCTTCTCGCAACCACTCATGTTGTGTGCGTTATATTTTTTCACACGAATAGAAGGGACCTACAGTTTAATGCCGAATCCGAACGGCGATTTGAGAAGCTTTTTCGTGACAACAATACTCTCGGATGTTTGTCAGACGCTCGCGATCTGAACAACAGTTGAGTCCATTTTACCCATTTTTCAATTACCCCGGGAAACTGTAAAATATAACCGCTGATTTAAAACCATCTAGATGAAGATGTGAATATCAGGACTGTGCCACAACACTCTTTCACTGTAAATCAGTTTTTTCTACTAAACAACATGGGTTCTAGAGATAGATCCACTGCTACTTCCATAACTAAATTAGTTTCAAGTGCTCTATGTGACCTGGGATCTTCACCGGTAGATTTGCAGCCGCCGCACATCTCAATAAATTGGATAAACCTCTTGTCACCTGAACCTTTCATAGGCACCACGTTCCAAGTTGTACGGTAGTGTCAGATTCTTACTGACTGAACCCTATTTAATTCACCTTCTAATCTCCGTTTTTTCTCGTGGAAACTTGACCAGCTTAAAGCATCATGTTCCGGGTCTTCGTTGCATCCAGGGCATACTGGGCATTCTGGCGAGTCGTCGAGACTAAAGCGGTGAAGGTATGGGCGATACCCTCCATGGTCTGATGGTAGTTTACCTCTCCATGGATTGTATTCATCCATGATTTTACGAGTATCTTCGGAATAAGTTTGTATGTCCACCTTCCCATCGTTGTTGACACATCCTTATTGATGTTGCCCTTTCTTGTCTTCTTAATCCGCGATGATGTATGCCGCTTCACCCGAGATAATCCTATAAGCCGATATAACTCGTAATGCTGTAAGTTTGTAAACAGATTAGAGATCTGCAGAACAATGTTGAGCTAACGACTCATATATTTGATACCTTCTTTGATATGTATTGTACTTCATATGTTTACCGAAGTTATCATAAAGAAAATACTATGGTGTCTTTCATTGACATAGAAGGCGCCTTTAATAACGTCAATACAGAATTCATCACAAGAGCGCTCGCTGACCTGAAGGTGGACTGCTGCCTTCGCATCTGGATAGAGCGAATGCTGAACAGCAGCCAGAGCTCGGGTGCTGCTCACCTAAAAGGCTAGCGCACAGAGGCACACCACAGCGGGGTGTTCTCTCTCCGCTACTTTGGATATTAGTAGTGAATGAGCTACTCACTTCACTAGGAAATAAAAGCTACAAGGTCGTAGCATATGCTGACGATATTGCCATAGCCATCTCAGGTAAATTCCCACAATCCCTAAGAGATCTAATGAATTCGGCGCTACATTTAGACGCGAAATGGACGGACAGCGTTGGGCTCAACGTAAACCAGTCCAAAACTGAACTAGTACATTTTTCTAGGAAATACAAAATCCCGTTCGTAGCCCCACCTAAGCTTAGAAACACGGAACTCAGCTTTTCAAACAAACCAAAATACTTAGGGTTGACCCTCGATAGTAAACTTAACTGGAAACAGAACATTCTAGACCGAACCAAGAAAGCGGAAATCGCCATCTACATCTGTAAAAAGGCTATAGGTCCTAAAAGGGGTCTTCAACCTAATACAGTCCACTGGTTGTACCTGGCGGTGGTCAGACCAATCCTACTTTATGGCGTTCTCGTCTGGTGGCCTGCGTTCGAAACAAGGTGCAACACAAACTCTATCGAAAGAGTACAACGATTAGCATGCCAATGCATCACAGGGGCTCTCAGATCCACTCCCACAGCCGCCTAAGAAACCCTACTTAATATATCTGTGGCAACAAGGCATAACAGCATAAGTATACTTATGCCGTTATTGAAATATTTTTTGTTTTTAACATTTTTTATATAATATTCTCTCAGGAAAGGCGAACCTATAACACTGAAACATTGCCTCGATATGTCTAGAATTTATTATCTGAAGCGGTTACTGAATTAGGGACAAGGAAATGAGACGATAAAGACATTTTTAAATACGTTTTTTGGAATGTGTAAATGCATTTATGCTGTTATTCCTTTTTGCCACAGATATATCCCATTGACATCTTTGGGAAAATGATAGCATCTAAAGCAGCTCTAAGACTTAGAGAATCTCTCCAGTGGTCAAGCTCACAAATTGGCCACATGAAAATCTTACAAAACTCCAATCCCATAGTAACAGAGATTGATTGGGTCAATCAATCCCCCTATTACTCACATGCACACCACCTACACGGTGAACTAGGTACTAAGGGTTTGACTGAAGCAGTCACCCTACCTAGCCAAACCATCCCCTAAAGTTCGACAGCATACTAGTGCAAGATTGACTGCATCAGTCATCTCGCTCTACTTTGCATTCCCCACTATTTCCACGGTCCACCTAGGTATGGGTTCGATCGAAACAATCACTCTACCTAGTCCACACCTTATGCATAGCAGTACTTAGAGTTCGATTGAATCAGTCACTCTATGTACGCTTATGCTCCTCTACACCTACACGGTCCACCTAGGTATGAAGGGTTTGACTGAATCAGTCACCCCACCTAGTCAATACCAAGCATAACAGCAATTAGAGTTAGACTGAATCAGTCACTCTACTATACTTATGCACCTCTACGCCTACACTGTTTATGGGACCTCCCAAAATAACTTGAACACACAGTATAGGGGGTTTGATTGAATCAATCACCCCCATCACTTGTTGCACACTATACCTTCTCGGTACACTTTGAATTCAGGGTTGACTGAGTCAGTCACCCTCTCTACCCTTTCCAGTCAGCATTCTCAGCCAACACCCTCATGAGAAAGGTTAAGGTTCCCCCGGTTACCGGTGACTCGACCGGTCATTACTCGTGTGGTATCACAATGGGCCCAAGCGGTCTAAGTGTGTCCTGACCCCGTCAGGACAGCCACCTTTACTTAACCTAACCTAACCTAACATAACGTCGAGGTACTTAATGCAGCTTTTGGAGTGTACCGTGTACCTTCCCACTTTCATTATGATGGTCTCCGTTAATTCAGGGCTAATAATAAGAACTGCTTCCGTCTTGTGTTCTATCAAGGCTAAACTCTTTGACTAAAGTCATTGTTTTACAGAATCGATGGTTTCCTTTGCGTTCAGTTCTAGCTCGTCTACGATACGATACGATACAATGATTGGGGCCCATGTGCACTGCGATCTAAACGATCTATTGTGGTGGCCCAGTGGTTAACTATATATAAAAAAATAAGGCTCTCGATAAAGCTCAATAATGTCTTGGGTTCCATGTTCCAGGGATCTGCTGGGCCCATCGAGACGCGCGTTAAATAGAGTAATCGTTTCTTTGCGGCACCTGGGCATTCACAAAGAATGTGTTCTGCTGTTTCTCCTCATTCCCCACAGAGTCTCTACATGACTGTATCTGAAAGTTTCATTTTATTTAGATGGTACCTGAATGGACAGTGTCTGGTTAGGTAGCCCGTTAGAGCTCGCAAATCGTCTATGCTTAGTTCAAGGAAAAGCTCGTAGCTTGTCTAAATATTTCGCCGTAACCCCTATCGCTATGAAATCGACAAAACATATAATTTGAACTCCACCGGTGACTCTCAGCCTCAGTATGCCCCGTACATTATGTTCCAGAGAACCGGTCCGAGAACGGAACCCTGTCGATCGCATCCATAATATAGCCCCAATTTGTTTATATTGCATGTGTTTTTACATGAAGTGTAATCACACCGCAATATTTTTTACGTCCCCACCTCCAGCTAGAACCTTGTATCGCTTGCTTGACCACCTTACCAATAGCATCTATAGTTGATCGCGCTTTCCGAAATCCATATTGTTGTCCCAAGACACCTTCTTCTGCTGCTATTGATCTACTGAATATTAGGCGTTCTAGTATCTTTCCCATTGAGCCAAGGAAACAGATTGGACGATAGGACGATGGATCGTCGAGACTTTTTCCTGCTTTTGGTAGTGAAATAAGCCTCTTCTTTTTTCATATTGAGGGGAAGGTACCATTTTCTAGGCACGGCTGCACCTACCTACCTACCTATCTATCTATCTATCTGTCTATCTATCTATCTATCTATATACATATCTATCTTTCTTTCTATCTATACGTATAATAAAATGATAACTAGGTTCGTGTCCCGGTACATATCACACAAAAACTACTCGTCAGATTTTAGGAAAGCTTTGATGTTCTATACCTTAGAAGCTTGGTCCTTATCACCAATTGGAAATACCATGATTAATTCCTCAAGGGGATTAAGATAATAAAACAAATAGGCACAGACATAAATACGTAAGCAAAGCCAGGCATTATAAAACTACACATTACATAAGTTTGAGGAGTTTAGGGAAAACTAATATTTTCTGTGGTCAAAAAGGTTAACCCCGCAGGCGGATCAGTAGAAAGGCGGTGAAGTGGGAGGGTTATGATCCCTTGTTTTCGGATCATAGCCTCGCTGAAATAGGAAGAAGAAGAAGAAGTTTAGGGAAAACTAGAGCTAAAAATTGCTTTGTCTACTTATAGGCGCAATAAAAAAATAAATAAACACATAAGAAAGATACAGGAAGTTACGGAAAATGTCCTCACCTATACTTATGCTGCGCAAATTTATAGCTATGTACATAGTATATATTGTACTTAGCTGGGGGACCGCTTGTGAACACCGCGTGTTGTTGGCACTTTAGTCGTCTTACATGTTGATATACTCTGAGCAGATCTTACAAAACCTTTGGTAGAGTACATCACAGTTTACTTTTAGCCTTTTGTTTACTCCTCAAGGCGATGGTGGTTTTCCAAGTATTTAAGTGATTGAAGGTAAAAGTCGATAGTTTTAAATTTCGCATAATAAAAGTATCTTCTGGAGTCCTACAAAGTAATCGTCTGGGCAAAGCCAGCGCGTGAGTTTGAATGTGTGTTCGCATATGCGTAAGAGAGCGATAAGAGAAAGATGGATGGATAGCGCATATTCATGATTCAACACGAGTTTAGGTCGGTGTCGATTACTTATGTATACTTAACGGATTGAAACCGGATTCAACTGGATTCGAGTAGGATATGAATGCGTATCGGATTGAAGTAGAATTAACTTGATCCGATCACAAATTTATTTGGTATCGAGTTCAGATTTTGTATATAAAAGTGGTTTGAAAGATCGAGTTTAACAGATAGAGTAAAAGGGAGAGAGAAGGGAAAGGAATCTATATTCTGTGTCTATTCAGTCTATCAATTCGGTCACACAAACATAGTAGATGCATCAGCTTTTGTATGCCCATGTGTGTGTACCTATAGTTTATGCTGTAAAATACGTATTATTGAAGTGAAGTGGGCTCCATAATAAGTAGAACTAACTCAGCAAAACCTTAGTCGAAAGAATTTTCAATTCCTTGCATTACTAAATTTCTCTTTATGAACCTCGTTGGGCCACTCCTCAAGTATGCTAGACAGGTATAGTCATCCTATCATCAAATCCATATTCAAATAATTAAAGGTATTCACCATAGTTTCATTCGTTTTGTCTTACAGGGCTTGTGGTTTAATTCTCACATTCCCTTCAATAACCAGTAATTATTAATTTTAACTATTACAATATTGTCCAGCCTAGTTTTGAGTTTTCATAATGCCGTCATGTGAACTCCTAGTTTTTTCTCAGTTTTCATATCTTAACCCATTCACCGCCACGTCAGACCATATGGACTGACAATTGTCATACTGCAATTGCCAAGCATTCAAGCGACGAGTATCAACATGTTATTTGCCAGACAAATATAATGCAAATGTTTTTAGAAATTTAAATTTTTGATTGTGGTATAAGCTTATAATAGGTAGAGAATATTTGCATTACTAGGTATTTAGTGTCAAGTCCATATGGCCTGACACATCGTTTTTGGTATTTAAAAGTCTTACCGTCAATCCCTAAGGACTGACAAAAAAAAACCGAAAACATTTTGATATTTAGTTTATTTAAGACGTATGGAATATGTCCTACGACGGGTTTCAATGCCTGGAGATGCCGGAAGATACCTTCTTGGTCAGTTACGCAGATGATATTGCTGCAGTTATCAATGCACGGGACACCGAGGATGCCCAAAGAAAGTTGAATCGAGATATGAGGCGGGTGCATCCCTGGATGGAAAACCACGGATTAAGCCTAGCGACTCAAAAAACGGAGATACTATTGCTGACAAAGAGACGAATTTTCACAAATGTTGAGTTGCAGGAGTGCCGCCCATTGATCTTCTAGCAGCAGAAAGGAAGTACTTCTGTCACACTAGCACTCTTCTGGGCTTACATATTTCTCATAAATGATACTCACGACGTCTTTTACAGCCAGTTCTCAGCTTCTGTATTCTCGAAGCATGATATTATATTTGCACATTTAGCTTCCCTTGTGATGAACAACGTTTAAAACATACCTACCGAGATTTTAAAAATTTAAACACTTAAGCATGAGCATTAAGAGCATGATCTGCAAAGAGTGAACGGGCAGCCTATATACTGTGAAAGTTCAAATGAAAATCAGGTAAATTTCCTACATAGTGTTATACAGCATCTTTTTAATTGCCATGTTCCTCTTAAGACTAAGGTTACCAGGTACTCTTATAATTGGTGGTTTAGTCCCGAAATATTCGACATAAAAAATAAACGCGACGCAGCTTATAAGAAATGGAAACAATTTAGACTTCCTGAATTTTATAATGTTTTCCGCCAGCTAAGGAATCTAGTTAATTCAAAAATCAAGCATGCCAAGCGTGGTTATTATGATACGCATTTGAATCACAAACTGCTAACTAATACCCTTTGGAAAAATTTGCCGGAACTAGGTATCAGTCGCAAGAGTAACATCACAAATGACAACATCGACATAAATCGTTTAAATAGAGAGTTTGTACAAGTTCATAGGTCTTCTAGTGCTTGTACTGAACCTAATAGTTTGATGATAAATAACTCGTTCGGGTTCACCTGTATCGGACAAGCGAATGTCGTTAGTGCTATCTCAAAATAAAGTCTAAAGCTGTTGGTATTGATGGAATTCATCCACTTTTTATTAAAATTATATTACCTTACCTCCTGCCAGCAGTTACCCATGTCTTTAACACAGTCCTAACAACATCCGCTTTTCCTAGTGCCTGGAAAGTCGCCAAGATTGTACCAGTGTTAAAAAAGAAAGCAACATCTAGTTCGCCAGCTGAATACAGACCTATTGCAATCCTCCCTTTCCTGTCAAAGGTCTTGGAAAAGATAGTACACCATCAAATGTCGGTCTATCTCCAGCGCAATAAGTTACTTTGTGAGAAGGCCATTTCAAAGCTGTACATCCGCATTGCTAAAAGTGACTTATGACAAACGCGCTGCGTTAGATAGAAACCGAATAAGTTTTGTTACTCTGTTAAATTTTTTCAAGGCATTTGACACAGTAAATCATCATCAGCTTATTGAAACTTGAAAGGTTTTTCGGCTTTTCCTCGTTTGCCTTAAAGCTCATATGTCGGACTTCGTTGTAACCTCAGCGGGTGTACCCAAAGGATCCATCTTAGGGCCATTGCTTTTTGCCATTTTCATTAATGACCTCCCGACTATAGTTCAGTACTCATCATTGCACATGTATGCAGACGATGTTCAACTTTATATCAGCTGCAAACCTGACCTTTTAGAAGATGTGGTTCATGGACTCGACGATGACCTTGGTAAAATTCGAACGTGGTCTGTACAGAACTCATTAATGTTGAATCCATCCAAAACCAAGTGTCTTGTTATTAGTAGAAGCGAAGTTTTTGATTGTGACTTATCCATAGCGTGTCTTGGAGATGAGCCAATTGAATTCGTAGTTGAAGTTAAAAATCTTGGTGTATGGTTCAACAAGACTCTATCCTGGGGAGACCATATATCCACAGTTATAGCCAAAATCTATTATTCCCTTAGAAATCTCTCAATGTCACAATCCCGCACACCGCTGCATACTACGTTTATGTTAGTAAAGGCATTGCTTATACCAATCATCACGTATGGCTGTGAATTTTTCTGTTGTTGCAGTGCGCTGCGCTTATCAAGCGTAAGCTCTACGTTGCATTTAACGATATCACTCGCTACGTTTATGGTTTGACACGGCATGAACACATTTCATCATACATATGTCAAAACTATACTCGGTTGTACGGTAGACAAGTATTTGGAGTTTTGTGTACTCAAGTATCTACAAAAAGTTATTATCAGCAAACAGCCTCCATATTTATGTGAAAAACTTAAGATCTCACACTCGCACCGGTCCATTAGTTTGATCCAGCCGCGCGTATATTATCAAAACTCAGAGCGACAATTTGTCATTCATGCCACTCGTCTTAGGAATTCCCTTCCACTTGGGGTGAGAAGGTTTTATAATATTATACAAATAGTTTTGGAGAAGCTCGCGTTCGGCATTTGACAGATTAATGGTAATACAAATTGATACATTTAATGTTTATAGATACACTATAGGTAAACTACATAAATAAATCAAAATCATTTAACATTTTAAATTATATCCTTAATAATTGTTGATTATGGCAAATATCAATTTTCTAAACATATAAACATACATGAATTTAAATTCATACTTTATTGTATATTTTACTTTGTATAAATTTCTCATTTATAGCTTAAAGGTGATATAAAGGCTATTATGAATGATGTTAATTAAGTAAATAAATAAATGAAATAAAATGAAATGAAATACTAAAAAGTTGTTTTACTGTCCCACCTCTCGCGAACGTCTGACAAACATCCGAGAGTATTCTTGTCACGAGAATTCATTCATTATTTCATTCATTTTCAATGGCCCGCTAATCCTTCATAAGGGTCGCGGGGGTAGGATGCTCAGGTGGACTCTCCATCCTTCTCGATCCTCCGCCATTGACTCCAATTCATCAGGGGGAATCCCTAAGCGGCTCCAGGAGAGATGTCGGACTTGATCCAACCATCTATTTCTAGGCCTTCCGCGAAGTCGCCTACCTGATGACACGGCAACCATGGCGCGTCTTGGAAGCCGGTCTGGGGGCATACGCACTACGTGACGAAACCATCGAAGCATAGATCGTTCCGTTCCGAGAAGTAGCTGCTCAACGTTGAGCGCCTCGCGTACTCTGGTGTTGCGCACTCTATCCCTACGAGTTATTCCAACAACACCGCGAAGGAACCTCATTTGTATCCGCGATCTTATTCTTTCGGTCACTACCCAAATTTCATGACCATAGGTGAGAGTTGGAACATACACCGAGTTAAAAACCGATAGCTTAGCTTGAACACTAAGTTCGGCCTTCCTTATAACAGATTGGCCAAGCTCTCCCAAAATTGATCGAGCCTGACCAATTCTACAGGATAACTCGGCATTGCTCTTCCCATCACCCCGAGGTACTTAAACTTATCCACCTGCTTCAGTGGGACTCCACTAACATGCAGAGTGCACTGAATGGGTTTTTTTTTGGATATGACCATTACTTCCGATTTGTTCACGTTGATCTTCATTCCAGCATCATCACAAACGGCTACAAACCTTTCGAGTGCGCGCTGAAGTTCGGTTTGAGAGGACCCAAGGATGACCAAATCATCCGCAAAGAGCAGATGACTAATCCTTTGGTCTCCCACTTTGAAACATTCCCCGCCACGGCTGCGCTACAACATCCAGTCCATATATACAATGAAGATGAGAGGTGACAAAACGCACCCCTGGCGGAGTCCAACGCCCACAGTGAAAGGTATTGATTTAACACCATTTATCCGAACACAGCTTCTACAGTTTGTATATAAAGACTGAATCGCCCTTAACAGGGAACCATCAATCCCATACTCCTGCAGAACACTCCAGAGTTTGCCTCGAGGAACCCTATCATATGCTATTTCTTTCCTAGGCCTTCTCAAGAACCATTCTGAGAGTGAACAACTGGTCGGTTGTGCTTCTACCGGGATGAAAACAGCACTGCTCATCCCCCAAACTGTCCTCAACCACAGCTCTGGAACGCTTTTCTAGCACCTTAGCGAAGACTTTCCCAGGGAGACTTAAAAGAGATATACCCCTATAGTTGGCGCAATCTCTTTTGTCCCTTTTTTTAAAAAGAGGAACTATCACCCCGATTTGCCAATCACCAGGTGTTTCACCGCATTCCCAGGCCACTTTAATTACACGCGAGAGCCATTGAACTCCCTCTTTACCTAAAGCCTTGAGCATTTCTGGCCAAATTTCATCCACACCAGCAGATTTGCCAACTTTCAGCGCTTTGATCGCCAAAGTTAATTCCTTTACCGTAGGACTACTTTTCGCCCAACTCTCGACCATAGGTCTGTCATCTTCGGTGCCCTGTTTGGGATTGAGCAATTCTGAAAAGTGCTCGCTCCATCTGCGTAAGATGTCCTCCTCATTGGAAAGAAGTCTACCGTCTTTGGATTTGACTCCTTCAACGATATTCAAATTTTTTCCTCTGAGTCGGCGGACGGTCTGCCAGAACATCTTATTTGCAGATCTGTGGTCACGTTCCAATTTCTCGCCAAACTCCTTCCAAGACTGTTCTTTCGCTGTTTTCACAGTTAATTTGCAAGTTCTTCGCGCCTCAGTGTACCGATTTCGAGAATCGGAGTTCCCCAAGTGAATCCACACCTTAAAGGCTCTCTTCTTCTCTCTGATGGCTTCTTGAACTCCGGGCGTTTTAAACCAAGCAGTTCTTTTCTCACCACCAGCCGCCACACCAAGCCGCTTCACTCCACAAACATCTCCCGCAGAGGCCATAACCGCTGTTGAAAACAGTTACTTTACTTACTTATGTCCTGTATCCCCTTGTGGGTCCTAAGGCCTCTACTACGCCTACGCGCCATCGTGTACGGTTTCCGGCAATGTGTCTGAGTTCTCCCCAACTTTTCCCTAACTGCCGTGCCTCCTTCTCGACTGTTCTGCGCCATGTTTTCCGCGGACCGCCAGGTCTTCTGCCATCCTGAGTTAGAGGGTTCCATTGCATAGCATGGTTCGCTATGGAGCTGTCACCCTTTCGGAACGTGTGACCAATCCACTGCCACTTCCGCCGTTGGATAGTTGTGCCTATTGGTTCCTGACCCGTTCTCTCGTAAAGGTGTTCGTTAGAGATACGATTGGGCCAGAAAATTCTTAAGATATTGCGCAGACACCTATTAACGAACGTTTGCAGCTTTCTGGTGATAGTAGTGGTCACTCTCCACGTGCTGCAACCATATAGCAGCACGGATTCAACGTTGGAGCGGAACAGTCTTATTTTGGTGCTCAAACTGATTGCATTGCTTCGCCATATTTTGGACAACATCCCGAACGCGGACTTTGCTTTGGCGATCCTGTTGGCTATATCCAGTTCGGTTCCACCATCGGTCGAGACAATACTCCCAAGATACTGGAAATCCTCTACTCTCTCTACCGGTTGTCCAGCAATGCATATTTGAGCCGATGAGTTAGTTCCAAGGCTGATGATTTTAGTTTCTGTCGTACTAATTTTCAGCCCGACGACACCTGCCTCCCTCTCCACATCTGCTGTCATTTGGTGGAGGTCTATAATTCTGTGGGAGAGTAAGTATACATCGTCTGCGTAGTCAAGATGTTTCAGTTGAGATGTAAGAGTCCATCGAATTCCTCCGTTTCCCGTCGACAAAGCTGCATGAAGCACATCGCTAATCACCAATAGGAATAATATTGGTGAAAGGATACAGCCTTGTCTTACCCCACTTTGGATCTGAAATTCCTCAGACAACCTTCCCCTGTGCAGAACGTGACATTTGGAGCCTTCATATGTAGCTTTGATAATAGCAATTAGTTTATCGGGAATGCCTCTCCTGCGTAAGGCACGCCAAATAAACTCCCTGTTGACACTATCGAACGCCTTCTCAAAATCGATGAACAGCAGGTGCAGTGGCGATCGATATTCAACACACTGTTCGATGATAATCCGCAAGGTGTTGATGTGGTCGGCACAGGAGGATCCAGAGCGGAAACCTGCTTGTTCGGCATCGAGTGTGTCTTCGAGATGTTGTTTGATTCGCTCAAGGATGATTTTAGCTATTATCTTAGCTGCAGCAGGAAGCACGCAGATACCCCTCCAGTTTCCGCACTCCATTAAATTTCCTTTCTTAGGAAGCTTGACGATCATTCCCTTTTTCCACTCGTTAGGAAAGCTCTCAGCTTCCCAAGCTCTATCTATAAGTGGAAGCAGAAGCTCAGCCGATGTTGTTGGCGTTGCTCGTAAGAGCTCTGCTGGAATACCGTCAAGTCCTACCGCCTTGATCGCGGTAATGATCTCATCTTTACTGGGAGTCGTGGTGCGTATTCGGGAACTTCTCACCTCGGGCATCTCAGTATGATTTGGGAGCATATCGCTAGCGAATACACGGTTCAAAACCGTAGCAAAATGCTATTTCCATCTCTTGAGCTGATCCTCATCCGAAATGAGCAAGGAGCCGTCTAGGCTTTTCACTGGGTATTGGCTGGAGCTGCGACCACCTGTCAGCTCTTTCGTGATTCTGTAGACAGTCCTGCTGTCGCACCTCCGTGCAGCTTCTTCTGCTTCAGTAGCCAGCGCGTTGATGTAGTTGCGCTTGTCACGTCGTACGCTACGCTAAACTTCTCTCATCTTCATGCGATATAGGGACTCTAGCTCGCTTCTCCCTGCTGCTGGGGTAGCTCCAACGCGAGCTTTTAGCTGTTTTCGTTCGTCAATCCGTCTCCAGGTATCCTCGGAAAGCCACGCCCTATGTCTTCCCTGCGATCGACCGACAATTCTTTCAGCACCAGATGTAAAAACATTTTTCACAGCACACCAATGGTCTTGGATGGTTGCTGGCATTGAGCTGCTGATTGCTTCCACACCTTGCGAAAAGTGCTCCCTTAATTGTTGGCGCACTGAGGGATCACTAAGTCTATCGATGTTGAACCTGGGCATTCTTGTGTTGTCGTGGGATCTTCGAACTGCAGCAGTGCGTAGTCGGAGAGTAGCTATCATAAGATGGTGATCACGTACTATCCCCACATCTGCCCCTCGTCTGGTTCGGACGTCCAGGAGACTGCTTCTAAAGCGGCGGCTGATAGCAAAATGGTCAATTTGGTTGGAGGTTGCTTGCCTGTCGTTGGAAACCCAGCTGACTTTGTGGCAGGTCTTGTGCTCAAACATGGTGCCACCTATCACAAGGCGGTTGGCGTTGCAGAAATCCACAAACCTTTCGCCGTTGTCATTGCGGTTGCCTAGTCCATGCTTCCCGATTACATGCTTGAGCCCTTCGTTGTCGCTGCCTACCTTGGCATTCACATCCCCGATCACTATGACAATGTTTCCATTTGGTGTTGTGTTGAAGACGGCGCTTAAGAGATTGTAGAAGCTCTCCTTTTCGTCCTCAGACGAACTATTCGTTGGGGCGTAACACTGTATGATGGTGACGCGTCGTGCTCTAGTCCGGGATCTGGCCGTCAAAATCCTATCACCATGAGGCTGCCAGGAAATCAGGCCCTTGCGTGCTGTTGTTGTTAGCAGTAGTCCGACTCCATATTCCCGCGGACTTCCGGATGGTCTTCCAGAATAGAGTAGTACAGTGTTACGCGTTGGAGACTGGTACTCGCCCGCTTCTAACCATCTTACTTCACTTACCCCGTAAATGTCCAGTTTATATCGCATGAATTCCTTTTCCAGTTGGAGGAATCTGGCATTGTAAGGACCTTCTCTTCCCGAGTCGAGGAGCGTCTTTACATTCCAGAAGCCTATCTTTGTCCGGGTACAATAGCCAAAAGTCGTCAACATGTGATCAGTCCTTATCCGAGGCATAGTGTCGGTTTCAGTAGCGAGCTGGTTTCAGTAACGCAGGTTGCTGGCCCGCGTTACCTAGCCTAGAATCAAGGCCCTAGACAACCCGCACTTACAATTTTGGCCTATACGTATAAGGGTTTATACGTATAGTTGCCCGGGGACCACCACTAGGAGGTAAAGTAAGCACTTCATCACGAACTTGATTGTTGCGCTACTGGCCCAAACCAAGTTTTGCGCAGTCAGTAGTTTCCCGATCAATCGCAGTGCAGGTCCCCAAAACAGTTGCCATCATTCCTCTACATTTGATGGAACAGTTGGAATTCATTCAAACCTCTCAGATATTTGCCGCTCAAATGTCTCCCGTATCTCATCGTCCCTGTAACCTCTCCCTTCGAATGCGTGTAACCATCCTTGGTTTACGCTTTGGTAGGGGAGGTACTCTCTCGCTAAGATACAATTTGCACAGCACTAAGTGATGATCAGTTGACAGTTCGGCCCCTCTCAATACGCGAACATCACAAACCATTCTCTTCAGACACGATGGTACCACAAAGAAATCGATCAGCGACTTCTGCTGAAGACTCTGACGGTACCACGTGTATTTGTGAATGTCTTCGTGCGGAAAGATAGTGTTCATGATGGATAAGCCATTTTCACAACAAAAATCCAACAACATTTCTCCGTTCGCGTTTTGATCAGGATCACCGTTCCTCCCAATCACACTCCCCCATGTCATAACATCTACACCCACATGAGCATTGAAGTCACCCATCAGGACAAAAGAATCCATATCTGCAACCTTTTCAAGTGCAACATCAACTTCATCTAAGAAAGCTGCGTACTCTGACAGAAGGTTCGGTGCATACACCTGCACCAATGCCAGAGTTGATCTTGAGGAAAGCTTGAGCTTTAAGATCGCAACTCTCCCTCCTAATGGTATCCACTCCAATACTCTGTCTGTCAACCTGGGACTTGTGAGTATCCCCACTCCCGCCCGAGCAGACATTGAGGGTGCGACTCCTGACAGGAAGAGCTTCCACCCACCCGAAAGGTCCACAGTTTTAGAACCTCTCTGCTCTGTTGAAGAGACGCCAACTATATCTAGTCGGCTTTTAACAGCCTCCCCAACAAGCTCAAGATCCTTCCCTGTGAGCGATGAGACGTTCCATGTGCCTATCCTAAGTCGATGCCATTGTCGAATCTCAGAGAGTCCATCTGTGCCCCTGTGGGTGCACAGCGCGCTCACCCCTTGACCCCCGTAATGGTTCGCGAGACCATTGACAGGAAGCTCGTAGCCATTTCGGGTTTGACCCGGCCGGCTGCCGAGCGGGACGCTCGCATCCTGACACCCTTCAGGCCTGGCTTCAAAGGATGCCCTGGCTTACCAGGCTTGGCAATATCCGAAGCCGGTCGTCTTCTTCTTGTCATCATGGGGTGTGCGCTTTGTTACCCGTGACTGGATGGTATGGATGGGAATAACTACTTAAGTTACCCCATCCGCACATCCTAGTCACGTTGCCCGCCCCCCACCACGAGGAGGTCAGCTGCCAGGGGGCTGTCACGAGAATGCTTCCCAAAGACAGATTGCCCTTCGGATGCGGCACAAGACTGCAGTTCCCTTCCATTCGAGTGGTTGCGAGAAGCTAGGCACTTGAAGAGCTATTGCGTCAAATATTTTTATTTTTTTCTTGTACAAGAAGAATCTTTAAAATAATTAAAAGTAATAATTCAAATAAATTAGAAATTAAAAATTAATTTTTTATAGCAGGGAAGTAGATTAGATAGATAGTAGATAGAGTAGAAGAATTAATACACTCCACGGATTATATTCATGGAGATCATTTAAAAATAGACACATGAAGACTATGTGCATACGTATTAAGAGCAACTGAATAAGTTCATAATACAAATTAAGTTTAAATTAAATTTAGAACTAATTTTATACTGCTAAGTGCTGCCCGGGTATGTAAACAGATTTTCACCAAAGCGATCAGTGGTGTACCAGTGTACAGTCTTCTGTTGCTGTGAGGCAACGCATTCCACAGGTGGAAGGGTGAAGTAAAAAATTGTCTTCTGCTGGTCAGATATCAAAAACTTGTTGTTGAACGAGATGAACGAGAGAAAATGCATCTTTTCATATAAGTACTGTGGTTGTTCACTGATAATGATTTTATGCAAACATATTTGAACTAGGTACTATCTAGGGAGTATCTTGCGGCGGTAAGGGGAGACATTGTCGTAACTCTTGATAAGACAAACATACCAAATAAGATTATTAAAGGCGAATGTAAGCTTTCTTTGCGTTTCGACGCTGAGGCTACAGAAGTGCACAATCGAATGAAATTTTTACGTAGATAAGACATAGATAAGACATAATGTCCCAGTGACATAGTATCCCAGTGAGAAACTGTCTCCAAAAACTTCTGCCGTAGATGAATAGGATCGAAAAAACGTTCTTTAAAATACAAACTATTCAGCTGATGCGCACTATTCCTACCAAGAAGAAGAATTTGACCGCCCTCAAATTGTCAGAACTACTGGCCCTCCAGGTAAGGGGTTGTGCCGTCGAGGTAACTTCCCTACCACGTTAAAACACACTGGTTCCGAAACAATCAAAAGCCTCGGATAAGGAAGGTTCAACTGCTAACGACCCCAGCAAATGAAATAGGAGAACGACCTTCGGATCTGTACATGGAATGTTCGGACCCTTCACACACCACGTGCCGCCGTAACTTAATTGGCAGGGGCCATAACTACTATAAATCCAATATAACCGCCATCCAGGAAGTATGATGGGATGGGCCGGGCAGAAAGAGGATGGGCAACTGTGACATATACTACGGTGATTGCTACAGAGACAACAAGCAGCGGTGCCGATGCGGATGTGGATTTGTTGTACTAGGCAGACTTAGGCAAGTGGCCTTAAGCTTGCGCTCGTGAGCAAGCGTATTCTGAATCAATGCTTAATTCGCTAACATAAACCCGATATGTGCTCATGTCCCCATGGAACAAAAGGGCACTACTACCAAAGACTGTTTCTACGAGCTCCTCGACAAAACATACGAGTGATGTCCTAAATATGATGTTTAAATCGTGTTGGGCGATTTTAACGCCAAAATAGGAAAGTAAGACGTCTTGTCTTTGGTAGTGCAGTCAGTAAACATAGCCTACACGTCTGACAACGGACTAAGGCTAATTGATTTCACTGTGGAGCGATATGTCACTACAACAAGCATATGGTTTTCTCATCTCAATATTCAAAAGCGGACATGGTTGTCCAATGATCATGTAACGATCAACCTTGTTGTAGCCAAGCTACGAATACGGATATCCCAAGCTGAGCAATAAAGAGGAATCACTGTGAGAAAGTTTAACGTCGAAAAGCTGTAATCGCAAGAGACCGCCAGAGTCGTCACCCCTATGCCACTAACATCAAGTGCCGAAGACCAGTGGCAACACTGCCACCATGCCATCAGAAACGGCGCAACTGCTGGGTGCTGAGTTTTGCCCAACCAACATCGCCAAACCCCTGGTTTGACGTAGAATGCCGGGGAGTGCATGGAGCAAAACAAGAGGCAAATAAAGCGGTACTGCAAAGGAAGGCGAGAGCTGCTCGTGAGCTCTACGAGCAAAAGAGAGGGGAAGAAAATCCCTAACTACTCCCACAGGAGTCATTACGGGGCATAACACTAGGCAATGTCGCATGAAAAAGTTACGTGTGACGAACGAAGAACTTTGTAGACCGAAGACCGTTCGATCAAGCTGATGTCACACACCATGAAGATCGTTGAGCGGGTATTAGGTGATCGACTGCGAAAAATAATACGGCTATCTGATGATCAGTGCGGGTTTGTCTCGGGTAAATCAACCACAGATGCAATCCAAAGTACAAGGATCATAATGGAAAAACATCGTGATTCCTTAAGGGATTTGCATATTGTATTGGTTGACTTTAAAAAGGCATTCGACAGACAACCACGAGATCTGATATGGGTAGCGCTAAGACATCGAGGGGTTCCAGAAACCTATGTACAGGTGATCATGGACATATACGAAGGAGCAAAGACAAGAGTAAGATGCCCCGCTGGAGTAACCGAAGAGTTCCCAATCAAAGTCGGGGTGCACCAGGGAAGCGTTTTAAGTCCTTTGCTCTTTATTACAGTCCTTGATTATCTGCTTGAAGGTAAAGTGATGGACCCCAAGGTACATCAGTTATTCTTTGCTGACGATGGAGCCATCATAAGTGAGGATCCTACATCCCTGCAACGAGCACTTGATGTGTGGGTGAACGTTTTGGAGGGAAATGGGTATCGCATTAGTTCAAAAAAGACAGAGTACTTATGCTGCCCGTTCTCTGATCCACTCAGGCCTATTCCAGACATTTATTTGAATGGAGCAGTGTTTCCCAAGTGCGAAAAGTTCAAATATCTAGGATCTATGATCAATAGCAAAGCAACTTGTGATGACGACAGCAATCATCGCGTAAGCGTAGGGTGGATGAAGTGGCGAGAAACTTCCGCTATCTTCTGTGACAGAAAAATGCCACCTAAGTTGAAAGGGAAGGCTCTACACCACAGTTGTGCGTCCAGCGCTCACATACGGTTCACAATGTTGGACGATGTACAAAACGTATGAGAGTAAATTAACGGCAGCTGAGATGAAGATGCTTCGCATGACAGCAGGAGTGACAAAACTTGATCGAATAAGAAGTTCAAAGATCCGTGGAAGCTTTCACATCAAGGAAACCATCGTACAAAAAATAGAGCGCGACCGGCTCAGCTGGTATTGCCACGTTCAAAAAAGAGATCATTTCGACCTTGGTAAAAAGGTAATATCAATGCACGTTCCAAAGTCATCGCGATGTAAGAAAGGCAGGCCCATAAACGCCTGGATCAGACAAATGCGACGACATCGGCATTTCATTGGCCTCAGTAACCGAGTGATCCAAAATCGGCGGGCCTGCCGATATTTTCTGAGGTCAAATAGGCGAACCCCACAGGCGGATCAGTAGAAATGTGGTGAAGTGGGAGGGTTGTTGTCCCTTGTTTTCGGATCATGGCCTCGCTGATAAAAGGAAGAAGAAGAAGAAGAACGAAGACCTTTGTAGAGGCTGCGGCGACGAGGAGGTTCAGGAGGACATTACCCACATTCTTTCGTACTGCTTGGGCTTCTAGACTTTTTTTAACTTCATATAATTTTCACAAACAGTATATACATAGTCGTTTATGGTTTGGCTTAAGGCCGTCGACCAGATTGACAATATGGTTGCTATTTCTGTTTAAAAATCGCCTTCCAAAATACGGGCTCTGTAGCGGATTGCAGCTGTAGCATAGTTGTATAAAACATCCCAACCATGACTTCCGTTCAGTACATTGATCACCTCATCCAAGTCTAGCGAAATTACTCCGAAGTATCTCGCGCGAAATTCTCCTAAAATGGGACATCTTCCGATAAAATGGTAAACATCCTCCCTCTCTTTAAGGTTGCACAGGTCACATAAAATTGGCAGATCGGGTCGATGTGGAATAAAATAAAGACTTGTTAGTTCACCTCTAAGTTTGAATATTGTGCTTATCATATGCAGAGAGTAACGATTGAGGAAGTACGTTGAGTCGCTTTCAATGTGGTTAAAATTCAGCCTACTGTAGATCAGCCTATGTTGCGATGAATGTGCTTCACCTACAAATCTCTCATACATGGAATTACCTGCATTTTTCAAAACGTTTGTAAGCATAGGTTTTATCATTGAAAGTTGCATATCAGATACAATATTTAAGCTCGCGCCATAATTTGCTGCCAACTCCTCCCACTTTTGAACCAAGTGCCCTCTTGTCGAAAGTATATGCTTCAGAACAATCCTGGGCAGTCTTCCATCATCCATCTCCACTACTTTGGGCTCCGTACAGCAGTATAATTTGGGCTCCGTACAGCAGTATAGAGGCAGCAGTTGTACCAAGTAGTTTATTCTTCGCTGTGTGATCGATAAACTTATTGTCGACGCAACGTCCCCAAACTGATGAAATAGCTGTTTTAGCTGCTGCTAGTTGACATTGAAAGTGTTTTTTCATATTGAGGTTGGATGTAATTAGCACACCTAAATATTTATAATGCTTGGGCTTCTATTATCTAAGAAATAAGTTCCTTCGACAATACTTCTTTAAGGATTTAGAAGAGTTGTCAAACAGACCGAATAACGAACTCGCAGACTTCATTAAATCCTCTGGACGGTTTGTATCTCGGGCACAGGAAGACTAAATGCGTTCCGTAGGCTGTGTACAAAATACGTTTTATTTTATTTTTTTTTTTTCACGAGGAAGGGATTCATTCTATTCATTCGTGGGTCTATTTTGACCTGAGTGTGGTGTAGAGGATTTCTATACCCTATACCAGCCCACATACCGAAAGTAGTGCAAATATTACTATAGTAGTACTTATTCTCAATGACACATCTCTTTATTAGTATGTGCGAGCTAACTATTTGCACTAGATTCCGAGCATGGTAAATATAGCTGTCTTTTGCCAAACAACAGCTGTGAGAAATATAAATACCTGTAATTGGAATACGAGTAGTCTAAAAAGTCTAAAAGGTTACCATTTGGAACTCAATATCTCAAGTTCAGCACGATACCTGGGCGTAATTTTGGATTCCAAACTAAACTGAAAGGACAAGATTGATGAAACCATCAAAAGACCAAACGAATGTTTCTACTCCTGCAAGAAGGCATTCAGCAATATGTAAGGCTTCAAGCCGGCTGTGGTGTGCTGGATATACACGGCGGCGGTTGTAAGGCACATTCTTACATATGGCTCGTTAGTATGGTGGAAGGTACTTGAAGCAATACCAGCTTTCAAACCCCACTCAAATCCAGAGGGCAGAGTACGTTGGAGTCATGGGAACAACTCTAACGGAGGCAATCGAAACTATGCTCAGCTTCAATCCGCTTAATCTATACTGCAGCAGCCTGGTGGCCAGAACCGCTGTAAGACTGAGTGACTACCGACTATGGTCAACGAACCCCTACAACACCTCCATACTACCCCGATGGGAGGCTGCCCACGAATCGACGAAAACTGATCAGATGAACCCGATGCTGATTCGCCACAAGAATTCCTGATAGAATGTGTTGGAAAAACCGGAGAACCATCAACAAGAGGGAACTGGCCTTTTACACCAACGGTTCTAAAATGGAAATCGGTATAGGAGTCGGAGTTTATAATGAAGCCCTAAGAATAAATCATTCCTTTAGAACAAACAACGACGCACGGCAGTCTCTTTTAGGCCGAAGTTATAGCAATTATACAGGCTGCGGAACTTATACGGCCAGGACACTATGGCGGCCCTTAGCAGGAATAGATCCATTTATCTCGTGAAACTTAGTCGTCACAATACACGGTTCATCTCCGGCATAATTACTGGACACTGTGCCATTGGCATTCGTACGGAACGCTTTGGTGTACGGCACAACGACTATTGCAGAAGCTGCAAGGACGAGGGAGAAATTGAATGTACCCGCCACCTCGTGTTTGATTGTCCTGCCCTATCCGTCACAAGAATGAGGACTCTTGGTAGTTACTTCTTCTCGGAAATGGAGGACTTAATTAATGTTGAGCTGACGAAAAGCCTGAGATTATATCATTATCTGGGTGGTTTTAACACAGTGGGTATATCTTTTACAGCATTTCCAGAGTTAAATTCAATGGGTACAATGGACCCAAACTGATGGTCTAAGTGAGCAGTCACTTTATAGTCACAAGCCACCTGTTTGTCAATCTAATATTTTTTAGATTGAATATTAATATTTAATAAGCAATTAAAACGCAGACTGCAATTCTAATTTTATAACAAATTTATTTGACTGCTTGATTGATCTGTAGCTGATAGCGCACAGAACCGCGCTTTAATTTAGTAAATAAGAGCAAATTAAAAAACGGTTTAATTAACAGAACAGATGTATCGCCTGATAACGAGAAGAAATTAATTATGTAAATAACTAAGCTACAGTAGTTTTTTTTTTTTGGGGTAGGTGAAAATCTTCATGAGACACTATGAGACCGTGTACTCATAGTAGTGTCAGATTTCTACTGACTAAAAATACCATCAAGTAGTTTAAGCTTCAGAAGAGAATATTCGCGTGAGGCAGGTAGATTTTCAATAAAAGCACCTGCTGAAACCGTCATGACATGCGGCTTTTTGTCTTATTGCGCTAATTCGAACGGTTTCGTTCTTTGAAGTCGGCGCGTAAGATTTGTCACATCCAAAGTTTGGAGTATGGCACAGTTGCAATGGCCATGAAGACGAATACGAAGCTTGCGAGCGAAGTTTTTTATTTCGTCCTCCACGGTAGCTATCCCTAAGTCTCTGTGGATATCATTGTTTCTGATATACCAGGGAGCGTTCACGATTATTCTTATAATTTTATTTTGGAATGATTGTATGAGATTCCTATTGCTTGGTTTGGTACAACCCCAGAGTTGTATGTCGTACGTCCACACGGGTTTAAGCACTTGCTTATACAGAAGCAGTTTGTTATATACGCTTAGTTTGGAATATCTTCCAATTAGCCAATACATTTCTCTAAGTCGATTTTCGACTTCGTCACGTTTCTTTTTAACGTGAGGTTTCCTTTTAAGTTTCGCGTCTAGTGTCATTCCCAGATATTTAGCTTCGTTTGCATGCGGAATTTGTACCGAGTTAATGAAAACGGGAAGGTTGATTATTTTCTTGTAGGTGAAGTTAACATGCGTCGATTTGGTCTCGTTAAGAACAATGCGCCAAGTTTTTGTCCACTCACAGATTTTATCCAAGGCTCGTTGGAGTTTTATGGTTGCTGACTCGATTGAACTTTCCGTTGCCAGAATAGCCGTATCGTCCGCGAACGTAGCTACAATAGTGCCTTCAGTTAGTGGTATGTCCCGAGTGTACAGCAAGAATAAGATAGGCCCAAGGACACTTCCTTGCGTAACTCCGGCGGCGATTTCTTTAAAATCAGAATATTCAGTTCCGTGCTTGACACGAAAAAGTCTGTTTTTAAGGTATGATTCTAAGATCTTATGAAGTTGCTCCGGAAGGATTCGTCTTAGCTTATAATTCAATCCATCGTGCCAAACCCTGTCGAAGGCTTGAGACACGTCAAGAAAAGCGCTAGAACAAATCTTTTTCTCCTCAAGGGCTTTTTCAATTTCGTCGGTTATTCTATAAACCTGGTCAATTGTGGAATGCTTGATTCTGAACCCGAATTGGTGGTCAGGTATTAGGCGTCTCTCTTCAATGACCGGAAGAACCCGTTTCAGTAGGAGTTTTTCAAATACCTTCGATATTATTGGTAGTGGCGATATCGGTCTGTACGATTTTTTGTCATTTGGAGATTTGCCCTGTTTCGGAACCATTATGACTTCTGCGACTTTCCATTGATTTGGAACGTATAATAATCTAATAGAAGCATTTATTAAATAAATCAATTTTAATAGTGCCTTTTTTGGTAATTCCTTGAGGATTTGTCCGATTATTAAATCATAGCCAGGAGCTTTATTATTTTTCAGGTTTTTTATTGCCTGGCAAAGTTCTATAAACGACACACTTTTTATTCTAAGGTTGTCAGATGTCGTAGTCGTACCGGTAAAATCGTCTACCAATGTTTCTCCATCAAATGGCTTAAAAGTCTCTTCTAAGTGCTCGGCAAATAGATCCGCTTTTTCTTTGTCACCTTTTGCCCATTCGTCGTTGTTTTTTTCTTATCGGTGGCGAATGTATTTGGGGTTTTTTAATTCTTTTGACAGCTTTCCAGAGCGAGTAATTAGTGATTTTTTCGGCGGTTAAACCTTCAAGATAAGTCTCTAAGTCTAAGTCTCTCGGTTTTTTAGGTCTTGGATCGCTTTTTTAAGCTTATTGCATAGGAAATTCGAGTGGGTTTTATGCTGGGGAGCGCGAGTTTGTTGCCATATTTTGCCTTTCCGTGAATTGGATGTGGAACCCCAAAAGGAGTGTTTTGCGTTGAAATCGCCACCTATAATGAAATTCGGTCCAAGTGAGTCAAGGAGACGTACAAAGTCGTTACTTCTAAACGTGCATAGCGGAGGACAATAAATGGACGCGATGTTGAAATACGAGTGCCTATTCTTAACTCGAACTGAACTTGTTTGCATTGTATCGATTTCAATCGTCGTATTTATGGAGTACTCAATGCAGTCTTTAATGAATAAGAAGGATCCGCCTCTAGCTCTTCCGGAAGGGTGGTATGCGAGATTTTTTTAATAAAGTTTTGTTTATTTATTTTACTATTATTCTCGGTTAATACTTTGACTATTAAGTTCAATAATACGGCCGCTGTCTCAATGCGGGGCTGCACCGTAAGATTGTGTTGAAGATTAAAACTCAACTGAACTTACAAACTAAAAGGAATGCCAAAGGAAGTCATCGAAGACCTAGCATTTTCCTATTGCGACATACTATATAATCTATTCAAGCAATACCGATTAAGAAATCTAGCCTATATTCGGTATTGCTTGTGTAGTCCACAATTCATGCTATGTTTACATTTATTATTAGTGAACCCAGTGCATTGGTTCACTTTCAATCGATGCTGAGCTTACATTTTCAAGTGGTGAACCCAGTGCATTGGTTCACTTTGATTTTTATGTTTATTTATGCTTTACTAGGTCGTCGTAAATTTAATGGGTCAACCCAAAAGTTACGACGGCCACAAATTAGGAAATACATTAAATGGAAACAAAGCAACACTTGAAAAATGTAAACTCAGCCAGTGCAATTAAGACCAATACTTAACTCCTCCTTCGTTAGAGAAAATTTCCTCCTGGAAATTATTATGACATGGGGATTTCATTTGTTTTTTCCCTTGTTCTTCTGTTAAGTTTTTAATTTTATTTTTAATTTTACCGGTTCTTCTGACATTTTTATACATTATACTTCCGACAGTGATTGCAATTAATATGATTAAGCACATAGTAGTACCAGAAATGACATAGTTTTTAATTTTATGGTATTCAACTAATTCTATAGTATGTCTCTTATCAACTTCTTGTACTTCTTTAAACTTTTCGAATACACTGTTAACTGTTATGTTTTTTTTAAATATTTCTTCAAAATATAACTGAAAGGTGTAATTTGTTTCTTTGTTCTTTATAATTGCATCATTAATTTTTATATTACAATTTTGAATGTTGATAATGTAATTTCCTTTAAGCTTTATGTCTCTAAGATTACAATTGTTTTGAATAGTTACATTTTCAGCGTTCTTAACAATATATGTTCTATCATTTAATTTAATAATTTCAAAGTTTTTATTTATTGTCATCCAACAGTTTTGTTTTACAATACAGTCACTTCTTCCTCTTAACTCGTTAACATTGTTTTTCTGACTATTATATTGATACTCTTTTCCTTCGTAAGTTATTACCAAAAATGGTTCTAAATTGATTTCTTGTTTTTCTGAACTTGTGATAGGCACAATAATTTTAATTGGGAGGGTTATGACCTGTTCAGGGATTTTTAAAGCAATGATAATAGAGTCATCTTGATAATGCATTATTCCTGTTCTAATATTTTTTAGTTTACCTAGGTCCATATCTGTCATCATTAGTTCTTCTCTAGTGAGCAAACTGGGGTGAGTTATTCCCATTTTTATTGAAGCGATTGTATCTAATAAGTCATCGATCAGTTTTTCTAACATCTGAAGTCTGGTCAAAACTTCTGTCCTCTGAAGTCGGTCGATTATCGTCTTTTGTAGTTGTTGGCTTTCGTTCTGGTAACGTGCTATTTCTTCCCTGTCTCGTTTAACTAAGTCTTGAATGTTTTTCATATTGTCGTCTAGCTGTCTATTGATTTTAATTTGTGTATTTAGTTCTTGTATTGCGTTTTTATTATTAGTGTCTATAACCTGAAGGTGTTCTTCAATTTCTTCCTTATCTTCGTTATCCATTGTACCGAATAACCACTTCTGAGCTGTACCTACTATGTTTATTAATCCTCTTCTAGACCTTTGCTTATAAGGCCTTATACTAAGAATTTTGGTGTATATTGTATAACATTCCTTTTTAATTTCTAAATTTTGTCCGACAATTTCGAATTTCTTGATCTCATTTAACGTCTGCAAAATATCGTTCAGATTGATAATGTGTAAGATAGTTTGCGTTTGGTTGACTATTTCTCCGTCCCCGATGTTTATGATAGTGACGCCGTTGTTGTTCTCAATTGGTGTTATTACGAGTGTTGCTTGTGCCTGGTTCGTTCCCATCAGTATTACCAGTGGTAGTAGTAGTAGAAAGAGCGATCGGACCTGCAAATTTCCTTGGACGTTTAATATTTGCTGTATGTACATTGTCTAATCTCTTAACTCTAAAGCTAGGTTCATTCTTGTGCCTTACATGTTTATAGTTTTTTATATAGCCTACTTGCCTTGTTTCTGCGTAATTTTCTCTTCTTCTGTTCTTGTTATCAATAATTTGTTCCTTCTTGGTCTTTAGTTTCATTACTAGTGCATCTATATCTGTATTTTGGGCTTGCGTTGGGGACATATTAATTGTGGAGTGATACCTTCTGTTATAGATTTGAAACGCTTTAAACATTCTTACGTTTACTGATTCTTCCTGTTTCATTGTTAGTAAGATTTCTGCTATTGTACTATGTAAGCGCTCTATATCGGCATTGGCCGTATGAGCGTTTGGCTTAGTAAAGTGTACCTGCACATTTCGTTCCCTAAGAAATTCTCTTATGTACATTGTATTGAACTCGTTGTCTGTTATTATTTTTACGGGTACACCTTCTCTAGTAAAGTGTTCTGTGATAGCGTCTGTCTTATGTATATGGTTCTTGCTCTCTAATCTATAGACATATCCTTTTTTGGTGAGTTTGTCAATCATAGTTAAAAATATATGTTTGTGGAAGTGGTAAATATCTATATGAATTATTTCATTTGGTTGGTTAGGGGTCTCGGTTATTTTGAATTTCTCTTGTATCGGTTTCCTTTCATACTTAGCTTTCTGGCAGACATCGCAGTTGTTTATTATTTGTGTAATTACTCGAGTCAGCTTGGGATAGTAAATTTGTTGTTTTAGCGTATTATAAGATTCTATAATTCCTGAGTGTTGACTCTCTTTAATGTGATAAAGGGATATCTGTTTCCTAGCTTCATCCTCAGTTCTTAAATCTCTTATTCTCCGCGTTAGTTTCACAAATTTCATTTTGCTGTTTCCTGCATATAAATTTATGATTATTTGCTGGACTTTGTTATAATCCGGCTCTCTCACATCAGCATAAATGCCAATTGTTCCTGGAGTCATTTCTTTCAGTTGGTCTGTTATTATTCCTATAGAATCTGAAGCTCTAATATACAAAATTCTCTTACCATGAAGTGTTTCGCTTTTAGGTTCCTTATCATAACTTAAAATAATTTGTTGTTTGTATATATTGACTATACCTTCTTTAATAGGAATGTGGTCCAGTTGTTCCTCCATTCCTGAATGGATTGTTTCGTTGTCCGACATTTGGTTGACTTCCAAGCTCGCTTCTTCGATTCTGCTTAGAAAGTCGGCAACTTTATTCTCCTGTCCCTTGAGATATTCAATCTCATAGTCAAACTCTTGCAATTTAAGTAACCACCTTTGGTTGCGCTGAGAACTCGGCACCATTATATTTTTTATTCAAATACTTTATGGGGAGATGATCGGTAGTGATCTTGAACTTGGTTCCCCACAGATATGGCCGTAATTTCGATACACTCCAAACAATTGCTAGGAATTCCTTATCTGTTACTGAATAATTCCTTTCATGCTCGTTAAGAGTCCTTGAAATAAAACAAACTGGTTGTTTGTCCTGGGTGAGGACAGCTCCGATGGCGAAATTACTTGCATCAGTGTATAAATGGAATGGTTTTTCAAATTCCGGAAATTTAAGAATTGGGTGAGTTATCAAGTTAAGTTTGAGTGTCTCAAACGCGTTTACGTATTCGGGGCCATTCACGTTTATCCTGGTATCTTTTTTAAGGTACCTAGTCATTGGATATGCTAGTTTTGCATAATCCTGTATGAATTTTCGGTAGTACCCTGAGGTTCCTAGAAAATTACTAAGTTGTTTTTCCGTTTGCGGAAGTGGAAGGTTTTTGATCGTACCTACTTTATTAGGGTTTGGCTTTATGCCCTCTTCCGTCAGAATGTGGCCTAGAAACTCTGTTTCTTTCTTAAGAAATGAGCACTTACCAATTTGTAGCTTTAAATAATGTTTTCTTAAGATTCTGAAAATATCTCTAAGATTTGTTAAATGTTCTTTTAAAGAAGTGGAGAATATCAAAATGTCGTCTAAATAGACAACACAGGTTTTGTTTATGTATTCCCGTAATATGTGGTTCATTAAGCGTTGGAATGTAGCTGGTGCGTTTTTAAGCCCAAAAGGCATACGAACATATTCGTATAATCCTTGTGGAGTTATAAATGCAGTTTTGGCTACATCATCTGGGTGCATTAATATTTGGTGATACCCTTTAGCTAAATCAAGTGTAGAAAAGTAAATTGATTTCCCTAACTTATCAAAGAGGGTATCTATATTTGGTAGAGGAAACCGATCGTCTTCAGTGATTGCATTTAGCGCTCTATAATCGACACAAATGCGATACTGCAATTGACCATCCTTATCTGGTTTTTTTGCAATAACCACAATCGGTGAAGCATATCTACTCATACTTTTTTTGATTATACCCTGTCGCTCCATATCAGCAATTTGCTTAGCGACTTCCTCTTCATGTTTCTTTGGTAACCTATACAATTTAGAATACAAGCGTTTATCTTCTTTTAGATGAATTTCGTGTTTTATTGTCGAAGTGTGGGTTAACAGATCGCCATCCCGATATTGGATATCTTTGAATTCATCTAGTAAGGAGGCTAATGCTGTTTGTTCTTCGCGATTCAGGCTGCCGAAGTCAGGATTACCTTCTTCCAGATAATTGCAGGACAACTCTTGTCCACGTTCTATCTTCAGGATGGTCTTGTTTTTTAGAATTATTTTCCCTTGCTCGATATCAATCATTTTTACTATTTTTTTAAGGACATCCATGCCTAGCAGTATGGAATAATTCTTATTTTGTAAGCTCTGAGCATACACCTTTATAAACGTATTATTGCTATAGCCGAATTCCGTTGGAACGGGAAATTGAATTATATCCGTACTCTGCGTTATTGTACTATTAATAGTTTTGATTTCGATTTGTCGAGTATCTAAAATTGGGTATTGTGTCATGTCAAGTTTGTTCGTGTTTACTATAGTCATGGCACTACCTGTGTCTATTAAGATGTAATGTCTTTGGTTTTGGATGTTAGTAGCTATGGTTAATAATTGTCCGAGGCTCCATTCAGAAAAACCGGTGGTTCTACTGAATTGATCTCCTGTCTGATAGGCCCTTGATCGGTCTGTATATTGTTAGTGTCCATGGGCTGAGGCCTGGGAAACAGATTCTGTCTGACATTTCTTGAAGGTCTTAGTTCGTTCCGATAATAATTACTATTTCTAACGTTCCCGGAAGATTTGCCACTTTGGTTACCCTTATTCTCAAAATTCCCCGAAGGTCTTTGTCCGCTGGAGTTACTATTGTAATTATTATTAAAATTTGGTCCACTTTCTCGATTGTAAATTGCTAAATTTCCTATAGTTAATTCTCGTACTTTATTAATTACAATATTATAATATAATATTTTCTTGTTCCTGATTCTCACAAAATACTACATATGTATTTACTCTACTTAATATGTATTCTAACTTATTTGTTAAATCGGAAATCGAACATACTTTCATATGGGTGATTTCTCTTGTCAGATCAGTGGCGTTGATGATGGGTCTATAGTGTTGCTTAAACAGTTCCTTCGCCTGTTCCCATGAAGTGACTCCGTTGATGATTAGTAGATCCATAGCTCGTCCTTCAATCTTCACTTGTTGTACGATGTTCCAGGTGGCTTGATAATCTCCTACCGTATTCCGAAGGTGGTTTTCTACCATCACAATGAAGTGCATGAGAGATTTGCTTTCCCCATCGAACTCTGGTAGATATTGGATTTCCCGTAAGACGTTGCTGCCATGACTCGGCTGTGGCATCCTAGATACTATAGCCATTAAGCTATTCAGAATGTCCCGATTAGTCACCTCCGGCATCTCTACGAAATTCTGTGCCATTTTGTCTCTTTATTTTTTTTTTTTTTAAGTCAACTACAATTCACTGAATCTATGCTGTTCTGTTCACTGGACGGTTCACGGAATTCTTCGAGTACAATCGTCGAACACAATGCACTTTTGATACTTTAGAGAACTTCGCCGTTTTCTTAGGACTGCGTTTTGAACTTTCGCGTTTTGGATCAGGATAGTTGTACCTGATCCTACCGACTGCGCCAAATAAATAATCAAATTTGCGAGATTTTTTTAATAAAGTTTTATTTATTTATTTTACTATTATTCTCGGTTAATACTGTGACTATTAAGTTCAATAATACGGCCGCTGTCTCAATGCGGGGCTGCACCGTAAGATTGGGTTGAAGATTAAAACTCAACTGAACTTACAAACTAAAAGGAATGCCAAAGGAAGTCATCGAAGACCTATCATTTTCCTATTGCGACATACTATATAATCTACTCGAGCAATACCGATTAAGAAATCTAGCCTATATTCGGTATTGCTTGTGTAGTCCACAATTCATGCTATGTTTACATTTATTATTAGTGAACCCAGTGCATTGGTTCACTTTCAATCGATGCTGAGCTTACATTTTCAAGTGGTGAACCCAGTGCATTGGTTCACTTTGATTTTTATGTTTATTTATGCTTTACTAGGTCGTCGTAAATTTAATGGGTCAACCCAAAAGTTACGACGGCCACAAATTAGGAAATACATTAAATGGAAACAAAGCAACACTTGAAAAATGTAAACTCAGCCAGTGCAATTAAGACCAATACTTAACTTGCGTGATAAGCACGATACCCTCTTATTTTTACTCCGGATTCCTTTGTCAAATGAGTTTCAGAGAGCAAATGTCAATGTTGTCATTCCGTAAGAATACTTCTGATTCGGCGTTTTTTTTGTAGAAGGCCGTTTGCGTTCCATGTTAAAATTTTTAGTAACTGATTCATATTCATAAGGGAGTTCTTTTTTGGCAAGGTTTTAACTCGAGCTTGCTCAATTTATCAAATATGACTTTGTTGACCTTCGTTTGCTCCTCAAGTTTCGCAAGAATTATAGAGAAAAATTGGGAGACTGGGTCTACCGTAACACCGCTTTGCTTGTTTTCTAGCGACGCAGGTTGAGCATATGTTAGCGTCTCTGGAGATTGTGGCTTTTCCTTTGATTTTGCCGAAGGAACTTTACTTTGCTCGACTCTCGTCTTAACTTTGACGTGTTTATTGATGGTCGTTACCCTTGGCTTAGCAATTTCACGACTATTTTTAACCGGTTCTGCGTTCTGGCGTTGAATATTTTTAAATAAGTCTCGCCTTTTTTGAAACTCTTTTGCCACTTCGCAACCTCGATAGTTCGCTGGGTGCTTTCCTTTGCAGTTAATGCAGGTAGCCGGGGCCTGCTTATTTAGGTCACACTTTTCCGAGAGATGGTTACCAGCACATTTTACGCATCTCGGCTCTTTTTGACAATACGACTGTGTGTGATTAAAGCCTTGACAGCGTTTACACTGAGGTATCGATCTCGTACTCGTACGCATAGGCTCAATCTTGACTACGATATTCAGAATAGTTTTAACGTTATAAATATCGTCTACATTTTCGCTCCTGTCAAAGGTAAGCATAAAGAGCGGAAGTCCATGCTTGACCATGATTTCCTGGCCTTGTTCCGTTTGTTACTTCACCTTTTTGAGAATATTGACGGCATTAAGAATTTTTAAACCTTTAGCTTTGAGGTTGTTCATTACGTCGTCTTTTGTGCACGAGGGGTGGAGCCCCCTTGCTATAACACGCAGTGGTCTTTCTGACTTATTTTCATAAGTATACCACTGGATCTTTTCCGTGTTTTATTTTTGTGATATTGCTCGGTAGCCATCGGAGTCATCAACGTTAGCTACAGTAGTGATCAAAATAATAGTTCATTAGTGCAAATAATAATAGATGAAATTGAATTAAAAATATAGAATATTGAACACCACCCACATACCTAACCTAACCTAACCTACCATTTGGAACCCACTATGGGTATTTTTTAGACTCGCCGCAACGGTCCATTATACTACCAGGCAGGGTTTTTTTTATTGTTCGTTTTCCTTTATACATATACTCGAGTAGGTGGTGATTCCTGCTCCCCGCTGCGGCATGAACTTGCACACATCGGCTGAAAAGCAAACACACCAACCACTATTGCCACCCTACAAAGTTTGTTTGGGTATTCTTAGTTTAAACTAGTACTGTAAGTATTGCTCCAACTGCTGCTTATAAACATCAAAGGCAGTTCTTTCTCCCTACATCTCTTTTCAATTTACATACATATGTTGAGTACGTTATTATTAGATATAAAATATACAAATGTGTCAATCGCGAATCGAACTTCGCTCGGTACATAGTGTTCTAGACCATCGTTTCAGAATAATTTGTAATTTAGTTTTCTCAATAAAAAAAGACTACATGTACTTACATAATGTGATCATTTCTTATTTTTAGATTTCGATAAAAATATTGGCTCCATCTACTTATTATTCTTTGCCTTCACAATTTGTCTTCGGAATTTAAATCTTTTTTCGGTAAAATTTTATTGAAGTAAGGTGAACTTGCCGCTTCATTTGGAATTTTGGTCTCATTGTCGCATGGTCGCATTCACATTTTAAAATTACCTCGTTACGCACATAGCTACATTGTAATAGGCTATTTCGAAGGTTTTGGGAGATGGGATTTGAAAAGGACAGGAAACTAGGATGTGGACGGGACGGAAAAGGAAAAGAGTGTCGGCTTCGAGGGACGTGGCATGCTTGCTATATGCTCAGCTAAAGCTCACCGGAAATGGCGTGGTTCTTGCCCCCGCAGCACGACCAAACCTACTACAAAAAAACATAAATCATGCCATTCTACTATTTACTATTTTTCTCACCAAATAACGGACGGATGTTATTACACCAAAAGGGCGCTGCTGGTGACGATTTGTAGCGGGTCGACGGCGCTCTGTTCGCCATCTCGCTATCAATAAGTAATACCAGTGCACAATTTTAGTAAATTTGAAATTTAATTTATTTGAAAAGAAAAAGAAACCAAACAAAAATGATAATTTTTAAGGCATGACTTGCTGCGACAAAATCTGAAAAAGACTGAATGAAATTTTGAATTTTTTTACTTCGAAATTTTAAGAATGTGAAGTTCTGTCAAACGCCACAGATTCAGCGTTGCCATATACCCACCCAACCTGGCAGTTCGTTGGCAATATTTAAACGTCCCCAATGTTTGGATGCTGCCGCAGGTCACATCATCTCCCAGAGCTGCTTCAGTACACCTGTTGCATCCCCTGAAAATTTAAAGCCGTAGCACATCACGGCGCTCATGAGCACACAAAAAAAAAAAATAAAGACGAGATATCGGCCAATCTTTATTTACTACAATATTTATTTAAACTGATTTGACATAAAAAAATGATGCCAAAGCTAAATTGGGTTTCACCGTTAATGGCCGTTTAGTAGTAGAATCGCAGTCGGTGCTGAGGATATTGAAGGGACACTTCTGCAGACTGTTAAACGGCGATGATGACCAATATTCCGCTGTCAGGCAAAATGAGCCATTCAACAGTGACGATGACAATCAAGATTCCCGTCAACCCGAGCCGAATGAAGTGAGGATAGTGATATCTAAACTCTAATCCAACAAACCTGCTGGAGCCGACGGCCTTTTCAAGGCAGGAGGAGATGAGTTGGTAATGAGCATGCACCAGCTCATTTGTAAAATCTGGCTGCAGAAAAGTATGCCTGATGAATGGAACCTCAGCATCGTTTGCACAATCTAGGAGAAAGGAGATCCTCTAAATTGCGCCAATTACAGAGGTATAAGTCTCCTCAACATCGCATATCGCCGATCGTCAACAACCAAATAGGTCCTTATCAGTGCAGTTTCAGGCCGGAAAGTCCACCATCGACCAAATATTCACACCAGGGCAGATCTTGGAAAAACCCATGAATATAAAATCGATACGCACCACCTCTTCATCGATTTCAAAGTTGCCTATGATAGCGTGTATAGAGACGTGGTATACAGATCCATGTCTAGTCTTGGTATCCCTGCCAAGCTCGTCCGTTTGTGCAGAATGATGATGGAGACCTCTCGCTGTTCCATCAAAGTCGGTAAGAACATCACTGAACCATTCGATGTCAGGAAAGGTCTTAGACAATGTGACGCGCTATCATGCGATCTCTTCAACATAGTACTTGAGAGAATTGTACGAAACTCACAAGCGAACACCGTACTGTACAACTACTCGCTTATGCCGATGACATTGACATAATCGGAAGAACTCAGCGGGTCGTCAATGGGACGTTTGCGAGTATTGAGATCGAGGCAGTAAAGATGGGTCTAGCGGTCAATGAACGCAAAACAAAATATATGCTGTCTACAAAAAAGGACATCCAACATCGGCGTCTTGGATAGAACGCCACAATAGACAGATACAATTTTGAGGTAGTAAAGAATTTTGTCTACCTAGGCTCTACGGTGAACTCCGCAAATGACATTAGTAGGGAGATCACACGAAGAATTACTCTTGCCAATCGTTGTTTCAATGGGCTAAACCGGCAATAGTGTAGCAAAGCCCTATCTCGAACTACTAAGGTAACTCTTTATAAGACACTTATCATCGCAGTCCTGTTGTATGGCGCAGAGGCATGGGCTTTGACAAAACCGGATGAGGATGCACTTGGTCGTTTTGAGAAAAAAGCTCTTCGAGCGATCTTTGGTCCCGTCTGCATAGACGGTGAGTGGAGTAGAAGGTACATTGCCGAACTATACGGCCTGTACAAGGGCATCGACTTAGCCAGAACAGTTCACATACAGCGACTAAGATGGCTGGGTCATTTGGAGCGGATGGAGCCCAACTTTCCCGCTAAGAAAGTTTTCGAATCCACCCCGGATGGACGACGCAGTAGAGGACGACCTCGCGGTAGGTGGCGCAAACAAGTGGAGGAGGACCTCAACCAACTTGGCGTGCGCAACTGGAGGCAGCTGGCTCGTAACCGCGCTGGCTGGAGAGGTTTATTGGTTGAGGCCCAGGTCCACCCCGGGCTGTAGCGCCATCTGAGTAAGTAAGAAAGTTAATGGCCGTTGGTACCGGTTTTATGTCTTTGTACCTTCTGTGTTTTCAATTTTCAATTTTCAATTTCAGGTGTACGTGGAAACAAAGAGAAAACAAACTCTGGGGCAGATAACCGCGACGGGAAATCAAACTTGTTACAAAAAAAAAAATAGAAAAACAAAAAGTGAATTTACAAAAAAAAAGAAAGATCTGGTAAAATCGGTGGAGGCATTGCTATATTGCGGGATATTATCTTACTCCAGTCAATTCTACTGTCCCTACTATTTTTTGGCTCAATCTCAAACGCTGCTTGATTTATTTATAGTCAATCAGCCCGAAAAAGTCGTCTTTTTTGACCAACTATCTGCCCCTGCCTTCTCCAAGCATGACATGATCTTTTTAACGTTTGACATCGGGCTTGACTCCTGTCCACAGATTGTATCTTTTTGGGATTTCAGAAGTGTTGATTGCAACAATCTGTCACATTTCATTTTCATTTTCAATGCATTTTATTTTGTAATTCAGTATACCTTACGTGCTAACAAAAACGCTTAAAACTAGCTTAATTAACTTAACTATCTTATTTTAACTTACTGGCCCAATGCGAGCGCTCTAAGCTAAACTTAACACTTAACCTATGTCTTTCGACGTAAACTAACTAAATTTATTTATTATAACAACTAATTGATGAATTAAAAACTAAGAAAAATGTTTACTATAGAAAAAAACTTAGTGAATGGACTGGTTTTGTGAACTATTTGATAAAACTTATAAACTACCTTAAAATAATCTTAAGCTAACTTAACTACGATGTGTAATTAAATACACACTTTTTTTTTTTTTTTAAAGCCAAGTGCTGTGCATGTTTTCTATGTTTTTTATATTTTTTTTTTGGTTTAGCCAAGTGCTGTGCTATTGTTTTTTTTTTTTTTTTTTTTAACATACCAACTTAAGACTACCTTAGAACTATGTAAGCCGGCCATGGCTATTGTTTGAAACAAACAAATAGACGACCCGCTCTGCCTCAGTTATAGGCTAACCCGGATTAGGAGGAAACGACGACGGCGTCCCCTCCCCTTCATTAAGCCACCAGAATTGTTTGTGCTGCCTACTAACATCTTGAATATCGCGGACTGAAACCGCCCTACTGAACCGTAGTCGCTCTAGACTACCCTGTGCGACGTCTCGGTCGTAGTTGAGTCGCCTATCCACAGCTTTTCTGGCGACGTGGAAGATTAGCGGCACCGCTAACTTATCCTGGATCAGACCTCTCTGATCAAGATATAGGAATGCTTCAGGAGTGATACAGCCGTTAATGCGCACACTCTCCTGATAGAGATTATTGGGGTAATAAGCCCCAAAGATCAGGCTATTCATCGAGGTCATTGCTCTTGCAATATGCCTTCGAGTCAACTTGATCAAGAAATTATCCACTCTTATCAGATTCGCCCTGTTGTACAGGACCTCATTACGATAGAATTTTATGTACTCAGACTCTGGTGTTCTATACAAACGAAGGCAAGCCCTAAGGCAAGCCCTCTCAAACACCCGCATCTTTTCCAACAAGCTTGGCCCCACGTTAAACCACACGGGACATCCATATGCGAGCATAGGCCGAATAAGGGCCATGTAGCAGATTACCTTCACCTTCGCATCGAGTTGGCTGCTATAAAACAGTCTCTTTGTGAGGGCAAACGCAACTTTGGCTCTGGCCAGAGCAGCATCTATATGTTTGTTAAAATATAGATATTGATCTAGCCAGACCCCAAGGTACCTGACTACACTTCGACTCGCAAGTGGCTGCCCCTGCTGTCCCACGATAGAGAACTTTCGCCAATTCTTTCTGGTGTCCCTAGAGGCCCCAGACAACGGCGTTCTGAACAGGATGGTCTCCGACTTCTCAAAGTTAATCTTCAACTTCCAGTCGTCGCAGTATCTCTTGATCTTATCGAAGTCACGCTGCAAGAGTATTGCAATTACCTCAATCTTAGGCCCTGATCTGTACGCGACCAAATCGTCTGCGTACGCTATGGGCAACAATCTGTCACTCAAATTAGATAGTGTACATTGGTATCTGATATATCAAATGTCATCAAGCATAGATCAGGTGGAGTTTCTTCAATATAATATAAGGAGTATCTTTTATGAATGTGTTCCATACAGATCAAAATTACTGAGAAATCCTGGACGCCCATGGATCTCAGATGTAATAGTCAATTGGATTAAGCTAAGGAATTGTGCTTTCATACAGTGGGAACATTTCCGAGTCCCCGAATTATACTTGGTTTATAAAAATCTAAGAAACTCTGTAACATATCTTATTAAAAAATAGAAGCGGAAATATTTCTCAAAGAAATTGAATTATAAACTACCATCGAAAAAGCTTTGGAGAAATATAAGAGAATCGTGCACGGGAAAGATCCAAAATACAGCACCAGAATCTGTCGACGTGGATGAGCTAAACAAACTTTTTACTGATATATCATCTGTATCTCCATCTGGAGTTTTGGATACAACGACTTCAGCAGCGAGCTCAGATATGCGAGCTACTCCTTCATACTTCTCCAGATGTGATGAAACTGATGTGGTTAAGGCAATTCTTAGTATAAAATCTAACGCAATGGGTTATGACACAATACATCCCTTGTTTATAAAAATGATCCTTCCCAAAATTCTTCCTTTTATAACACATATTTATAATACAATTTTCCTTACATCTAATTTTCCGATTCAATGGAAACATGCGAAAATCATACTCACTAAAAAGAAGCCTTCATCACCTTCCGCTGCAGTGGAATATAGGCCTGTAGCGATCCTTCCATATCTTTCAAAAGTCTTCGAAAGGTACTCTACAGTCAGGGTTTAGAGAAAAACATAGCTGCGTTACTGTTTTGCTTAAGGTGACAGAAGATATCCGAGTTTCTATGAACGCCAAGAAAATCTCACTCCTAAAACTTCTAGATTTTTCAAAAGCATTTGATACTGTCAATCATGCCAGCCTAGCTAATAAACTTCTGAACTCCTTCAGCTTCTCCGATTCGGCAGCAGGACTTATACACTCCTATTTGACTAACAGGAAACAAAGAGTCTTCGCGGATGATAAGATATCCTCTGCACTGCCATTGACAAGAGGAGTTCCGCAAGGATCCATACTGGGGCCACTCTTATTTTCAATATAGTACTGTTCACATGTTTGCTGATGATATTGAGTTATACCTGGCGTCTCCTATTGATAGATTCAATTCTGCTGTTGAACATATAAATTATGATCTTATGCAAATATCGATGTGGGCTGCTAGTAATGACTTAAGCTTGAACCCTAAAAAGTCACAGTGCATAGTTATTTATAAAAAAATCACTGACACCTTATCATTGACCCCTGTCAAAGTTGCCTCATCTGCATTAACTTACGTTAATAAAGCAGTTAATCTAGGTATAGTCGTTGATCGTACGTTGAAGTGGGACGAACATATTAACAAAATCTCCTCTCGAATTTACGCAACCCCGCGCACATTATGCCACTCACAATCGTATACACCTGTTTCCACTAGAGCTATGCTAGCTAAAACTCTAATTGTCCCATTGATAACTTATGGATGCGAACTCTTTCCTAAACGAGAATATGCTTCAAAACGGAAATTGAACGTAGCATTTAATAATGTGATTCGCTATGTATATGGTCTTATGCTATATGATCATGTATCCACATATAAATGCAAAATATTGGGTTGCTCTCTCGATAACTACTTAGACTTTAGATCGATTATGTTTCTTCACAAATTAATCACTTCAAAGGAACCTTCATACTTGTTCTCTAAGTTACAGCAAACTAATTCGTTGTGAGTAGTGGGTTTTATATTACCGAGATCAACGTCGGCCTCGCCACAAAATCAATTCTTTTATCACACTGTTAATTCTTGGAACTATTTACCTATGCGTGTAAAGAGAAGCTATCATCTGAGAAACCTCCCCTTTCGGGTAGGGGTTACAATATACCCGAGGTAGGCATGCCTGTCGTAAGAGGCGACTAAAATCCACCCTCCGTATACCGAGCGTAGTGTACACACAAAATGCAATGAACAAAACAAAACGATTGATTACCCTCTTCGGAGGTCGGCTCTACGGATTCTGGGGAGAGCCAGTTATTGCAACTAATAAAACCCTTCTTAAAAAGTGCAAGGGTATGTCGATCTCCTCCACCAAGATCGAATAACTCCGGGAAAAGAAGTCCACCGGAAGCGCCAGCGCGCGAAATTCACAAAGAACCGCAAGAAAAGCAACTTCGAGCGCAATTTCGTCCACCCCCACCAATAAACATCGGCGGGATAACGGAATACAATAAGTTGCTAAGCCCCCTTAAAGGAATAATAACATCAAAGTATAAGGTTACGTCTTTGAGGGATAATGCGTGGAAAATCAACGTCGACGACTACAATGACTACCGAGCTGTGTCCCAAAAGCTAAATACCGAAAAGATTCAGTAGTATACTTTCAAAATCAAGTCAGAAAGGCCACATCGTGTCATTGCAAGGGGACTTCACCCCGTATGCACCAAAGAAGAGGTTATGAAAGTCAGAAAGGCCACATCGTGTCAATGCAAGGGGACTTCACCCCGTATGCACCAAAGAAGAGGTTATGACTGACCTTCAAGCCAAAGGCTTTAAAATTCTTGATGCCGTTAATATCATCAAGACGGAGAAGCAACAAACGGAAATAGATAAAGACGTCTTGGTAAGGCGTGGACTTCCGCTTTTTATGCTCACCTTCGATAAATCGGATAATATCGACGATATCTACCGAATTAGAGCCATACTAAATATCGTAGTCAAAATCGAGCCCATGCGTAGAAATTTAAGGATGATTCCGCATGCAAACGTTGCCAAGGACTTAACCATACGCAAATGTACTGCAAAAAAGAACCGCGATGTGTGAAATGCGCCGGAAATCACCTCTCCCAAGTCTGTGGAGTAAATAAACAAACCTCTGCAACATGTGCTAACTGTAAGGAAAGCACCCGGCAAATTATAGGGGCTGTGAAGTAGCTAAGGAGTTGCAAAAACGGAGAGATGTGCTCCTTAAGTCCCTTGCAAAATCTAAACTGCAAACTAAGCCAAATTTTAAGAATGCACAGGAGAAACTAGCTAAACTAAAACTACCTGGTTCAGAGCGCAAAAATATGAGGGAAAGAGTGACAACAGAAAAGTCCTCGACCTCTGTTCTTAAAAGAAACGGTACTGAAAAGCTAACATCGAATAAGCCGCCAGGTAATGGCCCTCGGACAGCAGGAGTACAGACTTACGCTCAGGCCGCGGCATCCGAAAAACCAATAAACGTTGAAATTTCGACGGACCCTGTCTCTATTGTTTTGTCGGTTATTCTCGAGAAATTTAAAGAACAAAGCAAAATAAATAAAATATATAAAATAAGCTTGAAAATAATTCTCAGAAAACGCGTACTTCAACTAGAATATGAATAGCAAACGAATGTTAAAAATATGTACTTGGAATGCAAACGGACTTTTACAAATACTCGACGAATTGGAAATATTCATGTGTGAAAACGATACTGATATTTGCTTGATTTCTGAAACCCACGCAAAAAAGGAATCGCATTTAAAAATAAAAGGCTATAATGATTACCACGCTTGTCACCCTTCGTGAAAAGCGAGAAGCGGATCATCCTTGTTTATTAAGGACTGCATCGAACAATCCGAAGACCTATAGATAGAGTTAAAAGTAGTCAGCGCACTCTTAAAATCTCATCTATCTACTGTCCACCGCGTTCCGCGCTTGAAAAAGTGCTCTATGGGGCAGGTATGGAGTACAGTTGTGATTTCCATTCGATGGGTAAACCGACTTACTGGCCAACTGATACTTCGAAAATACCTGACCTGATAGATTCATTCCTTGTGAAAGGAATATCTACCAACCATATAAAAGTTAAAAATAGCTTTGATCTGTCGTCTGATCATTCCCCGGTTATTTTAACAATCAACGAAAAAACTAGTCTATAACCTAGAGCCAGCGAGATTAACTGGTCGAACAACTAAGTGGGAAGACTTTAGGAACGAATTTGAAGATAATGTTGAACTGAGCGTTCCACTTACGACACCCTATGAACTTGAGGTTGAAGTTGATCGCTTCGTTGATATCGTACAGCTCGCCTCTTGGAATAATACGCCCAATCCAAGGAAAACGCCGGACAGATACGGTTTACGATATACTCCGGAAATAAAAGAATTGGTCAAGGAAAAAAGAAAACCGCAGCTCCGCAGCATAAAACACAAATGAATCGTCTATGCAATTTGTTGAAGAAGACTATTAAGGATTTTAAGAATCGTGCATTAGGCTCTTACCTTAAAGGTTTTACAGCGAAAAAAGATTCGAATTATTCACTTTGGAAAGCTGTAAAAGGCACCAAAAAGCCCAAAGTCCCCGCGGCGCCAATCAAATTAAATCAAAATGAATGGGCGAGGGAAGATAAAGAAAAAGCGGATGTCTTTGCGGCCCACCTAGAAGAAACCTTTAAGCCGTACGATGGTCAAGTGGCTTTCGACAGCCGCAATAGGCTGGATCTACCATCTGACGATTTGACGCTCACAAGTGCAACGCTAAGGGAACTCACACAGGAGATCGAGAATCTAAAACCTAAGAAATCTCCATGTTATGATTTGATTACCGGAGAAATTCTCAAAGTCTTACCTAGAAAAGCATTGATTAAGCTTCTCCATATTGTAAATGCTGCACTTTAAAACCAGGAAAACCGTCAAATGAAGTAAAATCGTATAGACCAATTTCGCTTCTTCCAATCATATCGAAAAGGATATTATTAAGGCGTCTCCAACCGGTTATAGAAGAAAATAATCTTATCCCTGACCACCAGTTTGGGTTCAGAAGCAAGCATTCGACGATTGACCAGGTGCATAGAATTACTGACGTAATCGAGAAAGCACTTAAAGAAAAAAAGATTTGCTCAAGCGTATTTCTTGACGTCTCGCAAGTCTTTGACAAGGTGTGGCATGATGGCTTGAAATGCAAACTACGACAAGTTCTCCCTGTATGCTTATACGATATTCTAGAATCATATCTCGGGAATAGACTCTTTCGTGTTAGACATGGAGTCGAATACTCCGAGTTCAAGGAAATTTCGGCCGGCGTACCGCAAGGAAGCGTTCTTGGGCCGCTTCTCTATTTACTATATACTCGTGATATACCGAACGAAGATGGCACTATCCTTGCTACGTTTGCCGATGACACCGCTATCCTAGCAGTAGGTTAAATAATCGAAGAAACTACTGCAAAACGCACTGAATAATGTAAATGAATGGACGAGGGACTGGCGGATCGGCCTCAAAGAATCTAAATCTGTTCACGTGAATTTCACTTACAAGAAAACTAATGACTTGCCAATTTTCCTAAACTCGGCCCGAATACGTTTTGCAAACGAGGCCAAATACCTGGGAATGACACTCGACGCAAGGCTGAAATGGAATTCGCACCTGAAAATGAAACGAAAAGAACTCGAAATTAAATATAGAGAAATGTACTGGTTACTCGGAAAACATTCCCAGCTCAGTACTGAGAACAAACTGCTTTTATACAAGCAAGTGCTAAAGCCGGTGTAGACCTACGGTATACAACTTTGGGGTTGTACCAAGAAAACGAATACCAATGTTTTACAAAGTTTTCAAAATAAAGTGCTAAGAGAAGTTGTCCAAGCACCGTGATATAGTAGAAACGACGACATCCACAGAGACCTCGGAATTCCGACAATCGAAGCTGAAACTAGAAGCTTCGCGAGAAAGCATAGAAACCGACTAATCGGACATGTCAACAATACAGTCCTACAAATTTTGGATTGCTCTCATCCATTTATTGCGCCGACTACAAAGGACGAAACCTTTCGTCTTGGCGAGATAATGATTAACCGCGTCTATATTGCGGAATATGCAGGATCGTTCAGTGGAAAGTAACCTGCCAAACGTTTTTATTTCGTCATAGAATAATTGCTTGATAAGTTATGCTTAGTTATACAAATTTATATCGAAGGGTGGTGTTTTTTTAGTCAGTAAGAATCTGACACTACTATGAGCACGCGCTTGCTATTCTCATAGTGTCTATGGAAGATTTTTCACCTACCCTCGGAAAAAAAAAAAATAATAATAATAATCTGAGAAACTTTCGGGATATGGTTTTAGAATATTTGCAGAAATCGAGATAATTCATTCTTCTACTGAGTAAATGGGCAAAGAGAAAGAAAATAGATATTTTTTTAAATTTAACTTAAACTCGAAATTTGAATTCTACAATTTTATACATTCTTTTCTTTGTATATAATACTGAATATGTTTTTTGCATTTTATTTAAAAATTCCTAATTATATGCATCACTAATTATAAGGATTATTTTCTTAATGTGTTTGTCACTAATGTTAACAATAAATAAATAAATAAAATAACACATCTCGTGTTACAATATACATAATACAAACATTAAACTACAATATACAATATTAACAAAAAAAAACTGTTAAACAACATAAAAATTACAGAAGGTCACACTAACAGTTAACTTAATCTATAACTTAATTTATAGCCGAAATCAGTGTGTTCCAGTGATCATATGCTACTTCTCTCTATTGTATTTACGTGGTGATATTTATGGTTGTTGGTGATTAATCTCTCATGGCGATCTATGTGCATGTTTTGATTCTGTTTTGTGTATATATATATATATATATATATATATATATATATGGTATATTTGTATCCATAGAATGCGAGTGTGCAACAGGATGTGAGGGGTTCCATCATTCGCACAAGCTTTATGGTAGTCCGGCACTCACGAATAGATAGATAGATAGAATAGATAGCTGCTGAACCGGACGACTTACCGGTTGAACTTTTCAAGACAACTGGTCACCTCTAAGATTTGGTCAGACGAGTGTATGCCTGATGAATGGAACCTCAGCATTGTTTGCCCGATCCACAAGAAAAGAGAGCCTCTCAACGCCAATTGTAGAAACATCATTGGCAGCCTGATAGGCCCTTTATCAGCGCGGTTTCAGGCCAGAAAGTCCACCATCGATAAAATCTTCACACTTCGGCAGATCCTGGAGAAAACCCACGAAGCCCAAATCGACACTCACCACCTCTTTATCGATTTCAAGGCCACCTATGACACCGTCGATAGAGAGGAACTGTATAGAGCCAAACTTGCCCATCTGCGCATGATGACAACGGAGAACGCTCGCTGCTCCATCAAGGTCGGTAATGACCTCACCGAGACCTTTTATGTCAAAAGAGGTTTTAAGTAAGTTTACGCGCTGTCATGTGACTTCTTTAATATCGGAATTGAACGGATTATGCGATACTCACAAGCCAACACCAGAAGCACAATCTATCAAAAGTCTGTATAACTGCTTGCATACGCCAACGATATTAAGATATTTTGAAGAAATCGGCGGACTGTCCCTAGTATGTTTGAAAGTATTAAAGCAGAACTATCCAAAATGGATTTAGCGATAAATAAGGGCAAAACCAATATGGATGGCAAACGACTAACAAAGGCCTCGTAGGGGCAGCATCTCCCGATAGGTGCTGGTCCGCTAAGTAACGAGAAGGAGCCACTGCAGCCGAAAACCTAGCAGTTCTGTTAGTAAGCCATACTCCCACCTCCTCGTGGTGCCATCTGGGAATTTCTTCGGAAATTGCTAACGGGAGAGGACGAATGGCGAGCTTCCTGCGCCAAAAAACAGGGTAAGTGTCGGTTGGTCTGTGGCCCAGCGAGCCGCAACCGTAAAACAAACTATTGCTCCGAAACGGAAACAATCGACTCGACACGGACAACGATCGGCTTCTGGAACGTTAAGACCCTCCTGGACTCACTCAAGGAAGGGCCTTATAACGCCAGATTCCTCCAATTGGAGTGCGAATTCGCAAGGTATAAAATCGACATCTTAGGGCTGAGCGAGATAAGATGGTACGATGCTGAGGAATACATCTCCCCAACAAAAAGCACTGTGATGCTCTACTCTGGTAAGCCGGCTGGAAGTGCACGGACGTCTGGAGTAGGACTCATTCTAACTCCAGCAGCACGTAGTAGCCTCATATCCTGGAAACTCCATAGTGACCGGATATTGACGGCTAGGTTCCAGAGTAGAGTTAGAAAAATTACCATCATACAGTGTTATGCTCCGACTCTAGACGCGACTGAGGATGAAAAGGATAATTTTTATAGCCACTTAGGTGCCGCCTACAACCAAACGCCTAATGGGGACATCGTAATTGTAATCGGAGATCTCAATGCCAAGGTGGGTAGCGACAACACCATGCTTAAGCACGTGATGGGAGTTCACGGCGTGGGAGACCGTAATGACAATGGTGAGCGGTTTGTGGACTTCTGCAATACCAACCGCCTAGTCATCGGAGGTACGCTGTTTAAGCATAACACCTGCCATAAGATCAGTTGGGTCTCTACTGATAGGCAATGAACATCCAACCAGATCGACTACATTGCGATCAGTCGCCGCTTTAGAAATTGTCTCCTGGACGTCCGAAACAGATGTGGAGCTGACGTCGGACTAGAACGAGATCACCATCTTATGGTAGCTCATTTACGCCTTCGTACTGCATCCGTCAACATCACCAGGTTTAATATCGACAGGCTCAAGGTTCCCCAAGTGCGCCAACAGTTCAGGGACCATCTTGCCTTAGAAGCAGAAGCAATCAGCAGCATATTGCAAGAGAACATGGATGACCACTGGAGTGCTGTGAAAAATGCTTTTGCGACTGGGGCACGCACGTATGTCGGTAAAAAGCAGAAACACCACCGCACATGGCTTTCTACAGACACCTGGAGACGGATCGATGAGCGTACAGCAATCAAGGTTCGGATTGCAGCGGCCTCAGCAGTAGAGAGAATCGAGCTTGAAGCCCAATACCGTGCGAAGAAGAAAGAAGTGCAGCGTAGTGTGAGACGTGACAAACGTCAATATGTCAACTCACTGGTCTCAAGGGCTGAAGAAGCAGCGAGTAGGTGCGACAGTAGGACTGTTTACAACATCACTTAGGAGCTCATTGGTGGTCGAAACTCCAAACAACATCCAGTGAAGAGTCTAGACGGTAACCCTCCGATTTCGGATGAGGATCAGCTCACTAGATGGAGAGAACATTTTGCTACAGTGCTAAATCACTTAGACGATGGCGGTATGATGTGGAATTCGAATGAGCAGTTCGAAGCAACAAATTCCCGAATTCGCACCGTACCTCCCAGTAAAACTGAAATAATAACAGCAATCAAGTCCCTCAAGAAAAACAAAGCGGTAGGTATTGATGGCATCCCTGCCGAGCTATTTCAAGCGGCGCCAAATACATCGGCAGACTATGACATCTTACCTTAAATACCTAGATTACGCTGACGATGTTTGTCTACTTTCACATCGGATAATGGATCTTCATTTGATGGCCCAAAATCTAGAAGCTGAGGCAAACAAAGTGGGGCTAAAAATAAACACAGCCAAAACTAAAGCCCTGAGTACTTCCAATACCCGCGCTCAACTTAACATTTCCGGAAAGCAAGTCGAGAAAGTTGATAACTTTCTATATTTAGGAAGTGTCGTCTCGGCTAATCGCGGTGGCACCGAACTGGATGTGTGCAGCAGAATCGGGAAAGCTAAAGCTGCGTTCGGAATGCTGTCCAAAATCTGGAGAAGCAATGTTATTAGCTTAAGAACCAAGCTACGACTGTTCCGCTCCAACGTAGAATCAGTGCTGCTTTATGGGTGGACACCATTAACACACGCAAGCTGCAAGTCTTCGTAAACAAATGCTTAAGAATCATCTTGACGATTTTTTGGCCGAACCGCATCTCCAACGAACAACTTTATCTGAGAACGGGCCAAGATAAAGGCAAACGTGGCGCAGAACAGTTGAGGAGGAATCGAGCTCTTTAGGAATGAGTTGGAGGCAGCTCAAACGCGTTGCAGAACTCCGAACACGATGGCGCGCAGGCGTGGTTGACGCCCTATGCCCCCCGAGGGGTTAAAGGATATAAGTAGGTAGGTATATGGTTCCGACAAGAAGGGGATGTACAACTACGAGATAGTAAGTCTACCTTGGCTCTACTATTAATTCTAACAATGATACCAGCGCAGAAATTAAGCAAAAATGGCTACTGTCAGTCGCTGTTTTTTTGGGCGAATAAGGCAATTCTATAGTAAAGCCCTATCTTAAATGACTAAAGGGACTCTATATGAGAACCCTGATCATCCCAATCCTGCTGTACTGCGCTGAAACATGAACGTTATGGAAGCCGCATGAAGATATCCTTGGCCGCTTCGAGAGAAAATTTCTTCGTAAGATATTCGGTCACGTTTGCATTGACGAGCTTTAGAGGAGAATATTCAATGACAAACGATACAAGCTACACAGCGACATCGACCTAGTAAAAAACCTGAGAACTGGACGTGTAAGATGGCTAGGACATGTAGAGCCATCTACGTCTACCAACGCTTCGACAGGGTCTTCGAATCTAACCTGAGTAAGTAAGCACGTTCTGTTGCATGCGAGAGTAGAAAAGCATTTGGCCCACTGCTCGGTGTCGATTTTATTTTTTAAATCTAAAGCTACTTTCTAGCGTACATAGTTTTATATCAGACCACACCTTAAATTAATTGAACATTAAAGGTGTTGTTATTTCAAAATTGTTTTATAGGATGTGTTGCAGAACGACCAGTGTAAACAAATCTTATGTAACGCAGCCTTACTATTCTCCTTCCTTGTTTGACACTTACTTGTTTCACACTTGCTTTCGCATTAGGCGCGAAATTCTTAAATTCGGCGCATTCGTCATTTGTCAGTCAACAAGGAACGAAGGGAGTAAAACTGCGGTGAGTATCTCAACATATAGGTATTTATTAAAAATCCCTTGTCAATCATATCCACCATTTTTATAGAAATAAATGTTCATACACACTCATCCATTTTGGCTTCGTGTGAATCGTTAAATTCGTTATCCCTTCCTGTCGCTGACCGCGATGGTTAAAGTATTTAAAAATAAGAATGAACTTAAGTTACAAGCAATTAAAGCAAAAGACGGAAAGCTACTGCTTGAAGAAAATGAAATCGTGAAAAGACGAAAAGTATATTTTAATGAACTTTTGAACAAAGAAGTAAAGGATGGCCCAGAAGGGACTGAAGGTGAAGGAGAAGTCGATTTCAGCAATGCACAAAACTAGGGTAACTTCATCACCAATAAGGAACTCGACACAGCACTGCGGAAAATCAAACCGTCAAAACCTCCAGGCATTGATGAGAGTGCTCCGGAATTCATCAAATATCTTAATAGAAAAGCAAGAAACCAGCGACTAGAGATATTAAATATAGCCTGGACTAGGAGAACTATACCAGAAGATTGGAAGTATGGAGCTGTTCTACCTATTTATAAAAAAAAGGGGATGCGAAAGAATGCGATAACTACAGGGGGATAACGCTCCTCACGACTGCCCGTAAAGTGTACGAGATCATCCTAGAATGCAGGCTCAGAGAAAGAGTGTAAAAACAACTGTCGGATCCCACCAGAGTGTAACATGGTGGCTATCGGTGAGCATTTTGACTATCTATTATATGTATGTAAATGTTAATCTCTTTTCTAGTAACAAGCTTTGCGAAAAGTTCTCATGCCGCCTCAGCTATCACTAGGCCTTCCGCTTGGAACACACTGCCGTGGTTCGGAAGTCTCAGTGATATTGCAATATCAGGTTCTGCTGAGTATATGCCCGAACCCACTACTTCGTTTGTTTTGGTCCCGTCAGTGAAGATAGAAATACTATACGGATTGATGGATTGATTGTGTGCCCAGTGTTCCCTTGAAGGGATGACAGTTCTGAGGCTTAGGCTAAAGTCGGGGGATGGCGGAAGATAGTCTGTAGTGACTTCCAGGTCAACCCATTCTTTTGGACGTAGGGCTCTCATCACAGCTGATTTCTTAACGTGTAAGTCCAGTGGAATCAGTGCGAGAATTGTTTTAAGGGCTGCGGTCGGGGTGGTTCTTATGGCACCGGTGGATGCTATGCAAGCAAAGACTAAATGTTACAGCGCAGCCGTAGTGGAGAAAGTGGGAGACTTAAAGATTTGTCATCTGCTTTTCGCGGATTATTTGGTCATCCTTGAGTCGTCTCAAACCGAACTTCAGCGCGCACTCGAAAGATTTGTAGCCGTTTGTCATGTTGCTGGAATGGAGGTAAACACGAACAAGTCGGAAGTAATGGCCGTTTTCAGAACGCCCATTCAGTGCACTCTGCATGTTAGTGGAGTCCCACTAAAGCAGGTGGATAAGTTTAAGTACTCCAGGGTTTTAATCACGAGTGATGGAAAGAGAAGTGCCGAGTTATCCTGTAGAATTGTTCAGGCTAAATCAATTTTAAGAGAGCTTGATCAATCTGTTATAAAGAAGGCCGAACTTAGTGTTCATACTGAATTATCGGTTTTTAACTCGGTATATGTATGTTCCAACTCTTATCTACGGTTATGTAATTTGGGAAATGACAAGAAAGAATAAGATTTCGAAAGAATGACATGAAAGAATAAGATCGCGAATACAAGCTGCCGAAATGAGGTTCCTTCGCAGTGTTATTGGAATAACTGGTAGGGATCGAGTGCGCAACACTAGAGAATGTGAGGCGCTCAATGTTGAGTATCTACTTCTCCGAACGGAATGATCTATGTTTTGATGGTTTGGTCACGTAGTGCGTATGTCCCCAACCCGGCTTCCAAGACGTGTCATGATGACGCTTTAGTAGGCCTAGAAATAGATGATTGGATCAAGTCCGACATCCCTCCTGGACCTCTCTAGGGATTCCTCCTGATGTGTTGGACCCAATAACGGAGGATCGAGATGGATGGAGGGTCCACCTAAGCATTCTACCCTCGGGACCCTTATAAATGATTAGCGGGCCATTGAAACTATTTGTATGTATGTAATGTAAACGTTCATTAACAAATATAAAACTTTAATTTAAGACTCTCGCTTCGGAGAAAATTGTTGACGTGTGTGATACCACCTCTTTTTCTACAATGTTTTCTCTGTTTTATTAAGATTCCTTAGAATAGGATGAAAGTGAAAAAGGAAAAATATCGCGCAGTAGTTTCAGTTTTCAGAATAGGGGAGAAGAATTTTTTTCATAATTGGGCTTGTGAATTTGAATAGGTGGGTCATGCTGATGGAAAAGCAAAAAGTGCTCTTAGTTCGTTGTTAAAGATATTCGTTCAACCTGTATCCTTTAAGGACGGCATAATAAAAAAAGCAAAATTGTAAAACGCTGTGGTATTGGCATTTAAAATCTGAAGGTTCCTAGAATACTGTGAGCCATTTGTCTTTTCAGTTCGCTGACACACGCAGCATAGTTATAGCAATTCACGCACTAGAAGTTTTCAGTTGTCTCTATTTTGCACGCAAGAAACTCACGGCAATAATTCAACAGAATAAGCACCAGTCTTGCTCTTTTTATAATCAGTAAGAATTTCTGTCACGCTCCTTAATATCATCGTCAAAGTGCACCAAGTGGAGTAATAAAACGAACGCAATGTGATGATTTTTATGGTGCTATCGATTATTTATTCAGTTATTACTTAATTCCCAATCAACGGTCTAAAACTTAAAAGGAGCATGCCCCTCAGGCGATATAAAAGAAAATTAAATAAAGGAAACGAATACTTTATTTAGAAAAGGGGAGAATATGAAGAAAAAACATTGGTTGCAGTGCATCTATCTCGCGTCAATAGGTATGTATATTATACACTACTTACTTACAAAGGTGGCGCTACAATTCGGGGCAAGCCTGGGCCTCAAGCAACAAACCTCTCCATTCAGCTCGGTCTTTAGCTAATTGCCCCCAGTTGCACAGTCCGAGTTGGTAGCGGACTGTTCAACTTGCGCGCGCCTCCTACAGAGAGGAGGCCTTCCGGATTAGATTTGAAGACTCTGCGGGTCGGAGCGTTGGTGTCAATTTGCTCTACATGTCCTAGATATCTTAAACATCAAATACGCAGTTTTTTCACTAGGTCGATATCGCTGTACAGCTCGTATAGTTCGCCATTGAATCTTCTTCTGCAAAACCAGTCAATGCAAACGGGACCGAATATCTTACGAAGAATTTTTCTCTCGAAGCGACCAAGGATAACTTCATATGCACACAGACAGCATATTCTTTTTTTTTTGTCGGTATAGGAAACGCTCGACTGGAGCACTCAGACGCAACTGGTCCATTGTACTACCAGAGAACAAACACTGATTTACCCATTTTATTGGAATTTCCTTGTCTTTCTAAGGAAGCCAAGCAAACACTTCAGTGATGAGGAGCTCACAGTACCAGCACTCACCACATCAGCACCGAGCAAAGGCCGGACACTCAAAGAGATAATTTTCCGCCATGCCGTCGCTCTCTCGACAAGCGTGGCAGATTCTAGTGTCACTCAAACCCAGCACGTTAAGGCGCTTGGCTGCCAAGGTGCCAATAAGTTGTCTACAGTATTTTCTGCTAAGACACAGCAAGGAGCATACGTTTAGTCAACCTGCATCCTGGAGAGTCATGACACACACAATTGTGTTCGTGAGAGACCCAATCGCCAATGGAAGCCCTAACCGAAGACGCGGGAAGACCCAGCGCGGGTTCGGGACCTGAGAAAGCCTTCTCTGAGCTTTGTCTAGCAATCTCTTTGGAGATCTCGTTCCCCAAGATCCCAGTGTGATCCGGGACCCAGATAAGGGACAGAGAATTTAGCCGTGCGACCGAGTTCAAAGAGTTTTTGGTTTCACGAACTATTTTGGAAGTCTTTAAAGGGTTAAGCAAGGCCGTAAGCGCAGCCTGACTGTTACTTCAGACACAAATACTACGGCCCTTCCAACTGTTCTTAACAACATAGTCCATGGCCATTAGGATTGCACAAGTTTCCGCTTGGAAAGCAGACCGATATTTACCTAACGAGAAATGAAGTTTAAAGCTGTCGACACCAGACACTTGACTGGTTCTGGAACCATCCGTGAAAATACGACTGCATTCCCTTCCTGGCTCAGACTCTGGCCGAAGCCAGTCCTGAACACAAGGAAAGTCGACTCTGAGTCCTAGTGTTATTTCGTCAGACGGCATATCCATAAGACCGGAGTTGTAAGATAAGTGTCGCGCAAGTTCATCAAAACTCCAGTGTGGAGTATACCAAAAACCACCCCGCCTAAGACGATGAATGGCTTTGATAGTGCACCCCATGATATAATTATCTAGGGGAGGTAAGATCAATAAAGTACCTAGAACAGAGCCAGTTACTTTGCCAGGCTCCCGTGCAACCGAGACAGGCCGTTCTTTGGAGTTTGACGCAGAAATCAGCCACATATTTACGAAAAGCATATACTTGATTTTGCCCTCATTTACAGCAAAACCCATTTTGGCTGCTTCTGCTTGAAAGGTTGCAAGCACACCGTTGACAGCCCGCTGAGTTCTTCCAAATATGCCAATATCGTCGGCGTACGCAAGTAGTTGTACAAAGTTTTGATAGATTTTGCCTCTGGAGTTGGCTTGTGAATTTCAAAAAATTCGTTCAAGTCCGATATTAAAGAAGTCCATGACAGCGCGTCACCTTGCCTAAGACCTTCTTTGACATGAAAGGACTAGGTGAGGACCTTCATGGAGCAGCGAGCGTTCTCCATCGTCATCCTACACAGACGGACAAGTTTGGCAGGGATGTCAAAACTAGACATGGCTCTATAAGGCCCTTCTCTATAGATGCTGTCATAGGCGGCCTTGAAATCGATAAAGAGATGGTGAGTATCGATTTGGACTTCTTGGATTTTCTCCAGGATCTGCCGAAGTGTGAAGATTTAATCGATGGTGGACTTTCCTGGCCCGAAACCGCACTGATAGGGGGCAATCAGGCTGTTGATAAAATGTGTCAGGTGTTCACACAATATCGCAGAAAAGATCTTGTATGCGATGTTGAGGAGACTGATGCCTTTATAATTGTTGAGGGGGTCTCCTTTCTTGTGGATCGGGCAAACGATGCTGAGATTCCATTCATCAGGCATATACTCGTCAGAACAAATCTTAGAGATGAATTGGTGTATCCACTCTACCAGTTCATCACCAGCTGCCTTGAAAAATTCGATCGGTAAGCCGTCAGGTCCAGCAACCTCTTTGGATATTGCTATCCCCACTTCGCTTTGATCGGTGGATGGAAATATTGACTATCGTCGTCTATGTTGAAATGTTCTTTTTGCCTGACAGCAGAATATTGGTCTTCGTCGCCGTTATACAGTCTGCAGAAGTAGTTTTCCATATTCTCAGCACCGACTGTGATTCTACTACAAGGTTTCCATTTTTAGCTCTACAGGTTTCTGTACGGGATCAGCTTCCGTACATTGTTCCTGGAGTATAAGCTCTCAATATTCTCGATCGCGCGTTTCTCGTGGTCCTTGTTCTTCTTTTGGAGAAGCCGATGTTCTTCTTCGTAGAGCTTACGAGCAGCTCTCGTCTTCTTGTGCAGCACCGCTTTATATGCCTTTTGCTTTGCTGCATGCTCTCGCCGGCATTCTTCGTCAAACTAGGGGTTTCACGGTGTTGGTTGGGCGAAACCCAACACATCAATTGTGCCATTTCTGATGGCATGTTAGCAGTGTTGCCATTGGTCTTCGCCACTTATTGGTGGTTGCGTAGGACTGATTGAGAGATTTCGGCCACTCTGCTCATCTCTTGCGAGAGATGAGCAGAGTGGTCATACTTACTCTCTCGCCTTACTTGTGGGACCAACAAATGGACACAAAAACCGAAAATAAAAGAACTAAAAACAAAAAAAAAATCAAATCAAGAATAAATATGTTAACGGAGTCAGATATGGAATCTCTACTCCGTTCACCAATTTCTGATATGGAGACATAAGAAATCATCTCCAAAAAACGCTGTTCAGGCACCAAGCGACCAATCCGAAAGGCTCAAGTTCCATACAAAGTATGAGTATTTCACTGGGACTTAGAGACGTCGAATTGGAGCCTTAATCCGGAGCCTGAAGAGGCTAGACGCATGGAAAGAGAGCGCTGTGCGAAGGTCTTCCCTCGAAAGGAAAATGCTCTCGCCGGCATTCTTCGTCAAACTAGGGGTTTCACGGTGTTGGTTGGGCGAAACCCAACACATCAATTGTGCCATTTCTGATGGCATGTTAGCAGTGTTGCCATTGGTCTTCGCCACTTATTGGTGGTTGCGTAGGACTGATTGAGAGATTTCGGCCACTCTGCTCATCTCTTGCGAGAGATGAGCAGAGTGGTCATACTTACTCTCTCGCCTTACTAGTGGGACCAACAAATGGACACAAAAACCGAAAATAAAAGAACTAAAAACAAAAAAAAAATCAAATCAAGAATAAATATGTTAACGGAGTCAGATATGGAATCTCTACTCCGTTCACCAATTTCTGATATGGAGACATAAGAAATCATCTCCAAAAAACGCTGTTCAGGCACCAAGCGACCAATCCGAAAGGCTCAAGTTCCATACAAAGTATGAGTATTTCACTGGGACTTAGAGACGTCGAATTGGAGCCTTAATCCGGAGCCTGAAGAGGCTAGACGCATGGAAAGAGAGCGCTGTGCGAAGGTCTTCCCTCGAAAGGAAAAAAAATAGCAAGGACAGTGAACCCAGAAATACCAAGCAATGCAGGTGCACTGACAACTCTCCTAAAACGGTACAAAAGAAACATAGACCTCTCCTAAACTCACGCAGGGACACATGTGTGGTTATCCTAAGAGGAGACCCAAGAAGAGATCGGAAAGACCCTCATAAACTACATCCCAGGTCGGCGTAAAAAATCTTTTCAAAAAAGACATGCCGTCGATTAAGAAACCCGATCAGACCCATGCAAAAACACAAGTGATACCATAGAAACCAATAAGGCAAAGGCTATGGATGTATAATATTATAGCACAGGAGCAACCCATCAGATAAGGACTGTCGTATATGGATTAGTGCTGTAAAAGTAGAGATAAGATGAATACTCGTATGTATGGGTTACTTCAGGTTCGAGTACCCGTTACAAAAATATTGTTACTCGTTACTTTCGTTATTTATTTTGTTAAAACAGGTATTCCGCAATACAATGAATGCTATTGTAAAAGCTATAACGTTCGGTTTGATTTCAATTTCCAATAAATTTAGAATTCACACACTCAGCCTCTGCATAGAATGTTTGATTAGAAAATATAAATAAATACAACGCACCTAAATTGTTGGGCAGACGATTTGTATTAAAACAAAAATAAGATTTACTTGTCGCCTTATGCGTTCGCGCACTACACAAACTAAACCAAATGAGTAGAAAAATAAATCAACTCACACCACCATTACAAAAAAGATAATAGAAGCGTTACTTCTTGGATGCGAAATCTTTTGTGTGGGGATGTTTCCGTTTGGTATAGGTATGCTTAGGATATGGTACTTATGCAAAAGTAACGAAATGATGCGAGTAACTATATTGCTTGGGGAGTAACGTTTTGGTATTGGGTATGAAATAAAATACTCGGTACTTAGTAACGAATACATACGGTTTGTTACAGCCCTAATATGGATAGTTGCTATAGAGTATCATGCACTCTATGCAACCGGAAGAAGTCTTAACCACGCAACAAATCCAGCTAATGAAGAAAATCCTACTGGTTGAGATGGACAAAGGAGGCAAAGAATGCCGTGCTCTCGAATTTGTCGCCACCAATGAAAGAGACGGATGGCTATCAAGCACCTGTCTCTTATTCGAAGACAGGAACGAAACTTCATTATGAGAGGAGATTTCAACGCTAAACACACCTACTGGGGATCTCGAATAATAACAAAAAAAAAAAGGTCGTGAGTTATACAAAGTGGCTCAGGATATGGGATGTACGTTCATATCCACTGGAAAGCCGACATACTGGCCAACAGATCCAGATAAAACTCCAGACTTAGTTGACTTCTTCCTGGTCAAAAAAATTTCCAAAAGTTTCATGCATATCGAAGAAAGGTTTGATTTAGGTTCAGATTATTCTCCGATCATCCTAACTCTGAGCGATGACATCATAAAAGATCTAAAAGATAAAAACACAATCTTGGCAAATAACCGCACTGATTGAGCTCTTTTTAAACAGTTTCTGGATGAAGAGATCAATTTATCTATCCCCCTTAAAACTACTGCAGAACTTGAAGATGCTGTTTTAAAATTCACCCAACAAATTCAACAGTCGGTGTGGAAATCAACTCCAGTTCTAAAAAGGAAAGCAGTTGGCCAAAACTTTTCCAAAGAAATATTGCAATTAGTAGCCAAGAAACGGAAACTTCCAGCTAAATGGCAGCAAACTTGGACTCCAATAGACAAAACAAATCTTAATAGAATCTCCTAGCACCTTCGCCGTATGAAAGAAATAAAAAATGAGTCTATAAATAAGTATCTCAAAGAACTTACGCACGATAAAAGTACAGACTATTCACTCTGGAAGACCACCAAACACCTAAACAGACCGGTTCAGCTAAGACATCCCATCAGGAAAAATGATAGACAGTGGGCGAAAATGAATGCAGAGAAAGCTGCTTTATTCGCTGATCATCTAACCACCATCAATGTGATATGATGACGTGCCATACGCGCAGCCAAGTTAATGAAGATATTCCACCAGTCTCTGTGTCTGAAGTTAGAAAAGAAATTAAGACAAGACTCAAGACGAAGAAAGCCCCAGGGCTTGACCTAATTACCGGTGAAATTCTAAAACAACTCCCATACAAAGGTATGGTAAAGCTTACCAAGTCAATTCAAGCTGCAATCAGACTGCATCACGTCCCCTGTCACTCGAAGTTGCTGAAATGATCATGGTACCTAAACCAGGTAAATCACCGTGAGAGACACCATCCAATAGGCCTATATCTCTACTCCCAGTCATGTCAAAATTGTTCGAAAGACTTCTTCTCAAACGTCTAAAACCAATCATTGAGCGTAAAAAACTAGTACCCAGTCACGAATTTGGCTTTAGAGAAAGTCATTCAACTATAGACCATAGAAGAAGAATAGAAGAAGTCCATAGAATTACTGATGTAATAGAAAAGTCGCTGGAAGAGAAATAGGTTTGTTCTGCGTGGTTTTTGGATGTAACTCAAGCCTTTAACAGAGTCTGGCACGAAGGACTAGTGAACAAACGGAAAAATACTCTGCCAGTACAATATTCAAAGTTACTTGAATCATATTTAACGCCTCGATTCTTTAGAATAAAAAAAGAAGATGCGTACTCCGAACTAAGGGGAATGAAAGCGGGAGTTCCTCAGGGCAGCATCTTGGGTCCAACACTCTACCTTTTGTTCACCAATGATTTACGAACCCCCCCAGACAGCATAATAGCTACATTTGCTGATGATACAGTGGTTCTGGCAGTCGGCAAAACAGAGGAAGAAGCAGCGAGAAAGCTACAAACAGCAATTTTTTTCTATTTTTTTATATCCTTTAACCCCTCGGGGGGCATAGGGCGTCAACCACGCCTGCGCGCCATCGTGTTCGGAGTTCTGCCTCCAACTCATTCATACAAACAGCGATGAACAACATTGAATGTTGGACTAAAAAATGGCGCATAAAAATAAACGACGCTAAGTCCGTGCATGTTGACTTCACAAACAAAAGAATAAGGGAAATTCCGATATTCATCAACAATTCCCAAATTCCTTATGCCAACATCGCCATATACCTAGGAATAACCTTAGATGCAAAACTTCGCTGGAAAGAGCACGTCAAGAAAAAATAGACGAAATCAACCTAAAGCTGAACAAAATGGACTGGCCCATTAGAAGACGATCAGTCTTATCTATTCATAACAAACTTTTGGTCTACAAACAAGTGATAAAACCAGTATGGACCTATGGTATACAATTATAGGGGTGTGCTAAGAAAAGTACCATCAAAACCATTCATAGCCTTTTTTTTTTTTTTAGGTTGTTCCAAGGATGTGTAATCTTCATAGATACTAATGGCCCGAGTGCTGCTGGCATGCACGATTCGCAAACCTTAGTAATCGATTCCAGGAATACGCCTACGTACTAAGCACACACCCTACACACTTCAACCCCGCGGTACTGCCGTTAGGTATTTCTTCGCGTGGCTGGTTAGCAATTATGCTCTAGTCTCCGAGACCGCCTCTTGGGGTCTTCTTAGGGCTTCTGCTCTTCGCAGCGCGTTCTGCACACATACTATGAAGGAGCAGATCTCCATCCACTCGCCCTCTGATCGTGTCATGTGACTTACAAGATTTTCTGGACTTGGCAGGTTTGCTCTATCTTCTGCAAAGCGTCTGCAGTATAGCAATGCATGCTCCACGTCCTCCTCTTCGTTTGGACATTCTGGACACAGGGGCGAACTATCGTGTCTAAATCTATGGAGGTATTTCCGGTAGTCACCGTGTCCGGACAAGAACTGTGTGAGGTGGTAGTTACAGTTCCCCCTCGCTCTCTCTGTCCATGATTTTATAGTGGGAATGAGCTTGTGGTTTGGAGAGCTGTCCCACCTGGTTTGCCACAGCGTTGCTGATGCTGCCCTTTCCTCCTCCTTAATCCTTTTTGCCTCCTGCCGATTCGAGGGACGTCTAAGGTGTACCCTCTGCATCTCATCCGCGGGGATGTCGATTGGGACCAACCCAGCTAAAACGCAGGCTGCATCGTCGGACATAGATCGGAAGCCGCTGATCATTCTGATTGCGCAAAGCCTGTGAGCTGATGATAGCTTCTTCCTGCACTCATTTGTCGCCAGTGCACCTGCCCATATCGGGGCAGCATATAGAAGTACCGAGGTGACCACTCTGGACAGCAGGATCCTGCGGGCGTATCCAGGCCCGCCGATGTTCGGGAGCATTCGGGAGAGTGCTGCCTGCATCAGCGATGCTTTCTTACTAGAATACTCGACGTGGGCTTTGAAGCGCAACCTGTTGCCGAGCATGACTCCAAGGATTCTTTGGACCTGATTGCCTGGTTTCCGACCAGGAAGCTGGCATATTCCACCTTTTTGCGGCTGGTTATTAGGACAGCTTCGGTCTTGTGGGCAGCTAGTTCCTGAACGGTAGACTCCAGCCATTCCTTTATTCTTATAACTGCCTCATCCGTGGCAGACTCCACCTCGTGTACGTGCTTCGCTACTGTAACCACTGCGATATCGTCAGCGAAGCCAATTACTTTGACTCCCTCGGGCAGTGTTAGTCGCAAAACTCCGTCGTACATAATGTTTCATAGGGGAGGTCCCAGAACCGACCCTTGCGGGACTCCCACGGAAACCCTGTAGTGCTTAACACCATCGTCAGTATGGTAACTTAGCTCCTATTGCTGAAGTAGTCCGTGACTATCCTCAGCAGGTAGTATGGTGTATTCATCCTGGCCAGGGATCTCCTAATGAATGACCAGCTTGCCGAGTTGAAAGCATTTTTGACGTCGAGCGTTACTACTGCGCAGTATTACTTCGTCCCCCATCTCCACCTTTTCCCTTGTATTGCTTCAGTTGCTATATCTATTTGATTTTCTGAAACCGTACTGACAGTCTGACAGGGCTCCGTTTTCCTCCGCCACAGCAAGCAGTCTGTCATAGATGATACACTCTAGGATTTTTCCCAACGTATCGAGCAGGCATATTGGGCGATACGATGATGGTTGTCCGGGCGGCTTATTGCCCTTTGGAAGCAGCACTAAATGTTGCAATTTCCATGGTGTAGGGAATACCCGCTCCTCTATGCACCTTTGCATCGTTGTCAGAAAGATGTCCGGTCTCTTCTTAACAGCCGCCTTGATTGCCCTATTCGGGATGCCATCCGCTCCAGGTGCTTTGCTCTCTCCGATTTTTCTGCATGCCCCAAAGAGTTGTTCTGACGTGATTGCCGGGATATGCTCCATGCTGATCTCCCTCGTGATGGAGACCATAGTAGTTGGTCTATGGGGGAATAGGTGCTCTACTATGGTCCTTAGCATTGCCGGGCATGTTAGTTGTGGAGACCTGCTGCTTTCAAGCTTCTTCATCACCACTCTATACGCTATGCCCCAGGAGTCTAATTCAGCCTCGTCACAGAGACGCCTAAAGCTCCTTGACTTACTCTCCTTAATGGCCCTTTCCAGTTCTCGCCTCGCAAATTTAAATGTGGTTAGCCGCTCTTGGAAATCTTGTCTGCCCCTGGATCTCTGAGATCTGCGTCGTGCTTGTAGGCACTTCGCTCTGAGCCGTTTAATCTCGTCGATCCACCAGTAGCAGGGCTCGCCTCTTTTACTGACAGACCTTCTGGGCATTGCTGCGTCGCACGCTGTGGATCAGCTGATGCGAAAGGGCCTCAGCCGATCCGTTATTCGTTGTGGCGAGCCTTCAAAGCCTTCAAAACAAAGTATTGCGGCGCATTGTTAATGCACTATGGTACATTTGTAACACAGACATACATCGTGATCTGAGGATGGAGACCGTATCTAGTGAGATTCAGAGGTATGCAACGGCTCACGCGAAAAGACTGAGTTAGCACACAAATGAAGAGGCATCTAAACTCCTAAACCAAAGCGAACAAGTTAGAAGACGAATAGTGAATCCGAGGGGTATTAACTAGTATAATGATTTATCTACTTAAACTTTATTCATATGCAAGCTGCTTGTTAGTCTTATTGACTAGTTGTAGTGTTATGTAACAAAGAAATTGTTTAAATAAAAAAAAAAAAACACTTGCCACAACACAGAAACAGATCGCTCATGTTGGCAGTGGGAACAATCAAGCCATGGAAAGCAGCTAGCTTGAGAATAACTCAAGGTAACGAAGCTCCCAGGTTATTCACATGCGTTACCTTTATCCCCGAAGAAGACATAATGACCAAGGAAGTATTCCTATCTCTAACAAAATAAAGGAGGGGTAAAATTATATCTTTCTTAGTTGATGAGAAATCCAAGGACTACGTCCTGATTAGAATAAAAAGACTTATAAAAGCTGGTCCAGAGTAAAGAACCTAAAGCTGCGGCTGAGGACAAAGCAAAGGCACATCCAAAGTTCAGCGCTCAGCAAAGACTGCTCGACGTGATAAAAGGGATTGAAATTGGAGCAGATGAAGCCCAAAGAAAACGCCAGGCAGTAGAAACTATCACTACTGGTATTGGCTGTTAAAATAAGAAGGATCCAAAACATCTCAAACGTCGAGGGCCTCAGAATGGTGGAAACTCTAAGGACCTGGACCTTCCGTCACTGCAAGGACTCGTAGACTACTGTGATAGAAAGAACCTTCAGCTTATAATTGCGTGGGATACAAACGCTCCTTGCCACCTATATAAAGTTAGGGCAGAAGTTCTCGAGCTCATCCTTAGTTTCTCATTTATAAAAAACTTTACCAAAAATTGGCATGTTTCAACAGAACCCTCCATGTCGGACTATCGCCAAATTTGCTTCGATATTAATTCAGGCGCTAAATACTCTCAAACTTATATTTAGGTTAAGTTGGCTGTTCACACGAGAGTGCAGACACACTGATATTTAGACAGCCAACATCCACAGATTGCGGCCGATACAATCTAGAACACATGGATAGCTAAACCCTTGCAATAAATATATTAGAGACATAGATAGCCTAGGATTTGGAGGTGAGAATCTTAACCTGACAATCAAATTAGCCTACCACCAGGTTTGCACAGAGAAAGAAAAATCAGGCATTCGCCTTACCCCGTAGTGAAACAAAAAGCTCGCCAATCTAATCATAAGAGCAAAAACTAGTAAATTATTCAATAAGGCGAAGCGCAACAATGATTGCGCTTCAAATTCTGAAGCTCTAACCAAATATAATCTTGAGATTAGAAGAACGTAAAGAGAATAATGGAAAAATGGTCTGCCAAGGTCTTTGTGACATTCGCAGCAGTGCCCGCACCCACAGACTTCTCTTTAAATAGCACACTAATCGGGTTAATGAGCAAAGGATCGTTAGACCAACCCGAGAGGACTGGCAGAGATCAAAGAAATTTTCCACGAAGGAAATATAATACTTATGTGGCGCTACACTCCACGGTGGACCTGGGCCTCAAGCAACAAACCTCTCTACCCAGCCCGGCTACGATCCAGCTGCCTTCAGTTGTGCACGCGAAGTTGGTTGAGATCCCCGTCCACTTGCTTGCGCCACCTACCACGAAGTCGTCCTATACTGCGCCGTCCATCCGGGGTATATTTGAATACTTTTTGGCGGGAACGTTGGGCTCCATCAGCTCTACATGACCCAGCCATTTTAGTCGCTATATGTGAACTCTTTTGGATAAGGCGAAGTCCTTGTATAGGCGATAGTTCGCGACATGGCTTTGCTACTCAATTGCCTTCTTAGTTCATAAAAACAGCGATTGTCAAAAATATTCGTAATTCTTCGTTTGATCTCCCCACTGATGTAATTTGCGGAGCTCGCTATAGATCCTTGGTAGACAAAGTCCCTTACTACCTCAGAATTATATCTGTCTATTGTGGCGTTCTGTCTAAGACGCCGATGTTGGGTGTCCTTTTTTGTAGAGAGCATATATTTTGTTTTGCTTTCATTGACCGCTAAACCCAAGACTACACACGACTCTGCATAACTCATCTCTATACACGCTATCATAGGCAACTTTGAAATCGATGAAGAGGTGGTGCGTATCGATTTTATTTTTATTTGGTCGATGGTGGACTTTCCGGCCTGAAACCGCATTGATAAGGATCTATCTGGTTGTTGACTATCGGTTTTAGGCGTTCACATAATGCGGCAGATAAGATCTTATACGCGATGCTTGGGGAAGCTTATACCTCTGTAGGTGGCGCAATTTAGAGGATCTCCTTTCTCCTAGATCGTGCAAACGATGCTGAGGTTCAATTCATCGGGCATACGTGTGTGCAGCCAGATTTTACAAATGAGCTTGTGCATGCTTCTTATCAACCCATCTCCTCCTGTCTTGAAAAGTTTAGCGGCAGCTTTGTTGGATTTAAGTTTAGATATCGCTATCCTCACTTCATTCTGATCGGGTTGACGGGAATCTTGAATCATTGTCACTGTTGAATGGCTCATTCTGCCTGGCAGCGGAATATTGGTCATCATCGCCGTTTAGCAGTCTACAAAATTGTTCCTTTCATATCCTCAGCACCGACTGTGATTCTACGACTATATTGCAATTTTCGTCCCTGTAGGTTTCTGTTCTGGCATTGAAACCGTAGCATGTTCTTATTAACTGTAGGCAAACTTTTCGAACATTATTCCTGCAATAAAGTCCCTTAATCTCCTCCGCTTCTCATGCTGCTTTTTCATCTTTCTGAGAAGTCGATGTTCCTCTTTTCACCAACGTTTGTAGAGCTCGCGAGCAGCTTTAGTCCTTCGATGCAACGCCGCCTTGTACGTCTCTTGTTTTGCTACATGGCTTGTTGGCAACGCTACCACTGGTCTTCCGCATTTGCTTCTGGCGGCATAAGACTTAGATTGAGATTAAAGGAGACTCGATCGGCAAAGGTTTGAGCGATTGTAGCCGTCCGGCGTCAAACTTCGTCACAGTATTTCGTTGATTTCGCTCCGTCCTGGATATCAGCATCTATACCTTGGCTACAACTAGGAAGTAATCCGTATCCACGTTGGCTCCTCGGAAAGTCCGGAAAACCAGAATACTGGAAGATTGCATTGCGTCGACGACAACATCTCGTCCCGCCGCAAAGTGGACTAACTTGAATCCGTTGACGGATGTGGTGATGTGCAGGCTGGGCTTTCCGGCCACGCTACTAGGGCACTGCTCATACGTGTTGTCCAAGTGCTGGTAGAAATCATACTTTGTCGCGTCCGTCCACTTATGTTGGCAAATTTAGCCTTGATACGGATAGTCATGAGGTACTCTTCACATGCGGGAAACTTAAGACTTCTCGCCTAAGTCTGCCCCTAATAGCCAATCCGCACCTGAATAGACGCTGTCCTTCTTGTCTGTAGCAATCGCCGTAGTAGATGTCGCAGTTTTTCATCTTCCTTTTGGCCGGCCCATCCCATCGCACTTTTTAAAGGGCAGTTATATCTGCTTAGCAGCAGTCTATGGCCTCCGCAAGTTGTTCTGCTGCACGTGTTTTGTAGAGGGACCTAACATTCCACGTGCAGACACAAAGATCGTTGTCCTTTTAACGTTTGCAAGGATTGTCAACAGTAAAATCATCCCTATCCGAGGCTAATGGTTGCTTCGTAAGCATAATTTTTTTACGTGGTAGGGAAGTTAACCCGACGCCACAACCCCTAGCCTGGAGAGCCAGTTCCTTCTGTTATACTCCTTGAATGCGGAGCCGGGTACACCGGTGCCAGTAGTCCACTAGGGGACTGTAAGCGCTGCCGTTGGCCCATTAAGGGCTCCTTCGCTACCATCTCTATCCCACGATCCTAACTAATATTGGAAATTCCTTACGGACCTGTGATCCGAATATGTCGAAGCAGCTCGCGCAAGGTGTTCACTAAGTTCAACCTAATTGGAACTGTAGACGCCACTGCTGACTCCATCCCGGGAATTCCTCCGCTGCCGTCTGGAACAAGAAGAAGTGCTCTAGTGAGAAAGTACTCTTCCCCGCTTGATCCTTCGGTTAGGTTAGGATCCTAAAACAAGGGATCATAACCCTCCCACTTCACCGCATTTCTACTAATCCGCCTGTGGGGTTCGCCTATTTGAACTCAGAAAATATCGGCAGGCCTCCCAATTTTGGATCACTCGGTTGCTGAGGCCAATAAAATGCCAATACCTTCGCATTTGTATGATCCAGGCGTTTATAGGCCTGCCTCGCGATGTATTTGGAACGTTAATTGATATTGCCTTTTTAACAAATTTCAAATGATCTCTTCTTTGAACGTGGCAATACCAACTGAGCCAGTCGCGCTCTATTTTTTCGTAAGATGGTTTCCTTGACTTGAAGGCTTCTCCTACTGTCATGTGAAGCATACTCAACTGCCATTAATTTACTCTCATACTTTGTGTACATTGTCCAACATTGTGAACCGTATGTGAGCGCTGGACGCACAACTGCGGTGTAGAGCCTTCCTTTCTACTTAGGGGGCATTTTTCGGTCACAGAAGATAGCGGAGTTTTCTCGCAACTTCATCCATCCTACGCTTTCGCGATGATTGATGTCATCGTCACAGGTTGCTTTGCTATTGATCATAGATCCCAGATATTTTAACTTTTCACACTTGGGAAGCACTGTTCCATTCAAATCAATGTCTGGAATAGCTCTGAGCGGGTCAGAGAACGGGCAGCACAAGTACTCTGTCTTTTTTGAACTTATGCGATATCCATTTCCCTCCAAAACGTCCACCCACACATCAAGTGCTCGTTGCAGGGATGTAGGATCCTCACTTATGATGGCTCCATTGTCAGCAAAGAATAATTAGTGTTGGGGTCCATCACTTTAGCTTCAAGCAGTTAGTCAAGTGATGCAATAAAGAGAAAAGTACTTAAGACGCACACCGACTTTGATTGGGAACTCTTCGGTTACTCCAGCGGCGCGTCTTACTCTTATCTTTGCTCCTTCGTACATATCCCTGATCATCTGTACATAAGTTTCTGGAACCTCACGACGTCTTAACGCCACCCGTATCAGATCTCGTGGTTGGCTGTCGAATGCCTTTTCAAAGTCAAGCAGTACAATATGCAAATCCTTTTTGGAATCACAATGTTTTTCCATTATGATCCTTATACTTTTGATTGCATCTGTGGTTGATTTACCCGAGACAAACCCGCACTGATCATCAGATAGCCATATTATTTTTCGCAGTCGGCCACCTAATACCCGCTCAACGATCTTCATGGTGTGTGACATCAGCTACCGTTCCATCGGCAGTTATCACCTTTCCTTTTGTACAAAGGGAGAAAGTAGCTTTCCCTCCATTCCCATTCACTCCGGCGGAAACTGTTCATTCAAAAGTCGTTCACAATACTGCCGTCACCTCTGCATAATTTTATCGTCATCCACAAGTAGCTGGCATTGTTAATAAACTTTGGCGAGCATTCCACCTCCCTTGGGCGGCTATTTTGAAAATGCTTGCGCTCCTATTCATATTGTGTCGTCGCAGCTCCTGGATAGTCTGGTTTGCATCAGCAACCGGGAAAGATATTTTCTCCAGTTCTCGATACAGGCCCTGCATACTCTCTGCTTAAAGCTGGGCGCACTTCTGTGAAAACGCTTGTGTTTTCCTATAATCGCATGCACTACCGTTTGACCAGCTTACAACAGTAACAGTAAAATACTAATGCAAGACTTTACCGACTTCAAAAATGTCCTCAATCCTGGAAAGTTGAACAAAAAAATGAAAGCTGAGTTTTTAAAGAATCAAAATTCCCTTTTCTTTTTTCTGCAAAACAAAAAGTTTCCATTTTTCCCTTTTAGCTTATAGCGATGTTGAAATTCCGCTCAAAAAAGGAAATTTCCTGCAAACTGGTTAAAAACACGTGCACTGAAATCTCAACTCGATTGCGACTCGACCTCTTTTCTCTGAATATACCTAAACATGGTAATCACCCTTATCACTACTAAAATACAACACCGGCAACGCAGATGCCAGTTGCGAGTAGGTACTATTTTCATTTCGTACATCACTACTGTGTTGATGTAAGATAAGCCGACACTCACTTGTCGATTTTTGTTTTTGTTTATGTTTTTCGGTTTTGTGATATATCGTTGGTGTGCGAGTGCCACTGCGACGTGCGGGCAATAATCATTTGAGATACAATTTGAATGCCTTAATCAGAACATACATATAAGTTAAACATGATCGGAAGAATATTCAGTATACTAACAGATCTCGCTCCAAACGCAAGCAGCAAGTAAGATGTCGAACCCCAACCAACCAATTGTGTACACACAGGTATGTGGGGGGGAAGCTCTTGTGAGGCACCTGTTTCTTTTTTTTCTTTTTGGAGACGGACTACCTATATGGGAATATTTTATTTTTAACTTTCAGCTTTTTATCAACAATGAATTCGTGGACGCAGTTTCAGGCAAAACATTTGAAACAGAAAACCCAGCTACCGGCAAAGTCATTGCTAGCATCGCCGAGGGTGATAAGGTAAACAAACTGATTCCTCAATTATTGATTTTTCCTGACTACCTACTGTTCCTCTTCCAGGCCGATGTTGATATTGCAGTAAATGCTGCAAAAAAGGCATTTGCCAGAAACTCAGAATGGCGTACGATTGGACCGCAAAAACGAGCCGACTTGATTCTAAGGTAATTAGCATAACAAATAAATAAATTGTAAGCATATCTTTGAAGACTTATCTTGAGATAAGTAGATTTTTGGTGTGCCATATACGAGTTTTCTTATCGAAGACAGGCCACGCACCAATACAAGTTGATTGTTGTAAAATTCAATTGGCTATTTATAGCTCGTGAAACTGATTAATTTATTGTCCACTGCACAAAGTGTACATGATTGCCGGTTAAATATGACGGTTTATGTTATTCTAATGCATTCAACATGATGCTGAGAATGCGCAACATTTTTTAAGCCGGCTAAATTTTAGCCGGTAGAACTTCATGTTTCGACTGTTATGTTCTTTTTTGTTAAATTGACCATATAGAGATATCAAAATGTTTTAGGTGTAGATTAGATAAAAACTATACAACTATCACAATTTAAGATCTAAAATGCCCCGAATCTTGTTTTCTTTTAATTATCTAAAAAAAAGATTATGTGTTTTATTTTTTCTGTGTTATAAATCTACTTTATCAGACTCATCAACAGCCTGTTATTTACTGAGTTGAACTCAAGGTTAAAACGCTTTTAAACGCCGAAAATAAACCAAGGGTTTTTAAACCCGAAAAGGCATTTAGAATGAAGAGAATGAAGAGATGCGGTTAAAAAATGTATTTATCAATATAATCTCCCTCGAGTGAAATGCATTTCTCACATCGGGCATACAGTGCCCGAAGAAAATATTCTCTTTCTTTGCCTTCAAAATAACTTTCAACGACCGCCTTGATATCGTTCCCATCTGCAAATCTCCAGCGTCGTAGCTCGTAACTCGAGGCCAAGTCTGGGCTGTAGGGTGGGTGGTCTATCATTGAAAAACCTGTGTGAGAGGAGGTGAAAAATCTTCTAAAGACTTTTACTCACTAAAAAAACACATCTCTTCAAAATGAATACTACAATTCAGCCGACTATTATCCAGCAGTTTTATTTTCGCTTACGAGACTCGTGATTTTTTGGAAAAAGATGTTCGTACGAGTATGTAGTTAAAAAGAAATGTAGCACTTTACTAACTTACTTTACTTAGATAGATGGCGATACAGTCCGGGGTGGACCTGGGCCTCAACCAACAAACCTCTCCAGCCAGCGCGGTTACGAGCCAGGTGCCTTCAGTTGCGCACGCCAAGTCAGTTGAGGTCCCCCTCCACTTGTTTGCGCCACCTACCGACTTTAATAAACCACCGAGCAGTGTGTGAAAAAAAACTTTATTTATTTGGAATCAATCCTAAACAATCTGACATAGTTCTTAGCTACCCGACGATCAACGGAAAATTCACGACACCTTCTGTTTTACAGTTCCATATATTTACTTATTACTAATCATCAGCGGTTTTACTATCGCAATTTTATGTTCACACGGGAAAACTCTGTGTGACATATGATTCCCGCATTTTTATGCAGCTCGCCGTATGAACGACTTGCTGTAATTTAAACCTTACTTTGGAAGTAGTTCGTTGCCTCCGACAAAAACGTGTCATACTTATCTATTGGGGATGCTGACGCATACATAACTTCCCCCTCGTTTACTTTAAAATTTAACGATGCTAATTATTAACATGAACATAATAATTATATAATTGAGAACTTCGGTTTTTTTATTTCTTATAAGTTCACAGTTATGTTGATAAGAACAATGTTTACTTACTTACCTTACTTATGTCTTGTATCCCCTTGTGGGTCCTAGGGCCTCTACTACGCCTACGCGCCATCGTGTACGGTTTCTGGCAATGTGTCTGAGTTCTCCCCAACTTTTCCCTAACTGCCGTGCCTCCTTCTCGACTGTTCTGCGCCATGTTCTCCTCGGACCGCCAGGTCTTCTGCCATCCTGAGTTAGAGGGTTCCATTGCATAGCATGGTTCGCTATGGAGCTGTCACCCTTTCGGAACGTGTGACCAATCCACTGCCACTTCCGCCGTTGGAGCGTTGTGCCTATTGGTTCCTGACCCGTTCTCTCGTAAAGGTGTTCGTTAGAGATACGATTGGGCCAGAAAATCCTTAAGATATTGCGCAGGCACCTATTAACGAACGTTTGCAGCTTTCTGGTGATAGTAGTGGTCACTCTCCACGTGCTGCAACCATATAGCAGCACGGATTCAACGTTGGAGCGGAACAGTCTTATTTTGGTGCTCAAACTGAAGAACAATGTTTACTTAAGTTCAATTCGTTTAAAGATCTAAGCTCTTTGTATTGATATGTAAGGTTATTATATTTGAATACAATTTCTTTTGGATAATCTATTTCTTTTTGGTATTTATTTGGTATTGGTACAATTATTCTTAATGGTATTTTTACAATTTCTTTTGGAATCTTAATGGCAAATATTAACACGTTTTCTTCAAATTTAGTTATACCTAGTTTTATATATTATATATTATACGTTTGTATTTCTTTATCTGTTAATATATTGGGATGTAAAATTCCATACCTGGCTGATGCTAAATTGTCCTGTATATGTTCAATTTTTTCTTTGATCAATTGTACCTTAAAAAGCTGATCATAGAATAAGTTCAGTTTTATTGTTTTACTTGCTACATTATTAACCTGTCCTAATATTACTGTTCTATCTTTCTCTATTATATCTTTTAGTTGTTTAAATGACTTGCTAAAATGTTCGTTGATTAAAATTTGCTGATTCACCCCAGTAATTGCTTTATGGTTATTTATTTCTACGGTTTTTAGATGATTTTCAATATTTACTCTATCCTCGTCGTCCATGGTGCCAAAAAGCCATTTTGATGCACTTCCTATGATATTTACTAATCCTCTTTTCGTTCTGTTGTCTTTAGGTATAATGGTTCTTACTTTATTTGTCAAATGTGTAAGTTCTATTTTAAGTAGATTTTTGTGTTCCACATCCAAGCGTTCTATGTTCTTTGAAATGTCAGTTAGTATGTCTATTATTTCTTGCGGTTTAATAAAATGAATTATTATATCCGTCTTAGTCACTATGTCGGCTTCGTTAATTTTTATTTCTGTAAAACCCGCCTGTTCTTTTATTTCTTCAATACTCAGTAGTCCGTTAATTGGTATTGTTAGTAGTAGCAATAATGTCATCGTGAAGACCTGAAAATTTCGGCTGTCGTTTGATATTAGTCACATGAATGTTATCTAATTTACTTTTCTTAAACCTAGGTTGATGTTTATGTCTAACTAACTATCAAAATCTGTTTTATGACTTTGTACTTCCCTTGGTGTGGTTGTGCTAGTTGAGTGAAATCTTTCATTATAGTTTTTTATAGCTAATTGTGTTAATCTCTTAATTGATACATTTTGTTTGCCTAGTTTAAGGATTCTACATTTCTCTAAAATGGTGCTATGAAACCTCTCAATATCCGCGTTGCCCGTATGGCTATTCGGTTTTGTGTAATGTATCTCTATTCCTTCCTCTTGCAAAAATTCTTTTATCTGGATTGATCTGAATTCATTGTCGGCTATAATTTTCTTAGGGTTACCTATCTTAGTAAAATGATTTTCTAACTCGTCTATTATTGTTATATGGTTTCTGTCTGGTAAATAATATGCAAATCCGAACTTTGAGAACTTATCTATTATTGTAAGAAAGCTGCATTTCATAATTACCAAAGTGTCTATGTGGATTATTTCATTCAAATCTGTTGCTGTTTCAGTATAATGGTATTTGGGTTTAATCGGTCGTCTGTCATATTTTGACTGTTGACAAACTTCGCATTGGTTTATAACGATTTGAATTAACTCTAATAATTTTGGGAAGTAAATTTTATTTTTTATCTTATTGTAGGTTTCCTGTATTCCAGAATGTAAACTTTCTCTTATATGGTATAACGAGATTTGTTTGACTACTTCGGTTTCTGTTTTGATATCTTGAGCCCTAAATGAGCATTTAATGAATTTTATTTCATTACTGTTTGAGAACATTTCTCTTAACTTTTCTTGCACAATGTTGTATTGATGATCAGGGAGTTCTGAATATATACCTATAATTCCTTTCTTTAACAATCGTCTAAATATATCATTCAAATTGTTAAAATCATAGTTTGCTCTATATATTATTCGCTTTCAATGGATTATTTCCATTTCCTGGGTTTTGTTATTGGTTAATATTATTTGAGTTTTATACTTATTTACTATTTCCTCTTTGATAGGAATGTAGTCTAGTAATTCCTCTTCTGCTGAGTGAACTGTAGCCATTGTTACATCATCATATTCTTCAACATTAAATAAAACTCCTAAATCTGAATCGTCATCTTCCGAATCTTTCACTGAATTAGTATTGTCCCTGCTTTCTTCTCTTTTTGAAATGTCGTCTTCGTTATTTTCGAAAATCTGTATTCTCCTAGTTTTAAGAGCCATCTTTGGTGTCTCGGAGATATATCTTTACCTTTGTATTTGGCATGTAGATATTTAATTGGTTGATGGTCTGTGAATATCATGAATTTATTACCGTACAGGCAGGGGCGAAAATAATTCACTGCCCACATAATAGTTAAAATTCTTTGTCTGTAGCTGAATAGTTACGTTCGTGATTATTGAGAGTCCTCGATGCAAAACAAATTGGATGCCCCTCTTGTGATAGGACTGCACCTATTGCATAGTTTGATGCATCGGTTGTCAAGTGAAATTGTTTATCGAAATCTGGGAATCTAAGTATTGGGTGACTGCTAATGAGAGTTTTCAGTTTTTCAAAAGCCTCTACATAGTTGGGTCGTTGATATTAATTTTAGCGTTTTTCTTGATACTTTGTGATTGGTTGGGCTACTTTTCCGTAGTCCCGTATAAATTTTCTACAGAATCCTGTCAACCCTAAGAAGCTTTTTATTTGCTTCTGTGTTCTTGGCAGTTCTATATTTTCAATCGTTTTTATCTTATTAGGATTGGGTTTAAGTCACATTTACATTTTTCTACTTGCATTTTTAAACCTTTTGACTCTAATACTTTGAATATGTCTGAAATTGCTTTTATATGTTCGTTAAGTGTAGTACTGAATATAAGTATGTCGTCTAAATATATAACACAAGTCTTATTAATAAAGTCTCTAAAAATCTCATTCATTAGCCTTTGGAATGTCGCTGGGGCATTCTTTAGGCTGAACGGCATTCTTATAAACTCATATAATCCATATGGCGTAATGAAGGCTGTCTTTTTTCTGTCCTCTTCTTTAATTAGGATCTGGTGATATCCTTTTGCCAAATCTATAGTCGTAAAATATTGTGCTCTTCCCAACTTGTCTAATTTGGAATCTATATTAGGAAGTGGGAACTTATCGTCGATTGTCACATCATTAAGTTTCCGATAGTCGATGACTATGTGGTACTTCTTGATTCCTGAATTGTCAGTTTTTTTCGGGATTACTATTAATGGGCTACAATACTTTGAATTGCTTTTTCTTATAATTCCCTGCTCTTCCATCTCTGCTATCTGCCTTCTCACTTCTTCCTCGTGTTTCGGAGGGTACCGATATGATTTAGAATTTATCAGTTGGTTTGTGATTGTGGGGATATCATGTTCCACTTCGGAAGTACTATTTAGTCTATCGCCTTCTTTAAAGAACAACCTATGAAATCTTTTAATCAGTTTATCTATAGCTTCTTTTTCTTCTTTATTTAAGTGATCTAACTTTAGGTGCCTAATATTCTCGTTTACAGTTTCTAACGAATATATTTCCTGGGTTGGATAGGCTCTGTTTTGGAATTTGATTGTCTGATCATTAAGTTTGATTATCCCTTTTTTCTAAGTCTATTAGTGTGTTTAGTCTATTAAGTAGATCAATACCTATGATGAACTGGTATTTTCTGTTTGGTAACTGTTTACCTTGCCATCTTATTAGTGTGCCTACTGGTGCATTTAGTTCGTCTGGCACTGGTGTATGAACTTCATAAGTAATAGAATCTTTTCCACTTATTGTGGAAAATTGTAACGAACCGGTGTCTATCAAAGCTAAGAATTTTTTTGAGTTAATGGTTAGTTCTATTATTGGTAGTTCTTCCGAGGCTAGTTGATAAAAAACTCGGAATTATTTATTTCTGAAGATCTTTCTTCGCTATATATATTATTATTGTTACGGTAATTCGACATTCCCAATCTTTGCTCAGCTGCATTCTGTTGAAGGCGATTTTGGCCCGAATACATTCCGAGGTGTCCTAATTGTGGGTTCTGTCTATATATATTATTTAATTCTCTCCTTCTCTGAATATTATCTACCTCCATTGCTTCTGGTCTATGATAGTTCTGTCTGTATTGTCCTGAATTTGTACCTTGGTTTCGCGGTTGGTACTGTCGTCTTTGTTCTGAATTATGTGTCTGTTCTTGATAGAGTCGTCTGTTTCGTCCTGAGTTCGTACTCTGACCGTTGTAGTTTTGTCTATACTGTCCTGAATGTCTTGTTCCCTGGTTACTTTGTCTATTTTCTTGCCTAAAATTATTCTGCTTCTTGGCAATTCTATTGTCTTTATTCATATATCTATTCTTCCTGAACTCCTATCGTATACAGGAGTCCTCGAATCTTCTGTTCCTCATAACAGAAACTATAGTAGCTAAATCACTTAGTTCATAGATCTTGTCTAACAATGTCCCTTGCGTCATCTCTTTAATTGTATTTACTAAGATACTGTCTACATTGCTTTATCTATGCCTTTATCTCCCTTGTGATATACTTTGAGTTCGTCTGACTTACTATATACTTTAAATTTTGAATTTCATTTGCTAAATCACTTACAGTATTTACTTTTAGGTTAGTGATCTTCCTATAGATGTCCGCTGGCTCCAGCTCTGGTCGATAACGTAGTTTGGGGGTTCCTTTTATGGTGATCCAATCGTCTGGTCTCGGCAGATTAAGGATGGTGTTTTTCGCCTCCCCTTGTATCTTCTCGTAGAAAATTGTCCGTACCATACTTTTTTGTAACTCCTCGTTGGTGACTCCAGATAGATGGTATTCCACGGTCTTAATAAATGAGTTGATCGTCACTTCGCCAGTACCGGTGAAGGCTGTCATAAACTTAATTTCCTTCATCACTTTTTCAACATTTTCCCTCTGGGCTTCTCATTGTTGTAACGCTGTGAACGCTGCTGTTATTTGTTCGAGTTGTTGAGTTTTCCTAAGTACTTCGGCGGTAAGTCCTTCTAGGGTCGCCATTTCTATTCCTTTGCGGTTCTGGTTATAGATTGCGGTTCTGTCCTTTCGCATAAAGTTACTTCTTCACTGTTTATTTATTTTTTTTATTAATGTTAATCCTTTACACTTTTATTATATTGGCTGGTAGAGACCATAGGCCATTAAAGCGTAATGAGAATTGTAACCACACTATTATATTTTTCACAAGTGTTTAATAAATTAATCTTCGCGATTTTTCACTTTATTTTCACACTTTTTATTTTATTTTATTTTTCGGAATCGAGATTTCGTATCACTGTTTTTGAGTTATCCTACCAACTGCGCCACTCTAATAAACCACCGAGCAGTGTGTGAAAAAAAACTTTATTTATTTGGAATTAATCTTAAACAATCTAACATAGTTCTCAGCTACCCGACGATCAACGGAAAATTCACAACACCTGTTGTTTTACAGTTCCATATATTTACTTTTTACTAATCATCAGCGGTTTTACTATCGCAATTTTATGTTCACACGGGAAAACTCTGTGTGACATATGATTCCTGCATTTGTATGCAGCTCGCCGTATGAACGACTTGCTGTAATTTAAACCTTACTTTGGAGGTAGTTCGTTGCCTCCGACAAAAACGTGTCATACTTATCTATTGGGGATGCTGACGCATACATAACTCGCGTGATCATTATCGGTACCCAGTGCGCACAAATGGTTTTCATGTTAAAATGCTCGTCCAAAGTTTCCCCAATCCGGGGTCGTCTTCACAGCTTCGCCCTTGTTGAAATAAGCGATCCCATGTTTTCACCATAGTATACGAAGGCCCAGAATCCTGAAGAGTTTTCGAAAATTTCTTTAGGCGATTTTCCTTTTCCACGAGGTGGAAGGTGGTATCACTTTATCAGTGCGTGGTGCTCAAAATTGCGAGAATTTCCGATATTGCCTGACATGGTTATATTTATCCTACGACAGATAATTGCAAATTGATTATTATTGAAGGGAGGTGATATTTGTAAAACTAAAACGTACTAAAACGATTTTAAACCTGCGAAAGGGTGCATTTGACACTTCGGACAGAAGTTTGGTGTCATTATTCAATTGTGTTGCGTCATTTGTGAAGATGGTCGAATAATATTTTAAAGCATTTGAATTAATTTTTATATGTTTCAACTTATTCTCGGCAAAGATGTCTGGCCAAAATTAGAAATTAACTTTTGAATAACCGCTGCAGCTGCATGCCGAACATGAAGATGGCCATATGACGACGTTGGACGTGTTATAAAGAGCCATGTCTAGTTTTGACATCCTGCCAAACTTGTCCGTCTGTGCAGGATGATGATGGACAACGCTCGCTGCTGCATCAAGGTTAGTAATGACCTCACCAAGACCTTTGACGCCAAAAAGGATTTTAGACAAAGCAACGCGCTGTCCTCTGATTTCTTTAATATTGCATTTGAACGGATTGTACGGAACTTACAAGCCAATACCAGAGGCACAACCTACCAAAAGTCCGTACAACTGCTTGCATACGCCAACGATATAGTCATTATTGGAGGAACTCAGCGGGCTGTCACCGGTAAGTTTGCAAGCATTAAAGCAGAAGCGGCCAAAATGGGTTTAGCGATAAGCGAGGACAAAACCAACTTTATGGTGTCAACAAGAAGGGACAATCAACACAGACGAATTGAACAGAACATCACAGTGGACAGCTCCAACTTCGAGGTCTACATTGGCTCTGCTACAAATTCTTGAAATGACACAAGCGAAGAATAACTCTTGTGAATCGGTGTTTTTGGGCTTATAAGGCAATTCAACAGTGAACCTTCATTTCGAACAACTAAGGAGACTCTATGTAAGATCTTGATCATCCCAGTAATACTTTACTGCGCTGAAACATGGACTTTATTGAAATCGGTTGAAGATATCCTTCGTCGCTTTGAGAGAAAAATTCTTCGTAAGATATTCGGTCCCGTCCGCGTTGACGGGTTTTGGGGAAGATTAAATGACGAACTACACGTGCTGTACAACGACATCGACCTAGTCAAAAAAGACTGTGTGTTGGACCTTTGAGATGCCTAGGACATGTAGAGCAGATGAACACCAGGGCTTCGGCTCTCAGAGTCTTCGAATATAACCCGAAGAGACGACGCAGTAGATACCCTCCTCACCGTAGGTAGCCCGCACAAGTTCAAGGGGACCTGGACCAACTTGGAGTGCGCAACTGGGGGCAATTAGCTGAAGATCGAGCTAAATGGAGAGGTTGAGGTCCAGGTTCACCCTGAACTGTAGTGCCACCTAAGTTTTTTTTTATTTTTTTTATTTTTTTTTATGGTTGCGCCGAAGGGTGTGTAATCTTCTAAAGATACCAGTAGCCCGAGCTACTGGCATGCACGATTCGCAAACCTGAATAATCGATGCCAGGAATACGCCTACTTACTAAACCACACCCTGCATACTTCAACCACTCTCCCCGCGGGACTACCGTTAGGTATTACTTCGCGGGGCTGGTTAGCTATTTATGCTCTTCATTCGCTGTCTTCCGCTCCTTGTTCCAAAAGTGTTGCCGGTTGGACTTGGTGACTCTTTCCAGCCGCCTAAGTTCCTGCACGATTATCGCTGCAACTTGTTTCACCGCGTCCCATATTGCATTCGATGCTATCATATGGTGCACAATGTTTTCGGGGGTTAGTATTTCTCCAATTTTTTCCTCCAGTTCTCTGTGCTCTATATGAAAACGTGGGCACTGAAAAAATACGTGCTGAGCGTCTTCTGAGGCCTCTCCGCAATTTGGACAGTTGGGAGATTCATCGAGCCCAAACCTGTTGAGATACGCTCGAAAGCAGCCATGTTCGGTTAGGAACTGGCTAAGATAGAAATCTACCTCTCCGCGTTTCCGGTCCATCCATTTTTGGATATCCGGTATAAGTCGATGGGTCCATCTTCCCTTTGAGGACTGGTTCCATCGCTCCTGCCATGCTCTAATGCTTCGCTGTCTTTCTTCCAGCTTGATATTTTTGACTGACGCTTGAGGTTCCTGAATTTTGGCGTCGTAGGTCCTTTGTAGCTCGAAAGCCAAGATATCCGCTGGTAGCATTCCCGCGATGACACATACTGCCTCGTCTGACACCGTACGGAAGGCACAGCATACTCTCAGCGCACATATTCTGTTGACAGAGTTTATCCTTCTTGCGTAGGTCTTTTTCGCCATAGCTTTGGCCCATATGGGTGCCGCATACATAAGGATGTACTGCACCACCCTTGATAGAATAAGTCTCCTTTGTTGCCTAGGTCCTCCTATATTTATCATTATTCTTGATAAGGCACCGCTCACCCGAGCCGCTTTGTCACACGTTCTTTCAAGGTGCTCCTTGTAAGTGAGCCTCGCGTCGATCATCACACCTAGGTATTTGATAACCGATTTTGATGTCGTATTATGATTTCCTACTCTGATGGTGATTTCCTCTCTTTTCTTGCGGCTGCTTACCAATACTGCCTCTGTTTTATGTTCGGCGAGCTCTAACCCGACTGCTGCCATCCACCGTTTGACTTTTCGGATACATTCATTTGCAATATCCTCTATTTCCTCTAGATGTTTTGCAACCACGACAATTGCAATATCATCGGCGAAGCCTATGATTTTTCCCTCATTTGAGATTCCAAGCCTTAGAACCCCATCATACATAATGTTCCAAAGGATAGGGCCTAATACCGATCCTTGTGGAACTCCGCCAGATATGTGGTACTGCTTTACTCCATCGTCGGTATCGAAGAACAGAAACCGTTTCTCGAAGTAGCTCAGTATTATTTTAATTAAGAACCATGGCACCATCATTGACCTAAGCGATTGCACTATCAGTCCCCAATTCGCAGAATTGAATGCGTTTTTGACGTCCAATGTTATTACGGCACCGTTTTTCTTTGCACCGCCTCTCCACCTAAGTAAGTAAGTATTCATATGTAGATATCCTGCTAGTATCTTTCCGTGCGATCAATTTGGTATTATACTCTTATGCATTAAACTTGGCGAGACAAGTCAGGCGTCATTGTTATGCTTTTTACAAAGATATATGAACGCATTATTTAGAAAAGAGTCACTCATAAACTTACGTATATACATACTTTGGCATTTTTGTTTTTTACAGGTTGACCGATCTGATGACAAGAGACAAGGACACTTTAGCCAACCTTGAAGTGATTGATAATGGAAAGCCATATAATAATGCCACACTCGATGTCATTTATTCCATTGGAATTCTAAAATATTATGCAGGATGGTCAGACAAATTCTTCGGTGACACCATCCCAGTGAATAATTTGGTATCCTTGACAAAAAAGGAGCCAATTGGGGTTGTAGGCCAGATAATCCCTTGGAATTATCCACTCCTTATGTTGGCATGGAAATGGGGTCCTGCTTTGGCTGCCGGATGCACAATAATTTTGAAACCAGCTGAACAAACTCCCCTTTCAGCACTTCACATGGCAGCACTAGTAAAGGAAGCAGGTTTTCCACCCGGGGTTATTAATATTATAACTGGTTACGGACCTACAGCAGGAGCTGCTATAACATCGCACAAAGACATTCAGAAAGTTGCATTTACTGGTTCGGTTGATGTTGGTCGCATCATCATGGAAGCAGCAGCTAAATCAAACTTAAAAAAAGTTTCTCTAGAACTGGGTGGCAAAAGCCCAGTGGTTGTATTCGATGATGCTGACAGTAATTAGAAAATAAGCTTTATCAAGTTTGCATTCCAAACATTATTTTTTTACTTTCAGTTGAATTTGCTGTAGGTGTCGCACATGAGGGACTCTTTTCAAATCATGGACAAAGTTGTTGTGCCGGCAGCAGGACATATGTACATGAAAAAATTTATGATGAATTCGTAGCTAAAGCCGTACAAAAAGCAAAAGAACGTAAAGTTGGAGATCCTTTTAAAAACGAAACTCAACAAGGTCCACAAATCGACAAAGAAATGTTCAACAAAGTTCTTGGGTATATCGAAAGCGGTAAAGAGGAGGGAGCTAAACTTCAATGCGGTGGCAATCGGGTTGGGACTGTTGGATTTTTCATTGAACCAACTGTTTTCTCAGACGTTCAGGATGATATGAAGATTGCAAAGGAAGAGGTACGTATGTATATATTGAACTCCTCCAACAGAAAATATTTTTTATTACATAAGCTGGTTAGTCCACTTAGTCCAGTCAATAGAGCCAGCAACAGGAGCTTACCTTGCATTGAAATCGGTAGTGTTGATGTTAAAAAGAGATGAGTTAAGAAGAGATGACAAAAAGCACCCTTGGCGAAGTTAAACGCCCCCAGTAAAAAGTATCAATTTAACGCCGTTTACAATTTGTTTATAAAATTGAATTGCCCTTAACAGGAAACCATCAATCGCATAACTGTGCAGAACAATCCAGAGTTTGCCTCGAGAAACCCTATTAAATTCCTTTTTCATATCCACAAAAAAGCTGTAGACAGGTTTAGCATACTTCCAGACCTTCTCAAGTTCTATTCTGAGAGTGAATAACTGGTCGGTTGTCCTTCTATCGGGACGAAAACCGCACTGCCTTTCCCCCAAACTATCCTCAACCTTTGGTCAATTGTAGTTGACCAACTCCTAAAGGACCTAAATAATTCTGGCTATCCCACTCAAGCTTATCATCTGCTCCTAGTCATAATAATACGAGGTAAGCAAAAATCAATTTTTACTGAAGAATGCAAAATGCCCTATCAAAAATAAACGTTTGGTGTCAGACAGAAAGATTAAAAATGAATCCATCAAAAATGTCATCATTCCATTTACTAGGAAAATAAATTTAAATCTCCAGACATTGACACTGAACGGTGTCCAACTTAGTTTTTGCAGTGAAGTCAAATATCTAGAGGTAACTCTAGACCAGAAACTCACCTGTTTTTACATAACTCGCACGCAGTCAAGGGGTTATGAATACCCTTGTTATCGAGCCACATTTTTATAATTTAAATTCTACCACAAGATTTGGCAGCACTATTTTCTCCCTCTTTGTTTGTATTCTTTGCTGTCAGCTAGTTTGCTGTTTTTGTGCCGAGAGACATCGAAAAAAGCATATTTGTTTATCTACGACTTTCCAGCCTAGCGAGAACGCTGCAATTAGAACCCTTAATATGTTAACACACAGTACGAGCGTTGTAAATGATAGAGAGAGAAATATTGTTGTAGTGGTTTTGAAACTCAGATGCTATGTTTCAAACAAACTCCGGGGGTGGCGTCCAGATAACGGGGGAGAATTTTGTTATTTTTTTTTATTGCTTCGGATTCACAGTATTTTTTCCCAACTATCTGATGTCTTAGGCATATCAGCGGCCCAACAGAGCGAATAATTTTTCCAGCCATATGACCAACCTACTGTCAGTATTATGCCTTTGCAATAGTATTCACACAAGCTTTCACAATTGATCGGACTGACTCTTTATTTCATGAGAAATAAATAAATGCTTGCTGACATCGGGATGCACGACTACCGTGGCAATTGATGACTTACCACTATACCATGGCCACCCCCAGAGGCCACATCTAGATAAAATTAGAACAAAGGCGACTAAGCCCTTCTGGACCTGTTAGTAGAAGGTATAGGGGGATTCTAATGCTGACTCAGACTAATGACGTCATCGGGGCGTAGGTTGGGGGAATCCCCTAATTCCGGGAAGTGAGGTGTCATATTTATGTTTGTTTTGGCGCTGGTCCGAAGCTCTGAGTATGGTTCCGAAACAACCGAAAACCTCGGATAAGGATGACTCAACTAATGACGACCCCAGCAAATTAAATAAGGACAACGACCTTCGGATCTGTACGTGGAATGTTCTGTCCAGCGTTGTCACTTTTGCTACATATGTAGCAAAACTGCTACATTTTGGAGTGCCATGCTACATGTTACATCTTTCCCTCATTATGCTACATATTTCTGTGGTGTCTACCTAATTTTTTATTTGTTTTTTTTTTTGTTTTTGTTTTTTGATTTTGCTTCTTTTCTTCATTTTCTTCCTTTTACAGACTATGGTCCGAAAACAAGGGATCATAACCCTCCCACTTCACCGCATTTCTACTGATCCGCCTGTGGGGTTCGCCTATTTGACCTCAGAAAATATCGGCAGACCTGTCGATTTCGGATCACTCGGTTACTGATGCCAGTGAAATGTCGATGTCGTCGCACTTGTGTGACCCAGTCGTTTATAGGCCTCTCTCTCCTGCCTCGCGATGTCTTTGGAACGTTAATTGATATTGCCGTTTTAACAGGGTCCAGCTGAGCCGGTTACGCTCTATCTTTTATACGATGGCTTCCTTGACGTGAAGGCTTCCACGGATCTTCGAACTTCTTAATCGATCCTGCTGTCATGCGAAGGATCTTCATCTCAGCTGCCGTTAATTTACTCTCATACTTTTTGTACATCGTCCAACGTCGTGAACCGTATGTGAGCGCTGGATGCACAACTGCAGGGTAGACCCTTCCTTTGATGTCTTTATCACAGGTTGCTTTGCTATTGATCATAGATCCCAGATATTTGAACTCTTTGCACTTGCGAAACAGTGTTCCATTCAAATAAATGTCTGGAATAGGGCTGAGTAGATCAGAGAACGGGCAGCACAAGTACACTGTCTTGTGAACTAATGTGATACCAATTTCCCTCCAAAACCTCCACCCACACATCAAGAGCTTGTTGCAGGGATGAAGGATCCTCACTTATGATGGCTCCATCGTCAGCAAAGAATAATTGATGTACCTTGGCGTTCGTCACTTTACTTTCAGATAGTCAAGGACTGTAATAAAGACAAAGGGACTTAAAAGCTGGGCATCTTACTCTAGTCTTTGCTCTTTCACATACATGTCCATGATCATCTGATCATCTCTCTGGTACCCCTCGATGTCTTAGCGCCACCCATATCAGATCTCGTGGTGCCAGTGTTGTAAATTGCATCAAAGCTACATATGCCCATTTGCACATAGCCCCAAAGCGACAAGGCCAGTTCAAAGACTTTCAACAATATTTGATTTGTCAGGGGCATACATTATTGCGGCATGTAACAACACAGGCGGACCAGTAGAAATGCAGTGAAGTGGAAGGGTTATGATCCCTTATTTTCGGATCATAACCTCGCTGATAAAAGGAAGAAGAAGAAGAAGTAACAACACTTTGGCTGTTTTTGGAAGCCGTAATAAATAGAGTGTTAGAATAATGGAATTCCTTGTTTCACTATTTCACATTGGCATCATTTGAGGACGAAAATGAAAAAGCTTATTAACGATTTTTTGTATTAATTTATTAAAAAAAACTTTACGATTTGAATAAATGTTTTCAAATAGAAAAAGTTAGGTTAGGTTAGGTTGAGGTGGCTGCCAGCTTACGCCAACACACATAGACCAAGAAAGGTCCGTTGTGGTACCACGAGGATCATGTAATCACAGCCTACTCGTTAAAACCAATTAGAGCTTCTGATAAAGAGAAGGAGGCTCCTGATATCTAAATCTATCAGATCGCCTAAATCGTTAAAGTAGAAAGCTCCTAGGTGAAGCTTTCTTCTATGGGAGAGAGCTGGACATGCACAAAGAAGCCGAGTAATGGTTTCTTTCTCTTCTTCGTCCATGCAGCTTCTGCAGAAATCATTTAAAAATACGCCAAGCCTTGTTGCATGCTTGCCTATTAGACAGTGTCCTGTAATTACACGTATAATAGTGCCAATATGCAATCGATTGAGAGAGATCAATTTCTTAGAGCGTTTGAGATCCAACTTGTGCCAAATCTGCTTAGTCGCTAGACATGTTGTACCACTTGTCCACCTAAGATTTGTTCTTTCGATTGCATCTAGCTTGAATTTAAGTTTACAAGTAGCGATTAGTATACCTAAATTATCCTTATCTGGAAGGATGGGTACAGTTGTTCCTAATTTGGCGAGTTCGTCAGCCTTACAATTCCCCGGAATATCCCTATGCCCCGGCACCCAACAGAGGTGAATATTAAACTGTTCCGACATCTCCGCAAGAGACGAGTGGCAGTCTAGGGCTACTACTGAATTTATAGAGATCGATTCCAAGGATTTGATTGCAGCTTGGCTATCTGAAAAGATGCGGATGTCCTTGGCGGATATCACGTTTTTCTTTAGCCAAGATAAGACCTCCGTAATCGCTATTAGTTCCGCCTGGAACACACTACAATAATCTGGTAGACGGAAGGACACCGTCTTTCGTTTTCGAGCCGTCAGTGTAGAAGTGAATCGAGTCGTCTTCTATGAAAGCCTCTTCATTCCAGAGTGATCTGGACGGGATGGTGACAAGGAAATTCTTGTCAAAGTTTAGACGAGGGATGGTGTAGTCCGTGTTTTCGGGAGAGATTGTGAATTTATTCAGAATGGAGGCGTGGCCAAATTCTTTCCTTGACCACTGTTGGGTAGCTTCAAGGCGAACGGCTGTATTCGCTGCCATTTGCTTGATAAATATATCAAGTGGTAACAGATGAAGCATAATATCTAGTGCCGCAGAGGGAGTTGTACGCAGTGCTCCGCTTATGCACAGATAAGCTACACGCTGGACTTTGCTTAGATAGTTGCGATTTATAGCTTTTTCTAAGGCTGTCCACCAAACAATCACCCCGTATATGAGTATCGGTCTAATGGCCGAGATGTATAGTCAGTAAGTTATTCGAGGCTGTAAACCCCATTATTTTCCAATAGCTTTTTTGCAAGAGAAAAGTTCTACTGTACCTTTCTTGACTCTATCTTGAATGTTAGGTTTCCAGCTTAGTTTCCTATCCAGGATAAGACCCAAATATTTCGCTTTATCAGAGAAAGTTAAGCTGATACCATTCGATGAACGGAATTTTATATTTCCTTGAGAAGAGTACCAGTTCACTTTTATGCGGGTTTACACTCAACCCATACCGAGCCGCCCATCTGTTAACTTGTTTAAAGCGTTTTGTAGTAGTTCTTTTAGAGTATTAAGGTGCTTTCCTGAGACTGCTATAGCAACAGCAGTGAGGATAGCAATATTCAACCCAAAATCCAACAAGGCTCCTGGACCTGACGGCTTACCGGCCGAACTTTTCAAGGCAGCTGGGGATGAATTGGTAGAGTGCATACACCAACTCATCTCTAAGATTTGGTCAGATGAGTGTATGCCTGATGAATGGAATCTCAGCATCGTTTGCCTGATCCACAAGAAAGGAGACCCCCTCAACTGCGCCAATTATAGAGGCATCAGTCTCCTCAACATCGCATACAGGATCTTTTCTGCGATATTGTGTGAACGCCTGAAGCCTTTTATCAACAGCCTGATTGGACCCTATCAGTGCAGTTTCAGACCAGGAAAGTCCACCATCGATCAAATCTTCACACTTCGGCAGGTCCTGGAGAAAACCCAAGAATTCCAAATCGATACTCACCATCTCTTTGTCGATTTCAAGGCCGCCTATAACAGCATCTGTTTTAATCCAAGCTTTTTTGGATTATTTTTTAGGGCACGGCCTATTGTTTTGTTGGATGAAGAAATAAATTAAGTAATAACTGCTTATTTTGATGAGTAACAATTTATTTCGACTTTAGTTTTATGATGTTGTCTGCACGGCAGACGGAAAAGGAAGAAGGCCGAGCTGAGGCAAATCCTACATATAATTGGAGAACAGTGAGGTTTATTCTAGTACATTTTCATACTACTATAATTTAAACAATGAATGCGTTTAGAGAAATAACTATTATATAGCGTAATTAAAAATATAATATTATGCAAAATGGGCTAAACATTCTCCCCACCTTGAAGGAGTGTAGTACCTTCAAAATCCAAAGGTACTTTTCAGATCTTACAAATTGCCCTCTGAATTGTTCCGCTACTTGTCTTCAAAGTTACGATTCTTACAACACGGTCTTTGCCAGGATGAAGATCAATAATTCGCCCAAGTTTCCATTTCGTCGTGAATCAATGCCACATCGCCAACTTGAAAGCACTTGCCAAAGCTAGTCTATTTCGTTCGTTGCTGCAAGGATTGTAGGTACTCCTTAGACCATCGGTCCCAAAAGTGTTGTATATGCCATTGAAATTGTTGCCATTGGTCTAATCGGCTTAAATTTTTAACATCTCTTAAATTCGGTCCAACTATGGTCGCCAATGATGTACCTATAATAAAATGTCCAGGTGTTAAAGCTGGAAAATTATTAGGATTATTTTGCAAAGGACAAATAGGACGCGAGTTTAAAATTGCCTCGACCTGAATGATGAGTGTGTTTAATTCAAAAACCGTTAGAGACGTCTGATTGAGTATGCGCTTTAAATGATACTTGGCAGACTTTACAGCGGCCTCCCATAAGCCTCCGAAATGAGGCGATCTGGCTGGAATCGTTTTCCAAGTGATCCATCTGATGCAAGCTCGCAAAGTATGTATTCTCTGCTTTCCCCTTTTACAAATAAACTCTGAAGTTCTCGTAGCTTATTTTTAGCCCCAACAAAATTGGTGGCGTTGTCACTATAGATGACTGAGCATAGTCCGCGTCGTCCAATGAACCTCCTTAGAGCGGCTATAAATGCGGAAGTAGTAAGATCTTCCACCAGTTCCATGTGAACGGCCTTAGTTGCGAAACAAACGAAGACGGAAATATATACTTTAACCGGAATAGTCCCCCTTCGACGAAAGTGAACTAAGAATGGTCCGCAGAAGTCGATTCCAACTACATTGAATGGTCCAGACTGCTGCACCCGTGATGGTGGTTATTCGCCCATCAGCTGCTCACATGTGGCTTGCCTTACCTTAAAACATCGCATGCAACTTCGAAATATCCTACCAGCAGTAGCTCTACCATGGATGGGCCAAAACGTTTGACGAACCATGCTTAAAAGTGCTTGCGGCCCAATGTGAAAATGTTTTTCATGCAAATGTCGTACGACTAAGTCAGTAAAAAAGTGTTTTTTCGGCAACAAAATGGGGTGCTTAGCATCAAAATCCAGCAATGCATTGCTCAAGCGACCACCAACTCGAATTAATCCCCCTGAGTCAATGAACGGACATAGAGACCTTAGATGGCTACGTGAACTTAACGCCTTTCCTTTTAGTAGTAGTTCCAATTCGGGCTGAAATGCTGTCCGCTGAACAATCCTTACTATGGTGTTACGTGATTCCACCAATTCATTTGCGGCAAGTAACCTTCCGCATGTTCTGGAGACCCCCGACTTTTTTGCCAAACTATTGTTTTTGAATCGTAACATATATCCAATAATTCGAATGAGGCTGTCAAACCTTAAATGATACTTTATACTAGTTAAAAAATCGTCTTTCTCGACTACTGATAGCACTAGCTTTTTCTTCCTTCTCTCAATTTCGACTTTATCTTGATTTGCAGAGCTTGGCGCAGATGGCCAATTTTCAGAAGAAGACAGCAAAAACTTTGGACCATCAAACCACAGCTGAGATTCAATAAGGGCCCTTGGATATTCCCCACGGGAGATTATGTCTGCAGGATTTAACTTTGTGGGAGCATGAAACCACATATTCCTTTTCGAAAACTCCTGGATTGTGGCAACCCTATTGGCAACGAACGTTTGCTATGCTGATGGTTCTTCTGAGAACCAATTGAGAACAACGGTCGAGTCAGTCCAGGAAAACGTCTTCATATTGAAACCAAGAGAGTGTACTACGCGTCGCACGAGCTGCGCCATCAGCATAGCTGCACATAGCTCTAATCGGGGCAAAGATATTCCTCTTTTCGCTACTTCCGATTTCGAACAAAGTAATCTAACCCTGAGAATTCCAAAATCATCCACGCTCCGAACGTATAAGCAAGCTCCATAAGCTCGTTCAGAACTATCAGAAAAGGCATGCAGCTGATATTCTGTCGGATCGCCAAAGAAAGCCTGCCTGCATATTGTGACGTTATTGATTTCTTGAAGCTCCCTCCTAAATTTAAGCCAACGATGATGCAATTCTAATGGAAGGGATTGATCCCAAGAAATTTTCAATTCCCATAGATGCTACATGAAGAGTTTTCCAAGTGCGATAATTGGATTTATGAGCCCGAGCGGGTCAAATAATTTAGAGATTTCCGAAAGAAAAGTTCTTTTTGTAACATTGTTATTAGTTGGGGACATAACTATAGTTTTTATGTATGTAAATTTTATTTGTTCACTTAAAAACTATTACAATTACACTAAAAACTTATTTAAAACAAAGAAGATTAATTTGTTAAGTTTATGAAGAGAATCAGGGCGGAGCACCTCGCCACCACACACGTCGTCCACATTATACGCCAGAAATCCGAATGACAAATATATGATACGATAAAATGCTAGGAAGTGATCTTCGAAAATAAGTGCATTCGACCGTGACAAAACAAGGGTTGCGTTTCGTTAACTCAGCGCATTATTTTCGAAGTATATTGTTGTGCACCGCGAAGCTAGCGCATTTTGATTGAATTTTATTTTAAATATTTTGGTGGATCGTTCCGCTACAATAACTTCGTAGAGAAATTGGTCATTTTCAGGATTCCATGCTATTCCGAGCGTTTTTATTGCATCAGTGTCTCTCAATCGAAATAATTTGTCCTGACGGTCTGGTGGTATATTTTCTAACAAAGCTGGGTTATTTCCGCACCATTTTCTTAATTCAAAACAGGCCCTGGCTAGCAATGATATAAGTTCGCCTTGTAATTGTTTGGCTTCCTCTAGGGTCTGAGCGGCCGTCAAATTATCATCTACATAAAATGCCGAACCAATTTGCTTCGCCGCCAACGGGAAATAACTTCCGTCATCATTTGCCAATTGATTTAAAACCCTTGTTGCCAAAAAGGACGCTGAGGCAGTTCCGTAGGTTGCGGTGCAAAGACGGCTGGCGCTCCGGTCGCCATAATATACATTGGTAGTTACGATCTTCGCAATCGACCAATATTTGCCGATACATTTTTGTAATGTCGGCGGTGAAGACGAAGTTGTGCACGCGGAACTTTAACGTTATCGCAAACAAATCAGGCTGAATGACTAGTCCTACCATCAGTAGGTCATTAAGTGAATAACCTGAGCTTGTCTTGGCAGACACATCGAAAACCACTCTAAGCCTTGTGGTAGAACTACTCGGCTTAAGCACACAGTGATGCGGCAAGAAGTAATGCGGCTTCGAAAGGTCCAAATCATCAGCGGCCTCTATGTGTTGCAAACCCATATATTCGTTGATAAATGATGAATACTGATTATAAAGTTCAGCATGTTTATGGAGCTTTCGCTCAAGAGAAAGGAATCGGTGCAGTGCTGTATCATATGATCTGCCTAGCAGGGTGGTATCCCCTTTAAACGGTAGTTTTACCTGATATCGGCCTGAATTTATGCGTGAGAAATTATCCGTAAAATGTTTTTCACATAACTGCTCCTCATTTGTAAGTGGAGTTGATGAAATGCTCTCATGGTTTTCTACATTCCAAAAAAGTTTCAAAGTGGCATTGAGATTCTCACTGCAGCTAGTGCAAACGGTGCATACGCAATGTGAAGAATTATGAGATGAACTGTCTATACGAGAGCGAAACGTCCCAGAGACTACCCATCCTAATAGTGTGTTTTGTATTGTGGGCAGCGTGTCTGCTAATTTGATTTGACCGACGCATAGAATACTGAAGAATAACTCAGCACCCAAAAGCACATCTATTTTTTCTGGACTATAAAAGAGAGGATCGGACAGCTTTATGTTTCTTGGAGTTTTCGAATTTGCAATGTCGATTTTCTCATGCGGCAGAAGTCCAGTAATAACAGGTATAATATTAGCCTCAATCGCAGCAGAATAATCATTGAACTGTGAGCGTATAATTAATGAAGTTTTGGCACTGCTTAAAGGCTTTGAATTTCCAATGCCAGAGAAACAAGATGTAATCGACTTTCGAGTGAGCCCCAATGAATGAGCAAATCTCTCCGTAATCCAATTTATTTGCGCGCCGGAACTGGAATGTTCTTGTTAAGAACATATACCACAGCTGTGGCGAGAACGGTATATTTGTTATCGGAATAAGCTTCTGAAGTTTGCAGAACATTTGATTGAGCATTGAGAACGCTATTGGTGCCGTTGTAATCTTCTCCTAGTATGTGCATTGACTGCGAACCATTATGATTTGTATTTTGTATGGTCCCTGTTGCGATAGTAACTTTGTCATCATGTAGAAGAGTGTGGTGCTTTTGTCCACATGTGCGGCACGATGCAGCTAATGGACATTGGGATAATTCATGCTTTCCCTTCAGACAATTCGAACAAAGCTCTAATGAATTTATTTTCCTTTTACGAATAGGAATTGATAGACTTGTAAATTTAAAGCATTTGTATATGGAGTGACCGTCTCGCGAGCAAAATATACATTTGAGGTTTTGGTTGGTTACTGGTAATATGCTTTTGTTGCTTGGTTTCGAGCGAAGTCTACCACTCATCAAATCATCCCATTGGTCCACCGGCCTTTTGAGATTACGGAGACAGCTTATTTGGTTGTTGATATTATCCACGAGAGCTCGAATTTCCACAGAAGACGACCTTTGGAGTTTTGGGTGGTTGAAAATGCGAAGAATGTGCTCCTGTGCGATGACCTTTTTATTTTCATACCTCTCCTTCAGCATTTTTAGCGCTTGTTGGTAGTTTTCAGCTTCAATTTTTAATCCAGCGATGGGAGCCTTCGCGCATGGACTCAGTTTGGTGATTAGGTTATGAAATTTGGACAAAGTTGATAAGTTGGGATTGCTATCAATAATGGAAAAAAACGTCTGATACCATGAAATCCACGTGGTTACATCACCTGAAAATGTAGGCAGTTCAATTTCGGGAAGGCGAACAGGATCAAACTTGCTGCTGGGGGTTATGTCTTTGGGTGATACTTCTGGATGCTTGACAGTTTCATATATGGTTTTTAAAGAGGACAGCGTTTGGAAATACAACTCTTTATACTTAGCTCTTTCGGTTTGTGCGATTTCCTCAGGATCCAAATCCTCAATCTTTGCCTGTTCAGCTTTAAAGAATGTAAAGGCTTCTTCAAGCGCGTTGATACGTATTTGAAGTTCTTCCAGAGAGGTTAAAGAAACGTCAGGAGACACGCGGTGTTCGAATTCGGCAGCTCTTTCAATTTGCGACATTGAAACCGTACGACGATTTCTTGCAGAGACCAGCGCCACTTTTGCTTTTTTTTTTGCTCAGCTTTTTGCGTTGCATTATCCGGCGGAGCCATAAGAAAAAGAAAGAAAACGATTTAAGTGAGCACGTGTGAATATAGAAATACGTGAAGTCCGATCACGTCGGGGTCAAAAATGTTTTAATCCAAGCTTTTTTGGATTATTTTTTAAGGCACGGCCTATTGTTTGTTGGATGAAGAAATAAATTAAGTAAAAACTGCTTATTTTGATGAGTAACAATTTATTTCGACTTTAGTTTTATGATGTTGTCTGCACGACAGACGGAAAAGGAAGAAGGCCGAGCTGAGGCAAATCCTACATATAATTGGAGAACAGTGAGGTTTATTCTAGTACATTTTCATACTACTATAATTTAAACAATGAATGCGTTTAGAGAAATAACTATTATATAGCGTAATTCAAAATATAATATTATGCAAAATGGGCTAAACAGCATCTATAGAGAAGAGCTTTATAGAGCCATGTCTAGTTTTGACATCCCTGCCAAACTTGTCCGTCTGTGCAGGCTGACGATGGAGAACGCTCGCTGCTCCATCAAGGTCGGTAATGACCTTTCCGAGACCTTTGTTGTCAAAAAAGGTTTTAGACAAGGTGATGAGCTGTCATGTGACTTCTTTAATATTGTACTTGAACGGATTGTGCGGAACTCACAAGCCAACACCGGAGGCACAATCTATTACAAGTCTGTACAACTGCTTGCTTACGCCGACGATATAGACATACCATTATTGGAAGAACTCAGCGGGCTGTCACCGGTGCGTTTGCAAGCATTGAGGCGGAAGCGGCCAAAATGGGTTTAGCGATAAATGAGGGCAAAACCAAGTATATGCTGTCAACAAGAAGGGAAAGCCAACACCGACGAATTGGACAAAACATCACAGTGGGCAGCTATAACTTCGAGGAAGTAGGGGACTTTGTCTACCTTGGCTCTGCTATAAATTTTAAAAACAACATCAGCGCAGAAATCAATCGAAGAATAACTCTTGCTAATCGCTGTTTTTTGGACTTATAAGACAATTCAACAGTAAACCCCTATCTCGAACAACTAAGGAGACTCTATATAAGACCTTGATCATCCCAGTCCTGCTTTACGGCGCTGAAACATGGACTTTATTAAAAGAGGATGAAGATATCCTTGGTCGCTTCGAGAGAAAAATTCTTCGTAAGATTTTCGGTCCCGTTTGCGTTGACGGGTTTTGGAGGAGAAGATTCAATCACGAACTATACGAGCTGTACAGCGACATCGACCTAGTCAAAAAACTGCGTATTGGACGTCTGAAATGACTAGGATATATAGAGCGAATGGACACCAACGCTTCGGCCCGCAGAGTCTTCGAATCTAACCCCGAGGGACGACGCAGTAGAGGCAATCATCGCCGTAGGTGGCGCGCACAAGTTCAAGGGGACCTTGACCAACTTGGAGTGCGCAACTGGGGGCAATTAGCTAAAGACCGAGCTAAATGGAGAGGCTTGTTGGTTGAGGCCCAGGTTCACCCCGAACTGTAGCGCCACCTAAGTAAGAAGTTCTAAGTTATCAATATGGTTTCTTAGAAAAGAAGTGTTTAGTTTTCGATATCGCGAATGAATCTTTTTTTTGGCTGGGGGAATCCCCTGATTCTATGAGCGGAAATGAGGTTGTCATATTTCCAAAAACAACACATAATGTTTTTTTTTAACTTTCTGGTATCTCACTATTGGTGAAAATAATGTTGTATGCTTTCGTGAGTAAATTATATAAATAAACTGTGATTAATACAGCATTATGTTACCAAATAACATTGATCTCCACACTTCACTGGAAATTTATAAGATTCTGATTTGAAGATATGGTATTAACTTACTAAACTTCACCTAAAGTACGAAACAAATTCAAAAATACTTACATATGCTCGTAAGATAAATCCGTTGGTAAACTGGGTACATTTTTTTGATGATGATGGTGATGGTTTCAGCTTATCAATTTTTAGTTGAAGGAAAAAATGTGTTGCCTGGTGTAATTTTTATTTTTGTATTTTTTTTAACAGATTTTCGGTCCAGTTCAATCCATTTTCAAATTCAGTACGACTGAAGAAATAATTGAACGTGCTAATAATACTACTTATGGTCTGGCAGCTGGAGTCATTACTAATGACATCAACAAGGCTTTACTATTTGCAAATAGTGTTGATGCTGGATCTGTCTGGATAAATTGCTATAATGCTGTTATCGCACAAGCACCTTTTGGAGGATTCAAGCAGTCTGGATTTGGTCGTGAACTTGGAAAAGATGGTCTTGAGAATTATTTACAAACTAAAACCATTACCATAAAATTGCTTTGATTTTTTTTATATATGCTCGTATACGTATGTATGCGTAATACGAAAAAAAAGTGTATGTATGTATGTATGTATGTATAGTACTAATAAAGGTGCATTTAATCCTTTTTTAGCGTTCATTATTAAGATAAAATACAAAAGTTCAATTTATTTCCGTTAAATCTAATTTTAATTTTGCACAAGTCGATATACCATATGCATATGTACGTATACATCTGAAAAGCCTAGAGACGGTTCATTGCTTATTTCGGATGAGGACCAGCTCATGAGATGGAAGGAGAACTTTACTACAGTTTGGAACAGTGTATTCGCTAGCGATATGCTCCCAAATCAGACTGAGTTGACTAAGGTGAGGATTGCCCGAATACCTACCACGACCCTCAATAAGAATGAGATCACTACCGCGATCAAAGCACTGAAAGGCGGAAGAATTTGGCGGCATTCCCGCGAAACTCTTACGAACAGCGCCAACAACATCGTCTGAGCTACTGCCACCACTTATATAGAGGGCTTGGGAAGCTAAGAGCTTATCTGATGATTGGAAGAAAAGAATGATCGTCAAATTTCCTAAGAAAGGAAAGTAGCTAAGATAATAGCTAAAATCATTCTGGAGCGATAACAACTCGAAGACATAGGCCCAATTCAAAAATGCAGTGTTGCGGCAGTGTTGCAGCAGTTGTTGTTAAAACAACAAGTTCAAAAAAGCAACATTTTGGCAGTGGTGCTCAAATCAAGAGTTTTTTTTTTTGCAACATCAAAGCAACCAAACGTCAAAGAAGAGCAACCTGCGCACCTTTATTTTGATCTCTTGTTGGTTTTTTCCAAGTGAGAAATGCATGAAAGGTAAACGTATAACAATTTAAATGTTCTATTTATATAATATATGTAAATATTTTTACTAAATTCTCAATTTTTTCCTATTATACATACCATTACAACACAATCGTTCATAAATGTAAAAATAAATTGCGCAGAGCAACAGCAACAGTGCAGTGCAGTGCTGGTGTCGTTGCATTTGCGTTATCCAGGCATTTATATGCCTGCATCCCCTGCCTCGCGATATCTGGAACGTTCATTGATATTGCCTTTCCAAATAATCTCTTCTTTGAACGCGGCAATACCAACCAGTCACGCTCTATTTTTCGTAAGATGTTTTCTTTGACGTGAAAGCTTCCACGGATCTACAAATTTCTTATTCGATCAAGCTTTGGCACACCTGCTGTCATGCGAAGCATCTACATCTCAGCTGCCGTTAATTTACTCCCATACATTTTGTACATCCTCAAACATTGTGAACGCTGGATGCACAACTGTGGTGTAGATTTCATGTTACGATAAACCAAGTTGATCATATTGCGATAGAGAATAGAGAAAGCACTTGAAGGAAAAAAGATTTGCTCAAGCGTATTTCTTGACGTCTCGCAAGTCTTTGACAAGGTGTGGCATGATGGCTTGAAATGCAAACTACGACAAGTTCTCCCTGTATGCTTATACGATATCCTAGAATCATATCTCGGGAATAGACTCTTTCGTGTTAGACATGGAATCGAATACTCCGAGCTCAAAGAAATTTCGACCGGCGTACCGCAAGGAAGCATTCTTGGGCCGCTTCTCTATTTGTTATATACACGTGATATACCGAACGAAGATGGCACTTACTACGTTCGCCGATGACACCGCTATCCTAGCAGTAGGTAAACAATCGAAGAAACGACTGGCAAACTGCAAAAGGGCACTGAATAATGTAAATGTATGGACGAGGGACTGGCGGATCGCCCTCAAAGAATCTAAATCTGTTCACGTGAATTTCACTTACAAGAAAACTAATAACTTGCCAATTTTCCTAAGCTCGGCCCGAATACCTTTTGCAAACGAGGCCAAATACCTGGGAATGACACTCGACGCAAAGCTGAAATAGAATTCGCACGTGAAAATGAAACGTAAAGAACTCGAAATCAAATAAAGAGAAATGTACTGGTTACTCGGAAATCATTCCCAGTTCAGTATTGAGAAAAAACCGCTTTTATACAAGCAAGTGCTAAAGCCGGTGTGGACCTACGGTATACAACTTTGGGGTTGTACCAAGAAAACAAATGCCAATATTTTACAAACTTTTCAAAATAAAGTACTAAGAGAAATTGTCCAAACACCGTGGTATATTAGAAACGACAATATCCACAGGGATCTCGGAATTCCGACAATCGGAGCTGAAACTAGAAGCTTCGCGAGAAAGCATAAAAACCGACTAATCGGACATGTCAACAATACAGTCCTACAAATTTTGGATGAAAACAATTTATTGTGCCGACTACAAAGGACAAAACCTTTCGACTTGGCGAGATAATGATTAACCGCTTCTAATTTGCGGAACATGCAGGATCTTTCATTGGAAAGTAACGTGCCAAACGTTTTTATTTCGTAATAGAAATATTGCTTCATAAGTTATTACTTAGTTGCGATATCTAACAAATTTATATCGAAGGGTGGTGTTTTTTTAGTCAGTAAGAATCTGACACTACTATGAGCACGCGCTTGCTATTCTCATAGTGTCTATGGAAGATTTTTCACTTACCCTCGGAAAAAAAAATATTGCGATCGACGCAAGGCATGCGCCCAGTATTCTGGATGTCCAGACCTTCCGAGCGGCCAAAATAGACTCGGATCATAACCTTGTTGTAGCCAGGTTGAGGCCCACGTTCACCCCGAACTGTAGCGCCACCTAAGTAAGTAAGTAAGCCAAGGTACGAATGCGGATATCCCAAACTGAGCAACAAAGAAGAATCACTGTGTGAAAATTAACTGTCGAAAAGCTTCAATCGCAAGAGACCGGTAGAACCTTTGCTGAACGCGTATCCCGAGATCTCACAATCACCCCTATACCACCAGCATCAAGACCAGTGGCAACGCTGCCAACAGACCATCCAAAACGTCGCGACTGATGTGCTGGGTTACTTCTGCCGACTGTACGAGTATACCGGCGACGAAGACCAACATCCCGCTATCAGGCAGAATGAACCAAACGATGATAATCGTATTTTCCGCCCAGCTGACCAAAACGAAGTGAGGATAGCAGTATCCGAGCTGAAATCCAACAAGGCTGCTGGATCTGATGGCTTATCGGCCGAACTTTTCAAGCCAGATGGTGATGAATTGGTAGAATGCATACACCAACTCATCTCTAAGATTTGGTCAGACGAGTGTATGCCTGATGAATGTAATCTCAGCATCGTTTGTCCGATCTGCAAGAAAGAAGACCCTCTCAACTACGCCAATTATAGAGGCATTGGTCTCCTCAACATTCGCATTCTGCGATATTGTGTGAACGCCTGAAACCTTTTATCACCAGCCTAATTGGCCCCTATCAGTGCGGTTTCAGACCAGGAAAGTCCACCATCGATCAAATCTTCATACTTCGGCAGATCCTGGAAAAAAGTCAAGAAGTCCAAATCGATACTCATCATCTCTTTATCGATTACAAGGCCCCCTATGACAGCATCTATAGAGAAGAGCTATATTGAGCCATGGCTAGTTTTGACATCCCTGCCAAACTTGTTCGTCTGCGCAGAATGACGATGGAGAACGCTCACTGCTCCATCAACCGAGACCTTTGATGTCAAAAGCGGTTTTAGAGAAGGTCACGCGCTGTCATGTTACTTCTTTAATATTGTACTTGAATGGATTGTGCGGAACTCACAAGCCAACACCGGAGGCACAATCTATCACAAGTCTGTACAACTGCTTGCATACGCCGACGATATTGACATAATTGGAAGAACTCAGCGGGCTGTTACCGGTGCGTTTGCAAGCATTGAAGCAGAAACGGCCAAAATGGGTTTAGCGATAAACGACGGCAAAACCAAGTATATGTCGTCAGGAAGAAGGGACAATCAGCACCGACGATTGGACCGAACGTCACAGTGGGCAGCTATAACTTCGAAGTAGTAAGGGACTTTGTCTACCTTGGCTCTGCTACATACATACATATTTGGCGCAGCAGCTCTTTAAGTGCCAGGGCCTAGCTTCTCGCAACCACTCATGTTGTTTGCGTTATATTTTTCACACGAATGGAAGGGACCTACAGTTTAATGCCGTATTCGAACGGCGACTTGAGAAGCTTTTTCATGACAACAATACGCTCGGTTGTTTGTCAGACGCTCGTGAGAGGTGTGACCGTGAAAAAACTTTTTGGTGTTTTCTGGGATTCGAACTTGGAGCCTCATGCGTAGTGATCCGACACATTAACCACTTATGCCACGGCGCCCACCTTGGCTCTGCTATACCCAAACTGCAGCGCAACAGAAGTAAGTAAGTAACTACCTAACTAATTTTAAATTACATATGTGTACTTAATATGTATACTTGAGAGGGGCCGAACTGTCAACTGATCATCACTTAGTGCTGTGCAAATTGTATCTTAGCGAGAGAGTGCCTACCCTACGAAAGCGTAAACCTAGGGTGGTTACACGCATACGATGGGGGAAGCTACAGGACGACGAAATATGGGAGACATTTGCGCGGCAAATATATGAAAGGTTTGAAACGAGTTCCAACTTTTCCATCAAATGTAGAGGAAGAATAGCAACTGTTTTCAACAGCGGTTATTGCCTCTGCGGGAGATGTTTGTGGAGTGAAGCGGCTTGGTGTGGCGGCTGGTGGTGAGAAAAGAACTGCTTGGTTTAAAACGCCCGAAGTTCAAGAAGCCATCAGAGAGAAGAAGACAGCCTTTAAGGTGTGGATTCTCTTGGGGAACTCTGAATCTGGAAACCAGTACACTGTGGCACGAAGTACTTGCAAATTAGCTGTGAAAACATCAAAGAACAGTCTTGGAAGGAGTTTGACGAGAAATTGGAACGTGATCACAGATCTGCAAATAAGATGTTCTGGCAGACCGTTCGCCGGCTCAGAGGAAACAAGTTCAATATCGTTGAATTCAAAGACGGTACACTTCTTTCCAATGAGGAGGACATCTTACGCAGATGGAGCGAACACTTTTCAGAATTGCTCAATCCCGAACAGGACACCGAAGATGAGAGACCTATGGTCTGCGTAGAATGGGTAGGGCGGAAAGTAGTCCTACGGTAGAGGAAGTAACTTTGACGATCAAGGCGCTAAAAGTTGGCAAATCTGCTGGTGTGAATGAAATCCGAACAGAAATGCTCAAGGCTTTAGGTAAAGAGGGAATGCAATGGCTCTCGTGTGTCATTAAAGTGGCCTAGGAATGCGGTGAAACACCTGGTGATTGGCAAATGGGGGTGATTGTTCCTCTTTTTGAAAAAGGGGGACAAAAGAGATTCCACCAACTATAGGGGTATATCTTTCTTAAGTCTCCCTGGAAAAGTCTTTGCTAAGGTGCTAGAAATGCGTTCCAGAGCTATGGTTGAGAACAGTTTGGGGGATGAGCAGTGCGGTTTTCATCCCGGTAGAAGCACAACCGACCAGCTATTCACTCTCAGAATGGTTCTTGAGAAGGCCTGGGAGTATGCCAAACCTGTCTACACTTGTTTTGTGGATTTGGAAAAAGCATATGATAGGGTCCCTCGAGGCAAACTCTGGAGTGTTCGGCGGGAGTATGGGATTGATGGTTCCCTATTAAGGGCGGTTCAGTCTTTATATACAAACTGTAGAAGCTGTGTTCGGATAAATGGTGTTAAATCAATACTTTTCACTGCGGGGTTGGACTCCGCCAAGGGTACATTTTGTCACCTCTCCTCTTCATTGTATATATGGATTGGATGTTGCAGCACTGCCGTGGCGGAAATGTTTCAAAGTTCGAGATCTAAGGATTAGTCATCTGCTCTTTGCGGATGATTTGGTCATCCTTCGGTCCTCTCAAACCGAACTTCAGTGCGCACTCGAAAGGTTTATAGCGGTTTGTGATGATGCTGGAATTAAGATCAACGTGAACAAATCGGAACAAATGGTCGTTTCCGAAAAACCTATTCAGTGCACTCTGCATGTTAGTGGAGTCCCACTGAAGCAGGTGGATAAATTTAAGTACCTCGGGGTCTTATTCACGAGTGATGGGAAGAGCAATGCCGAGTTAGCCTGTAGAATTGGTCAGGTTGGATCAATTTTGAGAGAGCTTGGCCAATCTGTTATAAGGAAGGCCGAACTTAGTGTTCAAGCTAAGTTATCGGTTTTTAACTCGGTGTATGTTCCAACTCTTACCTATGGTCATGAAATTTGGGTAGTGAGAGAAAGAATAAGATGGCGGGTACAAGCTGCCGAAATGAGGTTCCTTCGCCCTTCTTCTTCTTCTTCTTCCTTTTATCAGCGAGGCTATGATCCGAAAACAAGGGATCACAGCCCTCCCACTTCACCGCATTTCTACTGATGCGCATGTGGGGTTCGCCTATTTGACCTCAGAAAATATCGGCAGGCCTGCCGATTTTGGATCACTCGGTTACTGAGGCCAATGAAATGCCGATGTCGTCGCATTTGTCTGATCCAGGCGTTTATAGGCCTGCCTTTCCTACATCGCGATGTCTTTGGAACGTGCATTGATATTGCCTTTTTAACAGGGTTCAAATGATCTCTTCTTTGAACGTGGCAATACCAACTGAGCCGGTCACGCTCTATTTTTTGTACGATGGTTTCCTTGATGTGAAAGCTTCCACGGATCTTCGAACTTCTTATTCGATCAAGCTTTGTCACTCCTGCTGTCATGCGAAGCATCTTCATCTCAGCTGCCGTTAATTTACTCTCATACTTTTTGTACATCGTCCAACATTGTGAACCGTATGTGAGCGCTGGACGTACAACTGCGGTGTAGAGCCTTCCTTTCAACTAAGGGGGCATTTTTCTGTCACAGAAGATAGCGGAATTTTCTCGCCACTTCATCCACCCTACGCTTACACGATGATTGATGTCGTCATCACAAGTTGCTTTGCTATTGATCATAGATCCCAGATATTTGAACTTTTCGCACTTGGGAAGCACTGTTCCATTCAAATAAATGTCTGGAATAGGCCTGAGTGGATCAGAGAACGGGCAGCACAAGTACTCTGTCTTTTTTGAACTAATGCGATACCCATTTCCCTCCAAAACGTCCACCCACACATCAAGTGCTCGTTGCAGGGATGTAGGATCCTCACTTATGATGGCTCCATCGTCAGCAAAGAATAACTGATGTACCTTGGGGTCCATCACTTTACCTTCAAGCAGATAATCAAGGACTGTAATAAAGAGCAAAGGACTTAAAACGCTTCCCTGGTGTACCCCGACTTTGATTGGGAACTCTTCGGTTACTCCAGCGGGGCATCTTACTTTTGTCTTTGCTCCTTCGTACATGTCCATAATCATCTGTACATAGGTTTCTGGAACCCCTCGATGTCTTAGCGCCACCCATATCAGATCTCGTGGTTGTCTGTCGAATGCCTTTTCAAAGTCAACCAATACAATATGCAAATCCCTTAAGGAATCACGATGTTTTTCCATTATGATCCTTATACTTTGGATTGCATCTGTGGTTGATTTACCCGAGACAAACCCGCACTGATCATCAGATAGCCGTATTATTTTTCGCAGTCGGCCACCTAATACCCGCTCAACGATCTTCATGGTGTGTGACATCAGCTTGATCGAACGGTAGTTATCACAGTTTCGCGTATCACCCTTCCCTTTATATACAGGGAGAAGGTAACTTTCCCTCCATTCATTCGGCATTGGATCACCTCTCACGAATTTGGAGATGAGAATTCTGAGCCATCTGAACCCGATATCTCCCATCTTTTTCCAGAACTCAGAGGGTATTTCGTCTGGCCCAATCGCTTTTCGTTTTTTTGAGTATTTGACCGCCTCACTAACTTCTTCGACTGTAATGTCGGGTATTTGTTCACAGTTAGGGGTGGCTCTTGGAAAGTATAGCCGGGGAAACTGTTCATTCAAAAGCTCTTCACAATACTGCCGCCACCTCTGCAGAATTTTGTCGTCATCCACAAGAAGCTGGCCATGAGCATTGCTAATGAACTTTGGCGAACGAATCTCCTGAGCATTCTTCCTTCTTTTGGCGGCTATTTTGAAGATAGTGGCACTCTTGTTCATATTGTGTCTTCGCAGCTCCTGGATAGCCTGGTTTGCATCAGCAACCGGGGAAAATATTTTCTCCAGCTCCCGATACAGGCCCTCCGTACTCTCTGCTTGAAGCTGAGCGCACTTCTTCTTCGCTTTTTTCTTGCAGCATCTGTACTCCATTTCGAGGCGAGCTTTTTCGTCACTATTATTAGAGGGGCACTTTGACCAAGCTTTGAAAGCCGCTTTCTTCTCATTTATCACTTTCTTAGCTTCATCACTCCACCACCATGTTTCTTTGGCGTGTTGATGGTGGCCTTTTGAAGCTCCTAGCAGTGATTTGGCCTTCTTTAAGCAAGTTCGCTGTAGGGAATCCCACATATTTTGTGCTCTGCACTCTTCATCCTCAGCTCCGTTGATGGTGTGAGAGAGGTAATTCTTCATTACGAAAACAAAAGCCTCGCCTTTTTCTTTGTCCAGATTGTACCACTTGATTTTCTCAGAGACCCTTGTTTGTTTGCTTTTCTTTGGTGTTTTCATAAAAATTTCTGTTAGCAGGAGACGGTGTTGTCGAGCGATTGCCTCTCCCAGGATCGCTTTGCAATCTTTTAGCCGAGGCTTCATGAAACTGCCTACCAAATGGTAGTCAATCTGAGTTTCATCTCCACCACTGCTGTAAGTGATCAGGTGTCGGCTTTGTTTGATGAACATGGTATTTAACACGATAAGACCGTGTGATTTGCACATGCTTAGGATGTCTTCACCAGGAAGGTTCCTGGTGCCATATCCTAGTCCTCCATGGCAGTCTTCATAGTCTTCGTTTGATTTCCCGACATGTCCATTCAAATCTTCACCAACAAACAGAATTTCTTTTTTTGGGATGTTCTTAAGGAGATTGTGGAAATCTAGCCAAAATGCATCTTTATCTCTCTGATTGTACCCATCGTGGGGAGCATATGCACTAACAATACTCCACACCTCTCCTTGTATTACTAGTTTGAGAGACATCAAACGGTCGCTGGACTTCGAAATGCTCAAGACGTTTCCAAGTAGCTCTGCCGCAAGGATGATACCGATTCCGTTCCTAGCCTTTTCCGTTCCGTAGTAGAACATCTTGTAATGTTTTGTCCTAACGTCCAAAAAATGCGCCCGATTCCCGGTGTTTTTCCAATTCGTCTCTTGGACACACAAGATGTCCACCCGCCTTCTATTCATCATCTCTTCCAGCTCGTAACTTCGACCGGTCATGCTTCCAACGTTCCAACTCGCGACCCGTAAATTGCGTCCAAACTGTTTCATTATGTTGCTAGCCCCCGGTATCCGTATAGCTCTGACCCGAACATTTCTGCTCGGTCCAGGATCAGTACCATGCACAGCAGTGTTAGTGCCTGGCGGGGTAGTGCCTTTCCTTTTTGCAAGTATTATCATAATGATACAGTTTTGCAATACAATTTTTGCACCATATTGCGATGGTGTTTGTTGTTTGACACGTGCATGCTCCTGTTTTAGTATTGTTTGATCTTTCTTTTATGACACCGGTGATCTCCAGTCGTGTCAACCCACGGACTCGCATGCACACTTGTGGGAGGGTTTTTAAGGTAGTATATGTGTCGCTAGGCTCACTTGGGTGTTATATTGCCTAGATCTGATTTGTCCCCTTAGTCGCCTTTTACGACAAGCGCTAGTTGTTGGGGGGCGCTGCAGTGATATTCTTAACCCGTCCCTGCACGGTCGGTTCCTTCGCCCTGTTGCTGGAATAACTCATAGGGATAGAGTGCGCAACATAAGAGTATGCGAGGCGCTCAAAGTTGAGCAGCTACTTCTCCGAACGGAACGATATATGCTTCGATGGTTTGGTCACGTAGTGCGTATGCCTAAAGATCGGCTTCCAAGCCGTGCCATGGTTGCCGTGCTATCAGGTAGACGATTTCCCGGTAGGCCTAGAAATAGATGGTTGGAGCAAGACCGACATCTCCCCTGGAGCCGCCTAGGGATAGCGGAGGATCGAGAAGGATGGAGGAGGGTCTACCTGAGCATGGTGTCCTTCCTTGATATTGAAGGAGCCTTCAACAATGTTAAAACTGTAATGGAGAGATGAACGGGTGAAGGGGAAGAAGAGACTCTGCATAGACTTTCGTAAACTGAAGGCACTTACAACTAAAAATGCCTATCCATTACCTCACATAGACGGCATTCTAAGTCGTCTGCCATGAGCGGAATTCATTTCTGGTATCGACCTTAAGGACGCATTTTGGCAGATACCTTTAGAAATGAGTTCCCGTGAAAAAACTGCATTCACAGTTCCGAATCGGCCGTTGTATCAGTATAATGTTATGCCATTCGGACTGTGTAATGCCCCACAGACAATGTGTAGACTGATGGACAGAGTATTACCATGCCATCTTCGCGAAATGGTGTTCATCTATCTCGACGATTTATTAGTTGTATCTAAGGACTTCGAATCTCACATTTGTGCATTGCAAGAAGTGGCGTTGCAGATCAGGAAAGCAGGATTGACGATCAATATTGATAGGAGTAAGTTTTGTCTTAAGGCAGTGAAATATCTTGGGCATATAGTCGGACATGGATCAGTACAAAAAAGACCCGGATAAAATTAGTGCCATTCGACGTTTCTTAGGAATGGCAGGATGGTACCGAAAAGTCATTGGAAATTTTGCTTCCTTAACAACCCCACTTACCAACCTACTAAAGAAGAGCAGGTCATTTGACTGGAACCCTGAAGCTCAAGAAGCTTTCGATACTCTTAAGGCAAGTCTCACATCTGCTCCGGTGCTAACAACACCTGACTTCAAGCGACCCTTCATTATTCAATGCGATGCCAGTCAACATGGTGTCGGAAGTATACTGGCACAACTCTCGCTTGGCAGACATCTTGACGTGGTGCGAGAGCTTAAGTTGCAAGGACTCACTCAGCCTTGGGAGCCTAGCTCTCGGATGAGCTGACTGATGAGTAACGAACCAAGATCTGCCCCCCCTAATCCAAGGTGTTACGCGACCCGTGCCTATTGGATGGTTTGCAGCCAGGGGGTATACCGGTTGTATTATAACGGAGCCTCTCTGAAACAGGATCGCCTCAGGGAGTAACCACGATCTTACTGCGCTAATGCGGGGCTCTGGCGCAGCTGACCTTTCTTTCCCGCGCTACTCGTGGGAACATGTACCAAAACAAAAAACAAAAACAAAAAATAAAAATAAAAAACAACCTAGATAGAATGCGGGGTGGTACCGCTTCCATGCTAGCGGGTCGGATGGAGCAGAGGCTCTGTGTAGACGACCTAGTGGGTGGAAGTCGGCCAGGAACAAGCCGTGAGGGATGCTTTAGGCGAGTGCAACCAAGCACCAGCCAAACAGCCGCTATGTCCTCAAGGAAAATCCGTGAGCCGTCGAAAATAGCAGCACGCTTGGAACGTGCCAGAACGGAAGGTGGGAGCCAAGCTCTAGCCCCCGACCCTTGGGCAAAGTGGTTAAGGCGGATAATGAGGCAAGGAGTTCGGGCATAGCTTGGACACCTACAGTTCCTCAATCCAATGCCGCACCGACCAAGAGGAAGCGAGCTTGCCCGCCGATGCCGCCACCTGGGCAACCGGGAGGCAAAGATGACCCCCTGAGAAAGGGTCTGAGCGGTGCGGGATCTCGATGGTACCTGCGCTACCTCGAAAAGGGCCTTGCACCTGAGGATGCTAGGAAAAAGGCGGAGGAGCATAGGGCAAAGCCCGACTCCACCGCTGTGCCATCAGCCAAGAGGGGCAGTAATGCCATAACACCTCCTGCATGTAATGTGCAGAAAAAGCTGAGGACCGAGGAGAGCGCTAAGAGGCTCCAGGCAGAGCCTGCCAATGCTAGCGCTGTCTCAGCTGGTAGAAGCTATGCTGTGGCTGCTGGGGCAGCTCCGGCTGGTGGAAGACATGCTGAGGCCGCAAAGGTTGAGCAGGTTGCAGTACTTCCTGTGAATTACCCACAGGAAATGCTCGATGCTGAGGACCTCAAAGCACTCGAGAGCGCCATCGTGGCGGAAATGATCCTGGGATGGGAGCAGAAGCTCAAGTTCCAGGGCGTTCATTTTAAGAATGGCATGCTACTGGTCGACTGCGAGACTCCACAAACGGTGGAATGGCTAAAGACCGTAGCTCCCAAACTGAAGGGTTGGAAAGGGGTGGGCCTTACTGCATGCGGCAGTGCGGAAATACCACGTGCCCATTCCATCACCGTCTTCCTACCACGCAGCGTGGATCAGGATTACCAAACCTCTTTGGCACTCCTAGAAGCGCAGAACGATGGCCTGAACATCAAGGCATGGAAGGTGTTGTATGGTCGCAACGAGGGGACTGAGCAGATACTGGCTCTCGGAATCGACCAGGGGTCTTTTGAAGCTATTAAGGCTCAAAACTGCTCTCTGAGCTACCGGTTTGGCAGAGTGACGGTGGGTGGAATCAGGAAGCTGGAGGAGAGCGCAGGGCATAGTACCAGCTCGAAACCAGCCTCAGAGGTGACACCGCCGGAAGTGGAGCATCCAGTTCCGCTGACGGTTGAAGCACCAACTGTAACTGCAGAACGGGACGCCCAGAGCGCAGATGAATTTATGTCCATCTCAGATGACTCGTTATCTGAGGAGGACATAAATAGTACAGTAATCTCTCTCCCTCTGAACATTGAGGAAGAAGAGATTCTGCTGGCGGAGGGTGGGGCAACAACAGGCCCCGACGAGCACTAGCTCGATGACCTCCACCGGAAAAATAAAGGTCGCCCAGGTAAACATCCACCACGCCATAGCGGCATCAGCCGCAATAGCTAGGATGTTTACCAAACAAAACATGGGTATTGCATTGATTCAGAAGCCATGGATCTTGAAAGGAGGAGTCAAAGGACTGTCATGCAAGGAGGCAAAGGTAATTTGGGATATAAGGGTGACCAATCCAAGGGCATGTATCCTTATCAATAACAAAATTAACTTTCTCCTACTTTCAGAATTTGCGACGCGAGACTTGGTGCCATTACAGGTTTCCCTGAACATCGACGGAGTACACCGTACCATCATCATCGCCTCTGCATACTGTACTGGGGATGAACCAGCTATCCCAACAGAACTGCAGCACTTAGTGGAGCACTGTAACAAGCTCCAAATGCCGCTGCTGATTGGATGTGACGCCAATGCTCACAATATTACAATATATGGGGGAGCACCGACACCAATACCAGGGGTAAGTCTTTACTAGAATTCATTCTTTGTTCATCCCTTGATATATATAATGTAGGGAATACCCCAACCTTTGTTACTAGAGTTAGACAGGAAGTTCTTGACCTCACGCTGGGTAGTCCGAGCATCAGTAGGTTAGTCAGGAACTGGAAAGTATCAGATGAGCCGTCATTATCTGACCACAGAATCATTGTGTTTGAGTTAGATAGTGCATGTATCACAAGAAATCCAGTCAGGAACCCAATAAAAACAAATTGGGAGGTTTTTAAAGAAACCCTAGACAGTAATCTGGAGCATATTGATCTGAGGAGGGCTCCAGCACACTATCTAGAGTTAGAAAACGCGGTAGAGGGCATTAGCACCGTAATCACAAACGCGTTCGAATCGAGTTGCCCCATAAGCAACAGAAAGGGTGGGAAAGATGTGCCATGGTGGAGCAGCAACCTAACAAAATTACGCTCTGATACACGCAAGCTGTTTAACAGAGCAAAGCGTAATGGGGATTGGCAAAGCTACAGGGCGGCACTCACAAACTACAACAAGGAATTAAGAAGGGCGAAAAAGGAAAGTTTCAGGAAGTTCTGTGAGACAATAAACAGTACTCCTGCTGCAGCCAGGTTACATAAAGCCCTTACAAAATCCGGGGGAATGCCAACATCCCTTAAAAAACCTGACGGCAGCTTTACTAAAGATGAAGAACAAAGAGCATCAAGGCGAACCCCACAGGCGGATCAGTAGAAATGCGGTGAAGTGGGAGGGTTGTGATCCCTTGTTTTCGGATCATAGCCTCGCTGATAAAAGGAAGAAGAAGAAGAACAAAGAGCATCACTGCTCTTAGAAACTCACTTCCCCGGAAGTTTGCAGAACACTTGTGACGGGAGCATGACCAACACGACCAGACCTCGGAAGCAAGATTGGGAGATTGCAGGGGCTATCTGTTCCAGAGGGAGAATCGAGTGGGCAATTAGCTCCTTCCAGCCTTTCAAGTCACCGGGTGCGGATGGTATTATACCAGCCCTATTGCAAAGGGGGCAAGAAAAACTACTACCACACCTGGTCAGAATAACAAAAAGCAGTCTTGCACTGGGATATATTCCAAACCAATGGAGACGGGCGAGAGTTGTGTTTATACCAAAAATGGGGAAGAAGGACCCAACACAGCCTAAGTCATACAGACCGATCAGCCTAACATCGTTTCTCCTCAAAACAATGGAGAAAGCTGTGGACAACCATTTAAGGGAGGATGTACTTAATATATCCCCACTGCATTATCGTCAGCATGCATACAGAGCGGGCTGGTCCACCGAGACTGCTCTGTATCAGCTGACGGAAACAATCCAAAGTGCTCTTGAAACAAAAGAGATAGTAATCTGCGCCTTCTTAGACATTGAAGGGGCATTTGATAACACTTCACATGAAGCTATTAAACGAACCCTTGACAGAAAGGGAGTTAGCAGAACAGTATCAAAGTGGATGTATGAATTTCTGAGAACAAGATCAGCAGAAACTCAAACTTCACATGGAATTATCAAGGTCAACACAACAAGAGGATGCCCACACGGAGGAGTGTTATCTCCCCTAATGTGGAGTCTTGTTGTGGATGAGCTTCTTGAAAAATTAACAAGCCCTGGAATTAACTGTCAAGCCTACGCTGATGACATTGTATTGATTGCCAGGGGGAAATTCGAGGAAACCCTATGTGATATTATACAAAGGGGCCTAACAGTAACTCAAGAATGGTGCAGCACAGCTGGGCTTAATATTAACCCGGCCAAAACCACAATAGTATCGTTCACGAGGAGGAGAAAACTTGAACTGAAGCCAATCCGACTGTCGGGCACGATACTGACTCCGGTAAAGGAAGTGAAATATCTAGGATTACACCTAGATAGCAAACTCTTGTGGAAGAAACACACAGAGGAGATATCCAAAAAAGCTACCCGTGCTCTAATGATATGCAGGAGCCTAGCGGGTAAGTCTTGGGGATTTAGTCCACATATTCTAAGATGGATGTACATTGCCATTGTGAGACCAATGATCACTTATGGAGCAATAGCATGGACAAAGCGAACTAGTCTAGTCACTACGAGGGAGACACTCACTAAGGTGCAAAGACTTGCGTGCTTCTGCATCACTGGAGCCATGCTAACGTGTCCAACTGCAGCCATGGAAGTACTCCTGGAGCTAACACCCCCATCCTAAGGATGGCAAAAGAAGGTATCGGAAGGGAGAAATGTGTTAGTATGAGAGAATACGATGCACTTCTCAAAAAACTTCCCCTTCTGGCCGTCCCCAGGGATGACAGTATCAGGAAATTTAGCTTTGGGAAAAACTTTAGTACAAAGTTAAGTAACAAGAAAGAGTGGAGCAACGAATCCACGATGTACGGACTGGGCAGCCACACGATAAAGTGGTATACAGACGGTTCGAGAACTGGAGAGGGAACAGGGGAGGCCGTATTTGGGCCAAGGACCAAGCACTCAGAACCTATGGGCAAGTACACCAGCATCTTTCAAGCTGAAATATGTGCTATTAACAGATGCATCCAACTCAATCTCGAAAAGGGATACAGCAACTGCGACATAACAATACTGTCAGACAGCCAAGCAGCTATCAAAGCACTTGACTCCTATGTCATTAAATCAAAGCTTGTGTGGGAATGCCTATGCAAACTAAATGAGCTGGGCAGAAACAATAAAGTTACACTTTACTGGATACCCGGTCACGTCGGGATAAAAGGTAACGAAGCAGCGGACGCCTTGGCAAGACAAGGGGCCGCAGAACCCTTCATTGGACCTGAACCGTTCTGTGGAATGGGGGAACACACCATACGCGAGAAATTCAGGAAAATGGAGAGAGAAGACAGGGCAAGAACCTGGAACAACACCACAGGCCTGAGGCAGGCTAAGAAACTACTGGGATGTTACAACCGGAAAAGATTCGAAGCCTGCATCTGCCTTAGCAAGAACAATCTACGGATCCTAACAGGCTTCCTAACGGGGCACTGCAAACTCAGGGAGCATCTACGGAAACTAGGTATAACAAATGAAGGCCTTTGCAGATTCTGCAACGAGTCATGTGAGACTCCGGAACACCTTCTGGAGTCCTGTGGGGCACTGACCCACAAAAGATTGAAATACTTGGGCAAATACCAAGTATCAGAAGAGGATATGCCAACCATGGACCCACTTCTCATTCTCAGATTCTTAAAAGAAACTGGTCTGGAGAAAGAGCTCTAAGGTGAACTATTCTCGCCAAGGCAAAGTAAGAGCATATGACTTTCAAACACAATTCCTTTGGAATTGCAGTTGCGAAGGGGACTCTAACGAGGGAACAAACCTCCCCAAGGTAGGGGGCACAATAGACCATTGGGTCGCAGTGCAAAATAACCCTACACAAATAATAATAATAATACTGGCACAAGTGGATGATGAAGGAATTGAAAAACCCATAGCTTATATGAGTCAAAGGTTAAATAAGGCCCAAAGAAATTATTCAGTAACCGAGCAGGAATGCTTAGCCGCAGTGTTGTCTATAAAAAAATGTCGTCCATATGTAAAACCTCATGAGTTCACTGTTATAACTGACCATGCCAGTCTTCAATGGCTGATGCAGCAAAAAGATTTATCCTGTAATTTGGCACGGTGGGTGTTAAAGCTGCAGGCATTTTCTTTTAGCATTAAGCACCGCAAAGGGTCAAACAATGTGGTGCCAGACTGTTTATCCCGAAGAGACACAGACGATTTGAGGATTTAGAAAATGTTGCACCAATGGTAAACATTGATTCACCTCACTTTCTTTCTGAGGAGTACATCACATTAAAGAGTAACATTATGGCAAATCCATCTAAGCTACCCGACTTAAAAGTTGTCGACAATTTCGTGTACAAGCGTACAATTCACTCAACAGGCTCCCCAGAGCAAGAAAATAAGTCGTGGAAATTATGGGTACCCTCAGAGTTAGATCCAGAAATTGTATATAGATCCCATAACCCCCCAACATCAGCACACTGTGGAATAAGCAAGGTTCTAGAGAAACTTAGACGTTATCTGTTTTGGCCATCATTGATAAAGGACGTAAGGAATTACATATTGTCCTGTGAAACATGCAAAACAACAAAAAGCTCTAATGTAGTGTTGAGACCTCCAATGGGACAGCCGGTCAAAACCTCGAGGCCATTTCAAAAGCTGTTCATTGATCTCCTGGGCCCCTATGAAATCTGGAAATCTGGAAATGTGGGAATATTCATTATTCTGGACCACCTTTCAAAATATGTCTTTTTAAAGGCTATGAAGAAGTTTACCACAAAACCCATACTGGACTTCCTCGACAAGGATATTTTTCACGCCTACGGTGTTCCTGAAACTATCATTAGTAATAACGGGTCACAGTTCAGGTCGCGGGAACTTGAAAGTTTTCTCACGAAATATGGGATTGGTCACATGTTAACTGCAATACATTCCCCACAGTCCAACTCCTCAGAACGGGTAAACCGATCTGTAATTGCGGCCATTCGAGCCTTTATAGGAAAAAAACCAAAAAGATTGGGACATTCATCTTAGTAGTATAGCCTGTTCTCTGAGAGCGACACTGCATAGCTCGATTGGATGTAGTCCCTATTTCGTGGTATTCGGACAGAACATGGCACAACACGGCTCAGATTACGCGCTATTGAGGCGGCTGAATATGATCAATGGTGAGGATATACCCCTTACTATTAATGATAGACAAGCAGCAGTACGTGATCAAGTCCAGAAAAACATTCAGTTTTCATTCAATAAAAATGCATCCAAGTACAACACTAGGGCCAAACCTGTCGACTTTAAAGTTGTTGACGAAGTTTACCGGCGTAGTTTCGCGCAGAGTAACTTTGAAAAAGGTTTCAAAGTAGCCAAAGTAGCTCCAGTTTTCATTAAAGCGCGTATACGAGAAAAACTAGGCACCGCTTATTACGTACTAGAAGACCTCACGGGAAAGTTGGTTGGAACTTATCATGCAAAGGACATACGGCGATGACCTTTCCTTTTTTTTAGCTTAGGATTTCGACTGCATCAGCTACACCTAACCTGTGTTGTAACGGCGGTCATTTATTTTGTTTCTCCCCTGTGACGGTTCTCTCCAAAGTTCGCCTGATGGGTATAAAGCAGGGGAGAGAAATCAAAAAAAATAGTGGGTCTAGACATTTAGTTCAGATGTCTCTAGAAGGGTGTGGTCGTAGAGAGGGAAGTGTCATGATTTGGGGTAAAGGGAGTCCACCGTTACCTTGACCACTCAAGTACCCAGGCTGCTACATTTGTGAGAATTCCAACTCTCCTAACCTACCTGCTGGGAAGCGGGAGCATCACGCGAAAAAGGAAAAAAAAACGTAGTAGCATAGCGGTTCACCCACGCTTGCTCGATTTTTGTTTCTCTCGCTCAGTTTGGTTTCGAAAGTTACCGTGGTCGGGCTAAAATCCTAAAAACGCCAAAACGCGATAAAAAAAAGAACAGTTTATAGATAAACTTATAATCTATCTATAGAAATAAAAAAAAATCTAAAAACTACAAGTGGGAAAAAAAAGAAAAAAAGAAGGAGAAATAAGATAAAAACGAGACAGAAACCAAATAAAAAAAAAGTTTGTGACGCCTAGTCAGTGCCACCAGTGACACGTGCAATGACCCCTACGTTCTCAAGCGAAAAGAAAACAGACCCCTAAGTTCTCGGGTGCAAGGAACCAACCCCAAAGTGCTATCGTCCTCCTCCTCAACCTTTCGGGCGTCTGCAGCCCCGAACAACAGAAGAAAAAGAAAGAGAAAAAAAAATAAATAATTACAAATCACAAATCAAAATTTTAGAATTACTCGTATGGTTAATTAAGGGGAATTGGAAAAAAAGTAGTTTTGTCTGGTCGTGGTTTCGGGTTTGCCGCGCAAAGGTGCCTTGGTCAAAAAAATAAATAAGAAAAAGTAATATATAAATTTAAAAAAAAGAAGAGAAAGAAGTGTATGTGTGTGTGCAAGAAAGGGGAGAGAGAGCTTTCCCTTTATTTTTTTTTCTCTTACCCATTTATTTGCAGTTACAGGAGGTGTCCTAATCGGCAGGCCTGTCGAAGCGGAACCTCAGGTAAGAGCGTTGTTGTAGCCTCTCTCAATTTTCGTATGCTCAGCTCACCTACAGCTACAAGAAGCATTCACAAACAGAATTGCCAAATCGCTACTTCGATTTAAAAAAAAAGAAAAGTAAAGTACATAACAGACAAGACTACTTAAATTAAATGAATCCATACTGTTTTTTTGTATTTAAATGAAAGGTACACATATGCATACCTATATCTATAAATAGAGTGCAGATGTAATTATGGTTCACTAGAAAAGAAAAGCGTGTCTCATTTCAAAGGTGAAGTTTTTGGTCCTGGTTGGCGGTAATGAAAGCATAGGGCTTTCTAACGGGTGCAAAAAAAAAATATTACTCGGCTTCTTGCACATAGGTTGGGTGGGTAAAGACCCGCATGGAGGACGACCATCTGATCCTCCCCGTAGTGGCATCGTTTATCTTTGTCAGACTTTTTTTGAGATACCAATTACCGATTCTGTGCATGCATTTTTTTTTTGTAGTGATGATATTTGGGGGAACTCAGATGCAAGAACCCGCCCTCCGACGAGCATTAGCTGCAGTAGTAGGTTTAGGAGAGTTCTGGCGCTGGTGCTATTCGGTGCTATGTGTTAGAGTGAGAGCCCGTATGGTGCTATGGGTTAGAGTGAGATGTAAGATGCGGGGTGAGGCTTTTTCCCCTTCGGGGTGTCATATTTCATGTTTGTTTATTTTAGCTTTTGGGTTGAGATCTGAATTTGTGGCGCGAGGTGTCATATTTCACATTTGTTTATTTATTTGTTTTTGCATTGAGATCTGAATTTGGGAGCGAGGTGTCATATTTCATAGTTGTTAGTGTTTAGCTGGGGGAATCATTATCGGAGCGAGGTGTCATATTTCAAGTTTGTTTATATTAGCTTTTGGATTGAGATCTGAATTGGCAGCGAGGGGTCATATTTCATAGTTATTAGTGTTTAGTTGGCGGAATCATCATCGGAGCGAGGTGTCATACATATTTCAAGTTTGTTTATTTTTTTATCTTTGGACAGAGATCTGAACTTGGGAACGAGGAAATGTGTGTGTGTGTTTGTGTGTGTGTGACTGGTTAGACTGGGGAAATTGGCAAATTCCATAGATGGGTTATGATTGATTAGAGGTTATTTTTTTTATTTCTATTGATCTGTGTGTGTGTGTGATTGGTTTAGCTGATTCCAGGAATTGACTTTAGAGGAATTGTGAGCCCGTTCAATCATGTCTATGAATTCGATTTGGTATTTCACAATGATTTCGTGGAAAAAAGTATGAGTCATCGATATAAACGGCAACGGTTGTATATGTTTATGAAATTGGAGAAGGGAATCAGCAAATGGTTTGATTGGGGAGAATCGATCGATTCCTGGAATTGGTGGAATGTGTTAGAGTGAGATGGAAGATTTAGAGTGTGGCCTGTTGGGAGTGAGGTGTCAAATTTCACGTTTGTTTATTTTAGCTTTTGGATTGAGATCTGAATTTAGGGCGCGAGGTGTCATATTTCACGTTTGTTTATTTTTCGTCTTTGGACTGAGATCTGAATTTGGGAACGAGGTGTCATATTTCATATTTGTTAGTTTTGACTGGGGGATTCGTAAGATCAGAGTCAGGGAGTGTGTGTATTTGTGTGTGGAGAGCGAGTTTTCATATTTGATATGATTGGCGAATTGCAGATTCCATAGGTGGGTTTTAATTGCTTAGAGGTGTCATATTTCATATTTGTTAGTTTGGGCTGTGGGGAAGTCGTACGATTCCAGGAATTTGGTTGAGATGTAACATCAGAGTCAGGGAGTGAGGCATTAAGTGTGTGTGGAGAGTGAGGTATCATTTGGCAAATTCTATAGATGGGTTATGATTGTTTAGAGGGTCTATTTTTTTAATTCTATTGATCAGTATGTGTCTTTTTTTCGTTTAGGGGGGGTGAGAGTGAGAGGGGAGATGGGCTGATTCCAGGAATTGGGTTTTGGATTCCATAGAGAAATTATGAACACGTATAAGAATTTGAGAAGAGTTCTGGGCTACGAGTCAGGCAGATTCATAGCTGTGTGTTTATTCTTGAATGCTGACCTTGAGTTAGTAAATGTTTATCCCATAGGAAATACTGTGCAGTATAATTGTTTATCTGTTGCTGTTCTGTAAAAAAAGTATAATATGAGTAAAGAGGATGACATAAGAGAAAACAAAAATCTGGACTATGTGAGTCAAATTGATTTGTTTGCTATTCGGTAGAAAAAAAAATGGAATTTTATTTCTATTGATCTGCGTGTGCGTGACGTCATCGGGGGTTGGAGCTTAGATTGGTTGGATTGGCGAAATTGACTAATTCCAGGAAATGGATATCGGATTCCACAGATGAGTTGTGATTGCTGAGAGGAGATTTTTTATTATGTTTATTTCAATTGATCTCTGTGTATATGTACGATCATATTTCAGAGATTAATTTGATTTAATTGGCAGTAAATAGCTAGGCCATTGATCATTTGCTAGAGTGAGAAGGGCTGGCTACATGGATGTTACAGTGGCTGGGGGTGATAAGAATTTGAGAAAAGTTCTGGACTGTTTGTTCTTGAATGCTGACCCTGAGTTAGTAAATGTTTATCCCATAGCAAATGCTGTGGACTACAAATGCTGTTGTTGTTGCTATTCCATAAAGAAAAAAAGTATGATATGAGTAAAGAGGATGACATAAGAAAAAAAATAAAATCTGGACTATGTGAGTCAAATTGATTTGATTTGTTTGCTGTTCGGTAGAGAAAAAATAAAAAAAATAAATGTATGATTTGACTAAAGAGGAAGGAATGGAAAATATGGACCCTGTGAATCAAACTGATTGTTTATTCTTAAACGGCAGACTTGAGTTAGTTATTTCAATGTGAGATATAGAATATTGAGGTAGGATAGCTCTTTAAAGGAGATAAATAAATAAAGAGGTGACGTACAATAGTTAATGTTTTATCAGAGCAGAGCTAAAAATATTGAAACAAACAGGTGAAGTGGAGGGTGATTTAGGGGTTGTTAAGGAGTAAAAGATGATTAATGCAAAGTCTCGTTTTTTGCAATTATTAAAGCATAGACTTAATCAAAAGACGGGACGTCTTCCCTTACGATTATTTAAGCTTGTATGATAAATTTAATGAATTATCTCTTACGTATAGAATTTTTAAATAAACTAACTAATGGGGAATGTTCTAAGAAAGATTATGCTCCTAAGGGATTCTTTAATGGCAACTAAAGCATCGCCTTTAGTGATTTCCTTCAGTAAGAAGGTTAACGCAATGCAGTCACAAATATTCAAAGTCAAATAATGAATTAATTTTTTCATTTGATCGGTGATAAACCTACGCAATATACTGTATATTAAGATACTGTACGCTTGGGTAATGTCTCAATAACTTCCTTATAAAGCATTTGAGTGGACAAATCTGGAAAAATTAACAACTGCTATATAAAAGTGCTAGATGATAATGGGCCCTCTGTTCCAGGGAAGATTTCATCATCAATAACGAGATTCTTTTGCTCGTTAATTACAAAACTTGATCTGCCCAACTTTGTTGAATCTGATTGTATATCGAAATGCGGACCATAGATCTTATCCAGATTCGATTCTGATGGTGATGATCTATTGACAGGTGTACTTTGATCAAGATTATCAGCTTCTGATGGCGATGGTCTGTTGGCAGGCGTAATAAATTATAATTTATAATTTTTGTCTGGAATTGTAACTGGGTCGGTATATAAAAAACTGGCAACAAATACAAGTGTTGGGCTACAAATACAAGCGTTGGGCCACAAATACAAGTGTTGGGCCACAAATACAAGTGTTGGGCTACAAATACAAGTGTTGGCCCACAAATACAAGTGTTGGGCTACAAATACAAGCGTTGGGCCACAAATACAAGTGTTGGGCTACAAATACAAGCGTTGGGCCACAAATACAAGTGTTGGGCTACAAATACAAGTGTTGGGCTACAAATACAAGTGTTGGGCTACAAATACAAGTGTTGGGCTACAAATACAAGCGTTGGGCTACAAATACAAGTGTTGGGCTACAAATACAAGTGTTGGGCTACAAATACAAGTGCTGGGCTACAAATACAAGCGTTGGGCTACAAATACAAGTGTTGGGCTACAAATACAAGTGTTGGGCTACAAATACAAGTGTTGGGCCACAAATACAAGTGTTGGGCTACAAATACAAGTGTTGGGCTACAAATACAAGCGTTGGGCCACAAATACAAGTGTTGGGCTACAAATACAAGTGTTGGGCTACAAATACAAGCGTTGGGCTGCAAATACAAGCGTTGGGCCACAAATACAAGTGTTGGGCTACAAATACAAGCGTTGGGCCACAAATACAAGTGTTGGGCTACAAATACAAGCTTCTTTTAAAATATGAATTTGTTGTAGTTTTTCTGCTCTGGGCTTGTACGTTTTATTTTCACAATGGTGATTATTCGATAAAATTTGTAATTTCAGCATTAAGTACTGCTTCCTTGACTATCTGCTTTTAGGTAAGTGCGTCATGAAGAGATTCTGGATAATCTAAATCTACTTCTAATACATACATATTTTCTCCATTATCACCTAGCACTTTTATATAGACAGTTGTTAATTTTTCCAGATTTGTCCACTCAAATGCTTTATAAGGAAGTCATTGAGACATTACCCAAGCGTACAGTATCTTAATATACAGTATATTGCGTAGGTTTATCACCGATCAAATGAAAAAATTAATTCATTATTTGACTTTGAATATTTGTGACTGCATTGCGTTAACCTTCTTACTGAAGGAAATCACTAAAGGCGATGCTTTAGTTGCCATTAAAGAATCCCTTAGGAGCATAATCTTTCTTAGAACATTCCCCATTAGTTAGTTTATTTAAAAATTCTATACGTAAAAATTCTAACCCATAGCACCATACGGGCTCTCACTCTAACACATAGCACCGAATAGCACCAGCGCCAGAACTCTCCTAAACCTACAACTAGCTGCGATCAAGCAAGGCATGCACCCCCGCATCTGAGCCTACTTTAAAGAAATTCTTCATCCCATCCTCTCTTCTAATCATATCCCCGATCCCCTTTCCCTCAGCAATTGATTGTTTTTTTTTTTTTCCCCTATTAAAAATCTCTCCTTCCCCTTCACCCGTACATAAATATTTATGTAATGGAGAGATGAATATTTATGTAATGGAGAGATGAACGGGTGAAAGGGAATGAGAGATTTTTAATAAGGGGAAAAAAAAACAATCAATTGCTGAGGGAAAGGGGATCGGGGATAGGATTGCTTTATACCCATCAGGCGAACTTTCCAGAGAACCGTCACAGGGGAGAAAGAAAATTAATGACCACCGCTACAAAACAGAAGCTATTTCTGCTACACTTCTCAGCTTGAAGGTTGACAACTACCTTTGCTATTTGATTGAACAAATCCTTAAAAGCATCCATGCTGAGCTGTGATGTTGTCTAACCCGAAAGTCTGTGCACAGGAGTACCCCCCAAGGGGGAGTATTATCACCACTATTGTGGTTCATGGTAGTGAATGAGATACTCCTAATTTTGAGTAAAGATGGGTCTAGTGTTATAGCCTATGCAGACGACATTGCAATAGCGATATCGAGGAAGATCCTTCTTACAGTTAAAGAACTGATGGAGTCTGCTCTAAATAAACTGGCAAAGTGGACACATAGTGTCGGTCTCGGAGTTAATCCGTCCAGACTGAACTAGTTTTATTCACAAGAAGGTACAAAATACCGTATATAACTCCTCCAACTCAAGGGTATGGAATTGCAATTTGCAAATCACACCATATGTTTGGGGGTTATTCTCAATAAAAAAAAACCGTGCTAGAAAGGCCTCGATTGCCCTCTATTTACGCAGGAAGGCCATAGGCCCAAACTGGGGTCTCCAGCCCCGGATGGTGCACTAGATATATACGGCAGTCGTTCGATCCATCCTTACGTACTAGTCGAGAATTAGTCTGGTAGACGGCACTGGACAAGGATAGCAACATTGCTATACTTAAAAAGATTCAAAGGCTATCCTGTGTCTGTATAACGGGCGCCATTAGAACCACTCCTACAGCTGCACTAGAAACTATGCTCCATCTTCTTCCCGTTGTAACTTTGGGAAGCTGATGGCGGCCAAAGCAGCATTACGCATTAGGGAATCCTCACAACGGTTTGTGGAAATTTGGGCGACGCAAGCATCTTAAACGGCCATAACACTATTCCTAGTAATTCGGAGTACGTTGTCCCCTATTTGGACTTAGAAGTCAAGTATAGTACCAGGATTACTATCAGAAGTGCTTGGGAATCAGGAGAAATTCTAAACGAATTTGCGATAGAGATTTACACAGCCGGATCCAAGACAGCGTCTGGAACAGGTGCGGCAGTTTACTCTAGTGCACTCGATATCTGTATCACCACACGACTGCCCGACCGTTGTAGTGTATTTCAACCAAAAATCACAGCAGTCCGTGAAGACGCGACCTGGCTTTCAATTAACTCGATACAGTGCAGCGCTATTGTTTTCATCATACATAGACAGTCAAGTCAAGCTGCGATAAAAGCCTTGGAATCGCCAATAATTCGATCCAAGTTGGTAAAGCAATGCCGCGGATCTTTTAATGAGATCGCTTTCAGGTGCGACGTATCCCTGTGTTGGGTTCCAGGCCACAGGGATATTCCAGGCAATTGCAAGGCGGACGAGCTAGCTAAGGAGAGTGCAGACCGGAGCCCCCTTGACAATAGGAGGGAACTGTCAGCACCTATTAAATCGATTAGAATGGCAAACAGTAGGTGGAACAATAGCAGTACATGAAGTCTCTTATCGAAACAAATCTGGCCAGAGCTGGATTGTAGGAAAACCAGTGGACTTATTTCCGTTAACAGGACAAATCTAAGAAAGACAGTTGGGGCCTTTATGGAGCATTGTCTGGAAGACAGACATGCCAGAAGACTTTGTACTCCCTTCAACGATTTCTGTAGAAGCTGCAGAGACGAGGAAGAGGAGGAAACCATCCTCCACCAACCATCTTCTGTGTACCTGTCGTGCCCTATACCTTTTGAGAAAGAAAACCCTACGGGAATATTCCTTCGAAGATCTTAAAGATCTGGCTAGACTCCACTTAAGTAAAATAAAAAACGTTGTTTCCGGGTCAAACTGGTTTAATGCCTAAACGGCGAATCATACTTCTACGGCATGGGTTCATATCGAAACCGGTTGCCCTGTCTCCTGTCCCATTCTCTGGGGAATTCTTCATATATGTCCCTGGTGCTGGTATTCCGGGTTTTCTCCATAGTGGTTTCACAATGGGCGTTCTTTTGGTCTAAGTGTGTCCCTGCTGAGCGAGGGCAGCCACCCAACCCTATGTATACTCTTGCCATTACTTACTTACTTAGATGGCGCTACAGTCCAGGGTGGACCTGGGCCTCAACCAACAACCCTCTCCAGCCAGCACGGTTACGAGCCAGCTGCCTCCAGTTGCGCACGCCAAGTTGGTTGAGGTCCCCCTCCACTTCTTTGCGCCACCTACCGCGAGGTCGTCCTCTACTGCGCCGTCCGTCCGGGGTGGATTCGAAGACTTTCTTAGCGGGAAGGTTGGGCTCCATCCGCTCTAAATGACCCAGCCATCTTAGTCGCTGTATGTGAACTCTTCTGGCTAAGTCGATGTCCTTGTACAGGCCGTATAGTTCGGCATTGTACCTTCTCCTCCACTCACAGTCTATGCAGACGGGACCAAAGATCGCTCGAAGAACTTTTCTCTCGAAATAACCAAGGGCATCCTCATCTGGTTTTTTCAAAGCCCATGCCTCTGCGCCATACAGCAGGACTGGGATGATTAATGTCTTATAAAGAGTTACCTTAGTAGTTCGAGATAGGGCTTTGCTACTCAATTGCCGTTTTAGCCCATAGAAACAACGATTGGCAAGAGTAATTCTTCGTGTGATCTTCCTACTGATGTCATTTGCGGAGTTCACCATAGAGCCTAGGTGGACAAAATCCTTTACTACCTCAAAATTGTATCTGTCTATTGTGGCGTTCTGCCCAAGACGCCTATGTTGGGTGTCCTTTTTTGCATACAGCATATATTTTGTTTTGCTTTCATTGACCGCTAGATCCATCTTTGCTGCCTCGATCTCAATACTCGTAAATGCCCCATTGATGGCCCGCTGAGTTCTTCCGATTATGTCAATGTCATCGGCATAAGCGAGTAGTTGTACAGACTTGAAGAAGATTGTACCTCCGGGGTTGGCTTGTGAGTTTCGTGCAATTCTCTCAAGTACTATGTTAAAGAGATCGCATGATAGCGCGTCGCCTTGTCTAAGACCTTTCATGATATCGAACGGTACGGTGATGTTCTTACCGACTTTGATGGAGCAGCGAGAGTTCTCCATCGTCATTCTGCACAAACGGACGAGCTTGGCAGGGATGCCAAGACTAGACATGGCTCTGTATAACTCGTCTCATACACGCTATCATAGGCAACTTTGAAATCGATGAAAAGGTGGTGCGTATCGACTTTATATTCATGGGTTTTTTCCAAGATCTGCCGTAGTGTGAATATTTGGTCAATGGTGGAGTTTCCAAGCCTGAAACCGCACTGATAAGGACCTATCAGATTGTTGACGATCGGTTTTAGGCGTTCACATAGTACGGCAGACAGGATCTTATATGCGATATTTAGGAGACTTATACCTCTGTAGTTGGCGCAGTTCAGAGGGTCTCCTTTCTTCAGGATGGGGCAAACGATGCTGGGGTTCCATTCATCGGGCACACTTTCGTCCGACCAGATTTTACAGATGAGCTGGTGCATGCTCCTTACCAACTCATCTCCTCCTGCCTTGAAAAGTTCAGCGGCAAGGCCTTCGGTTCCAGCAGCTTTGTTGGATTTGAGTTTAGATATCGCTATCCTCACTTCATTATGATCGGGTTGACGGGAATTTTGACTGCCATCGTCACTGTTGAATGGCTCATTCTGCCTGACAGCGGAATATTGATCATCATCGCCGTTTAACAGTCTGCAGAAGTGTTATTTCCATATCCTCAGCACCGACTGCGATTCTACTACTATGTTGCCGTTTTCGTCCCTGCAGGCTTCTGTTCTGGCTTTGAAACCCTGGCATGTTCTTTTTACCCTTTGGTAAAATTTTCGAACATTATTCCTGCAATAAAGTCTCTCAATCTCCTCGATCGAGCGCTTCTCATGCTCCTTTTTCTTCTTTCTGAGAAGTCGATGTTCCTCTTTTCTCCTGCGCACGTAGAGCTCGTAAGCAGCCCTAGTACTTCTATGCAGTGCCGCTTTGTACGCCTCTTGTTTTGCTGCATGTGCTTGCCGGCATTCCTCATCAAACCAGGGGTTTCGTTGTGGTGGGCGAGAGAAACCCAGTACGTCAGAGGCGGCATCTCTGATGGCTTTTTGGCAACGTTGCCACTGGTCTTCCGCATTTGCTGCTGGCGGCATAGGACTTAGATTGAGATTAGAAGAAACACGATCGGCAAAGGTTCTGGCGGTCTCTTGCGATTGTAGCCGCCCGACGTCAAATTTCCTCACAGCATTTCGTTGATTTCGCTCCGTTGTAGATATCCGCATCCGTACTTGGCTGCAACTAGGTAGTGATCCGAGTCCACGTTGGCTCCTCGGAAAGTCCGGACACCAGAATACTGGAAGAGTGCCTTGCGTCGATCGCAATGTGATCGATTTGGTTGACGATTTTCTGCTTTGAGATACTCTAGGGCCTCCGCAAGTTGTTCGGCTGCACGTGGTTTGTAGAGGGACCTAACATTCCATGTGCAGACACGAAGATCGTTGTCCTTTTTACGTTTGCATGGGTTGTCAACAGTAAGATCATCCGTATCCGAGGCTGTTGGTTGCTTCGTAACCAAAGGTTTTTTACGTGGTAGGGAAGTTAACCCGTCGGCACAACCCCCAACCTGGAGAGCCAGATCCTTTTTTTTGTACCCCTAGGACAAGAGGCCGGATACACCGATGTCAGTAACCCACTTCGGGGATATGAGCGCTGCCGTTGGCCCAATAAGGGTTCATCCGCCACCATCTCTTTTTCAACACCCTGACGTAGTATTGAAAATCACTACAGACCTCAGCTCCAAATATGTTGAAGTAGCTCCAGTAAGGTATCCGCTGGTCTTTAGACGTCACCGTTGATTCCATCGAGAGAATTCGTCCGCCGCACGTCCTCCTTATGAGGACCTCTTGCCAGACTTCTGAGACGCATATTTCAGCCGATCAGGTCAACAAGAGATGCCTCGTCCGGTTAGACATATGCGCGCTGAAGTTCACCCAGATGTGCTTACGCAGTTCTGAGTGTTCAGCTGCACATATATCGTCAGACTCAGCATATGCTCATCGTTAGTTCACTATCAGATAGCTATCCAGCGGGCACCGCGTGGAGGTGATGATGCGATTTTGCCCACTCTTGCCATTAGCACCAATTTTGATTTCTGAATCTAATTTCACATATCTTAAGCTTTGTACCACTAGTATAAGATATTAATCTTCTATGTATGGTGATATGGATCGCTTGGATATCATGGTATGCTACTAATCTTAAACAAGCGAGGAATCCCTTGTCGAAAGAAGGCCAGCTTACTGGAGGAGCTTACCAGGCGTAGACATATCTTTTTAAAGTAGAAAACTTGTGCAAAATATAAAAATATTACAACAAAAACAGTGAAATACTAAAGCAAGACTTTACCGGCGTTCAAAGTTTCCTCAGTCACGCAAACTGGCAGCACTGTACTTAAAAATAATACGTGGACCGAAATCTCAACTCGATTGCGACTCGACCTCTCATCTCTACATACAAACGTGGTAATCACTAGTGACGGGTATAATCGAATGATTTAAAGAATCGAGACATTAGTACTCGAGTGATCCGTATAATCGAATAATCATTCGAGATATGAGTGCTATCTCAAGACATCGTCTAAAATCCTTCGAATTACTTGCTATACCTACTTCCTACGAAGCAGCGAGATATTTAACCTTTTGAGATGTTTACCCTTTGCGCTAGTTCTTGGTTCTCTCTGCTTCGTAGGAAGTATGCAGGTATTGACAACTGGAGGCAGATCTCCGGCGGCAAAAAAAAAAAGAAGTTATAATGAGACGAGACATCTGTCAGATTGGAAAAATTACCCGCGTTTTCTAAAACGTAAGCACATTTGTTTACATTATCTCTAATTTTGTTACTAAAATTACATTTAAATTACAGGAACACAAGAGGATAAGTCTACTAAGTCTTCCTATCCAGTTGGTCGATCGTCAATTTCGACATAATTAAACGAAATACGCCAGTTTCCAGGAGTGGAATCCTCTAAGGCGATAGTTGATTGTTGACGATCACAATCATTCCCATTGCTCTCTCTAAGGTGACCATCAGTGTGATCATCACATTTATGCGATCGTTTTTGTGTGACAGCTATTTAGGTGTCACTTCCATATAGAGGGATGATTATTAGTAAACAAATTTTATTTGCGAAGTGCTACGAAAATGTTTTCCTTTCTAAAATTATTTTATAATGCAAGTGCTGATAAAGAATCAAATTTGAGAAATAACACATATATTTCGGAACTTCCAAATCCAATATAAGTATCAACAAATGCATATTCTTTTTGTTGCTGTTTTTTTATTTTTTTTTTATTTTAAAAAAATCGATTGACTATGATTGTGGGTTGTGGAAATACGAAGTGGAACACGGGCTTCACATATACAACCAATTCTTCAACTGGCTGCATCACTAAATTTACTTAGTGGTGGAGGTTACCAAATGCAAGTTGGTGTTGATCCATTGGTGCAGTGTGCTGTGGCAAGAGTCTCCCATTCTCCCATTAATGTTAAGTGTATTAGATATAGTTCATCGCCATATACATATAGGTATGTACGTGTATAGGAAATTGGATAGAATCGCCAATTGCTTTTTCATTTATAGTACGGAAGGCCTAAATATGTCAGTTTATTATTTTACATACATGTTTTATGCTAAATCCATTTTGTTTAAATTTTTTGTGTGCACAAATAAAAAGAAATAAGCAGAAACAGCTGAGAGCGGCGGTAGCACTGACAAGAAAATGACATTTCAAACGGCTGTGCTACCAAGTTTTACATAATTCTTTGCGATCGTTTTACGGAGAGCTAACAAAGTGTGATCATCAACTTTGACTATCAGAAGTGTGACTATCAACTATCACCTTAGAGGATTCCACTCCAGAGCACCTTCGCTACGCACAGGACAAAAAAAAATTATTCTTCGGAATATCGATGAATCAGTGTTTAAGTAAGTATACTACTAATTGTAATATAATCTTTAATTTCAGATATACAACACAACTGCGACAGCATTTTCCACCCCAATTGCCGTGGTAGGCGCCAAAAAAGTTTCATCGCTTGAAACTTCGCGGACAAGAGGAAATAATTTGCCGAAAGACAAAATAGTGAGTGATTATATTTATTGTATTACTATACTCTGTTCAGTTTATATTTTCAGTACAGGGAAGATAGGATATTTGCCTTTCACCCTTACTATTATGGATTTCAATAAGCTATCTCCATTTTAAAGCTCTCACATGGTTGCCGTAGTGAGCATTATAAATTGGCATTATTCTCTCACAAATGTCGGTAGGGTTACCAACCGTTTATTAAGATTTCATGAACTGAAACATGTAGACCGTAAACTAAATCTAAAAAAATTAAACTAAATCTAAATTAAATTAAATCTATCTTTTTCTACACCACCAAGAGGTAAGATAGTAGGCGCATTTTTTAAGAGTCCCCCAGAACACCTAATCACTTTTAACGTAAAAATGAATCACAGAAAAAAAAAAACGTAAATGTATGCAATGTATGTAAATGTTTATTGGACTGCACTATTTTAAATATTATACCCGAAACCATCTTCTTTTTATTTTTATTTTCATGAACAAAAAAACTATTTGGCACTTCAAAATCAAAATTGCAATTAGTTAATGAACCGAACTCCATCAAAAACTAGCTCAAATAGTAAATCTTCCTTATAACAAATAGCCAACAAATATTGTATAGCTGCATTTTAACCGCTTTTTCAAGAAAAAAAACGAAGAGATGTAAGCAGAAAAACACGCAGCGACAACACCTTTTTCCTTAAACTTAAAATATATGCTCCCAAAAGCTCTAAGAAAGCTTCAATTCTGAAATCTCCATAGCCAAAGCCAAAGAAAAAGGTATTATAATTTCCATCAACGCACGAATGGTAACTCTGAATCAATGTGCTTTTTTTTAATAAACACAATAAGCGAGAGGCAAATTGGCGATCAGTCTCCTCACAGCCGAGGAGCAGACAGGATATAGTAGAATGTACGTAGGTTTATGGAATATTACAAAAACAATTTCAATGCAACTCAGGGTTCTGTTTTAATTTCAGTGGCAATTTTTTAAGTAGAGTGCCATGCAAACACCAGCAGGCATCAGTGTGTTTGAAAAAGCTCTTCCATAAGCCCTGTACTGAAAATATAATTTGAACAGAGTATAGTACATGTGCTATTGTCACTAATATAGTTTTTAATTACAGGAAAACAACACACGAAGAAGAAACACATCCAAGTTTCCAACATTTTCAACCTCTTTTCACCCAAAAATTGCGCCAAAAAAGTTTCATCCCTTGAAACTTCGGGGACAAGGACTTTACTACTATTACATGAGTTATTGTAACTAATATTGTTTTTAATTACAGGAAAACAACACAAGAAGAAAAAAAGCAGCTCCAAGTTGTCATCCACAATCGTCGTCGTAGTCTTCGCCACTAAACCACCATCAAACTCTCACCGAATCAACCACGCTGAACTAGCTGCAGCTCCTGCTGTCCCCGGAAGAACAATCAGTGCGTAAGTTTAGTTTAGTTTATTAGTACATGTGTAATTGTTACTAATTTAATATTTTATTACAGGAATACAACACAACACCAACATCTACCAAGTTTTCCTCACCAGTTTATTATTCCATCAGCGACAATCGACAAATTGTGATAAGTTATCGTGTGTGATACATCTACCATCTATAAAATGTTCTCTGCAGCTAACAATATTTTTTTTTATTTACATTTTTTTCAGCACCAAAGCTGGCGCCGTGGCGTAAGTGGTTAGTGTTTCGGATTACTACGCATGAGGTTCTAAGTTCGAATCCCAGACAATACCAAAAAGTTTTTTTCACGGTCCCACCTCTCGCGAGCGTCTGACAAACATACGAGACTATTGTTGTCACGAAAATGCTTCTCAAATCGCCGTTCGGTTTCGATTCGGCATTAAACTGTAGGTCCCTTCCATTCGTGTGAAAAATATAACGCACACAACATGACTGGTTGCGAGAAGCTAGGCCCTGGCACTTTAAAGAGCTGTTGCGCCAAATATTTGTATTTGTATACCTGTAAAGACGGCTGAGCTATGGCTGTAAGAGTAGAGGTGCAATTCAAAAATTTCATACGATTTTCGCGTAAGCCACAACTTTAAACCCTTCTCCTGAAAAATCGTACAAATCAACTAAGCTATTATGTCGTATTGCCACGGAAATATTACAAGATCACAAATTTTCAAATTCAGTACAGCCAGACCCAATTAAACATGACCATAATAGGCATGTTTTTGTTTCAAAACATACCTACCATGAGACAGATGGAGTTAATCCAATGTATGCAACAGCTCCGTCGCCGACACTTGTTTTCCCTTAGTCGGAGACTTAATTTCTACCAATCTCCATTCATCGCCATCGTACGCCAAACCATCTGGACTTATAGCGAGGAGTGGTAGATTGAGGAAAGTTATTAAGCCTGCTTCAAACAGCAAGTAACGTTTACCGTACACCTCTTTAGCCAACTTTTCAGCATAATGCCCGTATCGGGTCGCCTCTGTGCCTTTGAAGTTTCTGTTATAAATAGACGACAACTTTTTTGGCCAATTTGGAGTTTTGTGAAACGAGTATGTAAAAAGTTGGTAAGAGATGCTTCCAGTAATACGCTTTCTCCTCTCAACTAACCACTGGGCACTAGTTTGGCTTACGGTAGCTTTACAAACTTGGGCAGCTTCTTCTCTAGTTTTCGATATCACTCGAAAAAAACTACCATTAGAAGAAGTGATAAAAGATTCCATGAGCGGAATAAACTGTCGTAGAGCATCTGAGCCTACGACGAAGTTAAAAAAATTATCGCTTTCTTCTCCTCTGCTTCAAGATTTTCTCCAGATGATCGAAGACCAAAGTAGAGCTTTGCCAATTCGCAGGTGGGTCTTGCTAGAATTTTATGGGAACACAAAATATGAAAATGAAATAACCTACCTTCTAAAAGTTCTATAAAAATTTCTTCTTCTACTGATTTTAAAACTACGTCGTTTTTTAGACTCACCTTATTCCTTGCATGGCACAGATTGCTAAGGTTGACGGAGCTGAATCGCTTGGCGAAAGATTTGCCAGCCTTTCCCCATTTTTGCGTCAACTCCGTGCAACTTATCATTTCTAGCCTCGATTCCCTAAAACAGAAAACAACTGTTCATGGATGATTTTGAAATTATACGAAAAAATACCTATACCTCAGACATGCAGCTATGTGCTTCCACTTGGCCCCTTCACCGGCCTTGCAGGTGCAAGTGCATACCCAAGACTGCCGTTGTTTGGTTAATCGCCTTAACTTAATTTCGTGGGGCTTTGAAATCATAGCCGATGCCGTGACTACAAGACCCGTCACTTCATCCACGGACGGAGGCGGTGATATTCCAATCGCGTAGATCCAACCGGCTTTATAAACTTCTTCAACTTCTCGAAAGGATATTTTCATTCCATCGAAATACTTCGTGGGGCTTTGAAGTCATAGCCGATGCCGTGACTACAAGACCCGTCACTTCATCCACGGACGGAGGCGGTGATATTCCAATAGCGTAGATCCAGCCGGCTTTATAAACTTCTTCACCTTCTCGAATTTACTGCTTCTGTATAAGCAAGTGCTAAAACCGTCTTGGACATATGGTATACAACTTTGGGGTTGTACCAAACCAAGCAATATGGCTCTACTGCAAGCATTTCAAAATAAAATGCTAAGAGCAATCGTGAATGCTCCTTGGTATATAAGGAATAGTGATATTCACAGAGATCTAGGAATTGCTACCGTGAGGGACGAAGTAACAAACTTTGCTCGCAAACTTCGTACCCGTCTTCGTGCTCATTGCAATAACGAAATAATCCGTACTATGGACGTGACAAGCCTTGAGCGCCGACTACAAAGAACAAGACCTTTCGACCTAGCGCCGTAAGGAAAAACCGCATGTAATGACGGTATTAGTAGGTGCCTTCACTGGAAAGCTACCTACCTAACGCGATTAATACTACAGAAGCGTAAACTACTCGTTAAGGCAACTTAGTCGTAGTCATCACAAAAAATGAAAAAATGGGAGGAACGAATTTCCTACTACTATGAGTACGCGCAGCCGGTTCTCATAGTGCCTCTCTGAGGGGGTGAGATTTAGCCCGTAGGCATATACTGACTAGCACTGATGGCATTGTCAGATATATGAATCGGGCATAACCAATGGTACGGACCATTGGTATCTTTTGAAGATTCCTGCACCTCCAGGCGCAACCAAAAAAAAAAAAAAAAAACCTTCTCGAATGGATCTTTTCATTCCATCGAAATACTACACAACGTCGTACAACGAAATTTTTATTTCCTTTGCCATTTCCTCATTTTTATGTCCATCCATTACAGCAGCCCTGTAATTTAAAAATAATGTGGAAAAGCCAATAATCATCACTTAACAACTCTAATCCATCCATTTTTATTTTTCAGCTGTTTTTATTTATCGACTTCAGTACACCTTACATGCTAACAAAAACTCTTAGAACTAGATTAATTAACTTAACTTACTCATTCAGATATAATTTTGAGGTAGTAAAAGACTTTGTTTACCTAGGCTTTATGGTGAACTCCGCAAATGACATCAGTAGGCAGATCACACGAAGAATTACTCTTGCCAATCGTTGTTTCTATGGGCTAAAATGGCAATTGAGTAGCAAAGCCCTATCTTGAACTACTAAGGTAACTCTCTATAAGACACTAATTATCCCAGTCCTGGTGTATGGCGCAGAGGCATGGGCATAGACTGTGAGTGGAGGAGAAGATACAATGCCGAACTATATGGCCTGTACAAGGACATCGACTTAGCCAGAAGAGTTCACATACAGCGACTAAGATGGGGTCACTTGGAGCGGATGGAGCCCAATGTTCCCGATAAGAAAGTCTTCGAATCCACCCCGGATGGACGACGCAGTAGAGGATGACTTCGCGGTAGGTGGCGCAAACAAGTGGAGGGGGACCTCAACCAACTTGGCGTTCGCAACTGCAGGCAGCTGGCTCGTAACCGCGCTGGCTGAAGAGGTTTGTTGGTTGAGGCCCAGGTCCACCCCGGACTGTAGCGCCATCTAAGTAAGTAAGTAAGTACTCATTCTAACTTACTGACCGCATGCGAGCGCTCTAAGCCACCTAATTAAATTAATTTATTATAACTTAACTAATTGAGAATTGAAAAACTAAGCAATAGGTTTTATTATACACAACCTTAATAAACCGACTTGATCAATTGTTATAAATAAAACTTATAAACTACTTTAAAATAATAAAACATTTTGTTTAAACTCTGGCTCGAGCAGCATGTACAAAAAATATGCGAACATTAGGCAGAAAATAAGGAAAATACATTCCAGCAAAGAGTGGAGGTCAACTGCAGTTTTGAATTGTATTACCCACCAAACCTTCACCGGTTCAAGGAAGTTTTTTTTTTATGTGATAGTGTGATTTGTAGCTGGGCAAAATCGCATCATCACCTCCTCGCGGTGCCCGCTGGATAGCTATCTGATAGTGAACTAACGATGAGCGTATGCTGAGTCTGACGATATACTACCTTGATCAAAAAGTTCCCGGAATTTATTCAGAAAATTAAAAATACAAGTTTATTCATCTAAATCTATATTGTCCCCTTCAAAGTAATCCCCATCCACTGCAACACACTTATGCCAGCGCTTGATCCAATCTTCGAAACATTTTTTATATTCGGTTTTCGGTATGTCCATCAGTGCTTCCTGCGATTTTTCCATTACTTCCTCTCGGCTGCTGAAACGCGTTCCCCGTAATGGTTTTTTAACTCGATTGAACAGAAAGAAGTCACAGGGAGCCAAATCAGGTGAATTCGGTGGCAGTTGGATGGTATTTGTTGCATTTCTCGTCAAAAAATCATGTCTTCTGCGACGTCAACACGGTCTCTTTTTTGCATGAAATTGAGGTCTTTTGGCACCAACTTTGCTGCTACACGACGGAAACCCAAATCATTAACCAAAATGTGTTGGACGGATCCATAGGCAATGTTCAAGTCCTCCGCTATCTCTCTGGTGGTTAATTTGCGGTTATTGACCAACATTTCTTTTACGTTATCAATGTTTTCGTCGGTTTTCGATGTCGATGGTCTGCCACTGCGTTCATCATCTTCGATTGACTCACGACCACTTTTGAACCGCTCGTGCTACTGGTAATCGACCGTTTTCTTTAGAGAATCGTTGCCGAAACACTTTTCCAACATTTCCAACGTTCGCGCACCATTAAATCCGTTTTTTACGCAAAATTTAATACAAGTTCGTTGTTGCAAATTTAAATCCATTTCTAAAATTGCAAAAAATCGCCAACACACACAGAGATAGATGTACTCTTGGCTACGTAACTTTTGCAAATGTCAAGCTATGACGCTAAGATTTAGAGGGAATATCAACAACAGATGTACCAACTTAACAAAGAAAACGGAACTCGGAACAATGGGAGCGCCACACGGTTTTTATTCCGGGAACTTTTTGATCAAGGTGGTATGTGCAGCTGAACACTCAGACCTGCGTAAGCACATCTGGGTGAACTTCAGCGCGCATATGTCTAACCGGACGAGGTATCTCTTGTTGACCTGATTGGCTGAAATATGCGTCTCAGAAGTCTAGCAAGAGCTCCTCAGAAGGAGGACGTGCGGCGGATGAATTCTCTCGATGGAATCAACGGTGACGTCTACAGACCAGCGGATACCTTACCGGAGCTACAGACAACAAGGACAGCATTTATTCGGGTGCGGATTTGTCATTGGAGGCAGACTTAGGCAAGAAGTCTTGAGTTTCCGGCATGTGAACGAGCGCCTCATGACTATCCGTATCAAGGCTAAATTTGCCAACATTAGCCTAATATGCGTTCACGCCCCTCACGAGGAGAAGAACGACGCGACAAAGGATGACTTCTACCAGCTCTTGGACAAGACGTATGAGCAATGATCTAGCCACGACGTTAAAATGGTCCTAGGTGACTTCAATGCAAAGCTAGGAAGAGAGGAAGTCTTTAGTAGCGTGGTCGGAAAGCACAGCCTGCACGACATCACATCCGGCAACGGACTCAAGCTAATCGACTTTGCGGCGGGGCGAAACTTTGTCGTAGTAAGTATGCGGTTCCCACGTCTCGATATTCACAAAGGAACATGGCTCTCCTTTGATCGAATAATCGTCAACCAAATCGATCACATTGCGATCGACGCAAGGCACTCTTCCAGTATTCTGGTGTCCGGACTTTCCGAGGAGCCAACGTGGACTCGGATCAGTACCTAGTTGTAGCCAAGGTACGGATGCGGATATCCGCAACGGAGTGAAATCAACGAAATACTGTGAGGAAATTTAAACGTCGGGCGGCTACAATCGCAAGAGACCGCCAGAACCCTTGCCGATTGAGTTTCTCCTAGTCTTAATCTAAGTCCTATGCCGCCAGCAGCAAATGCGGATGACCAGTGGCAGCGTTGCCAACAAGCCATCCAGAGATGCCGCCTCTGATGTACTGGGTTTTACTCGGCCACCACAACGAAACCCCTGGTTTGATGAGGAATGCTGGCAAGCACATGCAGCTAAACAAGAGGCGTACAAAGCGGCGCTGCATAGAAGGACTAGAGCTGCTTACGAGCTTTACGTGAGCAGAAGAAAAGAGGAACATCGACTTCTCAGAAAGAAGAAAAAGGAGTATGAGAAGCGCTTGATCGAGGAGATTGAGAGACTTTATTGCAGGAATGATGTTCGAAAATTTTACCAAAAGGTAAGAAGAACGTGCCAGGGCTTCAAAGCCAGGACAGAAGCCTGCAGGGACGAAAAAGGCAATATAGTAGTAGAATCGCAGTCGGTGCTGAGGATATGGAAGGAACACTTCTGCAGACTGTTAATCGGCGATGATGACCAATATTCCACTGGCAGGCAGAATGCGCCATTCAATAGTGACGATGACAGTCAAGATTCCCGTCAACCCGATCAAAATGAAGTGAGGATAGCGATATCTAAACTCAAATCCAACAAAGCTGCTGGAGCCGACGGCCTTGCCGCTGAACTTTTCAAGGCAGGAGGAGATGAGTTGGTAAGGAGCATGCACCAGCTCATCTGTAAAATCTGATCGGACGAAAGTATGCCCGATGAATGGAACCTCAGTATCGTTTGCCCGATCCTGAAGAAAGGAGACCCTCTGAACTGCGCCAACTACAGAGGTATAAGTCTCCTAAGTATCGCATATAAAATCCTGTCTGCCGTATTATGTGAACTCCTAAAACCGATCGTCAACAACTTATAGGTCCTTATCAGTGCGGTTTCAGGCCTGAAAAGTCCACCATTGACCAAATATTCACACTACGACAGATCTTGGAAAAAACCCATGAATATAAAATCGATACGCACCACCTTTTCATCGATTTCAAAGTTGCCTATGATAGCGTGTATAGAGACGAGTTATACAGAGCCATGTCTAGTCTTGGCATCCATGCCAAGCTCGTCCATTTGTGCAGAATGACGATGGAGAACTCTCGCTGCTCCATCAAAGTCGGTAAGAATATCACCGAACCGTTCGATGTCAAGAAAGGTCTTAGACAAGGCGATGCGCCATCATGCGATCTCTTTAATATAGTACTTGAGAGAATTGTACGAAACTCACAAGCCAACCCCGGAGGTACAATCTTCTTCAAGTCTGTACAACTACTCGCTTATGCCGATGACATTGACATAATCGGAAGAACTCAGCGGGCAGTCAATGTGGCATTTACGAGTATTGAGATCGAGGCAGCAATGAAAACAAAACAAAATATATGCTGTCTACAAAAAAGGACACCCAACATCGGCGTCTTGGACGTTCTGTCCAATAGACAGATATAATTTTGAGGTAGTAAAGAATTTTTTCTACCTAGGCTTTATGGTCAGCTCCGCAAATGACATCAGTAGGGAGATCACACGAAGAATTACTCTTGCCAATCGTTGTTTCTATGGGCTAAAACGGCAATTGAGTAGTAAAGCCCTATCTCGCACTACTAAGGTAACTCTCTATAAGACACTAATTATCCCAGTCCTGCTGTATGGCGCAGAGGCATGGGCATAGACTGTGAGTGGAGGAGAAGGTACAATGCCGAACTATACGGCCTGTACAAGGACATCGACTTAGCCAGAAGAGTTCACATACAGCGACTAAGATGGATGGGTCATTTAGAGCGGATGGAGCCCAACGTTCCCGCTAAGAAAGTCTTCGAATCCACCCCGGACGGACGGCGCAGTAGAGGACGGCCTCGCGGTAGGTGGCGCAAACAAGTGGAGGGGGACCTCAACCAACTTGGCGTGCGCAACTGGAGGCAGCTGGCTCGTAACCGTACTGGCTGGAGGGGTTTGTTGGTTGAGACCCAGGTCCACCCCGGACTGTAGCGCCATCTAAGTAAGTAAGTAAGTGTGATTTGTAACAATTAAAAGCGATCAGAAAAATTGGTTGCTCTGCGTATAGTGATCGATCACCAAAAAATTTAGAGGAGCTAGCAGCAATTGACTTCTCAAAATATCAAAATGCTGTCATTGTTCATTGACCTGTCTAAACTAAAGTAAAAAAAAATGTAATTTAATGTCATTTATTCAGGTGTTTTGTATTTTTCGCAGAAAAACTGTTTGATGGTTTGGGATGGTAGAAGCTTTATATGCTAGGGACATCATTTTAGCTGCATTTTTTTTATGACTTTAGCTGTGAATTTAGCTATGGTACTTTGTCCCATTGGCGCCAATCATTCAGCGCCAACTTGTCGTTAGTAGCCACCACCTCCAAGAAGGTTTAAAGTCGAGGCTAGCTGGAAAATGGGTGGAATGGGCCGTATTCCAGCTGGCAAGTCAAGCACACCCAAAATATACAAAAATGAATGTTTTGAAAGTCGAATATTTCTTAAGAACCTAAACAACATGATAAGACTCAGCGAAATGCTAGTGGTTTTATGTAAATTAGAAAATATTTATACTAACATTGCATTTAGTAGCGCAATGATATCTGATTTATTTCTTAGTTGGGTCCTTAGAAGACGCACACTCCTATAACTTTCTTATTCCTCGCCATCACTGCTTGAACTCAAAAATAATTCCACCGAGGTAGTAAACATTTTGTTTTTCTCTGGACCGAAGACCACCATGAAAAAATAATTCAATTGTATGAAAGTGACACCTATCACAAGAAAACTATCACTAAAATGTGATTATCAAATCAACTATCACCTTACATGGAGCACAAACTAAAAATATGACTATCACTTATCTCAAATCACATTAGCCGATTCCACCCCCAGGTTTTCTAATCATTCTTACCTCTTTGGAGCACTACGTTGTTCGTGCTCAAGGATAGCAGGAGCTGCAACTAGTTTAGTTTGCTCGATTGGATTGTTTGGTGGTGGCGCTGGGACATCCTTATCCTGGGGTGCACCTTTAGCTCCACCGAACATTTTGTATGCTGCTGCTGTGATAAAAATCTTGCAGTTATGTTGTATTCATGTAATTAAAAACATTATTAGTAACAATTACTCATAAACTAATAGAATACTAAACTAACTCACCGAGTATTTGGTCTTCCGGAAAAAGAAAATTGTCTTCGTCGTCAAAGTATGAGTTTGTTGAACTTTGGCGACGACTATGATGACGACTGTGGATGAAATGTGATGAAAATCTTGCTATTGTGTTGTATTCCTGTAATCAAAAACATTATTAGTAACAATTATTCATAAACTAAAAGAATACTAAACTAACTCACCAATTTATTGCTCTTCCGGGGAAAATGTTTGGTTTCGTCCTCGAAGTACGAGTCGATTGATTTTTGGCCGAGTCTAGGAAACCGACTGGGTATGAAAACCTAGAAGATTTCTGCAGCTGCTTGAGTTCCTGTAATGTAGAAGTATTATTATGTGTGTACAAATAAAATACTAAACTAACTCACTGATTACTACATAGGTGTTCCAGAGAAAATATTTGAGTTCGTCCGAAGGGATGGACTTTGTCGACGTCTACGACGACGACTGGGGATGAAATCTTGGAAAATTTGTTGCTGTTGTCTTATATACCTGTAAATAAAATAAAATATTATAAACAATTACTCCTATACTATACTTAAACACTGATTGTTAGTTATTCCGTGGGAAATGTTTCCTTTTGTCCTGGGCGAAGCGAAGGCCCTTTGAAAACTGTTGGATTGGCTGGAACTGTGTCGTCGTCGATGATCGATGACTGGGGGGAAAGCCTTGGTACACTTCAATTGTTGTATTTCTGCAATTTAAAAGTAATATTAGTAACAATTATAGTGACAATCAAAACAAATAGACTTACCTCTAAAAAAAGCGCGGGTATTTTTTTCCAGTTTGACAGTTGTCTCGTCTCATTACAGCTTGCTTAATTACCCACCAGAGGGGGTTTTCCAACATTACCATTCGTCAATAGTAAACCACTCTAATAATTTCAGACGATGTCTCGAGATATTGGAAGAATCGGCTATAATCAATTATATCGAATGCGCCCATCACTAGTAATCACCCTTATCACTGCTAAAATACCGCAACGACAACGCGGATGCGAGTTGTGAGTAGGTACTATTTTCATTTCGCACATCACTAGTGTGTTGATGTTAGATAAGCCGACACTCACTTTTCAGTTTTTGTTTTTGTTTATATTTTTCGGTTTTGTGGTATTTCGTTGGTGTGCGAGTGCCACTGCGACGGGCAATAATCATTTGAGATACAATTTAAAGGCCGTAATCAGAACATATAAATATATAAGTTAAACATGATCGAAATAATATTCAGTATACTAACAGATCTCGCTCCAAACGCAAGCAGCAAGTAAGATGTCGAACCCCAACCAACCAATTGTGTACACACAGGTATGTGGGGGGAAGCTCTTGTGAGGCACCTGTTTCTTCTTTTTCTTTTTCTTTTTGGAGACGGACTATATGGGAATATTTTATTTTTAACTATCAGCTTTTTATCAACAATGAATTCGTGGACGCAGTTTCAGGCAAAACATTTGAAACAGAGAACCCAGCTACCGGCAAAGTCATTGCTAGCATCGCCGAGGGTGATAAGGTAAACAAACTGATTCCTCAATTATTGATTTTTCCTGACTTCCTACTATTCCTCTTCCAGGCCGATGTTGATATTGCAGTAAATGCTGCAAAAAAGGCATTTTCCAGAAACTCAGAATGGCGTACAATTGGACCGCAAAAACGAGCTGATTTAATTCTAAGGTAATTAACGTAATAATTAAATAAATTGTAACCATATCTGTGAAGGCACATCTTGAGATAAGTAGATTTTTTGTGTGCCATTTACGAGTATCTCCGAGTTTTCTTATCGAAGACAGGCCACGCACCAATACAAGATGATTGTTGTAAAATTCAATTGGTTATTTATAGCTCGTGAAATTGATTATTTTATTGTCCACTGCACAAACTGTACGTGATTGCCGGCTTAATATGACTGTTTTTGTTATTGTAATGCATTCAACATGATGCTGAGAATGCGCAACATTTTTTAAACCGTCTAAATTTTAGCCGGTAGAACTTTGTGTTTCGTCAAATTCTTTCTTTCTTGTTAAATTGACCATAATAAGAAGTGTCAAAATGTTTTATTGGTAGATTAGATAAAAATTGTACCACTATCACTTTTTAAGATCTAAATTGATCCGAATGTTATTTTCTTCTAATTATCTGAATTAGGTTCTATTTTTTTTTTTTTGTGTTATAAATCTACGTTATCGGGCTCATTAACGCCCTGTTATTCACTGAGTTTAAATTCGCTTTTAAACGGCGAAAATAAACCAAGGGTTTTTAAAACCCGAAAAATGTAAACCAAAATAGCATAATATTCACTCTGGTTTATTTTGAGCTCCAAAAAGTTAACGCTAGTACAACAATAACAAATTCACAAATTATAGCATTGGCTTTTGCCGTCAGCCAGAGAAAGAAAGACTTTACTATGAATTAAATACATAAGTACTCATAGTAATAAAAAGAGTGAAGATTATATACACTCGTACATATACCTACACATAAGCTTAATAGCTTCAACAGAAAAGTTTTAGATCTTAGCTCATTTAACATTTTATAGTGTATCTACTCTGTGAATTAGCCAACTAGTAGTTATTTAATTTCAATCTAATTTAAAATGCTTCATTAATAATTTGTTGAAGACATCGTAGAGTGGACTTTACGTAGCTATATAGAACCGCCCAGTCCTCGCCATTTAGTGCGTCTATGATTTCGCTTGTAGATAGAGTGAATTTATCCCAATGAACTCGCCTTATCCCACCCAAAATGGGGCAGATCCCAACAGAATGCTGCACATTTTATCTCTCCCTGAGATTGCATACCATACACTACATTCTGTGTTTCGATCGGGGCCATGTGGGACATAGTTTAGATGCAAAAGCTCGCCCCTGAAGTAGTTTTTTACTCCGAGGTCATGTTGGAGTGTACGATACATGTTTCTAAACTCACTTTGCTGTGACCTCTCTGTAAAATTTAGGAAGCTAGTCTTTTCGATTTCGCCCAGAAAAGTTTGAAAATAATTTCTCCAAAACTCCACGCCTCCTTCCTCGAGCATGAAGGGTACTTGTGTTGAAAAGCCAGCATTGACCATTCATCGAAGAACTCTAGTTTTCCCTAAAGAAGGTGCTTTATAATCATATGGGGAAGTCGGTGACTTGGAAGTGAAATTATTTTTTCCACATGGCTAAAGTGCATCATAAGCGTAAATATGTAAAACGGACGAATCCCAGTTTCTAAGTGTAACGTTAGCAGTAGATACCTTATACAGGTGGCCCAAAAACACTCACCCAACGTTGTTTTGCTATATCTTTAAAATGGAATGACGTAATTTTATAATTTTTTTTTTTTAAATGTTACCATTACTTTTTGAATATGGTATCGGTCAAGTGGGCGCCGCCATTGTTGATACCATTTGGGCTCTTTTTACCGCATTTTCAATCGTTTTCGCGAGAACTTCGGGCGATAAGTTCTCGCACTCTTGTCGGATATTCCCTTTGACAGCTTCCAGAGTCTGTGGCTTGTTCTCATAGACCCGTGACTTCAACAAACCTCAAAGAAAGAAGTCTAGAGCGGTTAAATCGAGCAATCTTGCCGGCCAGTGCAAATCGACAAAACGAGACATTAGACGACCCAGAAACACATCCTTTAAAATGTCCATTGTGACGCAAGCTGTGTGTGTGATTGCACCGTCCTGTTGGAACCGCATGTCCTTCCGGTCAAGTCATCAATTGGCGGTAATAAAAACCCGTTGATCATGGTTCTGAATCGCTCACCAGTCACAGTTGACGTTAACGGTTCATCCGCGACATCTTCAGCCACAACGGCGATATTCGTCTTTAAAATTACCGTATTTTATTAATTATTTTTGAAACATTGTTATTTATTGATTAGCTCGTACTTTTCCTTTTTTCTCTTTGTCGTGCGCTCTTGAGTTTGTGGCATTATTTTCTTTTTGTTCTGTCTTTGTTTTTGGTGCATTATGAATAGAGTATGTTCCAGTTACAGTGTGAATAAAAAATCAACGCACACAATGATTAATGTTCTTTCTAATTATCGTGAGGGTTTTAAGGTTTGTCATTTAAATGCACGTAGTCTTAATCAGTATAAATTAGATTATTTAAAATACATGTTTACTAATTCTGGAGTTGATGTCGTTTGTGTTAGTGAGACCTGGTTTAAACGTGATATATCTGATACACAGTATAATATTCCTACTTATGCAATTTATAGGAATGATAGAGTAACGTATACATGGGGAGGTGGGATAGCAATTTACTGCAAATCGTCCCTAAAATATAAAGTTAATAGTAAATCTTTTGATTTGGATGCAGAATTTTTAATTATTGAAATCCATGATGGGTTCACCAAATGCTTGGTTGCTTGTGCCTATGTTCCGGACCGGAGTTGTTCTCCTCAATCGTTCTTCTCTGCTCTTGCAGAGTTCGCACCTCTTTATGAAAACGTAATTGTCTGTGGGGATTTCAATGCAAACCTGCTTAAAAATGATTCTCGAGCCTTCCAAATAAAAGATCTTGCTTCTTCCGTGGGACTCCAAATATTTAATGTGAACTATCCAACGCGATTTGCGAAAGATTGCACCCCTAGCCTCCTCGGTCTGGTAATTGTATCTGATCCTTCATATGTTATTCTCTTCGAACAGCTTTCGCTTGATTGTATCTCTGATCATGATCTCCTATTTTGTACCTACAATATTAACTTTACACACTCTGTGGTCCCACTGACGTTCACCTTCACGGAGTTTACGTCATTAAATATTCATGACCTCCATTATGCCGCCCACTTAGCACCTTGGAATGTCTGCCATTTAGCTTCTGACCCTGATGCCAAGCTGAACTGTTTTCAAGAAATAGTCGCAGAGTTATATGATCAGTATGTACCGTTTAAAACGGTTAGTGTTCGTAATAACAGCTGTCCTTGGTTTACGACCGAAGTTATCAACACCATAAAAGCTCTTAATAAGCTTTATAGCAAGTGGAAACATAGTCCATCTAATTCTAATTGGATCGCTTATAAAATGTTACGTAACCACTCGACTGTGATAATAAGGAACTCTAAAAGAAATTACTTCGCCTCTAAACTGAACACATCCCTTCTCCCCAAAAAGCTTTGGAGTAATCTGCGACAAATTGGTATTTCCAGTACTAAAAGCAGTTCTAAATGTGCAATTGATCCTGATGTTTTAAATAATTGCTTTCTCGAAAATACTGAGGACTTAAGTTTGAATTTGTTGAAAGCTCTAATCCGTCCTTCCAGACAGTAGACGGTTTTGAAATCCAGTCAGTTACCGAGAATGAAGTTATAAACTGTGTTGCGAACATTAAATCAAACGCTGTGGGTGAAGATGGAGTGCCGCTGCGGTTTATAAAACTGATTCTGCCTCACATCGTATGCCACTTGACCCATATTATAAACCACTGTTGCCAAGAAAGCTACTCCGATATCATCCGCTGATTTTAGACCAATAAGTATTTTACCGTGCTTGTCAAAAGTCTTTGAGAAACTTATAGCAAAACAGATTCTTCAACACCTGTCTTTTAATAAACTTTTATATGCTGGCCAATCTGGTTTCAGATCTAAACACAGCTGTTCTACTGCTACAGTTAATATTCTTCAAGATATAAGACAGTATTTTGATAAAGGATATGTTACGCTCCTTTGCTTGCTCGATTTCTCAAAGGCTTTTGACAAAGTAAATCACAAAATTTTTTGTTGGAAATTGAAACATCTCTTTGGTTTTTGTAACAGCGCAGTGAGACTTTTTGGAAGTTTTCTTTCCGATGGATTTCAAAAAGTGGTAACGTGCGATTCTTTCTCAGCGATTTTACCAGTGAAGCAGGGTGCGCCACAAGGATCAATTCTGGATCCCATAATGTTTTGTGTGTTTATTAATGACCTACCATCTGTCTGTAAGAATACATCGGTCCATCTCTATGCTGATGATGTTCAGCTGTACTTGTCTAGGCCACTCAATAATACAACTGAACTTGTGTGCAACCTAAATGAAGATCTTCGCAGTATTTATTCCTGGTCTGTGACTAATGGACTACTATTAAATCCAAATAAATCGCAGGTTATTCCTATTTCCAGCAAAAATGTAACACTCAACACGATACCTGATGTCGTACTCTCTGGTAATAAACTGAAAATTGTTGAAAGTGTAACTAGTTTGGGTTTTGTTATTAATTCAAACTTACAAATGACAATACAAACTATGTGATAAGAAGAATATATGGATGCCTTCGAAAGCTGTGGGTTACTGCAAATTTTACTCCAATTGAAACCAGGCGAAAGCTTGTAATTAGTCTCCTCTTACCCTTAATTACGTATGCTGAGGTTGAATACAGCAACACTGATTCCTTATCCCAATGCAAGTTGCAAGTAGCATTTAATGATGCGGTAAGATACATTCACGGATTACGCAGGCATGATCATATATCACACCTTGCAAAAAGCTTATTGACTACAACTCTCAAACATTACATTGACGCTAGAAATTGTATTTTCTTGCATATGTATTTATATGAAAAACTTAATTTTGTCTGGTCCCGTAGAACATTATGTCTAATTCCTTCACGTTTCCACTATTTGAACTCGTCGCGTTTATTTTTTATTTATGCTATCAAACTATGGAACTCACTACCAATAAGTATCAGAACTATTTCCAATGCCACTCGCTTTAAAAGTGCAATTTTTTTTATATTTCTCACTCCTACCTTAAAATCGTAACTATTTATATAACTATTTTCTTTGTATTGTATACTCTAAACATTTTTCTTTTTTGTAACTCTAACTCTTTTGATTTGTGAATTTTTCATTTTTAATTGAATTTATTTTCTCATTGTATAATTCTAAGTACTATAAAAGATATTTATCTTAATGTATGTCTATATGTATATATAAATAAATAAATTGAAATTGAAAATTGAAATATTCTCGTCGGAACGAACACTACGAGGCCTTCCGGCACCTCTTCTGTCACGTGTTGTTCCAGTCCCTTCAAGGAGAGGGGCTAAATGCCTTAGTGTTTGACCAATTGTCGTAGGACGGCCGGGATATCTGCATCGAAATTCATGTTGCGTCAAAATGACTATTGTTTTTTTTAGAGGTGACTGAATACCATATGTATAGTTGATGAGTTCGAAGTGTTGACTGCTTACTTCTCCTCTCATCTACCTATAGCAACCTCCTTAAAAGTTCAAAGATTAGAGCCGACTTCGCTCCACGTTCCTTTTAAAAGGCTCTAGTGGAAACCAATCTTGGTACGGCAGAACAGGCGAAGACTGGATAACCAAGCCACAATATTTCGAGCATAACTAACCCGTCTTGCGAAGAAATATTAGGTATGAAATGGTAGTATCGATTATTAGGTCTGCGTCATTTAACTCCTCTTCTGCCGGTGTGGCTAGGGTAGCGGAGTGGTTTGATGGAGACTGCAGGAGATTTCGAAACAAATCATTTATATTTTGAAATATTTTTAGGAAAACTAATGCTGCGGTCTTTAGGTTGCTGTTCTGATCCAAACAAAGCCTACAAACAATTGTGCAAGAGAAAACATGCAGCACATGCCTTTCTTCTAAGATAGAACGACGTAAAGATTCGAGGTCGTTCTGGACAATTGTGCGAGTTTTAGGTAGTGGCAAATTAAGGGCTTCTCCTGCCATTGGTTCCAAAATACTAGTTGATTACTTTAAACAGCTTCTTAGTCCACAGTCCAATCAATTAAATTTTCAGTGCGCTTTGCCTAATTTGCCTAATGCAGAATTGGATGCACCTGCAACAATGTCTGAGTTAATAACAGCCATGGCAAAAATGAAAAAGCAATAAGGCTCTGGGGGTACTTACTTAACTTACTTATGTCCTGTATCCCCTTTTGGGTCCTAGGTCCTCTGCTACGCCTACGCACCATCTTGTCCAGTTTCTGGCAATATGTTCTCCCCAACTGCCGTGCCTCCTTCTCGGCTGTTCTGCGCCATGTTCTCCTCGGACCGCCAGGTCTTCTGCCATCCTGAGTTAAAGGCCTCCATTGCATAGCATGGTTCGCTATTGAACTGTCACCCTTTCGGAACGTGTGACCAATCCACTGCCACTTCCGTCGTTGGATGGTTGTGCCTATTGGTTCCTGACCCGTTCTCTCGTAAAGGTGTTCGTTAGAGATACGATTGGGCCGGAAAACCCTTAAGATATTGCACAGGCATCTATTAACAAACGTTTGCAGCGTTCTGGTGATAGTAGTGGTCACTCTCCACGTGCTGCAACCATATAACAGCACGGATTCAACGTTGCAGTGGAGCAGTCTTATCTCGGTGTTCAAACTGATTGCATTGCTTCGCCATATTTTGACTATATCCAGTTCGGTTCCACCATCGGTAGAGACAATACTGCCAAGATACTGGAAATCCTCTACTCTCTCTACCGGTTGTCCAGCAATGTATATTTGAGCCGATGAGTTTGTTCCAGGGCTGATAACTTTAGTTTTTGCCGTATTAATTTTCAGCCCGACGACGCCTGCCTCCCTCTTCACATCTGCTGTCATTTGGTGGAGGTCCATAATTCTGTGGAAGAGTAAGCATACATCGTCAGCGTAGTCAAGATGTTTCAGTTGAGATGTAAGAGTCCATCGAATTCCTCCGTTTTCCGTCGCCAAAGCTGCATGAAGCACATCGCTGATCACCAATAGGAATAATATTGGTGGAAGGATACAGCCCTGTCTTACCCCACTTTGGATCTCAATTTCCTCAGACAACCTTCCTCTGTGCAGAACGTGACATTTGGAGCCTTCATATGTAGCTTTGATAATAGCAATGAGTTTATCGGGGATACCTCTCCTGCGTAAGGCACGCCAAATAAACTCCCTGTTGACACTATCGAACACCTTCTCAAAATCGATGAACATCAGGTGGAGTGGCGATCGATATTCAACGCACTGTTCGATGATAATCCGCAGGGTGTTGATGTGGTCGGCACAGGAGGATCCAGAGCGGAAACCTGCGTGTTCGGCATCGATTGTGTCTTCGAGATGTTGCTTGATTCGCTCAAGGATAATTTAAGCTATTATCTTAGGTACAGCAGGCAACACGCAGATACCCCTCCAGTTTCCGCACTCCATTCAATTTCCTTTTTAAGGAAGCTTGACGATCATTCCCTTTTTCCACTTGTTAGGAATTGTACCTCACTTTTTGTGCAATATCTTTTGTCCTTTTGTAATGTAGTATTTAATACTGAAATAGTACGTAAAGTATTCCTAAAGTCAAGCATTTTCACAATTTTTAAAAAACGTCTTCACCGAAATTTTGTACCAGAGGTTGACAGTAACCGCCTAAGTATTTTTTGTTGCTTTCCGAGCTGGGTTTTCGACGGTTTATCAAAACTTTTCGCTGACCACTATTACTAGAAGATTTAAAGAGAGGCGGAAAAAATGATACGCTTCCCTTCGTAGATTTCAAGGGCGTTTTCGACACGATTAATTTAAATTCCTTACCAAGTTATCAACAAGTAAATCTATTAGAGCAGCTCATATTAAATATAAATACATCCGCTACAGTGTGAAATGGCAGTACCTTGTCAAAATACTTTAGTAGTAGTAGTAGTAAATTGTTTGTTTATTTTCAAAAAAATATAACAAAACATGAGAATAGTCGTCTGTAGGAGAGACATACTTATAACAACAAGTTAGTTCATCACTAGTGTGCATACATTTGTAAGTTGTATTCATCGACTAGACTTTCTCTTCCTTAATATACAATACCTATGTAAAGTTGCCCAGCACCATTCAGTTTCTCCGTCGAGTAGGTTGATGATTTCATCCTCCCGCAATTCGCGGTTTCCAAACAAAATTTAGCTGCAACCAATTCAGAATTGGATTTTTTCCTACGAAATAAATAACGTCTCCTTCCTCTCTCAGGTTACGAAGAGTACAGTTTTTGTGGGGAGTGTAAGCTCTCAATATTATCGATCGAGCGCTTTTCATTTTTCATGGTCCTTTTTCTTCATTCTGGGAAGTCGATGTTCCTCCCGTCTCTTTTGCTCGTAGACCTCTCGAGCAGCTCGTAGACCTTTTTTATGCAGCTCCGCTGGTTTGAACTCCTCTTGTTTTGCTGCATCCGTTTGCCGGCAATCCTCATCAAACCAGGGGTTTCGTTGTGGTGATCGATAGAAAATTAGTACATCAGAGGCGGCATCTCTAATGGGTTGTTGGCAACGCTGCCACTAGTCTTCCGCATTTGCTGCTGGTGGCATAGGACTTAGATTGAGATTAAAGGAAACTAGATCGGTAAAAGCTCAGGCAGACTCTTGCGATTGTAGCCGCCCGACGTCGAATGTCTGCTTTGCAACAGTCTAGAGCCTCCACCAGTTGTTCGGCTGCAGGTGGCTTGTAGAGGGTCCTAACATTCCACGTGCAGACACGAAGGTCGTTGTCCTTTTATGTTTGCAAGGGTCGTCAATGGTAAAATTATTCGTATCCGAGGCTATTGGTTGCTTCGTAACCAGTATTTTTTTACGTGGTAGGGAAGTGGTAGGGACGACAAAACCCCCAACCAGGAGGACCAGTTCCTTTTGCTATACCCCTAGGACACGGGGCCGGGTACACCGGTGCCAGTAGTCCACTAGGGGAGTATGAGCGCTGCCGTTGGCCCATTAAGGGCTCCTCTACCACCATCTCTATTCTAAGGTAAGCTAAATGTAGTGTTGTAAAATGTAAATCGAAAAATGCAAAAAAAATATGGAACTGCATTTTGGGACACTCACTCAACTCCTCCATAGCTAAAGTCACGTAGCACCAGCATTATACGAAGTGAATGCGATCATTTGTGCAGTTTGTAACGAAAAATACAAGGGCTTGTCTAATGAAAATTATAAACTTAAAAAAATATTTAAAACATAAAATAGAAAAAACGTTTTCTCATAAGAAACTATTCACATTCATTTCCTGTTGGCGTTTTTATTTCCATGTCAAACATTTTTAAGCCAGCTGATTGTAGACGGTGGAATTGCATGTTCGACTGTTTTTTAAATTAGCCTAATAAAAGATATCAAAATGTATTAAGGGCAGATTAGATTAATATTGTATCACTATCAATATTTAAGATCTGATTGATCCGAATGTTGTTATCTGTCGACAATTTAAAAATTACAGCTTGAGGTTATATTTTTTTTTTTTCTTTCGGGTTTAAAATGAATCGAGAACTATTTTACTAGGATACACATCTCATATCTCGAATCGTGATATGATTGGAATCGAGATTATTTTTTTTTTTTGCATTCAACCACTTGGGGATTTTCTCCTATGCATATAGCACTCATATGTCGAATGATCATTCGAGAACCGAGAATTGAAACATAAGTGATGAGATATTAGACACGAGTATTTGTGTTTACTCCTTGCTTTCGTTCTTGGTTCTTGCTGCTTTGTAGGACGTAGGTAAAGTAAATCATTCGAATGATTTTAGATGATGTCTTGAGATAGCACTCATATCTCGAATGATCATTCGATAATACGGGTCACACGAGTACTAATGTTCCGATTGTTGAAATCATTCGGTTATGCACATCACTACCTTAAACTATCCACTTCTTTTTGTATAGCTTGTACAGCTGCTATTTTTAGAAGTCTATAATCCGGCATCTAAACAAAGGACATGATCTACTAGGAGTTTCAGCGTTTTTATGAAAAAAGGTCCTAAGCCTGATTCCAACATTATGCATATAGATTGGTGTGTATAAAATGTATATTTTCGAGATAATATCTTAGTAGCTTCTCGACGGATTCATATATTTTACATCCCCATACTCATGCTTCTTATAACAGAATGGACTCCTATAGGTAGGTAGGTAAAGTGGCGGTCCAAAAAGAACCCAATTAGCGCTTAAAGTGCGCCGTTTTGTTACCACGGACTCGTGTCTACCTGTTGTAGTGGCTAGTTGAAAATGATATTAAGTTTAAACCCAGCCCGTGGAGTTCAGAAAGAGGATTAGTTCTCCAATCCTCTTGTCCGCTATCTCTCTCAGATCCTCGAAGAAGGGTTTGCCAAGAGTTTGCTGTCTGATCCTCGCCAGGGCCAGACATCTGCAAAGGAAATGACATAGAGATTCTTTCTCATTAATATCCTTGCAGCTCCTACAAAAGGTGTTGTGGGGGATTCCAAGCTTGGCCGCATGGTCCCCAACTGGCCAGTGGCCTGTGATAATAGCTACGATTTTGGCAATAACTGGTCTTGGTTTGCCTAGTAACTCTTTTGACCTGGGTTTGTTGAAACTAGGCCACGTCTTCCTAGATATGACACAGCTTGTGGGGTTGTTCCACCTGCGATTGGCTAGCTGGAGGAAGTGGAGGTGAATATAGCCCTTAACGGCACCAAGCAAAATGTCGACTCTTTCTGCTAGAGAGCCGTTAAGGGCCGACCCTCCCCTGGCCAGCTCATCAGCACGCTCATTTCCCTCATGGTTGCTGTGCCCTGGGACCCAGATGAGAGTGATTCTCGAGTAAGTGCTTTGTTGATTCAATTCAAACCGGCATTGCTCTACCAGTTGGCCTTGATGGCAGCCTATCCGAAAAAATAGCGTCGTTGTGGTTAGATGTTGGAAGGTTGTTCAGCAGGCGGCAGGCTTCTCGAATCGCAAGAAGCTCCGCTTGGAAAACGCTAGCAGAGTCTGGGAGACGGAAGGACCTTGATATATTCAGCTGGTCAGAGAAGATGCCTGCGCCGACTCCGCAGTCCATCTTCGAACCGTCCGTGTATATCCCTATATCATAGTTGCAGGTAACGCGTCCGTTCTTCCATTCTTCTCTGGAAGAGAATTTTGCTAAGAACGATTTGAAGTTAAGTTTGGGTATCGTGTAGTCGGTAGAGGGCGCAACCAGTTCACTAGGAATCGTCTCCAGAACCTTGCCGTGACCATATGGCCTTGTAGTCCAGCATCCATATTCCCTGAGCCGGACTGCGCTGCATATAGCTGTGTCTATGATGTGTAGTTCGAATGCCGGTACCTTGGTTTTGGTGGTAAACAGCATCATTTCAGTCTTCTCCGGATTTACTCCGAGGCCACAGCTCGTAGCCCATGAGTGTACCTTATCCAGAGCCCTCTCCATGAGTTGACTTATCATGGAGAGGAACTTTCCTGATACTAGTATAACCATATCATCGGCGTACGCAACCACCTTAAAACCCTCCCTATCAAGTCGCACCAAGATTTTATTGATTGCCATTAACCAGAGCAGGGGGGAGATGACTCCGCCTTGTGGAGTTCCTCTGTTTACCGTCTTAGTTGTACTACTGTTGCCTAGTGTTGCTTGGATTATACGAGTACTGAGCATAGAAACTATCCATTGGCTAATAAAGCCTTCTACACCTAACTCGGTGAGAGATTCCTGAATAGATTCAGTGAAAATGTTGTTGAAGGCTCCTTCTATATCAAGAAATGTGGCGAGAGTATATTCTTTGTAGTGAAGAGTTTTTTCCACTGTACGCACGACCTCATGAAGAGCAGTTTCTGTGGACCGCCCTTTGAGATACGCATGCTGGGATTTCGACAGTGGAGAACTCAGGTTATCGCGGATATGGAAGTCTAGGATACGTTCTAAAGTTTTCAAAACAAAGGAGGACAGGCTTATGGGTCTAAAATCCTTCGCTGATTCATGTCCTCGCCGGCCCGCCTTGGGGATGAAAACCACTTTGACACGTCTCCAGGTTTGGGGAACATGGCTTAGGTTTAAGCAACTCCTATAAATCGGTAATAGCCAGGGAATTGCTATGTCTTGCAATTTCTGCATCATAATAGGCATGATGCAGTCAGGGCCAGGTGACTTATAGGGAGAGAAGCTATTTATAGCCCAGGAGACTTTATCCTCCGTAATAATGCTTGTGATGTTATCCCAAGCTGCCAGTGGCGTACAGGTGGAACTAGCTTGTTCTACTCTAATCTCACTGCAGCCTGGGAAGTCGGTACTCATCAGAGTTCCAGAGATGCCGCAGAAGAATCTGTCCAGCTTCCATCCGTCTTTTTAAGAAAGGACGGGTTGCTATGCCCTTTGGACAAAATTTTGCTGAGCCTTGCGGATTCTTTAAGGGACTCGATAGACTGGCAGTAATCTCTCCAGCCCTGTTTTTTGGCCATTCTGATGGACTCCTTATATATTTTTAGGCAGTCCTTGTAGGGCTGCCAGAAGTTGTGAATGTAGCAGATATTGAAGATCGCTCTGGTCATCTTCCTAAACTTTGATAGATCTTCATTCCACCATGTTGGGACTTTCTTTTTACAATAACTGATTGAACACGAGACTTTAAAGGCAACGTTAATTGCTTTCTCAAAGATTTCAACCTTTGAACCCAGTTCCGTGGTCGAGTCGATTTTATACATTGATGTGCTACCCAGTTTTGACTTAAATATACGATTAAACTTTGTCCAGTTTATGCGTTTTAGGTTTCTATAAGGTTTAGGGGTCTCAATCTCGAGACAGACGTTGAAGAGTATCCAATTATGATCAGAAAAAGATTGTAAATCGGATACTCTCCAGTTATCGACCCTGATGGTTTCATTGTTAGATACTAGAGTAATGTCAATAACCGCCTCCCACCCATTGAAGTTATCCGTACTCGGAAAAACAAAAGTTGGAGAATTGCCAGTATTACAAATTGATAGGTTATTGATAATGATGAAATCGAAAACAGACTCACCTCTGTCATTTGTCTCCACGCTACCCCAAACATTTAACTCTACTACAGTTTAATGCCGAATCCGAACGGCGATTTGAGAAGCTTTTTCGTGACAACAATACTCTCGGATGTTTGTCAGACGCTCGCGAGAGGTGGGACCGTGAAAAAACTTTTTGGTATTTTCTGGGATTCGAACTTGGAACCTCATGCGTAGTGATCCGACACACTAACCACTTACGCCACGGCGCCCCTGTTTAGGTATCGTTTTCATATATTTATGTCATTTTCCATAAGGATTTTGGTGCGGTCGACTTCAAATTGGTTAATATATTAAGAAAAAACGTGTGTTTTGAGGATTGACATATTTTCTATAAAGCAAATTAGTTCAAGTGCAATGTTTACATCATTTGCAATTTTCCAAAACGCAAGGACGAGGAGAGTGAGAAGTGAAAATAATTATAAAAAGGTCCGACTGATAAGAACAAATCTGCGAAATATAGCTGATATTTTGGAACTACCTGAACCTTTGTATGTAGGAGTCTGTATGGATATCCTTTAAACCATTTCGTAGTACTCATAATGTTTTAGATTTTTGAAAAACTTTCGTTTAACAAAGGAAGCATTTTTACAAGTTTTGCGATTGCTCGATTTACCATCTGGAGTAAGATCAACCCATGTTCCACCATGTGGTGGTGGTTACCAAAGACAAGTTGGTGCTGACTGGACTGCGCCGATGGGTCAAAGCACTGTATCTTAAATTAGTGTTGCAGTTATTAAAAAAAATTCGGACATCATTTCGGAATCAACAAAAGAATATTTTTTCGAAAAGTATAAGATTCCTGGAGGTAATTATACCTTTATTAACTTACTATTTCAAGAAACTTAAGACTAGTATTTCCATCAATTAGTTATAGGCTGCATTGACGGAAGTCATATTATGGTACTTCGATAAAAAAAAAATTAAAATATGTACATATGTTCTTCAACCGAAAAGGAAGACATAGTATTAATGCAATGATTGTGAGTCTATAATAAATAAAGTATAGAAATAATTAACAAAAGGTGCGATTTTTTGTACGCGTATACCCGCTAACTCAAAAATGTATATCTTAATTACAACAACACGATAGCGTGTACCCGCTTAAGTTAGCGGTGACAACTATCGCCGCTAAGGACTTAGCTACAATGCTACCAGAATCGTTTTTCTTATCCCCAATCGGTGAATTATGAATAACTGTCAAAAATTTGACATAAATGTGACATTTCGTTTGGAAATTAATTTAAAAACAAAAATGTCTGGAGCAGAAAAAAGGTACGTAGAAACATGAAAGAGAATTAGTTGTTAGTATTCTACATTTTATTAGCCAACGAAAGTTGGGGACTAAGGAGGAGACTTTGGGGTTGCTGAAGTGCTATTTTCCGCGAAAAAGAAAACAAGAACAAAGAATAAAAAACCGAATTTCTTAAAAAAAATTTCAAATTTTATTTCAAAGAATGTTTCGATGTTTTCCATTTAAATAGCTTGTTTATAATTTTCACAAAAAAAAATTAAGGATTTCTGAGTTTGGCAGTTAAAATGTCATAAGAATATATGTGCTGCCAGGTTTTTCTCACAAAACCGCGGGTATACGCGTACAAAAAAACCTACCTAAAGTGTCCTGCCAGATTTGTGACGAAAAAACACGAATTATGGCTGTAAATGCAAAATACGGAGGAAGTGCTCACGATAGCTTTGCTTGGCGCCAAAGTGACGAAAGAGATATGTTAGAAAGAGAATTCATATCAGGAAAGAGATCATCTTGGTTACTTGGTAATATACACTATATTTAAAAAAAAATCGCATTGTAACTTCTTTTTCCAAGGTGATAGTGGCTATCCTCTGGAACACTTCCTCTTAACACCTTATAGAAACGCTCATGAACATTCTCGTGAGCTGCACTTTAATTAAGTTCATTCGCAGGCCAGAAGTTTTGTAGAACGTTGCATTGGTCTTTCGAAAAATTTGTACATACATACATATCGCTCATTAGAAAGAACACCGTCATATCTCAAAAAACAACAATTTTTACTTAATGATACAGTTCAAACCCATTTTTTATAAAGTTTATGATGAAAGACCGTCATTTCTATAAGTTAAAAATGTAGGACTAGAGGGCACTTGCACTTTTTATTTGTGGAAATACTGTTTTATTCTCATTCAATTCTTCTTCCTTTTTGTATTTAAAGAGTGTCATATTTTGTGATAAAACTGTTTTCTATCCCAGGTTAGTTTTATTTTGTGTTATGACGTTATAGAACAAAAAATATAATAGATTTGCAAACGTAATATTACGGAATATGACAGACTTTAATTAAAAGAACAACTTTTTAATCGTATTATTTTGTCTTGTGACGTTATTGATAGAAAAGTGTTCGTCTTTAAGAATATTTTTTTTTTTTGACTATGTCATGATATGACGTTCTTGCTGCAAATAATATTACATTATTCATAAATTCTTCGGAGTTCTTTTAATTTACATATGTACTTTCTTCATAAAAAGGAATAGCTTTTTTTGAATAATACCTACAAATGCATTCCCTGGAAGGCAACTCGTTGAGCTTGTTAAAGCACAACTGTTAAATACAAATTATCAAAAACTGTCTCAAGAAGATTTTAATGATCCAGGTAGTAATTCTACTACAGCTGATATAAGTAATATTCCATTACCTTCGAGTGAACCTGGTATGTGCATTTATATGAACATTCAAATCATTTTTGAGCAAGATTTGCTCATAATGATCTTATCTTTTAGAATATATGGTATAAATCAAAACGCTTCGTCAACTTCTGTTGATCGTTATGACAAGTCTCTACAATCAAGACCTTCCTCCTCTAGTTAGTCATCATCTGACAGCAGTGGATCTTCAACTGAAGATTGCGAAGACATACTCAACGACAAACTATATAAGCCCTCCGAAAGTGATGAAAGTGATACTTTGTTAGAAAGCACTGCTAGTCCTAGAAGTTCTTCATCTAAAAACAAAAATTCCAATCCTAGCCCACAAATCGCGTCTTCATCTAGTCAGCCAGATGTTTCACTTTTGGTAAGTCCCCCATAAAAGGCATTAAGAGAAGAAAAATGTTGAAAACTGGAAAAAAATGTTTTAAAGAAAAAGAGAAATCTCGAAAAAACGAAAAATGTAAGGGTGAAAAGAGAATTGAAAGCTGCTTGTGGGGAAAAATTTAAGCTTAAGTGCGCCTCTAAGTTCAGCCAAGATGAAAGGCAGCGAATCTATTCAAATTATGGGTCCCTAAGCAACATAGAAAGGCAAAGACAATTTATAAACAACTCTATGACAGTCATAGCTCCAAGGTACAGATATACCCGTGAAGGAGGAACACGAGCTCCAAGAAGCAACAACAATGCTTACTATTTTTCTACGTATGTTGAAAAAGTTCGAGTCTGTAAATTTTTTTTCAAAAAAACTTTAGATATCAACGATCGGACAATCCGAACTGTTCATGAAAAAAGAAATGAGATGTTTGATGCATCGGAACCATAGGTGTCTAGATCCAGCTATCAGAGACGGTATTAAAAATCACATAAATTCCATCCCAAAAATTGAGAGCCACTACACCAGGGTAAATTCAACTCGGACGTTCGTTGACGGGAGTAGGTCACTAGCGGACATACATAGAGATTATGTATCCAATTGTAAGGCAAAAAATGAGCCCTATGGAAGCTATTCCATATTTTATAACTTATTTACCGAATCTTTCAACATCTCATTTTTCACGCCCAAGAAAGATTTGTGCGAAACTTGTGTTGCCTATGAAAACGCCACTTCTGATGAAAACGAAAGTTTAAAAGAAAACTACGACCTACACCAATCTGAAAAGATACTTTCGAGGGCGGAAAAAAGCAAGATAAAGAGAACACCAACTTCAACGGTGTAATAGCGGTGTATGACCTGCAAGCTGTTATACAGATACCGAAAGGGGATGTCTCTGTATTTTATTATAAATCTAAATTGAATGTTTTTAATTTCACAATTTATGACCTTCGAGATAATAGTTGCGACTGCTTTGTATGGGACGAGTCCAATGCGCATCGAGGAGTTAACGACCTGGGAACCTGCGTTCTTAAGTATCTTAAAAAAAAGCAAAAATGGATGCAGAGATCATTTTTTATTCGGATAACTGTGTGGGACAACAGAAAAATAAATTTATGTTGGCGCTTTATCTGTATGCTGTCCGATATTAGGGTGTTAAAGAGATAACCCACAAATTTTTAATAAAAGGACATATACAAAATGAATGAAATGAAATACCGGTTCTCCAGGAAATTCAATGTGGTCATAGGTGACCGCCACACATGGAGGAATGAAGGACTTGAAGTCTTACCAAACTCTCAAACTTGGTACACAGATGGTTCCAAATTGGAAAATGGTAGCACAGGGCGCAGGGGTTTATGGACCCAGGTTCCAACGTGCGGCTGCGCTTGGGAAATCACCAACAATATTTCAGGCGGAAGTCCATGCGATCGAGCGCTGTGTACGAGAATGTCTGCGCAGAAGAGTCGAGGGTACTCGTATCTATATCCTCTCAGACAGCCAGGCAGCACTTATGGCTCTGAAATCGTACACGGTAGGATCAAAACTTGTATGGTACTGTCTAAACCTACTCGAAGATCTCGCATCGAAAAACACAGTCACTGTGGCCTGGATACCAGGACACAAAGGCTTCGAGGGCGACGAACGGGCGGACTGCTTAGCGCGAAGAGGCACTAGTTGCCCACTAGTCGGTCCTGAACCCTATTTTGGAGTCGCACGGTGTAGCGTTAACATAAAAATAAAGAAATGGGAAGATGATCATCATGCAGAGTACTGGGCCAAACTCAAGGGCCTAAGACAGGCAAAGAAGTTCATTAATCTCAACCGCTGCAAGGCTAAAAAGCTGCTCGAGCTTAGGAAAGCAGACCTAAGAACATTAACAGGCTACTTGACTGGTCATTGCCCACTCAGGTAGCATCTGCACAAGATAGGAGTAGCAGATACAGACGAATGCCGGCTATGTGGAGAGCAAAAAGAGACGGTAGAACATATTCTTTGTGAATGCCCCATGGCCGCAAGAAAAAGACTTTTCCATATCGGAAGGGCTTTATAGAGTCCCTCTGACTTCTGGAATATTGACCTTGGAGCTTTGTTGAGGTTTATCAAGAGCCTTAACCCTAGAAAGATAATCTACGTCTGCCAGACGTATAGCGCGCAAAAAAATGTAATATCCTTTGGCAATGGAGTTTAAGTTTCTTGTTTTTATTGTTTAAATTAATTTTTATTTTTACTGAACCATAACTTCATTTCTCTTAATATGAATTTCATTAATAAATAAAACATTAATATTTTATAAAAAGCTCATGGGTTTCCATTAATACATTAAAAAAGTGCCATACGTCTCTGAGACGTATGATTATCTTTTACGTCATAAAAAATATGATTATCTTTCTAGGGTTAACCAAGTTCTCAGCTAAACACCGGGCTGGCACAATAGATCTTATAGGTCGCAGTGCGTACAAGGCCCTAGTAAATTAAGTATGTACACAAAATGAAGGTAATTCCGCTCACTCCGCCCACTGAATGGTAGGTTAAGCGTCAGCTTAAGAGTGGGCCGATTTATTCGCCCGATGGATTCATTTCAGCAATTAAGTCAGCAAAGAAAGAGGGGCAGCGTTTTGTTGTCGACGAGCTTTGTCACGAAGATTTTAATGACATTAAGGATCTGGCAATGAAAATGGGTCCAATAAACATGGCAAATTTAAAACTACATGATGCAAAGGTTATCAAGGCTAACAGGGACAACCCCAATTCAATTTTTTACAAGACTTCTTATGCTAATGACTTCCAGGAAGTCGTTGTAATAAAAAAGAAGAAAATCGATGAAGTTTCTGTTCAAAAAGCCTATAACAAGAAGCCGGGACTTGCAGAAAAGAAAAAAAAAAGATCTGTTGGACCTTGTAAACAAAAATCATATTCCAAAGTATTATAACAACTTTTATCAAAACCTTTAACATGCTTTTCGTAACATTTGTTTAACTAAAAAGCAAACTTTTTTCGTTATTTTTCATAATATTTATTATAAAAATACTAACATCTTCCTTTTTACTCAAAAAACATTAATTCGTTTTATTAAAAAAAAAAATGCAAATTAAAAGGTTTTTTCCTTAAGACATGAGTGTGCTTCGCAAACAAATAATTTAATTGTGAAAAAAAAGTCATATTTCGACTTATGACACATTTCAAATATGCCTCGAATCTGAATAACGTCACATGTGAAACTCTATGCTGTTTTTATAATTTTTTGTAAGTATACAAAATTTTGAAAATGAAATTTCGTTGCAATTAATGGCTCTATCAAACAAAACCTACTGTAGAACAAGAAGTTAATATTTCCTCAAACGTTCAAATTCATATTATTATTTTTATTATTAATATATAAAATTAAAACTTTTAATTAATAAAAAGCAAACAAATTTCACAGTACTCGTATATTCACAGTCTTGTTTTTTTAGTTATCACATTTCAGATAAAAAAAATCGCTTTCCTAAAGCTTTTTATATACAAAAAAGAAAATAATAAAACTGACTTAAAAATTATTTCACTATGTTGAACATATTTAACTACATTATGTATACATAAAAAAATTATTTTGGTTGCCGGTTAATCTCCATTAATTTTATATCATTTGCAATCTTGACAATTTCTAATTCCCTCTTTCGAATCTCGAGCTCTTCTCTTTTGAGGTTATTAGCAACCGCAGTTTCTTCTTTTCTGGCTGCACACAGCTCCCGAATGGCATCTCTTATTTCTTGCAATGTTGAATTTGCTTTATTGGTATTTTCTATTTGTTTTGCAAAAAAATTCTCATGGAGATCCAACTGTCTCTTTAAAACTTCGTCTTCTCGGGTAATTTGTTTCCCTTTTTTGACGAAGGTGGGACGTTTGACATATCCTTTATAGCTTCTGGAATTGGATCCGTTCTTCCGTGGAGGTCTTCCAGAAGCTGCTCAATAGTATGAACAACTTGTTCATCGTTTTCTGTTTGCAGAAAAATAAAAATAAGTATAGTAAAAATTAAAATAATGTACCTAAGTACAATGTAGGTGCTTACGTTGTTCAGTGATACAAAAAGCCAAACCCCCTTGAACGCCGCTTACGGACGCTTCCATCCCTCAGGCAATTATAATTGCCTTCTCCGTCTCGTCCAAAGGCTTTAAATCAAATGGACCGCCACATGTTTGCTTTATTGATCTTTTGTTGTGGGTGAGTTTCTTCTTTGTATTATATTTGCGAAGCGTCCAAACCTAAATTAATTTTTAGATTTAATATTGATTCTGCCCCACAAACTATATAATACTTACCCGTTTCCACCCAGCAACTGTTTTTGTTGGCGGTCCATTACTATTTAATGACCTAGCTAACTTTTCCCACAACTGTCGTTTGGTTATCCGTCCAGAGCTTGAGGCAGCGTTGTAGGATTTGGCCAGCTCCGGGTGTTTCTCCATGAATTCGGAAAGAATCGCGATTTATTCTTTTTTTTTAATTAGACCTACGAAAAACAAAATTGCTATTATTCTTAATATTATTAAGTGTTTTGAGATATATATTATGTACTTACATGTTTGTAAACAAATTTTGTTGAATTTAGCTTTCAAAATCAAAACAACGCAATTCGAAAATTACATTTAATTCTTGACAGACTTAGAAGTGTTGCTAATATATCAACAATTTTTTGCTATCGATTTACACAGAGCAAAGAATAGTTGATAATCAAAAAGGACAATCAAAAAAGCGACAGTCAATTATCGCGTTAGCCGATTTCACCCGATTTTAAAACCATTATGACTTCCGCAACTTTCCATTGGCTCGGCACGTGTTTTAATCTGACCGCAGCATTTACAATATGGAGAAACTTAATCAACGTTTTTCTATGTAAAACTTTGAGAATTTCTCCGGTGATCAAATCACAACCAGGAGCTCTCTTAGGTTTTAGATTCTTGATCTCATGTTTGAGTTCCCTTAGCGTTGCACTTTTGAATGTTAAATCGTCAGATGGTAAATCCGGCTTTTGATGTTGTCGTAAACCACTTGACCATCGTATGGTTTAAAGGTTTCTTCCAAGTGGGCCGCATGGATGCCGCTTTTTCTTCATCTTCCTTTACCCATTCATTGATTTAATTTAATGGCGGCGCGGGGACTTTGGGCTTTCTGGTGCCTTTTGCAGCTTTCCAATTTCCAAATTGACGATTAAATACCATAACCTGCAGCAATCACTAAGTCGGTTAATCATAAACTGTAATGCCAATAAGACTACGTCATACGAGATTAGGACGGGTTTTGCTCAGGACTTCTGCATACTCTACCTCTCAATTTTGTCTTCGATCAAAAACACAAAAAGACTTGAAATTCGAGAACAACACTATCTTCCTCCTGAACACGAATGAAACCATTCCGATGATCCGTTCCGGTTCCACACAGCTGCCTTGGTAACGCTATATAAATACTCATATGTTCTGGATAACATGTCCAAATTTTAGCGATAAACCCAAGTTGTAGAGCCTTGAAATCAAAAAGGCAAGAGAAAAGAGTCCACAAATCTACTTAACATAAACAAACTAGCGTTACCCCGTCCGCTTCGCTAGACGTTTCCTTTATTTGTTTGCTAAATTAGAAAACATTTCTTTTTTTCTTTCAAATCTCTGATAAACAGTATTTTTGGTTTTTCCTTCATGTGCGAACACAAACAAATCAGCAGGTTTCTCTACACGTGAACAGGCTACATACAATTGTCCATGTGAGAAACAATTATTTTCCAAATTCAAACCACACGCTTGCAAAGATTGTCCCTGCGTTTTATTGATGGTCATTACAAAAGCCAGTCGCACTGGAAACTGCAAACGTTTCAATTCGAATGGCATGTCTGTTGGTATCATCGGTATACGTGGAATTAAAACGTCTTCACCTTTGAATTTCCCATTTAAGATAGTGGCTTCAATAACGTTGGTCATTAGCTTCTTAACCGCAAGTCTTGTGCCATTGCACAATTTTGGTTGGTTGATATTACGAAGCATGATGATTGGTGCTCCAACTTTCAATTGCAATATATGCGGTGGCAGGCCTGGTAAATCCAATGAATTTAAAAATTCTGTGGGATAATTGACTACCTCTTCTTCATTCATAATGGTATCGACTGACTTGAATGTGAACACTTCTCCTGGTATCTCTTTTAAAATGGTCTCATTAATTTCTGTAACGTCTTTGTTTTTGCCGCCAATATAGCTCTTTCGCTCAGCCAAACATGTGTGTTGTATTGTTTGGCATTTTTCCATCTCCAATTTTCAATAACTGCTTTGAAAATGCATTGGCTGATGGATCATTGTGTAATTGAACACGCACATTTGTGGTTAATGTGAGTGTTCTCACATATCTCCACAGAGTGGATGACTTTAAACACGCATTAAGCTCATCAGCAGCGGTGGATCGAGGAATTACGGGCAAAGTTTGCCGGAAATCACCAGCTAATAATATTAAGGCGCCACCAAAGAGCCGTTGATTTCCTCTCATATCCTTCATTGTACGATTGAATGCCTCCAATGATCTCTTGTGGTCATAGGACATTCATCCCACACGACAATTTCACACAGTTGCAACACTTTGGCCATTCCTGACGTTTTGGTAATATTGCATGTTGGATTTTCGTTGAAGTTCATGTCCAAAGGCAACTTGAGCACAGAATGTGCTGTTCTACCGCCGTCCAACAACGTCGCCGTGATTCCAGATGATGCGAGAGCCAATGCTGTATTATTTTGCGAACGAATGGTGGCCAAAATTGTTGAAATAAGGAAAGTTTTTCAGTGCCACCAGGCGCATCTAAGAAATACGTTCCACCACTTTTGTCTGCCATTGCTCGCATCAAAATGTCGTAAACATCTTTTTGTTGTGCGTTTAACTTTGGAACAAATTGAGTTAAATCCTCGAGCAAATGTAAGCGACGGCATGCCTCACGATAAGTTGGGCACCCTAATCCTTCTACTGTTTTCAAATTTGCAAAGGATGTTGGTCCACGAACGTTGATTAATAGAAGACGTAAATAAAAACACTCGTCATGTCTTGGATAAATTGTATAAAGTCTTCCTAATGCATCGGTTTGAAATACATTTTGATGACCTGGAACTGGCTTCCCTTGCTTGCGTCTTGCAAAAACTTTGGTCGATTTATTCCATGTGTAATACTGCAGGACTTTCATGTATAATAATTGACTGGCAATTGTGTCACTTTGGCATAAAGGAAAAAAGCAGTCAAAGTAGTTACTGGTGGTGTAATTGCTCTTTGCAACACAGTTTCACTTAACGTCGTATGTTTTGTATTTCGATGTTTTGTTAACAGAATTTATGCCATTCGTCTTGAATTACATGTGTCCGTAGATATACATTTTGCATTTTCTTGAATGAAAAAGTCATTTTTTTTTTAAAGGGCCTATGTCCTTCTGAATGTTTTTCTGAATAGTTTAAAAGAAAAACCAAGTACGTGAGTTATACGTAAACGCACAAAGTATCAACTTAGTTTTATATATATATGTACATAGATGATCATTAGTAAGTATCCTGGCCTAAAACTTACTTGAAATTCCTTAATAATTGAATTCGAACTTAATCCACGAATAAAGTAGGCCTTGCATCATTGCTGTGGAGATTTTATAGAATGCATTTAGAAAAATGCTTGCTTTGCTGGATACGCAGTAGAACCTTTTTTTTATGGATGGGAAAAATAAATCCTTAAATCGCTGCAGGGCTATTCCTAACTCCAAGATGTTGAACAAGGAAATAGCTTTGAGATAGAGTTCTTTGGTACCATACTTGTAGAATTCGGATGGTATCCCGTCTGAACCTGGTGCTTTACCATCTTTTAAATCACTAAGCGCCCTAATAATATCTTGATGAGTGAGGCCTATCCAAGATATCATTCTGAAGAGCTGACGTGTCGCGTTAAAAAAAAACAGTTTTGAAGTGAGATAGTAAGATATTCGAAACTAACTTACTGCTCATAACGTATCTTTTGAGTTTTCTTGCCAACGTCCAGAAATCCGACGAATTATTACACCACGGCAATATTCTTGACGTGTGCGTTGTATTTTTCGCACAAATGGAAGGAATCTGCAATTGTAGTCCGTAGCCGAAGAGCATTTTTTTTGTTGAGAAGCTTTCTCATGACGACAGCACTCTCGGATGTTTGTCAGATGTTCGCGAGAGTTGGGACCGGAAAAAGCTTGTTGGTGTTTTCTGGGTATTAAACTTTAACCAAACGAGAGCCCATATTATCTTTTAGTATCGACTTTGAAACTTCTGTCATTTTTTGGGTATGTTTGACTAAAATTTTTGCGGATTCTTTCGAAAGCTGATACTAGTTGTACATAGGTTAAAAACTGAGCTATACATATTACACACTCGTGAATTTTTTTTTTACAGGTTGACCGATCTGATGAAAAGAGACGAGGATACTTTAGCCAACCTTGAAGTCATTGATAATGGAAAGCCATACAATGAAGCCACACTCGACGTCATTTATTCCATTGAAACTCTAAAATATTATGCCGGATGGTCAGACAAATTCTTTGGTGACACCATCCCCTTGGATAATTTGGTATCCTTGACAAAAAAGGAGCCAATTGGTGTTGTAGGCCAGATAATCCCTTGGAATTATCCACTCCTTATGTTGGCATGGAAATGGGGACCTGCTTTGGCTGCCGGATGCACAATAATTTTGAAACCAGCTGAACAAACTCCCCTTTCAGCACTTCACATGGCAGCACTAGTAAAGGAAGCAGGTTTTCCACCCGGAGTTATTAATATTATAACTGGTTATGGACCTACAGCAGGAGCTGCTATAACATCGCACAAAGACATTCAGAAAGTTGCATTTACTGGTTCTGTTGATGTTGGTCGCATCATCATGGAAGCAGCAGCTAAATCAAACTTGAAAAAAGTTTCTCTAGAACTGGGTGGCAAAAGCCCAGTGGTTGTATTCGATGATGCTGACAGTAATTAGAAAATAAGCTTTATCAACTTGCATTTCAAATAATATTTTTTTGCTTTCAGTTGAATTTGCTGTAGATGTCGCACATGAGGCACTCTTTTCAAATCATGGACAGAGTTGTTGTGCCGGCAGTAGGACATATGTACATGAAAAAATTTATGATGAATTCGTAGCTAAAGCCGTACAAAAAGCAAAAGAACGCAAAGTTGGAGATCCTTTTAAAAACGAGACTCAACAAGGTCCACAAATCGACAAAGAAATGTTCGACAAAGTTCTTGGGTATATCGAAAGCGGTAAAGAGGAGGGAGCTAAACTTCAGTGCGGTGGAAATCGGGTTGGGACTGTTGGATTTTTCATTGAACCAACTGTTTTCTCAGACGTTCAGGATGATATGAGAATTGCAAAGGAAGAGGTACGTATATATTGAATTACTACAAGAGAAAATATTTTTATTACATAGACGAGTTAGTCCACTTAGTCCAGTCAATAGAGGTAACAACAGGGGCTTACCTTGCATTAAATTCGGTAGTATTGATTTTTAGTAGAGTTCTAGGCTTATGCAGAAATCATTGAACGTTGCTCTTTCTCCTCCTTTCTTATTGTAATTCACGTATTTGTGAATATCTGTAAGTACAAGCAACAAATATTTTTATATATCTGAACCAAAAATCAACGAGCTTTATACGCAATAATTTTCGAGCTGAAGTCGCCTATCCCTATCTACACAGCATCTGTAGCGAAGTATCTAAATACAATATGATGACTTCTCATTAAGAACACTTAAGTACACTTTTTTTTTGTGTATATAATTTGGCGCACTCAAGAAGTTATGAAAATGTTTTACACAAAGCGAGCTTTGAAAAGGATAGACAAAGAGATAGAGAAAGATCGATGTAGTGGTATTAAACTCAGATATTATGTTTCAAAAAAAACTCCGGGAGTGTCGTCGAGGTAACTGTGGAGATTTATTTTTGCTATTTGTTATTCAGTCTTTTTTTTCGACCATCTGACACAGCGAACAATTATTCCGGCCGTGTGACAAATCTACTGCCAGTGTTATGCCTTCGCAATAGTGTTGAATTGACTCTTTATACATTTCATGAGAAATAAATAAAAACCATGCTTACTGAAATCAGAACTTGAACCTGGAACCATTAGCGTGGCAATCGATAACACTACCACTACACACCATCGCCATGATGGATGACACTTATGTGAGTCATACCAATATCTGAATTGAAAAAATTAACTAAAATGATATCTGCACGAAATAATAAACATTTATTTCATCAGAATTTCAATATAAACATATACGTATGTACATAAATACATTTTCAATGGCCCGCTTATTCTTCATTAGCGTCGCGGGGGTAGGATGATTAGGTGATTGCAACTCATCGGGTGGAATCTCTAGATAGCTCTAGGAGACATATCGAACTTGATCCAACCATATATTTCTATGCCTACCAAGAGGCCGCTTACCTGATGGCACGGCAATTATGACACGTCTTGAAAGCCAGTTTGAGATACGCACTACGCAACTAAACCGTTGCGTTCGAAGAAATAGCTTCTCAACATTAAGTGCCTCGCGTACTCTGGTGCTGCGGCACTCGATCCCTACGAGTTATTCCAACAACACCGCAAATGAACCTTATTTCAGCAGCTTGTATACGCAATCTTATTCCTGTAGTCACTACCCAATGTTGTGAGAGTTGGAATATATACAATATATATAATTTAGCAAGACAGATTTAACAGATTGACCAAGCTCGCTCAAAATTGATCCAGCCTAACCAATTCTATAGGATAACTTGGAATAGCTCTTTCCATCACTTGTGAATGAGACCAGAAGTGCTTAAGCTTCTCCACCTGCTTCAGTGAGACTCCACTTACATAGAGAGTACTCTGAACGGGTGTTCTGGAAATCACTATTTCTTCCGATTTTTTCACATTTACTTTTATTTCAACATCATGACAAATGGTTAACTTTTCGAGTGAGCGCTGAAGTTTGGTTTGAGACGACCCAAGGATGAGCAAATCATCCGCAAAGTGCAGCTGACTAATCCTTAAGTCTCCCAATTCGAAACATTCTCCGCCACACTCCGCCACATTCTTCTCCAGCGCTGTGACATCCAGTCCATGTATACAATAAAAAAGGGAGGTGACAAAGCGCACCCTCGACGGAGTCCAAGGTCAACAGTGAAGAGTAGTGACTTAACACCATTCAGAATTAATTTATAAAGACATTTATAAAGAATTGCCCTTAACAGACAACCATAAAGCACATACTCCTACAGAACACTCCAGACTTTGCCTCGGGGAACCCTATCAAATTCTCCTTCCAGAGTTGTATTCTGAGAGTGAATAACTGGACGGTCGTGCTTCTGCTGGGGCGAAAACCTCATTAGTCATCCCCCACACTGTCCTCAACCACGGCGTTTCCATCACCTTAGTAGAAACTTTTCAAGGAAGACGTTCAAAATATATACTCCTGTAGTTGCCACAATCTATTTTGTACCTTTTTTTAAAAAGAGGGACAATCACCCCCATTTGCCAATCACCGGCGTTTCACCGCATTCCCAGGCCGCTTTAATGACACGCGACACCCATTGTACTTCCTCCTTATCTAAGGACCTGAATATTTGTGGTCTCTGGATGTAATCTACGCCAGCAGATATGCCAACTTTGAACGATTTGATCGCCAAAGTGACTTTCTCTATCGTAGGACTATTTTCCGCTCTACACTCGATCTTATGTCTGTTGTTGTTCTAGCAACTATGTTGATTCGTATGGTTCAAACGTTAGAGTGGTGTAGGTGGGTTGTCTTCAGTAAGGTCGAGGCCAAAAAATGCGGCAGCTTCGACTGGATGAGTTCTTTATGCTCTTCGACTTTGAGCAATTTTATTTCCTGATGAAGGTGATCTTCGTGGGACATACGGTGACAGACTGGCAGCATTCTGGCTTGTTTGCAGCTTATGCCATTGAATATTACTGGGGCGTGGGGTCCTGATTGGTGCCCCATAGTTGAGAACCGATCTTCCTATTGCTTGATATGTGGTGAGGAGAGTTTCTTTGTCCTTCCCCCATGTGCTACCGGCCAGGCAATTTAGGACCTTATTCCTGGACATGACTCGTTCACTGACATTTCGTGAATGACTAGAGAATGGCAGTAGGTTGTCAAATGTGACTCCTAGGACCTTTCGGTGGTTGGTTTCGGGGATCGCCATGTATATCAATGTCGAGTTGTAGGTTTCCCTCTTTGGTCTAGGTGGTGAATACAGTTAGAGATTGCGACTGGCGAAATAAGTCTTTCAATTCATTGAGATAGGCATTGATGTTACTGCAGTTTGAGCGGATGTTCTTTCCTGAGGCGAGAATGGTGCAGTCGTGGGCATACGATACCAATTTGACTCCGGGTGACGGTGTGGAGATTTTCGCCAGGTAGTGGTTAAAAAGGATCGGAGAAAGGACTCCTCCTTAAGGTACCCCTTGCTTGACTTTCCTAAATTGCGATTTACAGTTACAGAATTCAACGAAGGACTGTCGGCCATTTAGGTAGTTGGCAAGCCATCGTTTAGTGGAGTTTGAGAGTTGTGAGTCTAGGGTATCTTGAAGTAAGATTCCTAGGTCAACAGTATCAAACGCCTTTGATAATTTTTTTTTTTTTTTTATAATTTGCGCGTGCCAAAGGGATTATTAATACCCTTATACTGGTTCTCATGGCACGGCCTTTGATAAATCCAGTGCAACTAAGACAGTGCGGTCGCATGGTCGTTGGTGGTTAAGACCTTGTGTGATGTGTGTCATTATCTAGGAAAGGCTGAAGCCGTGTTTGTGTTCGGCTAGCTGATGGTCAGAATGAAGCTCGGGTAGTATCAAAGCTTCGAGTATCTTCGCAACTTGAGAGAGATGAGATATCGGACGATTTGAAGTACCTTGGTCTGGTGGCTTGCCTAGCTTAAGAATCGGTATTATTCTGCCAAACTTCCAGGGGTCAGGAATATCCAATGATTCAAGCGAACGATTAAGCAGCTGGCTGAGGTACGAGTGTCCTATAGTCCCCAGGGACTTGAGCATAATGATTGAAATTTAGCTTTGCGGATGGCAGATTCGACTTCGAACGGTAGTAGGGAGTAAGGAGTGGTATCGAGAGTAAGGCAGCAAAGTTTCCTGAGGATGGCACGTTTATTTCTGTTGCAGTGTGTCGGGTGTTCGATGAATTGGCGACAGAAGGATGAGGAACATTTCCTATATAATCAAACTGTGAGGCGTTGAAGGTTATGGCTGTTAAGTCTTTGCGTCTGTTGGAATTGGAAAGCTCATTGATGTATGTCCTTGCGTGACATACGGAGCAAATCCAGATCCGTGGACCAGGGTTTGACTCAATGCCGGCGCGTAATAATAGTATGCTGAGCAAGGAGGCCAGCGTCATTTACTCCACTATGGAAAAAACGTTTGATGTATACGAATGTTGTAGTTGAAGTATTGACAATCTTTGGCCAGGAAAATCCTGGGTCGATACCGGGACGTAGACCCAATTTTCGTGAGAATGGGTCCTAGATCTGTCATCGTCGTCGGTGCTCCCTCTAAAAGTTTCCAAAGCTTTATGTTCCCAAATAACATCAATCTACACACTTCACTGGAAATTTATTAATTCTGATTTAAAGATATGATATTTTAGTTAGCTTACTAGCGGCCCATTCGGACATACCTCATTTTCTTTGAGAGTTCTATTAAATTCGCCTAGGGCTCATTATAAGCTTCGCAACATGAGAATTATATGAATGAATTCAACATTAAACTTCACAATAAGTACGATACAAATTCAAAAATATTTACATGTAAGTTGGTAAACTGCATAACATTTTTAAAAAATCATACTTAAAACAGGCTATAACTCAAAAACGGTACGTGATGAGAAAATGCTTTAGCTTATCAATTTTAGTTGAAGGAGGAGGAATGTGTTGCCTGGTGTAATTTGTAATATCGTCTTATTTTTTTTTTAACAGATTTTCGGTCCAGTTCAATCCATTTTCAAATTCAGTACGACTGAGGAAATAATTGAACGAGCTAATAATACTACTTATGGTCTGGCAGCTGGAGTCATTACTAATGACATCAACAAGGCTTTACTATTTGCAAATAGTGTTGATGCCGGATCTGTCTGGATAAATTGCTATGATGCTGTTCTTCCGCAAACACCTTTCGGAGGATTCAAGCAGTCTGGATTTGGTCGTGAACTTGGAAAAGATGGTCTTGACAATTATTTAGAAACTAAAACCATTACCATAAAATTGCTTTAAATTGTTTTTTTATAAATACTCCTATATGTATATTTGTGTCATACGAATAAAAGTGCGTTTAATCTTTTTTTATTGTTAAATATTATTTGAGGGGAAGAATCAAGTAAAATACAATAGATGAGTTTAATTCGTTTAGATCCAATTTAAATTTTGTACAAGTTGATTTATGCATATGGACGTATACATATGAAAAGCCTAGACAGTAGTAGTAGTAGCAGTAGTAAACAGTATATTTATTCTCAAGAAAATTTTTTTAACATATTCTTTATAAACAATTCAAATTTAACATTTCTGTTGGTAAATATAATATTACGACAATGACCATATTAGTCGTCTGTCGGAAAGTTGGTTAATTATGTTTATTTACAGCGATACAAGTGAATTTAGTATTATATAAAGAGCACAATATAAAGAACAAGTGACATATTTACGGATAACAAATGATAATACTTTTAATTGAATTCTTGAATTAGTACTTTTCTGTAAGGCAGACCTATTTTCATAAAATTTGATAGTCTATTCCAATCATTGGGGTTTTCTCCATTAAGAATTCCTATCATTTCTTTATCAGTAAGACAAGTTTTTCCGAGGTAACACAATCTAAATTCATTTAACACAGGACATCTGCCTAGAAAATGCTGGATATTCTCTTCTTCGCATAGTGAGCATAAGGTTGACTCCCGATTTCCGAATCTACTACCGTTAAGCCATAGTATATCACATCTTGCTTTAAAAATCCAGATGATTTTGTTTAGATCATTATGGTCCGAAAAGTAAATTTGTCCTCTTGAATAATCCAAATATTTGTAAAATCTCGTGTTACTCTCTACTGCTCTTAGTAGGTTTCATGGTGTTTCTCAGCCTTGAGTTGTATAAGCAAATTGGCACTTTTTCTATTCCATTCTCGTAGAGATATTTCAGCATCACCCCAGCCTATTCCAAAACAGAGTCCAAGAATATTTATTTCTGTTACCCAGAACAGATTCCGTCTTAATAATTTTTTGGCCAGCTGGTTAGGTAATCGTCTTTCATCATATACAAAAAGAGTTCTCTTTATATACCTTATGTGTAAATCAAGGGTGTAAAAGTGGCCATCTTCTGCCCCTGTTTCTAACGACAGCGCATAGTTTGGAGCAGTAGTTTGTAGTCTTAATATTCTTTTTAAAAAGTAGCGTTGTAGTTTTTCCACCTCTTAAAACATACCAAACCCCTAGACTTGCGCACTATAAGTTTGAATAGCTCTACTTACTGCCTGGAATAATCTCCATTTTGCGCTAAGTGGTATATTTTTTTTTTGCTCAGAAGCATTGCCATGTTGCATTGATAGAACTTTTTGCTGCTGCGTTTCTTTTTGCTACATGTTGAGCAAAGGAAAGTTTTGGGATCAGTATTACTCCCAGATAATTGTAGCTAGATACAACTCGTACACGTTCGCCGTTAAAAATCCAGTGCTCTCGATTAGATAACTGCCCTCCATTTCTAAACACCATGATTTTGGATTTGGATAGATTCACTTCCAAGCTCCACATCTTGCAGTATTGCTCCAAGCGCACTATCATTTGTTGCAGAACTTTGGGATCATCCGCCAAAATTACCATCTCATCTGCATATAATAACAGCCTTATCCTTCGAGCGTCGATATTTAGCCCCCCTCCTAAGGCGTCATGAAGATCGTTTATATACAACGCAAAAAGGAGTGGCGATAATAAACACCATTGTTTTACTCCATAGCGAATCTCAAAGTATTCAGACATATCTTCACCTGTCCATACTGCTATTTGAGTGTGGGAGTATATGCGTTCAATAAGATTGATTAATTTTGTCGACACTCCGATTGTGTGCAGCTTTTAAATTAAGGCTTTTCGGCAGATTTTATCGAAAGCCGCCTTAAAATCGATAAAAAAGACATACACGTTTTTCTTCTCAGCAAGTTTCAGGTGGACAATGGAAGCTAAATTGTAAATGTTGTCTACCGTGGAGTAATTTCTTCTGAACCCAGCTTGATACTCCGTCAACACTTTATTTCTTTCCACCCATGCACTTAGTCGTTCATTAAGAATTCCCATCAAGATTTTTGCGATGCTATTTGTTGCGACAGCAAATGAAAGTTGGAACACGAAAACACGTCTGCTAATTTTCTAAGTAGTTTAACAAATTTTATTGTTTTAAAAAAAACGGAACACATTGAAGTTAACGACAAGTTAAAGAAAACAAAAAGAAAAGACTAAAAAACAAAGCGACGGCTCCGGCTCCTCAAATCCAACTGTCCTGATGATCTCATCTTTTTGTCCTCCTCATGAAAAACCAAGGATCGTTTGGAAAATGGGAAAAAATGGAACATTAAGCAAATAAATAAAATGGTGGCAAAGGATGTGTTGAAAAATAAGTAAGTAGATGAAAATGAGCGTGTTCAAAGCCGCATCATGGATTTCTGTTGCATTGTCCGCTACAGGATTACTTTTCGTAACACTATTCATAAAAGAGATGCCTCTATAATTTGCAATTTGATTCGCGTCCCCTTTTTTTGAAGATCGGAAAAACGATCGACTTATTGAGAGTTTCATCTACTGTGTCCACATTTATCATTCTGCTGTAGACAGACGCCAGCTGCTCCAAGAATTCGTTTGTGGCATTTATGAAGAACTCATAACTAATTCTGTCTTCAGAGTTCTAAAAAGCCTAGACAGTTCCTTGCTCATTTCGGATGAGGACCAGTTCAAGAGATGGAAGAACAACTTTACTACGGTTTTCAACAATGTACTTGCTAACGATATGCTCCCAAATCAGACTGAGGTGCCAGAGGTGGGTAATGGGCGAATACGCATCACGACCCCCAATAAGGATGAGATTACTACCGCGTTCAAAGCACTGAAAAGGCGGTAGAATGTGGTTTTCCCGCGGAGTTCTTACGAGCAGAGCCAGTAACATCGGCTGAGCTACTACCTCTGCCTCTACTTATAGAGAGAGCTTGGGAAGCTAAGAACTTACCTGACGATTGAAAGAAGCGAATGATCTTCAAGCTTCCTAAGAAAGGAAAGTTCTGTGGCAATAAGTTAAAATAGCTTAAGACAACTTAATCCACAATTTACACCCTTATTATGGTTAGCGAATCGAACGTTCGACTCAAGTCGAACCTCCCGGCGAATTACTTCTGCCGCTTTATACACTTCACAGATGACATTTATTTGTTCTTTTCTTTGTCAGCACTTATTCTTTATTCGAATGAAAATGTTTGCTAACAGCAATACCACGGCAGAAGCAATTCGCAGACAGTTCGATTTGAGTCGAACGTTCGATTCGCTAACCATAATAGGGGTGTAAACTATGTGTAGAAAAATGTTCCCAATTGCATAAAGTATCTTTTCTCAAGTATATCTTCTTACCTTTCCAAAGTTTTTTTTAGTTGATAATAGGATAGGCTAATGGGTCTGATATATATTGGGGTGGTATATGAGGCTCTTCCAGTGTTTGGGTTAAATACGAATATTACCTCTGTTCATATTGTAGTTTAGATATATAACCATTATCTAGGCAGGATCAGAATAGTTTAATTAATCCAGGGTGAAGAATGCCGTACCATATGCGTATTACACCTCCGCTGAGACATCTCCATCTGGTACTTCGATTTGCAAGAAAGGAAACTGTTTACTGCCCACGAAAGCATCCGATCGTTTATAACTTCCATTAAAATCTGCGGCGCTTTCGATCTAAAAATCTTATGATTGAAACTGTCCGCGTGTTTCCGGGAAAATGAATGTTTAGGAGCAGGTTTAGTAAATACAGATGTTGCTACAGTTAAATCCGGATTTTTTATGTAGCTGAGTAGGTATTACAGGAGACTTTGACATGATCGTCCAAAAACTTTAATGTCGTTTTCCATTGGTTTCACTCCCGATTTCAACCGTTTTTGATTTCAATGGAACATGTGAAATCTTCTTCTGCTTACTTCTGCGTGTGTTGGTGAATGGAATGTCTGATTTTTTGTTTACATTTTTCACAGAAAAACAAAGCAACAAGTGGATTCTTTGTGCCCAATGGAAAACGACATTAGCAATTCCATCATGTTTTTATTAATATATTATCAATTTGTTAATTATAATAATGTAAGGAAGAAGAAGAAGATCAATTTGCTAATTATATCTATGTATGTAAATTTTTTTCCTACTAACTTGCCCCAACTGAGAAAATAAAATAAGCAAAATAATAGCACTCCCAAATGAAATCCAGAACAGAAAAACACTCCCGGAACAGCACTCCGAACAGCCAATGGAACATGATTGGGAGTGCTTTTTCTGTGCGGAACACAAAAAGAGTACTCCTTTTTGCCCAAGGGAAAACGACATAAGCTTCACTTGTGCTTTCAATGTTTGAACAAAAGAGTTGCCAGGAACTTCTTTGCCCCTTCCTAATATGCCTCTTGTAGTCATTAAAACTTTTCTTATACTTGCCCCAGACTCGAATCCCTTGATTGCTTTGCTCGATTTAAGTCTCCGACTATTTTTTTTCTGTATGTTTAGTTCAAAAGTCCACCAAGCTAAACGGACTTGTGCTCATGTTGCCTACAGCCTATTATATGTATTCGCCCCGATTTGTCTTTTTGGGGTTTGGAATGGGAACGTTTAAATTGTGGAAAATGTTGTAATGGTCAGAAAATTAATTCTATTTGGACACAGTCCAGTCGTCGCATCGCGTCCTCAGTCAACGGATGACTGGTGACGTAATTTGTATTGTATTGTTGGTAAATCTAGCAACACATACGGTTTACGATATCATCCGGAAATGAAAGAATTGGCAACAGGTTCGTGCTCCGCAAGATAAAACACACTTGAATCGCCTGTTTAATTCGTTGAAGAGGACTACTAAGGATTTTAAAAATCAGGCAATAGGCTCCTACCTTGAAAGTTTAACAGCGGAAAAAGATGCCAATTATTCAATTTGGAAAGCTGTAAAAGGCACCAAAAGGCCCAAAGTCACCGCGCCGCCAATTAAATTAAATCACAATGAATGGGCAAAGGAAAATAAATAAAAAGCGGACGCCTTTGCGATCCACCTAGAAGAAACCTTTAAGCCGTACGATGGTCAAGTGGTTTAAGACAACATTAATAGGCTGGATTTACCATCTGACGATTTAACACTCGCTAAGGAGCATGAGAAGCGCTCGATCGAGGAGATTGAGAGACTTTATTGCAGGAATAATGTTCGAAAATGTTACCAAAGGGTAAAAAGAACATGCCAGGGTTTCAAGGCCAGGGGCCTTATTTTGTATTGCGTTTCTACAGCAAATGTATACAAACTCAATTTTCAAGTAATTTGAGTGACGTTTGATAGCTGTTTTGACAATCTAACTTTCGGAAATGTTTGATTTTGAGTTGGAAGCACTTACACCCAATCCGAGAACCATACAAAATACCAATTTATTTTAGAATCGGATTACATTTCCGAATGGCAATCCGAATCCGAAACCAGTACAAAATAAGGCCCCTGAACAGAAGCCTGCAGGGACGAAAATGGCAACATAGTAGTAGAATCGCAGTCGGTGCTGAGGATATGGAAGGAACACTTCTGCAGACTGTTAAACGGCGATGATGACCAATATTCCGCTGTCAGGCAGAATGAGCCATTCAACAGTAACGATGGCAGTCAAGATTCCCATCAACCCGATCAGAATGAAGTGAGGATAGCGATATCTAAACTCGAATCCAACAAAGCTGCTGAAGCCGACGGCCTTGCCGCTGAACTTTTCAAGGCAGGAGGAGATGAGTTGGTAAGGAGCATGCATCAGCTCATTTGTAAAATCTGGTCGGACGAAAGTATGCCCGATGAATGGAACCTCAGCATCATTTGCCCGATCCTGAAGAAAGGAGATCCTCTGAACTGCGCCAATTACAGAGGTATAAGTCTCCTTAACATCGCATATAAGATCCTGTCTGCCGTACTATGTGAACGCCTAAAACCGATCGTCAACAACCTGATAGGTCCTTATCAGTGCTATCACACTACGGCAGATCTTGGAAAAACCCATGAATATGAAATCGATACGCACCACCTCTTCATCGATTTCAAAGTTGCCTATGATAGCGTGTATAGAGACGAGTTATACAGAGCCATGTCTAGTCTTGGCATCCCTGCCAAGCTCGTCCGTTTGTGCAGAATGACGATGGAGAACTCTCGCTGCTCCATCAAAGTCGGTAAGAACACCACCGAACCGTTGGATGTCAGGAAAGTTCTTAGACAAGGTGACGCGCTATCATGTGATCTCTTTAATATAGTACTTGAGAGAATTGTACGAAACTCACAAGCCAACACCGGAGGTACAATCTTTTACAAGTTTGTACAACTACTCGCTTATGCCGATGACATTGACATATTCGGAAGAACTCAGCGGGCCGTCAATGGGGCATTTACGAGTATTGAGATCGAGGCAGCAAAGATGGGTCTAGCGGTCAATGAAAGCAAAACAAAATATATGCTGTCTACAAAAAAGGACACCCAACATCGGCGTCTTGGACAGAACGTCACAATAGACAGATATAGTTTTGAGGTAGTAAAGGATTTTGTCTACCTAGGCTCTATGGTGAACTCCGCAAATGACATCAGTAGGGAGATCACACGAAGAATTACTCTTGCCAATCGTTGTTTCTATGGGCTAAAACGGCAATTGAGTAGCAAAGCCCTATCTCGAACTACTAACATTAATCATCCCAGTCCTGCTGTATGGCGCAGAGGCATGGGCTTTGATAAATCCGGATGAGGATGCCCTTGGTTATTTCGAAAAAAAGTTCTTCGAGCGATCTTTGGTCCCGTCTGCATAGACGATGAGTGGAGGAGAAGGTACAATGCCGAGCTATACGGCCTGTACAAGTACATCGACTTAGCCAGAAGAGTTCACATACAGCAACTAAGATGGCTGGGTCATTTAGAGCGGATGGAGCCCAACGTTCCCGCTAAGAAAGTTTTCGAATCCACCCCGGATGGACGACGCAGTAGAGGACGGCCTCGCGGTAGGTGGCGCAAACAAGTGAAGGGGGACCTCAACCAACTTGGCGTGCACAGCTGGAGGCAGCTGGCTCGTAATCGTGCTAGCTGGAGAGGTTTGTTGGTTGAGGCCCAGGTCCACCCCGGACCGTAGCGCCATCTAAGTAAGTAAGTTAGTAAGTAGTACATCGCTAAGAGAACTCAAACATGAGATCGAGAATCTAAAACCTAAGAAAGCTTCTGGTTATGATTTGATCCCCGGGGAAATTCTCAAAGTTTTACCTAGAAAAGCATTGATTACGCTTCTCCATATTGTAAATGGTGCACTCAGATTAAAACACGTGCCGAGCCAATGAAAAATTGCGGAAGTCATAATGGTTTTAAAACCACGAAAACCGCCAAATGAGGTATAGACCAATTTCACTTCTTCCAGTCATATCGAATATTTTCGAGAGGTAATATCCTCTAAGGCTATAGAAGAAAATAATCTTATCCCTGACTACCAGTTTGGGTTCAGAAGTAAGCATTCGACGATTTACTAGGTGAGGAAGCACTTGAAGAAAAAAAGATGTGCGCAAGCGTATTTCTTGACGTCTCGCAAGTCTTTGATAAGGTGTGGCATGATGGTTTCAAATACAAATTACGACAAGTTCTCCCTGTATGCCTATAAGATATTCTAGAATCATATCTCGGGAAAACACCCTTCCGTGTAAGACATGAAAACGAATACTCGGAGCTCAAAGAAATTTCGGCCGGCGTAGCGCAAGAAAGCGTTCTTGGGCCGCTTCTCTATCGGTTATATACCCGTGATATACCGAAAGAAGATGACACTATCCTTGCTACGTTTGCCGATCACACCGTTATCCTAGCAGTAGGTAAAACAATCGAAGAAACGACTGGTAAACTGCGAAACGCACTGAATAATGTAAATGAATGGACGACGGACTAGCGGATCGCCCTCAACGAATCTAAATCTGTTCACATGAATTTCACTTATAAGAAAATTAATGACTTGCCAATTTTTCTAAACTCGGGCTGAATACCTTTTGCAAACGAGACCAAATACCTGGGAATGACACTCGACACAAGGCTAAAATGGAATTCGCACATGAAAATAAAACGTAAAGAACTTGAAATCAAATATAGAGAAATGGATTGGTTACTTGAAAAACATTCCCAGCTCAGTACTGAACAAACTGCTTTTATACAAGCAAGTGCTTAAGCCGGTGTGGAAGAGGAATTGTCCAAGCACCGCGGTGTACTAGAAACGACGATATCCACAGGGATCTCGGAATTCCGACAATGGAAGCTAAAACTAGAATCTTCGCGAGAAAGCATAGAAACCGACTAATTGGACATGTCAACAATACAGTCCTACAAATTTTGGATGAGAGCAATTTATTTCGCCGACTACAACGGACGAAACCTTTCGACTTGGCGAGATATGGATTAACCACGTCTAGATTGCGAAGCATGCAGAATCTTTTAGTGGAAAGTAACCCGCCAAACGTTTTTATTTCATGATAGAAAAATTGCTTGATAAGTTATTACTTAGTTTTCTTCCTTTTTTTCAGCGAGGTTATGATCCGAAAATAAGGGATTACAACCCTCCCACCTCACCGCATTACTACTGATCCGCCTGTGGGGTTCGCCTATTTGACCTCAGAAAATATCGGCAGGCCTGCCGATTTTGGATCACTCGGTTACTGAGGCTAATGAAATGTCGTCGCATTTGTCTGATCCAGGCGTTTATATGCCTGTCTTTCGTACATCGCGATGTCTTTGGAACGTGCATTGATATTGCCATTTTAACAGGCTTCAAATGATCTCTTCTTTGAACGTGCCAATACCAGCTGAGCCGGTCGCGCTCTAGGTTTTGTACGATGGTTTCCTTGACGTGAAAGCTTCCACGAATCTTCGAAATTCTTACTTATTACTTAGTTGCTATATCTAACTAATTTATATCGAAGGGTGGTGTTTTCTGGTCAGTAGAAATCTGACACTACTATGAGCACGCGGCTGCTATTCTCATAGTGTCTATGGAAGATTTTCACCTACCCTCGGAAAAAAAAATTATTTTCGAACATGTGGCATTGTATGTGCGAAACTTTTTATCATGCACCAAACCAATTTATAAGGTTGCATATCGCAGTCGCAGCTAGTTTATAAGTTTGGTTGGTAGGTATATAGCAGCACAGGGGTTATACTGGCTAAGTTGCTATTGCTGCTATCGCAGTTGCAGCTGGTTTGTAAATTTGGTTGGTTGGTATACAACAGCACAGGGGTTATACTCGCTAAGTTGCTATTGATGCTATCGCAGTCGCACCTGGTTTGTAAGTTTGGTTAGTTCGTATATAGCAGCAAAGGGGTTATACTAGCTAAGTTGTTATTGATGCTATAGTGTTGCGAATGCGATTTCCTAGTGGGAGCTCCAGTATAAGTACAACGAATTTAAAGAACCGCATTGAAATTAAGCATCCTAGTGTGTCTTTAGTTTCATTAAGTTCATCGGAGCCAGATGTGCGAGTAAGTTTTTTTACATACATACGTGTGCATAATTATGTACATAGGTAGGAATTTAGGAGTTATAAAATAATTTGGGGCACTTGCACCGTAAAATGAAAATTTGCTTATGGAAGAAAATTAAATTTTGTCTGACTCAGACAAAAAAGTCAGGCAAGTGTATCTATATGACTCCATTGCGAATTTACATTAGCAGTTTACATTCACAGCGAATAATCAATCGCATTCACAGTTCTTCTTCTTTTTCCTTTTTATCAGCGAGGCTATGATCCGAGAACAAGGGATTACAACCCTCCCACTTCACCGCATTTCTACTGATCCACCTGTGGGGTTCGCCTATTTGACTTCAGAAAATATCGGCAGGCCTGCCGATTTTGGATCACTCGGTTACTGAGTCCAATGAAATGCCAATGTCGTCGCATTTATCTAATCCAGCCGTTTATAGGCCTGCCTTTCCCACATCACGATGTCTTTGGAACGTGCATTGATATTGCCTTTTTAACAGGGTTCAAATGATCTCTTCTTTGAACGTGGCAATACCAACTGAGCCGGTCGCGCTCTATTTTTTGTACGATGGTTGCCTTGATGCGAAAGCTTCCGCGGATCTTCGAACTTCTTATTCGATCAAGCTTTGTCACTCCTGCTGCCATGCGAAGCATCTTCATCTCAGCTGCCGTTAATTTACTCTCATACCTTTTGTACATCGTCCAACATTGTGAACCGTATGTGAGCGCTGGACGCACAACTGCGGTGATCCTTTCAACTTATGTGGCATTTTTCTGTCATAGCGGAATTTTCTCACTACTTCATCCACCCTACACTTACGCGATGATTGATGTCGTCATCACAGGTTGCTTTGCTATTGATCATAGATCCCAGATATTTGAACTTTTCGCACTTGGGAAGCACTGTTCCATTCAAATAAATGTCTGGGATAGGCCTGAGTGGATCAGAGAAGTACTCTGTCTTTTTTGAACTAATGCGATACCCATTTCCCTCCAAAACGTCCACCCACACATCAAGTGCTCGTTGCAGGGATGTAGGATCCTCACTTCTGATGGCTCCATCGTCAGCAAAGAATAACTGATGTACCTTGGGGTCCATCACTTCACCTTCAAGCAGATAATCAAGGACTGCAATAAAAAGCAGAGGACTTAAGACGCTTCCCTGGTGCACCCCGACTTTGATTGGGAACTTTTCGGTTACTCTAGCGGGGCAACTTGCTCTTGTCTTTGCTCCGTCGTAGATGTCCATGATCATCTGTACATAGGTTTCTGGAACCCCTCGATGTCTTAGCGGCACTCATATCAGATGTCGTGGTTGTCTGTCGAATGTCTTTTCAAATTCCACCAATACAATATGCAAATCCCTTAAGGAATCACGATGTTTTTCCATTATGATCCTTATACTTTGGATTGCATCTGTGGTTGATTTACCCGAGACAAACCCGCACTGATCATCAGATAGCCGTATTATTTTTCGCAGTCGACCACCTAATACCCGCTCAACGATCTTCATGGTGTGTGAAATCAGCTTGATCGAACCGTAGTTATCACAGTTTCGCGTATCACCCTTCCCTTTTTTTATACAGGGAGAAGGTAACTTTCCCTCCATTGATTCGGCATCGGGTCACCTCTCACGAATTTGGAGATAAGAATTCTGAGCCAGCTGAACCCGATGTTTCCCATCCTTTTCTAAAACTCAGAGGGCATCTCGTCTGGCCCAACCGCTTCTCGTTTTTTTTGAGTATTTGACCGCCACACTAACTTCTTCGACTGTGATGTCGGGTATTTCTTCACAGTTAGGGGCTGCTCTTGGAAAGTATAGTCGGAGAAACTGTTCATTTAAAAGTTCTTCACAATACTGTTGCCACTTCTGCAGAATTTTGTCGTCGTCCACAGGAAGGTGGCCATGAGCATTGTTAATGAACTTTGGCGAACGAATCTCCTGAGCATTCCTTCTTCTTTGAGCGGCTATTTTGAAGATGGTTGCGCTCTTGTTCATATTGTGTCTTCGCAGCTCCTGAATAGCCTGGTTTGCATCAACAACCGGGGAAGATATTTTCTCCAGCTCCGGATGCAGGCCCTCCGTACTCTCTGCTTGAAGCTGGGCGCACTTCTTCTTCGCTTTTTTCTTGCAACATCTGTATTCCATTTCGAGGCGAACTTTTTCGTCACTATTATTAGAGGGGCACTTTGACCAAGCTTTGAAAGCCGCTTTCTTCTCATTTATCACCTTCTTAGATTCATCACTCCACCTCGATGTTTCTTTGGCGTGTTAATGGTGGCCTTTTGAAACTCCCAGCAGTGATTTGGCCTTCTTTAAGCACTATTCATCCTCAGCTCCGTTGATGGTGTGAGAGAGGTAATTTTTCATTATTAAAAAAAAGCCTCGCCTTTTTCTTTGTCCAGATTGTACCACTTGATTTTCTCATAGACCCTTGTTTGTTTGCTTTTCTTCGGTGTTTTCACAAAGATTTCTGTTAGCAGGAGACGCAATCGCATTCACAGTTATAACTCCGAATGCAAATTCACAACTTAGCCCATCTCTAGTAAGTGCATTTCCTTTGTTACAAATTACGAAGTTAGTCTCCATTAGGAACGTTAATATACTATATTCTCTTGTATGATGACCCGACTGTTGCATTTATATTGCATTTCGCTGTATTTGTAATATTCTTGTATGAGAGCATAAGTTTGTACTAGACTTAGCGATTAAGAAAGTCGAAGGGAAATTATAACTACCTTCTAATAAGACAAGGGTCAGGAGAGCCTAGAATAAATAACACAACTTTTATTAAATGAAATATGTATTTATATATTTATTAATATTAATATTCTTGCACCTATTTGTGTGTTTCAAATTTGTGCTTTGCTTGTTTTTACGAACATATAAAGCGCATTTTTTATGAGTTTTGTATAAAAAAAAATAAATTACTTCTCGATTATGGTAATAAAATAATACTAAAATTTAAAATATGCTAGTTTAACAATGAAACTATATTTTATCGCTTTCTAAGTGGGTATAATTACCTGAAAATACTTTAAAACCAACGTTATTGACGAAAGGCAATGAGTTCAATATAAAATTGATTTTATAATCAAAACTAAGATATTACAGAAAGATGACAAAGAGAGGGGGGAATAAATAGTTATATACATGGAGAATAACTGCAGAAGTATAATCATATTAAATGTCTTAAGAGGAATGTATTTTCTCTTGCAAAACAAAATTAAAACGCTGTTAAGGGGTAACTTTTGAAAGAAAATAAATTATTTTAATTTACGTCCAGGTAAAGTTGGACTCTCTGGTGGTGTATTGTTTTGGTGCAGGGATGCTTTTTTCGATGAAGATTTAAACGGCTGAAGTTTTCTAGGTGCCCTAGGTGAAGGATTGTCCGGCAATATAGCTTGAGTTAAATCTCTAATGGTTGAATCTACAGTAGTTTGAACCCAACCTATAGGAAAATTAAAAAATTAAAAAATAAAAAATATGTTATACATATGGCAATGTTTTTTTCCCTTTTAAGTACTGAGTTTGTAATAAAATTTCTTATATTAAATTAAATATATTGGGTTGTTTAATAAGTTCTGTGGTTTTTTTCTTTTTGGGTTCAAGTTGAGCATACAATGCATTTTTTGTATAGGCAATTTTATTTAATCCAACAGATTTGTCCATAACGATCTATTACTTTGTACATACTGTGGAATCTAGAGCTCAAGGAAGACCTTCTGAAAATTGAAAAACTCGATTCAAGGTTATTGCTCATGCAGATGATGTCGGTATCTTAATTACATGCAAATACCCGGAGACACCGGCCGATATTATGCAGTTTGCTCTTAACAACTGTGACCGAAAACAGCGGCCTTTCCGTTATCCTGACGAAGACCGAGCTAGTCCTACTCACCAGAAAGCATAAACTCCCTGACTTCACATCACCTACAATAAGAGGATCCGCTCTTAGACTTTTAAATACCGCTAGCTATTTAGGCCTAAAGCTCAATTGGATAGAGAATGTCGTCGACCGAACGCGTCAGGAACGCTGGCTGGCCCTATACGTATATAAAAAGGCAGTAGGCTCCACTTGAGGCCTACAACCAAACATCATGTAATGGCTATACACGTCGGTAGTAAAACCGATTCTCATGTATGGAGTACTTGTGTGTTGACCTACCTTGAAGAAGAGTTCCAACCTAACTATACTGGAAAAACTCAATGAGTTTCATGTCTCAGCATTACCAGTGCACTGTGAACTTCTCCCACAGAAGCTCTCCAAACCATGCTACATCTACTCCCAATTGACACCGTCACTAGTTAGCAAATAATTGTGTGTTGTACTCTCTCCCAGTATAATGGAGACAGCAACACACGGGGTATGCCAAACCTACGTCGTTACATATGCAATTGCCGATCTACTGACCATACCTAAAGTGATCGATGTGGCGTGAGGTTGTAGAGAGAAATTAAAAGTAGTTTTTTTTTTTTAAGAGTGTAGGTTAACCTTTCTAACGGTAAAAACAAATTTACACTATTAACTTTTTTCCTTACTATAGAACACTTTCACCAATATACATGTAGAAAAGATAAGTTTTAAGATTCAGCATAGTACATATTTTTCCTATTAACATGTAAATCTTTCCAGACCGCCGACGCAGCATTCCCGATGTCAGTTGAGTTCATTCTCTGTTCTCGCTTCGCCGCATTCCGAAGCTATCGTGTTACTGCAATGTAGTGGGTAGCTAAAAGCTCACATTCGCCAGCATAGTGGTGGGTAATGACTCGCTAGCAACGTGATGCGAATGACCTAGAAAGGAAGTATAATAAAAGCAGAGATACGTGGTGCTATAGGGAATTCTCCGAAATGGCAAGCTGGAGGAAACTAATACTGCTAGTTGCTGGGGTGTGTGGAGCCGGAGTCGTGTTCGCCTGGATAGCTAAAGCGTGGGCATGGTACAGACTGCTTGATCAGCTGAATGTGTGTTCGCTCTGTTGAACAAGGCGAAGTGCAGAACAGACATGTCGAAAATCGCGGAGTTCTATTTTATCTTTCGGCTGGTGCGGTTGGCGGTCTTTAAAGGTGTTTTTGTCGTGCATTATATAAAACTTGCTTAGTATAATTAAATGTAGTAAAGTACTTGTCTACACATAGAGTAAATTTAAAGAATAATTAAAGCCTGTTTATGTTAATCAAACCGTGGTAACCTCTTTGCCTTAATAGTAAAAATCACAGTTCCTACATACATATTTAAAGACAATTTTCCTTCTCCAATTCAAAAAAAAAAAAGACATGAACCCAGATGCAGCAACTCTGGTGATAGAACTCTTTCACCAGAAAGCTGCAAACGTTCGTTAATAGGTGTCTGCGCAATATCTTACGGATTTTCTGGCCCAATCGTATCTCTAACGAACACCTTTACGAGAGAACGGGTCAGGAACCAATAGGCACAACTATCCAACGGCGGAAGTGGCAGTGGATTGGTCACACGTTCCGAAAGGGTGACAGCTCCATAGCGAACCATGCTATGCAATGGAACCCTCTAACTCAGGATGGCAGAAGACCTGGCGGTCCGCGGAAAACATGGCGCAGAACAGTCGAGAAGGAGGCACGGCAGTTAGGGAAAAGTTGGGGAGAACTCAGACACATTGCCAGAAACCGTACACGATGGCGCGTAGGCGTAGTAGAGGCCCTAGGACCCACAAGGGGATACAGAACATAATAATAATAATAATAAAATGCAGCAACTCGGGAAATTAACGGTTTGAGTACGTGTAGCGAGAGCACAATTCAAAACTGGTTTACCAAGTTCGGCGAAGGAGATTTTTCGCTCCAAGAGGTAGACCAGAGGAGGTTGTTGATAATGAAGAACTTGCAGCAGCTGTTGAAGAAAATCTACCTACGACTGTTTTAGCTTTGATGCAAGGTTCAAAGTCTCAACTACAACCATAAGTCGTCACCTTTCAGCCATCGGAAAGGTAAAAAAAAAACTAGAAAGATGGGTGCCCCACGTCTAAACATCAGCGAATATGCTACGACGTTTGTAGTTTGCAATATCTTTGACCAGCAGACACCGTGTGGATCCTTTCTTGCAGCGTGTCGTCACCTGCGATGAGAAGTGTATCCTATATGATAATCGGAAGAGGTCGGGAGAATGGGTAGACGCGAGAGAGCTTCCTAGGGGACTTACCAAGATAGACTTACACCCCAGAAATAGTAATGGTGACAGTATAGTGGACGAGTGAGGGAGTTGTCCATTATTTGTTTCTTAAACGCGGAGAAATAATCACGGCCAAGTCGTTCTGTAGAGAAATCGATATAATGCACAACAAATAGCGCCAAAAACAGTCGTCACTGGTAAATAAGCACCGTCCCATACTGCTGCATTATAATGCAAGACCACATACAACACACTCAACGTTCCTGAAGCTGGCAGAGTTGGGATATGAAGTTTTTCCTCATCCGCCGTAGTCACCAGAACTATCCCCGACCGATTACCACCTTTTCTGAAGTTTGAGCAATCACCTCTAAAATAGACAGTTCATAAGCCCAGATGACATAAAGCAGGACTTTGAAGACTTCTTGGCCCAAAAGGATAAGGACTTTTCGAAGTAGCCATATTTGCTTTAGTGGAACGTTGGAAAAATACCAAAGATGTGAATGGAGATTACTTTTTGGAATAAACATTGTTAATTTTTGAAATAGCGTTGTTTAACTTTCCACATAAAAATCGGCAATTTCATTATGTGAGCCGTTCACAGGCCAAATCGATTAACTCCACTTTTTTAACTTCTTTAAATTTATGTGTTAAAGCACTTCATAGAGTCCTAACTTTGCATGTACATTATAAATTTCCGTAATGGCAAGCTTTTAACGTCATGATAATGACAAGATTTTGTTGGCCATCGAACAATAAATATTTATATAAATATTATTTCAGTGCTTTTTGTTTTATGGAGTTAATCGATTCGGCAAGTGGGCGGCTCATGTAACGACCTAATACTTTCGATGCATCCCCAAAGTCACTGACCACCTGCCCACTGAGCACAACAAAAAGTGAGTGGACGCAGCGTGATATCCTATAATCGATTCTTCTCGGAAGACCTGAATATCAAATTACATTTATGATCTGACTGTGTGGAAGTAACACGACGTACAGGGCACCTCGTCAATCCCACCAAACATTTGACATGACTTCATTGGCATGCAAATCTGGTTCACCGACCGATTGCGGTGATTCAGCAGGAACACACCATGACCTCTTACGTCGAACATTGTTGTAAATCAGACATTTTTCGTCTTCCGTGACTATCCCTTTCAGGAACGCCTTAAGCGAATTCCATCTCAACAAAAACTCACAGACCATTATGCGATCCAAAATATTTTTTTCATTCAGTGCGTGAGGAGCCCAAACAACCTTTTACGACATTCAAAGCCATCGATGAGCGATCTCCCGCGTCGTCAAATGCATGTCAACCCTAATTGCAGCCAAAAAGTGATCGTCGCCTTTTGTAGGTGGATGTCGAAAGCGAACAGCATCAGCAGTCTGTATTTTCAGAACGGAAGCGTGCAAACCAACGACAAGTGTCAGCTGAATCTCCGTACAAGTTAAAAATCGCCCGTTGTTGTTGTTGTAGCAACTATGTTGATTCGTATAGTTTCAAACGTTACACGATGTGTGTAAGTTGTCATCGGTGTGGTCGAGACCGAGAAATAAGGCTGCTTCGACTGGGTGTGTCCATAATGATGTTGTTGTTAGTGTTGTGGGGTGGAACAAACAGCTGAATAGATGGGCGGTGTTATGTGGTGACAAGCTGCAATCTGGGCATTGATCTTAGTTGTACGATTGTGGATCTAGTACGTCTGGGGAGACATTGTTCATCGGTGGTAGATGACCACCTAGCGCGATGTTAACCTGGCGGCTATCAAGCGTGGGTCTTACTGCATCTTGGTGGATTGCATTCAGCGTAAATTTATAGTTCGCTTATAAACCAATTTACCTCTTCACGATATGTACGGATGTCGGATCGAATTTGCCGCGATGGTGTGATGAGGCTAAGTAAATCTCTGTTAGGGTGATCGGGACGGTTGCAAGCTAACAAGAAACGGTTTTGAGAGTAGCTCAGCATGCTCTTTAACTTTTAACACCTTGGCTTCCTGATGTAGGTGGGTGCCGTGGCGTAAGTGGTTAGTGTGTCAGATCACTATGCATGAGGTTCCAAGTTAGAATCCCAGAAAACACCAAAAAGTTTTTTTACGGTCCCACCTCTCGCGAGCGTCTGACAAACATCCGAGAGTATTGTTGTCACGAAAAAGCTTCTCAAATCGCCGTTCGGAGTCGGCATTAAAAACTGTAGGTCCCTTCCATTCGTGCGAAAAATATAGCGCACACAACATGAGTGGTTGCGAGAAGCTAGGCCCTGGCACTTTAAAAGAGCTGTTGCGCCAAATATTTGTATTTTTTTTTTCCTGATGTAGGTGATTCTCATGAGGCATACGGTGTCTGTTGTCGTGTTTTTTTGAATCCTAGCCAGGCAGTCGTTCATTTAAACGATTTGCCAGCCAGCCAAAGCCAGTCGATTTTATACGAACATATCTCTAGGAACCAAGCAACCTCGCAGTGACAGCAACAACAAATAACTAAAAAAACATTCGTTTTTGCGCCGCCTGAAATTAGGCATCACGAAATTCCCAGCCAGTAACTTTTTGCTGGGGATAAAATCAAGTGTAGTAGCCAGTCGGTTGTTGTATTTGTTTTATGTGTAAAATTTTACTTTACTACCAACTACTGGCTAACTAGGTTTCAAAAAAACACGGCTAGTGTCTTTAACTTTCCCCCATGTGCTGCCCGCTAGGGATTTTAGGACTTTGCGTCTAGACATTACTTTTCACTGATATTTCTGGAATGATTAGAAAATATCAGTAGATTGTCAAATGTGACTTCCAGGATCTTTTGTGGTTGATTGTCGGGATCGCCCTACTGTGTATCTCTATGTCAAGTTATAGGTTCACCTCTTTGGTCCAGGTGGTGAATAGTGTGGGAAAATTTTTCTGCAGATTAGATGAGATTACGACTGGCAAAAAAGATGGAACCGATATCCTTTACAGAGGCAAGAATGGTACCGTCGTCAACGTAGAGTACCATTTTAACTCCTGGGGAGTTTCGCCATGTAGTAGTGGAAGTTTAACGGTGAAATGACTCCTACAACATTCGTATACACTCAAATCTCCCGTTGTGTCTGTCACTTTGACACCTTTTTCTCTTTTTTTTTAAAAGCCAAATTTGCCTAAAGTACACTTTTATCCTCCATTTTCAAAACAATATTGAACACTCAAAACACGTCCCATCAAAATAAATTCTAGTAAAAATGTAGGCAATAAAGCTCTCTCCTGGAATAAAAATTCTCATAACAAGAAAAAACCGCAGAACTTATTGAACAACCCAAACTATACGTATGTATATACAAAATTATTAGATAAGAATTTTTACCTTTTACAGAGGCACGATGATGATCAATAAGTGCAGCTGCAAGAGGCGCAGAGCCCGTACCCATAGCACTATCTCGTAAAGATCCATACGTTGCTGGAGGAATGGGGCTATATATTCGATTTGCAAAGTCTTCAAACGTTGAATTTTCTTTATATCGCATCGAAACACTTTCCAGTGAGCGATTTCTTTCCTCATAACTAATAGCATATGACAGATAGTATTAATTTTTATTTAAATTACTATAATTTAACTTACTATTGCTGATACAGTGACAATGATGATCTTTTCGAACGACTGGCGTTTATTGCAGTTTCCCGGACTAATGTAGCCAAACAAGATCCATTGACTACACTTTCGTTTGCCAATGGACCGAACCATGGCACGTCGGGTTTCCAGTTCACTGTAACGCGAAACAAGCAATTTTTCAATGGATATACAACAATGAGGACATCACAAAACTCGGTTGGAAGTATGTCCCGTCGATATTCCCGATGATGTTCACTCCAAACAATGTGAACCTCGTCGTTTCCCAAATGTCGAGTTTTCGTTAAAAGGGATTCAGCGGTTTCACTCGGCATTCTTGTCGCAACATGATATATAACTTCAACAAAAGGAGTCGCATAATAGGGAGCTGTAGCTCCGCAGCCTTGACGAGGTAGCCCACCCAGGAAACCGTTGTGTGTTTCCAAGTCGATTTCCCAACCCAACGCAGACACAAACATTTCGTATGCACTGCTACCATAGGTGTTTTTTAGTATACTATTTTTGTCCTCCTGCCCACAGGCAACATATATAACTGCTACTTTATGTGTGTCTCTACACTTTTGAATGTCAACATTTCGAAGTTCGCGCATTAGTTTTTCACTCCGTTGTAGTAAATGTGTTCGACTTCGTCGTTCCCAACCCGCTAAGCCTAAGTGACTGAAGAGTAGACGGCAATATTGGAATGGAACTTCCGATTTATATAAACTTGTTGGGTTATAAGACTCAAACGACTGTTCTGATGCTTGTTGCAAAAGTGATGTGCAATAGTGCGCCTTTTCCCTCTCCGGTTGATGTAAGTTCGCCACATACTCTTGTTCAATAGAGCGCTGGTTAAGTAGGATCGAAATTGTCTGTGCTTCCAATTGGCATCCTAGAGGACTTGTTCCCGGCATATTTAATTGTGCTGCAGAAGTTATTAAGCATTCAGGACTCGTGTGGCCGATGTATTGAAGTAGCTAAAAATAGAAACATAAACTTAATACTTTCGATACAGAAAAAAGTAAAGTGAAAGGCGTAACAATAATGAATGGGTTTATAGGTAAAGGGATCAAAAGAAAAAGGTTCAAATACGCTTGACTGACCCTAGTGTTAAAAGTTTTGATAAGATAAATGTAAGAAAGTGCTTTTTTTTTAGAGATGCTGTGACGGGCAAACAATGACCCACGAAGCACTACGAACTAAAGAGATCTTTTGTGCTATCCCCTGGTATGTTGTTCGAGAAGTAGTCGTCAGTTAGCTGAAATCTAGTTCGTTGATGAAGCTAAGGATAGTTCGAACTGAGGAATAGGTGACATCAGGCTTAAGCCTGAACTCGAAGGAGGTTAGGATGCTGAAGTTGTTGATCAGAAACCTCTTGAAATTAATTTTAAAAAAATTACAGAATTTCTGTAAATTTGCACTGGGACAGGAAAATTCGGGCTGTAAAATCTAACAACCAGAGTATGTTCCCGCAAAGAAACAAGATATTTCGGAGGAATAATCAAAACGACCTTCCGTGTCTTAAAATCGCCCGAACTACGAATAAGTAAAAATACTTGAGACAGCAGGTATAGATCCGGATAACGCAGCTGAGGATGACAATTTCTTTGTGATCGAAGATCCGCAGGAGAAGGTAGAGGCTATAGGCGCGACTTCCCAGGAAGTGTATAAGGTGAATGATAATATTTGCCCGAACCATGACCTGGAAAATCGGGTCCTTGGGCACAACTTCTACTTTCGAAATGACATGGAGCACTGGCGATCTGAGAATACTGGTTTATCCGTGTTCAATAAAAGATATATGACAAATAATGCCGTCGCCGATGAAAGGGTACATCTCTCGTTCATTTCGAAGGCAGAGCTCCAAGAGATCTTCGCTGAAAAAAAAAAATTTATGGGAATCGATAGTATACCCAACATTGTACTTAGACATATTCCTCCAGAAGCCCTGAAAATTTACACCATCCTGTTTAATAATGCAATGAATAATGCCCATTATCCAGCATATTGGCAAACAGCGATGGTGCAGTCATGCATGTCGCGTCTAAACCGGTAGCGGATATCCAATGGAACAACAGCAAGAAGCAATGCACGGATGCCTGTCTGGTTAACTTGGAGAAGGCTTTCGATACGGTATGGTTAGAGGGACTCATATACAAATTGAGCAAGCTGGGCATAAGTAAACCACTGTTGTACATACTCTCTCCAATTTCTCCAATTCCAAAACTTTTTGAAAATGTGCTCTGCAATAAGATCTCGTTTCTTGTTAAAAATGTTTTATCTTTTTACTTCCACAAACCTAGAATTTGCTAGGGCTTTTGACGAAATCAATCACATGCCTTTAATATCTGAGCGTGGTCAAACCGCAGTGCATGCGATTACATGAAAACATGAAGTTATAACTTAGCCTAGTCCTACCGACTCCTACTGTCCACGTCCACGTTGGTAACCGCTGGGTGTCTAGTACCTTGATCGGAGATTGGGTAACTAACCCATTTGGAAGGCTTTGGGGACAGCAGACGAGAGAGGGGGAACAGTACTTTCTCACTAAAGCATTTCTTCTTGTTCCAGACGGTAGCGGATAAATTCCTTAGATGGAGTCAACGGTGGCGTCTCCATTGGGTTGAACTTAGTGAACACCTTGCGAGAGCTGATCCAACATATCCGGCTCACTGGTCGGTAAGGAATTTCCTAAGTTAGTTAGGACCTTGGAATAGAGATGGTGGCTGAGTGTGTGTACCCCACGTCCTAGGGGTATAACAAAATGGTATGGCCCCCCAGGTTGTGGGTTGTGCTGTCGGGGTAACTTCTCTACGACGTAAAAATAACATTGGTTCCGAAACCATGAAAAGCCTCGGATAAAAATAATTCAACTGTTGACGACCCCAGCAAAAGAAATAAGGACAAGGATCTTCTGATCTGTACATGAAATGTGCGGACCCTTAACAGACCACATGTAGCCGAAAAATTAGCAGAGGCCCTAGACTATGAAGCAGATATTACCGCCATCCAGGAAGTGCGATGTGCCGGTCAAAATAAATACGGCGATTGCTACAGACAAAAAGCAGCGCTTGTTTGGATGCGGATTTGTTATACGTGGCAGACTTAGATAAGAAGTCTTAAGCTTCCGACACGTGAGCGGACGTATTATGAGAATCTGGATAAAGGATAAGTTCACCAACATTAACCTGAAAGGTACTTATGCCCCACGAAACAAAAGGACCCTACCACCAAAGATTGCTTCCACGAGCTGCCTGACAAAGCATATAAGCATGTCCTAGATACGACGACACAATTGTATTGGTCGATTTTAACGCCAAAATAGGAAATTATATTTGGCGCAACAGCTCTTTAAAGTGCCAGGGCCTAGCTTCTCGCAACCACTCATGCTGTGTGCGTTATATTTTTCACATAATTGGAAGGGACCTACAGTTTAATGCCGAATCCGAACGGCGATTTGAGAAGCTTTTTCGTGACAACAATACTCTCGGATGTTTGTCAGACGCTCGCGAGAGGTGGGACCGTGAAAAAACTTGTTGGTATTTTCTGGGATTCGAACTTGGAACCTCATGCGTAGTGATCCGACACACTAACCACTTACGCCACGGCGCCCACATGGTTTTCTCATCTCCATATTCAAAAGCAGATATTACGGCCCAATGATCATGTAACGATCAACCAAATTAATTATATTGCGATCGACGCAAGACATGTCTCCAGTAATCTGGATGTCCGGACCTTCCAAGCGGCCATTACCTTGTTGTAGTCACTGTATGGATGCGGATATCTCAAACAGCAAAGCAAAGAAGAATCACTGTGAGAAAATTGAACGTTGCAAAGCTACAATGGCAAGAGGTCGCCAGTCTTCGCTGAACGCGTATCGCGAAATCTCTCAATCACTCCTATGCCACCGGCATCAAGTGCTGAAAACCAGTGGCAAGGCTGCCAACAAGCCATCAGAAACGCCGCAACTGATGTGATGTGTTTCGCCCGACCAACACCGCGAAACCCCTGGTTTGACGATAAATGCCGACGAGTGTATGCAGCAGAACAATAGGCATATAAAGCGGTGCTGCAAAGGAAGACGAGAGCTGCTCGGGAAGAACATCGGCTTCTCCAAAAGAAGAAGAAAGAGCATGAGAATCGCGCGATCGAGAATATTGAGAGCCTTTACTTCAGGAATATTGTACGGAAGTTTTACCAAAAGGTAAAAAGAACGTGTCAGAGAACCAATACCCATACAGAAACCTGTAGAGATGAAAATGGAAACCTCGTAGTAGAATCAAAGTCGGTGCTGAGAATATGGAAAAATTACTTCTGCAGACTGTATAACGACGACGAAGACCAACATCCCGCTGTTAGGCAGAATGAACTATTCAACATAGACGACGATAGTCAATAATTCCATCCAGCTGACCAAAACGAAGTAAGGATAGCAATATCCAAGCTAAAATTCAACAAGGCTGCTGGACCTGACGGCTTACCGGTCGAACTTTTCAAGGCAGATGGTGATGAACTGGTAGAGAGCATACCATCTCTAAGATTTGTCAGACGAGTGTATGTCTGATAAATGGAATCTTAGCATCGTTTGCCCGATCCACAAGAAATGAGACCCCTAAACTGCGCCAATTATAGAGGCATCAGTCTCCTCAACATCGCATACAAGATCTTTTCTGTGATATTGTGAACGTCTGAAACCGTTCTCCAACAGCCTGATTGGACCCTATCAGTACGGTTTCAGGACAGGAAAGCCCACCATCGATCAAATCTTCACACTTCGGCAGATCCTGGAGAAAACTTAAGAATTCCAAGTCGATACGCATCATCTCTTTATTGATTTTAAGGCCGTCTATGACAGCATCTATAGAGAAGAGCTATATAGAGCCATGTCTAGTATTGACATCCGTGCCAAACTTGTCCGTCTGTGCAGGACACAGGACGACGATGGAGAGCAATCGCTACTCCATCAAGGTCGTCGTGACGCGTCGTCATGTGACTTTTTAAATATTCTACTTGACGGATTGTGCGGAACTCACAAGCCAACACCAGAGGCACAATCTATCAAAAGCCCGTACAACTGCTTGTATACGCCGACGATATTGATATAATTGGAAGAACTCAGTGGGCTATCACCGGTACGTTTGCACCCATTGAAGCAGAAGCGGCCAAAATTAGTTTAGCAAAAAATGAGGGCAAAACCAAGGACAAGCTATCACCAAAAAAGAGCAATCAACACCGACGAATTGGACAGCGCGTCACAGTGTATGTGTACAACTTTGAGACAGTAAAGAAGAAGAATAACTCTTGACAATCGCTGTTTTTTTGGGGCTAATAAAGCAATTTAACAGTAAAGCCCTATCCCGAACAAGTAGCGAGACTCTATATAAGACCCTGATCATCCCAGTCCTGCTTTACGGATGAAGATATTTTTGGTCGCTTTGAGATAAAACTTCTTCGCAAGATATTCAATCCCGTTCGCGTAGAGCTTTGTAGAAGATTCAGTGACGAACTATACGAGCTGTACAGCGACATCGACCTAGTCAAAAAACTGCATATTGGACGTTTGAGATGTCTAGGACATGTAGAGCGAATAGACACTAACGCTCTGATCCGCAGAGTCTTCGAATCTAACCCAGAGTGACGACACGACGCAGTAATGGGCGTCCTCGCCGTAGGTGGCGTGCACAAGTTCAAGAGGACTTCGACCAACTTGGAATACGCAACTGGAGGCAATTAGCTAAAGACCGAGCTAAATGAAAAGGCTTCTTGGTAAAGGCCCCTGGGCAAACCTGAAGTAGCACCACTTAAATAACCGTAACAAATTGTTCGCTCCAGCCTAAGGTACATATCGTGGATAAGACCTGATTGGATTTGGATACTGCTCGAAAACACGTTTATCACAATATACAAATTATTCAAAGCTAATTTCATAAAAATATAAAGGTCGAAGTCGACCGTCTAAAAACGAAATCGGTTCATGTGTAATTATATCAAAAATCGGGCAACTACAAACGACCGGTTACTCAGTCGATCATCCGCGCCCAGCCTTGAAGAAAAATTGGTAGATTAAGGTAGGGATGAGATTTTATAAGGTTGTTCAGTTCATGTGACTATAATAGGATGTTTTACTAGAGCACTACTTAATAAAAACATGATAAATGTACTTACATCATCCAATTGATCCAAGTCCGGAGCTAAGTCCGATGCTAAGGGCAATTTACTGGGTGGACGATGTCGCATTGTATGCCGTGGTACTGTTAACGATTCCGTTTCTAAAGACACCAATGAATAAAACGGCTGACTGCAGTCACGTGTTTGAGATTTTTTTAAAAACCCTCCATTAGGATTTTGTTGAAGTGTTCCATAGTTTGGACGAGATTCCTTTGGTTCACTGTAGAGTATTGAAGCTTCCCAACATGATTTACCATTAAGATCCCTCAGCAACACACGTACTTGTTTATCCGCAGTTACTAAACCAGCAGTTACACCACCTCCAGGCAGTTTTAATGCAGGTAATTCGATAAAACTAGCCATCAAGCCACTGTTTAACATAAACAACTGAATGCTTTGAGATTGAAGGACTTGAGGAACGGTAAGATCAACAGAATCACGTCTGCTTTCTGGACCACCCATTAAAGCTAAATTTGATGACCATATATCATCTTGTTCTTCCACAAGTGAACTCAAACGCGAAGCACCAATTCCCGTAGGAAAGTGACCCAAATACGTTACTAAATGCATAATAACTGCCTTCGCACAGAGTTGAATAGCTAAATTGTACCTCTGTATTGTCTCTGAAGTTTGGAAACTCGCTTCAGAGTTGAATTTTCCATCGACAACATCATCAGCAGTTATATTCAAATCAAAATCGTTATCAGAAATCAGGAGTTTTACTTTATTTTGCCGCACTCCCGACAAAATCTGAAATAGTACTCGTAAAACCACAATGATTAAACTATCACCTTCTTTATTTATTGGTTCAAGCATAAAATGCACAGGAAATGACATGCAGAACTCGCCTAGACACATCATTAAAGTAGTCAAAACCGTTTTATCTGATTCCTTTGGATTGGGAACATATTGCACTTCCAACGCTTTACATAGCGCAATTATAATGAGTTGAGGTAGTCTTTCAATTTTCGACAATTCATAGCCTCGTTCACTGCATATTTTAAGCGAATCGGCCGCTACAACTGCAATAGTTCGATGTTTAAACTGCAGTGCTTGCAGGAGCACTTGAATAGCTTCCTTTATGCGAGGATTAAATGTCAGAGTATGTTCTTTATTGCCTGTTCGTGGTAAATGCTGAGGTATTGCTTGTGAGAATGTGTTATTTAAATTTAAGGGTCTATTTAATTCCAAGTAAATCCACTGTCCGAGCTGAGCAAAAGCTACGCATCTGGCTTTTGATGATGGTTCTCGACGCGCACAGCGAAGGATGATATTCAAAATATGATCCTGTAAGTCGGGGCATTCCATCAGTTCCATTTGTTGCATAGAAGGCTGAAGGACTGGTTTCGGAATCACAGTTGATGGATAACACAACAATGATCCCAAAAGGGCTACTACTTCTGCCCGAGGTGTGCTTCTACTTGTTTCTAATGAGGTTAATAATACAGCCGATGCATGCACGATATCGAGCAATAGAAGCGTGTGTCCGGGAAGTAATAAGCTGAGGAAGCGCGGCCCCTCTAGATGTTTGAATAAACAATAAATCATAGTACGATCCTCACCTGTAAGGATTTTGTGAAATAAATTGTAAAACAGTGACAAATGATTCATTCCATTTATCGAGCCGTGTACAGCAAGCATGCAAAGCATTTGAATAGCGGAGAGTTTTCCTTTTTTATAGTCTGGTCCTAACAGTTGTGCACCATAACACCAAGCACCTGCTATACCTATCGGTGGTACGAGATTCGGGGGAGACGGCGTGCTCTGGTTATCTTCCGAAACTCCCTGGTTTTGCTTGATTTTAATTAAATTACACGTCATTTCAACCAAATGTTTAAACACTTGTGCATGCAGTTCAGGCCTAGGGATCTGATTGATATCTCCCAATGAGCCTAGCATTCGTTTCCACATTATTGCTGCGGTATCTGGCAGCCAACCACTAACTGAGCCTCCCAGAATAATCGAACGCCGTTCTGAGGATGTAACTGAACCGTTGTCTTCAAAACTGGCCGCATCAGCAACCAAAGCATCAATCTGCAATGGAGAATCTTTAATGGAGCCTCCTTCAATACCACTCGATGCAGTAGGCGATGGGCTGCGTGAATCCTGAAGGCTATCATTCTCTCCATTCTTCGCCCCATGGTTTACTTTCTTTAATTGAAACGAGCTTAAGGAGATTGCTCGCCTCAACGTTCCACCCGTCGATTGATTTACTAACGCATACGTTCTTGAGCTTAATTTTTCCGAACTTATAAGAATATCGGGAGCGTTTTGATCTAAAGAATGTTCAAAGCTAGGTGGTTGAGCTAATGCCCTGCGATTTCGTTCATGTACTCTGATTCTAGATGTTCGTGCGGACGATAAGCTGCCTTCACTATAACAACGACCAAGAACTGGAGTAAATGGAACTATTGTGCTTGTAGATACAATTTGTGATTGAGAACTGCCTCCAATTTCTTCTTCCTTTCTTTGCTGTTCGTCAATACCCTCCGCATTTTTGTCGCTAGCCGCACGTGAAGTGCTCGCATCGCTGTGTTCCTTAAAACCGCTTTGCCATACACTAGCGATCCGACGACGTTTGCCTTTACAATCTGCCAGACGATCTAGTGGAAGGTCTTGTATATTTAAATTATACACATATCGACCTAAAACGCGAGTTAATGTTTGCATTGTTTTATCCCATTCGTTGATTAGTTCATCCCTGTAGGTAAGCGATGTAAGAACAGTTAAGAATCGTTCCCATAGTTGAACATTGATCGGCACATTAGTGTGTGCCCTAATCCATGTGACAATAAGTGTTTGGAAAATCGCCTGCCCAAGCCGTGTCCCTAACGCCGGCCGTGAATTGTTCGAATTTTGATTTAAAACAATCGATGTTACTTGCAACAACACTAATAACAATTGCTCCCATGTTTTTGGTTCCATTCTTGTATTCATAACCATAGTTCTATACACATTCAGGACCTTCTTACAGATGTCTGTTTGCTCGTTTAGTGGCGTTGAACGATAATCCCTATTTACAGATGGAAATACTATATTCAAATGACTGGTATTCACCAGAAAGACATTTGCCGCATTCGTTACAAAGACTTGCAGGACATTCTGAAGACCGGCTTGTACTCCAATAACCTCCCGGCTGATTGCTCCAACATATGACGCTGTTCGAAGTTTTTGACCGCGTCCCGATGTATCCATTGAGCTACTGCTAGTACTATAACTATCACTTTCATCTGGTTCCATCATAAATGGAGGCGGATTATTACTTGTCATCCAGTCCCGATAGACGGCGATGGAAGTACGCATTGCATCTATTTGAGACTTTGAAGTAAAACCCAAAAGGAATGCTTGCCTATATACTTCATGTATGAAATTGATATTCTTCTGTGTTGAATACAGGACATCACGAACAATTGTACCCTGTAAGTATGCCAAAAACCTAGGATTTGATGTCAAACGTGCATGGTCTTCCTCTTGAATATGAATATTCTCCAGCTTACTGTTCAACAGTTTTTCATGCACAAATCTTGAAATCCAATTTATCAGCACAACAACACACGACGACATCACCTCATCCTTTTTATTAACCGTTCGCATAACGGGAAGATCAGCTCTCGGTTCGTAGATCGTATTCGTAACATCAAAATTGGGGCAGAATACTGGTAAAAATACTTCTTTAAAACGATTCAATAGGAATGCAAAAGATTTCGTATCCTTTTGAGCGCAATTGTCGCGCCATTTGAGGCAACCTGTAGTTTGAACCATACAATTTAGAAGAACTTCGAGACCTTCTTTTGGATCTGGAGGTGCAGATTTTTCACTCGATGACGGTGGTAGTATAGCAAATATTTCTGAAGTCTGAACAGGATGAGAAAACATGTCATGGAAAACTGAAGTTCCGACTTCTACTTTCATATTGGGGTGATTAAAAACATCGGAGCTGTTAAATTCGCCATCTGGTCCGTTTATACCTTTTTGAGGAACAATCAAACCTGGGATTAGATCCGCAAACATTGTGTGCACATAGCTTGGAGCGTTCTCTGCCAGTGCTTGATACCATAGTAAGAAATATCTGAAAAAACAATGTCATCATTATTATTTTCAATGACATAGACGAAATGTTCAACTTACCTCACACCCTCCTTTCGAAGCTTTGGGCTGTTTCCCAAATGCAAGAGTTTTGCCATAATCCTGCTCAAAGAATGGCACTGCCATCTTCGAGCCAATAGTTCCGGCAAAAGGCAAAGGATTTTTCCCAGTAGCCATAATGACCCATCCAACTCTTCCCGATGAGCTTTGTGAGCTTCAAAAAAATTATATAAAATTCATAGATATATTGAACAACACGGAAACATAACAAATACTTTTTACAATATGAAATACAATAGTGATATGTATTTCTAACAGCATTAGTATTATTTTGAAGCTAATAACGTTAAAAAGAAAATTAAATATATTTAAAATAAGGCTGTCATACACCGGCGACTGATGTCTACTATACCGGTTGCAGGTATATACATACCATATTGCACTAATAATACAATACTGTTGTAACTCAAAATCTCTCAAATTTGAGATAACATCATATTCAAACGTAAAATTTAAAATGTATTACCCACAATATTTAAAATAATTGGTTAATAGGTAATTGCTTTATTTTCATTAATAGCCCTAGTAAAGGATTAATTTTTGTATAATCTATAACAGGGAGTAAATAATCAGTTTTCCGCTGATTCTGAAAAAAATCATATCTTGAGTTACAACAGTATTGTATTATTAGTGCGATATGTATGTATAAAATACGCGTGTAAACATTACCCTATCAAAACATTCAACTTTAAGGATGACAAATAATCACACAAACATTGTTACACACGCTCCCAGAGCAGGAAACTATCAGACATACTCGTATGTTAATTTATTTAACTTTATCATCATGATCGTCATTTTCAATAGTCCGCTAATCCTTTATGAGGGTCACGGGGGTAGGATGTTCGGGTGGCCTCTCCATCCTTCTCGATCCTCCGCTATTGACTCCAACTCATCAGAGGGAATACCTAAACGGCTCCAGGAGAGATGTCAGACTTAATCCAACCATCTATTTCTAGGCCCACCGTGGGGTCTTGGTCTTGGAAGCCGGTCTGGGGACATAACATTGAGCGCCTAGTTTACTCTTGTGCTGCGCACTCGATCCATACAAGTTATTCCAGCAACACCGCGAAGGAAACTTATTTCGGCAGCTTGTATCCGCGATCTTATTCTTTCGGTCACTACCCAAATTTCATGACCATAGGTGAGAGTTGGAACATACACTGAGTTAAAATCCGATAGATAAGCTTGAACACTAAATTCGGAAATCAAGCGAAGAATAACTCTTGCAAATCGCTGTATTTTTTTTTTTTTGCTTATAAGGCAATTCAACAGTAAAGCCCTATCTCGAACAACTAAGGAGACTCTGTATAAGACTCTGATCATCCCAGTCAGCGGAAGAAGATATCCTTAGTCACTTCGAGAGAAAAATTCTTCGTAAGATATTCGGTCCCGTTTGCGTTGACGAGTTTTGGAGGAGAAGATTCAATAACAAACTATAAGAGCTGTACAGCGACATCGACCTAGTCAAAAACGTGCGTATTGGACGTTTGAGATGACTAGGACATGTAGAGCGAATGGACACCAACGCTCCGGCCCGCAGAGTCTTCGAATCTAACCCGTAGGGACGACGCACTAGAGGGCCTCCTTCCCGTAGATGGCGCGCTCAAGTTCATGGGGACCTCGACCAACTTGGAGTGCGCAACTGGAGGCAATTAGCTAAAACCGAGCTAAATGGAAAGGCTTGTTGGTTGAGGCCCAGCTTCACATCGAACTGTAGCGCCACCTAAGTTAGTAAAGTAGTACTTGAACTTACCCACCTGCTTCAGTGGGACTCCACTAACATGCAGAGTTCACTGAATGGGCGTTCCGGGAACGACCATTACTCCCGAGTTATTCACGTTTACCTTTATTCCAACATCACCATTAACGGCTACAAATCTTTCAAGTGCGCGCTGAGGTTCGGTATAAGAGGACCCAAGGGCGACTAAATCATCCGCGAAGAACAGATGACTAACCCTTAAGTCTCCCACTTTGAAATATTCTCCGCCACGGCTGCGCTGTAACATCCAGTCCATATATACAATGAAGAGGAGAGGTAACAAAACGCAACTGCGAAGTCCAACGCCCACAGTAAAAGGTATTGATTTACGCCGTTTATCCGAACACAGCTTCTACAGTTCGTATGAAAAGACAGAATCACCCTTAACAGTGAGCAATTACTCCCATACTCCTGCAGAACACTCCAGAGTTTGCCTCGAGGAACCCTATCATATGCCTTCTCCAAATCCACAAAACAAGTGTAGACAGGTTTAGCATACTCCCAGAATTTCTCAAGAATCATTCATAGAGTGAAAAACTGGTCGCTTGTGCTTCTACCGGGAAGAAAACCGCATTGCTCATCTCCCACACTATCCTCAACCACTGCTCTGGAGCGCGTTTCTAACACCTTCGTAAAGACTTTTCCAGGGAGACTTAATAAAGATATACTCCTATAGTTGGTGCAATCTCTTTTGTCACCCTTTTTCAAAAAGAGGAACAATCACCCCCATTTGCCAATAACCAGGTGTTTCACATTCCCAGGCCATTTTAATAACACGCGAGAGCCATTGCACTCCCTCTCACCTTCATCCACATCGGCAGATTTGCCAACTTTTAGTGATTTGATCGCCAAAGTTACTTCCTCTACTCTCCGCCCTACTCTCGGCCATAGGTCTGTCATCTTCGGTAGCCTGTTCGGGATTGAGGAACTCTGAGAAGTGCTCGCTTCATCTGCGGAAGATGTCCTCCTCATTGGAAAGAAGTGTACCGTCTTTGGATTCGAAGTCGGAAAATGGTCTGCCAGAACATCTTATTTGCATATCTGTGATTACGTTCCAATTTCTCGCCAAACTCCTTTCAAGATTGTTCTTTCGCTGTTTTCAAAGCTAATTTGCAAGTTCTTCGCGCCTCATGGTAGCGATTTCGAGAATCGGAGTTCCCCAAGTGAATCCACATCTTAATGGCTCTCTTCTTCTCTCTGATGGCTTCTTGAACTCCGAGCGTTTTAAACCAAGCAATTCTTTTCTCACCACCAACCGCCACACCAAGCCGCTTCACTCCACAAAGATCTCCCGCAGAGGCAATAACCGCTGTTGAGAACAATTGCCATTCCTCCTCTACATTTTATGGAACAGTTGGAATTCGTTAAAGCCTTTCAGATATTTCTCCCGTATCTCATCGTTCACAGCTCAACAGTAGTAGAATTTTAAAGTTTCAAAAATAAATTCGTTTTCCAAGGAGAAAGTCGTTCTTCGTACTTCGTATTTTTTTCGTGGAATGTACTTTCGAGTTTATTGTTCAGGAATATACGTAGGTGTCATCTTATAATAGACAGCAATTGAACAAAAAACTGCAAACTACACGAGGTGAAAAGTCCGCGGTCATATTGTGATGTACTGACTATCTCAAAATCTTAATGTTTATTCAGTAGAACCAGCCGAAACTAGTCTTCAGTCAAAATTTCATAAGATTTCGTCCATTAGTTTCCGAGTTACGCTTTTCGCTGTTTGAGAAAAAATTAATTCCAAATAATTTCTTGCTTTGATTGAACATTGCTTTTTAATGGGAAAAAACTGGTCAAGTCAATGAATGACTTAATAAATGTTATGGCACAACTTCTCCATCGTATAAAATGGTAAAGAAGTTGTTTGCCGAACTTAAACGTGGTCGTACATGCACCGATGATGGTGAACGTTCAGGTCGTCCAGTTGGCAGTTCCTGAAGAAAATATTAAAAAAGTGCATCGTATAGTTTTGAATGATCGACAAGTTAAAGTGAGTGAGATAGTTGACATCGTAAAGTTATCAAAAATAATGCGTGCGCCATATTTTACATAAACATTTGTGTATGAAAAAGCTGTCAGCGCGATGGGTGTCGTGTTCTTTACCAATTAAACAGAAGCAGCAGATTGTTCATGATTTGGAGCGTGATTTGACTTTGTTCAGTGTAATCCAAAAAAATGTTTACATCGATTCGTGACAATTGATGAAACATGAATCCATTATTATACACCGGAGTCAATAAGACAGTCTGCAAAGTTGTTGTAAGCTGGTGAAAATCGGCCAAGCCGCCAAAAGACACTTCTTTCGGCCGGCAAGGTTATGGTCAGTATTTTGTTTGGAATGCGTGTGCCATAATATTCATCGACTATTTGGACAAAGGAAAAACAGTAACTAGCTAGTACTAAGTTACATTATATGTACAATGGACCGGTCGGTGATTCTGAGTGCTCTAGGATTTGGGTTTCGTTTTTACAAAAATAAATGTTCCATTACACGCAAGCTCGATTTGCGCAATGCTTGGTTTTCCCAAATGCTCAAACTCCGCACTAGGTGCAATATATGCACAACCGCTCGATTTGCACACACAATTCTGCGGAAATAGATCGCTTAGTACGTATTTGAATTTCTTGGGGACAAACAATAATATGCAAACATTTTTCATAAATACTCCGTTAGTTCAGCTAACGGAATGGTGATACAAACCTAGACATTTCTCAAGTCCAACGAGTGTTCCATCAAAATGCTATTAATATGTTGAACGGTGCTCTTAAATGGGCTGAGCAAAATACCAGAAGCTTTCCCGAAATTTCTCTTTTACAAAAATTATGCGAAGCAGGCGATAAAATTAATGTTATGACAAAATTCAAACAAACAAAATTGGATAACTATTTTAATAATAAAAAAAAACATATTTGGCGCAACAGCTCTTTAAGTGCCAGGGACTAGCTTCTCCCAACCACACATGTTGTGTGCGTTGTATTTTTCACACGAATGGAAGGGACCTACAGTTTAGTGCCGTTTCGAAGGGCAATTTATTTTGCGAAGCTTTTTCGAGACAACAATACTCTCGGATGTTTGTCAGGCGTTCGCGAGAGGTGGGACCGTGAAAAACTTTTTGGTTTTTTCTGGGATTCGAACTTGGAATCTCACGCGCAGTAAACCGACACACTAACCACTTACGCGACGGCGCCCAGTTTAATAATGGATCTAATAAATGAAATTTACTATGACCAAGTGATGACTTAAACTTCTTTTAAGTGGTAGAACATTATTTTTCTTGCATATGCCTTATATGTACACATGTACATACTGGGGCCTTATTTTGTACTGCTGTACTGCCAGCAGTGAATGAATTGGTATTTTGTATGGTTCTCGGATTGGGTGTAAGTGCTTCCAACTCAAAATCAATCCAAATCAAACATTTGCCGAAAGTTAGATTGTCAAAACATCTATCAAACGTTACTTAAATTACTTGGAAATTGAGTTTGTATACATTTGCTATAGAAACGCAATACAAAATAAGGCCCCTGTACTTGTTTTGTAAGCATTCGAATTGCGCACATTCTCGATTTCCGCAAAATGTCCTACATAGTGCGCAAATCGAGCTTTGTCTGTATTGTACAAATTGGGTAAGGAGATAAAAAAAGAAAAACGTCCGCATTTGAAGAACTTTTGTTTTTCATCATGACAACGCCAAAAATCAAATCCATCACAGAATACACAAAAATAAAAAAATAAGAAACAGAAAATATAATAGAAATCCATACAAACCAAAATCAATCCATATCAAACGCTTCCTATACTCTTTTCACAATGAAAGCCGAGAAAATATCAAAATCGAGTACTACTACAATTTTTGTGGTGAAAGAATGAAATTGGCCTAGTCCAGGCATTAACGCCACTAGACTATCGATTTGAGGGTCCAGCAAATACTTACTTAAGTCCTGTCACCCCTTGGGGGCATAAGGCGTCAACAACGCCAGCGCGTCATCGTGGTCGGACTTTTGCGACGCGCTTCAACTCTCTTTAACTTATTCCCCAAGCTCTAGATTCATTTTCAACCGTTCTGCGCCACGTATGCCTAGGACGACCCCCAGTTCTACCAGATTGAATAAGGGGATTCCATTGCATGGCGTGTGTGGCGACGAAACTTTCTTCGCGCCGCAAGGTGTGACCAATCCATTGCCATTTCCTTCGTCGAATTGTGATGTCAACAGGTTCGTGACCTGGGGTGCCAGCACGTAACTTGTTGAGGATTGTTGATCGACGTTCAACTCGAAACAAATGTTTCTTGGCAACACGTAATTGAAACGAGTTTGATTGTGATTCGTACTTAAAAATTTAATTGTAAACTATAATGTGAAATGTCAAATGGGTATTTTTTAATCCAAAATTCGTAAATCATTTTCTAAGTCCAAATAAAAAATTATATTCTTTTAGTCGGAAAGTGAGGATGAAGAAGGAGCTTTCAGGTCGGCGCACTCTATAATTTGTTCCTCCAGCTCATCGATGCTTTTTTGCATGTAGGGGCCTCCACCCGTGCCCTTTAAGTGTTTTTGTTTCCTTCGGCAGTTTCAAGTACCCCTTTTGCTAAGTCTTGATGACCATTCACAAAAATTGTCAAAATCTCAATCTGTTTTTTGTTAATGGACATATTTTGTTTAGGTTCCATTTTTTTCTAATAAAATTCCCGCAGACGATAACTATTTTCTGTCGACTGATTTTTTTGTTTCAATCGTCATATTCAACATTGTGTGCTACCAAATCTGACGATACAATTGAGGATAGTCGATTGAACCAAAATATGTGTACCGATAAAACTCGATTGTTTCGATAAAACTCGATTGTATCAAGTTACGTGCTGACACCCCTGATATCGAGTGGAGGCGTTCGTTCGGGATACCATTAGGCCAGAAAATCGTAAGGATAATGCGTATATATTTATTTACGAAAGATTGCAGCCTACGAATGACAATGACAATGACGTTGATTCTTCAAGTACTACATTCATATAGTAGTACTGACTCGACATTGGAGCGGAACAATCGCAGCTTGGTCTTGGTGTTATAAACATTACTCTTCCAAATTTTCGATAGGATGCCGAACGCAGCTTTGGCTTTCCCAATTCTGCTATCTATATCAAGCTCGGTGCCACCGTCAGTCGAGACTATACTTCCTAAGTACAGAAAGTTATCAACTTTCTCCACCTGCTGTCCAGCAATGCTTACTTCAGCGGTGGAAGTTGTAAAGCTAAGTGCTTTTGTCTTGGCCGTGTTTATCCTTAGCCCTGTTGTCCTTGATTTGACTTCCAGTCTATGGACCATTTGATGCAGCTCATAATTCTATGCGATGCAAGCAAATGTTCTTAGTGTTATTTACTGCCAGGACTGCATGAAGAACATCACTGATTACGACTAAAAATAACAGTGGTGAAAGTATGCAGCCTTGTCCCACACCACTTTGGACTTCAGAGTCGTCAGACACCCTTCCGTTATGCAAGACATAACATTTAGCACCCTCAGCCGTTGCCTTAATAATAGCTACGAGTTTCTCAGGGATACCTCTCCTAAGTATGGCACACCAGGTAAATTCCCGATTTACACTGTCGAAGGCTTTCTCAGTCGATAACTACAGCTACAACTTTTTCCCATCTTTCTGGCAGAGCTCGAATACCGTTACGGTAAAAGTGTTCATCTTTTGAGGCTATCCACTAATCAAGCCATTTTTTGATGTCTTCATATGATCGGAACTGCTGATCAGCCAGACCATGTGCAATCGAACGGATAAATAATAATCGGACGGCGCAATGTCTGGGGAATATGGGGTAAGGGGTAGGACTTCCCATTTAAGCGTTTCCAGGTAGGTTTTAACGGGTTTGGCAACGTGAGGCCAAGTTGTCATGCCGTTGTCATGCTGTAGAATCACTTTATCGTGCCTCTGCTCGTATTGTGGCCGTTTTTCGCGGATCCTCATGGAGCAATGCCTCCAATTCAGCGTCTTCGAAGGATTTTGGCCTTCCTGCATGCGGACGGTCGTCAACATCGAAATCACCGTCTTTGAACCGACGGAACCAAGCACGTCACGTTGTTTCACTTAGAGCAGCATCTCCGTAAACTTTTTGGAGCTCTCGATGCGCTTCAGCCGCTGTTTTCTTCGAATGAAATCAAAAATTGGCGCTGCCAAGTTCATCGAAGCCCGCAGCTTCAATTTTCTTGAGTGCTTTGATCGCGGCTATGTTCTCCGAGTTACTGGGATGACTGTTGAGTATTCGGGTATTTGTTGCCACGGACAGCCCTTTTTTTATGGTCACACCTCTCTACAGGCTTCCCACCGCATAAAGTGGCTACGAGGGATACAGCGAGGAGGAAATGGCGAGATCCGACCGTACCAGGATCACCCGGAAGGGGTGCTGAAGATATATGTATATTACACTATATTATAGCGTACCACTATAATAATAATTAAAAACAAACAGTTCTATACGATGACTCTATCATCAGTACCCTAGAACATTAAGACCGAGCCCAGTAAGGTCTTAACTATGACATACTGGAAAATGATTTAAAATGACTGCTATGAGGGCTAACGTCTGTAGTATTCTGTCACCTGGAGTAAGCTGGAGTGAAATCGAATGGAAAGGGCTTTGTTAATAAAATCAAGAAGACAGCCAAAGGCGGACTGCTCTTAGAACTAAAGAGGAAAAATTATAGACAAACTGAGAAGTTTAAAGAAGACATGACCAGAATCTTCAAATGCGAAGCCAAGGTCAAAGCGCTATGTGACCAAGTAACAATAGTGTCCTAGAGGAGGTAACAACTGCGGAATAAAACTGTAAGGCCTTAACATAGCAGTTCTCATCGATAGCGAGCATCACGAAGGATGTAATCAAGTCCATACGGATGACAAGAGGAGGAACACAAATCGCCCTGATCAATCTCCCCGCGAGTGAAGCAAGCAAGATGATCGCCGCAGGACATATGCGGGTAGAGTGAACCCGATGCAGAATACGAGAGCATCTAGCCCCAACACAATGCTACAGGTGTCTTGAGTACCGACATATCGATAATGCAAGAGTGAAACTGACCGCACAGGAACGTGTCTACGATGTGGAGGGAAAAATGCATTGCAAAACCAAGGTGTGCCATATGTAACCCAGGATCCAAAAGCAGATGCGCAGCGGACAAAAGCGCAATACGAAAAATCACAAGGAAATCATGAAGAGCATCCAAATAAATTTGAACCACGGCGAAACAAAAAAAGCAGATGTAATCCTCATCTGCGAACAATATAAAATTATCGCGATAATGGAAGATGGGTGGAAGACGGGAATAATAAGGCAGCGATATGGACATGCGGAAGCTACCCAGTCGAAAGCAAGGACTCTAGGCACCCGCAGAACTTCGTATACGCCAAAATAAAAGGAATTTACTTCTTCAGCTGCACTACCGAGCCTGAGTATAGAAGAATACGAACAGATGCTGGATAGACTTGCAGCCGAGGTCAGAGAAAAACACTAACTAATTTAGCCGGAAACTTTAATGCATGGACGGTCGAGTGTAATAGCACCTGACAAGTAGAAGAGGCGAAACACTGCTAGAAGCATTTGCTAGCCTCGACCTAATGCTACTAAACCGAGGCAACAAGCACACTTTCAACAATGGTAGAGCGCGCTCCTTCATCGACCTGACGTTCGCCAGCAGACCCATAGCAAGGAGGTTGAAATGGCAAGTCTCAGATCTATACACAAACAGCGACCACTAGGCCATCATATTCGAAACAGAAGAACAACACAGATCACAGCACGGCAAACCCTCTCCAAAAGTACAAATGCTGGACTGAAAAACAAAATATGTAGAACCGAGTCCATGGAGTCGCGTCCACACATCAAGTAGCTGGAATTGCTGCTGGACCACAAGCTCAACTTCAAAGAGCACCTGATGTAAGCAGACGAGAGTGCCTCCAGGGCAGTAGCGGCACTGTCAAGATTAATGCTAAACGTTGGAGGACCCAGGCAGGCGAACCCCACAGGCGGATCAGTAGAAATGCGGTGAAGTGGGAGGGTTATGATCCCTTGTTTTCGGATCATAGCCTCGCTGATAAAAAGGAAGAAGAAGAAGAAGTTGGAGGACCCAGGCAGCCAATTAAAAACCTGCTAGCAACGGTAAGCAAATCGATCCTTATGTACGCGTCCCCCCATATGGACGTAAGCGACGTACCGGATAACGTACATGAGACGGATGAACTCGGCCCATAGAATCGCATCGTTAAGAGTGTGCTGTACCTTTCGGACGGTGTCCACGGAGGCAATTTACGTAATCTACGGTCAAATGCCGTAGAAGTTGATAATCATGCTTAGTTGCCATTCAACTGCGCCACTTCTTCTCTTCTTGGGGCGTAACAGTCAGCCCTGCCTGGCACTTTTGTTTTTCCAGCACTTGGTGTCAAGTATTCATTTGTGTTTAATGCATGACAAACCGCATCCGAGTTTCAGTGTTTACTACTTTTGTTTTTGTGATTACCTTATATTGTTCTTTCTCTAAGCTGAGCAGTATTTCGTTCACGGTAAGAATTGTGATGATAGCATTGATAATGGAGTGCTATGTGTCCATCATTTCGGGTATGTCCGAGTGAACCAATATGGCTGCTAATAGACTGAGCACTGATCAACCTAACAGCTTGACAATGAACACGGTCAAGCAAACTCAAACATGTGGCAAGAGCCACCACCCAAACATGCAATTTATATTCAAGTTTTGTACGAATGTGAGGTTTATTAATTGAGGCTTGTAGGAGTGTACATTTTTTAGGAATCCTGGGCATCAATTTATGCTACTGATTCCACCGATGTTCTCAAAGACGGATTGGGATAAAACACAGAAGCCAACAAACAAAATTCGACCAAATCCGAGTTGGCCTACCACAGACGCCATTTGCAGATGATGTAGTATTCTGGGGTTACTAGCTCCCCTCCCCACTGAGGAGGTTTCACCACAACCACACTCACACAGCTACATAGTATAATCTAAATTTGATAAAATTTGATGTGAAAGTTAACACTGACACGCTCTCTCGTGAGCAGAGATTTAATAAAAATTTTAAAAGTGGTTCAATTTTTATAGAGTAATTCGCAAAATCCTTAAGAAGCAAAAAAATATATTTTTTTTTAAACTCGATACAACTCAAAAGCGTTAATTTAATACATATTTAATGTGAGCATAAAATTTTACTTTGGAACACTTTATTTTCTAAAAACCATCAGAAGTAGTAAGCCTAAATTACAGACTATGTATGTAAATCATCACTCTCGGTTTGATTATGATAATGGTAAGAAAAAAATGCACATACAATTAGATGCAGTCAAAATTAACCCTAATGAAGCAATTTTTTTTCTATTTATTTTAAAACTATGAACTTACCAATATGGAACGGAAGTTCTGCGAGATTTAAATTTTAAGAAAAATTAGAAAATATATGCTTTATTAGTACACAATAAAATATGTTTGGCTAACATGGAATAATATAGATAATTTCTACCAAGAAACCCTCATCTACATATGTTACAATTGTTAAAATAAATTCACTAATATTACGTCTCTTACCTTTTTGTTTTAGATTCGTTTCAGCTTGAACAAATGTATCGTATAGAATATAGTATACATGACTGTAGTTCGTTTCAAACAAAGATTTGGCTCCTTCAGTGTCAACAAATTCTGAAAGAAAATGAATGTTCAAGTTGCTGTAAATATATCAAAAACATATTAATTCTTATTAATCGTGACTGCTAGACTAAACCACCATCTAGAAACACAAAAAGTAATGTACATAGAACAGGCCGGCTTCCGGAAGCATTTCTCTAACATACATCAAGTTACCAACTTAAAAAAAAAACATAATCACAGCGTTTAACAACAATAAGCGAGTAATAGCCCTCTTCACAGACTTTAAAGGGGCCTTCGCGAGAGTCTGAAGAGAAAACTATATACAGCAAACTTGAAAACATAAACATAAAAGGGAAGGTACTGCGTTGGTTAAAATGCTTCAACAATCAGCGCTGGGGCTTTATTTTGTATTGCGTTTCTATAGCAAATGTATACAAACTTAATTTCCAAGTAATTTAAGTGACGTTTAATAGATGTTTTGACAATCCAACTTTCGGAAATATTTGATTTTGAGTTGGAAGCACTTACACCCAATCCAAGAACCATACAAAATACGAATTCATTTTAGAATCGGATTACATTTTCGAATGGCAATCCGAATCCGAAAGCAGTACAAAATAAGGCCCCAGGATCACAGTAATATGGAACAACCCTTGACACTTTTCGGATCGGACCTAAAGGTGACCAGGAAAGTTAAGTATCCGGGTGTATACCTAGATAGTGGACTAACTTGCAACTTTCATGTAGGAGAGAAAATCCGGAAGGCGAAAAGGGCGCTTAATCAATGCAAACGGGTACGCCGACAAATGAGGGGAATATCGCCGGTGTCAGAATGCTGGATGTATACGATGATAGTAAGTTGTATGGTAGAAAAAAAGCCTCTAAATATTTTTCAAAAATGTTGACTTTGAAATTTAATTTTTCAAAAACTATTCACTGAAACAACTTGATTTAAAAAGCAAATAAAAGAATGGAATATTAGCTTTCAAAAAAGCTATAGCACATTATTGTACGCGTTTCCGTTGATTTTTAATATTTTTTTTTTCATTTAAAGTCAATTTTCTACTAAATTACCCCTCCCGCCTAAACGGGGGGAGATAGAAAACGGGGATAGATAGTGGAATACAGGTGTTGCAAAAAAAAAGCGAAGAAGTGCGCCGAGCTTTAAGCAGAGTGTACGGACATGAACAAGAGAGCGTCTGGTTGGGCCAGACGAGATGCCTCTGAATTGTAGAAAAAGATGGGAGACATCGGGCTCAGATGGCTCAGAATTCTCATCTCCAAATTTATGGGAGGTGATCCGATGCCCAAAGGAAGGGTGATACGAGAAACTATTATAACTACTGTTGGATCAAGCTAATGTCACACACCATGAAGATCGTTGAACGGGTATTAGGTGGTTAGGTGGTCGAATGCGAAAAATAGTACGGGTATCTGATGATCAGTGCGGTTTTGTCGCGGGTAAATCAACCACAGATGCAATCCAAAGTATAAGGATCATAATGGAAAAACATCGTGTTTCCTTAAAGGATTTGCATGTTGTATTGGTTGACTTTGAAAAGGCATTCGACAGACAACCACGAGATCTGATATGGGTGTCGCTAAGATATCGAGGGGTTCCAGAATGTACGTACGTACATGTACGAAGAAGCAAAGACAAGAGTAAGATGCCTCGCTGGTGCACCAGGGAAGCGTTTTAAGTCTTTTGCTCTTTATTGCAGTCTTTGACTATCTGCTTGAAGGTGAAGTGAAGGACCCCGGTACATCAATTATTCTTTGCTGACAGTGGAGCCATCATAAGTGCGGATTCTACGTCCATGCCCATACTTGAGGTATTGGTGGACGTTTTGGAGGGAAATTGGTATCGCATTAGTTCAGAAAAGGTAGAAAAAGAGGCCTGTCGATATATTCTGGGCTCAAACAGGCGATCAGTAGAAATCCAGTGAATTTGGGAGATTAAGTTCCTTTGTTTTCAGATCATAACCTCGCCGAAATAGGAAGAAGAAGTATATATGGGGATAGCACTTGATAGCATATGTAGAATGTACAACGAAGACAAAGAATCAGCAGATCATATCGTCTATCCAAATGCAAAGTATCGAAAAATGAAAAATGTATCGAAAGCGTTTAAATAATTAGTTAATAATTAATATTTGGAAAAACACAACAATTAGCCGGTAACGTACATACAATGACGAACAAAAAAGCATTGATTGTTTTATTTATTTCATGTACAGATATGCAAGATATGCCTTTCCTAAAAACCAGGGATTTTATCATTCGATAGTTTGCATTTGGATTTTATCATTCGATAGTTTGCATTTGGATCGACGATATCTTATGTCACTGTAACTTACTAACCAGAACACGTCATCGTTACTTAGGTAAATTCTACCTTTAAGCAGAAGACTTATCAGCTAGCTCATTCAAAAATATTGTCGAATTCATCACCAACTCGGGCATCTTAAATGAGCTTTAAGATTAAAGGAAATCACAGTACGCCCAATAGTGGTAAGGCGACATGATCCCACATCAACCTATGAGGGGCGGTTGATAAGTTCGCGGCCTAAGATGGTCAACAGCGAGTCATCTTCTCCTTAGTAGACATGGTCAAAAAATGGGCACGTGAAGACGACCTCTACCCAAGGCGTCCTGTGTCAGTGGTCACTGAAGAAAACGTCGGCAGAGTCGAAAAATTAGTTCTGGCCGACCAAAGAATAAAAATGTACAGGATAGCGGACGAGTTGCATATCAGCAAAGAACGGATTGGAGAAATTTTGCACGAGCATCGAAACATGAAAAAAATGTTGTGCGCGCTCGGTACCGAAAATGCTCACGCTATTCGACAAGCAACGACGACTCAAGTGCTGCAAAGATTTTTTGCCGGGGGCATTGTTGACGAAATTTCCAACCGAATCGTAACTGTGGATGAGATTTGGGTTCGCCAATACGATCCGGAGTCCAAACAAGAGTATCACGGCTGTTCTGATATTCGTTGGAATACCAAATCCTCCCGTTTTCGCATTTTCTGTGTTCTGAATTACATATTCGCTTGACGTTCGCTTTTTCGTCCACCAAAAGTTTGACATTTTTAATTCGGCTGTCTTTTCCTTGACGGAATTCAATTAAGTTACAAAAGTTTTTCAAGGTTTAAGTTTGTATATTTCATTTCAAATTTATTTATTCGATCGATAATGTAAGTAGATATTAGGTCCATTCGCGTACTGAGAAAAATTGATAAGTAACGAGTAACGAGTATTTCCCCTCTGAGCCTGAATGTGCTGGAAGAATTTCTGCCGGCACGAACGTACAAACTGCCAAATGATTGTCAAATGAGTCAAAAAGTTTTTGATTCCATTTCAAAAAGTCAATAGACATAAAAAATAGATGCAAAGCGTCTTGAATAAAATGCTGTGATGTGTGAATGTTGTAGTGGATTTTATGGAAAAAGATCCCGACCTAGGGAGAGGATGGGTTAAGACGGATAACAGACCAGAATATATACCTAGTCTAGCCATAAATACTGAAACAACTTGATATTGCAATAAAATGAAAACAAATTAATATTTAATTTTTTTTTTTTTGTATATTTGGTATATTATATAAGAAACAAAACGTATAATTTTTTATTTAAAATGATCGCCTTTCGCATTAACACAGGCCTTTAACCGGTCCGGCCAACAATCAATTTTACCAATGGAAAAATTTGCACTGCTTTCACAAGGGATGCCTTCAGCGACTCAATGGTGGTGTATCTTTTCAAGCAGGCCATACCCTCCAAAGTTGACCACAACTTATAGTCCAGAACGTTCAAATCTGGGCTAGATGATGGCCACTCTTGCGCCTTTATAAAGTCAGAGACATTCTATTCTAACCATTTTTGAGTGGTCTTGGCCTTGTGACCATGGACAGAGTCCTGCTGAAATGACCACGGCCTATTTTCAAAAAGAGAATGGATTAATGGTTTTACCTCGGTCTCTTAAACGGTATGCTGGCACACTTTAGCCGAAGTTTTGATGCCTTTTTCGCAAAAATGCACCTCAGTAACCCCATCATAAGAGATACCCCACCAAACCATTACGTACGCCGAATGGTGACATCTCTGAACTCTGGGAATCATTTGTGAAGCTTCTTTAAACTTATGCGAATAAACTTTATCACCTCAAATACACCTAATTATATGCTGCACATCGAGAGTGGAATGTCACCTTTATTTATATTCACTCTAAGGTTAAATATGCAGTACGTTATTAAAGTTCTGAACGAAGAAGATGACACCCGATTAAATAAAATTCTCGCTAAAAGAATTATAAGAACCAGATCGCAGTTTTATAAAGATTGGGAAAATATCGCTGCTAGGTACAATATAAGCCTTACCATGGCAGCATCCAACCTCACAGACTGGTCAAGAGACGCACGAATTTTTCTATTTCACATAGACCAGGCAATGAAAAGGGAACATATAATGGCGGCAAGGAACTCAGACTCACGCTTAATTTACAAAAACTTAGTTCACGAAAACATCAACTACTTGAACTCTAATCTCAGCATCTTCCAAATATCATTTATTTTCCGAGCAAGAGGAGAACTTTTAAGACTTAATTACATGCCACTTACTTAGGAGCAATAGAAGACACCGCACATTTCATTGGTACCTGCCCAGTTTTGAAAGAAATCAGACGATCACATTTTGGAGTAGACCACTTAGAAAGAAATGCAATCGAGAATTTATTAAATGGCAGCGATTGGAGACCCCTAGTAGCATACTGTAATGTTGCATATAATTACAGAAACAGAATTGTGGAAGGAAACTTCTGATTTAATCTTAAAACTCAAATTAGTACTTAATTACTGTTCCGTAAATATATATGTAAATGAATTTCACTTTTGTCAACCTATGGCAGACGGCGAAGCCATTGCTTATACTGTACTGTATTTTAAAGAAGCTTGTAAAATGTTTGTTTTTTTAGAAATAAAGTACATCTATCTATCTATCTATCTATCTAATAAACTTTATCATTTTGTTTGTTGAATTTTTCTTCCACAGTAAAAATTTTCTGAGCGATAAACAAAATTTGTCGGTATTTTTTCTTCCTGTACCGTGATAGCAGTTTTTTTGGATTTCCGCTCTCTACTTTTTTTTGAATGCCTCTGTAAGCAGATGTCCTGTAGATCAAGGTCATCTTTAATGATCCTTGAAATCGGTCTGGAAGCAATACCCATCCCACGGGACAACCCTTTCTGCTTCCGAAGTGGATTCCGGCGAACTCGAGCACTCACCGCTTTGACAGCATTTTTTGTTCGAACTGAACGCCGACGCCCTGATCTTTGGCGGTCCTTAATTTCTCCGGTTTCTATGAATCTTTTTATGGTTTGATAAACAAAAACACGGCTAATTTGTAGCGGCTGCAAAGTTTTTAACATTGACTGCGCATCCAGTCCACATTTGTGCAACGCAACTACTGCAATTCTATTTTCTTTATCTCCTCATTCCATGTTGACACATTAAAATTTTAGCTTAAACTGAATATTTATTACAAGTAGAGGCGCTACTTCACAAATAACTGTAAAAGAATAACAGAGTGGTTTAGTATTTATGGCTAGACTAGGTAGAGAAGCTATAGACTTAACATGCGAACAGCAATATCTTTCTCCCTTAGAGGAAACTGTGGTAATCACTGCAATGGAAAAAGCCGTAAGCGGAACCGAAAACACACAGTCATTTGGTGTTTCTGCTACGACCGTGAAATAACCGCACGCGAAAAATCGGAAAGCTCATCGTCAACCAAAAGGTATTTCCTCAATGACACGGAAACCACAAATCCATCAACATGCCTATTCTAAACAAATAAAATAAATGCAGTCTTTTTAAAGCTCTTGGAGACACATCTAATAAACAATTTCTTGGTTACTTGCATGGTGTAAAACTAGGAAATTAAGTAGTGCATTTAATCACATAAAATTTTAGAATTTTGCTTTGCTTATAGAAACAGCTGATTTCGAAATTGCTTTGTTGATATTAAGTTGGAAGTACTGTAAAGTGAATCCGATCGTAAATCAGAACACTTTTTTCCATTCCGTACGGATTCAATTTCGGTTTTCAAATTCGGTCGGAAATCAGAACAGCCGTGTATATGCAGTTGATTAAAAAGAGGAAAGACCTCCGAAGAAATTCAAGGTGGAAAAGTCGACTTCGAAGCTTACGGAACCTTTTTTTTTGGGACTGCGAAGGTGTTTTGCCGATTGATCACCTGCTACGATGAATGGTCAATATTATGAAAATTTATTGACTCAGGGACGTGAAGTGGTCTTACGGAAACAACGTGGGAAACTCAAGCACAGAGTGTTGCTTTTGCAGGATAACGCGCCTCTTCACTCGGCGCGGGTTTCGAGATAAGACTTAAAAGAAACAGGTTTTTCGACGATAGATCACCCACCCTATAGCCCAGACTTGGCCTCTAGCGACTTTTTCCTTTTTTCCAATTTGAAAAAGAATCTACGAGGCCGGAGATTTGCAGATGAGAACGAGATCAAGGCGGCCGTAGAAAGTTATGTTGAAGGCAAAGAAACAGAATATTTGTTCGGTGGTATTAAGTGGGAAATACACGATACAACTGTTTGACAGCTTTGTTGTTGTATACGATAATTGTATTGTGTGCATCAACACAGTCGACCATTGTACATATATTGCATGCTGTTGAGTGAACAACTGCTGTCGCATGCAACAGATTGTATGGAAGTTATATGGTGTGTATTCGCACATACAATTGGATTTTAGGCGAACCCCACATGCGGATCAGTAGAAATGCGGTGAAGTGGGAGGGTTGTGATCCCTTGTTTTCGGATCATAGCCTCGCTGATAAAAGGAAGAAGAAGAAGAAGAAGAAGAATTGGATTTTAGTTGTGTTTCGGTTGTTCTAGTGGCGAGTTACAATTACAGGTTTAAAATATCAAGTCAACTGCTAGAAAATGACTGAATGAAATGTCTGGTTGTACGTAAATCGAACGCAGATTGTATAATTTGCATACAACAGTTGGGCTGATATCTGTACAACACAAGTCGGTATGGCGGTTGTATCGTGTATTTCCCACTTTAAGGCACTGTATGCCCGATGTGAGAAATGCATTTCACTCGCGGGAGATTATAGTCAGAAATAAATTTGTTTAATCGTACAATCTGCAATCTAGACTTTTGTATTTTTTTTTTTTTTTTTTTTTTTTCAAGACTGACATAGTACATCTTGGTCTGAGTTTATTTTTCGCATTTATTGAGTATAGAACTACTCAGGTAGTGCACTCCAAAATGAATTAAAATTAGTCACCGTATCAAAATCGTTGCGACTTCTTTCATGAAAATGAAAATGGACCTATATGTGGTCTTCTACAATATGGTAATAAGATTTCACATAGATTCCCATTAATAAACGCAAAGCAGACAGCGGAAATGTGTACAAATATGTATGCACGTCAGTAAAACCTAATTTACCTCACGACCAACAAATACTAAAGCACCTTTAGCAGGCACATATTTTCTGAATTTTCACTAAATTCGATCCAAGGCAATTAGAATTTCACTGAAAAAGAAAAAAACTCACTATAAACAAATCATCACCACAGCAAAGCAAACTTGGAATGTGCTCACACCCACACCGAAGTTAATATACTTTTTTATTTATCCTGCTGGCAAATCAGCAACCATTTAGTACGTACCTAAGATTGATTTTAGATGTTTCAGACGAGTGGCGGAATCCTTTTTGCAATCCTGAATTTTCAGAGTTGACTTTTTAATGTCTGCGTATGTTTTTTTCGTGAACATGTTTGTGGCGCTCGCTGGCACGGCTTCGAGAACAGTTTTTCCGGGTGAATTTTTAGAATATGTCCATCGTCAGGTGTCGCAATTTACACTTCGGATTAAGAAGCTAATATTACGAAAACTGGATAACTAATTTTCTTTGTTTTTAGATGGATAGTAACGGAATGGAAATGGAAGCATTAGAATAAATGTTGACGTTTAGGCAGTTTAGATATAAAAAAAAAAATGTTCACAAGCTCTGGAAGCTGGAAATGTCTGGAAGAGCTTTTTGCTTTGACTGTTGTCTTTTCTCTTCTCTTCTTCATTGGTTGTGTTCAGGTAAAATATTCGATTTATTTTCACCTCGTTCAGATACAAAAAGCGTTGCATTAATATTTAAGGCGCAGTACACACCTATATGCAATTACTCACAAGCAATTAAGCAATTATGAAGAACTCTGAGGTTAAAAAGTGTTAAAAGTACAATTGTCTAATTTTTTTTTGAGAAAAAACGTTGCAATTCTTGCTTGCAATTCGTTTGTTTGTCACTCGTTTGTTTGAATTTTTAGGAGAGAAACGTATGTGGTGCCTGGGGAAGACAGAGTCGCAGGGGCTGCTCGTGTTACGGACATATAGGTCTTTCCTCTTTGTGTTTTCCGTTGGCCCATTCATTATTATGTTCGTCGTTTGCGAGTAAATTTGTCTTACGATGTGTATTTTGATTTTGGTTTGTAATTTTTTCTTTTCGGTTGAGCGTACATTATGGAAAAAATAAATTGTTTCATGTCATTGCACCCAGCAATATCCTTGTCCATTTTCTCAAATAAATTATTCTTAATGCGCACTGCAACGAAACAAAACAATTATGTACAAGGTACTAGACAACAACATGAAATGAAAAGAAATGTCAAAAAAGACATTCATGAAGAGTCGCAACGTTTAAAAAAAACCTATTCTATTACCCCGTTAATATGAGAGTCGAGGAGTCGAGTCTACGCACCGAGTCGAATGGTTGAAAAGTCCAAATGTGGTCGAACTGACAGATGAGTATAGCAGACACTCTGGTTTTGATTGTGTTAGTGTTCTGTTTAGTTCTAGTTTTTGCATTTAATAAATATGAAATAACTGAACAAACAACCTTACACGCAGCTGACCATGAACTCAATCAAAACAAAGAGATTTCCCACCCCGAACAAAAAAAAAAAAAAAGAAAGATTTCACGCACACACAGAGACAATATGTCAGTTCAACCACTCGATCCAGGGGCCTTATTTTGTATTGCTTTCGGATTCGGATTCCCATTCGGATATGTAATCCGATTCTAAAATGAATGGGTATTTTGTATGGTTCTCGGATTGGGTGTAAGGGCTTCCAACTCAAAATTAAACATTTCGAAAAGTTAGATTGTCAAAACATCTATCAAACGTCGCTTAAATTACTTGGAAATTGAGTTTGTATACATTTGCTATAGAAACGCAATACAAAATAAGGCTCCAGGTATACATGCATTTTTCGCACTCGACCCAGCTCTGTTAACTGAGTCGAGTCCAGTCGAACCCATTCGGACTCTAACTGCGTTTATATGTATTTGGAACCGGTTTGGATCCCGTTCCGACTCTGCATATAAACGGGGTATATGTTTCGGAAAGAGAACAAAAGAGAATCAACAATACTCGCAGTCCAAGAATTGCAACGTTTACAAGCCTCAGTTATTACGATATCTGTGGCGCCATGAGTTTTTGGTGTTTCCTAATAAACCACAACCTATTGAACAAAAAATAATAAATAGCATTTTTTGATATCTCGCTTAGGTTCCGAAATATCGAACTTTGAAAATTGGCTTTTGATAACCGATATTTCAATAGAAACTACAGAGCTTCAGTGCTGCCAACAGTGGGTAAGTGGCGCGCTTCGTGCGATTTATTTATTTAAACTCCACTTTCCGGAAGGGTTTAATCGATCACGCGACTTCATCGCTCCGCTAAGGGTAGGTCAACAACTGCCAGGCGGGCGCCTGGGGCTAAGTCTTAGTATGTTATATTCCCTTTTTATACAGGGATCTATAAAAAAAATATCGTCAATAGCTGGCAACACTGAAATACTCGAAATACACCACACCTATTGAAATATCGGTTGTCAAAAGTAAATTTTCAAAGTTTGATATCTCGAAAACTAGGCGAGGTATCAAAAAATGTTACTAATGGCGCCACTAATATCGTATCCCCCGAAAAACAGATCTCAGATAGACTTAGCCCCAGGCGCCTTCCAAGCAGTTGTCGACATACCCTTAGCGGAGTGACAAAGTCGCGTGAACGGCTAAACCATTCCAGAAAGCGGAGATTAAATAAATGAATCGCGTGAAGAGCGCCACTTAATTTTAAAATTGACTTAGCCCCAGGTGCCTGCCTGACAGTTGTTAACATTTAGCGTAGCGACGAACTAGCGTGAGCGGCTAAATCACTCCGGAAATCGAAGATAAAATAAATGAATCGCGCAAAGCCCGCCACTTACCCGTTATTTGCCATTAAACAACTAGTTTTAATTGAAAAAGCAGGATTTCCAAAAACGGGACTATAAGAAATGGGATTATAAAAACGGAGTTTAAATGCGGGATAATAAAAAGTGGAATATCGAACCCAACCCTCATTTTTTTCTCCTGCTGGACATTATGTATGTTAGAACAAAAACAAATCGCACATAAAAGCATCTATTATTAAGAGTATCAAGAGAGTTATATTCTTAAGTACAGAATGGTTGAGTGAAACCTTTTTCCAGTTGAGTCACCAATTGGTTGAGTAGCTAAGGGAGGATCTGTGATTGCATTCGAGTTAAGTCGGTCGAAGCTATTGGAATGCTGGTCGATGCACCACAGATTCGGGTTTATAGATAAAGAAAAAATATACTTTAGTTATCATATATCTGTGGCAATAAGCTGAAGTAGGTTAAGTCGACTTAAGTCAAAATTGAGTTAATTACAGAATAATGTTCCCAATTACACAAAGTATTCTTTCTCAATTTATTATTTGCATATCTGTTACGGCTATCAGAGTAGTGGCGCAGTTTCTAAATTTCATACGATTTTCACATGAGCGACAACTTTAAATGTCTCTCCTGAAAAATGGTACAAATGGACTTAAGCTACTTCAACTTATTGCCACAGATATGTATCCGTCTATGTTCTTTAAAACGCATTTTGTTTACTTTATACACTTCTAACTTAAAAGTGGCCGAACCGATTTGAATATAATAAAATTAATTAATTAAGTGCATTAATTGCTTAAGAGTTTCAGACATCAGTCATTAATATGTGCTCCCTAGAACTGGAGTAATCCGCCAAAATACAAGTTCTTGGGTTAACGAAAAATCATAAACAATCGCGTGTCATTGAAATCATCGAGAACTAGTGGCTGAGTGTATACGTTATTATATTCATTTAAGTGAGGTTAGGTTATGGAAGGGTGTCTGATGGATAAGGACTCATGACGTTCACTTACTTAAGTGGCGCTTAAGTTCGGGCTGAGCCTGGGCGTCAACCAAAAACCCTTTCCATTTAGCTCGGTCTTTAAATAATTGTCTCGAGTTGAGCACTCCAAGTGGCCATCTACGGTGAGGAGGCCCTCTATTGCGGTGCGTCGTCCCTCTTGGTCACATTCGAAGACTCTACGAGCCGGAGCAATAATGTCCATTCGTTCTAAAGGTCAAAACCATCCCAAACGTCCAATACACAGTTTTTTTTACTAGGTTGATGTCGCTGTACAGCTGGTATAGTTCGTTACTGAAGCTTCTCCTCCAAAACCCGTCAACGCAAACGGGACCGAATATCTTACGAAGAATTTTTCTCTCGAAACGATCAAGGATATCTTCATTCGCTTTCAATAAAGTCAACATTTCAGCGCCATAAAGAAGAATGATCAGGGTCTTATATATGTAGTCTCTTTAGTTGTTCGAGATAGGGCTTGACTGTTGAATTGCCTTATTAGCCAAAAAAAAAAAAAAAAACGGTGATTGGCAAGAGTTATTCTTCGCTCTATTTCTACGCTGATGTCGTTTTCAGAATCAATAGCAGAGCCAAATAGACAAAGACGTTCACTACTTCGAAGTTATAGTCTGCCCACTGTAGGTTAGGTTAGGTTAGGTTGGCTGTCCACACGAGAGTGCAGACACACTTAGACCAGTGAAGGTCCTTTGTGATACCATGGATCAAACCATTAGGCCACTCAGGGACTAACAAAACCAACCGGAGCTTTTGACAAAGCGATGGATGCTCATGACGTCCAAGGACGCCAGATCGCAGAGGTCGTCAAGGAAGGGGGACCCTAGATGGAGCATTCTTTTATGCGACAGGGCTGGGCATGTGCATAGGAGGTGGAGGATGGTTTCGTCCTCCTCCTCGTCCCCACAGCTTCTGCAGAAGTCGTTGGAGAAGAGACCAAGTCGTTTGGCGTGTTGGCCTATAAGACAGTGTCCAGTGAGAACACCGACAACGCAGCTGATTTGTGTACGCTTTAACTTGATCAGATCGGCACTACGTTTTTGATCCAGCTTAGGCCAGATCTGTCTCGAAATGTGACACGTTAAGCCGTTTCCCCATCTGAGGTTGGTCGTGCTAATAGCGTTCAGCTTTAGTAGATACTTACATGTAGCGAGGGGCATACCCAGTGCTTGCCTTTCAGGCAAAATCCTTAGAGTGGTACCCTGTCTGGCGAGGTCGTCAGCCCTGCAGTTACCTGGAATGTCTCTATGGCCCGGCACCCAGCATAGGTGAATGTTGAACTGCTCTGTCATCTCCATAAGAGATAGACGACAGTTTAAGGCAGCCTTTGAAGTGAAGAAGAACGATTCCAGGGACTTGATTGCCGCTTGGCTGTCAGTGAAAATGCTAATATCCCTGACAGATAGTACATTACATTTCAGCCAGGACAGGGCTTCCTTAATCGCCATGATTTCCGCCTGGAAAACGCTACAATGATCAGGGAGGCGAAAAGAGATGCTCAGATTGAGCTGTTCCGAGAAAACACCACAACCCACCCCGCCCTACGTCTTAGATCCATCTGTAAAGAAGTGAAGCGAACTACCATCGACAGGGGGGAAGTGTCCCATGCATCCCGGTTAGGGATGCTCGTACGGAAGTTACGGTCAAATCTCTGTTTCGGTGGGGTGTAGTCCGTGTTTTCGTGTTTGAAGTTGAGAAGATCAAGGATCGAGGAGCGGCCAAAGCGATAGCTAGACCACTGAGAGGAGGCTTTCAAGCGGATGGCCGCACAGGCAGCCAACTGTTTGCCGAAAATATCTAAGGGTAGCAGGTTGAACAAGATGTCCAGTGCCACGGAGGGAGCAGTTCTAAGTGCACCACTGATGCAGATGCATGCAGATCTTTGCACCTTAGCTAGTTGAGTGAGGTGGACAGCCCTTTCAAGAGCAGGCCACTATACGATCACGCCATATAGTAGTATATGCCTGATAACGGACACGTATAGCCAATGAGTGATTTGAGGTTTAATACCCCCTACTTATAGCCTTTTTACAGGAATAGAGAGCTACATTAGCTTTCTTGACGCGCTCTAGTAGATTGGCCTTCCAGTTTAATTTCCTATCCAAAATAAGACCCAGGTGTTTTGCGTTTTCAGAGAATGTGAGACTGGTGCCATTTATCATAGGAGGGTCTATGAGGGGAACTTTATATTTCCTCGTGAAGAGAACGAGTTCCGTTTTATGGGGGTTAACCCCCAGTCAACAATTGGAGGCCCATTTGGTGAGCCGAAGGAGAGCATATTGGAGGATATCCCTGAGAGTGTCCGGGTGTTTACCGGAGGCAGCAATAGCAATGTCATCAGCATAGGCGATCACTCTACAACCTGACGCATCCAGGTCCATCAGTAGTTCATTAACTACCAGGTTCCACAGAAGAGGTGACAAGACTCCACCTTGAGGTGTACCGCAGCGAGCAATTCTTCTGGCCGATGCTCCGCCCAGCTGTGTGTTAATAATCCTGTATGTGAGCAATTGATTGATCAACACTCCGAGCGAAACATCCACTTTCAGATTTACAAGTGCGTCCGTAATCGCCTTTGGTTTGACATTGTTAAAAGCTCCCCCAATGTCAAGGAAAGCCACCATGGTGTATTCTTTGATGCTCAAGGATTTTTCGATGGTGCGCACAAGCGAATGTAAGGCTGTCTCAACCGATTTGCCTTTGCAGTACGCATGTTGGGAGCTCTTTCCTGCCTTAGGTATGAATATGACTTCAACCTCGGCCCAAAGTTTGGGAATTTCAGCTGGAATAACACCGTCAGGTCCTGGGGACTTGAAGGGTTTGAAGCTGCGCATGGCCCATCGGATCTTTTCTGTAGTTATCAAGACTAAAGAGTTGCTGCATGGTTGAGGGGGGGGATTTTCCACTTGCGATACAGCAACAGGGGAGCTACCAGGAAAGTGAGTATCCAGTAAGATGTCAATGGATTCCTCAGCAGAGGAGGTCCAGTGACCATCCGGATGCAAAAGGAAGCTGGGTATAGAAGGGCTTTTAGAGAGGATTTTTTGCGACCTGGAAGCTTCCGAGGACTCTTCAATGCTTTCGCAGAAGAGTCTCCAGGAACGTCGTTGCTCCTTCCTCAGTGAGATTTTGTATTTTCTGAGAGACAGTTTATAGGAGTCCCAATCGGCCGTCTCATGGGAGCTTTTAGCAATATTAAAAAGGAGCCTACTGTCTTTCCTAAGAGTACTGCGATTTGCATTCCACCAGGGAGGTTTCATTTTACCTCGGAGTGGGCAGGCCTCGGCCATGGCACCATTTAGTGCCGATGTTAGGGTGTTGACTAGATTGTCGAGGCTGCCCACTGTAACGTTCTGTTCAATTCGTCAGTTTTGACTGTCTCTTCCTGTTGATAGCATATACTTGGTTTTACCCCCGTTTACCAATTTTGGCCGCTTCTGCTTCAAAGCTTGAAAACACACCGGTGACAGCGACGATGCAAACAGTTGTACATACTTTTGATAGATTGTGTCTCCGGTGTTGACATGTTAATTACGCACAATCCGTTCAAGTACAATAGGTCCGCTCGCGAACCCTCCCAAAACAGCGAATTTTTACGAAGTTACGAATTTTTTCGAAAACCTGTTCGAGTACTAAGAATTTTCGTAGTTTTTGACAAAAGAGAGTGCTCTCGAGAGAGTAAGAAATTTCCTCATGCTGCGAATTTTAGTGCAAGAAATTTCTTTGTCAAATCTGTCAAATCGCTGTATTAGTGATTTTTTGTTGGATTGTTCCTTTTTTATTTCTTTCTTTTGCGTACAATTGGGTTTGGTTTGACGTTTTAAAAGTGTGCATCTTTTGCGGTTCGACGCATTCGTTTACTTTTTCGTAATTTTACCACTCTCTGAGAGAATTTTACTCCCACTCTTGGAAATTTGACAAACTGCGAATTTTGGTGTAGAAAGTACGTGAACAGACCTATTGATTTCCTATTGATTTTTATAGACGTCGAGCGAGGCCGAGGTCGAACCGCTATTGTGTTTCAAGCATTACTTGTATACGTCAAGAGGAAGCGGAAGTAAAGGCGCTTTGTGTTTAAGGCATAATTTACTGTCCCAGCATACGTATATATAACTGCCCTTCTTCTTCCTCCTTTTATCAGCGAGGTTATCCGAAAATAAGGGATCACAACCCTCCCACTTCACCGCATTTCTACTGATCCGCCTGTGTGGTTCGCCTATTTGACCTCAGAAAATATCGGCAGGCCCGCCGATTTTGGATCACTCGGTTACTGAGGCCAATGAAATGCCGATGTTGTCGCCTTTCCTACATCGCGATCGGGCAGTATATATGTAACTGCCCTAGCAACATAAAATAATTAAAACCAAATGAAATTTCATATGACTTATTTATTTATCTTTTTTCTCTTCTAAAATAAACAATGAAGTTTTTATCATATATTTTTATTGCTAACTTTTTTTTTAACAGAATTATAAATATATATAAATTTTATTTAGGAAATCGTTATTAATACAAAAGTAAAAATATTGTTATAAAAATTAAAAATATGTATCACGTAATTTCTACATTAGGTTCGTTTCTTTTTTTATTATCGATAATACATGCATTTAATTATTTTCATAAATCAACCAAAGATTTAATTACAAAATGTACAAGTTTCGATTATTACAGTCCAGCATCGATTAAACATTTAAAAACTTATTTTCTTTTGAAGCTATGCTCGCATAGATATGAAGTAAAGCTCTAGCCTTTACGTCTTAACCCATTTGCCATTCTGCTCTTTAATTTCCGCTAATTGATAAGAATTTTTGTTCATTTAATTTAATTTTTAGTTCTAAATTTTGCATTTAAATTTATAATACATTTTTTGCTATTTATATCGGCAAGGACAAAATATAAAAAAAAAAGAAAACAACAGTTTACATGTTGAATTAATTATTTAATGTAGAAATATTTCTGAAACAATCTAGCTACATAAATTTGCGATAGTATAGCTCTATTTAGTTTAAGTTATCTTGTTTAGGATTTGTCTGCAATTAAGTACAAAGCCTTTATAAAGGTAGGAATGTATGTATTAGAAAAGTATAGTTCTTGGCTATCTGCGAAGTGTTCGTGGCTTGAATAGAGAACGGCTTTGTGCAAATTATAAATTACAGTTTTTGTGTACTAACAACGTAGTGCTTTAGGGGCTATTGGTCTTTAAGTTTACTTTGAATATTGAGTAGTTTAACGATAATATGAATAGTCATGATTCAGTAAAGCTACGGATATACTGTGTGGAAGAAAAAAAAAAACTTATCTAAAGGCGAGCCAAAAGATTGCCAATCGTCAAACGTTTGGTACAAAATTATTTTGCGATTACACTATTTGGATTAGTCGCTTAATTTATTTAATTTTTTTTTTTTTTGATCGAACAGTTTAACAACGAAAATTACCAACAAATTTAAATAAGTTTCAGTATGGACCCACTTTACATTTTTTCTGTTTTCTTTTTTTTCTTCCTAGATGACGATAGATAGGAAAAGATTAGTTTGATTATCAAAATGTGTACGATTTAAAGCACTGATTACACTGCATACAATTAAACGTTTCTTCGATCATTAACTCTTTTTGAATTCGATCAGTCAATATTTCAACTTTCTGTGCAAATTTAAAGTTTATTTTCATTTCGAACAATAATTTTAGAGAAGGGACTGATGGCGTATACCATACTTTTGGCAGTCTAATTGTAGCTTAAAGTACGAAATACACAATACAATCGTTTTATCGACTTGCATTGTGCCGATATCGGCCTAACTGTTGTATGCAGCACATAGATTATACAATCTGCGTACGATTTACATACAACCAGACATGTTATTCAGTCATTTTCTAGCAGTTGATTTGATATTTTAAATCCGTAATTGTAACTCACCACTAGAACAGCCGAAACACAACTAAAATCGATACAACAATTGAATCGGTGAGTGAAAGTACAGTACATGTACAAAAAATCGCTTTTGAGAAAAACAGAAAAAACTAAACGCATTTGTACTGCGCTTCCATACAATCAGCAAAAAGCGTATTCCGTTTTTGTATACATTTGGCTCTCTAATGTAGTATTATTTTGCTGATTGGTAGATTTACATATGTAGACCATTTTGGCTATTTAAGGCCAAAATACAATTTTTGGTGCTTATACTGTTCTTCCACTCACCGATACAATTGTATGTGTGAAAACACACCATACAATTGTTGTATACAACCTCATATCTGCCCAACCGTTGGTACAACGATTGTATCGTGTATTTTGTACTTAAGACTTCGATATTATAATTATTTATATTTTGAGGCTAGCAAAAAAGTTAAAGCTAACAAAATTTGTGCGTGCTATTTTCAATTTTATTTTTGTATTTCAAATACAGCTATTAGCTTTATTTCTGGCATTATGCTCCGTCCTGCACTACTTTGCTAAAGTTTAGGAACGAAAAATGTGAATTGGAACAGTTTTGTATCGGACAAAAATGGTTTTCAATCTTTACTACTCCACGATCGAACTAATAATGATAATGGAATCGAAATGGAGAAATTCGGGTGTGGGATTTGACTGCTCACCTCGATTTTTATATTTTCTTTGTGACAAACGTTTTATAGGATATTGAAATCAAGCAGAGAAAATCATTTCCGCAAACTGCGATACGATATTTGGCTCACGCACAATTTGAATAAACAAATTCTATTGGATCGTGTCTCCATTGGCGATTCCCTGAAGAAAGTGAACACCTAAAATGGGTTGATTAAGGTCGACGAAAAGTGGATTCTTTATAAACACGTGGAACGGAGAAGATCATGGACCAAAAGATGGAGCCACCTTTGCCATTCTAAAAGATGGTCTTCACTCGAAGAAGATTATGCTCTCTATTTGATGGGGTTGGAAATAAATTGTATACCATGAGATTCGCCCGCATAACCATAAGTACTGGGGTCGTTGTGGCGTCCTCCGACAACGAATGACTGGTAACGTAATTTGTATTGTGTTGTTGGTAGATCTAGCAACAACATACATACAAATTACGTGACAAGTTATCCGTTCACAGAGAACGCGATTCGACCCCTGGTCTCAATTGGAACGACTAAAGGATACAATCAACCAAAAATGCCCGGAACTGATTAATCGGAGAGGCGTCGTGTTTAATCAAGACTACGCTAGACCACATGTCTCTTTGCAGACTCGGTATAAGTCGGTGCAGTTTGGATGGGATATCTTACCCCACCAGCCGTATTCACCTGATCTTCCACCTTTCTATTAGCGTTTATTCCGGAGTCGAATCGCCGTATCCGCAAACGGATCACTCGTTACGTAATTTGTATGTACGCATATGTTGTTGCTAGATCTACCGGAAACACAATGCAAATTACGTAACCAGTCATACGGCGATTCGACCCCTGGTCTCTGTAGAACTCATGTAATGGAAAAACTTTCGCCTCGCTAGAAGCCTGTAAAATGAACTCGAAACAATTCTTCGCTTAGAAAAATCAAACGTTCTACGAGAGGGGCATTATGAAATTGCCCGAAAGGTGACAGAAAGTTGTAGAAAATAATGGCGCATATATATAACTTATTAAAGTTTTTTCTATTTAGTATTCAGTTTTTTTTTTATTATAACATAGCTAACCATGCTATGCAATGGATCACTTTAACCCAGGGTGGCAGAATACCTGTCGGTCCGAGGAAAAAGTGGGGCAGAACAGTCGACAAGTAGACACGGCAGTTGGGGAGAGCTGAGACATATTGCCAGAAACCGTACATGATGGCAGGTAGGCGTGGTAGAGGCTCTTGGAGCCACAAGGTAAGTACTAACTACGAAATAGAGGGAACTTATTGGCCAACCCAATATTATGATGGGTTTGCAATTTTCATTTGAAAGTCTACGTAGGGCAAGAATTAAAACCGTACTTGCAAAAAGTCACAAGTTTTGTTCAGAATTTTTTTTGGAATAATTTTTAGTGGAATTAACTTTTTTTTAACAGTTTATTCTGAAATATTTGGCCTGATCAGAGCACTGTTATATTACGAGTATTACGAATCCACTCTTTTCAAATCCCGAAAAAGACCTAAACACTGAAATGAAGTATTTGAAAACAACGACAGCGGCTAATGGTAAGTATCCTCTAATAATTTCTTTATCGAAGTCTTACTGCAATTATTACCATTAAGTTTATATGTATGAGTTCATGAGTAGATCTACTGTGCTCTGTAGTTGTTATAACCAAAAACTAGATTCTACTTATGTATGAGACATAAGTTTAGTTTTGAAACATAACTAATGCATTCTCGAAAAGCTTTCGTCTTCATGGCTATTATTAATATATTCAATTTTGTAACTCATTGTCTTGTATCATTTTACAAGTATTTTCGTTGAATCATATTTCATAATATATAGTAATTTTATAATTGATTAACTTAATTAATAAACATAATACTTATGTAGATCGATATCAATTTTATTGTGTATGTTCGTAAAATAACGATAAAAAGAAACAAAATTTCTTACGGTTAACATTATACAATTAAAAGTTTAATTAAATTAAATAAAGTTCGTATGCACAATAATTGCGTTTTCTGTTGCCTAATGTTTGTTCACACAAAATGCGGATTATTACTTTTTCAAAATACAGTAAAAGCCATGTATTTTGTATCCGGTTATATCGTATATCCCGATAAATCGTATAAAATTTTCGGTCCATTGAAAAAATCTCGATAACTCGTATAAAATGAATCAATTTTGGTCCTCTCGGTATAATGCAGATTTTCCCCAATCGAGGTCAACAACCCGTTTTGTAACTCGTATTTCTCTGGGAATAATCCCGATAAAATGTTTGAATAGAGTAGGCCCTTTTCTATGGTACAGCTCCATGTCTTCACCATGGCCTCACAACGAAGTCTCTCTCCGTGAAAAAAATAAAATAAAAATTAATTCAGCAGTAGCGAGTGGGGTGAAGCAAATTGAATCGGCATTTTGAAGAAGGGAACAAGCGTTTTTGTTTTTCCACACTAAACGTGTGTTATAGAATATACGCTCATTCTGGTGTATAAAAAGCCAACGAAAACCACTCATATACTGGTGTAATCGGACTTGGAAATACTGGGATAGTGGGTCAATGCAAAGAATCTGTTTTTTGTTTTCCAAAAAAAAAGTTTTTGGATTCGTTCCCTTCTTCAAACTGCTCATTCAATTGACATTTTGCGTCGCCTCAATGTTCCACCGTCAACAATAATATCGATCTCAAAAATCAAGAAAATTGCTTAAAAATTGGGATTGATTAGACCGAATTTGGAAACGATACATTATATTAAAAAAAAAAAATTTGTGGGAAGAGAGCAATGTTTTGGCCGAACTCTGTTCTGAGTGGAAAGAAGAAGCTGATGAAACCGGTCTCTTTTACAAATATCTTCTCCGATTGCTCCATGTGCTACAAAGGAAAACAAACTGCACAGCGGCAAGAGTAGTAAAGAGCGGGTAACCATTTTGTTGACAGTCAACATACATACACTCATTCAGAAAATTATTCGCACAAATACTTTTTAGCCAAATATGGGTCGTTTTTCTTGGTTTTCAACATAAAAAATATTTTTTTTTTTTGTACATTTGTTCTGTATGTTCCAACTAGTTGTATTCATGATGAAAGATAACAAAATCCAAACTAACAGTAGTGTGCCCACTGTTTTTTTAATTTTGTGTGGAAAAGCAGATGCAAAATTATTCGCACAAGCACAAGGGATGTTTTGTAAGCTGCACTCATTCTGTTACATGACTTGATCGAGGCAACAAGCATTGAGTGTAGAATATTTGCGAATATATACAGTCAGAAAAAACCCGTGAAAAGCGATATGGGAGGAAAAAAATCCGAAACATCTTTGGAAGAACGAAAGCTCATCCTTAAGCTAGTTTGCCAAGGAAAGACATACCGGGAGACTGGCGATCTTGTTGGGAGATCTTACACCGTTGTTAGGGCTATTGTCCACAAGTTTAGGAATGAAGGAAATTTGGAAAATAAGCCAGGTAGGGGGGGGAAAGAAAATATTGTCAGGAGCAAATGAACGGCATATCGTCAAGAAAATAAAGAAAAACCCGAAGACACCTGTAAAATTACTGACCGCGGAGATGTCTCAAATAATTAATAGACCAATCTTCACTGAAACAGTAAGACGGACTTTAAGATCGCACTGTTTTCATGGCAGAATTGCACGTCGCAAACCTTTCATTTTTGAAACCAATAAGAAAAAATGATTTAATTTCGCCAAACAATATGTTAACAAAAGCTTAAAGTTTTAGAAGTCCGTCATTTTTAGCGACGAGAGTAAATTTAATTTGTTTGGCAATGATGGCAAGCAAACGGTTTGGCGGCAAGCAAATGCAGAGCTAAGACAAGCTAATCTACAAGCAACCGTGAAACACGGTGGTGGTAACATCATGATGTGGGGGTGTATGTCTGCAAGTTGGGTAGGACAAATGGAGTTTACTGATTATAAGATGTATCAATATGGATACATGAACATCCTGAAAAGAAATCTCCAGCAAAGCGCCACAAAATTGGTTCTAGGGTCAGATTACATCTTCCAACAGGACAATGACCCAAAACATACTGCCCATAACGTTAAAATGTGGTTACTTCTTATTACACCCTCGCAACTAAAAACACCCCCACAGTCAGCCGACATTAATCCCATCGAACATCTTTGGGCTCGGCTTGAGAAAAATACTTGTATTAGAAATCGGCCTATCACCAGCAAAGCTTCTCTTAAAGAAGCCCTTAAGCAAGAATGGGAGTTTATAAGCCCAGACTTCACTAAGAAACTTGTGGATAGTATGCCAAGACGTTTGCGAGACGTAATTGAGGCTAGTGGTGGCACAACACCCTATTGATATGCTCCCCACGCTCTGAATTTTGTCATTTTCTGTTTCAGTTTGGTTTTGGGCGAATAATTTTGTGTTACGTTTTATTAAAGTTATTTTTTTGTTAGCCTCTCTATTTTTATGAATTGTGTATTAAGAATAAAGTCAGAAACAGTTTTTTAATATAATATTTTGAATTTTAATCAAAGAAAATGGTTAAATTTTATTTTAATCTTTGTATATGGTCTTGTGCGAATAATTTTACAAACATGTGTATATGGATCAGAAAAGTTGAAACTGTTATTGATCGGTAAGTCGGCCAAACAAAGTTGTTTGAAAAACATAAAAAGCACTTTTTTATGGTAATTTTCCCCTTACAAAAAAAGGAGAGATATTCCGATAGCATCTCATGGTATAAGCGAACAGACTCCAGATATAAAGTTTGAAGTAAATCCGTCCAGCCGCTTAGGCTACCAGACAGACTTTTTGAAATAAGAACCAATGGGCTGACTCACCAGCACCTTTCTGTGGAAATTCGAGTAGTGAATATGTATGTGTGATCAGTTTAACTTAAACAGGAACAATTGCAAACAAGACAAATTCTTATCACAAAGTAGGTTCTGCGAGATAGACAAATATATCATTCGATAAGGACTATGACGATAGCATGAAAGTCCAATTAAACAAAACTAAGAAAAATAAACCCATACCTGGAAAGGAAAATAGACACTAGGACACGATGTGAAATGAAAATAGAACAGAACAATGGAAACTCAGAGAAAATCTTAAGAAAATGTGTCAGAAGGGTCATTCAAATTATACGAGTGGTAATAGAAACGTTTTTTTCTTAAGTTTGGATCTATCCGCTTAATACTGAAACTAAATGTCACATATTTCTCTTATTAATGTGATCTAAATATTCGGCAAACAAATTAAACAAATTAATTGTATAATGTATAAAAATATATAATAACCGCTACATTAAACATGCATTTAAAGTGATTTTTAATTTTATCGGAATGTACAACCTAGATAAGAAAGAAGATATATGTATTTTTTTAAGCAAAGCACCTTTTATTCAATTTAATTGAGGAACCACAGCTTATAGAGTTCTTCTCTGCTTTAAATTAAATGAGAGGTAGTTATGGACAAATATATTAATTTCTTTTGTTTGAATACATAATGTTTTCTTCAGCTCATTGTATAAGAATTTGTTGGTATTTTTCTTTTCTTTTTCTTGAAATAAATAAATTTAAAAAGGTGTAGTTATAATAATCAAAAAATAAGAGCATTTATTTGATAATAAAAAAAAACTGTTTAAATAAAATACGTACAAATTTAACATGGCTGTGAACATGAAACATTACTGTTACATTATACTTGTGTAACACATTGCGCATATTTTTCTAATTGATTTTTAAGCAACTCTACACGATTTGACTCGTCGGATAACATTTTTTGCAGATCATCAATTGTTCTTTGCTGCACTTGAACAATTGCTTCAAGGCTTAGAACGCGTTTTTCGAGTTCCACTATTTTCAGTCCCTCTGGCATTGCTAAATCTACACTTTCATCACCATGAATGACAACAGTAGTTGAGGATTTTTTCGATTGTTGTGCTGGCATTCGCGCAACATTGAATTTAGTTGGTACAGTCGTTGGTGGAGTTTTTATTTCATTGTCATCAGCCACAATACTATCTCTAGCAGATACCTTATTGATTGCGATGTCAGATATTGATTTGGTTACATCAGTTTCACTTTCGAGTTTCTTCTCTGTGGAAACTGATTGATAAAGTGAAGTAGAAGCTTTCGTTACAACAGCCTGGCTTGACATTGCAACATTGCTGTCAACAGTAGAAGCTTTCGTTACAACAGCCTGGCTTGACATTGTAACATTGCTGTCAAGAGTCTTTTTAGTTTTACTGATATTTGTCACAATTAAAGTGGTGGTTGGTTTTTCTTCGATACCAATCTTAGCAGTGGTATCTACAAGCGTTGTCCTAGGCTCGATATATGGCGAAGTTTTCTTTTTTACTTGACTCGCTTTCAACTCGTCCATCCATGGGACTTTTTTCTTTTCCCATTCCCTACTCTTAGGTTTGACCTGTTCATCACTATCTGCAGATGATGAAGGGGGATTCTTTGACTCATCCAATGAGTCGTCGATGCCATTAAGGTGAATAGAGTTTCTACTACTACTTTCTGTTAACAAGTTGACTGCTACTGAAGGTGGCCTTCGTTTTGGTGCTTTTACTCGGCCAGCCCTCATGTCAGGGAGAATAGATGCACGTTCTACCTTATCAAAATCACTATCACCATCAAGCAGCCTGTTGGAGCTACTTACTTTCTCATTATTGTCAAGTGGCTCTAAATTGAATTTGCTACTAGTGCCACCATCACTGGCATCTTGAGATACGGTAAGTTTTTGTTCCACATTTTTAACTTTCTGTCTTAGACCCGACAATATGTTGCCAGCAACATTTGTTACAGCACTGGATTTTTTTCCAGGAACAGTTGGCTTTTTGGTAAGTAATGGAGGCGGTGGCTTTTTTTCATCCAAGTTTTCAATGCTTTTTCGAGTTTCGCCTGTTTTTAAGTCTAAGAGCTTACTTGTTCGGTCAACAGATGTTGATGGTGCTATAAGTTCGAAGTTTTTATTTTCCAAGGATTTCCTTTGGGCAGCTACATTACCACTTTGTATGCCTGTTTCGTTTAGTATGTCGTCTATAGAATCCCTTGAACCAAAACTCTCCAGTCGACTCGTATTTGGAATGTTTGAATTAATGCTTTTCTTGGTATTTGTTTTTATAGAAGGTTCCGTAAGCGTCGTTCGGATATCCTTTACTGGTGATTCTGAAAATAATTTAATTTTAATTAAATTGATACAAAACTTTTGGTATGTGAATTCGGAATTTATATGACTGTAATCTCATTTTAAGTATCCCTAGGTACTTGTAATCCTATGTCGAATTGACAGAATTGACCAAGAAATAGGTAATTTCGAACACAAAAAAAGGTTTGTTTGTCTCAAGTTCAATGTACTCAAATTCCAGTCAACACCTAGTATTCTTAGTAAAGCCAATATGTACAAACATTCTGTCGAAATATAAGCGGGACTGAGTCATTCAAACGGTCCGCGTTAATGCTTTCTTAAATAAAATTGTTTCCTATGTTGATACATCTGTCATCTATTTTGGCGCTGAATTTGAAGGAGATCTGTAGACTAGTTTGTTGACAGCAACCAAAAACATTAGTTAACCTCAAGTGCTATCGGCGATTTATACTATGGAAAAAAATATTGAGCAAAGAGTTTGTTTGAAATTTTGTGTTGCGAACGGAATTTCTTGTTCGGATGAGTTGAAAATGTTGGAGAAAGCTCACAGGGACTTTAATATCGAGAACGAGAGCATTTGAGTGGTATAAAGCGTTCAAAGAGGGTCGTGAAGTAGTTGAAAACTTGCCTCATCCGAGACGGCCTGCAATGGCTGTTACTGAAGAAAACATAGACTTAGTGAAGAAAATGGTGCTCGAAAATCATCACTATAGTTTAAGAGAGCTTTCACAAGAACTATCCAACTCTCACGAATCAGTTCGCCACATTTGATGTTTAGTGCATGAAACGCGTCGCAGCACGGCTTGTTCCAAAAGAGCTTAACTTTCTTCAAATGGAACATCACAAAAGAGTGAACGTGAAGGGAAAGTTACCTTCTCACTGTATACAAAGGGAAGGGTGATATGCTAAACTGTGATAGCTACCGTTCGATGACTACCGCTGATGTCACACGCCATGAAGATCGTTGAGTGGGTATTAGGTGGTCGACTGCGAAAAATAATACGGCTATCTTATGATCAGTGCGGTTTTGTCGCGGGTAAATCAACCACAGATGCAATCCAAAGTATAAGGATCATAATGGAAAAACATCGTGATTCCTTAAAGGATTTGCATATTGTATTGGTTGACTTTGAAAAGGCATTCGACAGACAACCACGAGATCTGATATGAGTGGCGCTAAGACATCGAGGAGTTCCAGAATCCTATGTACAGATGATCAAGGACATGTACGAAAGAGCAAAGACAAGAGTAAGATGCCCCGCTGGAGTAACCGAATAGTTCACAATCAAAGTCGGGATGCATTAAGGAAGCATCTTAAGTCCTTTGCTCTTTATTACAGTACTATCTGCTTGAAGATTAAGTGACGGACCCCAAGGTACATCAATTATTCTTTGCTGACGATGGAGCCAGCATAAGTGAGGATCCTACATCCCTGCAACGAGCACTTGATGTATGGGTGGACGTTTTGGAGGGAAATGGGTATCGCATTAGTCCAAAAAAAAAAAACAGAGTACTTGTGCTGCCCGTTCTCCGATCCACTCAGGCCTAGTCCAGACATTTATTTGAATGGAACAGTGCTTCCCAAGTGCGAAAAGTTCAAATATCTGGGATCTATAATCAATAGCAAAGCAACCTGTGATGACCACATCAATCATTGCGTAAGCATAAGGTGGATGCAGTGGCGAGAAAACTAAGCTATCTTCAGTGACCGAAAAATGCTCCTAAGTTGAAAGGAAAGGAAGGCTCTCTAGTTATGCGTCCAGTGCTCACATACGGCACGTTCAAAGAAGAAATCATTTGAATCTCGTTAAAGGCAATATCAATGAACGTTCCAAAGACATCGCAAGGCAGAAGAGGCAGGCATATAAACGCCTGGATCACACAAATGCGACGACATCGGCATTTCATTGGCCTCAGTAACCGAGTGATCTAAAATCGTGAGGTCTGCCGATATTTTCTGAGGTCAAATAGGCGAACCTCACAAGTGGATCAGTAGAAATGCGGTGAAGTGGGTTATGATCCCTTGTTTTCGGATCATAACCTCGCCGAAATAGGAAGAAGAAGAAAAAGAAGAAGGAGCATCGCAAACGAGTTGCTGCAGACATGTCAATTCAATTCGTCAATTCGGACCCCACATTCATGGAGCGCATCATCACAGGTGACGAGACTTGGGTTTATGAATATAATATGCAAACAAGGCAACAGGTATCGAAATGGTGCCACTCGAAACCGAAAAAACCACGTCAAAGTCGCTCAAAAGTCAAGGTGTTGCTGACTGTTTTCTTATATATTCGTGGTGTTGTTCACGCAGAATTTCTTTCGATGGGTCAAACAGCAAATAAAAAATATTATTTAAGCGTTATGAAGCGATTAAGGGAGAGTATACGCCACAAAAGACCGGAATTGTGACAGAACAACTCTTGGATTTTGCATCACGATAATGCACCATCTCACAAATCCATCCTTGTGAGTGACTTGTTAACCAAAAACGATACCATTATGATTGAGTAAGCACCGTACTCTCCAGATATGGCTTTTCCTGCTTCCGAAATTCAAATTACAACTTCGTAGGACCCGTTTTGAGTCGATTTAAGATATAAAAGTAAATTCGCTGAGAGAACTGAAGGCGATCCCGGAATATGACTATACAAACTGTATGGATGACTGGATTGTTCGTTGGAAAAAATTTTTTTTTTTTTTTTTTTTTTTTTTTTCGTGGGTAGGTGAAAATCTTCATGAGACACTATGAGACCGTGTACTCATAGTAGTGTCAGATTTCTACTGACTAAAAACACCCTTCCCTTCGTTTTGTTTACTACGACTAAGTTTGACCTTATCAAGTAGTTTAAGCTTCAGATTTATATTCGCGTGAGGCAGGTAGATTTCCAATAAAAGCACCTGCTGAAACCGTCATGACATGCGGCTTTTTGTCTTATAGCGCTAATTCGAACGGTTTCGTTCTTTGAAGTCGGCGCGTAAGATTTGTCACATCCAAAGTTTGGAGTATGGCACAGTTGCAATGGCCATGAAGACGAATACGAAGCTTGCGAGCGAAGTTTTTTATTTCGTCCTCCACGGTAGCTATCCCTAAGTCTCTGTGGATATCATTGTTTCTGATATACCAGGGAGCGTTCACGATTATTCTTATAATTTTATTTTGCAATGATTGTATGAGATTCCTATTGCTTGGTTTGGTACAACCCCAGAGTTGTATACCGTACGTCCACATGGGTTTAAGCACTTGCTTATACAGAAGCAGTTTGTTATATACGCTTAGTTTGGAATATCTTCCAATTAGCCAATACATTTCTCTAAGTCGATTTTCGACTTCGTCACGTTTCTTTTTAACGTGAGGTTTCCATTTAAGTTTCGCGTCTAGAGTCATTCCCAGATATTTAGCTTCGTTTGCATGCGGTATTTGTACCGAGTTAATGAAAACGGGAAGGTTGATTATTTTCTTGTAAGTGAAGTTAACATGCGTCGATTTGGTCTCGTTAAGAACAATGCGCCAAGTTTTTGTCCACTCACAGATTTTATCCAAGGCTCGTTGGAGTTTTATGGTTGCTGACTCGATTGAACTTTCCGTTGCCAAAATAGCCGTATCGTCCGCGAACGTAGCTACAATAGTGCCTTCAGTTTGAGGTATGTCCCGAGTGTACAGCAAGAATAAGATAGGCCCAAGGACACTTCCTTGCGGAACTCCGGCGGCGATTTCTTTAAAATCAGAATATTCAGTTCCGTGCTTAACACGAAAAAGTCTGTTTTTAAGGTACGATTCTAAGATCTTATGAAGTTGCTCCGGAAGGATTCGTCTTAGCTTATAATTCAATCCATCGTGCCAAACCCTGTCGAAGGCTTGAGATACGTCAAGAAAAGCGCTAGAACAAATCTTTTTCTCCTCAAGGGCTTTTTCAATTTCGTCGGTTATTCTATAAACCTGGTCAATTGTGGAATGCTTGATTCTGAACCCGAATTGGTGGTCAGGTATTAGGCGTCTCTCTTCAATGACCGGAAGAATCCGTTTCAGAAGGAGTTTTTCAAATACCTTCGATATTATTGGTAGTAGCGATATCGGTCTGTACGATTTTTTGTCATTTGGAGATTTTCCCGGTTTCGGAACCATTATGACTTCTGCGACTTTCCATTGATTTGGAACGTATAATAATCTAATGGAAGCATTTATTAAATAAAGCAATTTTAATAGTGCCTTTTTTGGTAATTCCTTGAGGATTTGTCCGGTTATTAAATCATAGCCAGGAGCTTTATTGTTCTTCAGGTTTTTTATTGCCTGGCAAAGTTCTATAAGTGACACACTTTTTATTCTAAGGTTGTCAGATGTCGTAGTCGTACCGGTAAAATCGTCTACCAATGTTTCTCCATCAAATGGCTTAAAAGTTTCTTCTAAGTGCTCGGCAAATAGATCCGCTTTTTCTTTGTCACCTTTTGCCCATTCGTCGTTGTTTTTTCTTATCGGTGGCGAATGTATTTGCGGTTTTTTAATTCTTTTGACAGCTTTCCAGAGCGAGTAATTAGTAGTTTTTTCGGCGGTTAAACCTTCAAGATAAGCTGAAGTCTCTCGGTTTTTTAGGTCTTGGATCGCTTTTTTAAGCTTATTGCATAAGAAATTCGAGTGGGTTTTATGCTGGGGAGCGCGAGTTTGTTGCCATATTTTGCGTGCTCTCCTCTTTTCTCGAATAAGTTCTTTTATTTCCGGCGGATAATAAGCTTCATTGCATGGGACTTCTTTCCTCCTTAAAGGTGTATTTTTCCACGCGGCATTTTGTATTGATTCAATAAATTTGCCGAGCTCATCTTCTATTTCGAAGGGTGTTTTGAGCGATACATTTAAGACAATATTTTCTTCGCAATCAGTTCTAAAGTCGCGCCAGTTAGTTTTTTTGTTAGTTAATCTAGGCACAGCTTCTACTGTCATTAGTCGGTCACTTATTGTCAAGATTACCGGCGAGTGATCTGAGGAGAGATCAAAGCTTTCCTCTACTTTCGCAAAATTTGAAGATACTCCTTTCGCTACGAAGAAGTCTATTAGGTCCGGTGTTTTTGCTGTATCAGAGGGCCAATACGTCGGTTTCCCCGTCGAAAAGAAATCAACCCCGAATTGCATACCGGCTTCGTACAGAAGTCTGCCTTTCCGTGAATTGGATCTGGAACCCCAAAAGGTGTGTTTTGCGTTGAAATCGCCACCTATAATGAAATTCGGTCCAAGTGAGTCAAGGAGACGTACAAAGTCGTTACTTCGAAACGTGCATCGCGGAGGACAATAAATGGACGCGATGTTGAAATATGAGTGCCTATTCTTAACTCGAACTGAGCTTGTTTGCATTGTATCGATTTCAATCGTCGTATTTATGGAGTGCTCAATGCAGTCTTTAATGAATAAGGAGGATCCGCCTCTAGCTCTTCCGGAAGGGTGGTATGCGTGATAAGCACGATACCCTCTTATTTTTACTCCGGATTCCTTTGTCAAATGAGTTTCAGAGATCAAGCAAATGTCAATGTTGTCATTCCGTAAGAATACTTCTAATTCGGCGTTTTTTTGTAGAAGGCCGTTTGCGTTCCATGTTAAAATTTTTAGTAACTGATTCATATTCATATGGGAGTTCTTTTCTGGCGAGGTTTTAACTCGAGCTTGCTCAATTTATCAAATATGACTTTGTTTACCTTCGTTTGCTCCTCAAGTTTCGCAAGAATTATAGAGAAGACTTGGGAGACTGGGTCTACCGTAACACCGCTTTGCTTGGTTTCTAGCGACGCAGCTTGAGCATATGTTAGCGTCTCTGGAGATTGTGGCTTTTCCTTTGATTTTGCCGAAGGAACTTTACTTTGCTCGACTCTCGTCTTAAGTTTGACGTGTTTATTGACGGTCGTTACCCTTGGCTTAGCGATTTCACGACTATTTTTAACCGGTTCTGCGTTCTGGCGTTGAATATTTTTAAATGTGTCTCGCCTTTTTTGAAGCTCTTTTGCCACTTCGCAACCTCGATAGTTCGCTGGGTGCTTTCCTTTGCAGTTAATGCAGGTAGCCGGGGCCTGCTTATTTAGGTCACACTTTTCTGAGAGATGGCTACCAGCACATTTTACGCATCTCGGCTCTTTTTGACAATACGACTGTGTGTGATTAAAGCCTTGACAGCGTTTACACTGAGGTATCGATCTCGTACTCGTACGCATAGGCTCAATCTTGACTACGATATTCAGAATAGTTTTAACGTTATAAATATCGTCTACATTTTCGCTCCTGTCAAAGGTAAGCATAAAGAGCGGAAGTCCATGCTTGACCATGATTTCCTGGCCTTGTTCCGTTTGTTGCTTCACCTTTTTGAGAATATTGACGGCATTAAGAATTTTCAAACCTTTAGCTTTGAGGTCGTTCATTACGTCGTCTTTTGTGCACGAGGGGTGGAGACCCCTTGCTATAACACGCAGTGGTCTTTCTGACTTATTTTCATAAGTATACCACTGGATTTTTTCCGAGTTTAATTTTTGTGATATTGCTCGGTAGCCATCGGAGTCATCAACGTTAATTTTCCACGCATTGTTCCTGAGTGACGTTACCTTGAATTTCGATGTCATCGTACCTTTAAGAAGGCAATGTAGCTTACTGTAGTCCGTTATGCCAACGACGTTTATTGCAGGCGGAGGACGTGCTTTAGCTTGAGTTTGTTCTGGCTTCGGCTCATTTTGCTTGTCTTCTTTTCGCGGCTCGATTTCGGGCGAAGAGCCGGCTCTGCGTTTTTTGCTAGGTCTTTTCTTTAAGACGCAATTCGTTTCGCGTGCAAGCTCTTCTTCGTCCGTGTGATATTGTGGATTAGCTGCGCGGGGAGGGGAATCTTCGCGTTCTTTTTGTAAAAGCGAGTTCTTTAGAAGCTTGTTTTCCTCTCTCAGCATGTCTACCTCTTTTTTGAGCTCTTGGTAGAGCCGATCCATTTCATCAAGCCTATTGCGAAGTTCGTTATTTTCCTTCTCAAAGCTTTTACATTTCTCTAAGTCCTGTTTCTTGTGCGCTTGCACTTCCGGCGGACTTTTTTTCCCGGAGACATTCGGTCTTGATGGTGGAGACCGAGGTACCCTTGAACTTTTTATAAAGGGATTTATCAATTGCAATAATTGGCTCTCCCCAGAATCCGTAGAGCCTACCTCCGAAGAGGGTGGATTTTCCAGTGAACCTGGACTGCCACCTGGGGTATTAAATCTTTTCGTTTTACTCATTGCATTTTTTTGTATACACTTTAAGCCCGGTATACGAAGGGTGGATTTTAGTCGCCTCTTACGACAGGCATGCCTACCTCGGGTATATTCTAACCCCTACCCGAAGGGGGTGTTGGAAAAAATGAACTGCTTCAAATGGAGCCTATTTTGAAGGAGATAAAATAAATGTTTGATTAATTGATTTGTGTTGTTTTTATTGACTCAGTCCCGTTTATATTTTGACTGTATGTAAATGCATGCACTAAGTAGTTACTCTCAACAAGAAGCAACTGTGTGGATGAATGGAATAAGTTACTGCGTAATTGAGGGTTCCAGCTAAGTATACCAGAAAACGAACAAGCAATAACTCTGAAAATGTAATTTTACAAAATTTTAGTAAAAACAAAAAATGTATGGTCATGAAATTTGGGTAGTGACCGAAAGAATAAGATCGCGGATACAAGCTGCCGAAATGAGGTTCCTTCGCGGTGTTGCTGGAATAGCTCGTAGTGATCGAGTGCGCAACACCAGAGTACGCGAGGCGCTCAATGTTGAGCAGCTACTTCTTCGAACGGAACGATCGATGCTTCGATGGTTTGGTCACGTAGTGCGTATGCCCCCAGACCGGCTTCCAAGACGCGCCATGGTTGCCATGCCATCAGGTAGGCGACTCCGCGGTAGGCCTAGAAATAGATGGTTGGACCAAGTCCGACATCTCTCCTGAAAACAACATCATTTAATTTTTTTTTTTTTTTTTAAATATTTATATGGAAATTTTAATTTTTTCCATTAATTTTTGAAGATGATATCGGTCAAGTGGTCGCCGCCATTGTCAGTGACTATTTGGGCTCTTTTTACTGCATTTTCAATCGTTTTAGCGGACTCTTGTAGGATATTCTCCGAGAACTTCCAGAGTCTTGTGGCTCTTTAACCGCCCTATTGAACAGAATGCGCAAAGACATTGCCCGTATAATCGCGATAATCATGGGACACTGGCCGGTAGGAGAGCACGCAGCCAAACTAGGTGTCCCATATAATACACACTGCCGTAGTTGCAACATAGCCACCGAAAAGGAAACAATTATCCACTACATGTGCACTTGTCCAGCAATAGATAGGGGTAGACATCAAGCATTAGGCATACCCTTCTACAATTCACTTGAGCAGATCTCAGGTAAAAACATAAATGAGCTAACCCTCTTCTTAAACTCCACAGGCTGGCTCTAGATTGTCCTCACCAACACACATCAACATCCAAGGTCGCATGAGTCGTGGTATCAAAACGGCACAACTGTGCTAATTGGGTCTCTGTTTTACCGCCACTTCTACCTACCTACCTACCCTGTGGCTTGTTCCCAAAGAAAGAAGTCTGGATTGGTCAAATCAATCTGACCAGAGCAAATCACCAAAACGGGACATTAAGCGACCCGGAAACGCATCCTTCAAAATGTCCATTGTCGCGCGGGCTATGTGTACAGTTGCACCGTCTTGTTGGAACCACATGTCATCCAGTCCCAATTCAACAATTTGCGGCAATAAAAACTCGTTGATCATGGTTCTGTACCGCTCGCCAGTCACAGTAACCGTGTTACCCACAGCGTCCTCGAAATATGAGGTCCGATGACTTTGAGTGGATGTAATGGCTCCCCGGTATTTGATACGTAGACTCTCAGTGCCGCAGAAGCGCAAATTTTGTTTTTTTACGCATCCGTTCAGATGGAAATAGGCCTCGTCGCTCATGATGAATTTCCACCGAAAATCACGAGTCACGAGTATTCCGCGATCTTGAGGAGTATAGCGTTCGCGTTCCATTGCTTGTCGATGTGTATTCTGCAACTGTTTACTTCGCAAATATAAAAAAAAAAGTGACAGTTGCCGCCACTTGCAAAAGTTATAGCATCTTCCGATAGCGTGATACATTTTGGGACACCTTGCATAATGAATGTTAAAGACGCGTTTTATTGGTTATAATCGTAAACATACGAGTAACTAGACATAAAAACTTATTTTTGTGGCTGCAATTCAAGGTTTTGGGCGGGCTTTGGTTTTAGCAGAATAATGCAAAATGCCACACCAACCGTCAAACGTTTGGGAGACGTGCCTAGGTCATCTGCAGCGACTTGTTTCATGGGGATTTGTTAAGGTCTGTTATCTGATCATGGTAGACCGTGGATTGAAAATAAGGGAGATAGCTAAGATTGTCGGCACCTCGTATGAATGAGGATGGAATGCAAGATGGATTCCGAAACTGCTTTCAGTTGGACAAAAATGCAATCGACTGACTATGTCTGGAGAGTTTTTGGTTCTATTTCAAACCAAATCCGGAGAATTTTTGGGCAGATTTGTAACGACAGATGCGACCACTATACCCATGAGACCGAACAGTAATCACAAGAGTATAGAAGATATGGATAACCAGCCGCGAAAAAAGCTTAAGTTGAATCCGCCGATAGATAAGGTAGGCTTTTTGGGACTCACAAAGGGAATCATCATGGTTGATTAGCTTGTCAAGGGTCAAGCATTTAAATCCGATTACTACTGTTTTTTTTCGTCGACTGCGAGAGGAAATGTTGAGGAAAAATGTTTTGTTTGTTTGTTTGTTTGTTTGACCGAAATCCATCACTGTGAGTTTGAATTACTGCCGCATTCTTCCTATTCGCCTGATTACGCTCCGTGTGATTTTTATCTATTCCCCAACCTAAAGGAGACAAAAATTCTCAGCGAAGAAAGAAATCGAAGCTGCACTAAACGTATTACTAGAAGGCCTTGAGCAATCTTTTTTTTAAACTGATGCAATGGCAGTGGAAAATTACGTTGAAAAATAATAAAATTTTACTTCCACGAATTTTTCAATAACCGTTACAATACTACACGTAGTAAACGATTAAGCTCCTTCTCAAAAGAGCAAGTGTAAATTGAGAGCTAGAAACACAAAAAAAAACCTTAACTCTACTTACCGTCAAGTGGTAACAATTTGACGAAATTATCAGGAAAAACACCTACTTTCCCATTGACTTCACCTTTCCACCAGCCTTTATCGGGTAATTCCTTATTTACTATTGCAATGATCTCCCCAATGGCCAACTCTAGTTCATCCTCATTCTGCGGACTGTAAGGAAATTCTACACGGCAGAATTCTCGAACAGGTCTTGGTGGCAGGACAGGGGCCGTATAACTATCGCCGGGTGCATCTGCCAGTCTATTATTACTAAGTGCATCTTCTTTAGAATGATTTTGACTCTTAGTTAGGTTACTTGGCGGTAATTTTTGTAATGCGGCGATAGGCTTGGTTACTGTAGTCGATGAACATGTTTCTACGTTAGGCGTTGGTCGTTTTGTTGCAAAAACTGGCGATGTTTGGATTGCAACGACAAAGTTTGACGGAAAAACGCCAATTTTATTACTTAACTTCCCCCTCCACCAGCCTTCTTCGACCTAAAAGAAGAATATTACCATATATCAATTCAGATGAAAATTATTTCTTACCTCTCCCAAAAATTCAATCACATCTCCTACGGCCAAAGACAACTCATCCTCATTCACCTGTGCATAACTGTATATGGCTTTACACCGTCGTTGAGCTGTTGCCGATTTGTCTCTACAAGGAATAGCAGAAAATAAAAGTTTACAAACTATAAGAAATAGTAAAATAAATGTTGTAGTGTTTTGATTTTACCTTAAAACAACAGTAGTACTTTCATTATTATCAATAACACGGACAAAGTTATCCGGAAACATTCCTGTTCGTCCAGTTGAAGTAACGGTTCCTTCCCACCAACCACCAGGTTGCTGCATAATATTATGAATGATTTGACCTTTAACAAGATCAAGTTCGTCTACTTCTTTGGCCTTATAATCGTATTCTACAACAGCAATTACTAAAAATAAATCAATCAAATATATAAGTTAGAAACGATGAAAATGATTTGATGTAAAATCCTTATTTAGTTCTTGTAATTACCAAATATGTCTTCTTAGTGAGTTAAGCTTGCATTTATGTATGCTTACTCACAACTATTATATAGACTTAGAAAGGTAGTTCGGGAGTGGAATGATACAAACATCTACCAACAATAATAATAAATTACAACGTAATACAGCTCTTCACCTCTTTCTCGATTTGTGTTTTTCGACAATTGTCGTTTTGTTTATTCCATAATCAAGTCATCTCTTATGTTTGCCGCCTAGAGTCTATTGCAATTAGTGATGCGCGCATTCGAATGATATAATCGATTATAATCGATTCTTCGAATATCTCGAGATATTTCGAGACATCGTCTGAAATCATTCGAATGATTTACTATACCTACACATACTTCTGTCGATACGGCGAGAACCGAGAACGAGTGTAAAGACCTCGAAAGGGTAAATATCTCGAGACATCGTCTAAAATCATTCGAATGATCTCTTATACCTACTTCCTACGAAACAGCGAGAACCAAGAACGAAAGCAAAGAGTAAATACAAATGTCTCATTTCTCGAATGATCATTCCAGATATAAATGGTATATGCATAACTGGCTGAACACAATGCATGCCGCGGCCGCGCCGCGGTAGCGTAGTACGTAGAGCTGTCAAATGGTGTGGCGCTGCACTCACAAAATTCGCCCACAATGGTGTAGCGCGTAGTAATGTCAAATAATGCCAGCTGATTAAAATTGTGTTTTTCTTTTTGAGTGTTATTGAGATTTTATTATTTTTGTGAGATTATTGTGCTATAATAATACAATAAAAATAATAAGAAATGGATAAATTTATTTTCCTTTCACTAGCAAAATAATTTTTTCCACGGCGTGCTCTTCCATTTTGACTGTAACGAATATTTCAAATTTATTGCGCTACTGCTGAACTCAGTTCAAGAATCCACCACGAAAACATCGTATAGAAAACCAAAACAGTCTTCAACAGTCGCCAATTTCTCTATCTGTCACTTGTGGCGCTGCACAAGTTAAAAGTAAACCAACTTCGTACTACACCACTGCTACCGCCACGCCGCAGCTACCTCATTGTGGGCGCTCTAGTGAGTTCCCATATATTTTAACTCTGTGACAGGTCGTACTACGCTACCGCGGCATGCATTGTGCCAGTAAGAGAACATCCCCAAGTGGTTTGCTCAGCTGTTTATACTTTTGAGAAACTCCGGGGGTGGCGTCCAGATGGGTTTTTTGGCTGGGGAGATTTTTGTTACTTTTTTTCTCTGCTTCTGATTCACAGTATTTTTTTCCCGAACACCGATGTCATAGGCATATCAATCATCCAACAGAGCGAACAATTTTTCCAGCCATGTGACCAAGCTTCTATCAGTGCTATGGCCTTGCAGTAATGTTCACACAAGCTTCCGCAATTGATCGGACTGACTTTATATACTTCACGGCAAATAAATAAATGCTTGCTGACATCAGCATTTGAACCATGATCCATTAGCGTGGCAATTGACGACGTTACCACTACACCATTGTCACCCCCATTAATCTTTCGTTCTCCCATGGCTCAGATCTTAGCTTTGCAATCAAAGCAAGTCTCCCAAAGCGCATTTAATCGGCAATCTCCTACTCACTGAAGACAGTAAAGCAATTACAACCGCCCATCAAAAGATTTAGTAATTATACAATAAGATACCCAACATGGTCCATAGAACCCACATCCTTTATTATGGCCCTGGGGACTTATCAAAAAGCAAACTTTTTTTTTGCCTCGCGGGTGGTTGAAAACGCTACTGCTTATGAGAAACAGGCCCGTTCTGTTCAAGTAGTGTGAGACTTTACTCTTTACTCACTCAAAAAACACCTTAATCCCTTTTCAACTTGACACCATCAAATCCGGAACTGCTTATCCATTACTTCGGAGTGGTGTCGTTTTCTTTCCCCTCTGGGGACCGGCTTTTTCATGTTTATCTTCTACTGCGGGTTTAGTTTTTCTTGCCGGTGAGGTTTTCATCAGGCTTATATATCTTTAAAAAATAAATAAATATATGGCGCAACAGCTCTTTAAAGTGCCAGAGCCTAGCTTCTCGCAACCCTTCATGTTGTGTGCGTTATATTTTTCACACGAATGGAAGGGATCTACAGTTTAATGCCGAATCCGAACGGAGATTTGAGAAGCGGAGAACGGAGAAGATTCGTGACAACAATACTCTCGGATGTTTGTCAGATCTCGCGAGAGGTGGGACCGTGAAAAAACTTTTTGGTGTTTTCTGGGATTCGAGCTTGGAACCTCATGCGTAGTGATCCGACACACTAACCACTTACGTCCACATATCTTTTGAGGGTATGATTATCTTTTTTGCCTTTAGTACTGCCTCGACAAAGGAGAATATTTTATTCCATTTGTCTTCACTGGATAGTATTACTCCCACTACATTCTCTGGACTTATGTCGCCTAACTCTAGCTGCAGCCTGCTTCTTTCTGCTGTCCATCATGTGCAGCTAAAGAAGGTGTGCTCTACGTTAACAGTCATCGTACTGGTAAGTTGTGCGCCCCACTTTCGCCATTTTTTGCTGGTACGTAGGTAGTTGACTTCTCCATATCTCCGCTCCGACCATTCAGCAACGTTTGTGATTAGTCTTGCTGTCCATCTACCTCTGCTTTTGGAGTTCCACCGTAATTTGGTGAGTTCTTTGGCTTCCGCTTTTGCAGCTTCTTTCCCTAGTTATGATTTCTGTGTGATCGACATTAGGAGTATCCGTTTGCTTGCCGTGGGGCCTCCAATGTTCGCCGTTAACCTGCTCAGCAATATGATAACCTTTTCGGTTTTCTTCTGCCGCCGCCTTAATGTGCTGCCAACATCATTGGTTTGCTTATTATTACTTGACATGTCCTCCAACTTAAAATCCGAAGGCTGTATTTCGCTTAACAGATGGATACAAAATAGAGCACAGCACATCGTTTGCCTTCACTCACGAAAATGTTTGTAGCACCAAGACCAAGATGCGATGTAGTAGTACTATATAGATGTAGTACTTGCAGAATCAACGTCATGGGCGAATATAGGTTTATATTCTAAGGAAGGCTATGAAGAGCAAACAAGAGGAAGCGTTTTTGAACAGACCCGATACGATCGATATGAACAGCATAATTAGGGGAACATACGCAACTAGGATAGTCAAGAATACGACGCACTAATGAGCAATATAGTAATTTTCTTATGTCTGGTTTGGGAAATTCCTTCGACCATCTATGAATGAAACCTAATCGATTTTTGGCTTTATTGATAATAACATCAATATCATCGTTAAAATCTAGTGGAGTGGACTCTGTCTAGGTTTTGGTTATTTATACAATAAGATAAATTGACAAACGAAGTGACCGAATGATAGGTCATAACCTTGCATTTCTTGGTATTTAACTCCATGTTGTTTTCTGTGCACCAACGGCATATTTTATTTAGGACGTTCTACAACAGATAATGAGTAGGTTGCTTTAAATGTAAAAAATATTTTCGCATCATTTGCGTATAGCAAAATTCTGGAGTGATCAAGGACATCGACAAGATCATTGACAAACAGAATAAAGAGAAGTGGGCCAATATGGCTGCCTTGTGGAACCTCTGAATGAACCAGGCTTCGGCTTATGGTAATACCTTGAAACAAGACATAAATCGATATATTCACTCATAGTAGCAGATATGTATGTATATCCGTCCTGTCACTTAATTGCATATCAACATTCGAAAAACCTTTTTACTGCAAGCAGAACTTTTCATTAACATCGGATGTACACTCATAATGTTGTAGAATAAACCATAAATCATTATACCAAATATGTATGTACGAGTATATAGTTTTATCAGTAAATTTAGCGACAAACTTATGTGACTGTCGAAGTCTCAATGGAATTACAATTTCAATTTTTTAGTACCGTTTTATCGCTATTGATAAGAAAAGTATTAGCTGCAATATGATTACAGATACTCGTCATAATCTATTTATATAAAAAGAAAAGATTTTTTGAGGAATATGTCGGTTTCTTGATACGAAAACATTTTCAATTTGTGATTGGCAACTTTATCTACTAGTTCATGTGTGTTATCTAACTTTGACCACTTTCACTACATGGTGACAAGCACAGTTGAATGCACTAAGCAGAGTCAAAAGTTAAGATAAAAGAAAGAAAAGTATCTTTTATATAATTTAGGACAAGAAGTCCCAAACCGGAAAGCAATTTGTTTTGCACACAGTAATCTCTCGTATTTTATAAGATATTCAGCGCAGAACTTGGATAATGTCATTGGTTTATTTAATAAGCAATTCCTCACCTATCGGGTAATAGCATGGGCAAAACGAACCTGTTTAGTCACAGCGAGGGAGACGCTAAATAAAGTGCAACGACTGGTGTGCCTCTGCGTTACTGTAGCCATGAGAACTTGCCTAACAGCAGGCATGGAGGTACTTCTGGAACTCACTACCTTGTTGAGAAACAAAGGAATTGAAAGAGAGAATTGCATTGGAGCAAGCGAATTCGAAATGCTTAGTAAAAAATTGCATCTCCTAGCTATCCCTACAGACGACAGGAAATTCAACTTTCAAAAGAATTTCCTATCGAAGCTCAGCAATAAAAAGCACTGAACCAATGCATCCAGTGTACAGGCTAAACAATTACACGATACGATGGTGTACATAAATCAAGAACCGAGGAAGGAACTTAAGCAAGAGTGTTTGGGTCAAGCGCAAAGTATTCTGAGCCCATGTGCAAGAGCGCCAGCATTTTTCAGAGAGGGAGCTCTAAGGGTTTCCTATTTTCGCCAAAGACAAATAATTAGAAAGAATTGTTATACGAGGAGAGCTCTAATGAGGGAATAAACGTCTACAGGGTTTAATAAGGGACACAATAGATCATTAGGTCACAGTGTAACACACCTTTCTCACAAATAATGATAATAATAAGCAATTGGATCAGCACAAGCAAAATCAGACCTAAGCACCGGTGGCGTTAAGGCATTAAAAGAGGGAAGAGGGAGGTCGACCTGTTTTTTGCACAGAAGAAGGTTGTCTGAAAAATTCGAGATCCAAAGTGAGATAAGCCGAGGCTGCATTCTTTCATCAATACTATTCGTAATCGTGATTAGCGATGTGCTTCGTGCAGCTTTTTCGACGGGTAATGGAGGAATTCGATGGACTCTTACATGCCAACGGAAACATCTTGACTACGCTGACGATCTACGCTTACTCTCTTACAGAATTATGGACCTCCATTTAATGACAGCATCTTAAGGATTTTCTAGCCCAATCGTATCTAAAATGAAAATCTCTGCCAGAGAACGGATCAGGAATCAATAGACACAACCATTCAACGACGGAAGTGGCAGTGAATTGGTCACACGCTCTGAAAAGGTGGCAGTTCCATAGCTAACCGTGCTATGCAATGGAACCCTCTAACCCAGGTTAGCAGAATGCCTTACGGTCCGAAGATAACACGGCGCAAAACATTCGAGAAGGAGCCACGGGAGTTGGTGAAAACTCAGGCGCACTGCCAGAAACCGTACACGATGGCGTGTAGACGTAGTAGAAGCCCTGGGACCCCCAAGGGGAAACAAAGCCTAAGTAAGTATGACACAATGACTAATGCACAGAAGTTTTATCAAAAGATAAAAAGAACATGTCAAAAGAGCAAAACCCGCGCAGAAACCTGTAGAGATGAAGAAGGAAACCTCGTAGTAAAATTACACTTTTGCAGATTGTATAACGGCGACGAAGAAGAACATTCCGATTTCAAGCAGAATGAACCATTTTATATAGACGATGATAGTCAAAATTTCCGTCCACCTGACCAAATCGAAGTGAGGATGGCATTATCCAAGCTAAAATCCAACAAGGCTGCTGGATCTGACGGCTTATCGGCCGAACTTTTCAAGGCAGCTGGTGATGAATTGGTAGAGCATATGGTACACCCAAAAGAAAGGAGACCGCTCAACTGTGCCAATTATAAAGGCATCAGTCTCCTTAACATTGCATACAAGTTCTTTTCTGCGATATTGTTTGTACGCCTGATTGGCCCTCTATCAGTGCAGTATCAGGCCAGAAAAGTCAACTATCAATCAAATCTTCATGCTTCGGCAAATCCTGGACAAAAGCCAAGAAGTACAAATCGAGTTGAAGACCGCATATGACATCATCTATAGAGAGAAGCTCTATAGAGCCATGTTTAGTTCTGACATAGCTCCTAAATTTGCCCGTCTGTGAACGAAGACGATAGGATGTGCGTTGAGCCCAAATCTATTTGCTCTGTTCATTGATGATATGACTGGCTGTTTGCAAGGAGGTGTGGAATATGTGGGTGTGCTCGTCAAAGCCCTTTTGATTGCGGACGATGTTGTTCTGTTGGCATACTCCCCGGATTCCTTACAACTCATGATTAATCGTTTGCATGAGTACACCAAATTTTGGAAGCTAGTGGTCAACCTTAACAAGTCCAAAATTATGATTTTAAAGGAAGTGGAGGCCAAAATTGTTTCAACAAGAAATGGCGCTCAATCGAAATTGTTAAGCAATGCAAGTATCTCGGGGTATAACTAAAAATATGAACATGGAACGGCATCTCAAGGAAAAACTTGTAAAATCTAAAACGGCCATCAATGTAGCTTGGAAAAGTTGTTTCAGTAACAAATATATTAATCATAGTAGCAAATACAGGGTTTTTGAAGCTGTGTCCGAGTCAATTCTGTTATATGCGGCGCAAGTATGGGGCGTAAAGCAATACTAAACTGTGAAGCTACTGAGATTTTACGTGAAAAGAATATTTCGCCTTCCGTCGAATACGCCTAACTACATGCTTATGCTCAAAACAGGCAAGGCACAATCAACATCGACGAATTGGACATTTTGGGGACCTGCATTGCGATTGATCGGGAAACTACTGACTGCCCAAAACTTGGCTTGGGCCAGTAGCGCAACAATCAAGTTCGTGATGAAGTGCTTACTTTACCTCCTAGTGGTGGTCCCCGGGCAACTATACGTATAAACCCTTATACGTATAGGCCAAAATTGTAAGTGCGGGTTGTCTAGGGCCTTGATTCTAGGCTAGGTAACGTGGGCCAGCAACCTGCGTTACTGAAACCAGCTCGCTACTGAAACCGACACTATGCCTCGGATAAGGACTGATCACATGTTGACGACTTTTGGCTATTGTACCCGGACAAAGATAGGTTTCTGGAATGTAAAGACGCTCCTCGACTCGGGAAGAGAAGGTCCTTACAATGCCAGATTCCTCCAACTGGAAAAGGAATTCATGCGATATAAACTGGACATTTTGGGGGTAAGTGAAGTAAGATGGTTAGAAGCGGGCGAGTACCAGTCTCCAACGCGTAACACTGTACTACTCTATTCTGGAAGACCATCCGGAAGTCCGCGGGAATATGGAGTCGGACTACTGCTAACAACAACAGCACGCAAGGGCCTGATTTCCTGGCAGCCTCATGGTGATAGGATTTTGACGGCCAGATTCCGGACCAGAGTACGACGGGTCACCATCATACAGTGTTACGCTCCAACGAATAGTTCGTCTGAGGACGAAAAGGAGAGCTTCTACAATCTCTTAAGCGCCGTCTTCAACACAACACCAAATGGAGACATTGTCATAGTGATGGGGGATTTGAATGCCAAGGTAGGCAGCGACAACGAAGGGCTCAAGCATGTAATCGGGAAGCATGGACTAGGCAACCGCAATGACAACGGCGAAAGGTTTGTGGATTTCTGCAATGCCAACCGCCTTGTGATAGGTGGCACCATGTTTGAGCACAAGACCTGCCACAAAGTCAGCTGGGTTTCCAATGACAGGCAAGCAACCTCCAACCAAATTGACCATTTTGCTATCAGCCGCCGCTTTAGAAGTAGTCTCCTGGACGTCCGAAACAGACGAGGGGCAGATGTGGGGATAGTACGTGATCACCATCTTATGATAGCTACTCTCCAACTACGCACTGCTGCAGTTCGAAGATCCCACGACAACACAAGAATGCCCAGGTTCAACATCGATAGACTTAGTGATCCCTCAGTGCGCCAACAATTAAGGGAGCACTTTTCGCAAGGTGTGGAAGCAATCAGCAGCTCAATGCCCGCAACCATCCAAGACCATTGGTGTGCTGTGAAAAATGTTTTTACATCTGGTGCTGAAAGAATTGTCGGTCGATCGCAGGGAAGACATAGGGCGTGGCTTTCCGAGGATACCTGGAGACGGATTGACGAACGAAAACAGCTAAAAGCTCGCGTTGCAGCTACCCCAGCAGCAGGGAGAAGCGAGCTAGAGTCCCTATATCGCATGAAGATGAGAGAAGTTCAGCGTAGCGTACGACGTGACAAGCGCAACTACATCAACGCGCTGGCTACAGAAGCAGAAGAAGCTGCACGGAGGTGCGACAGCAGGACTGTCTACAGAATCACGAAAGAGCTGACAGGTGGTCGCAGCTCCAGCCAATACCTAGTGAAAAGCCTAGACGGCTCCTTGCTCATTTCGGATGAGGACCAGCTCAAGAGATGGAAAGAGCATTTTGCTACGGTTTTGAACCGTGTATTCGCTAGCGATATGCTCCCAAATCAGACTGAGATGCCCGAGGTGAGAAGTTCCCGAATACGCACCACGACTCCCAGTAAAGATGAGATCATTACCGCGATCAAGGCACTCAAAACCAACAAGGCGGTAGGACTTGACGGTATTCCAGCAGAGCTCTTACGAGCAACGCCAACAACATCGGCTGAGCTTCTGCTTCCACTTATAGATAGAGCTTGGGAAGCTGAGAGCTTTCCTAACGAGTGGAAAAAGGGAATGATCGTCAAGCTTCCTAAGAAAGGAAATTTAATGGAGTGCGGAAACTGGAGGGGTATCTGCGTGCTGCCTGCTGTAGCTAAGATAATAGCTAAAATCATCCTTGAGCGAATCAAACAACATCTCGAAGACACACTCGATGCCGAACAAGCAGGTTTCCGCTCTGGATCCTCCTGTGCCGACCACATCAACACCCTGCGGATTATCATCGAACAGTGTGTTGAATATCGATCGCCACTGCACCTGCTGTTCATCGATTTTGAGAAGGCGTTCGATAGTGTCAACAGGGAGAGTATTTGGCGTGCCTTACGCAGGAGAGGCATTCCCGATAAACTAATTGCTATTATCAAAGCTACATATGAAGGCTCCAAATGTCACGTTCTGCACAGGGGAAGGTTGTCTGAGGAATTTGAGATCCAAAGTGGGGTAAGACAAGGCTGTATCCTTTCACCAATATTATTCCTATTGGTGATTAGCGATGTGCTTCATGCAGCTTTGTCGACGGGAAACGGAGGAATTCGATGGACTCTTACATCTCAACTGAAGCATCTTGACTACGCAGACGATGTATGCTTACTCTCCCACAGAATTATGGACCTCCACCAAATGACAGCAGATGTGGAGAGGGAGGCAGGTGTCGTCGGGCTGAAAATTAATACGACAAAAACTAAAATCATCAGCCTTGGAACTAACTCATCGGCTCAAATATGCATTGCTGGACAACCGGTAGAGAGAGTAGAGGATTTCCAGTATCTTGGGAGTATTGTCTCGACCGATGGTGGAACCGAACTGGATATAGCCAACAGGATCGCCAAAGCAAAGTCCGCGTTCGGGATGTTGTCCAAAATATGGCGAAGCAATGCAATCAGTTTGAGCACCAAAATAAGACTGTTCCGCTCCAACGTTGAATCCGTGCTGCTATATGGTTGCAGCACGTGGAGAGTGACCACTACTATCACCAGAAAGCTGCAAACGTTCGTTAATAGGTGTCTGCGCAATATCTTAAGGATTTTCTGGCCCAATCGTATCTCTAACGAACACCTTTACGAGAGAACGGGTCAGGAACCAATAGGCACAACTATCCAACGGCGGAAGTGGCAGTGGATTGGTCACACGTTCCGAAAGGGTGACAGCTCCATAGCGAACCATGCTATGCAATGGAACCCTCTAACTCAGGATGGCAGAAGACCTGGCGGTCCGCGGAAAACATGGCGCAGAACAGTCGAGAAGGAGGCACGGCAGTTAGGGAAAAGTTGGGGAGAACTCAGACACATTGCCAGAAACCGTACACGATGGCGCGTAGGCGTAGTAGAGGCCCTAGGACCCACAAGGGGATACAGGACATAAGTAAGTAAGTAATTGGACAGAACACAATGGTCACAGTGGGAAGCTACAACATTGAGGTAGTAAGGGACTACCTTAGCTGATATAAATTCTGAAAACGACATCAGTGCAGATATGAAGCGAAAAATAACTCTTGCCCATCGCTGTTTTCTTGGGGCTTATAAGGCAAATCGCTACGCTGAGACCAGAATATGTTCCCAGTTAATGGAAGTTATAATGTTTGGTCTATAGGACGAATGAGAAAATGTCCTATAGACTTCTTTCGGTTCTTTCAATTATATCGAAGGTACTTGAAAGAATGTTGCTTAGGCGAATACAGCCATAGGCGAAAAACGTCGCATTCTAGATCACCAATTCGGATTTAGAAGCAAACATTATAAAGTTGACCAAGTACATAGAATAACAGATGTAACTGAAAAATCTCTTGAAAAAAAAAAAACCTTCTTCTTTTTCTTCTTTTTATTTCGGCGAGGTTATGACCCGAAAATAAGGGATGATAACCCTCCCACTTCACCGCATTTCTACTGCTTCGCCTCAGAATATATCCGCAGGCCTTCCGGTTTTCGATCACTTGGTTACTGAGAGAACAAACTGCTTTTATACAAGCAAGTTATAAAGCCGGTATGGACATACGGTATACAATTTTGGGGTTGTACCAAAATAAGTAATACAAATACTTTACATACTTCTTCTTCCTTTTATCAGCGAGGCTATGATCCGAAAACAAGGGATCACAGCCCTTCCGCATTTCTACTGATCCGCATGTGGGGTTCGCCTCTTTACATACATACATACATACTTTACATACATACATACATATATTTTCAATGGCCCGCTAATCCTTCACGAGGGTCGCGGGGGTAGGATGCTCAGGTGGACTCTCCATCCTTCTTGATCCTCCGCCATTGACTCCAAGGAGGAATCCCTAGACGGCTCCAGGAGCGATGCCGGACTTGGTCCAACCATCTATTTCTAGGCCTACCGCGGGATCGCCTACCTGATGCCACGGCCACCATGGCACGTCTTGGAAGCCGGTCTGGGGGCATACGCACTATGTGACTAAACCATCGAAGCATAGATCGTTCCGTTCTCCGTTTGTAGAAGTAGCTGCTCAACATTGAGCGCCTCGCGTACTCTGGTGTTGCGCACTCGATCCCCACGAGTTATTCCAGCAACACCGCGAAGGAACCTCATTTCGGCAGCTTGTATCTGCGATCTTATTCTTTCGGTCACTACCCACATTTCATGACCATAGGTGAGAGTTGGAACACCGAGTTAAAAACCGATAGCTTAGCTTCAACACTAAGTTCAGCCTTCCTTACAACAGATTGGCCAAGCTCTCTCAAAATTGATCCAGCCTGACCAATTCTACAGGATAACTCGGCATTGCTCTTCCCATCACTCATGAATAGGACCCCGAGGTACTTAAACTTATCGACCTGCTTCAGTGGAACTCCACTAACATGCAGAGTACACAGAATGGGTTTTTTGGAAACGACCATTACTTCCGATTTGTTCACATTGATCTTCATTCCAGCATCATCGCAAACGGCTACAAACCTTTCGAGTGCGCGCTGAAGTTCGGTTTGAAAGGACCCAAGGATGACCAAATCATCCGCAAAGAGCAGATGGCTAATCCTTAGGTCTCCCACTTCGAAATATTCGCCGCCACGGCTGCGCTGCAACATCCAATCCATATATACAATGAAGAGGAGAGGTGACAAAACGCACCCCTGGCGGAGTCCAACGCCCACAGTGAAAGGTATTGGTTGAGTACGTGATATTCTCTCTGACCAAGCAAACATCGTTTATCCGAACACAGCTTCTACAGTTTGTATATAAAGACTGAATAGCCCTTAACAGGGAACCATCAATCCCATACTCCCGCAGAACACTCCAGAGTTTGCCTCGAGGAACCCTATCATATGCTTTTCCCAAATCTACAAAACAAGTGTAGACAGGTTTAGCATACTCCCAGGTCTTCTCAAGAACCATTCTGAGAGTGAAGAACTGTTCGGTTGTGCTTCTACCGGGACGAAAACCGCACTGCTCATCCCCCAAACTGTTCTCAATCACAGCTCTGGAACGCGTTTCTAGCACCTTAGCGAAGACTTTTCCAGAGAGATTTAAAAGAGATATACCCCTATAGTTGGCGCAATCTCTTTTGTCCCCTTTTTTGAAAAGAGGAACTATCACCCCCATTTGCCAATCACCAGGTGTTTCACCGCATTTCCAGGCCACTTTAATGACGCGCGAGAGCCATTGAACTCCCTCTTTACCTAAAGCCTAGAGCATTTCTGGCCGAATTTCATCCGATGAAATTCGGATGAAAAAAATACTTTACAAACTTTTGAAAATAAAGTACTAAGAGGAATCGTTATTGCATTAAAATAATTGAAGACGAAGTCAAAAACTACACGAGAAAGCATAAAAGTCGACTAGAAGGTCACGTAAATAATGCAGTCCTTCAAATTTTGGAAGATAGAAATTTACTGCGCCGTCTATAAAGAACCAAACCTTTAGATTCAGCGCGATAGCATGTAACCGCGTCTAACTGCAGAGCTAGCAGGAACTTCCAATGGGAAAGTACCTGCCAAACGTTCGTATTTCAAGAGAGAAAAACTGCTTGATAAGTTGAAAACTTAGTTGTAGTAAAATAGGCAAGTTTGTTTTGAATAGATGTTTTTTAGTGGATAAAAATCCCACACTACTAAGAGCACGTGCTGATGGTCATCATATTGTTTTGTTGAAGGTTTTCGTCTACCATCGAAAAAAAAAAATCTTAAGGCAATTTAACACTAAAGCCCTATATGGAACAACTAAAGAGGATCTACATATATAAGACCCTGATCATCCTATTTTATGGCTTTATTGAAAGCGGGTGAAGACATCCTTGGTCGCTTTAAGAAAAATTTTGCGTAAGATTTTCGGTGCTGTTTGCGTTGACGGGTTTTGGAGGAGAAGATTCAATGAAGAACTGTATGAGCTGTACAGCGACAACGACTTAGTCAAAAAACTGAGTATTGGACGTTTGAGATGGCTAGGACATGTAGAGCGAATGAACACCAACGCCCCGGCCCGCAGTCTTATTTATTTCGAACCCCGCCATCTTCCCTTCCCAACCGCGCGAGGGGGCACACTTACGCGCGCGTTAGCAAAATATCGGTTCATAAATTTAGCAATACCACCTTGATCAAAAAGTTCCCGGAATTTATTCAGAAAATTAAAAATACAAGTTTATTCATCTAAATCTATATTGTCCCCTTCAAAGTAATCCCCATCGACTGCAGCACACTTATGCCAGCGCTTGATCCAATCTTCGAAACATTTTTTATATTCGGTTTTCGGTATGTGCTTCCTGCGATTTTTCCATTACTTCCTCTCGGCTGCTGAAACGCGTTCCCCGTAATGGTTTTTTAACTCGATTGAACAGAAAGAAGTCACAGGGAGCCAAATCAGGTGAATTCGGTGGCTGTTGGATGGTATTTGTTGCATTTCTCGTCAAAAAATTACGAATAATGATGGCACTGTGCGACGGTGCGTTATCATGGTGCAAAATCCACGAGTTTTCTGCCCACAATTCTGGTCTCTTTCGGCGAATTGATTCACGCAAACGTCTCATAACGCCCAAATAATACTCTTTGTTTACTGTCTGGCCTTCTGGCAAAAATTCATGATGCACTACACCGTTGTAATCCATGAAAACCGTGAGCATTGCCTTCTTTTTTGACTGAAAACGACGTGGTTTTTTTGGTCTCGGCTCATTTGGTGAACGCCATTCACTTGCCTGATGTCTGGATTGCGTGTCGTACTCATAAACCCACGTCTCGTCTCCAGTAATGATCCTTTTGATGAATGTGGGATCGGATTCAGCCTCGCAAATCATGTCTTTTGCGACGACAACACGGTCTCTTTTTTGCATGAAATTGAGGTCTTTTGGCACCAACTTTGCTGCTACACGACGGAAACCCAAATCATTAACCAAAATGTCTTGGACGGATCCATAGGCAATGTTCAAGTCCTCCGCTATCTCTCTGATGGTTAATTTGCGGTTATTGACCAATATTTCTTTTACTTTATCAATGTTTTCATCGGTTTTCGATGTCAATGGTCTGCCACTGCGTTCATCATCTTCGACTGACTCACGACCACTTTTGAACCGCTCGTGCCACTGGTAAACGACCGTTTTCTTTAGAGAATCGTTGCCGAAACACTTTTCCAACATTTCCAACGTTCGCGTACCATTAAATCCGTTTTTTACGCAAAATTTAATACAAGTTCGTTGTTGCAAATTTAAATCCATTTGTAAAATTGTAAAAAATCGCCAACACACACAGAGATAGATGTACTCTTGGCTACGTAACTTTTGCAAGCTATGACGCTAAGATTTAGAAGGAATATCAACAACAGATGTACCAACTTAACAGAACTCAAATCGGAACGATGGGAGCGCCACACGGTTTTTATTCCGGGAACTTTTTGATCAAGGTGGTATATGCCATTTACCTTCTCGGTTATCATTTTATATGTATCATAATTCAATTGTCCGATTTTAAAAATTTCACAATTTCTTCTTTAAAGTTCTTCAAATTGTTTATGTTCTTTATTTCATTCGGGAGACGATTAAACCGCTTCAAACCTTTGAACATTAAAGTATTCTGAGCACGCGCGGATGATTTCAGTTCTAATCGAACATTTTGACCACCCCTAAGGTTATAAGGCTGACTTTCACTTATGTACCTTAGATTGTTAAAAAGATAGTTGGGGAGCATTTGGTTTTTCATTTTAAAGACGAACACTAACACGTTTAGGTTGATTTGCTGCCTTATACTTAGCCATTTAAGCCTTTCCAGCATATCCTTTATGTGGGTCGGTCTTGCGTACTTGAGAATTATCCTCATGGCTTTATTTTGGAGCCTTTGTACCCTTGCTAAGTCTCCTTCCGTTGATAGATAAAGTATTGTTGAACAATATTGGAAATCTTATAATTGCATTATATATTCTTATCGCTGTACTTACTTACTTACTTAGATGGTGCTACGGTCCGGGGTGGACCTGGGCCTCAACCAACAAACCTCTCCAGCTAGCACGGTTACGAGCCAGCTGCCTCCAGTTGCGCACGCCAAGTTGGTTGAGGTCCCCCTCCACTTGTTTGTGTATAGCTCGGCATTGTACCTTCTCCTCCACTCACCGTCTATGCAGACTGGACCAAAGATCGCTCAAAGAACTTTCCTCTCGAAATAACCAAGGGCATCCTCATCCGGTTTTGTCAAAGCCCATGCCTCTGCGCCATACAGCAGGACTGGGATGATTAGTCTTATAAAGAGTTACCTTAATAGTTCGAGATAGGGCTTTGCTACTCAATTGGCGTTTTAGCCCATAGAAACAACGATTGGCAAGAGTAATTCTTCGTGTGATCTCCCTACTGATGTCATTTGCGGAGTTCACCATAAAGCCTAGGTAGACAAAATCATTTACTACCTCAAAATTATATCTGTCTATTGTGGCGTTCTGTCCAAGACGGCGATGTTGGGTGTCCTTTTTTGTAGACAGCATATATTTTGTTTTGCTTTCATTGACCGCTAGACCCATCTTTGCCGCCTGGATCTCAATACTCGTAAATGCCCCATTGACGGCCCGCTGAGTTCTTCCAATTATGTCAATGTCATCGGCATAAGCGAGTAGTTGTACAGACTTGTAAAAGATTGTACCTCCGGTGTTGGCTTGTGAGTTTCGTACAATTCTCTCAAGTACTATGTTAAAGAGATCGCATGATAGCGCGTCACCTCTTACATATGTAAGAAAGTATCCAAGAAAATATATTTTCTTAGCAAAATTCGGCAAAAAATATCTACTGTTACTGCGATAAGAGACGAGCTATACAGAGCCATGTCTAGTCTTGGCATCCCTGCCAAGCTCGTCCGTTTGTGCAGAATGACGATGCAGAATCTCGCTGCTCCATTAAAGTCGGTAAGAACATCACCGAACCGTTCGATGTCAGGAAAGGTCTCAGACAAGGTGACGCTCTCAAACTAATCTGATCATCAATTATAATTATTACAGCAAGATATTTAAATTCATTCACAAGCTCTATGTCTTCCCCATCAATTTTAACACATCCACTCTGATCACTGTTCATGCTCATGTACTTTGTCTTTTTTATGTTTAACATCAGCTTATTCACTTTTAGCCACTTGCTCACTGATTTCAGGTCCTCGCTCATTTTTTGGATGCATTCCCCTGAATAACTTCCACTGACAAATAGGAGCCCATCATCCGCGAACATACACAATTTGCTATATTTCACTACTGAGTTTATATCATTTATATATAGTAATAGAAAAACACCCAATACCGAGCCTTGGGGTACTCCTATTTTAATTTTTCCGCGATACTTTCATTTACTATTGTGAGAGTCATTTACTTTTCATTTTTTTCATTTCATTTACTATTGTCAGTAGAGAACCTCCTCGCTGTAGGTGACATGAACAACTTCAAGGGAGCTTAGACCAACTTGGAGTGTGCAACTGGAGGCGATTAGGTAAAGAGTAGAACACGGTATAAGACAAAGGAAGAACAAGTTTAAAGATTATACGACAACGGACAAATATAGTTACGAGTATAAGTAAAACAAGAAAGCATTGAAATTCATTGAAAGCACGAATACAAGCTGCCGAAATGACCTTCCTTCGGTATTTTGCTGGAATACATAACTTGTAAGGATCGTAAGGAAGCGCAACACTAGAGTACGGGAGGCACTGAATATTGAGCAGCTACTTCTCCGAACGGAATGATCGATGCTTTGATGGTTTGGTCACGTAGTGCGTATGCTCCCAGACCGGCTTCCAAGACGTGCCATGGTTGCCGTGCGATCAGGTTGGCAAACCCTCGGTAGGTCTAGAAATATATAGTCAGGTCAAATCCGACATTTCTCCTGGAGCCGTCTAAGGATTACACCCCATGAGTTAATGGCGGAGGATCGAGAAGGATGGAGAGTCCACCTGAGCATCCTACCCCCGCGACCCTAATGAAGGATTACCGGACCATTAAAAATGAATGAATGAATGAAATCTTAAAACGAGTCAGCCAGCTTCTCCAACTAATTCTACAAGGAAAGATCGAAGGAAGCAGGAGCGTCGAAGGACCGAGGTCGACATGGTTATCAAACTTAAGTAAATGTTCAACAGTTGTCTTATTTAGAGAAGTGACAAATAAACAAACACTTGCATCGATGACTTCCAACATCCGGAACGGAGAGGAACCATAAGAAGGAAAACAAGCTAAAGACCGAGCTAAATAGAGAAGTTTGTTGGTTGAGCCCCAGTTTCACCCCGAACTGTGGCCCCACTTAAGTATTTAAAGTAAAATTTATTTGTTTGATCCATGTCATGTGCATATGATTCACATCTTATCGGTTGAGATAAGACCTGTGCCAAAAGGGGGTTCACCTGAAACCAAGACATTTCTTACAACTGATTGAAAGAAAAGCAATTTTTACCATAAAAATGCACAAAGCCCTACAATTACATTAGAATGTCGAATCTAAAGAGGCCAATGAGCCACATAAAAGCATATAATAAACATAAACTTACATACACAGATCAATGTACATATCTCAAGTGCGTACAACCGATAACTATGAGATAATCCGGTTTTATTTATCTTTTTTTTGTGGGTTTAGTCGAAAGCTTAACTTCTACATTCCTGCATGCATATTTCGACCGACTTAATTATATACACATATGTACGAGTATATGTACGTATAAAACGTCAACAATTTGCTTAATTTGGTGGAACTCCTTAAATTTTGTGACACACTACCTCGTATAGAAATCAAATGCAAACACGACAACAACAGACCTACAACTTACGTTCTAATTAAACGAGATATGCAAATAAAAAGAAAAGAAAAAAATAAAAATTAAGGAGTGTCCTATGAACGGAACAACACACAAATAAGTACGAGACAACTCTAGCCAATTGAAGTGGTGTGGTCTCTTGGTTTTCATTTACCTCCTTCGTGGGAATCTTCAGCTGAAGGATGATCCATCTTTCAAATGTGTTTCTTTGTGAAATATTTCCTTCAACACTGGCCTTATTCAAAATAGTAAATCGACACACGGTTTTTTTTTTTTTTTTTTATCAAGCACCTATGAGTGTTCCATGTATGTTGGCCAACAAATCCCACTGACTTTGATTTTGGGTACCGCGGATGTTAAGTGGAATTCATATTATTGCTCGGGTGGATGTTTGAAGGCGTTTCGCGTCGGAAAATTATAAACTGAGCATTTAATATCAAAATAATATGGTAATGGCAAATACAAAACAAAATAATTCGTTCTTTCTCGCAACTTTCGACTTTATTGACTTGACTCATCAACTGACATTTACACTCGGTTTGGTACACTCATACACATATCTTTATCCAGTTCACCTGACGCAACACAATTTGCATTTGCATTCTCTTGTGTGAGCATTTCTCTCAAACGCCATCTTTGTTGATTTTTAGTACGACAGTGTCATCTGTGAATGAATACTAGTATAATGCACTTGTACTAAATGGGTACGTTCGAAGAAAAAAATTTTTATAAGCAAAATTAATTGTTATAATTCTTTTTTACTATTAAAACAATCACCCTGATTACCGTTGGCATTATACGCTTTTCTATGATTTCGTTTTATTCCTCAGATGAACCACGAATTCATTTTCATAATTTTTACAATATGAACGAGTTGTAATAGCATTCCAAATGACAAAAACAATGCTTACGGCCATATTATTCACTCCGGTATAAAGCAGGTTAAAGTGAATTTTAAACCCGACCATTTAATCCGCATTTTTCAAGCCCGAAAATTTAAAACTATATTCATAATACTCACTCAAAAACATGCATTAAACCCGGTGGATTAAAGATGCATTTAACCTGGATTTGGACTAGTTTAAACTCGTTTTTAAACTGTTTTAAACCTACTTTACTTTACTTTACTAGGGCCTTGTACGCACTGCGACCTATAAGATCTATTGTGCCAGCCCGGTGTTTAGCTGAGAACTTGGTTAAGGCTCTTGATAAACCTCAACAAAGCTCCAGGCTCAATATTCCAGAAGTCAGAGGGGCTCAATAAAGCCCTTCCAATATGGAGAAGTCTTTTTCTTTCGGCCATAGGGCATTCACAAAGAATATGTTCTGTCGTCTCTTTTTGCTCTCCACATAGCCGGCATTCGTCTGTATCTGCTACTCCTATCTTGTGCAGATGGTACCTGAGTGGGCAATGAGTCAAGTAGCCTGTTAAGGTTCTTAGGTCTGCTTTCCTGAGCTCGAGTAGCTTTTTAGCCTTGTAGCGGTTGAGATTAATGAACTTCTTTGCCTGTTTTATGCCCTTGAGTTTGGCCCATTACTCTGCACGATGATCATCTTCCCATTTCTTTATTTTGATGTTTACGCTACTCCGTGTGCCTCCAAAATAGGGTTCAGGACCGACTAGTGGGCGACTAGCGCCCCTTCTCGCTAAGTAGTCTGCCCGTTCGTTGCCCTCGAAGCCTTTGTGTCCTGGTATATAGGCCACAGTGACTGTGTTTTTCGATACGAGATCTTCGAGTAGGTTTAGACAGTCCCATACAAGTTTTGATCCTACCGTCTACGATTTCAGAGCCATAAGTGCTGCCTGGCTGTCTGACAGGATATAGATACGAGTACCCTCGACTCTTCTACGCAGACATTCTCGTACACAGAGCTCGATCGCATGAACTTCCGACTGAAATATTGTTGATGATTTCCCAAGCGCTGCCGCACGTTGGAACCTGGGTCCATAAACCCCTGCGCCAGTGCTACCATTTTCCAATTTGGAACCAACTGTTTACCAAGTTCGAGAGTTTGGTAAGACTACAAGTCCTTCTTTCCTCCATGTGTGGCGGTCACTTATAACCACATTGAATTTCCTGGAGAACAGGTATTTCTTGATCATAGTATCTGGGATTTTGAGAATAGGGTCATTTTGAATATAACCTAGAATCTTCAAATGGCCTGTAAAGTTGCCGATTTTAAGGTCCGAGATCTTGGGTAGCCTAAGAGCACTTAGCATAGCTTCTTTTTGTGCTGCAAGGTGCAACGGTGTGAGGCTAAGCATTGCTCCCATTGCTGCCATAGGACACGTTCTCATTGCTCCTGTGATACTCAGACAGACTAGGCGATGTATTTTATTCAACTGTTCCTGAGTCTTGGCCTGTAAGGTTTTCGGCCACCAAGCCAACGATGCATAGGTGACCATGGGTTTGATAATGGCGCTGTACGTCCAATATATTATCTTGGGTTTTAGCCCCCAAGTTTTACCATGTAGGCGCTGGTACATAAGCATTGCTTTTGTTGCTTTCTCGGTAACCTTGTCCAGGTGTGAATTCCAGGTGAGCGTCTTGTCAAGTATAACACCTAGGTATTTCGCTTCCTTGGATATGTCGATTGGGAAATTTTCCAGTCTAATTTCTTTGAGAGTGTGGTTTCTTTTCCTGGAAAAGGGTACAACTATAGTTTTTCCGGGGTTGATGGTAGGTCCCTTTGTCCTGCACCAATGGGAAGTTAAATTGAGAGCACCTTGCATTAGTTGAGAAATTATGTCCTCAAATTTGCCTCTGACGCTGATGACAATGTCGTCTGCATATTCTTGTACTTTGTAACCCGATTTTTCAAGTAGCTCTAGGAGATCGTCAATAACTAAGGTCCAGAGCAGGGGAGAGAGGAATCCTACCTGCGAGCAACCTCTTTTAAACCTATGTACGTATTGTCAAATTTTGCGGAAAATTACATCTGACATGTATTTACCATTTTTTGTGGGCTTGTTGATTGTACTCTTCGTGCATGTCACTCGAATTTAATTTAAAAGTGAGAAAATTGAATTTGAAATTGATGTGATTTATATGTATTCATTTATTTGTTTGTGTGTATGAATGCAATGCGACGTCTATTACCATCCAATTTATGTCCAGTTAACGAATGTAGCCGCCAAAATGCCTCTTTTTTTTTAGCCGAAAATACTTGCGGAAATCCACTTCAACACAATCGTCAACGCAAGCCCACTTATGCATTCGACGAGGAGGAGGGTGGTTCACCATCTGCTGTTCTATCAGCTCTTGCAGATATTCGTCTTCTGACGATGAACACGTCAACAGGTCCGTTCGTGTACACTCCCTTACGAAAAGTTAGGAATTTTTACGAAAACCTGTTCAGGTACGGAGAATTTTCGTAGTTTTCAAAAAAATAGAGCGCTCTCAAGAGAGCAAGGGATTTCCCCATGCTACAAATTTTAGCCCAACAAAATTTCTTTGGCCAGATTTGTGAAATCTGTCAAATTGCTGTATATGTGTGTCATTTTCTGTTGGCTTGTTCCTTCCTTCTTTCTTTCGCGTACAATTGGGTTTGAGGTTTGACGTTTAAAAAGTGGTCAACTTTTGTGGTTCAACGCGTTCTTTTACTTTTACATAATTTTACCTCTCTCTGAGAGAATTTTTTCCCCCACTCATTCAAATTTGGGAAACTGTCCATTTCGGTGCAGAAAGAACGCGAACAGACCTTACATTTCATCAATTTCACGAATGAAATCCATTTTTTTTTTTGGTTCTTGCTACTTATTATATTTCTTTCACATTTCCTCCCTCCTGCGAACAAAAAAATGTTAAATGTGACTCGAACAAAGCGAGTCAATATTAGGAAATTCTGTTTTAATCCGAGTTAAAGTACTTAACTGGTCTCCAGGGGCAGTTTAAATTTGATTGGGTTAAACGCCAATCAGGTTCATACAACTGGGTTTAAGTTCGGGTTTAACGAGTGAATATTATGGACTTGGGTTTAATTTTCGGGTTAAACTCACTTTAACCCGGATATACATTTTAAACTGTGTTAAAGTGAGTGAGTGTTGCATGGCAGACAACTAACAAAGGCCTCGAAGGGGCAGCATCTTCTGATAGGTGCTGGTCTGCTAAGAAACGAGAAAGAGCCACTGCAGCCGAAACCTAGCAGCTTTGTTAGTAACCCCTACTCTCACCTCCTCGTGGTGCCATCTGGGAATTTCTTGGGATATTGTTAACGGGAGAGGACGAATGGCGAGCTTCCTGCGCCAAAAAATAGGATAAGTGTCGGTTGGTCTGTGGCCCAGCGAGCCGCAACCGTAAAGAAACGAATTGCTCCGAAACAGACACTAACGCCTCGATGCTGGGGAATACATTCCTCTTCTTCTTCCTTTTATCAGCGAGGTTATGATCCGAAAACAAGGGATCACAACCCTCCCACTTCACTGCATTTCTACTGATCCGCCTGTGGGGTTCGCCTATTTGACCTCACTCGGTTACTGAGGCCAATGGAATGCCGATGTCGTCGCATTTGTCTGATCAAGGCGTTTATAGGCCTGCCTTTCCTACATCGCGATGTCTTTGGAACGTGCATTGATATTGCCTTTTTAGCGGGGTTCAAATGATCTCTTCTTTGAACGTGGCAATACCAGCTGAGCCGGTCTATTTTTTGTACTGGAGAATACATCTCCCCAACAAAAAGCACTGTCATGCTCTACTCTGGTAAACCAGCTGGAAGTGCATGGAGTTCCGGCGTGGGAGACTGTAATGACAACGGTGAGCGGTTTGTGGACTTCTGCAATACCAACCGCCTAGTTATCGGAGGTATGCTGTTTAAGCATTTCACCTGCCACAAGATCAGTTGGGTTTCTACTGATAGGCAACGAACATCCAAGCAGATCGACCACATTGCGATCAGTCGCCGCTTTAGAAATTGTCTCCTGGACGTCCGAAACAGACGTGGAGCTGACGTCGGACAAGAACGAGATCACCATCTTATGGTAGCTCATTTACGCCTTCGTACTGCATCCGTCAACAGCAACCGCTCAAATCTACTTAACATCATCAGGTTTAATATCGACAGGCTCAAGGTTCCCCAAGTGCTCCAATAGTTCAGGGACCATCTTGCCTTAGAAGCAGAAGCAATCAGCAGCATACTGCAAGAGAACATGGATGACCACTGGAGTGCTGTGAAAAATGCTTTTACGACTGGGGCACGCACGTATGTCGGTAAAAAGCAGAAACACCATCGCACATGGCTTTCTACAGACACCTGGAGATGGATCGATGAGCGTACAGCAATCAAGACTCAGATTGCAGCGGCCTCAGCAGTAGAGAGAACCGAGCTTGAAGCCCAAAACCGTGCGAAGAAGAAAGAAGTTCAGCGTAGTGTGAGACGTGACAAACGTCAATATATCAACTCACTGGCCTCAAGGGCTGAAGAAGCAGCGAGTAGGTGCGACAGTAGGACAGTTTACAACATCACTAAGGAGCTCATTGGTGGTTGAAACTCCAAACAACACCCAGTGAAGAGTCTAAACGGTAACCTTCTGATTTCGGATGAGAATCAGCTAACTAGATGGAGAGAACATTTTGCTACAGTGCTAAATCACATAGACGATGGTGGTATGATCTCGAATTCGAATGAGCAGTTGGTAGCAACAAATTCCCAAATTCGCACCGCACCTCCCAGTAAAACCGAAATAATAACAGCAATCAAATCCCTCAAGGAGAACAAGGCGGTGGGTATTGATGGCATCCCTGCCGAACTATTTCAAGCGGCACCAAATACATCGGCAGATTTGCTGCATCCGCTAATACGGTGAGCTTGTGATAGTGAACAATTTCCACAGGAGTGGAAATTCCAAATTCCGTTCCAAAGAAGGGAAACTTGATGGAGCGCGGTAACTGGAGAGGTATATGCTTTCTTCCAGCTGTAACCATAATAATAGCTAGAATAATTCTAGAACGAATTAAAGAACATTTAGATTCAACTCTCGATGTCGAACAGGCAGGCTTTCGCACTGGATTTTCCTGCAGCGACCACATAAACACCTTACGGATCATAATCGAGTAATGCGTTGAGTATAGGTCTCCGCTACATTTACTGTTTATCGACTTCGAGACGGCTTTCAACAGCTTGAATCGAGATGTTATCTGGTTGGCCTTGCGCAGGAGAGGCATTCCAGAAAAACTTATAGCTATTATCAAGGCTACATACGAGAGCGGTAAGTGTCACGTCGTGCACAATGGTAAGGTGTCGGAAGATTTTGAAGTCCAAAGTGGAGTACGTCAAGGGTGCATACTGTCCCCACTATTGTTCTTGGCGGTTATCGCAGTTTTTTGACTAGTTCGATGTCGCTGTACAGCTCGTATAGTTCGTGATTGAATCTTCTCCTCCAAAACCCGTCAACGCAAACGGGACCGAAAATCTAACGAAGAATTTTTCTCTCGAAGCGATCAAGAATAACTTCATCCTCTTTTAATAAAGTCCATATTCAGCGCCGTAAAGCAGGACTGGGATGATCAGGGTCTTATACAGAGTCTCCTTAGTTGTCCGAGATAGGACTTTACTGTTGAATTGCCTTATAAGCCCAAAAAAATAGCGATTGGCAAGAGTTATTCTTCGATTGATTTCTGCGCTAATGTTGTTCTCAGAGTTTATAGCAAAGCCAAGGTAGACAAAGTCCCTTACTACCTCGAAGTTATAGCTGCCGACTGTGGCATTCTGTTCAATTCGTCGATGTTGGCTTTCCCTTCTTATTGACAGAATAATATACTTGGTTTTGCCTCAATGCTTGCGATAATGTTTATATCGCCGGCGTATGCAAGCAGTTGTACAGACTTGTAATAGATTGTGCCTCCGGTGTTGGCTTGTGAGTTCCGCACAATTCGTTCAAGTACAATATTGTAGCATTGACTGCAGGATGGTTCGTGTACCAAAAATTGAAACACTGTATCTCAAACTGTAGCAACTATTGCAAAACATTCTAGCAGTAAATATTCCAACCTGATGTGCTTACGTTCCACAATTGTTCCACACAATATCCCAATATTCCATGATCCTCAATTCACCCGGAGAAACATCAAGTATGTTCTAGAACCCCTAGCGATTTCCTATAAATACCCATACCACAACCATCGTCGATACAGTTGTTCATAAGTGAATACAGCGATTACAAGAGATATTCGACCAGTGGTGAAAGCAAGCGACATTGTGAAAATAAGTCTGTAGCGACCGTTTGATTTGAAATAATAAAGTGATTGAATATTGTGTTAAAGTGAAGTTGGTATTTGATAATAAATAAACGATTAAAATACACAAAAGACGGTTTTATTTAAAACGAACCCCAGAAAGAATACTACATTGGTGTCAGAAAAGTGAAATAAAACAAATTTTGTGTATTGCGTTTTGTGTAAGTGAAAAATAAAAATGGTTCGGAAATTGCTAGAAGATTTGTCATTGCCGCAACTAAAGGAAGTACTGAGCCAGCGGGAGCAACCTACGACTGGTACAAAAAGAGAATTGATTATTAAGTTGCGGAAAATAGTGACGGACGAGGGTGCAGATCCTGAAACAGCTTTGTTTGACGTCGAAGAAGAACAAGTAAGTACGACGAGTGACATGTCGGCTTTAATGAAATTGCTATCTGAGAAATTCGACGATCAGAATAGAAAATTCGAGAAGCTAGACAATTCTCTAGACGCCAAGCTCAATGAACAAAAGAATTGTCTAGACGCCAAGTTCGATGAGCAGAAGAATTCTCTAGATGCTAAGCTTGACGAACAAAAGAACTCTCTGGAACATCAGCTATTCGATCAAAGGAGTGTTCTCGAAAGCAAATTCGTTGAACAAAATAAAAGTTTGGAAACCAGATTCGGGACAATCGACGAGAAAATTGGAAATGTAGAGACCAAAATTGAGACATTTGAAACAAAATTCGAGAACGTTCAAACAAAATTCGAGGCTGTTGAAGGAAGATTCGAGAATTTGGCAAAGGAACTCGAATGCGTGAAGAAACAGAAAGTTCGGGAGTATTCAACCGACTGCCCGAGAAGGAAAGAGATGCAGCCTCCCGTCTTCGATGGACAGACATCATGGCCAATATATAAGAGGCAGTTCGAAGCTGCGGCAATGACGAACAACTGGGACGATGAAGAGAGGTCCATTGCCCTCACGCTTGCGCTTAGAGGATCAGCTGCAGAGCTACTACAAACTATTCCCGAGGACAAACAACGCAACTACGACAGTCTGGTGAAAGCCATTGAGATGCGATTTGGGGAAGACCACATGCAGCAAGTATATAGGGTCCAGTTGCGCAGAAGGTCCCAGATGAAGGGTGAGACGCTCCAGCAGTTGCAAGCAGACATCGAGCGACTGGCACATTTGTCCTATCCAAACGCCGGCGAAGAGATCATTAACGAGATGGCAACCGAAGCGTTCACCCATGCCATAGCTGATTCGAAACTACAAATGGCGGTAAGAATGGCTTCAAAGAAAACGCTCGCCGAAGCTTTGGCGTTTGCTCTGACAATGGAGGCCGCAGACCAGGCCTGTCAGGGAATACACCGTGTGAGGGAAATAGCCGCGATCGAATGCTCTTGCCAGAGGATGGACGTCGAAGACCGAAACAACGCTCGCGGAGGACAAATTCGTTGCTGGAACTGCAACAAAATGGGACACCTACAACGGCAATGTAGAAATCCACCCAGACGCGGAAACTGTCCACATTGCGCGAACAGGCGACGCAACGAAGAACCATCCAACAGGGACAACATCCATCCTGTTGGCCAGGCTCCTCGAAACCAGCAAAAGTTGGCTAATGGAATCGACGCCCCCAAGACCACCATCCAGGTCTCCCAAACCAAACGATGCAACAAGAGTCTAACAGTGGAAGCATTCATCGGCAAAAACAAGTGCGTGGCTACTATCGATACCGGCGCCACGGCTTCCATTGTAAGAAGAGATCTCGTCCGGAAGTCTTGGCTGCACAACACCAGCTGCTACTGTCTTAGAACTGCGACAGGGGAAGCGGCGAAAGTATACGGAGAAGTTCGCCTCACGTTACAACTAGCAGGGTTGGCCTTTTCTCATGCGTTCCTGGTAGCCGACGTATGTGATGAATGCATCATCGGAGTGGACTTTATGAAAGAACATGACGTAATCATCGACATCGGGATGCAAGTTCTGCGGTACAGGAACGTAGAGATTCCAATGGTGTACGGGAACGAGAATGCAGCACATTTAAGGACAATACTCAGCAAGGACGAAGTCTTACCACCATCTTCCGAGACTATCATTTGGACAAAACTAGAGGGTGATCCTGGGAGCCACCGATTCTACCTATTGGAGCCGGATTTAGGAAGGAATTCCCCAAACTACATCGTGGGGAAAGTTTTAGTGGAGCCAAAGAACAGCCTGGTCCCAGTAAGGCTCATGAACTTAAAGAGCCATAGCGTCAAACTAAAACAAGGGGAGGTTATTGGTAAATGTGCGCCGATATGTTCAATTTCAACAATAACCGCAAAGGAATCTGCGAAGCCCGTTTCATCAGCCAGGTTGGCCGAAGTAAGGGACATGATCCTCAAGCATTGCGAACTGGATCAGGATCAGCAAGCCATGGCAGAAAATCTAATCGGTGAGTACGCTGATATATTTGCCTCACAGGATGGAGAGTATGGCCGAACACATCTGGTGCAACATCGCATAGACACTGGGGACGCCAGACCAATTCGCCAGCCTGCCAGACGACTACCATTGGCAAAACAGACAGAGGTTGCAGATATGGTGTCAACGATGGAGAAGGAAGGGCTCATCGAAAGTTCTAAGAGTCCGTGGGCCTCACCTGTTGTACTGGTTAAGAAGAAAGACGGCAGCACTCGATTCTGCGTGGACTATCGCAGACTTAATGACGTCACCAAAAAGGATAGCTACCCTCTGCCACGGATCGATGACACATTGGACACACTCTCAGGAGCTCGATGGTTTTCCACCCTTGATTTAAAGAGCGGTTATTGGCAGGTACAGATCGATCCAAAGGACCGAGAGAAAACTGCGTTCACTGCAGGAAATGGGCTGTGGCAGTTTACAGTAATGCCATTTGGATTGTGCAACGCTCCGGCAACTTTTGAGCGCCTAATGGAACACGTCCTGCGTGGATTGACCTGGAAAACTTGCTTGGTGTATCTGGACGATGTGATCGTGATAGGAAAAACATTCGAGGAACATCACGACAACCTGAAGAATGTGTTAGAACGGCTTCGAAGCGCTCACCTGAAGCTAAACCCAAAGAAATGTGACCTCTTCAGATCCGAAGTCAAGTACCTGGGCCACGTTATCTCATCAGAAGGAGTGCGAACAGATCCAGACAAGGTGGAAGCTGTGAAAAACTGGCCAGTTCCAAAAGACAAACACCAACTCAGGAGCTTTTTGGGTCTCGCCACGTACTACCGACGCTTCGTAAAGGACTTTGCCGGAATCGCGAAGAGCCTGCACCAACTGACAGAAAAAGGAAGGCAATTCAAGTGGTCAGGTGAGTGCAACAAAAGCCTCAAGAACCTTAAGCACCAACTATGCGAAGCACCAACACTAGCGTATCCCATTCCCGGAGAAATGTTCATCGTGGATGCAGATGCAAGTAACGTCGGTGTCGGAGCGGTTCTTTCGCAGGTACACAACGGCCAAGAGAAGGTAGTCGCATACTTCAGCAAAGTGCTCTCCAAGCCGGAAAGGAACTACTGCGTGACCAGGCGAGAACTTCTGGCGCTGCTTCTGGCGACAAAACACTTCCATAAATACCTCTACGGCCAAAAGTTCCTTTTGCGCACAGACCACGCGGCTCTAAAATGGCTGCTGCAGTTCAAGAATCCAGAGGGCCAGGTCGCAAGATGGATTGAACGGCTGCAGATGTACGATTATGAAATACAGCATCGTAAGGGGAAACTTCATTCTAATGCGGATGCCTTATCCCGGCGACCATGTAAAAGCGACTGCAAGCATTGTGTACGGCAGGAAGAGAAGAACCTTCTTTCCGTCCAAAGGGTAAGAGCTGAGCCTATCGCTGGTTGGAGTGCAGAAGAAATCCGCAACGCTCAAAAAGAAGACCCGGACATCGAGTCGATATTAGCGTGGAAGGAGTTTATGGAAAAGCCAACCGGACAAGATATCTCGGACAGGAGCCCCACTCTCAAGGCATACTGGGCTCAGTGGGACTCCCTTCATGTGCAAGATGGTGTACTGAAAAGGAAATGGGAAAGGCCGGACGGGAAAGATTTCATAATGCAGCTTGTCTTGCCGCGATCAAAAGTACACGAGGTGCTACGGGAGATGCATGATGGAGCATCCGGAGGTCATTTGGGTGCAAACAAGACCCTGGAGAAGGTGCGAGAACGTTTCTATTGGCTCAGCGCAAGGGTAGACGTAGAGAGTTGGTGCCGAAAATGCTTCGTGTGTGCCGCCAGCAAGGGACCCAGAACGAAAAGGCGAGGCTGAGCCGGTCGCGCTCTATTTTTCGTAATATGGTTTCCTTGACGTGAAGGCTTCCACGGATCTTCGAACTTCTTTGATCAAGTTTTGCCACTCCTGTTGCTGTGCGAAGCATCTTCACCTCAGTTGCCGTTGGTTTATTCTCATACTTTTTGTACATTGTCCAACATTGTGAACCGTGTGTCAGCACTTAGACGCACAACTTAGGTGACACTTTTCGGTCACAGAAGATCGCAGAGTTTTCTCGCCATCGCTTACGCGATGATTGATGTCGTCATCACATGTTGCTTTGCTACTGATCATAGATCCCAGATATTTGAACTTTTTGCACTTGGGAAACACTGTTCCATTCAAATAAATGCCTGAAATGCATGAGTCGATCAGAGAACGGGAAGCACAAGTACTCAGTCTTTTTTGAACTAATACGATACCGTTTCCCTCCAAAACGTCCACCAACACATTAAGCGCTCGTTGCAGGGACGTAGGATCCTCTCCTCACTTGAGCTGCAGCTAGAAAACGCGGGAATTTTTTCAAATCTGACAGATGTGTTGTCTGGTTGTAGCTTCTTTTTTTTTCCAGAGGTCTGCCGCCGGTTGTCAGTGCAGGAAAAAACAAATTAAAAAAAGAATAATTTTCCTCATTTTTGTTCCACCCTATTCCATATATTTTGGAAGGATTGCTGGCACGCGCACGTTACGTTATGTTACGTCTTCATCTGTCAGTTTCTGTATTATTTTGCGGCTAAAGATATGAATTTTTCGAGCGGGATTAAGTTAAAAAGTCGAGCAGTAGTTTTGTGTTTGAAAAGGTTCGCCAGGGGAAAAACAAACGAAATACCGACAACTGAGGAATATGAGTTTTCCCAAATATTCCCCCCTAAGCTTCTCAAGAAACGCCACAAAACCCCGGAGTCCTTCTATTTGGTCAACCAAAAGGGAGCTGATATAATAGCGGATGCTCTGAAGCCTCATATTTCAGCACTGGACACGCTTCTAGAGTTCAATCCTGGCATCGGACTGATGACTCGAAAATTTGTTCAATGGGAATCATTTAAGAACATAATATTGGTCGATCCAAATGAACGTTCCAAGGACAACTTGCAGGTAAACATTCAGAATGTGTGTAATCTTCTAAAGATACTACTAGCTTAGGGCTAGGGCAACCACCATGCATGATTCGCAGATCCGAATAGTCGGTGCCACGAATGCGCCTATTTACTAATTCACACCCAACACACTTCTACTACGATTTCGCGGTGAGACTGGCTAGCAATTGATGCTTCTTCTGTTGCTGCTTCTGCTCTCCTTGCTTTCTCGATTATTCGAATGTCTTTTTGCACATTCGTTACGACCAACCAATTCTTCTCTGATCACAACATGCGGTCTATATGGAACATCCTCCATTCTGCGAAGCGACTGAAATGGAATACTGTGTGCTCTGTGTCTTACTCTTGATCTAGATCTGGGCCGAGAGGTGAGCTATCGTGTCCAAATCTGGGCAAATATTTGCGATAGCCGCCGTGGCCTAATAGGAACTGCGTAAGGTGGTAGTTGTAAGCCCCATATACTCGTTTTATTCAGGCCTCGATGTTCCACCTGATTTTTGTACTGTTATGCCACCTGGTTTGCCACAGCTATTGATGTTGCCTTCTCCTCCTTTATTCTTTGGACAATACCTGCTTGATGGCCTGATGTTCTCTTTTCGTGGATCCTTGCCATCTCATTCGCGAGGATGTCAAAAGGAAAATGCTGATTGTTCTTATCGCGCAGAGCCTGTATGTTGTCGACAGTTTTCTCAGTGTTTCCACGTCGCTAACGCCGCCGCCCAAACGGAGACAGCATATAGAAGAACGGAGCTGATAACTCTGGATAGTAGAATCCGATTAGGGTATCCAGTTACATCGATGTTTGGTAGTATTCCGAGTAGGGAAGAATGGAAAAACGACAGAACGATCCATAGCTGTGTACACCGATGGACTCAAAATGGAAATAGGTGTAGGCGCAGGTATCTTCCCTAAACCACTTGGTATCTTCTTGGCAGCTCGGCTTCCGAACTACATCAGCGTTTTCCAGGAGGAGGTCCTAGTAGTATCAATGGTAGCCCGTGAGACTACGATGAGGGTAACACCACGGGAGGATATCACCTTTTTCATCGACAGCCAGGCAGCGATAAAAGCAATATCTGTTACAGAAATATAATCGAAGCTTGTGAAGTGTTGCAGAGAAGAGCTCAAGATTCTTGGAGCACAGCACAAGGTAAAGCTCTGCTGGGTCCCTGGTCATGAGGGCATACTAGGGAATGAGAAAGTCGATGAACTGACTACAAGAGGCTCAGCATTTAATTCGGGCCAATCCGACCCATCAGTGTATATCCCGCCTTGCACACTCAAACTCGAAGCGGGGAACAAAGGTCTAAAGGAGCCGAACAACAGATGGATCTCATCTCGATCGACAGAACAAGAACCAATAGACTTATGCAGAGGGATATAAATTCCATCTACTCTCATAGGAGTCATTACGGGGCATAACACTATGCGATACCAAAATTTATATACGATGTACGAAGGCTTTTGTAGGGGCTGTGGTGATGGGGAGGTTCAGGAGAACACTACACACTTTCTTTGCCACTGCCCAGGCTTCTTTTATCTAAGAAACAAGTTCCTTGCACAGTGCTTTCAGGAATTAGAAGAATTGTCCAACAGACCGGTAAACGACATCGCAAACTTAATTAAATCCTCGGGATGGTTTTTATCTTGGGCACAGTATATATGGTATTATAAGTATATTATTCAGTATATATAAGTATATTTTTCACGAGGAAGGGATTCGTTCTATCTTTCTTTCCCCCATGGGTATTGCAATGGGTCTATATTGATCTCAGTGTGTTGTAGAGGATCTCTACCCCCTACGCCAACCCTTTTACCTAACCCAGACCTACGTGGCTACGAAGCAATCGCAAAAATTAAAGACTGGCTAGGATCCGCCGGTTTAGAATTAGCAAAACTGTGGCTGTTCTTATAATAAGTCGATAAGCTTAGCGAATATTCGGGTCGGCAGTTATAGACTACAAGATCCAAACATTCAGGATGTGTATGGCAAATTGTGTGTAAGTGAATGATTTCCATAGACTTGCATGCTATTTAAATACTGAAGTGTATGAATATGTAGCTGTTAAAAAATGTTATAAATGTTGGGGTTTTAATCACAACGCAAGTAAGTGTAATAACGAAATTGTGTGCCCAAAGTGTGGAGAGAATCACGACGGTAAGAATTGTGAAAAGTCTCAATTTAAATGCAACAATTGTGTGAAAGCCAATAAGAATTTGGGTCTGCAACCAGACACTAATCACGATTGTAGAGACAAAATATGTGAAATGTATTTAAACAAAATTAAAATCGAAAGAAATAAGACAAGGTTTTAGCAACGAAACTTGCTAAAAGGGGTGTACCTAAACTTTCAAAGCTTAGTGAGCAACTTTTCGGAACTAGAAAGCTTGGATAAGGACAATAATTTCGATTTTGTTATGTTAGCTGAAACGCGAGTTACAGATAATATCGACGATGATGAAATTTCCATGATTATAACGTGATAAGATGTGATAGTGAGTCGAGACACACCGGTGGAGTTATTCTTTATGTAAAAAGTGATTGGTCAACAGAGATCTTGGGAAAGTATTCAATAAATAAGGACATATGGTGGTTAGCCACAAAAAATACATTTAATTCTAGTATTGTTGTTATTGTGGTGGTGTACAAGTCTCCGAGTGCATCAGATTTTTTTTGTATTAAGTTTAAAGAGTGGATGGATGAACTGGAAGGGGATCCACATAATATAGTTGTGGTTGGCGACTTTAACGTCAACTGGCTTCGAAATGATGACATTTATAAAAAGGAATTAGAAGCGGTCATAGTAGGCAATAATTGTAAGCAAATACTTACAATGGCTACGAGAATAACTAGTTATACATCTAAACTTATTGATTGGGTTATAACGAACGATAGACTCATTAAAGCGCGAACATGTACTAGTATGAATATTAGTGATCATGAGACTATAGTGTTAGACTTGTACATATCTAAAAATAAAACAAAATCAGTAAAAGAAATATTAATTTTAAAATACAGAAGAGATTCATTTGCTAGATTGTTAAACCAAAGTGAAATAAGGTGTTTATATAATATGAAAGATATTGATAGAATGGGTAGTGCTTTTGAATGCCAATTACTACATATTATAAATCAGTTCGTTGTGAAGAAAATTGTTAGCGATAGAGTTAATAAGTGGTTTAATAATAGCCTGTTGATCTTGAAACATGAGAAGATAATGTGGTACTCCAGGGCAAAGTTAACACGTAACGAAAGTGATTGGTCGTATTACAGAATTATTAGGAACATTTATAAATACCTTACTGGAGCTACTTCAACATATTTGGAGCTGAGGTCTGTAAGGATTTTCAATACTACGTCAGGGTATTGAAAAAGACATGGTGGCGGATGAACCCTTAATGGGCCAACGGCAGCGCTCATATCCCCGAAGTGGGTTACTGACATCGGTGTATCCGGCCTCTTGTCCTAGGGGTACAAAAAAAAAGGATCTGGCCCTCCAGGTTGGGGGTTGTGCCGTCGGGTTAACTTCCCTACCACGTAAAAAACATTTGGTTACGAAGCAACCAACAGCCTCGGATACGGATGATCTTGCTGTTGACGACCCATGCAAACGTAAAAAGGACAACGATCTTCGTGTATGCACATGGAATGTTAGGTCCCTCTACAAACCACGTGCAGCCGAACAACTTGCGGAGGCCCTAGAGTGTCTCAAAGCAGACATTACCGCCATCCAAGAAGTGCGATGTATGTATGTATGTATGTACTTTATTTAGCTCATAGAAAAGCTATTTTGGTAATTTTACAATAACATTTCACATTTATAATTTTGTTACAATTCTTCATAGATTTATGTTAATTAATAGCTCTAACATGATCAATTAATTTTTTTTTGAATTCGTTAAAGTTAGCTGCATTTTTTACACTATTTGGCAAACTATTATAACCGTGAAATCCCATGTAGAAGATAGTGCGCTGCCCCCTTGATGTCCTGGCTCTCTGGATCCTCAGGTCACTCGCGTTCCTCAATGTGTACACGTTGTTCTCGTTCGTATTAACGTTTTCGCATAGGTAACCAGGAAGCATGTTATTTTTCATTTTGAAAACAAATAGCATAGTCATCACATATAGTCGCTGGTTAACATTTAGCCATTTCAGTGATTCAGTCATAAACCTTATTGAGGTGTATCTACCACATTTCAAAATACTTCTCATGGATTTGTTTTGTAATAGTTGCAGTCTATCTTTATATGTTTGTGGACACGTATAAATAACACTAGCACAGTAATCCAAGTGAGGTTTGATTAGTGTGTTATACACATTTATGGCAGAGCTCATTGAAACGTCCGATCTTATTTTTCTTAACACACCGAGTTTTTTTGATACTTTTTTACATATAAAGTCGATATGTTCTTTAAGGGTAAGTTTCACGTCTAACATTACACCGAAATATTTTATTTTTTCCACTATCTCTATTTGTTGGTTATTGCGATGGGATGGGCCGGGCAAAAGGAGTATGAAAAACTGCGACATCTACTACGGCGATTGCTACAGACAAAAAGGACAGCGTCTATTCGGGTGCGGATTTGTCATTGGAGACAGACTTAGGCAAGAAGTCTTGAGTTTCCGGCATGTGAACGAGCGCCTCATGACTATCCGTATCAAGGCTAAATTTGCCAACATTAGCCTAATATGCGTTCACGCCCCTCACGAGGAGAAGGACGACGTGACAAAGGATGACTTCTACCAGCTCTTGGACAAGACGTATGAGCAATGCCCTATCCTACTTACTTACTTAGGTGGCGCTACAGTTCGGGGTGAACCTGGGCCTCAACCAACAAGCCTCTCCATTTAGCTCGGTCTTTAGCTAATTGCCTCCAGTTGCGCACTCCAAGTTGGTCGAGGTCCCCTTGAACTTGTGCGCGCCACCTACGGCGATAATTCCCTCTACTGCGTCGTCCCTCGGGGTTAGATTCGAAGACTCTGCGGGCCGGAGCGTTGGTGTCCATTCGCTCTACATGTCCTAGCCATCTCAGACGTCCAATACGCAGTTTTTTGACTAGGTCGATGTCGCTGTACAGCTCGTATAGTTCGTGATTGAATCTTCTCCTCCAAAACCCGTCAACGCAAACGGGACCGAAAATCTTACGAAGAATTTTTCTCTCGAAGCGATCTTCATCCTCTTTTAATAAAGTCCATGTTTCAGCGCCGTAAAGCAGGACTGGGATGATCAAGGTCTTATATAGAGTCTCCTTAGTTGTTCGAGAGAGGGCTTTACTGTTGAATTGCCTTATAAGCCCAAAAAAACAGCGATTGGCAAGAGTTATTCTTCGATTGATTTCTGCGCTGATTTTGTTTGCTGAATTTATAGCAGAGCCAAGGTAGACAAAGTCCCTTACTACCTCGAAGTTATAGCTGCCCACGGTAACGTTTTGTCCAATTCGTCGATGTTGGTTTTCCCTTCTAGTTGACAGCATATACTTGGTTTTGCCCTCGTTTATCGCCAAACCCATTTTGGCGTTCACACAATATCGCAGAAAAGATCTTGTATGCGATGTTGAGGAGACTGATGCCTCTATAATTGGCGCAGTTGCGGGGGTCTCCTTTCTTGTGGATCGGCAAACGATGCTGAGATTCCATTCATCAGGCATACACTCCTCTGACCAAATATTAGAAATGAGTTGGTGTATGCACTCTACCAATTCATCCCCAGCTGCCTTGAAAAGTTCGGCCGGTAAGCCGTCAGGTCCAGCAGCCTTGTTCGATTTTAGCTTGGATATTGCTATCCTCACTTCGTTTTGGTCAGGTGGACGGAAATTTTGACTATCATCGTCTATGTTGAATGGTTCATTCTGCCTGACAGCGGGATGTTGGTCTTCGTCGCCGTTATACAGTCTGCAGAAGTAGTTTTTCCATATTCTCAGCACCGACTGTGATTCTACTATGAGGTTTCCATTCTCATCTCTACAGGTTTCTGTACGGGTATTATTTCTCTGACACGTTCTTTTTACCTTTTGGTAAAACTTCCGTACATTGTTCCTGGAGTATAGACTCTCGATATTCTCAAACGCGCGCTTCTCATGTTCTTTCTTCTTCTTTTGGAGAAGCCGATGTTCTTCCCGTCTCTTTTGCTCGTAGAGCTCACGAGCAGCTCTCGTCTTCCTTTGCAGCGCCGCTTTGTATGCCTCTTGTTTTGCTGCATGCACTCGCCGGCATTCTTCGTCAAACCAGGGGTTTCGCGGTGGTGGGCGAGCGAGACCCAGCACATCAGTCGCGGCGTTTCTGATGGCATGTTGGCAGCGTTGCCACTGGTCTTCGGCACTTGATGCTGGCGGTATAGGGGTGATTGAGAGATTTCGGGATACGCGTTCAGCGAAGAGTCTGGCGGTCTCTTGCGATTGTAGCTTTTCGACGTTAAATTTTCTCACAGTAATTCTTCTTTGTTGCTCAGATTGGGATATCCGCATTCGTACCTTGGCTACAACAAGGTAATGATCCGAGTCTATGTTGGCCGCTCGGAAGGTCCGGACATCCAGAATACTGGAGGCATGCCTTGCGTCGATCGCAATATGATCAATTTGGTTGATCGTGACATGATCATTGGACCGCCATGTCTGCTTATGAATATCGAGATGAGGAAACCATGTGCTTGCTATGGTGACATTTCGCTCCACAGCGAAATCAATTAGCCTTAGTCCGTTATCAGACGTGGTGTCGTGTAGGCTATGCTTACCGACTGCTCTACCGAAGACGTCCTCCTTTCCTATTTTGGCGTTAAAATCGCCCAATACGATCTTAACGTCGTATTTAAGACATTGCTCGTATGTTTTGTCGAGGAGCTCGTAGAAACACTCTTTGGAGGCAGGGTCCTTTTCTTCTGTGGGGGCATGAACACATATTAGGCTTATGTTAGCGAATTTAGCCTTGATCCGGATCGTCATAATACGCTCGCTCACGTGTCGGAAGCTTAAGACTTCTTGCCTAAGTCTGCCGCGTATGACAAATCCGCATCCGAATAAGCGTTGCCTGTTGCCTCTGTAGCAATCACCGTAGTAGATGTCACAGTTTTTCATCTTCTTTTTGCCTGGCCCATCCCATCGCACTTCCTGGATGGCGGTAATATCTGCTTTATAGCAGTCTAGGGCCTCTGCTAGTTGTTCGGCTGCACGTGGTCTGTAAAGGGACAGAACATTCCACGTACAGATCCGAAGGTCGTTGTCCTTATTTCGTTTGCTGGGGTCGTCATTAGTTGGGTCATCCTTATTCGAGGCTTTTGGTTGTTTCGGAACCATGCGTTTTTTACGTGGTAGGGAAGTTACCCCGACGGCACAACCCCCAACCTGGAGGGCCAGTTCCTTAATTATTCCCCTAGGACGAGGGGCCGGGTACACCGACGTTAAAATTATCCTAGGCGACTTTAACGCAAAGCTAGGAAGAGAGGAAGTCTTTAGTAGCGTGGTCGGAAAGCACAGCCTGCACGACAACACTTCCGGCAACGGACTCAGGCTAATCGACTTTGCGGCGGGGCGAAGCTTTGTTGTAGCGGTTCCCACGTCTCGATATTCACAAAGGAACATGGCTCTCCTTTGATCGAAAAATCGTCAACCAAATCGATCACATTGCGATCGACGCAAGGCACTCTTCCAGTATTCTGGGTGTCCGGACCTTCCGAGGAGCCAACGTGGACTCGGATCACTACCTATTTGTAGCCAAGGTACGGATGCGGATATCCACAACGGAGCGAAATCAACGAAATGCTGTGAGGAAATTTGACGTCGAAAAGCTACAATCACAAGAGACCGCCAGAACCTTTGCCGATCGTGTTTCTTCTAATCTCAATCTTAGTCCTATGCCGCCAGCAGCAAATGCGGAAGACCAGTGGCAGCGTTGCCAAAAAGCCATCAGAGATGCCGCCTCTGATGTACTGGGTTTCTCTCGCCCACCACAACGAAACCCCTGGTTTGATGAGGAATGCCGGCAAGCACATGCAGCAAAACAAGAGGCGTACAAAGCGGCGGTGCATAGAAGGACTAGAGCTGCTTACGAGCTCTACGTGCGCAGGAGAAAAGAGGAACATCGACTTCTCAGAAAGAAGAAAAAAGAGCATGAGAAGCGCTCGATCGAGGAGATTGAGAGACTTTATTGCAGGAATAATGTTCGAAAATTTTACCAAAGGGTAAAAACAACATGCCAGGGTTTCAAAGCCAGAACAGAAGCCTGCAGGGACGAAAATGGCAACATAGTAGTAGAATCGCAGTCGGTGCTGAGGATATGGAAGGAACACTTCTGCAGACTGTTAAACGGCGATGATGATCAATATTCCGCTGTCAGGCAGAATGAGCCATTCAACAGTGACGATGGCAGTCAAAATTCCCGTCAACCCGATCATAATGAAGTGAGGATAGCGATATCTAAACTCAAATCCAACAAAGCTGCTGGAGCCGACGGCCTTGCCGCTGAACTTTTCAAGGCAGGAGGAGATGAGTTGGTAAGGAGCATGCACCAGCTCATCTGTAAAATCTGGTCGGACGAAAGTATGCCCGATGAATGGAATCTCAGCATCGTTTGCCCGATCCTGAAGAAAGGAGACCCTCTGAACTGCGCCAACTACAGAGGTATAAGTCTCCTAAATATCGCATATAAGATCCTGTCTGCCGTACTATGTGAACGCCTAAAACCGATCGTCAACAACCTGATAGGTCCTTATCAGTGGGGTTTCAGGCCTGGAAAGTCCACCGTTGACCAAATATTCACACTACGGCAGATCTTGGAAAAAACCCATGAATATAAAATCGATACGCACCACCTTTTCATCGATTTCAAAGTTGCCTATGATAGCGTGTATAGAGACGAGTTATACAGAGCCATGTCTAGTCTTGGCATCCCTGCCAAGCTCGTCCGTTTGTGCAGAATGACGATGGAGAACTCTCGCTGCTCCAAAGTCGGTAAGAACATCACCGAACCGTTCGATGTCAGGAAAGGTCTTAGACAAGGCGACGCGCTATCATGCGATCTCTTTAACATAGTACTTGAGAGAATTGTACGAAACTCACAAGCCAACCCCGGAGGTACAATCTTCTTCAAGTCTGTACAACTTCTCGCTTATGCCGATGACATTGACATAATCGGAAGAACTCAGCGGGCCGTCAATGGGGCATTTACGAGTATTGAGATCGAGGCAGCAAAGATGGGTCTAGCGGTCAATGAAAGCAAAACAAAATATATGCTGTCTACAAAAAAGGACACCCAACATCGGCGTCTTGGGCAGAACGCCACAATAGACAGATACAATTTTGAGGTAGTAAAGGATTTTGTCTACCTAGGCTCTAGGGTCAGCTCCGCAAATGACATGAGTGGAGAGATCACACGGAGAATTACTCTTGCCAATCGTTGTTTCTATGGGCTAAAACGGCAATTGAGTAGCAAAGCCCTATCTCGAACTACTAAGGTAACTCTTTATAAGACACTGATCATCCCAGTCCTGCTGTATGGCGCAGAGGCATGGGCTTTGAAAAAACCGGATGAGGATGCCCTTGGTTATTTCGAGAGAAAAGTTCTTCGAGCGATCTTTGGTCCCGTCTGCATAGACGGTGAGTGGAGGAGAAGGTACAATGCCGAACTATACGGCCTGTACAAAGACATCGACTTAGCCAGAAGAGTTCACATACAGCGACTAAGATGGCTGGGTCATTTAGAGCGGATGGAGCCCAACCTTCCCGCTAAGAACGTCTTCGAATCCAACCCGGACGGACGGCGCAGTAGAGGACGACCTCGCGGTAGGTGGCGCAAATAAGTGGAGGGGGACCTCAACCAACTTGGCGTGCGCAACTGGAGGCAGCTGGCTCGTAACCGTGCTGGCTGGAGAGGTTTGTTGGTTGAGGCCCAGGTCCACCCCGGACTGTAGCGCCATCTAAATAAGTAAGTTTATAAATTAGAAGTTTGTAAGGCAAAAATTGAGTACATAAAAAGGAAGATCAGCAGTGCGGTTGACCAAAAATCGATGTGGAAAGTGATTAAGACCTTAGTGTTAAGAGAAAGTGATTATTTAATAGATAAAATAGATTTTAATAATGTAACTCATACCGACAGTCATATTATAGCCGAGAAGTTTAATACTTTTTTCGTAGAGAGTGTTAAGGAAATAAGTAACTCAATTCCGCATGTCCGGTATTGTAATAATATTGTGCGAAACGTTACCGCTTTTAAGTTCAAAGAGATCACTTTGAGTGATGTTAAGTGTGCGTTAAAAAGCATTTCAAAGAAAAAGGACTTCAATTTCGTAAGTCCAGGTATTTTTTTAGACGTTTTCGATATCATCGCGCATCCATTAATAAGAGTCTTCAACAATTCGCTTCTGCAAGGGTAATTCCCATACACTTGGAAAGTATCGCAATTTACACCTATCCAAAAAGTGAAGAGATCAATTAAGTGTGAAGATTTTAGGCCGGTTAACGCGTTGCCACTTTATGAAAAAGTTTTTGAAAAACTGGTGCATGCTCAGTTAGAGTTATTTTTTGATCAACACGGGTTATTTATGGAAAATCAATTGGGTTTTAGAAAAAGCCAGTCATGTGAAAGTGCGCTTAATATGGTTATTACTAGCTGGAAACAAGATTTTCACGAAAAAAATAGTATTATATATATATTCCTCGACTTAAAAGGGAATTTTGAAACAGTGGATAGATCGATTTTGTTACAAAAATGAGAACAATATGGAGTGCGTGATAATGAACTGCGTTGGTTTTATACATACCTAACAGGCCGGTCCCAAAAAACGCGAGTAAATGGGAAATTATCAAGCCCTTTACCGGTAAATATTGGTGTACCACAGGGTTCAGTGCTTGGACCATTGTTATTCAACATTTATATAAATGATATGGAAAGTGTTATTATGCATAGTAAATTATCGCTGTTCGCGGATGATGCTCTTTTATTTATTTCGTGTAAGAATTTGAATGATGGTGTATTAAAAATGCAAGAAGATCTTAATCAATTAAGTATGTGGCTTAAAGCAAATAAACTAAAAATAAGCGTAGCAAAAACAAAAGCGATGGTGATTAATAACATTAATAATTATGCGGTAAACTTATGCTTCGACAACGAAAAAAACAGTACAAAAAATTAAATATCTGGGTGTAATATTAGACAATGAGTTAAAATTTGAAGACCATGTAGAATATATATCGAAGAAAATAGCCAAAAAAGTTGGGTTTTTAAAAAGAATTCGAAGGAACTTATCAACTATTTGTGCAATAAATATTTATAACGTCATTATTAAACCTTATTTTGAGTATTGTTCTTCTATTCTATTCCTAGGAAATCAAAATATGTTCGACAGATTTCAAATCTTGCAGAATAAAGCAATGCGATCTATATTAAAGTGTAATATATACACTCCGATTAATTTCATGCTTAATGCATTGATGTGGTTGAGTGTAAAACAGAGAATATATATGAATGTGTTAATTCTTATTTTTAAAATCAAAAATAATTGTATGCCACAGTATTTTTCGAGGTATATTAACTACGTAGGTGATGTACAACCATATAGACTAAGAAATGCCTTGGACTTTAGGCTTCCTAACTACCGGCGAACAGCGTCTCGTAATGGGCTGATATATAAGAGATTTCAACTTTTCAACTCTCTGCCTAACGCGATCTAAAGTGAAACAAATATTAATGTGTTTAAAAGGGGTGTATTAAATTTTGTAAAATCCCGATTTCAATTATAAATGATGAAGTCTAACTTTTAAATTTGTAAAAATTAATTGCATTTCATATTACATTTTGTTAAAAACTATTATTATAAAATAATTCATAAGAAATAATTCATAAAAGAAACAATGTAAACAGTAGTTTTGTAAATAGTAACATGTTGCTAAATAAATAAATCAATCAATAAAAAAAAATCAATCAAAGAAGTGCAAGCTTATTTGGCGGTCGCTCTTAAGTGTCCTAGTCCGCCTAAAATTTCAAAGTTGCCTATTTGTGACTTCACCACAAAGCAACATATTAGAAATTTAAGGTGGAAACCTAACATTTAAGAAAGAGTCAAGAAAGCTGCAGTAGCTTCTTGCAAAAAGCTATCGGGATTAGATGGGGTTTGCAACCTCGCATAACGCACTGGCTCTACATCTGGGTTATCGACCGATACTCGCATACGGGGTGATTGTCTGATGGACAGCCTTGAACATATGAAAAATGCTTCATAAAACATTCGGTCCCGTTTACGTTGACGGGTTTCGGAGGAGAAGATCCAACGACAAAATATACGAGCTGTACAGCGACATAGTTCTAGACAAGAAACTGCGTATTGGACGTTTGAGATGGGTAGGACTTGTAGCGAATGGACACCAACACTTCGGCCCGCAGAGTTTTCGAATCTAACCCACAGGGATGACGCAGTAGAGGGTTTCTTCGCTGCATGTGGCGTGCACTAGTTCAAGGGGACCTCAACCATCTTGTACTGCGCGATTGGAAGCAATAAGCTATAGACCAAGCTAAATAGATTTTTGCTGTTTGAAGCCCATGTCTACCCCGGAGTGTAGCGCCACCGAAGTAAGTAAGTAGATAATGAGCTAGTATGTATAGTTTGTAAAGTGATACCGATTACAAGGGAAACATAATTGGGAGTACTTGCAAGGTGCATTCCGAAAGCAAAGCGAAGTGGATTTAGTAATGCCGAAAGCCAAATCCGCCGTCAAATGCGATCTGCGACGCAGGGAATTTTTATTTCATCTAGGCATGTATTATAGCAGTTCCCAATTTATTTTCTTTACCCCCTTCCCATTCCCTAACCCAGCCTTGGAAATTCTTAGAGACCCTTGCTTTCATGTCTCCGACATAAGGACAGATAAAAGTTGTATAAAGTCAAACATCAATCAGCAACATTTTAACAATATTACAAATACTCTTTTCAGAACATCTGCCGTGAAAATGGACAACAATTCACCTTTAAGCATGCAGATTTTGTAAATATTTGGAAAATAGCTTTTCAAGATAGAGTTGATAATGGATCACGAGTGTCAAATCTGATGGAAGATGTTCCGAAAAAATCGTACACAGACGGTATTTGATTTTATAGTTTAGTTTCCAAAAGAATGAAAATAGAATTTTCTTAATATTTGCAGACCCAAGTATGGTTGTGTTTGGTGGCGTTGGCTCGTATGTATTCTTTAAACATCTTATTAATTCAATTGTCTTCCAAACAAGTCTGTTTTCATGTGGAAGATGTGAATTGTTTCTTGTTATGCCGCCTCCCATTTACGTTGTAAGTTTGTAAATTATTTTTTTTTCTGCATTATGCAGTAGATATCGACATATTTATGTGTTTTTATTTCTTTTGTTTTTAGCATTTAACTTGTACTAACGAAATTGGGTATATGGTATATAGATCTACAACGATGCTGTTCCAAATTATGTTTGAACATCGATTCATTACAAAGTTGCCGAGGGAGTATTTCCTACCAGAACAAACCAAGTACAAAATGAATAAAGGCAGTAAGTTAACAAGGGTAAGGTATTTTAATCCCAATTGACGTAAATTGTCTCTGTAGAATTGTAAAATGCGTTTCTACTATAAATAATATAATCTACTATAAACATCTTTACATAAACTTGCATATGGATATTTATTGGCTCGTTTGCTTTATATGAACGAGCTTACTTAATAGATATAGACATATACCGCCGTAGTGGCATAGTACTACGTACTTACTTAAGTTCTCACGCACCTCGATGGGAATAAGGCGTCAACAACACCTTCGCGTTATCGTGTTCCGACATCTGCAACGCGCTTCACCTCTCCAACTCATTCCTAAAGCTCTAGATTCTTTTTCAACCGTTCTGTGCCACGTATGTCTGGGGTGAGCCCCAGTTCTGCCAGATTGAGTATTTCTATATTTCTTCGCGGCGCAAGGTGTGACCAATTTATTGTCATTTTCTTCGTCAAATTGTTATGTGAGTAGGTTCCTGAGCTGTTCTCAAGTGTAGGTGTTCGTTCGACATGCCATTAGGCCAGAAAATTCTACGGATGATGCAACGAAAGTCTGCAGCTTACGAATGATAATGACGTCGATTCTCTAAGTACTACATTCATATAGTAGACTCGACATTGGAGCGGAACAGTCGAAGCATGGTCTTGGTGCTATAGACATTACTCTTTCAGATTTTCGATAGCATGCTGAACGTAGCTTTGGCTTTCCTAATTCTACTGTCTACACCGAGCTCGGTGCCACCGTGTCGGCTGAGACTATACATTCTAAGTATAGAAAGTTATTAACTTTCTCGATTTGCTGTCCAGCAATGCTTACTGAAGCGGTGGAAATTGTAAGAGTACCTTTGAGTACCTTTTTCTTGGCCGTATTAATCATCAATACAGCTGCCTTTGGCGGACCATTTGGTGCAGATCGATAATGCTATGCGAAAACAAGCACAAGCAAATGTCGTCAGCCAAGCCCAGTTGTTTAAAGTAAAATGTCATTACGCACTGTATGTCGCTGTTCTTTAATGTCAGGGGTGCATGAAGAACATCACTGATTACAACCAAAACTAACAGTGGTGAAAGTATGCAGCTTTGACGCACCTCACTTTGGACTACAAAGTCGTCAGACACCTCACCGTTGTGCAAGACGTGACATTTAACATCATTAGATGTTGCCGAAATAATAGCTATGAGTTTCTTAGCGATACCTCTCCTGAGTAGGGCACACCCGACAAATTCCCGATTTACACTGGCGAAGGCTTTCTTAAGGCCGATGAATATCAATTGAACCTGTACTCGATGCACTGTTCTATAATGAACCGCAAGGTGTTTATATGGCCGATGCAGGAGGATCCCGAGGAATCAAGATGTTGTTTGATTCGATCCAGTATAACTTCAGCTATTATCTTCTAAGCCGTCGGAAAAACGCAAATAAATTTCCAGTTTCCGCACTCTGTTAAATTTCCTTTCTTTGGCGGCTTAATGATCATTCCCTTTTTCCACTCTGCTGCAAAGTTCGCTTTAAAAAACTTTTTGGCTAGTGTATAAATTCCTGTAAGTTACTTCTGTAAGACTTGCGTATAAGTTTTCGCTTTCCCACACCCTATTTCCATTCATGTAAAAAATGTAACTCACACAACACTAGTGGTTGCTAGAAGCTTGACCCAGTCATTTAGGCCAGGATTTCACATGTAAGTTTTACTTACGTAAGTAACTTCTGAAAAAATTACTATTGTAGTATAAACACCTCTGTAAGTAACTTAGAGTAAATTTTACCAACTTATGTAAGCTGTAAGTTGAGAGAGAATTGAAACGGTGTAAACACGTTCGCAATCACTTACGGGCTTCTCTCAGCTTACTCAACCGGCATCTGTAAGTTTTCTGCTTACGAGAAATAGAATTTGAGCGTGTGGGCGTTATAAGTTATTTTTGGTTGTTAGTTTTGTGCTTTTCTTCCACCCGCCATGGCTCCTAGAGTTTGGACAAAATCGGAAACATTAAAACTTATTGAAAATTTTGAAGGAAATAGTGTTTTGTGGGACTACACTTCTTCTGATTATAAAGACAAAAATAAAAAAACCATGCATTGAATGCGATTGCCCACATTTTCGATACAAGTGCAGAAGAGTTATTATTAATCTCTCTGCAGGTGAAATCGCTTTTCGAAACCTTGTATCTTTTTTTAATTTTGCCTGCAATTTTTTGCAACAAGAACTCGAAATCAGTTGCTGTGATACGAATAAAATTGAACAGCTGTTGTGGATCTTGTATTCTTAGGTTAGTTTAGGTTAGATTGGCTGTCTGCACCACGATGCAGACACACTTAGACCAGTAAAGGTCCATTGTGATGCCAAGGATCTACCATTAGACCACTCAGGGACTAATAAAACCAACCGGAGCTTTTGATGAAGCGATGGATGTCCATGACGTCTAAGGACGTCAAATCGCTGAGGTCGTCAAGGAAGGGAGCTCCTAGATGGATCATTCTTTTCCGTGATAGAGCAGGACATGTGCATATAGAGTTATTATAGAGTTATTCACATCGAGGCAGATAGCTGAGATTTACCTATCCACTAGTGGATTAGGCTCTGATGGAGCATAGTCCTGGTTCTATAGCTCACATGAATAATTTTATTAGCTCTACGAACTTTACAAATAACAATTTGGATAATATGAATACAAATAGTAACAGAAAAACTGATGAACATAAATAATTAAAAAGATACAATTAAAAAAAAATTACTTCAATATACATATTTATCGAGATTTACTACAGTATATAACAAATTAAACACCAATCACTAACACTCGGCACTCTAATAATTGCTTTTAATAAACAAAATAAGTTTCTGTTTGAATACTAAAATTCTTGTCTCTAATTTTACTTCATTTGGCAAGCTGTTAAATGCGATCAATCCCTTATACATCAATGAACACTGTGCGCAGCTGCTGTTAAATCTGTTCGGTCTAAAGTTGCGCGAATTCCTCAGGTTATACGGCTGAACATCACCGACGCGTACGAGATTTGATTCTAAGTATTCGGGCAGCATGTTGTTTCTCATTTTATAGATGAAGATCATAGCACTGAGTAATAGCCTCTGCTCAATATTCATCCATTTGAGAGTATCGAGCATTATTCGAATTGGAGTATAAATACAGCACTTCAAGATTACACGCATAGCCTTGTTTTGCAACAATTGAAGCCTATCTTTTGTTCTTTGTTGACTAGCATATAACAGAGTGGAACAGTAATTAAAATGTGGCAACACGATGGTATTGTAAATTAAAATTGCACTCTCGAATGTTAATACTTTTCTTATCCTTCTCAAGAAACCGATTTTCTTTGCTATTTTCCCACATATATAGTCTGTGTGAGATTTGAAATTTAGCTTAAAATCCAACACTACACCTAAGTATTTAATATAATCCACACATTCAATAATGTCCCCATCCATTCGCACTATAATAGGATCAGCCAACTTAACTTTCATACACTTAGATTTTCTCACATTTGATTTTAATTTGTTCATTTTAAGCCACCTATTCACATTCTCTAAATCAACATTCAATCTCTGATGCATACACTCCACATTCTTTCCACTTACATAAATTAGAGTATCGTCCGCGAACAACATAATTTTACAATACTGCACGCATTGTTTAATGTCATTAATGTATAACAAGAAAAGAATTACTCCCAACACCGATCCTTGAGGCACACCCAAGTCAACATCCACTGGGTCCGACAACACATCGCTCACCTTAGTCCTTTGTGATCTTCCCGATAAATATGATCTAAACCACTTGAGCTCAGTATCTTTAACACCATACAGTTCTAGTTTTCGTGCTAATATGTCTCTATCAATCGTTTCAAAGGCTCGTTTGAAGTCCAAGAAGACAGCTATCACGGAATTACCATCATCTAATTCTTTCTTCCACTCAAATAATAGCCAATTTAATGCTGTCTCACATGAGTGTCCTCCTCTGAATCCAGACTGTTCTTTAATAAACAATTCATTCACCTCCAAATAGACCTGCAATTGGTTAGCCACTACGTTCCATCATTTTTTCGCAGGTTGGTAGCGTATTAACAGGACGAAACTCCTCACAATTGGCTGTGTTGACTACTTTCTCAACTGGTATAATAGTTGACTCCTTCCAATTATGAGGGAAAATTCCAGATTGTAAGGATGCGTTGAATATTTTCATCAGTATAGGACCTATAATTTCTATTGACTTGTAAATCATATCTCGGTTAATTCCAATAATGTCTTTCTTGTTATTACACTTCCGAATAGTATCACATAAGGTTCTTTCGTCACAATATCGAAATTTGAACGTACAAGACACATTTATAATTGGTTGGATGTAATGCACATATGGTATTGATCTATTTATATCTCGAACACTGTCCACAAAGTATGAATTTAAACCATTTGCTATTTGTGTTGGATCATTTAACGAATGCTGACCAAATTTTACACATGGAATATCACTACCTTTTTTCATTTTTATTATCAAAGATTTAACACCGTCCACACTTTTTCTTGATTACCACTATTAACTTGAATTTGGGATACTATATATCTATTTTTCGCTTCCAAAATTTTTCTCTTAAACATGTTACGAACCATTTTATACTTTTTCCAATTTGCCTCCGCGTTACTATACACTGCAGTTCTAAAAGCTAACACCTTTTCTCGTTTCATTCGTTGCAAATCTGTTGAGAACCATTTGCAATCAATATTTGCTTTAACAACTTTTTCCACCGTCATGTCTTCACAGCACTTTTCTATTTTCTCACTAAATAACTTTGTAATCTCAACGAAATTGTCCACGTAATATAGATCGGAGAAGCCTATACTGTTTAAAATGTTATCAAATTTTACCTTCGAATATTTAAGAAATTTTCGCTTTTTAATAACATCATGTTGTCCTAAACACTTTATTTCAGCTTTTATTGTTTCATGGTCCGATACTTTACAATCTTCCTTTATACATGCATTAACAATGCTACACATATCCGGTCGTATTAACACATAATCAATTAATGATCGTGATGTATCAACTATTCTGGTAGGTTGTCTTATTATTTCTATTAGCCCTTGATCTGCAATACTATCCATCATTTTCATTTTATTACCGTCGTTCGCAAGTAAATTAATATTAAAGTCTCCCATAACAACAACATTGTTTTCATTCTCCAACCATTCAACACACCAATTCGTAAAAAAGTCAATAAAATCATTCACAGACGAGCTCGGTGACCTATACACAACAACAAATGACCATCTTTGCCTATCAATCCATACATAAACTTTCAGGATCCATACAAAATAATCCACTTTTGATACAACAGCCACTTCATACTGCATTCCCTTTTTTATGTAAATCATTACTCCCCCCGTATGCCTTGAATTCGAAGTACAATTTACACAGTTATAGTTCACCATTTCATATTCGCTCTGATCAATATCCTCTGTGATTCGCGTTTCTGACAATAATAATAGATTTGGACTATACTTTTTCAACAGGAGATCAATTTCACATTTGTTAGACAATAAACTTTGAACATTCATATAGTACACCATAATTTTTTCACTGCTGTGTGATTGCTACAAATGTCGCTTTCTTTCTACATTAAGCTTACGTTTGAAGACTTCACACTCGGGGTCAAACGCATTATGACTTACATTTAAGCTTAATTTTAACTCACTGTTCATTCTGACACAATTTACGCACTTTAGACACCCAGATTGACATTCAGACCCCACATGCATTCCACCACATTTGAAACAAACTTTACCCTCACTTTTACAATCTTTGCTTACGTGGTTGAATCCAAGACACTTGTAACACCTTTTAACATAAATTGATTCGAATACCTCACACTTATCCCATCCCACACTCAGCTTACCGACCTTCATAATTTCATTAAAACTGATAACATCCAATTCGACTACGGCACTATAAGAGTCGACTTTTTTGTTTTTATTTTTCCACATAGCTTTAACTTCTATTTCGGCATTTTTTAATACGTCATTTTGCTTTTTCAAACATGAAATTAATACATCCGCCTCCAATTTTTCTGAAATGAAACAAATTTTCGCTCTGGGCTTCCTATTTTCTAAAACATTCACGTTATAATCCTTTCCTAGCTTCTCTTTAACATTATCTTTAAACTTCTCCACAGATTTTTCATTATCACACGACACTAGGATTGCTCCACTGTTAAGTTTTTTTATTCCTGATACTTGAATTCCCGACGACGAAGGATTAACATTTAATTTTAACTCCTCTTTTGTCTTCTCTGCACTTTGGCTACTTTTAGGCTTTACTACAACCGTGGAATTTCTTTTAACTTCGCTCGCATACGATTTCTTTTCTTGTAAACTTACACCGATTACCTTCTTGATCTCTTTTAAAACCGAACTTTCTTTTTGAACAACATTTCTTTTTTCACCTTGGATCGCTTTTTCAAATTTCTTTTCTAATTCCGAAAAACTGCTCTTTAGATCACAAAAATGCTCCTCTATATGCTTCAACGATAGTAATTTTTCCCGACATTTTTTACACAAGATCACTAAATACATAGGAAGTGAAGAATGGTTTCCTCCTCCTCCCCGTCCCTACAGCTCCTGCAGAAGTCATTGGAAAAGAGGCCAAGTCTTTTGGCATGTTGGCCGATTAGACAGTGTCTGGTGATGACACCGATAACGCAGCTGATCTGTAATCGCTTTAGTTTAACCAACTCGGCACTACGTTTCTGGTGCAGTTTAGGCCAGATCTGCCTCGAAATGTGACACGTTGAGCCAATATCCCACCTAAGGTTGGTCTTGCTAATAGCGTTCAGCTTCAGTAGATGCTTACATATAGCGAGGGGCATACCAAGGGCTTGCATATCTGGCAGAATCCTTAGAGTAGTACCCTGTCTAGCAAGTTCGTCCGCTCTACAGTTTCCTGGAATGTCTCTGTGACCTGGCACCCAGCATAGGTGAATGTTGAACTGCTCTGTCATTTCTGTAAGAGACAAACTGCAGTCTAAGACGGTCTTTGAAGTAAAAGAGCACGATTCCAGGGACTTGATAGCCGCTTGACTGTCAGTGAAAATGCTAATATCGCTGACAGATAATACATTACATTTCAGCCAAGACAGGGCTTCCTTAATCGCCATGATTTCCGCCTGAAAAACGCTACAATGATCAGGGAGGCGGAACGAGATGCTCAGGCTGAGCTTATCGGAGAAAACACCACAGCCCACTGTGGTGGGGTTTCATACCCCAGCTCCTACCTATAGCCTTTTTACAGGAATAGAGAGCTACATTGGCTTTCCTTGCGCGTTCCAGTTCAGTTTTCTGTCCAGAATAAGACCCAGGTATTTTGCATTAACAGCGAAAGTGAGACTGGTGCCATTAATCATAGGAAGGTCGAGGGTACGAGGGGAACTTTATATTTCCTTGTGAAGAGAACAAGTTCTGTTTTATGAGGGTTAACCCCCAATCCACATTTGGAGGCCCGCCTAGTGAGCCTTAATTCAATACACAAATTTGAAAAAGTTCCATGTGTATTTCTTTTTTCTAACCAACTTTTCACCCAGCACATTCGTTTCGCACTTTTTTTTCTTTTTTAAGATTGTGAGGATTATTGCAGCAGCTACTTGCTGCCGTCGCGATGATTGTCACAACAAACTTTCAACTGCAATTTACTCGTAAGATAGTGTAAACAGTTTTGTAAATGCTTAGGTAAGTTCAACTTTTAACTTACGAAAGTGTTTCTTACCATAAGTTCGTCTGTAGTGTAAACATTCCTGTAAGTTACTTCTGTAAGACTTCCGTAAGTCGTAAGTTAAACTTACAAGTGTAATCTTTGCCTAAAGAGCGGTTGTGTTTAATATTTATTTTTTTTACTTATAATTAGGTGAAGAAGGTATGTTGAAAAAGCTCTGCAGGAATTCCATCGAGTCCCACCGCTTTATTTTTCTTGAGTGCTTTGATCGCGGCTATAATCTCCAAGTTACTGGGAAGACTGATGCGTATTCGGGTATTTGCGGCCACGGACAACTCATTTGAGTACGAAGAAGCGACGCTATCGTATAAATGGTTTAAGACCATTCTGAAATGTTCCTTTCACCTTCTGAGCTGATCCTCATTCGAGGTCAGCAAAGAACAGTTCAGACTCTTGACATGGTGTTGTTTGGAACTCTGCCCATCGACCAGTTTCTTCGTCATCCTATAAATGGTCCTGCTGTCGTATCTTTGCTGCTTCTTCAGCTTCTTAGGGAAGTGCGTTTACGCGATTCCGCCTATCTCGCCTCACAGTATGCGAAACTTTCTTCCTTTTCACGTGGTACTGCGATTCTGGTTCAACTTTATCTGTTGCTGAGACAGCTGCAATTGAAGCTTTGACTAAAATACGCCCTTTGATCTCTGTTTTCAGGTCTCTGCGGATAAACCGTTTCCCTCTAGCTACGAAAACGTTTTTCACCGCTCTCCATTGCTCACCTATGTTTCGTTTCCTTCGACGAGATGATTTCTAAATTGTTAGCATACTGCGAGATCCCTAAGCCTGTCGGTATTGCAACTGGGAATGCGAAACATATACGCACCCTTATTACGACTGGCATTAAACGCCTCGTCAAAAAACGAGCCTGCACTCGACATTATTACTTGCGTTACTTCTAAACGTTTTACGTCATTTCAAAAAATTTTAATTTTATGTTTTGTGGAACTTAGTTCCTGTTCAAAAGTTAACGATTAATATCAGGGTTATCGTGAATAAATTTTCCCTCGGAATTTCGCCCCGGACAAAAATTCGGTATTTCCAAAAAAGAGGAAATAATTCCGCGGAAAAGAAATAGGTACCATGAATGACAATTCAGGAGAATTTTCAACGCAATCGCGATTTTTAATTTTTTCTTAATGAATTTTTTCCCTATTTTTGAAGATACCTAGTTTTTGTTCGGGGAAAAAATTCCTAGGGAAAATTTATTCACGATAACCCTATGTCTGTTCCTTTACTTTTTGAGCGAAAATTCGTAAAAGAGAAATTGTCAACCTTAAGAGTAAAATCACAGATAATATAGTTACATAGATATCGCATCCAGTACAAAAAAAAATGGCCAATTTTCAATCGACTGGGATTTACTCGTGGGTCCCAGTTCGATCGATCTTGTATGTATACCATGCTCAAACGTTTGTGAGTTGAGTAGCACGTTTTGTGAGATGTATGAAAGGATGATACTATGTGTGAGCAATTTTCATCAAATAAAAAATAAATATCTACGTAGGTACATATGTATGTAGGTGACACAGTCACATAAATTTTTCAGAAAAAGGTTTTCGATTTTTAAATTATTTATGTTTGCTTTATAAATAATTACGAGTATCATAAGGTAGGAACTGGTACAATTGTGAAATTTTGTCGTCTCATTATTTGATTTTTTTCTGAATAAACTTTATTATTAAAAGCATTTTGTAAGGTAATGAAAACGGTTGTAATTAGTTATCTCATTTGAATAAGTATAGATTTATTTTATGTTTATTCAAATGATGATGATGATGATGATGATGATGAGTATTATTTACATCTATTATTATTTTCTTAATAATATTTGCACCTTTTGATTTTTGCTGATTTATCGCTTTTTTAATTCCCATGAGCAGTGTTTGCGCAATAAGACAAGAAGGGCAGAATTAAGCAACTCTTGCGATGATAAAAGCATTCGTTTTTCTCATCAAACCAGCTGCTGTCACGGATATTTGTTATTCTTATGCATTCGGAGGCCATTGTTTCTCTTATTTTCCTTATATGAGGGCGATCCCGGAACATTCCATGGAAAACTTTAAAATGAAGCTTACAAACGCCAAACAATTCATCTGATGGTGCCAAAATCACTATTTTGAGAAAAATGTTTGCCAAATATAAAAAACTCAGAAGGTCATGTTATTATTTTCTCAAAAAAATTTCTGAACAATTTGAACAGTGGCTCTTTGAAAGCATTTTGTAAGCAATATATCCTGCAAAGTATCGCATTGCAACAGTCTCAAGTGTAAAATCAGTTTCTGTTTCTAGTTTTTTTATGATTTCTGTATACAAAAACTCATCACAGTCTTCTTCTTCTTGTTCCTCATTCAGCAAAACAACATGAGTGCCCTTTGTTTGGACTATACCTAAGCTCATAAACTGAACTTCATCGTCCTTACAATTACAGTAAGGTGAGAAGAAAATAAGGTTTGACGAAAGACTTTTTGACATTAGTACACTGAATTCATAAGCAGATGGATTCCTATTATTCCCACCTTTTACTCTGACAATTGAGAACAGTTTCTCTAAGATGTCTTGATGTACCCTCTTTGTCAGCAAGTAATCAGCATCAACAAACGTACCGTTGTTAATGTCCTCACTTAGTAATAAAACTGCTTTAAGTGTCTGTTCCATTCCTTTGAAATAAAAAGTTTTGGGTACATTTGAAAAATTTTGCATTACTTGAAAATATATTACAAAATATTTTATCTGTTGGTATGCAGCATTTCCAACAGTAACTCCACGTTGAAACGCATTTTTGTCGTATTGTGAGCCACTGTTCATGCAGTCAAAGGTATTGTTTAATGCCAGCGTAAAGGCTTGCGTTGCTTGAGCGTGTTGCGAAGTAAATTTTTAACAATTCAGGTGTTGAGCTGTTTGTATGGACGCAGCAGATGTCCTGTTAAATATTTGAGTCGCTAGGAGTACGCTAATTTTTTCAATAGCGTTAGGAGCTATATGTGAGCTAGTAAATTTTAAACAAGGTTTGGCAACGTTGTCGGTCTCTAAATTATTTATTTCTCTGAAGACATCGAAAGAAACTAAACCATCGGGGGTGTTCAGATCCGATTTGAGTAACAGATTGCGCACTGATTTAAGTAAATGAGGAAAATCGTAGAGGCAGTATATTTTTTGGTTTTCAAATGTCGTAAATGGATTTTTTTCAGTCACATTTAAAAGCTGATGCGCTTTCCTGTTGTTTGGACCCTGGTCACAAAGATCTTCGAATCCATCAATTAAGTCGTTGGTAGCGTTGTAGGTCAAATTTCGGCGGATTCGAATCTCATCAAAAACCAACACCACATACTTTTGACGATGACTCATTGATGCAATTTTAGATTTCAATATATTTTGAGCCATGTTTTGGTACACAGGCTGTAGACCTTTCACAGGAGCCCAAAGATATAACGAAGCTATATGAGGAAATCGAAAGCCCAACCCATCGCGTAGAAATGTATATGTATTTTGCGAGTGATAAAAAACATTTTGTGCAAGTTCTTTTTCTTCTGGGCTATACAAATTTGATTTAGAAGGCCCCATCAACATAAAACAAAATAACTTAGACTGCTCTGACGTATCCATGCTCTTAATTTGGGAAACCAAACCTGAATACCTATTTTGTTTCTTTATTTTTAATGTAGAAAAAGCTCTGTTATTTAATCTAAGTTTTTGCTTTAAAGTTTTAATTTTCAAACTGAAAGAAGCAATACCTTTTTTTAGTTGAAAAATGGTTTTTCCCGCTTCTCGATTGATTGCATTTCAAGCAGCCTAGATCTGAACTTGAACTTCTTCTTCTCTTACTATTCGAAGAAGAAAGATTTTCTAATTCTTCAAATTGATCAATATCATTTTGCAATTTGAGTGTGGGAACTGCATCTCTTTTTAACATTTTCCTGCCCACAAACTCACTCCAAAATGATTTTGGCAAACACAAAAAAAATTAAAACTACATGCTTTTTTCCATAAATTATTTAAAATTTCATTTTTTTGAGGGGCATGCAAAAATGTTTAAATTAGGAAAACCCCTTCTCGATTTCGTGCATGTCGTGCAAGAAACTCCTGATTTCCTTTTATCATTCATTTGTTATTTGTATTTACCAAAAAAAATAAGAAATACGCATCTAGACAAGTACATAAATGGCATGCAACCCTTCTAAGACAACACGACGCGACGTAACACGGTGTCTCCACGAGCCATGTGTCATGCTTGGGCATATGTCTTGTCTTTAAAATGTCTCATGGAGACCGCATTATGTCTTCATGTTTGCATGTCCTGACATGTATGTTTAGATTTATCGCTTGCCATCCATGCCTGCCATGGAGTTGGGCATTAGCAGTAACTTTGAACGAAATTCCTACACAACCGAGTGAAAAACGTAAGGATTTGCCCAGAATCGACACTTTCTTTGTTTTTCCTCTTTTTCTTGTTTATTTTGCAGTTGCTCTAAAGCTTTGAGTGGAAAAATGCGTTCCAGCTTCAGTGAAATGTTCAGACATGAACTGCCCACCCATTCAAATATGGCAGCTGCCTGAGCATCGTCTGACAGATGTCGGCCATATGCCCAAGCATGACTCGTGGCTCGTGGAGACACGGTGTAAGGTACACACAAGCCATGAAAATGACACGATCGCTATTGAATCATACCATACCATCAGTTTGTTATATGTACATATACCCCGTTTATATGTAGAGTCGGAACTGGTTCCAAACTGGTTCCAAATGCATATAAACGCCTTTCGAGTCCAAATGGGTTCGACTGGACTCGACTCAGCTAACAGAGCTGGGTCGAGTCCGAAAAATGCATGTATACCTGGGTCGAGTGGTTGAACCGACATGTTGTCTCTGTGTGTGTGAGATCTCTTTCTTGTTTTGTTTTGTTTTTTTTTTTTTTTGTTCAGGGTGGGAAACCGCTTTGTTTTGATTGAGTTCATGGTTAGCTGCGGGTAAGGTTGTCTGTTCAGTTATTTCATATTTATTAAATCCAAAAAATATAACTAAACAGAACACTAACACAATCAAAAGCAGTGTGTCTGCTATATTTATCTGTCAGATCGACCACATTTGGACTTTTGGACCATTCGACTCGGTGTGTAGAAATACTCAGATCGAAATCTGGACTCGAACCTGACTCGACTACTCGACTCTGCATATAAACGGGGTAATAGACATTGTTCTTTAACAGAAACTGGTTTTTGTATGACAGAAGTTTGCTTTGGTGTTACTACGACACACTGAAGGTTAAATTAATTATAGTTATATATAATTAATTAATTAAATTAATTATATATAATTATAATAATTAAACGTTCTCAGCTGTTTTTTTCGATGCTCCACATCTATGTAAAACATTTTCATTTAACTTTAAAGTTCCTTTTTATTGCTTTTAAATATGAATTTACCTATTTAAATGTCCAGGAATGTCTTAGGAGAACATTAAACTTTCATTTGGGTGCCTTTTTTCACATTTTTTTATTTGACCTAACCCAAAATAAAAGGAAAATAAAAACATTCAAACAAAGTAACAGCTGACTTTGACAGATAGTGCACTTTTTACCGACAAAAATTTGTTGAGTAAGAATTGGTAAGATTTTTGACTCAGGTTAAATTTTTTCCCTCGTTGCCTCTCTTACGAATTTTTTGGAATAAAGGAACGCTATTGAGCAAGATCAAGAATTCATACAAGCTCGTACAAATTTGTACGAATTTACAAGTAAAGGAACAGACCTATTGTGTCATCTTACATATAAAGCCATGCTCTCTAAATTCGCTGCACGGATTCTGCTGCACATCTGTTTCAGATTTAGAGATCAGTTGTATTCGAGGCACCAACCCGAGTATAATTAACCCCAGTGTGTCGTACATTCAATTGAATACCTACTTTTCATACATACATACATACATTTTCAATGCCGCTAATCCTTCATGAGGGTCGCGGGGGTATTCTTTTTTTAATCGTAATGCCTAAAACACATTAGCGGCTCGGCTTCGCCTGAAGTCTATGAGTTAAACCAAAGGAAATCAATGTGACCTATGACCCTGTTTAGATGTTAACCGATAAGTGCGCACTGGTCAGTCATGTCGTGTCTACATTCCACCCCATTTTTTCATTATTAGTTCGATCGTGGAGTAGTGAGGATCGAGGGATGATATGAATATTTGGATGAGAGAATGGTGTCCGAATGCACAATTGTTTCAATTCACTCATTCCACTCATGCACCACTGAGCATAGCACATGTAGACACGACATGACTGCCCAGTGCGCACTCATCAGTTAGCATCTAAACAGGGTCAAATGTCGCTTCCACCTCAACCTCACGTTTTCCAATCGTAACTAAAAACGTAATGCTACGTATCGACACTAACCCGAGGCAGAAGTTGAGATGAGTTGAACTAATTGATCTGTTAGTTACTTATTTTTTTCAATAAAATGATCATTAACGAACACATCCGTCTTTTAATCCCACACACATGTTTTTAATTATATGTTTTCTTTTTATATTTTTTCGAATAGGTGAACTCTATTAATCCGGACTATTTGTATTTGATTAAAATTGTTCCAAGACGCAATTTGTTTGATCTTTGTGCTGCGGAGGATATTCAAGCACTATGGTATTTCGTAAGGCAAAATTGTATTAGCCGTCGAAATCGAGTTATACCAAATTTAGAGTGAGTATGCCACTACTTTTTACATAGTTTATTCATGTTCTTGATCCGGGTCGGGACATACATATACAGTCGAACCCCTTTAGCTCAAAGTCTCCTTTGATTCCAATTGTTATTTAATATAGAAGAATCTCGATTATGTGAACTCCGATAATGTGAATACCCAATACAGAAATACCTCGATTTACGTCGTTTTCAGGACCGAGAAAATGCGATGTAAATCGAAACAACGTAAATCGAAAATAAAATTATGCGATACTCGTACAGTCCATATGGATTGAAAAAGACTTACTCCGAATGATATTGTGCACGAAATCGGTGAGATGTGCATCTCGGTTAAATAAGAATGACGAAAGAGGGAATTTCGTGAGAAAATTGTGTGTCAAGGAACGACGTAATTCGAAATTGTAGTGACGTTAATCGAAACCGGGAAGTAAAAAACCGGACAACGTAAATCGAAATAACGTAAATCGAGGTATCCCTGTAATGTGAACCGAATAAAAAGGCCATGTTCTCTAATTTTGCTGCAAATCTGTTTCATGATTAAGCCCTACTGTTTCACACCACTTCTATGAGATTCTTAAACCGCTTTGAATAATTTCGCAAATCGTTTCTTCTATAATATTTTATTCTAATATTTATTATGTTGTCGGTGTATTCTTCGCAAGTAATGCCAGCATCTGAAAGTGTTTGCAGAAGCTCATCTACTACTAGGCTCCACATTAATGGTGATAGTAACCCATCCTTATGCGCAGCCTCTAGTGGTGCTTATTGTGATGGTTTCTTCCCACCTCTGTCTCCGCAGTCCTAGCTCTCAACATTTCACACATCTAATTACTTGTGGTGTGATTTACTCCTTGTATTTCGAGACCTCTCCTAATTGCTTCATGGGAGGTGTTGTCGAAAGCTCCTTCGATGTCTAGAAAACCGCATACTGCCGTTTCCTTGCTCTCCAGTACATTCTGAATCCAACTTGTCAGCTGGTAGAACGCGGTTTCGGGGGGTCTTCCTGTTATGTACGCGTGTTGATTGTGATGGAGACGTATTAAACACAGCCATCCTTAGGTGGTTATCTATGACCTTTTATAATGTCTTGTATGAACGTATGTCGGGAGCATGCATACGAAAATTAAAATAGACATACATTTGTAACTATGTAATTATACTGGGAGTAGAAGAAAAATTAAATTTCTTTAATTCATTTTTTAGTAGCCAGACATACTTTATAAAGTCATCAAAGTCATGTAATCAAAATTAAATTTGTGAATTTTAAGACTCAATAAAGAAACTGAACTGAACTGAACTGAAGTCTTTTACATACTTTCGAAATGAATATTACTTTTGCCCTTCTCCAGATTCGTGATATATGTAAGTGTTATACTGCTTCTCATTATTCTTAAGAGGTACGGCATATTGGTTTCCTAACCTTTTTGCAGTAGAGGAGGGAATATGACATCTGCTCCCTGTGCTTTGAACGGCTGAAAGGTGTTGAGAAGACGCCCAGTCTTCTCTTGGACCTTTTACGTCTTTCTGATACGGTCAATGAAAGCAAAACAAAATATATGCTGTCTACAAAAAAGGACACCCAACATCGGCGTCTTGGGCAGAACGCCACAATAGACAGATACAATTTTGAGGTAGTAAAGGATTTTGTCTACCTAGGCTCTATGGTCAGCTCCGCAAATGACATGAGTGGAGAGATCACACGGAGAATTACTCTTGCCAATCGTTGTTTCTATGGGCTAAAACGGCAATTGAGTAGCAAAGCCCTATCTCGAACTACTAAGGTAACTCTTTATAAGACATTAATCATCCCAGTCCTGCTGTATGGCGCAGAGGCATGGGCTTTGAAAAAACCGGATGAGGATGCCCTTGGTTATTTCGAGAGAAAAGTTCTTCGAGCGATCTTTGGTCCCGTCTGCATAGACGGTGAGTGGAGGAGAAGGTACAATGCCGAACTATACGGCCTGTACAAAGACATCGACTTAGCCAGAAGAGTTCACATACAGCGACTAAGATGGCTGGGTCATTTAGAGCGGATGGAGCCCAACCTTCCCGCTAAGAAAGTCTTCGAATCCACCCCGAACGGACGGCGCAGTAGAGGACGACCTCGCGGTAGGTGGCGCAAACAAGTGGAGGGGGACCTCAACCAACTTGGCGTGCGCAACTGGAGGCAGCTGGCTCGTAACCGTGCTGGCTGGAGAGGTTTGTTGGTTGAGGCCCAGGTCCACCCCGGACTGTAGCGCCATCTAAGTAAGTAAAGTACTTAGACGGCGCTACAGTTCTGGCTGAACCCGAGCCTCAACTAACAAGCCGCTCCATTTAGCTCGGTCTTTAGCTAATTGCCTCTAGTTGCGCACTTCAAGTTGATGTCTCCTTGAATTTGGGCGCGCGACCTATGGCGAGGAGGCCCTCTACTCCGTCGTCCCTCCGGGTTGAATTCGAAGACTGCAGGCCGGAGCGTTGATGTCCATTCGCTCTACATGTCCTAGCCAATGCGCAGTTTCTCTTGCTAAGATTGGCAAAAGTTATTCTTCGCTTGACTTCTGCGTTGTATCATTGTCAGAATTAATAGCAGAGCCAAGGTAGACAAAGTCCCTTACTACCTCGAAATTGTAGCTGCCCACTGTGACATTCTGCCCATTTCGTCAATGTTGATTGTCCCTTCTTGTTGACAGCATATACTTCGTTTTGCCTTCGTTTATGGATAAACCCATTTGGATAGCTTCTACTTTAATGCTTGCACGGTGACGCACCGGTGACAGCCCGCTGAATTCTTCCAAAAATTTCAATATCGTCGGCGTATGCAAGCAGTTGTACGGACTTTTGATAAATTGTGCCTCTGGTATTGACTTGTGAGTTCCGCACCATCCGTTCAAGTACGATATTAAAGAACTCACATGATAGTGCATCACCTTACTTACTTACTTAGGTGGCGCTACAGTTCGGGGTGAACCTGGGCCTCAACCAACAAGCCTCTCCATTTAGCTCGATCTTTAGCTAATTGCCTCCAGTTGCGCACTCCAAGTTGGTCGAGGTCCCCTTGAACTTGTGCGCGCCACCTACGGCGATGATTCCCTCTACTGCGTCGTCCCTCGGGGTTAGATTCGAAGACTCTGCGCTAGCTAATTGCCTCTAGTTGCGCACTTCAAGTTGATGTCTCCTTGAATTTGGGCGCGCGACCTATGGCGAGGAGGCCCTCTACTCCGTCGTCCCTCCGGGTTGAATTCGAAGACTGCAGGCCGGAGCGTTGGTGTCCATTCGCTCTACATGTCCTAGCCATCTCAGACGTCCAATACGCAGTTTTTTGACTAGGTCGATGTCTCTGTACAGCTCGTATAGTTCGTGATTGAATCTTCTCTTATTCTTCGATTGATTTCTGCGCTGATCTTGTTTGTAGAATTTATAGCAGAGCCAAGGTAGACAAAGTCCCTTACTACCTCGACTGTATATAGCTACCGACTGTGACGTTTTGTCCAATTCGTCGGTGTTGGCTTTCCCTTCTTGTTGACAGCATATACTTGGTTTTGCCCTCGTTTATCGCTAAACCCATTTTGGCCGCTTCCGCCTCAATGCTTGCAAACGCACCGGTGACAGCCCGCTGAGTTCTTCCGATAATGTCTATATCGTCGGCGTATGCAAGCAGTTGTACAGACTTGCAATAGATTGTGCCTCCGGTGTTGGCTTGTGAGTTCCGCACAATCCGTTCAAGTACAATATTAAAGAAGTCACATGACAGCTTGTCACCTTGTCTAAAACCTTTTTTGACATCAAAGGTCTCGGCGAGGTCATTACCGACCTGGATGGAGCAGCGAGCGTTCTCTATCGTCAGCCTGCACAGACGGACAAGTTTGGCAGGGATGTCAAAACTAGACATGGCTCTATAAAGCTCTTCTCTATAGATGCGTTCATAGGCGGCCTTGAAATCGATAAAGCGGTGGTGAGTATCGATTTGGAATTCTTGGGTTTTCTCCAGGATCTGCCGAAGTGTGAAGATTTGATCGATGGTGGACTTACCTGGCCTGAAACCGCACTGATAGGGTCCAATCAGGCTGTTCATAAAAGGTTTCAGGCGTTCACACAATATCGCAGAAAAGATCTTGTATGTGATGTTGAGGAGACTGATGCCTCTATAATTGGCGCAGTTGAGGGGGTCTCATTTCTTGTGGATCGGGCAAACGATGCTGAGGTTCTATTCATCAGGCATACACTCGTCTGACCAAATCTTAGAGATGAGTTGGTGTATGCACTCTACCAATTCATCCCCAGCTGCCTTGAAAAGTTCGGCCGGTAAGCCGTCAGGTCCAGCAGCCTTGTTGGATTTTAGCTTGGATATTGCTATCCTCACTTCGTTTTGGTCAGGTGGACGGAAATTTTGACTATCATCGTCTATGTTGAATGCTTCATTCTGCCTGACAGCGGGATGTTGGTCTTCTTCCCGTCTCTTTTGCTCGTAGAGCTCACGAGCAGCTCTCGTCTTCCTTTGCAGCGCCGCTTTGTATGCCTCTTGTTTTGCTGCATGCACTCGCCGGCATTCTTCGTCAAACCAGCGTTGCCACTGGTCTTCGGCATTTGATGCTGGCGGCATAGGCGTGATTGAGAGATTTCGAGATACGCGTTCAGCGAAGAGTCTGGCGGTCTCTTGCGATTGTAGCTTTTCGACGTTAAATTTTCTCACAGTGATTCTTCTTTGTTGCTCAGATTGGGATATCTGCATTCGTACCTTGGCTACAACAAGGTAATGATCCGAGTCTATGTTGGCCGCTCGGAAGGTCCGGACATCCAGAATACTGGAGGCATGCCTTGCGTCGATCGCAATATGATCAATTTGGTTGATCGTTACATGATCAGTGGACCGCCATGTCTGCTTATGAATATCGAGATGAGGAAACCATGTGCTTGCTATGGTGACATTTCGCTCCACAGCAAAATCAATTAGCCTTAGTCCGTTATCAGACGTGGTGTCGTGTAGGCTATGCTTACCGACTGCTCTACCAAAGACGTCCTCCTTACCTATTTTGGCGTTAAAATCGCCCAATACGATTTTAACGTCGTATTTAGGACATTGCTCATATGTCTTGTCGAGGAGCTCGTAGAAACACTCTTTCGTGGCAGGGTCCTTTTCTTCCGTGGGGGCATGAACACATATTAGGCTTATGTTAGCAAATTTAGCCTTGATCCGAATAGTCATAATACGCTTGCTCACGTGTCGGAAGCTTAAGACTTCTTGCCTAAGTCTGCCGCGTATGACAAATCCGCATCCGAATAAGCGTTGCCTTTTGCCTCTGTAGCAATCACCGTAGTAGATGTCACAGTTTTTCATCCTCTTTTTGCCCGGCCTGTCCCATCGCACTTCCTGGATGGCGGTAATATCTGCTTTATAGCAGTCTAGGGCCTCTGCTAGTTGTTCGGCTGCACGTGGTCTGTAAAGGGACAGAACATTCCACGTTCAGATCCGAAGGTCGTTGTCCTTATTTCGTTTGCTCGGGTCGTCATTAGTTAAGTCATCCTTATCCGAGGCTTTTGGTTGTTTCGGAACCATCGATTTTTTACGTGGTAGGGAAGTTACCCCGACGGCACAACCCCTAACCTGGAGGGCCAGTTCCTTAATTATTCCCCTAGGACGAGGGGCCGGGTACACCGGTGCCAGTAGTCCACTACGGGATTATGAGCGCTGCCGTTGGCCCATTAAGGTCTCCTCCGCCACCATCTCTATTCCAATATCCTGACCAACATTGGAAATTCCTTACCGACCTGTGATCCGAATACGTCGAAGCAGTTCGCGCAAGGTATTCACTAAGTTCAACCTAACTGGAACTATAGACGCCACCGTTGACTCCGTCTAGGGAATTCTTCCGCTGCCGCCTGGAACAGGAAGAAGTGCTCTAGTGAGAAAACACTTTTCCCCCCCCCCTCTCTCATCTGCTGCCGCCAAGAATCCGCCAAACGGGGTTGGTTACCCATTTCTTGGATTAAGGTACTAGGCACCCGGCTGTTACCGCGTGGAGGTTGAGAGTAGGAGTTGTTAGGCCTCAGCTGAGTGAAAACGCTTGTGTTTTCATATGATCGCATGCACTACCGTTTGACCAGCCTGCAACTGCATCACCTTGTCTAAAACCTTTTTTGATATCAAACGTCTTGGTGAGGCTATTACCGAACTCGATGGAGCAGCCAGCGTTCTCCGTCATCATCCTGCACATGCGTACAACTTTGAGAGGGATGCCAAAACTAGACATGGCTCTGTATGACTTCTCTCTATAGATGCTATCATAGGTGGACTTGAAATCAATAAAGAGATGATGAGCAACGATTTGGACTTCTGGATTTTCCCCAATATCTGCCGAAGTGTGAAGGTTTGATCGATAGTGGACTTCCCTAGCCTGAAACCGCACTAATAGGGGCCAGTCAGCCCTTACACCACGACGAGGTGTGCAGTCACGTAAGGGCAATTTACGTTTACCGCTCATAGAAATGACCCGGTAATCGACAGAAGGACGGAAAGTTTTTCATTTTAATAATGAAAACACTCCTACCTTCGAATTTTGGTAGTATAATTTTTTAGCACAGCAGTTAATTGGCATCTTCGAAATATTAAAATTTTTAACGAAAAAACTTTTCGTATAGAAGTTCTATACTTCTCGCAAATTAATACACTTCCACCACTGACAGTTGAAATGTCAATCCCGATTATTATACCGTTATTTTGTTTACTACTTATATTTATACTGTTAACAGTTTTGTTAAAGTTAATTATAATCCATACATTTTTTATTCTTATAGGAAATTTGTTCCTGGATGTGGTCCTCGACTTATAGTAAGATCAACGAAATCAGAAACACCTAAGGTTATGTTTCCAAGCGATGATTCTAAGTTTCTGCCAAAATATTCAACGCGTTGTGTTGAAATGAACAATAGGAACTATTTCCCACACATAAACATATACACCGATTTTGGCGACTTGTCCCCTAGTCAAATGCTCACTTTGTTCTGTCTATTTCGTTCTTGGCCTGAATATGCAGATAGTTCATTTCTGGCCTCCTTGGAAAATAGTTTGCTCAAATTGGAATCGTCAGTCGATGAAAGCGCAGATGTGTTGGATGTAGCGGAAGAAGACGATGTTACCATAACACATTAAGTGATAATGTTATAATAATTTTATTTTTTCAAAACGTTATAATACATATTGTATTGGTTGCGTATTTATAGCTATTTTTTTTTTTTTTTAGCAAATTTAGCAATAAAGGCATCATTAAAATATATCTACCTATAGATTTTATTTTTAAAGTACCTATAAAGAGTATTTGGAAATTTTCAAAACCTAAACGAAATTCAGCTAAGCAAAATTCTGCAAATCAAATGAAATGATGAAGAATGAGGGAAACAATGACGGTGCATCGAGGATTACTCTTATTGTAGGCGAATAATAAAATTAAGTGTTTTGAAACAAAACATTTCGAATCGGTCGGCTACGTTGTAGGAGAGCTGCCATCATCGCATTTTCTTTTGTATAGTGGTGCTTAGTCTTAATATAATTTAGTGTTCTAGATTTTTTTTCGAGACATCTTGATACAACCATGCATGCAACGCAAACAGATAAAACGTCATTTATTACAATACTACAACAGTTATCGTCTGATCATCAAACCGTAAAGATTATTATTATTATTATTAGCTTGTGCTCTCGCTTGTGATATTTTCAATCTCTTTTCTCAAACATCATTTATTGATTTCATTTCTCCTTCTCTCTGCTTTCTTTGACACACGTGGGAGTGAGTGTGACAAAACCACATAACCTGTTATGGCCACAAGGTCATGTGCGCCTTCGGGCGACATGTTTAGATCTTTAAACCCCGAGCCACCTGATATTCAAAAGGAAAGAAGAAGCAAAAATCCTCCCCCGATTTCTAGTGAAAACATTATATTCCCTACCCCTTACACCCCAACAACCCAAAGTTTGTATTAATCTCTTCCACAGACCAAACCAAACCTCTATCTTCACTCAACATATTCCTAGTTAAAAAGGCAATAGACAATATTAGTTCTTCCTACGAACAAATTTCACAGCTACGTGATGGTAGTACAATATATTAATTCTCGTTAAATCTCCAAAAGTAGCGGACCTGTTTTTGACCAGAAAAACGCTATCAAATCTCTGCCCAATTTCTGTCGTACTGCACCACGACCTCAACCCCTAAAAGACATAGTATATGCACCTTATTTAATAAATGTCCCTGAGGAAGAAATCGTTAAGGAAATGAGATCACAAGGCGTGATCGACCTATATAAGATTAAAAAATGAAAAAGACAACATAAGAACAACTGGCCACATGCTATTTACCTTCGATCTTTTCCACCACCATAACTGACTCAACATTGGGTGGTATAATGTGAAAGTGTCGGAGTACTGCCCCAACCCAATGCGATGCCGTACCTGCCAACGCTTGGGCAACACGACTAAACGGTGTCAAAATTCACTAACATGTGAATCTTGTAATCTACCCCTCACGCCACTGAAAAGTGCACGCGCACATCATGTGCAAATTGCACAGAAGAACATCTTTCCTCTTCCAAAACTTGCCCACTATACTTACAGGCTAAAGAAATACTTAAGATTAAAACTACGAACAAATGCTGCATAACAGAAGCACGAAAAATTTACAAAATAGAAAATTCCTTTACCATCAATACCGCAAATTATGCAAATGCAGTCAAAAATAATACACAGCAAATATCATCTGAAACCTCTTCTAATTCCATCCCATAAAGCCCAATACATCCAGCTAGAACAACACATAAAGAACCTACAAATAAGGCAAAATCTGCTAATACTAATAACCACGATCTTTCGTCTATCCCACTCACTTTAAACCAAAAAAACAGCTCTAGCCACAAGTACACTTAAATCACCCAAAAATAAATCTCCTATTAGTTTCAAATACAATAACAATAACAAACTTTCAAACAGTTATGCAAACGCTAAACTCTCAGCCAATGACTCATATAACGCAATAAACTCACAAGCAGACAGCACATATAACTCCTTGCAAGATTATCTCTCCCGAAGTTAAATCCCACCACCTTCGTCCACAGACAATACCCAAGATCTCACAAACTTGCCCATATCAAGATTCACATGATCACTTATAAACAAAAACTAATATTACATATATTGTCAATAAATCACCACCTTCAAGAAACCTGCTTCAGACCCTTCAATATATGTTGAGTTGCTATGGAAGCAACTATGATGAGTTGAACTTACTAATCAAAAAATATTTACCAGTTGTTATTGCACTCCAAGAAACTCATTACACTTCTGCACCAAAACCGATCATTCCCAAATCTTACATAGATTATTTTCAAGACCACCCACATTTCACAACATCTAAACAAGGCATTGGAATCTAATTAAGAAAACATACCTCACAATAAACTTAATGTATACCACCTTGATCAAAAAGTTCCCGGAATAAAAACCGTGTGGCGATCCCATCGTTCCGATTTAAGTTCTGTTTTCTTTGTTAAGTTGGTACATCTTTTGTTGATATTCCCTCTAAATCTTAGCGTCATAGCTTGACATTTGCAAAAGTTACGTAGCCAAGAGTACATCTATCTCTGTGTGTGTTGGCGATTTTTAACAATCGAACAATCAATCGCAACAACGAACTTGTATTAAATTTTGCGTAAAAAACGGATTTAATGGTGCGCGAACGTTGGAAATGTTGGAAAAGTGTTTTGGCAACGATTCTCTAAAGAAAACGGTCGTTTACCAGTGGCACGAGCGGTTCAAAAGTGGTCGTGAGTCAATCGAAGATGATGAACGCAGTGGCAGACCATCGACATCGAAAACCGACGAAAACATTGATAAAGTAAAAGAAATGTTGGTCAATAAATGCAAATTAACCATCAGAGAGATAGCGGAGGACTTGAACATTGCCTATGGATCCGCCCAAGACATTTTGGTTAATGATTTGGGTTTCCGTCTGCCCGTGCAGGGACGGGTTAAGAATATCACTGCAGCGCCCCCCAACAACTAGCGCTTGTCGTAAAAGGCGACTATGGGGACAAATCAGATCTAGGCAATATAACACCCAAATGAGCCTAGCGACACATATACTACCATAAAAACCCTCCCACAAGTGTGCATGCGAGTCCGTGGGTTGACACGACTGGAGATCACCGGTGTCATAAAAGAAAGATCAAACAATACTAAAACAGGAGCATGCACGTGTCAAACAACAAACACCATCGCAATATGGTGCAAAAATTGTATTGCAAAACTGTATCATTATGATAATACTTGCAAAAAGGAAAGGCACTACCCTGCCAGGCACTACCACTGCTGTGCATGGTACTGATCCTGGACCGAGCAGAAATGTTCGGGTCAGAGCTATACGGATTCCGGGGGCTAGCAACATAATGAAACAGTTTGGACGCAATTTAAGGGTCGCGAGTTGGAACGTTGGAAGCATGACCGGTCGAAGTTACGAGCTGGAAGAGATGATGAATAGAAGGCGGGTGGACATCTTGTGTGTCCAAGAGACGAAATGGAAAAACACCGGGAATCGGGCGCGTTTCTTGGACGTTAGGACAAAAGATTACAAGATGTTCTACTACGGAACGGAAAAGGCTAGGAACGGAATCGGTATCATCCTTGCGGCAGAGCTACTTGGAAACGTCTTGAGCATTTCGAAGTCCAGCGACCGTTTGATGTCTCTCAAACTAGTAATACAAGGAGAGGTGTGGAATATTGTCAGTGCATATGCTCCCCACGATGGGTACAATCAGAGAGATAAAGATGCATTTTGGCTAGATTTCAACAATCTCCTTAAGGACATCCCAAAGGAAGAATTTCTATTTGTTGGAGGAGATTTGAATGGACATGTCGGGAAATCAAACGAAGACTATGAAGACTGCCATGGAGGACTAGGATATGGCACCAGGAACCTTCCTGGTGAAGGCATCCTAAGCATGTGCAAATCACACGGTCTTATCGTGTTAAATACCATGTTCATCAAACAAAGCCGACACCTGATCACTTACAGCAGTGGTGGAGATGAAACTCAGATTGACTACCATTTGGTAGGCAGTTTCATGAAGCCTCGGGTAAAAGATTGCAAAGTGATCCTGGGAGAGGCAATCGCTCGACAACACCGTCTCCTGCTAACAGAAATTTTTATGAAAACACCAAAGAAAAGCAAACAAACAAGGGTCTCTGAGAAAATCAAGTGGTACAATCTGGACAAAGAAAAAGGCGAGGCTTTTGTTTTCGTAATGAAGAATTACCTCTCTCACACCATCAACGGAGCTGAGGATGAAGAGTGCAGAGCACAAAATATGTGGAATTCCCTACAGCGAACTTGCTTAAAGACGGCCAAATCACTGCTAGGAGCTTCAAAGGCCACCATCAACACGCCAAAGAAACATGGTGGTGGAGTGATGAAGCTAAGAAAGTGATAAATGAGAAGAAAGCGGCTTTCAAAGCTTGGTCAAAGTGCCCCTCTAATAATAGTGACGAAAAAGCTCGCCTCGAAATGGAATACAGATGCTGCAAGAAAAAAGCGAAGAAGAAGTGCGCTCAGCTTCAAGCAGAGAGTACGGAGGGCCTGTATCGGGAGCTGGAGAAAATATTTTCCCCGGTTGCTGATGCAAACCAGACTATCCAGGAGCTGCGAAGACACAATATGAACAAGAGTGCCACTATCTTCAAAATAGCCGCCTAAAGAAGGAAGAATGCTCAGGAGATTCGTTCGCCAAAGTTCATTAGCAATGCTCTTGTGGATGACGACAAAATTCTGCAGAGGTGGCGGCAGTATTGTGAAGAGCTTTTGAATGAACAGTTTCCCCGGCTATACTTTCCAAGAGCCACCCCTAACTGTGAAGAAATACCCGACATTACAGTCGAAGAAGTTAGTGAGGCGGTCAAATACTCCAAAAAACGAAAAGCGATTGGGCCAGACGAAATACCCTCTGAGTTCTGGAAAAAGATGGGAGATATCGGGTTCAGATGGCTCAGAATTCTCATCTCCAAATTCGTGAGAGGTGATCCAATGCCGAATGAATGGAGGGAAAGTTACCTTCTCCCTGTATACAAAGGGAAGGGTGATACGCGAAACTGTGATAACTACCGTTCGATCAAGCTGATGTCACACACCATGAAGATCGTTGAGCGGGTATTAGGTGGCCGACTGCGAAAAATAATACGGCTATCTGATGATCAGTGCGGGTTTGTCTCGGGTAAATCAACCACAGATGCAATCCAAAGTATAAGGATCATAATGGAAAAACATCGTGATTCCTTAAGGGATTTGCATATTGTATTGGTTGACTTTGAAAAGGCATTCGACAGACAACCACGAGATCTGATATGGGTGGCGCTAAGACATCGAGGGGTTCCAGAAACCTATGTATAGATGATTATGGACATGTACGAAGGAGCAAAGACAAAAGTAAGATGCCCCGCTGGAGTAACCGAAGAGTTCCCAATCAAAGTCGGGGTACACCAGGGAAGCGTTTTAAGTCCTTTGCTCTTTATTACAGTCCTTGATTATCTGCTTGAAGGTAAAGTGATGGACCCCAAGGTACATCAGTTATTCTTTGCTGACGATGGAGCCATCATAAGTGAGGATCCTACATCCCTGCAACGAGCACTTGATGTGTGGGTGGACGTTTTGGAGGGAAATGGGTATCGCATTAGTTCAAAAAAGACAGAGTACTTGTGCTGCCCGTTCTCTGATCCACTCAGGCCTATTCCAGACATTTATTTGAATGGAACAGTGCTTCCCAAGTGCGAAAAGTTCAAATATCTGGGATCTATGATCAATAGCAAAGCAACTTGTGATGACGACATCAATCATCGTGTAAGCGTAGGGTGGATGAAGTGGCGAGAAAATTCCGCTATCTTCTGTGACAGAAAAATGCCCCCTAAGTTGAAAGGAAGGCTCTACACCGCAGTTGTACGTCCAGCGCTCACATACGGTTCACAATGTTGGACGATGTACAAAAAGTATGAGAGTAAATTAACGGCAGCTGAGATGAAGATGCTGCGCATGACAGCAGGAGTGACAAAGCTTGATCGAATAAGAAGTTCGAAGATCCGTGGAAGCTTTCACATCAAGGAAACCATCGTACAAAAAATAGAGCGTGACCGGCTCAGTTGGTATTGCCACGTTCAAAGAAGAGATCATTTGAACCCTGTTAAAAAGGCAATATCAATGCACGTTCCAAAGACATCGCGATGTAGGAAAGGCAGGCCTATAAACGCCTGGATCAGATAAATGCGACGACATCGGCATTTCATTGGCCTCAGTAACCGAGTGATCCAAAATCGGCAGGCCTGCCGATATTTTCTGAGGTCAAATAGGCGAACCCCACATGCGGATCAGTAGAAATGCGGTGAAGTGGGAGGGTTGTGATCCCTTGTTTTCGGATCATAGCCTCGCTGATAAAAGGAAGAAGAAGAAGATATTCCGATGAGACTATTATCGTTTTATTCATAGCTACGACCTGCTGACCGTTAAACATTACCAAGCAATTTGTTTGCCGTCTAGAATACTATACATACATAAATACATTTTCAATGGCCCGCTAATCCTTCACGAGGGTCGCGGGGGTAGGATGCTCAGGTGGACTCTCCATCCTTCTCGATCCTCCGCCATTGACTCCAATTCATCGGGAGGAATCCCTCGTCTAGAATACTACTACGAGTACAACTCTTCATTGTGAAAGAGTTATGAAAATTGATTCGTGCTACACCTGGGGCTTCACTCTGTATTCCTACTCGAAAGTAAAATTTTTGCGAAAGTGCTTTGTGATTCTAATCTTAGCCGCCGTAAGAATCGAATGGAGTATTGCCAAATGGGGCTATGAAATGTGCGAATCTAGTTTCGAGTATCGAACGTTGAAATGTCACTTTGAAGCAAACCTTCCAAAGAATTTTGTGTTTTATTTATATTTCGGAAAGCAAATTAAATATATGTTATAGAAATGGAACTGGATGCGGTCGAATAGTGGTTCCATGAAGATGGCACACAAGGAGAAATAATCTTTCATCCGATTCCGTTGCGCATAGGGGGTCCTTCGGCATTTAACTCTTGGGCTACAATTTCCCAAAGATTTGCAAATTTTCTCCTGGCTTCAGCGGTCTTTAAATAGACTCTTTAAACTTCTGGGTGACCTATCATACAATCCACAAGTATTTCAAATTGAGTTGGTTTTGTATTTTGATTTTTCGCGGCCGCCATTCATATATTATAAAACACGTTTTAATCAAGTAATTTCACAAAATTATTTTATGTATATCACTTTTATTGTATTTTAAGCTAAGAATATTTTCTTATATCATAAAATACTTACATTTTAAAAGAAATACAATTTGTTAGATTTTCGAAAATTTGGATTTGCGATTCGAATTAAAGAGAGACAATTTTGCGAATTCGGATGATTTGACTTTAGAGTAGCAATACAGAGTGAGGCCCCTGAAGAATAAAACGACAATCGTTGAAAAGCGACAAACGCCAATGACAATCAGAGTGAATGTCTTCAATGGCCTTGTAAAAAATGTCTCGCGTTTTGTTGTTGTCATTTTGTTTGCAGATGATACGAGTATGTACATTGCCCGCATACCATATATACAATGGTCTAAGGACTTTTGATTGGAGATTGTTTGCCTGAGAACGATTGTTAGCGCGCACACAGAATTTTTTGTTTGACACGAAATATTTCACATAATTAAATATCCTTGGTCCTATTCGCTATGGTTTGAGTTTGTTGAGTATGAGATGGATTCCTACTCTATCGAAGGCTTTCTGGAAGTCGAGTGAAAGGATTTTTTTTTTTGGTTGCGCCTGGAGGTGCAGGAATCTTCAAAATATACCGTACCATTGGTTATGCCCGATTCATATATCTGACAATACCATCAGTGCCAGTCAATATATGCCTACTGGCTAAACCTCACCCCTCAGAGAGGCATTATGAGAACAGGCTGCGCGTACTCATAGTAGTAGGAAATTCGTCCCTCTAATTTTTTCATTTATGTGATGACTACGACTAAGTTGATTGTGTGGTTTCTAGCTGACAACGCATTAGAAGTATAAATGTCAACGTATAGCAAACTGTCATTTGTTCCTCTTAAAGGCAACTGTTTGGCTTGAAGGCAGTTTGTTTACCCCTTACGAGTTTTTCGGATTCGATAAACGAAAAGATTCGTTTTGCTATTATTTTTTCTAAGACTTAAGATATGCAGGGAATAAGAGAAATAGGTCGAAAGCCTTCTATGGATTTTTTCTTTCTTTGGTTTAGGAATTGGAATTATCATTGCCGACTTCCAATATTGGGGAACAACACCTGTGAGAAGGATATTATTGTAAAGTTTAATTACTCTGGTCTTGAATTCTTTTGCGATGTTTTTTTTTCAAATTGGGCTGGCAATGTGGTCTCTACCTGGGGTTTTACCTTTCAGTCGAATTCCAGTCTTGATATAGGTCCTTCGATAAGCTTCGCAGCATTGCAGCTGTTGTTTGGATTAATTGGTATTAGAAGGCTGTTACTTTATTCGCATTAAACGCGTTAGAAAACTGTTCGTTCTTGGATTGTTTTGAACACGTATGGGCAAAGAAGGAAACAATGTCTGATGGGGAGGATATAATACCATCCGGTGTTTCTAAGCAGTTAATGTGACTAAGTGTAAGTAATCACTAGTAGGGCAACGAATGTTGTGGCAAATTTTTGCTGAGGATGAGTTTGGGTTTATTGCCGAGGTGAAGTCGTAAAGATATTTCGTTCTACTTGTTTTCATTGCCCTGGAAAAATATTATTGCTTTTTTTGTAAACTATGAGGTTATATTGCGCCGGTTTTTTTTTTTAAACCACCAAGCTTTTGGCACGTTACGTTTCGTGATGAACAGGGCCGTCGAGGGAATACACATGTTGGCGGCTTCACGAGAAGCTTTTAATAGGATCGCCGCTTCTTTGTTTATGTTGGAAGAGGGGGCCGTTTTTGATAATTTGTTAGAAACACACGATTGGAATTTTTCCCAGTTTGTGTGATCAATTTTGAATTTAGGGAATGGAGGAGTGTCGGAGTTTGTTGCACTCTTCTTGCTGGAAGTGATGATTGTGTAGGTCCTAGGTCTTCTGATAATGTGCCAAGAGGTTTTGGTATATAGAGCATTGGAACAGCATGACAGGTCAACATGTGTAACGGTGTTGTGGGTTAAGAAATGAGTGGGGAAGCCGTTGTTTAGTACAAAAACGTTGTTTTTCAGTATGAAGTCCTCCCATATGACGCCGTTGCGGTTCCTGGCAGCAGAGCCCAATAGCAGCGTACTCCAGGCGTTTATATGACCAACGATTAAAACAGGTGTTGTGACTTGTGTAAGAAAGTTTTCGAGATCAGATAAGATGTACAACTGATTGGATATACACAGATAACCGAAATTTAAAGCAAGTGTTTGTATACCCAAAATCAAAATGTTAGAATACCACCTTGATCAAAAAGTTCCCGGAATTTATTCAGAAAATTAAAAATACAAGTTTATTCATCTAAATCTATATTGTCCCCTTCAAAGTAATCCCCATCGGCTGCAACACACTTATGCCAGCGCTTGATCCAATCTTCGAAACACTTTTTATATTCGGTTTTCGGTATGTCCATCAGTGCTTCCTGCGATTTTTCTATTACTTCCTCTCGGCTGCTGAAACGCGTCCCCCGTAATGGTTTTTTAACTCGATTGAACAGAAAGAAGTCACAGGGAGCCAAATCAGGTGAATTCGGTGGCTGTTGGATTGTATTTGTTGCATTTCTCGTCAAAAAATCATGTCTTTTGCGACGTCAACACTGTTTCTTTTTTGCATGAAATTGAGGTCTTTTGGCACCAACTTTGCTGCTACACGACGGAAACCCAAATCTTCTTCTTCCTTTTATCAGCGAGGCCATGATCCGAAAACAAGGGATCACAACCCTCCCACTTCACCGCATTTCTACTGATCCGCATGTGGGGTTCGCCTATTTGACCTCAGAAAATATCGGCAGGCCTGCCGATTTTGGATCACTCGGTTACTGAGGCCAATGAAATGCCGATGTCGTCGCATTTATCTGATCCAGGCGTTTATAGGCCTGCCTTTCCTACATCGCGATGTCTTTGGAACGTGCATTGATATTGCCTTTTTAACAGGGTTCAAATGATCTCTTCTTTGAACGTGGCAATACCAACTGAGCCGGTCACGCTCTATTTTTTGTACGATGGTTTCCTTGATGTGAAAGCTTCCACGGATCTTCGAACTTCTTATTCGATCAAGCTTTGTCACTCCTGCTGTCATGCGCAGCATCTTCATCTCAGCTGCCGTTAATTTACTCTCATACTTTTTGTACATCGTCCAACATTGTGAACCGTATGTGAGCGCTGGACGTACAACTGCGGTGTAGAGCCTTCCTTTCAACTTAGGGGGCATTTTTCTGTCACAGAAGATAGCGGAATTTTCTCGCCACTTCATCCACCCTACGCTTACACGATGATTGATGTCGTCATCACAAGTTGCTTTGCTATTGATCATAGATCCCAGATATTTGAACTTTTCGCACTTGGGAAGCACTGTTCCATTCAAATAAATGTCTGGAATAGGCCTGAGTGGATCAGAGAACGGGCAGCACAAGTACTCTGTCTTTTTTGAACTAATGCGATACCCATTTCCCTCCAAAACGTCCACCCACACATCAAGTGCTCGTTGCAGGGATGTAGGATCCTCACTTATGATGGCTCCATCGTCAGCAAAGAATAACTGATGTACCTTGGGGTCCATCACTTTACCTTCAAGCAGATAATCAAGGACTGTAATAAAGAGCAAAGGACTTAAAACGCTTCCCTGGTGTACCCCGACTTTGATTGGGAACTCTTCGGTTACTCCAGCGGGGCATCTTACTTTTGTCTTTGCTCCTTCGTACATGTCCATAATCATCTGTACATAGGTTTCTGGAACCCCTCGATGTCTTAGCGCCACCCATATCAGATCTCGTGGTTGTCTGTCGAATGCCTTTTCAAAGTCAACCAATACAATATGCAAATCCCTTAGGGAACCACGATGTTTTTCCATTATGATCCTTATACTTTGGATTGCATCTGTGGTTGATTTACCCGAGACAAACCCGCACTGATCATCAGATAGCCGTATTATTTTTCGCAGTCGGCCACCTAATACCCGCTCAACGATCTTCATGGTGTGTGACATCAGCTTGATTGAACGGTAGTTATCACAGTTTCGCGTATCACCCTTCCCTTTGTATACAGGGAGAAGGTAACTTTCCCTCCATTCATTCGGCATTGGATCACCTCTCACGAATTTGGAGATGAGAATTCTGGGCCATCTGAACCCGATATCTCCCATCTTTTTCCAGAACTCAGAGGGTATTTCGTCTGGCCCAATCGCTTTTCGTTTTTTTGAGTATTTGACCGCCTCACTAACTTCTTCGACTGTAATGTCGGGTATTTCTTCACAGTTAGGGGTGGCTCTTGGAAAGTATAGCCGGGGAAACTGTTCATTCAAAAGCTCTTCACAATACTGCCGCCACCTCTGCAGAATTTTGTCGTCATCCACAAGAAGCTGGCCATGAGCATTGCTAATGAACTTTGGCGAACGAATCTCCTGAGCATTCTTCCTTCTTTGGGCGGCTATTTTGAAGATAGTGGCACTCTTGTTCATATTGTGTCTTCGCAGCTCCTGGATGGCCTGGTTTGCATCAGCAACCGGGGAAGATATTTTCTCCAGCTCCCGATACAGGCCCTCCGTACTCTCTGCTTGAAGCTGAGCGCACTTCTTCTTCGCTTTTTTCTTGCAGCATCTGTATTCCATTTCGAGGCGAGCTTTTTCGTCACTATTATTAGAGGGGCACTTTGACCAAGCTTTGAAAGCCGCTTTCTTCTCATTTATCACTTTCTTAGCTTCATCACTCCACCACCATGTTTCTTTGGCGTGTTGATGGTGGCCTTTGAAGCTCCTAGCAGTGATTTGGCCTTCTTTAAGCAAGTTCGCTGTAGGGAATTCCACATATTTTGTGCTCTGCACTCTTCATCCTCAGCTCCGTTGATGGTGTGAGAGAGGTAATTCTTCATTACGAAAACAAAAGCCTCGCCTTTTTCTTTGTCCAGATTGTACCACTTGATTTTCTCAGAGACCCTTGTTTGTTTGCTTTTCTTTGGTGTTTTCATAAAAATTTCTGTTAGCAGGAGACGGTGTTGTCGAGCGATTGCCTCTCCCAGGATCACTTTGCAATCTTTTACCCGAGGCTTCATGAAACTGCCTACCAAATGGTAGTCAATCTGAGTTTCATCTCCACCACTGCTGTAAGTGATCAGGTGTCGGCTTTGTTTGATGAACATGGTATTTAACACGATAAGACCGTGTGATTTGCACATGCTTAGGATGTCTTCACCAGGAAGGTTCCTGGTGCCATATCCTAGTCCTCCATGGCAGTCTTCATAGTCTTCGTTTGATTTCCCGACATGTCCATTCAAATCTCCTCCAACAAACAGAAATTCTTCCTTTGGGATGTCCTTAAGGAGATTGTCGAAATCTAGCCAAAATGCATCTTTATCTCTCTGATTGTACCCATCGTGGGGAGCATATGCACTGACAATATTCCACACCTCTCCTTGTATTACTAGTTTGAGAGACATCAAACGGTCGCTGGACTTCGAAATGCTCAAGATGTTTCCAAGTAGCTCTGCCGCAAGGATGATACCGATTCCGTTCTTAGACTTTTCCGTTCCGTAGTAGAACATCTTGTAATCTTTTGTCCTAACGTCCAAGAAACGCGCCCGATTCCCGGTGTTTTTCCATTTCGTCTCTTGGACACACAAGATGTCCACCCGCCTTCTATTCATCATCTCTTCCAGCTCGTAACTTCGACCGGTCATGCTTCCAACGTTCCAACTCGCGACCATTAAATTGCGTCCAAACTGTTTCATTATGTTGCTAGCCCCCGGAATCCGTATAGCTCTGACCCGAACATTTCTGCTCGGTCCAGGATCAGTACCATGCACAGCAGTGGTAGTGCCTGGCGGGGTATATAGGTATCGGCAATGAATTTCGAACGAGGGAAAAAGTTTCCCTCGGAAATAATTGGTATCGTGAACAAAATTTCCCCCGGAATTTCAACGCGATTTCCCCCGGAATTTTTCCTCATCAATTTGTTGGAGGAATTCAAAACAAAAGCAGCAATTCATGGATAGCGTTACCTTTTGTTATGCCAATGTAGGCGTATAATAAGTATAAAATAATCAACCACACGTCTGTAGTTCAGTTCGTTGACTATTCTCGCTCACTGCCTAGTTTAACTTAACTATTCCTAAAACGAAAATAGAAAATACCAAAATGGTACCGGAGGAGGCTATTTCAGGGAATGCAGAATTTCCTATTTGGAAGAAGCCATAATTGAGATACATATGTTGCATGAGTAAATCAGTGAAATGTTTACCAAATAAAGTAGGTCACGATGGATGATCCGATGATCGAGGGGCTACTTAAAGTCTTTTGGTAGTAAACTGAAGCGATATTGAACCTTCCAAAGATCCACCCCAACTGAATGTACACGTAATAAGGATTGTATACCAACCATTCCAGAAGTTAATCTCGCCCAGGGGTGGAGCTACAGACGTTGCAATAACGTCACAGCTTATTGGCTGTACTTGCAGCGCCTGTAATAGCTTCAAAGCATTGAACTTGTCTATTTAACTCCTGGTTATGAATGTAAATTCTAGACTATGCATTTTATACATGAATTTTGTTTTAATCTGGAATAAATCGAACACTTTCAATACCAAACTAACGATAAATAAAATCCGCGTCTTACTACTTACCAAAATAAACACAATTTTCTCACTAAAAACAAATATTTGTACAAATATTTCAAATGTGATTTAAAAAAAAATAAAAACAGCGGTGATTGGCAACTGTCAAAACATTCGAACAAAACTTCGAAAATATTTTGCTGATTCCGGGGGAATAAATTCCGATGGAAATTCACGATAGGAGTAATATTTTCCAGGGAACAGAAATGTTCGGGCGGAATTTTGTTTCCCCCGGAATTGCCGATAGCCCTAATTAAATATCGACGGTAAATATTAGACGAAACATTTTAATTTAAAGTAACGGTGTCCTTTCATGATTACGTAAAAAACTAAAATTCGGGAACTACTAACCGGTTCCAATCAAACTCCAGTTTACGTTATAAAAAAAAAGTAATTTATTTCGGAGAGCCAATTGCTTTGTTTGGGGGTCACAATCCGAATGCCTAATTCTATTTTACAATATTTTGTCTAAACCTAAAAATGCTGATACACATATTTTAATTATTAAATCTAGATTACTGAATTGCATTTCCCACACAGACCTATTGCCTTGCTCGCAAGAAGCTTGAAAGTTGATATCTATGTTACAGCGGATGCGCGTGCAACTGGATTGCACTGCTTGCACTGCTTGCACTTTTGCATTCCACAGGTAGACAACCGAGATTAAAATCAATTCTTTTATGAAATTTAGTTCGGCGTGGTGTAGTTAAATAAGTTCTCACTTCATAGATCGGTAAGGAGCACGGATCACAGGTGGGTACGGTATTTCCAAAGTTAGTTAGGACTTTGGAATAGAGATGATGGCGGAGGCTCATATTCCTGCAGTGGACTCCTGCCACCGATGTACCCGGCCCACGTCGTAGGGGTATAACAAGAGGAACTTGACCTCCAGGCGGGGGGTTGTGCCGTCAGGGTAACCTTCTTACCATGTAGAAAAAAAACTTTGGTTCCGAAACAACCAAAAGTCTCGGATAACGACCTGGGATCTTAACAGACCACATGCAGCCAATTAGCAGAGCACTTCGGTGCCGTTGGGGTGTCGCTGTGGTGTGGTTGCCGTGCCGCTGCGGTGCCGTTGTGGTGCGGATGCGGTGCAGCTGCGGTGTCGCTGTGGACTCGTTGTCGATCTACCTTGCCGGAACCTATACTGGTACGTGCCGATTAGTGTGTTGCAGAAAGGTTTTAGATGTTCAAACAATACGTGGGATAAGATCATACATATGACATTTAGCAGGGATATGCGTCTATAGTTCTTACAATTCATAGGAACGCCTTTTTTGAAGATGGGGCATATAGAGCTGATACGCCAGTCGTCGAACATGCTTTTCCCCATCCATACTTGGCTGATGACTTGGTGCATGCGCCCTGCCAAGACATCATCTCCATGTTAAAAAAGTTCACCTGGGAGGCCAGCAGAGCCAGCGGCTTTGTTGTTTTTCAGTTTTCTGATGAACGCGCTAACATCTTCAATACTGAGTGGTGGTATTGGTTCATCGTTGACTGGAAGCGGGTTCTCTTCTTGCCCTATCACTCACTCTGTTTGCTGCCCGCTAAGCAACTGCTGGAAGTGTTGTTGGAGGGTCTATAAACAACTTTATATTTCCTCGTGATGAGAACGAGTTCTGTACTATGAGGGTTAACTCCCAGTCCACATTTGGAGGCCCATCTGGTGCGTCGAAGGGGAGCATATTGGAGGATTTCCCAGAGAGTGTCTGCGTGTTCGCCTGAGGCAGCAATAGTAATGTCATCAGCATAAGGAATCATTCTGCAGCGCGACCTTTCCAAATCAACTGGTAGCTCATTTACTACCAGATTCCACAGAAGAGGTGACAAGACTCCACCGTGGACTATTCCGCGGCAGACAAGTCTTCTGGCCGATGCTCTGGCCAGATGTGTGTTAATAATCCTGCGTCTGAGCAATTGATTGATCAAAACTCAAAATGAAGTTTCCACTTTCGGACTTGCAAGTGCGTCGATAATTACCTTTGATTTGACATTGTTAAAAGCTCCCTCAATGCCAAGGAAAACCACCATTGTGTATTCCTTAATGCTCAGAAATTTTTTCAATGATGATTTCTTAACCCTTATCCTGTACACAAGGGTCAAAATTGCCCAAACGCACCTTTCATAGCGGTTATTTCGCTTATTCTTGAATATTTTTATTTGAAATTCCTTGACATTTATTTTGTTTAGTAACTAAATAGAATTTTAATAAACTTTTATTATATTTGTTCATTTATGAGATTTTATGATAAGATTTTTGCAAATAACATACGTTGTATTCGTGGGTCAAAATTGCCCAATATGTATTTTCAACAAATGTTGTTGAGAATTTGCTTTATTATTTGTAAATGACTGCAATTTTACTGTTTTGTTTTACATGAAATCTTATCTAGGTAGGCTTTGTTTTTCGACTACACAATTACTCGTTTAGAACGTATCACAGTAAGAAATTATTCCTCGCGTGTAGATTTTGGCAACAAGTAAATTAATATAAATATACTGAACAAAATATAGGAATTTTATTAGTTATTTCTTATCCATCTGCAAAAAAAGTAAAAGTGAGTGCTTTATTTGTGCAATGCTAGTGTTCTTCTAGTTTTTGTTTTCCATTGAATCAATATGGCTGGGTTGAGTCGAGAAGACATACAGCAAATGCTTGATAATGATGTGAGTCTGAGTGGTAGTGTTACAAGTGATACTGCAAGTGAGGTGGAGGAGGAAAATATTTCCTATAATGGGTCCCTATACGAAACTGACTCTTCAAATGGGGAAAGTTTACCTTTGGTAAATGAGTATCACAGCAGTTCGAATGACGAAGCACTTCCCATTCCAACACAATTTCTTTCGAAGGATCGAAATTATAAATGGTCTAGGTGGCCAATAAGAGATTTTTCGATCGGCCGTCGTAGAACAGGAAATGTTATGAACACTTCCCCAGGACCGACTCATTACGCTGTCTCCCGAGTTACCGATATAAAATCGGCTTTTCATTTGTTTTTACCACCTGATATCATCGATATTATTATAAACATGACCAAATTCAGAGTCGACTTTCCTTGTGTCCAGGACTGGCTTCGGTCAGAATCTGAGCCGGGTATGGAATGTAGTCTTATTTTCACGGATGGTTCCAAAACCAGTCAAGGGACTGGCGCTGGGGTCTTCGTGGAAGTCGACAACATTAGACTTCACTTCTCGTTAGGCAAATATGCGTCTGTTTTCCAAGCGGAAACTTATGCAATCCTAATGGCCATGAACTATGTTGTGAAGAACAGGTGGAAGGGACGTAGCATTTGTGTCTGTAGTGACAGTCAGGCTGCGCTTAAGGCCTTGCTTAACCCTTTAACCACTTCCAAAATAGTTCGTGAAACCAAAAACTCTTTGAACTCGGTCGCAAGGCTGAATTCTCTGTCTCTTATCTGGGTCCCAGGTCACACTGGGATCTTGGGGAACGAGATCTCCGATGAGATTGCTAGACAAGGCTCAAAGGAGGTTTTCTCCGGTCCCGAACCCGTGTTGGGTCTTCCAGCGTCCTCGGTTAGGGCTTCCATTGACGATTGGGTCTCTCACGAGCACAATTGTGTGTGGCATGACTCTCCAGGTTGCAGGTTGACTAAACGCATGCTCCCGGACGTCTGTAAGAAATCAGCGGCATTCTTGCTGTCTCTCAGCAGAAAAGACTGTAGACAACTTATCGGCGTCTTGACAGGCCACTTCGCTTTTGCCAAGCACCTTAACGTGTTAGGCTTAAGTGACACTACAATTTGCGACGCTTGTGGAGAAAGTGACGACACCGCGGAACATTATCTCTGTGAGTGTCCGGCCTTTACTCGTATCAGGTGGCAGATCTTCGGTGCGGATGTGGTGAGTGCTGGTACTGTAAGCTCCTCATCACTGAAGTGCTTGCTTGGCTTTCTTCGAAAGTCAAGGAAATTCCAACAAAATGGGTAAATCAGGGTTTGCTCTCTGGCAGTACAATGGACCAGTTGTGTCTGAGTGCTCCAGTAGAGTGTTTCCTATCCCGACAAAAAAAAAAAAAAACATTGAAGGTAAAGAGTGTTTTGTTTCCTATGTTTTTTTTTTTGTTATCAAAAGGGATAAGCGTATTTAGAGTTGATGCGATTTCTATCGAATCCTATATTGGATTACTTTTGCTGGCTGGAGTTTTTCGGTCCCATGGAGAGGCCTTGGAAATTTTGTGGAATGACTGCAAGGGAAGGCCAATTTTGAAAGCTACAATAAGTCTTCGAAGATTCCAGAATATATCGAGAGTTATACGTTTCGATAAAACGTGTGACAGGAATGAACAACGAGCTCGGGATAAACTCGCTCCAATAAGAGATTTCTGGAATAGATGGGAATGTAATTTATGAAAAACATTCAACCCAAATGACTGTGTTACTGTAGATGAACAATTAGTAACATATCGTGGGAGACGTTCTTTCAAGCAATACATTCCATCTAAGCCAGGAAAGTATGGAAAAAAAGTATAAGCTCTGTGCGATAGTAAAACAAGTTTAGCCTGGTCCTTGCAAGTTTACACCGGTAAGGATAGAAATTGTAAGCCCGAACGAAATCAAGGCAATCGTGTAGTTCTAGACCTCATAAACCTGCGAAAAAATTATGGAACGATTAGTGGCTAACCAATTGCGGGTCTATTTGGAGGTGAATGAATTGTTTATTAAAGAACAGTCTGGATTCAGAGGAGGACACTCATGTGAGACAGCATTAAATTGGCTATTATTTGAGTGGAAGAAAGAATTAGATGATGGTAATTCCGTGATAACTGTCTTCTTGGACTTCAAACGAGCCTTTGAAACGATTGATAGAGACATATTAGCACGAAAACTAGAACTGTATGGTGTTAAAGATACTGAGCTCAAGTGGTTTAGATCATATTTATCGGGAAGATCGCAAAGGACTAAGGTGAGCGATGTGTTGTCGGACCCAGTGGATGTTGACTTGGGTGTGCCTCAAGGATCGGTGTTGGGAGTAATTCTTTTCTTGTTATACATTAATGACATTAAACAATGCGTGCAGTATTGTAAAATTATGTTATTCGCGGACGATACTCTAATTTATGTAAGTGGAAAGAATGTGGAGTGTATGCATCAGAGATTGAATGTTGATTTAGAGAATGTGAATAGGTGGCTTAAAATGAACAAATTAAAATCAAATGTGAGAAAATCTAAGTGTATGAAATTTAAGTTGGCTGATCCTATTATAGTGCGAATGGATGGGGACATTATTGAATGTGTGGATTATATTAAATACTTAGGTGTAGTGTTGGATTTTAAGCTAAATTTCAAATCTCACACAGACTATATATGTGGGAAAATAGCAAAGAAAATCGGTTTCTTGAGAAGGATAAGAAAAGTATTAACATTCGAGAGTGCAATTTTAATTTACAATACCATCGTGTTGCCACATTTTAATTACTGTTCCACTCTGTTATATGCTAGTCAACAAAGAACAAAAGATAGGCTTCAATTGTTGCAAAACAAGGCTATGCGTGTAATCTTGAAGTGCAGTATTTATACTCCAATTCGAATAATGCTCGATACTCTCAAATGGATGAATATTGAGCAGAGGCTATTACTCAGTGCTATGATCTTCATCTATAAAATGAGAAACAACATGCTGCCCGAATACTTAGAATCAAATCTCGTACGCGTCGGTGATGTTCAGCCGTATAACCTGAGGAATTCGCGCAACTTTAGACCGAACAGATTTAACAGCAGCTGCGCACAGTGTTCATTGATGTATAAGGGATTGATCGCATTTAACAGCTTGCCAAATGAAGTAAAATTAGAGACAAGAATTTTAGTATTCAAACAGAAACTTATTTTGTTTATTAAAAGCAATTATTAGAGTGCCGAGTGTTAGTGATTGGTGTTTAATTTGTTATATACTGTAGTAAATCTCGATAAATATGTATATTGAAGTAATTTTTTTTTTTTAATTGTATCTTTTTAATTATTTATGTTCATCAGTTTTTCTGTTACTATTTGTATTCATATTATCCAAATTGTTATTTATAAAGTTCGTAGAGCTAATAAAATTATTCATGTGAGCTATAGAACCAGGACTATGCTCCATCAGAACCTAATCCACTAGTGGATAGGTAAATCTCAGCTATCTGCCGAGATGTGAATAACTCTATAAAAGACTTGAAAGGTAGAAACATTACTTGTGCTAATTTCTTCACTTCACACGAATTAGGAATCGAGTTGCTAAAAAGAAACTTACGATAGTTGCAACTGTGCGAAGAAATAAAAGATGTTTGCCGCCACAAATTTTGAAATTGAAAGGAAAGCCGGAGAAATTTTCCCATTTCTTTTTTGATAACGATAACGATACAACTCTTGTTGCATTTGTTCCGAAGAAAAACCGAGCAGTCATTCTCATGAGCACCTTGCATCACGATAAAGTGGTAACCGATGATGCGCAAAAGCCGGAAATAAGAAAATACTACAACTCCACGAAATCAGGGGTAGATACTCTTGACCAACTTATTCGCATTTACACATGTAAGCGAAGAACAAACAGGTGGCCACAGACGTTATTTTGTATCATTGTGGATATATCAGCCTATAATGCTTTAGTGATATACATGTCTATTTTTCCAAATTGGAATAAAGGAAAACATTTTAGACGAAGGATATTTTTAGAGGAATTAGGGGAAGCTTTGGTTCAAGGGGAAATCTCCCGTCGAACTTCATTTCCATACAGTGCTCCGGGAAGAGCAGTGGTTCAACAACAAAAAAACCCTCAAGAACAACCTACAGTGTCAACCTTGAAACGATCTCGCTGCTACATGTGTCCGAATCGCTCCAATAGCACAACATTTTTTTTTTCCGAGAGTAGGTGAAAATCTTCAACAAGATACTATGAGGATCGACAGCGCGTGCTCATAGTAGTGTGGGATTCTTACCCACAAAACAGACTTGTTTTTATTTTTACTACAACTAAGTATTCGACTTATCAAGTAGTTTTCGTTTCACGAAATAATGACGTTTTGGAGGTACCTTCCCATTAGAAGTTCCTGCTAGCTCCGCAGTTAAGACGTGGCTACTGAACGCGCTAATTCTAAAGGTTTGGTTCTTTGTAGACGGCGTAGTAAATTTCTTTCATCCAAAACTTGGAGGACTGTAATATTTACGTGACTTTCTAGTCGACTTTTATGCTTTCTCGCACAGTTTTTCTTTTCGTCTTCGATTGTTTTAATGCCAATATCTCTGTGGATATCGCTGTTTCTGATATACCATGGCGCATTAACAATACCTCTTAGTACTTTGTTTTCAAAAGTTTGTAAAATTTTAATATTACTTTTTTTGGTACAACCCCAAAGTTGTATACCATATGTCCAAACAGGCTTTAGCACTTGCTTATATAAAAGCAGTTTGTTCTCTATATTAAGCTTGGAATATTTTCTAAGTAACCAATACATTTCTCTATATTTATTATCTAGTTCTTTGCGTTTTTTCTTTACGTGCGCTTTCCATTTCAGCTTTGCATCAAGTGTCATTCCAAGATACTTAGCCTCGTTTGCAAACGGGATTTGAACCGAGTTTGAAAAGATCGGCAAATTATTTATTTTTTTATAAGTAAAATTTACATGAACAGATTTGGTCTCGTTGAGTGCGATTCGCCAAATCTTTGTCCATTCATTTACTCTATTCAAAGCTTCTTGCAGTTTTTCTGTAGTATCTTCGACCGTTTTACCTACTGTCAAGATAGCAGTGTCGTCGGCAAATGTAGCTAGCTCAGTACCTTCTACTTGCGGTATATCACGAGTGTATAATAGATATAAGACTGGACCAAGTACGCTTCCTTGCGGCACCCCAGCCATTATTTCCTTAAAATCTGAATATTCGTTTCCACATTTGACGCGGAATAGTTTATTCGTAAGGTAGTTCTTCAAAATATTATATAGGTGCTCTGGCAGAACTTGTCGTAATTTAAACTTTAAGCCTTCGTGCCAGACCTTTTCAAAGGCTTGGGAGACGTCAAGGAATACGCTTGAACAAATCCTTTTTTCTTCAAGAGATTTTTCGATTACATGAGTTATTCTATGCACTTGTTCAACTGTAGGATGCTTACTTCTGAATCCGAATTGATGATCCGGAATGAGATGCCTCTCTTCTATAACCGGTTGTATTCGCCTAATCACAATTCTCTCGAACACTTTGGGTATGATTGAAAGAAGCGAAATCGGTCTATAAGACGTTTTTTCATTCGGCGGTTTTCCTGGCTTAAGGACCATTATGACTTCGGCCACTTTCCATTGACTGGGAACATATTCTAGTCTAAGCGCGGCGTTTATAATGAACAGAAGCTTCATTAGACCCTTTCTCGGAAGTGCTTTAAGAACCTCTCCCGTGATTAGGTCGTATCCAGGAGCCTTCTTAGGTTTAAGTTTCTTTATTTCTTCCTTAAGTTCGGTAAGTGTTGCATTTCTTATTATACGATTGTCAATATACGACGTATTTATATTTTGGATAAGAGCTCGCCCATCAAACGGTTTAAAAGTTTCTTCCAGGTGGGTAGCAAAAACTTGCGCTTTCTCTTTATCATGCCTGGCCCATTCGTCTTGATTTTTCTTAATTGGTGCGGCTTGAATTTGAGGTTTTTTAATACCTATTTTTTCTGCCGTTAAACTTTCTAAGTAAGTTTGTATTTCACTATTCTTAAGGGGTTTAATAGATCTTTTTAGAGAGGTGCAAAAACGGTTAAGATGTGCTTTATGTTGCGGAACCCGAGTTTGTTGCCATTTTTTTCGCGCTTTTCTCTTCTCCTTAACCATCTCTTTTATTTCCTGCAGATAAGTTTGAATGTAGCTTGCTGGCGTTTTCTTTGGTTTGGGAGTATTTTTCCACACGGCATTCTGTAGGATTTCGACGAAGCAGTCAACTTCAACTTCAAGTTCATAGGGCGTTTTAAGTGATACGCTCAGCTCAATATTTGCTTCAATATATTTTTTGAAGCCATCCCAATTCGTTTTCGCGCCGGTTAATCTGGGCGGTCCTACTTTTTTAATCTGAGCTTCACTTATCGGCATAATGATTGAAGAATGATCAGAGGAGAGATCAAAGCTTTCTTCAACTTTTATACAGTTGCCAGATATTCCTTTGACAGCAAAGAAATCGATCAGATCTGGTATCTTATTTCTATCAGTCCGCCAATATGTTGGTTTACCCGTCGAGTGAAAATCACGACTGTGTTGCATGCCCGCATTATTAAGCGTTCTACCTTTCTGAGAGGCGTACCTTGAACCCCAAAAGGGGTGTTTCGCGTTGAAATCGTCACCAATAATAAAATTTGGTTTAAGGAAGTTGAAGATGTTTGTGAAATCACTTTCATCAAGTTTACATCGCAGTGGACAATATATAGACGAAATGTTGAAGGCAAAATGTCTATTTCTAACGCGTACCGTGCTTACTTGCATTGCTTCTAATTCAATCTTTATTTCCGCTGAGTGTTCGATGGATTCTTTCATAAACAAAGATGATCCGCATCTGGCTCTTTCCGATGGGTGGAAGGCGTGATACACGCTATATCCCCTTATCTTAACATTCGATTGTTTTGTCAGATGAGTTTCACAGACCAAACATATATCAATGTCTTTTTCTCGTATAAAGATTTCTAACTCGTCGAGTCTTCGTATGAGCCCGTTGACGTTCCATGTAAGAATTTTAAGCGTTTCTTTCATGTTCGGGTTGAAGTGCGCGTGTTATGAATGTTGTTTTCTAGTGCAACTAGTCTCTCGAAAATAAGTTTGTTCGTTTTGCATTGCTCTTCAAGTTTCGCAAGAATTAGTGAGCTACCTCTTTCACCGTTTTCCAATGTCGCAGCTTGAGCAGGAATCTTTACGTTAAGGGTTGGATGATTTTTTGCCTTGATCTCCCATGAGTCTTTGGTCATTATACTTGCCATTAGCTGTCATCGCCGCTTGAGCATAAGACTGCACGCCAATATTCGAAGATTTTGCTTCTGTCACCTTTTCTCTACTACGTTTGGGTTTTTCTTCATTACCCGATTTTAAGCCAATATTGACGGATTTCCTTTCTTTCGCTGCTTTTTTCGTAGCTATTTTGGGTCTGTTCTTAATTGATTTCGGATTTGGCCGCATGGAATTCTTAAGGCTCTTTCGCCACTTCGCAACCTCGATAGTTCGCAGGATGTTTTCCTTTGCAGTTTATACAACTGGCTGGGGTTTGCTTGTTTAGGTGACACTCTTCCGAGAGATGTTTACCTGCGCATTTGACGCATCGCGGCTCTTTCTGACAGTAAGTCTGCGTATGATTGAAGCCTTGACAGCGCTTACACTGTGGGATCGATCCGGAGCTCTTACGCATAGGTTCGATTTTGGCTTTTTTTAGAATAGTCTTGATACCATATATAATATCATTATTTTCGTCTTTATCAAAACTAAGCATAAATAGTGAAAGACCAGGCTTTACCAATTTTTCCTGATCTCCCACCGACTGTTGCTTCTCCTTCTTAATAATATTGACGGCATCAAGAATTTTAAAGCCCTTGTCTCGAAGGTCGTGCATTACATCTTCTTTAGTACACGAGGGGTGGAGTCCCCTTGCTACAACACGCAGTGGTCTTTCTAACTTATTTTCATAAGTATACCACTGAATCTTTTCGGCATTCAATTTTTGGGATACTGATCGGTAACCGTCGGCATCATCGATATTGATTTTTCACGTATTGTTTCGCAGAGATGTCACCTTAAACTTCGATGCCACAATGCTTTTAGATTTCGCTGAGTCCAGTTTTTCACGCGTTTGCGCTTCCGGAGGACTTCTTTTTCCGGAGACGTTCGATCTTGTTGGTGGAGATCGAGATACCCTTGTACTTTTTGAGAAGGGATTTATAAGTTACTCCCCAAAATCCGTAGAGCCAAAGAGGGTGGATTTTCCAGTGAACCACAAAATGTACAAAATGTTTAAACTTTATTTGCAAAAATCATCCCAAACAAGAAATTACATGCGAAAATTGTGATTGCTAAATAAAAAATGTATTTCGCAAATTTGACCCACAAATACCATATGGGTTTTTTTTCCTAAGTACAGGATAAGGGTTAAGATAACAACTACCTAATTCCTGATTACATTACCTTTTATCTCAAAAATGAATGCACATAAGATTTATATGTATATAGGTACATATGTATGTATCTACGTCTTTTCTTACATTCCCACTGGTATACACTTTAAACTATAATTCAATTTTCTTTCATGCACATTAAATCCATAAGATTAAATTAACAAATATTTTCTTACATGCATTGGTCTACTGAAAGAATATTTATAAATTTGAGGTGTTCTTGCTTAAGATCCCCAATAAAATCTCACTTTTAATCGTAAGAACTTGAAGTCATTTTAACAACACTCAGTGCTCTTGAACTGTTGCATGTTCACCACTATAATTGAAAGCAAGACAATAGCGTCACCCTTAAGTTTGCCCCATTCTCACGTGAAAGTCGCATGGAAATACCACTTATGTGGTTAGAATTATAAAAAAGGTTGCTTACATACCGCATGGCATTCAATGTATCAACATTTTTGTGCACAATCTGGAGAGTTTCTAATGGCCCTACAAAAAAAGGACCTTCGCAGTACAAAATTTAAGTCTCAATTGTCTCATCAAGCAAGTAAGTGCAACCTATTGTAGAAGGTAAAACTATTGAACTTTGTGTCGTATCGAAATCAGTTGAAAAAGTTACGAACTTGAAACTGAAATGGTTACATAGGGGTTGAAAAAGATGTCAAAAAATAAAAGTGCCTGCATAGAACAAAGACTGTATATTTATCTCATATTTGCTTGTTGATTTGTCAAGAAGATGATCATTGAGTTTCCTTTTTCTCTTTCTTGTGTTAGTTTTCAAAAAATGTTCATAAGGTGATACTATAAATGTAAAGCACTGAGCTGCACATATTATATCTTTTATCCATCACTGGCTCCAACGATTGCAAATGAGTCTGCACCACAGAGTGCTCACTAAGTGATTTTGTGTATACGTACAAGCCCAGCGCACAGGATAAATTGTATCTCAACTCCTTTCTACTACTGACGGAAAGAAAATTTCAATTGGTCAAGGTCAAAGTATATCAAGGACTTAAAAGGACGGAGCAGTAGAAACGGGGCAGGATATATATTTTTTTTATTTTCCGTTGGTGGTAATCTTTAAAAGACGAAACTGAGCCCATGCTCAGTAGCAGTTTGGGATTTGTACCCACTAATCCCTTCACCCTTCTTACCATTTCTCCCTGCGTCACTCCTTTCTCTCACGTTCCAGTACTCTTAATTTGCTCATGGTAACTATTGCATTTTCAGCCACAACATCCCAAGCTTCTAGGCTTTTAAGCAATTCACCAACCTTGTTTTCGGGGGTTGGTAACATGCCTAGTTTTTCCCCAAAAAAAACAAAAACACATGTTCGGCGTTTTCGATGCAGCCAACGCATTGCGGACAGTAAGTAAGTATTGTCGTCACTGCTCTTTTGCCAGGATGTCATTTGATAGCATTTTCGCTGGAGGTGGTACGCAGTGCAGCACACTCTTAATGTACAAATGCGTTACATTGTGGCAGGCAATATAAATCCTGTTTGCTCTACTCGTTATGGCTCTTGCCCAGATTGGTGCGGCCTAGAAGATGATGGATGATAATACTCTGACCAAAAATAGTGTTGGTCGTGATTCGTGCGAGAGCAGTGCTGGCGTTCTCTGCTTTAAGACTCACGCACTCGAAGTATTCCTTGAAAGTGAGCTTTGTATCTTGGACGACTTCGAGGTATTTTATGTGGGGCCACCCACAGTAATGTTGACTTCTTTCTGCTGCTTATAAGAACTCCTTTTGTATTATGTTTTGCCACCGCGAGTCCAGCCGAGCTCAGTCATTTTCTTATTGTGGAGTTACTTGTCTGTTCCACCTCTTTCAGTAACTTGACAGTCGCAGTGATTGCAATGACGTCGACAAAACCTATAATTCTTGTCTCCATAGATGTAATCGTACATAACATTCCTGAGTAATGGACCTAGCACTGAGCCCTGTGGTACTCCGCCAGTGATTTTGTATTGCTTGGTTTCATTGTATTTGTCGTAGGCTAATATTATGCGCCTGAAGTAACTAGTCACGTTTTTAAAGAGAATCGCTGGAACTCGTAAATCTTGGAGTGTCTTTAGCATATGGCTACAGTTTGTAATGTTGAATGCATTTTTCATATCGAGAGTTATCACTAAGCAGTATTTTTTATACCGCCTTGCAACCTCTTGCCTTCTATCTCTTCTTGCGCTGTTTTAACCAATATACTGATTGTGTCGTGCCTTCAACGTATTTCGAATTCAAAATTTCAATCAGAACTGATATTACCGATATACCTATGTATATCCGTAATACCGATTTCCATTAAGACTGAGGTTAGGTTAGACTAGGTTAGGTTGAAGTGGCTGCCAGCTAAGAATCGCCAGCACACTTAGAGCAATAATAGGTCCATTATGATGCCACGTGGATCATGGGAGAAAATCTCTCCACCTACTCGCTAAAATCATTTTGAGCTTCTTATGAAGCGTAGGGGGCTTTTAATATCAATATCTACCAGGTCGCCTAAATCGTTGTAATAGGAGGCTCCTAAGTGAAGCTTCCTTCTACAGGAGAGAGCTGTCAGAAACAAAGAAGGTGAGGAGTAGTTTCTTCCTCTTCTTGCAGCTTCTACAAAAGTCGTTCGCAAAAAGGCTTAGCCTTATACCATGCTTGCCTATTAGACAGTGTCCAGTGATGACACCTATTATAGCGCCGATATGCAATCTGTTGAGAGAAATTAAATTCTTAGAACGTTTTAGATCCAGCTTTGGCCAAATCTGTTTTGTCGCTAGACATGTTGATCCACTTGTCCACCTAAGATTTGTACTCTCGACAGCATCCAGATTAAATTTGAGTTTGAGAGTAGCGATTGGTATACCTAAGGGGCCTTTATCCGGCAGAATGGGTATAGTTGTTCCTATTCTGGCGAGTTCATAGGCCTTACAATTCCCTGGAATGTCCCTTTGCCCCGGCACTTAACACATGTGAATATTGAACTGCTCAGCCATCTCCGCAAGAGACGATCGGCGGTCTAGAGCTACTAAGGAATTTATAGAGCTCTATTCCAGGGATTTGATTGCTGATTGACTGTCTGAAAAAATGCGGATATCTCTAGCAGATATAACGTTTTTCTTAAGCCAAGATTACACCCTTTTAATCGCCACAATTTCCGCCTGGATCACGCTACAATGATTTGGTAGAGAGAAGAAGAGCTTAAGATTAAGCCTGTCAGAGAAAACACCTGCAGCAGCACTGTCTTTGGTTTTTGACCCATCAGTGTAGAAGTGATTGAATCATCTGCTAAAAATGCATCACTCTCCCAGAGTGATCTAGAAGGGATGGTGACGAGGAAGTTCTTATCAAAATTTAGACGTGGGATGGTGTAGTCCGTGTTTTCGGGAGAGATTTTGAATTTCTTCAGAATGGAAGTGTGGCCAAATTCTTTTCTTGACCACTGTTGTGTAGTTTCAAGGGAACGGCTGCATTCGATGCCATTTGCTTGCTTAATATGTCGAGGGGTATCAGATGAAACCTAATGTCTATTGCCACAGAGAGTTGCACGTAGTGCTGCGCTTATGCTTAAATAAGCTGTGCGCTGGACCTTACTTAAATAATCGCGATCTAAAGCTTTTTCCACCAGACAATCACCCCGTATGTAAGTATCGGTTTAATGACCGAGATGTAAAGCCAGTGAGTGATTCGAGGTTGTAAACCCCATTTATTCCTAATATCTTTTTTGCAAGAAAAAAGTGCTACGGTAGCTTTCTTTACTCTTTCTTGAATATTAGGTTTCCAGCTTATTTCTTATCCAGGATAAGACCCAAATATTTTGCTGTGTCAGAGAAAGTTCAGCTGATACCATTGAGAGAAGGAGGTTCGACTAACGGAGTACTAGTACAGTTTTGTGGGGGTTTACACATCTAGTACCCACATCGAACCGCCCATCTAGTAAGCTAGTTTAAAGCGTTCTGTAGAAGTTCTTTTAGAGTATTTAGGTGCTCGAGACGGTCAAAGCAACATAATCTGCATAAGCGATCACAGTGCATCCCTCGCCTTTCATGAATATCAATAGTTCATTGATCACCAAATTCCACAAAAGAGGGGATAGAACACTAGAACACTTTCTTGCGGAGTGCCTCTACTGAAAGACCTTCTAGTAGACGTCCCACTTAGCTCTGAGTTCATAATCCGACCATTAAACAGTAGATTAATCAATTCGCAAAGTGAGCTGTCGACCTTCAGGTCTGATAGTGCTTCTGCTATCGCAGATGCATTGACATTGTTGAAAGCGCCTTCTATATCCAGAAAAGCAACCATTGTATACTCCTTATGAAACAGGGAATATTCGATGTTACAGTGAGTGTAATGTCGTCTCCACCGATTTACCTTTGCAATTTGCATGTTGGGCCGCCGACAGTAGTTTCTTTCAATACTGTTGCGTAAATGGGTATCAAACATTCGTTCTAATGTTTTTAGGAGGAATAATGATAGACTAATAGGTCTGAAATCTTTTGAATTTATGTGAGAGCATTTACCTGCTTTGGGTATGAAGACAACTTTAACTTCTCTCCATATTTTTGGGATATATACCAGTTCTAGACAACTTTTTATAATTGTCTCAAGCGTCCGATGACTTCTGCAATTCGGCAGGTATATTGACGTTTGGTCCCGCGGATTTATATGGTTTAAAGCTGTGCAGTGCCCACTGAAGCTTGCTCTGTGTAATCAGTTTTGAGGAGTTTGTTTTTTGTGCAGATGGTTTGCTGAAAACAACAATTTGGGAACTGCCTTCGAAATGAGTGTCAAGCAGTAAATTTAGCGAATCTTCGCTGGAAGTCGATCCATCGTTTTCTTAAGCTAACTGGGTGTTATTGGATTTGAAGACAGAATTTTCCTCAGCCTAGATGCCTCAGAGGCTTCTTCTACTTTACCACAGAAGAGTCTCCAAGAATTAAGTTTGGCTTTCCTTAATTCTTTTTTGTATATGTTTAGGGATGCCTTGTACAAGTCTCAATCTAACGCGTCTCTCGTACTTTTGGCATTATTGAAAAGTTTTCTACAATTATTTCTTAAAGGGCCTAAACCTGCATCCACCAATTCTTGCCCCTGGGTTAAACCAAAGGGCAGGAAGAAGTTATCGCTGTATTTAAGGCTGATGTAAAGTCTTCAACCATGCGATCAAGTTCTTGGGGGTTGCAGGGGAGATGAAGGTGATTTGAGGTAACTAAATTACTTAAAGTTGAAATATACTTAAGCCAGTCAGTTTTACGGTAATTCCTAAAAACTGGCTGGCTAATAGGATCTACGTATAAAGAGAATTGGAAATACCTGTGATCCGAGAATGATGGTTCACTTGACACCTTCCAATTCCTGATGTGTTGGCCTATTTCTGGTAACGAATGTAGGCTCGTTACCTATTAGTGTGTTTTCGTGAGAACTATGCAAAGCAAAGTGAAAGCTTCTCCAAAAAACGATTCTAAGTCAATCTGGAAAAAACTTTTTAATTGTTTGAAGATTGGTGATTGAATTGAAATTGAAGTAAAAAGTATGAAAAAGTTGTGCTTAAATGTATGAAATACTACTGAATCATTCCAGTTGAATGAAAAAGCTTTTCTCAGGGAAAAAGCTCTTCCTATCCATCGCAACTCATTTTCGACGGAGAAAAAAAGTTAAAGTGGCTCTAAGTCACTTTGTGTTGTTGTACTCCGTATTAAATCTTACTTCACTGAGAAGCGACGTTTCACCAAAACGCACCATATGTTGCACAAAATAAGGTTTGGAATTAGAATGAAATTAAAAAGTAGCTCACATCTTCTGTTGATGTCGGAATGCCTCATACAGTATGGTGAGCGTTAGCATCACATCCTATAATAAGAACAGTTCTTTGACTCCCCACATCTGCGATCAGTCTTTCCAGGTTAACTCTAAAAAGAGAGTACATGTTATCATGGGCGAGATACGCCGAGACCAAGTAGTAAGAACCGCCGGGTGGTTCTATTTTTATTGCGGTTGTATCTCGATCGATGTAATTAGAGAGTAAGGTAACATTTAGAATACATTTCACCAGTATGCACGATCTGGGTCTACCTTCGTTACGCACATACAGGGTGTAGTAATTTGGGGTCTTGAGTCCACATACCAAGTGGTCCACAACCCAAGGATCCTGGACTAAGACTATATCTTCCCTGCCCTTTGTGAGACGGAGAAGAAGGCCGGCAGATGCCGTAATGGAGTGGTGGAGGTTAATCTGAACTAACTGCAGCATTAGCGCTACAATCAGGCAGAGAAACGTCCATCACTGTGGTATTCAAGACTTCCAGGTCCGATTTCAATAATTCGTCCTCACTCAAAAGCAGTGGGTGTAATTTATCGAAGTTATCATCCGTCTCCATATCAGATTTAATTTAATTTGTCCTCATCGACTAAAGATGGATTATTCTTAGGGAATGACGCTTGAGGGTCATCACTATCCAAAGAAGAAACAGTGATAGATGACTCGGGTTCATTGTTTGCAGGATTTGGGGTCCAAGGGATGGGGTGCAAAACACCTAAATAAGACTCTTTGTCCTTTTTATATACCTTGATGGTTATAGGGTCGAAACCGTAATAGACAACACCTCCAGTCTTCGCCAAAGGATCCTTAGTGATGACAATAAGTGCACATCTATAACGTCTTCTTGGCTCATCCAACTTAGCGACTTTCCAATTGTGTGTCGGAGGTTCGGGATTGCAAGTTTTAAGGATCTGTAGGATCGTATCCGTATTGGAGGGTTCGGCTGCGATCGAAGTGCGAGTTCTCGGTCTACTTGGGATATCTTCCCTCGCAACAACCTCGAGCTTAGCACCTGGCCATACCTACCTTAATTTGCCCATAGCAAGTTTATAGGCGAACCCCACATGCGGATCAGTAGAAATGCGGTGAAGTGGGAGGGTTGTGATCCCTTATTTTCGGATCATAACCTCGCTGATAAAAGTAAGAAGAAGAAGTAGAAGCAAGTTTGCAGCGGTCGAATGACCTTTGATCTCGCAGGCGATCAGCTTCACGTGGCCTTGATGCCATCCGCCATCGCTACATCTAGGAGGAGGACCTGGATTCTCCTTCATGATATCCAAGAAAACTGAAGGCAGTTTAGCTGGAATTGTCTTTCATTTTTCTGCGGCGATAGATCCGTCCGTATCGTTAATGTCCGCCAGCACTAAGTTCTCCTTAAGGACATCGCTGTAGGACTTCGATATAGCGTTGGAAGGCCTAGAAGAGGTACTGATGTTGTGTACCCTACTGATGTTGTGTACCCTAGCTCTTTTATTGGACGTATTTAGACCATGTATAGCCACAGTCTTTCCACTAACCAATTCTACAGGGGCTTTACCAGTAGACAGCTTGAGCGCCGTACTACCGTCCGGTTTAAAAGGAGAACCGGTCTTGTTTCTAGTTTTTGTAGTTCCCTAGTGGAACGAGGGTGAGTATTAGTACCCTGGGGCTCCATGCGGCTATTGGTAGTAGTTGGACCATGTAAAGCCACAGTCTTCCCATTAGGCAGCTCTTCAGGGGCTTTACCGGTAGACAGCTTGAGCGCCGTACTACCGTCCGGTTTAAAAGGGGAACCGGTCTTGTTTGTCATTTTTTTTTGTATATGTATTCATTGTATACGCATCCATACGTACTAATTCACACCCTGCCCACTTCTTCGACTCTCCCGGGGAGACTGCCGTTAGATATTACTTCACGTGGCTGGTGGCTGCTGGTGTGTATGTGTGTGTACATTCGACTACAGCCTAAACAGCTATCCCGATATGTGTTAAACCAAACCAAATTTAATATTTTTGTTAGCTATTATTCTCCCATGACAATGTACATATGTTAAGTAACTAGGTAGAAGTGGTTGTAACAGCAACTATCATGAAACCTAATAAGCGCTTTAGCATCATTTTAATACACATTATCGGATGTTAAACTTGAAGAGTAGCGAAATTGGAGTCGTCTTCAAATCCATCCTGTGGAATTAAGAAACCCGATTACTTCTCTGATACTTTTCCCCGATATCTCTATTAGGTTGTCAAAGAAGGGTTTGCCTAGTGTGCGCTGCCTGGCCCTACCTAGAGCCGGACACTTGCAATGGAAATTGTCGATTGTTTCTTTCTCGTTAACAATAATACAGCTGCGACAATATGCTTAAAACGCAATAACTAGTCTGGCCGCTTATTGGTCAGTGGCCTGTACCAATCGCAACAATTCTACCAATATTTGCACGGCTTCTGTTTTGTTGATATGTTCTATGGAGTTGTAGTGAGGTTACATCTGCCAATGTATGAGACAATTCCGCAACCCGTGCCATTTGTCGTTGGCCTTTGAACGAAAGTGCGCGAAGATACTTCCCTTGAGGTCCTGTCAAGGGCAGCTCTCTCATTCCCCCCTATGTTACTGTATTCCGGCACCCAGAGGACAGTGATCCTGAACCGATGACCCAGCGAGGCAAGTTCCTCTTTGTACTACTCCACCAGTTTGAAAGATGACAGCAGAAAATATTGCCTTGATAGCAGTATGGCTGCCAATGAGGATGGCGTTGGTACTAAGTGGTGTAGGGTTGTATTTCAGTAGGTAAATGGTAAGCCTCTCGTACAGCAAATACTATCAGAGAATATCCCCCCGTAAATATCACATATTCCATTTTCGAAGATTTTCAGTGAAGATCATGCTTTCGTACTCATTTGTCTCTTCGCCTTTTCCCCATTTCTGTAGTTTAATTTGAGTGTTGTGTAGTCAGTTAGAGTCGCTAACAGATCCCTTGGTATCATATTCAGATTGATGCTGTTACCATACGGGTTGGTATACCAGCACTCTGTTTCTTTTAATCTAATGAATATGAAGGTCAATTGGTAAAAGGTGTAAGATTTTTCTTTATAATTTGCGCCCCCCAAGCGTTTCATTAATACTCTTATACTAATTCTCAGGGCATGGGCGGAGATTACATTTAAGGCTTCGGTTAGACATGTTAACATGGCATCTTACTTACTTACTTAGATGGCGCTACAGTCCGGGGTGGACCTGGCCCTCAACCAACAAACCTCTCCAGCCAGCACGGTTACGAGCCAGCTGCCTCCAGTTGCGCACGCCAAGTTGGTTGAGGTCCCCCTCCACTTGTTTGCGCCACCTACCGCGAGGTCGTCCTCTACTGCGCCGTCCGTCCGGGTTGGATTCGAAGACTTTATTAGCGGGAAGGTTGGGCTCCATCCGCTCTAAATGACCCAGCCATCTTAGTCGCTGTATGTGAACTCTTCTGGCTAAGTCGATGTCCTTGTACAGGCCGTATAGTTCGGCATTGTACCTTCTCCTCCACTCACCGTCTATGCAGACAGGACCAAAGATCGCTCGAAGAACTTTTCTCTCGAAATAACCAAGGGCATCCTCATCCGGTTTTGTCAAAGCCCATGCCTCTGCGCCATACAGCAGGACTGGGATGATTAATGTCTTATAAAGAGTTACCTTAGTAGTTCGAGATAGGGCTTTGCTACTCAATTGCCGTTTTAGCCCATAGAAACAACGATTGGCAAGAGTAATTCTCCGTGTGATCTCTCCACTCGTGTCATTTGCGGAGCTGACCATAGAGCCTAGGTAGACAAAATCCTTTACTACCTCAAAATTGTATCTGTCTATTGTGGCGTTCTGCCCAAGACGCCGATGTTGGGTGTCCTTTTTTGTAGACAGCATATATTTTGTTTTGCTTTCATTGACCGCTAGACCCATCTTTGCTGCCTCGATCTCAATACTCGTAAATGCCCCATTGACTGCCCGCTGAGTTCTTCCGATTATGTCAATGTCATCGGCATAAGCGAGTAGTTGTACAGACTTGAAGAAGATTGTACCTCCGGGGTTGGCTTGTGAGTTTCGTACAATTCTCTCAAGTATTATGTTAAAGAGATCGCGTGATAGCGCGTCGCCTTGTCTAAGACCTTTCCTGACATCGAACGGTTCGGTGATGTTCTTACCGACTTTGATGGAGCAGCGAGAGTTCGCCATCGTCATTCTGCACAAACGGACGAGCTTGGCAGGGATGCCAAGACTAGACATGGCTCTGTATAACTCGTCTCTATCCTCGCTATCATAGGCAACTTTGAAATCGATGAAAAGGTGGTGCGTATCGATTTTATATTCACGGGTTTTTTCCAAGATCTGCCGTAGTGTGAATATTTGGTCAACGGTGGACTTTCCCAGCCTGAAACCGCACTGATAAGGACCTATCAGGTTGTTGACGATCGGTTTTAGGCGTTCACATAGTACGGCAGGCAGGATCTTATATGCGATATTTAGGAGACTTATACCTCTGTAGTTGGCGCAGTTCAGAGGGTCTCCTTTCTTCAGGATCGGGCAAACGATGCTGAGGTTCCATTCATCGGGCATACTTTCGTCCGACCAGATTTTACAGATGAGCTGGTGCATGCTCCTTACCAACTCATCTCCTCCTGCCTTGAAGAGTTCAGCGGCAAGGCCGTCGGCTCCAGCAGCTTTGTTGGATTTGAGTTTAGATATCGCTATCCTCACTTCATTATGACCGGGTTGACGGGAATTTTGACTGCCATCGTCACTGTTGAATGGCTCATTCTGCCTGACAGCGGAATATTGGTCATCATCGCCGTTTAACAGTCTGCAGAAGTGTTCCTTCCATATCCTCAGCACCGACTGCGATTCTACTACTATGTTGCCATTTTCGTCCCTGCAGGCTTCTGTTCTGGCTTTGAAACCCTGGCATGTTCTTTTTACCCTTTGGTAAAATTTTCGAACATTATTCCTGCAATAAAGTCTCTCAATCTCCTCGATCGAGCGCTTCTCATGCTCTTTTTTCTTCTTTCTGAGAAGTCGATGTTCCTCTTTTCTCCTGCGCACGTAGAGCTCGTAAGCAGCTCTAGTCCTTCTATGCAGCGCCGCTTTGTAGGCCTCTTGTTTTGCTGCATGTGCTTGCCGGCATTCCTCATCAAACCAGGGGTTTCGTTGTGGTGGGCGAGAGAAACCCAGTACATCAGAGGCGGCATCTCTGATGGCTTTTTGGCAACGCTGCCACTGGTCTTCCGCATTTGCTGCTGGCGGCATAGGACTAAGATTGAGATTAGAAGAAACACGATCGGCAAAGGTTCTGGCGGTCTCTTGCGATTGTAGCTTTTCGACGTCAAATTTCCTCACAGCATTTCGTTGATTTCGCTCCGTTGTGGATATCCGCATCCGTACCTTGGCTACAACTAGGTAGTGATCCGAGTCCACGTTGGCTCCTCGGAAAGTCCGAACACCCAGAATACTGGAAGAGTGCCTTGCGTCGATCGCAATGTGATCGATTTGGTTGACGATTTTTCGATCAAAGGAGAGCCATGTTCCTTTGTGAATATCGAGACGTGGGAACCGCGTACTAGCTACAACAAAGTTTCGCCCCGCCGCAAAGTCGATTAGCCTGAGTCCGTTGCCGGAAGTGTTGTCGTGCAGGCTGTGCTTTCCGACCACGCTACTAAAGACTTCCTCTCTTCCTAGCTTTGCGTTAAAGTCGCCTAGGATAATTTTAACGTCGTGGCTAGGGCATTGCTCATACGTCTTGTCCAAGAGCTGGTAGAAGTCATCCTTTGTCGCGTCGTCCTTCTCCTCGTGAGGGGCGTGAGCGCATATTAGGCTAATGTTGGCAAATTTAGCCTTGATACGGATAGTCATGAGGCGCTCGTTCACATGCCGGAAACTCAAGACTTCTTGCCTAAGTCTGTCTCCAATGACAAATCCGCACCCGAATAGACGCTGTCCTTTTTGTCTGTAGCAATCGCCGTAGTAGATGTCGCAGTTTTTCATACTCCTTTTGCCCAACCCATCCCATCGCACTTCTTGGATGGCGGTAATGTCTGCTTTGAGACGCTCTAGGGCCTCCGCAAGTTGTTCGGCTGCACGTGGTTTGTAGAGGGACCTAACATTCCATGTGCAGACACGAAGATCGTTGTCCTTTTTACGTTTGCATGGGTCGTCAACAGTAAGATCATCCGTATCCGAGGCTGTTGGTTGCTTCGTAACCAAAGGTTTTTTACGTGGTAGGGAAGTTAACCCGACGGCACAACCCCCAACCTGGAGGGCCAGATCCTTTTTTTTTTGTACCCCTAGGACAAGAGGCCGGATACACCGATGTCAGTAACCCACTTCGGGGATATGACCGCTGCCGTTGGCCCATTAAGGGTTCATCCGCCACCATCTCTTTTTCAATACCCTGACGTAGTATTGAAAATCCTTACAGACCTCAGCTCCAAATATGTTGAAGTAGCTCCAGTAAGGTATCCGCTGGTCTGTAGACGTCACCGTTGATTCCATCGAGAGAATTCGTCCGCCGCACGTCCTCCTTCTGAGGACCTCTTGCTAGACTTCTGAGACGCATATTTCAGCCGATCAGGTCAACAAGAGATGCCTCGTCCGGTTAGACATATGCGCGCTGAAGTTCACCCAGATGTGCTTATGCAGGTCTGAGTGTTCAGCTGCACATATATCGTCAGACTCAGCATACGCTCATCGTTAGTTCACTATCAGATAGCTATCCAGCGGGCACCGCGTGGAGGTGATGATGCGATTTTGCCCACCGTTAACATGGCATCAGTTGTGCCTAAAGTCGTGGCTCTTTGCACTATTATTATGATTTATTTGATGTTGTAGTCTTTTCTTGGTGCAGGCCATCAAACTAGTGACCCATAGGAAATGATAGGACATACTAACGAGATGTACATGCATAAGACCATCTTCGGGCGAATTTCCCACTACTTACGGAAGGTTTTGATGCAAGCATAGAAAGCCACTTTACCCTTTTACTGCTTTTACTGCTTTATATTGAGCCTCCAGTTAAGCTTTGGGTCAAGTACAGCACTTAGGTACTTAGCGCTGGAGGATAAAGAAATTGGCATAGCCGTGGAGCTGTTCAAGTTTTCGTGGTAAAGAGCATCAGTTCAGTTTTGCTTGAATTAGCACTGAGTCCACAACAAGTAGCCCATGTGCCTATCTTATTCAACGAACTTTCCATATGGTGCCTTTGATAAGATAAGCTGATCACTACAGGAAACATCCGATATACTAGAATTACCATTTCATCTGATTTTGCTGATTACCGTAAGTCATAGAAGAGGTGATATGGCCCATCTCTGAGGTGTTCCTCTGTCTATTGATTTTGTAGAACTGTTGTTATCGAGTGTAGTTCTTTTTAACTTTTCGACGGGGAAACGTGGGTTTTTGTACGGTAGTTGAAACGTGTTTCTTTACGTCTCAGTCTTGCGATGGATGCAACCCTATTTAAAGAACTGCTAGACCAGCAGAAACAGTTTTTCGAGGCATTGGTGGAAAGTCAAAAGACATGGATGAAAGAGCAGATCGAAATAAAAGTACGAATAATCTATCAGAGAATGCGAGTATAACGGCTATACCCCCATTCTATTCATTTAAGAAAAGTAGGCATCAGTGGGATACATATTTGAAGCACCTGGAATAGCATTTTTAAGCATACGATGTCAGCGATAGGTACTGAGAAAAAAGGAGCTTTTTTTTCTTGTCGTAGGTAGGTACCGACATATTTGGTCTCATACAGAATATATTCGGTACCGACGCGGGAGATAGATCTTGCGCCACCATACCGGAAAAATTAACAAAGGATTTCAAACGGAACGTGCTTATACTGACAGCGAGGTATGAGTTTCTTCAGGCTAAAATGGGCGATGGTCAAAGTTATGCAGAGTGGGTGGCAGAGCTAAGGGGGCTAGTTTGTAGTTGTAAGTATGTGTGCTCAAACGAAAGCTGTAAAAAATAATTTGTCGACGAGTTTCTACGCGACTCAATAGTCATTAATACCCCACAAGATACCGTGCGTTCCTCAGCTCTACAGAAAACGAACCCATCATTAGAAGAAGCCATTTTGATTGCGGAATCATTTGAAGCAACAAGAAACACGAGAAGTGTAATAAACAACGAAAAATCATCATTTGTACATTCATCTTCACCAGCAGAGGTGTATAATCTACAAGTTAACGCACGACGTAAAAGCAAAGGTGAACAATAGATCGCGCTCTCGGAATAGATTTACGAGTAACTCAGCACAGAGAGTAGAAAGCATCGATACGATTGACATTATACCGGTGTCTAATCATACGGATGGACATGTCATGTGGTGTTGTCGTATCGGTGTTGGGAAAGGCGTGTGTCAAGGTGGGATTTTGTGGAGTGCAAAATGTGTTACCGCCTATTATAACGAAGGTGAGAGTTGCAAATAATATCCTTGGTATTGATTGGCTAGACACACTTGGACTGGGTATAAAACAAAAGGGGGTGAATTCAGTAACAACCGAGGTGACAGAGAGAAAAGTGAATGATCTTTGTAGTAAGTTTAGCTCCATAGGGTGATGTATACCATATAAAGCACACCTTTAATTAAAATAGGGCGCACACCCCAACATTTTCAAAGCCAGGCCAATTCTATACTCACAAAGTGAAGCATTAAAGAAGGTAGCTGAGCGACTCGTAACATCAAACATTTGGAAACCAATCGGAATTAGCGACTGGGCAGCCCCAGTTGTCGTTATCCCGAAGCGTGATGGTCGTATAAGAATTTGCGGCGACTTTAAGGTAGTAAATCTGCAACTCAACGTGGACCAGTACCTAAAGTGAAAGGATTGATACACAAACTACGAGGCGGCCGATATTTTTCAAAATCGACCTTTCTGATGCTTTTGCAGGTCGATCTCGACGAAAAGTCGAAGAGAATTATGGTCATCAATACCCCACAGGGACTCTGTCAAAAGTTGCCAGCGCACCGGGTATTTTCCAGTGGTTGCTAGAACAGGAAATTGCTGATATTCCTAGTTGTGTTAACTACCTGGATGATATCGTAGTGCCAGGCGCCACTATCGAGGACCATCTAAATTCTCTGAGAGAAGTTTTCCGACGGCTGCAGGCAAATGGCTTAGTGTATAATAGAGGTAAATGCTACTTTCTCCTACATCGAATAAATTATTTAGGACATACCATTAGTTCATCCCGTATAAGTCTCTCTGAAGGAAATGTTAGTTCTATTTAACTAAGACCTTCCAATCTGAAGTAATTGCAAGCTTTCCTTGGGAAAATGAATTACTACAACAAATTTATTACAAATTTATCGCAAACAGCTGCCCCGCTGAATCGACTCCGTCAACAAAATGTTCCATATGTATGGAACAAACTTTAAAGACCCAGTTAGTAGACATATTTTAATGATGATGTACCGATTATCCCAGCCACCCATATCTCCTTCCCATGATATTGGAGTCGTAATTGCAAAAAAAACATACATCCTGATGGTTCTGAGATTCCAATAGCTCACGCTTCGAAGACATAAAACGTTCATAACGTTACAGTCAAATAGAAAAAGGAGTCCTCTCTATTATCGATGCCATGCAAAAATGCAATCAATACCTATACGGTCGTCGATTTATTTTGTATACACACCACAAACCTTTAGTGACAAAAACTAACCGGTATTAGCAGCACAGCGCCTGCAACACTGGGCACTATTCCTAAATGGGCCAGAAGCTAAATGTAATCATTTAACTTCTGCCTAACTTTCACTCTGATTCCAACGGGGAAGCAGAACGTTTTGTCAGAACGTTTAAAACAGCTTTGAAAAAGGAAACTGCTGGAGAAAAAGACAGAGACTCCACATTGCTGAACCTTCTCAGCAACTTTTGATCCACTTCCAGCGCGTCTTCTTGAAAATCGCCAGCGGAAATTCTCCACGAACGACAGCCAAAGGTACCTTCTTTCGATGATGTTCCCACGCCCTCAGAAGAATAGTCTTGGAACAGCAGGCCGCTTCAGCAAGGAACAATGTGTATTTGCCAAAAAATATTTGCTTGGCCCACGGTGGGTTCCAGGAGTAATTTTAAAGAAAATGGGACGTATGATATATCTAGTGTATCAGCTAAGAACACGCAAACAATGTTATACCAGTACTGAGAAGTCCTCAAGCGATGATAGTTTCATCCCAATCGCATTGGATCAGGCAAGTATCCGACCAAGTAATACTAACAGTTCTCTACATATTTCTAGGCCATTGAACCTTCCGTAAAAGAGCACCCCCGAAAATCCGTTAGTCAAGTCAGAACCGTCTCCTAATACGATCATACTCAGACGTTCCACCAGGACAAGAAATCCAGTCGCCCGGTTCCAGCTAACTTATTAGTTTCTTACTTAGTTGAGGAGAAAATGTAGTACACAATATTAGAGACGACACACTCTCCGAATATCGCTGTTGTACAACAGGACTGCGACCGTTGTCATTAGATGAAGTTTCGATAATTTTTCCTGAACTTTATACAAAAATCCTGATATGTTGACACTTTTTCATCAAAATTAGTTAAGATAATATGCATCTACTACAACTGTTTCTAAAATTGAAGCCAATACTGGATTCAAGTTCAGTAACTGATTTTTAAACTTTGATAGGCGAATTTTAATTTAGCCTTTTCCAATCGGTACAATCAACCCCATTATTAAAAATCTGACAACCCTATGTTCTATAAAAAAGGGTAGTTTTCAAATTTCTTTTATCTGTTGTGTAGAACAAAAAACTAAAAACGACAATGTCAACGCTTGATAAATATTTCAATACATACACAAAAAAAAAATTGCGTTTAACTAGCAGATTGAGAGCAACCACTTAGAAAAAAGAGATTACGTATATAAAAATTCATTCGTGTGGAAGTGAATCCGCTTGCGTTAAGGACACTGCATATTGTATTAAATTACCTCATTTACAGGTGTGTTTGTGGGTCAATTCGATAAATCAATGCATTTCATTTTATTTAATTCATATAATACAATAAGTTAACTCAGTTAGATTAATGATACACAATTATGTATCTAATATACAATACTTTAAATTGAATTTATTAATCAAACTTCATCATCACTCTTTATTATCTAACCGGTTACAGAAGAAAATAATCTTATCCATTGGGTTCAGAAGTAAGCATTCGACTATTGATCAGGTGCATAGAATTACTGACGTAAAGCGACGAGAAAGCACTTGAATGAAAAAAGATATGATTAAGCATATTTCTTGACGTCTCGCAAGCCCTTGTTAAGGTGTGGAATGATGGCTTGAATTGCAAACTACAACAAGTTCTCCCTGTATGCGTATACGATATTCTAGAATCATATCTCGGGAATGGACTCTTCGGTGTTAGACATGGAAACGAATACTCGGCCCTCAAAGAAATTTCGGCCTACGTACCGCAAGGAAGCGTTCTTGGGCTGCTTCTCTATCTTAAATACTATAAAAGCAAAGTCGATTTTTCTTGTGAACACCGTTTCTCTAAAACTACTAGACGTAGGTACTTGAAATTTTGCACAGTTATTCCTTATTTTGCCTAGATGCCAGATAAGAAGGGATTTTCCGAAATTCAAGGTCTAAGTGGCATAAAGGGGGTTAAGATCGAATTTTCGATCTGTAGATATTAATACTTCAGCCGTAGCTCAGTACTGGCTCTCCGGATTAAAAAAAATAAAAAATTGGTGAACTTAGTAAATTGGCCGCTGATTCATTCAAAGTATAAAACATCCTTCTGCGTTGTCCTGAAATGATAAAAACAATTAATCAAATCATCGCCCACAATTTTCCTTCAGTGCTGTCATGCAGCAGTGGCTATCGTTGCAATAGTATGTGTGTGTGAGTATATGGGTGATCTGTCTTGAACTTTAGTGTGTGATCTCCTCTAGAGTAAAAATTAAAAAAAAAATCATTATCAGTGCAAAATTTAAGACATTTTAAATTCTATTAATTAGGATATGTCTGTGCTATCAAAACTTAGTGCAATTAAGAGATTTGGCAATATACGCGTACATATGTACATACAGATGCATGTACAGACATAGAAACATTGCAATATTTTTCCATTTTCTTAGATGAGATGTTGTCGATCGTTGGATTTGTCCACATTTTAGAATGCTTTAATGGATTTAAAATAAGTTGTTTGTTGTGAACGGGTTTGAGTGTGCTCTGGTGGCGATTCCCACGGGGAAGTTATAATTAAGTTTATACGTTTTTGCTGTTGTATTCAGTTGGCAATTATGTTTCAATAATTAAATAACTGTCAAATAAAATGCGGCCGAAGCAAGGCGAGCACTGGTCAGCTAGTCTTGTATATACTCGATATATACCGAAAGAAGATGGCACTATCCTTGCTATGTTTGCCTATGACACCGCTATCCCAGCAGTAGGTAAAACAATCGAAGAAACGACTGCAAAACTGCAAAATGCACTGAATAAAGTAAATGAATGGACAAGGGGCTGGCGAATCGCCCTCTAATCGCCGAATCTATAGCTGTTCACGTGAATTTCACTTATAAAAAAACTAATGGCTTGCGAATTTTCCTAACTCGGCCCGAATACCTTTTGCAAACGAGGCCAAATACTTGGAAATGACACTCGACGCAAGGCTGAAATGGAATTCGCACGTGAAAATAAAACGTAAATGAACTGGTTACTCGGAAAACATTCCCAGCTCAGTATTGAGAACAAACTGCTTTTATACAAGCAAGTGCTAAGCCGGTATGGATCTACGGTATACAACTTTGGGGTTTTACCAAGAAAACAAATGCCAATATTTTACAAACTTTTCTAAGCAAAATGCTAAGAGAAATTGTCCAAGCACCGTGGTATAGTAGACACGACGATATCCACAGGGATCTCGAAATTCCGACGATCGAAATTAGAAGCTTCGTGAGAAAGCATAGAAACCGACTAATCGGACATGTCAACAGTACAGTCCTACAAATTTTGGATGAGAGCAATTTATTGCGCCGACTACAAAGGACGAAACCTTTTGACTTGGCAAAATAAGGATTAACCGCGTCTAGATTGAGGAACATGTAGGATCTTTCAGTGGAAAGTAATCTGCCAAACGTTTTTATTTCGTAATAGAAAAATTGCTTGATAAGTTTCTACTTATTTGCAATATCTAACAAATTTATATCGAAGGGTGGTGTTTTTTTTAGTCAGTAAGAATCTGACATTACTGTGAGCACGAGCTTGCTATTCTCATAGTCTCTATGGAAGATTTTCACCTACCCTCGAAAAAAAAAAATTCTTTATTATATATTATAAAATAAAGTCCGCCACGTCTGTCTGTCTGTCTGTCTCTCTGTACTCGATTTTCTCCTAACAGCTGAACAGATTTTGTTCTAATTTCCACGATTAGATAGATTGATGGGGGTGGCAATGGTGTAGTGGTAACATCGTCAATTGCCACGCTAATGGTTCATGGTTCAAATCTTGATGCCAATAAGGATTTATTTATTTCTCATGAAATATATAAAGTCAGTCCGATCATTTGCAAAAGCTTCTGTGAACACTACTGCGAAGGCATAACACTGGCAGTAGCTTGGTCATCTGGCTGGAAAAATTGTTCGCTCTGTTGATGATGATTTGCCCTTGACATCGATTATCGGGAAGAAAGTACTGTGAATCAGAAGCAATGCCAATAATAACAAAAATCTCCCCAGTTATCTGGACGCCACCCCCGGAGAATAGCTGAAGCATAAACAACTGAGCTTCAAGATCAAGAACCACTACACCAAAATCTCTTTCTCTCTCTCTCTCTATCCATCCTTTCCAACGCCCGCACTGTGTGTAAACATGTTACAGGTATTCATAACCCTTTGCCTGCGATCAAATTAAAAAAAGAAAAAAAAATTAGATAGATTAATTCATGAGGAAGGTTTAGACCAGTGCCGGTCAGAGATTTCTAGATTTCTTCTACTTTCGGCTATCCAAACCCATATGAAAAAAAGGAAATTAATAATAAACCAAGTGGAAAAGAAAACTAATAGAATTTTACTTTTCGGTCTATGTTTTTCGCAATTCCATTTAAGATTGACAAAGTTCCCAAGTTGGCAATTTAAATTTAGATATTGTCGATAGCAGATAAGTTTTTATCAGCTTAAGATTTGAAAAACTCCTTTCCTCACTAGCAACCGTTAGAGGTATAGTGATCAATATTTATTTATTTATTTCATCAACTAAACTTAGCAAAAAAATGATGCGATAAAAATAAAATAAAATTATAATGACTAACAAATATAGAAATGAATAAAGTAAACTAGGGTCAAGGGGGATAATTGTGAACAGGGGTAATTGTAAATGCACTTAATTCTCCAAGAACCGGTTTCCCATCGAGGCATTCTATGCCATTATTTGAAAATACGATATATTCCCGTTATGCTTATTCCTTATTAAATTTTCTTTGGGGTAATTGTGAGCATTGCATTTTCGATTTCTTTTCTTCATCAAATTTTTTCATTTTGATTTAGTTCGCTTTTACCCCAAATGTTTTTATTCTACAGCCTTAAGAGGCTGAGTTCCTAGTTTTCATTTACCCCATTTTTCTCTACATACATTTTTACAAAAACTAATAAACTTACATACTTACAATTATTTTTTTTCTAAAATATGAAAGAATTTAAATGTAAGTTCAACCAGCACCAATATTCAATAAGCTGGATGAAACACTATAAATTTAGAAAAAAGCGAAAATGCAAAATCGTTTACAATTACCCCCTTTGACCCTACAAAGAAAAAATATAAGACAGTATAAATGAAATGGGTAACAAATAGGAACTCAATTTTAAACAAGCTGAAAACAATGTCTTTAAACCACTCTTTTGACATATTAAAATCAGTATGTTTAAATATTTCATTAAAATACTTAGAAATTGGATATAGTTTGTACTATGCGCCATTTGTAAAAACAAATATCGTACTCTTAACGTCCATTACGGAGCATAAATTGGAAATATATATATATAAGAACAGGACTAACGATGCGGTAACACAGAACGTCTCTTACAAACATGATATTGTGAGTATGCCTCCTAGCATTAAAGGTCGATATACATAAGAGTAGTCGTCTTGCATTATGGTATAAGATTGTTTAAAATTCCAACGTATTTTGTAGAAGACATATTTTGTAAAGCGCCTCTGCACTCTTTCAACACTATAGGAATGAGTCTGATAAGTCGGGTTGCAAATAACATCAGCATATTCAAGTATCGACCTTGTAACGAAGTGTTACATATTTCCCTACCACCACTGTACCTCCAATAGCACATCTGGCGATGATCACGCCGCCAGAGCATGATGTCAATGCATACCCCCAACCGACGAATGGTTTAGTTCGTCGACGCCTACATTTAAGCGAAATGTTTACTTCGTATTCCTCCGACCGACAAAGTGCTTACTTCGTCGATGTATACCCCCGGCCGACGAGTGGCTTACCTCGTCGATGTATACCTCCGACCGACGAGTGGCTTACTTCGTCGATGCATACCTCCGACCGACGAAAAGTTTACTTCGTCGATGAAAACCTCCGACCACTACTGTACCTGCAATAGAACAACAACATCTGGCGATGATCACGCCGTCAGAGCATGACCATTGACCATTGACCTCTCTCAATCTCTTCAGCCAAGTTGTGTGTGACAATAAATTGAATTCACTGTTAGAATTCACACCTGCTTGTTGCAGGAATTTATATAAGAGGGAGATTGAGAGACGTGGTCAGCAGAGTCTGTTCAGCCGTGGTTGGGTACCAAACTTGTGTACTGCGAGCATTCTCTCATAGGAGCCTCGGTTCCAACTTTTGAAAGCCTTCACCTTGGTGATTGGGCAACCAATTTCAGGCCCGCTACTGACGATAGCTGACCTGACGTCCCGATTAAGTTTCTCCCCGTCTGGGAAAACACTTGTGGTCAATTTTAGATTTATTTGGAAACGTAAGCACGACCCTCCGGGAAAAGGGGTGCACCGCGACCGTCCGTATCGTCTGTAGTAGGTACAACCCTTCTCAAGCGAGTCTTGACATTCTCGCCCGCCCCTAAAGTGGGACGAGACATTCGCGCCCTCCCTTAAAGTGGGACGCGACATTCACGCCCACCCTTAAAGTGGGACGAGGCACTCTCGCCCACCCTTAAAGTGGGCGGACACCTTCGCACCTGCCCTTAAAGTGGGACGCGACATTCACGCCCGCCCTTAAAGCGGGACGCGACATTCTCGCCCACCCTTAAAGTGGGACGAGACACTCTCGCCCACCCTTAAAGTGGGCGGAGACCTTCGCACCTGCCCTTAAAGTGGGACGCGACATTCACGCCCGCCCTTAAAGTGGGACGCGACACTCTCACCCGCCCTTAAAGTGGGACGAGACACTCTCGGCCGCCCTTAAAGTGGGCCGAGACATTCACGCCTGATTAACGAATTCGAAGGCTTCAATTTTAATTTCAATTTCAATTTATTTCAGGATAGGAATGTACATTAAGATTTAATCTTTTATAGTACGAATTAACAGGGTAGATATTTAGAATTCGAATTTTTAAATTATAAAAGATGGATTTAAGATTAATTGTATTAATGAAAACAAATTACATATATACATTAAAAAAAAACAGAATAAATAAAAATTAAATTAATCAAGAGATAGAGCAAAAAGTATTGATAAAGTTAAAGTTAAAAATATAAGTTTAAGATTACATCGAAAAATATAGGAGAATTGCATTTTTAAAGTTTGCTGCGTTTGAAATACCCCTTAAGTGGAAGGGCAGTGAATTCCATAATCTAGTGACGTGAACAAAAAATAGACGAGACGAATTTAAATATTTAGAACGCTGTTGAACAGGCGAATTGTAGTTTGTCAAACAAAATGATGGAGATTTAATATAAATGATTCTGTGTAAAAATATGCAGTTTCTAGCGTTGATGTACTGTTTCAGGGTGCAACCCCGGAAGTTTCTAAAGTGTTCAGAAATGTGGTCATGCCTACGAATGCCATAAATATATCGTACCGCTTCGTTGTAAGCAACTTGCAGTTTGTGCTGAGACAACGAATCAAGGTTACTGTACACAACTTCAGCATAGGCCAGGATTGGTAAGACCAGAGTTTTAATAACCCTTCGCCTTGTCTCAGTTGGGGTAAAACTAGCACTCAACTAAAGTTTTCGTAGACATCCATAGACACGACCAATAACACTATTGATATGGTTACATCCCGATAAGTTCCGATTTATTCTAAATCCGAGGCTGGTAACAGATTCTGCAAGTTTGAGTTTACTGTGGGATAGCCATACGTCGGGCACAAGACCAAGGTTAAAAGTTTTGTTAGAAATGGGTATAATTTGATATTTTTCAGGAGTTAAGAGCAACCCATTTACCACTGACCAGGTATGTACCTTAGACAAGTCCTCGTTCAGCAAAGAAGCAAGTTCTGCCGTACTACTCAGAGGAAGGGCTAGGTTAAGCTGAACGTAGTCCGCATATATATAGGTGTATGGAAAAATGTTTGCATACGGACGGCAAGTCATTGATAAATATACAAAACAAAATTGGTCCAAGAATTGATCCCTGTGGGACACCTTGCTGAATAGGTCTTAGCGCTGACGAATTTTCACCCACAGCAACTCTTTGTGACCTCTTGGAGAGAAAACTTTTTAATAACTTTATTGCTCTCTCACTGAGGTACTTTTGCATGCCGATGATTTAGTTCTGCTGGCTGATTCGCCAGAGAGCCTTGTAAAAAGAAGGACAAACAGGCTGCAAAAGTACTGTTAAGATTGGAGGCTGTTAAAACATACAAGTATCTAGGTATTACCTATTAGTCTAACGTCCTTCCTTCTCAAGATTCTGGAAAGAATCCTGGACCTACACATCAAGGCCACTATTGATAGCACCTTACTATCCATGGCACAGCACGCATACCAAAAAGGTAAATTTGTCGAAACGGCTTTGCACTCCATTGTCCACACTATCGAAAAATCACTCAATCAAAGAGTTCACCCTAGTGTCATTTCTAGACATAGAGGGTGGCTCAACATTTGCGCACCCCTCTGTTGTTCATAGAACACATTCTAAAGAACAGGGTAATAACAGCATCTTTCGAAAGTAGCACTGTCAAGCGACATGCACATCGAGGCACCCCTCAAGCGGGTGTACTGTCTCCACTATTGTGGAATTTGGTGCTCAACGAGGCCCTTCTAGAGATCGAAAAAACTGGATGCAATGTTATTGCCTATGCAGACGATGTCGCCATTCTAATAACAGGCAAATACCCGCAGACGCTGGCCGATGTCATGCAGTCTACTCTTAATGAACTGCTCAGATGAACCGATAGGTGCGGCCTCTCCGTTAACCCGACGAAGACCGAGCTAGTTCTATTCACAAAAAAACACAAGCTCCCTGACTTCACTCCGCCCAAGATAAGGGGATCCACCCTCAAGCTTTCAAATAGTGCCAGCTATTTAGGCCTAAAGCTTGACCGCAAGCTAATTTGGAAAGAGAATGTCGTCGAACGGGCCAGAAAATCGCTGGCCGCCCTATACATCTGTAAGAAAGCAGTAGGCTCCACTTGGGGCCTTAAACAAAACATCATGCACTGGCTATACACGTCGGTCACAAAACCGATTCTCATGTATGGATTATTGGTATGGCCTTGGAAAAGAAATCCAACCTATCCATAATGGAAAAAAACTCAGCGAGTTGCATGTCTCAGCATTACTGGTGCACTGAGAACTTCTCCTACAGCGAAGCTTTAAACCATGCTCCACCTGCTTCCGATTGACATCATCAGTAAACAATTGGCTGTCAGCTTGACAATAAGACTGAGAGGCTCCAAGCAGTGGAAGGAGACACACGGGACACGCCAATATACTTTCGATGCACCGTCATCTTTCCAATTCCACTGACCATCTGCCCACAGAATATGATTTTAACAAGGGCGACACGCAATGTCTTTTACAACGAATCGCTGTCAATATTTACGGACGGGTCCAAAAACAAGGACGGAGCCGGTGCCGGAATTTTCTCGGAGGATCTGCAGATACACCTCTCCTTTAACCTTCCAGACCACTGCAGCGTTTTTCAAGCCGAAATCACCGCAGTTCGCAAAGCCGCTGACTGGCTAGCGGCTAGCACACTATCAACACCTGATATTGTTATTAACGTCGACAGTCAGGCAGCCATCAAATCCCTCGCATCCAGCACTATAAGATCTAAGGCAGTGAAAGACTGTCGCATATCTCTTAACGAGATAGCTGGTCAGTACAACCTCACCCTTTGCTGGGTACCAGGTCACTTTGACATACCGGGGAATTGTGCAGTCGACGAACTAGCAAGACAAGGCTCCTCTGGTACAGATAGCATAAGCATTACCGACATCGAAGCGCCAGCGTCTTATGTTAAGTACCTTATTCCAATTGACGTCGAGAAAGTAGCCAATCACCGATGGCAACATCTAGACCAATGTTATACCGCCAGACAGCTCTGGCCGACACTCAATAAATCCAGGTCCATCGGACTCTTGAAGCACAAGAGAGGAGCCCTCTCAACAATAACAAATGTCCTCACTGGACCCTGCGTCATAGGAAGACATGCCCAAAGATTAGGTATCCCTCATAATGACTTCTGCAGAAGCTGCAGAAATGAAGAGTAAGAAGAGACCATCAGTCATCTCCTGTGCACCTGTCCTGCGCTCGCCAACATCAGGAAGGCCACTCTGGGTGAATAATTCTACAATGATCTTAATGATCTCGGCAACGCCTGCATGGCTAAAATTCACGCCTTCATTCAACGAAGCAAATGGTTCCAAGAGTAAGAGGGTGACCCACCAGCCTTACACATCGGTAGTACAATGGACCTACTTTCTGGTCTAAGTACATCCTCATCGAGGGCCGATCCTAAACCAACCAACCAACCAACCATATGTTAGTTTTAAATAAAAAACACACCACACATTAGTAAATATATACATGAAACTTAATAACATGATCGTTTGGTCTCATCTCTAATCTAAAGTAGGTTTGGTTTGGTGTTTGCTCGTTAACAGATATGTGCAGGTTCAAGCCCCAGCGGGGAACAGCAATCATCAGCCACCCGAGTATAAAGGAAAACGAATTACATCGAAGTTTTTCCAACCACTGTACCAAAGAAAGGTTCCTGCCTGGTAGTACAATGGACGGGAGAGTCTGAGTGCTATGGGATTTTAGTTTAACTCTTTTTTTTTTAAAAAAAAAAAGAAAAAAAGAAAAAAGGTGTGGTCATAGACAAACTAAATTCAACGATTCTGGTGCTGTATTCAGCAACGCTATACCATAATCGCCGTAAACTGCTTTAAGAAAGGCAATGGTTATTTCCAGAGGCGTAACTATACTTTGTAAACATTATTTATTTCGCTCGGTCGTTCGTCCAACTTTAGTAGATTTTAATAAACCTTAGAGTTATACTGCTTCGTATTTCGTTAGTTTTCGAGATTCGAATTAAAAGCCCAAAGATGTCTGGAGTAAATTAAAAAGCTTTTAAATTAGTACCGAATAATACAATTTATCGAACATACGTTGCACCTTCTGGGCTCTGTACAATGAACTGCTGCTTTGTTTCCGGGTCGTGTTTGTAAAACCAAGATTCAGATAATACTTTGGAATAACTTTGATATAACAGATAGTTTGCAAATCCCTCTGTAGTTTTTAACGTTGTTCTTGGAACCAGATTTGAAGATATGCACCAAAAAAGGAAATTTGCAATCATCAAGAAAAACACCAGACAATAGCGACGTGTTAAATATTTTAAGCAATGGCTTACAAATAGAACTACCATCGTTTTATAAGATTATTGCAGGAATACCATCAGCGCCTGGCTTAGGGTTAGGTTTAAGGCAACCAACAGCAGACTCAATATCGCGAATCTCCAAAACTAATTGACCAACAACAATTTAGGATGGTACATGAACTGACTCAACAAATTGAGCGAATAGTTCAGCTGATGTAAGAATATCGTTGGATACAAAGTTTTTGTAAACCGTTTACTAGAGCATCTCTTTTTTTTTATAATTTTACTCATGGGATATCAATACCCTTAACATGTTTACACACAGTGCGGGCTTTGGAAAGGATAGATAGAGAGAGAGGAATAAAGATTTCTTGTAGTGGTTTTGAAGCTCAGTTGTTTATGCTTCAGTGAAACTCCGGATTTTTGTTATTTTTTGCCTTTGCGTCTGATTCATTGTATTTTTTTTACGCGATTACCGACGTCATAGGCAAATCAACCATCCAACAGAGCGAACAATTTTTCCAGCCATATGACCAAGCTACTGCCTGTATTATGTCTTCACACAAGCATGATCAGATTCACTTTATATGTATATTTCATGAGAAATAATTAAATGCTTGCTGACGTCAGGATTTGAACCAACACCTAGTGTGGAGGTTTTCATTAAATTAAATACACATTTATTACGAAATCAATATAGAACTTTATTGATTATGATTATGATAATGCAATTATAGATCGATCTCAAACATAACATCCAAACTGAAATTGCGGCCATTGACCCACTTATTCTTCAAAAAGTTGTCGATAATTTTGACCTTCGGATGGTCGCTTGCAACAGAAGCTAAATAATTCATAATTTCCATGGACCGAATAAATCAATAAAGTTCTACATTTATTTCACAATAAATGTGTGTTTAATTTAATGAAAACTTCCACACTAGCTGTTGGCTCACCCTTTACTTGACACTGGTTACTGGCAGTTTATCGCGTAGGAGTATTATAACTACCTTCACTAAAGAACTAACAATAACAACAAATTTGGTCAAAGACCCTTAGTAGAGCCAAACAACTTATTTTGCCGCGCTTATACATGAAAAAGGGACTTATGAAAAACTTTGTTAAAGCCATGGATAAAACTGGAGAAGGTTTCCTCTATTTAAAAACTTGGTTCCCCAGATTGAGCGAAGCTAAATTCAAAGAAGGAATTTTTATAGGGCCAGACATAAGAAAGGTCATGAAGGACTCCAATTTTATTGACAAATTAAATATACGGGCTTTCTTTTGTTGAAGTGACACAACATTTTTTAGGCAATTCAAAGTCACCAAACTATAAGGAAATCATTTTTAAGCTAATACAAAACTACAAAACCTTCATAATGCCATTGAAGTTCCTAGGAAACTATATTCGAAGTGGAAGCGAAATCCAACTAGTCTGAATTGGGAAAATTGCAGTCGAGCACGTAATTTCTCAACTTCCATCACGAGATTATGTAAGAAAAAATATTTTTTATGTAAGCTGGGAACAGACCAAAGTGTGAAAAAGCTTTGGAGCAACTTATGCTCGGTTGGTGTTCCTAAGAAAGATGTTGTTGACACTATACCAGATCTTGATGATCTTAATAATGCTTTCTTTTCCAACTCAGTAGAAAATACACCTTCTCTGCTCAATCTTCAACATTTTTCTCAACCGCTAACAATTTTTGAATTCGAAGTTGTATCGGAAGTTGAGGTCATTAACATCATTCGGTCTCTCAAGTCAGATGCCGTTCGTGAGGATGGAGTTCCCATCCGGTTTGTCAAAATTATCTTAATGGTTATTTTATCTAACCATTCTTAGTGTAATTACGTACTTAATTAATATTTGTATAACTTCATCGGAAGCTGGATAAAGTCATTCTTGATCCGAAAAAAACCTCTACCCTCTTTGGCTGTAGATTTTCGCCCCAAAGTATCTTACCTTGGTTTCAAAAGTTTTTGGAAAAAGTCACTGCTAATCAGATCTCGAGTCACCTTGATCAACATAGCCTACTTGCTTCTGTCTAGTCTGGTTTTCGAACCAACCATAGTTGTTCTACAGCTATATTTAAAACTCTCGATGACATAAGGATCAGCTATGATTTGGACTTCATCACAATACTCTGCCTCCTTGACTTTTCAAAAGCTTTTGATACAGTCAACCACTCAATCCTTTCTGAAAAACTAAGAAGGTATTTTGGATTTAGTGAAAGTTCGGTGCGTCTCATTAGTAATTACTTAAGTAATCGCTGTCAACTTGTTGTGGTTGGTGATAAATCCTCTCGCGTCAGAAATATACTCGCAGGAGTACCGCAGGGCTCAATACTGGGTTCTATTTTATTTTGCATATTTATTAATGACCTCCCTAAAGTTTGCTTAAATGCTAGCCTTCATGCGGATGATGCGCAAATATACTTATCTAGACCTATAGGTCTAGTTGAGAATCTTGTTTGCAGGATCTATCCTTAATCTACCCATGGTCGCTACGTAATTGCTTGACCCTCAACCCAGCAAAGTCTCAGCTGATTTTAATATCTAGACGACTTCACAATACTGAACTTTAATTTACCTCGACGACACACAACTGCAGTTCGTGGAGACTGCAACCAACCTAGGTTTCAAGATTAACCGCTCTCTCTCCCCAGTAAGCCACATTAATTACACTGTGGAACGAGCTTACGGTGGTCTACGCAAACTTTGGTGGATCTCTTGTTTTACTTCTGTAAATATGAGGCTGAGACTAGTCAAAACCTTTCTCGTTCCCTACTTCGATTATGCATCAGCTGTGTACTGCAAACTCGACTCCCTATCTCAGCATAAACTAACTGTCGCATTCAACGATATGGTTAGGTATGTAAATGGGCTTCGTCGATATGACCATATATCCAACTACCATAAAAATATCCTTGGTTGTACGCTTCAGCAGTTCTTGTATGTTAGGTACTGTGTCTTCTTGCAAAAAATTACACAGAACAGATCGCCACCATACCTGTTCGAAAAACTTCAATTTGCTCGTTCGGCTAGAACATTTAGGCTTATAACTCCCTCTTCGAAGTATTTGAACTCGTCGCGTCTTTTATTCGTCTTTGCCATCAGACTTTGGAACTCTCTACCCACAACATAAATTGAGCCGCACAATTTAAAAAGGCCGGTTTAGAGTATTTTTCTTAAAAATGCAATAAAGGTCTATTTCTCGCTTCCTTACTATGATTCCCTTTATTCCTACTTTTCTTTCCCTTCCTATCCTCTCCTGATTACTATATCTTATCATAGGTTTTATATTAAATTAAATTATTATTGAATTGAATCTTGTAAATAATCCACTCTCTCTCCACTGTTTTTTCTCTTTTTATGTTTGGTACCAATGAAGAATGAAGAAACAAGAATTAAAAAACGATAGCGATGAAGCGAAAAGGTCACATCGTCCCAAGTATTTATTGTACTCCGTTGTGGCATATGGTAGATACGGCGCTCAAATCGACGAACTTCCACCCCTTCTTCATCGTTCTCGTACTCGATATCGTCCTCGAAATCATAAAACAAACTATCCCCACCAAAAGTCAAATCCTTCTTTTTCTTCCTTTTATCAGCGAGGTTATGATCCGAAAATAAAGGATCACAACCCTCCCACTTCACCGCATTTCTACTGATCCGCCTGTGGGGTTCGCCCATTTGACCTCAGAAAATATCGGCAGGCCTGCCGATTTTAGATCACTCGGTTACTGAGGCCAATGAAATGCCGATGTCGTCGCATTTGTCTGGTCCAGGCATTTATAGGCCTGCCTTTCCTACATCGCGATGTCATTGGAACGTGCATTGATATTGCCTTTTTAACTGGGTTCAAATGATCTCTTCTTTGAACGTGGCAATACCAGCTGAGCCGGTCGCGCTCTATTTTTTGTACGATGATTTCCTTGATGTGAAAGCTTCCACGGATCTTCGAACTTCTTATTCGATCAAGCTTTGTCACTCCTGCTGTCATGCGAAGCATTTTCATCTCAGCTGCCGTTAATTTACTCTCATACCTTTTGTACATCGTCCAACATTGTGAACCGTATGTGAGCGCTGGACGCACAACTGCAGTGTAGAGCCTTCCTTTGAACTTAGGTGGCATTTTTCTGTTACAGAAGAAAGCGGAATCTTCTCGCCACTTCATCCACCCTACGCTTACGCGATGATTGATGTGGTCATCACAAGTTGCTTTGCTATTGATCATAGATCCCAGATATTTGAACTTTTCGCACTCGGGAAGCACTGTTCCATTCTAATAAATGTCAGGAATAGGCCTAAGTGGATCAGGGAACGGGCAGCATAAGTACTCTGTCTTTTTTGAACTAATGCGATACCCATTTCCCTCCAGAGCGTCCACCCACACATCAAGTGCTCGTTGCAGGGATGTAGGATCCTCACTTATGATGGCTCCATCGTCAGCAAAGAATAACTGATGTACCTTGGGGTCCATCACTTTACCTTCAAGCAGATAATCAAGGACTGTAATAAAGAGCAAAGGACTTAAGACGCTTCCCTGATGCACCCCGACTTTGATTGGGAACTCTTCGGTTACTCCAGCGGGCCTTCTTACTCTTGTCTTTGCTCCTTCGTACATGTCCATAATCATCTGTACATAGGTTTCTGGAACCCCTCAATGTCTTAGCGCCACCCATATCAGATCTCGTGGTTGTCTGTCGAACGCCTTTTCTAAGTCAACCAATACAATATGCAAATCCCTTAAGGAATCGCGATGTTTTTCCATTATGATCCTTATACTTTGGATTGCATCTGTGGTTGATTTACCCGAGACAAACCCGCACTGATCATCAGATAGCCGTATTATTTTTCGCAGTCGGCCACCTAATACCCGCTCAACGATCTTCATGGTGTGTGACATCAGCTTGATCGAACGGTAGTTATCACAGTTTCGCGTGTCACCCTTCCCTTTGTATACAGGGAGAAGGTAACTTTCCATCCATTGATTCGGCATTGGGTCACCTCTCACAAATTTGGAGATGAGAATTCTGAGCCATCTGAACCCGATGTCTCCCATCTTTTTCCAGAACTCAGAGGGCATCTCGTCTGGCCCAACCGCTTTTTGTTTTTTGGAGTATTTGACCGCCTCACTAACTTCTTCGACTGTAATGTCGGGTATTTCTTCACAGTTAGGGGTGGTTCTTGGAAAGTATAGCCGGGGAAACTGTTCATTTAAAAGTTCTTCACAATACTGCCGCCACCTCTGCAGAATTTTGTCGTCATCTACAAGATGCTGGCCATGAGCATTGTTAATGAACTTTGGCGAACGAATCTCCTGAGCATTCCTCCTTCTTTGGGCGGCTATTTTGAAGACCAAAAATCAAATCCATTTTCCAGAAAATAGAATAAAAAATCAAATGAAACCCAAATAGAACACACGTGTATGTATTTACTTTTTCCACAATGACAGCGAAGAAAATATAAAAAAAGAGCACTATCTCTCATGATAAATGATTGAAATTGGCCTAATCCTGGTATTAACGACGCTAGACTGCCGATTTTGAGGGTCCAGCTAATACCGAGTACCAGCTAATACTCGGTACCAAATTGGCGTTAGTACTTTGTGAAGAAATGACTTGATACCGATTTGAGTACCAACTTTTGCTCTAATACCGGTACTAGCGCTGGTACTCGGTGAAGAAATGGGGCGTTAGTATTTGACTCAGAACACTGATTGCTTAAAAATTTAAAATTATTAATACATTTCTCATATACATATATCAGATTTACTACCAGATGGTATATAAGTTACGATGAAGATATTCGCAATGCTATCCATACATTTGGATACAGTTCTTGTATGTTGAGATCTTTAATGAAATTTGAAATATAGACAGAAGTAACAACATCATCTTGATCAGGTAAAAATGATTTCAGGCTTAAGAGTTCATCATACAACATATAACCATCAATATCTGATTTCGAGCCTACAGCTAATTTAAGTTGAAGATCACCATAGAGTTTGAGAAGGTATGTTGTTCTGGTATCTTTTTTATATTACACAAAAAAAAATCTTCCGTTAAGTGAAATTAAGGTAGTGTCCAACAGACAGTTGAAAAATTCAACTTCAATTTAATATTCTAGGCTCATCTCGGGCAGTTTGACCAGCTTAGCGTTTAACACGGCGAATTCTTATTGTGGCTTTAAATACAGGTTCAATTTCAAGTTTGTCAGCCAACTCCTTCGCTGTTAAAATGGCCCTTATAAAGCCCGTCTTTCTATACTCATCCAGGAAAATGCAGTATTTTTTCAACATTTCTGTGCATTTACCAAGATTCGTGTCTATTGACTGCAGAGATTTATTATGCTAAGGACATTAATCTGAAAAAGTATCATATGCCAAACAACAAATGAAACTACGGAGTTGACATCTTTTAACTGTTCGGCTAGAGTAGTGGCCTTATGAGAGACTTGAACACCAGTTTTCTCAGTTCCAATAGCCAAAGTAATTAATGCAACAGAAATGGCACTAATTTGAAAACGTACTGCTGTAAAACTACTTATTCTTGCTTCCCAACGTATTTCACTGAGTGCTTTTTTAAAGTACAGTAATACCCCGGACTTACGCGATAGGTGGGACCAAGAGATAGCCGTCCGAACTTGTCATAAACCGAATTTGCACTGCGTATGTAATGTTTTACGGAATTGAAATTGTTATTCCACACGGAACACGTTCGAACTTGTCGTAAACCGAACACGCCGATGCGCGCGATAATCAAAAAGAAAAACCGCGTTTTTTCGGAACCGCGTAAAACGGGGTAGCGTAGGTCGGGGTATTACTGTATATAATCCTAAGTGATCGGTTAGAATTTTCCATGGGTGCATAGAAGCTGAAAACAATGTGCACAACCTCTGAAGTACCGTAATCAAAGTTTTTTTTTTTTTGTTGCGCCTGGAGGTGCAGGAATCTTCAAAAGATACCAATGGTCCGTACCATTGGTTATGCCCGATTCATATATCTGACAATGCCATCAGTGCTAGTCAGTATATGCCTACGGGTTAAACCTCACCCCTCAGAGAGCCACTATGAGAACCGGCTGCGCGTACTCATAGTAGTAGGAATATCGTCCCGCTTATTTTTTCATTTTTGTGATGACTACGACTAAGTTGCCTTAACAAGTAGTTTACGCTTTTGTAGTGTTAATCGCGTTAGGTAGGTAGCTTTCCAGTGAAGGCACCTACTAATACCGTCATTACATGCGGTTTTTCCTTACGGGGCTAGGTCGAAAGGTCTTGTTCTTTGTAGTCGGCGCTCAAGGTTTGTCACGTCCATAGTACGGATTATTTCATTATTGCAGTGAACATGAAGACGGGTACGAAGTTTGCGAGCAAAGTTTGTTACTTCGTCCCTCACGGTAGCAATTCCTAGATCTCTGTGAATATCACTATTCCTTATATACCAAGGAGCATTGTGTTTTGAAATGCTTGCAGTAGAGCCATATTGCTTGGTTTGGTACAACCCCAAAGTTGTGTACCATATGTCCAAGACGGTTTTAGGACAGAAGCAGTTTGTTGTATACGCTTAACTTCGAGTATCTTCGGAGTAGCCAATACATTTCTTTAAATCTGATTTCGAGCTCTTCGCACTTCTTTTTAACGTGTGGTTTCCATTTAAGTTTTGCGTCTAGGGTCATTTCTAGATATTTTGCCTCGTTTGCGTACGGTATTTGCACCGAGTTAATGGATATAGGTAAGTTGTTTATCTTTCTTAACGTAAAATTGACATGCGTTGATTTTATCCCATTGAGGACTATTCGCCAGGTTTTTGACCATTCGCATACTTTGTTCAAAGCTCGTTGGAGTTTTCCCGTTGATGATTCGACTGACTCATCCGTTACGAGGATAGCCGTGTCGTCTGCGAACGTTGCTACAATGGTCCCTTCATCTTGTGGTATATCTCTTGTGTAGAGCAGGAACAGGATTGGACCGAGAACACTTCCTTGTGGAACACCTGCGTAGATTCCTTTGAAATCCGAATATTCACTCCCGTGTTCAATACGGAAAAGTTTGTTTTCAAGACAAGATTCCAATATTCTGTACAACTTTTCCGGTAAGATTACCCTTAGCTTATACCTTAGGCCTTCGTGCCATACCTTGCCGAAGGCTTGCGATACGTCGAGAAAAGCGCTAGAGCATATTTTTTTCTCTTCTAGAGCTTTTTAAATTTCGTTCGTTATTCGATACACCTGATCAATTGTGGAATGTTTGATCCGAAAGCCGAATTGATGATCCGAGATCAAGTGTCTTTCTTCAATTACTGGCTGCAATCGTTTCAGCAGAAGTTTCTCGAAGACCTTAGATATTATTGGCAGAAGTGAAATGGGTCTATATGATTTCTTGTCATATGCACATTTCCCCGGTTTCGGAACCATAATAACTTCGGCGACTTTCCATTGCCTTGGAACATATATCAGTCTTAAAGAAGCATTTATAATGTAGAGCAACTTAACCAGCACTTTTTTCGGTAGCTCTTTCAAAATTTCGCCAGTGATTAAATCATATCCCGGAACCTTGTTTAATTTTTTTATTGTCATTCGAAGTTCGGACAGGGATACGGTTTTTACTTTAAAGTTGTCGGGTGCCATATTATCATTCGGATCTTCGATCAACGGTTGTCCATTGAACGGCTTGAACGTTTCCTCTAAGTGATCGGCAAATAATTCTGCTTTCTCTTTGTCTTCTTTTGCCCATTCCCCGTTAGCTTTCCTAATTGGCGGCGAGTGCATTACAGGTTTCCTTATGGACCTCAAGGCTTTCCATAGAAAGTAGTTTGAATACTTATCAGCGGTCAGACTCTCGAGGTAAGTAGAAGTCTCGTGATTTTTTAGGTCCCGAAGCACATTTTTTAGCTTGTTACAAAGGTGGTTCAGATAAGTTTTATCCGGTGGCGCGCGGGATTGTTGCCATCTCTTGCGCGCTCTCCTCTTTTCTCGTATGAGGTCTTCGATTTCAGGCTGGTATTTGACTTTATTATTCCGTGCTTCTGTCTTCCGCAAAGGAGTGTTTTTCCACGCTGAGCTCTGAATGGCTTCGACGAGTTTGTCGATTTCTTCTTCTATTTCGAACGGTGTCTTTAGCGGTACATTTAAAGCAATCGTAATCAAAGTGAGGGATTTTATGGACGACTTAGCTATTGCAGCCACACGGTACATAAATACCTAAGGGGCGTAGGTCTAGGATTCTTCTTTGGGCCCCACCATTTTTGCTTATTAATTATTTATTAATCTTTTTAATAATTATTATTTTAAAAACAAATAGGCAATAGAAAATGGCCACAAAATGAGCCCTCATGCATTAAGATACGTCAAGGGTGCATACTGTCCCCACTATTGTTCTTGGTGGTTATCAGCGATGTACTCCGTGCAGCATTGCCGAAGGTAACTATGGAATTCGTTGGACTATGACATCTTACCTTAAACACCTAGATTACGCTGACGATGTTTGTCTACTTTCAAATCGGATAATGGACCTTCATCTGATGGCCCACAATCTAGAAGCTGAGGCAAACAAAGTGGGGCTAATGAGCACTTCTAATACCCGCGCTCAACTTAACATTGCCGGACAGGAAGTCGAGAAAGTTGATAACTTTCTTTATTTAGGAAGTGTGGTCTCAGCTAATCGTGGTGGCACCGAACTGGGTGTGTGCAGCAGAATCAGGAAGGCTAAAGCTGCGTTCGGAATGCTATCCAAAATCTGGAGAAGCAATGTTATCAGCTTAAGAACTAAGCTGCGACTGTTCCGCTCCAATGTAGAATCAATGCTGCTTTATGTGTGCAGTACTTGGAAGGTGGACACCATTAACACACGCAAATTGCAAGTCTTCGTAAACAAATGCTTAAGAATCATCTTGAGGATTTTTTGGCCAAATCGCATTTTCAACAAACAACTTTATCTGAGAACGGGCCAAGAACCTGAAGGCATTACTATACGAAGAAGAAAGTGCAATGGATTGGACATACCCTACGGCGCGCAGAAAACTCCATTACGAAATACGCCATGCAGTGGAATACGCTCACCCAGGCAGGCAGAATATCGCAGGGGCGATTCCTCTCAGTTAGCTAGTTTAGCGGCGCTAAACCAAGAATTTAAATAAATAAATTCTTTTAAATACATTTTATATGCAAAATAGAACGAATGACGAGGTTAAAGTAATTATGAAGACTAATAATTGCAATAATCAATGACATACTAAATAACAAAACTACCTATTTACAAATCATATTTTCCTACACACAACACAATACTCCCATACAAAAAGTTTTCATTGAAATATTCTTTAGCGTTAAAATTTGCGATACCAAATTCCCTGCCTGCACACACGCAACCCAAAACTCCCATAAAAAAAGTCTCCCGCTTGTAGCATTTTAGCGTAAAAAATTGCGCTACCAAATTCCCTACAATCTATATAAGAGTGTTTGACTACCAGTCGTAGGCAAAGCCCAGTTAAATAAAGGGAAGCGTTAGCGCAAACAAATGCGATAACTCTCTCGTATGTTTCTCTTTCTAGGGAAATTGCAGTAAGAATGCGTGTGTTTACTTGTGTCGTTATTTGATTGAATAAACAGGAGTGGAATCCTCTAAGGTGATAGTTGATAGTCACACTTTTGATAGTCAAAATTGATGACCACACTTTGTTAGCTCTCCGTAAAACGATCGCAAATTCAGACAAAAACGATCGCAAAAGGGCACGCTGATGGTCGCCTTAGAGAGAGCAAAAGGGAGAGGATTCCACTCCAGATCATAGTAAAATATTCATAACTTTATTTTGTGCAAAAAGTCGCCACAGTAGCATCGGCTAACGTGAACATTTTTTATTGTTAAATGAACGCTCTAAACGCTCTTCGTTTTCTTTTGATGATGATAAAGCAATGTTTAAAATCAATTAAATTTGTTCCTTTAATTGGTTTTTAAGACTTTGATCATTCAGTACGAAAAATTGGTCTGATGAATCAATTTGAAAACTAACAGGAATATTTTTGGAATATTTTTGTATTTTTCTGTAAAACCTAGTACTAAGATTAGGATTGTGATCAATATTTGCAAATTTTAAAACAATTTACTACAAAACTACAAAAACTAATTTGTTTGTACTTTTTTTTTTTTTTTAAATTACGGCGAATGGAAAAATGTTCTTCATAAAATTTTAAAGCAATCTTGTAGGAGTTTATCTCTTGTTTTTGAAACTGCTCTTACATTTTTTGCGTCATCATTATTTGTCGAGATATTGGTGATCAAAGACAAAACGCTGTTTTTTCATTAAAGATCAAAAATCTCTGGCCAAAAAAAATTGCAGGACAACGAAAAACTGTGAAATTAAAGCTGAATAAACAATTTATCTGACGAATACATTTGATTAACTCCAAAAAAATGTTTGAAGAAAATGCAGCTCTTCAATTTTTTTTTTAAAGTATATGTACCGATATCTTTAAAGTGTGACAAACAAGGAATTTTTGAAAGAGCTGAAAGAAAGTGACGAATTTTATAGTCAAGTCATCGAAAATTTTGTGATCGTTGACTAACGAACCGAATTTATGTATCGATAAATGCTATTTTTAAACCTCTTATTTTATATTATTTATTTGTGGAGTATATTTTTCTGTCTTTTTGTAGTTATTAATAAAATTAAAAAATCACGATTTGTTTTTTTTTTTATTTTAAACTTCACCAGAGCACGTAGCTAACCCAATGCTTAAGACCAGGAATCGCCACTGGAATAGCGGGCCGCCCTAAGCAAACGTGGCGCAGAACAGTTGAAGAGGAATCGAGCTCTTTAGGAATGAGTTGGAGGCAGCTCAAACGCCTTGCAGAACTTCGAATAAGATGGCGCGCAGGCGTGGTTGACTCCCTATGCCCCCGAGGGGTTAAAGGATCTAAGTAAGTAAGTAAAGTAAAGGTAACCTGGCGCGCTGCTGAGAATGCGATATGCAACTGGATGAGCGCACAGGAATGTCTGGCGCCCTGGGCCGTCACCCAACCGCACCCTACACTAACGCCGCTACTGGTTTAGATGTATAATTGTTGAATGTTTTGTGTAAATTGACTGACCTATGACGATGAATATCGGCGAGGTCGTAAAAAAGCATCGTCAATGAGGTAACTTCACGTGTGCTGCGTAAACTGTTGGTGATATGTGAAAACGATATATGGTATTACAATATGGTTGCTCCTAAATAATTCTACAAATAAGTCTGCGTCAACATATATCTATCTATAAGGTTAAACCACATTACGGGAAATTGAATACGTAAATTGCAGCGCCTCGTCGCCACCGCGATGTATCTTCCATGCACGCGCGCTAGGTGTAGTCGACGATGATCTGTATAAAGCGAGTAATAAAGTGCGATCACTCATTTATGAATGAACAGCCTGGACAACGCCGGCCGTGTATTCTGCTATTATATAATAATTCTCAGTTAGTGTCCGATGTCCACCCAAAAATATCTCAAGGCGTAGAGAGCTGAAATACAGGAAGGTAGTTGTCTACAAAAATATGGGCATGAATACTTTTAAAATGGTATAACCTTCGAAATGAGCGAAAAGTCGGCATCCAATTTCTAGAAAACCAAGAGTGCTAGAATTTTATTAACATATTGTCCATACCTCGCCCAAATGCCGAGCATCTTAAACATTAGATGTTATCCTTTACGAGTATTACCAAGGGACCTACTTTTACGAGAAGAATGTCAGAGGGACTATCCCATGGCTTCTTCTTCTGCATTAATAAACTCCACTTGGTATATAAGTATTGAAGTTTTTCCGTTTTCTGATTTTAAGGTATTGATGCCATTATTTGCTAAGAGATCAACATCTCTGCAATTTGATCTCTCGAGGCCTTATATTTCTTCAGATATTTTTGACTGGACATCAAACATAAAGAAAAGCCTATTATAAAAGTTTGATAAACATATTGTAGTGTTTTGTTCCGCTGATTTTCAACGGGCTATACGGTAGTTTTAAATAAAAAAAAGACCACACATTAGTAAATATATACATGAAACTTAATAACATGATCCTTTGGTCTATCTCTAATTTAAAGTAGGTGTTTGCTCGTTAACCGATATGTCCAGGTTCAAGCCCCAGCGGGGAACAGCAATCATCAGCCACCCGAGTATAAAGGAAAACGAATTACATCAAAGTTTTTCCAACCACTGTACCAAAGAAAGGTTCCTGTCTGGTAGTACAATGGACGGGAGAGTCTGAGTGCTATGGTATTTTGGTTTCATAGACAAACAAAATTCAACGATTCTGGTGCTGTATTCAACAACGCTATAATCGCCGTAAACTGCTATAAGAAATGGTTATTTCCAGAGGCGTAACTATACTTTGGAAACTTTATTTATTTCGCTCGTTCGTTCGTCCAACTTTGGTAGATTTTAAGAAACCTTAGAGTTATACTGCTTCGTATTTCGTTAGTTTTCGAGCTTCGAATTAAAGGCCCAAAAATGTCTGGAGTGAATTAAAAAGCATTTAAATTAGTGCCGAATAATGCAATTTATCGAACATACGTTGCACCTTCTGGGCTCCATACCATGGACTGCTGTTTGGTTTTCGGGTCGTACTTGTAAAACCAAGATTCATTACCTGTAACGATCTTATTGAAGCAGCTTGGCTTGACTCCAGTTTCAAACTTATCCAGAAAATATTGAGCAAAATGAACAGGAGCCTCTTTTCGCTCTCTATTCAACAATTTTGGAACCCGTCGAGCCGACTTCTTCGAATATTTCAGGTGATAATTTAAAATTCGTAACACAGCCATGGCATTCAAGCCCAGCTCATTCGCTATCATCTTGTGTGATCCTGGCATCTTCGTCAATTTTAGCCTTCACCAGGGCTACAGTTGTATCGTCGGCCGAGGATTTGGGCCGACCTTGACGAGATTCGTCTTCCACAGAAAAATAGCCAGTCTAGAATCTTCGGAACCACTTCGAAATAGTAACAAAAGATGATGCATTTATTCCATATGCATTTTGGCATTCTTGCAGAATTTTGGCTGACATGAGTTGACGTCGAAATCCAAAGAGAATGGCAAAACAAATTTCTTCCTGTGTTGGCGGTAGAACTTTAACCGAGCTTACGTCACTAATTTTTCTCTTTCTCGTCTCCATTTTACCTATTTTTCAGAAATTTGGAAATAAATATTGTTAGATTATAAGCTACAGAAATGCGTCTTTTTCTTTTTCATAATGTACTAAATTGACACTAGCTAAGCGAACTTTTGTTTGTCCCTCCGTACTATATTCAAAGATATCAGTATTTTCTTATTTATTATTTTGCAGAGAAATGCTCAAATTCTCAACCTGTCTCGAAATCTACGTATGCGGTAATTTTTCGAAATATGTTGATAAGACCTAATACTTGAAAACATTTGGGTCAACCGCTATTATTCTGTTACAGCCAGAAAAAAAAAACTTTTATAATACGTTCTAGGTGACTCTAAAAATTTAAATAAATATCCTGATACATCGTCCCTATTTTTGAAAGTCATATCAATTTAGTATATCTTTTAGCACATTTTTGTATAAATTTCCGACATTTTTATACTCTATTCCATAAGGTCCGCATCGGCCTTAAATTTTGAGCTGGAGAGCTCACTTAAGTACTTAAGTGGCGGTACAGTTCAGGGTCAACTTGGGCCTCAACAAACAAGCCTCTCCATTTAGCTCGGTCTTTATCTTTTTTTTTCCGAGGCTAGGTGAAAAATCTTCCATAGACACTATGAGAATAGCAAGCGATTCTTACTGACTAAAAAAAACACCACCCTTCGATATAAATTTGTTAGATATCGCAACTAAGTATAAACTTATCAAGCAATTTTTCTATCACGAAATAAAAACGTTTGGCAGGTTACTTTCCACTGAAGGATCCTGCATATTCCGCAATCTAGACGCGGTTAATCATTATCTCGCCAAGTCGGCGCAATAAATTGCTCTCATTCAAAATTTGTAGGACTGTATTGTTGACATGTCCGATTAGTCGGTTTCTATGGTTTCTCGCGAAGCTACAAGGTTCAGCTTCGATTGTCGGAATTCCGAGATCCCTGTGGACATCGTCGTTTCTACTATACCACGGTGCTTGGACAATTTCTCTTAGCACTTTATTTTGAAAAGCTTGTAAAATATTTGCATTTGTTTTCTTGGTACAACCCCAAAGTTGTATACCGTAGGTCTACACCGGCTTTAGCACTTGCTTGTATAAAAGCAGATTATTCTCAGTACTGAGCTGGGAATGTTTTCCGAGTAAGCAGTACATTTCTCTATATTTGATTTCGAGTTCTTTACGTTTCATTTTCACGTGCTTAGGAAAGTTGGCAAGTCATTAGTTCTCTTGTAAGTGAAATTCGCGTGAATAGATTTAAATTCGTTGAGGGCGATCCGCCTGTCCCTTGTCCATTCATTTACATTATTCAGCGCGTTTTGCAGTTTTGCAGCCGTTTCTTCGATTGTTTTACCTACTGCTAGGATAGCGGATGAGCAAACGTAGCAAGGATAGTGCCATCTTCGTTCGGTATATCACGAGTACATAGCAAATAGAGAAGCGGCCCAAGAACGCTTCCTTGCGGTACGCCGGCCGAAATTTCTTTGAGCTCGGAGTATTCGACTCCATGTCCGACACGAAAGATTCTATTCCCGAGATAGGATTCTAGAATATCGTATAAGCATACAGGGAGAACTTGTCGTTAGTTTGGATTTCAAGCCATCATGCCACACCTTATCAAAGGCTTGCGAGACGTCAAGAAATACGTTTGAGCAAATCTTTTTTTCTTCAAATGTTTTCTCGATTACGTCAGTAATTTTATGCACCTGGTCAATCGTCGAATGCTTGCTTCTGAACCCAAACTGGTGGTCGGGGATAAGATTATTTTCGTCTATAACCGGTTGGAGACGCCTTAATAATATCCTCTCGAAAATTTTCGATATGATTGGAAGAAGCGAAATTGGTCTATACGATTTTACCTCATTTGGCGGTTTTCCTGGTTTTAAAACCATTATGACTTCCGCAACTTTCCATTGGCTCGGCACGTGTTTTAATCTAAGTGCACCATTTACAATATGGAGAAGCGTAATCAATGCTTTTCTAGGTAAAACTTTGAGAATTTCCCCTGTAATCAAATCATAACCAGGAGATTTCTTAAGTTTTATTGGGGGTTGTCGTAAACCACTTGTCCATCGTACGGTTTAAATGTTTCTTCCAGATGGGCCGCAAAGACGTCTGCTTTTTCTTTATCTTCCCTCGTCCATTCATTTTGATTTGATTTGATTGGCGGCGCGGGGACTTTGGGCCTTTTGGTGCCTTTTACAGCTTTCCAAAGTGAATAATTGGAATCTTTTTTCGCTGTTAAACTTTAAAGGTAAGAGCCTATTGCACGATTCTTAAAATCCTTAATAGTCTTCTTCAACAAATTGCACAGACGATTCAAGTGTGCTTTATGTTGCGGATCACGACTCTGTTGCCATTTTTTACACGCTTTTCTTTTTTCCTTGACCAATTCTTTTATTTCCGGAGGATATCGCAAACCGTATCTGTCCGGCGTTTTCCTTGGATTGGGCGTATTATTCCAAGAGGCGAGCTGTACGATCTCAACGAAGCTATCAACTTCAACCTCAAGTTCATAGGGTGTCGTAAGTGGAACGCTTAGTTCAACATTATCTTCAATTTCGTTCCTAAAGCCTTCCCAGTTAGTTGTTCGACCAGTTAATCTCGCTGGCTCTAGGTCATAGACTAGTTTTCCGCTGATTGTTAAAATAACCGGGGAATGATCAGACGACAGATCAAACCTCTCTTTGACTTTTATATGGTTGGTAGATATTCCTCTCACAACGAAAAAATCGATCAGGTCAGGTATTTTCGAATAACAGTTGGCCAGTGATTCGGTTTACCCGTCGAATGGAAATCACAACTGTACTCCATACCTGCCCCATAGAGCATTCTACCCTTTTCGAGCTGTATCTTGAGCCCCAGAACGTATGTTTTGCATTAAAGTCGCCGCCGATGATAAAATTAGGTTTCAGCGAATCAAACAAGTTAGTAAAATCTGATTTTTCAAGCGGGGAACGCGGTGGACAGTAGACAGATGAGATTTTAAGAGTACGCTGACTATTTTTAACTCGAATCGTGCACAGTTGCAAAGTTTCAAGCTCTATCTTTAGGTCTTCGGATTGTTCGATGCAGTCTTCAATAAACAAGGATGATCCGCCTCTCGCTTTTCCCGAAGGGTGACAAGCGTGGTAATCATTAAAGCCTTTTATTTTTAAACGCGATTCTTTTTTTACGTGGGTTTCAGAAATCAAGCAAATATCAATATCTTTTTCACGCATGAATATTTCCAATTCGTCGATTTTTTGCAAAAGTCCGTTTTTATTCCAAGTACATATTTTTAACATTGGTTTGGCATTCATATTCTAGTTGAAGAACGCGTTTTGTGAGAATTATTTTCAAGCTTAACCAGCCTATCGAGAATAACTTTATTTATTTTGCTTTGTTCTTCAAATTTCTCGAGAATAACCGGCAAAACATGAGAGATAGGGCCCGTCGAAACTTCAAGGTTTTTTGGTTTTTCGGGTGCCGCGGCCTGAGCGTAAGTCTGCACTCCTGCTGTCCGAGGGTCATTACCTGGCGGCTTTTTCGATGTTAACTTTTCAGTACCGTTTCTTTTAAGAACAGAGGTCGAGGACTTTTCTGTTGTCACTCTTTCCCTCACCTTTTTGCGCCCTGAACCCGGTAGTTTTAGTTTGGCTAGTTTCTCCTGTGCATTCTTACGCTTTGGCTTAGTTTGCAGTTAAGATTTTGCATTTAGGGGCTTAAGGATCACATCTCTCCGTTTTTGCAACTCCTTAGCTACTTCACAGCCTCTATAATTTGCCGGGTGCTTTCCCTTACAATAAGCACATGTTGCAGAGGTTTGTTTATTTACTCCACAGACTTGGGAGAGGTGATTTCCGGCGCATTTCACACATCGCGGTTCTTTTTTGCAGTACATTTGCGTATGGTTAAATCATTGGCAACGTTTGCACTGCGGAAAGCATCCTTAAATTTCTACGCATGGGCTCTATTTTGACCACGATATTTTGTATACCTCTAATTCGGTAGATATCGTCGATATTATCAGATTTACCGAAGGTAAGCATACAAAGCGGGAGTCCACGCCTTACCAAGACGTCTTTATCTATTTCCGTTTGTTGCTTCTCCTTCTTGATGATATTAACGGCATCAAGAATTTTAAAGCCTTTGGCTTGCAGATCAGTTATAACCACTTCTTTGGTGCATGAGGGGTGAAGTCCCCTTGCAACCACACGATGTGGCTTTTCTGACTTGATTTCCAAGGTATACCACTGAATCTTTTCGGTATTTAGCTTTTGTGACACAGCTCGGTAGTCTTTGTAGTCATCGACGTTAATCTTCCACGCATTATCCCTCAAAGATGTAACCTTATACTTTGATGTTATTATTCCTTTAAGGAGGCTCTGCAACTTATTGTATTCCGTTATCCCGACGATGTTTATTGGTGGGGGTGGACGAAATTGCGCTCGAAGTTGCTTTTCTTGCGGTTCTTTGGGATTTCCTTCTTTCACGGGCTCGACTTCGGGCGATGAACCGGCTCTCCGTTTCTTACTGCACTTTTGAATTTGAGTGCAGCATTTATCCGTTTTGAGTATAAGACAACTTTAACTTCTCTCCATATCTTTGGGATATATAGGTATACCAGATCTAAACTATTTTTCAGGATTGTTTCTAGCACCGCCAAGATTATGTCCCATAACTTCTGCGACTTGGCAGGTATTATGACGTCTAGTCCCGTGGATTTAAATGGTTTGAAACAATGTAGTCTCAATGGAGTTTGCTCTGTGTAATCAAGTTTGAGGAGTGGGTTATTTGTGCAGATGGTCTGTTAAAATATTTTCTGGTCTTTACTCTAAATTGTCCATCAGGCCACGCTGGTTTTCTTCCGAGGTCGACTGATAGGGCCAGATTCTTCCAGTATGAACGGATACTTTTTACGGCCGTCAACCGCGGGGCCTCTATTTGACCCTTTACTGGAAATAGGTAGGTCCTGGTTGTTGCGTTGACCGATTGCCAGACGGATGCGAAATTTCATCTCCAATGAGTTCTGCAAAGAAAGAAATGGAAACTTTTTCTTTAGATTTAACCCAATAGCGAGACGACACAGCTAACGAAGAATACGAGCGAAATCGAATCCGAAATCAAACGAGCAGAGCTTCCCAAGGGTTTTCAACTACTAATTACAGAGCTTTAATTCTAATAGGGTTTTTTTTATATAAAAGACAAACAGATTCTTTCGCTTAAGAGAGAATTTAAGTTATTTTTATCCATCGTGGTGCATACAGCACGCATCTTTCATCATGGAATTGGCAAGTTATATCAAAACAAATACCAGCAAAAACGTATTCCATGCGTTATTCCTCAGCATTACCTCGCAACTAAGATTCAGTGGTTGAAACTTCTTATTTACAGATGGGTCCAAAAACAATGACAGCACATCCTTCGCAGCTACCTACGAAGATGGCTCTTTGTTCACTATAGGGCTATTACTTTCAAGCGCATCTGTTTTTACTGCCGTAGCTTTAGCTATTCAAATAACCACAGCAATAGCTACCAATATACGTGGCAAATATATTATATGCTCAGATAGCTTATCAGTACTCAATGCAATCAAAAATCCAAATCACAACTCAGCGATTATTAACAAAATAAGAGACTGTCTTATAAGAACCCCCAATAAGCTGAAGCTAATGTGGGTCCCCAGTCACATAGGGATTCAAGGTAACGAACACGCCGACACCGCTGCCAATCTTGCACACCGCGCTCCAGTTCACAAATTTGCTATCCACACTAAACTGGACATGATACGAACCATCAATCACAAGATAAGAACCAGGCAACTTTCGGATTGGCATAACAACCAGCACCATTACTCGCTTATAAACACAGATAGATCCCAGCCAACTTACCCCACCACAACTTCGAAAATAATGAACACGATCTTCGTGAGGATGCGTTTAGGACACACAGCTCTCACTCACCAACATCTCCTTAAAAAGGAAACCCCACCATCGTGCCAAGTTTGTCACTCCCAAATCAACATAAACCATATCCTGGGAATAGGTGAATGTCGTACCTGCCTACCAACAAACCAACTGCATAGCACAAACTTATCACCGTACGAGATATTAAGAAATCCGAATCATGAAAATATTCAAAAAATTAATAACTTTTTAAATATATCTAATCTGCAAATTTAAGTTAACCTCTATAATTTATACTAATATATTAAACTAGTTCTAACTATATATTATAAGAGCCGTAAGCCTCTGCAGCTAGTGCTCTTGCTATGTATTAATATATGTATTTTAATCATATGTTAATAAATTATAATAATAATAATAATAATAATAATAATAATAATAATAATAATAATAATAATAATAATAATAATAATAATAATAATAATAATAATAATAATAATAATAATAATAATAATAAAAGTTTAAATAAGTTAGGTTAGGTTAGGTTGGAGCGAAGTGCACCTAAGTGCTTATCACGGGGGCCATACGGTCCATTGTGTTTCCCTTTTGTTGTGTGGAACCTATATTTAAAACGTTTGTCTTGTGGTCGGTTCTGTTGCAAGCCAGCCTGTGCTCTTTAAGAAACCTATCATGTTCCTAAGTGGCACTTGTACGGGATCCCTTAGTTCATCAAAAAGCCTGTTTCCCATATGACGGAGACGACGATTTTGAAGATTTGGGCAATCACATAACAAGTGTTTGATGGTCTCTGTCTCTTCTATATCCTGACAGCTCATGCAGTAGTCGGGTGTGTTGATGCCTAGTCTAGCAGCCATTTCCCCTTTCGCACAGTGTCCTGTTAACGCGCCTATCAAGACGCGAATTTCTTTTTTATTCATTGCAAAAAAAGTTTAAATAAGTGGCGAATTGGAAAATGCATTAAATATGGTGATTGATATAAACTAAGCACCAAATTCAAATATGCAAATTTACGTAAGACTGTGACTTCATGATGTTGATGATACTGATGACGATGATGATGAAATTCTGATCCAACACAGTATTTTAACCATGTTGCCCACTCGATTCTCCATGTTAGTTACATTTGGAGTGACTGTGGCAGATGGCGGGGCTAGTTTCTTAGCGGCAAGGTTCGACAATTTGACTCAATTGTGTTGGGTCTTTCTGAAAGCAGACCAAAGTCTTTCTTTGCTTAAGTTGGAAGTGAAATGAATTTGATTGTGGTCTGAAAAAGAAGAGACAGTAGAAACTCTCCAATCCTCAACAAAATTTAATTCAGAATCAGTAGCTAAAGTCAAATCTAGAACCTCTTCCTTAACCCGATTTTGGAACGTTGGTGTATTACCTTTGTTGCATAGTTTAAGGTTTAGGGAAAGCAAAACCGTATGATCTTATGCTTTTCGACGAATTTTCATACTCGGTCCGCTACTATGTTTCTTAATTTTTTCTAGTGCTAGCAATATTGCAATTGGATAATAGACAAAGTTCACCTTATGTAGTGCACGCATATGGAAAAAGGTCTCAACCAAATTAATCAGGGAAACTGAAGGCAGCTGGCTAAGGATCTATTTGGTTGGAATGGCTTGTTGACTTAATCCATTTCTTTGACATTGTCAATTTTTGAATGTGTGTTTGTAATAGTCATCAAAACAATGAGTACTTCCGTAAGCAAATACTGTCTCTCTCTCCCTCAGTTTCTTTCCTTAAACGCATATAATGATTTTTAAATCTCAACTTCAATCCTGTCCTAAATTCATTTACTTTGCGAAAAAAAAAAACGAAAACCTGTTTACCTTTTACATTACATTTTCAATCCATTTCAGCATTGCTTTGCTCCCAACAAGCAGAATTTCCTACATGACTTTTCAAATTCTTTGTCTATTGATTTGCGGTAAGTACACCATAAATGCTACGAAACAGGGAGTGAAAAACGACATTTCCAGTACTTCACGAATCAATAATCAGGATTTAAAATAATTATTTCGTTGACGACACACACCCTGTTCCTGAGCCCTTTTTAAATCCAAATGGTCCTTTATTATCTCTTCGCATAATAGACTCCTCATTTGTTAGAAAATGCTTTTGCGTGTATTCGGATGTGCATTGTTGTTTTGGGTTAATCCTCATCATACCGTCATCAGTGCCGTTTTTAATCATTGTTGTGCACCAAAGCGTTATGCCCTCTTAGCAAGGGATGAATGCCCATCTGACAAATTCTTTTTTTTTTTTTTGCCCTTCTTACTGGTTGTATACAACTCCATGCATTGAGGTTGAGGATTTCCTTTTAGGTAACTAGCGCTTTCGATATGAGATCTATCGACTTTTTCAACTAAAAGGTGTTCCAGAAAAAGCAGATACATTGTTAGGAGATAATATGCGTATGTATGAGTATAGCCTGAGGGTACATGTTATTATATAGATGTTATTGGTTTTCCATTCAGTTATTTTTTTTTTTAAATATTACACATAATAAAAAGGGACGATGTGTTGACTTGTACTGACTAATTAGGTATTAGAAAACTTATTGCATAGTCGATTTTCTTTTTTTGTTCAGAGCAAGGCGCTGAGCAGGGCTCGAACCCGTCGAGCTTGCACTGAATCGAACGTACTTAGAGTGCTCTGATTTGTTTATGAAACACACTTGAGCACTAATCTATCATTTGATAAGCAATCATTATGGTTAGCTGACAAAATGGCTGTGCTCAGCTTTGTACTCAGTTTGAGCTCATAGAGTTTGCTCTGAGAGAAGTGTCTGAACTAAAAAAGAAAACCGCCTAATGAACAAGAAAACAAAAAGCATGCATTTTTTTATAACAATTTATTATTGGACTCCTTGTCCTTCCTTAGACTTTCAACAAAACTTTCTACCAAGAATCTATCCTGGCGTTTAAATAAAATTACCCTTGTACTCGTATGTATTTAATGAACTTCCAAAATGTTAAGAATTAATGCTAAATTCTTTTTTTTATCTATAGCACTTTTTTCCACATATTTTGTGATGTACGTATGCTTATCACAGGCTTTAAATATAACTTATATAATTTCTTATAACAAAATATTGTAAATTGCATTCATTTTCAATCACATCGTCTCCTGGCCTTGTACATATCGGAAATCAATCGTACCATAGTAATGTCTCCAATAGTTTTTCGAAAGAAAATTTCTTCAATTGTAAAACTAGATACATTATTCATTCCCGTTACCGTTTGCATAATATTATCATACTTCATTATATGTGTCGCATGAACACTTCTTATATACGTGAGGAGGGTATTTTTGGCTTCTTCGTAAAGTTTTAGAATTCTTATAGGCTCAAGAAGCGCCTGCGACTCTAATGAACTTGAACCATGATTATCTCTAACTAAAACGGAAGTAGCACTAGTTGGTCTTTTAAAAAGAATAATTTCACGCAAACACTCGTATTCATTGTTGTCGACATTCAAATGTCGCAATTGATTTAGAACATCTTGGAATACATGAATTTCACGGGACACAACACCAACAATATCTCTATTGGGATTTTCCGACTCGTAAGCAAGAAGAATTTGCACAAAATTAATTGGTATTAGGCACTGGGCCATTCCAATTATAAACAACTCTTTCCAAGAATCTTCAAGAAGCACCAATTGATCCGGCATGGGTAGTTCTTTGAAAGTTCTCACACTCTGTACCCAGTTGAAATTTCTAAACAAATGTTCCGCCGCAGTTTCTTTTATATGTTCAGTTCCCATAAGAGGTGGCGTTGGTGGAAGTGCTCTATTGTTCAGTGAATTCATATAAGCAGCAGTGGTTGCATAAAAATTATGAGTTTGCGCAATTCTGGGTATGGATAGATCTAAAACTACTGGCGGCATTCCAATCGGCTGATGTAACTGCAAGCTGGTTAATGCTGGATTAAGCATAAGCTCTTGTGACAAATGAGGCATATCTGTAATCAGTGCGTCCTTATACATGGCCATGTGACGTCGTAATGTGGAGTTTCTGGGGCCCCTTTCATGCTGAACCGCATCTTTATTCATACCTACATCGAAACACTTTCTCAATCGACATGCGCGACATTGATTCCGATGGGTCTTATCCACTACGCATAATCCTTGTTTTTGAGATTTGCAAACATATTGTCGATTCCGTCGGATGGAGCGTTTAAAAAATCCAGCACATCCATCACAGGCGTATATGCCATAGTGCTTTCCAGAGCTGTGATCTCGACAAACCTTACATGGCACATGGTACAAGATACGACCTTAAGGAACAACAAAATATTAAGTTAAAAAATTTAAAATTGGAAAATATAACATTCTGAACTTACTTGATGCCGCTGTGGCGAGTCGCGCCGAGTTGAATTTTTGATCGATGTGCTCGTTTGAGTTATCGTAAGAGTCCATCATTTTGAAACTTGCCTGCAGTTTCTTTAAATTTTACTAAAAGGATTTAATTTTTGATATACTTTTTTTTTTGTTTTTTTATTTTTTTCTTTTTTTTTTTTTTTCTTTTTGAAGGACTTTTTTCGGCGAGATCAACTCACTCCGAGAACTTAAATTGGTATGGTGCAACTTATGATACCGAAACGCGTTTTAATACGCGCATCCCTAATTGTATATTGTACGGGGATGGCGACGATCAACCCCGATAAATAAAATTCATTCTTCATTTTCATTGGTGAAACAGAGAAAAATAGGAGTGGCCTGAACCCTAAACCAACAAATACTTTAGGTAGATCCTGCTACTTTGCCATAAGGTTCCTTCTTGTTCTCTACGATTTTTTTTTTTGCTCGAAACGATCATGTGACAGAAGGGACAAGGGACATCAAATTTCATTTCATTGATAGCTACGTATTTTTAAAACTACCTGCATCAAGTCAAAGGGATTGCCCGAGAAGTGAGTAGTGTGGTGGTTAAAATTGCTTCAACGTATTAATTGCTCTTTTTCTTTTAGTTTTTTTGTTTACATTTATTACTTTATAGCACTATTTTATTGCTACATATTTTCATTCATAATATGCCCTTCATTGATAAATTTTGTTAGGCGATATGTTTAAGTGTATTTAGCGATTCTCATGAAAAGAACTGTCTTACTATGTTTACATCCTAATTTAACGAGTACAATAATTGCAAAGGACGGAAGCAACCCTTTCACAATAGGGTTAAAAAAAAGGTCTTCAGTTTATAAATAAAAAAAAAATATGATTTTAGAGATAAGATGGGAATTCCCATTTTGCCTGAAGTACCTACTTATCTGACTTCTTTGTAGGTCTGAATTGAATTTTGGATGAACTTTTAACTCGTTGAGGTTTTGTCTTAGTTTTGTTTTGAATTTAATGATCTTTAAATGAAAACGTAGATCTATTCTATGTATGTATGTATGTACCTATGAGCTGTAAAATGTCTTCTGCGTTTAAGTACAACAACTTGTACTTAAAAAAAAACTACGTATTTTAATGAAAATTGGTAGGTATATAGTTTACTTCCAAGACATCGTTGAATTTTGTTTATTTTTTATTATCTTCTTCTTCCTTTTATCAGCGAGGTTATGATCCGAAAACAAGGGATCGCAACTCTCCCACTTCACCGCATTTCTGCTGATCCGCATGTGGGGTTCGCCCACATTTATTTTTTTGTTATGATGTTTGAAAACATAATTAGGCTTAGTTTTAAATTATTAAAAAATACGTGCTGTTCTGTAAATGGTGATCAAATTTGCTGTAATATGCTCGGTACAGTAAGGACTTGACTTTATTCATTTTTTTTTATGTTTCAACAGTAATGTGCCAAAGAGATTCCCCTCGTAGGTGGATACATACCTATACAATGTGTTATGGAATTTTTTTTACATACATACCTTCATTTTCAAAGGCCCGCTAATTCTTCATGAGGGTCGCGGCGGTAGGAAGCCCAGGTGGACCCTCCATCGTTCTCGATCCTCCGCCATTGACACCAAATCAACAGGAGGAATCCCTAGACGGCTCCAGGGGGGTGTCTGACTTGGTCTAACCATCTATTTCTGGGCCTACCGGGGAGTCGCCTACCTTATGGCACGTCTTGGAAGCTGGTCTGCGGGCATACGCACTACGTGACCAAACCATCGAAGCATAGATCGTTCCGTTCGGAGAAGTAGCTGTATTATGGATTTGAAAATATATTTAACATAATCAAGTAACAGGGAATAAAATAGTAAAATTACAGAAAGAAAACATACAACAAGATAGATAAAATAATTTATTTTGCATTAAAGTTCTATAAAAACAGAGTTTGCTGGTATTTAAAATTAATTCATTAGGGTAACCTGGTGACACTTGATCCTTTGGAAACATGATCTCTAGATGTTATCTTGGTTTGGGAGTATTTTTTTTACTGCTCACTGGCAACACAATATTTACCGTTGGTTACTTACTTACTTAGGTGGCGTTACAGTTCGGGGTGAACCTGGGCCTCAACCAACAATCCTCTCCATTTAGCTCGGTCTTTAGCTAATTGCCTCCAGTTGCGCACTCCAAGTTGGTCGAGGTCCCCTTGAACTTGTGCGCGCCACCTACGGCGATGATTCCCTCTACTGCGTCGTCCCTCGGGGTTAGATTCGAAGACTCTGCGGGCCGGAGCGTTGGTGTCCATTCGCTCTACATGTCCTAGCCATCTCAGACGTCCAATACGCAGTTTTTTGACTAGGTCGATGTCGCTGCACAGCTCGTATAGTTCGTGATTGAATTTTCTCCTCCAAAACCCGTCAACGCAAACGGGACCGAAAATCTTACGAAGAATTTTTCTCTCGAAGCGACCAATGATATCTTCATCCTCTTTTAATAAAGTCCATGTTTCAGCGCCGTAAAGCAGGACTGGGATGATCAAGGTCTTATATAGAGTCTCTTTAGTTGTTCGAGATAGGGCTTTACTGTTGAATTGCCTTATAAGCCCAAAAAAACAGCGATTGGCAAGAGTTATTCTTCGATTGATTTCTGCACTGATTTTGTTTGTTGAATTTGTAGCAGAGCCAAGGAAGACAAAGTCGCATACTACCTCGAAGTTATAGCTGCCCACAGTGACGTTTTGTCCAATTCGTCGGTGTTGGTTTTCCCTTCTAGTTGACAGCATATACTTGGTTTTGCCCTCGTTTATCGCTAAACCCATTTTGGCCGCTTCCGCCTCAATGCTTGCAAACGCACCGGTGACAGCCCGCTGAGTTCTTCCGATAATGTCTATATCGTCGACGTATGCAAGCAGTTGTACAGACTTGTAAAAGATTGTGCCTCCGGTCTTGGCTTGTGAGTTCCGCACATTCCGTTCAAGTACAATATTAAAGAAGTCACATGACAGCGCGTCACCTTGTCTAAAACCTTTTTTGACATCAAAGGTCTCGGTGAGGTCATTACCGACCTTGATGGAGCAGCGAGCGTTCTCCATCGTCAGCCTGCACAGACGGACAAGTTTGGCAGGGATGTCAAAACTAGACATGACTCTATAAAGCTCTTGTCTATAGATGCTGTCATAGGCGGCCTTGAAATCGATAAAGAGGTGGTGAGTATCGACTTGGAATTCTTGGGTTTTCTCCAGGATCTGCCGAAGTGTGAAGATTTGATCAATGGTGGACTTTCCTGGCCTGAAACCGCACTGATAGGGTCCAATCAGGCTGTTGATAAAGGGTTTAAGGCGTTCACACAATATCGCAGAAAAGATCTTGTATGCGATGTTGAGGAGACTGATGCCTCTATAATTGGCGCAGTTGAGGGGGTCTCCTTTCTTGTGGATCAGGCAAACGATGCTGAGATTCCATTCATCAGGCATACACTCGTCTGACCAAATATTAGAAATGAGTTGGTGTATGCACTCTACCAATTCATCCCCAGCTGCCTTGAAAAGTTCGGCCGGTAAGCCGTCAGGTCCAGCAGCCTTGTTCGATTTTAGCTTGGATATTGCTATCCTCACGTCGCCGTTATACAGTCTGCAGAAGTAGTTTTTCCATATTCTCAGCACCGACTGTGATTCTACTACGAGGTTTCTGTACGGGTATTACTTCTCTGACACGTTCTTTTTACCTTTTGGTAAAACTTCCGTACATTGTTCCTGGAGTATAAACTCTCGATATTCTCAAGCGCGCGCTTCTCATGCTCTTTCTTCTTCTTTTGGAGAAGCCGATGTTCTTCCCGTCTCTTTTGCTCGTAGAGCTCACGAGCAGCTCTCGTCTTCCGCTGCAGCGCCGCTTTGTATGCCTCTTGTTTTGCTGCATGCACTCGCCGGCATTCTTCGTCAAACCAGGGGTTTCGCGATGGTGGGCGAGCGAGACCCAGCACATCAGTCGCGGCGTTTCTGATGGCATGTTGGTAGCGTTGCCACTGGTCTTCGGTACTTGATGCTGGCGGCATAGGGGTGATTGAGAGATTTCGGGATAAGCGTTCAGCGAAGAGTCTGGCGGTCTCTTGCGATTGTAGCTTTTCGACGTTAAACTTTCTCACAGTAATTCTTCTTTGTTGCTCGGATTTGGATATCCGCATTCGTACCTTGGCTACAACAAGGTAATGATCCGAGTCTATGTTGGCCGCTCGGAAGGTCCGAATATCCAGAATACTGGAGGCATGCCTTGCGTCGATCGCAATATGATCAATTTTGTTGATCGTTACATGATCATTAGACCGCCATGTCTGCTTATGAATATCGAGATGAGGAAACCATGTGCTTGCTATGGTGACATTTCGCTCCACAGCGAAATCAATTAGCCTTAGTCCGTTATCAGACGTGGTGTCGTGTAGGCTATGCTTACCGACTGCCCTACCAAAGACTCCTTTCCTATTTTGGCGTTAAAATCGCCCAATACGATTTTAACGTCGTATTTAGGACATTGCTCATATGTTTTGTCGAGGAGCTCGTAGAAACACTCTTTGGTGGCAGGGTAATTTTCTTCCGTGGGAGCATGAACACATATAAGGCTTATGTTAGCGAATTTAGCCTTGATCCGGATAGTCATAATACGCTCGCTTACGTGTCGGAAGCTTAAGACTTCTTGCCTAAGTCTGCCGCGTATGACAAAACCGCATCCGAATAAGCGTTGCCTGTTGCCTCTGTAGCAATCACCGTAGTAGATGTCACAGTTTTTCATCCTATTTTTGCCCGGCCCATCCCATCGCACTTCCTGGATGGCGGTAATATCTGCTTTATAGCAGTCTAGGGCCTCTGCTAGTTGTTCGGCTGAACGTGGTCAACCGTTGGTTGGAAACGGCAAATATAATTTTGCCAGTCGCGCGGAGATAGTAATATTGTGGAAATGTGCTTTTCTTTTGTAGTTGTTAAATGGTTTTTTTTTTTTGTTTTTTTTTTTTAACCTAGGTATTGATAACACTGGTACACACGATTTTTTGCCGATAATTAAGTTATACATTTTTGGAATCGTCGGTACATGCATAAGTATTAACAGAAAAATATCAGAAATCGCTTACTACATCGAAATGTCTAAGGGCCATTTTATTCACTCGAAGTTGAACACAACTTGGGGATTTTTATTGTCAACTTGAGAAATTGCTTTTATTCTCTCAAAGTTAACTCTCTCAACTTTCGATATTCAAAAGTTGAGAAAATCCAAAGTTAGTCAACTTTTGATTTCTCAACTCCCCGAAATAGTAGAAGTTATCCCAGCAAACTTGGGATTTTGTTTAATTTTATTCACTCTAGTTGTTGACTCGCACTCGCATCTGCGTTCGTATAGCATTTGGAAGAGGCGGTTTCCAGTGCTGGTCACTGACTTAAGGTGCAGAGTGGAAACGGTTCAATTAATCATCACCGCTTGTGCCGTCCTCCATAATATAGCCATCGTCGAAAATGAATCGCAACCACCACCGGAAATGCCCGCTTTCGCTGATGGGTTAGCTGCCGCATATGTTCCGTCGGCTACGCTTTTGGGAGCACCATCGACAGCCACTAACAACATTCGCTCTCGATCTGTTCGGACGTATTTTCAGCCAATAATAGATCGGTAGCTTAATATTAACCATCAAAGACATAATAAAAGTGAAAATACAGTTTATTATTGGAATTTTATTGAATAACTGAAAACTCAAACAAACATAAATTACTCAATTATATTCTGGTGTCATTGAATGTTGTAGGTTGAAAAGTGGGCAAACGAAGGCGTTAAAACTCTTTGTCGTGAGCAGGTTGATTTTTTCCCCACTGCAATTCAATGGCCGAACGCTCCCGATCAAGCTCAGCCCGTTCACATTCAATTGCAGCTCGTTTGAGATCTAAGGCTGCTCGTTCGCGTTCAAACCTGTACCGCTCTCTCTCACCCTCTAAAATCTCAATTTCGATTTTATATTTGTTCGCGGAATGTTGCTGCTTTTCTTCTGACAATTTTTGAATTTTACTTGAGGTTGGGATTTCTTCCGATTCCATTTTACGCCGGCGACTGTGGAATAGGGCGTTTAAAGGTTTCCGCAATTTAGCAGAATTTAACATACTCTCTCCCAAGTACGTTCAATAACTGCCCCTTTGTTCGACAAAATTGAATCTGTGGTGTGGTGTTTTGTCCTTTTAAATTCGTCAGTTGGAGTTTCAACAGGCTGCATTTGGATCGTTGTCAGTGCCTCACTATTTGAACACGGGTGATCATTAATATTTGACACCACTTTTCCATGAGCCTCATCGAAAAATGTGACATTTACGTCTCCATCATTTAACTGGAATGCCATATCCCCATCATCGAGGATGATCTCTTCGATAGAAATTGATTGCATCTGGTCAGAAGATGAAGCTATTTTCCGACTAGCATATTGCAGTGCTGACTTTGGCTGTTGAATGGTCGCTATAGCCAGATATTGCAGCAAGACCGAAGGTAGAAGGCGTCAAAAGCACCGCCAATTGTCGCAGTGGTTCGCTCAATGCTGGTAGTTCCTTTTTGGGCGGACCACCGCTGGTCTTTTTGGCGTCTCTTAAAAAGTAAAACGCACGATCCTTCAACGTCTGCTTAATTTTTGAATATTTTTCGCGCAGAGACTTTAACCCTAGAAAGATAATCTACGTCTGCCAGACGTATAGCGCGCAAAAAAATGTAATATCCTTTGGCAATGGAGTTTAAGTTTCTTGTTTTTATTGTTTAAATTAATTTTTATTTTTACTGAACCATAACTTCATTTCTCTTAATATGAATTTCATTAATAAATAAAACATTAATATTTTATAAAAAGCTCATGGGTTTCCATTAATACATTAAAAAAGTGCCATACGTCTCTGAGACGTATGATTATCTTTTACGTCATAAAAAATATGATTATCTTTCTAGGGTTAAAGCTCTTCCTGCGAGAAAAACGGATAGAAAAAATGAAATAAAATAAAAAAGTATAAGTGCAAAGCAACTACATACTTGGCCAGGCGGCGCAACATTGAATGTGATTGCAATTTTCTCCCACGCATTGTCTTTGTAGCGATTCGTCGCACCGTCCGTCTTTTTATTTTCAATTATGGAACTGTACTCCAAAGCATTCTTTACGAGCTAATCTTCCTCCTCCGCCGTGTAAACTATTTTTGGTATTCTTTTTTTATTTCCCTTACTTTTTTCCATTGCTTCACTTTTTTCACCTTTTTCAGTTATTCTTTTGATTTTTTTGAAACGTAACTGTTTTCGAATAACACTCAGCAATCATAAATTTCAAATCCAAAGTTGAGGCTGACATATTATGTGTCATCTGTCACAAATATCGCAGGGAATTTCTCGGAAGAGCAAGTACGCCAACTTGCTAATTACAACTTCCAAACCGGGTGTTGAAATAGTGAAAAAAAACATTATTCAACTTGCCGTTCAACTCTCGAGTTGAAATCAACTCCGAAGTTAGCCAATAGTGAATAAAACGGCCCTAAATATACGACAAAATGTATAAAGGGTTAGCCGACACCAAGTGTGAAAGTTTTCATTAAATTAAACACACACTTGTTACGAAATCAATATAGAACTTTATTGATTAATAAAATTCGGTCCATGGCAATTATGAATTGATCTCAAACATAACATCCAAACTAAAATTGTAGCCATTGACCCACTTATTCTTCAAAAAGTCGTCAATAATTTTGACATTCGGATGATCGCTTGCAACAGAAACCGTGATGGTGAAATGAACGATGTTGTATTCCACTCATAATTGCGATGGACAGAGTTTCATAGATTAATAATTTATTTTACAATAAATGTGTATTTAATTTAGTGTAACTTCCACACAAATTCTTGGCTCACCCGTTACTTGACATTGGTTACTGACAGTTTATCGCGTAGGAGTATTATAACTACACTACGCATGAGGTTCCAAGTCCGAATCCCAGAAAATATCAAAAAGTTTTTTCACGGTCTCACCTCTCGCGAGCGTCTGACAAACATCCGAGAGTATTGTTGTCACGAAAAAGCTTCTCAAATCGCCGTTCGGATTCGGCATTAAACGGTAGGTCCCTTCCATTCGAGTGAAAAAATATAACGCAGACAACATGAGTGGTTGCGGGAAGCTGGCCCCTCGCACTTTAAAGAGCTGTTGCGCCAAATATTTTATTTTTTGTTAGTATTATAACTACTTTTACTGAAGAACTAACAATAACAAAAAATATTGCTCAAAGACCCTTAGTGGAGCCAAACAACATCATTTTGCCGCTCTTACACATAAAATTGGAACTTTTGAAAAACTTTGTTAAAGCAATGGATAAAACTGGAGAAGGTTTCCTCTGTATTAAAACTTTGTGCCCCAGATTGAGCGAAGCTAAATGAAAAGAAGGAATTTTTATAGGGCCAGATATAAGAAAGGTCATGAAGGACTCCAATTTGATTGACAAATTAAATATATAGGAAAAAATGCATGGCTTTCTTTTGTTGAAGTGACACAACATTTTTTAGGCAATACAAAGTCATCAAACTATAAGGAAATCATTTCTAAGCTATTACAAGACTACAAAAGTTTGGGATGCAAAATGTCCTCAAAGATTTATTTCCTTGATTCCCATTTGGAGTTTTTCCCTGAAAACTTAGGTGCCGTAAGCGACGAGCATGGGGAGAGATTTCACCAAGACATAATAGCGATGGAAAAGCGATATCAAGGAAAATGATCGTCGAGAATGCTCGCAGACTTTTGTTTTATTAGTCGCTTTGTTCCAGTCAAAAAAAAAGCATTTTGCATGGACACCCGGTCTGGTTTAATAGGAGGCTTTTGAATCTTAAAAATAAAAAGAATAAGGCCTACAAGCGTTTAAGGAATGACAGATCTAATATAGAACTAAAATCTTGGTACCTACTTTGCCAAAAGGAATTTGATGTTCTGAACAAATTTTTGTACAGAGGTTACATATTATCGTGTGAAAATAAATTAAAATCGAATAGCAGATTTTTCTGGAACTTCATAAATTCCAAAAGAAATACTAATGGGTTACCAAATCTTATGTATTTTAATGACTCTTTATCTAATGATACTAAGGCGATTTGTGATTACTTTGCTGACTATTTTAGTTCAGTTTATAGAAATTATGATGGAGTTAATTCTTTTTCGTATTTGGAATCTATGATAAACCTTGGTGATTTGCATTTTGATAGACTAGATATTGAAAAAGCTCTTGTTGACCTTAAGGTTATAAAAAGTGAAGGTCCTGATGGTATTTCTCTCCATCTCATTCTCCCTGGTTTATTCAGGGTAGCTCTACATCTACAAACTTGTCAATTTTCTGCAATTTTGTTATAAAAAACTTCGAGATCGGCCCGCAAACTGATGTGGTTTTCAGTGATTTTGCAAAAGCATTCGATAGGGTTAGCCACACAACATTAATAAGAAAACTTTTCTGTTTGGGGTTTCACTCAAATATACTTGATTGGATTGAATCTTATTTGAGTAATCGGATCCAATTTGTGAAAATTAATGATAGTCTGACTAAATCTATTAATGCAACTTCGGGCGTCCCACATGGTAGCCACTTTGGCCCGTTGTTATTCCTACTTTTTATTAATGATCTTCCGAACGTTATCAAGCATTCTGAATGCCTTTTGTTTGCTGACGATCTAAAGATATTTCGTGCAATTAAAAGGAAAAGCGATTGTAATCTTTTAAAGGAAGACATTAACGCAGTTGACGAATGGTGTGTTGTTAACAATTTGCCCCTGAATACTTCGAAGTATCAATGCTTCACACTTTCTAGGTCTTTTACTTCCATTTGGCATTGTTATTACATTAAAAACAGTCCACTTGATAGAGTAACCTCAAAAAACGATCTGGGTATTTTGCTTGATCCTCGCCTAACTTTCAATGAACACATTGACTATATTGTCTGTAAGGCTAATTCTCTGCTAAGTTTCCTTAAACCAAACTCAAGAGCATCACCATCACTGAAGTTAACTCTATATTAGCATCAATAGATATTTTTCTAAATGGTTGTAGACTTAAAATTAAAAATAATCTACTATTAATCTTATCTGATAATGTTTGATTGATAAGTTTCCTTTCTAATTTATTAAAAAAAAAATAATTGTATGAGTTTATTTTATGAATGTTTGTTTTGTATCCAAAATACTTCTTAATTTTGTTATTTAGTCTGTAAGAGATTATTATACTCTGTTAGATGAAATAAAGAAAAAAAGAAAGAAAGAAAGAAACGAGATCATCCGTCATACTCGTATAAAAGACAAGCACAACGCTCAAAAATTCTTCAGAATAATAACAAAAAAATGAATATCTACAAATTTTCATGTATTTTTACTTTTTTAAATAAACACATTTTTCTAAAAGTATGGATGTTTCATAATTTTTTTACAGGCGTATTTTAAACATTTCCATGCCAAGGTATAAAAAAAAACATTTTGGAAGAACGGCAAAAAAAATATTTTATTTGTTGACCAGTGAATTGATACGAGTTATCTCTAAAAATAATCGAAAACGTTTTAATTTGTTAAGTCTTCGACGGTTCCTTTTTAAAAAAATATTTTGATACGTATTAGAAATATCTTTAATAGAAAATTATGACCCGACGTTTGATCGCTATATTGTAGGGGAGACTTGTTCCGGGGAATAGCCGAGAGTATATATATATGTGGAAAGTCACAAAAAATAAAAAGCGCAAAACACCCAAACTTTCAGTTAACTTAATTTATTTCTTATAATTTAGTATAATTTGGTGTAGAAAGAACGCCCGATGCAATACTTCTGCAAACTATCAAGATGACCGACGACCGTGCCGATGGAAAACAGACTCCTAGATCAACTCCCAATTCGAACACTCCAACCCAGGTCAGCGCCGCCCACGTCTTCTCTCCTATCCCAGCCATTCTCATACGTTTAGCGTGTTCAGCAATCTGTACCATGCCATTGCTTTGACGATCCAAGACATCAGATACCCTGCGCCGCACAAGCCAGCGACGATCACGGCAATACGTATCGGTGTCGTTGCCATTTGGACGTATTCCCCGAATTTCTTCCCTATGACCAGTGTGCTTGCTTTTATGCATACACAACTGGGTCATATTCGGCTACTTGTCGCGACGTGATGTAATGCAATGCCACTGCACGCGGCGTTCGCTGCGCAACTTAATTTGACGGCGGCGTTGACCTGTGAATAGACTGAATTACAATATAAAAAAACACAAAGAAACTTATCTATTGCGGCATGCGGCTGACATTCCTACATATATATACATGCAAAAGGAAGGTGTAAAAAACGCATTCCTGTAGACCCTAACAAACTAAAGGATGCTGTGAAGGCTAACTTTCATTTCATTTCTTTATTCATCAATCAGAGTACATATGGTATGTATATCTCTTATAGACTATAAGTATAATAAAAATGATAATACAACTAAACATGTACATTTCCTCGTTTAATTAATATAAATAAAAGGTTATTATCAATAAAGAATAAACAAAAAATAAATGCATATAAAAAGTTAACGAAATACAATTTGACATACATAAATATTTATATATCATATTTTATACTGTTTGATTGAGAAGCAAATAAAGAATTTTAGATTTGAAAGTGTCACTCATACAATTACTGAAAAAGCCTACTTCAGAACAAATTGAATTAGCTTCTCTGATGCAACGCAACGCGATACTGGTTCGTTACGACTATAGTTAGTGCGATCAAGTTACTTACTTACTTAGGTGGCGCTACAGTTCGGGGTGAACCTGGGCCTCAACCAACAAGCCTCTCCATTTAGCTCGGTCTTTAGCTAATTGCCTCCAGTTGCGCACTCCAAGTTGGTCGAGGTCCCCTTGAACTTGTGCGCGCCACCTACGGCGATAATTCCCTCTACTGCGTCGTCCCTCGGGGTTAGATTCGAAGACTCTGCGGGCCGGAGCGTTGGTGTCCATTCGCTCTACATGTCCTAGCCATCTCAGACGTCCAATACGCAGTTTTTTGACTAGGTCGATGTCGCTGTACAGCTCGTATAGTTCGTGATTGAATCTTCTCCTCCAAAACCCGTCAACGCAAACGGGACCGAAAATCTTACGAAGAATTTTTCTCTCGAAGCGATCTTCATCCTCTTTTAATAAAGTCCATGTTTCAGCGCCGTAAAGCAGGACTGGGATGATCAAGGTCTTATATAGAGTCTCCTTAGTTGTTCGAGATAGGGCTTTACTGTTGAATTGCCTTATAAGCCCAAAAAAACAGCGATTGGCAAGAGTTATTCTTCGATTGATTTCTGCGCTGATTTTGTTTGCTGAATTTATAGCAGAGCCAAGGTAGACAAAGTCCCTTACTACCTCGAAGTTATAGCTGCCCACGGTGACGTTTTGTCCAATTCGTCGATGTTGGTTTTCCCTTCTAGTTGACAGCATATACTTGGTTTTGCCCTCGTTTATCGCCAAACCCATTTTGGCCGCTTCCGCCTCAATGCTTGCAAAAGCACCGGTGACAGCCCGCTGAGATCTTCCGATAATGTCTATATCGTCGGCGTATGCAAGCAGTTGTACAGACTTGTAATAGATTGTGCCTCCGGTGTTGGCTTGTGAGTTCCGCACAATCCGTTCAAGTACAATATTGAAGAAGTCACATGACAGCGCGTCACCTTGTCTAAAGCCTTTTTTGACATCAAAGGTCTCGGTGAGGTCATTACCGACCTTAATGGAGCAGCGAGCGTTCTCCATCGTCAGCCTGCACAGGCGGACAAGTTTGGCAGGGATGTCAAAACTAGACATGGCTCTGTAAAGCTCTTCTCTATAGATGCTGTCATAGGCGGCCTTGAAATCGATAAAGAGGTGGTGAGTATCGATTTGGAATTCTTGGGTTTTCTCCAGGATCTGCCGAAGTGTGAAGATTTGATCGATGGTGGACTTTCCTGGCCTGAAACCGCACTGATAGGGTCCAATCAGGCTGTTGATAAAAGGTTTCAGGCGTTCACACAATATCGCAGAAAAGATCTTGTACGCGATGTTGAGGAGACTGATGCCTCTATAATTGGCGCAGTTGAGGGGGTCTCCTTTCTTGTGGATCGGGCAAACGATGCTGAGATTCCATTCATCAGGCATACACTCCTCTGACCAAATATTAGAAATGAGTTGGTGTATGCACTCTACCAATTCATCCCCAGCTGCCTTGAAAAGTTCGGCCGGTAAACCGTCAGGTCCAGCAGCCTTGTTCGATTTTAGCTTGGATATTGCTATCCTCACTTCGTTTTGGTCAGGTGGACGGAAATTTTGACTATCATCGTCCATGTTGAATGGTTCATTCTGCCTGACAGCGGGATGTTGGTCTTCGTCGCCGTTATACAGTCTGCAGAAGTAGTTTTTCCATATTCTCAGCACCGACTGTGATTCTACTACGAGGTTTCCATTCTCATCTCTACAGGTTTCTGTACGGGTATTATTTCTCTGACACGTTCTTTTTACCTTTTGGTAAAACTTCCGTACATTGTTCCTGGAGTATAGACTCTCGATATTCTCAAACGCGCGCTTCTCATGTTCTTTCTTCTTCTTTTGGAGAAGCCGATGTTCTTCCCGTCTCTTTTGCTCGTAGAGCTCACGAGCAGCTCTCGTCTTCCTTTGCAGCGCCGCTTTGTATGCCTCTTGTTTTGCTGCATGCACTCGCCGGCATTCTTCGTCAAACCAGGGGTTTCGCGGTGGTGGGCGAGCGAGACCCAGCACATCAGTCGCGGCGTTTCTGATGGCATGTTGGCAGCGTTGCCACTGGTCTTCGGCACTTGATGCTGGCGGTATAGGGGTGATTGAGAGATTTCGGGATACGCGTTCAGCGAAGAGTCTGGCGGTCTCTTGCGATTGTAGCTTTTCGACGTTAAATTTTCTCACAGTAATTCTTCTTTGTTGCTCAGATTGGGATATCCGCATTCGTACCTTGGCTACAACAAGGTAATGATCCGAGTCTATGTTGGCCGCTCGGAAGGTCCGGACATCCAGAATACTGGAGGCATGCCTTGCGTCGATCGCAATATGATCAATTTGGTTGATCGTGACATGATCATTGGACCGCCATATCTGCTTATGAATATCGAGATGAGGAAACCATGTGCTTGCTATGGTGACATTTCGCTCCACAGCGAAATCAATTAGCCTTAGTCCGTTATTAGACGTGGTGTCGTGTAGGCTATGCTTACCGACTGCTCTACCAAAGACGTCCTCCTTTCCTATTTTGGCGTTAAAATCGCCCAATACGATTTTAACGTCGTATTTAGGACATTGCTCGTATGTTTTGTCGAGGAGCTCGTAGAAACACTCTTTGGTGGCAGGGTCCTTTTCTTCTGTGGGGGCATGAACACGTATTAGGCTTATGTTAGCGAATTTAGCCTTGATCCGGATAGTCATAATACGCTCGCTCACGTGTCGGAAGCTTAAGACTTCTTGCCTAAGTCTGCCGCGTATGACAAATCCGCATCCGAATAAGCGTTGCCTGTTGCCTCTGTAGCAATCACCGTAGTAGATGTCACAGTTTTTCATCCTCTTTTTGCCCGGCCCATCCCATCGCACTTCCTGGATGGCGGTAATATCTGCTTTATAGCAGTCTAGGGCCTCTGCTAGTTGTTCGGCTGCACGTGGTCTGTAAAGGGACAGAACATTCCACGTACAGATCCGAAGGTCGTTGTCCTTATTTCGTTTGCTGGGGTCGTCATTAGTTGAGTCATCCTTATCCGAGGCTTTTGGTTGTTTCGGAACCATGCGCTTTTTACGTGGTAGGGAAGTTACCCCGACGGCACAACCCCCAACCTGGAGGGCCAGTTCCTTAATTATTCCCCTAGGACGAGGGGCCGGGTACACCGGTGCCAGTAGTCCACTACGAGAGTATGAGCGCTGCCGTTGGCCCATTAAGGGCTCCTCCGCCACCATCTCTATTCCAATGTCCTGACCAACATTGGAAATTCCTTACCGACCTGTGATCCGAATACGTCGAAGCAGCTCGCGCAAGGTATTCACTAAGTTCAACCTAACTGGAACTATAGACGCCACCGTTGACTCCGTCTAGGGAATTCGTCCGCTGCCGCCTGGAACAGGAAGAAGTGCTCTAGTGAGAAAAGCACTCTTCCCCCCCTCTCTCATCTGCTGCCACCAAGAATCCGCCAAACGGGGTTGGTTACCCATTTCTTGGATTATGGTACTAGGCACCCGGCTGTCACCGCGTGGAGGTTGAGAGTAGGAGTTGGTAGGCCTCAGCTGAGTGAAAACGCTTGTGTTTTCATATGATCGCATGCACTACCGTTTGACTAGCCTGCGATCAAGTTGCTCGTAGAATAATAACTTTTCGCGGAACATTCTAGATGGAGAATGCAAATCAATAAGTTGGAGTAACGGAGGGCATTTAATGTGATAAGTTAAAAAATCACGGATAAACATAATGTAAAAGTATTTATGCCTTTTCTCAAGAGACACAAGTCCAATTGATAAACATCTAGCGTTATAGGCAGGCATCTCTATAGACCAGTTTAATTTATAAATAGCATGAACTTTCTTTGAATCCACTCTATCCTTTCTGATGCAACAATAACTGTGGCTTCAAGCAATAACCGCTTAAGTCGATTTTCACAGTTTCTCAGAAAACGAGTTTGAAATTTTCCTTTTTCCCAAAAACGTATAGGATTTTACTATATCGGTCTTGTTTCTTTACGTAACCACTGCAGAGAGAAAATTATATGGCATCAACTTCGAATATTGGAGCGTCATTTGGCATCCTTATGCCAATTCCGTCATATTTCGACTCAAGCGGTTATCGCTTGAGACCACAGACACCACACAGAACTACAGTACTCCAGAGCAGATCTAACCAGAGATATAAACAGCGATTTCAATGAGTACGGATCAGAAAACTCACTTGAATTTCTTTTGATAAAGCCAAACATAGAATTGCTTCACTTATTACATAATCGATGTGGAGTGAGAATGTAAGCTTTGTGTTTAAAATTACACCAAGATCTTTTTCACGATCTATTCTGTCGAGGCATATATTGTGAATGCTATAGTTAAATATGATAGGATTTAAATGTCTATTACAAGAATAAGATTGGGATTTTGCGATATTTAGATGCAGAAAATAAATATTGCACCATTGAACTAGTCCGTTAAGTCATCATTAAGTAGTACACAATCGCGTACGGAAGCTACCATACGATACAACTTTAAGTCATCAGCAAACAGTAGGCAGAGTGAATGTTTAAAAATTAGAGGGATATCATTAATAAAAGGCGTGGGCACCGTGGCGTAAGTGGTTAGTGTGTCGGATCACTGCGCATGAGGTTCCAAGTTCGAATCCCAGAAAACACCAAAAAGTTTTTTCACGGTCCCACCTCTCGCGAGCGTCTGACAAACATCCGAGAGTATTGTTGTCACGAAAAAGATTCTCAAATCGCCGTTCGGAGTCGGCATTAAACTGTAGGTCCCTTCCATTCGTGTGAAAAATATAACGCACACGACATGAGTGATTGCGAGAAGCTAGGCCCTGGCACTTAAAGAGCTGTTGCACCAAATATTTATTATTTTTTTTTTTTTGTTAATAAAAAGGAGGAAAAGTAAAGGTCCTAAATGACTGCCTTGGGGAACGGCAGATATAACAGTAATAAGAGCCGACAGGCACTGATCGATTTTCACATATTGTGTTATGTTAGTCAAGTATTTCAAAATATTAGATGAAAACCCAAAAAAGATAACTATGCAACAAGACCGTATGGTTCACCCTGTCAAAGGCCTTGGCAAATTCCGTAAAGATAATATCGGTCTGCAAACTTTTTTCGAAAGCTGTTTTTACAATTTGAATTTTGGGATTTAATTTGGACTAAGTGACCAATGTTCTTAGCCCTTTTCTAGGAATTTAAACTTATTAACAGTTTAACAATTAAAAAAAAAAAAAAAAACCATTAAACAGTTTTAACAATTATTAAACGAGTAAAGTATGTTAGTTATAATAGAAATTTAATTTTTTTATATTTAGGATGTTTTAGTATGTAGACCTTGTGGTCCCTCTTATCAAGTCACTGGGTCTACTTCTCTTTAGTCGTCGTCTTCCGAAGAATTCCTTCATTGGTAATGAATTGACTTCGATGTTAGGGTGAACTACTAATTTTACGTGATCTCTTCTGCTTATGTTTATTATCTCTTCTTCCACTGTTGGTATTTAATATTTTTGATTGCTGTCTTTGGATTATGGCGATGTTTGTTTTCTTTGACGTTCCCCAGAGTTGTATCCCGTATGTTCAGATAGGTTTGATAATGGATTTATATAGTAGTAATTTATTGGTTGTCGAAAGTTTAAAATTTTTACGCAGTATTTTTGTATGTGGTATTTCCAGTTAAGTTTGTTGTCCAAGTGCATACCAAGATATTTAGCCACATTGTCGATTGGAATAGTTTTGTCTTTTATTTTTATTGAGATTGGAGAGTAGTTTAATTTAGTGGTAAATATTACTTGTTGGGTTTTGTCTACGTTAATTTGTATGCTCCATTCGTCAAACTATTGCATTGTCTTATCCAGAAGTCGTTGTGCTCGAGTAGTTACAGTGTCCAGGTTTTCATCGGATATCAGCAGAATAGTATCGTCAGCAAAGGTTGCCATCATGGTTGTAGCTCCACTCGGTAGAGGGATGTCAGCAGTGTAGAGGACATATAGTAGGGGTCCCAATGCAGATACTTGCGCTACTCCAGCTCTTGTCTTGTTGGTCATTATATTTTACGAAGAAGTGGCGTTCGCTTAGGCAACTTTCAATGATTTGGTAGAAGTCTAGTGGAAGTAAGTTTTGAAGTTTGTATAGTAGTCCTTTGTGCCAAACTTTGTCGAAAGATTTTGCTACGTCAAGAAACACCCCTATGCAGTATCTTTTTTCCTCTAGGTCCGTTGTGATTTTGATAACTACCCTGTGAATTTGTTGGATAGTCGAGTGTTGTCTGCGAAAGCCGAATTGATGGTCTGGTATCATTTTATTGTTAGTCAGTATTGGCTGTAGTCGATCACAGATTAATTTTTCGAATATTTTCCCTAATATAGGGAGTAAACTTATTGATCTGTAGGATAAAGTAGTCTTTGCGTCTTTACCAGGTTTAAGTATTGCAATTATCTGCGCAACTTTCCAAGTGTTTGGAAAATATTTAAGTCGAATTAATGCATTATAGAGATTTCGTAAGTATATCATGGCTTGTCCGGGTAGTTGGGTTAATATCTTTCCGTTAATAGAGTCATATCCTGGAGCCTTCTTGTGGTCAATCCTTTTTTTGATGCAGTGTTCAATTTCATTTATTGTAACTTTTTTTTATTTTTACATTGGTGATGAGTGTGTTTGGGCGTGAAGGTGGGACAGCCGTATTGCCCCCTTGTCGTTTGTGAATACTTCTTCGAAGTGCTTAGCCAGAATATTTGCTTTGTCTTGATTGGTTCTGGCCCAAGATCCGTCTGGTTTCTGTAGAGGAGTTTGATGTACTATTTTGTTCTTGAACTTTTTAGTAGCTTTCCAAAGCGAATAGTTGGTCTCAGAAGTTGGGGTCAGATTTTTTAAGTAGTCATTAAATTGATTGTTTTGGATTGCCTTAAGTTTTGCTTTGAGTTCTTTGATTGGTTTGTTGTATTTTGATTTGTCTTGGATTTGCCATCGTTTTCTGAGTTTTCTCTTTTCATCTATTTGTAGTCGAATTATAGTTGGTGTAATATTTTTGTGTGTTTTTGGTCTATTGATTGGGGTTGTTTTAGATACTACAGCAGTCACTATGTCGTTAATGTGAACTACAGCTCGTTCAACGTCATTTTGCGATTGTAGTGGTACACTAAGTAGTAGATGTCGTCCTATATATTCCCGAAAAGAGTTCCAATCGGTTGTTTTGTTGTATAGTTGGGACGAATTAGTTATGGAGGTTATTTTACACGAGTATTTGAGTTGGTTAGGGGAGTGGTCCGATGAAAGTTCAATTCTAAAAATTTAATGCTTAGTGTCTGTAGTTGGATGTTTTTAATGATGCAAAAGTCGATTAAGTCCGGTGTTTTATTTGGATCAGTGATCAATTAAGTGAACCCAAATCAAAGATTTCAGACAAACTAAGGGATGCTGTGAAGGATGTCATACAAGGGAAGACAAGAAAAGGAACTGCAAAACATTTTGGGATTCTTGATGACTTTAAAAAGATAGTCCGAAAACGTCAGGAAGCAAAAGAGGACGATATCATCTATGAACCTCATTACGGCCAGTTAAGAGCCTTCTCGATACTTGAAGAAACGTTGCTTGTTGCTTACCTGGAAAAAGCAAGTAAATTGTATCAGGGCTTATCTTCACATTCTGCACGAAAAATAGATTACGAATACGCTGTGCAAAATAATAAACATGACAGTCACATTAGCATTGAGTCTTTATATTTTGCGAACGAAAATGGAATACATCTCTTCACTACACTTCCACACACAAATCACAAGACCCAACCACTGGATATACATAGACAGTGTTTTATTTCTTCAGTTATGCAATGGGTAGAGTTGATTTTCCCATAATGAAGTCTACCCTTTACCCGGATCAAGTCTCCCTCAATAGGGGACACTTGGTTATTTTGGATAATTTTAGAAAAACGGCAGCAAATATATTTTACTTACTTACTTTCTTTATTAGACTGCACAATATGATGAACCATTAAATTGCTCATTACATTGTTAAAATAAAAAGACAAGGTTCCCTACAATGACAATAACTAATAAAAGTTGTCTGTCAGGTTACTAGATTAAACTACTGTGTTTTTTTTAGTTTGGTGAGCTTTTAAGTTTTAGTTTTGAGTTTTGCGAAAATTCGTTTAATATAAATGATCGGTATTTTAACGCATACTTTACAAAATTGTATAAGTTCATGTAGTTGTAGGCATTCAGGATACTACGAAATTTCGAGCGGGTGAGCACATTATTTTCAAAGAATTCTCTCCTATATCTGTTGAAAATGGGGCAGATTCTAACAAAGTGGAAAGTATTTTCCGTGGCAACGAGGTTGCTAAACGTACATAGACCAACGGTGTCACTCCTAAATGCTTTGGTGTTTATATTAGGCAGACCGCAATCTACTTTCAGTAGTAAGTTGATTATGTCGCGCGGATTTTTGTCATGAAAGTAGTTGGGAACATCAACGTAGCCTAGGTTGCAGTACTCATCATGGAATTGAGATTGAAGTGCACAGTTTGTAAATTTAGTCCAGTGTTTCTCCTTTAGCTTAGTAGTGCATTGTGAGAGGCATACCAATCAGACCTTGCTGAATTAAAACTGAATTCTATCTCAACATCATGAAAAAAAGAAAAGAATCTAATCACTCCTTGGCCCAATAAATGTTCTTTTGTATGACGGCCTCGGACAGGATGCGAGGAAGCCTATATGCTGAACATAAGTCATCCTTACGCGTGACTATGGTCAACAGAACCTCAATCGAACCGGAGCCCATGTACAAGGCGCCACCATCCACATCATGTTACAGCTCCCTGAGCTCTGGATTCTCTGTCAACACCGAGTCCAACAGCACAACTACCACAAGTCATTTCACCACAGGTGGCTATGGTGCAGCCCCTGTAGCAACTGCCAAGTATACCAGCATATACGCTGAGGAGGAGAACGATAACGATCAAACCTCGAACGAAGGTATGCAAGGTGCAGTCTTAGAGTGGTTAAGAAGGCTTTACGAAGTCCAGACTCTATGTGTACAACATACATAGTTAGGTGTGGTGTCCGGAAAGTAAAATAATCTTTTTAAGAAGAAACGTAGTTGCCCTGTAGCAACTGCCAAGTATACCAGCATATACGCTGAGGAGGAGATCGATAACGATCAAACCTCGAACGAAGGTATGCAAGGTGCAGTCTTAGAGTGGTTAAGAAGGCTTTACGAAGTCCAGACTCTATGTGTACAACATACATAGTTAGGTGTGGTGTCCGGAAAGTAAAATAATCTTTTTAAAAAGAAACGTAGTTTTTCAACTTGTATATAGGTATCCTCGCGATATCCAAACAATTGCGCCCCATAGAACAGGACGGATCTTAAAGCATCTTCATATATCTTAAATTTTTGTAGAATGAGGGATAAGTCCATTTTTCATGAAATTGGACCATGCGGAATTTATTATGTTCTTAGATGTTGTCAGTCTGTTGGTTCGATGCTCAATTCACGACATATTCTAATTAAGCATTACACAAGAATCCGAATATGCAACAATATTTGCGAGAAGCGCATTTTAGTAGAACAACTAAATTATTTGGACAACAAATTGAGAAAAAAAGAGAAAAGATAAAGAATTTACATTCAAATGAATAACATCAGAGCGAAAATATTACTCGAAGTTATCTTAGGATGCGACAGAAAAAATACAATTAATAACTCAATAGGAATACATTCATTAAGTGACTTTTAAACCTTTTTTGCTGGGGGCAGTTTTTCTTCTTGTGAAACACCATTATAAGCTTTAATGGATCTGTACAGGGTAGATGATGTTCCATACCTGGATGTCCTTCGCGGTACGACGTGTATATTATTTCTGCTGCGTATATTGTAGGTGTGAATGCCTCTTCGATGTTTCATTTGCAAGGAAAACTGCGACATTTTCTGATTCGGAGGAAAAATCTTCAAAAGCGTGTCAATAGCAGATTAATCGATTTGCCGCAGTAGTCAAGCCGGTCCCAATCAACGACCAAAGGCGCTCGGTGCGATCCCAGGTGGAGCAGGAGGCTCTACTCAGCATTTCGGTCTCGCAGAAGGGCAAGATGGCGGCGGTTCTCGAGGAAGAGGATGACGACTAAGATCGTGATGAAGTCAAGAAGAATGAGCTGAACGTCGTAATACCCGTTATGGGACGATCAGTTTCGCTGTCGAAGACAGGCGTCGTCACTACGATATACACTCAGAAGAAGGGAGTTACTCCCCAAGCATTCAACGAAACCGAGTCCGCGTCGGAGAACGGCCTTACTGTAAACTACACCCTCAGCTACGAGCCCCCGCTGCGATCCCTTTCTCCGCCAAAGCCGAGGGAAAACTCGAACGGACTGTCCAGACGGAATGTTGTAGTGCAGCCGGAACGCAAGTCATGCTTACGCGTGAATATGGTCAACAGAACCTCAATCGAACCGGAGCCCATGTACAAGGTGCCACCATCCACATCGTGTTACAGCTCCCTGGGTTCTGGATTCTCTGTCAACACCGAGTCCAACAGCACAACTACCACAAGTCAATTCACCGCAGGTAGCTATGGTGCAGCCCCTGAAGCAACTGCCAAGTATACCAGCATATACGCTGAGGAGGAGAATGATGACGATCAAACCTCGAACTACATAGGAAATTCGTTTAAGGATTTCCCACTCGCCGATTTGCAGTAAATCTGTGTCTTTTTCGCTGAACACTAAACAGACGTCATCGGCGGACATAAATAACTTTTCTTTCGTAACAAGCTTACTGATGCAGCTTTCATACTCGTATGTGCAGAAAATTGCCGGTCCCAGTATGCTGCCTTATGGTACACCATACTCCACGGGTGAATTTGTGCTCCTTATGCCATTGACTTCAGTGAATTGTGCTCGGTTTGTTAGATATGAACTAAGCCATTTGAAGCTATTATAGTTACTCGTACTCCTATTAACATCACTTTTTGTAATAATATTCTGTGGCCTGCTGTGTCAAAAGCTTTGGATAAATCAATGAAGAGTAAGTGAATAGTTTTGTTTTTTGTTTCTCTTTAGTTTGGTAAAGTACCTACGGTTGTGTTTATATTGGCTTAGAAGTATTTCGTTTTGAGGATCCTTTCAAAGCTTAGTATACCAGAAGTTTTTTATGTGGTTAATATTTTTCAGGTTATCGTCCAACCAGGGGATGTTTGGTTTTTACTAATTTATGCTAAACTTTAGTGGCTACTTTCTTCAGGAAGGTGTTTGCTTCACAATGGTCGGTAGTTCATTTTGAGAAATACTTAAAACAAAGTCGCATTCATTTGTTAAACGCATCCACCCTTGTATACATATACTCTCCCAGTACTGTGGCATGTGAGAAAGCACTATTCGCGGCAACCTTTGCTGGTTCATTGCCATGACTTTTACCACATAGTCTAGATGAAGCTTTAGGGTATCCAAGAATAGGGGTTCTAGTCCAGTCTCAACGTTGAGCTAGAAATCTGAAAACTCGCCTTATAAAATAGAGGATGAACTTTCCCACGTTTTCAAAAGACCGTTAACCCCATACTTAGGTATGTATATACACACATATTTGGCGCAATAGCCCATGAAGGGCCTAGTTCTACCTTCTCGCAACCACTCGTGTTGTGTGCGTTATATTTTTCGCACGAATCAAAGGGACCTACAGTGCCGTATCCAAAAGGCAATTTTTTTTTGTTTTTGAGAAACTTTCTTATGACAACAATACTCTCGGATGTTTGTCAAACGTTCGCGAGAGGTGAGACTCTGAAAAACCGTTTGGTGTTTTCTGGGATTCGAACATTGAACCTCACACGAGTTACGAATGCAATTGAGCATAATAAAACTACTCAAGTTGCAGATGCACCTTTTTGCAAAGTTCAACAACTCGCCGACGGCACATTCGTGCTTCTGCGAAATCCGTCTGAGTAACATGAGTTGTAATTGGGTATTTGTAACTCGTGCGGGTTTAAAGAATAATGCAGCTATGGTCAAGCAGGGTAGAAAATAAAATGAAGATGAGTATGTTTACGGCCGCAGAGCGAAAAAGTCACTTTATCTTATATAGAATAAAATCATCTAAAAGTTACCAAGAGTGTGTGTTTTCATTTTTGCTTAAATTCAGAATAAAAATAGTAAAATTATTACTTGGGCAGTGGTTCGACACACTTACCACTGGTCCACGGAGTCCCATACTTGAGCCGCATATAAAATCATGGAGCTTGCGATTGCAGGGAATACCTTCTTCATCGCTGCATGTGATGCTTCTATTGTTGATAGACCTTCCCCAAACTGCACAAATCGCTTCCATATCTAGAGCTTATAGAAAAGTGCTTCCACAGCTACAGAGTTCAATGCCGCACTAAAATCTACAAATAAGTTGTACAACGTTGTAAGTTTCTTCTTGAAACGCTCTGCAATATTAAATTGGGAGACTATTTGGTGTAAGTAAGTAATTAAGTATTATTAACCCTAAAAGGATTGTCAGATACCACTTTTAGGGTTGAATCGTTTTTCCTAAAACGTGCCTGTAATTGAAGCAGAACAGTTTTATCTTCCACCCATTGAGTAAGTGTATGTCGGTTTTTTAAGAGCTCGGCGCGTTTGGAGTTCACTCTAAAGCATTTTTTGAGAAACCTGGGGTCCCTCTGAAATACAACTCCGTCTTTTTTGAGAGACATATATTCGCTTTGAAATCGCTCTGAAGTCAAGTTTTTCTCGGGTAAGGAAAGTGAAGCTATCAAAACCATATGTGGCACTTTTGGTATCGCGGAATTATGTGACTAGTTTTTTTAATTAATAACAACCTACTTGATATTTTCTTTCTTTTTAGGTTAATTGGAGTGATAAGCAAGTGGATAGCCATACAGAGCACCTCGACCTCACTGAGGTCTTTTGTATGGTCCCCTTTAGGGACCCATTGGGGGGATTTCCTTCCTAGCTAGAAAGATTCGATTTTTTTCAGCTGAGGAAGAGACACGTCAGATGGGGAAATGAACCATTTCGGAAAGTATTTAATTCTGCCCCGAGCAATAGCAGGGCTGGTCAAACGGTAGTGCATGCGATCATATGAAAACACAAGCGTTTTCACTCAGCTGAGGCCTACCAACTCCTACTCTCAACCTCCACGCGGTGACAGCCGGGTGCCTAGTACCTTAATCCAAGAAATGGGTAACCAACCCCGTTTGGCGGATTCTTGGTAGCAGCAGATGAGAGAGGGGGGGAAGAGTGCTTTTCTCACTAGAGCACTTCTTCCTGTTCCAGGCGGCAGCGGACGAATTCCCTAGACGGAGTCAACGGTGGCGTCTATAGTTCCAGTTAGGTTGAACTTAGTGAATACCTTGCGCGAGCTGCTTCGACGTATTCGGATCACAGGTCGGTAAGGAATTTCCAATGTTGGTCAGGACATTGGAATAGAGATGGTGGCGGAGGAGCCCTTAATGGGCCAACAGCAGCGCTCATATTCCCGTAGTGGACTACGGGCACCGGTGTACCCGGCCCCTCGTCCTAGGGGAATAAATAAGGAACTGGCCCTCCAGGTTGGGTGTTGTGCCGTCGGGGTAACTTCCCTACCACGTAAAAAATCGATAGTTCCGAAACAACCAAAAGCCTCGGATAAGGATGACTCAAATAATGACGACCCCAGCAAACGAAATAAGGACAACGATCTTCGGATCTGTACGTGGAATGTTCTGTCCCTTTACAGACCACGTGCATCTGTACAACTAGCAGAGGCCCTAGCCTGCTATAAAGCAGATATTACCGCCATCCAGGAAGTGCGATGGGGTGGGCCGGGCAAAAAGGGGATGAAAAACTGTGACATCTACTACGGTGATTGCTACAGAGGCAACAGGCAACGCTTATTCCGATGCGGATTTGTCATACGCGGTAGACTTAGGCTAGAACTCCTAAGCTTCCGACACGTAAGCGAGCGTACTATGACTATCCGGATCAAGGCTAAAATCGCTAACATAAGCCTAATATCTGTTCATGCCGCCACGGAGAAAAAGGACCCTGACACCAAAAAGGGTTTCTACGAGCTCCTCGACAAAACATACGAGCAATGTCCTAAATACGACGTTAAAATCGTATTGGGCGATTTTAACGCCAAAATAGGAAAGGAGGACGTCTTTGGTAGGGCAGTCGGTAAGCATAGCCTACACGACACAACGTCTGATAACGGACTAAGGCTAATTGATTTCGCTGTGGAGCGAAATGTCAACATAGCAAGCACATGGTTTCCTCATCTCGATATTCGTAAGCAGAAATGGCGGTCTAAGGATCATGTAACGATCAAACAAATTGATCATATTGCGATCGACGCAAGGCATGCCTCCAGTATTCTGGATGTCCGGACCTTCCGAGCGGCCAACATAGACTCGGATTATTACCTTGTTGTAGCCAAGGTACGAATGCGTATATCCCAATCTGAGCAACAAAGAAGGATCACTGTGAGAAAATTTAACGTCGAAAAGCTACAATCGCAAGAGACCGCCAGACTCTTCGCTGAACGCGTATCCCGAAATCTCTCAATCACCCCTATGCCGCCAGCATGAAGTACCGTCGACCAGTGGCAAAGCTGCCAACATGCCATCAGAAACGCCGCGACTGATGTGCTGGGTCTCGCTCGACCACCACCGCGAAACCCCTGGTTTGACGAAGAATGCCGGCGAGTGCATGCAGCAAAACAAGAGGCATACAAAGCGGCGCTGCAAAGGAAGACGAGAGCTGCTCGTGATCTCTACGAGCAAAAGAGAGGGGAGAACTTGGAGTCTCTCTCCTAAGATGATACATTGGTTGTACATAATGATGGTTAGACCCATTATCACATACGCGGCCATCGTCTGGTGGCCAAAAACTCTCCAGCAGACAACGGCAAACAAGTTGCAGAAGTTGCAAAGAATTGCCTGTCTTGGCATTACAGGTGCGATGCGCACCTGCCATACGACAGCTCTGGAAGCTATTGTTGGGCTTACACCCTTACCAATCTTCATTAGGAAGATGGCTGCTAGATATGCCATCAGGCTGCAGCTAGATCACGAGTATAAACCAGGTGACCTTGTGGGACATTTAAAGATACTCAACTCAATCCCTAAAAGAGACATATTTTGCACTTTACCAGATATTATGGCCAGGCAACACTGCTTTGGTAGGCTATTTGAAGTTGAAATATTGGACCGCGAAAACTGGTCCAACGGTGCTCCAACACTGGACCCTAGAAGTCTGGTCTGGTTCACCGACGGTTCGAAAATGGATTCTGGAGTTGGAGCTGGGGTTTCTGGACCCAACACAAAGATTTCGGTACCTATGGGTACGACTCCTACTGTGTTTCAGGCTGAAATCCATGCCATTGAGATTTGCGGCAGTAACAATCTCCGCAAGGGGATCAAAGGCGCTAGAATACATATCTTCTCAAATAGCCAAGCAGCACTTATGGCACTGTCGTCCAACCAAATGGACTCCAGAACCGTGAAATGCTGCTACGATGCATTACAAGACCTTGCCAAATACAACAGGGTAAAACTCGGTTGGGTACCCGGACACCAAGGGATTGTGGGCAACGAATCTGCAGATGAGCTTGCTAGGGCTGGCTCAGAATCTGTCTTCATAGGTCCTGAACCTTATTGTGGCGTCAATTGGGCGACAGCTACAACGCTGATTAACGAATGGGAAAACAAACTTCGTCTAGTGGGCCAGGTCTAAGACAATCCAAACGATTAATCAAGCCTTACTCCTATAAGGAAATCCTTAACTTAGATACGGAAAGCATCAAGAAGCTTGTGAGCTTTCTTACTGGCCATTGCGGCTTGAGATACCACCTTAACAAGATGAACCTGTGCCAAGAGAAGGACTGTCGGTTCTGTTTAGAGGAGGATGAAACCTCCGAACACATTCTTTGTGAATGCCCGGCACTACACTGGTTAAGGAAACGTATTCTCCACAAGGAGATACTTACTTCAGTGGAACTGAAATGCTCCGCTACTAAGGACATACTCACTTTCATAAGGGAGGTAGTAGGTCTGTTAGATTAACTCCAACCCTCCGATACAATAGATCTTTCAGGTCGCAGTGTCGTTGCCACGCGGGCATGGGTTGTACAAGAAGAAAAAAAAAAAAAAAAAAAGAGGGGAAGAACATCGGCTTCTCCAAAAGAAGAAGAAAGAGCATGAGAAGCGCGCGTTTCATCGTGCAGGCTGACGATGGAGAATGCTCGCTGCTCCATCAAGGTCAGTAATGCCCTCACCGAGACCTTTGATGTCAAAAAAGGCTTTAGACAGGGTGACGCGTTGTCATGTGACTTCTTTAATATTGTACTTGAACGGATTGTGCGGAACTCACAAGTCAACACCGGAGGCACAATCTATTACAAGTCTGTACAACTGCTTGCATACGCCGACGATATAGACATTATCGGAAGATCTCAGCGGGCTGTCACCGGTGCTTTTGCAAGCATTGAGGCGGAAGCGGCCAAAATGGGTTTAGCGATAAACGAGGGCAAAACCAAGTATACCATATGCTGTCAACAAGAAGGGAAAACCAACACCGACGAATTGGACAAAACGTCACAGTGGGCAGCTATAACTTCGAGGTAGTACGGTAGTACTATAAATTCTACAAACAAAATCAGCGCAGAAATCAATCGAAGAATAATAGCATAAAATATGTTCGGCAGATTCGGTGTCCTCAAGACAAAGCATGCTCTGACTGATGCGGATTTCTTTTAGGTGTTTTTTGACAGATTTATGACCAGATGGAAACAGTTCAGGGCTCGAATCGCGTCCTCCGTGAACGGATAACTTGTCACGTAATTTATATGTATGTTGTTGCTACATCTACCAACAGCACAATGCAAATTACGTTACCAGTCATCCGTTGACGAAAGACGTGATGCGACTCCAGACCTTGGCATTATGTTTGCTCATTGCTAGAATCTATTTAGCTTTTTGTTTGGCCAGATTTTAAGTCCCAATGTGTGAGTTTTTTCTTTCTTATCCCATTGATTTAGTTCCATCTTTATTTGGCTGGTAGAAAGGTCACAAAAGGGTTCGAGGCCAATGAACGGAGATTGGGTACTAGATCTGGCTAGTTCGTCAGCAGCTTTATTGTCAATGATGCCTTTATGGCCATTGCTGTTATGTGCAGCAAGCTGTAGGAGAGTTTTAAACTAGTTTTGATTCAAAGTTGTAGGATATGGGAGTTTTAAGGGCTGTCTGAAAGAATGTTTATGTGAGATCTGTGGAATTTTTTTCTGATGTATTCGCTCATGCAAAGTTCAATAAGATTTTTAAATTAGATTAGATTTATTGCAGTTCATTACAATTATTAACATATTTGAAAATAACTTTACAAATCTTTTATAGCATGGCAAAAGCCGTCTGCCAGTGACAATTTTTGTAACTACAATTAATTGCGTAAAAATATAATTAAATTTCAATATGTACCATGTGTCTCTATTTCAGGTTTGATTAAAGTATTTGAGGGTTAAAAGGCTTTTTCCATAATTTTCCTGCGTTATAGTAACGCGGCTTTAATATATTTAAGCAATGCTATCCAGTCCCTGCCGTTCCCTTTTCCTAAATGTAGTCTCTTTAACTCACTTAATATTGGGCAAACACCCATGAAGTAGATAATGTTTTCTCTTGCTGACCGATTACAAAGGGTGCATTGGATTGGCACGTCCGTTCTGTGTGGTATAAAATTCAGTGTCAGAATTTCACCTCTCGCTTTAAAAATCGTTGGTAATACCTCGAGTCCATATTTTTCATCAAAATAGCTTATATCGGTGAGGTCCAGATTTAGCTGAGGGTAGACTTCTCGGTGGATTTATGATTGTGCTTCCTCTATGTAGGCGTCGCGAGGCTTCCCATCCAGCTTTATTAACATGTTATAGAGTTCCATTTTCATCCTTTGAACATCGCGTACCTCAAAATTTAGTTGACAGTTTGTCCTGTGTGCTAATTCTCTCCACTTTTTAAAGCAAGACACATTTCTGCTAAGCGCGTGTATTGCCACAATTTTTGGTAGCCGCGTGTGATTCATTTTAAACACCCTTAAAATGCATTTTAAGAGTCATTATGTATAAAGGTAGCCTGTCTCCACATACAGTATATAAGTACGTTGGCGTAGCCATTGGCATGCGAAGCATACGTGGATACATTTTGGATGTATCCCCATGCCTGTGCACCATACAGCATTACAGATCGTGCTGTGGCTTCAAAAATACGACATTTCGCTGTAAGACTGATGCTTTTATTGAGAACACATTCTCTCCATGTTAAATTGATGACTTTCATAGCTTCCTTGAGTTTTTCTTTCAAATGGGTGCCGATATTATTTCGAGGAGTCATCATTACACCGAGGTATTTGTATTGTTTGACGACTTCAACCGGATCCCCATCGAAACTCCATCTTTCTCTCTGAGGTCGCCTTCCCCCTCTTGTGCTGAATATCATGGCTTGTGACTTTCTCGGGTTCACATTAAAATTTCACATTTTACAGTATTCTCCCTGTTTTGACATCATTCTTTGTAACTTCTCACACGTATCCGATAGAAGGACAATATCGTCTGCGAACATCAAGATCTTTATGCCCATATATCGCTTTTAAAGACGTTATCATCTTAGTTGGTATGCGCAAAGTTGACAACTTATAAAAAAATAGTTCTCTATCGACACTATCAAAAGCAGATTTCAGGTCGACAAAATAAGCATAGATATTCTTGCCTTGCGCTCTAAAAATGTCTATAATAGTGTTTAGCGTAAAGACATGGTCTACACTAGAGTATCTTTTTCGGAACCCTGCTTGGCACTCACTGAGAATATTATGGGAAGCCATCCAATCTGTAATGCGGTTAAACAATATGCTTCCAAAAAAATGTCTGGTAGTGTTGAGGAAGGTTATCCCCCTATAATTTTCCGGATTGTTTCTTTCACTTTTCTTCAATGTTCAATATAAATATGTTCAATGAACCCCGGCTTGAAAGATTGAAGTAGAAAGTCCCAATGGTTTTGAAATCGGTGCTGAAAGCTCCAACGCCCACCCCATTTTTAATTTTTGAACCGTCGCGTCAGTATACCAATTGTTTCGATGGTTGGGTTGAGGGATTTGATAATTATCCAAAAGATCCGGTCAGGAATAATTACTTCAAAAGGGCGACTCAGATAGATCTTTTTGGGGATGAAGTCAGTCATGCATACTTCTGGTGAGGAGAGCGGTGACAATTTTTTAAGAATCTTCATATGCCTAACTAGGTCCGACGTTTTAATGTTGCATAGCAGATGTATCCTTAAGGCAGCAACCGCTGTCTTCATAATTCTTAAAAGCAGAGGTAGGATGTCTAGTAGAACTTCCAACGTAACGTTTGGACAGGTGCACATCGCTTCCGTAATGCCTACGCAGGCCATTCTTTGTTTTTTTTATTTTTTGCAGGGCGCTATGGCCTAGAATTGTTTACTTTTTTGCCACCAAATTAGTGATACGTGATGATTGGTGTGACAGTAAATCATTTTAGGCTTTAGACCCCATTTTTAACAAAAAGTCTGGAACAGACCCAGAAGGCTTTAGTTGCCTTATCGATGGTTTTGTCTAGATGGGTATTCCAGTTTAGTTTTTGGTCTAGAGTTACTCCTAGTTATCTTGTTTCCTTTGAGAATTTAAATTAAACGCCATAAAGAAATAACGTTTGGAGATATAGTTTAGTTCTCCTAGTCATTGAAATGATGACGGTTTTGATGGGGTTGACTTTTAGACCTTCTGACTGGCACCAGTGATTCTGGATTCCTGAATGTCTTTTAGTTATCGGCGTAACGTTGTGTTAGAAATCCATGATTGTTTAGGTCAAAAAGTTTGTCTACTACAATAGACCATAGTAGGGGGAATAGAACATCACCTTGAGGACAACCTTTGATGGTACTAACGGAGATCGGGGTTTGACCAAACTTGGCAGAGATAATTCGCTACTTAGCACGGAGAATCTTTTTCGGGGGTTGACTCCTCGTCGACAGACACCGAGATGGTTGACGCTCTTTTGAAACTGGACTTCTCTGGTCCTCCCTCTCCCTCTCCATCACTCCTGGACAGTGACCCATGTGGCCTCTCTCTCGAGGATGACCTTCTGTCATCAGATTCAGAGGAAGCCAATAATACCGTGGTAATGGTATCTGTAGCGAGAAGTAGCCCCAATGCTGCGGATCCTACAGATTAACCTGCATCACTCCATCACGGCTTCGGCCTCCCTCATTCTCCGGCTCAGCAAATACGGGGAAGACTTAGTCTTGATCCAGGAACCATGGGTTGTTGGAAACCGGGTTTGTGGACTCAAGACTCCAAACTACATATTAATCTACGCAAGAAAAGAAGGTAAACCAAGATCCTGTTATCCTTGCGAAGACCCATCTAAACATTCATTTACTCTCTAATTTCAGCAATCAAGACATAGTCGCTACCAACCTGGAATTGCGATCAAGAAATTACTGGTTGGTATCGGCTTATTTAGGTCACGATCTTGCGGGCCCACTCCCCCCGGACATCTTGGGGAGCTTGATTGCTGTAGCAGAGAGCCGAAACACTGGTCTCATCATTGGCTGTGATGCGAATGCCCATCACTCAATCTGGGGCAGTTCCGACATAAATGTAAGAGGTGAGCAACTTTTTGACTTTATCCTTAGTACTAAACTCCTAATCTGTAACAGGGGGTCCAAACCGACCTTCATTACTCGAAACCGACAAGAAGTCCTGGACATCACTCTTGTCTCCGATCATTTATATAACTTGGTTAAGGACTGGAGAGTCTCTGATGAGCACTCTTTTTCAGACCACCGTTACCTCCAATTTAGTCTTGATGACTATCTGCCTGACCAGAAGGCTTTTAGAAATTATAGAAAAACCAACTGGTCCCTCTATAGGAAACGTTTATTAACGCTTATTCCCTTCCATCTGCCTACTGAACCTTCTTGCACTGAAGACCTCGACGATTTAGTCAACACCCTAACATCGGCACTAAATGGTGCCATAGCCGAGGCCTGCCCACTCCGCAAACCTCGAGGTAGAATGAAACCTCCCTGGTGGAATGCAAATCTCAGTACTCTAAGGAAAGACAGTAGGCTCCTTTTTAATACTGCTAAAAGCTCCCGTGAGACGGCCGACTGGGACTCCTATAAACTGTCTCTCAGAAAATACAAAATCTCACTGAGGAAGGAGCAACGACGCTCCTGGAGACTTTTCTGCGACAGCATTGAAGAGTCCTCGGAAGCTTCCAGGTTGCGGAAAATCCTCTCTAAAAGCCCTGCTACACCCAGCTTCCTTTTGCATCCGGATGGTTACTGGACCTCCTCTGCGGAGGAATCCATTGACATCTTACTGGATACCCACTTTCCTGGTAGCTCCCTTGTTGCTATATCGCGAGAGGGAAATCCCCCCCCTCAACCTTGCAGCAACTCGCTAGTCTTGATAACTACAGAAAAGATCCGTTGGGCCATGCGCAGTTTCAAACCCTTCAAGTCCCCAGGACCTGACGGTGTTATTCCAGCTGAAATTCAGCAATGCGAGGACATTGTGCTTCCATGGCTCAAAGTCATCTTGTCGGGCTGTCTAAATCTGGTCTATATTCCCAAACTATGGACCGAGGTTGAAGTCATATTCATACCTAAGGCAGGAAAGAGCTCGCACGTGGAACCAAAGGATCTCCGACCTATCAGTCTATCGTCCTTTCTGCTCAAAACGTTAGAAAGGTTAATAGATATCCATCTTCGGCAAAGTATTAGCCCAGCTCTGCTCTCGCCGTCCCAACATGCGTACTGCAAAGGCAAATCGGTTGAGACTGCCTTACATTCGCTTGTGCGCATCATCGAAAAATCATTGAGCATCAAAGAATACACCATGGTGGCTTTCCTTGACATTGAGGGAGCTTTTAACAATGTCAAACCAAAGGCAATTACCGACGCACTTGTAAATCTGAAAGTGGATACCTCGCTCGGAGTGTTGATCAATCAATTGCTTACATGCAGGATTATTAACACGCAGCTGGGCGGAGCATCGGCCAGAAGAATTGCTCGCTGCGGTACACCTCAAGGTGAAGTCTTATCACCTCTTCTGTGGAACCTGGTAGTTAATGAACTACTGTTGGACCTGGATACGTCAGGTTGTAGAGTGATCGCCTATGCTGATGACATTGCTATTGCTTCCTCCGGTAAACACCCGGACACTCTCAGGGATATCCTCCAATATGCTCTCCTTCGGCTCACCAAATGGGCCTCCAATTGTGAATTGGGGGTTAACCCCCATAAAACGGAACTCGTTCTCTTCACGAGGAAATATAAAGTTCCCCTCATAGACCCTCCCTTGATAAATGGCACCAGTCTCACCTTCTCTGAAAACGCAAAATATTTGGGTCTTATTTTGGATAGAAAATTAAATTGGAAGGCCAATCTACTAGAGCGCGTCAAGAAGGCTAATGTAGCTCTCTATTCCTGTAAAAAGGCTATAGGTATATATATTGGCTATACGTGTCCGTTATCAGGCCTATACTACTATATGGCGTGATCGTATGGTGGCCTGCCCTTGAAAGGGCTGTCCACCTCACTCAACTAGCTAAGGTGCAAAGATCTGCATGCATCTGCATCAGTGGTGCACTTAGAACTACTCCCTCCGCGGCACTGGACATCTTGTTCAACCTGCTACCCTTAGATATTTTCGGCAAACAGATGGCAGCCTGTGCGGCCATCCGCTTGAAAGCCTCCTCTCAGTGGTCTAGCTATCGCTTTGGCCACTCCTCGATCCTTGATCTTCTCAACTTCAAACACGAAAACACGGACTACACCCCGCCGAAACTGAGATTTGACCGTAACTTCAGTACGAGCATCCCCAACCGGGATGTATGGGACACCTCCCCCCCTGTCGATGCTAGTTCGGTTCACTTCTTTACAGATGGATCTAAGACGGAAGGTGGGGTGGGTTGTGGTGTTTTCTCCGAACAGCTCAATCTGAGCATCTCTTTCCGCCTCACCGATCATTGTAGCGTTTTCCAGGCGGAAATCATGGCGATTAAAGAAGCCCTGTCCTGGCTGAAATGTAATGTATTATCTGTCAGGGATATTAGCATTTTCACTGACAGCCAAGCGGCAATCAAGTCCCTGGAATCGTTCTCCTTCACTTCTAAGGCCGCCTTAAACTGTCGTCTATCTCTTATGGAGATGACAGAGCAGTTCAACATTCACCTATGCTGGGTGCCGGGCCATAGAGACATTCCAGGTAACTGCAGGGCTGACGACCTCGCCAGACAGGGTACCACTCTAAGGATTTTGCCTGAAAGGCAAGCCCTGGGTATGCCCCTCGCTACATGTAAGTATCTACTAAAGCTGAACGCTATTAGCGCGACCAACCTTTTATGGGGAAACGGCTCAACGTGTCACATTTCGAGACAGATCTGGCCTAAGCTGGATCAAAAACGTAGTGCCGATCTGATCAAGTTAAAGCGTACACAAATCAGCTGCGTTGTCGGTGTTCTCACTGGACACTGTCTTATAGGCCAGCACGCCAAAAGACTTGGCCTCTTCTCCAATGACTTCTGCAAAAGCTGTAGGGACGAGGAGGAGGAGGAAACCATCCTTCACCTCCTATGCACATGTCCAGCCCTGTCGCATAAAAGAATGCTCCATCTAGGGTCCCCCTTCCTTGACGACCTCTGCGATCTGGCGTCCTTGGACGTCATGAGCATCCATCGCTTTGTCAAAAGCTCCGGTTGGTTTTGTTAGTCCCTGAGTGGCCTAATGGTTTGATCCTGGTATCACAAAGGACCTTCGCTGGTCTAAGTGTGTCTACACTCCCGTGTGGACAGCCAACATAACCTAACCTAACCTAACCTAGCACGGAGCATATCCATCTGATGGGGTTTGAATCAATGCCTTTGGCTTCGGCAGCATTAAAACCAAGTGTTTTCAAATACTCCGTAGACGTCAGAGTAATTTCTTCTTTCTGACGCCTTTTCAATTGTACCGACAAGATGATGCAAAGCTGTTATTGTTGATTTACCTGACTGTTTCAATTAGGGCAGTATTGCGAATATTAACATCGATATATTTTTCCACTGCCTTTAAGAATACAGAGGTGAGACTGATTGACCTAAAAGCCTTTGGGTTTGAGGGAGATCTGCTGCCAACCGTAGGTATGAACACAACATTAACGTTCCTCCAAGAAGTAGGGATACATTTAGCTCATAACTGGATCTGAAGATTGGAATTAGGGAATCGATCAGAATATCAATTCCATGCTGTATGAGGGCTGAGAAGATCCCATATTCACCCGGTACTTTGTAGGGCTTCTGAGTCGATATAGTCCATCTGATGGAGTGAGAGTAAAAGATACTTCTTGATAAACTTTTAGTGTACCTGCTTGGTAGATGATGTTCAATTTCAGATATAGGAGGAGCGGATGGTTCAGATAACTGAAAGTTAGGAAAGTGAGTTTGAAGTAGCAGGGCTAACGTTTCATCGTAACTTTGTATAAAATTACCATCAGTTTTTTATAGTAGACCGATATCATTGGTGTGATTCTTGGAGAGAGATTTCTGGACCCCAATGACTGAAGGAAGATCATCAATGCCATCATAGAAAGTGCTCTATGAGTATCTTTTCGATTTTCTAATAGCAGAACATACAGCACACTCACCGGAGCTTTCGTCAACCGATTACAACTTTTTCAAGTATCTCGACCACTTCTTGCAGGGGAAAGCCTTCAACAATCAAGACAGAATTCATAACGCCTTCGAAGAATTTATCGCCTCCTTAAATAGTATCGCGTGTGGTCGAAATTCGACCGAGGGGAAATAAACAAACAGCGAGAGAAACAGCGATATGTATTTGTTTGCATAACTTTTTATTTTTGTAATATTCTCCCGTGTAGGAAAGGCAGGATCTAAGCTCATACAGCCATGATTGTGATCAAAATGCTTTACTTTAATTGGTTAAAGCGTTTTGTATTGAAAAAGAGATGGTGGCGGATGAACCCTTAATGGGCCAACGGCAGCGCTCATATCCCCGAAGTGGGTTATTGACATCGGTGTATCCGGCCTCTTGTCCTAGGGGTACAAAAAAAAGGATCTGGCCCTCCAGGTTGGGGTTTGTGCCGTCGGGTTAACTTCCCTACCACGTAAAAAACCGTTGGTTACGAAGCAACCATCAGCCTCGGATACGGATGATCTTACTGTTGACGGCCCATGCAAACGTAAAAAGGACAACGATCTTCGTGTCTGCACATGGAATGTTAGGTCCCTCTACAAACCACGTGCAGCCGAACAACTTGCGGAGGCCCTAGAGTGTCTCAAAGCAGACATTACCGCCATCCAAGAAGTGCGATGGGATGGGCCGGGCAAAAGGAGTATGACAAACTGCGACATCTACTACGGCGATTGCTACAGACAAAAAGGACAGCGTCTATTCGGGTGCGGATTGGTCATTGGAGGCAGACTTAGGCAAGAAGTCTTGAGTTTCCGGTATATGAACGAGCGCCTTATGACTATCCGTATCAAGGCTAAATTCGCCAACATTAGCCTAATATGCGTTCACGCCCCTCATGAGGAGAAGGACGACGCGACAAAGGACGACTTCTACCAGCTCTTGGACAAGACGTATGTGCAATGCCCTAGCCACGACGTTAAAATTATCTTAGGTGATTTTAACGCAAAGCTAGGAAGATAGGACGTCTTTAGTAGCGTGGTCGGAAAGCACAGCCTGCACGACATCACATCCGATAACAGACTCAGGCTAATCGACTTTGCAGCGGGCGAAACTTTGTCGTAGCTAGTACGCGGTTCCCACGTCTCGACATTCACAAAGGAACATGGCTCTCCTTTGATCGAAAAACTGTCAACCAAATCGATAACAATGCGATCGACGCAAGGCACTCTTCCAGTATTCTGGGTGTCCGGACTTTCCGAGGAGCCAACGTGGACTCGGATAACTACCTAGTTGTAGCCAAGGTACGGATGCGGATATCCACAACGGAGCGAAATCAACGAAATACTATGAGGAAATTTGACGTCGAAAAGCTACAATCGCAAGAGACCGCCAGAACCTTTTCCGATCGTGTTTCTTCTAATCTCAATCTAAGTCGTATGCCGCCAGCAGCAAATGCGGAAGACCAGTGGCAGTGTTGCCAACAAGCCATCAGAGATGCCGCCTCTGATGTACTGGGTTTCTTTCGCACACCACAACGAAACCCCTGGTTTGATGAGGAATGCCGGCAAGCACATGCAGCAAAACAAGAGGCGTACAGAGTGGCGCTGCATAAAAGGACTAGAGCTGCTTACGAGCTCTACGTGCGTAGGAGAAAAGAGGAACATCGACTTCTCAGAAAGAAGAAAAAAGAGTATGAGAAGCGCTCGATCGAGGAGATTGAGAGACTTTATTGCAAGAATGATGTTGGAAAATTTTACCAAAAGGTAAAAAGAACATGCCAGGGTTTCAAAGCCAGAACAGAAGCCTGCAGGGACGAAAATGGTAACATAGTAGTAGAATCGCAGTCGGTGCTGAGGATATGGAAGGAACACTTTTTAAGGCAGGAGGAGATGAGTTGGTAAGGCACATGCACCAGCTCATCTGTAAAATCTGGTCGGACGAAAGTATGCCCGATGAATGGAACCTCAGCATCGTTTGCCCGATCCTGAAGAAAGGAGACCCTCTGAACTGCGCCAACTACAGAGGTATAGGTCTCCTAAATATCGCATATAAGATCCTGTCTGCCGTACTATGTGAACGCCTAAAACCGATCGTCAACAACCTGATAGGTCCTTATCAGCGCGGTTTCAGGCCGGGAAAGTCCACCATTGACCAAATATTCACACTATGGCAGATCTTGGAAAAAACCCACGAATATAAAATCGATACGCACCACCTCTTAATCGATTTCAAAGTTGCCTATGATAGCGTGTATAGAGACGAGTTATACAGAGCCATGTCTAGTCTTGGCATCCCTGCCAAGCTCGTCCGTTTGTGCAGAATGACGATGGAGAACTCTCGCTGCTCCATAAAAGTCGGTAAGAACATCACCGAACCGTTCGATGTCAGGAAAGGTCTTAGACAAGGCGACGCGCTATCATGCGATCTCTTTAACATAGTACTTGAGGGAATTGTACGAAACTCACAAGCCAACACCGGAGGTACAATCTTCTTCAAGTCTGTACAACTACTCGCTTATGCCGATGACATTGACATAATCGGAAGAACTCAGCGGGCCGTCAATGGGGCATTTACGAATATTGAGAACGAGGCAGCAAAGATGGGTCTAGCGGTCAATGAAAGCAAAACAAAATATATGCTGTCTGCAAAAAAGGACACTGAACATCGGCGTCTTGGACAGAACGCCAAAATAGACATATACAATTTTGAGTTAGTAAAGGATTTTGTCTACCTAGGCTCTATGGTCAGCTCCGCAAATGACATCAGTAGGGAGATCACACGGAGAATTACTCTTGCCAATCGTTGTTTCTATGGGCTAAAACGGCAATTGAGTAGCAAAGCCCTATCTCGAACTACTAAGGTAACTCTTTATAAGACATTAATCATCCCAGTCCTGCTGTATGGCGCAGAGGCATGGGCTTTGACAAAACCGGATGAGGATGCCCTTGGTTATTTCGAGAGAAAAGTTCTTCGAGCGATCTTTGGTCCCGTCTGGATAGACGGTGAGTGGAGGAGAAGGTACAATGCCGAACTATACGGCCTGTACAAGGACATCGACTTAGCCAGAAGAGTTCACATACAGCGACTAAGATGGCTGGAGCCCAACGTTCCCGCTAAGAAAGTCTTCGAATCCACCCCGGACGGACGGGGCAGTAGAGGACGACCTCGCGGTAGGTGGCGCAAACAAGTGGAGTCGGACATCAACCAACTTGGCGTGCGCAACTGGAGGCAGCTGGATCGTAACCGTGATGGCTAGAGAGGTTTGTTGGTTGAGGCCCAGGTCCACCCCGGGCTGTAGCGCTATCTAAGTAAGTAAGTAAAGCGTTTTGTATGGTGCCTTAACGACGACATACTCACATCATTTTTTTCTTTCTGCACATCTGTGGCACAGTACCTTTTGAATGGTGTACGTTTTATCCCCGTCCTCTTATAATAAATGCTAAAAAAACGTACGATAAATTCCGTGTGCACGTATTAATATATAAGAAGATTCTAGTCTTATGTATGAGCATTTGTATTTGTAGGTAAAAAACGGCAATCGTAATAAAAATTTTGATTAAAATACGGAGTTTAATTTTTTTTTTTAATTACAAAAAAAAAACTACCTGTACAACATGTATTTGTATACATAAAGCCAAAGAGGAAGTTATCAGGAATTAAAGTTGTGGCTAACTATTTATGGTTTAGTTTTTTGTTTACATTTCATGTTTTATGACGTTTTTTATTGTTACACGTTTTCATTCATATGTTGCGATTTCATTGATACATTTTTTTAGCCTGCACGCGCGAGGCGTCTTCGCGTCTTAGTTTTATGAGTGTAATAATAACCAAGTATGGAAGCCTTAAAAAGGTCTAGAATTTATTAATAAAAAGTGATTTCGGATATAAGATGGGAAATCCCAGTGTTATGAATGGATTACAGATTTTTATGAATGAATTACTTACGTTCTCGTAGGTATCTGACTTAGTTGCAGGTCTATATGGAATTCTGAATGAATTCTTTCCCTTCTTCTGATCCGGTACTCCTCTCTCGCTGCTCTTGTCTTGCGCTGCAGCGCTTTCTTATTTGCATCTTCTGTCTAATTTCTCCGCACTCATCATCATACCAAGGTCTCCTTTTTGGTGGTGGCTGGTAGTCAAGGGTGGTCACGGCCACCTCCTTGATAATGTTGCGGATAATGTTCAGTCCACTGACTGTTTGCGTTTGTTGTTGGTGAATGTACTGCAGAGAGTTTCTCGGACAGCTGCTCCTGGTAGGCTCTGGCTCATTCTGGCGTGCTAAGGCGTCCAACGTTAATTTTCTTCTTCTGGGCGGCTTGCAGCCCCTTCTCGTGGGACAGTCTACCTTTGAGTTTAGGTACAACAGGAAAATAATCAGAGTCAACGTTGACCCCTCGGAAAATGCGCAAATCGAAGATGTAAGATACGTGTCGATTAGCACGTGGTTGCGTGTTCTACCATCAAAGGAGAGCCAGTTTGATGCGTGGACTCTTAGTCTAGGAAACCTAGTGCTACTTATCACCATATTACGAGCCGCTGCAAAATCAAGTAGTCGGAAACCGTTGTCTGTTGTCTTGTCGTAGAGGCTGTGTTTACTGACTAGTCCACCAAAGACGGTTTCCTTACCGATTTTCGCATTGAAGTCGCCGATCACAATTTTTACGTCATACTCCGGACAGGCTCCATAGGCACCATGCAGCAGGTCATAGAATTAATCCTTGACAAGGGCATGTGCACATATTAGGCTGATATTATAGAATATTTCTTACAGCCTCCTCCCCTCATTGACCGCTAAGCCCATATTTGCTGCCTCGATCTCAATACTTGCAAATACCCCACTGACGGCCCGCTGAGTTTTTCCGACTATGTCAATGTCTTCGGCGTAAGCGAGTAGTTGTACAGACGGTTATAGATTGTACCTCCGGTGTTGACTTGTGAGTTTCGTGCAATTCTTTCAAATATTATATTAAAGAGATCACATGATGGTCCGTCAACTTGTCTAAGAACTTTCCTGACATCGAACGGTTCGATGGTATTCTTACCGACTTTGATGGAGCAGTGAGAATTCTCATTCTGCACACACGGACGAGCTTGACAGGGATGCCAAAACTGAGCATGGCTTTATATAACTCATCTCTATATACGGATGGTTATACGGATGGAAAAATTGTTCGCTCTGTTGGATGATTCATTTGCCTATGACGTCGGTAATCGCGGAAAAAATATTGTGATTCAGAAACAAAGACAAAAAATAACAAAAATTTCCCCAGTTATCTGGACGCCACCCACGGAGTTTCTCTGAACCATAAACAACTAAGCTTCAAACCATTACACTAAAAAATTTTCTCTCTCTCCCTATCTATCCTTTCCAAAGCCCGCACTGTGTAAAAACTTGTTAAGGGTATTTATAGTGCTTTGAGGCCCAGGTTCACCCCGAACTGTAGCTCCACCTAAGTAAGTAAGTAAGGTATTCATAACCCTTAGAGTGCGCGCAAATTATATAAAATAAAAAATCCTAGCATATACGAGGTTAAATGGTCAACAAAATCCATGATATTGTGTTGGACGATCGCTGGGTCAAGGTTCGTGAGAAAGCTGAGATTGTAGCAATTTAAAATGATACCGTCATTCGAATCCTGCATGACGATTTGGGCATGAAAAAATGATCGGCAAGATGGGTACCGCGTTTGCTGAGGGTGGACCTAAAACGGATTCGGGTGAAGATTTCAAAACAGAGTTTAGTACTCTTTAAGCGTAATTCAAATAAATTTGTATGGCAATTTTTATAGCAACAGTTGATGAATCGTAGATACACCACTATAGGCAAGAAATGAAGGAACAATCAAAACAGTGGACATCTGCAGGCGAATGTGCTCCCAAATAGGCAAAAACGGTTCCGTCAGCCGGAAAAGTCATGGCAATGGTTTTCTGGGATTCCCACAGTAGATAGTACTATGCCAATTTATTAGATAAATTTAATGCACAATTGATGGAAAAACGTTCACATTTGAAGAAGAAATAAGTGATGCTTCATCACGATAATGCACCGGCTCATTCGTCCGCATTAGCAACAGCAAAATTAGCTAACTTGCTTCCTCATCCACCCTATTCTCCAGATTTGGTACAAACCCTTATACGTATAGGCCAAAATTGTAAGTGCGGGTTGTCTAGGGCCTTGATTCTAGGCTAGGTAACGTGGGCCAGCAACCTGCGTTACCGAATATTGCCCGCTACGGAAACCGACACTATGCCTCGGATAAGGAATGATCACATGTTGACGACTTTTGGCTATTGTACCCGGACAAAGATAGGTTTCTGGAATGTAAAGACGCTCCTCGACTCCGGAAGAGAAGGTCCTTACAATGCCAGATTTCTCCAATTGGAAAACGAATTCATGCGATATAAACTGGACATTTTGGGGGTAAGTGAAGTAAGATGGTTAGAAGCGGGCGAGTACCAGTCTCCAACGCGTAACACTGTACTACTCTATTCTGGAAGACCATCCGGAAGTCCGCGGGAATATGGAGTCGGACTACTGCTAACAACAACAGCAAGCAAGGGCCTAATTTCCTGGCAGCCTCATGGTGATAGGATTTTGACGGCCAGATTCCGGACTAGAGTACGACGCGTCACCATCATACAGTGTTACGCCCCAACGAATAGTTCATCTGAGGACGAAAAGGAGAGCTTCTACAATCTTTTAAGCGCCGTCTTCAACACAACACCAAATGGAGACATTGTCATAGTGATGGGGGATTTGAATGCCAAGGTAGGCAGCGACAACGAAGGGCTCAAACATGTAATCGGGAAGCATGGACTAGGCAACCGCAATGACAACGGCGAAAGGTTTGTGGATTTCTGCAATGCCAACCGCCTTGTGATAGGTGGCACCATGTTTGAGCACAAGACCTGCCACAAAGTCAGCTGCGTTTCCAAGGACAGGCAAGCAACCTCCAACCAAATTGACCATTTTGCTATCAGCCGCCGCTTTAGAAGTAGTCTCCTGGACGTCCGAAACAGGCGAGGGGCAGATGTGGGGATAGTACGTGATCACCATCTTATGATAGCTACTCTCCAACTACGCACTGCCGCAGTTCGAAGATCCCACGACAACACAAGAATGCCCAGGTTCAACATCGATAGACTTAGTGATCCCTCAGTGCGCCAACAATTAAGGGAGCACTTTTCGCAAGGTGTGGAAGCAATCAGCAGCTCAATGCCCGCAACCATCCAAGACCATTGGTGTGCTGTGAAAAATGTTTTTACATCTGGTGCTGAAAGAATTGTCGATCGATTGCAGGGAGAAGTGAGCTAGAGTCCCTATATCGCATGAAGATGAGAGAAGTTCAGCGTAGCGTACGACGTGACAAGCGCAACTACATCAACGCGTTGGCTACAGAAGCAGAAGAAGCTGCAGGACCGTCTACAGAATCACGAAAGAACTGACAGGTGGTCGCAGCTCCAGCCAACACCCAGTGAAAAGCCTAGACGGCTCCTTGCTCATTTCGGATGAGGACCAGCTCAAGAGATGGAAAGAGCATTTTGCTACGGTTTTGAACCGTGTATTCGCCAGCGATATGCTCCCAAATCAGACTCAGATGCCCGAGGTGAGAAGTACCCGAATACGCACCACAACTCCCAGTAAAGGTGAGATCATTACCGCGATCAAGGCACTCAAAACCAACAAGGCGGTAGGACTTGACGGTATTCCAGCAGAGCTCTTACGAGCAACGCCAACAACATCGGCTGAGCTTCTGCTTCCACTTATAGATAGAGCTTGGGAAGCTGAGAGCTTTCCTAACGAGTGGAAAAAGGGAATGATCGTCAAGCTTCCTAAGAAAGGAAATTTAATGGAGTGCGGAAACTGGAGGGGTATCTGCGTGCTGCCTGCTGCAGCTAAGATAATAGCTAAAATCATCCTTGAGCGACTCAAACAACATCTCGAAGACACACTCGATGCCGAACAAGCAGGTTTCCGCTCTGGATCCTCCTGTGCCGACCACATCAACACCCTGCGGATTATCATCGAACAGTGTGTTGAATATCGATCGCCACTGCACCTGCTGTTCATCGATTTTGAGAAGGCGTTCGATAGTGCCAATAGGGAGTTTATTTGGCGTGCCTTACGCAGGAGAGGTATTCCCGATAAACTAATTGCTATTATCAAAGCTACATATGAAGGCTCCAAATGTCACGTTCTGCACAGGGGAAGGTTGTCTGAGGAATTTGAGATCCAAAGTGGGGTAAGACAAGGCTGTATCCCTTCACCAATATTATTCCTATTGGTGATTAGCGATGTGCTCCATGCAGCTTTGTCGACGGGAAACGGAGGAATTCGATGGACTCTTACATCTCAACTGAAGCATCTTGGCTACGCAGACGATGTATGCTTACTCTCCCACAGAATTATGGACCTCCACCAAATGACAGCAGATATGGAGAGGGAGGCAGGTGTCGTCGGGCTGAAAATTAATACGGCAAAAACTAAAATTATCAGCCTTGGAACAAACTCATCGGCTCAAATATGCCTTGCTGGACAACCGGTAGAGACAGTAGAGAATTTCCAGTATCTTGGGAGTATTGTCTCGACCGATGGTGGAACCGAACTGGATATAGCCAACAGGATCGCCAAAGCAAAGTCCACGTTCGGGATGTTGTCCAAAATATGGCGAAGCAATGCAATCAGTTTGAGCACCAAAATAAGACTGTTCCGCTCCAACGTTGAATCCGTGCTGCTATATGGTTGCAGCACGTGGAGAGTGACCACTACTATCACCAGAAAGCTGCAAACGTTCGTTAATAGGTGTCTGCGCAATATCTTAAGGATTTTCTGGCCCAATCGTATCTCTAATGAACACCTTTACGAGACAACGGGTCAGGAACCAATAGGCACAACTATCCAACGGCGGAAGTGGCAGTGGATTGGTCACACGTTCCGAAAGGGTGACAGCTCCATAGCGAACCATGCTATGCAATGGAACCCTCTAACTCAGGATGGCAGAAGACCTGGCGGTCCGAGGACAACATGGCGCAGAACAGTCGAGAAGGAGGCACGGCAGTTAGGGAAAAGTTAGGGAGAACTCAGACACATTGCCAGAAACCGTACACGATGGCGCGTAGGCGTAGTAGAGGCCCTAGGACCCACAAGGGGATACAGGACATAAGTCCAGATTTGGCTCCGTGCGATTATTTCTTGTTTCCTAATATGAAGAAATGGCTCGGAGGATAAAGATTTTCACCGAATGAAGAAATGATCGATGCAACAAATGCTTATCGGGAACGTTGGGCTCCATCCGCTCCAAATGACCCAGCCATCTTAGTCGCTGTTTGTGAACTCTTCTGGCTAAGTCGATGTCCTTGTACAGGCCGTATAGTTCGGCATTGTACCTTCTCCTCCACTCACCGTCTATGCAGACAGGACCAAAGATCGCTCGAAGAACTTGTCTCTCGAAATAATCAAGGGCATCCTCATCCGGTTTTGTCATAGCCCATGCCTCTGCGCCATACAGCAGGACTGGGATGATCAGTGTCTTATAGAGAGTTACTTTGGTAGTTCGAGATAGGGCTTTGCTACTCAATTGACGTTTTAGCCCATAGAAACAACGACTGGCAAGAGAAATTCTTCGTGTGATCTCCCTACTGATGTCATTTGCGGAGTTCACCATAGAGCCTAGGTAGACAAAATCCTTTACTACCTCAAAATTATATCTGTCTGTTGTGGCGTTCTGTCCAAGACGCCGATGTTGGGTGTCCTTTTTTGTAGACAGCATATGGTATATTTTGTTTTGTTTTCATTGGCACCTCTAGACCCATCTTTGCTGCCTCGATCTCAATACTCGTAAATGCCCCATTGACGGCCCGCTGAGTTCTTCCGATTATGTCAATGTCATCGGCATAAGCGAGTAGTTGTACAGACTTGAAGAAGATTGTACCTCCGGTGTTGGCTTGTGAGTTTCGTACAATTCTTTCAAGTACAATGTTGAAGAGGTCGCATGATAGCGCGTCACCTTGTCTAAGACCTTTCCTGACATCGAATCGTTCGGTGATGTTCTTACCGACTTTGATGGAGCAGCGAGAGTTCTCCATAGTCATTCTGCACAAACGGATGAGCTTGGCAGGAATGCCAAGACTGGACATGGCTTTGTATACACGCTATCATAGGCAGGTCTGGGGTAGTAGCAACATCAACAGAAGGGGTGAGTGTCTTTTAGAATACTTTGTAAGTAGACAAATAGATATTTTGAACAAAGGCTCTTAACCTACCTTCATAAATGCGATTCGCGAGGAGGTACTTGACCTCACCCTCGGTAGTCCATTTATTTCTAATTTTATTGAAAATTGGCACGTATCAGATGAGGCCTCTCTGTCAGACCATCAGCACATCAGGTTTGACATACCTGGCCAACTCTCATATGTCTCTAATAGATACGATCCCAAATCTACGGATTGGCATCGCTTTCGTGAACTTACTTACTTACTTAGGTGGCGCTAGAGTTCGGGGTGAACCTGGGCCTCAACCAACAAGCCTCTCCATTTAGCTCGGTCTTTAGCTATTGCCTCCAGTTGCGCACTCCAAGTTGGTCGAGGTCCCCTTGAACTTGTGCGCGCCACCTACGGCGATGATTCCCTCTACTGCGTCGTCCCTCGGGATTAGATTCGAAGACTCTGCGGGCCGGAGCGTTGGTGTCCATTCGCTCTACATGCCCTAGCCATCTCAGACGTCCAATACGCAGTTTTTTGACTAGGTCGATGTCGCTGTACAGCTCGTATAGTTCGTGATTGAATCTTCTCCTCCAAAACCCGTCAACGCAAACGGGACCGAAAATCTTACGAAGAATTTTTCTCTCGAAGCGACCAATGATATCTTCAACCTCTTTTAATAAAGTCCATGTTTCAACGCCGTAAAGTAGGACTGGGATGATCAGGGTCTTATATAGAGTCTCCTTAGTTGTTCGAGATAGGGCTTTACTGTTGAATTGCCTTATAAGCCCAAAAAAACAGCGATTGGCAAGAGTTATTCTTCGATTGATTTCTGCGCTGATTTTGTTTTTCGAGTTTATAGCAGAGCCAAGGTAGACAAAGTCCCTTACTACCTCGAAGTTATAGCTGCCCACGGTGACGTTTTGTCCAATTCGTCGGTGTTGGTTTTCCCTTCTAGTTGACAGCATATACTTGGTTTTGCCCTCGTTTATCGCCAAACCCATTTTGGCCGCTTCCGCCTCAATGCTTGCAAAAGCACCGGTGACAGCCCGCTGAGATCTTCCGATAATGTTTATATCGTCGGCATATGCAAGCAGTTGTACAGACTTGTAATAGATTGTGCCTCCGGTGTTGGCTTGTGAGTTCCGCACAATCCGTTCAAGTACAATATTGAAGAAGTCACATGACCGCGCGTCACCTTGTCTAAAGCCTTTTTTGACATCAAAGGTCTCGGTGAGGTCATTACCGACCTTGATGGAGCAGCGAGCGTTATCCATCGTCAGCCTGCACAGACGGACAAGTTTGGCAGGGATGTCAAAACTAGACATGGCTCTATAAAGCTCTTCTCTATAGATGCTGTCATAGGCGGCCTTGAAATCGATAAAGAGGTGGTGAGTATCAATTTGGAATTCTTGGGTTTTCTCCAGGATCTGCCGTAGTGTGAAGATTTGATCGATGGTGGACTTTCCTGGCCTGAAACCGCACTGATAGGGTCCAATCAGGCTGTTGATAAAAGGTTTCAGGCGTTCACACAATATCGCAGAAAAGATCTTATATGCGATGTTGAGGAGACTGATGCCCCTATAATTGGCGCAGTTGAGGGGTCTCCTTTCTTGTGGATCGGGCAAACGATGCTGAGATTCCATTCATCAGGCATACACTCGTCTGACCAAATATTAGAAATGAGTTGGTGTATGCACTCTACCAATTCATCCCCAGCTGCCTTGAAAAGTTCGGCCGGTAAACCGTCAGGTCCAGCAGCCTTGTTCGATTTTAGCTTGGATATTGCTATCCTCACTTCGTTTTGGTCAGGTGGACGGAAATTTTGACTATCATCGTCCATGTTGAATGGTTCATTCTGCCTGACAGCGGGATGTTGGTCTTCGTCGCCGTTATACAGTCTGCAGAAGTAGTTTTTCCATATTCTCAGCACCGACTGTGATTCTATTACGAGGTTTCCATTTTCATCTCTACAGGTTTCTGTACGGGTATTACTTCTCTGACACGTTCTTTTTACCTTTTGGTAAAACTTCCGTACATTGTTCCTGGAGTATAGGCTCTCGATATTCTCAAACGCGCGCTTCTCATGCTCTTTCTTCTTCTTTTGGAGAAGTCGATGTTCTTCCCGTCTCTTTTGCTCGTAGAGCTCACGAGCAGCTCTCGTCTTCCTTTGCAGCGCCGTTTTGTATGCCTCTTGTTTTGCTGCATGCACTCGCCGGCATTCTTCGTCAAACCAGGGGTTTCGCGGTGGTGGTCGAGCGAGACCCAGCACATCAGTCGCGGCGTTTCTGATGGCATGTTGGCAGCGTTGCCACTGGTCTTCGGTACTTGATGCTGGCGGCAAAAGGGCGATTGAGGGATTTCGGGATACGCGTTCAGCGAAGAGTCTGGCGGTCTCTTGCGATTGTAGCTTTTCGACGTTAAATTTTCTCACAGTAATTCTTCTTTGTTGCTCAGATTGGGATATCCGCATTCGTACCTTGGCTACAACAAGGTAATGATCCGAGTCTATGTTGGCCGCTCGGAAGGTCCGGACATCCAGAATACTGGAGGCATGCCTTGCGTCGATCGCAATATGATCAATTTGGTTGATCGTGACATGATCATTGGACCGCCATGTCTGCTTATGAATATCGAGATGAGGAAACCATGTGCTTGCTATGGTGACATTTCGCTCCACAGCGAAATCAATTAGCCTTAGTCCGTTATCAGACGTGGTGTCGTGTAGGCTATGCTTACCGACTGCTCTACCAAAGACGTCCTCCTTTCCTATTTTGGCGTTAAAATCGCCCAATACGATTTTAACGTCGTATTTAGGACATTGCTCGTATGTTTTGTCGAGGAGCTCGTAGAAACACTCTTTGGTGGCAGGGTCCTTTTCTTCTGTGGGGGCATGAACACGTATTAGGCTTATGTTAGCGAATTTAGCCTTGATCCGGATAGTCATAATACGCTCGCTCACGTGTCGGAAGCTTAAGACTTCTTGCCTAAGTCTGCCGCGTATGACAAATCCGCATCCGAATAAGCGTTGCCTGTTGCCTCTGTAGCAATCACCGTAGTAGATGTCACAGTTTTTCATCCTCTTTTTGCCCGGCCCATCCCATCGCACTTCCTGGATGGCGGTAATATCTGCTTTATAGCAGTCTAGGGCCTCTGCTAGTTGTTCGGCTGCACGTGGTCTGTAAAGGGACAGAACATTCCACGTACAGATCCGAAGGTCGTTGTCCTTATTTCGTTTGCTGGGGTCGTCATTAGTTGAGTCATCCTTATCCGAGGCTTTTGGTTGTTTCGGAACCATGCGCTTTTTACGTGGTAGGGAAGTTACCCCGACGGCACAACCCCCAACCTGGAGGGCCAGTTCCTTAATTATTCCCCTAGGACGAGGGGCCGGGTACACCGGTGCCAGTAGTCCACTACGAGAGTATGAGCGCTGCCGTTGGCCCATTAAGGGCTCCTCCGCCACCATCTCTATTCCAATGTCCTGACCAACATTGGAAATTCCTTACCGACCTGTGATCCGAATACGTCGAAGCAGCTCGCGCAAGGTATTCACTAAGTTCAACCTAACTGGAACTATAGACGCCACCGTTGACTCCGTCTAGGGAATTCGTCCGCTGCCGCCTGGAACAGGAAGAAGTGCTCTAGTGAGAAAAGCACTCTTTCCCCCCTCTCTCATCTGCTGCCACCAAGAATCCGCCAAACGGGGTTGGTTACCCATTTCTTGGATTAAGGTACTAGGCACCCGGCTGTCACCGCGTGGAGGTTGAGAGTAGGAGTTGGTAGGCCTCAGCTGAGTGAAAACGCTTGTGTTTTCATATGATCGCATGCACTACCGTTTGACCAGCCATCGTGAACTAGTGTTCTCGAAAAAAGATATGCTTCTCACATCTATCGAGTCCATAGAAGACCTGGATGAAGCTGCATACCAGCTTAATAATATACTGCTTGATTCCTACCACGACAGCTGTGCACGTGCGCTGTGCACGTTAGCAAACGCAGAGTGCCTTAATGGAATGACCAACTGGCGGAACTTAGGAAGAAAGTCAGAAAACTCTTCAACTCTGCAAAGCGAACGAAGAGGTGGGACGAATACAGGTTTGCTCTCACAGATTACAATCTAGTATTGAGACGATATAAGCGAGCTGCTTGGAGGAAATGCTGCGAAACAATCGCTGATATGCCTACAGCGGCACGAATCCATAAATCACTCGCAAACGATCATGTCAACTGTGTAGGGTTACTGAAGAAAAATGACGGAACTTACACGACAGACCGTGTGGATACACTTAGAGCCTTACTTCAGGTACATTTCCCAGGCTCGTCTCTTAGCACATCTCATGTGTACTCGAACACAGTTAACCACAGGGTTTATGTGGACAGGAGGGTTAATAGTTTATATGAAAAAATATTCAGTCCAGAGAAAGTTTAATGGGCGGTAGGCACATTTAAACCTTTTAAAGCCCCCGGCGGTGACGGTCTGTTTCCAGCACTTCTCCAAAAGTCAATTGACCTCATCCTGCCGGGGTTGACAGCTTTATTTAGAGCCAGCTACAATTGGGGATACATACCACCCACCTGGAGGCAGGTTAATGTGGTTTTCATCCCCAAGCCGGGCAATAGGCCTAGCGAGCTGCCTAAATCATACAGACCTATAAGTCTAACATAATTTGTCCTTAAGACAATGGAGAGACTCATAGATATCCATATTAGAGACCGGTTAGATCTGTCTAACCCTCTGCACTCGAATCAGTACGCATAAAGGAAAGGCAAATCTACAGTAGGTGCCCTTTACTATCTCGTCAAAAAGATAGAGGGAACACTCAGTTCAAGGGAGATAGCCTTGTGTGCATTTCTTGATATCGAGGGCGCATTCGATAACACTGGTTACGACTCGATCGCAAGGGCGATCAGTAGCAGAGGTATCGAAGAATCGACCAACCAATGGATCAGGGCCATGCTGGTAAGTCGATTCATTACTTCCTCCTCTGGGGGAGTGTCGGTGTCCATAACTGCAGCCAAAGGCTGTCCTCAAGGAGGAGTTCTTTCCCCCCTGTTATGGTCTATAGTCATCGACAACTTGTTAGTAGATCTTCACAGATCAGGCTACACCACCGTCGGTTATGCTGATGACTTGGCGGTTTTTGTCAGAGGTAAACACAGCACGACAATTTCCAACGTCATGCAAAGTGTAATATCTCAAGTTGTAGAATGGTGTAACAAAGAAGGACTATCCATAAATCGTAGTAAAACCGTTCTGGTGCCTTTTACAAGGAAGACACAGGTCAACCTTGAACCTATCACAATCAAAGGCACCACACTAGTTTATTCCAGCGAGGTCAAATATCTTGGTGTAATTCTTGACAAACGACTTAATTGGAATTCACATATCAAGTCCGCCACTGAGCGCGCTACTAGAGCACTGTGGGCCAGTAAACGCCTATACGGCAGAACTTGGGGTCTCTCTCCTAAGATGATACATTGGTTGTACATAATGATGGTTAGACCCATTATCACATACGCGGCCATCGTCTGGTGGCCAAAAACTCTCCAGCAGACAACGGCAAACAAGTTGCAGAAGTTGCAAAGAATTGCCTGTCTTGGCATTACAGGTGCGATGCGCACCTGCCATACGACAGCTCTGGAAGCTATTGTTGGGCTTACACCCTTACCAATCTTCATTAGGAAGATGGCTGCTAGATATGCCATCAGGCTGCAGCTAGATCACGAGTATAAACCAGGTGACCTTGTGGGACATTTAAAGATACTCAACTCAATCCCTAAAAGAGACATATTTTGCACTTTACCAGATATTATGGCCAGGCAACACTGCTTTGGTAGGCTATTTGAAGTTGAAATATTGGACCGCGAAAACTGGTCCAACGGTGCTCCAACACTGGACCCTAGAAGTCTGGTCTGGTTCACCGACGGTTCGAAAATGGATTCTGGAGTTGGAGCTGGGGTTTCTGGACCCAACACAAAGATTTCGGTACCTATGGGTACGACTCCTACTGTGTTTCAGGCTGAAATCCATGCCATTGAGATTTGCGGCAGTAACAATCTCCGCAAGGGGATCAAAGGCGCTAGAATACATATCTTCTCAGATAGCCAAGCAGCACTTATGGCACTGTCGTCCAACCAAATGGACTCCAGAACCGTGAGATGCTGCTACGATGCATTACAAGACCTCACCAAATACAACAGGGTAAAACTCGGTTGGGTACCCGGACACCAAGGGATTGTGGGCAACGAATCTGCAGATGAGCTTGCTAGGGCTGGCTCAGAATCTGCGTTCATAGGTCCTGAACCTTATTGTGGCGTCAATTGGGCGACAGCTACAATGCTGATTAACGAATGGGAAAACAAACTTCGTCTAGACCACTGGACTAGTGGGCCAGGTCTAAGACAATCCAAACGATTAATCAAGCCTTACTCCTATAAGGAAATCCTTAACTTAGATAGGGAAAGCATTAAGAAGCTTGTGAGCTTTCTTACTGGCCATTGCGGCTTGAGATACCACCTTAACAAGATGAACCTGTGCCAAGAGAAGGACTGTCGGTTCTGTTTAGAGGAGGATGAAACCTCCGAACACATTCTTTGTGAATGCCCGGCACTACACTGGTTAAGGAAACATATTCTCCACAAGGAGATACTTACTTCAGTGGAACTGAAATGCTCCGCTACTAAGGACATACTCACTTTCATAAGGGAGGTAGTAGGTCTGTTAGATTATCTCCAACCCTCCGATACAATAGATCTTTCAGGTCGAAGTGTCGTTGCCACGCGGGCATGGGTTGTACAAGAGGAAAAAAAAAATCATAGGCAACTTTGAAATCGATGAAGAGGTGGTGCGTATCGATTTTATATTCATGGGTTTTTTCCAAGATCTGCCGTAGTGTGAATATTTGGTCAATGGAGAACTTTCCCGGCCTGAAACCGCACTGATAAGGACTTATCAGGTTGTTGACAATCGATTTTAGGCGTTCACATAATACGACAGACAGGATCTTATGTGCGATGTTGAGGAGACTTATACCTCTGTAATAGGCGCAGTTTAGAGGGTCTCCTTTCTTCAGGATCGGGGAGAAAGGAGACTACGTTGAAAAAAAAATCAATTTTGAGAAAATAAAAATAAGTACGTATTTCATTTCAAAGTCACTGACTTGTCGAACAGCCCTCGTATGCATGAAAATAATTATCTATCTTCTCGGCTGACGACAATTGCCAATGTCTATAATTGTGAACTATTTCTGTAAAGCACAAAACAGCTATATGGAAATTAAAAAAACAATTCTTAAATAAAAAAAAAACACTCGTATGCATGCACTTATATAAGTGTTTCCTAAAAAAAAAAGTGTACATATGTATGTACAATGTACATACATATATCAAGTCAAAGCGGTAATATTTGTGGTTGAAATTACTCGCAAGTAGGTACTCGTACTAGTTGCTCTTTTCGTTTATTTTATATTTTTTTTTTCTTTTGTTCGCATTTATTACTTTATGGCAATATTTTATTGCTATACATTTTCATTCATAACATAGACATTTTTTTTTTTGCAATTCTCGGAAAAGGATTGTTTTTTATTTTATGAGTACAACAAATAAAAAGGAGATCAACGTTAAAAAAGATCAATAATTTGTGTACAAAAAATGGAATTACGAGTCTGACTTTTTTACTGAATGAACTTATAACTCTTTGGGTTTTCCCGTAGTTTTCTGAATGTAGGTAATATTGTATGAATGAAACGGAAATCCTTTTTGTGTGCTGTGACGTACTGTATGAGATTGACATACAAGCTGACTACTAGACTCCAACTCACAACTAAATGATTTTTAAGTCTATTCCTGACGTAGGATGTATATATGGAATAAAAAAAAAGAGGCGTTCAATGTCTGGGATGTAAATGTGGAGATAGTTGTGGAACAGTATAATTATTAAGTAATTCCGGACTACCTTACTTACTTAATGAGCTTCCGACTCATGTAGAGTCTCTGCCTGAGACAAATCATCCTTCCGTTCTCGTTGATCGCGAGCACGTTGCTTGCACTTACACAGACCAAGTTTCCTGGCATCCGGGATCACTTGGGCTTAATACCGGAAGTTTGGTGGTTTTTGTTGTTTCAAATCTGAAGGCTGTGATTAGTAGATTTTCTGGCTTGAGCACTGTTCATTCGCTCGATGTGGCCGAGTCAATGTAGTCGACGTATTTTAGCTTTTTGGACTATGTACATCCACATCTTGATACAGGTCATAGAGTTCGCGATTAAATCTCCACCTCCGGCGCAACGACAACTCTATTACGAAATACGCCCCACAGTGGAATCCGCTCACCCAAGCAGGCAGACAGAACAGCGGGACGCCCTAGGCAAACGTGGCGAAGGACAGTCGAGGCGGAATGGCATGTATACCTGGGTCGAGTGGTTAAACCGACATGTTGTCTCTGTATGTGTGAGATCTCTTTCTTGTTTTTTTTTTTTTTTTTGTTCGGGGTGGGAAATTGATTTGTTTTGATTGAGTTCATGGTTAGCTGCTAGCTGCGGGTAAGGTTGTCTGTTTAGTTATTTCATATTTATTAAATCCAAAAAATAGAACTAAACAGAACACTAACACAATCAAAACCAGTGTATCTGCTATACTCATCTGTCAGATCGACCACATTTGGACTTTTGGACCATTCGACACGGTGTGTAGAAATACTCAGATCGAAATCTGGACTCGAACCTGACTCGACTACTCGACTCTGCATATAAACGGGGTAAAGATGGCACACAAGCGCTGTTGACGCCCTATGCCCCTCGAGGGGTGAAAGGACTTAAGTAAAGTAAAGTAAAGTAAGTACTTCTGAAATGTGTATATTCTTTTTAGTTAAAGGTGCAACTTGGTTTAGTAAATAATTATAATTGTCAGCATTCATTCTAAAATAGTTTTGATAATCTTGTGATTCTGTGTTCTGAATCTCTAGAATAAGATTACGGTCTGTATGGACATCTCTCTTAGCAATTCATTTGTTCACCCACTTTGTCCTCTACACTTTTTTATTTATATGTAGAGCTGTAATAATATCAATAATATCCATCACTTTTTAAAAAGGACACATATGTACGTCCCCATCCAAAGAAGATAAACCCGAAAGCGAAAATTTGATAAAAAATTGCATTCCTGGAATGATAGATAATGTCATTTCCAAATGATAGCGAGCAGCCCACTACGATTGTTCTATGTCAAAATTGATAACTTACTGAACTGTACTCATGTCCAAAGCTGTTTAAAGAAGTATTTCTGAATTATAGAGAGTAGTTAATATCTTCATATTTTGCCAAAAAAAAACTTTTTATGGCTTCTAGCTTACTTACCAAGTTTCAACAGTGTATCTCGATATTTAAGAACAGACAGATATGGCTCAAGAGCGCAATAGATGACTAGACAGCGTAGAGTTGAATATACTGGAGGGTACGATCTAGGAGATCCGATCATAGATAGCATGGGAACAGGAGCAGAAGAAGACGGACATGGCTCAGTCGACTTGGCTGTTGGTACTTATCACTTATATACATACATATGTACCTTGAAGGGTCTAATTACCTATGCGTTATTGCCTCATGTAACAAACGGTTGAATACTGTATTATTATATTTAGAAAATAGGTGTGTTTAGACCTATTGTCGTTCCGACTAAAAGCGTGATTTGAGCTTTCCATATAACCTAAACGTTGCGTTTAAGCTTAACCTTGCGTCAGCTGAAAGTATTTTTTTAAAAGCGACAGGAAATTTCATTTCGAATCATCATCATCGAAATCTTAAATGAATCCTAAAGTGAACATCTTATTTTGTTTTTTGCTCTCTACATGAATGCTGGTGTTATCCAAGGCTCCGTTTTGTCTCCAACTTTCTTTCTTATTTTTATTAATGATCTCTTGTCTGCTATTTCTTATCCAATACACTCCTTCGTTGACGAGAGTAGTCTCACCTTCTCATATTCGTTTCCAGATTCAAGAGCAGGGCTCTTTGGCTGTGGAGCTGGAGCGGCATCGTATGTTAAGCTCATTAAATTCTGACCTTGACAGTATAATTATATGGGGCGTAAAGAATAGAGTGGAAATTAATGCTTCGAAAACACAATTAATCTTCTATCGCTCAAGCGAAACTTAAGCCCCCAGCCATTATCAATGAATAGGACTTGAATCTCTAAAACTGTACAAAAAAAGCATGGAAAGCCTGTGTGTGGGACTTAAACCCTAACTAAAACCACCTCTGCCTCTGATCCCTGATCCCCATGGTACCACCACCGTAAGCATTTCATCATGGAGGGGACTCCAGGCGTAGCTCTTTTTTTTATTTTATTTTTGTGTATGCCTGTGTCAGAGTGACGCTGTAGCTTGGGTCTGCCTGTGCATTAATGTAGGTATATTTCCTCGCTCTCTCTCTTTTCTCGCTCTACTCGCCTCAACTCTTGACATATGTATGCAGCGTTGCCACTTTTGCTACATATGTATCAAAACTGCTACATTTTGAAATGCCATGCTACATACTACATCATTCCCACCTTATGCTACATTTCTCCAAGCAGTATACCTAATTGTTATTTATGTTTTTGCTTTTAACTTTTATTATTAATTTTCATATGTTAAACATAATAAAAGACGATTCGAGAAATAGGTTAAGCTCAGATGCTGTGGAATTAGTTTTATTGGCTAAGGCGCTATTGAAAAGTGTGACAATATTTGAGCCTTCTGACGAATTGGTAAGATTTTGCTTGAGTTTTAAGTTTAGATCCATAAAATAAATTAAAAATCAGTAATGATTTCTGCTCTTCTTAAGAAGCATTTCTCATTTTGTTTACTACAAGAGATACGAGTACTGTGTAGTTTAATATGTCTTCTTCTTCTTCCTTTTATCAGCGGGGCTACGATCCGAAAACAAGGGATCACAACCCTCCCACTTCACCGCATTTCTACTGATCCGCCTGTGGGGTTCGCCTATTTGACCTCAGAAAATATCGGCAGGCCTGCCGATTTTAGATCACTCGGTTACTGAGGCCAATGAAATGCCGATGTCGTCGCATTTGTCTGATCCAGGCGTTTATAGGCCTGCCTACATGCTACATCGCGATGTCTTTGGAACGTGCATTGACATTGCCTTTTTAACTGGGTTCAAATGGTCTCTTCTTTGAATGTGGCAATACCAGCTAAGCCGGTCGCGCTCTATTTTTTGTACGATGGTTTCCTTCAGGTGAAAGCTTCCACGGATCTTCGAACTTCTTATTCGATCAAGCTTTGTCACTCCTGCTGTCATGCGAAGAATCTTCATCTCAGCTGCCGTTAATTTACTCTCATACGTTTTGTGCACCGTCCAATATTGTGAAGCGTATGTGAGCGCTGGACGCACAACTGCTGTGTAGAGCCTTCCTTTCAACTTAGGTGGCATTTTTCTGCCACAGAAGATAGCAGAATTTTCTCACCACTTCATCCACCCTACGCTTACGCGATGATTGATGTCGTCATCACAAGTGGCTTTGCTATTTATCATAGATCCCAGATATTTGAACTATTCACGCTTGGAAAGCACTGTTCCATTCAAATAAATGTCTGGAATAGGCCTGAGTGGATCAGAGAACGGGCGGCATAAGTACTCTGTCTTTTTTGAACTAATGCGATACACATTTCCCTCCAGAGCGTCCACCCACGCATCAAGTGCTCGTTGCAGGGATGTAGGATCCTCACTTATGATGGCTCCATCGTCAGCAAAGAATAACTGACGTACCTTGGGGTCCATCACTTTACCATGAAGCAGATAATCAAGTACTGTAATAAAGAGCAAAGGACTTAAGACGCTTCCCTGATGCACCCCGACTTTGATTGGGAACTCTTCGGTTACTCCAGCGGGGCATCTTACTCTTGTCTTTGCTCCTTCATACATGTCCATGATCATCTGTACATATGTTTCTGGAACCCCTCGATGTCTTAGCGCCACCCATACCAGATCTCGTGGTTGTCTGTCGAATGCCTTTTCAAAGTCAACCAATACAATATGCAAATCCCTCGAGGAATCACGATGTTTTTCCATTATGATCCTTATGCTTTGGATTGCATCTGTGGTTGATTTACCCGCGACAAACCCGCACTGATCATCAGATAGCCGTTTTATTTTTCGCAGTCGGCCACCTAATACCCGATCAACGATCTTCATGGTGTGTGACATCAGCTTGATCAAACGGTAGTTATCACAGTTTCGTGTATCACCCTTCCCTTTGTATACAGGGAGAAGGTAACTTTCCCTCCATTGATTCGGCATTGGATCACCTCTCACGAATTTGGAGATGAGAATTCTGAGCCATCTGAACCCGATGTCTCCCATCTTTTTTCAGAACTCAGAGGGCATCTCGTCTGGACCAACCGCTTTTCGTTTTTTGGGGTATATGACCGCCTCACTAACTTCTTCGACTGTAGTGTCGGGTATTTCTTCACAGTTAGGGGTGGCTCTTGGAAAGTATAGCCGGGGAAAACTGTTCATTTAAAAGTTCTTCACAATACTGCCGCCACCTCTGCAGAATTTTGTCGTCATCCACAAGAAGCTGGCCATGAGCATTGTTAATGAACTTTGGCGAACGAATCTCCTGAGCACTCCTCCTTCTTTGGGCGGCTATTTTGAAGATGGTTGCGCTCTTGTTCATATTGAGTCTTCGCAGCTCCTGGATAGCCTGGTTTGCACCAGGAACCGGGGAAGATATTTTCTCCAGCTCCCGATACAGGCCATCCGTACTCTCTGCTTGAAGTTGGGTGCACTTTTTCTTCGCTTTTTTCTTGCAACATCTGTATTCCATTTCTAGGCGAGCTTTTTCGTCACTATTATTAGAGGAGCACTTTGACCAAGCTTTGAAAGCCGCTTTCTTCTCATTTATCACTTTCTTACCTTCATCACTCCACCACCATGTTTCTTTGGCTTGTTGATGGTGGCCTTTTGAAGCTCCTAGCAGTGATTTGGCCTTCTTTAAGCAAGTTCGCTGTAGGGAATCCCACATATTTTGTGCTCTGCACTCTTCATCCTCAGCTCCGTTGATGGTGCGAGAGAGGTAATTTTTCATTACGAAAACAAAAGCCTCGCCTTTTTCTTTGTCCAGATTGTACCATTTGATTTTCTCAGAGACCCTGTGTAGTTTAATATGTATTATTAATTAACACTATTAACTTTTTATTTATTTATTAAATATTTTCTTACCAAAGGAAATGCTTATTACTATTATCCAAAGATTGGATAATCAGGATAAAACTATTAAACTGCTAAGCAAAGAAGCAAGAAAAAAACAACAAAATATTAATGATTAAAAATAATCTAAATGTCGCAACGTGGAATGCAAATGGTTTACTCCAACACATCCCTGAATTTCAGGTTTTTCTATGTAACGAAGATATTGATGTTTGCCTGATTTCTGAAACTCATTTCAAACAGGGAACTAAAATTAGAATTCCTGGGTATCTTTGTTTTCACTCTCCTCATCCAGCTGACAGTGCCAGGGGAGGGAGTGCTGTGATTGTGAAAAGTACCTTGGATCATTGCGAATTGCCGAAAATAGCAAAACAAGCAATGCAAGTAGCGACAATAAACGTAGAAACTAAAGGTAAGGAGTTTAAAATAGCTGCGATATACTGTCCACCCAAGCACTCGCCTACAGAGGAAGACCTAATTGATCTCTTCCAAATGTTAGGTAACAACTTCAGCATCGGTGGTGATTTTAATGCAAAACATACATATTGGGGGTCAAGACTAATAACAACAAAAGGCAGGAAGCTCTACAAATCAGGGCGAAATTTTAACTTTGAATTTATTTCGACTGGATCACCAACTAATTGGCCATCTGACCCAACGAAAATACCAAATGTTATCGACTTCTTCATAACGAAAGGTATTAATAGAAAAGAAGTTAAAGTTAAAAGCAGTGATGATCTGTCATGATTACACCTGTAATCCTAACAGTCAATGGTTTATCGATAGAGCAGATAAAAAAGCCACGAATAACAAACAAAAGAACGAACTGGTGTAAATTTAGAGAACTTCTCGAAGGTTTCATTAACCTTAGGTCCCCACTAGTCACAACAAAACATATTGACATTGAAACAGAACAATTCATTGCCGATGTGCAACAGGCAGCAGAAGATAGTACACCGACTTATCAAAAAAAAAAAACAGGCCTCGGTGAAATACCCCACAGAAATCAAGCAATTTATACTTGAAAAGAGAAGAGCTCGTAGAAAATGGCAAGCGACAAGATATCCTGACGATAAAACCATTTTTAATAGACTCAATAAATAGGCTTAAAAAAAACTATTACTGAATTCATAAATGATTCTCTAGCTAAATACCTTTATAATCTAACCGCTGACAAAGTCACGGACTACTCCCTTTGGAAGGCTGCTAAACGTTTAAAGAGACCTCAAGCGCAAGATCCCCCGTTGAAAACATCTGATGAGAAATGGATCGGCGATCCAAAGGAAAAGGTTAAACTCTTTTGTCAGCAGCTTTCAAATGTTTTCAAACCGTTTCCACCTAAGGTAGGAAATGAAGATCTTGATTTCTATAACAGAGTAGACGAAAAGGTAATTCCTTATGTTTCGTTAAGAGAGATCGAGACATGTAATCATAAACTAAATAATAGAAAATCACCAGGTTATGATCTTATAACTGCTCAAATTTTGAAGGAACTTCCTCCAACTGCATTGTTAAAACTCAAGCTTATAATTAATGCTTGCTTTAAACAAAGGTATGTCCCACATCACTGGAAGATAGCAGAAATTATTGTTATTCCTAAACAAGGTAAACCTTTATCAAAAGTTACCTCATATAGGCCAATCTCACTTCTACCGTTATTTTCAAAACTTTTCGAGAAACTCCTTCTTAAAAGGTTAGACCCAATTATAGAGCAAAGAAAGCTTATCCCTACCCATCAATTCGGGTTTAGGAATAAACACTCGACGATAGACCAGGTGCATCGTATAACAAATGTTATAGAAAAGGCACTGGAAGAAAAACAAATTTGTTCTGCAATATTCTTAGACGTTGCACAGGCTTTTGATAAAGTTGGCATAAGGGTTTAGAGTATAAACTTCATAGGGATCTACCTAGACAGTACTATGAGATCCTTAAATCTTATATAGGTAATAGATTCTTTAGAGTTCGTTATGGCTCAGCGTATTCTGAACTTAAAGAAATACAAGCAGGTGTTCCACAGGGAAGTGTTCTAGGACCCACCCTGTATTTATTATATACGAGTGATATACCGCATGCGAGTGATACTATGATAGCCACATTTGCAGACGACACTGCTCTTCTATCAACAGATGGATGTGTGGCTAAAGCTATAGAAAAGCTACAAAATTCAATTAACGAGATATGTGATTGGACGCAGCGATGGCGAATCAAACTTAATGAGTCAAAGTCCATCCATATCAATTTTACAAATAAAAAAATAACGAATCTTCCCGTGGTTATTAATAATCAAGTAGTTCCTTACTCTAACACAGCTAAGTATCTCGGTATGAATCTGGATGCTAAACTGAAATGGAAGGAACATGTGAAAAAGAAAGTAGAAGATCTAAATATATAGAAAACTTTATTGGCTGTTAGGATATAACTACGAACTGTCCATTGAGAATAAAATCCTATTATACAATCAGATATTAAAACCCGTTTGGACATATGGTATCCAATTATGGGGTTGCACAAAGAAAACAAATGTTCAAATGTTGCAAACATTTCAAAATAAGGTCCTTCGGGGAATAGTGAATGCCCCATGGTACATTAGAAATAGTGACTTGCATCGAGATTTGCAGATCGACCTCGTAGCAGATACAATTAAAAAGTATGCAATGCGTCACAACGAGCGTTTACAGATGGATATCAATCTTGAGATAGACGATGTCTGAAATGTACGAAATAATATTCGTAGGTTAAGAAGAACCAAGCCCCATGAACTTTTTTGACAATTACGAGAGCCCGTATTTAAATTATAATACCTTCTCAAACCCGACTTAACGTTGAAAATAAAATCTTTGTCGATCACTAGTTGATTGGTCATGGTCAAGGAGGTGTTTTTAGTGTGGTTAGAGTCCCGCACTACTTTGGGTTTCTAACCCCACTGTGTCTTTCGAAATTTTTACCTTCATCAACAACAAAAAAAAGAATTCTTATATGTTTTTAGTTAATGTTATGAATGCTTTATCAATTAATTTATTACTTTTCTTTCATGTTTAAATTGTTGAAATGAATGAATATTTTGGCAAACAGATTGCAGCCAGTGCGGCCATCCGTGAAAATACATTTTGTAGATATTTATTAATTTTTTTTTATTATTCTGAAGACTTTTTAATGCGTTTTGCTTGTCTTTTATACAAGTATGATGGATGATCTCGTTTCAAGGGCCAACAATAGTCTGCGAGCATTCTCGACGACCATTTTCCTTGATATCGCTTTTACCTTTTCCATCGCCATTATGTCTTGGTGAAATCTCTCCCCATGCTCGTCGCTTACGGCACCTAAGTTTTCAGGGAAAAACTCCAAATGGGAATCAAGGAAATGAATCTTTAAGGACATTTTGCATCCCAAGCTTTTGTAATTTTGTAATAGCTTATAAATGATTTTCTTATAGTTTGGTGACTTTCTATTGCCTAAAAAATGTTTTGTCACTTCAACAAAAGAAAGCCATGCATTTTTTTTTTCTATATATTTAATTTGTCAATAATATTGGAGTCCTTCATGACCTTTCTTATATCTGGCCCTATAAAAATTCCTTCTTTTAATTTAGCTTCACTCAATCTGGGGAACAAAGTTTTTAAATAGAGGAAACCTTCTCCAGTTTTATCCATTGCTGTAACAAAGTTTTTCATAAGTCACTATTTTATGTGTAAGGGCGGCAAATGATGTCTTTGAGCAATATTTTTTTGTACAGTTGTACAAATACTCCTCAATTGATTCTTTATTGTAGTGATGATTCCTAGCTCTGCTATCCTGTCAGTAGCCAATGTCAGGTAAAGGGTGAGCCAACAGCTAGTGTGGAAATTTTCATTAAATTAATTACACATTTTTTACGAAATTAGTATAGAACTTTATCGATTAATGAATTTCGATCCATGGCAATTATGAGTGTAATACAACATCGTTCATGTCACCACCACGGCTTCTGGTGCTAGCGACCATCCGAAGATCAAAATTATCGATGGCTTTTTGAAGTATAAGTGGGTCAATGGCAGCAATTTCAGTTTGGATGTTATATGTAAGATCAATTCGTAATTGCCATGGACCAAACTTCATTAATCAATAAAGTTCTGTATTGATTTCGTAGCAAGTGTGTATTTAATTCAACGAAAACTTCTACACTAGGTGTTGGCTTACCCTTTATACATTTTGTCGTATGTTCAGACAATTCAATGTAGTAAACTATTACTGATAATTTTCTGTTAGTAATTATGCATGTACGATTCAAAAAATGTATAATTTAATTAACGGTAAAAAATCGTGTTGACCAGTGTTATCACATTGGCCACTCTTCGATCTTTGATTTTCTCAACTTCACCCACGATTACACAGACTAAAACCCACCGAAACTAAGCATCTCGTTCCGCCTCCCTGATCATTGTAGCATTTTTCAGGCGGAAATCATGGAGATTAAGGAAGCCCTGTCCTGGCTGAAGGGTAATGTATCAACTGTCAGGCATATTAGCATTTTCACTGACAGTCAAGCGGCAATCAAGCCCCTGCAATCGTGCTCCTTCACTTCAAAGCCCACCTTAAACTGCTGTTTATATCTTACAGAGAGGACCGAGCAGTTCAACAATCACCAATGCTGGGAGCCAGGACACAGGGACACTCCAGGAAACTGCAGGGCGGACAGGCTCGCCAGTCAGGGTACAACTCTAAGGATTCTGCCTGATAGCTATTAGCAAGACAACAACCACAGATGGGTAGACGGCTCAACGTGTCACATTTCGAGACAGATCTGGCCTAAGCTGCACCAGAAATGCAGTGCCTAGTTTTTCAAGCTAAAGCCATCACAGATCAGCTGTGTTGCCGTAACACAAAGGACCTTTACTGGACAGCCAACCTAACCTCAACTGACCTTAGTTCTTGAATTAATATTTTTGTTTTTATAATATTTTGTATTGCTGAAACTGAATGCTATAAGTTTTAACGCAAAAATTAAGAAAATTAACAAAAATTTCTATTTTGCAACATTTTCATTGAAAATGCTACATTTTTATTGTCAGTATGTATGTATATCTTTGGCGCAAGAGCAGTAAAAGAATACATGCTCCACATCTTCGGGAGTTTCACTGCGCGATGAACAATTAAGGGAGCCATCGTTCATTCTAAAAATTCTAGTTCTAGTTCTGTTATGTGAAAGTTAACTTCACCATGTATGCGGTTTATCCAAATCTCAATAATCGGGATAAGACGCTTAGTCCATCGACCCTTAAGCGAAAGTCTCCAGCGTTGCTGGTACTCCCTCAAACTTGTGTTTCTTTCTGTTGTGTCCACATTACTGTAAAGTGACCGCCCCCTGTCTATTCGTTTGAAACTTTTTCTGCAGTTCTTCCGTTCTTCCTTATATCGACTGGTAGCATTCCTGCGATGACGCAGGCTGCTTGATCCGAGGTGGCGCGGACAGCGCTACTCATTCTTAGTGCAGATAGTCGATTTACTGCTAAGATTTTTTTTTATATGAAGTCACTTTCATAGCTCTAGTCCAAACTGGTGATCCATGAAGCACTACTGATGTAACTAACCTAGCTAAGAGAAGTCTCCGGCTATATCCCGGTCCTCCTATATTCAGCATAATCGGCGCAATAGAGTTACACGAGTGGATGTTCTTTAAATGTAAACCTTGAGTCAATCATAACGCCAAGATATTTAATAGCTAGCTTGGATACTACCGCATGTCCACCTACTCTAAACGTGACGGTTTCTCTTCATTTTCTATTGGTAATTAGTACCGCTTCCGTTTTGTTTTCAGCTAGTGTGAGGCCGACTGATGCTAGCCACCGTATAACAATTTTCATTGCTAATTTACACAACTTCTTTCAATAGTTTTGCTTCTTCTTTTTCCCTTTATCAGCAAGGCCATGATCCGAAAACAGGGGATCATAACCCTCCCACTTCACCGCATTTCTACTAATCCGCCTGTGGGGTTCGCTATAATAACTATATCCGTGTCGTCGTCAAATCCCACGATCCCCTCGTCTGGTATTTAAAGGCGAAAAACGCCATCGTTCATGATGTTCCATAGTATCGCTCCCCGGACCGAACCCTGGGGTACTCCTTCTGTGACTGCGTACTCCTTTACACCATCATCTGTCTCATATAGGTAGGAACACTCTCCGCCAGAAATAGTTCTTCACAATGTCCCTGATGTATATTGCTACTCTCATATTTCACAGCGCTTCCAGAATATGCTTCCAGCTCGCGGTTTCTTAACGTCCAGTGTTATGACGCAACAGTACTGCTTTTCATCTCCTTCATTCTATAGCCCTTTGCGCCGAGTCAAGCACTACCTTAATGGCATCAACAGTTGAACGTGCCTTTCGAAATCCGTGCTGATATTCTGGTAGTTCATCCGCTTCTTCAATGTCTGCTTTCATTCTGTTACCGCTGACGTCTTGCAGAACTATTCCCACCATATCCAACATACAGAGCGGCCGGTATGCTGAAGAATCTCCTGCTGATTTGCCTCTTTTGGATAGTAGCATGAGTCTCTGTTTCTTCCATTGATCAGGAAAATCTCTCCTTCAAGCATGCGCTGTGGATGTTCCCAAACATATCAATTCTAGATTTGATCGCGGCTTTTAGGGCTACATTTGGAATGGCATCCGGTCCAGGGGCTTTTTTATTCCCAAATCTGTTGCATGCCTCAAGAATATCATCTGGTGTTATCATAGGGATTGGTTGTGCTACGGTGGATGACACGTCCTTCAGAGGAATTCCCGGTTGCCTTGGAAATAGACCATCAACTACTTGCTGTAATACGTCGGTGAATGGGGAGATGAGTTCACGGATTGTTTGTGTGAAAAGGGCTTGGGCCGCCTCAGAGTGGTTTAGGTTTAGCTGTAGTATTTGCACTGTTTCAGCAGCAGTTCCCTAGATGCTCGTTGGTACGACGGACATCTACGGCTTCCCGTAAAATGGCTACTATCAATACCCTTCTTGCCTTGACAGAGTAGACATTTGGGGTCCTCGTTGCATAGCTTCGTTGTGTGACCATTTTCACCATAGCGTAAGCAGTGTTTGGACCAGTCACTTATGCTTTTGCAAGCTTTGGCTATATTACCGAAATCCATACATTTGTAGCACTTCAGTGGGTTTAGCTTCTCGCGAATTCAGCACACAAACCATCCTATTCGTACTTTGTCTATTGGAACTAGGTCCTTCGCTGCTTCTGCTGGTAAGCTCACAGTTGTTGTCTGGGCACAACTGTAGGCTTTCCGAAGCGATTTAATTGTTAATGATTATGACACTAGTATTTCCGAAGTAAGCTCTCTACTAACGTATTAAACTCGTCTTCTTTAGTAGCAACTTCATCAAAATCTTTCATCTCATCCATGACTCGTGCGTTAAAATTTCCGCATCCGGTTCTTCGACTAGAATACTTTTAACCTTTCCTTTGAATTCTGTAGCCGGTGGGTTAGCAGATCTTTAAAGCTCAATGAGTAGGTCTCCTTTACCGCTTTTTTTTAATGTGATTCACATGTTTGCCAAGTTCCCTTAGTTCAGGATCGCTTTTGACCTTTCGTGGCATATATGCATACTTCAGATTTCCCTTTGTTCTTGGAACCAGCGCGTCGGGCCGGTTTAATTTTCTCCGATCTTTTGCTCGTGACCTCTGTTTAATCTAGTCAGGTTCTATTTTGTTACCTTCCATCAGTGACTGGGTGGCTATTTCCTTCGTCTTCTGGGCTTTATTTGTCGAAGCACCTTTTTCAACAGATGCCTTTTCCTTTTCGGCTGGTGGGAGCTGTTTGGCCAACAGAGTCGAATATGATGCATTCTTGCGCAAGTTCATAGGGTTTTGAGACGTTTTCAGCCTCATCGTCCTTCTCTAATGTTTTTGGTCGGGGTATGCTTATTTGTTATTCGCAGCTACCCTATATATCACAGGCCGTTCAACGATTTGCCATCTGCTGACCCCCACAGTAGCCTAAGCTTAGTTCTACATCTCGGTACGTATGTGTGCCAACGACAACCTACGTTGGAATGATCATACCATATATTTCATATCTAGTCTAGGATTCCTTGTGGTTAGTCTGTCAGACCACCGTGCTAAAGGAAATAACACAGCTTTTAGACCCCTACGACTCGATGCCACTCCAATCCAACTCTTCGACAAAGCACGGTATTTAGGGTGCATACTTGACCGCATACTGAGCTGGAGAGACAACACAAATGAAAGAATAAAGAAAGCGTACATTTCGTTCTATGCTTGCAGTAGAATTTTTGATAAAAAATTGTGGTCCAAACCTACCACCATCCACTGGATGTAAACTGCCATAGTCAGACCCATTCTAACAGATGGGTGCATTGTCTGGTGGCCAATAGCAGAGAGTCACATATATCAAAGAACTAACAAAAATCCAGAGACTTGCTTGTATAGCATCCACTGGTGCCATAAGAACCACACCGACCGCAGCCCTTGAAACAATTCTCGTACAAATTCCATTGGAATTATACTTAAATTTAGTGCCCTTTTTTTGTTTTTTTCTGTTTGTTTATTTGTCCACTTATACACTATTACATATTTTATTGTTTAAATAAACTAAAAACTACAGCAATAATTATAAATTAAAGTATCTGACCTTAAACTTAGTGCCCTACGCCTAAAAGAATCCAACAAACGAAGGAGTGGATTCGGGCATATACTCAGCAGAACCCGATATTGCAATACCACTAAGACTTCCGGACTTCGGCAGTGTGTTCCAAGCGGAAGTCCTAGCGATAGCTGAAGCGGCACGAGAACTTTCCACGAAGCTTGTTACTAGAAAAGAGATTGACATTTATATATATAGTCAAGCTGCTATAAAGGCGATCTCATCCGCGGTAATCAAATCAAAGCTAATAAAACGCTTCAGCGAGGAGCTTAAAACGCTAACTAATAGCCACCATGTTACACTCTGGTGGGTCCCAGGACACAAAGGAATTCTAGGAAACGAAATGGCAGACGAACTAGCAAGAAAGGGATCAGAACAAGACATGTTAATTGTCCAAATCTCAGTCCTTCCTCCCCTAGAATTTGTTAAATCAAACATAGCACTTGACTTCAAACGACTAGCAGACAAAATATAGAGAACATTTCCAGCATGCCGCGTCTCCAGCAACGACAAAACACGAAAATATTGAAAACCAGGCTCATCCTTACTCAAAGTAGACGCTTTTCATAGGAATCATTACCAGCCACATCATATTGGCGGCCCATCGAATAAGAATGTGGCTAAGCACAGATGAACTTTGCAGAGGATACGGATCACTTCCTATGCAAATGTCCTAATCTTTACAACACCAGAAAGACGGCCCTCTGAGAGTACTTCTTCAATCATCTGGTCGATCTGTCTAATAAGCCACCAACCACCATCCTGAAATTCATAGATCCTTCAGGATGATTTCAAGAAGGGCGCTCCAACACCACAGAACTCTAGCTAATTTGTTTTTTTTTTTTTCTAACTTTTCAGTGTTTCAGCCAGGAGTTTCCACGTAAGAGTAGCAGAATGGATCCTTTTAAGATCCGAGTGCAGGCTGCACCAGTTCGATGCAGCTAACCCCTTGAACCCAACCTAACCAGACCACAACGCGTGAGGTTCCATGTTCAAATCCCAAAAAACACCAAAGGTAGCGAGAGTAGTACTGTATTGAGAAAATTTCTCAAAAATAAAAATTGCCCTTCGGATACGGCACAAGACTGTATATCCATTCCATTCGTGCGAAAAATTTAAGGTTTTTTTTTTTACAAACAGTACTCAAGCGAAACAAGAAACTGCATTGCGCCCCTATAACAATTTTCTCGCAATGTACCTCACGACCTGGATGCTCATTAGTTCAACATTAAGCCTATTTTTGGATGTATATTGTCAAATAAAGATATTCTTGCTTGAGCCGTATAACACGGATGTGGAATGTTTTGCCAAGTTATATTCTTCCCTCTCATTATACCCAACAAATATTTAAAACCGATGTACATCAGTATCTCCTCTTATCCCCCCCTAATTTTTTTACCGCCCGCGCTGTGAATATGAACCAGAATGTAGCCCAGTGACGACTATAAAAATACAAAAGAGTTGAGCCGCGAACTTTAATGTAACGGACATATGCTCGTATATGCGTGAGAATCGCGGTCCTTGAGCGCATGTAGATTTTAAAGATAGCTAGATCTTAATCATAAAAAAATATATAACGTGAAATAATGGTATCAAATAGTAGCTGAATGAACAATTTTCAAACGCATTATTGCTCAAAATATCTATCGTAGTCTATCCATATTTGAAGCAAATTTTTCACTTGAAAACGAATATAATCATAGTACCTACACACTGTATTGTTCAGACTATGCACTTGTATATACGATCCTTAAGCGGTCATTAAATTTAGCGCTTAATGCTAGTTTTCCCTACAGGTGATCAGTTAAAGAGAATATTGTTGTGGTTTCTATTTGTTACAGATTATGTGTACCAGTCTATTGTTTTGCCATCCAGCGATCGCCTACAATATAGGTAGTTTCGACATGACAACAGCTTATCATTACTAAATCCAGATTAACTTAAAGGTTCCAAACATGACAATAGTTTTTCTCATTATTTGCACTGACTCTCGTGACTCGGGAATAGTAGTAAATGGTCATCTGCAAACAAAAGCGGTTTCATGTTGAAATTATTATCGACAACAGAATCGCTTTAGAAGTTCTTCTTCTTGAGGAATATGGTTTTTGATTCACTTACTAATTCGAATGCATTTGGCAACTAGTAACATTTGCTAACGTGCGTTATTGTCGTGAAGATTGCATTTTGAAGACAAACGATAAAGTAATTATGAAATACAAGTTAAAGTAAGAATTGATTGTATCTGTTCTAAATAAAAACATTTGCACAGAAAACACAAATCAAATACGTTCGATTGGGTAGCAAAAATCTGAAATCCAAGCTCTAAATCTGAAATGCACAATCAAAAACGAAGTTTTACCTAGAAAAGCTTTGATTAAGCTTCTCCATATTGTAAATGCTGCGCTCAGATTAAAACACGTTCCGAGCCAATGGAAAGTTGCGGAAGTAATAATGGTCTTAAAACCAGGAAAACCGCCAAATGAGGTAAAATCGTATAGACCAATTTCGCTTCTTCCAGTCATATCCAAAATTTTCGAGAGGATATTACTAAGGCGTCTTCAACCGGTTATAGAAGAAAATAATCTTATCCCTGACCACCAGTTTGGGTTCAGAAGCAAGCATTCGACGATTGACCAGGTGCATAGAATTACTGACGTAATCGAGAAAGCACTTGAAGAAAAAAAGATTTGCTCAAGCGTATTTCTTGACGTCTCGCAAGCCTTTAATAAGGTGTCGCATGATGGCTTCAAATGTAAACTACGACAACTTCTCCCTGTATGCCTACACGATATTCTAGAATCATATCTCGGGAATAGACTCTTCCGTGTTAGACATGGAAACGAATACTCGCAGCTCAAAGAAATTTCGGCCGGCGTACCACAAGGAAGCGTTCTTGGGCCGCTTCTCTATCTGTTATATACTCGAGATATACCAAAAGAAGATGGCACTATCCTAGCTACGTTTGCCGATGACACCGCTATCCTAGCAGTAGGTAAAACAATCGAAGAAACGACTGAAAAACTGCAAAACGCGCTAAATAAAGTAAATGAATGGACGAGGGACTGGCGGATTGCCCTCAACGAATCTAAATCTGTTCACGTGAATTTCACTTACAAGAAAACTAATAACTTGCCAATTTTCCTAAACTCGCCCCGAATACCTTTTGCAAACGGGGCCAAATACCTGGGAATGACACTCGACGCAAGACTGAAATGGAATTCGCACGTGAAAATGAAACGTAAAGAACTCGAAATCAAATATAGCGAAATGTACTGGTTACTCGGAAAGCATTCCCAGCTCAGTACTGAGAACAAACTGCTTTTATACAAGCAAGTGCTAAAGCCGGTGTGGACCTACGGTATACAACTTTGGGGTTGTACCAAAAAAACAAATGCCAATATTTTACAAACTTTTCAAAATAAAGTGCTAAGAGAGATTGTCCAAGCACCGTGGTATATTAGAAACGACGATATCCACAGGGATCTCGGAATTCCGACAATCGAAGCTGAAACTAGAAGCTTCGCGAGAAAGCATAGAAACCGACTAATCGGACATGTCAACAATATAGTCCTACAAATATTGGATGAGAGCAATTTATTGCGCCGACTACAAAGGACGAAACCCTTCGACTTGGCGAGATAATGATAAACCGCGTTTAGATTGCGGAACATGCAGGATCTTTCAGTGGAAAGTAACCTGCCAAACGTTTTTATTTCGTGAAAGAAAAATTGCTTGATAAGTTAATACTTAGTTGCGATATCTAACAAATTTATATCGAAGGGTGGTGTTTTTTTTAGTCAGTAAGAATCTGACACTACTATGAGCACGCGCTTGCTATTCGCATAGTGTCTATGGAAGATTTTTCACCAACCCTCGGGAAAAAAAAAAAAAAAAGAAAAAAAAAAAGAACCAAATAAAAAAAAAAACAATTTTTTTAATCCTTATCTAAATTGTGTCTTGTATAAATGAATTCATTGTTGTTTGTAATACGAAGATATCGATCATAATTTTAATGAAAGCCAAAAAATCTGCTCACTAGGCCGATTAGCTATCCACGGAACAAGGATTCGTTTTTCTGATGTAAATTGCTACAAGATTTACCTTCTGCCTGCACTCTGAAAACTCGTTTAAGGATCACCGCTTCCGATACATTTCGGGAAAGGAAAAAACACGTACAAAATGTCAAAAAGTTGGAATCAAAAAAGCACCTGCATACAACGAAATGGGGATAGAAATTTGATCTGTAAAGAATGAAAGGTTTTCTTATTGCATCTTTGTCTTTCATGATTTTCTTCTCCGAAATGTGCACAATACACTCAAGGAAAAGTCTCATTATATTTGTTCCTATTGTTTAATAGACTTCACATTAGTAGTCTTGTTTGTTTGATGATTAATTGGTGTGTTTAACAATTCATTTACTGCTCGTGATTAAAATTATATTTACCAGTAGAGAGTAATTCAATTTTATTTACTTACTTATGTGCTGTCACAGTCTGTGGTGGACCTGGGCCTCAACCAACAAACCTCTACAGCCAGCTGCTTTGAGTTGCGCCCGCCAAGTTGGTCGAGGTCTCCCCTCCACTTGTTTGCGCCACCTACCACGAGGTCGTCCTCTACTGCGCCGTCCATCCGGGGCCGATTCGAAGACTTTCCGGGCCGGAAATTTGGGCTCTGTCCGCTCTAAATGACCCAGCTATCTTAGTCGTTGTATGTGAACTCTTCTGGCTAAGTCGATATCCTTGTACAGGCCGTATAGTTCGGCATTGTACCTTCTCCTCCACTCACCGTCTATGCAGACGGGACCAAAGATAGCTCGAAGAGCTTTTCTCTCGAAATAATCAAGGGCATCCTCATCCATTTTTGTCGAAGCCCATGCCTCTGCGCCATACAGCAGGACTGGGATGATTAATGTCTTATAAAGAGTTACCTTAGTAGTTCGAGATAGGGCTTTGCTACTAAATTGACGTTTTAGCCCATAGAAACAACGATTGGCAAGAGTAATTCTCCGTGTGATCTCCCTACTGATGTCATTTGCGGAGCTGACCATATAGCCTAGGTAGACAAAATCCTTTACTACCTCAAAATTATATCTGTCTATTGTGGCGCTCTGTCCAAGACGCCGATGTTGGGTGTCCTTTTTTGTAGACAGCATATATTTTGTTTTGCTTTCATTGACCGCTAGACCCATCTTTGCTGCCTCGTTCTCAATACTCGTAAATGCCCCATTGATGGCCCGCTGAGTTCTTCCGATTATATCAATGTCATCGGCATAAGCGAGTAGTTGTACAGACTTGTAAAAGATTGTACCTCCGGGGTTGGCTTGTGAGTTTCGTACAATTGTTTCAAGTATTATGTTGAAGAGGTCGCATGATAGCGCGTCACCTTGTCTAAGACCTTTCCTGACATCAAACGGTTCGTTGATGTTCTTACCGACTTTGATGGAGCAGCGAGAGTTCCCCATCGTCATTCTGTACAAACGGACGAGCTTGGCAGGGATGCCAAGACTAGACATGGCTCTGTATAACTAGTCTTTATACACGCTATCATAGGCAACTTTGAAATCGATGAAAAGGTGGTGCGTATAGATTTTATACTCATGGGTTTTTTCCAAGATCTGCCGTAGTGTGAATATTTGGTCAATGGTGGACTTTCTAGGCCTGAAACTGCACTGATAAGGACCTATCAGGTTGTTGACGATCGGTTTTAGGCGTTCACATAATACGGCAGACAGGATCTTATATGCGATATTTAGGAGACTCATACCTCTGTAGTTGGCGCAGTTCAGAGGGTCTCCTTTCTTCAGGATCGGGCAACCGATGCTGAGATTCCATTCATCGGGCATACTTTCGTCCGACCGGATTTTACAGATGAGCTGGTGCATGCGCCTTACCAACTCATCTCCTCCTGCCTTAAAAAGTGTTCCTTCCATATCCTCAGCACCATATCCTCACCACTGCGATTCTACTACTATGTTACCGTTTTCGTCCCTGCAGGCTTCTGTTCTGGCTTTGAAACCCTGGCATGTTCTTTTTACCTTTTGGTAAAATGTTCGAACATTATTCCTGCAATAAAGTCTCTCAATCTCCTCGATCGAGCGCTTCTCATGCTCCTTTTTCTTCTTTCTGAGAAGTCGATGTTCCTCTTTTCTCCTGCGCACGTAGAGCTCGTAAGCAGCTCTAGTCCTTCTATGCAGCGCCGCTTTGTACGCCTCTTGTTTTGCTGCATGTGCTTGCCGGCATTCCTCATCAAACCAGGGGTTTCGTTGTGGTGGGCGAGAGAAACCCAGTACATCAGAGGCGGCATCTCTGATGGCTTGTTGGCAACGCTGCCACTGGTCTTCCGCATTTGCTGCTGGGGGCATAGGGCTTAGATTGAGATTAGAAGAGACACGATCGGCAAAGGTTCTGGCGGTCTCTTGCGATTGTAGCTTTTCGACGTCAAATTTCCTCACAGCATTTCGTTGATTTCGCTCCGTTGTGGATATCCGCATCCGTACCTTGGCTACAACTAGATAGTGATCCGAGTCCACGTTGGCTCCTCGGAAAGTCCGGACACCCAGAATACTGGAAGAGTGCCTTGCGTCGATCGCAATGTGATCGATTTGGTTGACAGTTTTTCGATCAAAGGAGAGCCATGTTCCTTTGTGAATGTCGAGACGTAGGAACCGCGTACTAGCTACGACAAAGTTTCGCCCGCTGCAAAGTCGATTAGCCTGAGTCCGTTGTCGGGTGTGATGTCGTGCAGGCTGTGCTTTCCGATCACGCTTCTAAAGACGTCCTCTCTTCCTAGCTTTGCATTAAAATCACCTAGGATAATTTTAACGTCGTGGCTAGGGCATTGTCCAAGAGCTGGTAGAAGTCGTCCTTTGTCGCGTCGTCCTTCTCCTCATGAGGGGCGTGAACGCATATTAGGCTAATGTTGGCAAATTTAGCCTTGATACAGATAGTCATAAGGCGCTCGTTCACATGCCGGAAACTCAAGACTTCTTGCCTAAGTCTGCCTCCAATGACAAATCCGCACCCGAATAGACGCTGTCCTTTTTGTCTGTAGCAATCGCCGTAGTAGATGTCGAAGTTTTTCATACTCCTTTTGCCTGGCCCATCCCATCGCACTTCTTGGATGGCGGTAATGTCTGCTTTGTGACACTCTAGGGCCTCCGCAAGTTGTTCGGCTGCACGTGGTTTGTAGAGGGACCTATCATTCCATGTACAGACACGAAGATCGTTGTCCTTTTTACGTTTGCATGGGTCGTCAACAGTAAGATCATCCGTATCCGAGGCTGTTGGTTGCTTCGTAACCAAAGGTTTTTTACGTGGTAGGGAAATTAACCCGATGGCACAACCCCCAACCTGGAGGGCCAGATCCTTTTTTTTGTACCCCTAGGACAAGAGGCCGGATACACCGATGTCAGTAACCCACTTCGGGGATATGAGCGCTGCCATTGGCCCATTAAGGGTTCATCCGCCACCATCTCTTTTTCAATACCCTGACGTAGTATTGAAAATCCTTACAGACCTCAGCTCCAAATATGTTGAAGTAGCTCCGGTAAGGTATCCGCTGGTCTGTAGACGTCACCGTTGATTCCATCGAGAGAATTCATCCGCCGCACGTCCTCCTTCTGAGGAGCTCTTGTTAGACTTCTGAGACGCATATTTCAGCCAATCAGGTCAACAAGAGATGCCTTGTCCGGTTAGACATATGCGCGCTGAAGTTCACCCAGATGTGCTTACGCAGGTCTGAGTGCTGCACATATATCGTCAGACACAGCATACGCCCATCGTTAGTTCACTATCAGATAGCTATCCAGCGGGCACCGCGAGGAGGTCCGATTTTGCCCACCACAGTCCTGAGTCCACTTCTCTTTAATATCGTTATCAACTACCTGGCTTCCAAAATCCAGAAGAAAACGCCCTGGAACCTCCTATACGCTGATGACATCGTCCTAATAGAAGAATCGAAGGAAGAACTAGAGTGTTGCCTTAATTGTTGGAATGAATCACTCGGTGAAAATGGACTGCTTATAAATCAAAAACAGAGCACATGTTTCTAGCGTTTGAAAAAGACTTATATTTTGGTCCGACCAATACGATATACTCGTATGTCAACGATTAACCACTGCCGATGACGAGCTCCTTCAAACACCTCGGATCAGTAACAGCAGCCGAGGTAGAATTGACGATAATGTCAAAAGCAGAGTCAACTCGGCTTGAAGGAAGTGGCGGACACTTACAGGTGTCCTATGCGACCGCATAATGCCTACTAAACTGAAGGGAAACTTTATAAAACAGCAGTCAGGCCAGCACTGATATACGGAGCAGAATGTTGGGCAGCACAAAAAGGAAAAGTGAAGCAAAGAAAGTGAAACCAATATCCGAAAAAGTTGAAGAAAGGAGATTCGATGGTACTGAGATGTATCGCGAAGGAGCCCAGAACGCTGCTAATAATGCACAAAATATATTTGAGCCAGCAAGGAACAGGGGACGGCCAGTGAAAATGGCTGACAACCGTGGAAAACGATCTGATCGAACAACCTAGGGGCAAGAACGTCCCAGAATAGACGAACCTGGCGATTGAGGACAAGGCGAACCGACCCCTCATAAAGGGAAAATGGTACTGCAAAAGAAGAAGGAAGAAGGAGATTATTTTAATTTTCTACGACCTTCAAACTATATGCCCTGAAAATTTCATTGAAAAATTCCTGAAATTGAAAAAATTAAAACATTTTAAGGGGCTACATACACCTAGGAGTAGTTGAAATAAGCTAAATTCGGCATTTCTTTTTTTTTTCTTTAGAATCCCATGAGTACATCTCAAAGTATTTTTACTTTCAAGTAGATTGTATAAAAATATTATCAAGAAATATAGAATATTGTGGCGTGGAGAGGGAGGTTTCCCTGTCAGGCGCTATGAACACTTTTTTTCTGGTACGTACTTACTTACTTAGGTGGCGCTACAGTTCGGGGTGAACCTGGGCCTCAACCAACAAGCCTCTCCATTTAGCTCGGTCTTTAGCTAATTGCCTCCAGTTGCGCACTCCAAGTTGGTCGAGGTCCCCTTGAACTTGTGCGCGCCACCTACGGCGATAATTCCCTCTACTGCGTCGTCCCTCGGGGTTAGATTCGAAGACTCTGCGGGCCGGAGCGTTGGTGTCCATTCGCTCTACATGTCCTAGCCATCTCAGACGTCCAATACGCAGTTTTTTGACTAGGTCGATGTCGCTGTACAGCTCGTATAGTTCGTGATTGAATCTTCTCCTCCAAAACCCGTCAACGCAAACGGGACCGAAAATCTTACGAAGAATTTTTCTCTCGAAGCGACCAAGGATATCTTCATCCTCTTTTAATAAAGTCCATGTTTCAGCGCCGTAAAGCAGGACTGGGATGATCAAGGTCTTATATAGAGTCTCCTTAGTTGCTCGAGAGAGGGCTTTACTGTTGAATTGCCTTATAAGCCCAAAAAAACAGCGATTGGCAAGAGTTATTCTTCGATTGATTTCTGCGCTGATTTTGTTTGCTGAATTTATAGCAGAGCCAAGGTAGACAAAGTCCCTTACTACCTCGAAGTTATAGCTGCCCACGGTGACGTTTTGTCCAATTCGTCGATGTTGGTTATCCCTTCTAGTTGACAGCATATACTTGGTTTTGCCCTCGTTTATCGCCAAACCCATTTTGGCCGCTTCCGCCTCAATGCTTGCAAAAGCACCGGTGACAGCCCGCTGAGATCTTCCGATAATGTCTATATCGTCGGCGTATGCAAGCAGTTGTACAGACTTGTAATAGATTGTGCCTCCGGTGTTGGCTTGTGAGTTCCGCACAATCCGTTCAAGTACAATATTCAAGAAGTCACATGACAGCGCGTCACCTTGTCTAAAGCCTTTTTTGACATCAAAGGCCTCGGTGAGGTCATTACCGACCTTGATGGAGCAGCGAGCGTTCTCCATCGTCAGCCTGCACAGGCGGACAAGTTTGGCAGGGATGTCAAAACTAGACATGGCTCTATAAAGCTCTTCTCTATAGATGCTGTCATAGGCGGCCTTGAAATCGATAAAGAGGTGGTGAGTATCGATTTGGAATTCTTGGGTTTTCTCCAGGATCTGCCGAAGTGTGAAGATTTGATCGATGGTGGACTTTCCTGGCCTGAAACCGCACTGATAGGGTCCAATCAGGCTGTTGATAAAAGGTTTCAGGCGTTCACACAATATCGCAGAAAAGATCTTGTACGCGATGTTGAGGAGACTGATGCCTCTATAATTGGCGCAGTTGAGGGGGTCTCCTTTCTTGTGGATCGGGCAAACGATGCTGAGATTCCATTCATCAGGCATACACTCCTCTGACCAAACATTAGAAATGAGTTGGTGTATGCACTCTACCAATTCATCCCCAGCTGCCTTGAAAAGTTCGGCCGGTAAACCGTCAGGTCCAGCAGCCTTGTTCGATTTTAGCTTGGATATTGCTATCCTCACTTCGTTTTGGTCAGGTGGACGGAAATTTTGACTATCATCGTCCATGTTGAATGGTTCATTCTGCCTGACAGCGGGATGTTGGTCTTCGTCGCCGTTATACAGTCTGCAGAAGTAGTTTTTCCATATTCTCAGCACCGACTGTGATTCTACTACGAGGTTTCCATTCTCATCTCTACAGGTTTCTGTACGGGTATTACTTCTCTGACACGTTCTTTTTACCTTTTGGTAAAACTTCCGTACATTGTTCCTGGAGTATAGACTCTCGATATTCTCAAACGCGCGCTTCTCATGCTCTTTCTTCTTCTTTTGGAGAAGTCGATGTTCTTCCCGTCTCTTTTGCTCATAGAGCTCACGAGCAGCTCTCGTCTTCCTTTGCAGCGCCGCTTTGTATGCCTCTTGTTTTGCTGCATGCACTCGCCGGCATTCTTCGTCAAACCAGGGGTTTCGCGGTGGTGGTCGAGCGAAACCCAGCACATCAGTCGCGGCGTTTCTGATGGCATGTTGGCAGCGTTGCCACTGGTCTTCGGTACTTGATGCTGGCGGCAAAGGGGTGATTGAGAGATTTCGGGATACGCGTTCAGCGAAGAGTCTGGCGGTCTCTTGCGATTGTAGCTTTTCGACGTTAAATTTTCTCACAGTGATTCTTCTTTGTTGCTCAGATTGGGATATCCGCATTCGTACCTTGGCTACAACAAGGTAATGATCCGAGTCTATGTTGGCCGCTCGGAAGGTCCGGACATCCAGAATACTGGAGGCATGCCTTGCGTCTATCGCAATATGATCAATTTGGTTGATCGTGACATGATCATTGGACCGCCATGTCTGCTTATGAATGTCGAGATGAGGAAACCATGTGCTTGCTATGGTGACATTTCGCTCCACAGCGAAATCAATTAGCCTTAGTCCGTTATCAGACGTGGTGTCGTGTAGGCTATGCTTACCGACTGCTCTACCGAAGACGTCCTCCTTTCCTATTTTGGCGTTAAAATCGCCCAATACGATCTTAACGTCGTATTTAGGACATTGCTCGTATGTTTTGTCGAGGAGCTCGTAGAAACACTCTTTGGAGGCAGGGTCCTTTTCTTCTGTGGGGGCATGAACACATATTAGGCTTATGTTAGCGAATTTAGCCTTGATCCGGATAGTCATAATACGCTCGCTCACGTGTCGGAAGCTTAAGACTTCTTGCCTTAGTCTGCCGCGTATGACAAATCCGCATCCGAATAAGCGTTGCCTGTTGCCTCTGTAGCAATCACCGTAGTAGATGTCACAGTTTTTCATCTTCTTTTTGCCTGGCCCATCCCATCGCACTTCCTGGATGGCGGTAATATCTGCTTTATAGCAGTCTAGGGCCTCTGCTAGTTGTTCGGCTGCACGTGGTCTGTAAAGGGACAGAACGTTCCACGTACAGATCCGAAGGTCGTTGTCCTTATTTCGTTTGCTGGGGTCGTCATTAGTTGGGTCATCCTTATCCGAGGCTTTTGGTTGTTTCGGAACCATGCGTTTTTTACGTGGTAGGGAAGTTACCCCGACGGCACAACCCCCAACCTGGAGGGCCAGTTCCTTAATTATTCCCCTAGGACGAGGGGCCGGGTACACCGGTGCCAGTAGTCCACTACGGAAGTATGAGCGCTGCCGTTGGCCCATTAAGGTCTCCTCCGCCACCATCTCTATTCCAATGTCCTGACCAACATTGGAAATTCCTTACCGACCTGTGATCCGAATACGTCGAAGCAGCTCGCGCAAGGTATTCACTAAGTTCAACCTAACTGGAACTATAGACGCCACCGTTGACTCCTTCTAGGGAATTCGTCCGCTGCCGCCTGGAACAGGAAGAAGTGCTCTAGTGAGAAAAGCACTCTTCCCCCCCTCTCTCATCTGCTGCCACCAAGAATCCGCCAAACGGGGTTGGTTACCCATTTCTTGGATTAAGGTACTAGGCACCCGGCTGTCACCGCGTGGAGGTTGAGAGTAGGAGTTGGTAGGCCTCAGCTGAGTGAAAACGCTTGTGTTTTCATATGATCGCATGCACTACCGTTTGACAACCTGGTACGTAGGTACGTAGATATTATTTTTTTTAATTCGGAACGTCTACTGTTCAACTACATACTCGTGTATCAAATGTTTGTACCCGTGAAACAAAAAAAAAAATTTTAAAACTGCGGTTTTTTGTTTGTTAATGGGCCGGTCTCACAGTAGTTTTAGTTAACTTGCTTATATAAATATAAATAAAAATAGCTGACGGATTTTCTCGGAACACACTGTAAATACCACATGGGAATCAAATGATTAAACCCTATACTCTTCATTATAAGTTGAAATGTTGAATAGTCAATTCAATGTTCACAGCGTAGCCGTTCGCTGTCATGACAAAAAATTGCTTTTGTTAGCAAGCAAAGAGGGTACCTTGTCGAACATAATAGGCAGCCACGAATTCCTTAACTCCGAGAAATCTCTACTCGTTTCCCCCAACTTCAACAAAAGAACGTAAAATAATAACCTACATATCAGGTTAACTTTAATATCGGAGGCGTGCCCCTACCACATCAAAAGTGTTCTTTTGCTGCCGTATTGCTCTTTTAGGCAAACAAAGCAAGGATTTGCACGTGCATACGTAAGTATTGTTATGAAGATAAAAATTCCTTGCCTCTATTATTACATGTATGGGAATATTTTTGGTATTACGTTGAAATGGATTTGGATAGTCAAATTCAAGTACCCAAGGGATCTTGGTAGTACAAAGTGCTTTCAAGATTAAGTTTAAGAAAATCTCACTTTGCTCTTTATATTTGTACATCTACAACGCAGAATCAGGATCTCTAATCATGAATCATCTGCTATGTATAGATGCCACGGAAAAGACAAGATGCACAGAATGATTAAGATAGTTGAGCGATTTCGGTATTGAGAAGTGCAAAATGATTCACTTTAGGAAGGATGTCGTCTAAAATGAAGAAGATGCTTATACGATAGGAGATGGAAATCTAGTTTCTAACTTAGTTCTAGATGAGCGCTATAAATATTTTGGATTTTTTTTAGTTGAATATTTACATTTTTTTTTCGAATACAATGCTGAAAGTTATCAATACGTATATATGTTTAAGAAGGCAGTACTTATAAGTTGGAATAAAAGAAAGATGCATTCTATAGTTAAAAGAAACTAATGGCGAATGTGGGGCGCCATGGCGCAGTGGTTAGTGTTTTGGATGACTGCGCGTGAGGTTCTATGTTCGAATTCCAGAAAACACCAAAAAGTTTTTTCACGGTCCCACCTCTCGGGAACGTCTGACAAACATCCGAGAGTATTTGTTGTCACGAGAAAGCTTCTCAAAAACAAAAAATGCCCTTTGGATGATGCACAAAACTCTAGGTTCCTTCCTTTCGTGCGAAAAATGTAATTTAAGATAAGCAGGCACCTATTAACGAACGTTTGCAGCTTTCTGGCGATAGTGGTGGTCACTCTCCACGTTCTGCATCCATACAACAACTCGGATTCAACGTTGGAGCGGAACTGTCTTAGCTTGGTGTTTAAACTGATTTCCATTACTTTGCCATATTTTAGACAACATCCCGAACGCGGACTTTGCTTTGGCGATCCTGTTGGCTATAACATGTTCGGTTCCACCTTCGGTCGAGACAATACTCCCAAGATACTGGAAATCCTCAACTTTAACGTGACATTTGGACTCTTCATATATAGCTTTGATAATAGCAACTCATTTATCGGGAATACTTCTTCTGCGCCAGATAAACTACCTGTTGACGCTATCGAACGCCTTCTCAAAATCCATGAACAGCAGGTGAAGTGGCGATCGATATTTACCGCATTCTTCGATGATAATCCGTAAGGTGTTGATGTGGTCGACACAGAAGGATCCAGAACGGAAACCTGCTTGTTAGGCTTCGAGTACGTCTTCGATATGTTGTTTGATTCGTTCCAGGTTGATTTTAGCTATTATCTTAGCTACAGCATCTTTCAAATGAAAGATGCGACTTTCCCAAACCCCATAGAAACCCAAGGAAGACCGACTGGACTACCTTCAGTTACGAGGTGCGGAGGAAGGCGAATCTACCACAAGAATGTGACCTACATGAGCCAGCGGACATTGACCGAAAAGCCGAGGAAATCACTGCCGTCTTCAAAGAGGCTTTCCAGAAGGCATGCCCCGTAACTAGACCTAAGACAAAAGTCTCCCCCCCATGGTGGACCAAAGAACTAGGCAGAATAAGGAGAGGAACAAGGAAACTCTTGAACCTGGCGAAATCAACGGGAGCTGACTCTGACTGGGAGCTATACAAAGCCAGTCAGAGAAACTTCAAGAGCGCAACGCAAAAAGCCAGAAGACAGTCGTGGCAACGCTTCTGCGACGAGATCAAGGGTACAACAGAAACGGCCAGATTGAGGAAAATCCTCTCCAGAGAATCGAAGACTCTAGGTTCCCTAAAGAACACTGAAGGAAACTGGACCGAGTCCTGTTCGGAATCCCTTGAATTGCTTATTAAAACGCACTTCCCGGGGTGTACTACCGTACCATGTAGCAGTACTAATAACAATCACAGCGAATCGGAACCCCCTGCGGATCTGGTAACAGAGGACAGAATAGAGTGGGCAATAAGATCGTTCTCCCCTTTTAAATCCCCAGGACCTGATGGGATTATACCGATCATGCTGCAAAAAACTGCACCAATCATTACCCCAATTCTCAAAAAGCTATTTGCCAGTAGTCTTAAACAATGTTACATACCAAGAACATGGAGGGAGGTAAAGGTGGTTTTTATACCCAAGGCGGGCAAGGCTAGTCACACCACCGCGAAGGACTTCAGACCAATTAGCCTTACCTCTTTCATCCTGAAAACTTTTGAAAGATTGCTCGACATCTACATACGTAGCAGAATACGCCCGGGGGACTTATCCCCAGCCCAACACGCATACACGAAGGGTAAATGTGTGGAAACTGCCCTACACCATGTTGTCGGCTCTATAGAAAAATCACTTAAGGATAAAGAGTTCACACTAGCTGCTTTTTTGGACATTGAAGGAGCCTTCAATAATGTAAATACCGAAGCGGTTAAAAGAACCCTAAGAAACCTAGACATCGACATTAGTCTAATAAACTGGATTGTTAGCATGCTCGAGGAACGACATATAACCACCGAACTTAAGGGTTCAAAGCTCGAAGCATACGCCTCGAGGGGCACCCCTCAAGGCGGGGTAATCTCCCCACTGCTCTGGGTCATTGTTCTCAATGAGGTACTACAACAACTAAGGTACAGCGGGGTCAGAGCCACAGCGTACGCGGATGACGTCGTGCTGCTTGCTACAGGTAAATTCCTGCCTACCCTCAGCGAACAACTTGACGGAGCCCTCAATACTCTTAGCATATGGGCCAGGAGCTGCGGTTTAAAGGTTAATCCCCAAAAAACCGAACTCGTACTTTTTACGAACAAGAGGAAAATACCGGAGTTCAATACACCTTCTGTTGATGGTATCCCACTCAGATTATCCGATAGCGCAAAATACCTGGGCCTTGTACTTGACAAAAAGCTCAACTGGAGATTAAATATAGAGGAAAGAATCAAGAAAGCAACAATAGCCTTTTACTCATGTAGTAGAATTTTTGGTAGAACCTGGGGACCCTCCCCCAAAATCATACTATGGATGTATACGGCTATAGTTAGACCCATACTGACTTACGGCAATCTAGTATGGTGGCCAGCTGTCAACAAATGCACCAACTTAAAGGCAATCACCAAAGTTCAAAGACTAGCGTGCATTGGCATCACCAGTGCAATGAGGACAACCCCAACAGCAGGACTCGAGGCTATCCTCAACCTGCTGCCGCTAGACATCTTTATACGAACATCAGCAGCCATTAATGCTATGAGAATAAGTCAGTCAGCGAACTGGAAACCAAGCAGAACAGGTCACTCGATGATCCTACTCGATTACTTTGGCCTCATGCCCGTAACGGATTACATGACGCCATATTTAGACTTTACAAGGCCTTTCTCTACCGCCTACCCTAGCAGGGAAGATTGGAAAAGCGGTCATATACCTAATGCCGAATCTATAGCCATCTACACGGATGGTTCAAAAATGCGCACTGGTGTAGGATCAGGTATCTTCTCCGACCCTCTAGGTGTATCAATATCCATACGACTTCCAGACCACAGCAGTGTTTTCCAAGCAGAGGTCTTAGCAGTGGCAACAGCCGCCCGTGAGTCTGCGATAAGGGCAATACCGCCAGAAGGTATCACCATCTTTATCGACAGCCAGGCAGCTATAAAAGCGATTACTGCCATAGAAATTAAATCGAAGCTTGTGAAGTGTTGTCGAGAAGAGCTCAGGGTTCTTGGAGCACAGCACAAGGTATCGCTCTGTTGGGTCCCTGGACACGAGGGTATCCCAGGCAATGAGAAAGCCGACGAGCTGGCGAGAATTGGCTCAGCAGCCCCAACAGAACAAGTTGACCCCCCTGTGTGTATCCCGCCTTGCACACTCAAGCTCGCTGCAGGGAATAAAGCCACTGAGGAGGCGAACACAAGATGGAACTCCGTGGAAACTTGCGCCATCACTAGGAAGCTATGGCCATCTTTCGACAAAGCAAAGACCGAGAGAATCATCCGTAAAGACAGGAAATCCCTTTCCACCCTCGTGGGCATCATCACGGGACACAACACTCTGCGGTACCACTTGAAGAAACTGCGCCTGACGGAGGAGGAACTCTGCAGAGGCTGTGGTGACGAGGAAGTTTTTGAGGACACAACCCACTTCCTGTGCCACTGCCCGAGTCTTCAGCATTCCAGGAAAAAGTTCCTTGGTAAATTCTTCTTCCAGGATCTCGAGGAACTCTCCGGCGTTTCAACGGAAAAGATGTTGAACTTCATCAAATCATCGGGGTGGTTTGTATGCAGAAATGAAGTAAGTGACTGAGTAGTTTTTAGTTTCATTGGGTAAGGGATCACTTTTTCCCCCATGGGTACCACAATGGGTCATCGCTGACCTGAGTGTGGCAGAGAGCGTCGCTCCCTGCCAGCCCACATACCTAACCTAACCTAACCTAGCTACAGCAGGCAGCACACTGATACCCCTCCAGTTTCCGCACTCCATTAAATTTATTTTCTTAGGGAGCTTGACGATCATTCATTTTTTCCACTCGTCAGGAAAGCTATCAGCTGCCCAAAACTTTCTCTATAATTGGAAGCAGAAGTTCAGACGATGTTGTTGGCTCGTAAGAGCTCTACGGGAATACCGTCAAGTCCTACCTTGTTGGTTTTAAGTACTTTGATCGCGGTAGTGATCTCATCCTTACTGGGAGTCGTGGTGCGTATTCGGGCATTTCTCACCTCGGGCATCTCAGTCTGATTTGGGAGCATATTGCTAGCGAATACACGGTTCAAAACCGTAACAAAATGCTCCTTCCACCTCTTGAGCTGATCCTCATCCGAAATGAGCAAGGAACCGTCTAGGCTTTTCACTGAGTGTTGGCTGGAGCTGCGACCACCTGTCAGCTCTTTGGTGATTCTGTAGACTGTCCTGCTGTCACACCTCGGTGCAGCTTTTTCTGCTTCAGCGCGTTGATATAGTTGCGACTGTCACGTCGCACGCTACGCTGAACTTCTATCATCTTCATGCGATATAGGGACTTTAGCTTGCTTCTCCCTGCTGCTGGAGTGGCTGCAACGCAAGCTTTCAGCTACTCGTATTTTCGTCCATCAATCTGTCTAGAGGTATCCTCGGACAATTCTTTCAGCACCAGATGTAAAAACATTTTTCACAGCACACCAATGGTCTTGGATGGTTGTGGGCAGTGAGCTGCTAATTACTTCCACACATTGCGAAAGGTGCTCCTTTATTTGTTGGCGCACTAAGGGATCACCAAGTCTATCGATACTGAACCTGGGCATTCTTATGTTGTAGCGGGATCTACGAACTGTATCAGTGCATAGTTGGAGAGTAGCTATCATAAGATAGTGATCTCGTACTATCCCCACTTCTGCCCCTCTCATGTTTCGGACATCCAGGAGACTTCTTCTAAAGCGGAGGCTGGTAGCAAAATGGTCAATTTGATTGGAGGTTGCTTGCCTGTCCTTGGAAACTCAGCTGACTTTTTGGCAGATCTTGTGCTCAAACATGGTGTCACCTATCACAGGCGGCTGGCATTGCAGAAATCCAAAAACCTTTCGCCGTTGTCATTGCGATTGCCTAGTCCATGCTTCACGATTACATGTTTGAGCCCTTCGTTGTCGTTGCCTACTTTGGCATACAAATCCCCCATCACTATGACAATGTTTCTATTTGCTGTTGTGTTGAAGACGGCACTTAAGAGATTGTAGAAGCTCTCCTTTTCATCCTCAGACGAGCCATTCGTTGGGGAATAACGCTGTATGATGGTTACGCGTCGTACTCTAGTCCGGAATCTGCCAGTCATATTCCTATCACCATGAGGTTGCCAGAAAATTAGCCCGTTGCGTGCTGTTGTTGTTAACAGCAGTCCGACTCCATATTCCCACGGACTTCCGGATGGTCTTGCTTCTGTTAAAAACAAATTTCGCGATTCGTCTCTACATTGCTTGTAGCAGCTATACGATCGCAGAATAAAATAGTATTGGCACTCGCTTCTTCTGAATTACTGCCACTTTATTGGATGACGGTCAAACAGCACACTCTGCACTAAAATTACCATTTAACATGCAGTTGACTGACAACCCTACATGCAACATTCCTAAGACATCTGGCAAACTAATTGTATGGCATGAGTTTACTATGGTACGGCCCACAAGAAATCATTGGAAGCATTACAAGATCTACTAGGAAATGAAGAACTGTTTGGTGGTGCCATGATATTGTTAGCAGGTGATTTTCGACAAACATTTCCTGCTATTCCTTAATCTACAGCTGCTGATGAACTAAGCGCGTGTTTTAAATCTTCTTATTTGTGGAGAAATGTTAAAATATTGTACTTACACTCACTACAAACATGTGCAAAACGATCCACCAGCAGATGAGTTTTCAAAACAATTGTTGGACATCGGAAATGGCGAAATGACAATCGATAATTTAGCTGGCTTCATAACACTGCCTACCACATTTTGCAGGATTATACAATCCAAAGAAGAACTGATTCAAAGCGTGTTCCCAAACATAGCACAGCAACACAAAAATAATGTTTGGTTGAGCTAACGAGTAATACTGGCAACAAAAAACAAAGATATCAATGATCCTAACACGGCTATTCAAAATGACATAGCAGACCAATTACGAGTAGTTACAATACAAGTCAGTGGACACTGTTATGAATCAAGATGATGTGGTGAATAATTCAACCGAATTTTTGAATTCACTCATGATTTGTCAGGAATGCCACCACACAATCCATTAAAAGTTGGAGCACCGATTATTATGCTTCGCAGTATAAATCAACCACGACTTTGTAATGGTAGGTACCAGACTTGCAATGAAAAAGCTAATGAACAACGTCATCGAAGCAACTATTTTGAAAGGGAAATACAAAGGCGAAGACGTTTCGATTCCCCGAATGCCTATGATTGCACCCGACTTGTCATTTGATTTTAAACGATTTCAATTTCCTGTTCGTCTTGCCTTTGTGATCACCATTAATAAGGCACAAGGGGGCAGTCTTTGGAAGTCTGCGGTATAAATTTGGAATATCCATGCTTTTCACATGGACAGCTCCATGTTGCATGCTTAAGAGCAGGCAAACCAGCGGCATTATTGGTTTACAGAAGAGATGGAAAGCAAAAAAAATTGTCTACCTTTAAAATAAGCATTTTAAAAAGAATCTATTAAAATTTCATTCGAACAAATTATTTTCATTAAGGTTGGGTTAGGTAAGTGGGCTGGTGTAGGGGGATAGGAAACCTCCACACCACACTCAGGTCAATATAGACCCATTGTGCTACCCATGGGGGAAAAGGGGATAGAAGAGAGAATCCCTTCCTCGTGGAAAAATACCGTCTTTGTAAATATCCTAAAGAAAGCATTTAGTACTTACTGTGCCCGAGATACAAACCATCCAGAGGATTTGATGAAGTTTGGGATGTCATTTATTGGTCTGTTGGACAACTCTTCTAGATCCTCAAAGAACTGTTGTCCAAGGATCTTTTTTCTCAAATGATAGAGGCCTGGGCAATGACAGAGAAAGTGGGCGGTGTCCTCCTGAGCCTCCTCGTCGCCGCAGCCTCTACAAAGATCTTCGTTAGTCGCACGTAGTGCCCCGTAATGACTCCTATTAGAGTAGAGAGGGATTTTCTATGCCTCTGGATGAGTCTTTTGGTTCTTACTCTGTCAAATGCCTGCCACAGCTTCCTCGTGGTGACACAAATATCTAAAGAGGTCCACCTGTTGTTAGCCTCCGTTAGGGCTTTGTTTCCTGCTTCGAGATTGAGGGCGCAAGGCGGGATGTACACCGAGGGGTCGGATTGGTCCGAGTTTAGTGCTGAGCCTCCTCTAGCCAGTTCATCGGCTTTCTCATTCCCTGGTATGCCTTCATGACCAGGGACCCAGCAGAGCTTTACCTCGTGCTGTGTTCCAAGAACCTTGAGTTCTTCTCTACAACACTTCACAAGCTTCGATTTTATTTCTATAGCAGATATTGCTTTTATCGCCGCCTGGCTGTCGATGAAAAAGGTGATATCCTCTCGTGGTATTGCCCTCATCGCAGTCTCACGAGCTGCTATTGTAACTGCTAGGACCTCCGCCTGGAAAACGCTACTGTAGTTCGGAAGCCGGGCTGACATGGAGAGGCCAAGCGTTTCAGAGAAGATGCCTGCGCCTACATGTATTTCCATTTTGGATCCATCGGTGTATACAGCTAAGGATCGCTCGTGATCGCGTTCTATCATTTTTCCAGTCTTCGCTGCTCGGATAGGTGCTAGAAAATAGTCTTGTGAAGTCTAGGTAAAGCGTTAAGTAGTCTGTATTAGATGCACTGCCTAGATATCTCTGCAGGATGGTGGTGTGACCCATTGCATTTGGTCTCCAGCTATCTGTTTAGCTTAATCTTACGGCACTAAGAGCCGCCAATACTTGTATAAAGATGTCTAGCGGAAGCAGATTGAGAATGGCCTCGAGTCCTGCTGTAGGTGTCGTTCTCATCGCACTGGTTGTGGCGATGCACGCTAGTCTTTGTACTTTTGTGATAGCAGCTAGGTTGTTTATTTTGCTCGCTGCTTGCCACCCTACAAGGCTGCCATACGTTTGTATTGGCCTTACTATAGCTGTATGCATCCATAGGATGATTTTGGGGTTTGGTCCCAAAGTCTTCCCGAATATTCTATTGCACGAGTAAAAAGCTATCGTAGCTTTTTTGACTCTTTCGTTGATGTTTATTCTCCAGTTCAGTTTCCTATCGAACACCAGGCCAAGGTATCTCGCACTACTGGAGATACTCAGGGGAGTACCCCTTACGGAAGGTGTTACGAATTGTGGAATTATTCTTTTGTTAGTGAATAATACTAACTCTATATGAGAGTAAATTAACGGCAGCTGAGATGAAGATGCTTCGCATGACAGCAGGAGTGACAAAGCTTGATCGAATAAGAAGTTCGAAGATCCGTGGAAGCTTTCACATCAAGGAAACCATCGTACAAAAAATAGAGCGCAACCGGCTCAGCTGGTATTGCCACGTTCAAAGAAGAGATCATTTGAACCCTGTTAAAAAGGCAATATCTATGCGCGTTCCAAAGACATCGCGATGTAGGAAAGGCAGGCCTATAAACGCCTGGATCAGACAAATGCGACGACATCGGCATTTCATTGGCCTCAGTAACCGAGTGATCCAAAATCGGCAGGCCTGCCGATATTTTCTGAGGTCAAATAGGCGAACCCCACAGGCGGATCAGTAGAAATGCGGTGAAGTGGGAGGGTTGTGATCCCTTGTTTTCGGATCATAGCCTCGCTGATAAAAGGAAGAAGAAGAAGAAGAAGAAGAATAATACTAACTCTGTTTTCTGGGGATTAACCGTCCAGGAGTCAATGATTTCCAGCGCCCCTTCGATTTGTTCGCTCAGGGTCGGGAGAAACTTACCTGTTGCTAGCAGCACAACATCGTCCGCATAGGCTATGGCCTTGACGCCGCTATTTATCAGTTTAAGAAGGACTTCGTTCAGGACAATTACCCACAGCAGTGGGGATATAACCCCTCCTTGAAGTGTGCCTCCTGAGGCATAGACTTCAAGCTTTGTACCTCCGAGTTCAACTTTGATATGTCTTTCCTTTAGCATATTGACCAGTGATCCATTTTATCACGGAATTGTGAATATTAAGGTTCGTTAGAGTTCTACTGACCGCGTCCGTTTTGACATTGTTAAAGGCTCCTTCAATGTCCTTCAATGGAAAGCGGCTAGTGTATATTCTTTTTTTGATTTTTCTATTGAGCCTACAACACAGTGCAGCGCTGTCTCTATGCTTTTTCCTTTCGTATATGCGTGCTGCGCTGGGGATATGTTTCCCTGGCTGGACTTATATTGTTCCCAGTCCGCTTCTAGTATAGTTCTTTTGGCCACATTTAGAAGGTGTCTAGTTACTCTCCTAATTCTAGCTAGTTCAAACGACCACCATGGTGGTGATTTTTTATCTTTTCGTTTGGTTCTGGACATGCTTTGACATAGGCTTCATTAAAAATGGATGTAATATCCTCTGCCTTGCAGTCGATGCCGGCAGGTCCGAGACAGTTGCTATCCTGCAAGGATCTGATACATTTCCTCACTTCGTTGTTAAAGAGATCCCAGTTGGTTTTCCTGGGGTTCCTGTAAGGTTTGGGCCAGTCATAGTTGTTACCCAGGAGGAATTCGATCATTTTGTGGTCAGGGTAGGATTCTTTCCCCATCACGTTCCACTTGTCAATAGTTAGGGTACTCGAGTTACTGGCTAAAGTTACATCTATAACTTCTTGCCTGTTCTTTACTACAAAAGTAGGTTCGTTACCTCTATTCGCTACAATAAGGTTATTTTCAATTATAAACTCAAACAAAGACTCACCGCGTAAGTTTGTGTTGCTGCTGCCCCATTGAGAGTGATGAGAGTTGGCATCACACCCCAGCAGCAAATCCCACCTTTCCTGTTCCGCTTTTTGTACAAGAGAGCGGGTAAGTGTGGATGGCGGTCCCTCCTTCGCATCAAAAGGCATGTAGACGGCTGATAGAATCAGTGCGGAAAGCCCCCTCCGCTCAAGCCTTACCACTGTTTGGTCCTCATTGCTGTAGCTAGATAAAAGAAAAAGGTTCGTTTCCTAGCTACAATGCACGTTCTGGTCTTACATTCCGCGTTTAGCGGTTCGATGCTGTAAGTAATAAGGTCTTTATGGCTAAGCCCATTTATTTTGCCACGGGAAATCCATGACTCTTGAATTAGGGCAATGTCTATATTCCTTTCTCCCATGAGATAGATGAGGTTGGCGCTAGCTGCTATGCTATGGTGAAGGTTTATTTGAGCAATCTTCATCATTGATTTTCCTTATCACCCGCCTTCCTTCTTTTCTTTTCGTCCATCTCAACTTAAGATCTGACCTTGCATCGGGTAATTCCAATGCGAACCTTATAGTTGTATCTCCTTAAGATGGGCATAGACTTGTGGTTGAGCAAGACCACGATCTCAGTTCCGGCTTCTGTATGGGTACCCACTTCTAACACCTCCCAGTTTTCGCTATAGAGCTCGGGGTTGAGGTGTTGGAGATTTCTTTCTAGCCGTTCTCTAGGAATGTGTGGGCCCTTTAGATCTAGTAAATTCCAGCAGGTCTTTTTTCTCGACGAGTCGCAGGTCGGCATTCGCCCATGGAGCCTGCGTGCTGGTTACAAAGTTTTTGAGCCAATTTAGTGTTGCCTCGTTGTTACACGACATGACCTTGAAGCCTTTGAAGGTGGTGAGAAAGGGACAGTTCCCTGATTCCTGACTATGGCGTCATTTACTCCGTCGAGTATGCGCAGTTCTACCAGCCTCAATTGGTCTCCGAATACCTTGCAGTCAGGGTTATTAAAGTCGACGATCGCCACCTGAAGATTACCTTTTTCTTTTCTGGATGCCATCTTGGCTTTTTTGCTTATTCTTCGTGTTGGCGGCGATGTCGTGTCGTCGTGGCTACCTCTCTTGGAACAACCCGCAATCGGCTCGGCCGTGAACCTTGTGGTCCCTTCCGAAACGGTTGGCGGGGGCTTGAGTCTGTCCGAGACTGAGGTGGATGGCAAGAGGCGTTCCCTCCTCGCCACGGTCAGTCCTACACCCGTTCTTGTTGCAGTTGAGTTCCGTGACGTAGTCGCCTTATTGGAACAGCCAGCAACCGGCTCAGGGGTTGAGTCTGAGTCGGTAACTGGCCGAAGTCTCCTCGCGGCTGAGGCCATGAGCAAGAGGCTTCCCGTCCCCACCGCGAGGGAACTTCTTACCTTGCGGCCCATCCTGTCTTGTCGGGTGGATCCTCTCAGCTTAAGCGTGTTGGTGGCTCTATCCAGAGCCACTCTTTCCTTGTCCGTGTAGGACACCGGATCACGCTTTTCAAGCCGCCGTATTTACCGGATAGCGTTCCGTATACGGTTGCGTACTGTCGTCTGTCTTGGGTAGATGCTAACGTCACTGGTCTTCCCTATTTTGGTTGGTCGGGCTAGTCCCAAACCATGGCTACCTAAGCTAACTACCGTCGCAAGGCTACAGGCAGAAGAGTCAATCCTAGGCTCAGCAGGACTGCATTCGCCAGGTTGCTGAGGTGTTGACTTATCCTTCCCGCCTGAGTAGCTGAGGCTTGACACGCTGGAGGTGTCCATCTTGACCCCGGCATCCTCCAGAGTCGCACTCTCACCTAACACTGGGACTATCCCAGTCGTCGAGTCAGAGGCTTTATCGGTATACTTTTGCAATACCACTGAACCACGATTGTGCTCCGGATTGGCCGATAAGATCACCCTGCGTCCTGACTGGCAAAGGCTTGTCGCGGACTTAGGTGGTCCCATCAACCCTTCCTCGCTCGTGACTTCCGCCGTCACTGTTCTTTTTGGAGGGCTAGCAATAGGCTTACACTCCGCCAAGGACTGTTCCTGCAAGGAGGCTCGTGCGTTATGGAGCCTCTTCTGCTCACATTCAGTTAAATCCTGCCATTTCTTGGTCCCTAATCTCCGGACTGCCAACTTGTAGTTTTAAGAGCGCTTGGAGGATGTTGACATGTTGGAGAAGGATGAACTGGCGATGGAGCAAGTGTCGCTTGATTCTAGAAAAAGATTTTCCAGATTAACGTCAATTGCACCAACGCTTTCCTCATCCGACGTACGGAGAAGAATTGCTTCTTCCTCTATCTATCTGGACGCAGACTAGATTTAGTTATTCTCCTCAGCTCGACCTTCGGTTCATAGGAAATAGATTAAGCCTCTCCACCGCGACAAGGTAGGGATCGAGGAGAGGAAGGTTTCCCGAAACCAACGCGATTATTCACTGCCACCGCGACAGTGATTATTTCACAGCGACAGGAGCAAAGAAATTCGCGAGTATGCCCACATCAAGGCGACAGTTTTATCGCGGTGTTTGTGAAAATGTACTCCTTATTAGACGAAGAAGAAGCGCTTTTATTTCTTGCCTTCCACACTTTATCCTTCCTCTTCACATTTTTATAATCTTCGTGCAATAGATCCTATAAAATTCGGTATTTTTTCACAAATTCAATCAACCTGCCAGTATACGCCAAATTCATTTCAACTGCAACAAGGCAGTGACAAAACACTGCAAAATCGCCGCCGCGGCGACAAATATTCGCGATGATGTGAGCACTCTCATATATCGCGATGTAATTTACGGACAGCAAGCATTGCCGTCGCGGCGACAGCGATAAAGACCCTACATACAGCGACACTAAAAAAAAAAAAAAACCCTGCAAATCGCAAATATTCGCGTTGATGTGAGTACTCTGATACATCGCTATGCAACTTTAGTGACAACAAGCACAGCGATTCATCGCCGTCGGGCCCACAACTATTATTCGCGTTGGTTTGGGAACACCTTTACGATTACAATAAATTTAATCAAAAAAAAAAATTTTTAATTTTTGTCGTATGTGGAAAAAAAGAAAAACATTTCGCCTGTTCCGTTTAGACTACTTAAAATGGTCGATGTCTTTTTTAAGGGATTCATTTTAAAAATATATGGTATATTTACAATCCGATAGAACTCATATTCGCACCAAAGAAGTAGCTCGTTTTATTAGCCACTCGAAACATTCACTGCCTTCAAACACATTCACATTTATTCCACTGCAGCAAGTAGCTCGGTTTTAGGAGCCACTCGAAACATTCACTGCCATCTAAGTATTCATATCATTCACATTTATTCTAAGAAACTAGCAGATTCCCGCAACTTTGTCTGCGTGGTCCACAATAGCTTTATTTGAGACGGTTAAAGTTAGTGGTGTAAGTCATATTGCTTAAGAACTTAAGATTTGCACCACTGCAACTTTCAACAATACATATAAGCTTTTCTTTTATCTATAAAGTTTGCGCTACCATCTGTTGTTGAAGTAGTAACATTTTAGTTTACTTCACATTTTCATGCAACAGTTTTGCATGTGCAGTATTCATTTCTGGACTTACACCAATGTTTTTAAGAAATGACTTACACCAGCATGACTTTAACCGCCGCATATGTATGTATTTAGCTAACAGAAGGGCTGGGTCAAAATGCACATTTGCATACGATAATAAACCACTTACTTACTAAGAAGGGGTGAGTCTGGGCCTCAACCAACAGAAAATGAATGTGTTTATTTTTTTACACTACACGCAAAAGTATGCAAAAAATCAGTAGTTCTCAAACTTTCCGAATGTATAGTTTGGTTTTGTCTGTTTTTTTAAATCTCTGTGTTTATTTCTTTTAATATCTTAATCCCCTTAAGGAGTATCGTGAAAACTCTCATTGGAGATAAGGACGAATATTCTAAGGTATAACACCCCAAAGTGTTGTTAACATCTATGATGTAGTTTCTGCGTAATACCTGCCCATTTCCAACCGTAGTTATCACTTTATTATATGTACGAGTATATAGATATAGAATAGATGAATAGTCATTGCAATTATCAGGGCAGCCAGCAGTGTGTGCATATTCATTTAAGGGATGTTTTTCTTCCGTTTAGTTTAGCTACGGAGAAGTGCGATTGTACACTTGAAATTAACTAGAGATACATATGTGTTTCTTCTGATTGGAAAAAAAATATTTAGGTGTTTATCTTTGACTCGAAAAAATGAAATGTCTATGTATGAATGATACCTTCCAAAGAAGGGAAACTTGATGGAGTGCAGTAACTGGAGAGGTATATGCGTTCTTCCAGCTGTAGCCAAAATAATAGTTAGAATAATTCTAGAACGAATTAAAGAACATTTAGATTCAACTCTCGATGTCGAACAGGCAGGCTTTCGCGTTGGATCCTCCTGCATCGACCACGTAAACACCTTACGGATCATAATCGAGCAATGCGTTGGGTATAGGTCTCCGCTACATTTACTGTTTATCGACTTCGAGAAGGCTTTCGACAGCTTGAATCGAGATGCTATCTGGTTGGCCTTGCGCAGGAGAGGAATCCCAGAAAAACTTATAGCTATTATCAAGGCTACATACGAGGGCGGTAAGTGTCACGTCGTGCACAATGGTAAGGGATCAGAGGATTTTAAAATCCAAAGTGGAGTACGTCAAGGGTGCACACTGTCCCCACTATTGTTCTTGGTGGTTTTCAGCGATGTAGGTACTCCGTGCAGCATTGACGGAAGATAATTATGGAATTCGTTGGACTATGACATCTTACCTTAAACACCTAGATTACGCTGACGATTTCTGTCTACTTTCAAATCGAATAATGGATCTTCATTTGATGGCCCAAAATCTAGAAGCTGAGGCAAACAAAGTGGGGCTAAAAACAAACACAGCCAAAACAAAAGCCCTGAGCACTTCTAATACCCGCGCTCAACTTAGCATTGCCGGACAGGAAGTCGAGAAAGTTGATAACTTTCTATATTTAGCAAGTGTCGTCTCGGCTAATGGCGTTGGCACCGATGTGTGCAGTAGAATCGGAAAGGCTAAAGCTGCGTTCGGAATGCTATTCGAAATCTGGAGAAGGAATGTTATCAGCTTAAGAACCAAGCTTCGACTGTTCCGCTCCAACGTAGGATCAGTGCTGCTTTATGGGTGCAGTACTTGGAAGGTAGCCGCCATTAACACACGCAAGCTGCAAGTCTTCGTAAACAAATGCTTAAGAATCGTCTTGAGAAATTTTTGACCGAACCGCATCTCCAACGAACAACTTTATCTGAGAACGGGCCAAGAACCTATAAGCATTACTATACGAAGAAGAAAGTGGCAATGGATTGGACACACCTTACGGCGCGAAAACAACACCATTGCGAAATACGCCATGCAGTGAAATTCGCTCAACCAGGCAGGCAGAATAGCGGGACGCCCTAGGTAGACGTGGCGCAGAGCAGTTGAGGAGGAATCGAGCTCTTTAGGAATGAGTTGGAGGCAGCTCAAACGCGTTGCAGAACTTCGAACACGATGGCGCGCAGGCGTGGTTGACGCCCTATGCCCCCCGAGGGGTTAAAGGATCTAAGTAGTAAGTAAGTATGAATGTAGGGGGTGGCAATGGTGCAGTGGATAGCGTGTTTGTTCGTTAACCGATGTGTGCAAGTTCAAGCCCTAGCGGAGAACAGCAATCGTCAGCCACCCGAGTTTAAAATGGAAAACGAATAACATGAAAATTTTCCAATCACTGCATCAAAGAAAGGTTCCTGCCTGGTAGTACAATGGACCGGAGAGTCTGAGTGCTCTGGGATTTGGGCTTCCTTAAAAAAAAATGTATGTATGTATTGTACATACATATGTGCATTACTGGCGTACAATGCAAATTGAGTTCTCCATTTTTAAGTTTGAGAATAAGAAATTTGAAGAAATTGCCGGTAATAATCCTTAATCAACGGGAGCAAGTCACTAAAATTTTGAGTGTGGACGAACGTGGGTGGAGTGATAGTAATGTAAATGTAAAGAGAACCGTTAATATATTAAAATACATACTTACACACATACATCAGGGTTATCGTGAATAAATTTTCCCTCGGAATTTTTCCCCCGAACAAAAATTAGATATCTTCAAAAATAGGAAAAAAAATCATCTGGAAAAAATAAAATATCGCAATTGCGTTGAAAACTCTCCTCAATTGTCATTCATGATACCTATGTATTTCTTTCTCGTGGAATTATTTCCTCTTATTTGAAGATACCTAATTTTTGTTCGGGAGAAAAATTCATTTATTTAAATTTATTCAGGATAACCCTGATTGAATTCAACATTTTGTCGTTTCTTTTTCTTATGTATGTATATATATATATTTTTTTTTTCATACAATGCTATGACTCAACTTCCTGACTGTACTTAAATAAACATTATATAAAACGAACATTTACTGCCCTCACTTCATTCCAAGAAATGATTAGCTACCCTCATACTTTGCCTCTCATAGAACAAAATCAAGACGGAAAATTTGTGGAGAACATTGTTTATTGCCGTTCGTGTATGTAGCCTGAAAATTGTACACTTATTCAATGCGAACTATTTGAAACCATTCGAAAGCTTGTTTCATTTACGAATATTCTGAATCAGTGAATACTTTGAGTGCGAGCCTACTATTCATTCACATATTCGTTGCTTTCTTTGAGTGCGAGACTGTGGATGGCTCGTATTCTAGCGAATGATTCACAACGGCAAATGAGTAGCTTGATGCAGTTCTCTGTCGCACCAAATATCAGTTTTGGGGACCTGCATTGCGATTGATCGGGAAACTACTGACTGCCCAAAACTTGGCTTAGGCCAGTAGCGCAACAATCAAGTTCGTGATGAAGTGCTTACTTTACCTCCTAATGGTGGTCCCCGGGCAACTGTACGTATAAACCCTTTCACGTGTAGGCTAAAATTGTAAGTGCGGGTTGTCTAGGGCCTTGATTCTAGGCTAGGTAACGTGGGCCAGCAACCTGCGTTACCGAATATTGCCATGAATATTTATATTCATGCGATATAAACTGGACATTTTGGGGGTAAGTGAAGTAAGATGGTTAGAAGCGGGCGAGTACCAGTCTCCAACGCGCAACACTGTACTACTCTATTCTGGAAGACCATCCGGAAGTCCGCGGAAATATGGAGTCGGACTACTGCTAATAACAACAGCACGCAAGGGCCTAATTTCCTGGCAGCCTCACGGTGACAGGATTTTGACGGCCAGATTCGGGACTAGAGTACGACGCGTCACCATCATACAGTGTTACGCCCCAACGAATAGTTCGTCTGAGGACGAAAAGGGGAGCTTCTACAATTTCTTAAGTGCCGTCTTCAACACAACACCAAATGGAGACATTGTCACAGTGATGGGGGATTTGTATGCCAAGGTAGGCAACAACAACGAAGGGCTCAAACATGTAATCGGGAAGCATGGACTAGGCAACCGCAATGACAACGGCGAAAGGTTTTTGGATTTCTGCAATGCCAACCGCCTTGTGATAGGTGACACCATGTTAGAGCACAAGACCTACCACAAAGTCAGCTGAGTTTCCAAGGACAGGCAAGCAACCTCCAACCAATTTGAAAAAGGGAATGATCGTCAAGCTTCCTTAGAAAGGATATTTAATGGAGTGCGGAAACTGGAGGGGTATCTGCCTGCTGCCTGCTGTAGCTAAGATAAAAGCCAAAATCATCCTGGAGCGAATTAAACATCATCTCGAAGACACACTCGATGCCGAACAAGCAGGTTTCCGCTCTGGATCCTCCTTTGCCAACCACATCAACATTCTGCGGATTATCATCGAACAGTGTGTTGAATATCGATCGCCACTCCACCTGCTGTTCATCGATTTTGATTTGGCGTGCCTTACGCAGGAGAGGTTTTCCTGATAAACTAATTGCTATTATCAAAGCTACATATGAAGGCTACAAATGTCACGTGACTGCAGAATTGGAGAGGGAGGCAGGTGTCGTCGGGCTAAAAATTAATATGGCAAAAACTAAAATTATCAGCCTTGGAACAAACTCATCGGCTCAAATATGCATCGCTGGACAACCGGTAGAGAGAGTAGAGGATTTCCAGTATCTTGGGAGTATTGTCTCGACCGATCGTGGAACCGAACTGGATATAGCCAACAGGATCGCCAAAGGAAAGTCCGCGTTCGGGATGTTGTCCAAAATATGGCGAAGCAATGCAATCAGTTTGAGCACCAAAATAAGACTGTTTCGCTCCAACGTTGAATCCGTGCCGCTATATGGTTGCAGCACGTGGAGAGTGACCGGTACTATCACCAGAAAGCTGCAAACGTTTGTTAATAGGTGCCTGCGCAATATCTTAAGGATTTTCTGGCCCAATCGTATCTCTAACGAACACCTTTACGAGAGAACGGGTCAGGAACCAATAAGCACAATCATCCAACGGCGGAAGTGGCAGTGGATTGGTCACACGTTCCGAAAGGGTGACAGTTCTATAGCGAACCATGCTATGCAATGGAACCCTCTAACTCAGGATGGTAGAAGATCTGGCGGTCCGAGGAGAACATGGCGCAGAACAGTCGAGAAGGAGGCACGGCAGTTAGGGAAAAGTTGGGGAGAACTCTGACACATTGCCAGAAACCGTGCACGATGGCGCGTAGGCGTAGTAGAGGCCCTAGGACCCGCAAGGGGATACAGGACATATGTAAGTAAGTAGAGTAAGTGTTTTGAACCACATCGGCCCACTTCTAAAAAAACTCACCTTTTCCGTAATTTTACAAGAAACTCGAAACAATGTAGGTAGAGGGTAGGTACTAGCTTACTAAGTAATCATTACTCCTCATGCTAATAAGTACTTATTCCACGCGATCGAAGTCGCGGGTTGTTGTTGTTGTTGTAGCAGCTGTCTAGCTTAGGTTGACGATCCTATGTCGAGGTATTGCCCTCGAGTTGCTCCGGTACGTAGAACTGATCGTCGTCACATAGGAGTATTTTCATGCAAAAAGCGGCCAAAATTATTTTTGTGCCTTAATGGTCTAATCTTAATCTGAAACAATTATTAAAACAGTTTTTAAGCCATTACCATTCATTTCGAAGAATAAAGGGTTTATTATTTTCTTTTTTGAAAGTAATGTTTTTTATTTTTATAAAAAAAATATGGGTGAAAGCTGATTTTTTTTTTCTTTTATTTTTAACTATGAGGGCTAAGCCCAAGATTCCTCGTCGTCTAAGGATACTTCTTCAGAATCTTCCAATCACTTCCAACTTATCACTCACTATGCGGTACCACATGAAAAAACTACGTGTGACTAGCGACGACCTTTGTAGAGGCTGCGGCGACGAGGAGGCTCAGGAGGACACCGCCCACTTTCTCTGTCATTGCCCAGGCCTCTATCATTTGAGAAACAAGATCCTTGGGCAACACTTCTTTGAGGATCTAGAAGAGTTGTCCAACAGACCAATAAATGACATCGCAAACTTCATCAAATCCTCTGGATGGTTTGTATCTAGGACACAGTGAGTACTTAGTTCTTTCTTTAGGATACTTACAAGACGGTATTTTTCCACGAGGTAGGGATTTCCTTTTTCTATCTCCTTTCCCCCCTTGGGTATCACAATGGGTCTATACTGACCTGAGTGTGGTGTGGAGGTTTTCTATCCCCCTACACCTGCCCACTTACCTAACCTAACCTATCACTCACTATAAAAAAAATTAAAAATAATTCGCTTAAATGCGCCGATTTGCGGGAAGCTAATAACAAAGAAAATGAATTGTGCATGATCGATGACTTTCGACTAATACTGTGGTGAAATGCGTTCATAAAAAAATTAAATTATAACGGTGCATTGCTCCATGGGCTGGGAATGAGAATACTGCAAGGATGTCCTAAGGCATCGTGAGTAACAGCCTGTAGCTTTTAAAATGATTTTGTTAATTGAAAAATAAATGAGAATTAATTTAATTGCATTCAATTGTTCATGGGACTCATTTACCCCTTATCACCTTTTCAGTCGAAATTCCCTACAATTCGGGAAAATCCCGCAATAATGGCAATGCTGCGGCTTCGGACTGAATACACCCATCTGCCGTATTGTGGTCATATCACTTCCAATGCCAATTCATTTTCCATTTAATTTCCCATATCAAAACTGCTGATGATACGTCTAACCGATTGCTTTGCACTTCTTTGTCTTCTAAATTTTGCTGAATAATAAATCTTTAAAACCATATATTGTGCTACTACATTTTATATTTGTTTAATGTCAAAGTGAACAACGAAAAAAACTACCAAAATACTAAGCCGAAAGAATAATAATGAAATCCCAACAAATTGGACTTTGGGTCCTTGTTTTTGGTGAGCAGAGTGAACGACGCAAATTGATTCTTTTTTTGTTTTTCATCACAAATTAATCAAATATATGTCTTATTTGTGCAGGATCCGTTTTTATAGTATCGTCTGCTTGGCCAAATCTGGCTGACACCATACAATGCAGCAGGGGACCTTCGCATTGGTGCGAGAACATCATGTAAGTTCTATTCTAAGAAGAAGACCTTTCCAACAAAATGTATTAATAGTTGTAGAATCCTGCAAAATAAGGCTAAAACCTAACTAATAACTGCTATCAGTTCGATTAAATATGTATTGTTTGTACTGGCGGTGTGAGTCATGGGTGCATTTTCTCACTTCACTCGTGTATGTGAAAATTCGCGTTAATTTTGTCCGTTAGCAAGCTGATAAGACGCAAATATGTGTAGCAATTGCAAATGTGTGAATGTTTATTTGCTGGTCGCATGACTATATAACTGTACACAAAGCCGGACTAATCCCCTTTCAGTTTTTAGTCGGAAATATTCGGTTGTCCATAATTCTTTGTTTAATCTTGCTTCCATATGACAAGATACATATGCACATATGTTTGTATGAACTCAAACTGCGGACTAAAAAGTCGTTTAGGCATTTTGTTACGCATACTATATAGTATAACTCAAACCGCAGAATTAGAGAAACTTAATACCCTCGCTCATTTTAAAAACAATAATTTACCTACATGCATACATATGTACATATGTACATATGTGCCTTCCAAGCGACGATAATAATAACAAAGTTGTGTATATGATGACGCCCAAAGCGGTCATAACATTCGCTGATAAAGATTTTCTTTGTGAAGCGGCTTTTTTATATTTGAATTGAAGATTTGCAAATGTTTCTTGAGCAAACGATTTCTAATGCAGTCCTTGATTATGTGAGTTTCCCGATAATGTAAACTCACAAATCTATACATTACAATCTGTATAATGTGAACTTTTCCTGAATAGTTCACATTCTTTTTTTTTTTTTGTTATCATTTCAGTTATTTGTATAGACAACTTTTTTTACGTTGTACCAACTGTTACTTTGTGGAAGAACTTTTTCCGTCTTGTATCTTATTTTTAGTAAAAAAACAAATATTGCAATAATTTAAACCCCTGTAAAATGTGAACAGGTCCATGTTTTAATTAGCTTACATTATCGAGATATAAATACTTCAATTGATATTTAGATTTACGATGTCAATAGTATCCATATTTAAATGGTAAATTCCCGATGTTGTAAATGGGAGTCTTTATGCAGTTCAGGACTACTTCTGAGGCGATACCCACAGGCGGATCAGTAGAAATGCGGTGAAGTGGGAGGGTTATGAGCCCTTGTTTTCGGATCATAACCTCGCCGAAATAGGAAGAAGGACTACTTATGTGGCACAGAATCGTTCCATACGCTCTACATCTCCTAGCCATCTTAAATTATCCAATACTCGGTTTTTTTTTACAAGGACAATTTCGCTGTACACCTCGTATAGTTCGTGATTGAATCTTCTCCAAAAGTCGTCAACGCAAACGGGACCGAATATCTTACGAAGATATCATCGTATTTTAATAAAGTCCATGTTTCAGCGCCGTAAAGCAGGACTGGGATGATCAGTCTTATACAGAGTCTCCTTAGCTGTCCGAAATAGGGCTTTACTGTTGAATCGCCTTACTAGCCAACAAAAAACAGCGATTGGCAAAAGTTATTCATCACTTGATTTCTGCACTGATGTCGTTTTCAAAGTTTATAGCAGAGCCAATGTGGGCGCCGTGGCGTAAGTGGTTGGTGTGTCGGATCACTACGCATGAGGTTCCAAGTTCGAGTCCCAGAAAACACCAAAAAGTTTTTTCACGGTCCCACCTCTCGCGAGCGCCTGATAAACATCCGAGAGTATTGTTGTCACTTCTCAAATCGCCGTTCGGAGTCGGCATTAAACTGTAGGTCCCTTCCATTCGTGTGAAAAATATAACGCATACAACATGAGTGGTTGCGAGGAGCTAGGCCCTGGCATTTTAAAGAGCTGTTGCGCCAAATATTTGTATTTGTATTTGTAATGTAGACAAAGTCCCTTACTACCTCGAAGTTATAGCTGCCGACTGTGACGTTCTGTCCAATTCGTCGGTGTTGGCTGTCCCTTCTTGTTGACAGCATATACTTGGTTTTGCACTCGTTTATCGTTAAACCCATTTTGGCCGCTACCGCCTCATAGCTTGCAAACGCACCGGTGACAACCGGTGACCGGTGAGTTCTTCCGATAATGTCTATATCGTCGGCGTATGCAAGCAGTTGTACGGACTTTTGATAGATTGTACCTCTAGTGCTGGCTTCTGAGTTCCGCAAATACAATACGAGTATTAAAGAAGTCACATGACAGCGTGTCACCTTGTCTAAAACTGTTTTTGACACCAAATGTCTTGGCGAGGTCATTACCGACCTTGATGGAGCAGCGAGCGTTCTCCCTCGTCATTCTGCACAGACGGACAAGTTTGGCAGCGATGTCAAAACTAGATATGACTATCACCCCTATCGTGGAATCCCTCGGAATTGAGTTTCAGTTCACCTATTCGATTCCCTTTCAGTTTCTACTGCTATCGTGGAATCCGCCGAGAACGTCTCCTTATCGACAGGCATTGGGGAAAGGTAGTTTCACTGCCAAACACAGCTGTTTTTTATTTGTCAATAAAAACTTGTGTAGCTACATTCGTTTCATAAAACGAGTTTCTTTAAAAAGTGATAACAATAAAAAATAAAGCACTCAAATGGACAGGAAAGCTCTTCTGAAAGCAGAAGAGGAAGATGAGCGGTCTTCCCAGAGAAGAGTACGACGGAGGTTAAGAGCAACAGTGGATGATTTCATGGAGCTTCCAGATGAAGTGCATGTTTCCAGAACAATTTTTTTTTAGTTATTTTTGATTTAAAGTTCAACATTGCATAGGTTTATCCATAATTTTCGGCTTAATAAAGCAGTTGTAGTTTTGTTCCTGTAATTTATATGTAAACAAAAATTGTTTGTTTTTTTAACTTCACTTACATTTTTGCAAACGAAGACGACATGCAGTAGCCAAGCCAGAAATCCGCAATGATTTTGATGCGGATGAGAAATGTCATTTTGTTCGGGAAAAATCCGATCCGAACGTTTTCCACGATGCAGTGGAACTCGTTCACATTACCGACACGGGGAACTGTTCGCTTTGCGGATTTGACGATACCGAAATATTTTCTTCGGTGAATAATTCCCCCCGGCGGATTCCACGATAGGGGTGTATATATGTAGCTCTTCTCTATAGATGCTGTCATAGGCGGACGTGAAATTGATAAAGCCGATGATGAGTACCGATTTGGACTTTTTGGGTTTTCTCTTGGAATCTGCCGAAGTGTGAAGATTTGATCGATAGTGGTTTTTCCTGGACTAAACCCGCACTGATAGGAATCAATCAGGCTGTTGATGAAAGGTTTAAGGCGTTCACACAATATCGCACAAAAGATTATCAGCCTTATTGTGAGTTTCACCCGAAAAATATTTCGCGTGGAAATTTTTGTTCGCCCGAATTTTTTTTTAGCTATTGTGACTTTCACGTGAACAAAATTTCACTTCGAATCAGCTGTGACATTTCGAAAATAGATTCTGGTGCTTTGACAGTAGGCAATTAAAGAAGTTAAGAAACAAATGTGGGTGCAAAAAGTAACATTAAACAAATTAAAAAGTTAATATGTAATAAAATAAAAATAAAAATGAACTCTATAGCGCTACAAATATTATGTCAAGAAGAAGAAAGAAAAGAAGAACTAACAATTCGAAGGAGTTTAAGAGATAATTCCAATCCTTTGGAGTTGCCTTCCTCTTTTTCGGCGTTTGCTGGTCACTGCTATTAGGAGGTATTTCTTCTATTTGAAAAATATGAGCAGTAGGTGAACGTGCCCCAATTTCAATTGTATTAATACAATTTCGTCCACTGAAATTTCGGAAATAGCACTTTTCTCTCGTCTTTTTTTTCGGGGGAAGGCAATCCAAAGGACTGTGATGAGCCTAATCCCTTCACTGCTTCATTTATTCCAATCAATTGGAATATGGCTTCTTCTGTTGGTGAGAACGTTCTGTTTGGTCCACCTCCTGTCCCTCTTAAGTACACTTTCTCCCTATTTTCTTTTACAAATCCCCCAGCAATATCCGGTTTTTCAATCATTTTCTTTAACAAAATATCACTTTGTTGCTTATTTAGAGTTTTGCTCCTCAAATAAAATTATGTATAATTGATTTCCACTTTTTTTGCTTTCAAACAACTTACATTCTCCGCTTTGTTGTTCTCTCTTTCGCCTACAAAAATCAAGTGAACATTTTCCATGCGAATAGCGTCATATTCCACGCGAAATAAAAACTCACAATAAGGGGAATTTTTCGAAGATGAACAAATTTTCGCCCGGCTGCATGTATTCAATGTTAGGAGACTGATGCCTCTATAATTGGCCCAGTTGAGAGGGTTTTCTTTCTTGTGGATCGGGCAATCGATGCTGAGATTCCGTTCATCAGGCATACACTCGTCTGACCAAATCTTAGAGATGAGTTGGTGTATGCACTCTACCAATTCATCACCAGCTGCCTTGAAAAGTTTGGCCGGTAAGCCGTCAGGTACAGCAGCCTTGTTGGATTTCAGCTTAGATATTACTATCCTCACTTTGTTTCGGTCAGATGGATGGAAGTATTGACTATTATCGTCTATGTTGAATGGTTCATTTTGCCTGACAGCGGGATGTTGATCTTCGTCGCCGTTATACAGTCTGCAGAAGTCGTTTTTCCATATTCTCAGCACCGACTGTGATTCTACTACGAGGTTTTCTTCTTCATCTCTATAGTTTTCTGTGCAGGTATTGCTCTTTTGAAAAGCAGGGACGTGAGTTGGGGAACGAATATAAAAAAAACTGGGGGTATTGTCATTAGCGAAGGAATGGATTGGATTAGAAGTAAGAGGTCATTTTTAAAAATGAGAAAGAGAGTTGGAGACAACAGAGCCCTGGGGAACACCAGCATTTATATGGTGAATTGCAGACTTGAAAATGGAGAGATTGGTTATACTTCTCGGTAAGATACGTCATCAAATCACCCGTGGACCTGTTGCTACTAAAATCATACTGTCGACTATTGAGGAGTTTTCGTGAACTTGACGATTTATCAGCGTTTCCATGACCGTGGGAAGAAGGGACGTAAGCGCAATGGATCGGTAATTGGACAGGAAGGAAGATTCCTTTTGGGGTGGGCTGTACAAATGGTGTTTTGCATCTTCTCGGAAGCAGAAAGAGAGTAAAACAGACAAAAAGGTTGTACAGAGATTTTGTTAGCGAGGAAGAACAGCTCTTTAGAATATGGGGAAGGAACCATCTGGACCAGCGGATTTGTGTATGATAAGATCTTTAAGTACTCCTGCAACTGTACGAGTGCGGAAGTGGACTTGCCCTATGGAAAATTCGACGCTCTCAAGTGCAGTGGAGACAAAGCGCTAGGCAAGGTGGTTGCTATCCCAACGACAGATGAGGTAGAGTTTTTAATATTTTTGAGGAATGAACAAAAACGTTTACTGCTTCTGGGACATTGTAGAATATGTTACCTCAATTTTTGCTCATGTAAGAATTTTACACAAAGAAGCTTAAACTTCTTTCGGTTTTCCTCAGATCTGTTGACTTTATAAGATCGAAAACTTACATCTTTCAATCTGATAGCCTCTTTGCAGCTCTTTTCAAACCACTAGTTTACCTTAGGTTTGATGCTCTTTATTCTGCTGGGAATATAGTCATTCATACCTAAGAGGATGGTGTCAGTAATCATATCAGCGGCGGCATCTACGTAGCTATCGAGGAAGCATAGCGACCGGTTAATTCTTCTAAAGAAACTATTAAGGCCGTCCCAGTTGGTTCTCGTAGCACCATACTTTTCTTTAACTGTGTGGTCAGAGTACGAGAGTTTAGCTAATACGATATTGTGATCAGACCGGCATAGAGGCGCTAAAACATCAATGATGCATTTATCAGGGTGCGAATATAAGAAACAAGTTCACAGTGTTGGCGGAATGACTTTCAAAGTCCGGTATGCGGTAGGCGCATTTACAAGCTGAGTCCAATAGTTTACCTCAGCAAAAGTTCAACATACCTTCCTTCGGGTGTTGTCTGTTCTATATGTTTTAAAGAGGTCCATGTATACAGTCTTCTCGGGGGGAATTAGAGCCACGTATTGATTATGACAATACGAATACAATATTTCGTTTAGCTATTCGTTGAGCCCTTTTATTTGTTAAGCCTAAACCATAGTCGCCTACCACATCCCATGATCTTTCCTTTCTGACTTTGGCATTGAAACCAGGAGTGGAATCGCGTCCTCCGTCAATGGCTGACTTACTTACTTACTTAGGTGGCGCTACAGTTCGGGGTGAACCTGGGCCTCAACCAACAAGCCTCTCCATTTAGCTCGGTCTTTAGCTAATTGCCTCCAGTTGCGCACTCCAAGTTGGTCGAGGTCCCCTTGAACTTGTGCGCGCCACCTACGGCGATGATTCCCTCTACTGCGTCGTCCCTCCGGGTTAGATTCGAAGACTCTGCGGGCCGGAGCGTTGGTGTCCATTCGCTCTACATGTCCTAGCCATCTCAGACGTCCAATACGCAGTTTTTTGACTAGGTCGATGTCGCTGTACAGCTCGTATAGTTCGTGATTGAATCTTCTCCTCCAAAACCCGTCAACACAAACGGGACCGAAAATCTTACGAAGAATTTTTCTCGAAGCGACCAAGGAGATCTTCATCCTCTTTTAATAAAGTCCATGTTTCAGCGCCGTAAAGCAGGACTGGGATGATCAAGGTCTTATATAGAGTCTCCTTAGTTGTTCGAGATAGGGCTTTACTGTTGAATTGCCTTATAAGCCCAATAAAACAGCGATTGGCAAGAGTTATTCTTCGATTGATTTCTACGCTGATTTTGTTAGAAGAATTTATAGCAGAGCCAAGGTAGACAAAGTCCCTTACTACCTCGAAGTTATAGCTGCCCACTGTGACGTTTTGTCCAATTCGTCGATGTTGGCTTTCCCTTCTTGTTGACGGCATATACTTGGTTTTGCCCTCGTTTATCGCTAAACCCATTTTGGCCGCTTCCGCCTCAATGCTTGCAAAAGCACCGGTGACAGCCCGCTGAGATCTTCCGATAATATCTATATCGTCGGCGTATGCAAGCAGTTGTACAGACTTGTAATAGATTGTGCCTCCGGTGTTGGCTTGTGAGTTCCGCACAATCCGTTCAAGTACAATATTAAAGAAGTCACATGACAGCGCGTCACCTTGTCTAAAACCTTTTTTGACATCAAAGGTCTCGGTGAGGTCATTACCGACCTGGATGGAGCAGCGAACGTTCTCTATCGTCAGCCTGCACAGACGGACAAGTTTGGCAGGGATGTCAAAACTAGACATGGCTCTATAAAGCTCTTCTCTATAGATGCGTTCATAGGCGGCCTTGAAATCGATAAAGCGGTGGTGAGTATCGATTTGGAATTCTTGGGTTTTCTCCAGGATCTGCCGAAGTGTGAAGATTTGATCGATGGTGGACTTACCTGGCCTGAAACCGCACTGATAGGGTCCAATCAGGCTGTTCATAAAAGGTTTCAGGCGTTCACACAATATCGCAGAAAAGATCTTGTATGTGATGTTGAGGAGACTGATGCCTCTATAATTGGCGCAGTTGAGGGGTCTCATTTCTTGTGGATCGGGCAAACGATGCTGAGGTTCTATTCATCAGGCATACACTCGTCTGACCAAATCTTAGAGATGAGTTGGTGTATGTACTCTACCAATTCATCCCCAGCTGCCTTGAAAAGTTCGGCCGGTAAGCCGTCAGGTCCAGCAGCCTTGTTTGATTTTAGCTTGGATATTGCTATCCTGACTTCGTTTTGGTCAGGTGGACGGAAATTTTGACTATCATCGTCTATGTTGAATGGTTCATTCTGCCTGACAGCGGGATGTTGGTCTTCGTCGCCGTGATACAGTCTGCAGAAGTAGTTTTTCCAAATTCTCAGCACCGACTGTGATTCTACTACGAGGTTTCCATTTTCATCTCTACAGGTTTCTGTACGGGTATTGCTCCTCTGACACGTTCTTTTTACCTTTTGGTTAAACGATATTCTCAAACGCGCGCTTCTCATGCTCTTTCTTCTTCTTTTGGAGAAGCGTGTGTTCTTCCCGTCTCTTTTGCTCGTAGAGCTCACGAGCAGCTCTCGTCTTCCTTTGCAGCGCCGCTTTGTATGCCTCTTGTTTTGCTGCATGCACTCGCCGGCATTCTTCGTCAAACCAGCGTTGCCACTGGTCTTCGGCATTTGATGCTGGCGGCATAGGCGTGATTGAGAGATTTCGAGATACGCGTTCAGCGAAGAGTCTGGCGGTCTCTTGCGATTGTAGCTTTTCGACGTTAAATTTTCTCACAGTGATTCTTCTTTGTTGCTCAGATTGGGATATCTGCATTCGTACCTTGGCTACAACAAGGTAATGATCCGAGTCTATGTTGGCCGCTCGGAAGGTCCGGACATCCAGAATACTGGAGGCATGCCTTGCGTCGATCGCAATATGATCAATTTGGTTGATCGTTACATGATCATTGGACCGCCATGTCTGCTTATGAATATCGAGATGAGGAAACCATGTGCTTGCTATGGTGACATTTCGCTCCACAGCGAAATCAATTAGCCTTAGTCCGTTATCAGACGTGGTGTCGTGTAGGCTATGCTTACCGATTGCCCTACCAAAGACGTCCTCCTTTCCTATTTTGGCGTTAAAATCGCCCAATACGATTTTAACGTCGTATTTAGGACATTGCTCGTATGTTTTGTCGAGGAGCTCGTAGAAACACTCTTTGGTGGCAGGGTCCTTTTCTTCTGTGGGGGCATGAACACATATTAGGCTTATGTTAGCGAATTTAGCCTTGATCCGGATCGTCATAATACGCTCGCTCACGTGTCGGAAGCTTAAGACTTCTTGCCTAAGTCTGCCGCGTATGACAAATCCGCATCCGAATAAGCGTTGCCTGTTGCCTCTGTAGCAATCACCGTAGTAGATGTCACAGTTTTTCATCCTCTTTTTGCCCGGCCCATCCCATCGCACTTCCTGGATGGCGGTAATATCTGCTTTATAGCAGTCTAGGGCCTCTGCTAGTTGTTCGGCTGCACGTGGTCTGTAAAGGGACAGAACATTCCACGTACAGATCCGAAGGTCGTTGTCCTTATTTCGTTTGCTGGGGTCGTCATTAGTTGAGTCATCCTTATCCGAGGCATTTGGTTGTTTCGGAACCATGCGGTTTTTACGTGGTAGGGAAGTTACCCCGACGGCACAACCCCCAACCTGGAGGGCCAGTTCCTTAATTATTCCCCAAGGACGAGGGGCCGGGTACACCGGTGCCAGTAGTCCACTACGGGAGTATGAGTGCTGCCGTTGGCCCATTAAGGGCTCCTCCGCCACCATCTCTATTCCAATGTCCTGACCAACATTGGAAATTCCTTACCGACCTGTGATCCGAATACGTCGAAGCAGCTCGCGCAAGGTGTTCACTAAGTTCAACCTAACTGGAACTATAGACGCCACCGTTGACTCCGTCTAGGGAATTCGTCCGCTGCCGCCTGGAACAGGAAGAAGCGCTCTAGTGAGAAAAGCACTCTTCCCCCCCTCTCTCATCTGCTGCCACCAAGAATCCGCCAAACGGGGTTGGTTACCCATTTCTTGGATTAAGGTACTAGGAACCCGGCTGTCACCGCGTGGAGGTTGAGAGTAGGAGTTGGTAGGCCTCAGCTGAGTGAAAACGCTTGTGTTTTCATATGATCGCATGCACTACCGTTTGACCAGCCAAGTCAATGGCTGACTGGTGACGTAATTTATATTGTATTGTTGTTAGATCTAGCAACAACATACATACAAATTAGGTGACGAGTTATTCGTTCAAGGAGGATATCTTCTGAGCCCTTTTGATTCTATTCTTTAACAGCTGTAGATTGTAGGCTTTTCAAAATATTCCCGGCAGTGAGTTCCATAGTTTCCTTTTTCCGTAACAAAGGGTGGTAGAGAGATTTTCGTGCGATTGTGAATTTCGTATTTTTGGCGAATGTTCCATTGATATTGATATGATATATGATGTATCCAGCTCACGCGACATAATTTTCTGTTTTTGAAAGGGGTTTCTTCAAATTCGCTCGCATACAGCTTTTACAACCGCGCTCGGTCGAAAGTCAAAGCGCGGTCGATTCAACAAATCGATTTATAGCACGGTACACAAACTTTTTTTTTTTAATATTCCAAACGATTTTATTAATTCAAACATTTTCTTGGAACTGTCGCTATATTGAAGAACATGCTATCGATTATCTCAAGTCTGTGAATGAGACGTCAGGAAAAGCGCTGAGTAATGTTCGATAATCTTCCTAGATAAGTTATTTCGAGTGGAGTTCAATGCAAAACCTATACTCGTTGAAATCAAAGCTTTTTTGGATTTTTCATCTGCAGTCTAGATCGTACCGTAAACTCTATGCCAAGTGAACATTGCAACTGTTTCTGCGATTTGCTGATATAAAATGACTTGTTGTTTTACATTTTTGAGCGTTGTGTTTATTATTGGGCATTTAGGTTAAATGAGTAACCGATAACTTAAAAAATAATGGGGCCTTTGTCATAACAAGCCCTTGGGTGTGCGGTATTTTGTTTTTCTTCGTTTCTTATCTTTCTAAATATGAATGTACATACATGATACGTGTGAACTTAATGCAACATGTGTATGCATATTTAGAAAGGCTTATCTCAGATAAAATTGCTCATTGTGTGATTAAATTAAATCCGATTTTCCTGAACGATTTAATGAGTCAGTGCCCTTGAATATATTTGTGGATATTATAACTTATAAAGAAATTTATCTATATTCGGGCAGTGTCACTATGCATTTATTTTTTCTGTACAGGGTTTTTTTTTATAACTCAAGCTCCAAAGTTAATCGGGTCTGAAATTACATATACGGATACTGAATAATTTTAAATTTCGATTCCTAAAAGCTGCATTTACGATTTGCACTTATGTTTCAATTCTTGTAACAATATTAACTTGATTTGGTTTTAACAGTTAATACTAGATCGCACGTTGTTCCTCCTAGGCGTACGAGTAAATAGCAATTCGACAAGGCAGCAGGTAACTAAAATCGCAATCGCCAAAGTAGATACGCTTCTGACGGGCCGCATGCCCGTGACTAATGACTAAATACGACCCTGAAAATAATCAGCGCAGGCTATCGCTCGCCACATGAAGATGTTTTTGTGTCAAATTTTACGTTTCTTCCTTTCCTTCTTCTTTTTTCTTTGTTCTACGAGCAATTCTTGAATAACTGATTTACTAATTATTTCGACACCGCCTTGTAGAACATCTGTTCTGATGAACATTTTCAAATAATGAACTAGTCGCATGCGATATTTATCAAGTGTGAAAATGGTGCGGATGTGCGGCCTTGTGAGGCGATTTGGTTGTTGACTAACCGAACGGCGGAAAAATTCCGCTTAACTGTTTCGGATTTGAAACTTATTCAGAAACTTTAAAATTGAGTTTTAACAAAAAACAAACATTTTGAAAACTTGCATGTGACAAACGTTTCTATTTGCGACACACATATGCAAATTCGAGCAATATCCAATGGATGAGTTCATAATTGTAATACAATTGATGTAACTGTGTCGCAGCAAATTCTGAAAGCATTTACGAACGCAACTTACGCAGCAATGCAGGTGCCAAAATACAGTTCATAAATGTATTAGAAACATATAACCTGGCAGTGTTAGAAATGTGAGAAAATTATGTGCTTAACTGCCCGAACACAATGATGAAGCTGAAGCTGAAGTACATCGCGCTGTCAAAGTTAAATAGACACACATCTAATACTGCGAACACAATCACCCTGATTGTCGTTGGCGTTTGTCGCTTTTCTACGATTGTCGTTTTAGTCTTCATATGTAGCACGAATCCATTTTCATAACTTTTTCACTGTGAAAGAGTTGTAATAGTACTCTACACGACAAACAAATTGCGTAGTAATCTTTAACGGTCAGCAGGTCGTAGCTATGAATAAAACGACAATCGTCGAAAAGCGACAAACGCCAACGACAATCAGGGTGAATGTGAAGTAGAAGTGGAGTTCAGCTTCAGCTTCACTGCAGCGTGCTTTTTCGACATTTCCATACAAAAAAAAAAAAAAAAGATACGGCTGAAGATACTTGATGAAGTGAAAAGGAACAATATTCAATGGGATTTGAGTAATCCTCACTAAGAAAAATACAATAAAAAAAAATCCAAGGTGTGAAAAAAAAAAATTCCGAAGCATTTGGATTACCAACCAACAAACACCCGTGTATCGCTTCACCATTGTGTTCGTACTCAGCTTCATCAATGCGCGATTTTTTTTTTTTTTTTTTTTTTTTCTTTTTTTCGAGGGTAGGTGAAAATCTTCAACAAGACACTATGAGGATCGACAGCGCGTGCTCATAGTAGTGTGGGATTCTTACCCACTAAAAAACCTCCCTTCAAAACAGACTTGTTTTTATTTTTACTACAACTAAGTATTCGACTTATCAAGTAGTTTTCGTTTCGCGAAATAATGACGTTTTGCAGGTACCTTCCCATTAGAAGTTCCTGCCAGCTCCGCAGTTTAGACGCGGTTACTTATCGCGCTAGGTCTAAAGGTTTGGTTCTTTGTAGACGGCGCAGTAAATTTCTTTCTTCCAAAAGTTGGAGGACTGTAATATTTACGTGACTTTCTAGTCGACTTCTATGCTTTCTCGCGTAGGTTTGAATTTCGTCTTCAATTGTTTTAATGCCAAGGTCTCTGTGGATATCGCTATTTCTGATATACCATGGCGCATTTACAATACCTCTTAGCACTTTGTTTTCAAAAGTTTGTAAAATTTTAATATTACTTATTTTGGTACAACCCCAGAGTTGTATACCATATGTCCATACAGGCTTTAGCACTTGCTTATATAAAAGCAGTTTGTTATATATATTAAGCTTGGAATATTTTCCAAGTAACCAATACATTTCTTGATATTTGTAATCTAGTTCTTTGCGTTTTTTCTTAACGTGCGTTTTCCATTTCAGCTTTGTATCAAGTGTCATTCCAAGATACTTAGCCTCGTTTGCAAACGGGATTTGAACCGAGTTTGAAAAGATCGGCAAATTATTTATTTTTTTATAAGTAAAATTTACATGAACAGATTTGGTCTCGTTGAGTGCGATTCGCCAAATCTTTGTCCATTCATTTACTCTATTCAAAGCTTCTTGCAGTTTTTCTGTAGTATCTTCGACCGTTTTACCTACTGTCAAGATAGCAGTGTCGTCGGCAAATGTAGCTAGCTCAGTGCCTTCTACTTGCGGTATATCACGAGTGTATAATAGATATAAGACTGGACCAAGAACGCTTCCTTGCGGCACCCCAGCCATTATTTCCTTAAAATCTGAATATTCGTTACCACATTTGACGCGGAATAGCCTATTCGTAAGGTAGTTCTTCAAAATATTATATAGGTGCTCTGGCAGAACTTGTCGTAATTTAAACTTTAAGCCTTCGTGCCAGACCTTGTCAAAGGCTTGAGAAACGTCAAGGAATACGCTTGAACAAATCTTTTTTTCTTCAAGTGATTTTTCGATTACATGTGTTATTCGATGTACTTGTTCAACTGTAGAATGCTTACTTCTAAATCCGAATTGATGATCAGGGATGAGATGCCCTTCTTCTATAACCGGCTGTATTCGCCTAACCAATATTCTCTCAAACACTTTGGATATAATTGGAAGAAGCGAAATCGGTCTATAAGACGTTTTTTCATTCGGCGGTTTTCCAGGCTTAAGGACCATTATAACTTCGGCGACTTTCCATTGACTGGGAACATATTCTAGTCTAATCGCGGCGTTTATAATGAACAGAAGCTTAATTAGAGCTTTTCTTGGTAGTGCTTTAAGAACCTCTCCCGTAATTAGGTCGTATCCAGGAGCTTTCTTAGGTTTAAGTTTCTTTATTTCTTCCTTAAGTTCGGTAAGCGTTGCATTTCTTATTACGCTATTGTCTATATACGACGTATTTATATTTTCAATAAGAGCTTGTCCATCAAACGGTTTGAAAGTTTCTTCCAGGTGGGCGGCGAAAACTTGCGCTTTCTCTTTATCATGCCTGGCCCATTCGTCTTGATTTTTCCTAATTGGCGCGGCTTGAATTTGAGGTTTTTTAATACCTTTTATAGCCTTCCAAAGCGAGTAATTAGAATCTTTTTCTGCCGTTAAGCTTTCTAGGTAAGTTTGTATTTCATTATTCTTAAAGTCTTTAATAGATCGTTTAAGTGAGTTGCACAAACGGTTAAGATGTGCTTTATGTTGCGGAGCCCGAGTTTGTTGCCATCTTTTACGCGCTTTTCTCTTCTCCTTAATCATCTCTTTTATTTCCTGCGGATAAATTTTAATGTAACTGGCCGGGGTTCTCTTTAGTTTACTTCAAGTTCATAAGGCGTTTTAAGTGATACGCTCAGCTCAATATTTACTTCAATATCTTTTTTAAAGCCAAAAAAAAAAATAAAAAATTTGTCGAGTTATGCCTGGTTCCATGCTCCTGCATGGCTACGTGGTAAAAAAAACCCCTCCTATTTCTCTGTCCTGTTGTTCCGCTGTGGCACCGCCAGTCAAGGCATTCCTTCGCAGGGGCAAGCTTGACATTTCGTGCCTTTTTTTTTTTTTTTTTTTTTTGTTTTAGATCCGAGAGTTGGCAGGATCTTCGTTTCTTTCGTTTCCATTTGCTCGTTCCTCTATACGCAGTTGCTGCATCATACTCGTAACTACTTCCTTTACAGTCTCCGACCGGCTCAGCTGGTATTGCCACATTCAAAGAAGAGATCATTTGAACCCTGTTAAAAAAGGCAATATCAATGCACGTTCCAAAGACATCGCGAGGCAGGCCTATAAACGCCTGGATCACACAAATTCGTCGACATCGGCATTTCATTGGGCTCAATAACCGAGTGATCCAAAATCGGGAGGCCTGCCGATATTTTCTGAAGTCAAAAAAGCGATCAGTAGAAATGCGATGAAGTGGAAGAGTTATGTTCCCTTGTTTTCGGATTATAATCTCGCCGAAATAGGAAGAAGAAGAAGACAGTCTCCCATCCTTCGCTCCTCGCCAGCATAAATGAAATCGAATCGCGTCCTCCATGAACGGATCGTTAATTGTACGAAGAACAATTTCGTCAAATCTCATACGAATGAATGTATTGGGATTATGTCCTATCAAGGCACACGGAACGTAATTTCCAATTTGACATGACGGTTGTACCAGATTGAGTGTTGAAATTGTAATAGCTTAAACTTCAAACACATGCCATTTGGAAGTGAAGTTCGGTAAAATAAAATAATTTTTGTCTAAAACGAAGTGATCTGAACGAAGTGATTCTTCCACCAAATCATCAGAAGCAGTATTTGTGTGCGGTATTGAACTGCTGTCTTCCGGCTCAGGCAACTTCTGGGAACTTTCAAACGTCTTAACATTTGGAAGCCCCTCAACTGCTGCTTCCAATCCATCCGGCTTTTCCTGATACGGATCGCCCACTGTTTGGTTTTTTTGCAGCTTTGTTGAATGACAATTTCTTCTTTGCCTGAAATTTTTGGTCTGCGATAACCTAAATTTCGCGTCCTTAATTGGCGGTACAGTAATGTTTAGCTTTTGTAACAAATAGTCCCACATCTTTATGGATGTTGCTTCTCCGTGGCAGGTATTTGGAAGCAAATTTTTTGCCGAACTTGGGTGCTCATTCATATACTCCGCCATAATAACTTTTTGGGTTGTGTTTTTTGTGTTTACGTTAGTCCTGCCTTTTTTTTTTGTGTAGTCATGTTCATAATATTGTGTACTTATAGTTTTCACTTTATTTATAATCGTTTAACTTACATTCTTTTGTTTATTTGCTGCACAAATTTACTTATTTCTTCTCTGACACAAATTACGATTGGTGGCGATCAATCGAATAACACTTTGATTGAACGAGCATGTTCACACACTCGTTAACATAAGTCATGATGCCAAATTACGTTTACGTGCATACGTTCAGGGAAGTCGCGAACCCAAATACAGACATTCCGTTCATAAGTTACTCGTTTACGGAGGACTCGATTCGACCCCTGGCTTCTTGGGGTCACTTGGTCGCCAAATGTAATTGTCCAGAAACTCAAATTTTTCGAATGTATAGTTTTATAATGCCTGGTTTTGCCTGTTTTTTTTTTTTTTTTTTTAGGCTGAGCTTATTTATTTTAATATCTTAATTCCCTTGGATACCGTAATAATTCTAATTGGAGATTGGGACCGAACTTCTAAGGTATAAAATGGCAAGGTTTTACTGAAATCTGTCCATTAGTATTTGTGTGATACCTGCCCAAAGACCCTAGTTATCATTTTATTATATGTTCTTGCGGATGCCCCGCGTGCGCTGCAACGCCATTTTATGAAATTAAATAGATGTTTTTGTTTTGGGTGTATGTTTTTAATTGAACGATTAGTAAACTTACATTTTTTATGCATGCTATCGTGTGGTTAATATTTCATTTGTGGCGTGAGTAATGCCATTGTAGCGTTGACTGTAATTTCCTTTATTATTATTTCCTTTATTTATTATTGTGTTAATTTTGACGCTTAGTTAAAATACTTACTTTTTTTCGTTTATTTTCTCTTTTTCTCGTATCCGCGGCGCAGAAACAAAAATGATGTTTTTATTATTTGTAATCGAATCGAAATGAAAATATAATTATGTTTGAAGTGTGTTTATAATATTATTTCAGTCACTAGTAGGTTGATTGACTTGTTTGATGTTGAAGTAATATCCATCTCCACTTTGCCAAAAGATTACCGGATATTGCAGTGCAATCAATCAATTGAACCAATTCATGGTCATGAGAAAAATTTTACAGTTAGGCGATTATTCGGTGTTTGGCGCCTGGATTGAATCTTTCGCGTTGTTAAGCTTGTGCGACATCATCCGCTCCTTCCATGAAATAAATTTGCAAACATTTGTGCTCAATCGGATCGTTACTTTTTGATTTTTTTTTTTTTTTTGTTCAGCTCCATCTATCGGAAAACTTGAAAACTTTTGATTTACGCGCACTTCTCACTTCATAATGAATATATTGTGTAAGCTGCTGCTCAATCGGATTGTTAGTTTTTGCGTTTGAGATTTTGATGTTCAGCGCCATCTATCGGAAAACCTGAAAACTTTTGATGAACATCCACTTCTCACTTCATAACGAATATATTGTGTAAGCTGCAGCTCAATCGGATTGTTAGTTATATATATATAAAGATGGATACAGTGAACTCTCGATAATTCGAATTTCTTTGGACCAGGGAGGAACGTCGAATTGCAGAGGTTTTCGAATTATGGAGGTTTCAGAGAAAAAGAAGATTTTTGCAAAACGAAATTTTTATTTCACGTACATACATGAGTATGAACCGTACATGTTTACGTTTATGTAACACTCCCCAAGATAAAGAAATTACAAACGAGCTCCGTCCAGGGTGTTTTAGATAGTGGTTAAACTTGAAAGACGTCATCGTCGACATACGTCCTCTTTAAAAATTGATAGTCCAATTTGATTGCATCGTTTTGAATGGAACATTTTTAACTCTACTGTTAACCATCTGCACACCATTTTGTTCAATGAATACACAGTGCACAGCCTTTCATCACATACGTATATGCATTTCAACGATCATTTGAGTAGAAAAAAAATAGTCTTCGAATTATAGAGGTAAACAAAAGCCATCAAGTTCGAATTGGAGAGGTTTTTAGGCTATGTTTGGGCAAGAGTAGATTCAAATTAATGAAGGGGACAGATTGTATAGGTTTTCCTTCATTAATAGAGGTTTTCTCATGGGACTGACGCGGTAGTTCTATATATAGAGGTTCAAATTATCGAGAGTTCACTGTATATAGATTTCTAGAAAACTTATTTTGACGATTTTGGGTAATTTTCTGAACGACGTTAGTTTGGGTAGGAAACGAAGTGAAGTTTCTAAAAATATAATAAGCTGAACTTTATTATTGCACTTCTGCAGAAGACTAGTAGGACTTTGAATAGCTCAGTCGTAGAGCGTTGTTGTGCTGGTTTGTAAAGTTTGAATGTAAATTTATTTTTGTTGTAAGAAAGAAAGACTTTAAAAAAATTGTAGATAATTTAATACATGAAATTTATTAATTCAAAATTGTTCATATTTTTTCCTTATTTTCAGGAATGCCAAAAAATGCAATGCTGTACGACATTGCATTCAAACCGTTTGGGAAAAACAAGATGTTGCAGTGGATAATGGTTCCATATGCCAAATCTGCTTGGATATGGTAAAACAAGCTCGCGATCAGCTTGAAAGCAATGAAACGCAGAGTGATCTTAAAGCTGTATTCGAGGGATCTTGCCGTCTAATTCCCTTGAAACCAATTCAAAAGGAGTGTATTAAAGTAGCTGACGATTTCATTCCAGAATTAGTTGAAGCTTTAGCTTCTCAAATGAATCCACAGGTAATAACATTCTCGTATGCTCAAAAATACAGGATACGAATCATGGCATTACCGTTCGAAACTCCAAATATGCAAACGATCGGACTTTGATATATATACATACAGGGTGACCAGATAAGAACGATAGGAAAAAAAATTCAAATAAAACAACAACGGTGTGAGATATAAAACTGATTCTGGCTTTATTTTGAATCTACATTCATGCCATTATGTGCAGAATAGCACATCATTGGCCGCCTCGGCTTCGCTGGCAGTGCTTCAAGCGGTCGGTCCAATTTTTGATGACTCGGTCCAATACGTACGGCGTTATTCTAGCAATAGCGTCTCGCCATGCCATAAACCGCACCAAACAGTCAATCTTTGTGGATGCATTGATGCTTGGTCGAACACTTGTGGATTCAGTTTACTCCAATAACGGCAATTTTGTCTGTTGACATAGCCGCTGAGCCAAAAATGGGCCTCGTCCGAGAAGATAATTTTTTGGCCAAAATCGGGATCTCCGGCCAACATTTCCAGCACCCCATTAGCGAACTCATGGCATTGTCTATGGTCGTTCGGCTTCAATTCTTGCGCCAGCACAATCTTATATGGATGTTGGCCCAAATTCAACCGCAAAATAAGCCGGGTTGGCTCTAAGGCGATGCCCAACTCAGCTGATCGGCGCTGAATCGACATTTTTGGGTCTTCGATACTGGCCGCTCCGGCGCCTACGTTTTCTTTATTTCGCACCAATCTCTATCTGGTTGGTGGCTTAAGGTCCAAAAGAGTGTACTCACGCTCAAACTTTTCCACGATGCGACGAATTGCCTGCACACTGAAGCCATGATGACGACCGACCTCACGACGAAATTCACGTTGCGTATTTACAACTGAGCCGGAATTTCGATAATATTTTTTAATAATTTCTGCATGTTCGGCAAGCGTAAAAAAAATGCATGATGAAATGGCAAACCTTACTGAATATTTTGACAGCTGGATGTCATTGGTAACTTTGACAGTTGCTGAAACATAACAATTGGAAAAAGTATCATTGCTATCTGGTCACCCTTTATATGATATCGATCGAAACGTGTCACATTTAGATGCAACAAGAAACTGAAATTATATTGAAATGATGGGTCAATTTTCGTAACGGTCTATGGACCAAATAGGTCCACTCCCCTCCCACACGTTTTTCTTTTTTTTCGTCTTGTTCTAACCCCAACTGATTAACATTTTAATACGAGATAGCCTGTAAAGCACGCATAACCGCGAGGCTTGGCTCTAAGCGCAAACATTTTTTGTTTAATTTGTATATTTCTGTTTTCATGAGCGCAAAGGTTATTAATTGATTGATTTATACTCGAGATATGATAAACATAAATGCTGAAAATATAATACATATTCAGTGAGGCGAACCCCACAGGCGGATCAGTAGAAATGCGGTGAAGTGGGAGGGTTGATCCCTTGTTTTCGAATCAAAACCTCGCTGATAAAAAAAAAGGAAGAAGAAGAAGAAGAATAATATAATATTCACTGATTCCCGGTGTTGTTTTCCATTTTTCAACGAGTATTGTTGCGTTCTTAGACGCACGGCACGAAGATTTGATTAAAAGTGGACTTTCCTGGCCCGAAACCGCACTGATAGGAACCAATCAGGCTATTGATGAAAGGTTTCAGTCGTTCACATAATATCACAGAAAATAAATATACTTGATTGTAATTCATTTTGGAAATGGGCATACAGGACCGATATTGGAAACGACTACTATTTAAAGGGATAGCAAAACTGCTAGTTGTTGAAGTTTGTAATTCAAATGAATCACAAGTATGGTATGTATCTGGTATGTTCATTTGATATTCTATAACTCAGTTTTCATCTTCTTCTTCTTCTTCCTATTTCGGCGAGGTTATGATCTGAAAACAAGCGATCATAACCCTCCAACTTCACTGCATTTCTATTGATCCGCCTGCGGGGTTCGCCTGTTTGACCTCAGAAAATATCGGCAGGCCTCCCGATTTTGGATACTTCGTTACTGAACTAGGCATTTATATGCCTGCCTTTCTTTCGCGATGTCTTTCGAACGTTCATTGATATTGCCTTTTTAACAGAGTTCAACTGATCTCTTCTTTGAACGTGGCAATACCAGCTGAGTCGGTCGCAATATATGTTTTGTGAGATGGTTTCTTTGACGTGAAGGCTTTCACGGATCTTCGTACTTTCTATTGGATCAAGCTATGTCACTCTTGCTATCATACATTGTCCAACATTGTGAACGCTGGACGCACAACTTCGGTGTAGAGCCTTCCTTTCAACTTAAGGGGCATTTTTCGGTCACAGAAGAAGTTTTTCTGGCACTTCCATCCACCCTACACTTACGCGATGATTTAACAGGTTGCTTCGCTATTGATCCTGGATTCCAGATATTTGAACTTTTCGCACTTGGGAAGCACTGTTCCATTCAAATAAATGTCTGAAATATGCCTCAGTGGATCAGAGAACGGGCAGCACAATTACTCTGTCGTTTTTAACTAATGCGATACCCATTTCTCTCCAAAACGTCCACCCGTACATCAAGTGCTCGTTGTAGGGACGTAGGATCTTCACTTATGACGGCTCCATTGTCAGCAAAGAATAATTGATATACCAGTTTTCATATGATACATATGCTTGTGCTATAATAAACAAACTGGAATAACTGTACGTACATATTTTTTTTTTATTTTTTTTTTTTACATTCGACACACATTTCAATTTCTTCAACTCTTAAACGTTGCCATCGAATCGTTTTCTTTGTTTGTTTTTAGTGTATTTAATTTTTAATTTGATCAAACAATTCACTAACGCTCTATAGGTTGTTTGCTCCGTTGCCGGTCTATGTAATAATGCGAAAATTGATAAAATGTTAAAAGAATATAAACCAATGACTACACCAGCACCAGCATTAGTACCAGTACCAACATCAAATCCCGAGCAATATGAACCCAGATCATTATCTTGCAATGAATGTGGAAGTGTAGCTGAACTAATAACGACTAAATTTAAAATAACCGATCGTGACGACATGTTAGAAGCTGTTCTGAGCTTATGTGGACATGCATCGTCGTTCTCAGATGCTTGTGCTAATATTGCTCTTACATATTTTAACGAATTGTATAATTACTTAAGTGCAAATATGAATTCTGATGGTATATGTCATCTGTCGGGTACCTGTTCTGCTAAATATCACCAACATCCCGAAACTGTTGAAGTACGTTCTCGTTCGGAAATTGGAGTTGTAGCATTGAAAGACGACATTCCATGTGAGTTGTGCCAGCAATTAGTGCATCATCTTCAAGAATTGCTTATTGCAAATACCACTGAGATAGAATTTAAAATGGTCTTGGAAGGATTATGCAAGCAAACACAGGGATTCAAAACAGAATGTTTGAGCATTGTCGATCAGTACTATGATAAAATCTACAACGCACTAGTCAGTAATTTTGATGTGAATGGCGTATGTTTCCTAATTGGAATTTGTCCTAAAGGGAAAGGAAACCTGTTGGGAAGTCGCGATATCATCCCTTTGATCCCATACTTTGAACCAGCCAAAATTAATGTTAAAATAACGAAGCTGACACAGAAAGACTTGCCAGTTTATTCTAAGGAACAAATCAACGCTATGCAACTTCCAATCGACCAATTGATGGGCCCACAAAATCCTGAGCTGCTAGTAGAGAATGGACAACTTTGTACATTGTGTGAGTATTTCTTGCATTTCTTGCAAGAGACGCTAGCCACACCAGCTACGGAGGTAATAGCAAAAATAAATTTCTTTTACAATCAGTATTATAATACATCATCATTCTATGTTGTAGGAGAAAATTAAAGAAGCCGTAGAACATGTTTGTAACAAATTCCCAACATCGTTACAAGGAAATTGTCACAATTTCGTTGATATGTATGGTGATGCTGTCATAGCTTTGATGATTCAAGGTTTTGATCCTCGTGAAATTTGCCCTAAAATGGCCATGTGTCCAAAAAACACAAAAGACATTGAAATGAATGTGTTTGCTCCTGAACCAATCGAGGTGTCGATAAACGGTCAACAGGATAAATCTGACAAACCGACTTGCCCCCTATGTCTGTTTGCTGTTCAGCAAGCACAAGAAGTAATTAAGGGCAATAAATCAAAGGTAAGAGTGTATAAATAAAATCTAAATTCAAAAATAAGATAAATGCAGTTTTAATTTTTTTTTTTTTTTTTTTAGACTAATATCAAACAAGTTTTGGACAATTTGTGCACTCACTTACCTAGTAAGCTTAAGACCGAGTGCGTCGACTTTGTAGAGACATATTCCAATGAACTAGTCGATATGTTAATAACAGATTTTACTGCTCAACAAATCTGTGTTTATATCAGACTCTGTCCTGCAGGCAAATCAAATTCTTTAGAATGGGCTAATGTTGAAATTGACAGCGAAGAACTTTGTAGGTAGAACGTGGGAGATATCAATAATTTTGTTCAACCTTAAATCTTAATTTACAGTTAATGAAGCTCTTAGCGGTGAAAGTAAAGAGGAAGACTTTGAAACGGTTTCCTCTCCGGAATGCTTGCTTTGTGAAAAAGTAATTGCTGAAGCCGAAAAGAAAATTGGCCCAAAGAAGTCCAAGGTGAGTAATTAACTTTTTTTTTCTAATTTACTGTTTTTTTTTTTATTGAATTACACACGCCAGATATTCGGCGTTACCTACCCCGGTATAAACCGTAATTTATGCTCGGCTGGAGCACACTTGATATTCACTCCTTTGTAACGACGGTGAAAATCTCGAAAGACACCTGGTAGTTTTCAGTTACCAAGTAGTGTGGGACTTTAACGCCACTACAAACACTTCCTTAATCAGGACCAATCTATGAAGGATCGACAATTTTTCTTTCTTATATTTAAAATGCGTTTGGGGGAAGTCTAGTACTTAGGGTGGCAATGGTGTAGTGGCAACGTTGTCAATTGCTACGCTAATGGTTCATGGTTCAAATCCTGACGTCAGCAAGCATTTATTTATTTCTCATGAAATATATAAAATCAGCCCAATCAATTGCGAAAGCTTGTGTGAACAGTACTGCAAAGGCATAACATTGGGAGTAGCTTGGTCATACGGCTGGAAAAGGTGATCACTCTTTTGGATGATTGATATGCCTTTGACATCGGGGTCGCGAAAAGAAGCAAAGACGAAAAATAACAAAAATCTCCTCAGTTATCTAGAGGAGTTTCTCTGAAGCATAATTGAGCTTCAAAGCACTACACCAAATCTTTTTCTTTCTTTCTCAATCTATCCTTTGCAACGCCCGTACTGTGTAAAAACATATTAAGAGTATTCAAAACCCCTTGAGTGCGCCTAATTAAAAAAAAAAAAAACTTTCCCCATAGCTTTTAGACCATAAGCTCAAGAGACTTGGTTCTTCTCAATCTCCGGATATTGTCTCGTACATTTATTTATTAATCCTAACTTAATAATTACAAATTAATAAGTTAGGTTAAAGTATAGGGCTCTAGCATCGATGGCTTTCGGCCCTGAAATTAAATTATAATCTTATATCTAGACTTCCAATTAAATGATAGATAGACTTAATATTTACGGCATCAGTAGTTTTTAAAGTTTCGTAAATGGAGGAGTTTGACAGCATTGAATTCAGGTGATCTAAAAGATGTTGCAAGTTGAACACTTGGTTGCAGATCCGACAGCTGGGAGGTCTTTCTTTTTTTAGCATGTATTTGTGTGTTAGGCTAGTGTGCCTAGACGAAGGCGTACAAAGTTGGCAATCATGGCCTTTGATGTTGGATAAATGGGCTGGGTTTTATTCGAGTTAACTGTTTTGTAGTGGTGAGTGTATGCTAACCAGTCGTTGGATTCTTTGGTTTTCATTTTGCATTTGATGAGCTTTAAAAGGTCGAGTTTGTTGTAGGTGTTGAAAGTCAAGGTAGGATAATCTTTGGCTGCTTTATCGGCGTTTTCGTTCCCTAGTATTCCAGCATGACCAGGAATCTACATGATTTTTAGTGTATTTGGAGTTCTGATGACGATGTCTTTCAACCTGGATATGACTGCGGATGTGTTGTTTGGGTTCATGGTGGCCTTTATAACAGAGAGGCTGTCGTATATTTAGGACGGTTTCTATATCGAAGTTGATGTGGTTTCACAGTCACTGATTGTGAGACACAACGTACTTTCCATTGCCCTCGTTTTGCATTTATCAGGTACTTATATTTAAGTATCATCTGCAAAAGTAGCCATCATAGCATTGTTGTCTACCAGTATATACCTGATGTTCAACAGACACAGGGTTGTTGGCCCTAGAACACTTCCTTGTCGAACACCTGCTTCAATTGCCTTTATTATTCTTCTTATTAATTCTTCTTCGTATCGAATTCGGAGAGCCCATCTGAAGTATAGGATTTCAGTATTTCGTAGTGTTTATTTCTAAATTCGAGCTGATGATCCGGGATAAGACTTATTGCTTCTATAAGAAAGCTTTATCAGGAGCAATTTTTCGGAAACCTTTGCCATAATTGGTATAAACGACATTGGTCTATAAGATGTTACTTCTGTTGGTGGCTTTCCTTGCTTGGGTATTACAATCGCTCCAGTAATTTTCCAATGATGTGCCACATATCGGAGCTTAAAGCATGCATTTGTTGAAGGCTATTGATGGTATCTCTTTCAGAATCTGGCCTGATGCTTTTTTTATTTCACTTCTCTGAGCGTGACAAGCGGAATTTCATCCTCGTCTCCTTTTATCAACAATCTCTAGGTTTTCAGTAGCTGTACTTAACGACAATGGTTTAAACAAATTTCGACAGGTGTTCTGCGAAGAGCTCAGCCTTTTATTTCGACATGGAAGTCACACCATCAACGAGAAAGTTATATTCAACTTCTTCTTCTTCCTTTTTCAGCGAGGTTATGATCAGAAAATAAGGGATCACAACCCTCCCACATCACCGCATTTCTACTGATCCGCCTGTGGGGTTCGCCTATTTGACCTCAGAAAATATCGGCAGGCCTGCCCATTTGGAATTACTCGGTTACTGAGGCCAATGAAATGCCGATGTCGTCGCATTTGTCTGATCCAGGCGTTTATAGGCCTGCCTTTCCTACATCGCGATGCCTTTGGAACGTGCATTGATATTGCCTTTTTAACAGGGTTCAAATGACCTCTACTTTGAACGTGGCAATACCAACTGAGCCGGTCGCGCTCTATCTTTTGTACGATGGTTTCCTTGACGTGAAAGCTTCCACGGACTCCGAACTTCTTATTCGATCAAACTTTGTCACTCCTGCTGTCATGCGAAGCATCTTCATCTCAGCGGCCGTTAATTTACTCTCATACTTTTTGTACATCGTCCAACATAGTGAACCATATGTGAGCGCTGGACGCACAACTGCGGTGTAGAGCCTTCCTTTCAACTTGGGTGGCATTTTTCTGTCACAGTACGCGATGATTGATGTCGTCATCACAGGTTGCTTTGCTATTGATCATAGATCCCAGATATTTGAACTTTTTACACTTGGGAATCACTGTTCCATTTAAATAAATGGCGGAAATAGGCCTAAGTGGATCAAAGAACGGGAATCACAAGTGCTCTGTCTTTATTTAACTAATGCGATACCCATTTCCCTCCAGAACGTCCATCCACACATCAAGTGCTCGTTGCAGGGATGTAGGATCCACACTTATGATGGCTCCATCATCAGCAAAGAATAGCTGATGTACCTTTGGGTCCATCACTTTACCTTCAAGCAGATAATCAAGGACTGTAATAAAGAGCAAAGGACTTAAAACGCTTCCCTGGTGCACCCCGACTTTGATTAGGAACTCTTCGGTTGCTCCTTCGTACATGTCCATGATCATCTGTACATAGGTTTCTCGAACCCCTCGATGTCTTAGCGCCACCCATATCAGATCTCGTGGTTGTCTGTGGAATGCCTTTTCAAATCAACCAATACATAATGCAAATCCTTTAAGGAATCGCGATGTTTTTCCATTATGGTCCTTATACTTTGGATTGCATCTGTGGTTGATTTACCTGCGACAAACCCGAGAAAGTTATATTCTAACAAATTTACTAATTCTTCTTCAGTTGGGAAACGCTTCAAAGCTCTTTCTTTTTTATACCAATAGTTTTTGTTGTTACTTGCATATTCTCATTAGTAAAATTGGCTTCTTCATTTAGGTTCTTTCTAATAAGTTAAGCGGATCCTATTCCGTATAGATCGGTATTTTAATATCGAAATTTTGTGCTAGGGGGAAATGTGTTGCAGAAAACAGGCATACATACATATATATGTACAATACATATCTGTATTTTCAATGGTTAAAAATGAGTTCAATTCAGGTGTGTGCTGTAAAAGGCTGTTTGCATTCCATGTTAGGATTTTTACTATTCTGTCTACCACTGTTCTTTGAGGGCGACTACTTCGCTTAACTGTTTTATTGTTAAATCCTGTTTATCTATTCTTTTTACGATAAATACCAGCATTTGTTTTATGGAACTTTCCCCTCATTCTTCCGCACATTTTTAACAATTTGAGAATAGGATTTCTATTTTTTCAGGATTTTGTTTTGGACAATTCTAATCTTATGCAGGTACGCGTTGAAATACCCATGCCCTGTAAGTAACTGAGTTAGGTATTAGTTGACTTTGCCATATCTCCACTTCGACCATTCAGCAACGTTGATGATTAGTCTTGCTGTCCATCTACCTCTGCTTTCGGAGTTCCAGTGTTTTTTGTTGAGTTCTTTAGCTTCCACTTTTGCAGCTTCTTTTCCCGTTTCTGTTTTTTTTTGGTGGATGTACATTATCTTCGTTGCTAAGAGATCGATGGGGGTCATTTCCGCAAATACAACGACGGTCGGCTCTGACACCGTTCGATATGAGCTTGCTACTCGTAGAGCTGTTTTTCTCTATATTGCCGCCATTCGCTTTTGGTACTTTTCTTGTTTGATCGCATTGGCCCAGATTTCATTGCCACATAAACGTATGTGATCGATATTAGGAGCCTCCGTTTGCTTGCCGTGGGGACTCCAACGTTCACCATTAACCTGCCCAGCGATGTGGTAACCTTTCCGACTTTTTCTGCCTCGGCCTTAATGTGCTGCCAGAAGGTAATTTTGTATCCAGTCTCAGTCCCAGGTACTTCTCCGTCCTTTGTTATTATTTTCGAGTTTGCTTGAAACTCAGAAACTCAGAAATAGTAGACATTCGTCTTTTTGTCAGCATGACTATTTCCCTTTTCTCTGTTGCGAGGCATAAGCCGTGATCTTCCACCCAGGAGTTGACACGTTTCATGACTTGGTTTAGTCTCTTCTGTACATCATCTGTGTTTCGTGCAGTAATCATTATGGCTGTGTCATCCGCGAAGCCGACAACGAAACAGTAATCGGGCATATCCATACGTAAAATCCCGTCGTAAGAGATGTTCCACAAATCGGGTCTAAGTACTCAACCCTGTGCTGCTCCACCAGTGGTTTTCTTCCTACGTAGTCTGGTGTCGTAGATGAGCCATCTGTCTCTGAGGTAGTCTTTTACCATCCTCAGTAGATACTTTGAAAGTGCTTTCTAGAGCGTTTAGTAGATTAGATTTTTTTAGATTTAGATTTGATTTTATTTATGTCGCTTATAAAAATTACAATCCTGTATTTAAGATACAATCAATAAATGCATGGCATTGCCGTCTGCCTGATTGACAATTAAAATTTACAAATTATTCACCCTGATTGTCGTTGGCGTTTGTCGCTTTTCGACGATTGTCGTTTCATTCATAGCTACGACCTGCTGATCGTTAAACATTACTAAGCAATTTGCTTGTCGTGTATAATACTATTACAACTCTTTCACAGTGAAAAAGTTATGAAAATCGATTCGTGCTACATCTGAAGAATAAAACGACAATCGTCGAAAAGCGACGAACGCCAACGACAATCTGGGTGTTTAAATACGATTTTTTTTTTTATCTTTAAAAATGTTCATTCAATATTCTTTCTCGATAAGCAAGTGCTAATTTACAATATTGGAATAGTTTCTCAACGTTTAATTCATTAAGTAAGTCTATTACTGCTTCTTCCGCTAGAAAATCACTTCCAAGGTTGTTTCTTCTAATCTCTCGGAGAATTGGACATTTGCCAACAAAATGGAGCACGTCTTCTCTTTCGGCTAGATTGCAAATACAGCAGAGTAATGGTAAATCCTCCCTATGTGGGATGTAGTTCAATTTCAAGAGTTCTGCTCTTAGCTTTAGCATCATCGATATCTTCTCTACTTCATAAGCATCTTTGAAATAATTTCTCTCATTTAGGTGATGGTTCAGTTGGCTGTAGATGGATCGATGGACCGAACTCGTAGCTTCTCCTGTATACATAACCACAAATTTAGCATCAACTTTCGCGATGAGATCATAGAGTATCGGCTTCCAGTTCGTAGAGTTATCCACATCTAGATTTATTTCCATACCACAGCTATTTGCTAGATCCAACCATTCTGCATACCAGCTCCGCTTGGTATGTATTGCTCTTAGAGCCGCTATTTTCGGCAGGCGGGATTTGGGCATGTTCATAACTTTGATTACATAATCTATCTGCAATTTCAGGGTCTTTATGAAGAGTGGGGACAGTCCTGTTTCCAGCATAAGGATGTAATTAGGCGTGTTAGGTGGAAGACGAAATGCACGCTTAATATAGTACCTTAGTAGCTTTTCAACGGTATCGAAATACTTGCACCCCCAAGCTTGGGCCGCATAAAATAAAATAGATTCGGAGACTGCTTCAAATATTTTATACTTACTGCTCTGAGCTACGAATTTATTACCAAGACATCTACTCTATGCTGTATTTATGGCAGTTTTCGCCTGAGTTAACTTTACCTTAAGATGGTTATCCATACTAAGGTTTTTTGTCAGTAACACCCCCAGGTATTTGTATTCAGTCACCACCTCCACTTCTGCACCATTAAATTTCCATTTTTCGTTCAACCGCATTCTGCCTCCACCCTTCTTGAAAATCATAATTTTCGATTTATCCAAGTTAACTACAAGGCTCCATAAACAACAGTATTCATATAAACGATTAATCATAAGCTGGAGAGATTCTGGTGAATTTGCAAGCAGAACTATGTCGTCAGCAAACATCAGGGCCTTTATGCATGATCCAGAAAAGTGTACACCTCCTGGCAAGCAATCGGTAAGATCGTCAATAAATAGCGCAAATAGGCAAGGGCTGAGCGCACATCCTTGTCTGACTCCTGATTTTGCTTGGAACCAATCGGAATTCGCTTCTCCATCCCATACCGCTACCCGAGTATCTGCGTAAAGCTTTTCCAAAACTCATCCAAATTTTCGCGACATTCCCATGTTATAAAGCTTGTAGAACAAAGCATTTCTATCCACGGTGTCAAAAGCTGCCTTGAAGTCTACGAAAAACGTATAGAGTTTTTTGCCCTGCAAGATGTACGATTCTGCTATACTTCTCATGACGAATATATGGTCGATGGTAGAATACCCAGGCCTGAATCCGGCCTGGTACTCCTTTAGAAGGTTGTTGGTGTCAATCCATGCCGTCAGCCGCCTTTGAAGGACTGCAGTAAACGCTTTATAAGAGCCATTCAAAAAGGAGATGCCTCGATAGTTTGCCGGGTCAGCTGGGCTGCCTTTTTTGTACAAAGGGTATATTAGAGCTTCTTTAAATTGTTGCGGGATCATTTCTTGCTCAAACACATTATTAAATAACATAACGAGCTTATCTATAAATAAATTGGTCCCATACTTATAGAATTCAACTGGTACCTTATCAGAACCTGGGGCCTTGCCGTCCTTCAGGTTATTGAGTCCTTTAATTACTTCTTCTCGGGTGATAGGTGTATCAAGTATATCGTTATCCAAACCAAGAGCGGCATACTGAAATGATACCCTTATTATATTAGGATTCAGTAGGTTTCTAAAGTATGTAAGAAGCATGTTCGGGCTCAAGTTTCTGCTGATAACTCCTTTTCTTCCATTGATTTGCCGTGCTAGGGCCCAAAACTGGACTGCGTTGCGGCACTGGGCCAGTCTTCGCGCTTCTGCTTCATAATACAGCTTCTTTTTTGTTCTGCATATAACCTTATACATGCTATTACTATTTATATATTTGTCTTTAAAGAAATCACCACTGAACTGTCGGAATAACTTAAGCCATAGAAAGGACTGATGCCTCGCTCTTCTACAGTCATTGTCAAACCAAGGTTGGATTGAAAGCGTCTTATTACTCCTGCTAATCATGTAGCCTGGATAAGAGTTCTTTATAATTTCTTCCATACCATTAAAGTCTAACGCCGGTCGCGATTGTAAATGCCTATCCAGCTGCATTCTGTACACAGAGGCCTTAGAAGCGCTCCATACCATCTTGGGTAGCGGCATTAGTGCTCGTGTTCCTTCCGAATGCATATCTTTAAAGCCAAATGTTACAATGAGCGTTTAGTATATCTGCCCATCTGGCAGAGTTGAGGGCGTTTTGGTTTACATCCAACGTTGCTAGCACAACTATCTTTCTAGAGTGATGGGTTCCCTGCTGGGCCCTAACCACTTCTTCCACAGCTCCTATTGTAAAGTGATTTTTCCTGAAGCCGTGTTGCCTTTCAGATAAATCTCCTGCTCTCTGCAGTTCAGAGTTCAGTTCAGTGAGTCGAGGCTTCAGCATCTTCTCAAACAGCGTTCCTGTGGTTTCCAACAAGCAAAAGAGCCTGTACGCTGATATGGTGTCCGGGTCTCCTGTTCCCTTGCTGATTAGTACCAGACGCTGCATTTTGCAGTTTTTGAGAAACGCCTTCCATTAAGCAACTGTTGTACATATTCAGCAACAGCCGGGCACAGCTTTTGGCGATTACCTTCAAAACTTCTGCTGATCGTCTTTGGTTTAAATCAGTCAGTCTCTGCACAGATATAAATTGGGTGGATTGGCTGGAGATCTTACTAGTTTCCCACATAAAATACATTTTAGTGTATATTCAGACAATGTTGCCTGACTGGTGAACTGATGTACGAAAGTTGCATTACAAAGTAATGGGGCTATCGTAATAGTAGATTTTTTTTGTGTGCGATGTGACAGTCTCATGACTGATATTTGCGGAAATTTCCTCTGTCTATTAATACAAATTTCAGCATTTTCTACTTGTGTTTGTCGTATAAAAATGTAATTGTTGTATGTTGGGCGGCAAATACAAACACAACAGTACAAATTTAATATTAATACATATATATATTTTATTTTGGGTTTTCATGGTATTATTATTTTTTCTTTAAACAACAGCAAGAGATTAAGAATGCTCTTTACCATGCATGCGATAAATTGAAGAAAAAAATTCAAAATAAATGTCACCAATACGTTGAAAAATGGGGCGACAAAATAGCTAGCCTGATTCTCCAGGAAATGACTCCTAAACAAATTTGCCGAGAACTAGGATATTGCCTATGGAATGATGACGATCGTTAGTAAATTGCGAATATAATTATGCAATTATATATAATTTCATATTTTCAGTGACTTCTGACGAAATAATGGATCAAATAAGCGTAGAAAGTAAAACATCTGAAATTAGCCAACTTTCTGATGGAATTAATACTGGCGATGCTAAAGATCCTCCACCCTGTGTTCTTTGCGAATTTATTATTACAAAATTGGAAACTGAATTGAAGGACAAGAAAACACAGGCAAGTATTTTAAAAGTAGTAACAGATATGCTAATGAATTATGTCAGTTGTACCATATAATATTATGAATGTTTGTTTGTTGGTACACATGTCCGCATTGAAGGGCAAGTACGAATTTTGCCTTCGCCATAACTAACGTTTTGCTTAACTGAATGGGTTGAACATAGTGGTGCCAATTACTTGACCTTGAAGAAGAAGTTCCAAGTGAAAGTCTTCAGCGATGATGTATTTATATTTTAATTTTAGTAAATAGCCTACAGATGAAGTCATTCTTAAATGAGATACTCTCAAATGTAATATGTAGAATGAAACCTTGTAGAAAAATAACATACACAATGAAGAAAACATTTTTGCGAACAGTATACTGTATAACCCAGTAATGCTTGAATTTATTTTGCCACAGTCCCTTCCATTTATTTATTTAGTTATAAGTTGTGTGTTAAAACTTGCCTATAGGTCGTTGAATATCAGAGAAATGCACGCATGTGCATTGTCTTGCAGAAGAATTGGTCCAACTCGATTGACTAATTCCGACAGTACAGGAATACCTCGATTTACGTCGTTTTGGGGACCGAGACAGAAAATGCGATATAAATCGAAACAACGTAAATCGAAAATAAAATTATCCAACACTCGTACAGTCCATATGGATTGAAAAAGACTTACTCAGAACAATACTGTGCACGAAATCGGTGAGATGTGCACTCGGTTAAATAAGAATGACGAAAGAGGGAATTTCGTGAAAAAATTGTGTTTCAAGGAAGGACGTAAATCGAGATTGTAACGACGTTAATCGAAACTGGGAAGTAAAAAACCGGACAACGTAAACCGTATAATATGAACTCCTCTGCAATAGGAGTCTCCTGTGATGGTTCCACTGGGTTGTAGAAAAAGATCCCTGCAGGCCCATCATAGGCTTACTACGACCTTTCTTGTGAGAGTGAAACCTTTTGCATGTCTTCTTGGAGCTTCACTGGCTTCTAAGCATTATCGTACAAAATCCTTGCACATAGCAATCTGGTTTAAAAACGGCTCAATGTCTTTATGTTTGACTAAACTACTAATGACCTGCAGTTTTCGCAATTCATTGGCTTTAGTCAATTTGTCAATTTGTCAATTTTTGTTTTACCGATCTGCTCAAGATGGTTGCTGCGGATACTCCAAACTTTCCTGCAGGAAATCGCACAGTCGTCGATAGGTCCCGGTGAACTTCTGTCAGTCATTCGGCCTGGTAGAAAGTATCTCTTTTAAAGAAAAAAAAATAATGACGTTTGGTGATTTTATAACGGAAAATTGCCAGGAGGAAGAAATTTCCTATCTTTAAAATTTAAATTAAATAAGTATGGTCCAATTCAAAAATGCAGTGTTGCGGCAATATTTTGGCAGTACTGCTCAAATCAAGAGGTTGGGTGAATTCAAAGCGTCAAAACATTTTGAAGCGTTGCGGCAACAGAGCAGACTTTGTGTTGCTGTTGCCTTGCGCAATTTATTTTGACATTTATGCAGGATTGTGTTTCAATGCTATACATCCTCCGTCCATATACTAAGATTACTAAAAACAGCAAACAAATAGAGCAGTTTTTTTTTTTTTTTTTTATAATTTGCGCGCACTCAAAGGGTTATGAATACGTACGGTGATTGATAAGTACCTGTGTTAGGCAGGAAAAAACATTTTTTTTTTAAACAATTTTATTTTATTTTTCGGCATAGTCTCTTTTTACATCGACTTGCTTAGCCCAACGATATTCCAACTTTTTAAGCCCTCCGAAAAATAGGTTTTGTCGAACTCTGCAAAATATGCCTCAGTTTCAGCAATGACTTCGTTTGTTGTGAATTCCTTTCCGCCGAGCCATATTTTCATATTTGGGAACAAAAAGAAATTACATGGAGCCAAATCCGGAGAATACGGTGGATGCGGCAGTAATTCGTAGCCTAATTCCATCAATTTTGCCACCGCGACGTGACACGAGTGAACCGGATGACACTAAGCAATGACATATAGATTTTACATCAGTGCCGTTATGTGTCCTCAAACACGGGTACTTATCAATCACCCCTCGTACCTTTAACATGTTTACACACAGTGCGGGCGTTGAAAAGGATGGATAGAGAAAGAGAGAGAAAGATTTTGGTTTAGTGGTTCTTGAAGCTCAGTTGATTATGTTTCAGCTATTCTCCGGGGGTGGCGTCCAGATAACTGGGGAGATTTTTGTTGTTATTGTCTTTGCTTCTGATTCACAGTACTTTTTTCCCGATAACGATGTCAAGGGCAAATCATTATCAACAGTGTTATGCCTTTGCAGTAGTGTTCACAAAAGCTTTTGCAAATGATCGGACCGACTTTATATATTTCATGAGAAATAAATAAATGCTTGCTGACATCAGGATTTGAACCATGAACCATTAGCGTGGCAATTGACGACGTAACCACTACACCATTGCCTGCCAAAATGTTGCTTCTATGAAATTGTTGCTTTAATGTTGCCACTGCAGTTTTGAATTGGGCCTTTTTTTGCAACATTAGCGTACCCAAACGTCTAAACAGAGCAACATGCGCAACAGTTGTTTCGTTGTTGCTTTCGTTTGTTTTAAATAAGCTTTTGTGTGTTACAATTTCGTTATCTTTTTTTTTTTATTTTACCCTGTACTTTGTGTACAAAATGAAATGTAGTTTATAACATGACTTTAATGTTTCATTTTTTGTTTTTCTTGTTCATATTTATACGTCAAAATAAATTGCGCAGGGCAACAGCAACAGTGCAGTAGCTCGGCAACCGAATCACACAGCCTTATGTGCTGCCGTAACACTGCACAGTTTTTCTATGTATTTGAATTCACCTTTTTTGACTTAACGGCTTGACTTCAAAGTATCACAATTCGAGACGAAGTTCTTCTAAAGTCAAACTGAAATGACCGGCACAAAACAAACGTAAAATGAAAATGCTACTAATAAAGTTATACCACCAAGAAATATATATATGCAACAAAAGTTTCAACTTTTTCCGTTCCGTTGCTTCCCACAAGTAGACTAGGACAAGGTCCCTTTATTTAGATATATTGGATCATTGCAAAAGTTCGTGCCCGATTTGATAATGAAACACATCGCTTGTGTTTAAAGAAAACAATTTTATTAATCAATTATATAGTCCCCGTTATTTTCTACAATTGTCTCCCAACGTTTTACACGCTTGCGGATTCCGTTTTCATAAAAACTGCGTGGTTTTCCTTCAAAAAGTGTCGTAATGTAGTTTTCGACAGCTTCGGGCGAACCAAATTTCTTTCCATTCAAACCGTTCTGAAGGGACCGAAACAGATGAAAATCTGAAGCAGCAAGGTCTGGGGAATACGGTGAGTGCTAAAAGATTTCCCATTTAGTTTTTGCAGCGTTTGTCGGGCGACATTTGGCCTGTCGTTATCATAATGGAAGATGACGCCTTTTTGATTTGCCAAAACCGGACGATTTTCTTCAACTTTCTCATTAAGCTTAGAGAGTTGCTCACAGTACTTATTCGCCGTGATTGTTTCGCCAGGTGAAAGAAGCTCGAAAAAAATGATACCCCTGGAATCCCACCAAACAGATAACAGTACCTTCATTGGATGTAAGCCAGCTTTTCCCATGAGTTCTGCACCGTCACCTGCTTGTTTCCAGTTTTTTCGCTGCACGTTGTTGTACAGAATCTACTTTTCGTCACCTGTTACGACTCGATCCAAGAAAGGTTCGTTTTCATCCCGTCTAAGCAGAGATATGGCCACGGAGACGCGATCCAGCTTATTTTTTTCCGTCAAGCAATGCGGCACCCACGTATCGAGCTTGGGAGTGTATCCAAGCTTCTCTAAATGACGAAATGCTGACGAATGATCAATATTAAGCCTCTCAGCAATCTCCTCAGTTGAAATCTTCGGGTTATTTTTACTAAGGTCCGCAAAATGTCGTCATCAATTTCGGAAGCCCGTCCAGAACGGGGTTGATCGTCCAAGGTCATATCACCGTTACGAAATCTACCAATCCACTTGTTAACGGTCCTAAGAGCAGGAGCACGATCCGAATAAACGCTCTGAATGTTTTTTGTTGCAGTTCCAAGACTCACTCCTTTTCGAAACTCGTACAGCATTACATGGCGAAGGTGTAACTCTTCGATCTCCATTTTCGAAAATTTTTTTCACACACAATTTGACTTAACTCAACGGGATCTAGCGATAAAATGACTTCTGATGCCACGACCTATCCATTGGTATACAACAAGTCCATAAAGCAAACTTTCCGCCACGTATGAAGATCGGGCACGAACTTTTGCAATGATCCAATAAATCTCGACCATGTACGCTTTTTTTTAATCAACTCTTATTCTTATCTCTTAACAGGAAGAAATCAAGCGTGAAGTTGAGAGTATTTGCAAGAAGATGCCAAAAACAATATCAGCTAGTTGCGATCAGTTTATTACAAAGTATGGCGATCTAATTATTAGTCTATTAGAAACCGTACCACCAAAAGTGATTTGCCAAAAACTGCAACTATGCCATGCTCTGGACAATAAAGTCAATGGTAAGTTGTTAGCTCTGCGAAAGATTTACACTCATTATGGTACTAAATGACAGATCAAATAATCGAATGCGGAGTATGCCATGGAGCGACGAATAGCCTTGTTCCATATATCAACGAGCAAGAAGAAAAAGCTGTTGATACACAGGCGATGATTGAAATTGGCTGCGATAGTCTCCCTGCAAAATATTATAAGAAGGTACTATTGAAAAACATAGCTTGTATCATGAAACAAATAACACTTTATTTTCAGTGCTCTGAGCTTTTGGAGTATTACGGCGAAAGCATTTTCAACATGATCAAATTTAAAACCAGTCAGTCGGAAATTTGTGGTAAAATTGGTAAATGCTTTGCCGATGAAAGTTCGAGTTTAGCATATGTGAGAATTGAAGGTATTGATTTATTGCCTTTGATTTGCAAGTGTTTTGTTTTATCCATCACCAATTTGTGTTCTATTTAGATAATTCTAGTAGAGTAAAAAGAGTAAAAAAGAATGATTTACTCGGAGCTAACAAGTGCACTTATGGGCCAGCACATTGGTGTGCCAGTAGGGAAAATGCCAAATCGTGTGGCGTAAGTATCCATGTCTTGCATTTATTTTATTTATCTCTAATCTGTTTTTTGTTTTTTTTCTTCAAGTCGACTGAATTTTGCGAGAAAAAAATTTGGAAGGATGGAAGCCCTAAGGTCTAATACTAGACCTGTTAGTGATTGTAATATTTGAGTTATTACTTACATCATATTATTTCGTGTTAAATAGCTACTGTACTTTCCTTTTTTTTTTTTGTTAACCCTACAGCATAGTTAAAATTGCTTAATAAAGATTTCTATGCACATTTTTTTTTTTAAATAATAAAAAAAAGAAAATAGACTATTCATTGAAGAAGCATCACCATTTCTAAATAGCCGGTAAACAAAGGAGAGTTTTTTAAATTAAAGAGAAAAAAAAAAGAGCGTAAAAAATCTATTTTTAATCAAAAATCTTTTCGCAGTGGCATAGCAATTCGTTCCTTAAATCTCCTCCACCACTTAAAACATACTTTTGCAACGAAATAAAGAGAGGAGGGATAGCTACTAACACCAGATAAGAGACAGTGACTTCAGCCTTGCGACCGAGTTCAAAGAGTTTTCGGTTTCACGGACTATTTTGGAAGTAGTAAAAGGGTTAAGCAAGGCCTTAAGCGCAGCCTGACTGTCACTACAGACACAAATGCTACGTCCCTTCCACCTGTTCTTCACAACATAGTTCATGGCCATTAGGATTGCATAAGTTTCCGCTTGGGATATAGACGCATATTTGCCTAGCGAGAAGTGAAGTATAATGTTGTCGACTTCCACGAAGACCCCAGCGCCAGACCCTTGACTGGTTTTGGAATCATCCCCGAAAATACGATTACATTCCATGCTCAGACTCTGACCGAAGCCAGTCATGGACACAAGGAAAGTCGACTCTGAATTTGCGCATCAGCTAGAGTTCTGGTGTCATTGCATCAGACGGAATATCCATAAGACAGGAGTCGTAAGATAAGTGTCGCGCAAATTTATCAAAGTTCCAGTGTGGAGTATACCAAAAACCGCCCCGCCTAAGACGATGGATAGCTTTGATAGTACAACCCATGATATAAGTATCAAGGGGAGGTAAGTTCAGCAAAGCGTCTAGAGCAGAGCCAGGCGTACTCGAGAAAGCTCCCGAGCAGCCGAGACAAGCCGTTCTTTGGAGTTTCGCGCAAAAGGCAACCACATATTTACGCGAGAGCCCCTTCCACCAAACAACCGACGCATATGCGAGGAATGGTCTTATCATAGCCATGTAGATCCAGAGAACCTTATTCGGTGACAAGCCCAAAGTCTTGCCAAAAGCACCCTTACACTGCCAGAAGACTGAGAGCGCCTTGGATGTTTTCGACTCGAAGTGTTTAGACCAATGAAAATTCTTATCTAAAATCACTCCCAGACATTTGGCTTAATTGGAAATGCGAATGGTGACACCTTTTAGCACTGGCTAAGTCAGACCGGTCAAAATCCTCCTTCTCTTAAAAGAAACAACCTCAGGGCCCTCACTTTGTATTGCTACTCTAAAGTCAAATCATTCGAATTCGCAGAATTGGCACTCTGTAATTCGAATTCCAAATCCAAATTTAAGAAAATCGAACAAACTTTTGTTGTCAACTTCCATGTCAATTTCTTATCGCAAATCTGGCACTCTGTATTGCTAAACGAAATGTCAAAGTAACTCGAATTCGCATCATTTTGTTCTATTGCTATTTGGTTTGCGGATGTTGAGGTAAGCAATTGTGTTTCTTTTAAAATGTAAGTATTTTATGACATAAAATCTTATTTTTAACTTAAAATACACTTTCATTGTATATTGTATATATACATAAAATAATTTTGAGAAATTACTTGACTAAAACGTGTTTTAAAACATGAAGGCAGTCCACCAAAAATCAAATGTAAATGCTCCACCTTAACTTCTCCTGAAGGTAGCAGTGGATAGAATGAGTAAAGTGGGAAATACACGATACAGTGTTGTACCAACGGTTTGACAGCTTTGGTGTTGTATACGGTAATTGTGTCGTGTGTATTCACACAACCGACCGTTGTACAGATATCGTATGGTCGCATGGTCTTGACTGTACAACCGCTGTAACATACACAAATTGCATGGAAATTATATGGTGTGTATGTGTAAAATGGCTCAATAAAACGTAAGTCGTATGCAAATTGTATGGGTGTGCTGTATACAACAGTATGCCGATACCGGTACGACGGTTGTATCATGTATTTCCCACTTAATGCTCTCAGTTTCGGGTTGAGCCAACGACTGCTATATTTTTCTTTTACTTTTTATCACTTACCTCCATTATATTCGACCTATTTCTAATTCGCCTGCGTTCTATTCTTTCTCCTTGTGCGTCTTCTTGATGGAACCACAATTCGACAGCATCCAATTCCATTTATATAACATATATTTAACTTTCTTTCTCAAATATAAATAAAACACAAAATTCTTTGGAACAAATTTTGTTCCAAAGTGACATTTCAGCGTTCGATACTCGAAGCTAGATTCGCACATTTCATAGCCCCAGTTGGCAATACTTCCATTCGATTCTGTTTTCTTACAGAGTGCCGGCTAAGATTAGAATCGCAAAGCAATTTCGCAAAAATTTGACTTTCGAGTAGCAATACATAGTGAGGCCCCAGTTGTAAGAGGATTCACCGAAAGCCCACTCCGAGTAGCAATACATAGTGAGGCCCCAGTCTTAAGAGGATTCACCGAAAGCCCACTCCGAGTACACCATTCATCGATCATATCCAGCGCAGCCTGCGCGTTAGCACAGACCGTCGCCAGGCATGGCCCGACAGAAAGTATGACGACATCATCCGCATATGCCTGAGCGTAGACGTTAGAACTATTTAGAGTATTCAACAGAGAATCAACCACCATGCACCATAACAGTGGAGACAGAACGCCACCTTGCGGACAACCTCTGTTTACCCCTGTCATAACATATCGGGCACAATCCGCATCTACTAAAGTTCTATTCATTAGCATTGCTTTAATCCACAACACTAATGTTTCATCTATCCCGTGTTGTCTGGCCGAGTCGCACATGCAGTCAAAAGTCGCATTGTCAAAAGCACCCTCAATGTCGATGAAGGTGCCCATTGCGTATTCTTTCCTATCAAGCGCGCATTTAATTCTGGCCACTAGATTTTAAAGTGCGGTCTCACAGGATTTCCCACGCTGATAGGCATGTTGCATCTCTGATAGTGGATTCAGTTTCAAAGAACCTTTGTGCACGTGAAATTCTACCAGTCTCTCCATACTTTTCAGTGAGAAGGATGTCAAACTTATAGGTCTGAAACTCTTGGGGAGCGAATAGTCTTCCTTACCAATTTTCGGTATGAAAGCTTCTCTGACTGTCCGCCAAGTTGTAGGAATATATGCCAGCGCCAAAACAGCAGTGAAAATTATTTTCAGTGTTGGCAGCAACTGATCTATACCCTGTTGCAGCATAGCTGGATATATTCCATCAGTGCCAGGCGATTTGAAACCATCAAAAGATGCCACAGCATATTTGATGGCCTCAACTGTTACCACGGCTGATGCAATTTACCAGCTGCGCCGAGTTTTCTGACTTAGATCAAGCTCAGCCTGTATAAGCGGGCCAAGCTTCGACCTAGTGATTATCTGATTGCCAGGAAAGTAAGTCTCCAGCAGAAGACTAAAAGTTTCCGCTGTCGTCTTAGTAAACTTGCCATCAGACCGTCTAAGTGACTCCGGTTTGGTCGGCTTACCCCTTTTGAGGACTTTAACCACCCTAATGGTTTCACCGAGTGTCTCGATCTTTTCACAAAAATCTCTATAAGAAGCACTTTTCGACAATCGAATTAACTTCTTATACAGGGCTATCGGCAATTCCGGGGGAAACAAAATTCCGCCCGAACATTTTTGTTCCCTGGAAAATATTCCTCCTATCGTGAATTTCCATCGGAATTTATTTCGATGCATCGATCATATCCAGCGCAGCCTGCGCGTTAGCACAGACCGTCGCCAGGCATGGCCCGACAGAAAGTATGACGACATCATCCGCATATGCCTGAGCGTAGACGTTAGAACTATTTAGAGTATTCAACAGAGAATCAACCACCATGCACCATAACAGTGGAGACAGAACGCCACCTTGCGGACAACCTCTGTTTACCCCTGTCATAACATATCGGGCACAATCCGCATCTACTAAAGTTCTATTCATTAGCATTGCTTTAATCCACAACACTAATGTTTCATCTATCCCGTGTTGTCTGGCCGAGTCGCACATGCAGTCAAAAGTCGCATTGTCAAAAGCACCCTCAATGTCGATGAAGGTGCCCATTGCGTATTCTTTCCTATCAAGCGCGCATTTAATTCTGGCCACTAGATTTTAAAGTGCGGTCTCACAGGATTTCCCACGCTGATAGGCATGTTGCATCTCTGATAGTGGATTCAGTTTCAAAGAACCTTTGTGCACGTGAAATTCTACCAGTCTCTCCATACTTTTCAGTGAGAAGGATGTCAAACTTATAGGTCTGAAACTCTTGGGGAGCGAATAGTCTTCCTTACCAATTTTCGGTATGAAAGCTTCTCTGACTGTCCGCCAAGTTGTAGGAATATATGCCAGCGCCAAAACAGCAGTGAAAATTATTTTCAGTGTTGGCAGCAACTGATCTATACCCTGTTGCAGCATAGCTGGATATATTCCATCAGTGCCAGGCGATTTGAAACCATCAAAAGATGCCACAGCATATTTGATGGCCTCAACTGTTACCACGGCTGATGCAATTTACCAGCTGCGCCGAGTTTTCTGACTTAGATCAAGCTCAGCCTGTATAAGCGGGCCAAGCTTCGACCTAGTGATTATCTGATTGCCAGGAAAGTAAGTCTCCAGCAGAAGACTAAAAGTTTCCGCTGTCGTCTTAGTAAACTTGCCATCAGACCGTCTAAGTGACTCCGGTTTGGTCGGCTTACCCCTTTTGAGGACTTTAACCACCCTAATGGTTTCACCGAGTGTCTCGATCTTTTCACAAAAATCTCTATAAGAAGCACTTTTCGACAATCGAATTAACTTCTTATACAGGGCTATCGGCAATTCCGGGGGAAACAAAATTCCGCCCGAACATTTTTGTTCCCTGGAAAATATTCCTCCTATCGTGAATTTCCATCGGAATTTATTTCGATGCATCGATCATATCCAGCGCAGCCTGCGCGTTAGCACAGACCGTCGCCAGGCATGGCCCGACAGAAAGTATGACGACATCATCCGCATATGCCTGAGCGTAGACGTTAGAACTATTTAGAGTATTCAACAGAGAATCAACCACCATGCACCATAACAGTGGAGACAGAACGCCACCTTGCGGACAACCTCTGTTTACCCCTGTCATAACATATCGGGCACAATCCGCATCTACTAAAGTTCTATTCATTAGCATTGCTTTAATCCACAACACTAATGTTTCATCTATCCCGTGTTGTCTGGCCGAGTCGCACATGCAGTCAAAAGTCGCATTGTCAAAAGCACCCTCAATGTCGATGAAGGTGCCCATTGCGTATTCTTTCCTATCAAGCGCGCATTTAATTCTGGCCACTAGATTTTAAAGTGCGGTCTCACAGGATTTCCCACGCTGATAGGCATGTTGCATCTCTGATAGTGGATTCAGTTTCAAAGAACCTTTGTGCACGTGAAATTCTACCAGTCTCTCCATACTTTTCAGTGAGAAGGATGTCAAACTTATAGGTCTGAAACTCTTGGGGAGCGAATAGTCTTCCTTATCAATTTTCGGTATGAAAGCTTCTCTGACTGTCCGCCAAGTTGTAGGAATATATGCCAGCGCCAAAACAGCAGTGAAAATTATTTTCAGTGTTGGCAGCAACTGATCTATACCCTGTTGCAGCATAGCTGGATATATTCCATCAGTGCCAGGCGATTTGAAACCATCAAAAGATGCCACAGCATATTTGATGGCCTCAACTGTTACCACGGCTGATGCAATATACCAGCTGCGCCGAGTTTTCTGACTTAGATCAAGCTCAGCCTGTGTAAGCGGGCCAAGCTGCGACCTAGTGATTATCTGATTGCCAGGAAAGTAAGTCTCCAGCAGAAGACTAAAAGTTTCCGCTGTCGTCTTAGTAAACTTGCCATCAGACCGTCTAAGTGACTCCGGTTTGGTCGGCTTACCCCTTTTGAGGACTTTAACCACCCTAATGGTTTCACCGAGTGTCTCGATCTTTTCACAAAAATCTCTATAAGAAGCACTTTTCGACAATCGAATTAACTTCTTATACAGGGCTATCGGCAATTCCGGGGGAAACAAAATTCCGCCCGAACATTTTTGTTCCCTGGAAAATATTCCTCCTATCGTGAATTTCCATCGGAATTTATTTCGATGCATCGATCATATCCAGCGCAGCCTGCGCGTTAGCACAGACCGTCGCCAGGCATGGCCCGACAGAAAGTATGACGACATCATCCGCATATGCCTGAGCGTAGACGTTAGAACTATTTAGAGTATTCAACAGAGAATCAACCACCATGCACCATAACAGTGGAGACAGAACGCCACCTTGCGGACAACCTCTGTTTACCCCTGTCATAACATATCGGGCACAATCCGCATCTACTAAAGTTCTATTCATTAGCATTGCTTTAATCCACAACACTAATGTTTCATCTATCCCGTGTTGTCTGGCCGAGTCGCACATGCAGTCAAAAGTCGCATTGTCAAAAGCACCCTCAATGTCGATGAAGGTGCCCATTGCGTATTCTTTCCTATCAAGCGCGCATTTAATTCTGGCCACTAGATTTTAAAGTGCGGTCTCACAGGATTTCCCACGCTGATAGGCATGTTGCATCTCTGATAGTGGATTCAGTTTCAAAGAACCTTTGTGCACGTGAAATTCTACCAGTCTCTCCATACTTTTCAGTGAGAAGGATGTCAAACTTATAGGTCTGAAACTCTTGGGGAGCGAATAGTCTTCCTTATCAATTTTCGGTATGAAAGCTTCTCTGACTGTCCGCCAAGTTGTAGGAATATATGCCAGCGCCAAAACAGCAGTGAAAATTATTTTCAGTGTTGGCAGCAACTGATCTATACCCTGTTGCAGCATAGCTGGATATATTCCATCAGTGCCAGGCGATTTGAAACCATCAAAAGATGCCACAGCATATTTGATGGCCTCAACTGTTACCACGGCTGATGCAATATACCAGCTGCGCCGAGTTTTCTGACTTAGATCAAGCTCAGCCTGTGTAAGCGGGCCAAGCTGCGACCTAGTGATTATCTGATTGCCAGGAAAGTAAGTCTCCAGCAGAAGACTAAAAGTTTCCGCTGTCGTCTTAGTAAACTTGCCATCAGACCGTCTAAGTGACTTCGGTTTGGTCGGCTTACCCCTTTTGAGGACTTTAACCACCCTAATGGTTTCACCGAGTGTCTCGATCTTTTCACAAAAATCTCTATAAGAAGCACTTTTCGACAATCGAATTAACTTCTTATACAGGGCTATCGGCAATTCCGGGGGAAACAAAATTCCGCCCGAACATTTTTGTTCACTGGAAAATATTCCTCCTATCGTGAATTTCCATCGGAATTTATTTCCCCCGGAATCAGCAAAATATTTTCGAAGTTTTGACAGTTGTCAATTACCGCTGTTTTTATTTATTTTTTAGTCACATATTTGAAATATTTGTACAAATATTTGTTTTCAGTGAGAAAATTGTGTTTATTTTTGTAAGTAGTAAGACTCGGATTTTATTATCCCGTTAGTTTGGTATTGAAAGTGTTCGATTTATTCCAGATTAAAACAAAATACGTGTATAAAATGCATGGCCTAGAATTTATATTGCTAGCGGAGAGTAAGACTGATGAGATAAAAATGAACAAAGATTTATAACCAGGAGTTAAATAGACAAGTCCAATGCTTTGAAGCTATCACAGGCGCTGCAAGTACAACCAAGGCGCTGTGACGTTATTGCAACGTCTGTAGCTCCACCCCTGGGCGAGATTATACTTTTAGAATGGTTGGTATATACTCCTTATTATGTGTACTTTCAGTTGGGATGGATCTCTGGAAGGTTCAATATCGCTTCATTACACTTCTAGAAGACGTTAAGTGCCCCCTCAATTGTCGGATCATCCATCGTGACCTATATTATTTGCTAAACATTTCACTGATTCACTCATGCAACATATGTATCTCAATTATGCTTTCTTCCGAACAGAAAATTCTGTATTCCCTGAAATAGCCTCCTCCAGTACCATTTAAGTGTTTTCTATTTTCGTTTTAGGAATAGTTAAGTTAAACTTAATTCAAAGAAGTAAATGTTTATTTTAGTATTTTTAAATAAAAGCAATCAAACTTTTTATAATACTTTTAAAATGGCCCGTCCTTTGCGGTTGGTACACTATCCTTGAATTGCTGCTTTTGTTTTGGATTCCTTCAGCAAATTGATGAGGAAAGATTCCGGGGGAAATCGCGTTGAAATTCCGAGGGAAATTTTGTTCACGATAGCAATTTTTTCCGGGGGAAACTTTTTCCCTCGTTCGAAATTCATTGCCGATACCTATTTTGCGAAAAAGGGAAACATCTCGGGGGGAATTTTATTCATGATAGCCCTGATAGTCTTTTTGCTTCGACCTAAAGAGAACCCAGTCGCCTTCTAAATTTGTCTTGAGAGACCTATTTAGAAGTTTTCTGGATTCTTTCCTAAGCCGCAGCAGTTCTTGGCTCCACCAGTGAACCGGCGCTCTGCAGGAGTTTTTTGTCATTAGACACGTCAGTTTAAAACAGTTGGTAAGGACACTGGTCAGGTTTTGAACAGCATCTTCAACCTTTCGTTTCGTTCTGAGTTTAGTTTGAGTTTTGACAGATCTGTCTAGCTCTTCCCTAAACCGCACCCAGTTGGTTTTCCTCAGATTCCTCCTCTCCTGCAAAGCACAGCTTTTTCATACTTTTTAATTCAATTTCAATTCAATAAAAAAAAAAGTTTAAACCAGATTGACTTGGGATCGTTTTGTGAAGGAGCTTTCACTTTGCTTTGCATAATTCTCACCAAAACGCACCAAAGATGTAGTAAGTCCCCTGGTGTACCCGCCCCTACACGCCACCGACTAGAAGTCCGTGGCATGTTTCCGTGGTCTTCACATCACCGGATACTCGTGAATACCCCTTACTCGGCCCATCGATAGCAAGCCCTTTAGGCAAATTCACCGTCAACCCATCCCATTCCTACGTTCCGCCGAATAGGGCGACCAGTGTGTATCAAAAGCACATTGATAACATTAGTAGTGTCGTTACTCGTCTTGGTGCCTCTCAATTACCTTGTGTATTGGGAGATTTCAATATTGGTGATGTTACTTAGAAGAATGTGGATGGTGATGAAAATTTAATCCCCTTCAATGTTAATCATGAATGGGAGCAATTGGTTATGGAAGGTCTTCTATCTCTAAACTTATTTCAAATAAACAATATTCGGAATAGTTTAAATAGAATTTTAGATTTAATATTTTTGAATAACGAAATTAATTTTAATATTTCGGAAGCTTTGGATCTTATTGATTCCAATAAAATCCATCACAAAGCCTTATTTTTAGAAATAACATTTTTAAGCTACTCTAATCAAAGTATAAATAATGATTCCGCGTTAGCTTACAAATTTGCTAAGACCAATTTTATTGCACTTTCGGATTATATAAACAGTTTTGATTGGGATGCACTGCTGAACACCCCCAATATAATAGGTAATTACGATGTATTTATGGGAAAAATCAATTCTGGTTTTGAGTTATTTGTACCTAAAACGCGTCATAATAATCGGTTTAGAATTCCTTGGTCAAATAAAAGATTGGTTAATTTGCGAAATGTAAAAAGGAAATCTTATTCAGCGAACGAACTCTAATCGTGAACTTTTTTTGAGATTCCGAAAAGAATATGAGTTCTTAAATAGATTTTTATATAGACAATACGTCTTGTCCGTCGAGTCTTCGGCAAAGAGTAATGGTAAATAATTTTGGAATTACATTAACTCAAAAAGAAATACCTAAGGCTTGCCGAAGGTTATGTAATTTGAAAATGTAAATTCAACAGATTTGAAAGGAACTTCTGACTTAATTGCCAACTTTTTTGAGTCGGTTTATAATGAGTCTCGAGTCCAGTCAACGATGAGCCATTACTCTAATATTAACGAATTATTGGATATTGGTGTGTTGCAATTCTCGAATGAAGACGTAATAAACGCGCTGCAGAAACTGTAACTAAACAGCAGCCCTGGCCCTGATGGCGTCCCTGCAGTAATATTGAAAAAGTGTATATCCTCCTTTTTTCATCCACTTAAAATTATTTTTAACCAGTCGCTCATGACTGGAAATTTTCTTAGCGAATGGAAATACTCTTTTATTACCCCAATTTTTAAAAGCGGTTTGAGACATAAAGTTGAAAACTATCGACCTATATCAAAGCTTTCTGCAATACCTAAATTGTTTGAAAGTATTGTTAAAGATAAGCTTTTTTTCGCGGTTAAAAAAGTTATTTCCAATAATCAGCATGGCTTTGTCCGTGGTAGGTCTTGTACTACGAACTTAACTTTATTAGCTAATTATATATTTAACAGTTTTGAAAATCGCTTACAAGTTGATGTACTCTACACTGATTTCACTAAAGCTTTTGATAGAGTACATCACACTTTACTTTTGGCTAAACTTAAATCGTTGGGTTTCCACTCTTCAATGCTGATGTGGTTTTCCAATTATTTAAGTAATAGAAGGCAATTAGTAAAGGTCGATAGTTTTACATCTCGCGTAATAGAAGTAACATCTGGCGTTCCACAAGGTAGTCATCTGGGCCCGCTGCTGTTTATTTTGTTTTTAAATGATGTTCACGGTATATTTAATTTTTGTGAGATTTTAACATTCGCGGACGATTTAAAATTATTTGCACGCATAAAAATACATCTGACTGCATTCGTTTTCAGTCAGATATATACAGGTTGTCTGAATGGTGTAAACATAATGCTTTAGAGCTTAATATTTCCAAATGTAAGATCTTTACAGCGTACCGCATTACAGCACCGCTTTTTTATGATTATTTTATTAACGATCTCGGGGGGTCATATTTGACACTAAATTGAATTTCTCATTACATTATGATTACGCCATAGCTAAGTCTAACTCTTTGTTAGGCTTTCTTAATCGAAATAGTAAAGACTTTAGAGATGTTTATTGTCTTAAAACTATTTACTGTTCGTTGGTCAGGCCTTATTTAGAATACTCTTCCATCATTTGGGATTCACCTTATGGTGTTCAAGAGCTTAGATTCGAAAGAGTTCAAAAGAATTTCACGAGATATGCTGTCCGTAAATTGAACGTGTTTGTCGAACTTCCTAATTATGATGAAAGATGCAAATTAATTGGCTTGCAAACCTTAAGTTTCAGGCGTAAGGCATCTTCCGTCATATTTATCCGCGACATAATTAATTATCAAATAAATTCACCTGATTTGGTTTTTCTTATAAATATATATGATCCCCAGAGATCTCTCCGGGTGAGAAATTTACTTTTCGACAAAAGGCATAGAACCAATTATGGTAGGAATGAGCCTATTACCAGGTGTATATGCACTTTTAATGAGCTATGCAATGAAATTGATTTTAGCTTACCACGATTACAATTTAAAAATTGCGTTTATTCATTGATTTTTGATCAATAATAATATTTATTTTGTTTATTTGAAGTAGTCTATGAGATGCAAAATCGGTAGATGATCCTTAGTCGCGCAACAAACATCTGTTGTGTAAAGCGATACTGAGAGTATACACTCAGAGAACGTAGTGTTCTGTGTGCTCTGTGATAAATAAAAAAAAAAAAAAAAAAACAAAAAAAAAAGTTTACCACTGTTCCATGATTAGGAATTACCGGCACCTGTATAAATTAAGCAAAAAAAAAATTCATCTAACAGAAATACCAGATTAAAATCTCATTTAGGAGGTATCTACAATTTTATTTCACGATATATCGGGTTAGGGGAGGGAGGGATTATATTGCAAATATGGGTTTTTTTTTATTCTTTATTTACAAAAATAAAAAAGAAGAAAAATAAAAGAATACCTAGATACTAAAGTTATAATCGAGATGAAATAAATCACAATTATGTTAAAAAAATTAGAATAAAAAAAAAGATACAATAATAATCAAAAACAAAAACAAATATAAAAGAACTATTCCAAGAACTTAATACCAAGGCGTATGTGTAACCCAAGATTGACATACTATTTATTTATTTATTTACTAAGCTCTTAAGTCCACAAAAACAGATTTTAGGCTAACTTTTTTTTTATATGCGGTGGCATTGATAATAAGTATTGAAAAAATAAAAATAATAACAACTAAACTAATGCTTGCCCGTATTTACGAGTAATACATCTATTGCCCTGCTGTTCGTGCAAATACAAAAAAACGACAATAGATTATGACTTACCCAAATTTTTAGTTCTTACTTGGATGTATGTATGGAAGTGTATGATGATTTTTTAAGGTGCTCCAAGGGTGAGGTGAGGGTGTGCACATCCTTTCCGGGGGGTTGCGCCGCTACCGTACATTCAGCTTAGTTTCAGGTTGGGCCTCCACGCCTTCTGGGGATGAATTGAGGGTATTTTCCTCTAATAGCTACTTCGACATACGGTAACGCGCCCTAGTCTCACGAGTGGCACTGATTTGATTTGCACAATTCTTAGGGAACAGAATATTTAAGTGAGGGCAAGATACACGAGGGGGGAAGATGCCACTTTTCTCTTTTGCTCCCGAGGTCGTAACTTCTGGCGGCTCTGTTTCTGAGTCAATTTTTTTTTTTATTTTACTTCAGAGTTTTGTTTCGTGAAACGATTTATACACCACACCACTTTCCCGCACTTAGTCTGTTGACTTGTTCTAGCCTCTCCATTTAGCTCGGTCTTTAGCTAATTGCCTCCAGTTGCGCACTCCAAGTTGGTCGAGGTTCCCTTGAACTTGTGCGCGCCACCTACGGTGATGATTCCCTCTACTGCGTCGTCCCTCGGGATTAGATTCGAAGACTCTGCGGGCCGGAGCGTTAGTGTCCATTCGCTCTACAGCGGCAGACTTGAGTATCTTTTTTTTTTTCGTTTCTCTTCTTTTTTTTTGACGGGGTAGCTGACCTGGCTTTTATAGCTTCTCGCGGTGGTGTCCGATTGCGGATCTTCGTCAGCCGAAACGTTTTTCTATCAACACTCGGCCACAGTTTGTTTTTTTGTTTTTTTTTTTCTCTACTTTCATTCTATCTATTATCTATTATCGTTCTTCCCTAATATTCCTCCTTTTTTTTCATTCTCAGTGTTCTTTTCTTGGCTTAGCTGGGAGATAGTAGCTTTTTGATCAAGACGACCTCTGGAACATTTTATCGTCTCCATCCCAGACACAAACCCAAATTTTCCCGCAGGCTGGGTTCGAACCTTTTTTAGGAACTACCCTGGAGGTGTAATTGTACGATTTTTTTTTCAAATATAAATTTCCCACACCTTGAGTTCATAATTGTAAACTTGTTGCCCAAACTATGCAACAAATATTCTTTGAATACGTTTACGAACACAAAAGTAGCTGCATGAATGTGGCAGCCTTGCATTGGTCAAAAATGAGTTCATTAATGTTAAAATAATATAAACGACTGTCCAAAAGTGACAAAAATCGATACCATTTTGCCAAGGAGCGGCGAGTAAATTTCGGGTATTAATAAGGCTCAAATCAAAAATGTAGTCTTGCAACACAACATTAAAGCAACAAGTTAAAAAAAGCATCATTTTGGCAGTACTGCTCAAATCAAGAGTTTTTTTTTGTAACACCAGCGCAACCAAACGTTAAAACAGAGCAACCTACGCAACATTTTTATTGCTATTGCTTACTTTTGTTTTAGATAAGCGTTAGTTTGTTACAGTTCGCTGGCTTTTATAATTTATATTTTACCCTGTACTTTGTGTAAAAAATTAATTAAAGGTAACTTATAACAATTTTAATGTATTCACCCCAATTGTTCAACTCGTATACGACAGTTGAATCCGACCATGGTCGCATTGAGCTATTAAAAAATCGTCTTTTACGTACAAATTACGTACGAGTGTGCGCCTAAATACGACTGTCGTATACGAGTTGAAGAATTGGGGGACCATTTTTTTTTTTTTTTTTTTAATAAACGTGAAAATAAATTGCACAGGGCAACAGCAACACAAAGTCTGCTGTGTTACCGCAACGCTGCAAAATTGTTTGATGTTTTTGAATTAACCCGAATTTAGATACGTGCGCCACCATTTTACAATCACGCTTTTCGACGATTGTCGTTTTATTCATAGCTACGACCCGCTAGCCGTTAAAAGTTACTAAGCAATTTTTTATTTTTTTTTGTCGTGTAAATATCTTGGATGGCATAAACTTTCAAAGTAACCTTTGGTAGGAAACCTTTGAATTTCGAAATTTCCTCCATATAATTCTACGAGTATGTCTTGAGGAAAAGTTAGGAAAAGGGTCTTACTTCAGTTAAGATTTAAACCCAGAACATCAATTTCTTCCTCCGTCCAGCTGTGAACTCAGATTCCATTCTAAGCCGAACTGAGATCAAAATTTTGGCGGCGAATTTTTTGTTCAGATTTATGGAACATAAAATGATTTATTTCATATTGCAAAAAAAAGAATCAGCCATGCATATTTTAACGATAATAAATTAATCTGCAATAGTTTTACTTGTGAGAGAAACTCCTGCAATGCGGCAACAAAACAAGAAAAAATGGCAGTCCATATATTTATACGTCAATGTTCGCAAGACTGCCCGTTTTTGAAGCATTAGAAGCCCTGTTATCGAGTGAATGGAAAGGATATAGAAAAAAATTAAAGATTGAAAGGTAAAGGAAAAAGAGTTAGGTGACAATGCAATTGTAACCGTTTGTAACGAATAACACGAACGAAGTTAGCTATCAAGGCTTCAATGGTAACTATGTTTCACATAGCTCCACAGGAAATAATCAAGAGGTGTTAAATCGTAAGATCTTGGATGTAAATTGTCAGGTAGATTTTTCGAAAGTCAAATGTATGCTAAAGTGATTTGTGACTCTAGTTTTAACCAACACTCTGTAATAAAACAGAATCGAGTGTAACTGTTGCCAATTGGCGTAACATAATTTGCGAATATAAGTTCCGGAAGTGAAAATGTTTGGAAATGTCATCAAGGCCAATTTTTGTTTTCTAGAACATTATGTTTTGCTTATATCTTCGGCAAATACACATAAAAATGTGCAAAGCTGCAATAAAAATTGAATTGAACACTTGGTTGTTGTGGTTTCATGGTTGTCCATCCGATTCCGTCGAGCACAGGGGGTCCTTGACCATTAAGGTTTTGGCTGTTTTTCCAAAGACCAACAGATTCCTCCTGTTGTCTTTAAATAGCCTGAGAATTTAAAAGAATTTCCCAAGAATTTCAAACTGAGCTGGTTTTACGTAAATATTTTTGTTTAACTGCCTTATAAACCATATTTTGTTAACATAATTAAAAACAAAAAAAAATTATCTTTTATTGTACTTTGAGCTAGAAACAAAGAATCCCAAAATAGTTATATTTTCAATGAAACTCAATTGCTTATCACAACGTCCGTAAACGAAACATTAATTGAACTAAGTTGTGCGAATTCGAATGACTGACATTTAGCTTTGCAATAGGTCCGTTCCTTTACTTCAAACAATTCGTAAAAGAGGTAATGAGAAAGTAAAATATTTTCTCAAAATAAATCTTACGAATTCTTAAATTTAAGTGAGCAGGAATCGGCATTCTATCAAACTTATCAGTTAATTTTTTTTGTTGGTAATTTTTGAATTTTTGTGGTTTTCATTACTTTGAAATGGCAAAAAAAAGGTACGCAAGGATTGAAATTGCTAAATACATATTTAAAAGTAAAAACAAATTTAAATTTAAATTAAACTAAAAATGCTTTACATAGATGTGGACAACTTTTGTTGCTTCTTTACTTTTTTATAGTTTCTCCTTCAGAAAGAATTTTACTCTTAAGTTTGAAAATTTCGCCTTACGAATTTTTGCCCCAAAAAAAGGAATCCTAGTCGTTTCATATGTCTGTTGCTTTACTTTATGGGTAAAAATTCTTAATAGAGAAATTATCAACCTTAAGAGTAAAATCCGTTCTCAAGAAGAGAAGCTACAAAAGGGTAAAGGAATGCGTTAGACAAAAAAAACTTTCCCATAATTAAACGTCACCGTTTTCAGATACAGAGGAAGGAAAAAAACAAGTTGTAACTGTTCCTGTTACATTGTGCAAACCAGACTCTACGCTGCATGTAAAGCATAAAGATAGCAAATTCTGATTGATGTCGACACATCGAATGTTCCTAACCATTGACATACTATATATGGACTGCTAGTGAAATGTCAGTTCCATACAATCTCTGCTCAAAAAATGACGCCAACATAACTAGACCTCTTTGCCAACTACCTTGAATTTCTCCATAGAATGGTAGAGACACCTCTTGGTTTCTTTTGGATTTGCTAAGTAAAACGGTTGAAATTAAAATTGTTGAAGCATTGTTTGCAACAGATGTCACCTGCAAAATGTTGTAGTTCAAATAATCACTGATAAATGGAACCAACAAATTTTGACTAAAAAATCGTTATATATGCATTTGACTGCCCCATAAGTTGCACAATATGCGTATATTTATTACGAATAAATTATTTATGTAATATGTAATGAAAACACTGTCTTTGTACCCCCAACTGCGTACAACGAAATTTCAAACAAGTGCGAATTTCCATTTATTTCCGTTCCGAACCAAGGGAGCTAGCGCTAATGTTGGAACCAACGCGAAGTTGGCTACTAGCAGTACATATATAGTACATCAATGTTCCTAACATTATCCAAATCGAGAATAAAGTGACTGGTATGCCAGTCATAAATAATCACCCTGATTAACGTTGGCGTTTTACGCTTTCGACGATTGTCGTTTTATTCCTCAGATGTACCGCGAATTCATTTTCATGACTTTTTCGATGTGAAAGAGTTGTGATAATAGGTCTGTTCGCGTACCTTCCCAAAACAGCGAATTTTTACGAAAAGTTACGAATTTTTATGAAAATCTGTTCGAGTACAGAGAATTTTTATAGTTTTTGACAGAATAGAGCGCTCTCGAGAGAGCAAGAAATTTCCCCATGCTACGAACTTTAGTGCAAGAAATGTCTGTGGGCTAGTTTTTGAAAACTATCAAATCGCTGTATATGTGATTTTTTGTTGGATTGTTCCTTCTCTTTTTTTCTTTCGCGTACAATTGGGTTTAAGGTTTAACGTTTAAAAAGTGGGCAACTTTTGTGGTTTAACGCGTTCGTTTATTTTTCGTAATTTTACCTCTCTCTGAGAGAATTTTACACCCACTCGTGGAAAGTTGACAAACTGCGAATTTTGGTTCAGAAAGTACGCGAACAGACCTAGTATTCCACATGACAAAAGCAATGCTTAGTGGCGTTTAACGGTCAGCAGGTCGTAGCTATGAATAAAACGACAATCGTCGAAAAGCGTAAAACGCCAACGGTAATCGGGGTGAATATAAAGGAATAGGTTTAAAGTTCATGGGCAGAAGATGATTAAATTTTGTATCGTTCATTAGATTTGTTATGTTTTGTAAAATTTCTTAAATGTTTGATTTATTGCTCATTTTTTGATAAACTTTTTTAAATAGGAATATATAAATAATTTTGGAAGTGCTGTTTTAGTTTAATAATTTAAAAAAATTAAATTGCAAAATATATGACGTCACACTAGGGGACGGGGGGTTACACAAATGTGACCACCTGCGAAAAGGACGCGGGTGGCTCCACAAATCATGAAATTCGTGTGACGTAATTTATGGATGGGCCCTCCTATGAATGCCAAGAGATTCATATTTCTTTCCTCAAGTTAAAAAGAAATATTTTGGGAGAACATTTCCTTCAAGATACTTTGCATATTTTTTTTATGTCTATTGAATATTTGAAATGAAATCAAAAACTCTTCGACTCTTAAAAATCAGCTGATTCCCCTTGTCAGTTTGTGCGTTCATGGCGGCAGAAATTCTTCGAGCACATTAAAGAACAGAGAGAAAATACTGGTTACTTCTCGATTTTTCTCTTTATCTGTCATATATCCCGTTTATATGCAGAGTCGAGTAGTCGAGTCAGGTTCGAGTCCAGATTCCGATCTGAGTATTTCTACACACCGAGTCGAATGGTCCAAAAGTCCAAATGTGGTCGATCTGACAGATGAGTATAGCAGACACACTGGTTTTGATTGTGTAAGTTTTTTTTTTTTTTTTTTTTTTTTTTCCGAGGTTAGGTGAAAATCTTCAACAAGACACTATGAGCGCATGCTCATAGTAGTGTGGGATTCTTATCCACTAAAAAACCTCCCTTCAAAACAGACTTGTTTTTTTTTTATTTTTACTACAACAAAGTATTCGACTTATCAAGTAGTTTTCGTTTCGCGAAATAATGACGTTTTGCAGGTACCTTCCTATTAGAAGTTCCTGCTAGCTCCGCAGTTTAGACGCGGTTACTTAACGCGCTAAGTCTAAAGGTTTGATTCTTTGTAGACGGCGAAGTAAATTTCTTTCATCCAAAACTTGGAGGACTGTTATATTAGCGTGACTTTCTAGTCGACTTTTATGCTTTCTCGCGTAGTTTTTAATTTCGTCTTCGATTGTTTTAATGCCAAGATCTCTGTGGATATCGCTATTTCGGATATACCATGGCGCATTAACAATACCCCTTAGCACTTTGTTCTCAAAAGTTTGTAAAATTTTAATGTTACTTATTTTGGTACAACCCCAGAGTTGTACACCATATGTCCATACGGGCTTAAGCACATGCTTATATAAAAGCAATTTTTTATATATATAAAGCTTGGAATATTTTCCAAGTAACCAATACATTTCTCGATATTTATTATCTAATTCTTTGCGTTTTTTCTTTACGTGCGTTTTCCATTTCAGCTTTGTATCAAGTGTCATTCCAAGATACTTAGCCTCGTTTGCAAACGGGATTTGAACCGAGTTTGAAAAGATCGGCAAATTATTTATTTTCTTATAAGTAAAATTTACATGAACAGATTTGGTCTCGTTGAGTGCGATTCGCCAAATCTTTGTCCATTCATTTACTCTATTCAAAGCTTCTTGCAGTTTTTCTGTAGTATCTTCGACCGTTTTACCTACTGTCAAGATAGCAGTGTCGTCGGCAAATGTAGCTAGCTCAGTGCCTTCTACTGGCGGTATATCACGAGTGTATAATAGATATAAGACTGGACCAAGAACGCTTCCTTGCGGCACCCCAGCCATTATTTTCTTAAAATCCGAATATTCGTTTCCACATTTGACGCGGAATAGCATATTCGTAAGGTAGTTCTTCAAAATATTATATAGGTGCTCTGGCAGAACTTGTCGTAATTTAAACTTTAAGCCTTCGTGCCAGATCTTGTCAAAGGTTTGAGAAACGTCAAGGAATACGCTTGAACAAAACTTTTTTTCTTCAAGTGATTTTTCGATTACATATGTTATTCGATGTACTTGTTCAACTGTAGAATGCTTACTTCTGAATCCTGAGTGGATCAGAGAACGGGTAGCACTTTCTTTGGGCGGCTATTTTGAAGATAGTGGCACTCTTGTTCATATTGTGTCTTCGCAGCTCCTGGATAGCCTGGTTTGCATCAGCAACCGGGGAAAATATTTTCTCCAGCTTCCGATACAGGCCCTCCGTACTCTCTGCTTGAAGCTGGGCGCACTTCTTCTTCGCTTTTTTCTTGCAGCATCTGTATTCCATTTCGAGGCGAGCTTTTTCGTCACTATTATTAGAGGGGCACTTTGACCAAGCTTTGAAAGCCGCTTTCTTCTCATTTATCACTTTCTTAGCTTCATCACTCCACCACCATGTTTCTTTGGCGCGTTTCTCTACCACCTTTTGAAGCTCCTAGCAGTGATTTGGCCTTCTTTAAGCAAGTTCGCTGTAGGGAATCCCACATATTTTGTGCTCTGCACTCTTCATCCTCAGCTCCGTTGATGTCGTGAGAGAGGTAATTCTTCATTACGAAAACAAAAGCCTCGCCTTTTTCTTTGTCCAGATTGTACCACTTGATTTTCTCAGAGACCCTTGTTTGTTTGCTTTTCTTTGGTGTTTTCATAAAAATTTCTGTTAGCAGGAGACGGTGTTGTCGAGCGATTGCCTCTCCCAGGATCACTTTGCAATCTTTTACCCGAGGCTTCATGAAACTGCCTACCAAATGGTAGTCAATCTGAGTTTCATCTCCACCACTGCTGTAAGTGATCAGGTGTCGGCTTTGTTTGATAAACATGGTATTTAACACGATAAGACCGTGTGATTTGCACATGCTTAGGATTAGCGCACACCCCATGATGACACGAAGACGACCGGCCTCGGATATTGCCAAGCCTGGTAAGCCAGGGCATCCTTTGGAGCCAGGCCTGAAGGGTGTCAGGATGCGAGCGTCTGGTGGTCGGCTTGTCCCGCTCGGCAGCCGGCCGGGTCAAACCCGAAATGGCTACGAGCTTCCTGTCAATGGTCTCGCGAACCATTACGGGGGTCAAGGGGTGAACGCGCTGTGCACCGATAGGGGCACAGATGGACTCTCTGAGATTCGACAACGGCATCGACTTAGGATAGGCATATGGAACGTCTCATCGCTCACAGGGAAGGATCTTGAGCTTGTTGGGGAGGCTGTTAAGAGTCGACTAGATATAGTTGGCGTCTTTTGAACAAAGCAGAGAGGTTCTAAAACTGTGGACCTTTCGGGTGGGTGGAAGCTCTTCCTGTCAGGAGTCGCACCCTCAATGTCTGCTCGGGCGGGAGTGGGGATACTCACAAGTCCCAGGTTGACAGACAGAGTATTGGAGTGGATACCATTAGGAGGGAGAGTTGCGATCTTAAAGCTCAAGCTTGAAAGATCAACTCTGGCATTGGTGCAGGTGTATGCACCGAACCTTCTGTCAGAGTACGCAGCTTTCTTAGATGAAGTTGATGTTGCCCTTGAAAAGGTTGCAGATATGGATTCTTTTGTCCTGATGGGTGACTTCAATGCTCATGTGGGTGTAGATGTTATGACATGGGGGAGTGTGATTGAGAGGAACGGTGATCCTGATCAAAACGCGAACGGAGAGAGGTTGTTGGATTTTTGTTGTGAAAATGGCTTATCCATCATGAACACCATCTTTCCACACAAAGACATTCACAAAAACACGTGGTAGCGTCAGAGTCTTCAGCAGAAGTCGCTGATCGATTTCTTTGTGGTACCATCGTGTCTGAAGAGAATGGTTTGTGATGTTCGCGTATTATGAGGGGCCGAACTGTCAACTGATCATCACTTAGTGCTGTGCAAATTGTGTCTTAGCGAGAGAGTGCCTCCCCTACCAAAGCGTAAACCAAGGATGGTTACACGCATACGATGGGAGAGGTTACAGGACGATGAGATACGGGAGACATTTGCACGGCAAATATCTGAAAGGTTTGAACGAATTCCAACTGTTCCATCAAATGTAGAGGAAGAATGGCAACTGTTTTCAACAGCGGTTATTGCCTCTGCAGGAGATGTTTGTGGAGTGAAGCGGCTTGGTGTGGCGGCTGGTGGTGAGAAAAGAACTGCTTGGTTTAAAACGCCCGGAGTTCAAGAAGCCATCAGAGAGAAGAAGAGAGCCTTTAAGGTGTGGATTCACTTGGGGAACTCCGATTCTCGAAATCGGTACACTGAGGCGCGAAGAACTTGCAAATTAGCTGTGAAAACAGCGAAAGAACAGTCTTGGAAGGAGTTTGGCGAGAAATTGGAACGTGACCACAGATCTGCAAATAAGATGTTCTGGCAGACCGTCCGCCGACTCAGAGGAAAAAAGTTGAATATCGTTGAAGGAGTCAAATCCAAAGACGGTAGACTTCTTTCCAATGAGGAGGACATCTTACGCAGATGGAGCGAGCACTTTTCAGAATTGCTCAATCCCGAACAGGGCACCGAAGATGACAGACCTATGGTCGAGAGTTGGGCGGAAAGTAGTCCTACGGTAGAGGAAGTAACTTTGGCGATCAAAGCGCTAAAAGTTGGCAAATCTGCTGGTGTGGACGAAATTCGGCCAGAAATGCTCAAGGCTTTAGGTAAAGAGGGAGTGCAATGGCTCTCGGGTGTCATTAAAGTGGCCTGGGAATGCGGTGAAACACCTGGTGATTGGCAAATGGGTGTGATAGTTCCTCTTTTTAAAAAAGGGGACAAAAGAGATTGCGCCAACTACAGGGGTATATCTCTTTTAAGTCTCCCTGGAAAAGTCTTCGCTAAGGTGCTAGAAAAGCGTTCCAGAGCTGTGGTTGAGGACAGTTTGGGGGATGAGCAGTGCGGTTTTCGTCCCGGTAGAAGCACAACCGACCAGTTGTTCACTCTCAGAATGGTTCTTGAGAAAGCCTGGGAATATGCCAAACCTGTCTACACTTGTTTTGTGGATTTGGAAAAAGCATTTGATAGGGTTCCTCGAGGCAAACTCTGGAGTGTTCTGCAGGAGTAGGGGATTGATGGTTCCCTGTTAAGGGCGATTCAGTCTTTATATACAAACTGTAAAAGCTGTGTTCGGATAAACGGTGTTAAATCAATACCTTTCACTGTGGGCGTTGGACTCCGCCAGGGGTGCGTTTTGTCACCTCTCCTCTTCATTGCATATATGGATTGGATGTTGCAGCGCAGCCGTGGCGGAGAATGTTTCAAAGTGGGAGACCTAAGGATAAGTCATCTGCTCTTTGCGGATGATTTGGTCATCCTTGGGTCCTCTCAAACCGAACTTCAGCGCGCACTCGAAAGGTTTGTAGCCGTTTGTGATGATGCTGGAATGAAGATCAACGTGAACAAATCGGAAGTAATGGTCGTTTCCAAAAAACCCATTCAGTGCACTCTGCATGTTAGTGGAGTCCCACTCAAGCAGGTGGAGAAGTTTAAGTACCTCGGGGTTTTATTCATGAGTGATGGGAGGAGCAATGCCGAGTTATCCTGTAGAATTGGTCAGGCTGGATCAATTTTGAGAGAGCTTGGTCAATCTGTTATAAGGAAGGCCGAACTTAGTATTCAAGCTAAGCTATCGGTTTTTAACTTGGTGTATGTTCCAACTCTCACCTATGGTCATGAAATTTGGGTAGTGACCGAAAGAATAAGATCGCGGATACAAGCTGCCGAAATGAGGTTCCTTCGCGGTGTTGTTGGAATAACTCGTAGGGATCGAGTGCGCAACACCAGAGTACGCGAGGCGCTCAACGTTGAGCAGCTACTTCTCCGAACGGAACGATCTATGCTTCGATGGTTTGGTCACGTAGTGCGCATGCCCCCAGACCGGCTTCCAAGACGCCCCATGGTTGCCGTGCCATCAGGTAGACGACTTCGCGGAAGGCCCAGAAATAGATGGTTGGATCAAGTCCGACATCTCTCTTGGAGCCGCTTAGGGATTCTCCCTGATGAATTGGAGTCAATGGCGGAGGATCGAGAAGGATGGAGAGTCCACCTGAGCATCCTACCCCCGCGACCCTCATGAAGGATTAGCGGGCCATTGAAAATGAATGAAATGAATGAATGAATAGGATGTCTTCACCAGGAAGGTTCCTGGTGCCATATCCTAGTCCTCCATGGCAGTCTTCATAGTCTTCGTTTGATTTCCTTACATGTCCATTCAAATCTCCTCCAACAAACAGAAATTCTTCCTTTGGGATGTTCTTAAGGAGATTGTGGAAATCTAGCCAAAATGCATCTTTATCTATCTGATTGCACCCATTATGAGGAGCATATGCACTGACAATATTCCACACCTCTCCTTGTATTACTAGTTTGAGAGACATCAAACGGTCGCTGGACTTCGAAATGCTCAAGACGTTTCCAAGAAGCTCTGCCGCAAGGATGATACCGATTCCGTTCCTAGCCTTTTCCGTTCCGTAGTAGAACATCTTGTAATCTTTTGTCCTAACGTCCAAGAAACGCGCCCGATTCCCGGTGTTTTTCCATTTCGTCTCTTGGACACACAAGATGTCCAACCGCCTTCTATTCATCATCTCTTCCAGCTCGTAACTTCGACCGGTCATGCTTCCAACGTTCCAACTCGCGACCCTCAAATTGCGTCCAAACTGTTTCATTATGTTGCTAGCCCCCGGAATCCGTATAGCTCTGACCCGAACATTTCTGCTCGGTCCAGGATCAGTACCATGCACAGCAGTGGTAGTGCCTGGCGGGGTAGTGCCTTTCCTTTTTGCAAGTATTATCATAATGATACAGTTTTGCAATACAATTTTTGCACCATATTGCGATGGTGTTTGTTGTTTGACACGTGCATGCTCCTGTTTTAGTATTGTTTGATCTTTCTTTTATGACACCGGTGATCTCCAGTCGTGTCAACCCACGGACTCGCATGCACACTTGTGGGAGGGTTTTTATGGAAGTATATGTGTCGCTAGGCTCACTTGGGTGTTATATTGCCTAGATCTGATTTGTCCCCTTAGTCGCCTTTTACGACAAGCGCTAGTTGTTGGGGGGCGCTGCAGTGATATTCTTAACCCGTCCCTGCACGGGACGGAAAATTTATTCATGATACCCCGGTTTGTGTCGTCGAAACTTCTAGATAGCCTACGAGTTGCTGGCCCCTTCGTACTCTTCTTTGCTTGTCTCTTGCATCCTCCGGGTGTGAATCATACTAATTTTTTGTGACTTTCAGTTGTTGAATTCTTTTTTCCAAAAACAAAAATGAAGCAGTTAATCGTGTTTTTATTAGAAATTAAGATAAAAAATATATTTAAAATTTAACATCGGGATTGCTAAAACAAAGTTGATCTAATTTACTTATTCGATAAGTCAGTAGAGAATAACAAAATGTCCATTTAAACGAATGTGGAAAAACGAGCAATATAGAGTATTATAACATAAAATTGTGGATAGTAATAAGAAAAGCGATCTAAGCCAGCTAGTGGTGATCTATTTCAATCAATGAGATGAATGAGAATCAAACGTCCTGCGCTGGCTGTTCAATTAATTCCCCTTGCTTGCCAAACATGTTCAGAATATCCTCTTCATCGCTGTCGTCATTGGAGCCGCTATTTTCCGACTCAGTCGGCAATTTGAAGTACACCGTGGAATTTGAATCGAATTCCCAGGGAAATTCTTGTGCTTTGAACGTGATGAATCGCCGGGCGGCCTTTTCTCCTATCGTCTTCCGCAAATGTTCAACGGTCAACTTGAAAGTGCCATTGCTGATACTTTTATGGTGCGTAGCTTTATTTTGCGGCGTGTATACGATAATTTTTCGGTCGGGGCCTTGAGTCGAAGGAATACTACTAGCTTCTGGTTCTTCTTCAATTCGTTCATTCTCCTTGAATTTCAATTTAAAGTCTAGTTTCTTCAAATTAATTCTTAATTTAGTTTTTGAGTTACTTTTGCTTGAAATTGGACTTAGGTGGCAGGCCTTTGTACTCACGGGATAGTCTGTTTTAGTGTTTGAAAGAGCTGTGGAGTTAACGATGCCTTCGGGTAGGAAACAAGTCTCATTCGAGGTTTGTATAGTTATCTCTTCCTTGCCACTAGCTAGCGGCTTACATGCTTCTTGATTTGAGGTGTTCTCTGGCGGCGAAGCTCGCTTTGAGCTCAAATTGCAGTCTGAAGAACTCGTTGTTAGAAATGTTCTATTAACACGGGCACGCGTCTCGTTGTTCTTTTTAGTTTTCCTCACAATTCGACGAAATTTGGGTTTCGTATGCGAGTTGCTGCAGTTGGAATAAGAACTAGACGACGATGAGCTGGATACTGATCGCTTCCTTGAAGTGTCTGAACGTCGCTTTCTGTGGCGACTCTTCAGCCTTGGTACTGATTCACGCTTGCCCTTTTCAAGGACTTCAGGCAATGGATCATTTATTCTGACTTGATGTGCCTTATTACGATCTGTCGGTACCATATGGTTGCCAAACATAGGACGCACAGGCACTTCACTCATGGCACGCGCCACTATCTGGCTTTTACTCGTTGGCAGACATTCTATACACCTTTTGTTAAACACCCCATCCAGACCATGGTCTACACTATACCCATGCTTCATTTGCAGTCCCTTAGCCTTTCCATTACGGTAGCGAAATCGTTTGATAGTCATAGTTGTGCAACTGGCGGCTCTGGGTTTTCGACTCGAAAGAATATACTTCGCAGTGTCTGCCGACTGCAAAGAGTCATCTGAGTTAAAGTGGATTTGATGGTTCTCGAAGTGCATGATCTGTGCGTCTTCAAGCGACGAATTGGGCGTCATGCTCTGTTTCAGTCTGGTCTTCTTCAGCCAAGATCCTACCTTATCGGTGATAGCCTTCAAATCAAACGTGTCCAGTACCCTGTCCATGCCAGACTCCTTCCATTGACGCTTGCGTTCCTCAATAACTGGGAGTGTTTGGTTCAGCAAGTTTTCCACGTCGAACTCGTCAGAGCTGCTGCTGCTACTGGCTTCGAAATTCTTTGCTTTCACCAACGCGTTGACCGGGTGGTTTTCATCTAATTCCGATACACTCTCATCATCGTCTACATCGCTGGAGATATCATCATAGCAGAGCTCGTTATGGTCCTCATCTTCGATGATACGCTAAACAACTCCATTTTAACGTCTTTTTTACTGAATTGATTGTGTGTACATACCGACAGGAAGTTCGACCAGCGCTTGGACCTTTCGAAAATGACCTCGTCAGACGGCAGAAACGATAGTGGCCGCGTCATATCCTTAGTATTTGCCAAATAATCTCGAAAAAATTTCCTTTTGTCGAAAACATGCGAAAGACAAAACAAAACGTTGAACCACTGAACAAAAGCAGTGGGAGCAGTGGTTAGAGTGTGTAGCCACATTTCCAGTAATCGTGGAAATCGAATTTGTAGTTCCAAGAATTATAGAATCCAAGATTAGGCATTGCACATGTCCGCCATGATAATTTTGTTTTCTGACAGCTGTGTTACGTCACGGGTGACTATAACCAAGTTTTATTTGTCTGCTTGTCGGTTTTTTCTGCGAATCTTGGCGGGAAATTTTGAAAATTTTAGTGTGAAATATTGATGAAAAAAATAAAGATTTAAAATTAGGTGTGTGTGTTTATTTTATTTTATTTACATCTAGCAGAAAAAAACTAATTAAATACATGTACATTCATTTATAAGCCAAAATAAGGGAAATACTTATACCCTAAATAATCGTATACAGTAAATGACCATAAAAAAATAAATTATGTATGAATTATGTTTTTAGTTTTACTACACTTTACTGCATTTTTGTTTAAAAAATTTTATTAATTTTTATTATAGCTTAAAGAAATTTGAAGCGAAAAAACTTTTTCAGAAACTTTTTTTATTTTTTTTTTGTAAAACTAAACCAAAACTTCTTACGATACTAAAAAGAAAAAAAAAAAACACTAATTTAGCTTCAGCTTCAACCCAATCAAGCCACCAATATTTCTCGTTATTATTTTTTTTTTTTTTACAATTTGCGCGCACTCAAGGGGTTATGAATATCCTTAACATGTTTACAGTGCGGGCTTTAGAAAGGATAGATAAAAAGAGAGAGACAGATTTAATGTAGTGGTTTATGTTTCATTGATAATATCCCTTTCAGGCACGCTTGTGCAGTATTTCAGATCAGTATATTCGTCCGTCGAGCGTCCAGGCACATAGAGAATTCTTTTGTCTGTGGCTCTTTTAGCAATATGATAAATAGTGGGAACATTTCTCGAGTCTGATAAGTAACTATGTGCGTCCAGATACACGAATGCTTCAGGTAGTATACCATATGTCCATTTTCCAAAGAATTTCTAAAATGCTCAGGGTTAGGATAAAACAACCTAGAAATTAGTTCGTTCTCAGTGACATTTGCTGATCGCTCAAAATGATTCCTCACAAGCTCCAGAATGACATTGTCAATTCTGGACACGCCAGAAGCATCCAGTAGTCTCTTGTTGGAGACGTAATCCCGAAAGTCGGAATGTGCGCTTCTGTACATCTGCATGCATGCTCGAAGACATTTTCTCTCAAAAGCCCTTAGTTTTTCATATAAGAAAAAAATAAAAATATTTGGCGCAACAGCCCTTTAAGTGCCAGGGCCTAGCTTATCGCAACGACTCATGTTGTGTGCGTTATATTTTTCCCACGAATGGAAGGGACCTACAGTTTAGTGCCGTATCCAAAGGACAGTTTGGTTTGAGAAGCTTTTTCGAGACAACAATACTCTCGGATGTTTGTCAGACGTTCGCGAGAGGTGGGACCGTGAAAAAACATTTTGATGTTTTCTGGGACTTACGCCACGGTGGTCACGATTTTTCATATATGATGGACTTATATTCCACCTTACTGTACTCGCATAAGTCAGAAATGGACGCACAAATGCTTGGTAACAGATGATCTTTACATCTGACTTTTGAGTGACATGAATGCCGGTCTTGCTTTCTTCAACTGCGTGTTTATGTGATCATTGTAGTACAAAAACTTATCCAAATGACCACCTAGACCACCACTTCACAACAGTTTTTAACTCGATGCGAAGTCCGCCAGAACCTGTTATTTGGAAGTTTCTCCAATTGTGTCGCAAGTCTGAATTACCGCGTCTCAGTGGGGGGCGGAACTGTTTGGTTTCACATTTGGATGCATTTATTTTTAACTTCAAGTCTCGGCAAAATGTCTAAAGTCGGTTGAATTTAAGCTAAAGTTAATTTTGCATTTCTTCAATTTTTGTGCCGTGAGCAGGCAGAATTTCATCGTCGGCGAATGCCAGTGAATTATCCACATCCCTCAACATTTCGGAAACATAAAGAGTAAAGAGTAGCGGTGGCGTAACTGCACCCTGCGGCAGACCATTGGTGATATTAAATACTTTAGTTGTCGTGCATTGTGCTTTTCCACTAGAGCACTTCTTCCTGTTCCAGGCGGCAGCGGACGAATTCCCTAGACGGAGTCGACGGTGGAGTCTATAGTTCCAGTTAGGTTGAACTTAGTGAATACCTTGCGCGAGCTGCTTCGACATATTCGGATCACAGGTCGGTAAGGAATTTCCAATGTTGGTCAGGACATTGGAATAGAGATGGTGGCGGAGGAGCCCTTAATGGGCCAACGGCAGCGCTCATACACCCGTAGTGGACTACTGGCACCGGTGTACCCGGCCCCTCGTCCTAGGGGAATAAATAAGGAACTGGCCCTCCAGGTTGGGTGTTGTGCCGTCGGGGTAACTTCCCTACCACGTAAAAAATCGATAGTTCCGAAACAACCAAAAGCCTCGGATAAGGATGACTCAAATAATGACGACCCCAGCAAACGAAATAAGGACAACGATCTTCGGATCTGTACGTGGAATGTTCTGTCCCTTTACAGACCACGTGCATCTGTACAACTAGCAGAGGCCCTAGCCTGCTATAAAGCAGATATTACCGCCATCCAGGAAGTGCGATGGGACGGGCCGGGCAAAAAGAGGATGAAAAACTGTGACATCTACTACGGTGATCGCTACAGAGGCAATAGGCAACGCTTATTCGGATGCGGATTTGTCATACGCGGCAGACTTAGGCAAGAAGCCTTAAGCTTCCGACACGTTAGCGAGCGTATTATGACTATCCGTATCAAGGCTAAATTCGCTAACATAAGCCTAATATGTGTTCATGCCCCCACGGAAGAAAAGGACCCTGCCACCAAAGAGACGATTTTAACGCCAAAATAGGAAAGGACGACGTCTTTGGTAGGGCAGTTGGTAAGCATTGCCTACACGATACCACGTCTGATAATGTCCGGACCTTCCGAGCGGCCAACATAGACTCGAATCATTACCTTGTTGTAGCCAAGGTGCGAATGCGGATATCCCAATCTGAGCAACAAAGAAGAATTACCGTGAGAAAATTTAACGTCGAAAAGCTACAATCGCAAGAGACCGCCAGACTCTTCGCTGAACGCGTATCCCGAAATCTCTCAAGTACCGAAGACCAGTGGCAACGCTGCCAACATGCCATCAGAAATGCCGCGACTGATGTATTGGGTCTCGCTCGCCCACCACCGCGAAACCCCTGGTTTGACGAAGAATGCTGGCGAGTGCATGCAGCAAAACAAGAGGCATACAAAGCGGCGCTGCATGGGAAGACGAGAGCTGCTCGTGAGCTCTACGAGCAAATGAGCAGAGACTGGAAGAACATCGGCTTCTCCAAAAGAAGAAGAAAGACCATGAGAAGCGTGTGTTTGAGAATATCGAGAGTTTATACTCCAGGAACAATGTACGGAAGTTTCACCAAAAGGTAAAAAGAACGTGTCAGAGAAGTAATACCCGTACAGAAACCTGTAGAGATGAAAATGGAAACCTCGTAGTAGAATCACAGTCGGTGCTGAGAATATGGAAAAACTACTTCTGCAGACTGTATAACGGCGACGAATACCAACATCCCACTGTCAGGCAGAATGAACCTTTCAACATAGACGATGATAGTCAAAATTTCCGTCCACCTGACCAAAACGAAGTGAGGATAGCAATATCCAAGCTAAAATCCCACAAGGCTGTTGGACCTGACGGCATACCGGCCGAACTTTTCAAAGCAGCTGGGAATGAATTGCTAGAGTGCATACACCAACTCATCTCTAAGATTTGGTCAGACGAGTGTATGCCTGATGAATGGAACCTCAGCATCGTTTGCCCGATCCACAAGAAAGGAGACCCCCTCAATTGCGCCAACATCAGTCTCCTCAACATCGCATACAAGATCTTTTCTGCGATATTGTGTGAACGCCTGAAACCTTTTATCAACAGCCTGATTGAACCCTATCAGTGCGGTTTCAGGCCAGGAAAGTCCACCATCGATCAAATCTTCACACTTCGGCAGATCCTGGAGAAAACCCAAGAATTCCAAATCGATACTCATTACCTCTTTATCGATTTCAAGGCCGCCTATGACAGCATCTATAGAGAAGAGCTTTATAGAGCCATGTCTAGTTTTGACATCCCTGCCAAACTTGTCCGTCTGTGCAGTCTGACGATGGAGAACGCTCGCTGCTCCATCAAGGTCGGTAATGACCTCAATATTGTACTTGAACGGATTGTGCGGAACTCACAAGCCAACACCGGAGGCACAATCTATTACAAGTCTGTACAACTGCTTGCATACGCCGACGATATAGATATTATCGGGAGAACTCAGCGGGCTGTCACCGGTGTGTTTGCAAGCATTGAGGCGGAAGCGGCCAAAATGGGTTTAGCAATAAACGAGGGCAAAACCAAGTATATGCTGTCAACAAGAAGGGAAAACCAACACCGACGAATTGGACAAAATGTCACCGTGGGCAGCTATAACTTCGAGGTAGTAAGGGACTTTGTCTTTGGATCTGCTATAACTTCTGAGAACAAAATCGGAGCAGAAATCAATCGAAGAATAACTCTTGCCAATCGCTGTTTTTTTGGGCTTATAAGGCAATTCAACAGTAAAGCCCTATCTCGAACAACTAAGGAGACTCTATATAAGACCTTGATCATCCCAGTCCTGCTTTACGGCGCTGAAACATGGACTTTATTAAAAGAGGATGTAGATATTCTTGGTCGCTTCGAGAGAAAAATTCTTCGTAAGATTTTCGGTCCCGTTTGCGTTGACAGGTTTTGGAGGAGAAGATTCAATCACGAACTATACGAGCTGTACAGCGACATCGACCTAGTCAAAAAACTGCGTATTGGACGTCTGATATGGCTAGGACATGTAGAGCGAATGGACACCAACGCTCCGGCCCGCAGAATCTTCGAATCTAACCCCGAGGGACGACGCAGTAGAGGGAATCATCGCCGTAGGTGGCGCGCACAAGTTCAAGGGGACCTCGACCAACTTGGAGTACGCAACTGGAGGCAACTAGCTAAAGACCGAGCTAAATGGAGAGGTTTGTTGGTTGAGGCCCAGGTTCACCCCGAACTGTAGCGCCACCTAAGTTAGTAAGTAAGTCGTGCATTGTCTATCTTTTACAACAGAATTCTCGTATCATAGAAATGATAACCTTTATGAGGTGAAGGGAAAATTCATATCTGCTAAGATTGTAAACTAAGCCGTTAATGTCAAATGCTTTTTCGATATTCACTAGGCAGGCCGTTTGCATCTCTTGGCGTTAAGATTCCAGTTAATATCTGAACATTATTTGATTGGATAAGTATTGAAAGAAGTTCTTCTTAAAATTATATCTCAAGTAGCTATGAAATATATCTAAAAAGAATAACATTAGTTAATTTCATTGATACAACGAGCAATTGGTTCATTTTGCGCATAATTTGTTCTATGTATTCTTTTCCTGAAGTGGAACTGGCCACGAAGTTTACGCGAAGGTGAATAAAAATCGAGCATAGAGAGTAAAACAGGACACTGAATGTGGTTATGAATTAAATCTTTTATAAGCATAACATACATATAAACGACGCCATTCAAGAGAACTAATATTTACGTATATTAAAGAGCACCTGATTTTATAATAAGGCGTATCGATTTGCCAACTTAAGTTAAAGAACAAGAACCTAGTGAAACTTCTCTGAATTCTCTCAATCCTATAATTCATAGGACAGATTCCAAATAGTCCAGCAATATTCTAACTGTGGTCTAGCAAGTGAAGTAAACAGAGTTTTTAAGGTATAGGGATCCGAAAAGTCTTTTGAATACCTTGCAATGAAAACTTAGTTTTACAAACGACGTAGTCAAGATGATCATTGAAAGTAAGATAGGAGTCGAAAATAGGGCCCAAATGGCCACCCCGTTGTACGCTTGACGTTACTTTTATCGACTTAGTGAACGACTCGTTAATTTTTGCAAATTGGATCCAATTTGTTAAGTACATATGACTCTCACCAATTGAGTAGATTCGAGTGAAATCCTAGACAAGATAACTTACGGATTAGGCTCCTATGATTAACTCTGTCAAAAGCCTAGGTCAAGTGAGTAAAGAGGACATCTGCTTGCAAACTCTTTTCAAAGTTCCTTATAACAAAATTGCAAAAGATTGCTAGGTTTCTGGAAGTAGATCTACCCTGTATAAAGCCATGTTGTTAAACGGACAAAACATTTTGAACGAATACGAAAGCTTATTATAAACATTTTTTTTTTCAAAGAGATTTTACGGTAATTGGAAACATTTTGTTATTCAAGAATCCAAGAATCCAAGAAATTGGATTGGATTTGAAGAAAATAAGGTAGAGTGTGAAAGCCTTAGCGTATTTGTTTTAATAAAAAAAACATACTTTGTATACTTTATATACATTCTGCATCTAACTTATCAAAACATACATCACCAAGGTCGACCAAATATCCTAAATTTGATACGAATGTACAGCGTTTGGGGAACATACCTTATTAAAATAGGTTATGTTAGGTTGAAGTGGGTGCCAGCTGAGAATCGTCAACACACTTAGACCAACAATAGGTCCATTATGATACGACGTGGATCATAGGGGAAGTTTCTTCCTACCTACTCGTTAAACCATTTTGAGCTTCTTATAAAGCGTATGAGGCTCTTAATGTCGATGTTTGTCAGGTCGCCCATATCGTTATAATAAGAGGCTCCAAGATGGAGCTTCCTTCTACAGAAGAGATCTGAGCAGAAACAAAGAAGGAGAGGAAGGACCGAATTAATGTATCAGATGTATCATCCGATGATGAGTCTAGAAAGTGCATATGACTTGGAAATTCATTAGAATTTCTTTTAGAGTTTATGTGACCACAAAAATAATTTCTATTAGACTTTAATTTAAATTCGGGCTAATTAAATCATATAAGATAAATCAAAAAGTGTCACATATAGCTCCCAAATCAAGCAACGAAAGAACACCTTCCTAAGATACAGAATCCAAGCAATTGGATCAAAATTAACCTTATTATAATCTTAACGAAGTTTATGATTAGAAAAACGTTTCTGATAACAGAAAATTGAGATATCGGCTATAAAAGAAGTATCGAATAAAAGTAGAATTATTAAAGAATTGTAGAAGTGGCAGTGAAAAGCTTATTCAATTTTATTGATTTCTTATTTAATCGGACTATTTTTGCCAACAAAAAGACTCTCCTCTGACTCTCTCCCGTGCAGTGATCGCGAAGTTAGATGAATACCTACTCAAAATCAAGGCAAAGAAATAGTAAAGGAACAACTACAAAAGCCATCACAAAATATATATACATTTTAATTGTATTTACAAAAATAATTAAACAGCTAAAATGACATAGCATTTATACATTTTACAGCAATTATTGATGAATTTATAAAAAAAAAAAAAAAGAACAGCTGTCAAATCGTACGTCTCCCGTGACGTCATGTGCGCAGAACATTCGATTTTTGTGCACATTACAGCGCAATCTTGTGTTCTATCATTCTTGTATACAAGCGGTGACGTCACTGGAGTGGTGGCTGCGTGCAGTGAAAAAAAAACAAACTAGCTACGGATGAATGCGATTGAATCGCACAGTCGAATAAATTGACGATTGGAAAAGTCGTTCTGCGATACCTGTTGGTGACAAAAAGAAGTGAGATAGTAGCATCATAAACTGACATCTTCCAAATCTGTGTGGATTATTAATAAGTTAGTTAAATGCAAGGTAAATAAAGTATTTTTATGAATGAAAAGGTGATTCTTTTTTCCAAGATAATAAGAAGATGTATTACATGCAAGATTTAAAGTAGAAAACACTTGAAGATTGTGATTTCGAAATTGAACTCCGGATATAAAGAAACTTTGACTTTGAGAATAGAATAGAATAGAAACGCAGTAGAAGCCGTTTCGGATATGCCAGATGTTGTTACCGCGATCTTGGACAGCCACTACGTTGACGATTTGGTGTGCAGTTTCCACAACGATGACGAAGCCATCAGAATTGGTACCGCAGTGAAAGCTACACAAAAGTCGGTTTCGAGCTTCGAGGATTCGTGTCGAATTCTACCTTTTTTCCAAGCCATTTGAACGGAGAGGAACTACTAAAGCCAGTAGTAGTCAACATGAATGCCTCGGACGCCATTGACAAAGTGTTGGGAATGTTCTGGGATAGCCGACCCGACGAATTTGTTTTCAAGCTCCATCTTCATCGAGTCGACCCATCATTATTGATGCTACAAAGTGTCCCACGAAGCGACAATGCTTTAGCTTGCTGATGTTCGTGTACGATCCTTTTGGGATGCTCGCCAACTTCTTGGTATACGGAAAGGTACTGCTGTAAGAACTTTGCCGCAAGGGAATACAGTGGGATGAAGAGATACCGGAGGACACTTTCCAGCGCTTTTCACAGTGGGTAATTAAGCTGCAACTAGTCAAGCAATTTCTTCTAAGTCAGTGCTACTCTCTACGTCTAAGGGACCTGAAAACCGTCACGAAGTTACATATTTTTGTCGACGCCAGCGAGTCAGTGTTTGCCGCTGTCGCTTACTGGCGTATCACATTGTTGGGCGAGACTGAAGTATGTTTCGCCGCGGGAAAAACAAAATGTGCACGACTCAAACTGCTTTCAGTACCCCGTCTGGAGTTGCAAGCCGCCGTATTGGGAACACGTTTGAGGAACACAGCAAACAGCCAACAAGGACAGTCTTTTGGAGTGACTTTAAAACTGTCATATGCTGGATTAAATCAGACCACAGACAATATAAATCGTTTGTTGCTCATCGTGTCGGAGAAATATTGGAAACAACGCAAGAGAGTGATTGGCGTTGGTTGCCTACCAATTTAAACGTCGCTGACAGTGCCACAAGGACGACATATCCAGTTGATTATGTGCCAAATAATCGATGGGTATGTGGACCGGACTTCCTGAAACAAGACGAAGAATTCTGGCCTCCACAAACAAAACTTGATGTCGCAGCAGAAGACAGCGAGGAACGACGAAGATGTTGCCTACTCGTCGCTCTTCAGCAGGTAATGGATTTTAATCGATTTTCTAGTTATCTTAGGCTACAGAGAACAGTTGCGTGGGCATTGAGGTTCATCATGCTTGCGCGGAAGAAGAAAAGCGTTACCAGAGCTGTTGGGAAGCGAAGTGAGCTGACTGTAGATGAATTGCAATGAGCAGAGGGAGCTGTTTGTAAGCTGGTTCAACGTGAAGTCTACAGCCACGAAATAGCCGAATTAGAAGCCAATAAAATTATTTTCAAAGCCAGCGATATCTATATGCTCACGTCACGGCTCAACAAGCATGGGATATTGTGTGTCGTTGAAAGACTTAACTACGCTCTAACCTTTCCTGAGTACACACGCCAACCTGCAATATTGCCAAATCGTCATCCCTTCACTGAACTGATAGTTAGATGGTACCATGAGAGGCTGCATCATCAAAACGACCAACTCGTGGTAAACGAGATAAGGTGAAAGTTTTGGATCACTCACCTGCGGGCTGCCGTGAAGAGAGCAAAGTCCAATTGTCAACATTGTAAGAATATCCGGGCTATGCCTAAGCCGCCGATGATGGGTTAACTGCCCATAGACCGTCTTACTCCGTATGTGAGGCCCTTTACATACACAGGACTGGACTATTTTTGACCGATGTTCGTGAAAATAGGACGCCGAAGAGAAAGGCGATGGGCCGCACTCTTTACATGTATGACCATCCGAGCCATACACATCGAGCTTGCTGCAGATCTCTCGACTGATGCTTGCATTTTATGCATTTCGTCAATCGTCGGGGAGTTCCCACCAAAATACGATCAGACATGGGCATAAACTTTATGGGTGCGGATGGGGAAATACGTAAGGTGAGAGATTTATTTGATCAAAACTATATACAGAAAGAGTTGTCAGCGAAGGGAATCAAGTGGGTATTTAACGCCCCGGGGAACCCGAGCAGTGGTGTCTGCTGGGAACAACTTATTCAGTCAACGAAGAAGGTATTAGCAGTTACGTTGAAGGAGAGGGACTTTAGGCATTCTACTTATAGAATCAGAAAATATAGTAAATAGTAGACCACTGACTCATCTGCCAGTAACGACTGAAGACCTGGATCTAATAACTCCTAACCGCTTTCTTCTGGGGACAACTAATTCTACGCCAACACCGGGCGACATAGCAACATTTTTTTCCCGTAAGCAGTACAGAATCAGCCAACAATTGAAGAATACTTTCTGGCGCTGCTGGATAAGGGAATATTTACCTACGCTGACAAGACGTACAAAGTGGTTTTTCCCGCAGAAAGCATTAAAAAAAGGTGATTTAGTTTCGGTATGCGACGAAAACTTGCCGAGGAGCCAATGGAGAAGAGGTATGGTGACCCACACTATACCAGCTAGAGACGGTCACGTTCGACTAGCAGACATGCGAACGTCAACCGGAAGGCTGAGAAGGCCGGTATCAAAGTTAGCAGTCTCTTACTCTTTCGATACACTTTGTCGAATGCCGCTTTAAAGTCTACGAATAACTCGTAAACCTTCCGTTTTGCACAAACCTTCAAATGCATAATAGCAGCTAGGTTGTAGAGGTTGTCCACCGTCGAATATTTTTGCCTGAAATCAGCCTGGTATTCAGTTAAAATATTATGTTTTTCGACCCAAGTATAAAGTCGTTCATTTAGGATACCCATCATGACTTCCGCTATACAGTTCATGAAAGATATGTCTCTGTAATTACTTGCCACCTTGCTATCTTCTTTGTTGAAGATTAGGAAAGTTATATGTATGTACTTATTGTGAAGTTTTCATTAATTCGACGTCTGTGAAATATTTGATTGAGTGCCCACGTCAATTCGACAAAGAATACATTGGGATTGCTCTTAAGGAATTCATAGGGAATTCTGTCCTCACCCGGGTCTTTAATTAATTAATTGTCTTTGCTGGTACCCTCTTTATTTCCACAATTGATATTTCAGCATCCATAGACAGATCTGTATCCTCTCGAAGCATCACAGCGTAGTGTATGTCTTTAGATATCTACAGTGGATTTAAGAGCTGCTCAAAGTGGGTTCAAAAATCAGATGCCGTTATTTCTTAATTGATTTGTGTTCTTATTTCCTTGGCGATCTTCCACCATTCTTTACTGTCTTCACCCAGATTTATTGTTTCTTCTAGATGAGTGTAGTACTCGGCTTTTTTCTCCACACAGATCTTTCTGTATTTTTTATTCGCCTCTACGCATTTACCTCTATCACGCTGATTTGAAGTTTTCTTAAATAACTTCAACGCGTTAAATGGCTTTCTTTTCGCTGATGCGTAGTTTGCATCGAACCACTTGCTTTTTGGTAAATTAATGAAACTGCTTGACTCACACAACGGACTCGTTGAGGGCTTTATTATAATCTGCTAGCTCTCTCAGTTCCAAAGGGTCTTTTTCTCGTTCAGCTTCCATTATATTGTGGTATCGATTTTGGCAATATAACTCTTTATTGCTTTCTCTCCACTTGAGCTTTGGTAACAGATTAATTTTTTTTCGTGCCCTATGCTCGGTTTTAAAAGCTAACGATAATCTTATTGGTAAGTGATCTGACCAGATATTTTCGAATACAGAGAAGCTTTCTATCTGGGGAAATAACTCTTGTGGTACAGCACAAATACCCTTGACAGAAGTTCCAGCGTTACTGACATACGATGTTTCCAGCCTCGTCACCTTTTGTTTGTTACTAGTCCGTATTCACTGCAGAACTCGATAAATTGTTTACCTTTGCCATTTATTATTACATCCCTTGACCTCCTTATGCATATGTTATATTTACATACATGCACTTGTTTTAAAAGTATTTCGATACATACCCTGTATTACCTGCTGCATTTCGCCGATTCTAAGGTCACCATAGTTGGAGTTCGTGGCATAGTTCTAGGCTTACGATCAAGGGAATTTTGGTGTGTGTATGGACTAGACACCGTCTAGCAGACGAGAGCCTAGAATCCACAGGGCGACCTCACGATCCACAGCAAGCTTTAGCGCCGATCCCAACCACAATCGTGCATTTATTATATAGAGACCAAAGGTCGGATTGACTGTCAGCCAAGGCAATCGGCTGTTGATACTATTGGGTTTTTTTTTTTTTGTTCAGAGCAGAGCAAGAGTTGTAAATCAAAATTCATGTTTCTTTTTTAGCTCAGATACATCAGAGCTCTAAATTGGTTTTTCTTTTTTCGTTCAGAGTATGCTCAAGGTGCACTTTATGAGCTCAGAATAAATTGACCGAACACCTACAGCAAAATGCTGAACACAGCCATTTTTCTTATATGACAGGAGGGACAATAAAGGAAAAAAAAATTCCAAAACAATTGAAATGGCGGACAAGGTTTCTTGTTCTGATAGAAGGTAATAATATGTATAAAAAATAACTATCAATAGATACTCGCGAGCGTCTGACAAACATCCGAGAGTATTCTTGTCACGAAAAAGCTTCTCAAATCGCCGTTCGGATACGGCACTAAACTGTAGGTCCCTTCCATTCATGTGGAAAATATAATGCACACACCATGAGTGGTTGCGAGAAGCTAGGCCCTGGCACTTAAGGAGCTGTTCCGCCAAATATTTATTTATTTTTATCAATAGATATTCTATTTGTACATAAACTTTATTTTAGGGTTTAAGTCAATCAAAAAGATGACACTGCATTTAATCAGTTTAATAAAGGACAATCACGAACGCCTAGAAAGTGGTGTGAAAAGGACAGCGTATCAAGAAATTGCAGAACAAATTAACACTGCCTTTGAGTCAACCTGTTCGTAGGGGCACAAAAGGACATCCAAAAAAAAAATTAAGAAGGAGAATCAGACCACGGGGCAGTCGAAGAAATTGTGGGAATACTACAATTTGATAGACGATATTCTCTTTAGAGCCCCCGAGATAAATCATCAAGCCGTCCTTTCATACCAGAACGTAGTCGCCTTGGAGTACAATCAAGAGGAAGTTGCGGACCATATGGAATCTGATGGTGCATTGGACGAAACAGCGAATAGCACAAATTTCCGAAAACGAAGGCGCAAACAAAACGTTGGGGATGATCCAGCTGAAAAGCGACCGAAGGAAAGGTTTGAAGTTACCAAATTTTTGGATTTATTCCAACAGATGGTGAATAAAATGTAAACCATTTGATTGTTTGTTATTTAATTTTCACGAAATTTTATTTATTTACTTTTGTAGTACGTAAGTTTATGAGGGTATTCACGCTTCGTTGTAGGTATCTGGTTTTGTCTCGTTGGTAAAGTGTAAAAGTGTATCATTTTCAATAATAACAATACAACAGCAAAATACATTGGCTGTCATTTTGCTACACTTTTATACTCTAGCAATGCTCCTATTGTTACGGAGAGTGTAGAAGTGTAACACTGAATTGAATATACTTTTTTGACAGTTGGTTCTCTGAATTACCTAATAAAATTTATTTAAACGGAAAGAATTGGCCGAAATATGGGCTAAATATGTTGATAAATAAAAAACGCCGACGGGAAAAGACGTTGAGTATTTATCTTAGCAAATCGTGACTTTATAAACAACAATTTTTTGATTTTGACATAAGCTTCAGTGTTGCTACAAATACGAAATAGTGCGTCCACTCCTTGGTATAAACAAATACGCTTTTACACTTTTACATGACCAGATACAACGAAGGTGAACACTCCTATAAATTTAAGAATATACAATCAAAAATGTGATGAAATAGTGCAACTAATATTTTAATTTTTTTTTATGTTACTAAGATATGTACACATGTATACCTAGTAACAAAAGTGCAGTGATTTTCTTTTTTTAAATAAAAAAATATTTTTTTTAAAAACAATGAATTTAACAAGCTTTCTCTTTTTGACTGAACGGATTGCATATCAATGGAATCTGTATCGCGGTAATCCTCAATAAGCTCGTTTTCTTCAACCATGACAAATTCTTCATCCATATCATTGCTCTTTAGACATATATTATGCAAAATACCCAATGCAATAATGTATTTTACAATTTATTTATTTATTTATATAAATTATAACATCTTTCACATTAGACCTGGGGCCCATTTAAAGTAAAAGTTAAGTTGATTTAAGTTAAGTTAACGAAGTTAAACATAAAACAAAAGTGAGAAAAATAATGATAGGTCGAGCAAAAAACAAAGGAAATAATAAAGATTTATATATATATGTACATTAAGAGAAAAAATAAATAAAAATAAATAGATAAAAAATATTATAAAAGTTAAGAATTGTTGACTAGATATCTGAATAAAACTCTTTCAAAGTGTTTGGTACCGCGATGTCTTCTTATGTTTTGGGGTAAGGCATTCCACTGTCTGACAACAAAAACAAAAAATTGGCGTTCGGAATTAGTGCAGGCGAATCTTGGCTGTACAAATATAAATGATCTTGATGAGGTAGCAAATCTAATTTTTTCATGAAGGAACGAAGGTTCTTTATTAATCAAGATATTATTTAAAGTCTTAAGAGCGCAATATTTGAAGTACGTGAATAAGTAACATCCAAATATGTATATTTTTTGTGTACCCTGATACATGATCAAAGCGTTTTAGATTATATATGTATCGGACTACATTATTGAATGCTAGCGATTCGTATTTTTATGTGTTCAGGTGCGAAATGCTTGGATAAAGATAAGTTCCGCGACAGCCATAGATCTTACCTATTGACAACCGTATGTGATAGTCCCAGCTAAGCGTGGAGTCAAACCAAATGCCCAAGTTCTTTGCCTTCTCAGTATATTGAATCACTGTTGTACCTAAGTATATTTTCAGAAAATAGCTTAAGTCAAGTTTATTTTTGTAAATTATTAAACACTTGGACTTTTTTGGATTTAGTTGCAAGCTGTTCTTATCTGACCATTCCATTATACTATTAAGATCACTGTTCAATTTATTAGCCCCATATTCAACCAATCCAAGTTTGCAACTTAAGTAAATTTGCACATCATCAGCGTACATGTGCAGGGAACAATTTTTAACCGTAAGCGCTAGATCATTGATGAACATCGTGAACAACAATGGGCCTAATATGGAGCCCTGAGGCACACCAGAGGAGAGTTCTAAAAAATTTGATGCATTTCCACCTATTACAACTGATTATGTCCTATTTGTTAGATATGAAAACATCAGTTTGGCCGCCGAGTTGGAAAACCGAAAAAATTTCCTCAATTTGGAGATGAGTATTTGATGGTTTACAGTATCAAACGCTTTAGAAAAATCCAGCAGTACAAGAAAAGAAACCAGATCTTTGTCTATAGAACACCTTAGGTCATCAGAGACTTTAAGTATAGCTGAAACGCAACTATGTTTTACCCTGAAACCGGATTGAAATCTACTTAAGAGTTTGTTATTGTTAACAAAAGCCGATATTTGTTTATGTAAAATTTTTTCCAAAACTTTTGAGAGATATGGAAGTATATAAATTGGCCTATATTCGGATTTCACATGTCGAATAGGAGCTCTCTTTAGGATTGGTATAACTTTGGCTTTCTTCCATATGTGTGGAACAGAATTCGTTAAAAGAATTGTATTAAATACATGTGTTATAGCAGGGAGTATATGTGGCAGAATTATTTTTACAAAAAGTGTATGTATTTCATCAATGCCCATAGCCTTTGATTTTATATCGAGAACAGCCCTTACAACTTCTTGTTCTTCTATTCTTTTGAAATAAAAGCAGTTCTCAGCAGTATTATCGTAAGAAGATGTATCTGAAATGTAGGCATCTTGTGGGCATTGAATTTTCGCAAACTGAATATTAAGCAAGTCCGGACTAACGTCTGCGAGACATTCCTCTTTTTCCCAACCAACACCTAGTTCTCGAATGCGTTTCCAGAGAGTTCTAGAAGGCAAATTTGGGTCGAGTCGGTTGGAATAGAAACGGCTCTTGGCTTTCCTTATTTTAATTTTCACTTTATTTCTAAGACTTCGAAAAATACTGTAATATTCCGGGAGCCTATATCTTTTCCATTGCCTAAAAGCACAATCTCTCCCTTTTATTGCTTAAAGTATTTCTGGGGTAAACCATGAACTATTTTCAGCCAAACGAGAGGTACGTCTTAATGGAACATGTTTATTAAAAAGGGTTCTAATAGTATATTGTAAAAAATTAGTTTGGTCGTTCGACGAGTCCATGAAATAAATTTGTTGCCAATTGATTTGAAATATGTCGTTTTCTAAATGATTGTAATTAATGTTTTTAAAATCTCTAAACTCGTGGAAAGATACTACATTATTTGCCTAAATTTTAAAAGTCGCAAAGATTAAGTCATGTTTCGAAAAGGCTGGTGCTGATAGTTGCGAAAATAACAGAGTGTTATCCGGATTGTGGGCGCCGTGGCGTAAGTGGTTAGTGTGTCGGATCACTACGCGTGAGGTTCCAAGTTCGAATCCTACACAACACCAAAAAGTTTTTTTCATGGTCCCACCTCTCGCGAGCGTCTGACAAACATCCGAGAGTATTGTTGTCTCGAAAAAGCTTCTCAAATCGCCGTTCGGATACGGCACTAAACTGTAGGTCCCTTCCATTCGTGTGAAAAATATAACGCACACAACATGAGTGGTTGCGAGAAGCTAGGCCCTGGCACTTAAAGAGCTGTTGCGCCAAATATTTATTTTTTTTTATCCGGATTGCTAGTAAGGAAAATATCTAGTAGAGTGGCACCTTGATGTGAAAAATGCGTGGGAGAATCTGTGTTCACTGGAATTAGGCCAAGTGTATTTATGCTCTCAATAAATGATCGTGTGGTTTCTGCGCACAGTAAATTACAATTTAGATCGCCACATAAGACAATATCACTATAGATTGGAGAAAGCTGTTCTAAAATTGAGTATAAATGTGAAAGACTTACAGATTTATTTGGTCGATATACTACACCAACAAGGCATTTACTACCACCATTTGTCAATTCAACATAATAATAATATACGGCTGAATGTTCATCCGACTGCGTGACATATACGGGATGAATACAATTACGAATATATAGTGCAGAGCCCCCACCAATTCGATTCAACCTATCAGCACGATATAGTCTGTATCCATCTACATTATACAGAGAATTTGAGACACCATCTTTAAACCATGATTCCGATACACATATAATATCTACCGCCGTATTCTTAAAAGTATTCCTAAACTCATCTATCTTTGGGTATAAACTTTGCGCATTTATATGGCACACTCTAAGCCCACTGTACTGTTTGCACAGAATTTCAATCATCAAACGCAAGTTCTTGTTTGTGTTATCAGGAATATTCATTAAATCATTGTTACTAATCATTTTCAAGAAAGTAAAACTGATGAGAAAAGTACCATACCCAAATAGAAGACAACAAAAACCAGGAAGAAAGGAAATATTCAGACAATTCATTCTAGACAATTGACGTCGGTTTAATGGAATCGATATGGAGGAGTCTTCGAAATCTGTCTTTAAGCAAACCAAATGTGCATTCGATTGCCACTCTGCATTTAGAATGAATTATGTTGAAAATTGTCTGCACTTCTCTTAATTGGACATGATGTTTAAGTGGATAACCCGAATTTCCCATTAAATGCTGGTCCTCACTGATATTGAAGTCACTTAAAATAAATGTCGGGATCATGTAATGAACAAAAACTTTTGTAAATAAAGTCAAGCTAACCTGAAGTGATTTTATTTATTAACCCTGATCTTAGCAGCATTGCATCGTGAATAGATCCTGCCTCACCGGCGTAGCGGTGTAAAAAATCCATCCTGTAGTTACTGATTATGAATAGCTATAAGAACACCGCGGCCGAAGGAGAGGTCTTCATTTTCCTGGCCGTCAGCGCGGAAGACTACGAAATCAGAAGTGAATAATTCACTGTTAAGATAGTAGGGACAAAGGTTGGTTTCGGTTAGGGCAAAAATGTCGTAGGGAAGTTATTGTGAGTTCAAGTGCACCATCGAGGTTTTGGTGCGAAGTCCTCTGACATTCTGATAGTAGAGTGATAGGAGCTTTGGGGCAATTACGACGGATTGAGATGGATCGACTGGAATTGAGTTAGGGACGAAAATATTTGTTGTGGTTACTGCGAGTTTTTTGGAGATAGGAGAGACGTTTGGAAACAATATGAGAACCATAGGTTGAGAGGTCTTTGGCCACTGTGGAAGAGGAGATGTTAAAACTCTCATGGAAACGAGTGTATATATTTTTCAGGGCTGTAGGGTCAGTTGGGAGGCCTTCTTTTTGGATCGAGACCATGACATTCGTCTTTGTCTTCCCGTCGATGCAGATGGAGTCAGGTTTGTCATGTAGATAGGCTTGGTAAAGGCGAACATTTCCAAAAAGCCGGTTATCACGTAGTCTAGACGTGATATAGCGGCCATCGAGGTCATTGATTGTTGCGGTGGGGTTCGGTGGGAAGAAGTAGTGGATCGAAAGTAGGGGGAGATGCAGTTGAAGGCGAGTTGACCGTGGTGAAAACGTTAGGAGAGACCGTGGACCTGGTATCGGGGGTAGAAGACGATGAGGAAGGATTGAGAATGTGGGAGTAAGTGAAATTCGGGTAGACGGTGGGGGAAATTTTGTTAATGGGAGCCGGTTTTTTGTGATGAGAAGACGTTATAGGTGAAAGATCAAATGACACTCGTTTGATTATAGGGTTATTTTGAGACTGGGAGACGGTTGTAGCTGAATGGTTAAGAGTTTTCATTTGCCAATTTGGATGAGGCATGGGTGGATTATTACGAGTGGGAAGAGAAGGGAGGAGGGAAGATGGCTTTGGGTGGGTGGTGGACATATAATTTGGCTTAGAAATATGTTTAAAATTAGTCTCTTTAAAGTTAGGCTTAGAATTACAATTGGGCTTAATATTAGAACTTAACTTATCGGTCCATCAAGTCATCCTCATTTTGCCAAGAGCAAGAACATCTTTCGGGGACTTTGGGAAGAGCCAGCTATATTTCGCGGGAAGGTCGATCTTGAAGCATCCGGGTGTTTTGGATAAGACCTTCTTGCATTTGATATTGCAGATGCGATACTGTTGTTGGAACATGTTACGCACCCGAGACTCGTCGGCAGTACGCGTAGCGCCAGTCAGGAAGTAAGAAGCTGAAAGGCCGTTTATCTCATTAGAAATAGTAAGTTTCCTGAGCCTACTGTTCCATTCAGATTGCGTCCATGTGGTCCCAAATTTCGATATGGTGTTGGTGGTGCATGTAGAATTAGCAGTCATATCTGATGAAGGATTGCTGGATTGTGGTTGGTCTTCGCGTACGGGGGTGAAAGGGCAATCAAAGGCGCAGGAGTTGAGGGAGATGGGATATCATTGAGGTCAATGTGTAGAAACTCTTCATGCAATGATTTGTTTTCGGAAGGGTGCGTAGCAGACTGGATGAAGTTGAGTTTAGTCGACACTAGTTTTAGTTCCTCAATGATGTCGTTCGTTGCTAACCTTGAAAGCTTCGTCGCAGTTGCTTCTTCAATTAGGGAATTCAAGGCCAGATGAATTTCATCAATACATTCCGCGTGATGGGCAATGTTAGTCTCGAGCTCCTTTAATGAGGTGGTATGGCCGGAAAGTGACTCCGATATGGTTGACATATCGCCGTGTATATCTTTGAGAACAGGGGAGGCGATAGAGCATTTTATGTTGTCGGTTTTGGTCTGCCTGCTCTTCATTTCATCGATTCCAGCGTTGGATGATTTCATGAGTGTGAGCAAGTGATCATATCTCCTTTCAATTTTTTGTGAGGATTCCTTAATCTCTTTTAAAACGGAGCAGTAATCCGAAACGTTGTTTTCGAGGGCATTGTTCAAAGAGTCACAGTTATTGGATAATATTTCCAATGTTTTGTCGATACTATGACGCAGCTCCGATTTCAGCTCAGCGACCGAGTCCGTAAGGGTACATAACTGTTCGTTATTGCATTTAATTGCAAGCATTATGTGTGCCAAAGAGATTGTTTTACATTCGTCGCAGAAGAAACAGAAAAGGCTGTTGTACTCCTGCAGATGAGCTTTGGCATTCCTCGTCAGGCCAATGCAGATAGGGTGGAAGAGTTTATTGCAGATACCTTTGCAGGCTATCATGTCAGCGGAGTTCGAGATGGTGCAGTTATTGGATCCACATGACGACATGGTGAAATTCAAGGGTGAATGTACGCGACACAGTAACACAGATACGATGAGGTGACGAAAAGATGCACGAACGCAAAAAAAAGTTCACGATTGTAAACAAAAGCGAAACGAAGATATAGGTCAGCAAGCACGGTTGTTTATACGTAGGGTTGAATGTACGCAGTGACACAGAAATAGTGGAGTAGCCGAGAAAAAAAGAAACGATAACACAACTCAGTCAGGGGTCAGTAAGGAAAAAAATGCGCGATTAGGCAAAATTAGACAAAAACCGCAAGCAAGGGTGAATGAAAAGAGTCGGGCAATGGAGAAGACTAAAAAAACTTGAATTTATTCACTGGAGGTTCGAACTGAACAGGAAGACGAAATGTTAAAGGTAAAATGTCTATATCTCACCCGTACATGTTTCTTTCTTCATATTTCTTCTTGCATTGCTTCTAATTCAATCTTTATTTCTGCTGAGTGTTCGATACATTCTTTTATAAACAAAGATGATCCGCCTCTGGCTCTTTCCGATGGGTGGAAAGCGTGATACACGCTATATCCCCTTATCTTAACATTCTATTGTTTTGTCAGATGAGTTTCACAGACCAAGCATACCATATATCAATATCTTTTTCTCGTATAAATTTTTCTAACGCGTCGAGCCCGTTGAATTTCCATGTAAGAATTTTAAGCGTTTCATTCATAGTTTGGTTGAAGTGCGCGTGTTATGAATGTTGCTTTCTAGTGCAACTATTCTCTCGAAAATAAGTTTGTTTGTTTTGCATTGCTCTTCAAGTTTCGCAAGTATTAAGGAGAAAACATGGGATACAGGATCTTGTGAGCTATCTCTATCCCCGTTTTCCAATGCCGCAAGTTGAGCAGGAGTCTTTACTTTAAAGTTTGGATGGTTTCTTGCTTTGATCTCCCGTGGGTTGACGGTCATGTACTTGCCATTAGCAATCATCGCCGATGAGCATAAGACTGCACGCCAATATTCCAAAATTTTGTTTCTGTCACCTTTTCTCTACTACGTTTATGTCTTTCCTCATTATCCGATCTTGAGTGAATATTGACGGATTTTCTATCTTTCGCTGGTTTTTTCGTAGCTAATTTGGATCTATTTTTAATTGGTATCGGATTCGGACGCATGGAATTTTTAAGCGTATCGCATCTTTTTTGGAGCTCTTTCGCCACTTCGAAACCTCGATAGTTCGAAGGAGGTTTTCCTTTGCAGTTTGTACAAGTGACTGGGGTCTGCTTATTTAGGTGACCCTCTTCCGAGAGATGTTTACCTGCATATTTAACGCATCACCGTTCTTTCTAGCAGTAAGTCTGCGTATGATTGAAGCCTTGACAGCGCCTACACTGCGGATCGATCGGGAGCCCTTAGGCATAGGTTCGATTTTGACCACGATGTTTAGAATAGTCTTAATACCATATATTACATCTTTATTTTCGTCTTTATCAAAACTTAGCATGAATAGTGGAAATTTACGCTTTACCAATTTTTCCTGATCTCCCTCCGACTGTTGCTTCTTCTTCCTGATAATACTGACGGCATCAAGAACTTTAAAGCCTTTGTCTTGAAGGTCGTTTATAACATCTTCTTTAGTGCACGAGGGGTGGAGTCCCCTTACTACAACACGCAGTGGTCTTTCTAACTTATCTCCTCGGCATTAAATTTTTGAGACACTGCTCGGTAACCGTCAGCATCATAGATACTGATTTTCCACGCATTGTTTCCGAGAGATGTCACCTTAAACTACGATGCCAGCGTTCCTTTAAGGAGGCAATGCAACTTATTGTAGTCCGTAATTCCAACGACATTTATCGGTGGCGGATGACGTAATTTGAAGTAATGTATCCCGTTCCCGAGTGGATGGTGTCATGTTTAAAATGGGTTAAAGTTGGTAGAAGTCTCGCACTTCTCGTGCGCATTAGCGTTTTTCCACTAGCCCTTAGGAAAAAAAAATTATACTTTAACTTAAGTTAATTCAAAAAAAATGTATGTTTTGCCGAAAGAAATGTACAGGTGTCCCGCTTTGAGAGGAAAAAATTATGGTCACCTTAATCTTGGATCTCTCCAACTGAAGTAAAGTGCCGCAGTTACTGGATACAATTTTCCAAACATTAGCATGGCAAACACCATCTGTCTCCAATTGATCTAGGATACGCAAGTGGTTACGTAGGCACATAAAACATAAATTAATTACATACCTCATACAATGTGGGTTTCTAGATACCACAAGGTTATCATTAGCTGCTTTTCTACCAGGCCATTTATGTTCCTCAATAGCATGTATTTCACTACATGAAGTCTCAAATACGTCTGGATTGATGCGAAAATGTTGCTTAAATGTTTTATCCGCAAACCTTGGAACAACATCTTCCGCATAGTTTCTATTTTTCATTAACTTCACCAAACTATTTGTTTTACTATTTTCGTCTTCACTTTCGTCCGTCGAAGAATAAACTGAATGCCTTTTTCACAATAATTAGTTTATCAATTTTTATTAATTTTCCTTCTTTTTATCTATGAAAAGCGCCCGGGTGAATTTATTGATAGTCAACTTTCATACTTTGACAGCTCAACATCTGATTGCTAATCATATGACGTGACAGAGTGCTCAAGCGTGTTCAGAGTGGTCTGAACACACTCGGTTCAGAGCACGCTCGATGTCCTCGAGCTCTGTTCAGAGCTCTGAACTTAAACAGAAAAACGCTTTATGTGTGTACATATATTGCACAAGTATATAGTGTATCCTCACTTGTTCTTCTAATTGGTTCCATTTTTGCTTCAATATAAAAGATGAAATTACAAAACTCCGTATTTAAAATTTCACTATTGACAATTGCACTCTTTTCTCAACCATGGTTGCCAGATCTTCTAAAATAATTTCTTTACAGTGACTGTATTTGAGGCAGTCAATTTTCCGATTATTCCTAAAGACTGTCGGGCTTATAGGGTAGATATTCAGACTAAATTGAAGATATCGATGATCTGAGAAGGAATGTTCACCTGATAACTTTCAGTTCTTGATCTTTTGAAAGATATTGTCGGAGACAAGGCTAATGTTTAACACTTCTTGTCAATTTTTGGAAATGAATGTTGGTTCATTTCGTATATTACACACAATGAGATTCGTACTTAAAATTAAATCAAAAACCTTAGTTCATTCGTTGATGTCCGAACTGCCCCATACTGTGTGGCTGGCGTTCATGTCACATCCTATTATGAGATTCGTTTTCTGCCTCCCTGCATCTGCAATCAGCAGGTTGTGCAGAGCACAAAATATGTGCGATTTACTACAGCGCACTTGCTTAAAGAAGGTCAAATCACTACTAGGAGCTTTAAAATGCCATCGTCAACACGCCAAAGAAACACGGTGGTTAAGTAGTAAATGAAAAGAAAACTGCTATCAAAGCTTGGTCAAAGTGCCCCTCTAATAAAAAGACGAAAAAACCCGCCTCGAAGTGGAATACAGACGTTGCAAGAGACAAGCAAAGAAGAAGTGCTCCCAGCTTCAAGCAGAGAATACGGAGGGTCGGTATCGGTTGCTAGAGGAAATACCTTCCCTGGTTGCCGAAGCAAACCAGGCTATCCAGGAGCTGCGATGACACAATGTGAACAAGGACGCAACCATCATCAAAATAGCCGCCCAAAGAAGGCGGAATGCTCGGGAGATTCATTTACCAAAGCCTTCCGAAAAAGCATTTGACAGGAAACCATAAGATCTGAAATGAATGGCGCTAAGACATCGAGGGGTTCTCGAAACCTATGTACAGGAGATCGTGGACATATACGAAGGAGCAAAGACAAGAGTAAGATGCGCGGCTGAAGTATAGATAGATAGATTTTAACTGTAGTGTGGTGCAAATACACTACGACCTATAACAGATCTATTGTGCCACCCACGGTAGAATTCAAGTCGATGATATACTCAATTTGGAGCACTTCCTTCAGTCTATCTGCTACTATGAACCGGAGTATCCTGAGTGGATCCAGTGAAGGCAGATCCATTTCTGACAGGAAATCCATTTCCATTTCTTTGTGGATCAGTCCTTCGCATTCCATAAGAAGGTATATGTTTTTGCGAAGTTCCAGCAGAATCTGCAGTGCCCGTGTCCCTCTATTCCCAGTTGTCTAAAGTGCTCCTCGAGTCTGCAGTGATCCGTTAACATACCCGCCAAGATGCGAAGTCGATTCTTGCTAACTTTTAGGCAGGTTCTACTTCTTTTCTGGTTGTATTTTCCCAGAAGTCCCTTTGCCTATCTTAATTGGGGATATCGTCCCAATGTTTGACCCATTTATTCTCTTCCCGTGTTTTTCGGGGCCCTATCTCTGAAAGGGGTTCTGTTTCAAGGAACGGCGCATCTGATCCGTGTCTATCTAGTTCATCAGCTACTTCGTTCTCCTCCACTCCTACATGACCTGGTACTCAGTAGAGTGTTACTTTGTTTGTTTCTCCCAGTTTGTTGATCCTGGTGAGGCATTCCCATACCAGTTTGAATCTGATCTCGTGCGATGTCAGTGCTTTAATAGAGGCTTGGCTATCTGATAGCATTGCGATGTACTGCCCTCGGTATTTCCTGTCTTGGTTGAATTGTGCACATCTTTCGATCGCGTGAACTTCTGCTTGAAATATGCTGGGGAATATTCCCAGTGATTCTGAGTATCTGGTCCTGGGCCTGTACACTACTGCTCCAGTGTCAGTAGATGTTTCCGATCCGTCTGTGTACCATTTCATTATGTGCTGTTTGAATTGGTACTTATCGGACTCGCTACTACAGCCTTTTTTACTGCTCAGCTTTAAGTCCAAATTGCTTTCAAAGCACAATTTCTTGACCATATCATCTCTAGGGTTACTCGACCTTTTTTGCGATGCATGCTCCTTTCTCGATGGCCTCTTCGCTGATTCTCAATATGGTCTCCTTGGCGATTCGCTTTGGCACTATGTGTAGCAGAGGCATACCTACAATTAATTCTAGTGCTGCTGTTGGACAGGTGCCCATGGCTGCTGTTATACAAATGCAGTCTAATCTTTGCACTTTGTTCAGGGATATCCACGTCGTGATTAGCCTTGTCTTGTTAACCCATGGCACTGCACCGTATGTAATGATGGGTCTTACTATCACCATGTACATTCACCTCAGTGTGGCTGAGTTGCATCGCAGGGTTTTTCCTGAAATGTTTCTGCACATCATAAGTGTTCTGGTGGCTTTGGTTACCACAGCTTCTACATGCTCTTTCTAGAGGAGTTTGCTGTCTGCTGGGTTGCATCGCCAGGTTTTTCCTGAAATGTTTCTGCACATCATAAGTGTTCTGGTGGCTTTGGTTACCACAGCTTCTACATGCTCTTTCCAGAGGAGTTTGCTGTCTAGTGTAAAATCTAGATACTTGACCAATTTCTGTGGGTCGACCTTGCGACAGTGACTATATCATCGGCGTACCCTTGGCATGTAATGCCGGCATCTGTCAATTTGTGCAGTAGTTCATCTACTACTAGGCTCCACATCAATGGTGATAATATCCTTCCTTGTGGGCAGCTTCTAGTGGTGCTTATGGTGATGGTTTTTTTGTCCCACCTCTGTCTCAGCAGTCCTTGTTATCAGCATCTCACATCCAATTACTTCTGGTGTGAGGTGTTATCGAAGACTCCTTTGACGCCTAGAAACGCGCATACTGCCGTTTCCTTGCTCTCCAGTATATCCTGAACCCAACTTGTCATCTGTTAGATCGCAGTTTCGGTGGATCTTCCTACTCTGTATGTATGTTGATTGTGGTGGAGAGGTATTAATTCCAGCACAGCGGCTGGAGTAACCGGAGTCGGGGTGCACCAGTGTCTGAAGCCCTTTGCTCTTTATTGCGGTTCTTGACTATCTGCTTAAAGGTAAAGTGACGGACCCCAAGGTACATCAATTATTCTTTGCTGACGATGGAGCTAACATAAGTGAGGATCCTACATCCCTGCAACGAGAACTTGATGTACGTATGGGTGGATGTTTTGGAGGGATATGGGTACCGCCTTTGTTCAAAAAAATCGGAGTACTTGTGCTGCCCGTTCTCTGATCCACTCAGGCCTATTCGAGATCTTTATTTGAATGGAACAGTGCTTATATGCTTAGTATGAGACATACTGCTAAGAAGTGGCAAACATCCTTATTTTCATTTCTACTGCAGTGGGTATAATATGTTCGAAGATTCTGCCTTTGCGATATGTAATTGAGTGCTAAGACCTCTGTTGTTATTTTAAACATTGAGCTTATCTGAATGGTTGCTTGCTCCCTGCAAAAATAGTTGCTTGTACCTAGAGAGCGGCAAAGTTCCTCATAAATAAGCCTGCTTGTTGACTCCCGTGCTCTGTTCAGACAATGTTGGTAGAAATATTCCTAACTACGCTGCGATGAAACATATCTTGCCTTTCATTAAGGGTTAACTCGGCCAGGTTCATCAAGATTTTTCAAGTAGAATTGAGTGAGCCCAGATTCAACATGTATTGTGTAGGTGGGCATTGTCATGAGGAGCTTAAAGGTGCGCCTAAAGAAAGTGCGTTGAATGCACTCGGACTCATCAAGACGTTGGTATCCGAAGGCTTTTTGTCGTAGCAAAAAGAGGAGTTAATGGTACCTTTGATTTGGATGGCAAACGACTAACAAAGGCCTCGTAGGGGCAGCATCTCCCGATAGGTGCTGGTCCGCTAAGTAACGAGTAGGAGCCACTGCAGCCGAAAACCTAGCAGCTCTGTTAGTAAGCCCTACTCCCACCTCCTCGTGGTGCCATCTGGGAATTTCTTCGGAAATTGCTAACGGGAGAGGACGAATGGCGAGCTTCCTGCGCCAAAAAACAGGATAAGTGTCGGTTGGTCTGTGGCCCAGCGAGCCGCAACCGTAAAACAAACTATTGCTCCGAAACGGAAACATACGCCTCGGATACGGACTGATCATTTGTTGACGACCTTTGGCTATCGGACACGGACAACGATCGGATTCTGGAACGTTAAGACCCTCCTGGACTCACTCAAGGAAGGGCCTTATAACGCCAGATTCCTCCAATTGGAGCGCGAATTCGCACGGTATAAAATCGACATCTTAGGGCTGAGCGAGATAAGATGGTACGATGCTGGGGAATACATCTCCCCAACAAAAAGCACTGTCATGCTCTACTCTGGTAAACCAGCTGGAAGTGCACGGAGTTCTGGCGTAGGACTCATGCTAACTCCAGCAGCACGTAGTAGCCTCATATCCTGGAAACCCCATAGTGACCGGATATTGACGGCTAGGTTCCAGAGTAGAGTTAGAAAAATTACCATCATACAGTGTTATGCTCCGACTCTAGACGCGACTGAGGATGAAAAGGATATTTTTTATAGCCACTTAGGTGCCGCCTACAACCAAACGCCTAATGGGGACATCGTAATCGTAATGGGAGATCTCAATGCCAAGGTGGGTAGCGACAACACCATGCTTAAGCACGTGATGGGAGTTCACGGCGTGGGAGACCGTAATGACAATGGTGAGCGGTTTGTGGACTTCTGCAATACCAACCGCCTAGTCATCGGAGGTACGCTGTTTAAGCATAACACCTGCCATAAGATCAGTTGGGTCTCTACTGATAGGCAACGAACATCCAACCAGATCGACCACATTGCGATCAGTCGCCGCTTTAGAAATTGTCTCCTGGACGTCCGAAACAGACGTGGAGCTGACGTCGGACAAGAACGAGATCACCATCTTATGGTAGCTCATTTACGCCTTCGCACTGCATCCGTCAACAGCAACCGCTCAAACCTGCTTAACATCACCAGGTTTAATATCGACAGGCTCAAGGTTCCCCAAGTGCGCCAACAGTTCAGGGACCATCTTGCCTTAGAAGCAGAAGCAATCAGCAGCATAGAGAACATGGATGACCACTGGAGTGCTGTGAAAAATGCTTTTGCGACTGGGGCACGCACTTATGTCGGTAAAAAGCAGAAACACCACCGCACATGGCTTTCTACAGACACCTGGAGACGGATCGATGAGCGTACAGCAATCAAGGCTCGGATTGCAGCGGCCTCAGCAGTAGAGAGAACCGAGCTTGAAGCCCAATACCGTGCGAAGAAGAAAGAAGTGCAGCGTAGTGTGAGACGTGACAAGCGTCAACATGTCAACTCACTGGCCTCAAGGGCTGAAGAAGCAGCGAGTAGGTGCGACAGTAGGACTGTTTACAACATCACTAAGGAGCTCATTGGTGGTCGAAACTCCAAACAACATCCAGTGAAGAGTCTAGACGGTGACCTTCTGATTTCGGATGAGGATCAGCTCACTAGATGGAGAGAACATTTTGCTGCAGTGCTAAATCACTTAGACGACGGCGGTATGATCTTGAATTCGAATGAGCAGTTCGAAGCAACAAATTCCCGAATTCGCACCGTACCTCCCAGTAAAGCTGAAATAATAACAGCAATCAAGTCCCTCAAGAAAAACAAAGCGGTGGGTATTGATGGCATCCCTGCCGAGCTATTTCAAGCGGCGCCAAATACATCGGCAGATTTGCTGCATCCGCTAATACGGAGAGCTTGGGATAGTGAACAATTTCCACAGGAGTGGAAAAGGGGGATGATCATTAAGCTTCCAAAGAAGGGTAACTTGATGGAGTGCGGTAACTGGAGAGGTATATGTGTTCTTCCAGCTGTAGCCAAAATAATAGCTAGAATAATTCTAGAACGAATTAAAGATCATTTAGATTCAACTCTCGATGTCGAACAGGCAGGCTTTCGCGCTGGATCCTCCTGCATCGACCACATAAACACCTTACGGATCATAATCGAACAATGCGTTGAGCATAGGTCTCCGCTACATTTACTGTTTATCGACTTCGAGAAGGCTTTCGACAGCTTGAATCGAGATGCTATCTGGTTGGCCTTGCGCAGGAGAGGCATTCCAGAAAAGCTTATAGCTATTATCAAGGCTACATATGAGGGCGGCAAGTGTCACGTCGTGCACAATGGTAAGGTGTCGGAGGACTTTGAAGTCCAAAGTGGAGTACGTCAAGGGTGCATACTGTCCCCACTATTGTTCTTGGTGGTTATCAGCGATGTACTCCGTGCAGCATTGACGGAAGCTTATTCTGGAATTCGTTGGACTATGACATCTTACCTTAAACACCTAGATTACGCTGACGATGTTTGTCTACTTTCACATCGGATAATGGATCTTCATTTGATGGCCCAAAATCTAGAAGCTGAGGCAAACAAAGTGGGGCTTAAAATAAACACAGCCAAAACAAAAGCCCTGAGTACTTCCAATACCCGCGCTCAACTTAACATTGCCGGAAAGCAAGTCGAGAAAGTTGATAACTTTCTATATTTAGGAAGTGTCGTCTCGGCTAATCGCGGTGGCACCGAACTGGATGTGTGCAGCAGAGTCGGGAAGGCTAAAGCTGCGTTCGGAATGCTGTCCAAAATCTGGAGAAGCAATGTTATTAGCTTAAGAACCAAGCTACGACTGTTCCGCTCCAACGTAGAATCAGTGCTGCTTTATGGGTGCAGTACCTGGAAGGTGAACACCATTAACACACGCAAGCTGCAAGTCTTCGTAAACAAATGCTTAAGAATCATCTTGAGGATTTTTTGGCCGAACCGCATCTCCAACGAACAACTTTATCTGAGAACGGGCCAAGAACCTATAAGCATTACTATACGAAGAAGAAAGTGGCAATGGATTGGACACACCCTACGGCGCGAAGACAACTCCATTGCGAAATACGCTATGCAGTGGAATCCGCTCACCCAGGCAGGCAGAATAGCGGGACGCCCTAGGCAAACGTGGCGCAGAACAGTTGAGGAGGAATCGAGCTCTTTAGGAATGAGTTGGAGGGAGCTCAAACGCGTTGCAGAACTCCGAACACGATGGCGCGCAGGCGTGGTTGACGCCCTATGCCCCCCGAGGGGTTAAAGGACCTAAGTAATAAGTAAGTTGATTTGTACGTGGTATTTACGCACTAGTTACAAAAAAAAAACTTCCTCCACATAAAATTGATGGTCGTTTTGGCTGCTACCGTTTTTTTATTTCTTTTACATAAGTGTGCATGTCTAGATTGTGCGTGACAAAGACTCCTAGATACTTAAGTTGTTTGACTACGCATAGACCCATTTTCCAGATACCAATAAGAGGTCTGCATGAATAAATTCATTTGCTCTCTTTAAACGAGTACAGCACTTATGTAAGTGTACTCTATTCACTGCACTTCTACGAATGAGAGTACCCTAAATATGAGTACCACAACACAAAACACAAATACTGTACAATCTTGATCACCTGATACCAAAATGAGTTCACCATTTGCTTTATTTCCTTCGCGTGGATGCTAAACCGGTTCAATGATAACTGTTGATAATAATACAGTGAGTACACTGAGTGCACTGAATAAAACAGGCGCTATGGTTAATTGGTTTCTATCGTCTATTGAGTGAAGGTTTATGAAAAATGTCTGCTTTATTAGGAAATTTATTAGTTTTATTGCAAAATGGAAGTAGATTGCGAAGAAACCTCATTTCGGCAGCTTGTATCTGAGATCTTATTCCTTCTATCATTACTCAAATTCCATGACCATTGGTGAGAGTTGGAACATACGCCGAGTTAAAAACCGATAGTTTATCTTAAATACTAAGTTCGGCCTTCCTTACAACAGATTGACCTAGCTCTCTCTCGTGAATAAGACCCCGAGGTACCTAAACTTATCCACATGCTTCAGTGGAACTCCACTTGCATGCAGAGTGCACTGAATGGGCTTTCTGGAAACAACCATTACTTCTGATTTGTTCAAGTTTACCCTTATTTCAGCATCATCACAAACGGCTTCAAACCTTTCGAGTGCCCACTGAAGTTCGGTTTGAGAGGACCCAAGGATGACCAAATCATCTGCAAAGAGCAGATGACTAATTCTTGATAGGAAATCTTGATGCATGGACATCCGAGGTGGAGCCAATGTTAAGTAAAGCAGCTCAAATGTTATAAAAATGAGTGCAAAAGGTAGACAATTGCTAGAGTAGTGCAATGATGTTGAGCTAAGCATTTAAAACGGTTGGAAGGCGAACTGACTTTTATTGGGAAGCAGGACAGTTCAGCTATAGATTACTGTCATAACGCTGAAGGAAGGACGACGTCTTTGCTAACATGATACCACGTCTGACAAGGGACGAGGACATGAGTGCCTCATCTCAATATTCACAAGTCGACATAAGGCGCTTCAATGGCCAAGTAACGATTAACCAAACGATCGACCCAAGATAAAACCCAAATCCCAGAGCACTCACACTCTTTGGTCCATTGCATTACAAGGCAGGAACCTTTCTTTGGTGCAGTGATTGGAAAACGTAATTTCGCTGTTCCCCGCTGGGGTTTGAAGCTGCACACATCGGTTAGCAATCGAACATACTATCCACTGCACCATTTCCACCCAAGACATGCCTCCAGTATTCTGGATGTCCAGACCTTCCAAGAGTCCAACATAGACTCGGATCATTACCTTGTGTTAAGCCAAGGTAAGAATGCGGATGGCCCAAACGACATAACAAGGAAGAATCAAAGCCACAATATCTCGAAATCTCTCAATCGTCCCTGTACCGCCAGCATCAAATGCCTTAGACCAGGGGCAACGCTGCCGACAATCCTCCAGATTTGCCGCAACTGATGTGCAGAGCGATGTATCTGTATTATGTCGCTGTATCTGTCGCTGTATTTTGTAGCTGTATCTCTCGCTGTATTCTGCCACTGTATTTGTAGCTGTATTCTGTCGCTGAATCTTCGACCGTATATGTCGCTGTACCTGTCGCTGTATTTTGTCGCTGCATCTGCCGCTGTATCTGGCAACAACGCAGAAATCAAACGTTTGGGCTAATAAGGCAACTCACCAGTGAAGTCCGATCGATCCGAAGCTCTCATGGGCAGTAAACAGATTCCTTCCATTGAAACCGGCAAGACCAGATCGAGTTACCCTAGCGGAAATGCAACATACGAGTACACATGGTGGTCTTCGCCTCTGGTTCATTAAAAATCTCTGACATCCCATACAGCCTCTAGGCGGGTATTACCTAAAGCCCAATAAATGATTCGGGTATTTGATTTTCAGGCAAGTGATGAGCCTGGGCTAAAGTCCTCCACAGATGGCGCTGTTGGTTGTTGTGCTGTAGCGGGTTGACGGCGCTCTGAATTCTGAACTACCCGCTTCAGTTTTTTTTTTTTTCAAATTTCGATGTAGCATATAAATTTAATTTTTCAAATGAGTCGTCTGAGAAACTCATCGAAGCAAGTCGTGCTTTAAAAATTATTTTTTTTCTTTGTTTTCGTTTCTCCAAAAAACTAAAACTACCAGGAAAACTAGGTTGACAGCAGCGTTGGGTGTCTAACGCCAAAGTGCTCGATATTTCCGTATCGCGTTTCGTTTGGTAGTTATATGAGTTCAAACTGAAAATTTGCTCAAAGAAGTCAAGGATAGCTATTTGTTCAGTACCAGATTATGAATTTTTGATATATAATAGTAATTGTAATAAAATCAAGTTGAATAAATTATCGGTGAGTTGGAAAAGTGTGGAGCTTCGAATGGTGTATTGCATTTTGATTATGGTGTGCATTTACTTAGATAATTTAGACCATTTATTCAGCCCGCCTGTAGGCAGGCAGGGCCAGTGAGGTGAACGTTTTTCGCCATACAAAATCATATTGCATTACCTTTTCGATTGTTTTTTTCGGTGTTGTTTCTTCGAAATTTGCATTATTTTTATCTGTAGTTGTTAGCCATGTCGCACCGTAAGGTGTACAATCTGTCGAAAATGTCGGACGCCGAAATCGAAGAGCTGATAAATTCAGTTCAGACCAACAATGAGACTGGCACCGAAGGTGAAGATTTGGGTAGCAACGACAGTTTGACCGACCGTTCCATATTACATTGATGAACAAAATGAGACATTCATTGACCAGTGCTTAGATTCGATTGAAATGGGTGAAGCCATCGCTGCGGGTATGAGTCTCAGTGCCGGTGGAGAAGAACCAATACCATTTACTTCGGCTACTGCTGTGACAGATCTTACTATTACTGTTATGTCCGATTCTGTTGCGACTGGTATCTCTACACGCCTCCCCGTCCAACTGAACTAGAAGAAGAAGCGGATAGCCCAACTGCAACTAGATGTGGCCAATTTAGTAGTGACGTGAATACTATGACGAGCAATTCACAAGAATTGAAATCGGTGCTTTGCAAGAAAAAACATTTGCAGCTACAATACATGTGAACGAAGTCGTTTTCCGTGGCCAGAAGGAAATGCCAGATGAAATTGCAATTTTGAAAGCTCCATACGATTGTTTCCAGTATTTCGTTACCGACGAGTTCCTTGATTTCCTAGCCGAACAAATGAATGTGTATGCACGCCAACAAAATATTGCAGCATTCGAGAATACTGGGGACGTCATTCATTAGAAGCAGTTAGACAGACAATGACACGCAGACGATTCGATGAATTGTGGAAAATGTTGCATTTCAGTAACAACTCAGATGCGCATGGTGACGATAAGTTGTACAAAGTGCGACCATTGGTGCAACACTTCAGCAATTGGTTTGCATCGGTTCCAATGCTTCAACGTCTCTGTGTTGACGAACAGATGTGTGCAGCAAAAATGGGACTCCAACTCACCAGTACATGTCAGCCAAGTCGCATAAATGGGGTACAAAACTCTTTGCGCAGTGCGATTACACTGGCTTCTCGTATTCGTTTGAAATTTATTCGGGCGCTGCGGATAATGTCACTCCAGTAAATGCACCAAATCTTGGAGCCTCTTCGAATGTTGTCATTCGTTTTTTGACCAAAATCCAGGACAACGCCAACCACATCATCTATTTTGACCATTTCTATACATCTCTGGGTTTGGTGGCATATCTCCGGAGAGGGTGCGAATCGAGTGCCGAATATAAAACTGTCGAGCGAGAGAGAACTGGAAGCAAGAAAAGTTGAACGCGGCTATTCCGAATAATGCGTGCCGAATACATACGGAATTGAATTTAGCAGCGTTTTTTTGGTGCGACAACAAATCAGTTCGTCTGATATCGACTTATGTTGGTCAAAATTAGGGGAGTTAGATGGTTAAGTCTCCCACTTTGAAAAATTATCCGCTACGGTTGCGATGTAATATCCAGTCCATATATACAATGAAGACGAGAGGTGGCAAATTGCACCCTTGGCGTGGACTCGTCCACAGTGAAATGTATTGATTTAACATCGTTTATCCGGACACTCCTTCTACAATTTGTATATAAAGACTGAATCACCCTTAACAGGAAACCATCAATCCCATACTCCTGCAGAACACTCCAAAGTTTGCCTCGAGGAACCCTATCATAAGCTTTTTCGAAATTCACAAAGCAAGTGTAGACATGTTTAGCATACTCACAGCCCTTCTCAAGAACTATTCTGAGAGTGAAAAACGGGTCGAAAAGAAGTGTACCGTCTTTGGATTTTACTCCTTCAACGATATTCAACTGTCTTTCTCTGAGTCAGCGGACGGTCTGCCAGTACATGTTATTTGCAGATCTGTGATCATGTTCCAATTTGTATATACCTACAGTAATTAAAAAAAAGTATTCGACATGCATGACCTTTTTAAAATGTTGAATAAAGAATGTTTGAAAAAATGATAATCCCAATTCGCTTAAAGAAGAACTATTTAGCTAAACTTATTGGCGCAAAATTATAGTCATTTGATTTTAAAGAATCTTAGTAGGCACTAACTTATATCCCTTTAACTTTAAAGCCAGTACTTAACTTTGAATTAGGTAAGGTTAGGTATGTGGGCTGGTGTAGGCGATAGAAAACCTCTACACCACACTCAGGTCAATGTAGACCTATTGTGATACCCGTGGGGTGGGGAAGGAGATAGATTAGAGAATCCCCTCGTGAAAAGCAGTACATATCCTAAAGAAAACATTTAGTACTTACTGTGCTCGAGATACAAACCATCCAGAGGATTTGATGAAGTTTGCGATGCCGTTTATCAGTCTGTTGGACAACTCTTCTAAATCCTTAAAGAAGTGTTGTCCAAAAAGTTTATTTCTCAAATGATACAGGCCTGGGCAATAGCAAAGAAAGTGGGTGGTATCTTCCTGAACCTCCTCGTCACCACAGCCTCTACAAAGGTCTTCGTTCGTCACACGCAGTTTTTTCATGTGGTACCGCATGGTGTTATGCTCCGTAATGACTCCTACTAGAGTAGAGAAGGATTTCCTATCCCTCTGTATGACTCTATTCATTCTTACTCTGGCGAATGCAGACCATAGCTTCCACTTGCTGTTTGCCTCCGTTAGGGCTTTGTTTTCTGCTTCGAGTTTGAGTGCACAAGGCGGGATGTATACTGAGGAATCGGATTGGTCCAAGTTTAGTGCTGAGCCTCCTCTTGCCAGTTCATCGGCTTTCTCATTCTCTGGTATGCCTTCATGACCAGGGACCCAGCAGAGCTTTACCTAATGCTGTGTTCCAAGGAACTTTTTTTTTTTTTCCGAGGGTAGGTGAAAATCTTCAACGAGACACTATGAGGATCGACAGCGCGTGCCCATAGTGGTGTGGGATTCTTACCCACTAAAAAACCTCCCTACAAAACAGACTTGTTTTTATTTTTACTACAACAAAGTATTCGACTTATTAAGTAGTTTTCGTTTCACGAAATAATGACGTTTTGCAGGTACCTTCCCATTAGAAGTTCCTGCTAGCGCCGCAGTTTAGACGCGGTTACTTATCGCGCTAAGTCTAAAGGTTTAAATTTCTTTCATCCAAAACTTGGAGGACTGTTATATTAACGTGACTTTCTAGTCGACTTTTATGCTTTCTCGCGTAGTTTTTGATTTCGTCTTCGATTGTTTTAATGCCAAGATCGCTATTTCGGATATACCATGGCTCATTAACAATACCTCTTAGCACTTTGTTCTCAAAAGTTTGTAAAATTTTAATGTCACTTATTTTGGTACAACCCCAGGGTTGTATATCATATGTCCATACAGGCTTTAGCACTGGCTTATATAAAAACAGTTTGTTATCTATATTAAGCTTGGAATATTTTCCAAGTAACCAATACATTTCTCTATATTTATTATCTAGTTCTTTGCGTTTTTTCTTTACGTGCGTTTTCCATTTCAGCTTTGTATCAAGTGTCACTCCAAGATATTTAGCCTCGTTTGCAAACGGAATTTGAACCGAGTTTGAATAGATCGGCAAATTATTTATTTTCTAATAAGTAAACAGAATTGGTCATGAACAGATTTGGTCTCGTTGAGTGCGATTCGCCAAATCTGTGTCCATTCATTTACTCTATCCAAAGCTTCTTGCAGCTTTTCTGTAGTATCTTCGACCGTTTTACCTACTGTTAAGATAGCAGTGTCGTCGGCAAATGTAGCTAGCTCAGTGTCTTCTACTTGCGGTATATCACGAGTGTATAATAGATATAAGACTGGACCAAGAACACTTCTTTGCGGCACCCCAGCCATTATTTCCTTAAAATCAGAATATTCGTTTCCACATTTGACGCGGAATAGTCTATTCGTAAGGCAGTTCGGTAAAATATTATATAGATGCTCTGGCAGAACTTTTCGTAATTTAAACTTTAAGCCTTCGTGCCAGACCTTGTCAAAGGCTTGACAAACGTCAAGGAATACGCTTGAACAAATCTTTTTTTTCTTCAAGTAATTTTTCGATTACATGTGTTATTCGATGTACTTGTTCAACTGTAGAATGCTTACTTCTGAATCCGAATTGATGATCCGGGATGAGATGCCCTTCTTCTATTACCGGCTGTATTCGCCTAATCAATATCCTCTCGAACACTTTGGATATAATTGGAAGAAGCGAAATCGGTCTATAAGACGTTTTTTCATTCGACGGTTTTCCGGGCTTAAGGACCATTATAACTTCGGCGACTTTCCATTGACTGGGAACATATTCTAGTCTAACCGCGGCGTTTATAATGAACAGAAGATTAATTAGAGCTATTCTTGGTAGTGCTTTAAGAACCTCTCCCGTAATTAGGTTATATCCAGGAGCTTTCTTAGGTTTAAGTTTCTTTATTTCTTTCTTAAGTTCGGTAAGTGTTGCATTTCTTATTACGCTATTGGCTATCTACGACGTATTTCTATTTTGAATAAGAGCTTGTCCATCAAACGGTTTAAAGGTTTCTTGCATGTGGGCGGCAAAAACTTGCGCTTTCTCCTTATCATGTCTGTCCCATTCGTCTTGATTTTTCCTAATTGGTGCGGCTTGAATTTGAGGCTTTTTAATACTTTTTAAAGCCTTCCAAAGCGAATAGTTAGAATCTTTTTCTGCCGTTAAGCTTTCTAGGTAAGTTTGCATTTCATTATTCTTAAGGTCATTAATAGAGCTTTTTAGTGAGTTGTACAAACTGTTAAGAAGTGCTTTATGTTGCGGAGCCCGAGTTTGTTGCCATCTTTTACGCGCTTTTCTCTTCTCTTTAATCATCTCTTTTATTTCCTGCGGATAAGTTTGAATGTAACTGGCCGGGGTTCCCTTTGGTTTGGGAGTATTCTTCCACGCGGCACCCTGTAAGATTTCGACGGACCGTTCTACTTCAACTTTAAGTTCATATGGCGTTTTAAGTGATACGCTCAGTTCAATATTTGCTTCAATATGTTTTTTAAAGCCATCCCAATTAGTTTTCGCGCTGGTTAATCTGGCCGTTCCTACTTTTTTAATCAGAGCTTCGCTTATCGTCATAATGATTGGAGAATGATCAGAGGAGAGATCAAAGCTTTCTTCAACTTTTATACAGTTGCCAGATATTCCTTTAACAACAAAGAAATCAATCAGATCTGGTATCTTATTTCTATCAGTCGGCCAATATGTTGGTTTACCCGTCGAGTAAAAATCACAACTGAATTGCATACCCGCATTATAAAGCTTTCTACCTTTCTGAGAGGCGTACCTTGAGTCTCCGAAAGGTGTGTTTCGCGTTGAAGTCGCCACCAATAATAAAATTTGGTTTAAGGACGCTGAAGATGTTTGTGAAATCACTTTCTTCAAGCTCGTCGAGTCTTTGTATGAGCCCGTTGGCGTTCCAAGTAAGAATTTTAAGCGTTTCTTTCATATTCTGGTTGAAGTGCGCGTGTTATGAATGTTGTTTTCTAGTGCAACTAGTCTCTCGAAAATTAGTTTATTTGTTTTGCATTGCTCTTCAAGTTTCGCAAGAATTAGGGAAAAAACATTGGATACATGATCTTCTGAACTACCTCTATCACAGTTTTTCAATGTCGCAACTGGAGCAGGAGTCTTTACATTAAAGTTTGGACGGTTTCTTGCTTTGGTATACCGTGAGTTGTCAGCCGTGTACGTACCCTTAACTGTCTTCGCCGCTTGAGCATAAGACTGCACGCCAATATTCGGAGATTTTGCTTCTGTCACCTTATCTCTACTACTTTTGGAATTTCTTTCATTAACCGATCTTAAGTCAATATTGACGGATTTTCTATCGCTGCTTTTTTCGTAGCTATTTTGGGTCTGTTCTTGATTGGTTTCATATTCGGGAGCATGGAATTTTTTAGCGTATCGCGCCGTTTTTGAAGCTCTTTCGCCACTTTGCAACCTCGATAGTTCGCAGGATGTTTTCCTTTGCAGTTTGTACAGCTGGCTGGTATTTGCTTATTTAGGTGACACTCTTCCGAGAGATGCGCATTTAACGCATCGCGGCTCTTTATGGTAGTAAGTCTGCGTATGATTGAAGCCTTGACAGCGCTTACACTGCGGGATCGATCTGGAGCTCTTACGCATAGGTTCGATTTTGACCACGATGTTTAGAATAGTCTTGATACCATATATAATATCTTTATTTTCGTCTTTATCAAAACTAAGCATGAATAGTGGAAGTCCATGCTTTACCAATTTTTCTTGATCTCCCTCCGACTGTTGCTTCTCCTTCTTGATAATATTGACGGCACCAAGAATTTTAAAGCCCTTGTCTTGAAGGTCGTGCATTATATCTTCTTTAGTGCACGAGGGGTGGAGTCCCCTTGCTACAACACGCAGTGGTCTTTCAAACTTATTTTCATAAGTATACCACTGAATCTTTTCGGCATTCAATTTTTTAGATACTGATCGGTAACCGTCGGCATCATCGACATTGATTTTCCACGTATTGTTTCGCAGAGATGTCACCTTAAACTTCGATGCCAGAGTTTCTTTAAGGAGGCAATGCAACTTATTATAGTCCGTAATTCCAACGACGTTTATCGGTAGCGGAGGACGTAATTTTGGTTGTTGTTGCTTTTCATCTCTTTGTGGCTCGACTTCCGGTGAGGAACCAGCTTTGCGTTTTTTGCTGGGTCGTTTCTTTTCGATCCAATTCGTTTCGCGTGTAAGCTCTTCTTCATCCGTCTGATATTCGCGACTAGGTGAGCGATGTGGGCTAACTATATTTTCTTTTTGTAGATACGTGTTTTTTGGGGCATTATTTTCTTGGTTGAGTAAATCTACTTCTTTCTTAAGCTCACGATAGAGTAGCTCCATTTCGGTAAGCTTGGTACGGAGTACGTCGTTTTCCTCCTGAATGCTTTTGATTTCGCTGAGTCCCGTTTTTCACACGCTTGCGCTTCCGGCGGACTTCTTTTTCCGGAGACGTTCGATCTTGTTGGTGGAGATCGAGATACCCTTGTACTTTTTGAGAAGGGATTTTATTAGGTGCAATAAATGGTTCTCCCCAGAATCCGTAGAGCCGACCTCCGAAGAGGGTGGATTTTCCAATGTACCTGGATTGCCACCTGGGGTATTCAAATCTTTTGTTTTGTTCATTGCATGTTTTTTGTATACGCCATACTCGGCCATGCCTACCTCGGGTATATTCTAACCCCTACCCGAAGGCGGTTCCAAGGACCTTGAGCTCTACACCACTTCACAAGCATCGGTTTTATTTCTGTTAGCAGATATTGCTTTTATCGCTGCCTGAATGTCGATGAAAAAAGTGATATCCTCCCGTGGTACTGCCCTCGTCGCAGTCTCACGGACTGCTATTGTCACTGCTAGGACTTCTGCCTGGAAAATGCTGCTGTAGTTCGGAAGCCGAGCTGACACATTGCCTAGATATCTCTGCAGGATCGTGGTATGACCCATTGCATTTGGTCTCCAGCTATCTGTTTGGCAAAACAAAAGCAAAACTTTAACATCTCCACCTTCAAATCTAACGCCAGTAGGCAAATAATCAGACACATCATCAGTAAAAAGTGCAAACAATACAAGACTGAGAACGCATTCTTGAGGTACACCTGTTCCAATGTAAAAAGCAGAAGACAAGTTACCTCCATCCGCCCATTTAAATCACCAGATATAGATGGCATATTTCCCTGCCTACTACAACAAGGAGCAAACCAGTTAATTCCGTCCCTCATAAGAATTTTCAGATCCAGCCTTACATTAGGCTACATACCAAAAAGTTGGAAGGAGGTTAAGGTGGTCTTCATCCCAAAGGCAGCAAAGCAGGCGGAGCAATCGCCAAATCCTTTCGACCTATTAGTCTCAGTTCCTTTCTCTTAAAAACGATGGAGAAAATTGTCGATCATCATATAAGGGAAAAGTTCCTTATACATGATCCTCTGCATGCAAACCAATTTGCTTATCAACCTGGGAAATCTACGGAGACAGCCATTCACAGCTTAACGCTATTGATTGAAAAATCATTAGCTGATAAAGAAACAGCCCTATGTGCCTTCATAGATATACAGGGAGCATTCGACAATGGCTATCAAAAAGGCTATGATCAGAAAAGTATCGCTCCTCTGATCATAAACTGGATCCTAACCATGCTATGTAGCAGGAAAATAAGAATCGAGTGCGGAGGCTCGCATAAAACTATAACAGCTACCAGAGGTTGCCCGTAGGGAGGAGTCCTCTCTCCCCTGCTCTGGACCTTAGTTATTGACGAACTCCTAGAGCTACTTGAAACACCGGGTTACAAGGTACAAGGATATGCAGACGACATTGTCATCAGCGTCAGAGGCAAATTTGAGGACATAATTTCTCAACTAATGCAAGGTGCCCTCAATTTAATTTCCGATTGGTGTAGGACAAAGGGACTTAACATTAACCCCGGAAAAACTACACTTGTACCCTTTTCCAGGAAAAGAAACCATACTCTCAAACAAATTACACTGGAAAACGTCTTAATCGACATATCCAAGGAAGCGAAATACCTAGGTGTTACACTTGACAAGACGCTCATCTGGAATTCACACCTGAACAAGGTTACCGAAAAAGTCTAAAGCCCAAGGTAATACATTGGACGTACAGCGCCATTATCAAACCCATGGTCACCTATGCGTCGTTGGCTTGGTGGCCAAAAACTTTACAGGCCAAGACTCAGGAACAGTTGAATAAAATACATCATCTAGCCTGTCTGAGTATCACAGGAGCAATGAGAACGTGCCCCACGGCAGCAATGGGAGCAATGCTTAGCCTCACACCGTTGCACCTTGCAGTACAGAAAGAAGCTATGCTGAGTGCTCTTAGGCTACCCAAGATCTCGGACCTTAAAATCGGAAACTTTACGGGTCATTTGAAGATTCTAGAGCATATTCAAAATGGCCCCATTCTCAAAATCCCAGGTACTATGTTCAAGAAATACCGGTTCTCCAGGAAATTCAATGTCGTTATAGGTGACCGCCACACATGGAGGAATGAAGGACTTGTAGTCTTACAAAACTCTCAAATATGGTACACAGATGTTTCCAAATTGCAAAATGGCAGTACTGGCACAGGGGTTTATGGACCCAGGTTCCAACGTGCGGCAGCGCTTGGGAAATCACCAACAATATTTCAGGCAGAAGTCCATGCAATCGAGCTCTGTGTACGAGAATGTCTCTAAAGAAGGGTCGAGGGTACTCGCATCTATATCCTCTCGGACAGCCAGGCAGCACTTATGGCTCTGCAATCGTACACGGTAGAATCAAAACTTGTATGGGACTGTCCAAACCTACTCGAAGATCTCGCATCGAAAAACACCGTTACTGTGACCTGGATACCAGGACACGAAGGCTTCGAGGGCAACGAACGGGCAGACTGCTTAGCGAGAAGAGGCGCTAGTCGCCCACTAGTCGATCCTGAACCCTATTTCGGAGTTACGCGGAGTAGCGCAAACATCAAAATAAAGAAATGGGAGGATGATCATCATGCAGAGTACTGGGCTAAACTCAAGGGCCTAAGACTGGCAAAGAAGTTCATAAATCTCAACCGTTGTAATGCTAAAAAGCTACTCAAGCTTAGGAAAACAGACTTAAGAACCTTAACAGGCTACTTGACTGGTCATTGCCCACTCAGGTACCATCTGCACAAGATAGGAGTAGCAGATACAGACGAATGCCGGCTATGTCGAGAGCAAAAAGAGACGGCAGAACATATTCTTTGTGAATACCCTATGGCCGCAAGAAAAGACTTCTCCATCTCGGGAGGGCTTTATTGAGTCCCTCTGACTTCTGGAACATTGAGTCTGGAGCTTTGTTAAGGTTTATCAAGAGCCTTAACCAAGTTCTCAGCTAAACACCGGGCTGGCATAATCGATCTCATAGGTCGCAGTGCGCACAAGGCCCTAGTATAGTATAGTACCTCCATCCGATACTGCAGCTGACTTATTCCTGATCTTCTTCTTCCTTTTATCAGCGAGGCTATGATCCGAAAACAAGGGATCACAGCCTTCCCACTTCACTGCATTTCTACTGATCCGCCTGTGGGGTTCGCCTATTTGACCTCAGAAAATATCGGCAGGCCTGCCGATTTTGGATCACTCGGTTACTGAGGCCAATGAAATGCCGATTGCCTCGCATTTGTCTGATCCAGGCGTTTATAGGCCTGCCTTTCCTACATCGCGATGTCTTTGAAACGTGCATAGATATTGCCTTTTTAACAGGGTTCAAAAGATCTCTTCTTTGAACGTGGCAATACCAGCTGAGCCGGTCGCGCTCTAATTTGTGTACGATGGTTTCCTTGATGTGAAAGCTTCCACGGATCTTCGAACTTCTTATTCGATCAAGCTTGGTCACTCCTGCTGTCATGCGAAGCATCTTCATCTCAGCTGCCGTTAATTTACTCTCATACTTTTTGTACATCGTCCAACATTGTGAACCGTATGTGAGCGCTGGACGTACAACTGCGGTGTAGAGCCTTCCTTTCAACTTAGGGGGCATTTTTCTGTCACAGAAGATAGCGGAATTTTCTCGCCACTTCATCCACCCTACGCTTACACGATGATTGATGTCGTCATCACAAGTTGCTTTGCTATTGATCATAGATCCCAGATATTTGAACTTTTCGCACTTGGGAAGCACTGTTCCATTCAAATAAATGTCTGGAATAGGCCTGAGTGGATCAGAGAACGGGCAGCACAAGTACTCTGTCTTTTTTGAACTAATGCGATACCCATTTCCCTCCAAAACGTCCACCCACACATCAAGTGCTCGTTGCAGGGATGTAGGATCCTCACTTATGATGGCTCCATCGTCAGCAAAGAATAACTGATGTACCTTGGGGTCCATCACTTTACCTTCAAGCAGATAATCAAGGACTGTAATAAAGAGCAAAGGACTTAAAACGCTTCCCTGATGCACCCCGACTTTGATTGGGAACTCTTCGGTTACTCCAGCGGGACATCTTACTCTTGTCTTTGCTCTTTCGTACATGTCCATGATCATCTGTACATAGGTTTCTGGAACCCCTCGCTGTCTTAGCGCCACCCATATCAGATCTCGTGGTTGTCTGTCGAATGCCTTTTCAAAGTCAACCAATACAATATGCAAATCCCTCGAGGAATCACGATGTTTTTCCATTATGATCCTTATACTTTGGATTGCATCTGTGGTTGATTTACCCGAGACAAACCCGCACTGATCATCAGATAGCCGTATTATTTTTCGCAGTCGGCCACCTAATACCCGCTCAACGATCTTCATGGTGTGTGACATCAGCTTGATCGAACGGTAGTTATCACAGTTTCGCGTATCACCCTTCCCTTTGTATACTTAACTTTCCCTCCATTGATTCGGCATTGGATCACCTCTCACGAATTTGGAGATAAGAATTCTGAGCCATCTGAACCCGATGTCTCCCATCTTTTTCCAGAACTCAGAGGGTATTTCGTCTGGCCCAACCGCTTTTCGTTTTTTGGAGTATTTGACCGCCTCACTAACTTCTTCGACTGTAATGTCGGGTATTTCTTCACAGTTAGGGGTGGCTCTTGGAAAGTATAGCCGGGGAAACTGTTCATTTAAAAGCTCTTCACAATACTGTCGCCACCTCTGCAGAATTTTGTCGTCATCCACAAGAAGCTGGCCATGAGCATTGCTAATGAACTTTGGCGAACGAATCTCCTGAGCATTGTTCCTTCTTTGGGCGGCTATTTTGAAGATAGTGGCGCTCTTGTTCATATTGTGTCTTCGCAGCTCCTGGATAGCTTGGTTTGCATCAGCAACCGGGGAAAATATTTTCTCCAGCTCCCGATACAGGCCCTCCGTACTCTCTGCTTGAAGCTGGGCGCACTTCTTCTTTGCTTTTTTCTTGCAGCATCTGTATTCCATTTCGAGGCGAGCTTTTTCGTCATTATTATTAGAGGGGCACTTTGACCAAGCTTTGAAAGCCGCTTTCTTCTCATTTATCAGCATCTTAGCTTCATCACTCCACCACCATGTTTCTTTGGCGTGTTGATGGTGGCCTTTTGAAGCTCCTAGCAGTGATTTGGCCTTATTTAAGCAAGTTCGCTGTAGGGAATCCCACATATTTTGTGCTCTGCACTCTTCATCCTCAGCTCCGTTGATGGTGTGAGAGAGGTAATTCTTCATTACGAAAACAAAAGCCTCGCCTTTTTCTTTGTCCAGATTGTACCACTTGATTTTCTCAGAGACCCTTGTTTGTTTGCTTTTCTTCGGTGTTTTCATAAAAATTTCTGTTAGCAGGAGACGGTGTTGCCGAGCGATTGCCTCTCCCAGGATCACTTTGCAATCTTTTACCCGGGGCTTCATGAAACTGGCTACCAAATGGTAGTCAATCTGAGTTTCATCTCCACCACTGCTGTAAGTGATCAGGTGTCGGCTTTGTTTGATGAACATGGTATTTAACACGATAAGACCGTGTGATTTGCACATGCTTAGGATGTCTTCACCAGGAAGGTTCCTGGTGCCATATCCTAGTCCTCCATGGCAGTCTTCATATTCTTCGTTTGATTTCCCGACATGTCCATTCAAATCTCCTCCAACAAATAGAAATTCTTCCTTTGGGATGTTCTTAAGGAGATTGTGGAAATCTAGCCAAAATGCATCTTTATCTCTCTGATTGTACCCATCGTGGGGAGCATATGCACTGACAATATTCCACACCTCTCCTTGTATTACTAGTTTGAGAGACATCAAACGGTCGCTGGACTTCGAAATGCTCAAGACGTTACCAAGTAGCTCTGCCGCAAGGATGATACCGATTCCGTTCTTAGACTTTTCCGTTCCGTAGTAGAACATCTTGTAATCTTTTGTCCTAACGTCCAAGAAACGCGCCCGATTCCCGGTGTTTTTCCATTTCGTCTCTTGGACACACAAGATGTCCACCCGCCTTCTATTCATCATCTCTTCCAGCTCGTAACTTCGACCGGTCATGCTTCCAACGTTCCAACTCGCGACCCTCAAATTGCGTCCAAACTGTTTCATTATTTTGCTAGCCGCCGGAATCCGTATAGCTCTGACCCGAACATTTCTGCTCGGTCCAGGATCAGTACCATGCACAGCAGTTGTAGTGCCTGGCGGGGTAGTGCCTTTCCTTTTTGCAAGTATTACCATAATGATACAGTTTTGCAATACAATTTTTTGCACCATATTGCGATGGTGTTTGTTGTTTGACACGTGCATGCTCCTGTTTTAGTATTGTTTGATCTTTCTTTTATGACACCGGTGATCTCCAGTCGTGTCAACCCACGGACTCGCATGCACACTTGTGGGAGGGTTTTTAAGGTAGTATATGTGTCGCTAGGCTCACTTGGGTGTTATATTGCCTAGATCTGATTTGTCCCCTTAGTCGCCTTTTACGACAAGCGCTGGTTGTTTGGGGGGGGGGGCGCTGCAGTGATATTCTTAACCCGTCCCTGCACGGGGACAGCTGACTTATTCCTGATATGCTTATATATGAAATATATATCCGTAAGAGTTTTGATGACAGTTTGAATATAAGCGAGTTTCTATTGCCGGTGTTAAATGCTGCCTTAAAATCATCAAAACATCTGTAGAGCTTCTTCTTCTTGTTGCTATATCAATATATTGATAACTTATCAAGAACATACATTTTTACTTTTTCGTATTTATGAATAATTGCTTGATTTACCCACCAGGTAGGCCGTGCCTTAACATAAGACATTACATTGCAACTAAAATTTCGGTATAAATAAATCTTTATTAAAAGCATATTCATATTATTACTGCGAGTATATGATAGCTTCAAACTCTGTTGAAGTTTATTACATTTCTGATCAATTGAAGTTAACCCCACAGAACTCTATGTCGTTTACATAAAGTTGCTCACATTTTAAGACGTTCAACATTAGCTTGACTAAAAATTATAGATAGTATTGAAAACTGTTATACGTTACACATATTCGCTATGCGCATTCTCGAAAAACCCCTTCCCAACCACGTAGATGTACATAGGAATTTGAAGTTTGTTGATTTGATGTGCTAGGGGGGAAATAATATTATCTCTCTCTTAAATTAAACCAAAATATTTGTTTTGCAAATTTGCTTCAGAAGAACATTGTTACAACAAAATGTGAAGGATTATTTGAAAATGTGAATACTCATATAATTATTATGCGGTCAGCTACTATCAAATAAATGAGGCTTATCTACATATATACGACTATTAACTGTGGTATGAGAAATATATTTTTTTGCATTTAACTCGTTTGTTAATTGTTTTTATTCAGTACAGTTATTAGCACTAAGGGATTTAAGAAAAATTCGTTGCGGTTCTTGATAATGCTGCACATGCTGCACTAGTCTACTGCATTTTAAGAAATTGCCGCCAGAGTGCTATGATATGAACTATACAAACTGAACAAAAAAAGAAATGCTGAGAAATACTTGCAGTTTTTTGATTTCTAACTATGAACACAAAACTGAAATATATTTTGGTTTTTCTTTTCAAGATGTCAACTTTCCGTCATAAGTTGTTAGAACCACAACGACTGCAGTTATGCTCAACTTAGGCAATCAGCTGTATCAATATAAAAATGACGAACTGAACTTTTCAACTTTTGCGGATATATGTAGATTTTGTACGATTAAAAATGGTCCCGCCAAAATAGTTTTATTTGACAAGGAAGCTGAACGAAGGAACTTGTTGTATAAGATTCGAGCATTATTACCAATAAATGTAAATATTAAGTGTATTCACAATGGAGGACATTTTTATTAACAGAATATTTTACAGATAGCCCAAGATGATGCATTGCCAAATAAAATATGTGAATGCTGCGCCTCAAAAGTTGAGGAACTATTTAAATGGAAAAGTTCTTGCATGCAAATAGATACATTACTCCGGACCTATACTAATTGTATTAAGACTGCAACTTCGAACTACAGCTTTCAGGTAAATTTTAGTTAAAATGTCGAATTTAATAAATGCATAAAAACAAGTTTGTGATGGTGCATACATATATATATAACTATCACTAGGCTATCTGGGCGTTGAAATACATAGTTTAAAATCAGTGAAAAACGATGTAAAAAATTAAACAACAAAACATTTTGGATTTGTATTTATAAAATGTATTTGCTTTAATAGTAAGGATTTAAAAAAAAGGCGGTTTACTCAAAGTTCTCGCCTTTTATTTAAACGCAGGCCCCCTGCACGGTTTCCAGGGGTACGGCGCCTGTGGATAAAGCAATTTTCAGGTTCTCTAAGTTTCGTCTCTTAACTGACTACAAGGAAGAATTCAATGGATTCAAATCTGGGCTTCCTGACTAACCCTCGGGTGCAATAAAAGAAGAAAAACTTACTTACTTATTTAGGTGGTGCTAGAGAGTGGACCTGGGCCTCAAAAACAAACTTCTTCCGCCAGCCCGGTTACGAGCCAGCTGTCTCTAGTTGCATACGCCTAGTTGGTTGAGGTCCTCCTCCACTTGTTTGCGCCACTTGCCGCAAGGTCGTCCTCTCCTGCGCCGTTCCACCCCAAGTGGATTTAAAGATTTTCCGGTTCGGAATGTTGGGTTTCATCATCTGATTTCGACAAAGTCGCGCCATTAAGCAGGACTGGGGTGATTAGTGTCTTACACAGAGTTACCTAAGTAGTTCGAGATATGGCTTTGTTACTCAGTTGCCTTCTTAGCTTATTAAAACAGCGATTGGCAAGAGTAAAATAGTTCTTCGTTTGAACTCTCCACTGATGTCATTTGCGGAGTTCACCATAGAGCCTAGGTAGACAAAGTCCTTTACTACCTCAAAATCATATTTGTCTATTGTGGCGTTCTGTCCAAGACGCCAATGTTGGGTGCCCTTTTTTGTTGACAGTACATAGTTTGCTTTGCTTTCATTGACCACTAAATCCATCCTTGGCGCCTCCGTCTCAATACTCGCAAACTCCCCACTGATGGCTGAGTTCTTTTGACTTTGTTAATGTCATCGGCGTAAGCGAGTAGTTGCACAGACTTGTAAAATATTGTACCTCCGGTGTTGGTTTGTGAGTTTCGTAAATTATTTCAGGTATTATGTTAAAGAGATCGCATGATAGCGGGTCACCTTGTCTAAGACCTTTTCTGATATCGAAAGGTTCGATGGTGTTGTTGCCGACTTTGAAGGAGCAGCGAAAATTCTCAATCGTCATCTTGCATAGATATACGTCTAGTTTTTGAGATATTGCTATTTAAATGAAATCCCGGTTTTAGCATACTAAAAAGGTATTTATTTTGAAATAAAAAAAGACTATATGCTATACTTTTACAATGCAATTTAAACGCATATTTGAATTTAAAAAAAAAACCAACCTAACGTACAAAATTAACAACTATTTGGTAGGCTTTCGTCTGCCGTTTCTGGATTGATTTTCTAGCAGAAATTTGCTAGCATTGCTGGGGACCAATTGCCATTATAACTTTTTTTCCATATGCCCAATATCTTGGTGGAATCTTTCTCCATGCTCATCAGGCACGGCACCAATATTTTTTTTTTCTGGGAAAAAATTTAAGTGTGAATGCAGGAAGTGTATCTTTAATGACATGTCATGACAGGAGCTCCTGTATTAGCTCTTCGTAATGTCCTGCTCTTTTATTTCCAAGGAAATTGTGAGATATATTTTTAAAAGCTGCCCATGCTCTTTTTTCTTTCTCGTTCAACTTAGATTTGAACATTTGGTTCTTAAAGATATCTCTTACTTGAGGGTCAAGAAATATGCCGTTCTTTAGGTAGGTAGCTAGGTAAGTGTGGTGGTTCTTTTTAAGAAAAGAACCCAATTAGCACTAGGTGCCATTTTGATACCACAAAACTCGTTTACCTGAATATAAAATGTGTGTTGGTGTGGAGTTTAAAAAGATTATTAAATCTTTAATGTTTCTCTCTGAGACTTTTTCAGGGAATCGAAAAAGGGTTTTCCTAAAGCTCGTTGTCTAGCCCTAGCTAGTGCCGGACAGGCGCATAAAAAGTGAATAAGGGTTTCTTTTTAAGTTGCGACATTGCAACTGCGACAATGTGTGTTGTGCGGTATACCTAGTTTGACCGCATGGTCTCTTATAGGTCACTCTACAGTGACCCGTAGTGGTTGCTGTTATCCTGGAGATGTCCCTCCGCGTTCTGTTTAAGAAGTCGGTTGCTTTTGCTTTCCTGTAGTTTGGCCGCATCTTTCTGGATATGACACAGTTTGTTAGCCTAGACCATCTGAGGTTGGCTTAGGCAAGGAATTTAGAGGGTATTTCTGCTTTGACTGTTTCAAGCGGAATCTGAACTGATTCCTCAAGAGAGCTGTGGAAAGCTAAGCCTTGCCTAGCCAGTTCATCTGCAAGCTCGTTTCCATAGACGTTATTGTGAAATGGAACCCAAATCAGGGTTACCTTGAACTGGCAGAATCCGAGAGCCTAAATGATTTAGAGATTTTCAAGGATTCGGAAAACACACCCGTACCGACTCCACAGTTACTCGATTGTTACGTCGAAATCCTTAATCACCTGTCCATCTTGCCATTCTGACCTTGTGGGGAATTGAACGTCGAATCGTTTTGTAAAATTAAATTTGGGTATAATGTAATCTTTTGTGGGCAAAGCGAGTTCTCTCGGCAGAGAGTTCAAAATGTTATTATGCCTATAGGGTTTCATAAACCAACACCCAGACTCCTTGAGCCTGACCGCACTATATGCTGTGATGTTTATTATGTGTAGATCTAAAGGTAGGAGATGCAAGAAGACTGTTAGAGCAGCGGTCGGGGTTGACCGTAGAGCGCCTGTGGTGCCTATCCATGCCGTTTTTTGTACCTTATTAAGTTTGGTTATATTATAGCCTTTTTTTAGAGCTGGCCACCATACTATTGAACCGTATGTGAGAATTGGTCGTACCACGGCTGTGTACATCCATAAGGTCAATTTTGGCTGCAGTCCCCATTTTTTTCCGAAGGTTTTGCTACAAGCATAGAAAGCTATACATGCCTTCTTTACTCGTTGTTCTATGTTTAACTTCCAGTTACGCTTAGTATCTAGGATAACTCCTAGATACCTAGCACTGTACGACAAGGAGAGTGGTTGGCCATTTAGCCGAGCAAGTGCGAAGTCATGTATTTTGATTTTAGTAGTGAAGAGCATCAGTTCCGCTTTGCTCGAGTTGACATGACACCGAGACCACACTTTTTGGCCCAAGCGTTTACTTTGATCAGAGCGTTTTCCGTGATTTCACTTGTGACTAGTATCACCATATCGTCTGCATGCCCGACTGCCTTGATTCCTTCTCTGTCTAATGTTAAGAGGATTTTATTCATGACTATCAGCCATAGTAGAGGTGAGAGAACACCGCCCTGGGGTGTTCCCCTACTCTCAAATTTGGTTATATTGCTATTGCCTAGTGTTGCCTGAATAATTCTAGTGCTAAACATAGAAACGATCCATTGACTTAGATAGCTTTCTATTCCCAGCTCCGTAAGGGACTCTAGGATTGCTTCAATGTGTACGTTATTAAAAGCTCCTTCTTCGTCTAGAAAGGTAGCTAGGGTATATTCTTTGTAATGTATGGAGTTTTCTGTAGTGCGTACTACCTCCTGAAGAGCTGTCGCTGTTGATGTATCTTTGAGGGATGCATGCTGAGCTTTGGAGAGGGATGGTTCTATTTTGCTTTGCAAATGGTTGTCTAGGAGCGGCTCGAGAGTCTTGAGTACAAAGGAGGTTAGACTGATTGGTCCGAAATCTTTCGAGTTTTTATGACCGCGTCTGCCTGCCTTTGGGTTGAAAACCACTCTTACTCGTCTCCATGAAAGGGGTACATGTTTGTTCAGTAAACGGCTCCTGAAAATCGACGTGAGCCATGGAATTGCCAGGTCTTGCGACCTCTGTAGCATAATGGGTAAAATGCCGTCCAGGCCCGGGGATTTATAAGGAGCGAATCTGTTTAGGACCCAGGAGATTTTTTCTTCTGTAATAATGGGTATAAGGTTTTCCTAGGCATTAGATTGCGTCCGCTAAGAGTTTGTAGGCTCTGCACTATTATCTGTGCACCAGGAAAATGGGTGTTTATCAGGAGTTCTAGAGATTCTGCTGTAGACTTAGTCCATTCCCCATCCATCTTCCTAAGAAGAGATGGATTGGAATGGTCTTTCAATAGAATTTTACTGAGTCTTGCAGAGTCCTTAAGGTTCTCAATGGATTGGCAGTAATCTATCCATGACTGTTTCTTAGCCACTCTGATAGATTGTTTATATTTTCTAAGGCATTCTTTATAAGGCTGCAAGTATTTACAGCTATGGCAGATATTTAGGGTCTCTCTCGTCAGCTTCCTAAGACGTGAGAGTTTCTCGTTTTACCAAGGTGGGAATGTTTTCTTGCTATATTTGACTGGACACGAGACTTTATACGCCGTATTAAAAGCTTTTCGAAAGCCGTTCTTTAGTTTGGTCTCACTTATACGTGGAAATTTACTTTTCAACTGTTTGAACGCCTCTCCATCTCTGTACATTGCCTTTTGTTCTATTCTCACCACATTTCCAGTTATAGCCGATCAAAGTGGGTGATCTCTTATTTGGAGGTGTAACCACTTTAAACGCTTTAACTCTAAACTATTATAGGTATAAAAATAGTTTTATACATTTTGGAAAGACAATTTAGTAGCACATACAAGTTGCAACCACATTGGGTACAGCTGTGCAGCTACAAAAAAGTTATGGCTCCTTAAACTCAAAATAATGAAAATTTGTGGTTCCATTTTTTCGCTTAAAATGCATTTTTCTCAAAATTTTTACTCAACATTTTTTTTTTTTTATGAAATTTTTATCCCTAAAAAATTTCCTTAAATTATATTCAGCAACTTTTTTACGTACGATCAACAGAAGTTGTACTAAAAACCATTTTTTGTCAGACAAAAATGGTCAAAAAGAAGTGTAGGTTTCTACTGAATTAGTCTTAAAACAGAACAGTTTATGGAATGTTTATAGCAATTGTTCGAAGTGCCTTCCTTCCATTTGAATACACTTTCGGGCGCGTTTAAGCACTTCGGATGGCAGACTGCAAACTTCTTCTTATCTCTTCTGAAACGGCACTAATTTCTTCTTGTAGCTCTTCCAGACTCGACATTTCTCTAAAATAAATTTTTCCTTTCATAGCACCCCAGAAGAAGAGATCCATGGGTGTTAGATCAGGAGATCTGGGTGGCCAAGGGATGGGGCCAAATCGACCAATCCACTGTTCGTTAAAAGTATGGTTGAGGAACGAAGTTACTCCGCTGCTACGGTGACAAGGTGTTCCATCTTGTTGAAAGAACATCGCCGTTCTCTGAACAAGAGGAACATCGTCAAGGAGCTCCGGCAATCGTTCTCCAAAAAATTTCACTTAGTAATGGGAATTAACTCTTCGTGGAAGAACATGCGAGCCTACTAAAGTGTTTCCTATTAATCCAGCCCAAACATTAACGCTAAACCTTTAAAATAAGCAACACATTTTGAAGAAGTTGTTCACAATAATAAAATTCTTACCTTTGAAAGGATGTTGTGCGTATTAAATGGGGATTGGAGTCTGACCAATGGTGCAAACTATGGTGGTTTGTTACCTCATCTTTTGTAAATTACGCTTCGTCAGTCCACAAAATGTTATTGAGGAAGTGCCCGTTTTCTGCTTGTTTGCGCTGCAGCCATTGGCCAAATTCCACTCTTCTTTGCGCATCTTCTGGTAGTAAATCCTGTACCGGTGTTAAATGGAAAGGGTGTAATCTATTACTCTGTAGAGTTCTCTGAATCCTGGTTCTGGGAAGTTCCAACTGCAGAGCTAGTTTGCGGACGCTGACTGAATGCTGAACTTCCACAGAACGCAAAATCCCACTCTCAACTTTTGCTGCCACTGCGTTTGAATGTCGTTCCCTTATATTTGGAGCAGCTGACTCAGTGACATCCGCAGCGAACATCCGACTACATGGTGTTCTACGATTTGGGTATCGTCGTTGGTACTCCAATCTTGCCAATGAAGCGTTTCCATTGCAGAACCCATATACAAACACTATTTCCGCGTATTCACGTTTTGAATACATTTTGTGGGGATCGGCTGTTACCTTACAGTGCAAAATGTCGATTGTAAATCAGTTGAAACAAAATTACTGTACATTTGCAAATCTGTGATAATTGTTTGTTACGCTTTTTTTCATATTCGACAATTAACTGTTAACTGCATTGCTCATAGGTACGTTAGTTTATTATTCTCACTTAATTTTGTTTGACCATTTTTGTCTGACAAAAAATGGCTTTTAGTACAACTTCTGTTGATCGTACGTAAAAAAGTTGTTTAACATAATTTTAAGCACATTTTTTAGGGATAAAAATTTCATAAAAAAAAAAATGTTAAGTAAAAATTTTGAGAAAAATGCATTTTAAGTGAAAAAATGGAACAACAAATTTTCATTATTTTGAGTTTAAGGAGCCATAACTTTTTTGTAGCTGCACAGCTGTACCCAATGTTTCAAACACATTGTGTATACTGTACTTACATATATGCGCTACTAAATTGTCTTTCCAAAATGTATAAAATTTATTTATTTATTTTTGTACCTATAATAGTTTAGAAGTTATAGCGTTTAAAGTGGTTACACCTCCAAATAAGAGGTCACCCACTTTGATCGACTATAACTTGAAATGTGGTGAGAATAGACCCCCCACCATGCCATACAACTTTTTGTTCGGCGGAACGTCAGGTATCTCCTCTTAATGGATTATACTGCTTAACTGGGGCACCCTGTATATCTATCCATTTATCTTATTACAATACATCAAAATGTGACGTGCTAGAGAAATTCTGTCTACATATTTGAATTCATCGTGTCCATACCATATATATTAAGTCCACATATATAATACATTGTTTTGTTTTTATTTGATGCCGACTAGTGTAATTCGATGTATGTACTATTGAACTAAATATCCCATTTCGTTTCCAATATCGGATATAATTTGTTTTGAGAAAGCAGGTACACCAAAATATTGAAAAACATTAAGTTTCAGTAATTCAATATATCCTTAGACGACATACTGAACAATTCTGAGCAGGTTATACTTTAAATTTCAGTATTTAGTTACCAAGCAACAATAAGTATACGATGAAAGGAATGTAAAAATTACGACATATGGATACGCTGGTTTTTTGGTATTAAGGGAGTCTTAGATGGGTGCCATACTTTCATTTTGCCTCAGCAAGAAAATTTCAACTTTTATGCTTTCAGCTTTGATTTCGATTATCTATACGCTGGAGGAACCATTTGACTATGTATGTTCGCATGTATGCATAAATGACAAGTAGGGCTTAGACCAACAGTTCGGGTTCATTGTGCCACAATTATTTAACCTTGGAAACGCTGTAAAGTAAAGATAGTCCGCTGTTAGAACCACCCAGATAGTGATATGAATCTCAGGAGGTCCGTCAGCTCTACATTGTCTAAGCCCTCCAGCCCCCGTCTATTAAGCAGGTTTTCGAACTGGTTGTAACTGTACCGACCAAGTTCTCGCGTTAACAACGTTCATCGAAGATGGCTTTAAAAACCGTCTTAAGTCAGGCTCTGTATTTGTGAACCTAACCGCCGCATACGATACAGTCTGGCGTACGGGTATGATTTACAAACTTCTAAAGGTGCGCTACCATAGCAACTCTCATCAATAACATGCTAAGCAACAGGGCTTTTCGGGTATTTCTCAACGACAGCGTGAGCAAACCCAGACAACTAAATAATGGGCTGCCACAGGGGTCAGTCCTGGCCCCGCTCCTTTTGAACCTATACATCCATGACATTCCAGATAGTGTATCCAATAAATTCGCGTTCGCAGATGACTTAACCTTGGTCACTCAACACCAGCAAATTCACCAAATTGGATCCACATTCACATCAGATCTTAGTTCCTTAGGGGACTACTGCAAGAAGTGGAGGCTCACTCCTAGCATGTCAAAAACCGAATCTACCATCTTCCACCTGAACAGCCAATTAGCCAACATGCCGTTCGAAGTCGAATTCCATGGTACTACCCTACGGCATAATAACAGCCAAAAACACCTCGGGGTAACTCTGGACAGAACTCTAACCTTTAAACATCACTGTCAAAATACCACAGCTAAGCTGAAAACAAGGAACAATTTGTTCCAAAAGCTAGCGTCTAGTTCCTGGGGGTCATCACCAGCGACATTGCGAACTGCGGGTCTCGGACTGGTTTACTCTATTGTCGAATAAGGAGCTCCTATTTGGGTAAATAGCGCACACACAAAGAAAATTGACAGTCAACTACAAATCGCAATGCGCTTAATCTCCGGAACAATCAACTCCACACATATCCAATGGCTCAGTCTTGAGCAACATTGCTCAGACGCGAAAAGACATTCATTAGTCAATTCGGTAAGATTCAACACAACCAAAGCTTACCATTCCACACATATTTCAACATAAGAGAACCGGTTGAAATCACGAAGACCGCCTTTAAGAACCGCGTCAAAGCTGCACAACTGACATTTCGATATCAACGCAGAGTCGGAAAAAATCTGGAGGGACTTCTCACTAAACAGCAGCATTAACATCACTGACCCCACCGCTCGCGTACCAGGCTTCGACCAAGATAGACACACGTGGACACAGCTTAATAGAATACAGACTCAGCACGGCCGTTATGGTGATTCGCTCTTCAAATGGGGAGCAACCTCATCAAGTGCATGCGAGTGCGGGGAATCTCGCCAAACTATAAGCCACATTATTTCCAGCTGCCCCCTATTCATGTTTAACGGCAACCTTAATGACGTATATAACATCAGCCTGGACCCCTTCCTATGGCGTCGAACTTCTATACTAACCTCAACATAAAACTTTAACGACAAAAACCTACAATGATTGCATATATTCTGCTATCCTTCATCTATGTTATTTAACTTTTACATAATGTTTTCTCTATCTATGTGCGTTTAAACTTTCTTACAATTGTGCAATTCATGTTAATGCTATATTTGTATTCGCTCAACCTGTTATTTCCATACGATAAATAAATAAATAAAGCTCCGAGAAGAAGTAACTACCAGGAATCCTCATTCTTCTGATGGAAAGGGTAGGACAATCACACAGCAGGTGACGAATAGATTCAATTCCTTCTTCGTCCCTGCAACTTCTACAATAGTCGTTATGCAGCACACTAAGTCGCTCCGCGTGGAAGCAAATGGCACAATGACCAGCAGTTATGGCAGAAACGTCCCGTGCGCTATAACGACTAAGTATCACTAGAGAGGTTGGTCTCTTCTTGCTGAAGGCCGGCCATATCGCCTTGGCCGTTGCACATGTTTCCAGATGAACCCAGCGTCTATTTGCTCGACTTCTTCATCCTCTATTTTCTTCCGTAAGGAACTGATTGGGGCTACTACAAAAGGGAGGGCCCGCAATAAGTGGAGCGTTCCATTTTCTAGCAAGCTCGTCAGCTCTTTCGTTTCCTTCGATATTCATATGACCTGGTACCCAGCAAAAGGTGACGGCATTGGCTCTAGATATCTCATTTAAAAGTGATTTGCAGGTCCTCACAAGCTTCGAATTAATTACAGCAGAGCCTTAACGGCTGCCTGGCTGTTTATATAGACAGTGATCGTTCTACCAACGATATTACTTCCGCGTATAGTTTCAGCTGCCCATATGATGGCTGTGACTTCAGCCTGTAAGACGCTGCAGTCGCGGCTTATTCTACAGGAGCGGTTTATTCCTAGGGCTTCACAAAAAACTCCGGCTACTGTGTCAACGTCCATCTTAGAACCGTTGGTATAGAACGCCAACTCCTTTTTCTTAATGGTTCTTCGGTTCTTCCAGCATATTCTGTCAGGAATTCTGGTAGTGAATCTCCTTTCAAATGCTAGCATCGGATTCATGTGATCGGTTTCCGTCAATCCTATGATAGTCCCCCATCGGGACAAAATGGAGACATGGCCGTAAAGGCTCGATGACACAATCGGCCTTGTCTCAGTCTTATAGCGGCTTTGGCTGCCAGACTGCTACAGTATATATCAAGCGGAATGAAACTAAGCATGGTTTCCATTGCCACTGTTGGTGTTGTTTTCATTGATCCCATGACTCCGATGCGCGCTCACCTCTGGATTTTGGTGAGGTTTGAAAGCTGGTATTGCTTCTCAAGTACCATCTACTAGAGATGGGCTAAGTCGGCAATTTTGTCTAAGTCAGCCAAAATTAAGTTTTCTTTCATAAGTGAATTTCAATTTTATTTCCTACCTATGTATGTATATATTTATACTCATACGAGTATATACGAGTATGTATTGTACATTAGACTATTAGACATTAGGAAAATGTATGGGAACTTTAGAACATATTTTTCCTTTGGTGCGCCACGACTTTCTGAAAGTTTGGCTTCTTATACCTGTAATAAGCTCTTAAAACGAAAAAAATATTTTATTTAGAGGTAGCTCAAAGAGCTCAAAGTTTATTTTATGGTTTTGAACGATATAAATCACTTAATTTGCTATAACTTTTAAACTGATCAAGATTTCCTAAAAATTTTGCTGAGTGTTTTTTAGGAATACTTCAGGAAATATACAGTTTAAAAATTATCAATTTTTTTACCACCGTTACTTTTTGGCAGCGTTTTAAACACGACATTTTATTCCTTACCTTATATTTAAGTATTTTTATAGGGCGATATTTCACTTATAATATTCCAGCGAATTGAAGTTTAAATTTGTTTTTGCATTTATACATATATAAGGTCTAAGCTTTAGAATCAAGTCAAAATCGTTACTAACTAACTACCTTAAGTCGCTAAAACTTGAATATTTCTTAGTTACCCTACGATTCAATAATGTTTACTAGGCCCAATCAGTTACGTGATTGCTCCGTTAAAAGCGAATGAATTAAAAAAACACTTTACTAACAAAAGTGAAACTTACTCTAACAACGACAGTTAGGTAAACCTTTATTGTCTATCAACCGGATCTCTCCCCTCGCAATCGTCTGCTATTTAGTCAACAATTAAATCCGTGCTAGTCATATATTTTTTAGAGTGCCGTGTTAATTTTTATTTAAAATGGGTAAAACGAGAAGTTTAAGTAATCTCGTATAGTTATACCAAAATCCGGTGTTTTACCATCAAAAGGCAAAGGGAGGCTTTGTCGTTGTCTATAAGTTCAACATTTATTTTAAAATGAATGGTTTAAAACGTTTATCATAAACAGGTATAAGACCATTAATGCGCAAATAGCAGAGATTGTTATACGAAAACTGCAGAACCATTTGTGGTATTTGGGTGAGGAATTGGTGGGTTTGTCGCTCTTCGGTAGATCAGTGACTAATGAAACTCACAAAAAAAATGCAAGACGCACTGCAAACGAAACCAGGCTCCGGAGCTGCACAAAAAAAACCACGACCAAAACCATCAATTATGGGAATGAACCTTGACAATTTCGTCACAACATAGACCATACAATTTTTTGAAGTGAATGATGAATGATGAATTTTTAAATGTGGATCCAGAAGACTGGATGAACCAGGCTTCTTACGTTAATGGTCTCCAAATAGTAAACCAACTTTATGTAATTAACGTCTCGGCGGAACGAAGCGTGGCTCTTATCTGCGAGTACAATTCATCACTGACTAGCAATCCAATAGTATCCAATCACTAAAAAAAATGCAGAGTATAAACAAAAATCAGTTTAAAAAAAAATAAGAAATTAAAAAAAAGTTTTGAGTAGGTATCTGAATTGTGTTTTCATTAACATCCTTACAATCCTTGCCTGGATTTCCTAGCTTGGATTTTAATTTAAGAAGTGTTTTGAATCAAACTGAATAACAAAAAAAAAATACGTGAACATTAAATTAATTAAATTAGTTAAGAATAACGTAGTTCGACTATAATAAATTAAACTCAGTGAACATTATTGAATCGTAGGGTAACTAAGAAATATTCAAGTCTTAGTGACTTAAATTAGTTGGTTAGTAACGATTTTGAATTGATTAAAGCTCAGACCTCATATAAAAATAAAAAATGTAAACTTCCATTCGCTGGAATAATATAAGGGAAATATCGCCCTGTAAAAGTACTAAAATATAAGGTGAGGAATAAAATGTCGTGTTTAAAACGCTGCTAAAAAGTAACGGTGCTAAGAAAATTGATAATTTTTAAACTGTATATTTCCTGAAGTATTTCCAAAAATCATTCAGCAACATTTTTAGAAAACCTTGTTCAGTTTAAAAGTTATAGCAATTTAAGTGATTTAAATCGTACAAAACCATAAAATAAGCTTTGAGCTCTTTGAGCTACCTCTAAATAAAATATTTTTTTCGTTTTAAGAGCTTATTACAGGTTTAAGAAGCCAAACATTCAGAAAGTCGTGGCGCACCAGAGTAATCTTACACTTTAGAAATTTGGACCAGTCTAACGTACCTACATACATATATCCTTTCATTAAAAAAACTTGCTCGCACATCTGGCTTCGATGAACTTGCTGAAACTAAAGACACAGTAGGATGCTTAATTAGAATGTTCTTCTTTAAATTCGTTGTACTGGTCCTGTAAGAAAATTTCGACCGGCACAAATTACATTTCGCTATTATTTAGTCCACCTTTTAAAAAAAAATCAAATAAAGCTGATTTTCCTTTTACTGTTCCTTGGTGCCGGTGGGCGGTGGCATCTTGAACTTTTCAAGGATTAATTTTTGAATTTTACAGAGGATTTATTTAACACAAAAATGAAGCTTGACTTTTCTGTAACTACTGCGTGCATGTATTTCAATTCAACTAACTCTCGATTCGCATATAGGTTATTCAATTCAACTCAACACTTACTTATTTAGGTGGTGCTACAGTTCGGGTTGAACCTGGGCCTCAACCAACAAGCCTCTCCATTTAGCTCGGTCTTTAGCTAATTGCCTCCAGTTGCGCACTCCAAGTTGGTCGAGGTCTCCTTGAACTTGTGCGCGCCACCTACGCCGAGGAGGTCCTCTACTGCGTCGTCCCTCGGGGTTAGATTCGAAGACTCTGCGGGCCGGAGCGTTGGTGTCCATTCGCTCTACATGTCCTAGCCATCGCAGACGTCCAATACGCAGTTTTTTGACTAGGTCGATGTCGCTGTATAGCTCGTATAGTTCGTGATTGAATCTTCTCCTCCAAAACTCATCAACGCAAACGGGGCCGAATATCTTACGAAGAATTTTCTCTCGAAGCGACTAAGGATGTCTTCATCCCCTTTTAATAAAGTTCATGTTTCAGCGCCGTAAAGCAGAACTAGGATGATCAGGGTCTTATACAGAGTCTCGTTAGTTGTTCGAGATAGGGCTTAACTGTTGAATTGCCTTATAAGGCCAAAAAACAGCGATTGGCAAGAGTTATTCTTCGCACGATTTCTGCGCTAGTTTTCTTTTTAGGGTTTATAGCAGACCCAAGGTAGACAAAGTCCCTTACTACCTCGAAGTTATAGCTGCCCACTATGACGTTCTGTCCAATTCGTCGGTGTTGATTGTCCCTTCTTCTTGACAGCATATACTCGATTTTGCTCGCGCTTATCGCTAAACCCATTTTGGGCGCTTCCGCCTCAATGCTTGCAAACGCACCGGTGACAGTCCGCTGAGTTCTTTCAATATTGTCAATATCGTCGGCCTATGTAAGCAGTTGTACAGACTTGTAATAGATTGTGCCTCCGGTGTGGGCTTGTGAGTTCCGCACAATCCATTCAAGTACAATATTAAATAAGTCGCATGACAGCGTGTCACCTTGCATAAAACCTTTTTTGACATCAAACGTCTCGGTGAGGTCATTACCGACCTTAATGGATCAGGGAGCATTCTCCATCGTCATCCTGCACAGACGAAGAAGTTTGGCAGGGATGTCAAAATTAGACATGGGTCTATAAAGCTCTTCTCTATAGATACTGTCATAGGCCGCCTTGAAATCGATAAAGAGATGGTGAGTATCGATTCGGACTTCTTGGGTTTTCTCCAGGATCTGCCGAAGTGTAAAGATTTGATCGATGGTGGACTTTCCTGGCCTGAAACCGCACTGATAGGGTCCAATCAGGCTGTTCATAAAAGGTTTCAGGCGTTCACACAATGTTGAGGAGACTGATGCCTCTATAGTTAGCGCAGTTGATCGGGCAAAACGATGCTGAGACTCCATTCATCAGGCATACACTCGTCTGACCAAATCGTAGAGATAATGATCAATTCATCACCAGCTGCCTTGAAAGTTTCGGCCGGTAAGCCGTCAGGTCCAGCAGCCTTGTTAGATTTCAGCCTGCATATTTCTATCCTCACTTCATTTTGATCAGATGACGGAAATTTTGACTATCATCGTCTATGTTGAATGGTTAATTCTGCCTAACAGCGGGGTGTTGGTCTTCGTCGCCGTTATACAGTCTGCAGAAGTAGTTTTTCCATATTCTCAGCACCGACTGTGATTCTACTACGAGGTTTCTGTACTGGTATTGCTTCTCTGTCACGTTCTTTTTACCTTTTGGCAAAACTTCCTGAATCGTGATCGTTTGATCTAATTTATCCACTGTTGTGTAAGGCATCACATAATTCATCTGGATTGCCCTAAAAGTCGGGTTCAATAAATGTTCAAAATGATCGACGAGAACTGAGATTTCAACTTGAATGCTTTCTGCAAACTTCGTGGCGTTGAGAAATCTTACCAGTTTCCAAAAATTCGGAGTGGCTTCGACATTCTGGCCAGACAACACCCGAAGGAAGGTATGTTGAACTTTTCGCTGAGATAAACAATTTGACACAGCTTGTAAATGAGCCTACACGCATACCGGACATTGTAAGTCATTCCGCCAACACGCTGGACTTGTTTCTTACTTCGCACCCTGATAAATACATCATTCATGTTTTAGCACCTTTAGGCCGGTCCGACCACAATATCATATCAGCTAAATTCTCGTACTTCAACCACACAGTTAAAGAAAAAACTCCTAAAAGAAAAGTTTGGCGTTACGAGAAAGGCAACTGGGATGGCCTAAATAGTTTCTTTAGGAGATTTAACTGATCGCTATGCTTCTTCGATAGTGACGTGGATGCCGCCGCTGATATGATTACTGACACCATTCTCTTAGGTATGGATTACTATATTCCTACCAGAATAAAGAGCATTAAACCTAAGGTAAACTCGTGGTTTGATCAGAGCTGCAAAGAGGCTATCAGGTTAAAAGAGGTAAGTTTTCGGTCTTATAAAGCCAACCATTCTGAGGAAAACCGAAAGAAGTTTAAATAAGCCAGAAATGACTGTCCAAAATCTGGAAAAGCAATGTTATCAGCTTAAGAACCAAGCTACGACTGTTCCGCTCCAACGTAGAATCAGTGCTGCTTTATGGGTGCAGTACCCGGAAGGTGGACACCATTAACACACGCAAGTCTTCGTAAACAAATGCTTAAGAATCATCTTGAGGATTTTTTGGTCGAACCATTTCTGAATATTCTAGAGACTTCCTGGGCTGCACCCTGAAACAGTACATCAACGCTAGAAACTGCATATTTTTACACAGAATCATTAATAGTAAATCTCCGTCATATTTGTTTGACAAACTACAGTTCGCTCGTTCAGCCAGATCCTTAACCTTAATTCAACCGCGATCTAAATATTTAAATTCCTCTCGTCTATTTTTCGTTCACGTCACTAGATTATGGAATTCACTGCCCTTCCACTTAAGGGGTATTTCAAATGCAGCAAGCTTTAAGAATGCAATCCTCCTTTTCGATGCAATCTTGAACTTATATTTTCTGAACTTTAACTTTCTCAATACTTTTTGTTCTATCTCTTGCTTAATTTAATTTTTATTTATTTTGTTTTTTAATGTACATATATATGCAATTTGTTTTTATTAATACAATTCATCTTAAATCCATTTTTTATAATTTAAAAATCTGAATTCTAAATATCTACCTTGGTTATTCGTACTATAAAAGATTAAATCTTAATGTACATTCCTATCTTGAAAAATAAATTGAATTGAATTGAATTGAACCGCATTTCCAACTAACAACTTTATCTGAGAACGGGCCAAGAACCTATAAGCATTACTATACGGAGAAGAAAGTGGCAGTGGCACCCTACGGCGCGAAGACAACTCCATTGCGAAATACGTAATGCAGTGGAATCCGCTCACCCAGGCAGGCAGAATAGCGGGACGCCCTAGGCAAAAGTGGCGCAGAACAGTTGAGGAGGAATCGAGCTCTTTAGGAATGAGTTGGAGGCAGCTCAAACGCGTTGCAGAACTTCGAACACGATGGCGCGCAGGCGTAGTTGACGCTCTATGCCCCCCGAGGTGTTAAAGGATATAAGTAAGAAATGACTGCAATGTCCACATTCGACGTTTAAAATTCTTACATGACCAAAAATTGAGGCAAAATATTCTTCAGTGTCCTAAAGGTAGCAAACATTTTTGGTCATTCGTCAAAAATATTAAAAATTCTGCCTCGTCTGCCATCCCAACGCTCATTTAATATGACATTCTAGCTGTCAGCTCCTTAGACAAGGCCAATCTGCTTGCTGCTCACTTTGCAGCAAACTCCACCCTGCCAGATAGTGCTTTATCTCCACCTGTACTTGAGAGCGTCGAATTTTCCATGGGAGAAGTCCACTTTCGCACTCGGCACTCGTACAGTTGCAGGAGTACTCAAAGGTCTCAACATACACAAATCCGCTGGTCCAGATGGTATCCCCTCCATAGTTCTGAAGAGGTGTTCTTCCACGCTGGCAAAATTTCAACGTAAGCTTTTCTGTCTATCCTACTCTTCGGGGCTCTTTCCGAGTAGATGGAAAACAACATTTGTCCAGCCCGTCCCTAAAAAAGGCGAATTTTCCTCCCCGTCCAAGGTCATGGAAACGCTGATAAATCGTCAGCTTATGAAATATCTTGATTCACGAAAACTCCTCAATGACCGGCAGTATGGTTTTCGTAGCAACAGGTCCACTGGTGATCTGATGGCATATATCACCGAGAAGTGGAACCAATCTCTACATCACTTCGGCGAAACAACATGGTTGCGCTCGATATTTCTAAGGCATTTGACAGAGTTTGACATCAGGCTCTTTTGTCGAAAATGCGTGCATATGGCATCGACGAGCCTCTTCTTCAATGGATTAGAAATTACCTTTCGGACCGTTCAATACAAGTTGTCTTGGATGGTTTCAAGTCTGCAATTCACCACATAAATGCTGGTGTTCCCCAGGGCTCCGTTTTGTCTCCGACTCTCTTTCTCATTTTTATAAATGACCTCTTGTCTGCTACTTCTAATCCAATCCATTCCTTCGCTGATGACAGTGCTCTTAGTTTTTCATATTCGTTCTCTAACTCACGTCCCTGCTCTTCGGCCGTGGATGAAGAACGACAACGTATGTTAAACACATTAAATTCCGACCTGGACAGCATAATCAAATGGGGTTCAACCAATAGAGTTGAATTTAATGCATCCAAAACAGAATGCTGTCTTCTGTCACTCAAGCGAAACCAAAACACCCAACCATTATCCATGAATGGTACCTGCATCGCTGAATCCGAAAGACTTGCAATTCTCGGTATGTACATCAATAACCATCTTCGATGGAACGATCACATATTCGAGCTCGCCAAAAATGCTGCAAAGTGTCTAGGATTCCTTAAGTGGTGCAAAAAATATTTTACCCCGTCTGATCTGGCCTCCATCTATAAGGCATTCATTCGCCCAAAGCTGGAATATAACGCCCACATCTGGTCTGGTGCACCCAAGACCACTCTGCACATTCTAGATAGGGTACAGAATCGCGCATTAAAACTTGTAGGGGATAGAGACATCGTGAACTCCATAGTCTCACTTGAACATCGTAGAAATATCCCATGTCTTTCCCTATTTTATCGCTTTTTTTATAAAAAAAATGCTCCAGCGAAATAGCCAGTTGCATTCCTCCCCTTCAAAACTTCACCCGCAATACGCGTCATGCTTCGAATGCACATCAGTTCACCCTCAAGCCCAACTTCGGACGTACTGTCAAATATAGGGATTCGTTTATAAGCCGAACAACACGTTTGTGAAACGAACTACCAACCTCTGTATTTCCAAATCATTATAACCTTCAAACATTTGGAGCCACCGCAAACTGGTATCTCCTTCGTTCCTCTCCCCCCTTTTCCTATCCACTCGAACCCTGAGCATCAGTATAAGGGCATTAATAATCCCTTCGGCGCGCGTGTATTATAAAAAAAAAAATATCTGGTAGTCGGGGAAAAAATACTGTGAACCAAAAGCAAAGACAAAAATAACGAAAGTCTCCCCAGTTATCTAGACGGAGTTTTCCTGAAACAACATCTGAGTTTCAAACCACTACACCAATCTTTCTCTCTCTATCTACCGCTTCCTACGCCCGCACTCATAACCCTTGGAGTGCGCGCAAATTATAAAAAAAAGGTGTTCAAGGGTTTGCTCCCAAGATATGTTTATATTTTACGAGGAACGCGCGTCTCATAACCTTACCCAACCTTTTCAATGTGAACCTCTGTGTCAACTCCACAGAGGGTTTGGCATTTCTTCCACCGTCAACCTTATGATTATTGGCTATAAATTTATGGTGGTAAAATACTGAAAGCTTTTTATTAAAATCTTTCGAATGACAGTCAGCCTTGCTTGAGAAGGCTTATGTTCGCTACTAACAAACAGATAAAAAATTAAAAAAAAATCAATTTTTAGGCATTTTCCTCAGCCAAGAAGTAAGCTTTTTATTTATAAAATCACAGTCGAAATAATCAATAAAACTCAAAGCTTTAGCACAGTTCACATTGTCCTATTTGTTTTCAAATGAGCATGTGCTGTGGAAAAGCTGCAATGCCTATATTGCTAGATTAATTCATACTAAACTACTTTTAATCATTTCTGTAGTATAAAATAGTATCGGCTATATAGCAATGTTAAATAATAAATAAATCATAAATTACCTAATAAAATGCACAATATATTGTAATTAAAAGTAAACATATTTTCCTCTTTGCTTATGATGTAGGTAGGTACATAAAAAAGCTTTTTAGACAAAGAAAATAAAGGACATGTTAGCTTTTAAAGGATTTTATGTACCAGGATTGATTCTCTACTTTGTTATATTTACTTGGTTTCTACGGCAAAATTTGTAAGGCTTTTTTTTCGAATTCAATGGAGAGGTTCTATCAATTAAATATATGGCGCATGTTCGTGCAAAATTCAATGCAAAACGTTTGCAGCAATTCAGTTTTTATTGTGCAAATACGGGAAAACAACTGATTTGTTAATTGAAACGAATGATTTACTTAATATTCCTTGTGCTATACAATTGAGAAAGTTTGAAAATATTGTAATTTGCGAAATAATATGTACTATGTGCGAATTATGTTATTGCCATGCTTATGGTATAGTACATAGATATTTGTGGTCGTTTAAGATGTCTTTTCAATTTCGTAAATTACACTAAAGGTAAATAAAAAAAGCGCAAAATTTCATAATATAAGTTTAATAAAAAACAAAAATACAGATTTTGTAAAGATGCTAGGTAACTTCAATCCATGTTCTGAATTTCATTATTATTATGAACCTACTTCGTTCTGTAAAGATGGAAATAATTGTTATGTGTGGAAATAAAGTTTATATATGTGCAGTGCAAATACCATATAGACATTGATGATAATTGAAATGCAAATGAATATTTAGAATATCGACTCGGAGTTATTTAATATTCTCACAAGTTTTTTTTTCTTTTTTTTTATGTTATGCCATGTATGTTACAAAATGATATAATACAGTACACCTTTTGCATAAATAGTATGAGAACTGCTTATAATAAAAAAATTTGCTATCAGTAACAGAGTGCAGTAATTAAATATCTACTCAGCTTGATTGACTTTGAAGTGCACTTTCCCGCATCAAACCGTTTTCAGTTCTCTGGGTTAATAAATTTGCGTAATAAAGGCGCACTTTTAATTCTTTTGCTAAATAAATGTCATTTAAAATTGACACTAGGTTAGGCTCTATTGGTGGTGAAAAATTAGCATTTGTATTTCAGTTCTCTGAATAAATCGATTTTCTATGTATTGCTTTTTATTTTATCTAAATACACCTTAGTAGCCCCACCTACTTTTTGAAGAGGAAATAACTCTGTTCCTTAAAAAAAAAAAAATATTTTCAAGCGGGATACTTAAGGATTGCGACCAAAAGAAATTAATTTAGTTTTTTTCACATACACATTCGTATATACCTTTATACTCACATAATTTACTTGAATTCAGTGATCAAAATAATAGTCCACTATGTCCAATTCAGCAGATCCCTTCTGGCTGTTTGAGAGTTCTAGTGAGTCCTTAATCTTGACCTAGATGTAGTGTGTTGTGAGTTCTCTGGAGTAAAATAAGAACTAAAATCACAACACAACAAGACCGAATTGTGGGATGGTGATTTAAATAGTTTTCCTGAATATATGCTTGAACTGCGTGTAACCTTCACAGAGGAGCCCCTCTCCTGCATCGTCTTTCGGGGTTACATTCGACGACTCTGCAGGCTGGAGCGTTGGTGTTCATTCAGTCTACATGTCCTAGCCATTTCAAACGTCTAATACGCAGTTTTTGGTTTATGTCGATGTCGTTGTACAGCTCATATAGTTCTTCATTGAATTTTCTCCTCAAAAGCCGGTCATAGTAAGCGAAACCGAATATTTTACGAAGAATTTTTCTTTCGAAGCGTTCAAGGATATCTTCATCCACTTTCAATAAAGTCCATGTTTCTGCGCCGTTAAGTAGGACTGGGATGATCAGGGTCTTATATAGAGTCTCATTAGTTGTTCGAGATAGGCCTTAGGTTAGGTTAGGTTAGGTTGGCTGTCCACACGAGAGTGCAGACACACTTAGATCAGTGAAGGTACTTTGTGATACCAACGATAAACCATTAGGCCACTCAGGGATTAACAAAACCAACCGGAGCTTTTGACAAAGCGATGGATGCTCATGACGTCCAAGGACCCCAGATCGCAGAGGTCGTCAAGGAAGGGGGACCCTATATGGAGCATTCTTTTATGCGACATGTGCATAGGAGGTGAAGGATGGTTTCCTCCTCGTCCTCGTCCCTACAGCTTCTGCAGAAGTCGTTGGAGAAGAGACCAAGTCTTTTGGCGTGTTGGCCTATAAGACAGTGTCCAGTGAGAACACCGACAACGCAGCTGATTTGTGTACGCTTTAACTTGAGCAGATCGGCACTACGTTTTTCATTCAGCTTAGGCCAGATCTGTCTCGAAATGTGACGCGTTGAGCCGTTTCCTCATCTGAGGTTGGTCGTGCTAATAGCGTTCAGCTTTAGTAGATACTTACATGTAGCGAGGGGCATACCTAGGGCTTGCCTTTTAGGCAAAGTTCTTAGAGTGGTATCCTGTCTGGCGAGGTCGTCAGCCCTGCAGTTACCTGGAATGTCTCTGTGGCCCGGCACCCAGCATAGGTGAATGTTGAACTGCTCTGTCATCTCCATAAGAGATAGACGACAGTTTAAGGCAGCCTTTGAAGTGAAGGAGAACGATTCCAGGGACTTGATTGCCGCTTGGTTGTCAGTGAAAATGTTAATATCCCTGACAGATAGTACATTACATTTCAGCCAGGACAGGGCTTCCTTAATCGCCATGATTTCCGCCAGAAAAACGCTACAATGATCAGGGAGGCGGAGAGATAGGCCTTATAAGCCCCAAAAAATAAACACAGCGATTGGCAAGAGTTATTCTTCGCTGATTTCTGCGCTGATGTCGTTTTTAGAATTTATAGCAGAGCCAAGGTAGACAAAGCCCCTTGTAGCTGCCACTGTGACATTCTGCCCATTTCGTCGATGTTGATTCTCCCTTCTTGTTAACAGCATATACTTCGTTTTGCCCTTGTTTACCACCGAACCTATTTTGGCCGCTTCTGCTTCAATGTTTGCAAACGCACCGATGACAGCCCGTTGAGCTCTTCAAATTATGTCAATATCTCGTCGTATGCGAGCAGTTCTACAGATTTTTGATAGATTGTGCCTTTGGTGTTGGGTTCTGAGTTTCATACAATCCGTTCAAGTACAGTATTAAAGATGTTACATGACAACGCGTTACCTTGCCTAAAACCATTTTTGACATTAAAGGTCGTAGGCATGGGCCTATACATATAGCTCCCCTCTGTAGATGCTGTCACAGGGTACATTGAAATCGATAAAGAAATGTTGAGTATCAATATATTGAACTTTCTTGACCTGAAGCCGCACTGATAGGGGCCAATCAGGCTGTTGATGAAATGTTTCATGCGTTCACACAATATCGCAGAGAAAATTGTGTAGGTATGCAATGTTGAGGAGACTGATACCTCTATACGTGGCGCAGTTGAGGGGGTCTCCTTTCTTGTGGATCGGGCAAACGATGCTGAGATTCCATTCATCAGACATACACTCGTTTGACTAAATTTTAGAGATGAGTTGGTGTATGCTCTCTACCAATCCATCACCAGCTGCCTTGAAAAGTTCGGCTGGGGAGCCATCAGATCCAGCAGATGTTTGACTTCAGCTTGGATATTGCTATCCTCACTTCGGTTTGGTCAGGTGGATGGAAATGTTCACTGTCATCGTCTATGTTGCGTTGAATGTTTCATTCTCCCTGACAGTGCACTGTTTTTTTTTTTTATGTATATAATTTACACGCACTTAAGGGGTTATGAATTACCTTTGGATGTTCGTACAGAGTGCGGGCGTTGGAAAGGATAGATAGAGAGGGAGAGAAAGATTTGGGGTAGTGGTTTAAAGCTCAGTTGTTTACGCTTCAGAGAAACTCCTTTCTCGTCGCCGTTATACAGCCTGCAGAAGTGTTTTTTTTTCATATTCTCAGCACCGACTGTGATTCTACTACGAGGTTCCCTTCCTTATCTCTACAGGTTTCTGTACGGGTATTGCTTCTCTGACACGTTCTTTTCACCTTTTGTTCAAATTTCCGCATATTGTTCCTGGAGTATAAGCTCTCAATATCTTCGATTGCGAGCTTCTCATGCCCTTTCCCTTTTTTTTTTTTAAGAAACCGATGTTCCTCTCGTTTCTTTTTGCTCGTAGAGCTCACGAGCAGCCCTCGTTTTCCTATGCATTGCCACTTTATATGCCTTTTGTTTTGCTGCATGCACTCGCCGGCATTCTTCATCAAACCAGGGGTTTCGCGGTATCGGTCGGGCAAAACTCAGTACATCCGTTGCTGCGTTTCTGATGGCATGTTGGTCTTCGGCGCATGATACTGGTCGCATAGGAGTGAATAAGAGATTCAGGGATACGCCATCGGTGAAGACTCTGGCATGGCGGTTTTTTGCTATTGTAGCTTTCCGTCGTTAAATGTTCTCACAGTGATTCTCTTTTGTTGTGTCGTTTGAGTAATCTGCATTCGTACCTTGGCTGCAACAAGGTAATGATTCGAGTCTATGTTGACCGCTCGGAAGATTCGGATATCCAGAATACTGGAGGCATGTCTTGTGTCGATCGTAATATGATCAATCTGGTTGATCGTTACATGATCATTCGGCCGGTATTTCTGCTTGTGAATATTGATATGAGGAAACCATGGGCTTGATTTGGTGGTCAAACATGCGATTACATTAAAACTTAAGTATTCACCTAGTCTGGGCCATCTCCACGTTACGGACCGCTGGATGCCTAGTTACTTGATTGGAGATTGGGTAACCAACACCTTTACTAGATCACTTCTTTTTGTTCTAGACGGCAGTTGACGTATTCCCTAGATGGAATCAACGATGCCGTCTACAGTTCCAGTAAGGTTGAACTTATTGAACACCTTGCGCGAACTGCTTCGACATATTCGGATAAGTGCTGCCAGATCGTGGTAAATTTCAACTCCAATTTTAAACATATGGTAAAAAGGTAATATTTCCCGTTTTCCATACAAAAAAGTGAAATTCTACTGACAAATTCGTCTTCTCACTCATTCTGACTGCAATGGTCAGTAATGAATTCAGCCCATAACTTGAAAGGGGTAGTTTCACCGATCTCACGTATTTGGTGATTGTATGCGTAGCGATCTACTATTGGTGTGTGGCAATTATTAATACATGTAAGGGAATACGGAATTATAAGTTTCATGTACACACGGTACACAACAGCATATCATTTTATTTTGAGAGTCATTCTTCTAGCAATACAAGGATTCTTTCAATAAAAATAAAAAAACGAATAGTTTGAATGATGGTTTGCTTAACAGTATTTGTAAAATAAAAAATAGGAAAACACCTCCTAATATTACAACTGAGAGGAACTCTCATCCAGTAATTTTTCTCTAATTTATAATTAACGTTTTGGATGGGTGAAGCTCATTAGCTGACCCCGAAACTAATTTTGTGTGTATCTACTTTAATTCGTTCATTTATAGGTTATAGGTATACCTGTGTGTATATATAATACAGTCATGTTTTATATTTTTTCTATTATAGTTTTCGTTAGAAAATTAAGTCACGCGGCCTTAATCTTTTAAGCCGCCTAATAGTATTGTTGTTTTCTTCCACCATGTATTGTATTTGAGAATTTACATGGTCTTGGAGTTGTTCGTAGTGCCTAAGAGCATATTTTTTTTACAATTTCACTTACATTTTCTACGTCTAGATCCTTGTGTAAGTTGCCATTTCTTATATACCAAGGTGCATTAACGATGCCTCTTAGTACTTTGTTTTGGAATGTTTGTATCATTCTTAGATTTGTCTTTTTGGTACAACCCCAAAGTTGTATCCCATACGTCCATACGGGTCTCAGGACTTGCTTGTACAATAGCAATTTATTTTCAATTGATAGCTGGGAATTTCTTCCCATTAACCAATGTTGAGCTCCTCTTTTTTCTTTTTGACATGCTCCTTCCATCTGAGCTTGGCGTTAAGTGTTATACCCAGATATTTCGCAGTATTTGCGTACGGAATTTCTATTCCATCAATATTAGCTCTTACATTATTTATTCTTCTATTAGTAAAGTTAATATGGATAGATTTAGTTTCATGAAGCTTTATTCTCAATTTTTTTGTCCAATCACTTACAGATTTAATGGCCTTTTGTAATTTTTTCGCTGCTTCATCAGCATTATCGCCAATAGTCATAATTGCAGTGTCGTCTGCAAAAGTCGTCAAGCTAGTTTTTTCCTGCTGAGGTAGGTCTCTTGTATATAGGAGATAAAGGATTGGTCCCAAGACACTTCCTTGTGGAACTCCTGCAGATATTTTCTTTAAATGAGAGTATTCATTCTCATATCTTACTCGAAAGTAACGATCTGCGATATTAGATTTAAGAATTAACTAAAACTCTTAGGCGAGATCCCTTTGCAGTTTAAATTCTAGTCCGCGATGCCAGACTTTATCAAACGCTTGTGCTACGTCTAGAAATATGGCTGAACAGACTTTTTTATTCTCAAGTACTTTTTCTACTGTACTTACAATTCTATGCACTTGTTGTACAGTAGAGTGTTGCTCTCTAAACCCAAATTGGTGGGAAGGTATAAGACTTTTTTCTTCTATTATTGGCTTGAGCCTTTTTAAAAGCAGTTTTTCAAATAGCTTTGATGATACGGGTAGAAGCGAAATCGGTCTATACGATTTCTTTTCATTTGGCGACTTATCTGGTTTCAGAATCATAATTACCTCTGCCACCTTCCATTGAATCGGAACATACTTTAGCCTGAGTGCTGCATTAATTAAATGTAATAGTTTCCGCAAAGCTTTGCCCGGGAACTCCTTAAGTATTTGTCCTGTTATCAAATCGTAGCCCGGTGCTTTTTTTGCATTTATGTTAGTTTTAATTTCATATTTTAGTTCCTGAAATGTTACATGCTCTATATTTCTGTGATCATTTTTGGACTGTAGGAAAAGATTTTCGTCTGCAGTTTGCCTAGGAAATGGTTGGAAGGTTTGCCGCAGGTGATTTGTAAAATAAGATCTTCCTTTCAGGAACATTATTGTCGAATCGGACATTACATTTAAGAATTTCATCTTATAAAAAAAAAATATTTATCCAAAATTCAGAGTCAGGTAACTAAATAAATATTTAAGTACAGATAGGTTTAAAAAAAATTTTAATTTTAGTTTGCAGTTGTTTTGCAGAAGACCGTTTGGCGCCTTATCGCTCATTTTTGCAGTTGTATTATTTTGCAATGGCAAGCTCGTTTAAAAAAAAAAAAATTTCGTTTATTTTGTGGTTTTACTTTAATTCCATTTCGTGCTTTTGTGTTGCTCTTATGACCTTGAAAGTCATTTTGTAATTGTGGGAAATTTTTGGTGGAAATGGTAAATTTTCATCCATCATGTGGTATTTTTCTTGAAAAAAGTCTGGCAGCACTGATTCGGATCACTGCTCGGTAATGAACTTCCAAGATCGATCAGGATCTTAGGCTAAGTGAGAACTTTTCATATAATCGCATGCACTACCGTCTGACCAAGCGGGGTGAGCGAATTGATGCTTTGCTACCAGTGAACTGCAAATGAGTCACTGAAAAAGAAAGTATACCATTTTGTAGCTTTGATTCAAAATTAAACTAATAAGTGATATTCATTTCTTGGAATAGGTATACACATGATTTGCTAAGCTTTTTCATTTATTTTCAGGCCGGGACAATTAACATGGATAAAATGACAGTTGCTCAAAAAAATGCATACCTAGAAGCTCATATGGCAGTTCAACAACATATGGCACAAGCAGCTATTCATTTCAAGCAACATAATCAGAGGAACGACACACAACATAATACAAATTCATCAAATCAAAATAATTCCCAGCAACAAAATAGTCAAAATCAAAACTCTCCAACAACTGTTAACCAACAGCAGCAACAACAGCAGCAGCAGCAGCAACAACAACAGCAGCAGCAACAACAACAGCAACAACAACAACATTATTCAAACACCATTAAAGTGCCTCAAATAAGTTCATCAAGTTCTGGTGGTGGAGACAGCACGTTTACAGTTCCCGACGACGTAGGCATGGGTTTCGAAGGCGGTATACGAGTACTCCAAAGTTTGGGTAGCTGGTCGCCAGATATTCCTTACAACGTTCCAAGGCCGAATCTTATACCTTTTACGGAACCCTATGTTGAAGGTGGTTCAATGCATCCTGCAAGTAGACTTAAAGCTTTACAGCAAGTTCAACAAGCTTCGTCTGGAATTCGGAAAACCAATCCATCAAAGAGTAAATAATTTTATTTAATCACATGTGGTTTTCACATGTGGAATGATATGGCATTGAATAATTATGAGAAATTTAAACATATTTTAAGGTACGAACAAAGCCTTCGAGTGTACAATCTGTGGCAAGGGGCTGGCAAGGAAAGACAAATTAACAATACACATGCGCATTCATACTGGGGAAAAGCCATACATTTGTGAGGTACAAAATTTAAAACACTTTACATTATACCTTTTAAAGTACATTTTTGAAGGTTTGCAATAAAGCATTTGCTCGGAGGGACAAACTTGTTATACATATGAACAAATTCAAGCATGTGACACCTACCAATATAGCTCCTCTGGGGAAACGACTAAATAGTATCATAAAGAAAAAGGAACCAGAAGGAGAAGATAATAAAAATTTAATTGAAACTATACAACAATCTTCTACCAATATTGTGATACAATCGAGCCAGCATCCACAGACCAGTACAGCTATAGCAGGAATAATAATTCCGCATCACCATCAGCAACAACTATCGTGGACATGCGAATTATGCGGTCGAATGTTTTCCACGCGAGACGAGTGGTCCTTGCATGCAAAAAGTCATTTAGAGGTAAGTTACGTACCTAAGTGATGAATGAATTAAGTGTCACATAGGATGAACTCATAATTATTTGGAGTAAAACTTTTCAGGATTAAGTGTAGCTTTATGTATACATTGAAATTGTACCTACCATGAAAAATCTTATCCAAACCGATGAGAACCGCATATCTTTGCTTTGCAGAGAGGTTCGAATGTTTTACCGATCATTCAAATTATGTCGATCTGACTTAGCCATAGCTTAACGCCGTCACTATCCGTATTGCGTCGGTTGTTTGGTGGAAGGGGTTTTCGGGTAAACATGTGACTGCCTTTAGCGCCACACTCCAAAGAACGACTTGTCTCGGCTGCAAATATACGTCTGTTTCTTAAGCGGAAGCTTAGGTGGAAGGGTGGGAGTATTTCCGTCTGTAGCGACAGTCAGGCTGCGCTTAAGGCCTTGCTTAATCGTTTGACCACTTCCAACATAGTTCGTGAATGTAAAAACTATCTAAACTCTGCCGCAACGCTGAATTCTTTGTCTCTTATTTGGGTCTAAGGCCACACTACGATCTTGGGGAACGATATCACCGATAGCATTGTAATGCAAGGCTCAGAGAAGGTTTTTTCAAGACCCGAACCTCAGCACTGAATTCTCTGTCTTCTGTTTGAGTCCCAGGTCACACTACGTTCTTGGGGAACGATATCTCCGATGAGATTGTTATGCAAGGCTCAGAGAAGGTTTTCTCGAGATCCGAACCTCAGGGCTCGTGGCGTTATGTCTCCCTACATCCTGGGTTAGGGCTTCCATTGACGATTGGGTTTCTCATGAACATGAATTGAAAGGTCATTGAACTCGCTAGAATAGGCACAACTATACCCATTCTGCCAGACAAAGGCTCCTTAGGTATACCAATCGCTACTTGCAAACTCAAACTTAAGCTGGATGCTATCGAGAATACAAATCTTAGGTGGACAAGTGGACCAACATGTCCAGCGGCAAAACGGATTTGGCCAAAGCTGGACCTAAAACGCTCTATGAATTTGATTTCTCTCAACAGATTGCATATCGGCGCTACAATAGATGCCATTACTGGGCACTGTCTAATAGGCAAGCATGCTACAAGGCTGGGCATTTTTCCGAACGACTTTTGTAGGAGCTGCATGGATGATGAAGAGGAAGAATCCATTCCTCACATTCTTTGTTTCTTCCCAGTCCTCTCCCGTAGAACGAAGTTTCACTTAGGAGTCCCCTATTACAATGATATAGGCGACCTGATAGGTGTCCATATTAAGAGTATCCTACGCTTCATAAGAAGCTCATAATGGTTAAACGAGTATGTAGAGAGAAACTTTCTCCCATGATCCACGTGGTATGACAATGGACCTATTATTGGTCTAAGTGTGTTGGCGATTCTCAGCTGGCAGCCACTTTAACCTAACCTACTCTTCTCACAAACACAATTGTGTCTGACATGTCTTTCCAGGATGTAGGTTCGCCAAACGAATGCTCCCAGACGTCTGTAAGAAATAAACGCATCCGACGGCCTTGCCGCTGAACTTTTCAAGGCAGGAGGAGATGAGTTGGTAAGGAGTATGCACCAGCTCATCTGTAAAATCTGGTCGGACGAAAGTTTGCCCGATGAATGGAACCTCAGCATCGTTTGCCCGATCCTGAAGAAAGGAGACCCTCTGAACTGCGCCAATTACAGAGGTATAAGTCTCCTCAACATCGCATATAAAATCCTGTCTGCCGTATTATGTGAACGCATAAAACCGATCGTCAACAACCTGATAGGTCCTTATCAGTGCGGTTTCAGGCCGAGAAAGTCCACCATTGACCAAATATTCACACTACGGCAGATCTTGGAAAAAACCCATGAATACAAAATAGATACGCACCACCTCTTTATCGATTTCAAAGTTGCCTATGATAGCGTGTATAGAGACGAGTTATACAGAGCCATGTCTAGTCTTGGCATCCCTGCCAAGCTCGTCCGTTTGTGCAGAATGACGATGGAGAACCCTCGCTGCTCCATCAAAGTCGGTAAGAACATCACCGAAACGTTCGATGTCAGGAAAGGTGTTAGACAAGGTGACGCGCTATCATGCGATCTCTTTAATATAGTACTATAGAATTGTACGAAACTCACAAGTCAACACCGGAGGTACAACCTTTTACAAGTCTGTACAACTACTCGCTTATGCCGATGACATTGACATAATCGGAAGAACTCAGCGGGCCGTCAATAGGGCATTTACGTGTATTGAGATCGAGGCAGCAAAGATGGGTCTAGCGGTCAATAAAAGCAAAACAAAATATATGCTACAAAAAAGGACACCCAACATCGGCGTCTTGGACAGAACGCCACAATAGACAGATATAATTTTGGGGTAGTAAAGGATTTTGTCTACCTAGGCTCTATGGTGAACTCCGCAAATGACATCAGTAGGGAGATCACACGAAGAATTACTCTTGCCAATCGTTGTTTCTATGGGCTAAAACGGCAATTGAGTAGCAAAGCCCTATCTCGAACTACTAAGGTAACTCTTTATAAGACATTAATCATCCCAGCCCTGCTGTATGGCGTAGAGGCATGGGCTTTGACAAAACCGGATGAGGATGCCCTTGGTTATTTGGAGAGAAAAGTTCTTCGAGCGATCTTTGGTCCCGTCTGCATCGACGGTGAGTGGAGGATAAGATACAATGCCGAGCTATACGGCCTGTACAAGGACATCGACTTAGCCAGAAGAGTTTACATACAGCGACTAAGATGGCTGGGTCATTTAGAGCGGATGGAGCCCAACGTTCCCGCTAAGAAAGTTTTCGAATCCACCCCGGATGGACGACACAGTAGAGGACGACCTCGCGGTAGGTGGCGCAAACAAGTGGAGGGGGACCTCAACCAACTTGGCGTGCGCAACTGGAGGCAGCTGGCTCGTAATCGTGCTGGCTGGAGAGGTTTGTTGGTTGAGGCCCAGGTCCACCCCGGACTGTAGCGCCACCTAAGTAAGTAAGTAAGTACTCGTATTTTATAACTTTTTTTGTTGGAATAGGAAACACTCGTGGGCGCCGTGGCGTAAGTGGTTAGTGTGTCGGATCACTGCGCAAGAGGTTCCAGATTCGAATCCCAGAAAACACCAAAAAGTTTTTCCGCGGTCCCACCTCTCGCGAGTGACAAACATCCGAGAGTATTGTTGTCACGAAAAAGCTTCTCAAATCGCCTTACGGATTCGGCACTAAACTGTAGGTCCCTTCCATTCGTGTGAAAAAATATTACGCACACAACATGAGTGGTTGCGAGAAGCTAGGCCCTGGCACTTAAAGAGCTGTTGCGCCAAATATTTATTTATTTATTTTTTAGGAAACGCTCGACTGGAGGACTCAGATGCAATTGGTCTACCTTACTACCAGAAAGCAAAACCCTGGTGTACCCATTTTATTGAAATGTTCTTGTCTTTTGTAGGAAGCTAAGCAAGCAGTTCAGTAAACTCATTACATTATGCTTACAGTACCAGCTTTCATCTCATCAGCACCGAAAATCTGGCACCTGATACGAGCAAAGGCTTGACACTCGAAGAGAAAATGTTCCGCACTGTCGTCGCCCCCTCCAATACCGTCGCAGACTACAATGTACATAACTTACTTAGATGGTGCTACGGTCCGGGGTGGACCTGGGCCTCAACCAACAAACCTCTCCAGCCAGCATGATTACGAGCCAGCTGCCTCCAGTTGCGCACGCCAAGTTGGTTGAGGTCCCCCTCCACTTGTTTGCGCCACCTACCGCGAGGTCGTCCTCTACTGCGTCGTCCATCCGGGGTGGATTCGAAAACTTTCTTAGCGGGAACGTTGGGCTCCATCCGCTCTAAATGACCCAGCCATCTTAGTCGCTGTATGTGAACTCTTCTGGCTAAGTCGATGTCCTTATAAAGGCCGTATAGTTCGGCATGGTACCTTCTCCTCCACTCACCGTCGATGCAGACAGGACCAAAGATCGCTCGAAGAACTTTTCTCTCAAAATAACCAAGGGCATCCTCATCCAGTTTTGACAAATCACATGCCTCTGCACCATACACCAGGTAGCCTAGGTAGACAAAGTCTGTTACTACCTCAAAATTATATCTGTATATTGTGGCGGTCTGTCCAAGACGCCGATGTTGGGTGTCCTTTTTTGTAGACAGCATATACTTTGTTTTGCTTTCATTGACCGCTAAGCCCATCTTTGCTGCCTCGACCTCAATACTAGCAAAAGCCCCATTGACGGCCCGCTGAGTTCTTCCGATTATGTCAATGTCATCGGCATAAGCGAGTAGTTGTACAGACTTGTAAAAGATTGTACCGGTGACGTGAAGTAGCGCCCTACGAAATAAGGCCACATTCAAAATGTGGCCTTATTACCATGGAAGAATGGAAATAAGACCCCCTTGGGTCTTATTTCCAAAACAACCCCCGTTGGGTCTTATTTCCAAAACTACTTGGAAATTAAACCACATTTATGGAAAAATATAAAAATAAAAATATGGCCTCATTTCCAGTAATATGGAAATAAATCCACATTTTCCCGTTGGCGATAATAGCTATTAGTAAGAAACGTGGGTATAACTACAACTGTTGGCCCACACAAAACTGTCCTCGGATAGACTTAGCCCCTGGCGCCTACCAGACAGTTGTTGACATACCCTTAGCGGAGCGACGAAGTCGCGTGAGCGCTAAATCCCTTCGGAAAGCGGAGTTTAAATAAATGTGTTGGGCGAAGCGCTCCACTTATCCACTGTTGGCCCGCACAAAACGCCTTGACCAGATTAATGTAACTTAAGAAATAACAGTTGTCTTAAGACCAACATCTTATGAAACTTTGTTTTAACAGTACCAGTGACATTGATTTAACATTACAAATTATGAGATTGCTTTTAATCACAGTTTTTGTATCTATTGTTTTAACATTAGGTTAAATTGCTAGCATCACAAATTACATTTATATACACATATGTACGTACATATAGAGACATTCATATACGAGTAGATTGGAGGTCTACTGGCCTGCATCTTTTTAATCGTCTTCTTATGGTAGCTTCCTGGTGAGGTAAATTTCGTATCTCGTTGTTTAAGTGATTTGATATTATTAATTGGTGGTTTTAACTGTATTTTTTGATCTCGTCTTTAACACTAAGTATCTTGAAGTCACGGTGTATGTCTTCATTAGAAATATACAAGGGTGCATTGACAATCGTCCGGAGTATTTTTGATTGTAGTCGCTGTATAATGTCAATATTTGATTTCGCGGCGGCTCCCCATATTTGGATGCCATAAGTCCATATTGGTTTTATTATTGTTTTATATAATAACAGTTTATTTTGAATCGAGAGTTTAGAGTTCTTTCCTAGAAGCCAATACAGTTGTCGAAATTTATTTTTAATATGTATGGTGCAATGGCTCTCGCGTGTCATTAAAGTGGCCTGGGAATGCGGTGAAACACCTGGTGATTGGCAAATGGGGGTGATAGTTCCTCTTTTTAAAAAAGGGGACAGAAGAGATTGCGCCAACTACAGGGGTATATCTCTTTTAAGTCTCCCTGGAAAAGTCTTCGCTAAGGTGCTAGAAGTGCGTTCCAGAGCTGTGGTTGAGGACAGTTTGGGGGATGAGCAGTGCGGTTTCCGTCCCGGTAGAAGCACAACCGACCAGTTGTTCACTCTCAGAATGGTTCTTGAAAAAGCCTGGGAATATGCCAAACCTGTCTACACTTGTTTTGTGGATTTGGAAAAAGCATATGATAGGGTTCCTCGAGGCAAACTCTGGAGGAGTATGGGATTGATGGTTCCCTGTTAAGGGCGATTCAGTCTTTATATACAAACTGTAAAAGCTGTGTTCGGATAAACGGTGTTAAATCAATACCTTTCACTGTGGGCGTTGGACTCCGCCAGGGGTGCGTTTTGTCACCTCTCCTCTTCATTGTATATATGGATTGGATGTTGCAGCGCAGCCGTGGCGGGGAATGTTTCAAAGTGGGAGACCTAAGGATTAGTCATCTGCTCTTTGCGGATGATTTGGTCATCCTTGGGTCCTCTCAAACCGAACTTCAGCGCGCACTCGAAAGGTTTGTAGCCGTTTGTGATGATGCTGGAATGAAGATCAACGTGAACAAATCGGAAGTAATGGTCGTTTCCAAAAAACCCATTCAGTGCACTCTGCATGTTAGTGGAGTCCCACTGAAGCAGGTGGAGAAGTTTAAGTACCTCGGGGTTTTATTCACGAGTGATGGGAGGAGCAATGCCGAGTTATCCTGTAGAATTGGTCAGGCTGGATCAATTTTGAGAGAGCTTGGCCAATCTGTTATAAGGAAGGCCGAACTTAGTATTCAAGCTAAGCTATCGGTTTTTAACTTGGTGTATGTTCCAACTCTCACCTATGGTCATGAAATTTGGGTAGTGACCGAAAGAATAAGATCGCGGATACAAGCTGCCGAAATGAGGTTCCTTCGCGGTGTTGTTGGAATAACTCGTAGGGATCGAGTGCGCAACACCAGGGTACGCGAGGCGCTCAACGTTGAGCAGCTACTTCTCCGAACGGAACGATCTATGCTTCGATGGTTTGGTCACGTAGTGCGTATGCCCCCAGACCGGCTTCCAAGACGCGCCATGGTTGCCGTGCCATCAGGTAGACGACTTCGCGGAAGGCCCAGAAATAGATGGTTGGATCAAGTCCGACATTTCTCTTGGAGCCGCTTAGGGATTCTCCCTGATGAATTGGAGTCAATGGCGGAGGATCGAGAAAGATGGAGAGTCCACCTGAGCATCCTACCCCCGCGACCCTCATGAAGGATTAGCGGGCCATTGAAAATGAATGAATGAAATGGTTGTGTTTTTGAATTATGTGTGGTTTCCATGTTAACTTACTCGTATTGTCTATTAAAATGCCTAGATATTTTGCTGAGTTGTCAAGAATAACTTCATTATTGTTAATGGATTTGGATTCCCCATTTGTGGAACCAGTTTGTTGTTTTGTTCAGTATTTCTTTTACTTGGTCCGTAGCAGCTTGTGAGCAGTTATGTGAAGAGAGAATCACTGTGTCATCTGCGAATATTGCTAGCATGGAGTCCTGTGTTAATGGCTTAGGTATGTCTGCTGTGTAAAGAAGATACAGGATAGGTCCTAGTACACTCCCTTGGGGAACACCTGCGTTAATTTTACATAAATTCGTGTGGTCGTCGTTGTATTGTACATAAAAGTGCCTATCGTCCAGGTAACTTTTTAGGAGTTGATGGTATTCCGGTAGCATTGAGCTAAGTTTAAATAAAAGTCCTCTGTGCCATACACTGTCAAATGCTTTCGCAACGTCGAGGTAGACTGCCGCACAATATTTTTGCTCGTCCAAATCATTAAGAATTTTATTTGATACTCGATGCACCTGTTGTATTGTAGAGTGTTTTTGGCGAAAACCAAATTGGTGGTCCGGAATAAGGTGTTTTTGTATTAGAAACATGTCGATACGGTCCAGCAGTAGTTTTTCAAACATCTTGAAGATAATCGGCAAAAGGCTTATTGGTCTGTATGAAGAAGGTTTTGTAGCGTTTTTACCTGTTTTCGAGATAGCGATTATTTTCGAAACTTTCAATACTTTTGGGTAGTCATTTAGTCTGAAAATGGCATTAGAAACGTTTCTTAGATATACTATGGCTCTGTCTGGTAATTGTTTTAATATTTGACCTGTTACTAAATCATATCCAGGGGATTTTTTGCCCTTTAGTCTGTTTTTTAAATAATTTTTTATTTCATTAGTGCGAATTTTCTTTATTGTCGTATTCGCTAATGTATTAATATTTGGGAGTGGGACATTTTGTCCATTGAAGGTATTAGTGAATGTTGTTTTAAAATAGTCTGCTAGTGTTCTTGCTTTGTCAGTGTTTGTCCTGGACCAAGTGCCGTCGGTTTTCATCAGAGGCGGTTGATGGGCAATTCCTTTTTTGAGTGTCTTGTTCAGCTTCCAGAGCGAATAGCTTGTAGCTTGAGTTGCTGTAAGGTTTGTCAAAAATGTTTTCACGCGTTTGTTATTGTGTACTCTTAGGAGCTCTTTAAGTTCTTTAATTGATTTGTTATAGTTTGCTTTATTAAGCGGTGATCTGGTATATTGCTAAATTTTTCTTAGTCTTCGTTTATCTGTAATTTTTTGTTTTATTAATTTCAGTGTATAGGTAGATGATTCGTTAGGTTTAATTTCATGCGTCGATTTCATTGCTGCTAAGTGTATTAAGTCGTTAGAATATATTATAGCGCTTTCGATATCTTCGTGTGATTTAAGAGAGATCCGTAGATCAATTTTCTCTTCAATTACCTTGCGAAAAGTAACCCAATCGGTTTTACGGTTGGTTAGGAAAGGCGTAAAATATGGATCTTTAGCATTAGTAGAGTATTCAACTATGACAGGAGAATGGTCAGAAGAGAGATCAAGGCAGGATTAAATTGTCAATAGGTCAGGGTTAATGTTCTTAGTGATGCGAAAATCTATAAGGCCCGGTTTTTTCCTGATGTCAGTAGGCCAATAGGTGGGTTCTCCAGTGCTTATATATCCGCAATTATTTTTAGCTAAGGCGTCCATAAGATTTTTTGATTTTTGATTAAAGTATAAATTTTCAGGAATGTCCAAAATCGAAATAAGACCCACTGGGCCCTATTTCGCCCCAGTCATTGAAATAAGGCCACATCACTCACGTAATAATGGAAATAAGGCCACATGTGGCGCTATTTCACGTCACTGATTGCACCTCCGGTGTTGGCTTGTGAGTTTCGTACAATCCTCTCAAGTACTATGTTAAAGAGATTGCATGATAGCGCGTCACCTTGTCTAAGACCTTTCCTTCCATCGAACAGTTCGGTGATGTTCTTACCGACTTTGATGGAGCAGCGAGAGTTTTCCATCGTCATTCTGCACAAACGGATGAGCTTGGCAGGGATGCCAAAACTAGACATGGCTCTGTATAACTCGTCTCTATACACGCTATCATCGGCAACTTTGAAATCGATGAAGAGGTGGTGCGTATCGATTTTATATTCATGGGTTTTTTTCAAGATCTGCCGTAGTGTGAATATTTGGTCAATGGTGGACTTTCCCGGCCTAAAACCGCACTGATAAGGACCTATCAGATGGTTGACGATCGGTTTTATGCGTTCACATAATACGGCAGACAGGATCTTATATGCAATGTTGAGGAGACTTATACCTCTGTAGTTGGGGTAGTTCAGAGGGTCTCCTTTCTTCAGGATCGGGCAAACGATGCTGAGGTTCCATTCATTGGGCATACTTTCGTCCGACCAGATTTTACAGATTTTTTTTTTTTTCCGAGGGTAGGTGAAAATCTTCAACAAGACACTATGAGGATCGACAGCGCGTGCTCATAGTAGTGTGGGATTCTTACCCACTAAAAAACCTCCCTTCAAAACAGACTTGTTTTTTATTTTTACTACAACTAAGTATTCGACTTATCAAGTAGTTTTCGTTTCGCGAAATAATGACGTTTTGCAGGTACCTTCCCATTGGAAGTTCCTGCCAGCTCCGCAGTTTAGACGCGGTTACTTATCGCGCTAGGTCTAAAGGTTTGGTTCTTTGTAGACGGCGCAGTAAATTTCTTTCTTCCAAAAGTTGGAGGACTGTAATATTTACGTGACTTTCTAGTCGACTTCTATGCTTTCTCGCGTAGGTTTGAATTTCGTCTTCGATTGTTTTAATGCCAAGGTCTCTGTGGATATCGCTATTTCTGATATACCATGGCGCATTTACAATACCTCTTAGCACTTTGTTTTCAAAAGTTTGTAAAATTTTAATATTACTTATTTTGGTACAACCCCAGAGTTGTATACCATATGTCCATACAGGCTTTAGCACTTGCTTATATAAAAGCAGTTTGTTATATATATTAAGCTTGGAATATTTTCCAAGTAACCAATACATTTCTCGATATTTGTTATCTAGTTCTTTGCGTTTTTTCTTAACGTGCGTTTTCCATTTCAGCTTTGTATCAAGTGTCATTCCAAGATACTTAGCCTCGTTTGCAAACGGGATTTGAACCGAGTTTGAAAAGATCGGCAAATTATTTATTTTTTTATAAGTAAAATTTACATGAACAGATTTGGTCTCGTTGAGTGCGATTCGCCAAATCTTTGTCCATTCATTTACTCTATTCAAAGCTTCTTGCAGTTTTTCTGTAGTATCTTCGACCGTTTTACCTACTGTCAAGATAGCAGTGTCGTCGGCAAATGTAGCTAGCTCAGTGCCTTCTACTTGCGGTATATCACGAGTGTATAATAGATATAAGACTGGACCAAGAACGCTTCCTTGCGGCACCCCAGCCATTATTTCCTTAAAATCGGAATATTCGTTTCCACATTTGACGCGGAATAGCCTATTCGTAAGGTAGTTCTTCAAAATATTATATAGGTGCTCTGGCAGAACTTGTCGTAATTTAAACTTTAAGCCTTCGTGCCAGACCTTGTCAAAGGCTTGAGAAACGTCAAGGAATACGCTTGAACAAATCTTTTTTTCTTCAAGTGATTTTTCGATTACATGTGTTATTCGATGTACTTGTTCAACTGTAGAATGCTTACTTCTAAATCCGAATTGATGATCAGGGATGAGATGCCCTTCTTCTATAACCCGCTGTATTCGCCTAACCAATATTCTCTCGAACACTTTGGATATAATTGGAAGAAGCGAAATCGGTCTATAAGAGGTTTTTTCATTCGGCGGTTTTCCAGGCTTAAGGACCATTATAACTTCGGCGACTTTCCATTGACTGGGAACATATTCTAGTCTAATCGCGGCGTTTATAATAAACAGAAGCTTAATTAGAGCTTTTCTTGGTAGTGCTTTAAGAACCTCTCCCGTAATTAGGTCGTATCCAGGAGCTTTCTTAGGTTTAAGTTTCTTTATTTCTTCCTTAAGTTCGGTAAGCGTTGCATTTCTTATTACGCTATTGTCTATATACGACGTATTTATATTTTCAATAAGAGCTTGTCCATCAAACGGTTTGAAAGTTTCTTCCAGGTGGGCGGCAAAAACTTGCGCTTTCTCTTTATCATGCCTGGCCCATTCGTCTTGATTTTTCCTAATTGGCGCGGCTTGAATTTGAGGTTTTTTAATACCTTTTATAGCCTTCCAAAGCGAATAGTTAGAATCTTTTTCTGCCGTTAAGCTTTCTAGGTAAGTTTGTATTTCATTATTCTTAAAGTCTTTAATAGATCGTTTTAGTGAGTTGCACAAACGGTTAAGATGTGCTTTATGTTGCGGAGCCCGAGTTTGTTGCCATCTTTTACGCGCTTTTCTCTTCTCCTTAATCATCTCTTTTATTTCCTGCGGATAAATTTTAATGTAACTGGCCGGGGTTCTCTTTAGGTTGGGAGCATTCTTCCACGCGGCATCCTGTAAGATTTCGACGAAGCGATCTACTTCAACTTCAAGTTCATAGGGCGTTTTAAGTGATACGCTCAGCTTCAATATCTTTTTTAAAGCCGTCCCAATTAGTTTTCGCGCCAGTTAATCTGGCCGGTCCTACTTTTTTAATCAAAGCTTCGCTTATCGTCATAATGATTGGAGAATGATCAGAGGAGAGATCAAAGCTTTCTTCAACTTTTATACAGTTGCTAGATATTCCTTTAACAACAAAGAAATCAATCAGATCTGGTATCTTATTTCTATCAGTTGGCCAATATGTTGGTTTACCCGTCGAGTAAAAATCACAACTGAATTGCATACCCGCATTATAAAGCTTTCTACCTTTCTGAGAGGCGTACCTTGAGCCCCAGAAGGGGTGTTTCGCGTTGAAGTCACCACCAATAATAAAATTTGGTTTAAGGAAGTTGAAGATGTTTGTGAAATCACTTTCTTCAAGTTTACATCGCAGTGGACAATATATAGACGAAATGTTGAAAGCAAAATGTCTATTTCTAACGCGTACCGTGCTTACTTGCATTGCTTCTAATTCAATTTTTATTTCCGCTGAGTGTTCGATATTTTCTTTTATAAACAAAGATGATCCGCCTCTGGCTCTTTCCGATGGGTGAAAGGCGTGATATCCGCTATATCCCCTTATCTTAATATTCGATTGCTTTTTCAGATGAGTTTCACAGACCAAGCATATATCAATATCTTTCTCTCGCATAAATATTTCTAACTCGTCGAGTCTTTGTATGAGCCCGTTAGCGTTCCAAGTAAGAATTTTAAGCGTTTCTTTCATATTCTGGTTGAAGTGCGCGTGTTATGAATGTTGTTTTCTAGTGCAACTAGTCTCTCGAAAATTAGTTTATTTGTTTTGCATTGCTCTTCAAGTTTCGCAAGAATTAGGGAAAAAACATTGGATACATGATCTTCTGAACTACCTCTATCACTATTTTTCAATGTCGCAACTTGAGAAGGAGTTTTTACATTAAAGTTTGGACGGTTTCTTGCTTTGATCTCCCGTGAGTTGTCGGTCGTGTACGTACCCTTAACTGTCTTCGCCGCTTGAGCATAAGACTGCACGCCAATATTCGGAGATTTTGCTTCTGTTACCTTATCTCTATTACTTTCGGATTTTTTATCATTAACCGATCTTAAGTTAATATTGACGGACTTTCTATCTTTCGCTGCTTTTTTTGTAGCTATTTTGGGTCTGTTCTTGATTGGTTTCATATTCGGACGCATCGAATTTTTTAGCGTATCGCGGCGTTTTTGAAGCTCTTTCGCCACTTCGCAACCTCGATAGTTCGCAGGATGTTTTCCTTTGCAATTTATACAAGTGGCTGGGGTTTGCTTGTTTAGGTGACACTCTTCCGAGAGATGTTTACCTGCGCATTTGACGCATCGCGGCTCTTTCTAGCAGTAAGTCTGCGTGTGATTGAAGCCTTGACAGCGCTTACACTGCGGGATCGATCTGGAGGTCTTACGCATGGGTTCGATTTTGACCGCGATGTTTAGAATAGTCTTGATACCATATATAATGTCTTTATTTTCGTCTTTATCAAAACTAAGCATGAATAGTGGAAGACCGCGCTTTACCAATTTTTCATGATCTCCCTCCGACTGTTGCTTCTCCTTCTTGATAATATTGACGGCATCAAGAATTTTAAAGCCTTTGTCTTGAAGGTCGTGCATTACATCTTCTTTAGTGCACGAGGGGTGGAGTCCCCTTGCTACAACACGCAGTGGTCTTTCTAACTTATTTTCATAAGTATACCACTGAATCTTTTCGGCATTCAATTTTTTAGATACTGATCGGTAACCGTCGGCATCATCGACATTGATTTTCCACGTGTTGTTTCGCAGAGATGTCACCTTAAACTTCGAAGCCAGAGTTCCTTTAAGGAGGCAATGCAACTTATTATAGTCCGTAATTCCAACGACGTTTATCGGTGGCGGAGGACGTAATTTTGGTTGTTGTTGCTTTTCTTGCATCTCCTTGCGCTTTTCATCTTTTTGTGGCTCGACTTCCGGTGAGGAACCAGCTTTTCGTTTTTTGCTAGGTCGTTTCTTTTCGACCCAATTCGTTTCGCGTGTTAGCTCTTCTTCATCCGTCTGGTATTCGCGACTAGGTGAGCGATGTGAGCTAACTGTATTTTCTTTTTGTAGGTACGTGTTTTTTAGGGCATTATTTTCTTGCCTGAGTAAATCTACCTCTTTCTTGAGCTCACGATAGAGTAGCTCCATTTCGCTAAGCTTGGTACGGAGTACGTCGTTTTCCTCCTCAATGCTTTTAGATTTCGCTGAGTCCCGTTTTTCACGCGTTTGCGCTTCCGGCGGACTTCTTTTTCCGGAGACGTTCGATCTTGTTGGTGGAGATCGAGATACCCTTGTACTTTTTGAGAAGGGATTTATAAGGTGCAATAAATGGCTCTCCCCAGAATCCGTAGAGCCGACCTCCGAAGAGGGTGGATTTTCCAGTTTACCTGGACTGCCACCTGGGGTATTTAAATCTTTTGTTTTGTTCATTGCATGTTTTTTGTATACGCCATACTCGGTATACGGAGGGTGGATTTTAGTCGCCTCTTACGACAGGCATGCCTACCTCGGGTATATTCTAACCCCTACCCGAAGGGGGCAGGGGACAGATGAGCTGGTGCATACTCCTTACCAACTCATCTCCTCCTGCCCTGAAAAGGCGGCAAGGCCGTCAGCTCCAGCAGCCTTGTTGAATTTGAGTTTAGATATCGCTATCCTCACTTCATTCTGATCGGGTTGACGGGAATCTTGACTGCCGTCGTCACTGTTGAATGGCTCATTCTACCTGACAGCGGAATATTGGTCATCATCGCCGTTTAACAGTTTGCAGAAGTGTTTCTTCCATATTCTCAGCACCGACTGCGATTCTACTACTATGCTACTATTTTCGTCCCTGCAGGCTCCTGTTATGGCTTTGAAACCCTGACATGTTCTTTTTACCTTTTGGCAACATTTTCGAACATCATTCCTGCAGTAAAGTCTCTCAATCTCCTCGATCGAGCGCTTCTCATGCTCCTTTTTGTGCTTGTAAGCAGCTCTAGTCCTTCTATGCAGCGCCGCTTTGTACGCCTCTTGTTTTGCTGCATGTGCTTGCCGTCATTCCTCATCAAACCAGGGGTTTCGTTTTTGGTGGTCGAGAGAAACCCAGTACATCAGAGGCGGCATTTCTGATGGCTTGTTGGCAACGCTGCCACTGGTCTTCCGCATCTGCTGCTGGCGGCATAGGACTTAGGTTAAGATTAAGAGAAACTCGATCGGCAAAGGCTCTGGCGATCTCTTGCGATTGTAGCCGCCCGACTTCAAATTTCCTTACAGTATTTCATTGATTTCGCATCCGTACTGTGGCTACAACTAGGTAGTGATCCGAGTCCACGTTGGTTCCTCGGAAAGTCCGGACACCCACAATACTGGAGTGCCTTGCGTCGATCGCAATGTGATCGATTTGGTTGACAGTTTTTCGATCAAGGGAGAGCCATGTTCCTTTGTGAACACCGAGACGTGGGAACCGCGTACTTGCTACGACAAAGTTTCGCCCCGCCGCAAAGTCCACTAGCCTGAGTCCGTTGTCGGATCTGATGTCGTGCAGGCTGTGCTTTCTGACCACGCTGCTAAAGACGTCCTCTCTTCTAGCTTTGCGTTAAAATCACCTAGGATAATTTTAACATCGTGGCTAGGGCATTGCTCATACGTCTTGCCCAAGAGCTGGTAGAAATCATCCTTTGTCGCATCGTCCTTCTTCTCCTGAGGGGCGTGAACGCATATTAGGCTAATGTTGGTAAATTTAGCCTTGATACGGATAGTCATGAGGCACTCGCTCACATGCCGGAAACTCAAGACTTCTTGCCTAAGTCTGCCAACAATGACAAATCCGCACCCAAATAGAAGCTGACCTTGTTGTCTGTAGCAATCGCCGTAGTAGATGTCGCAGTTTTTCCTCCTCCTTTTGCCCGGCCCATCCCATCGCACTTCTTGGATGGCGGTAATATCTGCTTTGAGACACTCTAGGGCCTCCGCAAGTTGTTCGGCTGCACGTGGTTTATAGAGGGTCTTAACATTCCACGTGCAGACACAAAGATCGTTGTCCTTTTTTACGTTTGCTTGGGTCGTCAACAGTAGAATCTGCCGTATCCGAAGCTGTTGGTTGCTTCGTAACTAAAGGTTTTTTACGTGGTAGGGAAGTTAACCCGACGGCACAACCCCGAACCTGAAGGACCAGATCCTTTTTTTGCAACCCCTAGGACGAGGGGTCGGATACACCGATGCCAGTAACCCACTTCGGGGATATGAGCGCTGCCGTTGGCCCATTAAAGGTTCATCCGCCACCATCTCTGTTTCAATACACTGACGTAGTGTTGAAAATCCTTACAGATCTCAGCTCCAAATATGTTGAAGTAGCTCCGGTAAGATATCCGCTGGTCTGTAGACGTCACCGTTGATTCCATCGAGAGAATTCATCCGCCGCACGTCCTCCTTCTAAGGAGCTCTTGCTAGACTTCTGAGACGCAAGACGCCAATCAGGTCGACAAGAGATGCCTCGTCCGATTAAACATATGCGCGCTGAAGTTCACCCAGATGTGCTTACGCAGGTCTGAGTGATCAGCTATACATACATCTTCAGACTCAGCATACGCTCATCGTTAGTTAACTATCAGATAGCTATCTAGCGGGCACCATGGAGAGGTGATGATACGATTTTGCCACGCCAATAAAATGCGAGTAAGTTCCACATAATCTGCTGACCTATTTAATTAACTGCGATTCGCAGAAGTCTCCTAAAATCTTATTTTTTACATCAAAGTTTTATTGGTTTCTTTGTTTTTCATTTAAACAACATACAATTTTTGTGGAAAGAAAAAACTTTATTCAATAAGGTATTGACCACTTTGCTCGATTACTTTTTGTCATCTTGCATGCAACTTCATGATTCCGTGCTAAGAGAAACTTTTGATCTGCTTCATCAAAAACTGTAGAAATTTCCTTACATCGCAAGGAATATGCCCTAGCTAGCTTTCTAGACATAGAAGGAGCCTTCAATAACGTACACACTGGAGCAATACTAGAGTCCCTTACGGAGCTGTGGATAGTGAGCATTCTAAGTGAATGGATCGTTTCTATGCTTAGCACAATTATACATCTATCTATGCTTAGCACTAGAATTATTCAGGCAACACTAGGCAATAGCTATATAACCAAATTTGTCAGTAGGGGAACACCCCAGGGTGGTGTCATCTCACCTCTACTATGGCTTATAGTAATAAATAAAATCCTTTTAACACTAGAAGAAAAAGAATCAAGGTAGTCGGGTATGCAGACTATATGGTGATACTAGTGTCAGGAAGGTTTCTTTCCGTCCTAAAAAATTGGAAAGAAAATGCTCTGAGCAAAGTAGGCGCTTCGGCCGTAAAATGGGGTCTTAGTGTCAACTTGAGCAAAACTGAACTGATGCTCTTCACCACTAAAACCAAAATACATGACTTTGCATTTGCTCGGCTAAATGGCCAACCGCTCTCCTTATCGTCCAGTGCTGGGTATTTAGGAGTTATCGCAGATTATAAACTTAACTGGATGCTAAACATAGAATAACGGGTAAAGAAGGCATGCATAGCTTTCTATGCTTGTAGCTAAACCTTGGGGAAAAAAATGGGGACTGAAGCCAAAATTGACCTTACAGCCGTGGTACGACCAATTCTTACATATGGGTCAATAGTATGGTGGCCGGCTGTAAAAAAATCTAATAATATAACCAAACTTAATAAGGTACAAAGAACGGCATGCATAGGCCCCACAGGCGCTCTACGGTCAACCCCGACCGATGCTCTAACAGTCTTTTTGCATCTTTTACCTTTAGATCTCTACATAATAAACATCACAGCACATAGTGCGGTCAGACTCAGGGAGTCTGGGTGCTGGATTATGAAACCCTATGGGCATAGTAACATTTTAGACTCTCTGTCGAGAAAACTCGTTTTGCCCACAACAGATTACATTATACCCAAATTGAATTTCACAAAGCGCTTCGACGTTCAATTCCCCACAAGATCAGAATGGCAAGATGGACAGTTGATTAATGATTTCGACGCAACAATCTACGGTTCGACGGTTCAAAGATGGACTGCGGAGTCGGTGCGGGTGTGTTTTCGGAATCCTTAAACATCTCTAAATCATATAGGCTCTCGGATTCTGCCAGTGTGTTCCAGGGAGAATTACTCGCTGTCCGGGAAGCTTGTCGTCAGATCAAAACACCCACCAATATAACGCCAAAGCTAAAGATCGCTATTTTCATTGTTAGTCAAGCAGCCATCAAAGCCATTGCATCGGTTACTACACCCTCCAAGCTAGAGATTGAATGCCAAAAAGAGCTTGCTTCGTTAGATAGCCAATTAAAGGTAACCCTGATTTGGGTTCCAGGTCACAGCAACGTTTATGGAAACAAACTTGCTGATGAACTGGCTAGGCAAGGTTCAGCCATCCACCGCTCTTTTGCGGAATTAGTTCAGATGCCGCTTGGAGCAGTCAAAACAGAAAAATCCTCAACTTCCTTACCCAAGCCAATCTCAGATGGACTAAGCTGACAAACTGTGTCATATCTTGAAAGATGCGGCCAAACTACAAGAAAGCAAAAGCAACCGACTTCTTAAACAGAGCGCTGTGGGACATCGCCAGGACAACAGCAACTACCATGGCTAACTGGCCTGTAGGAGACCATGCAGTTAAACTAGATAGCCCACACAACACACACTGTCGCAGTTGCAATGTCTCAACTGAGAAAGAAACCCTTATTCACTTTTTATGCGCCTGTCCGTCACCACCTAGCGACAGATAAGTAGCTTAAGGAAAACCCTTTTTCGATTCCCTTGAGGAAGTCTCAGAGAGGAACCTTAAAAATTTAATAATCTTCTTAAACTCCACAGGTTGGATATAGTGACCCACTTTTTACATCCAGTTTTGTGTGCTTATTGGGTTCTTCTTTTCTAAGAACGACCACCACACCTACCTACCAGCGTTTGATGGCTTTATTAGAATCTGAATCTCTTCCATTCAAAAAGTTTCATACGGATCTAAATAAATGGGGCTCCAAATGCGGACTGGGGGTTAACCCTCATAAAACATAACTCGTTCTCTTCACAAGAACATATGAAGTTGAACTCATACACTCTCTTACGATAAATGGCACCAGCCTCACCTTCATTTAAAATGCCAAATACCTGGGTCTTATTTGGACATTTATTTGGAAAACTGAATTGGAAAGCCAATCTACTAGAACGCGTATGGAAAGCTAATGTAGGTCTCTATTCCTGCAAAAAGGCTATGGGTAGGAGCTGGGGTATGAAACCTCAAATCCGTTGATGGCTGTATGTGTCCGTCATCAGGCCTATACTATAGGTACTCTATGGCGTGATCATATGGTGGGCTGTTCTTGATAGGGCTGTCCAGCTCACTCAACTAGCTACGATGCTAGTGTATCAGTGCGTGCATGTGTATCAGTGGTGCACTGAGAACTACTTCCTCTATGACACTGGACATTTTGTCCCATCTGCTGCCCTTAGACATTTTTGGCAAACAGATTGCTGGCCATACGTCTAAAAGTCTCCTCACAGTGGTCTAGTTATCACATTGGCCACTCCTCTATCCTTGATCTTCTCAACTTCACCCATGAAAATACAAACTACACCCCGCCGAAATAGAAATTTGATGGAAACTTCCGTACTAGTATCCCTGAAAGGGATGAACGGCACAATTCTCCCCCTTTTGATGGTAGTTCGGTTCCCTTCTTTACAGATGGCTCTAAGACCGAAAGTGAAGTGGGTTTTGATGTTTTCTCTGAAAAACTCAACCTGATCACTTTAGCGTTTTTCAGAAAGAAGTCATGGCGATTAAGGAAGCCCTGTCCTGGTTAAAGTGTAATGTACTATCTGCAAGCGTTATTAACATTTTTACTGATAGTAAAGCAGCAATCAAGTCCCTTCCATGTGCACGCTTGTATAAGTTGAATCGCGGTTTGGACAGTCATGCTGAATTTAGATTACATTGAGGTAGCTAACTTCGCTTGCTGCATTCCACCATACAATTGTTCGTCATAGCAAGCGGGATCGAATATCTTACGAAGAATTACAATTCTCGAGGCGGCCAAGGATATCTTCGTCCGTTTTCAATAAAGTCCATGTTTCAGCGCCGTTTTTAGCAGGACTGGGGTGATCAGGTTCTCATATACTTTATTGTTCGAGAAAGGGCTTTACTGTCGAATCGCCTTATTAGCACAAAAAAAAAAACAAAAAACAGCGATTGGCAAAAGTTATTCTTCGCTTGATTTCTGCATTGGTGTCGTTTTCAGAATTTATAGCTGAGTCAAGGTAGACAAAGTCCCTTACAACCTCAAGTTGTAGCTATTCACTGTGACATTCTGTCCAATTCGTCGGTATTGATCGTCCCTTCTTGTTAACAGCATATATATATTTTTTTTTCTCTTGTACAACCCATGCCCGCGTGGCAACGACACTGCGACCTGAAAGATCTATTTATCGGAGGGTTGGAGTTAACCTAACGGACGTACTACCTCCCTTATGAAAGTGAGTGTGTCTCTAGTAGTGGAGCATTTCAGTTCCACTGAAGTGAGTATCTCCTTGTGAAAAATACGTTTCCTTAACCAGTGTAGTGCCGTGCATTCACAAAGAATGTGTTCGGATGTTTCATCCTCCTCTAGGCATAGCCGCATATACTTGGTTTTGACCCATTATTGCTGCTTCTGCTTCATGCTAGCAAACGCAACGGTTACTGTCCGCTGAGTTCCTCCAATAATGTAATTATCGTCAGCGTTTGCAAGCAGTTGTACAGACTTTTGATAGATCGTGCCTCCGGTGTTGGCTTGTGAGTTTCGCACAATCCGTTCAAGTACACTGTTAAAGAAGGCACATGACAGCGCGTCACCTTGACTAGAACTTCTTTTAACATTAAAGGTCTCGGTGAGGTCATAACCGACATTGATAGAGCAGCGATCGTTCTCCATCGTCATCCTGCATAGACGCACAAGTTTGGCAGGGATGTTAAAACTAGACATGGCTCTATATAACTCGTCTCTCTAGATGCTGTCATAGGCGGCTATTGAGTATCGATTTGGACTTCTTGGGTTTTCTCTATTATCTGCCGAAGTGTAATGCGTTAATGGATAGTAAACTTCTCTGGTTTGAAATTGCACTGACAGGGGCTAATTATGCTGTGGATAAAAGGCGTTCACACAATATCGCAGAAAAGATCTTGCATGCAATGCGGAGGAGACTGACGTCCCTATAACTGGCGCAGTTGAGGGGCCTCTTTTCTGAGATTCCGTTCATCAGGTATATACTCTTCTGACCAAATCTTAGAAATGAGTTGGTGTATCCTTTCTTGCAATTCGCTAGTAGTTGTCTTGAAAAGCGTCGGTCGAAAAGCCATCAGATCCAGCAGCTTTGTTTGACTTCAGCTTGGATATTACTATTCTCACTTTCCTTAATCAGGTGGACGGAAATTTTGATTACGATCGTCTATGTTGAATGGTTCATTTTGCCTGACAGGTTCCTGTACGGGTTCTGCTCTTTTTCCACGTTCTTTTTACCTTTGGTACTATACTATACTATACTAGGGCCTTTGCACGCACTACGACCTATAAGATCTATTGTGCCAGCCCGGTGTTTAGCTGAGAACTTGGTTAAGACTCTTGATAAACCTCAGGGCTCAAAGTTCCAGAAGTCGGAGGGACTCCATAAAGCCCTCCCGAGATGGAGAAGTCTTTTTCTTGCGGCCATGGTGCATTTACAAAAAATATGTTCTGCCATCTCGCTTTGCTCTCCTGCCTTTTGGTAAGACTTCCGTACATGGCTCATAAATTATAATCTCTCAATATTCTCAATCGCGCGCTTCTCTTGTTCTTTCTACTTCTTTTCGAGAAGTCGATCTTCTTCTCATCTTCTTTACTGCATAGGTAATAGTTGAGCTCACGAGCACCTCTCGTTTTCCTCTGCAGCGCCGCGCCGCTTTACATGCCTTTTGTTTTTGTGCATGTACTCTACAGCATTCTCCGGTAAACCAAGGGTTTCGTGGTATTGGTCGAACAAAACCTAGCACATGAGTTACGGCGTTTCTAATTGTGTGTTTGCAGTGTTGCCACTTTTCTTCGGCACTTGATGCTGTCGGCATAGGTGTGATGGAGATATTCCGGGATACAAAAATACAAATATTTGGCGCAACAGCTCTTTAAAGTGCCAGGGCCTAGCTTCTCGCAACCACTCATGTTGTGTGCGTTATATTTTTCACACGAATGGAAGGGACCTACAGTTTAATGCCGAATCCGAACGGCGATTTGAGAAGCTTTTTCGTGACAACAATACTCTCGGATGTTTGTCAGACGCTCGCGAGAGGTGGGACCGTGAAAAAACTTTTTGATGTTTTCTGGGATTCGAACTTGAAACCTCATGCGTAGTGATCCGACACACTAACTACTTACGCCACGGCGCCCACTGGTCGTCAACAGTTGAATCATTTTCATCCGAGGCTTTTGGTTGTTTTTCAACCGAAATTTTTTCATGAGGTTGGGAAGTTACCCTGGCGGCACAACCCCAACTTGGAGGGCCAGTTTCTCTAAGAATAGCCCTAGGACGCGGCGCCGTGTACACCGGTTATAGTAGTCTACTACTGAAGGATGAGCGCTGCTGCTGGCCCATTAAGGGCTCCTCTGCCACCATCTCTATTCCAAGGTCCTGATTAACCTTGAAAATTCTTTACCGAGCTGTGATACTAGTATTTCGATGCAGCTCACGCAAGGTGTTTACTTATTTTGACTGGAACTGTAGACTCTATCGTTGACTAATTTTAGCGAATGCGTGCGCTACCGTCTGGAATAAGAAGTGCTTTAGTGAGAAAACAGTCTTCCCCCTCTCTCGTCTGCTGACTCAAGATCTTCCAAAGCGGTTGGTTACCCAATCTAAGATGAATGTACTAGGCACCGAGCGGTCACCAACGTGGAGGTGGTGACTAGGAGTTGGTAGGTCTAGGCTAAGTGAGAGCCATACAGAGTGCATACCTCATGTATCACTACCAGCTGTCATCGTTGATCGACCAAAACTCCAAGCTACCGAGCAAAAAGAATTAGTAAAATCTTCGTTTAGACTTCTGATGAAACATAATATAGTTGACAATAGCCTTGTTTTTTTAAACCTAGCCAGCCAGTAGTTGCTAGTAAAGTCAAATTTTACACATAAAACAAATACAAACACCGACTGGCTACAACTCTTGATTTAATTCCCAGCAAAAAGCGGCTGGCTGGGAATCTTGTGATGCCTAATTTAAGGTTTTTTAGTTATTTGTTGTTGCTGTCACTGCGAGGTTGCTTGGTTCCTAGGGATATGTTCGTATAAAATCGGCTGGCTGGCAAATTGTTTAAATGAACGACTGGCTGGCTAGGTTTAAATAAAAATACTACTAATAACAACCTCTTCTTAAATTGTTTTACTAAAGCCACGGATCTCATAAATATTCTATTTCTCGAGAATGTTTTGTGGATCAGCTGCGAAAGATGTGGAGGCAACTGGGACAACAGAATTATCCTTTCACCGCATCGGATCAAAAATATGGTAGTGTCACTGTACTTCGAAGTTTTTTTTTTATAAAAATTGGTTGAAACTTCCGTTCTCTCCACCTTCAAACTTGCTGATACCAACAGTTCATTCCGAGAGAGAGGGTCTACATTCAGGATATCGTCCCCTTTACCCGAATCTTCATCTGTCAGATCGTTGACTGGGGGTAGCTCAATGAAAACATCCTGAATTTTATCATCACTTTCATCTGTTATGTCTTATATCTCTGCTAAAGGCAAATTTTTCAAAGCAATGAAAAACAAGAAATGTACACATATTCTCCTAGTCTCGTCATAATGACAACAGTCATATATATGTGAAAATATCATTCCTCAAAAATGCACTACTTACTTACTTAGGTGGCGCTACAATTCGGGGTGAACCTGAGCCTCAACCAACAAGCCTCTCCATTTGGCTCGGTCTTTAGCTAATTGCCTCAAGTTGCGCACTCCAAGTTGGTCGATGTCCCCTTGAACTTGTGCGCGCCACCTACGGCGATGATGCCCACTAGCGTCGTCCCTCGGGATTAGATTCGAAGACTCTGCGGGCCGGAGCATTGGTGTCCATTCGCTCTACATGTCCTAGCCATCTCAGATGTCCAATACGAAGTTTTTTGACTAGGTCGATGTCGCTGTACAGCTCGTATAGTTCGTAACCACAGCGGTTTGGGATGGAAACATCTTGTCTAACTGGTTTCAGCCGAAATCTGGTGTGAAGCAAGGTTGTCTGCTGAGCCCTATTTTGTTTTCGATCTTCCTGCACGATCTAGTTGCATACCTCCCAGGACGGATATCTCTCGATGGATTACGTGCTAACCTCTTGCTCTACGCTGATGATATCGTAATACTATAAGCTGTATCAATACTGCCAAATATGGAACTTGCAACTGAACACCAACAAATCAAAAGTTATGATTTTCCGGAGTGTACATATGGGGGCGCTACGCAACCAATGAAAAATGGACCTGGCAAAATGAGGAACTGGAAAAGGTTAAAGAATATAAATACCTCGGAGGTCTGATCACCCCACAGTTATCTTTTAGAAAACACCTTCAAGAGAAGTTAAGAGAGTTAAAAATGGCAATCAATTGTAACTGGAGAGGGATTTTGGGAAAAAAGAAAATCGCGCCGAGTGTAAAATATAAGGTCTTTGAAGCAGTCAAAGGCAGTGGGACAAGTGTGGGGTATCTGGCAGTTTGAGGAGGTTGAAAAACTTTTGAGATACTTCCTAAAGAAAATATTCAAACTGCCAGAAAGTACGTCAAACCACATGTTGTACCTGGAAACGGGGTTGTCACCGCTGCATGTGTTTACGCTTAGACTTCACTTCCTATACATCTTGAAAATTCTGTCACAACCAAGTCATCGTCTTCCCCATAAAATCGCTATGCACCTGAAAAATAGGAACCTTCATTTCGAATGGCCGAATGGACAAGTCTGAGCTGTGACCATAATGTACCCCTACATGAAGCACACATAGACGAAATAAACCTAGGAAAGGCACTGGAGGAACTTTTAATTAAGATCGAAGGATCCACACGGCTGTCTTTTCAAAGGCAAAGTGAACAAAGCCAAGTAAGGAATATTTATAAAGTTTTAAAACATCACCTTGGGGAGCTGAACTATTTTCATGATTGTAACAGTTTAGATCTGATCTCAACAGTATTCAAAGCCAGGGGCGAACTATTGCGATTAAACTACATGCCCCATATAACAGGTGGAAGTGATGAATGTACACTGTGCAACCATAGAACAAGAGAAGACGGCCTTCATTTCATTGAAACCTGCCCTATTCTGAGCACAATCAGAAGATCCTTTTATAGAAAAAACACTCTGTCTTCCGACGAAGTCGTTCGCATCTTAAATGGACAAAACTGGACCATACTGTTTAAATATATTAAATCTGCTGTAAAATACCGGCTATAAATTATAAATCCAGCTTTCTAAAAAAAAAAAAAAAATGCTTATATATATATGAATTAATTCTGTAATTTAAAAACTCTCTTTTCTCGGCTGACGGCAAAAGCCAATGCTTACTATGTAAAACTGTAACAACTGAATTTTTTTCCTGCATTAATAAAGTTACACACTACTACTACTACTACTAGTTCGTGATTGAATCTTCTCCTCCAAAACCCGTCATCAACGTAAGCGGGACCGAAAATCTTACGAAGAATTTTTCTCTCGAAGCGACCAAGGATATCTTCATCCTCTTTTAATAAAGTCCATGTTTCAGCGCCGTAAAGCAGGACTGGGATGATCAGGGTCTCATACAGAGTCTCCTTAGTTGTTCGAGATGGGGCTTAACTGTTGAATTGCCTTATAAGCCCAAAAAACAGCGAGGCAACAATTATTCTTCGCATGATTTCTGCGCTAATCTTCTTTTTAGGGCTTATAGCAGAGCCAAGGTAGACAAAGTCCCTTACAACCTCGAAGTTATAGCTGCCCACTGTGACGTTCTATCCAATTCGTCGGTGTTGATTGTCCCTTCTTGTTGACAGCATATACTCGGTTTTGCTCGCGCTTATCGCTAAACGCATTTTGGCCGCTTCCGCCTGAATGCTTTCAAACGCACCGGTGACAGCCCGCTGAGTTCTTTCAATAATGCCAATATTGTCGGCGTATGTTAGCAGTTGTACAGACTTGTGCTAGATTATGCCTCCGGTGTGGGCTTGTGAGTTCCGCACAATCTGTTCAAGTACAATATTAAATAAGTCACATAACAGCGTATCACCTTGTGTAAAACCTTTTTTTACATCAAGGGTCTCGGTGAGGTCATTACCGACCTTGATGGAGCAGCGAGCGTTCTCCATCGTCAGCCTACACAGACGCACAAGTTTGGCAGGGATGTCAAAACTAGACATGGCTCTGTAAAGCTCTTCTCTATAGATGCTGTCATAGGCGGCCTTGAAAACGATAAAGAGGTGGTGAGTATCGATTTGGAATTCTTGGGTTTTCTTCAGGATCTGCCGAAGTGTGAAGATTTGATCGATGGTGGACTTTCCTGGCCTGAAACCGCACTGATAGGGTCCAATCAGGCTGTTGATAAAAGGTTTCAGGCGTTCACACAATATCGCAGAAAAGATCTTATATGCGATGTTGAGGCGGCTGGTGCCTCCATAATTGGCGCAGTTGAGGGGGTCTCCTTTCTTGTGGATCGGGTAACGATGCTGAGATTCCATTCATCAGGCATAAACTCGTCTGACCAAATCTAAGAGATGAGTTGGTGTATGCAGTCTACCAATTCATCCCCAGCTGCCTTGAAAAGTTCGGCCGGTAAGCCGAAGTGTAAGTGCACTAATACACTTTTATATTTGCACACTAATAACACTACTTCTACTTATTCAAAATATATGAACTCTCAAATAGATTAAAAGTTAATTGATGAAGCCATAGTGTTAGCCCTTTTTCAATCAGACTCTATGTGCAGCCAGTGTCAACTTTAGGGGCTAACTGTAAATTTTCAGTTAAAGTACAATAATATTCCCTTGCACTAACAAGATGTTGGGAGCAAGCCAGAATATGAACAGTTAAAGTTTAAGGGAACTTGAGACACACTCCGTTTGCGTCGTCATATGACGTCACTAGGAGAATATGGGTTAATAGACATACATTGCTAACAATTTTTTTATACATCGTCTTGGTATATTTTTTCCAGCTGTACTAGGGTAAATAACAAAATTCAGCCGAACGAAAGTTTTTTCTTAATTTATTTTCATCCTGACCCTTTAGTCTCCTTTCCTTTGATAAAGAACGATGATTCACACGAGTAGTCTATGTTATTCAGAGTGCAACGTCAGATTTTTTAGTATACTCGTATGCTCTGTCGCAATTGGATACACGGTGTTTGAGTCAAAGAGTTACAAACAAACAAACACCGAAACTTTTTTTTTTAAATATACCTTAAGCTACCTTAATTCTAAGCCTAGTCGTCCTCAGGTCGGAACTCTATGACTGGTTCTGATACGTGTCGGGGAGGCAGTACGGGTTGCTGTACGGATCGCTTCGGAACGGTAGTCTGCCGGCTTAAAGTGTTCTAGTCCGCTTTATGGGGGCAGGTTTGCAAGGTTCCACTCCGATTTATGAGCAGGCTCGGAAAGGCAGCAAATCCGCTATGGTATCAACCACAATTCTTCTCCTAGATGGGGGAAACATATCGGATGACAGGGCGGTAATGGTCAGTGCAGACCCGTAATAATCTCCCAATCAGCGAAGTGAAGGCGTACAAAGTTACTGATTGGAAACCGAGTTCCCGAAGAGCTTGTCAATAGTACACTTGCTAACCACATCTCTCAATCTCCCTCTTATATACATTTCTGTAAAAAAAAAAGGTGAATTATAAAAGTGAATGCAATTCACTTTCGGAACCAATTTGGCTAAAGAGATTGAGAGAAGTGGTCATGCTCGAGTGGAGTGATCATCGCCAGATGTTGTTGTTTGTGCTGATCCAGTTGTGGACAATGGCGACTGTGAAAGTGGAACACAGTGGGGGTGATCAAATTGTAACACTTCGTTACAATTGGTACAAGACAACAATTTTAATAACTTTTGAAAATAGTATTCCTATGCGAAATCTAAAAATGTACACAATAGGCAAAATATTAACCTTTTCCTAAAAATTACTTTGATTAATCCCGAGTAATGATATTTTGTCATGTATTAATAATAGTATCAAATTATAGTATTGACAACTGGAGGGGGATGATGGAGGCATCCAAACGAATATAAGCTTTCTGTCTGGAAGTAATTTACAAATGAACTGCAGAGGCTCTAATAAAGAAATTCAAAATCAAATTGTCTTTAAGTTTCGGGCTCCATATCCGCATCAAGTATCTAGCAGCAAATCAACTCATCTATATCAATCCGCTGCCGAAAGTCATGCGAAGCATAAGGTAACAAAATAAAAATTTCATTACCCATTTAGAAAGAGAGAAATAATTTCATAAATTTTTTTCCTTAGATATAGCAAGTCGCCCAGTCGAAAAACGCATGATCTTTAAAAGGCACATCGAAGACAAGATATCAAGATGTTGAAAATATTACAAAAAGCTTGTTCTCAGATAATCAAAAGCCGGATTTTCGCATATGTATATAAACATCGAATATTTAAGCATTACTGTATACTCACTGTTTATTTATAAAAAATTAAAATTAATTATATGTAAAATTTAACCTCCGCCTATGTGTAATACATGTCATACTTATTTCAATTTGTACTGATTTTTGTTAAATATTTGATAAACTAAAATATTGTATTACGAAAATGTAAATATATGAAATTAGACTGTAGTGTACTAAAAAAATATTTTAATTCAGAATATTCAATAAAAAAAATTCTGCAAATGTAAAATGAAGTCCAGAGAATTTGAAATTGTTGGCTTTGCATACGTTCAAATTGACCCTCTATACTACTATAATACTTACGTATATGTACCCATACATACATAAAAAAATAAAATAAAAAATTGGCGCAACAGCTCTTCAAGTGCCTGGGCCGGTGCCGTGAAATAAGGCCAAGTGAAATAAGACCAACCTTTAAAAATTGGCCTTATTACGCTTTTGAAAAGTGTAATAAAGCCAAATTCCAGCAGCTGGCTTTGATTAAGTGAAATAACGCCAATTTGGTTTTATTGCGCTTTTCGGTGATAAAGTTGGCTTAATTTCGCTTTAAGTAAGTGAAATAAGGCCAAATCCTAAAATTTGTGTTAAGTGTGCTGTTTTTAATACATGAACATACATATGTATATAGGTTTTACTTACGTTTCGTATATTTGTGTTTCAAAAGAGAGTTGAAAAAACTGCATTTTAGTTCATCCAAAAAGGTGTTTTTTAATAACAAAAAAAAAGCAAAATAACATGAATTCAACAAAAAGAACAATCCGTGTGCTGTTTTGTACAATTTGCCTGCAAATTGGACACAGAATAGGATTATTATACTTCATATATTTCTCTGAGAGCTGAGTAAAGCAATTCGAACAAAGCTTGAAATGATTACACGGCTGCAATAGAATTGTACGTTCATTTTCGCAACATATAACACAAAGAACACTAACACTGTTCGTATTCAGCATTCCTGAATTTGTACTATCATGTACTTCGTCATCGTCTTCTGCACAGGTAAATTCCAAATTTGATGTTTCTTCTGCCAACAAGCTATTGGTTTTATTTGTCATCTGGTTTAAAAAATCATCGATTGACATTACCTCTTTTTGCAGTTTTTTTAAAGCAATTTCAATTTTGAGCTGCTTGTCTTTAAACTTTTTTTTAGGCGGTTCAAAAATATTAAAAGCACCATCTAAGGACATACGAAACTCCCATGACTTAATGCGTTCCTCATCCAGTAACACATCAACAAATTTGAAAAGGTATCCGTGTTTTACAAGCTTTCGACTTAGACGACTTTATAACCCTCTAAAGCACTTGTAGTTCTCAGCGGCACATTGAAAACCGAAAAAGCTTCTGGTGTTTCCTAAAGTATTATCCATTATTCGATTTCTGAAAGATTATAAAGCAATCATTTATTACCTTTTCCATCAATTGCTTGCTGAAATATATCAGAAAGCCCTTAAACATGGACTCTCCAGTTTTTCGAAATTTTATGCTTTTAGCCTCGGTTTCCGAGAACTCAAATGCTGCATATATGTATATCCTGAGGACACAAGAGTGGAAGGGCAAGCAATTTTCGAAATAGTCGCCTGGCTTCTTCATTTTTATTCACAGAGCTAACAAATCCTGGTATTTTGGAAACATTTCTCCTAACCGGTAATGAAACCAGCAGGTGATACATTTTGCAGTCGGGAATAATTGCATAAGACTGTTTCGTAACGCTTTTTCATAATCCGAAACAAATGAATCAGCCCGAAATTTGAATAAATTCGCTTCAATGAATTGAAAAACATGGTGGTAGATGTTTTCGGACTTGTTAATCAGGAGGTCATACATATATAAATGGGAAAGCCAGTCGAAAATTAAAAATTACTTTGAAGTTCTTACCTATTCCTTGTATTTCCTAAAATTTTAAATGGAACAGACAAAAGCTTCCACTATAAACGCAACAGCCGTAATCTTTTACTATGAAGAATTTGAGAAAATAATACTTTAAAATTCGCGCGAATTTTGAACAATTACTTTCTTAAATTCCGAAAGCATTTACCATGAACACAACAGCCGAAGGCTTTTACTATAAAGAATTTTAGGAAATAATAGTCAAAAATTCTAACGAATTTTTTTTTTTGAATTGCGCCAGGGATGTGTAATCTTCATAGATACTAATAGCCGAGTGCTACTAGCATGCACGATTCGCAAACCTGAGTAATCGATTCCAGGAATACGCCTACGTACTAAACACACACCCTACACACTTCAACCACTCTCCCCGCGGGACTGCCGTTAGGTATTACTTCGCGGGGCTGGTTAGCAATTTATGCTGTACTTTCTGCTTCTCGACGTATTCTTTCTTGAATTCGAAGCTGCATTTGCACGTGCGTAATAAACGCGAATATTTCCATCCATTTTTCCTCAGATTGTACCATATGATCTATGAGGAATGGGAAGTTCGTTTCTCCCGTTTTCAAATCGCCTACAGTAGAAGACTGCGTGCTCCGTATCTTCCTCCTGGTCTGGACATTCTGGACACAACGGAGAGCTATCGTGTCCAAACTGGTAAAGATATTTGCGATAACCTCCATGGCCAGACAGGAACTGCGTGAGGTGGTAGGTGCAGTTCCCATGTACTCGGTTTATCCAAATGTTGATGGTGGGGATTAATTTATAGGTCCATCTGCCTTTAACCACATTATCCCATCGATCTTGCCACATAGCTCTTGAAGCTGCTTTTTCTTCTTTTATAACGCTTCTTCTTTCGCTAGCCTCTTGATGGCTCGAGCCTCTCCGATTGTAGATTCTCTGCATCTCGTTCGCGAGGATGTGGATAGGAACCATTCCTGCTATGGCAAAGGCTGCTTCGTCAGAGATAGTTCTAAAACCACTGATGGTCCTTATAGCGCAGAGTCTGTAGGCTGATGTAAGTTGCCTCCTTGTTTCTTTGGTCGCGAGAGCCCCAGCCCAAACCGGAGCCGCATAAAGAAGGACTGAGCTGACAACTCTGGATAGTAGGATCCTCCTAGCGTATTCAGGTCCTCCAATGTTGGGCATTATCCTTGAGAGTGCTGCCTGAAGTCCTGACGCTTTTTTGCTCGAATAATCAACATGCTGTTTAAACCGCAGTCTATTGTCGAGCATTACTCCTAGGTATTTGATTGCTTCTTTGGATCTGATGATTTGGGTTCCAACCTGGACATTCATATATTCCACAGATTTCCGACTGGTTATTAGAACAGCTTCAGTTTTGTGGTCAGCTAATTATAAACCGGCGGATCTTAGCCAGCTTTTGATTTGACTGATTGCCACATTTGTAGCTGATTCTACTTCACTGATTTGTTTTGCTACTGTAACAACAGCGATGTCGTCAGCAAATCCAATTATATTCACTTTAGGTGGCAGTGGTAGTCGTAAAACTCCGTCGTACATTATGTTCCATAGTAATGGGCCCAGCACCGATCCTTGCGGGACCCCAGCTGTAACATCGTAATACTTCACTCCTTCGTCGGTATCATACCTCAGTTTCCTGTTGGTAAAGTAGCTCGCCATTATCTCCAGCAAGTAAGATGGTGTATCCATCCTAGCAAGAGATCTTCTTATAGTGCGCCAGTCTGCCGAATTAAACGCCTTTTTAACATCTAGCGTCACTAATGCGCAGTATTCCGTGGTGCCGCATCGCCATCTTTCACCTTCAATTGCTTCCGCTGCTATACTAACTACAGCTTTAATGGCGTCAATTGTTGAGCGAGACTTTCGGAATCCGAATTGCTGATTGGACAAAGCCCCTTTCTCCTCCGCTATTGTGAGCAATCTGTTGTAAATGATTCGCTCCAGGATCTTTCCCATTGTGTCCAGTAGGCATATCGGGCGATACGACGATGGGTCTCCTGGGGGTTTGTTTCCTTTTGGCAATAAACGAGGTGTTGCAGTTTCCATTGATTAGGGAAAATTCCTTCTTCTAGGCACTTTTGCATTGTTGCAATAAATATGTCTGGCCGTTTTTGAACAGCGGCTTTCACTGCTTTGTTAGGGATGCCGTCAGGTCAGGGCGTCTTGTTGTCACCTATCTTTCTGGATGCGATTGTCAATTCCTCTGTGGTAATCACTGGAATTACTTCCGTACAATTTTCTATGGTGATTGCGCACATAGTAGATGCTTTCCTTGGAAAAAGATGTTCTAATATTGACTTCAGCATTATCGGGCATGTTATCTGCGGGGAGTTGCCGCCCTTAAGCTTTGTCATCACCATCCTATACGCCGTGCCCCAAGGGTCTACGTTAGCTTCTTCGCAGAGCTGTCTGAAACATCTTGCTTTGCTCTCCTTGATAACTCTGCTTAACTGTTTTCGCGCCAGCTTAAAGGACGATAGGTACTCCTGAAAGTTGGGTGTGTTTCGCGATCTTTGTACTTTGCGTCTTGCCCGTAGACACTCTGCTCTAAGTACCCTGATCTCGTCGGTCCACCAGTAGCAAGGCAGGCGTCTTCTACTTGGGGCCCTCCTGGGCATTGATGCATCCCACGCCATGTTGATGGACTGAGTGAGGTGGCGAGCTGAATTTTCTGCCGATCCTTGGACTAGCGTGAAAGTGTCAACCACTTCCGCGAAGGGTATAGGTGCATATGTACATATGTATGCACATGTGCACATAGGTATGTACTTACATGTTCATCGTGTGAAAAATGAATAATAAGCAGTTGCTTAAAGCCACAAGTAGGAACAATGTTGAATGTGCCATCTATCAGTAAATTGTGGGGTGCTGTGTCCGGTAACTTATCAATCGTTGTTGCAATTTTAGAAGACATAAAAATAGTGTACGAAAACATATCTTCTAAGACAGTTGCGCGATAAAATGGTTCACTATTGTATCATGACATGCCAAAATCCGTCATGACGTTTTCCAGCTTAAACATGTCTGGAACAACTTAAGCGTTACTTGGAGCTTTTGGAAAAGAATGGTTTCGAATGTTGATAAGTTGTCTTCTAACTTTGCCAAATGGAATCGATGCACTTTCAGAGGGGTGTTGTGCAGAAACTTCGTCGAAAATATCCCGAATACCATTTTGTTTATGCGAACTATGAGCACATTCTGTCTTTATTTCATTGACAAGTTTAATTTTTCCCCGAACATCTTCTTGTGTGCTGTGATTATGTAAAGCACTTCGCTTTGGAATCCGAGCTAAACTTTCATTACCGAAATCGATTACGGCACTTGCAGTACATTCTTTTACATAGCAAATATATCGCTTACACAACTTTGCATTGCATTCAAATTTATAAATATGTTTTAATTCTGGAATGTACAAAAGAACACTTCCTTTCCTAAAGCCCTCGCAAAATTCAAACGGGAACGTCAAATCGCTACTACTTTCCATATTTTGCTAACGCACGTTGTTATTCCACTCAACTTTATTTTGCAAATGAAATTTGAAGTCATTTGCCAAGCTTACAAACTACATATTGTTTGGTCAATTCGGCGAACGGTAAATTCTTCTGTTATCTTCTGTAGAGAGGGAGGCACAGAAAATCCCTCTCTACTCTAATAGGAGTCATTACGGGGCATAATACCATGCGGTACCACATGAAAAAACTACGTGTGACTAGCGAAGACCTTTGTAGAGGCTGCGGCGACGAGGAGGCTCAGGAGGACACCGCCCACTTTCTCTGTCATTGCCCCGGCCTCTATCATTTGAGTTATAAGATCCTTGGACAACACTTCTTTGAGGATCTAGAAGAGTTTTCCAACAGACCAATAAATGACATCGCAAACTTCATCAAATCTTCTGGATGGTTTGTATCTAGGGCACAGTGAGTACTTAGTTCTTTCTTTAGGATATTTACAAAGATGGTATTTTTTCACGAGGAAGGGATTTCCTTTTCTATCTCCTTTCCCCCCATGGGTATCACAATGGGTCTATACTGACCTGAGTGTGGTGTGGAGGTTTTCTATCCCCCTACACCTGCCCACTTACCTAACCTAACCTATCTTCCCCAACTCATTGTTATGCTGCAATCTTTTCGTATGTTGGTCATATAACTCTTTTGCAAAGTGAAATAAGGCCAACTTGAGACTTATATATCCCGCTTATACCTTGATAAGCGGGATACTTGTAGTTATGAATTATTAAAGTTGGCCTTATTTCGCTTTGTGAAAGAGAAATAACGCCAAATTGGCCGTATTTCCCAACACAATTTGGCGTTATTTCACTTAATCAAAATGAAATAAGGCCAACTGTTGGAATTTGACTTTATTACACTTTTCAAAAGCGAATTAAGGCCAATTTTTAAAAGTTGGTCTTATTTCACTTGGCCTTATTTCACGGCACCGCCTGGGCCTAGTTTCTCGCAACTACTCGTGTTGTGTGCGTTATATTTCTTCACGCAAATGGAAGGGACGGTTTTGTGCCGTATTCTCGTGACAACAATACTCTCGGATATTTGTCAGACGCTCGCAAGAGGTGGGACCGTGAAAAAACTTTTTGGTGTTTTCTGGGATTCGAACTTGGAACCTCATGCGTAGTGATCCGACACACTAACCACTTACGCCACGGCGCCCACAGGGGTGATTGACGCTAATCTAGAAAAACTCTTTTTAGAATCAAACAACACCTGCTCTATCGCCAGCTCATCTTTCTCCAACATGTCGACATTTTCTAAGTGATTTAGGAACTGAGTGTGTCGGAGTTCCACAAGGAAGTGTCCTTGGCCAGCTTCTATATGTACTGTACACGCGTGATATCCCACAGGAAAGAAACTGCGTCGTCGCAACGTTTGCGGACGATACGGCGATATTAACCACGGGCGAAACTATTGCAGCAGCAACTGGAAAGCTTACATGCTATTAATAATAAAGTCCACGCTTGGACGAATTCTTGGCGTATTGTGCTTAACGAAAGCAAATCTACTCACGTCAGCTTTACGTACAAAAAAGTGGATAGATTGCCTGTATATCTAAACTCGGCTCAAATACCGTACGCGAACGAAGCAAAATATCTAGAAATGACTCTAGATGTTAAGCTCAATTGGAAATCGCACGTAAAAAAGAAACGCGACAAACTTCAAAACAAATACCGACAAATGTACTGACTACCCGGAAAACATTCGAAGAGCCTACATAACAAACTGCTTATCTATAAGCAAGTGCTAAAGCCAGTGACGCGAACAATTCAATTCGTCGTCTTTAAAGGACAAAACATTTTGACCTCGCGTCAGAGCATATGCCGGTCGTGAAAAAGACAGGAACTTTCATTGAAATTTAACCTGTCTAATTTTTAATCACATACGATCATTTTTTTCTAGAATGCCGATTCTCGTAAGCGAAAATAAAACTACTGGATAAGCATCGGCTTAGTTGAAGTAATAATTTTGAGGAGAGGTTTTTTTTTAGTGAGTAAAAATCTCACACTACCATAAGCACGCGCGGTCGGGCCTTATGGTGTCTTTGGAAGATTTTTCACCTGCTCTCGGCAAAAAAAAATCACCCCAACGATTTACCCATTTAGTACGGAGAAGGATAGCTTTTTCAACTTGAGCGGTTTCTATAGAGCTAGAAGTGGCCGATGGATTTATTTTTTTCGCTTCAGAATTTTTATTTTTAGAATTCTGCATATGGATCCCGCGAATTAGGGGGAAGAAGATGCGCACCTGCACTCACCCCCTGTATGCAAGTAAGAGGAATTGGGATACAACTGTAGGTCCTCAGGTATTCAGGGTTTGCCCTCGCGACAGAGCTGTACGCAGACTTGATTTGGTTATTCTCCTCGGAACATCATCCATTTCACAGGAAATAGATTAAGCCTTTCCACCGCGACAAGAGATCAAGAGAGTTGTTGGTGTGCAACTCGTCCGATACCTGTACATTTTTATTCTTCGGTCGGCCAAAACTAATTTTTCGACTTTTCCGACGTTTTCTTCATTGACCACTGACCAGGATCCCTTGAGCAGGGGTCGTTTTCACAGCTCTCTCCCATTTTTTGACGAGCCTCATTTGACCAATGTATACGAAGGCCCAGAATCCTGAAGAGTCGATGATGTGTCTTCGAAAACTTCTTTAGGCGATTTTCCTTTTTTCACGAGGTACTTTATCACGGCGCGGTGCTCAAAATTGTGACAATTTCCTACCAGAGATAATAACAAAATGAGCTTATTGTTGAAACGAGGTGATAGTATCTCAGGCCGCTTACTTATAGCTGCCCCTCGCATGAAGAGCAATGTCTCCATGTCATGAGAACTTTCGCTGTTCCATTATCGCTTACGCCAATGACATTGATACAGTCGGAAGAACTCAGAGGGCCCTCAGAGGGGCGTTTGTGAGTATTGGGACAGAGGCAACGAGATGGGGTTAGTGGAAAATGAAAGCAAAACAATATGCATACTCGTATATACTATATAGCAGAAAGGACACCTAGCATCGGGGTCTCGAAGAGAACGCCACAACAGACAGATATAATTCTGTGGTAATAAAAGACTTTGTCTACCTAGGGTCTTTGATGAACTCCGCAATTGACATCAGTGGGGAGACCAAACGAAGAATTACTCTTGCTAATCGGTGTTTCTATGGACTAAGAAGACAATTGAGTAACAAAGCCCTATCTCGAACTACTAAGGTAACTCTGTATAAGACACTAATCATCCCAGTCCTGCTGTATGGCACAGATGCCTGGACTTTGCCGAAATCGGATGAGAGAAAAGTTCTTCGATTGATCTTTGGTCTCGTCTGTATAGACGATGAGTGGAGGAGAAGGTATAATGCTGAACTGTAAGTCCTGTATAATGACATCGACTTATCCAGAAGAGTTCACATACAGCGACTAAGGTGGCTGGGGCATGTAGAGCAAATGGACCCCAGCGTTCCAGCCAAGAAAATTTTCAAATTCACGCCGGATGGACGGTGTAGTAGGGGACGACCTCGCGGTAGGTGGTGCAGGCAAGTGGAGAGGGACCTCAATCAACTTGGCGTGCACAACTGGAGGCAGCTGGCTCGTAACTGGGCTGGCAGCAGAGGTATTTTGGTTACAACTTACAAATTGTGATTTACAAGCGTTTTTTCACAAAATTTGTACAAAAAGTGGCAAATTTGGTTTTACGAAATTTATGCATCACAAATTTTTAATTATGTTTCACAAGGAAAATTTGTGGGAATTTTTCGCGTTTTCTTTAATGTAGTTTACAAGTCACCCATTTCACCAAAGAAATTGAATTCACAAGTTTTGTGCCTTTTGTGAAAATTGCTCACACGAGCAAAGACGTCTGTCATTTTTGCTACAAATTTTGCTTTGCATCAAAATGTGATCGTTACATGTATGTTACATTAACACAATGTTACAATGTGTATGTTACATTAACAATGTTGGCTCCCAGCCAACTTTTGTTACAGCGAGGAGGCAGGAGGTAATTGATTTGACTTTATCTAATAGGTATTTCAAGTTAGTTACTAACTGGAGGGTACTGCCGGAGGTGTCCTTGTCAGACCATAGATACATCGCTTTCCAAATCGAATGCGAGGCCATAACTTTGCAGGAGAGGAGGAATCCGAGGAAAACCAACTGGGTGCGGTTTAGGGAAGAGCTAGACAGATCTGTCAAAACTCCAACTAAACTCAGAACGAAACGAAAGGTTAAGGATGCTGTTCAAAACCTGACTAGTGTCCTTGGCTAAGGTTCTCAAAAGGGGCAAGCCGACCAAACCGGAGTCACTGAGAAAGTCTGATGGCAAGTTCACTGAGACGAAAGCGGAAACTTTTAGTCTTCTGCTGGAGACTCACTTTCCTGGCAATCAGATAATCACTAGGTCGGAGCTTGGTCCGCTTACCCAGGCTGAGCTTGATCTAAGTCAGAAAACTCGGCGCAGCTGGTATATTGCATCAGCTGTGGTAACAGATGAGGTTTCAAATCGCCTGGCACCGATGCAATATATCCAGCTATGCTGCAACAGGGTATAGATCAGCTATTGCCAACTCTGAAAGGAATTTTCACCACTGGCTTGGCGCTGGCATCTATTCCTACACCTTGGCGGACACTCAGATTAGCTTTCATACCGAAAATTGGTAAGGAAGACTATTCGCTGCCCAAGAGTTTCAGACCTATAAGTTTGACATCCTTCTTACTGAAAAGTATGGAGAGACTGGTAGAATTTCACGTGAGCAAAGTTGCTTTGAGGCTGCATCCATTCTCGGAGATGCAGCATGCCTATCAGCGTGGGAAATCCTGTGAGACCGCACTTCAAAATTTAGTGGCCAGAATTGAATGCGCGCTTGATAGGAAAGAATACGCGGTGGGTATCTTCATCGACATTGAGGGTGCTTTTGACAATGCGACTTTTGACTGCATGTTTGACTCTGCCAGACAACACGGGGTAGATGAAACATTAGTGTTGTGGTTTAAAGCAATGCTAATGTATAGAACTTTGGTAGTGGATGCGGATTGTGGCCAATATGTTATGACAGGGGTAAACAGGGGCTGTCCGCAAGGTGGCGTTCTGTCTCCATAGTTATGGTGCATGGTGGTCGACTCTCTGTTGAACACTCTAAATAGTTCTAACGTCTACGCTCAGGCATATGCGGATGATGTCGCCGTACTTTCTGTTGGGCCATGCCTGGCGACGGTCTGTGCTAAAGCGCAGGCTCCGCTGGACATGATCGATGAATGGTGTACTAGGAGTGGGCTTTCGGTGAATCCTATTAAAACTTAGGTCGTTCTTTTTACGAGAAGGAGGATTTTGACCGGTCTGACTCAGCCAGTGTTAAAAGGCGTCACCATTCGCATTTCCAATGTAGCCAAATATCTGGGAGTGATTTTAGATAAGAAACTTCATTGGTCTAAACACGTCGAGTCGAAAACATCCAAGGCGCTCACAGTCTTCTGGTAGTGTAAGGGTGCTTTTGGCAAGACTTGGGGCTTGTCACCGAATAAGGTTATCTGGATCTACACGGATATGATAACACCATTCCTCGCATATGCGTCGGTTGTTTGGTGGAACGGGCTCTCTTGTAAATATGTGGTTGCCTTTTGCGCGAAACTCCAAATAACGGCTTGTCTCGGCTGCACGGGAGCTTTCCCGAGTACGCCTGGCTCAGCTCTAGACGCTTTGCTGAACTTACCTCCTCTCGATACTTATATCATGGGTTGCACTCTCAATCGTCTTAGGCGGGGCGGTTTTTGCTACACTCCACACTGGAATTTTGGTGAACTTGTGCGACACTTATCTAACGACTCCTGTCTTATGGATATGCCGTCTGATGCAATGACACCAGAACTCCAGCTGATGCGCAAATTCAGAGTCGACTTTCCTTGTGCCCAGGACTGGCTTCGGCCAGAGTCTGAGCCGGGAATGGAATGTAGTCGTATTTTCACGGACGGTTCCAAAACCAGTCAAGGGGGTCTTCGTGGAAGTCGACAACATTAGACTTCGCTTTTCGTTACTTTAATATGCGTCTGTTTTCCAAGCGGAAACTTATGCAATCCTAATGGCCATGAACTATGTTGTGAAGAACAGATGGAAGGGACGTAGCATTTGTGTCTGTAGTGACAGTCAGGCTGCGCTTAAGGCCTTGCTTAACCCTTTAACCACTTCCAAAATAGTTCGTGAAACCAAAAACTCTTTCAACTCGGTCGCAAGGCTGAATTCTCTGTCTCTTATCTGGGTCCCAGGTCACACTGGGATCTTGGGGAACTAGATCTCCGATGGGATTGCTAGACAAGGCTCAGAGGAGGGTTTCTCAGGTCCTAAACCCGCGTTGGGTCTCCCTGCGTTCTCGGTTAGGGCTTCCGTTGACGGCTGGGTCTCTCACGAGCACAATTGTGTGTGGCATGACTCTCCAGGTTGCAGGTTGACTAAACGCATGCTCCCGGACGTCTGCAAGAAATCAGCGGCATTCTTGCTGACTCTCAGCAGAAAAGACTGTTGACAACTTATCGGCGTCTTGACAGGCCCCTTCGCTTTTGCCAAGTACCTTAAGGTGTTAGGCTTAAAAGACACTACAATCTGCGACGTTTGTGGAGAGAGCGACGACACCGCGGAACATTATCTCTGTGAGTGTCCGGCCTTTGCTCGTATCAGGTGGCAGATCCTCGGTGCGGATGTGGTGAGTGCTGGTACTGTAACCTCCTCATCACTGAAGTGCTTGCTTGGCTTTCTTAGAAAGACAAGGAAATTCCAATAAAATGGGTAAATCAGTGTTTGCTCTCTGGTAGTACAATAGACCAGTTGCGTCTGAGTGCTCCAGTTGAGCGTTTCCTATTCCGACAAAAAAAAAAAAAATGTCATCAGAAAATGGGTTTGCGACGTAGGCAGAGTACAAGTGATAGTAGTGACAATGACGATATTCTTCTGGAAGTCAGGAACTATAATACTTTTATATCCCAGTGTTTCGATTTTCATTAGCGTTTGCAAACATGCATATGTTACATTGAAACTCTTGCGAAACTTGAAGAGCAATGCAAAACAAATAAACACTTCAACTAGAATATGAAAGAAATTCTTACTTGGAACGCCAATGGGCTCATACGAAGACTTGACGAGTTAGAAAAATTTATACGAGAAAAAGATATTGATACATGCTTGGTCTGTGAAACTCATCTGTCAAAACAATCGAATGTTAAGATATGGGGATATAGCAGGTTTCACGCCTTTCACCCATCGGAAAGAGGCGATTCATCTTTGTTTATAAAATAATGTATCGACCACTCAGCGGAAATAAAGATTGAATTAGAAGCAATGCAAGTAAGCACAGTACGCGTTAAAAATAGACATTTTGCCTTCAACATTTCGTCTATATATTGTCCACTGCGATCTAAACTTGAAGAAAGTGATTTCACAAACATCTTCAACTTCCTTAAACCAAATTTTATTACTGGTGGCGATTTCAACGCGAAACACCCCATCTGGGGTTCAACGTACGCCTCTCAGAAAAGTAGAACGTTTTGTATAGCGGGCATTATAAACCGACGGGTAAACCAACATATTGGCCGACTGATAGAAATAAGATACCAGATCTGTTCGATTTCTTTGCTGTCAAAGGAATATCTGGCAACTGTATAAAAGTTGAAGAAAGCTTTGATCTCTCCTCTGATCATTCTCCAATCATTATGACGATAAGCGATGCTCTGATTAAAAAAGTAGGACCTGCCAGATTAACCAGCGCGAAAACTAATTGGGATGGCTTTAAAAAGAATATTGAAGCAAATATTGAACTGAGAGTATCACTTAAAACGCCTTATGAACTTGAAGTTGATCGCTTCATCGAAATCCTACAGAATGCCGCGTGTAAGAATAGTCCCAAACCTAAGAAAACACCGGCCAGTTACATTCAAACTTATCCACAGGAAATAAAAGAGATGATTAAGGAGAAGAGAAAAGCGCACAAAAAATGGCAACAAACTCGGGCTCCGCAACATAAGGCACATCTTAACCGTTTGTGGAACTCACTAAAAAGATCTATTAAAGACCTTAAGAATAATGAAATACAAACTTACTTAGAAAGTTTAATACCTTTAAGTATAAAAGGTATTAACAAACCTCAAATTCAAGCCGCACCAATTAAGAAAAATCAAAACGAATGGGCCAGGCATGATAAAGAGAAAACGCACGTTTTTGCCGCCCACCTGGAAGAAACTTTTAAACCGTTTGATGAACAAGCTCTTATTCAAAATATAAATACGTCGTATATAGACAATAGTGTAATAAGAATCGCATCACTAACCGAACTTAAGGAGGAAATAAAGAAACTTGAACCTAAGATGGCTCCTGGATACGACCTTATCACGGGAGAGGTTCTTAAAGCACTACCAAGAAAAGCTCTAATTAAGCTTCTCTTCATTATAAACGCCGCGCTTAGACTGGAATATGTTCCCAATCAATGGAAAGTCGCCGAAGTAATAATGGTCCTTAAGCTCGGAAAACCGCCGAATGAAAAAAACGTCTTATAGACCGATTTCGCTTCTTCCAATTATATCCAAAGTGTTCGAGAGAATATTGATTAGGCGAATACAGCCGGTTATAGAAGAAAGGAATCTCATTCCGGATCATCAATTCGGATTCAGAAGTAAGCATTCTACAGTTGAACAAGTACATCGAATAACACACGTAATCGAAAAATCTCTTGAGGAGAAAAGGATTTGTTCAAGCGTATTCCTTGACGTCTCTCAAGCCTTTGACAAGGTCTAGCACGAAGGCTTAAAGTTTAAATGACGACAATTTCTGCCACCTATATAATAAATAAGCACCTATATACAATAATATTTTGAGGAACTACCTTACGAATAGACTACTCCGCGTCAAATGTGGAAACGAATATTCAGATTTTAAGGAAATAATGGCTGGGGTGCCGCAAGGAAGCGTTCTTGGTCCAGTCTTATATCTATTATACACTCGTGATATACCGCAAGTAGAAGGCACTGAGGTAGCTACATTTGCCGACGACACTGCTATCTTCGCAGTAGGTAAAACGGTCGAAGATGATACAGAAAAACTGCAAGAAGCTTTGGATAGAGTAAATGGACAGAGGTTTGGCCAATCGCACTCAACGAGACCAAATCTGTTCATGTTAATTTCACTTATAAGAAGATAAATAATTTTCCGTTCTTTTCGAACTCGGTTCAAATTCCGTTTGCAAACGAGGTTAAGTATCTTTGAATGACACTTGATGCAAAGCTGAAATGGAAAGCGCTTGTAAGGAAAAAATGCAAAGAACTAGATAATAAATATCGAGAAATGTATTGGTTACTTGGAAAATATTCCAAGCTTAATATAGAGAACAAACTACTTTTATATTAGCAAGTGCTAGAGCCTGTATGGACATATGGTATACAACTCTGGGGTTGTACCAGAATAAGTAATATTAAAATTTTTCAAACTTTTGAAAACAAAGTGCTAAGAGGTATTGTTAATGCGCCATGTTATATCAGAAACAGCGATATCCACAGAGATCTTGACATTAAAACAATCGAAGACGAAATCAAAAACTACGCGAGAAAGCATAAAAGTCGACTAGAAAGTCACGTTAATATTACAGTCCTCCAAGTTTTGGATGAAAGAAATTTACTACGCCGTCTACAAAGAACCAAACCTTTAGACTTGGCGCGATAAGTAACCGCGTCTAAACTGCGGAGCTAGCAGGAGCTTCTAATGGAAAGGTACCTGCAAAACGTCCTTATTTCATGAAATGAAAGCTACTTGATAAGTCGAATACTAAGTCGTAGTAAAAATAAAACAAGTTTGTTTTGAAGGGAGGTTTTTTAGTGGGTAAGAATCCCACACTACTATGAGCACACGCTGTCGATGCTCATAGTGTCTTGTTGAAGATTTTCACCTACCTTCGGAAAAACAAAATATGTTGCATTATCCCCAAGGCAGCAATTACTGACTGCCTTGCACTGGATTGGTAATGGTGGACAGTATCACGGAATTGCGGACAATTGGCTTCTCAAAAGCTACAGTATGCGTTTGCACAGCAATTGTTGATCCATAGTTTGTTTTTACTTACCACAGTCCCACGATTTATATTTTGCCAAGCAAAGTCCCGAAGATATTTCCAGTCCTTATTACCTGAAACACCATAATATGCGAGGATATTTAAAAAAAATTTCCATTAGCGACAAATGGCGCTTGTCGTAAAAGTCGACTAAGGGGAGAAATCAGATCTAGGCAATATAATAACAAAAGTGAGCCCAGCGACACATACAATAAGTGTGCAGTCCGTGGGTTAACACTATTGAAGATTACCGGTGTCATGGAAGAAAGATCAAACAATAATGAAACAGGATGATGCACATGTCAAAGACCATCACAATAAAATACCAAAAACTGTAACATTTGGTGCGTTTTGGTGAAACGTCGCTTCTCAGTGAAGTAAGATTTAATACGGAGTACAACAACACAAAGTGACTTGGAACCACTTTAACTTTTTTTCTCAGTCGAAAATGAGTTGGGATGCAGAAAAGCTTTTTCATTCAACTGGAATGATTTAGTAGTATTTCATACATTTAAGCACAACTTTTTCATATTTTTTACTTCAATTTCAATTCAATCATCAACCTTCTAACAATTAAAAAAGTTTTTAACCAGGTTGACTTAGAATCGTTTTGTGGAGAAGCTTTCATTTTGCTTTGCATAGTTCTCACGAAAACACACCAATTATGAGGCGAATCCCACAGGTTCACGTGGTGAACCAGTATATTGCAGCACTTGTTATTCACGCAAGTTTTGTCCTACATTTTTTTGTGTTGACAATGACAAATTTGTAAAACAGTTACTTGTGCTTTGTGAACCCAAAATCAGTATTACAAATTTGTAATCACAACTAATTTGTGGTTCTAATTTGTAGTTGGTGAAATAGGCCCCAGGTCCACCCCGGACTGTAGCGCCATCTAAGTAAGTAAGTAAGTTAGTTAGTAGTTAGTAAGATCCCAAATTCTTTGTCGTGGCAACTCTGGCAAACTGTTTTAAAAGTTATCTTACTTAAAGCTTAACGAACAAAAAAATCTGGCAATAACAATAAAAAGCTTAACTGCGCGAACACAATGGTGAAGCTGAAGCTTTAGTACGAAGCGCTGTCAAAGTTAAATGCACACACATTCAATACTGCGCACACAATGTGAAGCTGAAGCTGAAGTATGAAGTAGAAATTGAGTCAATTTCAGCTTCATGTAGGCCCACTTTTCAACATTTCAAAACAAAACAAAAAAAAAGATACGGGGGTTCAGTCAACAGAAAAATTAATTGAGCAGTAAAAAGAAACAATATTCTATATGATTTGACCAATACTCACTATAAAAACATTTAAAAAAACCCGATGTTTGAAAAAAAATGTCGGAAGCATTGGGATTAGCAAAAACAAACGCACGTGCGGCGCTTCAGCATTGTGTTCGCACTCAGCTACATCAGTGATCAATTTTTTTGACAGCACTTCGAACTACAGCTTCAGCTTCACCATTGTGTTCGGGCAGTAAAAACTGAAGCTTTAACCTGAATTTATATTCACACTGCTTCGTATTGATCACCCAGTAGCATAACTTGTTTCAATTGTCTGGTAAATGCTGTTGGGTGGTACTTTGAACCTCGCAATAACAAAAAAGTGTAGTAGTAATCACGTAAACATAAATAGTCTTAAGTTATGCTTATTCTTGTACAATACCGTATTAACATATGTACATATTTACGTTACGTTTAGATATTAATCTATAGTTTACATATAACACTGGGTATTGTATTTCAACTTATAAGAGTTATTTTCTTAGGAGAGCTCTGCTCAGAAAATTAGTACGAAAAGAATGAGCAATCGATTTCGAATTTGTTGAAGCCAATAATACGAACGATGAGATACGGGTTCCAACTGTTCCATCAAATGTAGAGGAAGAATAGTAACTGTTCTCAACGGCGGTTATTGCCTCTGCGGGAGATGTTTGTGGAGTGAAGCGGTTTGGTGTAGCGGCTTGTGGTGAGAAAAGAACTGCTTGGTTTAAAATGCCCGGAGTTCAAGAAGCCACCAGAGAGAAGAAGAGCACCTCTAAGTTGTGGAAGCACTTGGGGAACTCCGATTCGGTATACTGAGGCGCGAAGGATTTCCAAATTAGCTGTGAAAACAGCGAAAGAATAGTTTTGGAAGGAGTTTGGCGAAGAATTGGAACGTGATCACAGATCTACAAATAAGATGTTCTGGTAGACAGTCCGCCGACTTAAAGGAATGATTGAAGGAGTCAAATCCAAAACGGTACATTTCTTTCCAATGAGGAGGACATCTTACGCAGAAGGAGCGAGCACTTCTCAGAATTGCTCAATCCCGAACAGAGCACCAAAGAAGGTAGACCTATAGTCGAGAGTAGGGCGGAAAATAGTCCTACGGTAGGGGAAGTACCTTTGGCGATTAAATCGCTAAAAGTTGGCAAATCTGCTGGTGTGGATGGAATCCGGCCAGAAATGCTCAAAGCTTTAGGTAAAGAGGGAGTGCAATGGCTCTCGCGTGTTATTAAAGTGGCCTAGGAATGTGGTGAAACACTTGGTGATTGGCAAATGGGGGTGATTCTTCCTCTTTTAGAAAGGGGGCACACGAAATTGCAGCAACTACAGGGGTATATCTCTTTAGTTCTCCCTGGAAAAGTCATTGCTTAGGTGATAGAAACGCGTTTCAGAGCTGTGGTTGAGGACAGTTTGAGGGCTAAGCAATGCGGTTTTCGTCCCAGTAGAAGCACAACTGACCAGTTATTCACTCTCAGACTAGTTTTTGAGAACGCCTGAGTTACGCTCACCTCTTCTCTTCATTGTATATATGGACTGGATATTACAGCGCAGCCGTGGTGTAGAATTTTTTAAAGTCATCCTTGGTCATCCTTGGGTCTGCTCAAGCTGAACTTCAGCGCGTACTTAAAAGGTTTGTATCCGTTTGTGATGTACTCATTATCTACAGAAAAAAGGCCGGTGTAGATTAAGGAAGTGTATTAGGTCCTATCTTATTCCTCCTATATACAAATGACTTACCAGAAAGCCAAGAAACAACCGTAGCCACTTTAGCAGATGATTCAGCTGTACTTGCCGTGGGAGAAACCATGTAGGAAGTAAAAGAAAAACTGCAAAGGTCAGTTGACACTATACCTATTGACATGGACGAAGCAATGGCAAATAAAATTTAACCAACTAAAGTTTGTTCATACTAATTACACAAATAAGACTGTAGTCCTACACTATTGCTAGCAATCGCGGCTACAATGTCCATTGATGATTTTCACTCACCACCACTGTTCGTCAACCCGCTGACTGGCTAGGGGCTAATACACTATCAACATTTGATATTGCTATCTACGTCGATAGTCAAGATCTAAGGCAGTGAAAGACTGCCGCGTATCTCTTAACGAGATAGCTGGTCAGTACAACCTCACCCTTTTCTGGTACCAGGTCACTGTGACATACAAGGGAATTGTGCAGCTGACAAGGCTCCTCTGGTTATTGCTATAAGCTTCAACCCCAAAGCTGTTACCACAGCAAGTCACCGGGTGCGGATGGTATTATACCAGCCCTATTGCAAAGGGGGGAAGAAAAACGACTACCACACCTGGCCAGAATAACAAAAAAGCAGTCTTGCACTGGGATATATTCCAAACGAATGGAGATGGGCGAGAGTTATGTTTATACCAAAAGTGGGGAAGAAGGACCCAACACAGCCTAAGTCATACAGACCGATCAGCCTAACATCGTTTGTTCTTAAAACAATTCAATTCAATTCAATTCAATTCAATTTATTTCATCAATCAGAGTATACATAGAATATATATATATTCTTACAGACTACGAATTATAACGTTACAGATATAAAGAAAATATGCTAAGTAAAGCTTACGCAAGTTCATCCACTAGGGTAAACTAATATATTTAATAAATTTCTCTTAAACGAAACTCTATTGCTATTAAACTCAATAGAATTACAAATTGCATTGGCTTCTTTTATACATCGTGTTAATGGCTCATTGAGTCCATAATTTACCCTATGAAATGTATCATAGAAAAAATTACGAACTCGCAGGTCTCTTGTAGGGGCGTATATCCGTATCTGCGACAGTAAAAAGGGGCAATTGATGTGTGAATTTAAAATGTCACGTATGAAAATAATGGCAAAATATCTGCGTCGCATTTCTAGTGATTGTAAGCCTATTAACTGGCATCTGCCCCCGTAGCATGCGAATATTCCAGTGGACAACAATTTAAGAGAGGATGTACTTAATACATCCCCACTGCATTATCGTCAGCATGCATACAGAGCGGGCAGGTCCACCGAGACTGCTCTGTATCAGCTGACGGAAACAATCCAAAGTGCTCTTGAAACAAAAGAGATAGTAATCTGCGCCTTCCTAGACAATAAAGGGGCATTTGATAACACTTCACATGAAGCTATTAAACGAGCCCTTGACAGAAAGGGAATTAGCAGAACAGTATCTAAGTGGATGTATGAATTGCTGAGAACAAGATCAGCAGAAACTCAAACTTAACATGGAATTATCAGGGTCAACACAACAAGAGGATGCCCACAAGGAGGAGTGATGGCAAAAGAAGGTATCGGAAGGGAGAAATATGTTGGTTCGAGAGAATACGATGCACTTCTCAAAAAACTTCCCCTTCTGGCCGTCCCCAGGGACGACAGGATCGTATCAGGAAATTTAACTTTGGGAACAACTTTAGTACAAAGTTAAGTAACAAAAAAGAGTGGAGCAACGAATCTACGATATACGGACTGGGCAGCCACACGATAAAGTGGTATACAGACGGTTCGAGAACTGGAGAGGGAACAGGGGCGGGCGTGTTTGGGCCAAGGATCAAACACTCAGAACCTATGGGCAAGTACACCAGCATCTTTCAAGCTGAAATATGTGCTATAAAGAGATGCATCCAACTCAATCTCGAAAAGGGATACAGCAACTGCGACAATAGCAATACTGTCAGACAGCCAAGCAGCTATCAAAGCACTTGACTCCTATGCCATTAAGTCAAAACTTGTGTGGAAATGCAAGCTTAATGAATTGGGCAGAAACAATATAGTTACACTTTACTGGATACCCGGTCATGTCGGGATAAAACGTAACGAAGCAGCGGACGCCTTGGCAAGACAAGGGGCTGCAGAACCCTTCATTGGACCTGAACTATTCTGTGGAATGGGGGAACACACCATACGCGAGAAATTCAGGAAAATCGAGAGAGAAGACAGGGCAAGAACCTGGAACAACACCACAGGCCTGAGGCAAGCTAAGAAACTATTGGGATCTTACAACCGGAAAAGATTCGAAGCCTGCATCTGCCTTAGCAAGAATAACCTACGGATCCTAACAGGCTTCCTAACAGGGCACTGCAAACTCAGGGAGCATCTACGGAAACTAGGTATAACAAATGAAGGCCTTTGCAGATTCTGCAACGAGTCATGTGAGACTCCGGAACACCTTCTGGAATCCAGTGGGGTACTGACCCGCAAAAGATTGAAATACTTGGGCAAATACCAAGAGGATATGCCAACCATGCACCCACTTCTCATTCTCAGATTCTTAAAAGAAACTGGTATGGAGAAAGAGCTCTAAGGTGAACTATTCTCGCCAAGGCAAAGTAAGAGCATATGACCTTCAAACACAATTCCTCAGGAATTGCAATTGCGAAGGGGAATCTAACGAGGGAACAAACCTCCCCAAGGTATTAGCAGGGGGCACATTAGACCATAAGGTCGCAGTGCAAAATAACCCTACACAAAAAAAAAGGCTCCTCTAGTGCAAACAGCATAAACATTATCGGCATCGAAGCGCCAACGTCTTACGTTAAGTACCTTATTCAAACCGACGCGGAGAAAGTGGCCAATCTCTGATGGCAACAGCTAGGCCAATACAACACCGCTAGACAACTTTGGCCAACGCATAACAAGTCTAGGTCCATCGGGCTCTTGAAACACAATAGAGGTACTCGTTCCAAAATAGCAAACGTTCTCACCGGACACTGCGTCATAGGAAGATATGCCTAAAGACTAGGCATCCCCTACAACAATTTTTGCTGAAGCTGTAGGGATAAAGAGGAGGAAGAGACCATTAGTCACTTCCTATGCCCTTGTTTTGCACTCGCCATAGGAAGGCCACCCTATACATTTTCCACGATCTTGAGCGGGTGAAATCTATCTCAAAAAAGAAAGCACAGCTGAGAGCTCCAATTACTCCAAACAGATCATATATGTCAATAGTCAATTAACCGCACATTTCAAAAAGGGATAATTGAGTTTACACATTTTCGGTATTGTATTCAGTTGGCAATTATATTTCAACAAGTAAATAACCGTCAACTAAAATGCAGACGAAGCAAGGCGAGCACTGGTCAGCTAGTCTATAATAATTCAATTCCTTTTGCTTATTTTGACCACATTCATTCTTATCTAGTTTTTTTGAATTACATGTTTTCAATAATAACCTTAAAGTTGGTGTTTACATGTTTAACAGCGTCTCCGTACAAGTGTTTTAGGATACATTCGCCTTTTGCTGCCCACAAACCAATTCATTACAACTATTCCATGTAAACCAATTGTTTACATGAAATACCACCTTGATCAAAAAGCTCCCGGAATTTATTCAGAAAATTAAAAATACAAGTTTATTCATCTAAATCTATATTGTCCCCTTCAAAGTAATCCCTATCGACTGCAACACACTTATGCCAGCGCTTGATCCAATCTTCGAAACATTTTTTATATTCGGTTTTCGGTATGTCCATCAGTGCTTCCTGCGATTTTTCCATTACTTCCTCTCGGCTGCTGAAACGCGTTCCCCGTAATGGTTTTTTAACTCGATTGAACAGAAAGAAGTCACAGGGAGCCAAATCAGGTGAATTCGGTGGCTGTTGGATGGTATTTGTTGCATTTCTCGTAAAAAATTACGAATAATGATGGCACTGTGCGACGGTGCGTTATCAGTTTTCTGCCCACAATTCTGGTCTCTTTCGGCGAATTGCTTCATGCAAACGTCTCATAACGCCCAAATAATACTCTTTGTTTACTGTCTGGCCTTCTGGCAAAAATTCAGGATGCACTACACCGTTGTAATCCATGAAAACCGTGAGCATTGCCTTTTTTTTTGACTGAAAACGACGTGGTTTTTTTGGTCTCGGCTCATTTGGTGAACGCCATTCACTTGCCTGATGTCTGGAATGCGTGTCGTACTCATAAACCCACGTCTCGTCTCCAGTAATGATACTTTTGATGAATGTGGGATCGGATTCAGTCTCGCAAATCATGTCTTTTGCGACGTCAACACGGTCTCTTTTTTGCATGAAATTGAGGTCTTTTGGGCACCAACTTTGCTGCTACACGACGGAAACCCAAATCATTAACCAAAATGTCTTGGACGGATCCATAGGCAATGTTCAAGTCCTCCGCTATCTCTCTGATGGTTAATTTGCGGTTATTGACCAACATTTCTTTTACTTTATCAATGTTTTCGTCGGTTTTCGATGTCGATGGTCTGCCACTGCGTTCATCATCTTCGATTGACTCACGACCACTTTTGAACCGCTTGTGCCACTGGTAAACGACCGTGTTCTTTCGAGAATCGTTGTCGAAACACTTTTCCAACATGTCCAACGTTCGCGCACCATTAAATCCGTTTTTTACGCAAAATTTAATACAAGTTCGTTGTTGCAAATTTAAATCCATTTCTAAAATTGTAAAAAATCGCCAACACACACAGAGATAGATGTACTCTTGGCTACGTAACTTTTGCAAATGTCAAGCTATGACGCTAAGATTTAGAGGATATATAGACAACAGATGTACCAACTTAACAAAGAAAGCAGAACTCAAATCGGAACGATGGGAGCGCCATTATTCCGGGAACTTTTTGATCAAGGAGGTATATGTTTTCATGTAATAGCATGCACTATCGTTTGACCACCAGAGTAATAATGTTAGCCTTCGTCGTCACCTTTAACGCCCTATGCTCCCCGAGGGGTTAAAGGAACTAAGTATTAAGTTCGTCGTCACTTAAGTATCAATTTCCTAAAGTTTCATCTCAATCGGATGGACGGTCTTTGTGGTAAGAGGCCATAGACATTCACACACCGTCTCTTTAAAGCATGTTCATTGATGTTATTCGCGCTCCACCAATCGTTTTACTCATTTCTTCTTTTTCCATCCAGAGTGTTATTACTGATGTTTCCTATTCAATTCATAAGCTTTCGATCAGTGTTGGCTGTGATCATTAAAATAGGTGCAGAAAGGGAGGGATTATAACATAAGCTCGCGAGCTAGTGTTTTAATTATATAGGCAGATAGATAGATCGATAGATTTGTAGATAAGGTGCGTCATTGGCTTAAAGAGGTTTAATAACCACTCCTAATTAATGTATGTGCACTACATTTCCGGTTCCAAAGTAAACAAAATCATTTCACATTGCGAAGAAAGACTGAGTGAGAAAAACAGAAACCTGAAATGCTTAGGATAGGTACAACATTTGTTTACGTGTATCAGAAAGTAAAAGTGTTACACCACTCTTTTGGCTAGATTTGCTGTTGCTGTCGCCTATTTCGAAAATTTTTTAATCGAACTTTTAACTCTAGTGGTCGGTTTCCAACCGGATTTATTTCTTACTTCTTACAGAGGTTCCAATTTATTTTCTTATTGACAATTCGTCATTCACACTTCCTTGGGGACGTAGCACATTTTAATCTAGTTTCATTTCTAAAATATTTATGAATTAATTTCACTCATTGATCTGTTGATGTAGGAAAATCTGCATGCATGCATCATAATTGTATACTGCAACATTAATTTATGTAACGAAAGTCATTGCATTAGTAACGCTGACCTAGTTCAATTTCAACTCTTTTCTTCCTTTTTATCGTAAACAACTTTTTTATAATTGACCTTCGATTTGATCTTCCTCATCAGAACCAGACAACTGAACTTGTTCTACCTGTTGACATTCTGCACATTTCTTGAGTGTTTTTACTTAATTGGCCCCTAGCAACCTGACAAAGAAATACGAGCACAAAAAAGTGATTTGGGTTCAATCTTATTCCCTGTATAATGTTATGCATGTATCTTCTTTCCTTATTTTTTATAAAGCATTATGTATAACTTGTACAAGTTTCTACTCGTCTTATAAAAATTAAACATTGTGCCTACTGAAACAAGAGTGAACCTGTGCGTTACATCTAAGTAACCTGCTATAGTTGAACATTCTTTGATCGCAGGGGTATTCGCTGTACCAATTCAACGTGCACGCGTGTATCTGTAGTAGTTGTAACCATTGTGTAAAAAGGCTTTCGTGAAGTATGAGTAGAATGTTGACATCACTATGCAACCTTGTGGGTGTTGTAAGGTTAAACTGGTAAAGCTTCGCACTAGCCAAATGCAGTATTCATTCGTAAGAATAAATAAAGTGTACGAGTGAGTCGTACGCATTTGTAGTTTTTTTTTTTTTTTTAGTTGCGGTAAGGGATGTGGTAATCTTCCAAAGATACTAGTAGCCTGGGCTGCTTTTTTTTTTTTTTTAGGAGAAGGAGAGGAAGGCAGAGACTGACCCCCGGAGCACTGCGACCTAAAAAGATCTTTTGTGCTATCCCCTGGTTAATTGATTTTGAATTTGTCAACTAGCTGAAATCAAGTTCATTAATGAAGCTAAGAATAGTTCGTGCTGAAGAAGAGGTGACGTCAGAAGGTGATGTAACGCCTTTATTAAAGTGCTTTAGCCTAAGTCTGGCTATGGCCGGGCAATCACAGAGTATTGTGATGGGCTGTTTCGGTGTCTTTAAGACAGAGACGGCACGTTTTCGATTGAACACGGCCCATTTTCTTGAGATGGTAGTTGAGAGAGCAATGTCCAGTTAGGAAGTCAGTAAGGATCTTAGCATTCTGTTTGCTCATTGATAGATTGTCTCTAGTTCTATTTTTTGAGAAATTAATAAAATTTCTTGGAATGCCTTAGGACGGGTTGAGCATTCCAGTAAGAGAGCATTTCTTCGCGTTCCCAGCGGAGTAGCTCTATTTTAATCTGGCTGGTGGGACGCAGAAGGGTTCAGGTCCAATGTAAGGAGATTGGGCACCTATTCTGGCAAGCTTATCAGCCGCTTCATTACCAGGGATACCTTTGTGACCGGGGACCCACATTAGTGTGATATTATTGTGTGCAGGAAGCTGCAAAAGCGTCTGCAGACAATTCCAAACCAGCTTAGGCTTATAGTCAAAGGACGTGAGAGCTTTGAGTGCTGCTTGGCTATCTGACATTATATTAATAGCCCCCTTCGGGTAGGGGTTAGAATATACCCGAGGTAGGCATGCCTGTCGTAAGAGGCGACTAAAATCCACCCTCCGTATACCGAGTATGGCGTATACAAAAAACATGCAATGAACAAAACAAAAGATTTAAATACCCCAGGTGGCAGTCCAGGTAAACTGGAAAATCCACCCTCTTCGGAGGTCGGCTCTACGGATTCTGGGGAGAGCCATTTATTGCACCTTATAAATCCCTTCTCAAAAAGTACAAGGGTATCTCGATCTCCACCAACAAGATCGAACGTCTCCGGAAAAAGAAGTCCGCCGGAAGCGCAAACGCGTGAAAAACGGGACTCAGCGAAATCTAAAAGCATTGAGGAGGAAAACGACGTACTCCGTACCAAGCTTAGCGAAATGGAGCTACTCTATCGTGAGCTCAAGAAAGAGGTAGATTTACTCAGGCAAGAAAATAATGCCCTAAAAAACACGTACCTACAAAAAGAAAATACAGTTAGCCCACATCGCTCACCTAGTCGCGAATACCAGACGGATGAAGAAGAGCTAACACGCGAAACGAATTGGGTCGAAAAGAAACGACCTAGCAAAAAACGAAAAGCTGGTTCCTCACCGGAAGTCGAGCCACAAAAAGATGAAAAGCGCAAGGAGATGCAAGAAAAGCAACAACAACCAAAATTACGTCCTCCGCCACCGATAAACGTCGTTGGAATTACGGACTATAATAAGTTGCATTGCCTCCTTAAAGGAACTCTGGCTTCGAAGTTTAAGGTGACATCTCTGCGAAACAATACGTGGAAAATCAATGTCGATGATGCCGACGGTTACCGATCAGTATCTAAAAAATTGAATGCCGAAAAGATTCAGTGGTATACTTATGAAAATAAGTTTGAAAGACCACTGCGTGTTGTAGCAAGGGGACTCCACCCCTCGTGCACTAAAGAAGATGTAATGCACGACCTTCAAGACAAAGGCTTTAAAATTCTTGATGCCGTCAATATTATCAAGAAGGAAAAGCAACAGTCGGAGGGAGATCATGAAAAATTGGTAAAGCGCGGTCTTCCACTATTCATGCTTAGTTTTGATAAAGACGAAAATAAAGACATTATATATGGTATCAAGACTATTCTAAACATCGTGGTCAAAATCGAACCCATGCGTAAGACCTCCAGATCGATCCCGCAGTGTAAGCGCTGTCAAGGCTTCAATCACACGCAGACTTACTGCTAGAAAGAGCCGCGATGCGTCAAATGCGCAGGTAAACATCTCTCGGAAGAGTGTCACCTAAACAAGCAAACCCCAGCCACTTGTATAAATTGCAAGGGAAAACATCCTGCGAACTATCGAGGTTGCGAAGTGGCGAAAGAGCTTCAAAAACGCCGCGATACGCTAAAAAATTCGACGCGTCCGAATATGAAACCAATCAAGAACAGACCCAAAACAGCTACGAAAAAAGCAGCGAAAGATAGAAAGTCCGTCAATATTAACTTAAGATCGGTTAATGATAAAAAATCCGAAAGTAATAGAGATAAGGTAACAGAAGCAAAATCTCCGAATATTGGCGTGCAGTCTTATGCTCAAGCGGCGAAGACAGTTAAGGGTACGTACACGACCGACAACTCACGGGAGATCAAAGCAAGAAACCGTCTAAACTTTAATGTAAAAACTCCTTCTCAAGTTGCGACATTGAAAAATAGTGATAGAGGTAGTTCAGAAGATCATGTATCCAATGTTTTTTCCCTAATTCTTGCGAAACTTGAAGAGCAATGCAAAACAAATAAACTAATTTTCGAGAGACTAGTTGCACTAGAAAACAACATTCATAACACGCGCACTACAACCAGAATATGAAAGAAACGCTTAAAATTCTTACTTGGAACGCCAACGGGCTTATACAAAGACTCGACGAGTTAGAAATATTTATGCGAGAGAAAGATATTGATATATGCTTGGTCTGTGAAACTCATCTGAAAAAGCAATCGAATATTAAGATAAGGGGATATAGCGGATATCACGCCTTTCACCCATCGGAAAGAGCCAGAGGCGGATCATCTTTGTTTATAAAAGAAAATATCGAACACTCAGCGGAAATAAAAATTGAATTAGAAGCAATGCAAGTAAGCACGGTACGCGTTAGAAATAGACATTTTGCTTTCAACATTTCGTCTATATATTGTCCACTGCGATGTAAACTTGAAGAAAGTGATTTCACAAACATCTTCAACTTCCTTAAACCAAATTTTATTATTGGTGGTGACTTCAACGCGAAACACCCCTTCTGGGGCTCAAGGTACGCCTCTCAGAAAGGTAGAAAGCTTTATAATGCGGGTATGCAATTCAGTTGTGATTTTTACTCGACGGGTAAACCAACATATTGGCCAACTGATAGAAATAAGATACCAGATCTGATTGATTTCTTTGTTGTTAAAGGAATATCTAGCATCTCATCTAGCTGTATAAAAGTTGAAGAAAGCTTTGATCTCTCCTCTGATCATTCTCCAATCATTATGACGATAAGCGAAGCTTTGATTAAAAAAGTAGGACCGGCCAGATTAACTGGCGCGAAAACTAATTGGGACGGCTTTAAAAAAGATATTGAAGCAAATATTGAGCTGAGCGTATAACTTAAAACGCCCTATGAACTTGAAGTTGAAGTAGATCGCTTCGTCGAAATCTTACAGGATGCCGCGTGGAAGAATACTCCCAACCTAAAGAGAACCCCGGCCAGTTACATTAAAATTTATCCGCAGGAAATAAAAGAGATGATTAAGGAGAAGAGAAAAGCGCGTAAAAGATGGCAACAAACTCGGGCTCCGCAACATAAAGCACATCTTAACCGTTTGTGCAACTCACTAAAACGATCTATTAAAGACCTTAAGAATAATGAAATACAAACTTACCTAGAAAGCTTAACGGCAGAAAAAGATTCTAACTATTCGCTTTGGAAGGCTATAAAAGGTATTAAAAAACCTCAAATTCAAGCCGCGCCAATTAGGATAAATCAAGACGAATGGGCCAGGCATGATAAAGAGAAAGCGCAAGTTTTTGCCGCCCACCTGGAAGAAACTTTCAAACCGTTTGATGGACAAGCTCTTATTGAAAATATAAATACGTCGTATATAGACAATAGTGTAATAAGAAATGCAACACTTACCGAACTTAAGGAAGAAATAAAGAAACTTAAACCTAAGAAAGCTCCTGGATACGACCTAATTACGGGAGAGGTTCTTAAAGCACTACCAAGAAAAGCTCTGATTAAGCCTCTGTTCATTATAAACGCCGCGATTAGACTAGAATATGTTCCCAGTCAATGGAAAGTCGCCGAAGTTATAATGGTCCTTAAGCCTGGAAAACCGCCGAATGAAAAAACGTCTTATAGACCGATTTCGCTTCTTCCAATTATATCCAAAGTGTTCGAGAGAATATTGGTTAGGCGAATACAGCCGGTAATAGAAGAAGGGCATCTCATTCCGGATCATCAATTCGGATTCGGAAGTAAGCATTCTACAGTTGAACAAGTACATCGAATAACACATGTAATCGAAAAGTCACTTGAAGAAAAAAAGATTTGTTCGAGCGTATTCCTTGACGTTTCTCAAGCCTTTGACAAGGTCTGGCACGAAGGCTTAAAGTTTAAATTACGACAAGTTCTGCCAGAGCACCTATATAATATTTTGAAGAACTACCTTACGAATAGGCTATTCCGCGTCAAATGTGGAAACGAATATTCAGATTTTAAGGAAATAATGGCTGGGGTGCCGCAAGGAAGCGTTCTTGGTCCAGTCTTATGTCTATTATACACTCGTGATATACCGCAAGTAGAAGGCACTGAGGTAGCTACATTTGCCGACGACACTGCTATCTTGACAGTAGGTACAACGGTCGAAGATACTACAGAAAAACTGCAAGAAGCTTTGAATAGAGTAAATGAATGGACAAAGATTTGGCGAATCGCACTCAACGAGACCAAATCTGTTCATGTAAATTTTACTTATAAAAAAATAAATAATTTGCCGATCTTTTCAAACTCGGTTCAAATCCCGTTTGCAAACGAGGCTAAGTATCTTGGAATGACACTTGATACAAAGCTGAAATGGAAAACGCACGTTAAGAAAAAACGCAAAGAACTAGATAACAAATATCGAGAAATGTATTGGTTACTTGGAAAATATTCCAAGCTTAATATATATAACAAACTGCTTTTATATAAGCAAGTGCTAAAGCCTGTATGGACATATGGTATACAACTCTGGGGTTGTACCAAAATAAGTAATATTAAAATTTTACAAACTTTTGAAAACAAAGTGCTAAGAGGTATTGTAAATGCGCCATGGTATATCAGAAATAGCGATATCCACAGAGACCTTGGCATTAAAACAATCGAAGACGAAATTCAAACCTACGCGAGAAAGCATAGAAGTCGACTAGAAAGTAACGTAAATATTACAGTCCTCCAACTTTTGGAAGAAAGAAATTTACTGCGCCGTCTACAAAGGACCAAACCTTTAGACCTAACGCGATAAGTAACCGCGTCTAAACTGCGGAGCTGGCAGGAACTTCCAATGGGAAGGTACCTGCAAAACGTCATTATTTCGCGAAACGAAAACTACTTGATAAGTCGAATACTTAGTTGTAGTAAAAATAAAAACAAGTCTGTTTTGAAGGGAGGTTTTTTAGTGGGTAAGAATCCCACACTACTATGAGCACGCGCTGTCGATCCTCATAGTGTCTTGTTGAAGATTTTCACCTACCCTCGGAAAAAAAAAAAAAAAAAATTAATATGTGATCTTCGGAGGTTTCGTCTAATGCATTCTCTGGCGCAGAGCTCGATGGCATAGACCTCTGCTTGGAAGATAGTAATGGATTGACCTAGTGGTATAAATAGTTTGTAGTTGGGGCCAAAGATACAAGCTCCAACTGCTGGGCTGCTAACATGCACAGGAATGCGCCTACGTACTAATCCACACCCTGCACACTTCTACCACTCTCCCCGCGGGACTGCCGTAAGGTATTACTTCGCGGGGCTGGTTAGCAATTAATGCTATGCTTCTTGTATTGATGCTTCTGTTCTCCTTGCTCTCTCAATTGCTCGGAGCTCTTTTTGCACATTCGTTATGAGTGTACAAATTTCCAGCCAGTTCTCCTCTGACCGCAGCATTTGGTCTATAAGGAATGGTGGCAGGTTATTTCTCCATTCTGTGAAGGGATTTCGATGGAATATTGCGTGCTCTGTATCTTCCTCTTGGTCAGGACAATGTGGACAGAGAGATGAATTATCATGTCCAAATCTGTGTACATATTTCCAATAGCCGCAATGACCCGATTGGAACTGCGTCAGGTGTTAGTTGCAGTCTCTATACACTAGCTTGGTCCAGACCTCAACGATGGGGATCAGTTTGTAGGTTCATCTACCTTTTGTACTGTTGTCCCACCAGGCTTGCCACATAGCTAGTGATTTTGCCTTTTCATCCTCCTTTATTCTCTTAATAATATCTGCTTCTTAATGACTCCAGGTTCTCCTTTCGTAGATCCTTACCATCTCATTTGCGAGGATGTCGATGGGGAACATTCCGGCTATGACACAGGCTGCTTCGTCCGATATTGTTCGGACTCCGCTGATTGTTCTTATCGCGCATAGCCTGTATGTTGACGATAGTTTTCTCCCTGTTTCTATCGTCGCTCGTGCCGTCGCCCAAACCGGTGCAGCGTATAGGAGGACCGAGCTAACCACTCTGGATAGTAGAATCCATCTAGCATATCCAGGGCCACCGATGTTTGGCAGTATTCGAGAAAGGGCTGCTTGCAGTAGTGCAGCCTTCTTGCTCGAGTATTCCACGTGCGTTTTAAACTCTAACCTATTATCGAGTATTACTCCTAAAAATTTAACTGCTTGCTTGGTTCTTATAGTCTAATTTCCGAATCGAAAATTCGCATATTCAGTAGCTTTTCGACTTGTTATAAGAACAGCCTCAGTTTTGTGGTCTGCTAGTTCTAAGCCGGTGGATCCTAGCCAGTCTTTAATTTTTCCGATTGCTTCGTTTCTTACTCACTTAGGTTCGGGGTGAACCTGGGCCTCAACCAACAAACCTTTCTATTTAGGTCGGTCTTTAGCTAATTGCCTCCTGTTGGGCACTCCAAGTTGGTCGCGGTCCCCTTGAACTTGTGCGCGCCACCTACGGTGATGATACCCTCTACTGCGTCCTCCCTTGGGGTTAGATTCGAAGACTCCGCGGGCCGGAGCATTGGTGTCCTAGCCATCTCAGACGTCCAATACGCAGTTTTTTTTGACTAGGTTGATGTCGCTGTACAGCTCGTATAGTTCGTGATTGAATCTTCTCCTCCAAAACCCATCCCGCAAACGGGACCGAAAATCTTACAAAGAATTTTTCTCTCGAAGCGACCAAGGATATCTTTTTTTTTTTTTTTTTCTACATGATGACCAGTATATTTGTACCTTGGGACACAAAAAAAAAAAGAATATCTTCATCCTCTATTAATAAAGTCCATGTTTCAGTGCCGTAAAGCAGTACTGGGATGATCAAGGTCTTATATAGAGTCTCCTGAGTTGTTCGAGATAGGCCTTTACTGTTGAATTGCCTTATAGGCCCAAAAAAAACAGCGATTGGCAAAAGTTATTCTTCGATTGATTTCTGCGCTGATCTTGTTTGTAGAATTCATTTATATGTATAATACTAACTTATGGCAGCCTTGTATGGTGGATAGCCGCCAGCAAAAATTAAGAACTTAACTGCCATCACAAAAGTACAAAGACTAGCGCGCATCGCCAAAACCAATGCAATGAGAACGACACCTACAGCAGGACTCGATGTCATTCTCAATCTGCTTCCGCTAGACATCTTGATACTCGTACAAGCGTCGGGGGCTACTAGTGCCGTAAGATTAAGCCAAACAGATAGCTGGAAACCAAATGCAATGGGTTATACCACGATCCTGTAGAGATATCTAGGCAGTGTATCTAGTACAGACTACATACCGCCTTACTCAGACTTCACGAGACAATTTTTAAGCACCTATCCGAGCAGGGAGGACTGCAAAAATGACAGAACACATAACGAGCGACCCATAGCTGTGTACATCGAGGGATCCAAAATGGGAATAGTTGTACGCGCAGGCATCTTCTCTGAACCGCTTGGTATCTCCATGTCAGCTCGGCTTCCTAACTACATCAGCGTTTTCCAGGCAGAAGAGGCAACAGACTGCGATGAGGGCAATACCATGAGAGGATATCACATTTTCCATCGACAGCCAGGCAGCGATGAAAGCAATATCTGCTAACAGAAATAACATCGAAGCTTGTGAAGTCGTGAAGAGAAGAGCTCAAGGTTCTTGGAAAACATTACGAGGTAAAGCTCCGCTGGATCCCTGATCATGAAGGCATACCAGGGAATGAGAAAGCTGACAAACTGGCAAGAGGAGGTTCAGCATTAAACTCAGACCAATTCGACCCCTCAGCGTACGTCCCTGCACAGTCAAACTTGAAGCAGGGAATACAGCTCTAAGGGAGCCAAACAGCAGGTGGACCTCTTTTGATACTTGTGTCACCACGAGGAAGCTACGAGTATGTCCTACATTCGACAGAGTAAGAACCAATAGACGCATGCAGAGCGATAGAAAATCCCTCTCTACTCTCATAGGAGTCATTACGGGCATAACACTATGCGATACCAAATGAAAAAGCTACGTGAGACGAACGAATACCTTTGTAGAGGCTGCGGTGATGAGGAGGTAAGAATGACACTACCCACTTTCTTTGCTACTGCCCAGGCCTCTATCATTTAAGAAATAAGTTCCTGGGACAATACTTCTTTAAGGAGTTAGAAGAGTTGTTCAACAGACCGATAGACGACATCGCGATCTTCATTAAATCCTCTTTATAGTTCGTATCTCGGGCACAGTAAGTACTACTACTACTTTCTTTAGAATATGTACAAAAGAAATTTTATTTTATTCTTTTCGCGAGGAAGGGACTCTCTAATCTATTTTCTTTGCCCCCATGGGTATCACAATGGGTCTATATTGACCTGCGTGTGGTGTAGAGGATTTCTATCCCCTACACCAACCCACCAACCTATCCTAACCTATCACTGTTATGTCGATATTTTCACAGAAAGTGCTCAAACGATATAGTCAGCTTACCATAAAGCCTATCTTCGGACGTATCGTGAAATATAAACATTCTTTTATTAGCCGCACAACACTTATGTGGAATGCTCTTTCAAACTCAATTTTCCTCTCCGTTATAACCTACATATATTTAAGCCCAATGAAAAATCTCTAACCGCCAGAAGCATGAACAAAAAGTTGTTCAAAATCGGGAGTTAGAACTAAACCAATACTTATCTTGAGCGTAAGTACTCGTATACGAACATACACAAGTAAAATCATGGGCTAAATGAAATCGCAATCGCATGTAACTATATATATCCGATCTAATTATTTATTCAAGTAACTACAGTTATGTACCTATATACGCTATTACTTTACGTGTTTGCGTGCTAGTTTTGACCTAATGCGATTTCATTATACACAAAACTACTCGTAGTTATATCGTTCGACAGGAACTGATCATATTTTAGCCGTTCGCATATATATTATACGAGTATGACTTTAACGACATCCATTGACCACTAACTTTATTTCAATAGCGGGGATTGAAGTACGTACTCGTGTGTACGTTGCCATACAAGTTGGTCGGTATTATCAATAGTTGTGGGGCACTGCATTTGTCAGAGTAATACCCGTTTATGTAGGTAGTCAATCTGTTAAACGATTTATCTTCTCATTGAAAGAGACACTACTCGTATGTTTCACTTGCTTAATGAAGGCGGGCATCGGTTTCATTATTCATTTTGATTTTATCATCATTATCGTAAGTGTTGCAACGGCATTCTATGCAAAGCTCAACATGCATACCATATTTGAAGGGGAATTCGGTGGAAACAGCATTACACGACGTAGTAGAGAAGATAGAAGCTAGCCTTCACTATAAGGAATTCGCACTACCAGCCTTCCTAGACATAGAAAGTGCTTTCAATAATGTAGAAGGAAGGGCCATCAAACAGGCCCTGGAATCTATGAATGTCGAGCATAGCATTACCAATTGGCTCTGCAATATGCTCGGCACTAGAAACATTAACTCCACTATCGGAAACAGTTCAACGCCCAACACCTACGGCTGCACTCGAGATCTTCCTGTATCTATTACCATTAGACCTACAAATTAAATTTCAAGCGGGCAGCAGTGCGCTTCGGCTCACTAACGTTGGTCTCTTCAGGACTAATAACATAGGACACAGCTCCGGGAATCTTTTCCCGGAAACCCTGACGAATCGGACGATATACTTGACACCTTAGACTTCGAAACACCATACGAAGTACTGTATCCTATTAGAGAGGACTGGCAAAGGAAGACAGTCTCTGTCCATAACGAAATTGCAATATACACAGATGGTTCTAAGACCAGTGAGGGCACGGGGTCAGGTATTTACTCGAGAGATACGAACCTACAGGTGGCCCTGAGACTTCCGGATACATGCAGTGTGTTCCAAGCAGAGGTTCTAGCTGTACGTAAAGCAGCGGAATTACTTGAGATGGGATCAATATCCGATAAGAATATCGCCATCTACATTGACAGTCAGGCTGCGCTAAAGGCGCTAGAGTTACGTCACCAAATCTGAGATAATCAGGAATTGCCGCACAATGCTTAGGGCATTATGTACGCAGAACCGAGTCAGATTATGTTGAGTACCTAGACACTGCGATATCGAAGGCAACGAGCAAGCCCACGGGCTCCCACGTAGCGATATAATTGGTAGTATTAAACCACCAGGGTGCGTGGCTAAGGGAATTATCCGGGATAAAATCATTGACACGGCTAATCTAAGATGGTCACAGGGTGTCTAAGGCCTTGTGGCCTGTGTAAGATCGCAGAAAATCTGGGGAGATAATTAAATTAGATAGATCGAGGCTAAGAACAGCGATAGAAATACTCTCTGGCCACTGTCTCCTAAGGAGGCATGCCATGAGACTAGGGTTATCCGATACGGATGTTTGTAGGTACTGCGATGACCTACATGTCTCAGAGGATATAACTCATATACTCTGTGAATGTCAAGGAATTGCCAGGATAAGGCTAAAGTACCTGGGTAGATACTTCTTCGATAACTTGGAGGAGGTGAGGTCCCTGAACCATAACAAGGATCTCTTCAAATTTTGTAGGGAGATTAATTGCTTACGGGATTGGGTTTAGGTCTTTTGCCGTGAAGGTTTCCTAGGGATCGCGATGGGCCCACTTTGGTGCCTAGTGTTTTATGATAATCTCATAACCCGACTTAACCTAACCTAACCTAACCTGTCATTATCGTAATCATAGAGTAAGTTCGGATATTATGGTATACATGTTACTTTTATTACTATAACAGGCAAACTATTCTGTCGATTCCAAAGAAGTGTGCATACTTAGAAAATTAACTATTGCTCACCATATCCTGCTTACGTTTTAACATTCGCATTTTGAATGTATTGCAATAAAAGTGGTGCGACCCGAAAAGTAATATCTTAAAAAGAGTATGGGTAATGTGGTATACACCGGTAGTCAAATGTGGTATACTCTACCAGATTAACCGACAAATATTTTAGCTGTTCTACTATCTTAAACTTTCAGAAAATATTTTATGTATTTTTTCTAATAGATCTCTTTTGCATTAAAATCTTCAAATCATTAAATCAAACACTTGCTTTTTGTATTCTATAGCATAACAATATTCCATAACTTTTTCTTATAACATAACAAAACAATATTTTCTTAAAAAGAACAAAACAAATTCATAAGAAAAAAAATGGCTTCTTAGCGTAAGGCTAGGGCCACGCACTGAGCGACGAGCACCTGAGCGAGGCAAAAAAATTACATCATATGGATTCGTAGGGCTGTGGCCACGTAGTTGCTAAGCGATGAGTGAGTTTTCTGAGTGACAGAGCGACGTCGCTCTGAATTCAATTTTGTCCTAATTTTGTAGTTCATCGCTCAGCGATAAAGTGAACATGGAGCAAATAAACTTGGAAATTTTGATTTCAGCTTTTCAAAGCCGCCCGGTTTTATGGCAAGACCGCCATAAAGACTTTAAAAATAAAAATACTACAAATAAGCAGTGGAATGAAGTGGGATTTGTAATTGTTCAGGTGAGTTTTTATTTAATTAATATTAAAATACAATTATATTTGTTTAATGTCCAAACTCCCAGAAATATTGTGTTAACTCATTTCGTACATTCATCGCTGTCTGACTGATTCTATTATAACGAGACTGTTGTTCTTGATTGTCTATTTATATCTACTTACTCAAATATTATGACAGATTAACTGAACGAAGAAGAAACTGTTTTTAATAATATAAATATGCCTAGCACCAGCTTTCCCATTGCCAGTTGCTTCTACATGTATCCGGTCATGGAAATAGTTCCTTGGAAATAGAATTAGCTTTACTACATTAACCATAAAACAAATTTTCAGTGGATACTAACCAATGTTTACATCCAATTTTTTTGCGATGCTCTGTCAATTTGACAGCTATTTGCCAAAAAATAAAAAAAAAGGGCCACGACAATTAATTTAGATGCCGAATTCCTGGAGTTGCAAAAAGAAAGACTCAATATATTAAAACAAGAGACAGAAAAAAAGAAGAGGATAACGATGATATGCAGTTTTTCAAAAGTCTTTTGCGATAAGGAGCGATATCCAAAATGTTATTTTAGCCAAACTAAAAAGTTAGAATAAAGTTTAATAACTTACCTTAATAATAAAACTAGCCGCTGTTCTGCACAAATTGGTCTCCTTTGTTTAGTTAATCTTGGTCGAACCTTTTCTAGCAGTAAATCAAAAAATGGTACTGACATACGCATGTAATCCCAAAATCGATCCGCATATTTACGAAGATTTGTATATAAGTGATAGAATTCACCGTAATCCGATCTATCTCGATCAATAGGATGTACACCAAATCTTCTTCTTTTTGGACCGTATAAACAATCGATAAATTTGTGCACGACTTTCCAGTAAAAGACTACGACGTACAGGACTCGACAACGACATTTTCACTACTAATCGCTCGAGCGACGTCGCTCAGTAAAAGGCCACTCGTGGTTCAGACTTGTCGCTCATCGCTCAATCGCTCAGTCGCTCTGTGCGTGGCCCTAGCCTAAGACGTAAACAAACAAGGGAATATGATTAATATTTAATTTTGACTATCTTATTCGTCACATGATTGGCAAAGATATATAGCTTTTCTTCCTGGCAGACAAGACTCGTGAGCCCAAACCATGTAACATTGTAGACAAGTTGTCCATTTTTTTGAGGATTTGTCATCAATCAGACGATTGTTACAAAAATAATGCATTGTATTTTTTGTCGGTGGAACACCATCAAAGTTTCTTGAAAAACTAGGATTTCGTTGGAGTCACTATTGGGTGATGTATTCTGTCTTACTGTGCTGGATACTTTTTTCGGAATAACTGAACGATTCGCTTTTTTTGGTACATGGACTCATTTTGACAGCGTTGGTTTTTTCTCAGCAGTCTCTTTCCGTTTGTTTATTGTTGCAATACTGTCCACCAATTGATTTTTCTATGGCGAAGTGGTTAAAACAGCTGCTGTTGTGGTTTTTCATCCTCCGTGGCTATTTAGAGATCGTTTAATTTTTGGTGGCGGAGATATTTCCCAAGGTGTCACATAATCTAACCTTGCGGAAGCAGTGGATTGGCGAGGCCTTGCCGTCCAGTATTAACATGCTGGTAAGGAGATAGGCCTTTACTAGTACTGGCAATCGGATTGTCAATCAGTTGAGGTAAAACTTCAGGTATTCGAACATTGGAAATGGGCTCTATTTTCTTTTTTTCCATTCATTCATTCATTTTCAATGGCCCGCTAATCCTTCATGAGGGTCGCGGGGGTAGGATGCTCAGGTGGACTCTCCATCTTTCTCGATCCTCCGCCATTGACTCCAATTCATCAGGGAGAATCCCTAAGCGGCTCCAAGAGAGATGTCGGACTTGATCCAATCATCTATTTCTGGGCCTTCCGCGAAGTCGTCTACCTGATGGCACGGCAACCATGGCGCGTCTTGGAAGCCGGTCTGGGGGCATACGCACTACGTGACCAAACCATCGAAGCATAGATCGTTCCGTTCGGAGAAGTAGCTGCTCAACGTTGAGCGCCTCGCGTACTCTGGTGTTGCGCACTCGATCCCTACGAGTTATTCCAACAACACCGCGAAGGAACCTCATTTCGGCAGCTTGTATCCGCGATCTTATTCTTTCGGTCACTACCCAAATTTCATGACCATAGGTGAGAGTTGGAACATACACCAAGTTAAAAACCGATAGCTTAGCTTGAATACTAAGTTCGGCCTTCCTTATAACAGATTGGCCAAGCTCTCTCAAAATTGATCCAGCCTGACCAATTCTACAGGATAACTCGGCATTGCTCCTCCCATCACTCGTGAATAAAACCCCGAGGTACTTAAACTTCTCCACCTGCTTCAGTGGGACTCCACTAACATGCAGAGTGCACTGAATGGGTTTTTTTGGAAACGACCATTACTTCCGATTTGTTCACGTTGACATTCATTCCAGCTTCATCACAAACGGCTACAAACCTTTCGAGTGCGCGCTGAAGTTCGGTTTGAGAGGACCCAAGGATGACCAAATCATCCGCAAAGAGCAGATGACTAATCCTTAGGTCTCCCACTTTGAAACATTCTCCGCCACGGCTGCGCTGCAACATCCAATCCATATATACAATGAAGAGGAGAGGTGACAAAACGCACCCCTGGCGGAGTCCAACGCCCACAGTGAAAGGTATTGATTTAACACCGTTTATCCGAACACAGCTTTTACAGTTTGTATATAAAGACTGAATCGCCCTTAACAGGGAACCATCAATCCCATACTCCTGCAGAACACTCCAGAGTTTGCCTCGAGGAACCCCATCATATGCTTTTTCCAAATCCACAAAACAAGTGTAGACAGGTTTGGCATATTCCCAGGCCTTCTCAAGAACCATTCTGAGAGTGAACAACTGGTCGGTTGTGCTTCTACCGGGACGAAAACCGCACTGCTCATCCCCCAAACTGTCCTCAACCACAGCTCTGCAACGCTTTTCTAGCATCTTAGCGAAGACTTTTCCAGGGAGACTTTAAAGAGATATACCCCTGTAGTTGGCGCAATCTCCTTTGTCCCCTTTTTTAAAAAAGAGGAACTATCACCCCCATTTGCCAATCACCAGGTGTTTCACCGCATTCCCAGGCCACTTTAATGACACGCGAGAGCCATTGCACTCCCTCTTTACCTAAAGCCTTGAGCATTTCTGGCCGAATTTCGTCCACACCAGCAGATTTGCCAACTTTTAGCGCTTTGATCGCCAAAGTTACTTCCTCTACCGTAGGACTACTTTCCGCCCAACTCTCGACCATAGGTCTGTCATCTTCGGTGCCCTGTTCGGGATTGAGCAATTCTGAAAAGTGCTCGCTCCATCTGCGTAAGATGTCCTCCTCATTGGAAAGAAGTCTACCGTCTTTGGATTTAACTCCTTCAACGATATTCAACTTTTTTCCTCTGAGTCGGCGGACGGTCTGCCAAAACATCTTATTTGCAGATCTGTGGTCACGTTCCAATTTCTCGCCAAACTCCTTCCAAGACTGTTCTTTCGCTGTTTTCACAGCTAATTTGCAAGTTCTTCGCGCCTCAGTGTACCGATTTCGAGAATTGGAGTTCCCCAAGTGAATCCACACCTTAAAGGCTCTCTTCTTCTCTCTGATGGCTTCTTGAACTCCGGGCGTTTTAAACCAAACAGTTCTTTTCTCACCACCAGCCGCCACACCAAGCCGCTTCAGTCCACAAACATCTCCCGCAGAGGCAATAACCGCCGTTGAAAACAGTTGCCATTCTTCCTCTACATTTGATGGAACAGTTGGAATTCGTTCAAACCTTTCAGATATTTGCCGTGCAAATGTCTCCCGTATCTCATCGTCCTGTAACCTCTCCCATCGTATGCGTGTAACCATCCTTGGTTTACGCTTTGGTAGGGGAGGCACTCTCTCGCTAAGATACAATTTGCACAGCACTAAGTGATGATCAGTTGACAGTTCGGCCCCTCTCAATACGCGAACATCACAAACCATTCTCTTCAGACACGATGGTACCACAAAGAAATCGATCAGCGATTTCTGCTGAAGACTCTGACGGTACCACGTGTATTTGTGAATGTCTTTGTGTGGAAAGATGGTGTTCATGATGGATAAGCCATTTTCACAACAAAAATCCAACAACCTCTCTCCGTTCGCGTTTTGATCAGGATCACCGTTCCTCCCAATCACACTCCCCCATGTCATAACATCTTCACCCACATGAGCATTGAAGTCACCCATCAAGACAAAAGAATCCATATCTGCAACCTTTTCAAGGGCAACATCAACTTCATCTAAGAAAGCTGCGTACTCTGACAGAAGGTTCGGTACATACACCTGCACCAATGCCAGAGTTGATCTTTCAAGCTTGAGCTTTAAGATCGCAACTCTCCCTCCTAATCGTATCCACTCCAATACTCTGTCTGTCAACCTGGGACTTGTGAGTATCCCCACTCCCGCCCGAGCAGACATTGAGGGTGCGACTCCTGACAGGAAGAGCTTCCACCCACCCGAAAGGTCCACAGTTTTAGAACCTCTCTGCTTTGTTGAAGAGACGCCAACTATATCTAGTCGACTTTTAACAGCCTCCCCAACAAGCTCAAGATCCTTCCCTGTGAGCGATGAGACGTTCCATGTGCCTATCCTAAGTCGATGCCGTTGTCGAATCTCAGAGAGTCCATCTGTGCCCCTATCGGTGCACAGCGCGTTCACCCCTTGACCCCCGTAATGGTTCGCGAGACCATTGACAGGAAGCTCGTAGCCATTTCGGGTTTGACCCGGCCGGCTGCCGAGCGGGACAAGCCGACCACCAGACGCTCGCATCCTGACACCCTTCAGGCCTGGCTCCAAAGGATGCCCTGGCTTACCAGGCTTGGCAATATCCGAGGCCGGTCGTCTTCGTGTCATCATGGGGTGTGCGCTTTGTTAGCCGTGACTGGGTTGTATGGATGGGAATAACTATTAAAGTTACCCCATCCCCCATTTTTATTTTTTTTAATCCAATTCACTTTATATATTTCATCTAGCCAAGTTACAATAAAAGTACTTAAATGATTAAACAACAAATGTATATACAATAACAAAATGAAAATAAAATACTTATAAACTTCCACCAGATATACTATAAGTCAATAATAGCTTAGTTTTAAATACATTTCTATTAAGAGAAAAATCAACAAAGTCACAGACAGTATTTGCTTCTCTTAGACATCTAGATATTGGTTTATTAAAAGCATAATTCACTCTATGATGCGGAACATGAAATAGAACACGATTTCTAAGCACTCTCACAGGGGTATACAATCCAACTAATGACAGAAGGTGAGAACAATCGATATGATTCATTATTATGTCGCGAATAAACATAATCGAGAAGTACTTCCTTCGAAAGTGAAGAGGTAGTAGCCCAAGTAACTTGCATCGAGTATCGTATGAAGGCATATCAATTCCATTGAAGCCTTCTTACTACAGTCCTCGTGAGCCGGTTTTGAATCCTTTCAATTCTAAAGAAGTGGACCTCATAGAATGGGTTCCAGATTGTACTACAGTATTCAAGACCAGACCTAACGTAGGCAAAAAAGAGACATTTAAGCGTTTGGGGATCTGAAAACTGTTTAGAGTTGCCTAAAATGAAACCTAGCATTGAATTGCCTTTAGAAATTAGAAAATCTATGTGACTCAAAAAGCTCAGTTTTTGGTCGAAGATAACACCTAGGTCTTTTGGTTGATAGTGCTATGTTAGCTATATTATATATATAATGAATTGGTGAATGATTGCGACAGTAAGTAAGACTTTGGCACTTGGAAACATTTAAATGCAAATCAAGCTGACAATCTGTTAAGATCTTCTTGCAAGCGTAAACAATCTTGTGTCGAGTTAATACATGGAAATATGTTTATATCATCGGCGAACATCAGACATAGTGAATATGAAAGAATGTTGGGAATGTCATTTACGAAAATAAGAAAGAGCAGAGGACCTAGATGACTACCTTGTGGAACTCCAGAGGTAGCATAAATTGGTGAGGAAAGTAGGTTATTACTTCGAACGTACTGAACCCGCTCTCTTAGATAAGAGTTAATCCACTTTAAGATATTTGAATGGAAACCTACTTTCTTTAATTTCAACAAGAGCACTTCGTGGTTTACTCGATCGAAAGCTTTAGAAAAGTCATATATGACATCATATTGCAGACCTTTCTCGAGCCCATTCAAAACAAGAATACAAAAAAATTAGAGATTTGTTGCCGTTGATCTTCCAGCAACAAAACCGTGTTGATGTAAAGAAATAACTCCTCTTGAAGCAGGTGTAAGTTTATCATACACTAGTCTTTCAAATAGCTTGGGAATGTTCGATATTTTACTGATTGGACGATAATATGCAACTTCTTGTTTTGAACCAGACTTATGAACAGGAGTAATAAATGACTTCTTCCATATACTAAGAAAGTCACCATTTCCCAAGGAACTTTTAAATATTAACTGAAGGGGACGCTTTTGAGCACATTTTCAAAATAATTGAGGGGATGCCAACTGAGTTCTGTCTATTATCTGACTTCAAACTAGCAAGAGCTAACTCGACTTCAGGGATTGATAGGGTAAAACTGCTTATGTTTACAGAGTCGAACGAGTGCATGTTTTCTGAGGTAATTGGTGTATTTGAAGAATTATTTGTGTAAACGGATTGAAAATGCTTCGTAAATAGGTTACAAACAATGGATAGATCCGAAGATGTTGTCCCATCGTGTCGGATGGAATTCGGAATGCCACTGGATTGTTTCCTACTATTGATAAAACTCCAAAAAATTTTACTATCTTTTCTTAAGTTTGATTCTACAGAGCGTATATACTGATTGTAAAAAAAATTGTTTAGAAACTCAAACTCTTTTTGAAGCATACGATACTGCTTAAAAAGGTCTGGATCATTATTCCATTTGCGAAATTGTTTATAAATCTTGTTCTTTCTATTAGAGTTGGGCTAAGTCGTTAATTTATGTTCACAGCTATAACTGTGAACGTGATTTCTTATTCACTGTGAATATAACCCGTGAATCCGAATGTGTGAGAGTAATTTTTTTTACGAATAAAAATTATTCACTTACTATGATAATAAAGTACAATTTACATATTTTTCTGTTATCTATCAATGAATTATTATATTATTGACTTCTTGTATCGTAAAATGTACTCGTAGGTAATTCGTTAAAACACATGCGTTGATGTATGCACAATGCACATACTCTACTTTCTATTGCTTAGGTTAATAATCCTTTTATTGAACCAAACTGGTTTAGAGAAAGAGATTGCTCTTTTTTTAGGAGTATGCAAATCAATTGCTAAACGTACTGTTTCAAGAAACAAATTGAAAGACTCGCTTAAGTCGACATTGTTAAATAATGTTGGCCAGTTAATACCATTAATGTAAATAGAAATATAGTTAAAATTAGCTTTATTAAAAAACACATTTAATATTACTGTCTGGGGCTTCTGATCTAAAAAATTAAAAAAATTCAATACATAAGCTAAATGCTACGTGAAAGATAGAATTATCAATAAAAGGAATCATGAGGTTACTGATACTAGTGCTCAGATCAGCATCAACTAATACTAAATCGAGTACGTTATTAAACAAACTATGGAAATAATTAATTTGTCGAAGATCATGGTTGAAATTTACGTTGAAAGGAAACAAGTTCTTCTCATCATAATCGTTATTCCATTTTATATTTGGTAAATTAAAATCACCTTATAAAATAACATGTTGCTTATCTTTTAAACTATTTAAGATCAAACTAAATTGTTCAACGTGTGCTTTATATAATTCAAATGAGCTACCTGGTGGGATATAACAAACGATAAGGAAAGCTTCGTTAATACAATCAAATTTTATATTAAGCACTATTTGTTCGACGTCTAGAGCAGTTGCTGTTGGAGTCAAAGCAATTTGAGTGCAATGCAGTGAAGCTCGCACGGCGACCAACACTCCACACCCCTCTCACAATCAAGCAAATCGTTATAACGATCTTTGCGGAAAACGGCATGCTGTTGAGTGTTGAACATCTCCGCACTGTGATGGTTTATCGTTAGCCAAGTTTCGATGAAAACGATGACGTCATACTGAGCGGAAGAAGAAGCCAAGAGCACTTTATTCATTTTGGTTCGCAGTCCGCCTGTGTTTTGATAATAGAGAAGAAAGTCTTTAGGAAGAGAGCAGGAATTAGAAAGAGATTTAGAAGCGCAATTTTTAATGCTCTCTGTGGATTTTAGCATTTTTATTGTTATTCTTCGTTTTTTGGATGTGAAGTAAATAATTTAACTTGTACGAAGAAGGGCCACACGGTTGGATCCATTACACTGGCCAATTTATCAGAAGGAATGCTTAGTTTGAAGTTCGCAAAATTTAAGGACGACAAGTCAGTGTCTTTTTTTATTAGCTTATACTGCAAATGATTTTTTGGGATACCAGTCTTATCAAAAACATGTTGCACAATATCAGCTCGATTAGTATCAATACGGAATTTTGAAATATGAAGCCACTTAATAGAGGGTAAAGCATTAAGGTTAGATAAACTGTCAGAACCGAAGATTTTCTTGGGTTTAGGTTGGATTTTAGAAAGCGATTTTTTTGTTTTGTTTTTATTGTTTTTATTATTTTTATTCTCTTTAGCAATATTTTGATTCTCATTTAACTTCTCACTTGTCGAAGGTAAACTCTTGAGAGATGATGTGTCAGTAAAGATTTCTGGGGAAATTGATGATATGGAAAGTAAGTTATGATTTAAATTGAGATTTTTATTATTTTTATGTTCATTGAGTTCAGGGTTATTATGAGATTGAATTTTATTCATACAAGAATTAGAGCAGAATGATTTTTGAATTATTTCTTTTAAAGATAAAATTCCCTTTCGGAGGTCACTTACACAGTTAGAGAGCTCAGTGTAGCGGAGAATAAATGAAGAGAGATCCATGTTCGAACAGTAATTACCAGGGTTAGGATTTTGTTGACATAAAAAAGTAAAAAAAGGCAAAACAAAACACATAAAAAGGCAAAAAAAAAAGGCATTTATTAAAAAATAAGAAAAGGAAAGTAAATGCACATTTAGTTATAGTAGCATTGAACTACCAAGAGCTTTTTTAAATTTTCTAGTAATAATCTTCTCCGGTTGTTTCTTAGAACCGCCTTTAAGGAGCTAAATGACCTTTCTACTTCATCTGAAACGAGTGGAGCCCATTTAAAGCTTTCAAGATTATTAACATTAATATTTTCTGGAAGTTTGGAATCCAAGTCGCCGTTCATTACAGAATTTATCTGCTCAATAGTTTTCAGGCCCGTATTTCCATTAAAAACGGCAGTAAACTTCTTCAGGACTTCCCTTGCAATCGGCCCTTTTGTTTTTTTCAAGTTTAGCTGAATGTTCTTTAAAACCGGCAACACTTCGCCAATTGATGTTCCTTGATCAGAATAATGCTAGTTAAAATTATAAGTACAGACTCTCAAAAATACCTGCTTTTTGAAAGTCTTCGAAAATTCGTGTTTTTGGGTCGACTAAAAACCTAAAATTGACTTTGATGTACGCCAGCTGCACTTGTACTGCTTCATCTTCAATCAATTCCTTTGCAAACACAACACAGCTTGCATCGTCTTCAAGAACGCTGACGATTTTTTTAGTCCGAGCAAAATAATCCGCATAATATGTATTGTATACAAACAAGAAATATGTAATAGAGTTATACACAGGAACGTCTGCGGTCACATACAAGTGCAAACCGCCTGTGGTCATGTGCATATTTCCATGTTGACTCTCCCCACAGACTAGACGTTTTAAATTTTAATGCGTCTAGGAATTTAGGTATGCGTATTACGTAGTGTGTTAGGAAGAATGTTTGCACAGATATACCATCCATACATGCAATCGCGCATTTTTCTAAAAAAAATTTTAGCGAACAAACTTTGAGAAAAAAGCAAAATAGGCAAAAAGGCAGAAAAAGGCAACAACGGCAAAAAAAGGCAAAAAAAGGCAATAATGATATAAAAAGGCAAAAAAAGGCAAAATAAAATACACATATTTGGAATCAGGAGGACATGAAACGTGTTTGTGTAAAGTCGATACTATCTTCCGATTAAGTAAAAAAAAGAGGCAAAGTTAGCAAAATCCTATCCCTGGTAATTACACTTCCAAAATAAATTTAGATTTAACAAGTTTTTAAAGTTAAAGTCACCGAAATCAACACAATCTTTGTGGTAGGTTTGACCACAAAAGGAACCACAAGTTACACTATCAGTCTACTTAGACCGTTTAATGATTTGGTCACATTTTGGGCAAATCTTAGACATTATGAGAAATTTGAGGAAGAATCAGAAACACTGTTGAAGAACTTGGATTGAGAGTACTGTCACAACCGATGGTTCATTTGCGAATCAAATGATTTCAAATTGGGCTACGACTTCACTGGTCTGTGTAGTTTTTTTTTTACAGCTGATTCTTCTCCTTCAATTTCGGCAGCAATGAAGTCTGCTTCCGAAAAAAGGTTTTTATTAAATGGATAAATTCCAGTGCATTTAAAGCCGTTGATAGCAATTTGGCCAGATTGTACCTTCAAGTACGCTTTCGAGAAAAGTCCCACCAAATCATATTGGGTTACTTTTCGCCCCATTTTACGTGTAAAACGTCTAATTTCATCGTTATAATATACTTTTAAAGGTCACATAAATGTTTTATCCAACGGCTGCATTTTATGGGTTGAGTGCGGTGGCAATGATATAATAACTACTCCATTTTCGCGTGCAAGATCAATATTTCTTGTGTGACTATAGTGCCCATCCAAAATAAGGAGCACTGGGTCCTCTTTTGATGTTTTCACCTGAGACAAAAAGTGTTTAAACAATTCTGTAAATAGGAGTTGCTTCTTTCATCAGAAGAGTATTTTAATTTCTTCTCGAAAAGATAAAATATGGCGGAATGAAACCTCCACCTGCGCTCATGCAATTTACTACCGTTATAAGCGACCCTTGTTCAGCCGATGTCATGGCACCTATTTGTCGCTTCCCTTTTCCTGCTCACACTTTTGGTTCCAAATGCGACCAGCCGGTTAGTTACATTTTTCATATTCCTGCTCGAGCAAGTTATAAAATATTTCCACGTTTTTGCGACTAAACCCTTTAGCTCGATCAAAAGATGTACCTGTTGGCGTTCGCAAGCTTAATCTCCCCTTATGTCATCAATAAAACCAGTCTTTCCCAGCGCACTCCGTCAAAATTGAGAACATGTTGGGTAATTCATTTACCTTCGCTATTTGAAATGCTAAAGATCTTATGTCGTGTCTTGTAAGGCCCCAGAAACGAGCTTCCATATCCAGTGCATAGTCTACAAGCTGAATTTCAATAGCTTCAGTTAATAATTTGCTTCGGCCCAATTTGCTTAATAACAAACAGTCAATGGGTTTTTCACTCCTCGCCATTCTCTGGAGCGTCGTGTAAGGAACTAGAAATGTCTTAGATGCGAGCAATATGCCCATATGTCTGTCTCTCACTGCTTCAGTGGCCTTCTCCATATCAGCTCTTTCCCATTTCCTGATTTCTCATTTTTTAGGTATGGTAATCTAGGTTAGGTTAGGTTGGCTGTCCACACGAGAGTGCAGACACACTTAGACCAGTGAAGGTCCTTTGTGATACCGTGGATCAAACCATTAGGCCACTCAGGCACTAACAAAACCAACTGGAGCTTTTGACAAAGCGATGGATGCTCATGACGTCCAGGGACGCCAGATCGCAGAGGTCGTCAAGGAAGGGGGACCCTAGATGGAGCATTCTTTTATGCGACAGGCCGGACATGTGCATAGGAGGTGAAGGATGGTTTCCTCCTCCTCCTCGTCCCTACAGCTCCTGCAGAAGTCGTTGGAGAAGAGACCAAGTCTTCTGGCGTGTTGGCTTATAAGACAGTGTCCAGTGAGAACACCGACAACGCAGCTGATTTGTGTACGCTTTAGCTTGATCAGATCGGCACTACGGTTTTGATCCAGCTTAGGCCAGATCTGTTTTGAAATGTGACACGTTGAGCCGTTTCCCCATCTGAGGTTGGTCGTGCTAATAGCGTTCAGCTTTAGTAGATACTTACATGTAGCGAGGGGCATACCCAGGGCTTGCCTTTCAGGCAAAATCTTTAGAGTGGTACCCTGTCTGGCGAGGTAATCAGCCCTGCAGTTACCTGGAATGTCTCTATGGCCCGGCACCCAAAATCTAGGATTAACAAGAGTACCAATTTCAAAAAATTTCCCAATCAAATAGTAACGGTTAATGTGCTACACTATACCACATTAGCCGGTCTCAACTGTACCACATTAGCCGATTGTCTCTTTTTGTGCAAAAATATAAAAAAAAAAAAAAAAAAACTTATCAAACAATTGAAAAACTTACTTTTGTATCATAAAATCACTTTCGTCAAATGGCAGTATCTTTTAAGAATTTTACAGCAACGTTAATTTTTCACAAAAAAAAAATAATTTTTGTTACAGATAAAAAAAAGTGGGCGTAGTGACTCGACGCCTTTCACACAACTGAAATGAATGAATTTTAACAGATCAAAACAAATCATTCGTTCTTCTTCTGGTTGCACAAGTATGAGCATGATCAGTTTAGTAAGGGAGTACAAGGGAATCGAGATATGCCACTGTACCACATTACCCTTCTATACCACAATACCCGATTTTACTCTAAGTATATGTGATCAGAGGAAACTGGGACATTTAATTTTAAATCGAAAAACGGAATATATGAACTTAGAAGCAATTATTAGCTACTGTGCAGATCATATCGGCAGTCTAGGCTTTATGGGCCTTATGGGCTTTTGTTATTTGACTGGACAGACAAACAAACGGTACAAAACAAGATGACGATGGGAGTAAAGTGAGTTCAGAAGCAGAGAGAGTGGGTAAACGACTGAAGCGCATGCATATCGATACCATGGCACAGTCCGATGGCTCCATTACCGCTATTGATACTGAGTCTCAATTAGGTGCTAGGAAACGAGTTAGGGCCATCACAGTAGAATACAGGAAGCGTCGCTCAGCATTCCACTCTCTCAACCTACTTGAGAGAAAGGGTAGGGATAAATGGGATGCTGGAGATAAAAGAAATTTTGAACGGGCTTCCAAGATAGTATAGAAGTGAAAGGATCGACTGCAGCAGGGACCTTCTACAAGTAGAATGGCAAGGAATCACTTTGCCTCTAAGAGACCGTGATCTCAAGATGATCCTTCGACCGCTTCAAAGAAAACACGGGCCTCTGTTTCGGCGCCCAAGCCTCTCAATGAGGTGGTAAAGGACCATCTGATCATGGCGATCATAGATCGCGGCCACGAGGAGTGCAAGATCATCCGAGAGCACTGGAAGATTCTGGAGTGTAAGTTAAATCTTAGCCTCCTCTTCCCAAATGTGATCCAGCCAAACCGATATCATCATTCAGGGAAAGGAGCTGACACCCTGGGGGTTACAATCTGATCGCCTACAATGACGACAGTGCAGTTGACCTCATTAAATCCGCGGCCGCCGCGGGGGATTTGTGGGCGGACGCTAAGTTTGAGACCGTGGGTAGGGATAATATTCCGCTAAGGCCGAAGGCTCGCGCCTGGGTCCGCTTGAACCCAAGCGACCCACAAGTCACTCTGTTTCTGATTCAGATGCAGAGCCCAGATATTTCAACTCGCAATTGGTAAACAGTAAAGACGGAGGTAGTAAGGGATACCGGGAAATCTATTACAGTTCTCATTGATTCGGAATCCCTTGCTCCTCTAAAAAATAAGGATAATTAGGTTAGATATTGTCTCAAGACCATCCCTCTCAAAATCTACGAGCAAGATGGGAGGCAAGTACATGGCTCAGACCCCACTGCCACCCACACCATACGTTTGTAAAAGAGCCTTGGGCTACAAGTGTAGTGTCCGTCCGCAAATGCACTGGCTGTATACAGTGGTAGTAAGACCAATACTCATGGAATCTTAGTCTGATGGACTGCACTGGAAAAGGTCAGCTACCTTACAGCCATAAGTACAATTCAGAGGCCAGCATGTGTCTGCGTTACCGGCGCTTTCCTCACGACTTCTATGGCGGCGCTGGAAACAATGTTACATATAATTCTGTTAGATATTTATGGAAAGGAGGTAGCAATAAAATCGGCTTTGCGACTGAAAGAATCATCACAGTGGATCAGCAATGATAAATGGCATCCAGAAATTCTAAGCTTATGCAGCAACGTAGTAGAAGTTATAGACTACTTAAATAACACCCAAGACTTCAATTTTAAATACAACAGAAACATTTCCAGTCGGCAGAATTGGGCGGAGAATGTTATCCTAAAAAATTCTGCTTTGGAAATACGAGTATACACCGATGGGTCGAAGGCAGAGAATGCCGTAGGGGCATACATGTTCTCTGCACCCCTTGATATGCAAAAGTCATTTAGACTACCAGATTATTGCAATGTATTCCAAGCGAAGGATAGCGAAATTCCTGAAGCGGCTGAATGGCTGTCGATGTGATCGGTATCAAACATGGACATCGACATTTACACCGAATCCCCAATAATAAGATCTAAATTGTTAAAGCAATGTCGCGCATCCCTAAATAGGATATCGAATTATTGCAATTTCACTCTGGACTGAGTTACAGGTCATCCGGACATTTCAGGTAACTGCAGAGCAGACGAGTTAGCCAAAAATTGCACAAAACAGGAGCTCTCTACCTATAGAAACAGCAAAATACTAATTCTTTATAGCGGCACTGAATCAGGCCAATGAGATATGGCGCAATCTTGACGCATCTAACCATGCGAGACAAACATGGCCACAATTAAATAAAATAAAAACAAAACCCCTGCTACTGATCAGCAGACCACGCATAGTTGGATTGTCATTGCGTACTAGGTAAGGACGCCGCGAGGATTGGAATTCCGGTTAATGACTTTTGTCACAGCTGTATGGACGAAGAAAAGGAGGAATACCTCTATCAATTGCTCTGCGGCTGCTCAGCACTATTCTCAGCTTGAACACAAACTCTTGGGGAATAATTCTTTGAAGAACTTACAGATATTGCCGTTTCGGATATTAACAGAATCTGGAAACTAATCCAAAAATCAAAATGGTTCCTAGAGTAACGGAAATAAGCGGCTCACGTGGTAACACAATGGACCTCATTTGGTCTAAGTGAATCCTAAAGAAAAGTTCAATTAGCGGCAGATTATTCAAATGAATCGAAGGGCATTGGATCCGTTTTAATTGCCGCAGATGATCGAACAATTGAACATAGGAATGTGCTCTTCGTTCTGCAGTTAAAAACAAATTTTATTTCTATATGTTTTAATAATTCCTCGAGGTGCAAGTGATTCGTGTGTCGGAAAACTTCGCGTGAAGTTCCAAGTTCGAACCCCAGAAAACACCAAATGTTTTTTAACGGTCCCGCCTCTCGCGAACGTCTCACAAACATCCCAGAGTATTGTAGTCATGAGAGAGCTTCTCAAAAGAAATTGCCTTTCGGATACAGCACTAAACTGTAGGTCCCTTCCATTCGTGTGAAAAAATATAACACACACAACATGAGTAGTGGCGAGAAGCTAGGCCCAGCCCAAACACATAAAGAGCTGTTGTGCCAAATATATAAATATATACAATATATATTTTGCGATCATTTATGATGATAAGAATAATATATTTTGCATGCTGAAAAATGTGGTCCCATTTATTTGTTAAATATTAAACATAAATCGAAAGTATTTTGCATGAAGAAATTCGATAATTATTTGCTGTGGCATGCACATTTCGGCCATTTAAATTGCAAAAGTTTGCATGTATTATATAAACAAGAGATAGATAGATAGATATATAGATATAGTTATTGTGAGGTGAAAGTGCACTGCGATCTTTAGCAGATCTATTGTGCCCCTCAAACTAAGGCTCTAGTCGATGATATGGTCGATCTAGAGCACTTCCTTCAGTCCAGCTGCTACTATGAACCGTAGTATCTTGAGTGGATCCAGCGAAGGTAGATCGAATTCTGATAGAAGATGTGCACCTAAGTGGTTTCTTCTTTTGTGGATCAGTGCTTTGCATTCCATAAGAAGGTGCACTGGTGTTTCTGCAATGTCCCTGCAGAACCTACAGTGTGCGTCTCTTTCTATTCCCAATTTTTTGAGGTGCTCCTTGAGTCTGCAGTGACCCGTTAACATGCCCGTCAAGATGTGAGTCGATTCTTGCAAACTCTTAAAAAGGTTCTACTTCTTTTCTGATTGTATTTCCCGAAAACGTCAATTTGAGCATCTCTTTCCGCCTCCCTTATTGTAGCGTTTTCCAGGCGGAAATTGTGGCGATTAAGGAAGCCCTGTCCTGGCTGAAATGTAATGTACTATCTGTCAGGGATATTAGCATTTTCACTGACAGATAAGCGGCAATCAAGTCCCTAGAATCATACTCCTTCACTTCAAAGGCCGCCTTAAACTGTCGTTTATCTCTTATGGAGATGACAGAGCAGTTCAACATTCACCTATGCTGGGTGCCGGGCCACAGGGATATTCCAGGAAACTACATGGCTGACGAGCTCGCTAGACAGGGTACCATTCTAAGGATTCTGCCTGACAGGTAAGCCCTGGGTATGCTCCTTGCTACATGTAAGTATCTACTAAAGCTGAACGCTATTAGCTTAACCAACCTCAGATGGGAAAACGGCTCAACGTGTCACATTTCGAGACAGATCTGGACTAAGCTGGATCAAAAACGTAGTGCCGAGTTGGTCAAACTAAAGCGAACACAAATCAGCTGCGTTGTCGGTGTTCTCATTGGACACTGTCACAGGCCAACACGCCAAAAGACTTGGCCTCTTCTCCAACGAATTCTGCAGAAGCTGTAGGGACGAGGAGGAGGAAACGATCCTTCACCTCCTATGCACTTTTCCAGCCCTGTCGCATAAAAGAATGCTTCATCTAGGGTCCCACTTCCTTGACGACCTCGGCGATCTGGCGTACTTAGACGTCGTAAGTATCCATCGCTTTATCAAAAGCTCCGGTTGGTTTTTTTAGCCCTGAGTGGCCTTATTGGTTATCCATGGTATTACAAAGGTCCTTCACTGGTCTAAGTGTGTCTCGTGTGGCCAGCCAACCTAACGTAACCTAACCTTCCCCAGAAGTTTTTTCGCCTGTCTTAATTGGGGGATATCGTCCCAAATTGCTGGCGCATTTGTTCTCTTCCTCTTTTCTTAAGTCTTCCCTTATTTTGTAAGGTCCTATCCTATCCTGGTCCGTTTCTTGCTAGTCATCAGCTGTTTCGTTCTGCTCCGCTCCTACATGTTCTGGTTCCCAGTAGAGAGTTACTTTATTTGTCTCTTCCAGTTTGTTGATTCCGGTAAGGCATTCTCACACCAGTTTGGATCTGATCTTGTGCGAGGTCAGTGCTTTAATAGCGGCTTGGCTGTCTGATAGTATTGCGATGTCCTGCCCGCTATAATTCCTGTCTAGGTTGAATTGCGCACACCTTTCGATCGCGTGAACTTCTGCTTGAAATATACTGGGGAATATTTCCAGTGATGCTGAGTATCTGGTCCTGGGCCCGTGCACTCCTGCTCCAGTGCCTGTAGATGGTTTTGATCCGTCTATGTATCATTTAATTGTGTGTTGTTTGATTTGGTACTTATCGGACTCACTGCTCCAATCTCTTTTGTTGCTCAGCTTTGATTCGAATTTTCTTTCAAAGCAGTATTTCTTGGCCATTTCGTCTCTGGGCCAGTCCAGAAGCTGCACCGATTTGAATAGGGTTACTCGCTCTTTGGTTGCGATGCATTGCATGTTCCTTTTCCGATGCCCTCTTTGTTTATTCTCAATATGGTTTCCTTAGCAATTCGCTCTACTTGTAGCACTATGTGTAGCGGAGATATACTTACGATCACCTCTAGTGCTGCTGTGGGACAGTTTCGCATGGCTTCTGTTATACATACGCAGGCTAATCTTTGCACCTTGCTCAGTGATGTCCTCGTCGTAGTAAGCCTTGTTCGGTTAACCCGTGCCACTGTCACGTATATGAAGATGGGTCTTACTATCATTATGTACATCCATCTCAGTGTGGCTAAGCTGCAACCCCAGGTCTTTCCTGAAATGTTCCTGCAAACCATAAGTGCTCTGGTGGCATTGATTACCACAGCCTCTACATGTTCTTTCCAGAGGAGTTTGCTGTCTACTGTTAAACCTAGATACTTGACCAATTTCTGCGGATCGTTCCTTATACCTTCCAATAGGATAGGTTGCATACTGTTTTAGCTGTCTCTTCTTGATGAAGGGTATCAGCGTGGTTTTGGTAGGGATTAGGTTAGGTTAGGTATGTGGGCTGGCAGGGAGCGACGCTCTCTGCCAAACTCAGGTCAGCGATGACCCATTGTGGTACCCATGGGGGAAAAGTGATCCCTTACCCAATGAAACTAAAAACTACTCAGTCACTTACTTCATTTCTGCATACAAACCACCCTGATGATTTGATGAAGTTCAACATCTTTTCCGTTGAAACGCCGGAGAGTTCCTCGAGATCCTGGAAGAAGAATTTACCGAGGAACTTTTTCCTGGAATGTTGAAGACTCGGGCAGTGGCACAGGAAGTGGGTTGTGTCCTCAAAAACTTCCTCATCACCACAGCCTCTGCAGAGTTCCTCCTCCGTCAGGCGTAGTTTCTTCAAGTGGTACCGCAGAGTGTTGTGTCCCGTGATGATGCCCACGAGGGTGGAAAGGGATTTCCTATCTTTACGGATGATTCTCTCGGTCTTTGCTTTGTCGAAAGATGGCCATAGCTTCCTAGTGATGGCGCAAGTTTCCATGGAGTTCCATCTTGTGTTCGCCTCCTCAGTGGCTTTATTCCATGCAGCGAGCTTGAGTGTGCAAGGCGGGATACACACAGGGGGGTCAACTTGTTCTGTTGGGGCTGCTGAGCCGATTCTCGCCAGCTCGTCGGCTTTCTCATTGCCTGGGATACCCTCGTGTCCAGGGACCCAACAGAGCGATACCTTGTGCTGTGTTCCAAGAACCCTGAGCTCTTCTCGACAACACTTCACAAGCTTCGATTTAATTTCTATGGCAGTAATCGCTTTTATAGCTGCCTGGCTGTCGATAAAGATGGTGATACCTTCTGGCGGTATTGCCCTTATCGCAGACTCACGGGCGGCTGTTGCCACTGCTAAGACCTCTGCTTGGAAAACACTGCTGTGGTCTGGAAGTCGTATGGATATTGATACACCTAGAGGGTCGGAGAAGATACCTGATCCTACACCAGTGCGCATTTTTGAACCATCCGTGTAGATGGCTATAGATTCGGCATTAGGTATATGACCGCTTTTCCAATCTTCCCTGCTAGGGTAGGCGGTAGAGAAAGGCCTTGTAAAGTCTAAATATGGCGTCATGTAATCCGTTACGGGCATGAGGCCAAAGTAATCGAGTAGGATCATCGAGTGACCTGTTCTGCTTGGTTTCCAGTTCGCTGACTGACTTATTCTTATAGCATTAATGGCTGCTGATGTTCGCGTAAAGATGTCTAGCGGCAGCAGGTTGAGGATAGCCTCGAGTCCTGCGGTTGGGGTTGTCCTCATTGCACTGGTGATGCCAATGCACGCTAGTCTTTGAACTTTGGTGATTGCCTTTAAGTTGGTGCATTTGTTGACAGCTGGCCACCATACTAGATTGCCGTAAGTCAGTATGGGTCTAACTATAGCCGTATACATCCATAGTATGATTTTGGGGGAGGGTCCCCAGGTTCTACCAAAAATTCTACTACATGAGTAAAAGGCTATTGTTGCTTTCTTGATTCTTTCCTCTATATTTAATCTCCAGTTGAGCTTTTTGTCAAGTACAAGGCCCAGGTATTTTGCGCTATCGGACAATCTGAGTGGGATACCATCAACAGAAGGTGTACTGAACTCCGGTATTTTCCTCTTGTTCGTAAAAAGTACGAGTTCGGTTTTTTGGGGGTTAACCTTTAGACCGCAGCTCCTGGCCCATATGCTAAGAGTATTAAGGGCTCCGTCAAGTTGTTCGCTGAGGGTAGGCAGGAATTTACCTGTAGCAAGCAGCACGACGTCGTCCGCGTACGCTGTAGCTCTGACCCCGCTGTACCTTAGTTGTTGTAGTACCTCATTAAGAACAATGACCCAGAGTAGTGGGGAGATTACCCCGCCTTGAGGGGTACCCCTCGAGGCGTATGCTTCGAGCTTTGAACCCTTAAGTTCGGTGGTAATATGTCGATCCTCGAGCATGCTAACAATCCAGTTAATTAGACTAATGTCGATGTCTAGGTTTCTTAGGGTTCTTTTAACCGCTTCGGTATTTACATTATTGAAGGCTCCTTCAATGTCCAAAAAAGCAGCTAGTGTGAACTCTTTATCCTTAAGTGATATGATGTAGGGCAGTTTCCACACATTTACCCTTCGTGTATGCGTGTTGGGCTGGGGATAAGTCCCCCGGGCGTATTCTGCTACGTATGTAGATGTCGAGCAATCTTTCAAAAGTTTTCAGGATGAAAGATGTAAGGCTAATTGGTCTGAAGTCCTTCGCGGTGGTGTGACTAGCCTTGCCCGACTTGGGTATAAAACCCACCTTTACCTCCCTCCATGTTCTTGGTATGTAACATTGTTTAAGACTACTGGCAAATAGCTTTTTGAGAATTGGGGTAATGATTGGTGCAGTTTTTTGCAGCATGATCGGTATAATCCCATCAAGTCCTGGGGATTTAAAGGGGGAGAACGATCTTATTTCCCACTCTATTCTGTCCTCTGTTACCAGATCCGCAGGGGGTTCCGATTCGCTGTGATTGTTATTAGTACTGCTACATGGTACGGTAGTACACCCCGGGAAGTGCGTTTTTATAAGCAATTCAAGGGATTCCGAACAGGACTCGGTCCAGTTTCCTTCAGTGTTCTTTAGGGAACCTAGAGTCTTCGATTCTCTGGAGAGGATTTTCGTCAATCTGGCCGTTTCTGTTGTACCCTTAATCTCGTCGCAGAAGCGTTGCCACGACTGTCTTCTGGCTTTTTGCGTTGCGCTCTTGAAGTTCCTCTGACTGGCTTTGTATAGCTCCCAGTCAGAGTCAGCTCCCGTTGATTTCGCCAGGTTCAAGAGTTTCCTTGTTTCTCTCCTTATTCTGGCTAGTTCTTTGGTCCACCATGGGGGGCAGACTTTTGTCTTAGGTCTAGATACGGGACATGCCTTCTGGAAAGCCTCTTTGAAGACAGCAGTGATTTCCTCGGCTTTTCGGTCAATGTCCGCTGGCTCATGTAGGTAACATTCTTGTAGTAGATTCGCCTTCCTCCGCACCTCGTAACTGAAGGTAGTCCAGTCGGTCTTCCTTGGGTTTCTATGGGGTTTGGGAAAGTCGCATCCATCAATGAGATTAAATTCAATAAATCTGTGATCGGAATAGGATTCTATCTCCAAAGTATTCCAATTGTCTATAGACAGGGTATTTGAGTTACTCGCTAGTGTAATGTCAATAACCTCCTGTTTCTCACTACGAAAGTGGGTTCAGAATCCCTATTGGCTACTAAAAGATTATGTTCGATAATAAATTCGAAAATCAACTCACCACTGCCCCATTGCGCGTGGTGTGCGTTCGCATCGCAGCCTAGTAGTAGGTCCCATCTCTCGATTTCCGCTTTCCTGGTTAAGGCGCGGGTTAGTTCGGATGGCGGTCCATCATTCCCGTCGTAAGGCATGTACACGGCTGAGATAATCAGTGGGGGGAGCCCCCTCCGGTCAAGCCTTACTACCGTCTGGTCTGAATTGCTGTAGGTAGATAGAAGAAATAAGTTTATGTGTTTCCTAGCTACGATACAAGTTCTGTTCTTACGGTCCGCGTTTAGCGGTTCGCTGCTGTACAGTGCTAAATCTTTATGATTTAGCCCACTAATTTTGCCACGGGAGATCCATGGCTCTTGTACGAGAGGTATGTCTATGTTCCTTTCGCCTAGAAGATATATAAGATTGGCGCTAGCAGATATGCTGTGGTGCAGGTTTATTTGAATGAATTTCATGTTCTTCTTACCTTGTCACCCGCCCCCCTTTCCTTCCTCTCTGTCCTATCCGTAAAGGGTCGGACTTTACACCGGGTGATACCAGTGCGAACTTTATTGTTGAACCTTCTTAACATAGGCATTGATCTATGGTTGAGCAGGACCACGATCTCTGTGCCCTTTTCTGAGTGCTCGCCCATTTCAAGCACCTCCCAGTCGTCGCTAAGGAGCGACGACTTCGCCACCACTTCTGTGTGATTCCATAGACCCCTTTGAATGATTTCACATAGCGTTTCTTCCAATTTTCATCTTGCGACAGTGACTATATCATTGGCGTACCCCTGACACTTAATGACGGTGTGATTGTGGTGTGATTTACTTCTTTTATTTCGAGAAACAAGAGATGGTGAAAGGATTACTTTTGGATAATGTTCGAAAACAAATCTAGTGTGAAGTCTGTTGCAAAAGGAAGTTATGTAGTTTAGCAAACCAAAAATTAAGCGAGATTTGGAGTCAACAGATTTTAGAAATTGTCCACACAGATATTTGTGGACATAAACATATTTCGCATTATTTATTGGTGATTTTAAAAATCGTCTAAAAAATCTATTTGACGATTTTAGTCGAAAAGTGCTTGTCTATTTTCTTAAATTTAAATCCGATGTTTTGAGTGCATTCAAAACATTCAAGGCCGAGGTTTAGCATGAAACTTCTTGCAAAATTAAATGCCTTAGGAGTGACAATGAGCGTGAGTATGTCAACGCCGATTTCACAAAATATCTGGCCGCAGAGGAAATAAAGAGACAGTTGAGTGTGGAGTATACTGCACAACGCGCAAATAAAGCCATGATAGAGATGGATAGGTGTCTTCTCCTTGATAGTGATCTGCGTGATTCCTTGTTGGCAGAAGCAGTAAACACTGCTGTATGCTTCCGAAATCGCTCTCCAAATAAACTGATTGGTTCCAAGACTTCTTATGAAACCATGTACGGGCGGAGCCATATGTTCAACATCTTCGTGTTTTTGGATGTAATGCGTTAGAAAAATTTTGGAAATTCCTTAGCACTCATGTCGCACTCATTGATGATTGGTGGTAGCTGATATAATCCCTCTGCTCTTCTGCATGTCTAATGGTCCGGAAGCTTTGATCACCATCATTTTTCAACACCGCCGCACTCGTCTCATGTACTTCCTTTACCGTGAGAACATTCACTACTCCTGTGCCATTTCTTTTATGGAAAGTGTTTATTGCATTTTCTTTCTAACTTTTAATTCCCTTTTACTATTCACATCTCGGCAGATGGCTGAGATTTACCTATCCAAGTTCAACTTCTCTACTAATTGATTTGCCTCTCATGGAGCGTAGTCCAGGTTCTATAGCTAATTTGAATATTGTTTTTATTAGTTCCACAAACTTTACAAAAAATAAATTCTAAGAATATAAAAACAAATGGTACAAAATTTTATTAATATGCACAATTAAAAAATTTAATTCAAAAGACACTCCAACATATGTATGTGCACAGATTTACTACTGCATCGACATCATAACTAGCAATATAATTAAATTAACAGTTCTAACTAATTAAACATCAATTACTAACACTCGGTACTCTAATAATTGTTTTAATAAAGGAAATAAGTTTCTGTTTAAACATTAAAATTCTTGACTCAGTCTTTACTTTTTTTGGTAAGCTGTTAAATACGTTTAATCCGTTGTACATTAATGTTCGGTCTAAGGTTGCGCGAATTCCTTAAGTTATACGGTTGAACATCACCGACGCTGACAATATTTGATTCCAAATATTCGGGCAGCATGCTATTTTTCATTTTATAGATGAATATCATAGCACTGAATAATAGCTTCTACTCAATATTCATCCATTTGAGAGTATCGAGCGTTACGCGAATTGTAGAATAAATACTGCACTTTAAACTTACACATATAGCTTTGATTTGCAACAAATGAAGCCTATCCTTTGCCCCTTGTTGACTAGCATATAACAGGGTGGAACAATAGCTAAAATGTGGCAACACGATGGTATTGTAAATTCAAATTGCGCTTTCAAATATTAATACCCCTCTTATCTTGCTAAAGAAAGAAGTTTTTCTGCTATTTTTCCACATATATAGTCTGTACGATTTTCCAAATTTAGTTTAGAACCTAGCGCTATACCTATCGCTATCGAAGAACCAAGAAGAAAAAGGAGTTGGCTTTCTATACCGACGGCTCTAAGATGGACGTTGGCACGGGCGCCGGAGTTTATTGTGAGGCCCTAGGAATAAACCGCTCCTTTAGAATAAACGACGATTGCAGCGTCTTCCAGGCCGAAGTCGCAGCCATTATACAGGCTGCTGAAATAATACGCGAGAGTAATATCGGTGGTAAAACGACGACTGTCTATATAGACAGCCAGGCAGTCGTTAAGGCTCTGGACTCTGCTGTAATTAGGTCGAGGCTCGTGAGAAGCTGTAAATCACTCTTAAACGAAATATCTAGAGCCAATGCGGTGACCCTCTGCTGGGTACCAGGGCATATGGATATCGAAGGTAACGAAAGGGCTGACGAGCTTGCTAGGAGAGGGTCGGCGCTGCACTTATCGCGGGCCCTCCCCTCTGTAGCAACCCCAATCAGTTCCTTGCGGAAAAAAATAGAGGATGAAGCCACCGGTCGAGCAAACAGACGCTGGGTTTATCTGGAAACATGTGCAACGGCCTGGGCGCTATGGCCGGCCTACAGCAAGAAGAGATCAACCTCTCTGGTAAACTTAGTCGTTCTGACGCACGGGTCATTTCTGCCATAAATACCGGACTTTGTGCCATTGGCATTCATGCGGAGCGACTCGGTGTGCTGCATAATGACTATTGCAGAAGTTGCAGGGACGAAGAAGAAATTGAATCTGTTCGTCACCTGTTGTGTGACTGTCCTGCCCTATCTGTCAGAAGAATGAGGACTCTTGGAAGTTACTTCTTCTCGGAGCTGGAGGACTTGGGTAGTGTTGAGCTAGCGGACCTCCTGAGAATCATATCACTTTCTGGGTGGTTCTAACGGCGGATTTTCTTTACAGCGTTTCTAGGGTTAAATGATTGGGCACAATGGACCCGTACTGTTGGTCTGAGTGAGCAGTGACTATTTGTCACAAGGCACCCATCTACCTACCTACCTACCTAGCGCTATACCAAGGTATTTAATATTGTAGCATTGACTTAAAGTACCACCGCAGTGCATGGTTGATGTACCAAACTGTAAGCTACACCACCTATTCGCCAAACGTGCTAGCGTGCCAATATTCCCACAATATTTCCCCAACTCGCCGCAGTAATCAATTCACCCCTAGCGACATCTAGTATGTTATAGAATTTCTTGTATTTTGTATAAATACCTACACCGACCACAACCACAGTCGGTACAGTTGTTAATAAGGTGAATACAGCGATTACAAGAGAGACTCGACCAGTGGTGAAAATAAGCGACACTGTGAATTGATTAAGAATAAAGTGATTGAATACTGCGTTAAAGATAAAACGATTAAAATACACAAAGGACAGTTTTATTTAAACGAATCCCAGCAAGAATATTACAATATTAAACCTTGGTAAAAAGTTTTTAATTATCAAATCAACGCTAACTTTAATAGGGCGTGATTAAATCATGAAGAAGAACGTACCATACGATACGTTTCGGACGAATTTTGACCATTCTTTACGTTTTTCTTATTGAAAATGTTTTAAAATTAATGTAAACGGCTAAAAGTTAGTTTTAATTAGACTATTTATTTTTCACAATAGCAATATTTAAAACAAATTTTAATTTTGAGGTATAAAAGGACTTTGTTTAACTAGGTCCGCTAATGACATCAGTGGGGAGATCAAACGAAGAATTACTTTTGCCAATCGGCTAAGTATGCAATTGAGTAAAAAGGCCCTATCTCGAATTACTAAGGTATTTCTTTAGAAGACATCAATCATCCCAGTCCTGCTGTATGGCGCGGAGGCATGGGATTTGTCAAAACCGGTAAAAGATGGCCTTGGTCCCGTCTGCATAGACGGTGAGTGGAGGAGAAGTTACAATGCCGAACTATATGGCCTATATAATAACACCAACTTACCTAGAAGAGTTCACATACAGCGACTAAGATGGCTGGGTCATTTAGAGCGGATGGAGCCCAACGGTTCAGCCAATAAAGTCTTCGAATTAACCCCGGATGGACGGCGTCGTAAAGGACGACCTCGCGGTAGGTGGCGCAAGCAAGTGGAGGGGGACCTCAACCAACTTGGCGTGCGCAACTGGAAACAGCTGGCTTGTAACCGGGCTCGCTGGAGAGGTTTGTAGATTGAGGTCCAGGTCCACCCCAGGCTGTAGCGCCACCTAAGTAATTAAGTGCGTAATACAAATTCTTGGTATTTAGGTTTACAAGTCCATTTGGTTTGGATGAAGGCCGTCTACCAGACTGACATTGGAAAAAAAAAATAAAATAATTAAAATAAAAAAATAAAAAAATTAATACGAATTATTTATCGTCTTTTCTACTATTATATTTCAAATTGGTTAAAAAAATATTTACGATGATAGCTGGCATTTTAAAAGTTTTCTTCAACAATACTAGTTCTGTAACGTATGGCATTTACGGTGCACCTATGCAATAAATCTCAGCCTCTGTCGCCGTTTAGTGTGCTCGTCGCTCAAGTCAATGTGTTCTAAAGAAGTTAAAACGAAATTCCTTTAGAATGGGGCATAGCATACTGCCCGAAAGTGATACATATCTTCTCGCTTTTTGCGATTGCATAGGTTACATAGTAAGTGAAGTTCGGGACGATGGGGTTTGTAGTTAAGGAGAAGGAGTTCTCCTCTTATTCTGTCGTTTTGTCTGCTAAGAAATATGTTCTGTGGCATAGAAAGTGATTTAGCCTGCTATAATATGCTATATGTATTGTGATGAATTTCCTTCTTCTTCTTCTTCCTTTTATCAGCGAGGTTATGATCCGAAAACAAGGGATCACAACCTTCCCACTTCACCGCATTTCTACTGGTCCGCCTGTGGGGTTCGCCTATTTGACCTCAGAAAATATCGGCAGGCCCGCTCGGCAGGATCACTCGGTTACTGAGGCCAATGAAATGCCGATGTTGTCGCATTTGTCTGATCCAGGCGTTTATAGGCCTGCCTTTCCTACATCGCGATATCTTTGGAACGTGCATAGATATTGCTTTTTTAACAGGGTTCAAATGATCTCTTCTTTGAACGCGGCAATACCAGCTGAGCCGGCCGCGCTCTATTTTTTGTACGATGGTTTCCTTGTGATTGTGATGAATTTCCTTCTCTGACATAATTGACGCACATTCTTTGGCCCGTTTTTTCTACTAGGATATTGAACTTTGTTTTATTGATGTTGGCTGCTCGTTGAGGGTAATCAATAGCTAGCATTGCTAGCCTTTCCCTTTCTTGAATGGTCTTTCCCCTAGTCATTAGCATTTGAGTTAGCACAATTTTTGGCACTATTTTCTCCTTCATCGCCATAACTTTTAGCACGTAGTCGAAGTGGAGCTTGAGGGTATCTCAATATAGAGCATGTAGTTGGGTGAATTGCTCGGCCGTCTAAATGTTCTTCTGATGAAGTAGAGAAGGAACTTTTTAACAACTTCAAATGAACAGTATCTCCATATTTGTGCTCCGTAAAGAAGGATGGCAGTTGCAGTTGCACAAAATACTTTTTGCTTCGCAGTGTGGGTAATGTTTTTGGTGTTGATGCAACTTCCCCAAACTGAACCCATTGCTCGTTTAGCTTCCGCTAACTTGGATTTTAAATGCTTGCTCATGTTTAGGTTGGATGAAATCAACGTTTCTAGGTACTTATATTCTCGGAAAACTTCTAATTTCATATTTGCACACATATATTTTTGATCCAAGAGCAAAATATTTCCTCGATAATTGTGGGCCCATGTGAAAGAAATAATTAATTAAGATTTACCAGTCAAGGGCATCTCTTTGCTTTTGAGACCCTCAGAGATGGCATATGTCAAAATGAAGCATTTCTAGTGGCGAGCATGCAGTATCCTTTTTTTCTTTTCGTCTAGAGAAATTTCATGTGAAATAAAACTCTGTTTTTACACAAATGCTACTCGCATGATAAAATTGAAGTAATTCAATAACAAAGATTGAATATCCTGCGCCCAGTACGCTACCAATCATCCAATGCCCCGATCCCGATATCGAGGCTAGTTCGACTAAATACTGTGACGACAGAAGTTGGAATCCTGAGCAACTGGCTTATGATTGAAATAATGAATTTTTAGTCTAATAAGGAAAGGTTCCACTATGATATCAAATGTATCTACATGTAACGATTCTTAGGACCTCTTTTGGTCCCAAGCCAGTTGGATAATTTAAATAATTTATAGAATCGCTAAGCCCAAGACGGTAATACACATCCATAGCAGCACAACTTTGATGGTACACGGATTAATCCAACAAGAATACAGATAGTAACTAGATCTGGTACATTCATTGATTCCCACTACACTCAAAGCCTTTCATTCTTAAACAAGAAAATCATTACTGGTTCTAGAAACCTTCACGTCCCTAGAAGCAGTCATTCGCTTTTCCTTCCTGAATTCTAGCTCACGTGGAAATGCTACAGCTAATTCATTGGGCGAGGTTGGTACATTAGCACTCCTACACCCAATTGGCCTTGAATCGTTCTGTGGTGCAAGAAAAAATCACTGTAAATCGTATGCCAACAAAATTTCAAACATAAATTCTCGTAGTCAAATCTGCACTCGACAATTTATCTATGTTCATAAAAAAAACTTAACCTTGTACATGTGAAGCCACAGAACCTGTACCTAAATTAATATAATGTAACTATACCTAATGTTTAAACCTCCTATAAGAACTCTTGGAAGAGATTGTTTCAACAGCGTGTCACACTCTCCAGTTCGTGACTTTCTGAGTTTTGCTGGAGGAAAAGTAACACTATACGAGTAGAAACTTATATGTTGGTGGAAGTTCGTAATAATCAACTTAAAGAATCCTTAGGTGCATAGGACTTCTTTGGTCCTACTAATACAAAGAAAAGTACGTGGCAGTAACTGTCAGCATCGAAAGGTATCGAGAGATGATAATCCATTACTTTTTTTGCCCGTATTGGGTGATATGGACATAGCCAACATGTGGTTCCAGGAAGACATTGCTACATGCCGCACAGCGAATGAAACAATTATGCTATTAAGGGCAAAAGTTTCCAAGTCGCCTGATGTTATGTCAATTGGCCCCCGATTTAACGCCCTTGACTATTGTTTGGGGCTATGTTAAGCCTCTGGCATATGTTAATAAGCCAGCAGCAATTCACGACCTGGGGAACTACGTCTTCAAGCCCGATTTATGTGGAACAGTAATCTAAAATCGTATCTCTCGGCTTGCTTGCTACTTTTGAAATGAAATGGCAAGAAATGCCACTGTCAATGATAGCATTTGTCGATGTATGCTAAAAAAGACAAGATCCGTGGCAATTGTAACGCACTTCCATTCCAACATGTAACGGGTGGGCCATCTAGTGATTTCTTTTTAAATTATAGGTTATTTTGACACTGACAGCTGTTTCCCGCTCGAAATCTTGACAGAAAGTCAGTATCATACCTCCGCGGAACGAAGTGAGTCGCTTTACGCTTGAACAACATTGGGAAATATTAAAAACTTATTTCCAAAGTGAGTGCTGTGTAGCACAAACAGTGCGTTTTTTGAAAAGAAGTTTTGGCCGAATTGAAGCACCCACCGCGCCTGCTGTACGCAAGTTTGTGAAAAAAGTTAATGAGACTGGTATGCTAGTGGACAACACTCATTGTCCCCGTCGTCGTACGGTGCACACAGACGACAATGTGGCTGCTGTAGCCGAGAGGGTGAGACTCAATTCACGAGCATCAACTCGTCATCGATCTCAACAGCTCAACATTTCACGCACTAGCCTGAGGAGAATTCTGCACAAAGATCTGGGATTATTCGCTTACAAGGTCCAATTGATTCAGCAATTGAAAGCGCACGACCATCCGCTTCGTTATCGCTTCGCAGTTTGGGCCTTAGAGCAGCTTGAATTGGACAACGATTTTGGGCGAAAAATCATCTTTTCTGACGAGGCACATTTTCATCTCGGCGGCTACATTAACAAACAAAATTGCCACATCTGGGGCTCGGAAAACCCACGCGTTATTGTCGAGAAGCCAATGCATCCACAGAGAGTGACAGTTTGGTGCGGATTGTGGAGTGGTGGCATTATTGGACCATTTTTCTTCGAAAATGAGGCTGGGAATAACGTTTCGGTCAACGGTGGGCGTTACAGAGCCATGTTAATGACTTTTTTTTTACTGAAATTGAAGACATGGATTTGGACAAGCTATGGTTCATGCAGGATGGTGCGTCATGCCACACAGCCCATGCCACAATCGGTCTTTTGCGCACCAAATTCCCAAATCGTGTTATCAGCCGTCTTGGCGGTGTCAATTGGCCGCCTCGGAACTGCGATTTGACCCCTTTGGACTTTTTTTGTGGGAAACCGTGAAGGACCGATGTTATGCTAACAATCCGGAAACGATTCAAGCACTTAACGCCAATATCATCCAAGCAATCCGTGAGCTTCAGCTCGAAATCATCAACAAGGTCTTGGAAAATTGGAGTGATAGAATGCGCTACTGCGAGGCAAGCTGAGGCAGCAACTTGAACGACTTTGTATTCCATAATTAATGGGAATGTTTGCTCTTACTAATAAAGCCACAACAAATGGAAAAAATTTCATTTTGTTCATTTTATTGCATTTTTAAAAAGAAACTTGTAGTTGGCCCACCCTGTAGTTGAGCTAATCAAAGTAAGAAATGCCTGTATGTCTAGGTGGATAAGAACCAGAAATAATTATTACCTTATAGAAGCTGAGATTCAGTAGAATAAAAAAAAAATTTAATCGACACTAGGCATGAAATAACAAACCCAAATGTTCTAGCTCACGCGTTTTCTTCATATAATTTAATAGCCGATGTTGGGAATGTTACCAGTAACAGTATGAAAATTGTTGTTTAAATCGAAAGATGTAGAGTATGTTTATTTATATACGAAATATGTCTACTGCGGGAATTATTTATTTTTTATTTTTCAAAATATCTTCTACGGTTGTCTGCCATAGGGGCTTTTCCCAAAGATTTGGAAATTTCAATTCTTAAGCCAGGTAAGAATTCTAACATGTCACGCAGCAAATATTTCGAAAATTTAATTAAAATCAGATTGGTCGATATGAATAATGTCCTTCCACCTCAACAATTTGTATTTAGATCTCATCACAGTACACCAAATACTCTGTATCACAAGACACATACGAAATAAATTTGAGATCAAAATTAGCACGGGGTTTCTGTAATATTACACTTGAACGGATTAAGTGGAGCTCACAAGCCAATGCCAGAGGCAAAATCTATCAAAAGTCTGTACAAATGCAACATTATTGGAAGAACTCAGCGGAATGTCACCGATGCGCTTGCAAGCATTGAAGTAGAAGCGGCCAGAACGGGTTTAGCGATAAACGAGGGCAAAACCAAGTATAAGTTATGGGGACAAAATCCCATATAAGGCAGATTATTATACAAAGCCAGCCTGAAACGTGGGGTGAACTTTTTTTCGACAGGAAAGCCAACTTATTGGCCAACTGACAAAAATAAAATCCCTGACCTCGTCGACCTCTTTATCGCAAAAGGGTTAACTAAAAATTTGACGGAAGTTGAAGAATGCTATGATCTATGCTCAGATCACTCAGCAGTCACTCTGAAATAAAGGAAATAGGTGGAAGTCTAGTAAAAAAAGAAGGACCGCCTAGGTTAACTAGTAACAAAACTAACTGGGACGCTTTCAGAAGAGACTGCAAGGAAAATGTTGCTTCAAATGTACCGCTAAAGACACCGTTCGAAATAGAAGAAGAAATCGACAAACTCGTCGAAGCCATTCAGAGCTCAGCGTGGAAAAACACTCCTTTGCGGAAGACAGAAGCACGGAACAATAAAGTCAAATACCAGCCTGAAATCGAAGACCTCATAAGAGAAAAGAGGAGAGCGCTCAGGAGATGGCAACAATCCCGCGCGCCACCGGATAAAACTTATCTGAACCACATTTGTAACAAGCTAAAAGATGTGCTGCAGGACCTAACAAATCACGAGACTTCTACTTACCTCGAGGGTCTGACCGCTGATAAGTTTTCAAACTACTCTCTATGGAAAGCCTTGAAGTCCATAAGGAAACCTGTAATGCATTCGCCGCCAATTAGGAAAGCTAACGGGGAATGGGCAAAGGAAGACAAAGAGAAAGCAGAATTATTTGCCGATCATTTAGACGAAACGTTCAAGCTGTTCGATGGACAACCGTTGATCGAAGATCCGAATGATAATATGGCACCCGACAACTTTAAAGTAAAAACCGTATCCCTGTCCGAACTTCGAATGACAATAAAAAAATTGAAAAATATCAAGGCTCCGGGATATGATTTAATCACTGGCGAAATTTTGAAAGAGCTCCTGAAAAAAGTGCTGGTTAAGTTGCTCTACATTATAAATGCTTCTTTAAGACTATGTTCCAAGGCAGTGGAAGGTCGCCGAAGTTATTATGGTTCCGAAACCGGGGAAATGTACAAATGACAAGAAATCATATAGACCCATTTCACTTCTGCCAATAATATCTAAGGTCTTCGAGAAACTTCTGCTGAAACGATTGCAACCAGTAATTGAAGAAAGACACTTGATCTCGGATCATCAATTCGGCTTTCGGGTCAAACATTCCACAATCGATCAGGTGTATCGAATAACGAACGAAATTGAAAAAGCACTAGAAGGGGAAAAAATATGCTCTAGCGCTTTTCTCGACGTATCGCAAGCCTTCGACAAGGTATGGCACGAAGGCCTAAGGTATAAGCTAAGGGTAATCTTACCGGAAAAGTTGTACAGAATATTGGAATCTTATCTTGAAAACAGACTTTTCCGTGTTAGATACGGGAGTGAATATTCGGATTTCAAAGAAATCTACGCCAAGTGTTCTCGGTCCAATCCTGTTCCTGCTCTAAACAAGAGATATACCACAAGTTGAAGGGACCGTTGCAGCAACGTTCGCAAACGACACGGCTATCCTCGTAATGGATGAGTCAGTCGAATCATCAACGGGAAAACTCCAACGAGATTTCAACGAAGTATGCGAATGGACAAAAACCTGGCGAACAGTCCTCAATGAGACAAAATCAACGCATGTCAATTTTACGTTAAGACAGATAAACAACTTACCTGTATCCATTAACTCGGTGCAAATACCGTACGCAAACGAGGCAAAATATCTAGGAATGACCCTAGACGCAAAACTTAAGTGGAAACCACACGTTAAAAAGAAGCACGAAGAGCTCGAAATCAGATTTAAAGAAATGTATTGGCTACTCGGAAGATACTCGAAGTTAAGCGTATACAACAAACTGCTTCTGTATAAGCAAGTGCTAAAACCGTCTTGGACATATGGTATACAACTTTGGGGTTGTACCAAACCAAGCAATATGGCTCTACTGCAGGCATTTCAAAACAAAATACTAAAAGCAATCGTGAATGCTCCTTGGTATATAAGGAATAGTGATATTCACAGAGATCTAGGAATTGCTACCGTGAGGGACGAAGTAACAAACTTTGCTCGCAAACTTCGTACCCGTCTTCGTGTTCACTGCAATAATGAAATAATCTATACTATGGACGTGACAAACCTTGAGCGCTGACTACAAAGAACAAGACCTTTCGACCTAGCGCCGTAAGGAAAAACCGCATGTAATGACGGTATTAGTAGGTGCCCTCACTGGAAAGCTACCAACCTAACGCGATTAACACTACAGAAGCGTAAACTACTTGTTAATGCAACTTAGTCGTAGTCATCACAAAAATGAAAAAATGAGAGGGACGAATTTTCTACTACTATGAGTACGCGCAGGTGGTTCTCATAGTGCCTCTCCGAGGGGTGAGGTTTAGCCCGTAGGTATATACTGACTAGCACTAATGGCATTGTCAGATATATGAATCGGGCATAACCCATGGTTCGGACCATTGGTATCTTTTGAAGATTCCTGCACCTCCAGGCGCAACCAAAAAAAAAAAAAACCTTAGCATAACCTAAAATATGGGACTTTGTCTATCTTGACTCTGCTATAAATTCTGATAACGACAACAGCGCAGAAATTAAGCGAAGAATAATTCTTGCCAATCGCTGTTTTTTTTGTGCTAAAAGGTCAAAAGAACATGCCAGGATTTCAAAGCCATAACAGAAGCCGACAGGGATGAAAATATAAATAAAGTAGTAGGATACGGAAGGAACACTTCTACAGACTGCTAAACGACGACTAAAGCCAATATTCCGCTGTCAGGAAGAATGAGCCATTCGACAGTGACGATGATAGTCAAAATTCCCATCAACTCGATCAGAATGAAGTGAGGATAGCGATATCATAATTTAAATCCAACAAACCTGCTGGAGCCGACGAACTTCGAACTTTACAACGCAGGAGGAGTTGAGTTGGTAAGAAGCATGCACCTGAAATCTGTAAAATCTGGTTGGACGAAATTTGAATAGAACCTTAGCATCGTTTGGCTGCTCCTGAAGAACGGAGACCCCCTGAACTGCGCCAACTACAGAGGTATCAGTCTTCTCAACATCGCATATAAGATCCTGTCTGCCGTATTTTTGTCTGCCAACATTTTTCCGCATATTACCAATGTTGTGATGAGTAACGAAAGGATTTATCATTTGATGTAAAATTAAAAACACTATCACAATATTGCTGTTTATGGTGCTTAAGGTCGGATTGCTGCTTATAGAATCCATTAAAAATAGAAGCCATTAAAAAATGAAGCAAAAGAGCTGGATAAAGAAAATAAGGACCTCAACAAGGAACTTAAGTCAAAACATCAAGAAAAACGCAGTGAGTACCTCACAGACGAGGGGGAAATCCTTAGAGACACTGATTGGATAATATAAAAGGGAGACCAAGCAAGAAGCGTAAGGAAGGGTTATCATCAGACATAAGTCTAGGCAAATCGCCCACAAAAGGCAAAGAAGAAGTTACAAAAAATAAGGTAACGCCCACCCAATCACCAATCAATATAATTGAAATAGCTATAATAGTTTCGCTGAAGTATGATACATCTAGCAAGAACTATAAAATAGTAGCTTGGAACAATGATGTTTGGAAATTTATTCATACTCCAGATTCTGATACTCCGACCGAATGTTCATTGGATATACCTGCACCAATGCCAGGGTCGATTTTTTAAGTTTAAGCTTTAAGATCGCAACTCTCCCTCCTAATGGTATCCACTCCAATACTCTGTCTGTCAACCTGGGACTTGTGAGTATCTCTACTCCCGCCTGAGCAGACATTCATGGTGCGACTCCTGACAGAAATAGCTTCCACGCATCCGAAAGGTTGAGTTTTAGAGTCTCTCTGCTTTGTTGAAGAGACGCCAACTCTATCTAATAGACTTTTAACAGCCTCCCCAACAAGTTCAAGGTTCTTGCCGTTGCCGAAATTCAAAGAATCCATCCGTGCCCCTATTGGTGCATAGCGCGCTTACCCTGTAATGGTTCCTGAGACCATTGACAGGAAGCTCGTAGCCATTTCGGGTTTTACCCGTTTCAGGCCTGGCTCCAAAGGATGCCCTAGTTCACCAGGATGGGGACCTGCATTGCGATTGATCGGGAAACTACTGACTGCCCAAAACTTGGCTTGGGCCAATAGCGCAACAATCAAGTTCGTGATGAAGTGCTTACTTTACCTCCTAGTGGTGGTCCCCGGGCAACTATACGTATAAACCCTTATACGTATAGGCTAAAATTGTAAGTGCGGGTTGTCTAGGGCCTTGATTCTAGGCTAGGTAACCTGGGCCAGCAACCTGCGTTACCGAATATTGCCGCTACAGAAACCGACACTATGCCTCGGATAAGGAATGATCACATGTTGACGACTTTTGGCTATTGTACCCGGACAAAGATAGGTTTCTGAAATGTAAAGACGCTCCTCGACTCAAGAAGAGAAGGTCCTTACAATGCCAGATTACTCCAATTGGAAAACGAATTCATGCGATATAAACTGGACATTTTGGGGGTAAGTGAAGTAAGATGGTTAGAAGCGGGCGAGTACCAGTCTCCAACGCGTAACACTGTATTACTCTATTCTGGAAGACCATCCGGAAGTCCGCGGGAATATGGAGTCGGACTACTGCTAACAACAACAGCACGCAAGGGCCTAATTTCCTGGCAGCCTCATGGTGATAGGATTTTGACGGCCAGATTCCGGACTAGAGTACGACTCGTCACCATCATACAGTGTTACGCCCCAACGAATAGTTCGTCTGAGGACGAAAAGGAGAACTTCTACAATCTCTTAAGCGCCGTCTTCAACACAACACCAAATGGAGACATTGTCATAGTGATGGGGGATTTGAATGCCCAGGTAGGCAGCGACAACGAAGGGCTCAAACATGTAATCGGGAAGCATGGACTAGGCAACCGCAATGACAGCGGCGAAAGGTTTGTGGATTTCTGCAATGCCAACCACCTTGTGATAGGTGGCACCATGTTGCATATACCCCAGCAGCAGGGAGAAGCAAGCAAGAGTCCCTATATCGCATGAAGATGAGAGAAGTCCAGCGTAGCGTGCGACGTGACAAGCGCAACTACATCAACGCGCTGGCTACAGAAGCAGAAGAAGTTGCACGGAGGTGCGACAGCAGAACCGTCTACAGAATCACGAAAGAGCTGACAGGTGGTTGCAGCTCCACCCAACACCCAGTGAAAAGCCTAGACGGCTCCTTGCTCATTTCAGATGAGGACCAGCTCAAAAGATGGAGAAAGCATTTTGCTACGGTTTTGAACCGTGTATTCGCTAGCGATATGCTCCCAAATCAGACTGGGATGCCCGAGGTAAGAAGCTTCCGAATACGCACCACGACTCCCAGTAAAGATGAGATCATTACCGCGATCAAGGCACTCAAAACCAACAAGGCGGTAGGACTTGACGGTATTCCAGCAGAGCTCTTATGAGCAGCGCCCACGACAACATCGGCTGAGCTTCTGCATTCACATATAGAGAGAGCTTGGGAAGCTGAGAGCTTTCCTAACGAGTGGCAAAAGGGAATGATCGTCAAGCTTTCTAAGAAAGGATATCTAATGGAGTGCGGAAACTGGAGGGGTATCTGCGTGCTGCCTGCTGTAGCTAGGATAATAGCTAAAATCTTCCTTGAGCGAATCAAACAACATCTCGAAGACACACTCGATGCCGAACAAGCAGGTTTCCGCTCTAGATCCTCCTGTGCCAACCACATCAACACCCTGCGGATTATCATCGAACAGTGTGTTGAATATCGATCGCCACTGCATCTGCTGTTCATCGATTTTGAAAAGGCGTTCGATAGTGTCAACAGGGAGTTTATTTGGCGTGCCTTACGCAGGAGAGGCATTCCCGATAAACTAATTGCTATTATCAAAGCTACATATGAAGGCTCCAAATGTCACGTTCTGCACAGAGGAAGGTTGTCTGAGGAATTTGAAATCCAAAGTGGGGTAAGACAAGGCTGTATACTTTCACCAATATTATTCCTATGGTGATTAGCGATGTGCTTCATGCAGCTTTGTCGACGGGAAATGGAGGAATTCGATGGACTCTTACATCTCAACTGAAACATCTTGACGCTGACGATGTATGCTTACTCTCCCACAGAATTATGGACCTCCACTACATGACAGCAGATGTGGAGAGGGAGACAGGTGTCGTCGGGCTGAAAATTAATACGGCAAAAGCTAAAATTATCAGCCTTGGAAATAACTCATCGGCTCAAATATGCATTGCTGGACAACCGGTAGAGAGATTAGAGGACCAAATAAGACTGTTCCGCTCCAACGTTGAATCCATGCTGCTGTATGGTTGCAGCACGTGGAGAGTGACCACTACTATCACCAGAAAGCTGCAAACGTTTGTTAATAGGTGCCTGCGCAATATCTTAAGTATTTTCTGGCCCAATCGTATCTCTAACGAACGCCTTTACGAAAGAACGGGTCAGAAACCAATAGGCACAACCATCCAACGACGGAAGTGGCAGTGGATTGGTCACACGTTCCGAAAGGGTGACAGTTCCAAAGCGAACCATGCTATGCAATGGAACCCCCTAACTCAGGATGGCAGAAGACCTGTCGGTCCGAGGAGAACATGGCGCAGAACAGTCGAGAAGGAGGCACGGCAGTTAGGGAAAAGTTGGGGAGAACTCAGACACATTGCCAGAAACCGTACACGATGGCGCGTAGGCGTAGTAGAGGCCCTAGGACCCACAAGGGGATACAGGACATATGTAAGTAAGTAAGTAGTTTACCAGGTTTGGCAATATCCGATGCCCGTTTACGTCTTCTTGTCATCTTGACGTGTGCGCTTTGTTAACCGTGACTGGATTGTGTGGATGGGAATAACTATTTAAGTTACTCCATCTGTACATCAGTTACGTTGGTCGCCCCCACCACGAGGAGGTCAGCGTTAAGAGGGACCCATTATTTGCCGATAGTTTAATTTTATCTCCTCCGGAGCTGGTGATCTAATGCAAATCTTCTCAGAGAACCGTTTTGAATGATGCTTTTTGTCCATTCGTACGAAATTTTCGACAATCTCAGCTATCTTCTTTTGCTTCAATCTGCGGTCTCCAATCATAAGATCACCATTTTTTTCCATGTTTTCCTCGGTAGTTGAGGCTGAAGGTCTCTTACAGAGTGCGCCATTTTCGACGCTCTCTTGTCCACGTTTGAATTCGGCTACCCACTCTATAGCTTTTGCTTTCGATGGGGCAGATTTCTCTGAAGTTGATAATATATCTTCATGGATCTACTTTGAAGTTAAATTTTTCTTCAAACAGGTAGATACTTTATAATAGCACGATGTTCGATTTTACTATTTTTTTAATTACTTCACTTCTTCTCATTTAAACGGGGACGTACCCTCTCGTCCTGTTGTGCAGCCACGTACGAGCACATACGAGTATGTACCTATACATAAGCCAATAAAAAATTGGTGCATACAGTCAATATCTGCCCGACATTCACTTTAAGAAAAAACGTTAGAGTGGTGGCCTTTTGCATTGACTTTACAAAAATAATATGCATTCACATGTACTAAAAAACTGACCTAAAAACGTAAATCAACGTAACGCTATCAACTCCATCAAATACCAATACGAGTAGCTATACAAATCCATCTTTAAAACATTTCAAATCAGCGCGAAAATATTTCAAGGAAATGTTAGCAAATCCCACCCACGTTGAGTGAACTAGAAGTGCACTCTTTTTCATTCTTCATTGCACATAGACCAGGGGATTTCGACATGTGGCAGTGATCGTTGTTGCACTTTTTTTCTTTTTTTTTGCATGAGTGGAGATATTGCAACGTCGGACATACATACCAATAAAGCTGTTAACTTTAATTTAATTCCTCAGAGCAATTAGAAATTAACTTTGATTCCGGAATAACAACCAAGATACATAAAATTAGCTTGGACTGGGGATACAAAGGCGTTAGTGCGTACTTACTTGATATTAAGTTCCAATAATGCAACCCAATTTCTTTTCAATTCGATTTTGTTATTATATCCGACCAGACATTTATTTTTTATTTGTTTGTTTAGGTACAGCAGACATATATATTCGCATATTCCGGGAGACAGTTAACTCTTTCACACGTAGTATCTTACGGATACTTTCGGCTATTTCGAACAAAGCTGCTGCTAGAGACATTGTACGCCTAGAAATACTTGATCGGTTACTTGTGTAGTATTATTACGAATCTGCAGGTACAGTAAATTGTTGACTTGCCAAGGTTTTCCGTACTTCGGTATAAAAGTAATCGTGTTGACACTGTTGAAGGCAGTTCAGTTGGATCGGTTGTTGGAATACAATTGTTTAGCAGCAAATAGAGGCTTACGATTAAAAGTGGTAGCAGTCTATTTTGCAACATAAATTTATTAAGATGTTTAGATTTGTGAGTGTGATTCGAGTGCAAATATAATTCTCTGTTTGTTGTTCTGGTGTAATTTTGAGTAAACCATTTCAGATAATTATATCAGCTCTTGTAGCAGTAGCCATGGGTCAAGGATATCATCGTAACCCACAAACCGCAGCTATAATTAGCGAACAAAGATATTTGTCTGGGGATGGAAAATTCGGTGCCGCATATACTCAAGAGGATGGAATTAATTTTAAGGAAGAAACCGATTCAGATGGAACACGTCATGGCAGCTATAGTTACGTTGATCCAACTGGCCAACGTCGCACGATTTCTTATACTGCTGGAAAGAACGGGTAAATATACATGTATAATGATTAAATTGAGCAACTATCCAATTATGTGCAACGTAACTAACCGTCACACCCATGTTGGTTGAATGTGAGCATGGACTAACCCCCGCACCCAAGTTGGTATGGGTTTAGTGTGCAATGATGCATGAAGATTGTTGTTATTGCAATGAAAGTCTGGAGGAGTAGTACTTGTTTTATGTTTCAGTTAACCTTTTGCCATTCGTTCTGGTGGATGTGAGAAACTATTCGAGAACTAGTTTAACTGATGAATGCATTTTTCTTGTGTTATTTTAGTTTCCAACCCAGTGGTGACCATTTACCAGTTCCTCCACCAGCACCGGCCCAACCCGCACCTACCCCTGGATATCAGCCACAGCCCCAATACCAACCACCAAATAACTATCAAGCACCTAGGGGCAATAACGACTACGATGACGGAAGTTATGACACCCGCTATAACAGTCCTTCCTTTGACCAACAACCACACCGTGCACCACAACCAGCATACAATCCAGTTCCTAGCCCACCACAGCAACCTTCATACAACCAGAACTACCAGCCAGCTCCACAACAGTACCAGCCAGCTCCACAACAATACCAGCCACAACAATACCAGCCCACAACTCAGAATCCACACAGATTCCAACCACCAGGGAAGCTTTCACTCAATCGTACACCCGACGGTTTTAGCTACAGTTTTAACAAGGTCTAGAAAGTAATAAACTTTTTTTACTTCCATAAAGGTTGAGTGTTTCTTTTGTGGATTAGCTACATGTACTTAGAATAACTTGAAGTAGGAACATACTCGTACATATGCGTGTAGATTTTTTCCCTTGTCAAGGCCGGCACATTCTCTTATGCCTGCAATTCTTTTTTTATACTTGTTTCGTATTCGAACTTAGGTACTCGTTGTAATGGCGCTATAATTACTAGAAACAGCTGATTCAGATTTCTTAGAATGGTGTGTGTCATTAAAGGTGTGGTCTTTGTCCTTGGGTTAGTAATTTAGAACAAAACATATTTCAAGGCTATCTAAGCTATAGCCTTACAATGCATTGGCCTTTCGTGACCATCAGTTATGATCAATGTCAATCGGTAACACGTGGAGACGTTCTACCCCTTCGATTTTGAAATAGTAATCAAACAAAGAATAATTTGAATCTTAAACCCGATATCACGTGTAACCCTTCTACTTCTTCAGTTTTCAACAAAGAGATTCCAATCTAGTTATTGTTGTTGCGTCATAAAGCTGATATCACGTGTTTCGCATAGAGTTTGGCCTATATATGTTACTACATGTGTTGTTCTGACCACTTTAGCAGTTCTTACCCAAAGAAAGAGTGGTAGACGATCGCGATTCATAGCTTGATCTCTAAACTAGCTTAACTGGATAATGACAGCTTGACCAAGTTATTTATGCTGTTCATCCGCTTCCGCTTCGGTACTTCCAAACTTACAACGAGAAATCCACTTCAACATCCATAGATAACACTATAGGTATATTTTAATCGCAATTTTTAAAACACAATTTGTCTCGATATGCATTTACATTAGACCTTATGAAAACTTTCTCAATTTGATGGCCAATATGCTTTATACTTCATGACGTTTATTTAGGCGGCGCTACAGTTCTGGTTCGACTCACCCAACAAAGCTCTCCAGTTAAACCGGTCCTTAGCTAACTGCCCCCAGTTGCGTACTCCCAAGTTTTTTGAGGTCACGTTCCACTTGTTCGTACCACCTAAGACGAGGCTTAGCAGATATCTACTGTATTTCCCTCCGAGTTAGCTTCGAAGACTGCGGGCCGGAGCGTCGATGTCCGTTCAATATACGTGTCCTAGTCATCCGAGCGAGATTCACTCGCTGATTACAATGGAGTCGTTCGTTTAGTTCGTCGATGAGTCTTCCCTTATAAAGCTAGTCAACGCAAATGGGACCGAATACCTTACGAAAAATTCTCCGCCCGACACACAAAAATATTTGGCGCAACAGCCCATAAAAGACCTATCCCTAGCTTCTCGCAACTTCTAATTTTGTGTGCGTTATATATATATTTCGCACGAATGGAAGAGACCTACAGGTTGTGCTGTATCCGAACGGTATTTCTTATTTTTGTTTTTGAGAAGTTTTCTCATGACAACAATACCCTCGGATGTTTGTCAAACGTTTGCGAGAGGTGGGACCGTGAAAAATCTTATTGGTGTTTTCTGCGATTCGAACATTGAACCTCACGCGGAGTGGTCCAGCGTACTAACCACCTTCGCTCACCTTAGCGCGAAATGACTGATGGTAACTTCATCCGACAAAAATAAAGTTTATGCTTCTATGCCGTAAAGTAGGACGAACTTAAGAACTTAAATGATTAAGGTAATACTTATATAGGAACTTCTATAAAGGGATGCCTTTCTTGAATATTTACTGATTCACTAAATGGGTTCCCGACCGACTCTACATGGGTCGGCCTGAGACACAGCATTCTCCCATCCTAGCCGATCCCGAGCTTGCTACTTCCAGTTATGCAGACCAAGTTTTCTGACATTCGCGATCATTTGGTCTTTATACCGGAGGTTTGATGGTTGCCGTCGTCTCAAATCTGGGGGCTGTGATTGAGTATTGTTGTCCATTCGCTCGATATGGCCGGGCCAATGTAGTCGATGATATCTCAGCTTTTTGGACGACTACATCCAAATCTTGATACTCTACTCTCTACTAGTTCGGGGTTCATTCGCCCGCTTCGCACATGGGACATAATATTTAGTATTTATGTATCTATTATTTGTAATTTCAACAATTTAACAATCCGAAAACTTGTTTTGGTATATTCAATTAATTATTAATTTTAATTTAACTTAATTTATTTTTAAACATGAATTGTGCAATTATTTTATATTGAAATGGATCTAGTATACACTCTGCGGAAAAGGTTCCAGTTTTGAGAGTATTATTACGGAAAAACATGCTTTTAAGTGTTGCGAGAAGCCGCGGTGAGAAAAAAGGAATTATATTTTCTGAATATACAATATTATAGTCAATATGGAAGATTGATGGTATGAAAGAAAAAGATGAAAAAGCGAAAAAAAGTTTTATGGTAATTGATGAGTCATTTTACTTTGATTATAAAGCAAGAAATCTAGTCTATATTATTACTTGCATCAGTATTTGCACATCTGATGTGGACAGTAACTAGTTTCGCAGACTCCTAAGGAGTCTGGATTTGCGCTTTATCTGATTGCATATATAGGCAGTTTGTTATAAATAAATGGAGCTATGTTAGTAGCAAAATGGCTGTGGTGTTCTTTTCTAACTCTTGGAGCGGTAACTGCGGTTGATTGGATTCCTGCTGAAGTTGGCATAACCAGCTCGCAAATAGAACAGTACCAGATCCAGTAACAGAACATACCTTATAAACGTATAGATGCCTGAGTGGTAAAATATGGATAGATCTGAATAAGGGTAATGAAGGCTCCTACCGTGGTTTAAACATAATTACTCTGATTACCTTCTTTATATAGAGCTAGGTTGCTAGGTAATGCAGACCCCCAACAAGAAATACCATATTCAAGGCGAGAATTCACCTACGCATAGTATATTGCGTACTTTGAAGGTACCAATTTTCGTAGGTGATCGATTTTATTCACCGCTATGTACACAACCTTCTTAATATCTTAAATACTATAAAAGCAAAATCGATTTTCCTTGTGAACACCGTTTCTCGAAAACTACTAGACGTAGGTACTTGAAATTTTGCTCACTTACTTACTTAGGTGGCGCTACAGTTCGGGGTGAACCTGGGCCTCAACCAACAAGCCTCTCCATTTAGCTCGGTCTTTAGCTAATTGCCTCCAGTTGCGCACTCCAAGTTGGTCGAGGTCCCCTTGAACTTGTGCGCGCCACTTACGGCGATGATTCCCTCTACTGCGTCGTCCCTCGGGGTTAGATTCGAAGACTCTGCGGGCCGGATCGTTGGTGTCCATTCGCTCTACATGTCCTAGCCATCTCAGACGTCCAATACGCAGTTTTTTGACTAGGTCGATGTCGCTGTACAGCTCGTATAGTTCGTGATTGAATCTTCTCCTCCAAAACCCCGTCAAAGCAAACGGGACCGAAAATCTTACAAAGAATTTTTCTCTCGAAGCGACCAAGGATATCTTCATCCTCTTTTAATAAAGTCCATGTTTCAGCGCCGTAAAGCAGGACTGGGGTGATCAAGGTCTTATATAGAGTCTTCTTAGTTGTTCGAGATATGGCTTTACTGTTGAATTGCCTTATAAGCCCAAAAAAACAGCGATTGGCAAGAGTTATTTTTCGATTGATTTCTGCACTGATTTTGTTAGAAGAATTTATAGCAGAGCCAAGGTAGACAAAGTCCCTTACTACCTCGAAGTTATAGCTGCCGACTGTGACGTTTTGCCCAATTCGTCGGTGTTGGCTTTCCCTTCTTGTTGACAGCATATACTTGGTTTTGCCCTCGTTTATCGCCAAACCCATTTTGGCCGCTTCCGCCTCAATGCTTGCAAACGCACCGGTGACAGCCCGCTGAGTTCTTCCGATAATGTCTATATCGTCGGCGTATGCAAGCAGTTGTACAGACTTGTAATAGATTGTGCCTCCGGTGTTGGCTTGTGAATTCCGTACAATTCGTTCAAGTACAATATTAAAGAAGTCACACCGCGTCACCTTGTCTAAAGCCTTTTTTGACATCAAAGGTCTCGGTGAGGTCATTACCGACCTTGATGGAGCAGCGAGCGTTCTCCATCGTCAGCCTGCACAGACGGACAAGTTTGGCAGGGATGTCAAAACTAGACATGGCTCTATAAAGCTCTTCTCTATAAATGCTGTCATAGGCGGCCTTGAAATCGATAAAGAGGTGGTGAGTATCGATTTGGAATTCTTGGGTTTTCTCCAGGATCTGCCGAGGTGTGAAGATTTGATCGATGGTTGTCTTTCCTGGCCTGAAACCGCATTGACAGGGTCCAATCAGGCTGTTGATAAAAGGTTTCAGGCGTTCACACAATATCGCAGAAAAGATCTTGTATGCGATGTTGAGGAGACTGATGCCTCTATAATTGGCGCAGTTGAGGGGGTCTCCTTTCTTGTGGATCGGGCAAACGATGCTGAGATTCCATTCATCAGGCATACACTCGTCTGACCAAATATTAGAAATAAGTTGGTGTATGCACTCTACCAATTCATCCCCAGCTGCCTTGAAAAGTTCAACCGGTAAGCCGTCAGAGCCAGCAGCCTTGTTCGATTTTAGCTTGGATATTCCTATCCTCTCTTCGTTTTGGTCAGGTGGACGGAAATGTTGACTATCATCGTCTATGTTGAATGGTTCATTCTGCCTGACAGCGGGATGTTGGTCTTCGTCGCCGTTATACAGTCTGCAGAAGTAGTTCTTCCATATTCTCAGCACCGACTGTGATTCTACTACGAGGTTTCCATTTTCATCTCTACAGGTTTCTGTACGGGTATTACTTCTCTGACACGTTCTTTTTACCTTTTGGTAAAACTTCCGTACATTGTTCCTGGAGTATAGACTCTCGATATTCTCAAACGCGCGCTTCTCATGCTCTTTCTTCTTCTTTTGGAGAAGCCGATGTTCTTCCCGTCTCTTTTGCTCGCAGAGCTCACGAGCAGCTCTCGTCCTCCTTTGCAGCGCCGCTTTGTATGCCTCTTGTTCGCCGGCATTCTTCGTCAAACCAGGGGTTTTGCGGTGGTGGGCGAGCGAGACCCAGCACATCAGTCGCGGCGTTTCTGATGGCATGTTGGCAGCGTTGCCACTGGTCTTCGGTACTTGATGCTGGCGGCAAAGGGGTGATTGAGAGATTTCGGGATACGCGTTCAGCGAAGAGTCTGGCGGTCTCCTGCGATTGTAGCTTTTCGACGTAAAATTTTCTCACAGTAATTCTTCTTTGTTGCTACAACAAGGCAATGATCCGAGTCTATGTTGGCCGCTCGGAAGGTCCGGACATCCAGAATACTGGAGGCATGCCTTGCCCTACCAAAGACGTCCTCCTTTCCTATTTTGGCGTTAAAATCGCCCAATATGATTTTAACGTCGTATTTAGGACATTGCTCATATGTTTTGTCGAGGAGCTCGTAGAAACACTCTTTGGTGGCAGGGTCCTTTTCTTCAATGGGGGCATGAACACATATTAGGCTTATGTAAGCGAATTTAACCTTAATCCGGATAGTCATAATACGCTCGCTTACGTGTCGGAAGCTTAAGACTTCTTGCCTAAGTCTGCCGCGTATGACAAATCCGCATCCGAATAAGCGTTGCCTGTTACCTCTGTAGTAATCACCGTAGTAGATATCACAGTTTTTCATCCTCTTTCTGCCCGGCCCATCCCATCGCACTTCCTGGATGGCGGTAATATCTGCTTTATAGCAGTCTAGGGCCTCTGCTAATTGTTCGGCTGCACGTGGTCTGTAAAGAGTCAGAACATTCCACGTACAGATCCGAAGGTCGTTGTCCTAATTTCGTTTGCTGGGGTCGTCATTAGTTGAGTCATCCTTATCCGAGGCTTTTGGTTGTTTCGGAACCATGAAATTTTGCTCAGTTATTCCTTATTTTGCCTAGATGCGAGATAAGAAGGGATTTTCCGAAATTCAAGGTCGAAGTAGCATAAAAAGGGGGTTGAGATCGAATTTTGCATCTGTAAGTATTGATTCCACAACCGTAGCTCAGTACTGGCTCTCTGGATTAAAAAATAAAAAATATACTAAAATATGTGTTTAGTAAATTCGCCGCTGATTCATTTAAGGTATAAAACATCCTTATGCGTTGTCCTGAAGCTGAGCAATGCTAAATCAATTGATCAAATCATAGCCCACAATTTTCCTTCAGTGGAGACCACGGCCAGCAGTCATGCAGCAGTGGCTATCGTTGCAATAGTATGTGTTTGTGAGTATATGGGCGCGCTATCCCATGATTATATGTTTTGAACTTAAGTGTGTGATCAGGGTAGTCGGTTCGTATTTACTCGAGAGATACGAACCTTCAGGTGGCTCTGAGACTTCCGGACACATGCAGTGTGTTCCAAGCAGAAGTTCAAGCTGTACTTAAAGTTGCGAAATTACTTGAGATGGGATCAATATCCGATAAGAATATCGTCATCTACATTGACAGTCAGGCTGCGCTAAAGGCGCTAGAGTCTTACGTCACCAAATCTGAGATAATCAGGAATTGCCGCACAATGCTTAGGGCATTATGCACGCAGAATCGAGTCAGATTATGTTGGGTACCTGGACACTGTGATATCGAAGGCAACGAGCAAGCCGACGCCCTGGCTAAAAGAGGAGCGGGGCTCCCACGCAGCGATATAATTGGTAGTATTAAACCACCAGGGAATTATTCGGGATAAAATCATTGACACGGCTAATCTAAGATGGTCACAGGGTGTCTAAGGCCTTGTGGCCTGTGTACGATCGCAGAAAATAGCGATCGCGATGGGCCCACTTTGGTGCCTAGTGTTTTATGATAACCTCATAACCCTACCTAACCTAACCTAACCTAACTTAAGTGTGTGATCATTATGAGTGCCAAACCTAAGACATTTTAAATTTGATTAATAAGGATATGCACGTGCTATCAAAACTTCAATATCAATATACTCGTACCCGTACTTACATATGTACAGACATAGAAACATTACAATATTTTTCCATTTAATTATATAAGATGTTGTTGATCCTTGGATTTGTCCACATTTTAGAATGTTTTAGTAGATTTAAAATAAATTATTGTCACGGTGGTTTAGGCAGTATACTGCAAGTTGGATACTCATACTTTAAGCCTATTTTCCTACCTTTAAGAAGGTGTTTTTCGAGAAATACTTCAGGTAATTATACGTGTTATCTGTAAATAAAATGTTCTGGCAGACCGTCCGCCGAATAAGAGGATGAAAGTGGAATATCCTGAAAGGAGTCAAAACCAAAGACGCTTTCCAATAAGCGATGTAGATGGAGCGAGCGCTTTTCAGAATTGTTCAATCCCGAACAAGCCATGTCATCAGGAAGATGGCAGACCTATGGTCGAGACTTTGGCATTCAAATCGCGGAAAGTTGGCGAATCTACCGATGTGGATGAAATCCGGCCAGAAATGCTAAAGGCTTTTGGTAAAGAGTGAGCGTAATGGCTCACACGTGTCATTAAAGCGGCCTGAGAGTGCGGTGAAACACCTAGTGAATGGCAAATCGGAGTGATTTTTAAACAAGGGGACAAAAAGGATTGCGCACACAATAGGGGTATATCTCTTTCAAGTCTCCCTGGAAAAGACTTCGCTAAGGTGCTAGAAACGCGTTCCAGAGCTGTGGTTGAGGACAGTTTGGAGGATGAGCAATTCGGTTTTCGTCCCGGTAGAAGCAGGACCGACCAGTTATTCACTCTCAAAATAATTCTTGAGAAGCCCTGGGAGTATGCTATACCTGTGTACGCCTGTTTAGTGTATTTAGCGAAAACATGTGTTAGGGTCCCTTGAAGAAAACTCTGGAGTGTTCTGTAAAAGTATAGAATTGATCGTTTCCTATTAAGGGCGATGCAGTATTTACATATATACAAACTATAGAAGCTGTGTTCGGGTAAACAGCGGTAATTCATTACCCTTCTCTCTGGGCATTGGAATCTGCCAAGGGTGCGTTTTGTCACCTCGCTTCTTCATTGTATACATGGACTGAATGTTGCAGCGCATCCGTGGCAGAGAATGTTTCAAAGTAGGAGACCTAAGAATTAGTCATCTTATCTTTGCGAATGATTTAGTCATCCTTGGGTTCTCTTAAATCGAAATGTTTGTAGCCGTTTGTGATGATGCTGGAATGAAAGTAAACGTGAACATATCGGAAGTAATGGTTGTTTCCAGAACGCCTATTCAGTATACTCTGCATGTTTGTGCAATCCCACTAAAGCAGATGGGTACGTTTAAGTATCTCGGGATTTTATTCACGAGTGATGGAAAGATCAATGCCGAGTTATTCTGTAGAATTGGTAAGGTTGAATAGGTTTTGAGAGAGCTTGGTCAATTTGTTATAAGGAAGGCCGAATTTAGTGTTCAAGCTAAACTATCGGTTTTTAACTCGTTATATGTATGTTCCAACTCTCACCTATGATCGCGGATACAAGCTGCTGAAAGAGATTCCTCCGCGTTGTTGCCGGAATAGCTCGTAGAATTCGAGTGCGCAGCACCAGAATACGCGGGGCGCTCAATGTTGGGCAGCTACTTCTCTGAATAGAAGGATTTGTGCTTTGACAGTTTGGTCACGTAGTGCGTATGTCCCTAAACTGGCTTTCAAAACGCATCATAATTGACGTGCCATCTAGTTATCAACCCCTCGGTAGGTGCTTGGATCAAGTCCGACATCTCTCCTGGAGCCATCTAAGGATTCCTCCTGATTAGTTGGAGTCGACGGTGGAGGATCTAGAATGATGGAGAGTGCACCTAATCGTCCTACTCCCGCGACCCTCACAAAGGATTAGCGGGTAAACTATTTCAATGACAAAATTGAGAGTGCTCTAAAGAAGTGTACCTGAAATCGCATATTAAAAGACCCAGCGAAGCGGGTATAACCAGCCAGTTATTTATATATGATTTCCATTTTAAAATGGAGTCCACAAATTCCAACTGCATGCAAGAGTAATTGCACTTGACATAGTCGCAGTTAGAGGAATGATAGCCAACTCCGTCGATTAAATATTGGCTTGACAGTGAGAATGTCATAACCTTTGGTTTGATTTACTGCTTAAAACCATTTTATGATAAGTAAACCAATTTGCAACAACGATAAATCAGAGTTTATATTGTCTCGTGCATTATCTACACAACTAGCAGCATAAGATAGGGCCAAGTCATGAGTAAAAGCAACTTCTTCTTTTAGGGAAAGGTGGAAGATAGAATTCAGATAAATGAGGAAGAGCAAAGGACCGAGGACAGATCCTTGTGGAACTCCGGCAACCGAACTGAGCAATGGTTCACTCAAGGTGTCTTTTATACGTACAAGCTGTTTTCATTGTTCTAGATAGGAAGAGAACCACATAAGAATATTATCTCTGAAACCAAATCTGTAGAGAATTTTCAATAATAACTTGCAATTGACTTACTCAAATGCCTTAGGTTAGGGTGGAGGGAAGTGCACCTAAGTGCTTATCACGGGGCCATTCGGTACATTGTGTTTCCCTTTGTAGTGTGGAACCTATACTTAAATAATTACCTTGAGGTCGGTTCTGTTGTGAACCAGCCTGTGCTCTTTATGAAGCCTACCATGTTCTTTACTGGGACTTGTATAAGATCCCCTAGTTCGTCATAAAACCTGTTTCCCATAGGATGGAGGCGGCAGTTTTGAAGATTTGGGCAATCGCATAGCAGGTGCTTGATGGTTTCTGTCTCCTCTATATCTTGACAACTCTGCAGTCGTCGGGTGTGTTGACGCCTATTCTAGCGGTCATTGCCCCTATCGCGCAGTGGCCTATTAGCGCACCTGTCAAGATGTGAATTTGGTTTTTATTCATCGCCAAATGGCTTTTTGTTCTGTTTTCATCCACTGTCGGCCACAAGCTGCGAGATATGACACAGTCGCTTCTGGCGTGCCAAGCGGAGTTCTCTTGCTTTTAGGTCTATTTTCCGTTTCAGTTCACCAATTGGAGTTTTTACGGACATCCGAGTGAACTCAAATGCCTTAGTGAGATCAAGAAAGATTTATTGTTCTTATCCAGTCCGCGGTGAATTTCTTCTAGAAGAGATAGTACTGCATCTTCAGTAGAGTTCCCTTTCATAAAACCATATTGACATGTATTGAGAAGCTTGTAGTTGTCTATGAATCTAAACATTCTCCCGGTAATCATTTTTCTAAAATTTTGGAAAACGCTGATAGCAAAGATAGAGGTCTATAATTGTTACGATCGGTTTTGTCACCCTTTTTGTAGATTGGGACAATTATAGCAATTTTCAAGCACTCTGGGAATACAACACTTTCGAAACTTTTATTTATTAGATATGTTATGTTAATAAAAATAAAAATTATAGAAAAAAAAAAAATATATGTATATTTCAAATATTCAATATCTTACGTATAAGATTTATAATATTCCCTCTTGGGATTTTGATAAGAAATTGTGAAAAAGGACACAGAATAAAAACAAAAACAAAAAAAAAAAACCATAAAAGTGAACAAAAAACCATAAAATGGGTTCCCCCTCGAGGGGTGATGAAAATATGGATACTTTCGAGATTAATCGAAAGGAGTATCTCGAGGCCATACAAATGGCAGAAAAGTACAGAGTGGACGTGTTGGAATTGAAAAAAAATATAAGTGACATGCAGTGTAGTGACAATGACTGTTCTGAAAAATCAAACAATAGTAAAAGAACAAAACCAAAAAACATTATAAGTGACATCAGAAATAATTTAACAAATAATCAGCTTGCTTTGCTTGACGTCGGCGATGACAACCAAGCGCAATCAAACCAAAAAACAACAAAAAATACTGATATTACACCAACACCATCATGCACGCTTCTTCAACAAATGAAGACAAGGAACGATGCAAAAAAAAATTGATAACGAAACAAGGATATCGACAAAGCCAGCTAACAGTAGCGACCACGAAAAGGAGACGGTCAAAAAACAAACAGCGGAGGTGCGAAGAAAGCCGCCACCAATAAAAATATATAAAGAGGATACTAAAGTATTATCCAAATTATTACAATCGGAATTAGGTCCAGGTAAATTTAAGATTAGAAATGTAAATAAAAATAAGTTATCCTTAAGCTTAGAAGATAAGAAAGTCATTGCACAAAGTCAAAGAATTGCTAAATGAAGCAGGTACGGAGTATTTATCGTACACGCACAAGGATGACAAGTTGCAGTCATTCTTACTGAAGGGTCTCAGTGTTGGCTTCAACCCAGACGAGGTCCTCGGAGAATTGAATAATTTGAAAATCGAGACCCTGAGTTTCGTACACGCATTCAGGTACGCTACGGTGAACTCTAGGCGTGATAATAGAGTCCTACCTATTATTGCGGTAGAGCTATCTCCGGATAGCAAAGTACAAAACTTGAGACAAATCAAGTTCGTAGAGGGGCATTTGGTGTCCTTTGAACAAATTCGGAGGAACAGCGTCCTTCAATGTCACCGATGTCAGAGATTCGGACATGCTTCTCCGAATTGAAATATGGGAATTAGGTTCGTCAAGTGCCAAAATACGCATGAATTTGGCAAGTGTCAAGTGCAAAAAGAAGCGAGCAAAGAGCAGTTATTCTGCGTTCTTTACCAAAAATCTGGTCACCCTGCCTCATGGCGGGGATGCGAAAGCTATAAACGACTAGCAGACCAGCTTCAGGCACAGAAAAGGCAAGCACAACAAAAGGCTGCACAGAAAGTCAGGGTGATTGACAATCATGTTCGAGAAGAGATCTCTTTTGCAGACGTAGTAGGCAATAGTTTCGGGTCAAGTCCTTCTCGTTCCAAACCTGCACGCTCCGGTGCTGTTGGATCCAATATTGTTGTGTCCAAGAGTACTGGTCACCCCGTGAACGACAGTTTGCAAATCCAAGTCGACAGTTTGACCAAAACTGTTGCAGATCTCACGGCGAAGATTGATGCCCCTCTCAACATCCTTAGTCGTCAACATGATTAGATCTAATTATGCAACCCTAAAAATAGCTGCTCTAAATGTGAACTCCATAATTGCCACCATAGGCGCGGTGATCTACTGCACTTTGTGACTGATCATAAGCCAGACATTCTTTTTCTAAACGAGACAAAGCTAAATGACAGACATCATTTAGAGTTCATTAACTATGACGTAATACGGACAGACAGACGTGACTCTATTCGACGTTGCGGTACGGCAATTCTTGTCAGGAAACCTCTTCGATACACTAGAATTGAACGAAGTAATATTAGGAACTTCAGTTGTCTTGTGACAACTATTATCTCGCTGCCGCTTAGGGATAATGGTTGTCTGTATTTAATATCAGCATATGCGGCTAAAGGTACTGTCAATCCATTTAAAGCTGAAATCGAAAAAATGTTCGAAATACTAAGACTAGATAGCTTAAATAACTATTTTGTCTTAGCTGGAGATCTGAACGCGAGACACTCGGCCTGGCTGAACTCAAGGGTGAACGGAAGAGGCAACTTCCTAAACCACTTTATTGAAGAAAATCAGGTCGAATATAAAATCAAATTATACAGCCCAGTTACACCAAGTTTCCATTCTAGAGATTCATATCTTGATCTTTGCATTGCGGATGCGCCGATTGCAAATTCAGACGGTCCACGATAATAAACTTTCTATATTGCCGTATGATAGCGACCATAATGCAATAGTTATGTCGGTGACATTCACTGGCGACCCTACGTTTAGCTTCGCAACGCAGCACGAAGTCCCTAAATTAAATTTTAAGCAGACTAATTGGTGCAAATTTCAACGTTATGCCGTCAGAAAATATAGGAATTGCCCTTTCTCTTCTAATATTCCTAGTAATAGGAATCTTTCTAATGAGGAATGTCATTCCTATATCGGGAATTTAAATACGGTGGTATTACAAGCTACGGAGTCGTCAGTGCCGAAAATTAAATCAAAAGACGGAATCGAATCTTATCTAAACCGTGACATTAAGACTCTACAAACCTACAAACGCTTTTTAATCACTCAGATAAATCGAATACGACGTCGGTTCCAAGATGAATCGCCCAATTTAGGACTGCATAGGTTAAAATCTCTCTTATGAAATGTGAAGACATTGCTAAGTCAGCAGTTTCGGAATAGTGTCAACGATCCAGGAACATGTTTCCTAAAATTAATCAGCTTTTCAAGCCTCGTAACGTTGTCAAGATCTCAAAATTGAAAGTTCCACTGTCTTCTCAGTCTCTTCTGTCTCAGGCGGAGATCAATAGCCAACACTGCCCCATTATCGATAACAATTTCGTTATAGATAGTGGGCTGGATAAGCTAAGTCTAATCGGATCTCATTTTGAGGCGATCCATGCTAGGGATCTACCAAGCTGCAAAACTAGCGAAGTAAATGAAGAATTTTCCAGGTTTCGCAACAGCGAAGCACGAACTCTTCTGAGATTTTCTGAGCAATTAAGAGCAGACCAACTAACAGACGAACAGACTAACAATTACTTTACAACACTAGACCAGCTGACATACATATTCAGGAAACTAAATAACAAAAAGTCAAGTGGTTTAGATAATATTCCTAATGTAATCCTAAAGCATATACCGGGCGAAATTATACGGCAATATTGCGTTATATTTAATAATTTTTTAAACAGCTGCTTCTTCCCGACTTATTGGAAGACATCGAAGGTTTTTCCAATAGTCAAAAAGAAGAAGGATCCTTCTGATCCTTCCAACTATAGGCCAATAAGTCTCCTGCCTAATATAGGGAAGGTTTATGAAGTAGTTATTAGTAAATCTATTTTGTTTGTGTGCGAAAGAAAGGAGATTATACCGCGGAACCAATTTGAGTTCAAGAGAAACCATTCGGCGGTACACGCTGTTACAAAATTGATTTCTGACGTTAGTTGGAATCTTAACGCCAAAAGATGTACAGCTGCCTATCTGGTGGATATCGAAAAGCCTTCGACACGGTTTGGATCGACGGGCTTTTATATAAACTTCTCCGATATGAATTCGCACATCATCTTATAAGGGTAATTGCGTCTATGGTGCACGAGAAGAAATTTGTTGTAACAGATGGACAATACACGACGACTAAAGTTTTTAAAGTGGTTAATGGTCTGCCACAAGGCACAGTTACAGCACCGCTCCTCTTCAACATCTACATCTCGGAAATGCTGATGGACACGGATGATTCTATAGCGTTCACTGACATGCAGACAAAGCTTCAGAATAGCTTTTATATACTGCAAACTTTCTGCTCAGAGTGGAAGCTCAAAATAAACGGGGCAAAATGCGAAACTATACTGTTTCGCACCCCAATAAGACTTGGTAGTTCAGATTTGAGACGCAACTGCAAAAACTTGCAAGTAGTGAGTTCAAATGGTCTTCGCATCGAGTTGTGAAGTATTTAGGTGTCTATTCAGACGAGTTTTTGTACTACAATGTGCAAGTAAATATGCAGTTACAAAAAGTGAGAGCGACATTTAGTCCCTCAAACGTCTTTTCTACTATAACTTTCTTAGAGCCGATGTAAAGATCATTTACTACCAAGCGTTCGTTCGTCCAATTTTGACTTATGCGAGTCCAGTATGGTGGAACATAAGCCCTTCTTATATGAAAAACTTAGACTATTTGAAACATTCCGACTTTCGGATCTTGTGAGGAACCATTTCGCGCGGTCAGCAAGCATTACAGACAACGAACTTGTGTCGGGCTTATTTTATCCTAACCCTGCGTATTTCCGAAATACTATGATGAGAGGCTTCATAACCCCTAAAGCATTCTTGTATCTAGATGCGCATGGTTACTTATCAGATTCGCTGAACGTTCCAATTATTTACCATCTTGCTAGAAGGGCGACAGATAAATGTATCCTCTACGAGCCGATGGACTCAGGAGAAGGAAACGCTGACTTGAGATACTGCGTTAGCATACCTGAGCGAGATTCAGTTAACAAGGACAGGTTGAATAGGGAGAAATATTGGTGGCTCGACTGGGTTGAGGCTAGCGCTTAGGGTAAGCAAGGCCGGACCTTGATATGTGGTTTCTGGCATACCACTGAAGGCCCGATTGACTTGTTTAACTATCTTTTGATTGGTCTTTTCGGTGGTGATTTGGAAGCCACATATCATGGTCCGGCCCGGAATTTAGGTTAAGGTAGTTTAAGTTCTTTAAGTTTAGTTTTTAGATTAATTTTATCAAAAAATAATAAGATAATGTGTTCTAAAAGGTTTTCCCACGTTTTTCCTTAAAGTAAAAAAAAAAAATAAAAAATATGTATGTTTTAAAGAAAATAATATCGATTAAAATAAAACAAGCTTACAAGTTTAAGTTTTTTTAAAAATTTATAATATAAGCATTGAGCACCCTTCAGGTCAGTTACGTTAAGGCATTCTGATAGTGTAGTTTTAAGTTTATTCGAACTATAAATTATGTTAGTGTATGAGTGGAAAAATAAAAGATTAAAAAAAAATAAAAAAAATGAAATATAATATAACAGACTTCAGATTCCAGTCCAATACTAAAGGAAAAAGGAGAAAATGATACATTGCTTAGTAACAATCCCTGAGGTTCTACTTCTACCTGCTCTGTAGACATTATTGCCGATTTGCCTTATATATTTTTAAACAACAAATTGAAACCATTGCTCATTTCTAGTTCATCTGAAGTAATGCCAGTTTCAGAGACCTTCAAACATTTAATAACATCATCTCTATTCTTTTTGCCCAGTAATTAATTTATAGTATTTCATTGCCTTCTTGAATCAAATCTATTTTCGCTGAATTTCAGTCTATAATATGTTTCTTTTTGCGCCTTTATTAGGGAAAAAAACATCATCCTTCATTTTTTTATATATGCAGGTTTTTTTTTTGCAGGCAGGTAGGTTTTTTATTGCAGGCATATGGAGTCTATTTTTATTTCTTGCGTAGAAGTAGTTTCTTTCGAAAGAGTTCATTATTAGGTTTTTTTTTTTTAATTATTCCGGTACTGTATGGTAATAGATTCTAGCAGATTGAGGAAAATACTTTCCAAATCTGCCCATATCCCAAGCTTTATCCAGAAACTTAACGGAGACTGGACCATGTCCACAGAAGAAACATTAAACCTTCTCATGGACACTCATTTCCCAGGAAACTCTATAGATACAAACATATCTATAACTCAATACCACTCAATCATGGACGTTCCGGCTGGAATAATAAGCACTCATAAAATTCAATGGGTTGTTAATAGTTTCTTCCCATATAAATCTCCAGGACTAGATGGTATAACAGCAGAACTGCAAGAGAACATGCAACCCTTAGCTCCCTGGCTCTACGTAATTTTCAATAGCTGCCTTAAATTCGGCTATACCCCTTCCTCATGGAAAAATGTTAAGGTGGTCTTCCCAAAATGCGGTAAGATCTCACACTACACTCCGAACAATTTCAGACCAATTAGCCGTTCTTCTTTCTTCCTAAAAACTTTAGAATAGCTAGTTGATAACTATATTCGTTCAAAACTCAAGGTACAAACCTTATCTATCTTCCAGCATGCTTACCGGAAATGTTTTTCAGTGGAAACAGCTCTACACTCGTTAGTAGGCACCATTGAAAGATTTCTTGCCGTTAAAGAATATACTATGGTGTCTTTCCTTGACATAGAAGGCGGCTTTAATAACGTCAATACAGAATCCATTATAAGAGCGCTCGTTGACATGGAGGTTGATTGCTGCCTACGAATCTGGATAGAACGAATGCTGAACAGCAGACAAATCCTGTCCGAGCTCGGGTACTACTCAACCAAAAGGTTAGCGCACAGAGCCACACCCCAGAGGGGTATTCTCTCTCCGCTACTTTGGATATTAGTAGTGAATAAACTACTCACTTCATTAGAAAATAAAGGCTACAAAGTCGTAGCCGTAGATGACTTATCCATAGCATTTCAGGTAAATTCCCCCAAACCCTAAGCGATCTAATGAATTCGGCGCTGAATTTAATAGCGAAATGGACGGAGAGCGTTGGGCTCTCCGTAAATCGGACGTAAATCCGTCCAAAGCTGAACTATTACTATTCACTACGAAATACAAAATCTCGATCATAGCTCCACCTAAGCTTAGAAATACGGAACTCAGCTTTACGAACAAACCAAAATACTTAGGGCTAACCTTTGATAGTAAACTTAACTGGAAACAGAACATCCAAGACCGAACCAAGAAAGCAGAAATCGCCATCTACACCTGCAAAAAGGCTATAGGCCCTAAATGGGGTCTTCAACCAAAAGTAGTCCACTGGTTGTACCTTGCGATGGTCAGACCAATTCTGCTTTAAGGCGTTCTTGTCTGGTGGCCTGCACTTGAAACAAGGTGCAACATAAACTCTATCGAACGAGTACGACGATTAGCGTCTAGGTGTATCACAGAGGCTCTCAGGTCCACTCCCACAGCCGCCTTAGAGACTCTACTAAACATTGTTCGCATTGATATCTTTGGGAAAATGGTAGCATCTAAAGCAACCCTAAGACTTAGAGAATCTCTCTGGTCTTCAAACTCACAAATCGGCCACATCAAAATTCTACAAAATTCTAATCTTAGAGAATCTTGGCCCGTTCTCAGATAAAGTTGTTCGTTGGAGATGCGGTTCGGCCAAAAAATCCTCAAGATGATTCTTAAGCATTTGTTTACGAAGACTTGCAGCTTGCGTGTGTTAATGGTGTCCACCTTCCAGGTACTGCACCCATAAAGCAGCACTGATTCTACGTTGGAGCGGAACAGTCGTAGCTTGGTTCTTAAGCTAATAACATTGCTTCTCCAGATTTTGGAGAGCATTCCGAATGCAGCTTTAGCCTTCCCGATTCTGCTGCACACATCCAGTTCGGTGCCACCGCGATTAGCCGAGACCACACTTCCTAAATATAGAAAGTTATCAACTTTCTCGACTTCCTGTCCGGCAATGTAAAGTTGAGGTTGTTAGAAGAAGTGCTCAGGGCTTTTGTTTTGGCTGTGTTTATTCTTAGCCCCACTTTGTTTGCCTCAGCTTCTAGATTTTGGGCCATCAAATGAAGATCCATTATCCGATGTGAAAGTACACAAACATCATCAGCGTAATCTAGGTGTTTAAGGTAAGATGTCATCGTCCAACGAATTCCATAATTGCGCAAGGCCAACCAGATAGCATCTCGATTGAAGCTGTCGAAAGCTTTCTCGAAGTCGATAAACAGTAGATGTGTTTATGTGGTCGATGCAGGAGGATCCAGCGCGAAAGACTGCATGTTCGACATCGAGAGTTGAATCTAAATGTTCATTAAATCGTTCTAGAATTATTTTAGCTATTATTTTGGCCACGGCTGGAAGAACGCATATGCCTCTACAGTTACCGCAATCCACCAAGTTTCCCTTCTTTGGAAGTTTAATGATCATCCCCCTTTTCCACTCCTGTGGAAAATGTTCACTATCCCAAGCTCTCCGTATTAGGGGATGCAGCAAATCTGCCGATGTATTTGGCGCCGCTTGAAATAGCTCGGCAGGGATGCCATCAATACCCACCGCTTTGTTTTTCTTGAGGGACTTGATTGCTGTTATTATCTCGGTTTTACTGGGAGGTACGGTGCGAATTCGGGAATTTGTTGCCTCGAACTGCTCATTCGAATTCGGATTCATACCGCTATCGTCTAAGTGATTTAGCACTGTAACAAAATGTTATCTCCATCTAGTGAGCTGATCCGCATCCGACATCAGAAGGTTACCGTCTAGACTCTTCACTGGATGTTGTTTGGAGTTTCGACCACCGATGAGCTCCTTAGCGATGCTATAAACACTCCTACTGTCGCACCTACTCGCTGCTTCTTCAGCCCTTGAGGCCAGTAAGTTGACATATTGACGTTTGTCACGTCTCACACTACGCTGCACTTCTTTCTTCTTCGCACGGTATTGGGTTTCAAGCTCTGTTCTCTCTACTGCTGAGGCCGCTGCAATCCGAGCCTTGATTGCTGAACGCTCATCGATCCGTCTCCAGGTGTCTGTAGAAAGCCATGTGTGGTGGTGTTTCTGCTTTTTACCGACATACGTGCGCGCCCCAGTCGCAAAAGCATTTTTCACAGCACTCCAGTGGTCATCCATGTTCTCTTCCAGTATGCTGCTGATTGCTTCTGCTTCTAAGGCAACATGGTCCCTGAACTGTTGGCGCACTTGGGGAACTTTGAGCCTGTCGATATTAAACCTGGTGATGTTAAGTAGGTTTGAGCGGTTGCTGTTGACGGATCCAGTACGAATGCGTAAATGAGCTACCATAAGATGGTGATCTCGTTCTTGTCCGACGTCAGCTCCACGTCTGTTTCGGATTTATTGGCCATCGAGAACTCCTTTTTAAAATTCAAAACATTCTACCGGAAAAGTGTTCTAAGCTGGAAACAGAAGAAATACTTAGCACTATCAATGTATTTTCAAAAGAATGGCCAAATGACATCAAAAGATGTACTGATGATATTCGAGGCGAAATGACGATGTGGCGCAGGTAAAAATTTCTTTCTTTCATTTTCTTGATATCTGTTTGAATTTTAAATTAACTATGCGTTCAGACATTGCTTAAACATTCCGATTGATAAACGGCCAACAAATTTTATAGACGCTCTCAATTGTTGCGATTCAACGTTGCACCAAACAATACATCGGTTGATGCAGATCGGTGCAGCACTTCCCGTATCTGTGGCATCAAGTAAACGGTCTTTTTCTTGTCTTCGCAGATTGAAAACTTATCTGCGTAGCAAGACTAGAGAGGAGCAGTTAAATGGCTTGATGTTGCTTAACATATATAGAGATATTGACATGAAATACGAAGAGGTTATAGATATGATGGCTAAAGTACCAAGACGTATGGATATAATTTTGTAAAATATTCCTACTATAAATTATATTATATTATTATATATATTATATTAATTATATTATATTATCTAATAATAAAATAAAACATTATTTACAAAAAAATAATACTTGTTTTTCAAACCCCCGCCCCCCCGAAACTTTTTTCTGCTTCAAAAAGAGTAAGAACTCACTTTCTTGCATCCAGTCACTACCGTTACCAGCACCTGCGGATCCAACAAGTCCATCTCGGATATGGTGGTCTTGGTACCGTTTGAGAGGAATCACGCTAAATTGAGGCGTATGCCCCCCTTGAGCTTCTTCTTCCTTTTATCAGCGAGGCTATGATCCGAAAACAAGGGATCACAACCCTCCCACTTCACCGCATTTCTACTGATCCGCATGTGGGGTTCGCCTATTTGACCTCAGAAAATATCGGCAGGCCTGCCGATTTTGAATCACTCGGTTACTGAGGCCAATGAAATGCCGATGTCGTCGCATTTGTCTGATCCAGGCGTTTATAGGCCTGCCTTTCCTACATCGCGATGTCTTTGGAACGTGCATTGATATTGCCTTTTTAACAGGGTTCAAATGATCTCTTCTTTGAACGTGGCAATACCAACTGAGCCGGTCACGCTCTATTTTTTGTACGATGGTTTCCTTGATGTGAAAGCTTCCACGGATCTTCGAACTTCTTATTCGATCAAGCTTTGTCACTCCTGCTGTCATGCGAAGCATCTTCATCTCAGCTGCCGTTAATTTACTCTCATACTTTTTGTACATCGTCCAACATTGTGAGCCGTATGTGAGCGCTGGACGTACAACTGCGGTGTAGAGCATTCCTTTCAACTTAGGGGGCATTTTTCTGTCACAGAAGATAGCGGAATTTTCTCGCCACTTCATCCACCCTACGCTTACACGATGATTGATGTCGTCATCACAAGTTGCTTTGCTATTGATCATAGATCCCAGATATTTGAACTTTTCGCACTTGGGAAGCACTGTTCCATTCAAATAAATGTCTGGAATAGGCCTGAGTGGATCAGAGAACGGGCAGCACAAGTACTCTGTCTTTTTTGAACTAATGCGATACCCATTTCCCTCCAAAACGTCCACCCACACATCAAGTGCTCGTTGCAGGGATGTAGGATCCTCACTTATGATGGCTCCATCGTCAGCAAAGAATAACTGACTTACCTTGGGGTCCATCACTTTACCTTCAAGCAGATAATCAAGGACTGTAATAAAGAGCAAAGGACTTAAAACGCTTCCCTGGTGCACCCCGACTTTAATTGGGAACTCTTTGGTTACTCCAGCGGGACATCTTACTCTTGTTTTTGCTCTTTCGTACATGTCCATGATCATCTGTACATAGGTTTCTGGAACCCCTCGATGTCTTAGCGCCACCCATATCAGATCTCGTGGTTGTCTGTCGAATGCCTTTTCAAAGTCAACCAATACAATATGCAAATCGCTTAAGGAATCACGATGTTTTTCCATTATGATCCTTATACTTTGGATTGCATCTGTGGTTGATTTACCCGAGACAAACCCGCACTGATCATCAGATAGCCGTATTATTTTTCGCAGTCGGCCACCTAATACCCGCTCAACGATCTTCATGGTGTGTGACATCAGCTTGATCGAACGGTAGTTATCACAGTTTCGCGTATCACCCTTCCCTTTGTATACAGGGAGAAGGTAACTTTCCCTCCATTCATTCGGCATTGGATCACCTCTCACGAATTTGGAGATGAGAATTCTGAGCCATCTGAACCCGATATCTCCCATCTTTCTCCAGAACTCAGAGGGTATTTCGTCTGGCCCAATCGCTTTTCGTTTTTTGGAGTATTTGACCGCCTCACTAACTTCTTCGACTGTAATGTCGGGTATTTCTTCACAGTTAGGGGTGGCTCTTGGAAAGTATAGCCGGGGAAACTGTTCATTCAAAAGCTCTTCACAATACTGCCGCCACCTCTGCAGAATTTTGTCGTCATCCACAAGAAGCTGGCCATGAGCATTGCTAATGAGCTTTGGCGAACGAATCTCCTGAGCATTCTTCCTTCTTTGGGCGGCTATTTTGAAGATAGTGGCATTCTTGTTCATATTGTGTCTTCGCAGCTCCTGGATAGCCTGGTTTGCATCAGCAACCGGGGAAAATATTTTCTCCAGCTCCCGATACAGGCCCTCCGTACTCTCTGCTTGAAGCTGAGCGCACTTCTTCTTCGCTTTATTCTTGCAGCATCTGTATTCCATTTCGAGGCGAGCTTTTTCGTCACTATTATTAGAGGGGCATTTTTACCAAGCTTTGAAAGCCGCTTTCTTCTCATTTATCACTTTCTTAGCTTCATCACTCCACCACCATGTTTCTTTGGCGTGTTGATGGTGGCCTTTTGAAGCTCCTAGCAGTGATTTGGCCTTCTTTAAGCAAGTTCGCTGTAGGGAATCCCACATATTTTGTGCTCTGCACTCTTCATCCTCAGCTCCGTTGAGAGGTAATTCTTCATTACGAAAACAAAAACCTCACCTTTTTCTTTGTCCAGATTGTACCACTTGATTTTCTCGGAGACCCTTGTTTTTTTGCTTTTCTTTGGTGTTTTCATAAAAATTTCTGTTAGCAGGAGACGGTGTTGTCGAGCGATTGCCTCTCCCAGGATCACTTTGCAATCTTTTACCCGAGGCTTCATGAAACTGCCTACCAAATGGTAGTCAATCTGAGTTTCATCTCCACCACTGCGTAAGTGATCAGGTGTCGGCTTTGTTTGATGAACATGGTATTTAACACGATAAGACCGTGTGATTTGCACATGCTTAGGATGTCTTCACCAGGAAGGTTCCTGGTGCCATATCCTAGTCCTCCATGGCAGTCTTCATAGTCTTCGTTTGATTTCCCGACATGTCCATTCAAATCTCCTCCAACAAACAGAAATTCTTCCTTTGGGATGTCCTTAAGGAGATTGTGGAAATCTAGTCAAAATGCATCTTTATCTCTCTGATTGTACCCATCGTGGGGAGCATATGCACTGACAATATTCCACACCTCTCCTTGTATTACTAGTTTGAGAGACATCAAACGGTCGCTGGACTTCGAAATGCTCAAGACGTTTCCAAGTAGCTCTGCCGCAAGGATGATACCGATTCCGTTCCTAGCCTTTTCCGTTCCGTAGTAGAACATCTTGTAATCTTTTGTCCTAACGTCCAAGAAACGCGCCCGATTCCCGGTGTTTTTCCATTTCGTCTCTTGGACACACAAGATATCCACCCGCCTTCTATTCATCATCTCTTCCAGCTCGTAACTTCGACCGGTCATGCTTCCAACGTTCCAACTCGCGACCCTTAAATTGCGTCCAAACTGTTTCATTATGTTGCTAGCCCCCGGAATCCGTATAGCTCTGACCCGAACATTTCTGCTCGGTCCAGGATCAGTACCATGCACAGCAGTGGTAGTGCCTGGCGGGGTAGTGCCTTTCCTTTTTGCAAGTATTATCATAATGATACAGTTTTGCAATACAATTTTTGCACCATATTGCGATGGTGTTTGTTGTTTGACACGTGCATGCTCCTGTTTTAGTATTGTTTGATCTTTCTTTTATGACACCGGTGATCTCCAGTCGTGTCAACCCACGGACTCGCATGCACACTTGTGGGAGGGTTTTTATGGTAGTATATGTGTCGCTAGGCTCACTTGGGTGTTATATTGCCTAGATCTGATTTGTCCCCTTAGTCGCCTTTTACGACAAGCGCTAGTTGTTGGGGGGCGCTGCAGTGATATTCTTAACCCGTCCCTGCACGGGCTTATGCCCCCCTTGAGCATTAACAGCGATGGCCTCAGTTACTAATCTTCCACATTTGGCAGATGTAAGAGCCCCAACTTGCCTTATACCCCTTTTAGCAACAATTGTGTCCGGCTTTTGAACAGTGGTTATGCCTGTTTCATCTATCTTATCTTCTTAAATACTATAAAAGCAAAATCGATTATCCTTGTGAACACCGCTTCTCGAAAAGTCCTAGATGTAGGTACTTGACATTTGCATAGTTATTCCTTACTTTGCCTAGATGCGAGATAAGAAGGGATTTTCCGAAATTCAAGGTGTAAGTGGCATAAAGACGGTGGAAATCGAATTTTCCGCCTGTAAATATTGATTCCACAGCCGTAGCTCAGTACTGGCTATCCGGATTAAAAAAATCAAAAATAAATGAATTTAGTAAATTCACCGCTGATTCATTTAAGATATAAAGCATCCTTCTGCGTTGTTCTGAAGCTGAGCAGTGCTAAAAACAATTAATCAAATCATCGCCCACAATTTTCCTTCAGTGGAGACCACGACCAGCAGTCATGCAGCAGTGGCTATCGTTGCAATAGTATGTGCGTGTGAGTATATGGGCGCACTTCTTCTTCTTCTTCTTCTTCCTTTTATCAGCGAGGTTATGATCTGAAAATAAGGGATCACAACCCTCCCACTTCGCCGCATTTCTACTGATCCGCCTGTGGGGTTCGCCTATTTGACCTCAGAAAATATCGACAGGCCTGCCGATTTTGGATCACTCGGCTACTGAGGCCAATGGAATGCCGATGTCTTCGCATTTGTGTGATCCAGGCGTTTATATGCCTGCCTGCCTTTCCTACATCGCGATGTCTTTGGAAGGTGCATTGATATTGGCCTTTTAACAGGGTTCAAATGATGTCTTCTTTGAACGTGGCTATACCAGCTGAGCCGGTCGCGCTCTATCGTTGGTACGATGGTTTCCTTGATGTGAAAGCTTCCACGGATCTTCGAACTTCTTATTCGATCAAGCTTTGTCACTCCTGCTGTCATGCCAAGCATCTTCATCTCAGCTGCCGTTAATTTACTCTCATACGTTTTGTACATCGTCCAATATTGTGAGCCGTTTGTGAGCGCTGGACGCACAACTGCGGTGTAGAGCCTTCCCTTCAACTTAGGTGGCATTTCTCTCTCACAGAAGATAGCGGAATTTTCTCAGAATTTTCCACTCCGCAGCCGCGGTGTGGCTGCGGTGCCCCTGCGGTGCGACTGCGGTGCGGCTGCGGTGTCCCTGCGGTGCGGCTGCGGTGCGGCTGCGGTGCGGCTGCGGTGTCCCTGCGGTGCGGCTGCGGTGTCCATGTGGTGCGGCTGCGGTGCCCCTGCGGTGCGGCTGCGGTGTCCTTGCGGTGTGCTTGCGGTGTCCCTGCGGTGTGGCTGCGGTGCGGCTGCGGAGTGGCTGCGGTGTGGCTGCGGTGCCCCTGCGGTGCGACTGCGGTGCGGCTGCGGTGCGGCTGCGGTGTCCCTGCGGTGCGGCTGCCTTGTGGCTGCGGTGCGGCTGCGTTGTGGCCGCGGTGTGGCTGCGGTGTGGCTGCGGTGCCCCTGCGGTGCGACTGCGGTGCGGCTGCGGTGTGGCTGCGGTGTGGCTGCGGTGTCCCTGCGGTGCGGCTGCGGTGCCCTGCGGTGTGGCTGCGGTGCCCCTGCGGTGCGACTGCGGTGCGGCTGCGGCGTCCCTGCGGTGTGGCTGCGGTGCGGCTGCAGTGCAGCTGCGGTGTTCTTGCGGTTCGGCTGCGGTGTGGCTGCGGTGCCGTTGCGGTGTCCCTGCGGTGCAGCTGCAGTGAAGCTGCGGTGCGGCTGCGGTGTCCCTGCGGTGCGGCTGCGGTGCGGCTGCGGTGCCCCTGCGGTGTGGCTGCGGTGTGGCTGCGGTGTGGCTGCGGTGCCCCTGCGGTGCGACTGCGGTGCGGCTGCGGTGTCCCTGCGGTGTGGCTGCGGTGCGGCTGCAGTGCAGCTGCGGTGTTCTTGCGGTTCGGCTGCGGTGTGGCTGCGGTGCCGTTGCGGTGTCCCTGCGGTGCAGCTGCAGTGAAGCTGCGGTGCGGCTGCGGTGTCCCTGCGGTGCGGCTGCGGTGCGGCTGCGGTGCCCCTGCGGTGTGGCTGCGGTGTGGCTGCGGTGTGGCTGCGGTGCCCCTGCGGTGCGACTGCGGTGCGGCTGCGGTGTGGCTGCGGTGTGGCTGCGGTGTCCCTGCGGTGCGGCTGCGGTGCCCTGCGGTGTGGCTGCGGTGCCCCTGCGGTGCGACTGCGGTGCGGCTGCGGTGTCCCTGCGGTGTGGCTGCGGTGCGGCTGCAGTGCAGCTGCGGTGTTCTTGCGGTTCGGCTGCGGTGTGGCTGCGGTGCCGTTGCGGTGTCCCTGCGGTGCAGCTGCAGTGAAGCTGCGGTGCGGCTGCGGTGTCCCTGCGGTGCGGCTGCGGTGCGGCTGCGGTGCCCCTGCGGTGTGGCTGCGGTGTGGCTGCGGTGTCCCTGCGGTGCGGCTGCCTTGTGGCTGCGGTGCGACTGCGGTGCGACTGCGGTGCGACTGCGGTGTCCCTGCGGTGCGGCTGCGGTGCCCTGCGGTGCGGCTGCAGTGCAGCTGTGGTGTGCCTGCGGTTCGGCTGCGGTGTGGCTGCGGTGCCGTTGCGGTGTCCCTGCGGTGCGGCTGCGGTGCAGCTGCGGTGAAGCTGCGGTGCAGCTGCGGTGTCCCTGCGGTGCGGCTGAGGTGTGCCTGCGGTGTCCCTGCGGTGCGGCTGCGGTGTGGCTGCGGTGTGGCTGCGGTGTGGCTGCGGTGTGGCTGCGGTGTGGCTGCGGCTGCGGTGTGGCTGCGGTGTGGCTGCGGTGTAGTTGCGGTGCCCCTGCGGTGCGGCTACGGTGTCCTTGCGGTGTGCTTGCGGTGCGGCTGCGGTGGGGCTGCGGGGCGGCTGCGGTGCCCCTGCGGTGCGGCTGCGGTGTCCTTGCGGTGTGCTTGCGGTGCGGCTGCGGTGTCCCTGCGGTGCGGCTGCCTTGTGGCTGCGGTGCGGCTGCGTTGTGGCCGCGGTGTGGCTGCGGTGTGGCTGCGGTGCCCCTGCGGTGCGACTGCGGTGCGGCTGCGGTGTGGCTGCGGTGTGGCTGCGGTGTCCCTGCGGTGCGGCTGCGGTGCCCTGCGGTGTGGCTGCGGTGCCCCTGCGGTGCGGCTGCGGTGTGCCTGCGGTGCGGTTGCGGTGCGGCTGCGGTGTGGCTGCGGTGCGGCTGCGGTGTCCTTGCGGTGTGCTTGCGGTGTCCCTGCGGTGTGGCTGCGGTGCGGCTGCGGTGTGGCTGCGGTGTCTCTGCGGTGCGGCTGCGGTGCGGCTGCGGTGTGGCTGCGGTGCGGCTGTGGTGTCCTTGCGGTGTGCCTGCGGTGCGGCTGCGGTGCGGCTGCGGTACCGCTGCGGTGCGGCTGCGGTGTCCTTGCGGTTTCCCTGCGGTGCGCCTACGGTGCAACTGCGGTGTCCCTGCGATGCGGCTGCGGTGTGGCTGCGGTGCGGCTGCGGTGCGGCTGCGGTGTCCCTGCGGTGCGGCTGCGGTGCGGCTGCAGTGCAGCTGCGGTGTTCCTGCGGTTCGGCTGCGGTGTGGCTGCGGTGCCGTTGCGGTGTCCCTGCGGTGCAGCTGCGGTGGGGCTGCGGTGCAGCTGCCGTGTCCCTGCGGTGCGGCTGAGGTGTGCCTGCGGTGTCCCTGCGGTGCGGCTGCGGTGTGGCTGCGGTGTGGCTGCGGTGTCCCTGCGGTGCGGCTGCGGTGCCCTGCGGTGTGGCTGCGGTGCCCCTGCGGTGCGACTGCGGTGCGGCTGCGGTGTCCCTGCGGTGCGACTGCGGTGCGGCTGCGGTGTCCATGTGGTGCGGCTGCGGTGCCCCTGCGGTGCGGCTGCGGTGTCCCTGCGGTGTGGCTGCGGTGTGGCTGCGGTGCCCCTGCGGTGCGACTGCGGTGCGGCTGCGGTGTCCCTGAGGTGCGGCTGCGGTGTCCCTGCGGTGCGGCTTCGGTGCCCTGCGGTGCGGCTGCAGAGCAGCTGCGGTGTGCCTGCGGTTCGGCTGCGGTGCAGCTGCGGTGTCCCTGCGGTGCGGCTGAGGTGTGCCTGCGGTGTCCCTGCGGTGCGGCTGCGGTGTGGCTGCGGAGTGGCTGCGGTGTGGCTGCGGTGCCCCTGCGGTGTGGCTGCGGTGTGGCTGCGGTGTGGCAGCGGTGCCCCTGTGGTGCGGCTGCGGTGTGGCTGCGGTGCGGCTGCGGTGTCAATGCGGTGCGGCTGCGGTGCGGCTGCAGTGCAGCTGCGGTGTTCTTGCGGTTCGGCTGCGGTGTGGCTGCGGTGCCGTTGCGGTGTCCCTGCGGTGCAGCTGCAGTGAAGCTGCGGTGCGGCTGCGGTGTCCCTGCGGTGCGGCTGCGGTGCGGCTGCGGTGCCCCTGCGGTGTGGCTGCGGTGTGGCTGCGGTGCCCCTGCGGTGCGACTGCGGTGCGGCTGCGGTGTCCCTGCGGTGCGGCTGCCTTGTGGCTGCGGTGCGACTGCGGTGCGACTGCGGTGCGACTGCGGTGCGACTGCGGTGTCCCTGCGGTGCGGCTGCGGTGCCCTGCGGTGCAGCTGCGGTGTGCCTGCGGTTCGGCTGCGGTGTGGCTGCGGTGCCGTTGCGGTGTCCCTGCGGTGCGGCTGCGGTGCAGCAGCGGTGTGGCTGCGGTGCAGCTGCGGTGTCCCTGCGGTGCGGCTGAGGTGTGCCTACGGTGTCCCTGCGGTGCGGCTGCGGTGTGGCTGCGGTGTGGCTGCGGTGTGGCTGCGGTGTGGCTGCGGTGTGGCTGCGGCTGCGGTGTGGCTGCGGTGTGGCTGCGGTGTAGTTGCGGTGCCCCTGCGGTGCGGCTACGGTGTCCTTGCGGTGTGCTTGCGGTGCGGCTGCGGTGGGGCTGCGGGGCGGCTGCGGTGCCCCTGCGGTGCGGCTGCGGTGTCCTTGCGGTGTGCTTGCGGTGCGGCTGCGGTGCGGCTGCGGTGCGGCTGCGGTGTGGCTGCGGTGCCCCTGCGGTGCGGCTGCGGTGTGCCTGCGGTGCGGCTGCGGTGCGGCTGCGGTGTGGCTGCGGTGCCCCTGCGGTGCGGCTGCGGTGTCCTTGCGGTGTGCTTGCGGTGTCCCTGCGGTGTGGCTGCGGTGCGGCTGCGGTGTGGCTGCGGTGTCTCTGCGGTGCGGCTGCGGTGCGGCTGCGGTGCGGCTGCGGTGCGGCTGCGGTGCGGCTGTGGTGTCCTTGCGGTGTGCCTGCGGTGCGGCTGCGGTACCGCTGCGGTGCGGCTGCGGTGTCCTTGCGGTTTCCCTGCGGTGCGCCTACGGTGCAACTGCGGTGTCCCTGCGATGCGGCTGCGGTGCGGCTGCAGTGCGGCTGTGGTGTCCTTGCGGTGCGGCTGCGGTGCGTCTGCGGTGCAGCTGCGGTGTGACTGCGGTGCAGCTGCGGTGTCCCGGCGGTGCGGCTGCGGTGTCCCTGCGGTGCGGTTGCGGTGCGTCTGCGGTGCCACTGCGGGGTCCATGCGGTGCGGCTGCGGTGTGGCTGCGGTGTGGCTGCGGTGTGGCTGCGGTGTAGTTGCGGTGCCCCTGCGGTGCGGCTACGGTGTCCTTGCGGTGTGCTTGCGGTGCGGCTGCGGTGGGGCTGCGGGGCGGCTGCGGTGCCCCTGCGGTGCGGCTGCGGTGTCCTTGCGGTGTGCTTGCGGTGCGGCTGCAGTGCAGCTGCGGTGTGCCTGCGGTGTGGCTGCGGTGTTTCTGCGGTGCGGCTGCGATGTGGCTGCGGTGCGGCTGCGGTGTCCCTGCGGTGTCCCTGCGGTGCGGCTGCGGTGTGGCTGCGGTGCCCCTGCGGTGCGACTGCGGTGCGGCTGCAGTGTCCCTGCGGTGTGGCTGCGGTGCGGCTGCGGTGTCCCTGCGGTGCGGCTACGGTGCGGCTGCAGTGCAGCTGCGGTGTTCCTGCGGTTCGGCTGCGGTGTGGCTGCGGTGCCGTTGCGGTGTCCCTGCGGTGCAGCTGGGGTGGGGCTGCGGTGCAGCTGCCGTGTCCCTGCGGTGCGGCTGAGGTGTGCCTGCGGTGTCCCTGCGGTGCGGCTGCGGTGTGGCTGCTGTGCGGATGCGGTGTGGCTGCGGTGCGGCTGTGGTGTCCTTGCGGTGCGTCTGCGGTGCAGCTGCGGTGTGGCTGCGGTGCAGCTGCGGTGTCCCGGCGGTGCGGCTGCGGTGTCCCTGCGGTGCGGTTGCGGTGCGTCTGCGGTGCAGCTGCTGTGTGGCTGCGGTGCAGCTGCGGTGTCCCGGCGGTGCGGCTGCGGTGTCCCTGCGGTGCGGTTGCAGTGTCCCTGCGGTGCGGCTGCAGTGCAACTGCAGTTTGCTTGCGGTGCGGCTGCGGTGCGGTTGCCTTGCGGCTGCGGTGCGGCTGCGGTGTGGCTGCGGTGCCGTTGCGGTGTCCCTGCGGTGCGGCTGCGCTGCGGCTGCGGTGCGGCTGAGGTGTTCCTGCGGTGCGGCTGCGGTGCCGTTGCGGTGTCCTTGCGGTGCGGCTGCGGTGCAACTGCGGTGCCATTGCGGTCTCCCTACGGTCTGGCTGCGGTATCTCTGCGGTTCGGCTGCGGTTTATTTGCGGTGCCGCTACTGTGTACTTGCGGTGGAGTTGCGGCGCATTTGCGGTGCAGTTGCGGTGTCGCTGCGGTGCGGCTGCAAGTCGTCTGGAGGGAGACCTTTTACGACAGGCCTAGCACGAGTCGTAGAAGAACACCTCCAGCGCGCGGAGTCAGCCCTAGGCACAGGGTGAGCACGGAGCACCACAGGCGCAGAGACACTGAAGCCCCAAGAGGACATTGGCCTACTGGCACGAAAAGGCCAAGATCGCCGGTAAGGAAGGTATACACTTCCCGGGAGATGAGAAGAACAGAGAGCAGCAGATCCAGAGAGCGGCTGCATAAACCTCCCACGCTACCAGATAGGAGTAAGCCCTGTAGTCTGGACGACCCACTGAGAAAAGCCCTCTGTAGAGAGGGTGCAAAGTAGTACCTGCGCTTCCTAGCCCAAGGTTTCGAACCTGAAGCACTAAGCTAACCGTGGAAAGGAAAAAGGAGGTAACTGACACTCCAGAAGCAAAGGGACACCTAAGAGGGGGAAGGGATAACAACACCCCCCCGGAGAAACCTGATAGTAAGCGACACAAGGCTACCAGTAACGTCAGTTTGGCGGGCTCAATCATCGTCTCACCGGAAAGAAGACGCAGAGTAAAGCCCGGCACAAGCTACTCGTATGCAGGCATAGTCAGAAACCTGCGAGTGGCTGTGCTCCCAAAGGAGTACGCGGTGGCAACACTAAGCACCGAGGAGCAAACGGCGCTTGAGGACGCCATTATCGAAGAAGTTTGCCCTAGGCTGGAAGAGCAAGCTTCAGTTTGAAGGTATACACTTCAGACTGGGCTTACTACTTGTTGACTGCTACAACGATGACACAGCTCAATGGCTACTGCAAGCAGCAGCACGACTAAGTACGTGGAAGGGAGTCAAATTGACAGAAACGATTCCTTAAGGGCATATCGTATTAGCACCGCAGGGACACCGCAACTACACCGCAGCTTCCCCGCAGCTGCACCGCAGCCGCACCGCAGCCGCACCGCAGGGACACCGCAACGGCACCGCAGCCAGACCGCAGCCGAACCGCAGCCGCACCGCAGCCGCACCGCAGCCGCACCGCAGGAACACCTCAGCCGCACCGCAGGGACACCGCAGCTGCACCGCAGCCGCACCGCAGGGACACAGCACTGTGTGGCTGCGGTGTGCCTGCGGTGTCCCTGCTGCACCGCAGCCGCACCGCAGGGACACAGCACTGTGTGGCTGCGGTGTGCCTGCGGTGCGGCTGCGGTGCAGCTGCGGTGTCCCTGCGGTGCGGCTGAGGTGTTCCTGCGGTGCGGCTGCGGTGCGGCTGCGGTGCGGTGCGGCTGCGGTGCGGCTACGGTGCGGCTGTGGTGTCCTTGCGGTGTGCCTGCGGTGCGGCTGCGGTGCGGCTGCGGTGTCCCTGCGGTGCGGCTGCAGTGCAGCTGCGGTGTGCCTGCGGTTCGCCTGCGGTTTGGCTGCGGTGCCGTTGCGGTGTCCCTGCGGTGCGGCTGCGGTGCAGCTGCGGGGAAGCTGCGGTGCAGTTGCGGTGTCCCTGCTGTGCGGCTGCGGTGTGGCTGCGGTGTGGCTGCGGTGTGGCTGCGGTGCGGCTGCGGTGTCCTTGCGGTGTGCCTGCATTGCGGCTGCGGTGCGGCTGCGGTGTGGCTGCGGTGTGGCTGCGGTGCGGCTGTGGTGTCCTTGCAGTTTGCCTGCGGTGCGGCTGCGGTGCGGCTGCGGTGCGGCTGCGGTGCGGCTGCGGTGTCCCTGCGGTAAGGCTGCGGTGTCCCTGCGGTCTCCCTGCGGTGTCCCTGCGGTGTCCCTGCGGTGTGGCTGCGATGCGGCTGCGGTGCGGCTGCGGTGCGACTGCGGTGCGGCTGCGGTGTCTCTGCGGTGCGGCTGCGGTGTGGCTGCGGTGCGGCTGCGGTGCGGCGCGGCGCGGCGGCGGTGTGGCTGCGGTGCGGCTGTGGTGTCCTTGCGGTGCGGCTGCGGTGGGGCTGCGGTGCCGTTGCGGTGTCCCTGCGGTGCGCCTACGGTGCAACTGCGGTGTCCCTGCGGGGTTCATGCGGCGTGGCTGCTGTGCAGCTGCGGTGCGGCTGCGGTGTGGCTGCGGAGCGGCTGTGGTGTCCTTGCGGTGCGGCTGCGGTGTCCTTGCGGTGCGGCTGCGGTGCCGTTGCGATGTCCCTGCGGTGCGCCTACGGTGCAACTGCGGTGTCCATGCGGTGCGGCTGCGGTGTGGCTGCGGTGTGGCTGCGGTGCGGCTGCGGTGCGGCTGTCGTGTCCTTGCGGTGCGGCTGCAGTGCAGCTGCAATGTGCCTGCGGTGCGGCTGCGGTGTCCTTGCGGTGCGGCTGCGGTGCCGTTGCGATGTCCCTGCGGTGCGCCTACGGTGCAACTGCGGTGTCCCTGCGGTGCGGCTGCGGTGCGGCTGTGGTGCGGCTACGGTGCGGCTGCGGTGACTCTGCGGTGCCCCTGCGGTGCGGGTGCGGTGTCCCTGCGGTTCGGCTGCAGTGCTGCTGCGGTGTGCCTACGGTGCGGCTGCGGTGCGGCTGCAGTGCTGCTGCGGTGTGCCTGCGGTGTGGCTGTGGTGCGGCTGCGGTGTGGCTGTGGTGCAGCTGCGGTGTCCCTGCGGTGTGGCTGCGGTGTCCCTGCGGTGCGGCTGAGATCTTTCTGCGGTGCAGCTGCGGGGAAGCTGCGGTGCAGTTGCGGTGTCCCTGCGGTGCGGCTGCGGTGTGGCTGCGGTGTGGCTGCGGTGTGGCTGCGGTGCGGCTGCGGTGTCCTTGCGGTGTGCCTGCGGTGCGGATGCGGTGCGGTGCGGCTGCGGTGTGGAAGCGGTGCCCCTGCGGTACGGATGCGGTGCCCCTGCGGTGTCCTTGCGGTGCGGCTGCGGTGCGGCTGCGGTGTGGCTGCGGTGTCCTTGCGGTGTACCTGCGGTGTGGCTGCGGTGCGGCTGCGGTGCCGCTGCGGTGTGACTGCGGTGCCCCTGCGGTGCAGGGCCTCTTTTTGTTAAATATATTACGACTTTTTGTTCCAACTCGGCCATCCTATTCCTTAGCCTCACCCTCGAGGTCACCGTCGTCGTCGTCTCCGTAGTATTCGCACTCGCCCCCAGAAACTCCCTCATCCGGAAGTTCGCACCAGCGCTTTATGCGATCAGCTGCCATCACGGTGCTCAGTTTAGGCTGGGTCCGCTGCATGTCAGGTATGTCTTCCACCACATAGCGATCGCTCGTGAGGACCTTGGAAATGATATATGGCCCTTTGTACTCTGGCTCCAATTTGCGAGAATCGCCGGTGGAACCAGAGTCGTTCTCGAACGGTACGAGATCGCCCACGGCATACTGAGTAGGTTACCGATGCCTGGCATCGAACATAGTCTTCTGTCGATGTTAGGCTTGGCTGATGTTTTTCAGTGCCTCGCGGCGTCGTTGCGCCATCTCTTTAGAATCTGTTAACGCTCGCTCCTCCCATTCCAACAGCAGCTTGTCCCCAGGATGCTTCTCGGAAGTGAAGAGAAGATCATGTGGGCTCGCTCGTGTTGTACAATGGCGGGCACTATTCAGTCCCCACTGAATATCGCGTAAAAGGCTTGCCCAGTCTTCTCCTCTTCCTGGCCCATGCATGCATTTGAGTGACGCCAAGATGATGCGGTTGCACCTCTCTACCTGCCCATTGGCTCTGGGCATCATCACCGCCGTTTGAATATGTTGGACCCCACTCTCTTGGCAAAACTGGTTGAACGATCGTGATGTGAATGCCGTTCCTCGATCGGTTATGATCCTCCTCGCTATCTGCCCCCCTGTTTGCTTAGACCTGCCGTTATAATCTCCTCCGATATGTCGCGCATTACTATAGTCAGCATACTGATGCGTTCCGTTATCTCGTCTGCCAGTAGGAGCCTCACCAGCACCCATGTGCACTTTGTTGTCGCAGTTCCTGCCACTTCGGTGCACTCCGCCAGCGCCCCCACTCGCGTGATCACAGGCAGCATTCAAACACGTGTGCAATCCGTCACCCTGCATACCAGCCCCAGGGATGCTGGCACACTTGTTTCCCCGCACCGATTCCTTGAGCATCTGCCTCAAAGCTCGCAACTCCTTTCGCAGCTCCTCGACCTCGCTGTCGTTGCCGCCTCGTTTGCCACTGACTCGTACGCTTCTGGCTTACTTCCTCGCCATTTGCCAATTTGTAACCCCCCTGCAGCTTTCTCTTCAGCACAGCCCCACCGTTGTTGTCATTCTCTCTACCACTGAATTCACCTCGGTCGATGACATCGATGTCGCTACCTACCTGCAGTTTCTTCGGCAACGTGGTAACGTGCGAAGCACTGTCGCCCTGTATCTCCCTCATTTCCTCGAATGTCAGGAGACGCGCTACCAGCTCTTCCTTGACTACACCAACTTCTAGGCCGCGTTCTCTCAATTCTTCCCGCGCGCCGTCCAGTCTGCTATGTCATCAATTTACTCCCGGCGCGTGTATCCGATGCGCCAATGCACCGGCACAGTGGCGCAACAACTCTTTAACTGGCAGGGCCTAGCTTCTCGCAACCACCCGCATAGTCGCTGTCCTTGTTGTGTGTACCAATCGCCGTAGTAGATGTCATCATACTCCCTTTGCCCGGCCCATTCCATCGCACTTCTTGAATGGCGGTGATATCTGCTTTGTAGCAGACTAGAGCCTCCGCAAGTTGTTCGGCTGCACGTAGTTTGTAGACGGACCTAACGTTCCACGTGCAGACTCGAATGGCGCTGTCCTTATTCCGTTTGCCAGGGTCGTCAGCAGTAAAATCATCCGTGTCCGAGGCTGTTGGTTGCTTCGTAACTAGAGTCCTTTTAGGGAAGTTAGCCCGACAGCAGAACCGGCCGGGTATACCGGTGTCAGTAGTCCACTACGGGAGTATGAGCGCTGCCGTTGTCCCATTAAGGCCTCCTTCGCCATCTGACTAAACTTGCAGATTAATTACCGAACTGAGATCCGAATATGTCGAAGCAGTTTCATGAGCTGCTGTAGACGGCCACCATCAACTCGTCCGCTGTCGTCTGGAACAAGTCGTCGTCTGTTGCGCCCAAGAGCTTCCAAAGCGGTTGGTTACCCAATCTCTGACCCAGCGGTCACGAACGTAAAGCTGAAGAGTAGGAGTGGCTAGGCCTAAGCTAGATGAGAACTTGCATCCACTGTTGACCCTCATCTGTATCTTTTTTTTCATTTTAGACAGACGATCGTATGGAGTTAATGTAAGCCTCAGCGTCTGTACAAAGATTGAAAACGATGACGAAAGTCAAGGAAGCACAGTAGGTTGTACGTTCCAGTCGCCACATGAACAATCTGGATACAGCTATCAATAGGGTAAGTACCACTGCATGCAAATGCGTTTCGTAGATATGTAGTCCAACTATCTGGTTCGGTAAAATAGCTACCCGCTTAGGTTGCTTTACTTTAAAGTCCGTGTACAGGGTGCTATGCTTTGGTTTAGTTTTTGCTTGTTTTACTTGTTATACCGCTGGGAGGTGGTAATCTTCAAAAGATGGGGATTTGTACATCCACTAACCATTTCTCCCTTCTCCCAGCGGTACCGCCTTGTTGGCATTTCATTGCATAGGGTGTTCTGACTTTGGATTCGTGTTAGTCTTGCTGGACTCTGTTCTCTCACGCTCCAGTACTTTCAGCCTATTTCTTACTTAGGGTGCGCTACAGTCTGGGGTGGACCTGAGCCTCAACCAACAAACCTCTCCAGTCAGTCCGGTTGCGAGCCAACTGCCTACAGTTGCGCATGCCAAGTTGGTTGTGGTACCCATCCACTTGTTTGCATCACCTAGCGCGAGGTCGTTCTCTACTGCGCCGTCCATCTGGCGTGGATTCAAAGGCCTGTCTGCACTGTTCCACTAGTTTTGGCAAAAACCTGGTTGTCAATGAGGAAGGCGATGGTACTCTAGGGTGCAGGGTTGAATTTCAGTAGACAACAAGCCATTCAGTCATCTGAATGAGGTATTGCCCGAGGAACTTGTTTCTTAGATGGCTGAGGAGGCCTGTACAGTGGCAAAGAAAGTTGGTTGTGTCTTCCTGAACCTCCTTGTCACCACAGCCCCTGCAAAGGTCATCGTCTGTCCCCGTAATGTCTCCTATAAGAGTGGAGAGGGATTTTTTGTACCCCTCCGCATGAGCCTTACTTTGTCCAGTACAGGCCAAAGCTTCCTTGTGGTGATACAAGTATCTAGAGAGGTCCATCTGTTGTTCGCCTCCCGGCTTCGAGTTTAAGTTGTGCAAGACGGGATGTACACTAAGGGTCGGAATGATCTGAGTTTAGTGTCGAGCCTCCCCTTGTCAGTTTGTCGGCTTTGTTCTTTCCTGGTATAACCTCATGTCCAGGGACCCAGTAGAGTCTAACCTTGTGCTGTGTTCCAAGCACCTTGAGCTCTTCTCTTTCTGTAGCAGATGCTTGATGTATGATGATGATGTATATTGTTGAGAGGTGCAAGTGCACTGCGACCTATAAAAGATCTATTGTGCCCCCCTTACTAAGGTTCTAGCCGATGATATACTCGGTCTAGAGCACTTCCTCCAGTCCAGCTGCTACAGCAAACCAGAGTATCTTCAGTGGATCCAGCGAAGGTAAATCCGTTTCTGGTAGGAGGTAGGCACCGAGGTGATTCCTTAGCAGATGCTTGCTTTTATTGCTTCCTGGCTGTGGATGAAAAGAGTGATATCCTCCTCTGGTATTGCCTCCATCGCAGTCTGCTATTGTCGCTGCTAGGACCTCTGCTGTAGTTTGGAAGCCAAATTGACATGGAAATTCCTAGTGGTTTAGAGAAATGCCTGCGCCAACGGTGGATGCTCTATCGCTTTTCCATTCTTCCCTGCTCGGGTAGGTGCTTAGAAACTGTCGCGTGAAGTTGCCTGGATATCTCTGCAGCTATCTGTCTGGCTTGATCTTCGGCCACTAACAGCTACCGATGCTTAAACAAAGATGTCTAGCGGAAGCAGGTTGACAATGTCCTTCAGTCCTGCTTTTGGTGTTGTTCTCATTGCTCTGATGGTACCAATGCACGCTAGTCTTTGTAATTTTGTGATGGTTGGTGGCTTACCACCATGCAATGCTACCATCAGTCAGTATAGGCCTTGCTATAGCCGTGTACATCCATGGGATGGTTTTGGGATTCGATCCCATTCTTCTCACAGAACTGCTCAAGCATCTGCGATGTGAAGGCGGTTCCTCGGTCAGTGACGATCCTTCGGGTCAATCCAAAATAGCTGGCCACTTCGTTCGGCACACTAATAACCCCTTTACTGTTGGTGGTTTTTACGGCTCATAAGGTAGTGTACTTGGTGAAGTTGTCGACCAGGGCCAGAACGTATCTGGTTCCACCTTTCCCCTTTGTAAATGGTCCAAGGTGATCCAAGTGATCTTCTTCTTCTTCCTTTTATGAGCGAGGCTATGATCCGCAAACAAGGGATCACAACCCTCCCACTTCACCGCATTTCTACTGATCCGCCTGTGGGGTTCGCCAAGGTGATCCAAGTGTACCGTGTCGAAGGGGAGAGGAACGCGTTATATGCTGGGGAGTTTGCACTCAGACTTGCCCCCTCTCCTCTTTCCGTAAGCGCATTCAACGCACGACTTGATGTGGCTCCTTCATCTTTGGGAACCAAAACGTCTGCCTTATCCTCTCCAGTGTCTTCTCGTCACCAAGGTGTCCCACGTTGTCGTGGCATATTTTCAAAATTCGCCTTGAGGACCACTCTCGGCATTGCCCACATTTCGGAACAGCCGATGTCCTATAACAAGATAGTTCTTCTGTAGCTGCGTTTTTTTCCAAAGTCATCTCAGTTACCTTCAACGCGGAAATTACGTCGTATAGCATCCGGTTACGCCACTGCATGGTACCCACCTAATCCTCTGCGGAGATATTGACATTCAGGATCAGCGCAGATGCCTCCTCCACTGCTCGCCTTCCATAGGTTGTCGGCTTAAGGCGTCAACATGGCTGATAAACTGTTTCGTAGTCGAACTCTTGGAGTTTGAGTCACCATCGTCCCATCCAGGGAATCAATTGCTGGTCGCAACTATGGCCTCACAGTCCGTGTATCATATCATACCCTATTCTATACTCACCACATGTATTCTAATTTACCATATTATCTATTCGCCTTGGTTATTTACTTCTTTACATGTACATAAGCATCTAACCTATTGTTCTTAGAGAGCTTCAAGCTCGCCAATATAATGAAATAAAGTGAGTTGAATTATAACAAGCGACGAGTAAGGTCGTCTTGCGTGATCATTGTCACAGTTGGGTCTTTTCTTTCCCTTCGCGACTACATGTTTTAATCCACATTTTCTGGTCCTTCGAGCCTGATAGAACAATGTACTGACCTTTCATTCGGGAAATTCTAAAACAATTTAATTGGATTTATTAAATAACGTGGATTTTTCACAAACTTTGGTGTAAAGTCCATTTCGTGCAATATACATTAATGCATGTACACCGGTACATATATTATTGGATTTCTATGAGCGAAATCACGCAATACCTATATACTGAACTTAAGCTTGTGTTAGTGGACAGTGCTTTCATTAGAGTCGTCTTATATTAGCGGTTTACTTTGCGGTGCTATCATACCCTCGCATCGTCTGCAGTCTAATTACGGGTTACAAAAATCAGCTAATTTTGCCATGGAAGAGTTATAGAAAAAACAAAACAGCGCAATGAGTTTAATTAATTATTTTCGGGTTAACTTCAATAAAGTCGGCAAAGCAACTCGTACAACAGGGTATATCAAAACGCGAATTGATCCCCTTAAAGGATACTGGCTTAAATTCCAACAAATACACGATGACTTGCTAATAAAAGGTGACCAGAAGGATGATAAAAGATAAGTATACAGAAATAGAAAATGTCTTTTGTGAAACTTTGGGATACTTAACAGATCAGCTTGATGAGAAGGTGGTAGCATAGACTTCACCGAGCAACGACTCCACAAAACCTCAGCAACCAAAAATCAACCTTCCTGTGTTTTCGGGGGATTATTTGTCGTGAATGTCATTTCGTGACTTGTTCACGAGCATTGTTCATACGGCACCAATTTCAAAGGTGGACAAGTTGTCCCATCTAAAGGGGCATCTCACGGATGAGGAGGTACTTCTATTAAAGAACATTGCCCTTGAAGAGGCCAACTATGACGTCGCGTGGATATTGTTGAAGAGTCGCTACGAGAACGAGCGAATCATCGTCATGACTTACTTAAGAAAGTTCACCACGCTCCCAGTATCGAAAGGAGAAACCATCGGCGAAGTCAGACGTTTATTAGATACAACGCAAGACATGTTCGACGCTTTAAGGAATCTAAGGAGGCCAGTTGATCAGTGGGACGATTGGAACATTTTCTATCTTACTTCCAAACTCGATCCTACAAACCGCAAGGATTACTTTACTTACTTACTTAGATCCTTTAACCCCTCGGGGGGCATAGGGCGTTAACCACGTCTATGCGCCATCTTGTTCGAAGCTCTACAACGCGTTTGAGCTGCCTCCAACTCATTCCTAAAGAGCTCGATTCCTCCTCAACTGTTCTGCACCACGTTTGCATAGGGCGTCCCTGCTACTCTGCCTGCCTGGCTGAGCGGATTCCACTGCATGGCGTATTTCGCAATGGAGTTGTCTTCGCGCCGTAGGGTGTGTCCAATCCATTGCCACTTTCTTCTTCGTATAGTAATGCTTACAGGTTCTTGGCCTGCTCTCGTATAAAGTTGTTCGTTGGAGATGTGGTTCGGCCAAAAAATCCTCAACAGGATTCTTAAGCATTTGTTTATGAAGACTTGTAGCTTGCGTGTGTTAATCGTGTCCACCTTCCAAATACTGCACCCATAAAGCAGCACTGATTCTACGTTGGAGCGGAACAGTCGTAGCTTGGTTCTTAAGCTAATAACATTGCTTCTCCAGATTTTGGACAGCATTCCGAATGCAGCTTTAGCCTTCCCGATTCTGCTGCACACATCCTGTGCGGTGTCACCGCGATTAGCCGAGACCACACTTCCTAAATATAGAAAGTTATCAACTTTCTCGACTTCCTGTCCGGCAATGCAAAAGTTGAGGTTGTTAGAAGAAGTGCTCAGGGCTTTTGTTTTGGCTGTGTTTATTCTTAGCCCCACTTTGTTTGCCTCAGCGTCTAGATTTTGGGCCCTCAAATGAAGATCCATTATCCGATGTGAAAGTACGCAAACATCATCAGCGTAATATAGGTGTTTAAGCTAAGATGTTATCATCCAACGAATTCCATAATTAGCTTCCGTCAATGCTGCACGGAGTACATCGCTGATAACCACCAAGAACGATAGTGGTGACAGTATGCACCCTTGACGTATTCCACTTTGGACTTCAAAATCCTCCGACACCTTACCATTGTGCACGACGTGACACTTACCGCCCTTGTATGTAGCCTTGATAATAGCTATAAGTTTTTTGGGATGCCTCTCCTGCGCAAGGCCAACCAGATAGCATCTCGATTCAAGCTGTCGAAAGCCTTCTCGAAGTCGATAAACATTAAATGTAGCGGAGACCTATACTCAACGCATTGTTCGATTATGATCCGTAAGGTGTTTATGTGGTCGATGCAGGAGGATCCAGAGCGAAAGCCTGCCTGTTCGACATCGAGAGTTGAATCTAAATGTTCATTAATTCGTTCTAGAATTATTTTAGCTATTATTTTGGCCACGGCTGGAAGAACGCATATGCCTCTCCAGTTACCGCAATCCATTAAGTTTCCCTTCTTTGGAAGTTTAATGATCATCCCCCTTTTTCACTTCTGTGGAAATTGGTCACTATCCCAAGCTCTCCGTATTAGCGGATGCAGCAAATCTGCCGATGTATTTGGCGACACTTGAAATAGCTCGGCAGGGATGCCATCAATACCCACCGCTTTGTTCTTCTTGAGGGACTTAATTGCTGTTATTATTTCAGTTTTAATGGGAGGTACGCTGCGAATTCGGGAATTTGTTGCTTCGAACTGCTCATTCGAATTCAAGATCATACCGCCATCGTCTAAGTGATTTAGCACTGTAGCAAAATGTTCTCTCCATCTAGTGAGCTGATCCGCATCCGACATCAGAAGGTTACCGTCTAGACTCTTCACTGGATGTTGTTTAGAGCTTCGACCACCAATGAGCTCCTTAGTGATGCTATAAACAGTCCTACTGTCGCACCTACTCGCTGCTTCTTCAGCCCTTGAGGCCAGTAAGTTGACATATTGACGTTTGTCACGTCTCACACTACGCTGCACTCCTTTCTTCTTCGCATGGTATTGGGTTTCAAGCTCGGTTCTCTCTACTGCTGAGGCCGCTGCAATCCGAGCCTTGATTGCTGTACGCTCATCGATCCGTCTCCAGGTGTCTGTAGAAGGCCATGTGTGGTGGTGTTTCTGCTTTTTACCGACATACGTGCGCGCCCCAGTCGCAAAAGCATTTTTCACAGCACTCCAGTGGTCATCCATGTTCTCTTCCAGTATGCTGCTGATTGCTTCTGCTTCTAAGGCAACATGGTCCCTGAACTGTTGGCGCACTTGGGGAATTTTGAGCCTGTCGATACTAAACCTGGTGATGTTAAGTAGGTTTGAGCGGTTGCTGTTGACGGATGCAGAACGAATGCGTAAATGAGCTACCATAAGATGGTGATCTCGTTCTTGTCCGACGTCAGCTCCACGTCTGTTTCGGATTTATTGGCCATCGAGAACTCCTTTCTAAAATTCAAAACATTCTACCGGAAAAGTGTTCTAAGCTGGAAACAGAAGAAATACGTAGCACTATCAACGTATTTTCAAAAGAATGGCCAAATGACATCAAAAGATGTACTGATGATATCTGTTTGAATGTTAAATTAACTATGGTTGCAGACATTGCTTAAACATTCCGATTGATAAACGGCCAACAAATTTTATAGACGCTCTCAATTGTTGCGATTCAACGTTGCACCAAACAATACATCACTTGATGCAGATCGGTGCAGCACTTCCCGTATCTGTGGCATCAAGTAAACGGTCTTTTTCTTGTCTTCGCAGATTGAAAAGTTATCTGCGTAGCAAGACTAGAGAGGAGCGGTTAAATGGCATGATGTTACTTAACATATATAGAGATATTGACATGAAATACGAAGAGGTTATAGATATGATGGCTAAAGTACCAAGACGTATGGATATAATTTTGTAAAATATTCCAACTATAAATTATATTATATTATTGTATATATTATATATATTATATTAATTATATTATATTATCTAATAATAAAATAAGACATTTTTTTCTGCGTTCGCGCCTGCCACTGCAGTATATTTCCAGAGGAAATATCGGCTGTTCGTGAAGCAGCGCGCAGACTCTCATTGTACCCGATAGATGCTAAGTCTATCGTCTCTTACATAGACAGTCAGTCAGCGTTTAAAGCTCTGAAAACGCTCACAATAAGATCTAAGTTGGTCAAACATTGCCGCGAATCCCTTAATGAGATTGCGGACAAATGCAATATCAGCCTGTGCTGGGTCCCGGGACACAGAGATATTCCAGGCAACTGTAAAGCAGATGAACTAGCTAAACAAGGCACCGTACTACCTCTAGTTGCCAATAGAGAGGTACCGGCACCCCCAATACAAACGATGAAACTTCGCATGTTTAACGAAGCGCGAGCTATTGTAAACAATAGATAGAGTAATTTAGCTACGTGTATATCGACTAGAAAGATCTGGCCTCTATTAGACGTAAAGAAGGGTCATGTATCCGCAAAGGATTTTAGACCCATTAGCTTATTCTCCTTTCTTTTAAAGGCTTTGGAACGCATATTCGAAATACCCTAGATAAATCCCTTCTATTCAAATCTCAACATGCGTACACTAAGGGGCGATCGACAGAGACGGCGCTCCACGAAGTTGTGCGAGCGATAGAAAAGACAAGCCACTTCAAACAATATACCCTTGCTACGTTCTTAGACATTGAAGGCGCCTTCAATAACGTCAGTACGGAATCGATTCAGGAAGCTCTGATCCAACTGGGTGTGGAAGAGTTTATTAGCAAGTGGATATTGACAATGTTAAAAACTAGAATCGTTCAATTGACTCGGCAACAGCAGCTCCACCATATCTGTTCTTAGAGGAACTCCTCAAGGTGGGGACTTGTCTCCTCTTCTATTGCTAATGGTTATCAACAAAATTGTGTGTAGGCTTGACAGGGATGGAGTTAAGGTTGTCGCGTATGCGGATGACGTGGTAATACTGGTATCGGAGATGTTTCCATCCGTAATCAGTGATATTATGGAAGGTGCCTTGGGCAAGATTAGCTCATGGGCCACTGGATGTGGACTCAGCGTCAACCCAAGCAAAACTGAATTGATGCTCTTTACCACTCAAACCAAAATACCGACGTCTACGCTTCCACGGCTAAACAATCATCTACTCTCCCTATCCTCCAGTGCCAAGTACCTAGGTGTGGTACTTGATCCAAAACTAAGCTGGAAGCTTAATATAGAGCAACGGGCACAGAAAGCCTGTGTGGCTTTCTATGCCAGCAGCAAGACCTTTGGCAAAAAGTGGTGACTTCGCCCGAAGATGGTCTTATGGATGTACGTGGTGCGTCCCATTCTTTCCTATGGATCGTTAGTCTGGTGGCCTGCGCTAAGGAAAGCTTATAACATCAAACTTATTAACAGGGTAGAAAGAACTGCGGCTATAGGCGCAACGGGTGCCATGAGGACATGTCCAACCGAAGCCTTGAACGTTATCCTGCACCTTTTACCACTCGATCTTCACATTATGAATCTATCATCATGTAGTGCGGTCAGGCTAAGGGAAACAGGATGCTGGTGCACCAATCCGTATGGTCACAACAGTATCCTGAATCTGCTACCGCAGGATCTGGTAGCTAATCTGACCGACTATATAACTCCCACAGTAAACTTTAGAAATGACGTCACGGTCAGATTCCCCAACCAGGGCGGAATGGGAAACGGCGTACTGACAAATGAGTTCGAATCAATAATTTTCACCAACGGTTCAAAAATGGACTGCGGGGTAGGGGCGGGAATATTCTCTGATTCCCTCAATATTTCCAGGTCTTACCGGCTTCCTGATTCGTGCAGTGTCTTCCAGGCGGAAGTTTTTGCTGAACGTGAGGGCTGCCGCCTACTTAAGCAAACCTCTACACCCCTAAATACCATTGCTATCCTCATTGATAGCCAGGAGCATCGTTGGCGAAATGCTCAAAAGCCAGGAGGCATGGGACGCAGTCGCTGGGAGCACAATGCAATGAAGATTCTAAGAACCCTAGAAAGAGAAAGAAAAGAATCAGACCGGCGAAATACAATAAATGCTGAGCAGGAAAATGCAAACATGCACTAGTCGAATACATCAGACTAAAACCCCCCCCGCGATGAAATGCTTGACGGCAGTACCGCGGGGAATGGGGCGGTCGTGGGAGGGGGTTTAGTGGGTAAGAGTCTCACACTGTTACTCAAGACGTACTGAGTTTCGTCTTTTGAAGATTACCCCTCCCAATCAAAAAAAAAAAAACTCCTTTCATTAAATAGAAGGAACATAAGCCTCACAGGAGGAATAATCACAGGACACTCTTTGTTAGGTAGACACGCCACTAGAATGGGAGTCCCAGCAAATAATTTTTGTAGAAGCTGCACCTCATCGGCACATGCCCAGCGCTAGCTACTCTGAGGAAGAAACAATAAGGTAAATACTACTTTGAAGACCTTAGTGATCTGTCTAACATAGACATTATAAATTTATATAGATTTATATTAATATCTAACTGGTTTTGCTGAAACCACATCGACTAAACCAGTCACCAACCTTCCCCACGCCGTATTGGTTACTATCGACCCTCAAGAGTTATTTTAACAGACACCCCCCAAGATCGATAGTTAACCCTCTCAAATACTACTAACACTAGTAAATGCAGGTTACACACATAAGAGTAACATAGATTGATTGAGTCAATCAATTCTATTACTCCCATGCACCCCACCTACACGGTGCAACTATGTACTAAGGGTTCGATTGATTCAGTCATCCTACCAGCCAAACCAATTACCCATAGTTCCACTGCATAATAGTGCAAGGTTTGATTGTATCAGTCACCTCGTTTCTCTTATGCACCTCCACTACCTCCACAGTCCACCTAGGTATGAAGGATTCGATTTAAAAAGTCACCCTACTAAGTCAACACCTTATGCACAGCAGTACTTAGTTCGATTGAATCAGTCACTCTATTACGCTTATGCACATCTACACCTGCACGGTCCACGTATGTATGAATGGTTCGATTGAAACAGTCACCCTACCTAGTCAACACCTTATGCATAGCAGTACTAGATTTCGATTGAATCAGTCACTCTTATGCATCTTTACACCTGCACAGTTCACCTAGGCCCATACTTGCCTATAACTTAAACAACAGTACAGGAGGTTCGAGTGAGTCAATCGCCCCCATTAATTGTCTGTACATTATACCTCCCCGGTACACCTTGACTTTAGGGTTGATTGAGTCAATCGCCTTTTTTCAGCCACTTCAGGCACAGCTATTCTCAGCTAGTATCCTCTTGAAAAAGGTTAAGGTTCCCCAGTAACCAGTGATTCATCCGGTCCTACTCTATGTAGTATCAAAATGGACCCCAGTGGTCTAAATGTGTCCTGACCTTGACAGGACAGCCACCTTACCTAACCTAACCTGTGGTAATAGCCTCATACGGTGTTATGTACCAAGAACATGGAGAGAAGTAACAGTTGTATTCATACCTAAGGCTGGCAAAGCAAGTTATACCACTGCAAAAGACTCCAGGCCAATCAGCCTTACCTCTTTTATCCTTAAAGCACTCGAAAGACAGGTTGGCATACAAATTCGCAAAAAACTACGCGCAGGGGACCTTCCCCCAGCTCAACATGCCTACACTAAAGGTAAGAGTGACAGCGCTACACTGTGTTGTCGGCTCTATAGAAAAATCACTAAAAGATCGATGAGGCCCTAAAAACCTTAAATACCTGGAGCAGCAATCGCGGACTCGCGGTCACCCCTAGAGAACCGAGCTGGTGTTATTCACCTACAGAAGAATGAAACCACAATTTATAATACTTTCTGTTGGAGAGACCCACCTCAGAATCTCTGACAGCACAAAATACCTGATGCTCGATAAAAAACTCAATTCGAAACTGAACATTAATGAAAGAATCAGTGTACACAGACGCCTCTTAAATGAACACTTAGGTTCAGACATCTTTTCCGAACCGCTGGGTATATCGAAACAAATTCGCCTGCCGAACCACAGCAGTGTTATCCAAGCCGAGGTCTTAGTAGTGACGACAGCCACCCGTGAGTCTGCGATAGGAGTAATACCACCACAAGGTGTCACCTTCTTTATCGACAGCCAGGTAGCTATAAATGCTATTTCTGTTATAGAAATAAAATCGAAGCTTATGAAGAGCTTTCGAGAAGAATTCAAGATTTTTGAAACACAACACAATGTAACGCTCTGCTGGGTCCCTGGACATGAAGACATAGCAGGCAATGAGAGGGGGGTTGATTAGCAAGAGGGGACTCAAGAGGAATTTAGCCTTACGCACTCGGCTCGATCGTGTTGGCAGCCTCCTGTGCTGCGTTTCGCTGTCGCTCCTGTCTTCCCTGCTCCTTCAAATGGTTGCTACAGTGTCGCTTACTGCTTCCAAGGTACCCTTCCTAATCGTCATCTGACTGGTGATGTTGTCTAAGGTTAGGTCCTCACCCAGTTTGTTCACCAGGAGGTGTCGTTCTTCGTACGATAGTATTGTGGACAATGGAACATGATGTGTTCCGCATCCTCCACTGCTTCCGTGCATGTAGATAGGTATTGGATAGGATAGAGATTGTCGTTTAGTCTAAACCATCCGTTGGGCTTCTTTAGCTAGAAGCTCTGTTGGTACCATGCCAATCACTACAGATGCCGCTCGTAGCAGGTTGTTCGGAAGGCGATGCATACTTTCAACGCGTTGATTCTGTAAGCTGTCTCCGTCTTCCTTCTGTATAACTTTGTCCTCATGGCACAAGCTCATATTTGGGAGCCGTAGAGCATTATTTATACCGCAAGAGTAGTCTCCCCTTGTGCTTTGGTCCGCCGATATTTGGTATGATCCTTGCCAGGGCAGCCGTTGCCATTGCTGCCTTCTCAGCCGCATATTGGATACGTTGCTTAAAAGTTACTCTTGCATCTATAGTAATGCCAAGGTACTTCAACTCTGGTTTGGAAACTACAATGTGATCGCCCACGGTTACTCTTAAGTGCTTATGAGCACTACTTACGTCATTTTCCCTGCCCATGCGTACTAGCCAGTCCTGAACCATCCCAATAACTTCATTGCAGCATGACTGCTCAAGGAGTTGCCTATTATGTTCGAAAACCACGGGATTCTAAGTCTGAGGACGTCATCATACATTGGGTTCCACAGTTGCGGACCTAGTACAGAGCCTTGGGGTACACCACCAGTGACGTTATACTGCCTCTTTCCATCGTCGGTGTCGCAGTGCAGTATCCTATTTCTCTCTTTGCGGTAAGTTCTCGCAGGATATTTCTCCAGTTTGCGGTGTTAAAGGCGTTCTTCACATCCACAGTACTGTTTACTCCCGCCTTTCCATCGTCTTCCTTCGATGGCTTTTCTCGCCATATTCACGACAACGTCGATGGCGTCGACCGTAGATCGTGCCTTACGAAACCCATACTGGTGATCTGTGAGACCACCTGCTTCATCGATTGCACTCTCCAATCTGTCGCTTATGATGCGCTCCAGTACGTTCGCTATTGCCTAACATGCATAGAGGCCTATACGATGAGGGATCCACCGGTGGTTTATTACCCTTTGGTAGAAGAACAAGCCTTTGTCGCTTCCACTGGTCGGGGAATACTCCTTCCTTGTAAACTTCTGCAAAGCTGTGTGGGCGTCAATGGATTCCGCTTTTAAGGCAATATTGGGGATTCTATCGACACCAGGCGCTTTTTGGTCCTTGATTTGTATGCTTATCTGCAGGACATCTTCTGCGGTGACGACCGGACGAATTTCCCCTCTCCGTCTCTCATAATGGGTCAACACTGACCTGAGTGTGGTATGGGGTATTCCTCTTCGCCACACCACTAACCTAACCTAACCTGGTTCAGATTTCTTACTTATCGTCTAGCACTCGGCACCATATAGCAGGACTGGTAGGTAAGATTAGCGTTCTGTAGAGCATTAATATAGCCCATCAAGTTTCAGGAGCTTTGAGTCTCTCAGTAGAGCACTTCCTTTTGTTAAAGACGGCAACGGACGAACTCCCTAGTTGGAGCCAACGCCTGGCGTCTAAGCTTCCAGTTTGGTAGAACTTAGTGAACACATTGCGAGAGCTGCTTTGACATATTTGGATCACAGGTCGATAAGGAATTTCCAAGGTTAGTCAGGAGCTTGGAATAGAAATGGTGGCAAAGGAGCCCTTAATGGGCCAATGGCAGCGCTCATACTCCCGTAGTGGACCACTGGCACCGGTGTAGGGGCATAACAAAAGAAACTGGCCTTCAAGGTTGGGGGTTGTGCTGTCAGGTGAACTTTCCTACCACGTAAAAAACCTTCGATTACGAGAAACCAACAGCCTTGGATATGGATGATTTTACTGCTGACAACCCTTGCAAACGTAAAAAGAACAACGATCTTCGTATCTGCAAGTGGAATGTTAGGTTCCTCTACAAACTACATGCAGCCGAACAACTTGCGGAGGCCCTAGACTGCTGCAAGCAGACATTACGGCCATCCTCAGAAGTGCGATGGCATGGGCCGGGTAAAAAGGAGGATAAGAAACTGCGACGTCTACTTCGACAATTGCTGCAGACAACAAGGACAGCATCTATTCGGGTGCGGATTTATTATTAGAGGCAGACGTAGGCAAGAACTCTTGTGTTTCCGGCATGTGAGCGAGCGCCCTATGACTATCCATGTCAAGGCTAAATTCGTCAACATTAGCCTAATATGCGCTCACACCCTTCACGAGAAGATAGACGACGCAACGAAGGATGACTTCTACCAGTTCCTAGACAAGACATACGAGCAATATGTTGTAGCCAAGATACAAATGCGGATATCCTAAACTGAGCAACAAAGAACAATCACTGTGAGAAAATTTGACGTCGAAAAGCTACTATCGCAATAGACCGAACGCGTATTCCGAAATCTCTCAATCACCCCTATGCCGCCAGTATCAAGTGCCGAAGATTAGTGCCAACGCTGCCAACATGCCATCAAAAACGCCGCGACTAACGTGCTGGGTCTCGCTCGCCCACCACCGCGAATCCCTTGGTTTGACGAAGAATGCCGGCGAGTGCATACAACAAAACAAGAGGCATACAAAGCGGCGCTGCAAAGGAAGATGAGAGCTGCTCGTGAGCTCTACGAGCAAACGAGCAGAGACGGGAAGAACATCGGGTTCTCCGAAAGAAGAAGAAAGAGCATGAGAAGCACGCGATCGAGAATATTGAGAGTTTATAATCCAGGAAAAATGTACGAAAGTTTTACCAAAAGGTAAAAATAACGGTGTAACGGACGGCGACGAAGACCAACATCCCGCTGTTAGGCAGAATGAACCATTCAACATAGACGATGATAGTCAAAATTTCCGTCCACCTGATCACAACGAAGTGAGTTGCTATCCTCCAACATGGCCGCTGGACCTGACGGCTCACCGGCCGAACTTTTCAAGGCAGCTGGTGATGAATTGGTAGAGTGCATACACCAACTCACCTCTAAGATTTGGTCAAACGAGTATATGCCTTATGAATGGAATCTCAGCATCGATTCCCCGATCCACATGAAAGGAGACCCCTCGACTGCGACAACTACAGAGGCGTCAGTCTCCTCAACATCTAATATAAGATCTTTTCTGCGATATTGTGTGAAGGCCTGAAACCTTTTCTCGAAACGGCCTGATTGGCCCTATCAGTGCGGTTTCAGGATAGGAAAGTCCACCATCGATCAAATATTCACGCTTCGGCAGGCCCTGGAGAAAACCCAAGAAATCCAAATCGATTCTCACCATCTCTTTATCGATTTCAAGGCCGCCTATGTCAGCTTATCTATAGAGAAAAGCTTTATAAAGCCATGTCTAGTTTTGACATCCCTGCCAAACTCGTCTGTGCAGGATAAAGATGGAGAACACTCGCTGCTCCGTCAAGGTCGGTAAAGACCTCACCGAGGCTTTTGATGTCAAAAAAGGTTTTAGACAAGGTGACGCGCTGTCATGGGACTTCTTTAATATTGTTCTTGAACGGATTGTGCGGAACTCACAAGCCAACACCAGAGGCACAAGCTATAAAAAGTCCGTACAACTGCTTTCATACGCCGACGATATTGATATAATTGGAAGAACTCAGCGAACTGTCACCGATGCGTTTGCAAGCACTGAAGCGGAAGCGGCCAAAATGGGTTTAGCGATAAACGAGGGCAAAACCAAGTACTCGTGTATGCTGTTAAGATGAAGAGACAATCAACACCGACTAATTGAACAGAACAGAGTGGGCAGCTACAACTTCGAGTTAGTAAGGGGCTTTGTCTACCTTGGCTCTGCTATAAACTCTGGGAACAACATCAGCGCAGAAATCAAGCGAAGAATAAATTTTGCCAATCGCTGTTCTTTGGGCTTATAAGGAATAACAGTAAAGCCCTATCCCGAACAACTAAGACTCTGATCACCCCAGTCGTGCTTTACGGCGCTGAAACATGGACTTTATTAAAAGTGGATAAGATACTTTTGGTCGCTTCGAGAGAAAAATTCTTCGTAAGATTTTCGGTCCCGCTTGCGTTGACGGGTTTTGGAGGAGAAGATTCAATCACGAACTATACGAGCTGTACAGCGACACCGATCTAATCAAAAAACTGCGTATTGGACGTTTGAGATGGCTGGAACATGTAGAGCGAATGGACACCAACGCTCCGGCCCGCAGATTCTTCGAATCTAACCCGAAGGTACGACGCAGTAGGACCTCCTCGCCGTAGGTGGCGCGCACAAGTTTAAAGGGACCTCGACCGACTTGGAGTGAGCAACTGTAGGCAATCAGCTAAAGACGGAGCTAAATAAAAAGGCTTGTTGGTTGAGGCCCAGGTTCACCCCGAACTGCAGCGCCACCTAAGTAAGTAAGTAAGTCGTGTAGAGCGGGCGGAGCCCAACGTTCCAGCTAAGAAAGTTTTCGAATCCACACCGGATGGACGGCGCAGTAGAGGACGACCTCGCGGTAGGTGGCGCAAACTAGTGGAGGGGGACGTCAAACAACTTGGCACGTGAAACTGGAGCCAGCTGGCTCGCAACCGTGCTGGTTGGAGAGGTTTGTTGGTTGAGGCCCAGGTTCAACCCGGACTTTAGCGCCGCCGTTAAAATCACCCAGGACAATTTCAATGCCGTTGCTAGGGCATTGCTCATATGTTTTGTCCAAGAGCTGGTAGAAGTAATCGTTCGTCTCGTCGTCCATCTTTTCGTGATGGGCGTGAGCGCATATTAGGCTAACGTTGGCGAATTTAGCCTTGATACGGATAGTCATGAGGGGCTCGTTCACGTGCCGGAAACTCAGGACTTCTACAATAATAACAAATCCGCACCCGAATAGACCCTGTCTTTGTTGCCTGTAGCAATCGCTGTAGTAGATGTTGCATAAGCTAGGCCTAGGCCCTTCATGGGTTGTTGCGCCAAATATGGATGTACATATGTATGTACTTCTTCTTGTGGGCAGCACCTAATTGTGCTTATTGAATTTGGGCTTTTGTCCAACGTTTGTCTCAGCAGTCGTAGTTTCCACCATCTCACGCATCCAATTACGTATGGTGTAGTTCACTCCTTTCATTTCGAGACCCCTCCTAATTGCTTCATGGGAGGTAATGTCCAAGGCTCCTTCGATGTCCAGAAAGGCGCATAGTGTCGTCTCCTTGTTCTCCAGTGTATCCTGAACCCAACTTTTTAGCTGGTAGAACGCGTTCTATACATAATATTGACCATAAAAGAAAAGAATAACATTGACGTGTTAAGAGTGTATATTTGTCTTACGTTCTTAAAGCTGTTTAATATCTTATATCTAGTATCTAGGTTAGCGCACCTGTATAATTATTTTATACTCACAGAAATTATACAAATAAAAAAAACTAAAATTCAAACTTATATTACATTCATGTTTTTTGCGAACACTTTGAATTATTTATATTTTATGTTCTCTTAGTTAAGCGAATTCTTAACCCATTTTTCGGCCTTAAAATTAGTTCCCCTAAAAGTGTTAAGTCTTCACGTCGGTCTACAGCTTCAATTGTATAATTACGCAAGATCTTCGATAGTACTGCCTTCTCCTCCAGTATAGCGAATTTTTGGCCAATACAATTTCGGGGTCCAGCACTGAAGGGAATATATGAAAATGGATGTCTACCGTAGCAGTTTTCCGGCAGAAAATTGTCGGGATTAAATTGTTCAGGCTTTGGAAAAACTGCCGGGTTTCTGTGTAGCATGTACGTCATAATAAGTGCGGTTGTACCAGCAGGAACTGTGTAATTGCCTATAAACAAAAAAAAAACACAATTGAAACACAAAACAATAACAGCCAAATTTATAAACGCATTCCAAATGCTCCTTATATATGTCAAGCTTTTCAGTGGTCTTAACCAAAAACCAGAAAAAAGGTGAAGGAATAGACTTACGACTCCAAGCGAAGTGAGAAAAGAGATCAAAAATAACAGCAACCGGAAAAAAATGACCTGGTTATGATCATTTGTATAACCACTAAAATATTGAGGCATTTACCAAGGAAAGTATTGAAAACTAACAAGTTTAATAAATGCTGATTTTACTCGTAGAATGAAATATGTTCCTAGGCTGTAGAAAATGCCTAAAGTACTAATAACCTCTAAGCCCGGATCGCGTCATCATACAGGCCAATTTCAATACTGCCAGTTGTATCTAAAATTTTCGAAAAACTACTTGTTAAACGACTCAATCAGATCATTGAGCAACAAATCTAATTCCGAATTATTAGTTTTTAGACGAATTTAGACGACATCATTCGGCAATTCATTTTGAAAAATGATATATGTAAATATTATATTTAGTATTTAATATTAACAATATTTCACTGTACTATAAAAGACCAATATCTTACTTGTAGGATGTGGAAAATCCTCTCTAAAAGCCCTTCTATACCCAGCTACCTTTTGCATCCGGATAGTCACTGGACCTCCTCTGCTGAGGAATCCATTGACATCTTACTGGATACTCACTTTCCTGGTAGCTCCCCTGTTGTTGACTCGCAAGTGGTAAATACTCCCCTTCAACCTTGCAGCAACTACTTAGTCTTGGTAACAACAGAAAGGATCCAATGGGCCATGCGCAGTTTCAAACACTTCAAGTCCCCAGGACCTGACGGTATTATTCCAGCAGAAATTCAGTAATGCGAGGACATTGTGCTTTCATGGCTTAAAGTCATCTTGACGAGCTGTCTAAAACTTTGGACCGAGGTTGAAGTCATCTTCATACCTAAGGCAGGAAAGAGCTCGTACGTAGAACCAAAGGATCTCCGACCTATCAGTCTATCGTCCTTTCTACTTAAGACTTTAGAAAGGTTAGTTGATATCCATCTTCGGCAAAGTATTAGCCCAGCTTTGCTCCCGCCGTCCCAACATGCCTACTGAAAAGGCAAATCGGTTGAGACAGCCTTACATTCGCTTGCGCGCATCATTGAAAAACCCTTGAGCATTAAAGAATACGTGAAACGAATTGGATCGAAAAGAAACGACCTAGCAAAAAACGAAAAGCTGGTTCCTCACCGGAAATCGAGCCACAAAAAGATGCAAAGTGCAAGGAGTTGCAAGAAAAGCCACAACAAATAAAATTACGTCCTCCGCCACCGATAAACGTCGTCGGAATTACGGACTATAATAAGTTGCATTGCCTTCTTAAAGGAACGCTGGCATCGAAATTTAAGGTGACATCTCTCCGAAACAATACGTGGAGAATCAATGTCGATGATGACGACGGTTACCGAGCAGTCTCCCAAAAATTGAATGCCGAGAAGATTCAGTGGTATACTTATGAAAATAAGTTAAAAAGACCACTGCGTGTTGTAGCAAGGGGACTCCACCCCTCGTGCACTAAAGAAGATGTAATGCACGACCTTCAAGACAAATGCTTTAAAGTTCTTGATGCCGTCAATATTATCAAGAAGGAAAAACAACAGTCGGAGGGAGATCAAGAAAAATTGGTAAAGCGCGGACTTCCACTATTCATACTTAGTTTTGATAAAGAGGAAAATAAAGATATTATATATGGTATCAAGACTATTCTAAACATCGTGGTCAAAATCGAACCTATGCGTAAGAGCTCCAGATCGATCCCGCAGTGTAAGCGCTGCCAAGGCTTCAATCATACGCAGACTTACTGCCAGAAAGAACCGCGATGCGTGAAATGCGCAGGTAAACATCGCTCAGGTGAGTGCCACCTAAATAAGCAAACCCCAGCCACTTGCATAAACTGTAAAGGAAAACACCCTGCGAACTATCGAGGTTGCGAAGTGACAAAAGAGCTCCAAAAAAGGCGCGATACGCTCAAAATATCCATGGGCATAAATCCAAAACCAACTAAAATTAGACCCAAAATAGCTACGAAAAAAGCAGCGAAAGATAAAAAATCGGTCAATATTCCCTTAAGATCGGGTAATGAAGAAAAACCCAATCGTAGTAGAGAAAAGGTAACAGGAACTAAATCTTCGAATATTGGCGCGCAGTCTTATGCTCAAGCGGTGATATCAGTTAAAGGCAAGTACAAGACCGACAGCTCACGGGAGATCAAAGCAAGAAATACTCCAAGCTTTAACGTAAAGACTCCTGCTCAAGCTGTTACATTGGAAAACGGTGATAGAGGTAGCTCACAAGATCATTTATCCCATGTTTTTTCCCTAATTCTTGCGAAACTTGAAGAGCAATGCACAACAAACAAACTTATTTTTGAGAGACTAGTTGCACTAGAAATCAACATTCATAACACCTGCACTTCAACTAGTATATGAAAGAAACGCTTAAAATTCTTACATGGAACGCCAACGGGCTCATACGACGACTCGACGAGTTAGAAATACTTATACGAGAAAAAGACATTGATATATGCTTGGTCTGTGAAACTCATCTGACAAAGCAATCGAATGTTAAGATAAGGGGATATAGCGTGTATCACGCCTTCCAACCATTGTTTATAAAAGAATGTATCGAACACTCAGCGGAAGTAAAGATTGAATTAGAAGCAATGCAAGTAAGCACGGTACGCGTTAGAAATAGACATTTTGCTTTCAACATTTCGTCTATATATTGTCCACTGCGATGTAAACTTGAAGAAAGTGATTTCACAAACATTTTCGACTTCCTTAAACCAAATTTTATTATTGGTGGCGATTTCAACGCGAAACACCCCTACTGGGGTTCAACGTACGCCTCTCAGAGAGGTAGAAAGCTTTATAATGCGGGTATGCAATACAGTTGTGATTTTCACTCGACGGGTAAACCAACATATTGGCCGACTGATAGAAATAAGATACCAGATCTGATCGATTTCTTTATTGTTAAAGGTATATCTGGCAACTGTATAAAAGTTGAAGAAAGCTTTGATCTCTCCTCTGATCATTCTCCAATCATTATGACGATAAGCGAAGCTCTGATTAAAAAAGTAGGTCCGACGAGATTAACCAGCGCGAAAACGAATTGGGATGGCTTCAAAAAAAATATTGAATCAAATACTGAGCTGAGGGTATCACTTAAAACGCCCTATGAACTTGAAGTTGAAGTTGATCGCTTCGTCGAAATCCTACAGAATGCCGCGTGGAAGAATACTCCGAAACCTAAGAAAACGCAGGCAAGCTACATTCCAAATTATCCGCAGGAAATAAAAGAGATGATTAAGGAGAAGAGGAAAGAGCGCAAAAAATGGCAACAAACTCGGGCTCCGCAACATAAGGCACATCTTAACCGTTTGTGTAACTTATTAAAAAGATCTATTAAAGACCTTAAGAATAATGAAATGCAAACTCACCTAGAAAGCTTAACGGCAGAAAAAGATTCTAATTATTCGCTTTGGAAAGCTATAAAAGGTATTAAAAAACCTCAAATTCAAACCGCGCCAATTAGGAAAAATCAAGACGAATGGGCCAGGCATGATAAAGAGAGAGCGCAAGTTTTTGCCGCCCACCTGGAAGAAACTTTCAAACCGCTTGATGGGCAGGCTCTTATTCAAAATATAAATACGTCGTATATTGACAATCGTATAATAAGAAATGCAACACTAACCGAACTTAAGGAAGAAATAAAGAAACTTAAGCCTAAGAAGGCTCCTGGATACGACCTAATCACGAGAGAGGTTCTTAAAGCACTACCAAGAAAAGCACTAATTAAGCTTCTGTTCATTATAAACGCCGCGATTAGACTAGAATATGTTCCCAGTCAATGGAAAGTCGCCGAAGTCATAATGGTCCTTAAGCCCGGAAAACCGCCGAATGAAAAAACGTCTTATAGACCGATTTCGCTTCTTTCAATCATATCCAAAGTGTTCGAGAGAATTTTGATTAGGCGAATACAGCCGGTTATAGAAGAGAGGCATCTCATTCCGGATCATCAATTCGGATTCAGAAGTAAGCATTCTACAGTTAAACAAGTGCATAGAATAACTCATGTAATCGAAAAATCTCTTGAAGAAAAAAGGATTTGTTCAAGTGTATTCCTTGACGTCTCTCAAGCCTTTGACAAGGTCTGGCATGAAGGCTTAAAGTTTAAATTCCGACAAGTTCTGCCTGAGCACCTATATAATATTTTGAAGAACTACCTTACGAATAGACTATTCCGCGTCAAATGTGGAAATGAATATTCGGATTTCAGGGAGATAATGGCTGGGGTTGCCGCAAGGAAGCGTCCTTGGCCCAGTCTTGTATCTATTATACACCCGTGATATACCGCAAGTAGAAGGCACTGAGCTAGCTACATTTGCCGACGACACTGCCATCTTCGCAGTAGGTAAAACGGTCGAAGATAGTACAGAAAAACTGCAAGAAGCTTTGGATAGAGTAAATGAATGAACAAAGGTTTTTCGAATCGCGCTTAATGAGACCAAATCTGTTCATGTAAATTTTACTTATAGGAAAATAAATAATTTGCCGATCTTTTCAAACTCGGTTAAAATTCCGTTTGCAAACGAGGCTAAGTATCTTGGAATGACACTCTATGCAAAGCTGAAATGGAAAACGCACGTTAAGAAAAAACGCAAAGAACTAGATAATAAATATAGAGAAATGTATTGGTTACTTGGAAAATATCCCAAGCTTAATATAGAGAACAAACTGCTTTTATATAAGCAAGTGCTAAAGCCCGTATGGACATATGGTATACAACTCTGGGGTTGTACCAAAATAAGTAATATTAAAATTTTACAAACTTTTGAGAACAAAGTACTAAGAGGTATTATTAATGCGCCATGGTATATCAGAACAGCGATATCCACAGAGATCTTGGCATTAAAACTATAGAAGACGAAATTAAAAACTACGCGAGAAAGCATGAAAGTCGACTAGAAAGTCACGTAAATATTCCAGTCCTCCATGTTTTGGATGAAAGAAATTTACTACGCCGTCTACAAAGAACCAAACCTTTAGACTTAGCGCGATAAGTAACCGCGTCCAAACTGCGGAACTAGCAGGAACTTCTAATGGGAAGGCACCTGCAAAACGTCATTATTTCGTGAAATGAAAACTACTTGATAAGTCGAATACTTAGTTGTAGTAAAAAATGAAAACAAGTCTGTTTTAAAGGGAGGTTTTTTAGTGGGTAAGAATCCAACACTACTATGAGCACGCGCTATCGATCCTCATAGTGTCTTCTTGAAGATTTTCACCTACCCTCGGGGAAAAAAAAAAAATAAATTAAAGAATACACCATGGTGGCTTTCCTTAACATTGAGGGAACATTTAACAATGTCAAATCAAAGCCGATTACCGACGCACTTGCAAAATTTGAAAGTGGATACTTCGCTCGGAGTGTTGATCAATCAATTGCTTACATGCAGGATTATCAGCACACAGCTGGGCGGAGCATCGGCCAGAAGAATTGCTCGCTGGGGTACACTCCAAGGTGGAGTCTTGTTACCTCTTCTGTGGAACCTGGTAGTAAATGAGCTACTCGTGGAGCTGGATGCGTCTGCAGAGTGATCGCCTATGCTGACATTGCTATTGCCGCCTCCGGTAAACACCCAAACACTCTCAGGGAATTCCTCCAATATGCTCTCAACGGAACTCGTTCTCTTCACGAGGAAATATAAAGTTCCCTTTATAGAGCCACCTATGATAAATGGACCAGTCTCACCTTCACTGAAAGCCAATCTATAAGAGCGCGTCAGGAAATCATATGTAGCTCTCTATTCCTGTAAAAACGCTGTAGGTAGGAGCTGCGGTATGAAACCTCAAATCACTCATTGGCTGTACGTGTCCGTTATCAGGTCTATACTACTCAATGGCGTTATCGTATGGTGGCTTGCTCTTGACAGGGCTGTCCACCTCACTCAACTACGAGTAGCTAAGGTGCAAAGATCTGATTGCATTTGCAACAGTGGTGCACTGAGAACTACTCCCTCCGCAGCACTGGACAATTTGTTCAACCTGCTTCCTTTAGATATTTTCGGCGAACAGATGGCCATCCGTCTAAAAGCCTCCTCTCAGTGGTCTAGCTATCGCTTTGGTCACTCCTCGATCTTGATCTTCTCAACTTCAAACACGAAAACACGGACTATACCCCGCCGAAACTGAGATTTGACCGAAACTTCCGTACAAGCATCCCTGATCGGGATGAATGGGACACCTTCCAACCTGTCGATGGCAGCTCGGTTCACTTCTTTACAGATGGCTCTAAGACCGAGGGGTGGGGTGGGTTGTAGTGTTTTCTCCGAAAAGCTCAATCTGAGCATCTCTTCCTGATCATTGTAGCCTTTCCAGGCGGAAATCGTGGCGATTAAGGAAGCCCTGTCCTGGCTGAAGTGTAATATACTATCTGTCAAGGATATTAGCATTTTCACTGACAGCCAAGCGGCAATCAAGTCCCTGGAATCGTACTCCTTCACTTCAAAGTCCGCCTTAAACTGTTGTTTAATTCTTATGGAGATTACGGAGCAGTTCAACATTCACCTATGCTGGGTGCCGGGCCAAAGGGACATTTCAGAAAACTGCAGGGCTGATGAGCTCGCCAGACAGGGGTACCACTCTAAGTATTCTGCCTGATAGGCAGGCCTTGGTTATACCCCTCGCTACATGTAAGCATCTACTAAAGCTGAACGCTATTAGCATGACCAACCTCAGATGGGAAAACGGCTGAACGTGTCACATTTCGAGACAGATCTGGCCTAAGCTGAATCAAAAACGTAGTGCCGAGCTGTTTAATCTAAGGCGAACACAAATCAGCTGCGTTGTCAGTGTTCTTACTGGACACTGTCTTATAGGCCAACATGCCAAAAGACTTGGCCTCTTCTCCAACGACTTCTGCAAAAGTTATAGGGGCGAAGAGGAGGAGAAAACCATCCTTCACCTCCTATGCACTTGCCCAGGCCTGTCGCATACAAAAATGCAAATCCATGGTATCACAAACGACCTTCACTTGTCTTAGTGTGTCTGCACTCTTGTGCGGACAGCCAACTTAACCTAACCTACTTGTATCTGCACTGGCGGCTCAAAAACCAAGGACCGAGTTGGTGGAGGTATTTTATCTGACAGGCTTAATCTTAAGCTCTCCTTCCGTCTACCAAATCATTGTAGCGTGTCCCAGGCACAAATAATGGTAATTAAGGAGGTCTTATCTTGGCTGAAGAAAAGCGTGATATCCGCCAAGGATATGCGTATCCAAGCTGCAATCAAATCCTTGGAATAGACCTCTATAAATTCAGTAGCAGCCCCAGACTGCCGATCGTCTCTTAAGGGGATGGCAGTTTAATATTTACCTCTGTTAGGTGCCGGGGCATAGGGATATTTTGGCGAACTGTAAGGCTAATGAACTCGGCAGAATAAGAACAACTGTATCCATCCTTCCAGACAGAGATCATATAGTTATACCAACCGCTACTTGCAAATTTAAATTCAAGTTGGATGCAACCGAAAGAATAAATCTTGGGTGGACGAGTGGTACAACATGTCTACCGACTAAGCAGATCTGGCCCAAGTTGGATCTGAATCGCTCCAAGAAATTTATCTCTCTTAACCGATTGCGTATTGGCTGTATTATAGGTATAATTACAGGAAACTATCTAACAGGCAAGCAGAAGCTGCATGGACGAAGAAGAGGAAGAAACCATTCTTCACCTTCTTTGCGCATGCCCAGCTTTCTCCCATAGAAGAAAGATGCACTTAGGAGCTTTCTATTTAAACGATTTGGGCGATCTGATAGATTTAGACATCAGGAGCCTCCTTCGCTTTATTAGAAGCTCTAAGTGGTTCTAGTAGACTGGGATTGCATGATCCTTCATGGAACCACAGCGGGGACCTTCCGTGGTCTATGTGTGTTAGCGTAAACTGGCAGCCGCTTTAAGCTAACCCAACCTTTGGGAAATATTAATTGAAAAACCTTATGCTAACATTGTTAAACAAGCTGAGTTGTTATTTCAGGATGTAAATGGTTACATGCTTTTGGTAGTACCTCGTAGTATAGAGTCCGATATACTAAAATTAACACATTTATTGTCTCGTGAGTTTAATGTTCCAAATATGAAAGAAAAAATCGAACTTCGTATCTCAAATTGAGTGAATTGCATCCTTGCAAATAGAAAAGGTGGCAAGCAGAAAGGTTTCATCCAACAGCTGGAGAAAGGAGAGAAGCATTTTGGCGCATACCACTTAGACCACATCGGCCTGATGGATCTAACAACAAATGTTCCTAACGATAACTGACGGGTTCTCAAAATATATTTGACTTTATCCAACTAAGATAGTAGACGAGACACTAAGAAAAGTAAAGGAACAGCAGCTACATTTCCGAAACCCAAGAAGAATGATAACAGACAGAGGAAGTACCTTTGTGTCAAATGTCTTCGAGAATTATTGCTCAGAGGAGAAGACTGCGCATGTATGAAATGGCCAAGCAGAATATTGTAACAGGGTCGTCTTCGAAGTTCTCAGGAGTTTGTGGCAACAGTTGCCTGAAAAATGGTACAAGTTCATTCCAAGGGTACAAATCGTCATAAGCAGTGCATTCCAGAGATCAATTAACCGTACGCCGTTTGAAGTCCTTTTTGGCGTCCCAATGAGGAAGGAGGACCTCGAAATGTTCGACCTTGTCAAACGGGAGCTGTTGAAACAATACAAAGATGAGACGCCTTGATGCCTTTCAACAGACTCGAAAACTACATTCGGAAAATTAAAAAAAAATATTTTACAGAAAACGAAAACCTGCGGAAGAATACAAGATCAGTAATCTTGTTGCCATTAAAAGAACACAATTTGCAGCAGGTAATAAACTTTTTTCTGATTTTTTACGTCCATGCGAAGTTGTTTCGAAAAGCACCGCACCGCACCGCACCGCACGAGGGACCTGACCAAACAACAAGCAACTGCGATTATAAATGAAACCATGGCAGAATGAAGATCTAAGTGAAGACGAAGATATATGGTGCGTTTTGGTGAGACGTCGCTTCTTAGCGAGGTAAGATTTAACACGGAGTCCAACAACAAAAAGTGACTTGGAACCGCTTTAGCTTTTTTTCTCAGTCAAAACTGAGTTGGGAAGAAGGCGCTGAGCAGAGCTTTTTCATTCAAATGGAGTGATTCTGTAGTATTTTACACATTTAAGCACAACTTTTTCATACTTTTTAATACAATTTCAATTCAATCACAAATCTTCAAACAATAAAAAAAGTTTTAAACCACATTGACTTGGGATCGTTTTGTAGAAAAGATTTCACTTTGCATAATTCTGACCAAAACGCACAAATAGTCGAAGTCGGTCCATCATCCGAGGCGGGTGTAGCTCAGGATGGCCGGATGTAGGCGCGTTTTCATAGATCGCATTATCTTTTTTTTTTTTTATATATATACATATATATATAATTGCGCACACTCAAGGGGTTATGAATACCCTTAATATGTTTCATATTTTTACACAGTGCTGGCGTTGGAAAGGATAAACAGAGAAAGAGAACGGTTTGGTGCAGTGGTTTGAAGCTCACTTCTTTATGCTTCAGAGAAACTCCGGGGGTGCCGTACAGATAATTGGGGAGATTTTTGTTATTTTTTGCATTAGTTTCTGATTCACATTATTTGTTTTTCCGATAACCGATGTCATAGGCAAATCATTATCAACAGAGCGAAAAATTTTTCCAGCCATATGACCAAGATACTGCCAGTGTTATGCATTCGCAGTAGTGTTCACGCAAGCTTTCGCGAGAAAAAAATAAATCCTTGCTGATTTGAATCATGAACCATTAGCGTAGCAATTGCCCCATTTATAATTACTAACACGAATTACATTGTCACAATATAAATACCTTAAAACTATCCCAACATACTATTTTATATACTATTTACATAATCACATGCGTTTTCACAAGCATTCTTTTGTCAAACTTTTGCAAATTTATTATTCAGCTGAGTCATTAGGCAGTAAAGTTGTCAAGTTGTATTTAAGTAATTTATCTAATTTTTCCTAATACTCTTAATTTAATTTGATGTTAATTCAATAAAACCTAATTTGTGAATTATTTGAAGGACTGCCTGGTTTATTTAATTTGCCTAACGACTACGACTATATAACATACATTGTAGTTAACATAAAATCTTAATATGCTAATTTCATTATTGCTATTGATGAATGACGATGCAAAAAATTGCAAGTTCTGAATCCGTTTCATTCATTGAAATCAAATTTTAAATACCGAGAGTACAGTCCTAATATCGTTCCTCAACGGTAGCTTAATATTGTTTCGAGGACTATGTTAGGGATCATTGTTATGCATACCGTTTAATCGTTTGTGCGATTGCCACTAAGTCTGCTCTCCACTGATGATAAAGATTGTCAAGAAAAAGACGCTAAATGTGTAATATGTCACAGGGATTTCTACCAAGACAAAACAGGAGAAAAATGTATCAGATGCATTAAGTGTTCCATTTGGATAAGTGAAGATTGCGTAGAAAATCTGGGTCCTAAATTAAGTGCTGCTTGCATTGTGGAATGATTTTCAATTCATCTTTTAAGCTGATCAGAAGTATTTTCTTCATAATAGTTTCTATTGCTTCTAATATCATGCTGGGAATTTCTTTTTTCAACTAACTTTACTTTTATCGTTACTTTTCAACACCTTTTTTGATGAAGCGTGGTATATAACCTACATCATTCCGGGCCCTGCTTGACATCTCAGCAAAAGTTACATCACAATCGTGTAAGCGGTTTTTGAATGAAAGGGCTATAAACTCTTTATAATAAAAAGATTACCTATTTGAACATCTTCTGTGATTGATCTCGCCATCATCGGAACACTTGGGTAAAGCCTTAGCGCATCCTTAATACAGCATTCTAAGTATTTCATATCTAAAAGATTAGCCATCGTTGCGGGACAGTCCCTATCATTGGCGAAAATATCATCCAACTCCTGCACTACCCGACTTTGAATCTCCGGATGGCTTCCCAGTAGAAATAGTGTCCAGGAAATAGCAGCTGATGTCGTATCGTGACCTTCAAACATAAACGTATCTACTTCTTCTCTTATATCTTCGTTTGTTAAAACAGTTCCATCCTTTGAAGCCTCAATTAACAAATCAAGGAAAGCCAAACGCTTTTTCTTTCCAAAATCATCAACAATGTGTGGATGGTTGTTATTCTCATTGCTGTTATTGTTATTGTTACGGATTTCTTCTTTACGTTCTTTTATAACTTTATTCGAAAAGCCATGGAGAATGTTGATATACTTTTGGTGAAGGGCGTAGTTCTTTGTCATGCGAAAGATGAAGTCCCATTGTAACCATAATTTTGATTGTCGATTCTGTATGATCTCTCCAATGCTGTAATAATAAGAAAAAAAAAAAAATAAGTGAGGCAATAAAAGTGGTAAGAACAATTACATATGTAGCACATGTGCACTTATTCGCAAAACTCGACTAATTTCTTATATTTCAGAAACAAGATAGGAGGCAAGCTTTGGAACTGCTTAAGAATCTAGTTTTGAAAGAAAATTGCTATATCTGTCTATGAAGAGAAAACCTAAACCGAAGATCACTAGGAGTACGTCAGTTCCTCCTCGTCGTCGAACTAAGTCTGAGAACTACAAGGTTTTGTTAATAGTTAAGTTTTTTAATAGCTTTAACAATTTGTTTTTTTTTTTTTCTTTACATCTGGGTATAATCGCACAATCTACACGGAGTTATGATTTTATCTTACTTCTGAATAATGTTATAAGATGCATATCATCCCAAAAGATTTACAAGCCACCTGGTGGAGATGGCATTTTTCTGCCTTAATACAAGACGGGATTGAAACCATCATAAACTCCAAAGTCTTAATCTTTAAAGCCATTTTCGAGCTAAACTATATTCCCCTTGCCTGGAGAAATGTCAATCTACAATAGTTTTCATTTCCAAAACCGGCTGCAGATCTCCCTCAGACTCAAAATCTTTTAGGGCGATTAGTCTAACCTCAGTGTTCTTAAAGTTAATGGAGAAAATGATTGACCTTCATATTAGAGATACAGCTTTAATAGAACACCCTCCTAATGAATACCAATTTGCTTACCAAACAGGCGAATAAACAGCAACAATCGTTGTCGAACAAAGACATCATACTTTGTGCTTTTCTAGACATCTCTGGAGCCTTTGACAACACTTCATTTCATTCTATAAAAACTATAGCCAATGCCAAAGGTATAGACCAAGACACCACCAAATGGATTTGCGCCATGCTAAGCAGCAGAACTATTGAACAATATTTTTGCCAAGCTTGGTCAATTGTCACTTTCTATCAAAAGCACTAAAGGTTGTCGACAAGGAGGCGTTCTGTCTCCTCTTCTTTGGTTAATTGTAGTTGACCAACTCCTAAACGACCTAAGTAATGCTGGTTATCCAACTAAAGGTTATGCAGATAAGACGTACACAACAATTCATTATTACTGAAACAATGCAAAATGCACTATCGAAAATAAACGTTTGGTGTCGGACAGAACGATTAAAAGTTAATCCATCAAAAATGATCATCATTCCATTCACCAGGAGAAGAAATTTAAATCTCCAGACACTAACACTAAATGGCGCCCAACTTAATTTTTCTAATGGGTAACTCTAGACTAAGAACTCACTTGGAGGCCACATCTAGATAAAATCACATAAGCGGGGGCTAAGGCCTTCTGGAGTCTCATGCCCAAAATGATTCACATTGTTATTCCCATAATTACCTATGCCTCACTAATATGGTGGGAAAAAATCGAACAGGTCCATGCTCTACCATGCACTACCATTCAAAGACAATACAAGGACTCGCCTGCGAAGGTATCACGGGTGCGATGCGCACATGTCCGACAGCGGCACTGAAAGCCCTATTGGACTTCCCACCTTTAAACATACAAATTAAGAAGACGGCTTTATAATGTGAAGGAATCTGATTTAATAGGGCATATGAAGATTTGCACCATGGCTGCAAATGGTAAGTGTGACGGACCACTGCGCGTGCGGTTCCAAGTTCGAATCCCAGAAAACACCAACAAGTTTTTTCACGGTCCCACCTCTCGCGAACATGAATTGAAAATATTTTGCTGTCATTGTGTTCTGTTATAGTCACCATTTTACTAAGAACCGAATTCGAATTTTGATAATTTTGACGATTTCGATGCTTGTTGAATCGTGTTCTTGGAACTTTCCCCGCGTTACGCCCTATTTACGGCTGTAATCCGCGTCTTTTCCAGCTCACAATTCGGCGAATTATGAAGAAACTGGCTGATCGAGCAGTCCCAGTAGGTCAACGGAACGCTCGGTCGACCGAAAATATTGTTGTGGTGGTGCAGAGTGTGTACGAGAAGCAGAGTCTCAATTTCGCGTCCTGCTTTCAAACTTGATTTTTCGTACGCTTTAACTTGGGAAATTTTACCCCACAGGTCAGTTATGGTTTCCTCATCTCGATATTCATAAGCAGACATGGCGGTCCAATGATCATGTAACGATCAACCAAATTGATCATATTGCGATCGCCGCAAGGCATGCCTTCTGGAGGTCCGGACCTTCCGAGCGGCCAACATAGACTCGGATCATTACCTTGTTGTAGCCAAGGTACGAATGCGGATATCCCAAACTGAGCAGCAAAGAAGAATCACTGTGGGAAAATTTAACATCGAAAAGCTACAATCGAAAGAGACCGCCAGACTCTTCGCTGAATGCGTATCCCGAAATCTCTCAATCACCCCTATGCCGCCAGCACCAAGTGCCGAAGACCAGTGGCAACACTGCCAACATGCCATCAGAAACGCCGCGACTGATGTACTGGGTCTCGCTCGCCCACCACCGCGAAACCCCTGGTTTGACAAAGAATGCCGGCGAGTACATGCAGCAAAACAAGAGGCATACAAAGCGGCGCTGCAAAGGAAGACGAGAGCTGCTCGTGAGCTCTACGAGCAAAAGAAACGGCTTCTCCAAAAGAAGAAGATATAGAAGAATATCGAGAGCTTATACTCCAGGAACAATGTACGGAAGTTTTACCAAAAGGTAAAAAGAACGTGTCAGAGGAGCAATACCCGTACTGAAACCTGTAGAGATGAAAATGGAAACCTCGTAGTAGAATCACAGTCGGTGCTGAGAATATGGAAAAACTAATTTTGCAGACTGTATAACGGCGACGAAGACCAACATCCCGCTGTCAGGCAGAAAGATCCATTCAACATAGACGATGATAGTCAAAATTTCCGTCCACCTGACCAAAACGAAGTGAGGATAGCAATATCCAAGCTAAAATCCAACAAGGCTGCTGGACCTGACGGCTTACCGTCCGAACTTTTCAAGGCAGCTGGTGATGAATTGGTAGAGTGCATACACCAACTCATCTCTAAAATTTGCTCAGACGAGTGTATGCCTGATGAATGGAATCTCCATCCACCATCGATCAAATCTTCACACTTCGGCAGATCCTGGAGAAAACCCAAGAGGTACAAATCGATACTCATCATCTCTTTACCGATTTTTAGGCCACCATGAACCATAGACCCATGTCTAGTTTTGACATCCCTGCCAAACTTATCCATCTGTGCAGGATGACGATGGAGAACGCTCGCTGCTTTATCAAAGTCGGTAATAACCTCACCGAGACTTTTTATATCAAAAAAGGTTTTAGACAAGGTCATGTGACTTCTTTAATATCATACTTGAACGGATTGTGCGAAACTCAAAAGCCAACATCGGAGGCACAATCTATCAAAAGTCCGTACAACTGTTTGCATACGCCGACGATATTGATATAATTGGAAAAACTCAACGGGCTATAACCGGTTGAAGTAGAAGTGGCCAAAATGGGTTTAGTGGTAAACGAGGACAAAGTCAATTAAGTAAAAAGAGAAAATCAACACCGACGAATTGGACAGAATGTCAAAGTGTAAGAGGCTATCTACCTTAGCTCTGCTATTAATTCTGAAAATGACATTTTTTGCTTACGAGTAGGCAATTCAACAGGAAAGCCCTATCTCGATCAACTAATAAGTTTCTTAATAAGACCATGATCAGCCCAGGCCCAGTTCTACTTTACGGCGCAGAAACATGGACTTTATTGAAAGCGTATAAAGATTTCCATGGTCGCTTCGAGAGAAAATTTCTTCGGAAGATATTCCGTCCCACTTGCATTGACATGTTTTGGAGAAGACGATTCAATGACGAGCTACACGAGCTGCACAGCAGCATCTACCTAGTCAAAAAATTGCGTATTGGACGTTTGAGATGAGGATGTGTAAGGCGAATGGACACCAGTACTAGTACTCCGGCTCGCAGAGTCTTCGAATTTAGCCCAGAGGTATGACACCGTAGGGCTGCTCGCCGTAAGTGGCGCGCAGAAGTTCAAGGGGACTTTGACCAACTTGAGATCCACAATCGGAGGCAATAAGCTAGAAACGAGCTAAATGGAGAGGCTTGTTGGTTGATGCCCAGGTCCACCCCGATTTGCAACGCCACTTAAGTAAATACAAGTAAGGAAGACTGTACGAAGATCAAACCGCAAAACACGAGTACAACGTTGTCTCAACATACCATGTAGGAACCCTATGTGAGCTAGTTTCACCAGTACATAATTTCAGACAATGTTCTCATTCCTGGCTCATATTTCAGCGAATGATTTAACATATGGTATATCTTGTTTTTGTCTTCAGAGACACTTGGGAAGGGTTTATTTATTAAAAAGCACTTTTACTTCATTCGCTCAAAAAATGTCGTTGCAAAATTTAAGCTTAGAATTTTTATTTTTGGCTTGTTTGGCTTGGAGTCACTGTATATTGGGTGTTACACTTTGATCACACGAGGGAATAAGACTAACAGGTTTATTTTCAAATCCAAACGGCGAAATCAGGAGGCTTACTCATGGCATTTGAATTCAGAGTACGAGCCGAACTTTGAGCTTGGTGCTAAGTTGGCCAACTCACTAACTACCTTTTCGTATCTATTAGAGGAAAATTAAAATTCTTCAGCATTGGTATAATTGTTTCTATTTTTCTTTGAGACTTTTTGGGTTTTTTTTATTTATTTTTTTATTGTTGGCTTCGACGCGATTCCATCGATTTTACGGAAATAGATATGGCCAGAAAGTTTTTTTTTTAGTGTATTCTAGGTCGAATTGCAGTCGTTTTTTCGGAATCTAATCAAGTATTCTAACTCAATGACAATATTTTTCTCATCGAGAGATATCAATTAATATGTCAAATAACCCGAGATTAACACCAAATCATTAAATTTATTTCATTAGCATCAGCTTAGCGACAGACAAAGCAACTTTTGAGAATGTGTACTACGTTCTATGGGTCCATCATTCAGTAAAATTAGTAAGAATAGCTTTGCGAAGGCTTTAAGTCAATATCTTTTAAGATGTTATATGGATCTGAATGAATCGTGATATGTGGCACGTATACCTTGTGGGTGAGAGTGCTCACGTGAATAAAAGGAGTATAATGGAACACAAGTTCATCGTACATGGAAGAACTTCGGTTATTCTAGAGAAAATTGCTTTGAGCATGCGCGCGGATTTTGCCGCATTTGCTAAATGCCGATCAAAAGCAAATGCGCAAATGATTTTCGCGCCAATATTTGGACCGATTCGATAGGGATCCGACCGATTTTATGTGGCGATTTGTCACCATGGATGAGACATGGGTCCACCACTACAAGCCAAAAACGAAACAGAAGTCAAAGCAGTGGGTGGAAGCCGGTGGTTCAGCGCCAAAGAAAGCGAAGTCAATCGCATCTGCCGGAAAGGTCATGGCCAGTGTGTTTTGTGATGCGAAAGGGATCCTGTTAATTGATTACCCTGAGAAAGGCAGAACAATTTTAGGCGAATATTACTCCAACCTTCTTGACCAGCTGGATGCCAAAATTCGCGAAAAGACGCCTGGCTTGAAGAAGAAAAAATCATCTTTCACCAGGACAATGCACCTGTACACAAGTGTGCGTTGGCGATGGGAAAACTGTGGGATTTGGGGTACGATTTGCTCGGCCATCCCCTCTATTCACCTGATTTGGTGTAGAGTAGAGAATGTAGAGGTGGTGTAGAGTAGAAAACTGTAGAGGGCCGAATATTCTTGCCTTTCTGTGCACGCATCACGTGAAAACTACTGCACCGATTTTTGTGAGACTTAGCTTTAAGGATATATTTTAGCCCGGGAAACGAAAGATAGTCAAAATCGATCTACATGTTACATAGTATAATGAAATGGTAAGTGTTAAAGTGGAATACAGATGTTGCAAGAAAAAAGGGAAGAAGAAGTGCGCCCAGCTTCAAGCAGAGAGTACGGAGGGCCTGTATCGGGAGCTGGAGAAAATATCTTCCCCGGTTGCTGATGCAAACCAGACTATCCAGGAGCTGCGAAGACACAATATGAAAAAGAGCACAGCCATCTTCAAAATACCCGCCCAAAGAAGGAGGAATGCTCAGAAGATTCGTTCGCCAAAGTTCAATAACAATGCTCATGGCCAGCTTCTTGGAAAGGGGTGAACTCCTTATACCCAGAATTTTTAAACTATTACCTTCTCAAATTCTCAAAAACAAAATCTTCGCCGGGCAAAAGGAATTCATCCTTTTCTCGGCCAAATTCGTGCAAATTTGTAACCTATTACTTTCTCAAATTCTCAAAAACAAAACGCTTTCGCGATTTGGATTCCATTACTCAGTCTTTAAAATGCATTTAAGACAATACATACATCTTGTTGTGTGCTTTGATTTTTGTACATTATATTATTTGAAATAATGTCATACTGTGTTGTAAACTATTTCTCAGATGAATTAATTTTTTGTTCGCATTTCTTCAAAATAAAAAGATTTGAAGCTATTGTAGATTTATAGCTATTACGCCTTGAAATGTTACTACTTTTCAGAATGGTGAATGTATCTTTCCGTAATTTGATAAGATAGGGGAGATATATTGGAAAGCGACATAAAGGCAAATTGCCCTTTGTCAATTTCAGAAAGCGACATAAGGCCAAATGTTAAAATTTGGTCTTATGTCACTTGGTCTTATGTTACGGCACCAAGATGTTAGTGTGGCAGTCAAATACTCAAAAAAACGAAAAGCGGTTGGGCCAGTCGAAATGCCCTCTGAGCTCTGGAAAAAGACGGGAAACGTCGGGTTCAAATGGCTCAGAATTCTCACCTCCCAATTTATGAGAGGTGATCCAATGCCTAATCAATGGAGGGAAAGCTACCTTATCCTTGTATATAAAGGGAAGGGAAATACGCGAGACTGTGATAACTACCATTCGATAAAGCTGATGTCACACACTATGAAGATCGTTGAGTGGGTATTAGGCGGCCGACTATGAAAAATAATACTGCTATCTGATAATGCATGTAAATCAACCACAGATGCAATCCCAAGTATAATGGAAAAACATCGTGATTCCTTAAAGGATTTGCATATTGTATTGGTTGACTTTGAAAAGGCATTTGGATATGGGGCTAAGACACCGAGGTGTGGGAGAAACCTATGTACAGATGATCATGGACATGCACCACGAAGCAAGGACAGTAGAGTAACCAGGGATCCTAGATCCCTGCAACGACCACTTGATGTGTGGGTGGACGTTTTGGAGGGGAATGGGTATCGCATTAGTTCAAAGAACACAGAGTAATTGTGCTGCCCGTTCTCTGATCCACTCACGTATATTCCTGAAAGAAACAGTGCTTCCCAAGTGCGAAAAGTTTAAATATCTGGGATCTATGATAAATAACAAAGTAACCTGTGATGACGACATCAATCATCGTGTAAGCGTAGGGTAGATGAAGTGGTGAGAAAACTCCACTATCTTCTGTGACTTAAAAATCCCCCCTAAGTTGAAAGGAAGGCTCTACACCGCTCTTGCGCGTCCAGCGCTCACATACGGTTAGTATGCATGAGAGTAAATTAACGGCAGCTGAGATGGCCTGGATCGCACAAATGCAACGACACCAGCATTTGATTTGCCTTATTAACGAAATGATCCACAATCAGGGGGCCTGCCGATATTTCCTGAGGTGAAACAAGCGAATGTCACAGGCGGATAAGTAGAAATGCTGTGAAGTGATGGGGTTATGATCGCTTGTTTTCAGATCATAACCTCGCCGGAATAGGAAGAAGAAGGTAAAAGTGTTTCAACACTCATCACCCAAAAACTGCTGCATGGTTTCCTTTTCTGTTATACGTGCTTGACGGGATGTGTGTTGTGTGCTGGTTTGTGTGTGCTGTGGCAGGTATTCCTTCTGTGGAAGCTATAATTATATTTCAACAAGTCAATAAGTGAACATAAGTGAATAAGTGTCAACGGGAGAAACAAGGTGAGCACTGGTCGGCTAGTACAGTCAATGAATTTTGTTGAAAATGATCCTGGGAAATAAAATTCGTCGTGCTTCGCTCATTTATGTCGAATTTGTTCTTTGCCGTTTGAGCTTAGGTTCCAGTATGTCAGCACGGCTTCTGAAGATCAAGTTTATTTCTTCTGTCGTGACTCTGCTGCTAAAATATTAAGTTGGCCAATAAGTTCCCTCTGCTTATGCTAGTGCTTTCGATAAATTTTAATGACGCCGTTTGCGTATGTTGCTTTGCCTGCAGTTTTTTTTCCTTCAAACAAACATCGCAGTGCACGTGTGAAAGATGTATACGGGGATAACTCTTACAGAGCCGTGACTGTTCGTGAGTGGTTTCGACGTTTCGTGATTGTAATTTCACATACTTTGACCGATCTGGGCGATCGTTTGAGACTGATGCGGACTAAATTAAAGCTCTAATCGAAAAAAGCACGCTACACAACCAGCCACATAGTAGAAGCATTGATATATCGATATTAATTGTGGCAAATCATTGGCACAAACTGTATTACTTACGTCAATCAATACGATATTTGGGTCCCGCACAACTTGGGTGAACAAAACTTATTGGATCGTGTCTCCATCAGCGAAAGTGAACCATTTCTAAAACGGATGATAACGGCGATGAAAAGTGGATTCTTTATGATAACATAAAACGGAAAAGATCATTGACCAAAAGAGGTGAGCCACCTTTAGCCATTCAGAACATGGTCTTCACCGGAAGAAGGATATGCTCTGTATTTGAATGGATTGGAAAGCAATTGTGTACCATGAGCTTCTTCCGCATAACCAAACCATTGATTCCAATAAGTACTGATCGGAATTGGACAGACCGAAGGCTATAATCAACAGAAATCGTCCAGAACTGATTATTCGGAGGGGCGTCGTGTTTCATCAAGACGCTAGGAAAAAAAATCGTTAGAAGCTAGCAAAATCTACTTGGAGCAATTCTTCGCTCAGAAAAATCAAACGTTCTACGAGAGGCGCATCATAAATTGGCTAAAAGATGGCGAAAAGTTGTAGAAAATAATGGCGCATTTTTAACTGATCAAAGTTTTTGAAGTGAAATTTCTTTAGCGAGACTAGTGAATCGGAATGACCTCGACACAAAAACCAAACATGAAACGACCAACCATGCTCGTCCGATCACCGAAATCAAGCAGCGTCGGGCGCAGTTAGTACTTTTTTTTATGATTTTCGCGCACTTAAGGGGTCTTGAATACCCATTAAATGTTTTTGCATAGTGCGGGGTTGGAAAGTATAGATAGAGAGAGAGAGAGGAGAGAGAGAGAGAGAGAGAGAGAGAGAGAGAGAGAGAGAGAGAGAGAGAGAGAGAGAGATGGAAAGGTAGAGAGACTGGTGTAATGGTTTGAAACACAATTATTTAAGTTTCAAAAAAACTCCGGTGTTGGCGTGCAGATAACTGGGGAGAATTTTGTTATTTTTTGTCTTTGCTTCTGATTAACAGTTTTTTTTTTCCAGACCACCGATGTCATAAGCATATCAATCATCCAACCGAAGGAACAATTCCTGCCATATGACCAAGCTACGTCAGTGTTATGACTTCGCAGTAAGTAGTGTTCACAAAAGTTTTCACAATTGATTCGACTTACTTTATAAATTTCATGATAAATAAATAAATACGTGCTGATATCAGGATTTAAACCATTAACCAATAGCGTGGCAATCGACTACGTTATTACTACTCCATTGCCACCCTTAGATGGCGGACTGCTTGGGGACACCACGCATTGCTGGAATTTTATTTTTTTTTTTTTTCGTTTTATATTATAGTTGATGTACTTACATACTTTACACATATTTTACAAAGTATTGGATAGAGTACATCACTTAACACACTCGAGTACTATTTAAACGCAGATCGGATTGAAATATGATTGAGTCGAAATGATCATAAAGTGTTCTGGGTTCGTGTTGAGATTTTATATATAAACGCCGATCGAAAGATCAGGTTTGACAGATAGAGAAAGAAGAGAGATTAGGCAAAGAAAGGAGCTTCATTTACTTACACTCAATCCTCTTTCGTTTCGATTCTAAGTAAAAACGCGAATCGAAACTTAATCTTGTGTCAATATGATCTCTCAATCCGGACATGTAAACTTAGTAGATGCATCAGCTTTTATGCGCTCCGTGTGCATATACGGTTTATGCGTTTAAATAATACGTTTAATTCAAGTGAAGTTTCACTTCAACAATATGCTTATCTCGGTGAGGCACATACCAATTTTTTATTTTTTTTTCTAACAATAAATGTGCAGTCTTTTGTGGATGACGAGAAAATTCTACAGAGGTGGCGGTAGTATTGTGAAGAACTTTTAAATGAACAGTTTCCCCGGCTATACTTTCCAAGAGCCACCCCTAACTGTGAAGAAATACCTGACATTACAGTCGAAGAACTTAGTGAGGCGGTCAAATACTCCAAAAAACGAAAAGGGATTGGGCCAGACGAGATGCCCTCTGAGTTCTGGAAAAAGATGAGAGACATCGGGTTCAGTTGGCTCAGAATTCTCATCTCCAAATTCGTGAGAGGTGACCCAATACCGAATCAATGTAGGGAAAGTTACCTTCTCCCTGTATACAAAGGGAAGGTTGATACGCGAAACTGTGATAACTACCGTTCGATCAAGTTGATGTCACACACCATGAAGATCGTTGAGCGGGTATTAGGTGGCCGACTGCGGAAAATAATACGGCTTTCTGATGATCAGTGCGGGTTTGTCGCGGGTAAATCAACCACAGATGCAATCCGAAGTATAAGGATCATAATGGAAAAACATCGTGATTCCTTAAGGGATTTGCATATTGTATTGGAAGACTTTGAAAATGTATTCGACAGACAACCATGAGATCTGATATGGGTGGCGCTAAGACATCGACGGGTTCCAAAAACCTATACACAGATGATCATGGACATGTACGAAGGAGCAAAGACAAGAGTAAGATGCCCCACTGGAGTAACTGAAGAGTTCCCATTCAAAGTCGGGGTGCACCAGGGAAGCGTTTTAAGTCCTTTGCTTTTTATTACAGCCCTTGATTATCTGCTTGAAGGTAAAGTGATGGACCCCAAGGTACATCAGTTATTCTTTGCTGACGATGGAGCCATCATAAGTGAGGATCCCACATCCCTGCAACGAGCACTTGATGTGTGGGTGGACGCTCTGGAGGGAAATGGGTATCGCATTAGTTAAAAAAAAACACACAGTACATGTGCTGCCCGTTCTCTGATCCACTCAGGTATATTCCTGAATGGAACAGTGCTTTCCAAGTGCAAAAAGTTCAAATATCTGGGATCTATGATCAATAACAAAGCTACCTGTGATGACGACATCAATCATCGCGTAAACGTAGGGTGGATGTAGTGGCGAGAAAATTTCGCTATCTTCTGTGACAGAAAAATGCCACCTAACTTGAAAGGAAGGCTCTACGCCGCAGTTGTACGTCCAGCGCTCACATACGGTTCACAATGTTGGACGATATACAAAAAGTATGAGAGTGAATTAACGGCAGCTGAGATGAAGATGCTTCGCATGAGAGCAGGAGTGACAAAGCTTAATCGAATAAGAAGTTCGAAGATCCGTGGAAGCTTTCATATCAAGGAAACCATCTCACGAAAAAAAGAGCGCGACCGGCTCAGTTGGTATTGCCACGTTCAAAGAAGAGATCATTTGAACCCTGTTAAAAAGGCAATATCAATGCACGTTCCAAAGACATCACGATGTAGGAAAGGCAGGCCTATAAACGCATGGATCAGACATATGCGACGACATCGGCATTTCATTGGCCACAGTAACCGACTGATCCAAAATCGGCAGACCTGCCGATATCTTCTGAGGTCAAATAGGCGAACCCCACAGGCGGATCAGTAGAGATGCGGTGAAGCGGGAGGGTTGTGATCCCTTGTTTTCGGATCATAGCCTCGCTGATAAAAGGAAGAACAAGAATAAATGTGCAGCCTTTTCTTGCAACTGAAAAAACAGAGGGAACTTGTTGAACAACCCGATCATATCTATCAAAGTTAATACATCCCTTGGGATAGGCTATGAAAAGGTAAAAATGTAAAAAAAAAGTGTTGGACACCGAAAACCGATAAAGTAATCTAAAGGACTGGAATTAGTCGAATTTGTAGTCTTTGAAAAGAACACATGGACGCATAACTATCTTCACCTAAGTGAAAATGTCGCAACAGCAACAACATCCACAAAATTACCTAGCAGATGCGGGATTTTTGACAAGGTCAATGCTTGTCCTTCTTTGTAGATTAAGTGTGATCTCTTGTTATATTTTGATTGTTCAAAGCACCGTCTGGGCAAAAGTCACGTTTTAGTAATTAATTTAGAAATATTATATAGCAAGTTACAATACGATGTTAATCAATTACCGAGTGCATACTAGTAGACCGGCAGCCAACCGGTGCTGAAACCGGAGCGTACGAACAAAACAAATCAAATTTCCGGTGAGCCACTCAACTTCAATTCATCATTGGCTTAGTTTGATAATTATTAACTCAACATATGGTTGTATTTGCTTATAAAATTCTTCGCATATTTATCACCAATAGTAGTATCCAATTCAAATAAGCGAAGGGGGGGAAAGAAATTTTTGGAGGTTCCATATTGGTTTCTGGTTCTAAAAGTCAACATGAAAATGAATGTTAATATTCAGAGGTCAGTTAAAAATAAAAAAAAAAGAATTCCAAACAATTAGAAAGAAACGAATGCTAAACATAGATATGTATCTACATACATATAGAAGATTTCTAAGGTCGGATATACCAACAGAAGCATATGAAACTTCCAGGTGGAACTTTAAATTTAGGTGATAAATGATAAGGTTTCGGTTAATCCACTGTTTATACATTTGATGGTAGTGCTGGCTTGTTAATTCTAGGGAAACCCATACACATTTAAAGGCGTAAATAAAGTGGAAAAATGCAAATTAATAGGCTTGAATGACCACATTCAAAATTTATGGACCATTTAACCCATACTTTACGTACAAATATATGCAATCGAGATTGTTTACAATATGCAAATGACATCGAACAATATTTTCTCTGTTTGCATCAAGGTTGAGGAAATACCCTATTATATGTTGATTTGGACCACAACCTAGTTGCAGCAGAGATAAACATGGGAACCGAGTATTAGAACCGCAGTCGGTGCTGTGCAAAGCAGATGACGACTTGTTAAGGAGCATTCACCAACAATGAGTTGCAACGTATTGACTGATGAAACTATGACCGATAAATGGAACTTCAGCATCGTTAGTACGATTTTCAAACAAAGGAGCTACCTAAATTGCATCAATTACAGGAGTATCAGTCTCCTAAACGTTGCCTTTACGATACGATATTATCTGAAGTTTTGACAAAAAATTCGTATACTAGAGGATGGCGATGGTGTAGTGATAACGTCATTGATTGCCACAATAATGGTTCATTGTTCATTTATTTCTCATGAAATATATAAAGAGTCAGTTCAATCAATTGCGAACGCTCATGTCAGTACTATTGCGAAGGAACAAAACTGGCTGTTGGTTGGTCATATGGCTGGACAAATTGTTCGCTCTGTTGGATAATTGATATGCCTATGATATCAGGTGGTCGGAAAAAAATACTGTAAATCAGAAACAAAGACAAAATAACAAAAGCAAATCTTAGTTATCTGAACACCACCCCCGGAATTTTCTGAAACATAAAAATCCTAGTTTGAAACCACTACAGCAATCATGCTCTCTCTCTGTTTCTATCCTTTCGAACGCCCACACTGTGTAAACATTTTAAGGGTATTCATACCGCTGCCTACTAACATCTTCAATATCGCGGACTAAAATTGAACTACTGAACAGGAGACGCTCTACACTACCCTGTGCGACGTCTCGGTCGTAGTTGGGTCGCCTATCCACAGCTTTATGGCGACTTGGAAGATAAGCGGCACCGCTAACTTATGCTGAATCAGACCTCTCTGATCAAGATATAGAAACGCTTCTGAAGGGATAAGCCGTTAAGACGCATACTCTCATGATAGAGATTGTTGGGGTAGTAAGTCGCAAAGATCAGGCTATTCATCGAGGTCATTGCTCTTGCAATATGCCTTCGAATCAACTTGATCAAGAAATTATCCACTCTGATCAGGTTCGCCCTGTTGTGCAGGACCTCATTAGGATAGAATTTTATCTACTCAGACCCTAGTGTTTCGTACAAATGAAGGCAAGTCCTAAGACAAGCCCTCTCAAACACCCGCATCTTTTCCAACAAACTTGGCACCACGTTGCACCACACGTCCATATGCGAGCATAGGCCGAATGAGGGCCATGTAGTAGATCACATTCACCCTCGCATCGAGTTGGCTAGTATAAAACAGTTTTTTTGTAAGGGCGGAAGCAACTTTGGCTCCCAAGGTACCTGACTACAATTTGACTCGCAAGTGGCTGCCCGTGCTGTCCTACGGTAGAGAACTTCCGCCAATTCTCTCTGGTGTCCCTAGAGGCCCCAGACAACGGCGTTCTCAACAGGATGGTCGCCGACTTTTGAAAGTTGATCTTGAACTTGCAGTCGTCGCATTATCTCTTGATCTTATCAAAGTCGCGCTGGCAGAGTATTGCAATTACATCGATCTTAGGCCCTGACCTGTACGCGACCAAGTCGTCTGCTGGACGTCGTCTGGTAAAGTGAACCTACGAGATCGCTCGTGTAAATATTGAATAAGATCGGCGAATTAACCACACCCTGTTGCAGAGCATTTTTTACTTCAGAAGTTCCAGCAGACGTCACATTGCCATTTTTCACAATGAACGTCTTATTGGTGAGCACGTCATAAAGCATGTACAGCAGTGGTTTACTTATGCCCGGCCTGCTCAACTTGTAGAACAGTCCCTCTAACCATACGGTATCGAAGGCCTTCTCCAAGCCAACCAGAAAGGCACCCGTGCATCGCTTCTTGCTTTTGTTTCACTTGATATTCGATACCAATTTAGACGCGGCATGTGTGGTATCATGCCCCGCCTTGAAACTGAATTGGTTATCCGGAATTATGTGGTCTATCAGTACTGTAAAGCTGCCCTAATGTACAGAGGAAGGATATTAAATGAAAACTTCTAGAGGAAAATTTATTATCTTATTGCCACAGATACATATTATTTAGTTTTGTTTTATTTTCAATTCTGAATATTAAAAACAAGTTATTAATTTAATTGTCAACTTAGCAGACGGCAGTGCCATGCCTAATATTTTTTTTTGTATATACAATGTTCACATCAATAAAATTGATCTAATTTACTCAAAGAATTGAGTCCATCGATTTTTTCCGTTGGTGTGTATAACTGACTGTAGGCTGAACCGCCGGGATCTGTAGGGTCACTATTCGCACGCACCACCATAATGGGCCCATCGCGATCCCTAGAGAATCTTAACGACAGAAAGACTGTAACCAATTCTCCCATGCACTTGATTTCCCTACAAAATTTAAAGAAGTATCTCCCAAGGTGTTTTTGTCAGCTCCGGGCAATGCCTTGGCATTCACAGAGTACCTATAGATGTGTTATATGTATCTTCTGATATATAGATGTGTTATATGATCACCTAACTTTTGCGATTTAGCACTGGCCACACGTTTTTAGACACCCTATGCCCTTCTATGTTGGCCCATCTTAGGTCAGCCATGTTGATAGTTCTATCGAGAATAGTTCTACTAGCCACGCGCGTTGGTGGTCTTATGGCTCCAATTATGTTACTTCGTGTGAGCTCTGCTTCTGTCTTGGCCAGAGCGTCGGCACTTTTGTTGCCCATATATAGTGCCATGAGTATTGTGCGGCAATTCCTGGCAGTATCAGATTTTGCGACGTAAGACTCTAGCGCCTTTAGCTGTGATATATTGATTCCATCTCTCAGCTTAAGTACAGGTAAAACCTCCGTTTGGAACATACTGCAAGTGTCTGGAAATCTCAGAACCAGTGAGGTTTATATCTTATATATACCTGATCCCGTCCCATCACTGATGTTGGAACCACCTGTATATACTACAATTTGATTGTGAAAAGGGGTTATCTTCCCTTGCCAATCCTCCCCAACAGAGTAGATTATTTCGTATGGTGTGCCGAAGTCAAGGGTACCAATGATTTCTTCCGATTTGTAATGATCGGTTAATGATTCCACAAAAATGGAGCTATTGCCCACAGTACTGGTTTTAAAGAATCCTACTTATGACAACCGAAAGTATTCGAAGTTAAGAAGTAGTCTTTGACAGTCCTGGTTAGGACCGTTGTCATTTAGTCAGTAGATCACAGGGGTAAACCTACCATTAATGATGATGAAGGGAAAAGAACTTATTTAACTACAACATTAATATTGAAAGCTTCTTTATACGAGGCTACAGATCTTTCAAATGTTCAAATGCATTTGGAGATCTGCATTGCGATTGATGGGGAAACTGCTGAATGCCCAAAATATGGCTTGGGTCAGTTGCTCAACGATCAAGTTAGTGATAAAGTGCTTGCTTTACGTCTGAGTAGTGGTCCTCGGGCCTTATATGTGTAGGCTGAGATTGAAAGTGTGGGCTGTCTAGGGCCATACTTATAGACAAAGTAATGTGGGCCAGCAACCTGCATTAGAGAATCCTGCTCGCTACAGAAACCGACACTATGCCTCGGATAAGGAACGATCACAGGTTGACGACTGACTGTTGCTAGCGCCAACAGTACGCAAAGGCCTAAATATGGTGATAGGATTATGACGGCCAGATTCCAGCCTTGGATACGACGCTTTACTTTTATACAGTGTTATACCCCAACGGATAGCTCGTTTGAAGACGAGAAGGAGAGCTTCTACAATCAGTTAAACGTGGTCTTCAATACAACACCAAATGGAGGCATTGTCATAGTGATGGGAAATTGGAATGTCAAGGTACGCAACGACAACGAAGGGCTTAAGCATGTTACTTTATTTTGCACGGCGTGGAAGCAATCAGCAGCTCACTACCACAACCATCCAAGACGATTGGTGTGCTGTGAAAAATGTTTTTACATCAGCTGCTAAAAGAATTGTCTACCGATCGCAGATAGTTCATATCGCGAGGCTTTCCGAGGATACGTGTAGACGGATCGACGAACGAAAACAGCTGAATGGGAGGAGGAGCGAGCTAGAGTTCCTATATCGCATGAAGATGAGAGAAGTTCAGCGCAGCGTGCGACAGCGTACAACTACATCAACGCGCTGGCTATAGAAGTAGAAGAATCTGCAAGCAGGTACGACAACAGGACCGTCTACAGAATCACCAAAGAGCTGACATGTGGTCGTAGCTCCAACCAATACCCAGTGAAAAGTCTAGGCGTTCCTTGCTCATTTCGGATGACCAGTTCAAGAGATGAAAGGAGCATTTTGATACGGTTTTGAACCGTGTATTTACTAACGATACGTTCGCAAATCAAAATAAGGCGCCCGAATACGCACCACGACTCCCCAGTAAGGATGAAATCCCTACCACGATCAAATCATTGAAAAATAACAAGGCAGTAGGACTTGACGATATTCCAGCGGAGCTCTTACAAGCGCCAACAACATCGACTAAGCATCTACTCCCACATATAAAGAGATCTTGGGAAGCTGAGAGCTTTCCTGACAAGTAGAAGAGAGGAATGATTGTCAAGCTTCCTAAAAAATAAAATTTAAAGCAGGGCGAAAACTGGAGGGGTATCTACGTGCTGCCTGCTGTAGCTAGGATAATAGCTAAAATCGTCCTGGAGCGAATCAGGCAATATCTCGAAGATATACTCAATGCATAGCAAGCAGGTTTCCGCTTTAGGTCCTCCTGTGTTGATCACATGAACACCCTGCGGATCATCATCGAGCAGTGTTTTGAATATCGATGGCCACTTCACCTGCTGTTCATCGATAATGTGAGCAGGGAGTTTACTTGGCATGCCTTACGCAAAATACTTACGAAAAGTATTCCCGATAAATTAATTGTTTTTATAAAAGCTACATACAATGGGTCCAAATGGTACGTTTCGCACAGAGAAAGGTTGTCTGAGGAATTCGAGATCTAAGATCGACGGACCTCGACCAAATGACAGCAGATGTGGAGAGAGAGACAGGGCTGGAAATGAAGCTAAAATGATTACCCTTGGAACAAACGAGTATCTTGGGATTATTGTCTCGACCGATGGTGGAACCGAACTAGATATGGCCAGCAGAATCGCCAGGGCAAAGTTCGCGTTCGGGATGTTGTCCTAAATATGGTGGTGCAAGGCAATAAGTTTGAACACCAAGCTAAGTCTGTTCGGGTCCAACGTTGAATCCGTGCTGTTATATGGATGCAGCACGTGGGTAGTGCCCATTACTATCGCGGAAAAGCCTTAAATGTTCGTTAACAGGTGCTGTGGAAGATCTTAAAGATTTCGCAATGGAACCCTTTGACTCATGATGGCAGGATACCTGCCGGTCCGAGGAAAACATGGAGTCAATAGTCAAGAAGGAGGCACGACAGTTGATGAGAGCTGAACCAGAAACCGTACTCGATGGTGCGTAAGCATAGTGGAGGCCTCAGGACCCACAAGGCGATACAGGACATAAGTAAGTAAGTAGATGCATGCAAGGCCAAATTGTAGTTTTCGGGGCTAAATCAACTTAATCGGACTGCATGTAGCAACTTGAGGAGTTAATCAACTGTCTGCCTTAAAAAAAATAAATAAATAAATATTTGGCGCAACAGCTTTTTAAGTGGCAGGGCCTAGCTTCGTTATATTTTTCACACGAATGGAAGGGACCTACAGTTTAGTGCCGTATCCGAAGGGCAATTCAGTTTGAGAAGCTTACTCTTGGATGTTTGTCAGACGTTCGCGACAGGCGGGACCATGAAAAAACTTATTTTTTTCTGTTTTCTGGGATTCGAACTTGGAACCTCACGCGCAGTGAGGTGCATAGAGATTTCGAGAAATCGAGGATTTATGCATTTACGAGTATGCACGTTATACCTTAATCAGAGTTACAAGATCTTATCAAATTTGTTGCCAGTTTAAACCATAAAATATATACTCAGAGGTTTACAGAATGTGGTAGTAAAAGCAATTAGACTGTCTGAAATTTCTTAAAGTGTAATTGCTTACCCGTATACAGCTTTAACATAATCCGATTCACTATTACTCTGAGCATTTATACACCGTCCCATTGCAGTTTCTACAAAGAATCAAATTGATGATATTAACATTTTGAAATTTTAGCTCATTAAACATACCACAAACAATATCTAAAGTGCAAAGAGTAACATATGGAAAGACATTAAATGATTCCGTATCCACTTCTTTTTCCAACTTTTTCGCCAAAATTGCACTTTGCTCATTGAATACGTCAAGAAAGTCATCCAAAATTTTAAAATGAAAAGCCGGTGTTAAGATCTACATAAAGTATCCGGGTGAATTAAATTAAATTTATGCCATTCATACATTTACCTTCCTTCTCGAGTGCCATTTCCGTCCGAAACTTGTCAGCAAACCAGTTCCAAGCCAAGGTTGAAGATAATCATAGTCTTGACTTTTATCGATGTATTTTGAAGTATTAAGAATCGGCTTTGTGAAAAAAGAATAAAAATGAATTTAAATATTTAATAGGAAACAAGAACTTAACTTATGTAAGTAAAAACGTGCAAGACAAAAAGTTTGGAAGTGAATTTTAATATTTATTATTTAATCATATGAATATCAATTTTTAAATCAGTTAAATCCCAGCACCACAAGAAATTGTTTGTTCAACAAAATAAATACCTCTACAGTTTCTGGATTAAAGAGGAGAACGTAAGGATTTACTCCCTGCCAGGCCCTATTGATTCCGAGGCGGGTGCCCCATAACTTTTGAGCTCCAGTCATTCGCATAAACAATTCTATTGTGCATCCAAATTTGAGTTGTTCGTTTTTTTTTTTTTTTTGGAATTGAATTATGCAAAAGTAAAGTTTAGTCAAAAAAACATTCATGTGTACACTTATTTTTTATACTAAGCGATAAAATGTCGTGGTGAACCCATGAAAACCAGTATGTAAATGAGACCAACTATTGTGATGAACTTTTATCATAGACGCTCTTCAATTAAGGAATTACTACATCTGCACAAGCCAACTTTTACAAGACGAAGCATTTGAAAAGAATTATGCTATGTACATACTCGTATGTACTAGCTATCACTACAGTACTAAAATTCTATTGTACGCATGGGCGTAAGCAGGATGTTGTCTAAGTGGGGCAGTAGCACAGCAAGCACACCAGGTTGAATACAATACTTATGGTAAATGTTTTCAAAAGAATTTTAATCATCTGGAAAAATAAGAATATTTTACCTCGTTTTCTCCTAAACTATTAGAACACCGACTGCATAGGCAAAATCCCTTTTCGGCACCCGTGTTCACACATGTGAATTTAAGTTAACCACTGAGTGCAATATGAGTACCTACCTGTTTTAGATAGGAAAGTTTTCGTAACTGTCAGCTAGAAATTTATGGTATTTTTAGCTGTTGTAGTCACCATCTACTTTTACTTTTGTATTGCAATAAAAACCACCTGGACGGCATTTTTTCTGCCTTACTCAACCTTTATTGTTATTGCTTACCCCCCTTTTGATATAACTTGATGATACAAATCCTATGTTAACCCAATCCTATATATATAAGTGAAGGTTGTAAGTTGAAAACTCGATACTTAAATATGATTTCATCAATTTTCCAAAAATAAAAAGAAATTCGATTTTTAAAGAAAGTGACCCAAACTTATACTTTCTATAAGACAAGCCCAAAAGTGGGCATGACAATATGTATAGAGAGTTAACCGTTAACAATTTTCCTGACACAACTTTTTATAAGCCTGTTAGAGGATTTAAAAATATTAAACACTTGAACTACATCGGATCCTAGATTGTAGATTATAAGTTGAGATGGAATCAGGTAGCCTTATTAATGCGGGAACTATTGTACCTATTGCAATTTCATCATATCTTAAAGCACATTTAAGATGCCAGAGTTTGTAATGAATTCGACTATATTTTTGAGTGAGTTTAGCAAATATGTCCTCTGCTTCAAGGTAGAATTTACCTAAGTATCGATGACGTGTTCGGGTTACACAGTCACAGTGGCATAAGATGTGTTCTGCCGATTCTGTATATGTTATCTTGTGCTATCCGCATAGCCATAAGATATTTTTTAAGTCGAAAGTGGCCTGTGAGCAATCCTGTGGCTACTCGAATCTGACTCTTAGTTAGCCGTAGGAATTGTTCCGTTCTTTTGTGGGAGGTTTTTGGAAGAAAGATTATGACTTATTTGTTACCTTCAGTTTCCATCTAGCAATGATGCGCTTTTTCTTTTAACTAAGCTTTTATATAGTTTTTAGCCGTACTGACTGATAATCAACAGAATAGTCATGCCATCATAAAACTTGATGCAGCTCTTGTTCCCATAGCATCAATTTGGGGTTTAGGCAGCATTATTTACCAACGTGGCTTTTGCTGGTCCATAATGAGATCTTGGCTTTCTCTATGGCTTTTGTGGGGTGAGAATTCGGAGTAAGTTTTTCATTCAGTGTTAGGCTGCGATTATGCAGCAAGCGAGTAATACTAGCGCTAGCAAGCTTAACCTCGCGCTTTAAAATTAAATTCACTTTGTCAGGGAATTGTGGTTATGTAACATAATTTTACAAGCGCAAGCACGCGCGAGCTATCAGGCGCTTTTAAATTTTCTGTAGTGAGCTTAATTTTATTTGAAAGCGCGAGCTTAGCCGGAAAATCTAAGGAATGGGCTGTGAAAAATTAATAAGTGGAGTGCAGAAACGCTTCGTCTGTGGGACATGCGAACAAAAGAAATTGTTTCTACAAAATTACTTGTTCCTTTTTGAATAAAATCGCTTCATCACCTCCTCGCGGTGCCCGCTGGATAGCTATCTGATAGTGAACTAACGATGAGTGTATGCTGAGTCTGACGATATATGTGCAGCTGAACACTCAGACCTGCGTAAGCACATCTGGGTGAACTTCAGCGTGCGGACGAGGCATCTCTTGTTGACCTGATTGGCTGAAATACGCGTCTCAGAAGTCTAGCAAGAGCTCCTCAGGAGGAGGACGTGCGGCGGTTGAATTCTCTCGATGGAATCAACGGTGACGTCTACAGACCAGAGGATACCTTACTGGAGTTACTTCAACATATTTGGAGCTGAGCTCTGTAAGGATTTGCAATACTACGTCAGGGTATTGAAAAAGAGATGGTGGCGGATGAACCCTTAATGGGCCAACGGCAGTGCTCCCCGAAGTGGGTTACTGACATCGGTGTATCCGGCCTCTTGTCCTAGGGGTACAAAAAAAAGGATTTGGCCCTCCAGGTGGGGGGTTGTGCCGTCGGGTTAACTTCCTTACCACGTAAAAAACCTTTGGTTACGAAGCAACCAACAGCCTCGGATACGGATGATCTTACTGTTGACGACCCATGCAAACGTAAAAAGGACAACGATCTTCGTGTCTGCGCATGGAATTTTAGGTCCCTCTACAAACCACGTGCAGCCGAACAACTTGCGGAGGCCGTAGAGTGTCTCAAAGCAGACATTACCGCCATCCAAGAAGTACGATGTGATGGGCCGGGCAAAAGGAGTATGAAAAACTGCGACATCTACTACGGCGATTGCTACAGACCAAAAGGACAGCGTCTATTCGGGTGCGGATTTGTCATTGGAGGCAGACTTAGGCAAGAAGTCTTGAGTTCCCGGCATGTGAACGAGCGCCTCACGACTTCTATCAGCTTTTGGACAAGACGTATGAGCACTGCCCTAGCCACGACGTTAAAATTATCCTAGGTGATTTTAACGCAAAGCTAGGAAGAGAGGACGTCTTTAGTAGCGTGGTCGGAAAGGACAGCCTGCACGACATCACATCCGACAACGGACTCAGGCCAATCGACTTTGCAGCGGCGCGAAACTTTGTCGTAGCTAGTACGCGGTACCCACGTCTCGACATTCACAAAGGAACATAGCTCTCCTTTAATCGAAAAATCGTCAACCAAATCGATCACATTGCGATCGACGCAAGGCACTCTTCCAGTATTCTGGGTGTCCGGACTTTCCGAGGAGCCAACGTGGACTCGGATCATTACCTAGTTGTAGCCAAGGTACGGATGCGGATATCCACAACGGAGCGAAATCAACGAAATACTGTGAGGAAATTTGACGTCGGGCGGCTACAATCGCAAGAGACCGCCAGAACCTTTGCCGATCGTGTTTCTTCTAATCTCAATCTAAGTCCTATGCCGCCAGCAGCAAATGCGGAAGACCAGTGGCAGCGTTGCCAACATGCCATCAGAGATGCCCCCTCTGATGTACTGGGTTTTTCTCGCCCACCACAACGAAACCCCTGGTTTGATGAGGAATTCCGGCAAGCACATGCAGCAAAGCAAGAGGCGTACAAAGTGGCGCTGCATAGAAGGACTAGAGCTGCTTACGAGCTCTACGTGCGCAGGAGAAAAGAGGAACATCGACTTCTCAGAAAGAAGAAAAAAGAGCATGAGAAGCGCTCGATCGAGGAAATTGAGAGACTTTATTGCCGGAATGATGTTCGAAAATTTTACCAAAGGGTAAAAAGAACATGCCAGGGTTTCAAAGCCAGAACAGAAGCCTGCAGGGATGAAAATGGCAACATAGTAGTAGATTCGCAGTCGGTATGGAAGGAACACTTCTGCAGACTGTTAAACATCGATGATGATCAATATTCCGCTGTCAGGCAGAATGAGCCATTCAACAGTGACGATGGCAGTCAAGATTCCCGTCAACCCGATCAGAATGAAGTGAGGATAGCGATATCTTAACTCAAATTCAACAAAGCTGCTGGAGCCGACGGCCTTGCCGCTAAACTTTTCAAGGTAGGAGGAGATGAGTTGGTAAGGAGCATGCACCAGCTCATCTGCAAAATCTGGTCGGACGGAAGTATGCCCGATGAATGGAACCTCAGCATCGTTTGCCAGATCCTGAAGAAAGGAGACCCTCTGATCTGCGCCAACTACAGAGGTATAAGTCTCCTAAATATCGCATATAAGATCCTGTCTGCCGTACTATGTGACCGCCTAAAACCGATCGTCAACAACCTGATAGGTCCTTATCAGTACGGTTTCAGGCCTGGAAATCCACCATTGACCAAATATTCACACTACGGCAGATCTTGGAAAAAACCCATGAATGTAAAATCGATACGCACCACCTTTTCTACGCTGTTTTTTTTTATTTTAGAAACGTGTATCTGAACGACGCACTTTCTGTTAATAAAATTTCATCGTCTAAAAAAAACGGCATGTTGTGCACTTCACTAAAACCAAACAGAAACTGAAGCGTTAACTATAGCTAAATTTTAATCGACCAGCTTAAAAGCCCAAGAGATTGCGAGCTCGCGCTACACATAGCACATGCTTGCTGGCGCTGGTATTAATCGCTGGCTGGCCTGGCACCCAGGGCAGGATAAGTCCACTCCAAATATGTGTAGGGTTCTAGGGTTAACTAGCTGACCAGTGCTCGCCTTGTTTCGCCCGCATTTTAGTTGAGGCTCATTCACTGTAGCACTTGTTGAAATATAATTTCCAACTGAATAAAATACTAAAAATGTGTAAACTCAACTATAACTTCCCCAGTGGGAATTCCCGCCCCATCACATACAAACACGCAAACAACACACAACCCATCAAGTAAAAGCTGTAATAGAAAAGGAAGCCGAAGAATAGAAAAACACAAAAAGTACAATCCCCCTTCCGTCAGCCAGGCGGCTCTGATCTAAAGACCCCAAAAGCAGAATAAGAGAAAAAAAAAAAAAATATCACCTTCACTGAGTGCAGATTCGAAGACATGATCAAGACCAAATTAATGAAATCCTGGATTTTGCAAAACATATTTTTGATTAGACCTCTGCTTCTGGATGGCGGATCAGGATAAAGCATACACCATTTTAAAAGCTATACTCTAACAATTCAACAGCGAAAACCGCATTCAATTTCGTGCAACAATTTTGCATGGTGCATGTGGAAACAGTTTTGCATTCACAGTGCTATTATATGTAGAGTGTATGTCTTTGATTTGGCACCGATAACAAATTTTTTCGATTTTTACTCTGGAAGAGATCACACACTAAAGTTCAAAACATAATCATGTTACAGCGCACCCATAGACTTATGCATACACTATTGCAACGATAGCCATTGCTGCATGACTGCTGGCAGTGGTCTCCACTGGGGAAATGATTTGATTAATTGTTTCTGGGTAACGCAGAAGGATGAATTGTACCTTAAATGAATCAGTGGTGAATTTACTAAATTCACCTATTTCTTATTTTTTAAATCTCATGAGCCATTACTGAACTAGGGCTGTGTAATTAACTTTTGGTGATGAAAATTCGATCTCAATCCCCGTTATGACACTTAGACTTTAAATTTCGGAAAATTCCTTCTTATCTCGCATCAAGACAAAATAAGGAATAACTGCGCGAAATTTCAAGTACCTATGTCTAGCAGTTTCAGAGAAAATCGATTTTGCTTTTATAGTATTTAAAATTAGATATTCTAACAAATCAATATCATTTCATTTTAAAAAATCAAGTTGAACAATATTGTATTGGGCGCCGTGTCGTAGTGGGCACATTTTTGTAAGCGGATTTCAGTCTGAAACTATGAACTTAACCCGTAAGTCGAAAGATGAAATTTGCGATAATAAGTGTTTTAGGATTATCAAATGTGCAGATGCTCTTGACTGCCGGGTTCTTAACGGAAGTTGTGAAGGCGATTCTAGCAGAGAGTACACCTTTATCCGCAGATCAGCGTGCTCAGTAATCGATTATTGCTTCGTATCTGGACAATGGCATTTTCTCATAAATGATTTCCGGGTAGCGTCGGAAACATTTTCTGATCATATGCCCCTTGAATTAACATACAAAGTATTGGAAAATATTAATATTGTAAACACGAAGCCTCTAGGACTGCTACCGAAATTAATCTGGAATCCCAGAATTCGCTACCTGTTCCAAAATAATATGAATGGAGAACTCAAGGGAGTATCCGCGTTAAACCCCTCATCCAATATTGATGCGCTTACCGTAATTTTAAAAAACTCTGTCCCAACCATTACGCCAAGAAAAAGTAATCAAACTAGAAAACAGATATGGTTCGATAACGAGTGTATGGCGGCTAGAAAAAGGTCGTTTCGTTTCCTAAAAAATTTCAGAGTATTTAACGCTGGAATCTTCAAGGCACTGTATGGAGTAGCAAATAGAGAGTTTAAACGCATTTGCTATGCTAAGAAGGTCGAATTTGAGCAAGGAAATGTTGGTGCTTTAAACAGTTCTAGATCATCAGCAGAGTTTTGGAAAGCCGCCAGGATAATAATTGGTCAAAGAAATGTCATCTCCACAGCTGTACAAGCTCCTCAGCTAAGAGATCAATTTAATATTCTGCTCAACACATCACGAGCATCGCCAGACCTTCTATATGCAGCCCCTCAGATTTTTGACGAGTTTCTGGATGCCCCTTTCACTTTACCTGAAGTTCAACAAGTCATTGTAAGTTAAAAAAAGCTCAAGGAGTTGATCACATTCCCTTGGAGTTTTACAAAAATTGTATTTCGGAATTTGTGTCAGCTCTCATATCTGAATTTAATCGAATATTTGAAACTGGAGATGTTCCTGAAAGTTTCAGGAAAGCTATAATATTCCCGTTACACTAGAAAGGTGATTACAATAATCCAACTAATTATAGGGGTATTTGTTTTCTAAATACTTCAGCCAAGTTGTTCGGGGCCTTAATTTTCAACTGGCTTACTCAGTGGGTCGAAAATAAGAGCATTTTACACGAATACCAAGCTGGATTCAGAAAAAACTACTCTACGATAGACCAAATTTTTTCCCTCGTCAATATTGCCGAATTATATAAAAAGAGAGGGAAAAAATGATATGCCTTTTATGAAGACTTCCGCGCGGCATTTGATTCCATAGCCCGTGAATATCAAGCAAAGTCATCAATATTCTTAGAGCGATGTATGATAATTACGTAGCTATTGTTTGGGATGGTGAATTTGTGTCCGAAGAATTTTCAACATCAATGGGCATAAAACAGGAATGCATTCTAAGCGCGCTACTCTTCATTCTGTTCATTAATGATATATCAGACGCTGTTGGGGGTGGAATCGAGCTTAGTCGTACAAAAATTCCTGCGCGCATGTTTGCGGATGATATAGTCTTCCTCGCCGAAACAGTAGACGGTTTGCAGTTAATGATCAACAGGCTTGAGGAGTACTGCAGAACCTGGAATTTAACTGTTAACTTGGAAAAGTCAAAAATAATGGTCTTCAGAAATGATGGTGGTAGGCATTGCCGAATCGAAAAATGGACCTACCAAGGTGAACACATTGAGATTGTACGAGAGTATAAATACCTGGGAATCTGAATCTTAATATGAAAAAACACTTCACAGCAAAACTAGCAATAGCCAAGCGGGCAATTTTTTCGGTTTGGGGACGCTGCATCGAAAGCAAATATATAGCCCATGCCTCGAAGCGAAAAATATTTCATGCGACAGCAACATCTGTTCTTCTTTATGGAGCTCAAGTGTGGGGTTATTGCTCTTTCTTTAGAAGTAGACAAATTTTCACAATACTTTCTTAAGAGCATCTTTCGGTTACCAAGTAGTACACCCAATTACATGTTACACGTTGAGACAGGAGTACCACCACTTTTCTTGGATACTTTGAAGCTACATTTAGATTACATCATGAAAATAATGGCAATGGAACGAACGAGGATACCTAAAATAGTACTTGCTCATATCATATTAACTAGAGGAAACCTTGTCAAGGAGTTGGAGCGCCTAGCGTCCGATTGCGGAATAACTATGAGTATTGCACCCGATGAAACACATACGTCCTTGAAAATAAAGTTCAACAACCTACTGGTGAATACAGGTCGTATCATTTATGGCAAGTACTTACATGAAGCTCAGTCATCCCAGTATAGATTGTACTATAGTAAAGTGGAACACAGTCTTCAAGAACGAACTTACTTCCTAAATTGCAAGACTACGGACATGATAAGTGTAATCTTCCAAATGAAAGGTGAATTAGTTAACCTTAACTATATTCCACATCGTGAAGAATTTCCCATTTTGTGCGATTTGTGTAACCTAAAGGAGAGAGAAGATGTATGTACTTCATTTTGTCGTAATATGCCTGATTCTCATATTCATTGAGTACGGAAGAAACGATCAACATTTTGAACGGGGAAAAAGGCTGGTATGTGTTGTACAATTACACCGTGAACGCACTCCGCTACAGAAAACGCATCATAGAAGGAGATTTTTAAGTTATTTAGACTCTTTTAATTATCCTAGTATTTAATAAATAAATAGCAAGTAAAGATATTGTTGTCAATCTGGTAGACGGCCTTAGGCCAAACCAAATAAGACTTAAGTATAACTAAATTGTAATAAATTGTTTATACCGAAATAAAAGTCATCTAAAAACTACACTAAACTAACTAACTAGTGGGCACCGTGGCGTAAGTGGTTAGTGCGTCGGATCACTGCGCGTGAGGTTCCGAGTTCGAATCCCAGAAAACACCAAAAAGTTGTTCACCTCTCGCGAGCGTCTGACAAACATCCGAGGGTATTGTCATCACGAAAAACTTTTCAAATCGCCGTTCGGATACGGCACTAAACTGTAGGTCCCTTCTATTCGTGTGAAAAATATAACGCGCACAACATGAATGGTTGCGAAAAGCTAGGCCCTGGCACTTAAAGAGCTGTTGCGCCAAATATTTATTTATTATTTATAATATTGTATCTATTATTTTGGACAAAAGAATACCTTTGGCGAATGTGTCACTTAAGGTGCCAAAGTTACCATTAGGGTTCCTCGGCTATGCCTTAAGTTAGCACCCGGTTTGTTTGACGTTTCAACTCGCTCTTACTTGTTACTTAATCTTGGAAAAGTACATGCTTCAACAACGTTTGCAAATTATCCTTTTTTTTTTTTTTAAAAAAGTTCGCGTTCGGTTGCGTTAACTGCAATCTTTCTGATAGAAAATTTGAATCAACATATGCACTTCATAATGTTCCCGAATCAACAAGACAAAGACGTGTAAAAGAGGTCCCAGTTTTGTCGAAAATTGGGTATCTCTGTGACCAGTTTCTGGCGAACTTCGTCCAAGGGTGTCATTTGACGCCTCTGGACTTTTTTCTTTGGACTATGTCAAGTTCATGGTCTATGCCAATAAGCCAGAGACCTTAGACGACCTCAGGACCAACGTCCAACGACTCGTCATATATGGCCATATCGTCCGATTTGTGCGAAAAAGTAATCGAGAATTGGGCTCAATGCATTCACTCGTGCAGGCGTTTCCGTGGAGGAATACAACATTTGCATGATCGATGGTACTATAGCCCAAAATACTGTTTGATTTAAAAAACAAATTGGGATGCTCTTAGTGAAATACCAATCCTAAATTCAAACTCTGTAGAATAAGCGGTTGAAAGGTTTCACTCGCGTGACATATTGATGAACAGAAGCCTATTAAATCCATTGACGTTCCGCTTTTACCTTCAAACATAGCAGTTATAATTGAGCCATTTGCCCAAGTGGCAACGTTTATTTAGATCGAAACTGAGTCCAAATGGTCAACTATCTGCATGCAAAATTTGACCATTTGACCCGATGCCAACGAAAAATGGTAGCTTAAGATGTCAAACCTTGAAAAATATGGCAATAATTATAGGCTAGATTCGTGAACTTAAAAATAGCCATCTACTTAGAACTAAAATTATAAATATAAATTTGTTAACAAAAAAGAAGTGACTTTCCACTGAAAAATAAGTGAGTAAATCTTTTTAATCTCCTTACATCACATATAGGTAAGTTCATCACTCATATACGAGCATACCTGTGGAGTTTGTTAATGAGAAACAAGCACAAAATTTATCATTTGAGAAATCGTAATTCCCCCTTTTGTTACAAGAGCATTACAAGAAGTAGTTAGGAATTGATAAATGACAACTCATGACCCTTTCGAAAGTCATTACCAACTGCAACCCAACATCTAATGATTTTTTTCCAATGCAATGCAACTTTCTCAATGACTGTTAAAAATTCAGCTTTGAATGGCCATTGTAAAATGCAGTAATGGGAAAAACTTAATCTCATTACATCAGTATACAACAATTATTATCAACAAAACCTTCTTACGGCAAAGAAAATATGCTTGAAAATCCATGAGAAACTCTCGTTATTCTGCGAGGTGTAGTATAGGTACGGTGCGGCGTTTAAGTTGGAGATAATTCAAAGCTTTCATAACACATAAGCAAGTATGTAGATAGAAAGAATACAAAAAAAAAAAAAACAATTTACATTGACAATTATATTTTATGGTAACCTAACCGTACGTCTTGTACTATAGACCTGTTACTTTCGTTTCACTTGGGTTTCACAACTCAACAATATTGGTGCAGCTCAAGTGAAATAGAAAGTTACTAGGGAGCGAAGTACACGAATAGTAAGCGGAAAGAATAGAGAAACAAAAATATTTGAAAAAATAAAAGATTAAATCTTAATCTATTTCAACGCAGACAAACTTACAAGGGGGTACACATATGTAAAATAATTACCTCAGCTGTGCAATGGTTATACAAGACGACCCATGGTCGTCCGAGCCATCCCCTAATAATACCCTCTCCAGGATTAAATAGCTCACCAGCAGAAAGCAAGCGTGAGAACAGTTCTAGTGTGAAAGGAAACAGAGATTAATAATTACTAGTAGTTTATAGTTAAATTGAAAGAGTTGCTGTTAAACACATTCTGAAGAATTAGAAAAGTTAAAGGAAACAACGAATAAACATAAATACGAGTAAGAAGAAGTGTTGCATACGAGGATCTACTGACTGTCATGCTCAGGAAAGCACAATACGTAAATACATAAATCATTATTTGGAGCGTGATGGGAAGGAAGAACTTTAGTTTCAACACTAGCTGCTTAGCACAAAAAACTGCCTTGTTAGAGTTCAGGAACTAAAAAATGAATGTAACTTTGGAGCGGTTTAAAGACAATGGCAATTTTAAGAGTTTCCCCATACATTTGTCACATTTAGAAACGCTTAATTTACATATATGAAATGCAAATCAAATTACAGTGGTCACTTTGTAGATTTGATCATACCTTTCAAATGAATGCAGCACCATATTTCAAACGCTAACAAAAACCCAAACAGACAGCGGTCAAAAAAATATTTCAAAACAAAGAAATTCGTTTAGTCTTATTCTTTTGCTATGTTTTAAGTCTGGACTTGATTGGTAGAAAGCATACCTTGATTCATCTCGAAGATTTCTTCAGACGGGTATATGCCTGATGAACAGAATCTCAGCATTGTTTGCCCGATCCACAAGATATGAGAGCCCTTCAACTGCGCCAATTATAGAGGCACCAGTCACCTCAACACTGCATATAACCGCGTGCAAACGTTCATCAACAGCCTAATTGGCCCCTATCAGTGCGGTCTTAGGACAGGAAAGTCCACCATCGATCAAATCTTCACACTTCGACAGATCCTGGAAAAAAGCCAGGAAGCACAAATCGATACCCATTACCTCTTTATCGATTTCAAGGCCGCCTATGACAGTGTCTATAGACAGGAGCTATATAGAGCCATGTGTACTTTTGACATCCCTGCCTGTCTGAGGGTGCCAAATCAGGTGAATAGAGGGGATGGCCGAGCAAATCGTACCCCAAATCCCGCAGTTTTTCAATCGCCAACGCACACTTGTGTACAGATGCATTGTCCTGGTGAAAGATGATTTTTTTCTTCTTCAAGCCAGGCCTCTTCTTGCGAATTTTGGCATCCAGCTGGTCAAGAAGGTTGGAGTAATATTCGCTTGTAATTATTCTGCCTTTCTCAAGGTAATCAATTAACAGGATCCCTTTCACATCCCAAAACACACTGGCCATGACATTTCCGGCAGATGCGATCGACTTCGCTTTCTTCGGCGCTGAACCACCGGCTTCCACCCATTGCTTCGACTGCTGTTTCGTTTCTGTCGTGTAGTGGTGGAGTTTGGACCCATATCTCATCCTTCTCATCTCATCATCTCATCCAGTGGCTTGTTGGTTGAGACCCAGGTTCACCCCGAACTATAGCACCACTTAAGTAGTAAGCAGTACTACAAAATACAAATACAAATATTTGGCGCAACAACTCTTTAAAGTGCCAGGGCCTAGCTTCTCGCAACCACTCATGTTGCGTGCGTTATATTTTTCACACGAATGGAATGGACCTACAGTTTAATGCCGAATCCGAACGGCGATTTGAGAAGCTTTTTCGTGACAACAATACTCTCGGATGTTTGTCAGACGCTCGCAAGAGGTGGGACCGTGAAAAAACTTTTTGGTGTTTTCTGGGATTCGAACTTGGAACCTCATGCGCAGTGATCCGACACATTAACCACTTACGCCACGGCGCCCACAAGTAGTACTATGTTTGTTTTTAGTATTTTATCATAGCAGTCCTCAAGGAATTCATTAGCAAATTCTATCAATATTGTTTTTAAGTTCGGTAGAAACGCCACCCAACAACATCGACAAGACTGCCCACGAAATCTGTTTTCAAACGCAAATTGAATTCTTTCCTTCGCAGTTCACCAAATACCGTCGCTGTCGTCAGTTGTCTGTGTAACTAGTGGATACAGTTCGTTTCTACAATATACTATATAACACAGATTGGAGGCTTGCCGACGAGCACGAAATCCGCCTTTCATCACGGCACACCGCTTTCTGTGTGGCCATCGCTTTAGATTTATTAGCATTTTTGAAGCTTAAATGAATTGCCATGCAAATTCTCAAGCATCTAGGTTTCGCTTAGACGGTTTTCGTTTTTATAGTATCATAATAGAAATTACACGAGAAATATATTTTTGGTAGTTTTCCCAGAGAAAAATTTTCTGAGTTTCATACAGAGATCGATATTCGAAAAATTACCTACATAGCTACTTGCATAAGCGCTTAGACGGAGATAAACAACTGCAAATCCCTTCCCTTGGTTTTGCAATCGCTGGGTATAAAGCATCAGCCCGACTAAATAATTAAAAAAAATTCTCCGGAGTTCTTACTGCAATATACGAGTATTTGTTTTTCACTCAATTGGTAGAAGTGTTATGGGTAAAGAACGCTATAACAGCAAATAAAAAATGCTAGCTGATCGTGCTCGCCTTGCTTCCCCCGCATTTTAGTTGACACTCATCTTATTGAAATATAATTGCCTACAATACTGAAAATGTGGAAACTCGATATTATAACTTCCCCAGTGGGAATCTCCATCAGAGCACACGTAACGCACAACCCGTCAAGCAGGTATAACAGAAAAGGAAACCGAAGAATAAAAAAAACGAAGAATACCATCCCCCCTCCGTCAGCCAGTCAGCTCTGGTCTTAGATATTGTGAACAGACAGCACAAGACAAGATGAATAAAAACAAAAAAAAAATATTACAACCACTGAGAGCAGATCATGACCAAGAAAAAAATATGTAAATTCCGAATTTTGCAAAAGATATTTTTGATTAGATTTCAGCTTCTGGATAGCAGATCACAATAAAACGTACAGCATTTAAAAAGTTGGACTCAAAGTAATGCAACTACGAAAACTCTGTTCAATGTCGTGTAGTAGTTTTTGCGTCGTGCTTGTAGAAGTAGTTTTACATTTACAGTTTTATTACATGCATAGAAGGATGTTGACTACCCTTTCAGTTCTCGAGATAAAATGTATCCTAAATGGTGACCCGGGATATAAGCTGTCACTATGCCAAGTTTCATTAGAATCCGTGCAACAGTTTCCAGGTGATACGAGCACAAACAGATAAAAACATTCGACTCTTTTCTCTTTTGATCGAAATTCGACCGAGGGGAATTTACCTAACTTAAATGTTACATACGCACATGATATTTTTTCTGCACATCTATGGCACAGTACCTATCAAATGATATAAGTTTCATCCCCCTCCTTTTATAATAAATACTAAAAAAACGTACGATAAGTTTCGTGTTCACGTATTACTATATGATATAAGATATATATTCTTCGCTTTGTATGCCTTCATGAATTTTTATTTTAAACACATTTTATGCAATTTTACAAGGAATAGCCTAACATCTATCTTGATTTATAACTAGATCGGCTTTGCCCGCGTTTCAGAAACCTGTTATGTTTATCACATTCGAAAATAATTTATGACTTCAATTTATGGACGATAAATACCCTAAGCAATAAAATTCGTCTTGCTGAAATCGATAAACTGGTACTGCCATCAATTTGGTTACTACTTAGCTTTCTAACATTGTATCAAAATAATGAAAGGCCTGATCTAACCAATATATCATTCAACCAAATGAATTTAATATGCAAATCGTATAGATGTATAATTTTGAAATGAGCTCTAATCAAACTATCTATTAGTTCATTATTGTAACATTAATATTTCTCTCTTTCTGGCTGACGGCAATAGCCAATGTCAAATTTTTTTATAAATTTGTGTTTCAAGTTATAATTTGTTTAATAAAATTTATCTATCTATCTACGTAATGAAAGCCTGATAGAACTTAAAGTTTAAAAAAAATGTATCTTATTCGAAAAATCCATGGCAGCCATGAGCATTAATGGAAAATGATTTCGGGCATATAAACACCGCAATAGTTCTTGACGAAGTGTCTGTCCAATTTTGGCTCACATTTTCGAGCAATGTTGGCCGTATGTCAGAAATATTATAACACAAACAATGCTGGCGATGTTGGAAATCAAGCTATCGCCAAATTACGAATTCAATACGTCGATAGTTTTGGTTGCGGTATAGCACGCAGCGCCATCGCATTGAAACCACATCTCATCCGGATCAATGCAATTCATATTTTCAAAGAAAAATTTGCACTGATCATGCAACATGTCCGGCAACGATTTCTATTGACCGTAACGTGAGCTCCGGCTTTTTGAGGAAATACGAGTAAGGTGCGATGATACCAACAGTGTGGGATCCGCACCAGACGGTTAATTTTTCTGGATCTAATTGGGTCTGTAGGATCTTTTTTGGAGTAACAATTTTGCTTATTTCTATACTTCAACTTTGTACTGTTCTAGAACACAATTATTGAAAAACAACCCAATTGATGATCTTGTGGCTTTAACTCCTATCTAAGATGGGTAAGGGCCAAGATCTTTTCGAGAAATTGCCCACGTAGTGGACGGACAGAGCGGCAATCGCTGCGACCGACGACGAATCGATAAATTTGGACCTTCTTGCATTCTTTAGTTGATTTTTTGATTGATTTTTATTCTTAATTTTGTTCCTCATTAACTTATAAAAACAAATCAACATAACACGGCTTCGCCGTCTGCCGATTGACAACTAGATTTTAGCAGTATATACTCGTATTTAGATACTGGTTTAATAAAAATAGAGACCAGAACGAAATACACCAATATACCAATACACATTTTTTCTTCAAACATTTTCTTAGATTATTCTCGCACGATAGGCCAAATCGATTTTGCAGTATTCGAATAATTGAGGAACATTCAACTCATTAAGTATATCGATGACTTGTTCGTCCGATAGATAATCGGTACCGAAGACACTACACCGAGTTTCGCTTAGAGTTGGCCACTTTCCAACAAAATGTATCGTATCCTCCCGTTCACCTACATTACATATGCCACATATACGTAGTAGGAAGATCTTCTCTATGAGGTACATAGTTTAAATTTAGCAATTCTCCCCTGAATTTAATTATCATCGATATTTCCTCCACTTCTTTAGTTTAGTGCAGTGAGATTATCTTTATTACCCACAGTCCTTTAACTTGCTGGTGTTATTGCATCATTTACAGAGTATGTGGTTCGAAATCTATACACAGTTCGAGGAATGGCTTGCTCAGATTTACCATTAAAAATAAATCTAAAAGTTTGGGGAATTGACGACCGATTTTCAAAGTATGTTAAGTTTGATTAATTTGCAGTAAAGTGTTCCTCAACACTTTGTCCTATCTCCAACACTGCTTTTGATTTATATCAACGACCTTTTGTCTGCTACTCGCAATCCAATCCATTCCTTCGCACTCTTAACTTACGGCCCCAACCTATGGAGTCATAGCGAACTTAACACGAATGGTGGCAATAGAATCCACGCTCATTTTCATTCCGCTTGTTCTATGAATACTGCAGCAACCTGGCGGCCAAAACCGCTGTAAGGCTGAGGGAAGGCCGACTAGGTCATCGAACACTTACGGCCATGCCTCCATACTATCTCGATGGATCGATGGAAACTGATCATATGGAACCGATGCTGGCATTTGAATGGAATGGAATGTACTGGAAAATCGAAGAACTATCAACAAAAAGGAATTGGCGTCTATACCTACCTACCACTATTTAGATAGCACCCATCGATGGTAACTACTTCCTTATTGGAAACAATATTTTTATTTTCGCAATTGCTGTCTTGAATTCGAACCATAGCAACACCAACACCAATCATTTCCTAGTTATACAATTCTTGTAGTTTTTTTAAAGTCAAAATCTGTAAAATGCATCGACGACAAAAAACAGGTTCTCTGAAATGTGCAAATAAAAATAAAGAAGTAAGGAAGTAAAGTAAGTATAGTAAGAAAACGCCTTAGGGAAAAACCGGTGTAGCACGAGTACTTCCGTACCCCTAGGCATGTTGTCATACTATTGAACTTGAATCATCTACATGTGGGTAAACGTAATCATGTGGTAGAAAATTTAAAAGGTGAATGAATGCTAAACCAACTGTCTTACGGTGGAATTATGTTAGTCTAGTAGAGTCTAAACGTTGTGGTATTTATTACGATGATCTAGCTTCAAGCAATATTTCGAAACAGGGAAAACGTAGGTTTCTGTGGAAAAAATATTACCCCTGGGTTCAAAATTTATTTTTTTAATTTATTTCAGATTAAAGTACCATCGATGCCATTGATTATGGAGCACAACATCATTCAAATGTCCTCTAAGGAAACGCCTACTCGAGTGAATGCACAAAACCCAATCTTCCCTGACTTTTCGCACAAGCGGGCAATAAGCCGGCAATTTCGTGTTCGATGTTGGTCCTGAAGTCGTGTAAAGTCTCTGGCTTATTGACATTGACCATGAACTTGAAAAAAGTCCAGAGGCGTAAAATCACACGAAAGAGGCGGCCAATTGACTGGTTCATTTCTGGAGTTAAAACGGTCACCGAACTTCGATTTAAATAACTCGTTTGTTTGGCCAGCTGTGTAGTATGTGGCGCCGTTGTTGAAACTTCATATGCTCCAAGTCACCCCCTCCCAATTTATCACAAAATTAGTCTGTCACCATGGCCCTGTAGCGATCTCCATTGACTGTGACTGCTTTTCCAACATCATTGAAGAAGAAGTATGGGCCAATAATTCCTCCAGCATGAAACCAGCAGCGAAAAGCAAACATTTTGTGAACGGCTTCAGGTTGTTAACTTGCCCAAATGCCACAATTTTGCTTATTAACGAAGCTGTTGGGCCAGAAATGGGCTTCATCGCTGAGAAAATGCGAAAATTGGAGTTAGCGCACGCAAAGTTGTCGCAACCGAATGCGAACTTTTATAGAAAATTTGGATAATTCGCAAACGTTGTTGAAGCGTGTACTTTTCCACGATTAAATGGCAAGTATAGACAAGTTGAAATGGTAAACAAACCAGCAGCTAACTTCATGCATAGCCGAGAACTCTATTGGACAAATTGTGCGGCCCAATTGAAAAACTCTGTGTGGGCGCCGTGACGTAAGTGGTTAGTGTGTCGGATCACTGCGCATGAGGTTCCAAGTTCGGATCCCAGAAAACACCAAAAAGTTTTTTCACGGTCCCACCTATCACGAGCGTCTGACAAACATCCGAGAGTATTGTTGTCACGAAAAAGCTTCTCAAATCGCCGTTCGGATACGGCACTAAACTCTAGGTCCATTCTATTCGTGTGAAAAATATAACGCACGCAACATAAGTGATTGAGAGAAGCTAGGCCCTGGCCCTTAAAGAGCTGTTGCGCCAAATATTTATTTATTTATTTATTGCTCTACATTATAAATGCTTCTTTAAGACTGTTATATGTTCCAAGGCAATGGAAAGTCGCCGAAGTTATTATGGTTCCGAAACCGGGGAAATGTGCAAATGACAAGAAATCATATAGACCTATTTCACTTCTGCCAATAATACCATATCTAAGGTCTTCGAGAAACTTCTGCTGAAACGATTGCAACCAGTAATTGAAGAAAGACACTAGATCCCGGATCATCAATTCGGCTTTCGGGTCCAACATTCCACAATCAATTAGGTGTATCGAATAACGAACGAAATTGAAAAAGCTCTAGAAGGGAAAAAAATATGCTCTAGCGCTTTTCTCGAGACGTATCGTAAGCCTTCGACAAGGTATGGCACGAAGGACTAAGGTATAAGATAAGGGTAATTTTACCAGAAAAGTTGTACAGAATATTGGAATCTATCTTGAAAACAGACTTTTCCGTGTTAGACACGGGAGTGAATATTCGGATTTCAAAGAAATCTACGCCGGTGTTCCACAAGGAAGTGTTCTCGGTCCAATCCTGTTCCTGCTCTACACAAGAGATATACCACAAGATGAAGAGACCGTTGTAGCAATGTTCGCAGACGGTACGGCTATCCTCGTAACGGATGAGTCAGTCGAATCATCAACGGGAAAACTCCAACGAGCTTTGAACAAAGTATGCGAATGGACAAAAACCTGGCGAATCATCCTCAATGAGACAGAATCAACGCATGCCAATTTTACGTTAAGAAAGATAAACAACTTACCCATATCCGGCTAGGCAAAAATCCTCATCCTAACCCTCCCCGTGGGTGCCAGCCGGTAATAACCTCCACAGCAGTCTTGTACGTTGTCAAGATGGGATTAGCCAAGGCCAAGAAGCATTGTATCGGGTTCTTACTCCTCAATAGTATTATCCTTTACATATGCCTCTTGACCATCGGATCGAGGTACCTGATTTCAGTGGTGGTGTGAGCGCTTAACGCAGGAAACCGTGCCCAAGAATGCAAGGCTGGGGGTTAAACCAGCCGCGAACGAGCTCCTTCAGATGCACAGGCGAGGTCTGTCGTATCATAGCCTTATCCTGGTAAATCGGCTCTGCCAGGACGAATCTCTTTTCCGTACTACTCGTGGGACCACTAATGAATTCTCAAAAAAAAAAAAAAATGAGAATAAAAAACTAAAAAACTTGGATAAAAATCAAAAAAATAATTAGCACCTCATCGGAAGATGAGCTGCTGGCTTCAAGCCAAGAAACCACTGAACCAACAGGCAGTGTAGCAAGTACCAGCCAAAGTACTCTACCAGTGTCTCAACCTTCTACCTCCTCCTCTGTGGATGCCGCCAAGGATACTAGCAAGAGTACTCCAAAGCAAAATCCACAAAAAAATTCACTAACCTACAGCACAAACACTTTTACGAGAAGGCCGTCTTCATTCTAAACAAGATCGCCAAGAATGAAGAGGCAGGCACTGTCACTGAACGTGACCAGGTAGACAAGTTGAGGTACCAGGCTGTTGTTGAAGACTACAACAAGCGCCAGGCCGCCAAGACGAGTCTAAAAACCCAACAAGAAGCCTTGAAGAGGAACCGATCTCAAGAAGAGATGGCTCACTCCAGCAAACGCAGCGAAGTCGAAAGCGGCGTTGCTAAGAGGCAGATCAAACAACCGGCAAAAACCACCACCTCCACCACACAGAAAAGCAGCACTGTTGTTGTTTCCTCACGCACCATCAGCGAAGTGGTCAGGGACGATCTCCAAGTTGCTCTGGTAGATGAGCTTTCTACCAGTGGCAAGTCCATCCTGAAGGCATGGGGGGCGATCGAAGCCAAATTCTCGCAGATGGTGCTTGACTACCTGGCGGAAAAAGAAGGCGGTTCTGTACCCTGGTTCGACTCAGCTGAAGTCGTTAGAGGGTATAGGGTAATCAAATGCGAGGATAGGTTCTCGAAGGATTTCCTTGGTGAATGTGTCGCTAAGATAAGCGACGCATGGAGCGGCTTGAAGATCAAGCTTATCGCAGCCAAGGATATCCCTCGAAGACCGAAGGCTCGCATCTGGTTGCCGACTATGCCAATAGACAGCGAACAGCTGATTCGAGGTCTGAAGCGCCAAGACCCTGCGGTCCCAATGGATGATTGGGAAGTTATCAAGACGGAGCAGCCGCAGAAAAACAGCATGACTTTTCTGCTCCTCATAAACGAGGATAGTTTGGAGGTGCTCGAAAAGTTGGACTACCGTCTAAGGTTTGGCATAAGAAATGCCAAACTTAAAATTTACATCTCTTCAGGCCCGGACGAAGACACAGACGATGTCAACGATGCTAACACTCTGTTGGAGGGCATGAAGATTGTTCCAGATACCCCAAATGCCCCCGTTGAAGATGATTCAGATTAATCTGCGGCACTCGCAGTGTGCCACAGACAATCTGCGTGTCTTTATCAATGAAGAAGACATCGATATCGGCATCATCCAGGATCCCTGGGTAAGGGGATCTACCATCAGGGGACTTCAGGAAAACCACTACAAACTCTACTACAACCACAATAACTGCAACGGTAAGCCTAGAACTTGCGTTTTAGCTAAGAAGCATATAAAAGCTTTTCTATGTCCTAACCTTAGCTCTGCCGATTTAACGGTGGTTAAACTGGAAACTGCAAACGGTGAGGCCCTTTTCGTTGCATCTGCCTTCATGGACCGGGATCGGCAAGCCCCGCCGGAGGAAGTCCAATACCTAACATCAACTATTAACACCAGTAAGGCCAACCTCTTGATGGGCTGCGATGCCAAATGACAGAGGTGAGTCTGTTTTCGATTTCATCATTAGCAATAACCTATCAATTTGTAATACTGGCAATTCTCCAACTTTTGTTTTTCCGAGTACGGATAACTTCAATGGGTGAGAGGCGGTTATTGACATTACTCTAGTAACTAACAATGAAACCATCAGGGTCGATAACTGGAGAGTATCCGATTTACAATCTTTTTCTGATCATAATTGGATACTCTTCAACGTCTGTCTCGAGATCGAGACCCCTAAACCTTATAGAATCCCAAAACGCATAAACTGGACAAAGTTTAATCGTATAGTTTAGTCAAAACTGGGTAGCACATCAATGTATAAAATCGAATCGACCACGGAACTGGATTCAAAGGTTGAAATCTTTGAGAAAGCAATTAACGTTGCCTTTAAAGTCTCGTGTCCAATCAGTTATTGTAAAAAGAAAGTCCCAACATGGTGGAATGAAGATCTATCAAAGCTTAGGAAGATGACCAGAGCGATCTTCAATATCTGCTACATTCACAACTTCTGGCAGCCCTACAAGGACTGTCTAAAAATATATAAGGAGTCCATCAGAATGGCCAAAAAACAGGGCTGGAGAGATTACTGCCAGTCTATCAAGTCCCTTAAAGAATCCGCAAGGCTCAGCAAAATTTTGTCCAAAGGGCATAGCAACCCGTCCTTTCTTAAAAAACGGATGGTAGCTGGACAGATTCTTCTGCGGCATCTCTGGAACTCCTGATGAGTACTCACTTCCCAGGCTGCATTGAGATTAGAGTAGAACAAGCTAGTTCCACCTGTACGCCACTGGCAGCTTGGGATAACATCACAAACATTATTACGGAGGATAAAGTCTCCTGGGCTATAAATAGCTTCTCTCCCTATAAGTCACCTGGCCCTGACTGCATCATGCCTATTATGATGCAGAAATTGCAAGACATAGCAATTCCCTGGCTATTACCGATTTATAGGAGTTGCTTAAACCTAAGCCATGTTCCCCAAACCTGGAGACATGTCAAAGTGGTTTTCATCCCCAAGGCGGGCCGGCGAGTACATGAATTAGCGAATGATTTTAGACCCATAAGCCTGTCCTCCTTTGTTTTGAAAACTTTAGAACGTATCCTAGACTTCCATATCCGCGATAACCTGAGTTCTCCACTGTCGAAATCCCAGCCTGCGTATCTCAAAGGGCGGTCCACAGAAACTGCTCTTCATGAGGTCGTGCGTACAGTGGAAAAAACTCTTCATTACAAAGAATATACTCTCGCCACATTTCTTGATATAGAAGGAGCCTTCAACAACATTTTCACTGAATCTATTCAGGAATCTCTCACCGAGTTAGGTGTAGAAGGCTTTATTAGCCAATGGATAGTTTCTATGCTCAGTACTCGTATAATCCAAGCAACACTAGGCAACAATAGTACAACTAAGACGGTAAACAGAGGAACCCCACAAGGCGGAGTCATCTCCCCCCTGCTCTGGTTAATGGAAATCAATAAAATCTTGGTGCGACTTGATAGGGAGGGTTTTAAGGTGGTTGCGTACGCGGATGATATGGTTATACTAGTATCAGGAAAGTTCCTCTCCACGATAAGTCAACTCATGGAGAGGGCTCTGGATAAGGTACACTCATGGGCTACGAGCTGTGGCCTCGGAGTAAATCCGGAGAAGACTGAAATGATGCTGTTTACCACCAAAACCAAGGTACCGGCATAAAAAAAGTACAGAGATCGGCGTGCGTGGGTATCACAGGAGCAATGAGGTCTTGTCCAACAGATGCTCTCAGTGTGATTCTGCATCTGATCCCTCTCGAACTACACATCATAGACACAGCTATATGCAGCGCAATCCGGCTCAGGGAATATGGATGCTGGACTACAAGGCCATACGGTCACGGCAAGGTCCTCGAGACGATTCCTAGTGAACTGGTTGCGCCCTCTACCGACTACACGATACCCAAACTCAACTTCAGAAAATCGTTCTTAGCAAAATTCCCTTCCAGAGAAGAATGGAAGAACGGACGCGTTACCTGCAACTATGATATAGGGATATACACGGACGGTTCGAAGATGGACTGCGGAGTCGGCGCAGGCATCTTCTCTGACCAGTTGAATATATCAAGGTCCTTCCGTCTCCCAGACTCTGCTAGCGTTTTCCAAGCGGAGCTTCTTGCGATTCGAGAAGCCTGCCGCCTGCTAAACAACCTTCCAACATCAAACCACAACATCGCTATTTTTTCGGATAGCCAGGCTTCCATCAAGGCCATTGATGCAGTCTGCATCTCTTCAAAACTGGTAGAGCAATGCCGGTTTGAATTGAACCAACAAAGCACTTACTCGAGAATCACTCTCATCTGGGTCCCAGGGCACAGCAACCATGAGGGAAATGAGCGTGCTGATGAGCTGGCCAGGCGGGGGTCGGCGCTTAACGGCTCTCTAGCAGAAAGAGTCGACATTCCGCTTGGTGCCGTTAAGGGCTATATTCACCTCCACTTCCTCCAGCTAGCCAATCGCAGGTGGAACAACCTCACAAGCTGTGTCATATCTAGGAAGACGTGGCCCAGTTTCAACAAACCCAGGTCAAAAGAGTTACTAGGCAAACCAAGACCAGTTATTGCCAAAATCGTAGCTATTATCATAGGCCACTGGCCAGTTGGGGACCATGCGGCCAAGCTTGGAATCCCCCACAACACCTTTTGTAGGAGCTGCAGGGATATTAATGAGAAAGAATCTCTATGTCATTTCCTTTGCAGATGTCCGGCCCTGGCGAGGTTCAGACAGCAAACTCTTGGCAAACCCTTCTTCGAGGATCTGAGAGAGATAGCGAACAAGAGGATTGGAGAACTAATCCTCTTTCTGAACTCCACGGGCTGGGTTTAAACTTAATATCATTTTCAACTACAACAGGTAGACACGAGTCCGTGGTAACAAAACGGCGCACTTTAAGCGCTAATTGGGTTCTTTTTGGACCGCCACTTTACCTACCTACCTACCCATATCCAGTAACTCGGTGCAAATACCGTACGCAAACGAGGCAAAATATCTAGGAATGACCCTAGATGAAAAACTTAAGTGGAAACCACACGTTAAAAAGAAGCGCGAAGAGCTTAAATGCAGATTTAGAAAAATGTATTGGCTACTCGGAAGATACTCGAAGTTAAGCGTATACAACAAGCAAGTCCTAAAACCGTCTTCGACATATTGTATACAACTTTGGGGTTGTACCAAACCAAGCAAGCATTTCAAAACAAAATACTAAGAGCAATCGTGAATGCCCCTTGGTATATAAGAAATAGTGATATTCACAGAGATCTAGGAATTGCTAACGTGAGGGACGAAGTAACAAACTTTGCTCGCAAACTTCGTACCCGTCTTCATGTTCGCTGCAATAATGAAATAATCCGTACTATGGACGCATATTACATGCGGTTTTTCTTTACGGTATTAGTAGGAGCCTTCACTGGAAAGCTACCTACCTAACGCGATTAACACTACAGAAGCGTAAACTACTTGTTAAGGCAACTTAGTCGTAGTCACCACAAAAATGAAAAAATGAGAGGGACGAATTTCCTACTATGAGTACGCGCAGCCGGTTCTCATAGTGCCTCTCTGAGGGGTGAGGTTTAGCCCGTAGGCATATATACTGACTAGCACTGATGGCATTGTTAGATATATGAAGCGGGCATAACCAATGGTAGTCCGTACCATTGGTATCTTTTGAAGATTCCTGCACCTCCAGGTGTACCAAAAAAAAAAAAATAAATTTTTAATTGAAAAGCTCTATAGAAATATACAATATGGGTAGCGGACGGATCTTTAATAAACTAGTCAAATAATTGTTTTTTTTTTTAATATTATATTATATGCAGCTAAGAGTATAATTCTTCAATGCTCGACTTAAGTTAAAACGGGAATTAATCGGAAAGGATTGTTGTTGTAACACATTCCAATCGGTTTTTGATTCCTGCCTTTTTTTTCGTACCTTGCGCAGTGTCGTGCAAATACAATTTTGCGTACTTATAGAAGCGATTTAGAACCAGGTTTAAGCGATTATTACTTCCTTAGTAACTTTTGTCTAGAAAATTTGCTTGTACAGTGGGTGGTTTTCGAAGAACTGCTCAAAAACTCAATTTGACCGCCTTTTTTCAAGATTTTAGCCGGAGCAGAATTTTATTTTTTGCGGAATATATAAAAATTAGAGAAGTGGGCTAGGGTGAGTATATGTATGTATATTTTAGCTCCATAGCTTCTTTAAAAAATACACATTACTAGTGGTACCGTGGCCACTCACTCCTGTGCCACGCTATGCTGGAAACCGGGTGTACAAAGAAAAAGGACGAATCTGCTTACAGCATACGGCAAAATGTTGCCAGTGGTAATTCCAACTTCGATGCACACACAAAAAAATATATATCGAAACCAAATATTTAAAAAGTGCTATGTACAGTATACATATGTATGCCGAAAAAAATATCTATGCTTCGATATATGTGCTATTTGTATGACCTATTCAACAGGGCGTTTACATTTTTATATACATACATACATACATTTTCAATAGCTCGCTAATCATTCATGAGGGTCGCGGGGGTAGGATGCTCAGGTGGACCCTCCATCCTAATCGACTCTCCGCCATTGACTCGAACTCATCAGGAGGAATCCCTAGACGGCTCCAGGAGTGACGTCGGACTTGATCCAACCATCTATTTCTAGGCCCACCGGGGAGTCGTCTACCTGATGGCACGGCAATCATGGCACGTCTTGGAAGCAGGTCTGGCGGAATGCGCACTATGTAACCAAACCATCGCAGCATAGCAAGTGCTAAAGCCAGTGTGGACGTATGGTCTACAACTATGGGGTTGTACAAAGAATAGCAATAGAAACATAATACAAACTTTTGAAAATAAAGTTCTTAGAATAATCGTAAGCGCACCGTGGTATGTGCGTAACGAAGATATTCATCTGGATCTGGGAATTCCCAGCATCGTCGAAGAGGTAATAAAATCTGCGCGTAAACACAAAGATCGTGTCTGCAGCCATTGTAACCGTACCGTTATTCAACTACTTGACGCGAACAATTCAATTCGTCTTCTGCAAAAGACAAAACGTTTTGACCTCGCGTCATAGTACTCGTATATGCCGGTCGAGAAAAACGCAGAGCTTTCATTGGAATTTAACCTGTCTAAAGTGCTACATTCCTTTTACATACGAACATCTTGTTCTTTGGACTTATAAGTCCAATGTAAAAGATTATTTATAAATAAATAAACGAAAAGAAAATTAAAATCGCGAGTCTTGTAAGCGAAAATAAAGCTGCTGGATAAGCGTCAGCTTAGTTTTAGTATTATTCATTTTGAAGAGAAGTGTTTTTTTAGTGAATAAAATTCTCACACTACCATAAGCACGCGCGGTCGGAGCTTATGGTGTCGTTAGAAGATTTTTCACCTGCTCTCGGCAAAAGAAAAAAAATAGGTCTTTTCGTTCGGAGAAGTAGCTGCTCAACATTGAGCGCTTCGTATACTCTGGTGTTGGGCACTCGATCCCCACAAGCTATTTCAGCGACACCGCGAAGGAACCTCATTTCGGCAGCTTGTATCCGCGATCTTATTCTTTCGCTCGCTATCCAAATTTCATGACCATAGGTGAAAGTTGGAACATACACCGAGCTAAGAATCAATAGCTTAGCTTGAACATAAGGTTCGGCCTTCCTTTTAACAGATTATCCAAGCTCTCTCAAAATTGATCCAGCCTTACCAATTCTACAGGATAACTCAGCATTGCTCTTTCTATCACTCGTGAATAAGACCCCGAGGTACTCGAACTTAAACTTATCCACCTGCTTCAGTGGGACTTCACCAACATGCAGAGTGCCCTGAACGGATATTTTGGAAACGATAATTACTTCCAATTTGTTCATGTTGATCTTTATTCCAGCATCATCACAAATGGCTACAAATCTTTCGAGTGGGCGCTGAAGTTCGGTTTGAGAGGACCCAAGGATGACCAAATCATCCGCAAAGAGCAAATGGCTATCCTTAAGTCTCCCATATTGAAACATTCTCCGCCACGGCTGCGCTGTAACATCTAGTCCAGGTTAGGTTAGGTTGAAGTGGCTGCCAGCAGAGAATCGTCAACACAGTTAGACCAAAAATAGGTCCATTGTGATACCACATGGATCATGGGAGAAAGTTTCTCCTACCTACTCGTTAAACCATTTTGAACTTCTTATGAAGCGTAGGAGGCTCTTAATATCGATGTTTTTCAGGTCGCCTATGTCGTTGTAATAGAGGGCTCCTAGGTGAAGCTTTCTTCTACGGGAGAGAGCTGGGAAGAAACAAAGAAGGTGAGGAATAGTTTCTTCCTCTTCTTGGTCCATGCAGCTTCTACAAAAGTCGTTCGCAAAAACGCCTAGCCTTGCAGCATGCTTGCCTATTAGACAGTGTCTCCACTTATGTATACTCGTACGATTAAGAGGAGAGGTGACGAAACGCATCCTTCACGGAGCCCAACGCCGACAGTGAAATTTATTGATTTAACACCGTTTATCCGAACATAGCTTGTACAATTTCTATATAAAGACTGAATCACCCTTAATAGGGAACTATCAATCCCATACTCCTGCAGAACACTCCAAACTTTGCCTCGACGAACCCTACCATATGCTTTTTCCAAAGCCACAAAACAAGTGTAAACAGGTTTAGCATGCTCTCAGGCATTCTCAAAGACCACGCTGAGAGTGAATAACTGGTCGGTTGTGCTTCTACAGGGACGAAAACCGCATTGCCCATCCCCCAAACTATCTTCAACCACAGCCCTGAAACGCGTTTCTAGCACCTCAGAAAGACATATATCCCTGTAGTTTGCGCAATCTCTTTTTTATATACATATATGTATCTGATAAATAGTGAAGAGAGACTTTATAAGTCGGTTAAACTATGTCCATCCATCCACCCATCGGTCTGTCCGGACGTCTTTTGGGCCTTATATATCCGCCCATCCATTATATTGGACTCTTAAAAATTAAAATAAAAAGCTAAAGAAATAACAAGTAGACATATTTATATGAAAAAATATCGCCTATCAGATTTTAAAATATGTGCTTGATACTAGTACATGGGTCTCTCGGGAAAATATTTTCTTATCAATAAATAGATGTTTTATGTATGCCTATCCCCATAAAGGTCAACTGCAACTTATAGGTATTCAGTTACGCCAACACATGTTGACACATATATTGACAAAATTGTTATTCCACACTCTTAGGCTGAACACACACCGAAGCAGGCAAAACGTTTTCTTTTGCCTTATGAAACAACAATACATTAGCCGCGTTTTGTTTTCCCCGTGAACTGAACCAGTTCATCTCAAAATAAAAAAACGCTCCTTGTTCACCTAGAAATTTCATTTTCATAAGTTGGTAGCAGCAGTTACACACTGACGTTTAATATGGATTAAAAATGGCGGAAAAACAGCAATCGAAGTGAGAAAAGTGCTTAATATTTTTATATTTGTTTAATAATTAATTGTTTTTAGATACTTTTGTCAGAAAGTGAGGATACAACAAATAACTATGATTTACTTCTGCCAGTCAGCAGACCCGCCAAGCTTTACATATATTTTTTTTTTTGTAAAAAGCCATCTAGTGGTGAGGTATGGGATAGAAATTCTGGTTCACGAAAATTGAACTAGCTCAACTACTGGTTCAATTTTTTGTTGGGGAAAACAAAACGGGGCTATTGCATCTTATGAGCCAACACACACCAAAGCAGGCGAAACAAAATCATGTTTTTGATTCGAAGCGCATCGTGAGTGGTTGCCGATAATACACGGCCAACATACACCGAATGAAACAAAAACGTTTCAAGGGAGCGTCGTTGTCGATTATTGCACACTTGCTTATGGCGCAACACACAACGCATACGACAAAATAAAAAAGCAAAGGCGAAGCAGAAAAACGTGCTGCGTTGTCGATAGCTGGACCGTTGCATTTCAGAAACAAAACTTCGTTGTTATTGGCTTTTTGGCACTGGCGTTTTATTTAAAATTGGCACAACTTCATCACAAATTCAGTTTTGTTTTTTCTCAACGCACACCAAACGAAACAGAAAAGGGAAATGATTTTTTGTTACATTGTATTTCGGTTAGTGTTTGTTGAAATAAAATTATGTTTTCTTGTCTGTGAATCAAAAAACGTTTTGACTGATCCGGTGTGTTTTCAGCCTTAGCATTACGCTAGTTGTACGGCTCATGGTAGCAGCGGTCTCACAACTTTCAAAAGATGTTAAAGCTTGGATTTGAGGACTTAACTTCACAGTTTATGCCATGTTAGCAAAGTATACATTTAAAAATTATAGCAAGAAATAGAGCATTTAAAAAAAAATAAAAATTGCAGGACTATCAGAATACATACTATCAGTCATACGCAGAAGAAGCTTTTCAGGCAAACTAATTGCAATTATCAAGGCAATCTACCAAGGTCTAAGTGTTACGTCATGCACAAAGGAAAAAAACATATAAACAAAATATTTGGCGCAACAGCTCTTTAACACGTTGGCTGCCACGTGTATCATCGGTGATCACAACAAAAATCTTTCCCTAGTTTCCAAGCAAATATATATATATATGTATATATTTGGATGAGTTGGGGGCTGAGTCGCTCCAGCCCGCAGAGTCTTCGAATCTAACCCCGAGGGACGACGCAGTAGAGGAAATCATCGCCGTAGGTGGCACGCACAAGTTCAAGGGGACCTCGACCAACTTGGAGTGCGGAACTGGAGGCAATTAGCTAAATGGAGAGACTTATTGGTTGAGGCCCAGGTTCACCCCGAACTGTAGCGCCACCTAAGTAAGTAAGTACACTAACGATATACGCCTGCTCTCTCATAGTATTATGGACACCCATCAAATGACAAGGAACATAATAAGAGAGGCTAACGTCGTGGTTGAAGTCTAACACTTTAAAGCTGAAAATACTCAGCCATGAAAGTAACTCCCTTTGTCAAAAGACATTGCTGGACAACCGATTGAGAAAATAGAGAGCTTCAATACCTTGAAAGTATTGTCTCAGACAATGGGGGAACTGAAGAGGAGTGCTGAATTCCTTAGGTGAAGTCAGCTTTTGGAATGTTGTCCAAAATATGGTGAAACAGTGCCATAAGTGTAAACATTAAGCCAAGATTTTTCCACCCCAATGTTGAGTTCGTGCTGGTGGGTGCAGTACTTGGAAAGTGAGCGCCACTATCATGAAAAAGCAGACGTTTGTTAATGTCTACGAAATATTTTAAGGATTTTCTTGCCGAACCGCAACTCAAATAAACACCTTTACCAGAGAACAGGTCAGGAACTTATAGCCCGCACAATTTGACAACGAAACCAGCAATAAATCGTTCATACCCTTCGCAAGTGTGACAGTTCCATAGCAAAGTACGCAATGCAATGATTCCCATTAAGCCAAGATGACAGAATAGCGGGTCGCTCGAGAAATACAGGGCGCAGAATAGTGGATGAGGCATCTTGTCAACTGCGGAAGGGTTGGAGAGAACTGAAACACGTCGCCATTGGCCCTATCACAGGGTGATACCGGATATAAGCTATCAGAATACGTGTGACGAAATTTACAAATGACTACATTAGTGTATATTCAAGGAAGACGGATCATAGGAATAGGACTTGCATATACCTCAAAGCTCCAAGCTTGACAGACAAAAGTTGTGTCGAATATTCCATCTTGTATGGAGAAGGGTTGGTAGAGAAGACGACCTCTATGAAGTGCACGGACATATTGGGCGAGTGGACAGCAATGCTCCCGGCAACAGGGTCTTCTAATTCGAGACCCAGGTTCAGGGCAACTAGGAAGACCCAATCACCGTTTAAGCGATCAACCGAATGTAAAAGTCGAGACGCTTGATCTAACGAAACCAGAAATCAGCAAAGTGTCTCAAGCAAAGACTATTTACGGTTGCAGAGCCAATAAGCACCGAATTAAATCATTAATTTCAGATAAGAACAGCCAACCGTGAGGACCTCAAGCCTTATAGGCTTTTGGTTCGTACTGAAAAAGGCAAACAGCTCAATGCAATTCTTATGCGAAATCAATGTAATTGTTGAAGTTATGTAGATTTGCAGATGCAATAACATGAACACATTTAAGAAATGTGTGCAATGAACAGAATATCGCAGCTGTAAGCAAAATTGTACAAAAAGATCCAAATTTATCCATTCGTCTTCGGTTGGGGCTGTATCCGCCCACTATCATTTGCATCGTTCTTTCGCTGATTTGTGTCTAGAGCAGTTGTACATTGACCCGTTGCCTTATTGCAAAATTGTGTACAGTGATGAGACTCATTTTTAGCTTAACGAGTTTGCTAATAAGCAACATTATCGCATATGGAGTTAGAGTAATATAGAAGAAACCATACAGACCCCATTATATCCAGAAATTTCCACTGTTTTATACGGTTTCCACGCTGGTCCCATCACTGGACATTACTGCTTTAAAAATAAGTCCCGAGCTCGCGTTATGGTCAATGAAGATTTTCATCGGACCGTGATCAATGAATACTTCTTTGAAAATATGGAGTACATTGATCCGGACGAGATGTTTCATTTCATTTTCATTTTAAGTGCATTTTATTGGGTTAATTCATTATAGGTATCTTACGTGCTAACAAAACGCTTAAAACTAGCTTAATTAACTTAACTATCTTATTATAACTTACTGGCCCCATGCGGGCGCTCTAAGCTAAACTTAACACTTAACCTATGTCTTTCGACGTAACCTAACTAAATTTATTTATTGTAACTTAACTAACTAACAAAATAAGAACTAAGAAAAATGTTTATTGTATAAAAAACTTAGTAAATGGAAATTTTTTTGGAAACTATTAGGTAAAACTTATAAACTATCTTAAAAATAAACTTAATTAAATACACTCTTTTTTTTTTTAGCCAAGTGCTGTGCTTTATTTTTTGTTTATTTTTTTAGCCAAGTGCTGTGCTATATTATTTTTTTTTTTTTTTTTTTTTTATAACTTGAAACTACCTTAAAACTATGTAAGCCGGCCATGCCTACCATATATATATGATATATTTTATATCAAATAAAAGACGACCCGCTCTGTCCCGTACAGGCTAACCCGGATTAGGGGGAAACGACGACGACATTCCCTCTTCTTCGTTAAGCCACCAAAGTTGCTCGTGCTGCCTACTAACATCTTCAATATCGCGGACTGAAACCGCCCTACTGAACCGGAGACGCTCTAAACTACCCTGTGCGACGTCTCTGTCGTAGTTGAGTCGCCTATCCACAGCTGTTCTGGCGACGTGGAAGATTAGCGGCACCGCTACTTTATCCTGGATCAGACCTCTTTGATCAAGATATAGGAACGCTTCTGGAGGGATAAAACCGTTAAGGCGCACACTCTCGTGATAGAGATTGTTGGGGTAATAAGCCCCAAAGATCAGGCTATTCATCGAGGTCATTGCTCTTGCAATGTGCCTTCGAATCAACTTGATCAAGAAATTATCCACTCTGATCAGATTCGCCCTGTTGTACAGGACCTCATTACGATAGAATTTTATGTACTCAGACTCTGGTGTTCTATACAAACGAAGGCAAGCCCTAAGGCAAGCCCTCTCAAACACCCGCATCTTTTCCAACAAGCTTGGCCCCACGTTGAACCACACGGGACATCCATATGCGAGCATAGGCCGAATGAGGGCCATGTAGCAGATTACCTTCACCCTTGCATCGAGTTGGCTGCTATAAAACAGTCTCTTTGTGAGGGCAAAAGCAACTTTGGCTCTGGCCAGAGCAGCATCTATATGTTTGTTAAAATATAGATATTGATCTAACCAGACCCCAAGGTACCTGACTACACTTCGATTCGCAAGTGGCTGTCCGTGTTGTCCCACGATAGAGAACTTTCGCCAGTTCTTTCTGGTGTCCCTAGAGGCCCCAGACAACGGCGTTCTGAACAGGATGGTCTCCGACTTCTGAAAGTTAATCTTCAGCTTCCAGTCGGCGCAGTATCTCTTGATTTTATCGAAGTCGCGCTGCAAGAGTGTTGCAATGACCTCGATCGTAGGCCCTGACCTGTCCGGACGAGATGTGGTTTTAATAGAATGGTGCTACGTGTCATACGGCCGGCGGCCGAAACCATCGACTTATTGAAATCGCAATTTTATTTCGAGAAATGGACCTGTCAATTGGGCTCCAAGATTGTTTCCAGTAGAGCTACGTGAAGTCGCTGGTATGGAAGCCAACATTGTACGTGCCATTCGTGACATACGGCCACCATTTCTAAAAAAATTTACGAACAATTGGACGAACAGAATGCGTTTCCTCTAGAACAGTCGTGGCGGTCTTATGCCCTAAATCATTTTCGAATATTACTTTCGATTATAAAAAGACTTTGAATTTTTTTAATATTTAAAGTTCTAAAGGACACCCAACATTGGCGTCTTGGGGAGAACGCCACAATAGACATATAAAATTTTGAGATAGAAAAGGACTATGTCTACTTGGGCTCTATGGTGAGCTCACCAAATGACACTAGTGGGGAGATCAAACCTCAGGATTACTCTTGCCAATCGCTGTTTTCATGGGCTAAGAAGGCAATGGATTAACAAAGCTCTATCTCAAACTACTAAGGTAACTCTTTATAAGAGACTAATCATCGCAGTTCTTCTGTATGGCGCAGAGGCATGGACTTTGGCCAATTTGGATGAGGGTGCTCTTGGTTACTTTGAGAGTAAAGTTCTTCGAGTTATCGTTGGTCGCGTCTGCATAGAAGGCGACTGGCGGAGAAGGTACAATGCCAAATTATACCGGTTACAAAGGCATCGACTTAGCCCGAAAAGTTCACATACAGCGACTAAGATAGCTTGGTCATGTAGAGCGGATGGAGCCCAACGTTCCAGGTAAGAAAGTCTTCAAATCCACCCCGGATGGACGGTACAGTAGAGGACGACCTTGCGGCAGGTGGTGCAGACAAGTGGAGGGGGACCTCAAACAACTTGACGTGCGCAACTGAAGACAGCTGGCTCATAACCGGTCTGGCTGGAGAAGCTTTTGGTTGAAGCCCATGTCCATCCCGGACCGGAGCGCCACCTTAGTACCATAAGCAAGTATGCATCGCATAAGTTTTTTATATTATTGTACCCATGATATCGGAAGACAGTTTCTTTTAACTAGATGCCGAGTTGGCTTACGATTTTTTGTTTCAAGCTTAACTTTTCTGAACGTAGGCTTTATCTGATGGAATTTTTTCTCAAACCTACTCACTAACTAACAATATACTTGCCTCACGTCTTGAGTTTAAAAAAAACTCACGTCTTCCCTACTACATATGCAAATATTACTTTCAAATAATATGTTTTTGCTTTGTGTGAAATTTTAGAACATCGATGAGCTGTTTCGTAAGCTCGCGTATCAACTTTTTTAATTTGGTTTCGGCAATAAAATTATTTAAAAGCAGTATACTTATAGTTTGTTTGTGCAGGCGCGATGTTCTGAAGAAGTCGTAATTGGAAGTATGTAATACGTTTTGACATGATAGGTGAGCTAACGTTCATCGTTTGGGTATTTATTCGTAAGGCAGCTCCCGGAATCAATACCGTGGTAGTGCTAATTATTATTCGATTCAACGCTCATTGATCATCATCAGCTGTTTACTGATATTTTGTTGATGTTTGAAATTATTTTTCAACAGTCAATAATATACTCGTATGTATCAACAAACATGTCGTTCAAGATATTTCTCAGTGTAGTGGTTTTTGTGATCGAATGTCATTGAGCAAGGAATACATATTGGGTTGTAAAGAAAGTATTGAGCTGTAGGTTGAAATAATTCTTTTATTTTCATATTTTAAATGAATTTAGTTAAAACAAATAGTGTTCATTTTGATCAATGGAATCTTGCAATTTTTGGGTAAAACCATAATTGCATCCTCATAGAGCTTCTGGGATTTCTTGATGAAAAACTCTGACAAGTGATATTCGCAGTAGCTTATGGGACTGGACCGAAACAAATAGTAATCGCACGGTGCAAGGCCTGGACAATACGGTGGATGCATCAAAACTTCACAGCAAAACTCTCTCAGATTTTCGAGTGACCAAAGAAGTATGTGGTCTGGCAATGTCGTGGTGGAAGAGAACGCCCGTTTTTCTTGAACCGCTTCATTTAATCTTGTTAGCTGCTGACAGTAGAGCTCAGAATTAATCGTTTGGCCAGATGGCAATAGCAGATAATGTATTGGTCCTTGCAGTCCCACGAAATACTCAGCATCACCTTTCTTGGAGTCAGTCCCGGCTTTGCAATAGTTTGGGGAGCCTCACCCTTCTTCGTGCATAATCTTTTTCGCACTACATTATCGTACGTGATCCACTTTTCACCACCAGTAATCCATATTTCAAAAATGTAAATCGTTTCGATCCACCAGCGATTTAAAGCTGAAATTCTGTCAGATTGTGTGATACCCAAACGTTTTCTTTGTGTAGCCAACCTTCTTCAAATGATTTAAAACGGTTGTGTGGCTGATGTTTAATCCCGAAGCGATGTCAAGACAGGTTATGTGCAGGTCATCCTCCATTTTCTCAGGATTTCATCGACTCTTTCAGTCGCTGGTCACCCAGAGTGAGTGCATCTTTGACATCAAAATTTCCAGAACAGAATCGATGGAACCGTCTTTAAACAAATTTATTCACGAGCCTTTGTCGTATTTTTTGCCTTTTTCGAAGTAAAATTCCAAAATGTATAATTTTTTTTTCAGACATTTCACTAATTTTTATTACGCGAAAACAGCCCTTGGCGGCTTTTTTCTGAATTGATCTACGAAATGCCAACCTTTCAAACTCTGGTAAGGGTTGCCAGATAGGATTAATATTACCAAAGCCTGCATTAGTACCACCAAAGCAATGAGAACAAAGCCAATAGTGCAACTCGAGGCCATGCTCAACCTGCTTCCGTTAGACATCTTTATCCAAGCATTGGCGGCTATTAGTGCCTTTAGATTAAGCCAGACAGATAACTGGGGGATAATTGCAATGGGTCATATTACGATCCAGCAGAGATATCTAAGCAGTGTATCTATGCCATACCTAGACTTTATGGGACCATTTTTAAGCACCTATCCGAGCAGGGAAGAATGGAAAAATGTTCATATACCTAACGCTCAATCTATAGTTGTCTACACCGGTGGATCTAAAATAAATATCTTCCCTGAACCGCTCGGTATATCCTTGTCAGTGCGGCTTCCGAACTATAGTAGCGTATTCCAGGCAGAGGTCCTAGGAGTGACAATAGCAGTCCGTGAGTCTGTGATAAAGGCAATACATTAAACATACCACGGCGGATATCATCTTTTTCATCGACAGCCAGGCAGCTATAAAAGCAATATCCGCTACAAAAATAAAATCGAAGCTTGTGAAGTGCTGTCGAGAAGAACTCAAAGTTCTTGGAACACAGCATAAAGTGAAACTCTCCTGGGTCCCTGGACATGAGGGCATAAGGAGGGAACGAGAAAGCCGACAAACTGGTAAGAAGAGCAAGTATGGATCCATCCGACCCGTCGGTGTACGACCCGCCTAGCACACTGAAACTCAAAATAGGGCGGACCTCTCTAGATACTTGTACCACCACTAGAAAGCTATGACCTATATTCGACAAAGCAAGGACCAATAGACTCATGCGGAGGGATAGAAAATCCCTTAAATGAGTCAATACGGGGCATTACACTTTATACATTACCACATGAGAGGGAACTACATTACGTGACTGTGGTGACGGAAGCCACAGCCCACTTTCTTTGCCATTGCCCAGGCCTATATCACCTAAAAAACAGGCTCCTCGGACAATATATCTTTCAAGATTTGAAAGAGTTGTCCAACAGACCAGACCGGTGAACGACTTCGTAAATTTTTTAAAATCCTCTGGATGGTTTGTATCTCGAGCACAGTAAGGAAGAAACGCTTTCTATTAAGACTTGTACGTATATATATTTCACCAGGAGGGGATTTCTTCATTTTTTTCTCCAAAGAGTACCACAATGGGTCTACATTGGCCTGAGTGTGGTGTAGAGGATTTTTACCTCCAACGTCAACCCACATACCTAACATATTTATGTATGCTTTCCGTATTCACCCAAATACATCTCCATTTCGCTTTTAAATCTCTCAAACACGTTTCTATTTTTGATTCGCACTTTATTCGTCCTTAATTGTGTCGGATGAATCACCTTCGATTGTATCAAATGAATCGCCTGTTACTCTTCCTTTTAATTCGCGACGACCGACGACAACTTTTCACAATACTGCTGTTTCTCCTCGGTTTCGCCCGTAAGCTCACTGCGAACGTAAATATTCGTCAAATACATTCGCTATGGGCGCAAGCGAATCGTGTGGTAATTCATAATAAAAAAAAGTAATAAACCTCGTATGTGGGCTCATAAATAAAAAGTAAAAAGAATTAAAAATAAAACCATTACATTCAGTAAAATGTAAGTGAAAGCAATGTAATTTCCGCTTTGACCTGCTTCATCTGAGGACAATCTCACCAACAAGAAAGAAAAATTTGGCGGCCAACAAAAGGAAAATCTTTCAGCTTTCCACAGAGATATCCTTTAGTTTAAATGCAGTCCTAGGGGTTCCTTTCGACATTTTTCATTGCAACCAATCCCACACTTTTTTTTTCAATTTAGCTTTATGGATCGATGCTGGAGTATGAAAAGCTTATTATATTTAAACGGTGCAAGATAACTACCTTTCTATTCAAAGTATGGAAAGGTAGTTAAATTCATCTTTTAGTAGTATTTCTTCAGTAGCACTGCTGTCAGTGCGGCTATTCGTCTTAAAGCCTCCTCTCAGTGGTTTAGTTATCACATTGGCCGCTCCTCGATCCTTGATCTTCTCAACTTCACACATGAAAACACGGACTACACCCCACCGAAACTGAGATTTGACCGACACTTTCGTACGAGTATCCCTGAACGGGATGCGTGGGATGGCTCTCCCCCTGATGATGGAAATTCGGTGCACTTCTACACAGATGGCTCTAAGACCGAAGGTAGGGTGGGCTGTGGTGTTTTCTCCGATAAGCTCAACCTGAGCATCTCGTTCCGCCTCCCTGGTCATTGTAGCGTTTTTCAGGCGGAAATCATGGCGATTAAGGAAGCCCTGTCTTGCCTGAAATGTAATGTATGATCTGTCAGCGATATTAGCATTTTCACTGACAGTCAAGCGGCTATCAAGTCCCTGGAATCGTGCTCCTTTACTTCAAAGACCGTCTTAGACTGCCGTTTGTCTCTTACAGAGATGACAGAGCAGTTCAACATTCACCTATGCTGGGTGCCAGGTCACAGAGACATTCCAGGAAACTATAGGGCGGATGAACTCGCTAGACGAGGTACTACTCTAAGGATTCTGCCAGATAGGCAAGCCCTTGGTATGCCCCTTGCTACATGTAAGCATTTACTGAAGCTGAACGCTATTAGCAAGACTAACCTTAGGTGGGATAGTGGCTCTACGTGTCACATTTCAAGGCAGATCTGGCCTAAGCTGGACCAGAAACGTAGTGCCGAGTTTGTTAAGCTAAGGCGATTACAAATCAGCTGCGTTATCGGACACTGCCTAATCGGCCAACATGCCAAAAGACTGAGCCTCTTTTCCAATGACTTCTGCAGGAGCTGTAGGGACGAGGAGGAGGAGGAAACCATTCTTCACTTCCTATGCACATGTCCTGCTCTATCACGCAAAAGAATGCTACATCTAGGAGCTCCCTTCCTTGACGACCTCAGCGATTTGGCGTCCTTAGACGTCATGAACATCCATCGCTTCATTAAAAGATCCGGTTAGTTTTATTAGTCCCTGAGTGGTCTAATGGTAGATCCTTGGCATCACAATGGACCTTTACTGGTCTAAGTGTGTCTGCATCGTGGTGCAGACAGCCAATCTAACCTAACCTAACCTAACCTAACCTAGTATTTCTTACAAAAGATCCTAAACTATCTGCTTGAAGGCAAAGTGCACCAGTTATTCTTTGCTGACGATGGAGCTATCATAAGTGAGGATCCTACCTCCCTTCAACGAGTACTTGACGTACGGGTGGACGCTTTGAAGGGAAATGGGTACCACATTAGTCACAAAAAGATCGAGTACTTATGCTGCCTCTCAGGCACATTCCTGACATTTATTTGAATGGTACAGTGCTTCCCAAGTGGAAAAGGTTCGTATCTGAGATTTAAGATCAATGGCGAAGCACCATGTGATGACGAGATCAATCATAGCGTAGGTATATGGTGCATGAAGTGGCGGGAAATCTCAGCTAACTTCTATGACCGAAAAATGCATCCTAAGCGGAAGGGAAAAATCGACACCGCAGTTGTGCGCCGATCACTCAGATACGGTTCATAATAGGGGTTTTTCTTTTTTCGTTCAGAGCAGAGCCTGAGTTGTCAAAAAAAAATGCGTGTTTCTTTTTTAGCTCAGACACATCAGAGCTCGGCATTCGTTTTTCTTTTTTCGTTCAGAGTTTGCTCAGAGCGCACTCTATGAGCTCAGAATAAATTGACCGAGCGTTCAGAGCAAAATCCTGAGCACACCCATTTTTCATATTTGACAGGAGAGGACAAGGAAAAAAAAATGCACCAATTGAAATAGCGGACGAAATTTGTTGTTCAGGTGCAGAAGGTAAATATAACACAAAAAATAACTATCAATACATATTCTATTCATGCATAAATTTGTTTTACGGTTAAAATGGACATCAGAGTGCTCAAGTGCGTTTCATAAACAAATCAAAGCGATCTGATCACGCTCGGTTCAGAGCACGTTCAGGGCACGCTCGATGTGCTTGAGCTCTGTTCCTAATGTTGGACAATGTACAAAACGTATGAGAGTAAATTAACGGCAACTCAAATGAAGAAGCTTCGCATGACAGCAGGAGTGCCAAAGCTTAATCGAATAAGAAGTTCGAAGATCCGTGGAAGCCTTCACGTGAACGAAATCATCTCACGATGAAATCATCTATTGCCATGTTCAAAGAAGAGATCATTTGAACCCTGTTAAAAAGGCAATATCAATGAACGTTCCAAAGACATCGCGAAAGAAAGACTGGCCTATCAACTCCTGGATCACACAAATGTAACAACACCAGCATTTGGTTTGCTTCAGTAACGAAGTAATTCGAAATCGGGAGGCCCGTCAATATTTTCTGAGGTCAAACAGGCGAACCCGACATACGGATCAGTAGAAATGCATGAAGTGCGAGGGTTTTAATCCATTGAGTTCAGATCATAACCTAGTCAAATTAGGAAGATAAAGAAGAAACGCTACTAGCTCTTATTCATTATTGTATTTCTATAAAATGTTCCATATGACATTGACTTAACTGGAGATTCCGACTACGTTTTTTGCAATCAGTTGCGTGAATACTTCTACGCTTCAAAATAATCCAGTTTCCAAAAAAAAAAAAAAAACACCTGTTGCACTACATGATTGTGTTAATGTGCTCTTAAGTGATTTTTAAAAAACAACAATTTGAGCAGAAAGAACGCTTATTAGATCAAAAAACAGGTTGCTATTTACGTGGTGTCATTTATGTAAACACTATCTTGAATCTGTTTCGGAGACCCGTTTTATCGCCCATCGGTGACTTGCAAGTTATTTCCCCCTCGTCTCAAAAATCATGTGTACAAGTATAAACTTCGGACTTGCTTGCGTAGTTTTTCGCAACAACTGGTTCAATTTGTGGTGCCTTTATAGTTCACTGACCATTAAAACCACACAACTAATTTGGTGCCATTTCTGTCCCTTTCGTCATTAGCACATTTAACACTTTTCACAGATTAAGATTCGTGAGGTAAGTTTTACAAAAAATAAGTAATTTTCACAACTTTGCATACTCCTAACATTTTTTTTTGGAAGATTGATATCAGGAACGTATTTTCCCATGCGGCAGATATTTGACACTTTTCATTAATTGAGAAAGGTTTGGTTAGATAATAATTTTTTGGTTCTTAAGCTATCTGTAGGTACATTCGATAACTAGTACGAGTAGTTTCTCGGGGTTTCTCGGCTATGCGTGAAGTTAGCTACTGTCACCTGCCATTTAATCATGGACAAGAACACGCTTGTTTACAAATTATCCAAGTTTTTTATCATATTTCACGTTCGATTACGACAAGTTTACGTGCGCTAACTCCAATTCTCTATTTCACACCGATGAAGCCTATTTCTGGCTCAACGGCTTTATTAATAAGCAAAATTTACGGTTTTGGGCAAGTCAGCAACCTGAAGCCATTCACGAAATGCAATTACACCCACAAAAATTGACTGTTTGGTGCGGGTTTCATGCTGGAGGTGTCATTGGCCCATACTTCTTCTTGAATGATGTTGGAAAGGCAGTCACAGTCAATGGAGATCGCTACCGAACCATGTTGACTGACTAGTTTTGTGATAAATTGAAAGAGGGTCACTTGGAGCATATGTGGTTTCAACAAGACGGCGCCACTGCTACACAGCTGACCAAACAATAGAGTTATTGCAGTCGAAGTTCGGTGACCGTGTTATCTCCATAAATGAACCAGTTAATTGGCCACCTTGCTCGTGTGATTTGAAGTCTCTGGCATTTCTTCTCTAGGGCTATGTCAAGTTCATGGCGCATGCCAATAAGTCAGTGACTTTAGATAACCCCGGGACCAACATCGAACACGAAATATCTGGCATATCGCCCAATTTGTGGGAAATGGGGCGCACTTAATGAAAAACCCTATAAAAAGCTTCGCTGATTTAGTTTATATATTTGCATTTATAGTCAAGTGACGAACAGGATAAAGAAATTCAGAGCAAAGGACTTGATTAAAAAGGGAACAGTTTGGCAGCTCCCTTAAAGGATTTACAAAACATTCCCATATTGCTTGAATATATCTTTTAGGACAGCCTATCCTCTCCTGCAGCCTTGTTCGCTTTGCATGATTGCTACAATCAGGTTTCGTATATAGAAAAATATTGGTTAATTATGGTGCCTAGTCTTGTACAAGGCATCCCAAATTATATACAAAAAAGAACTGAGGAAAGCCAAAGGAAATTCTTTGAGACTCTTTTGTGGCAAAATAGCATCTAGGCTAAGAGAAATCGTCTCTATAAACTCAATTGTGGGCGCCGTGGCGTAAGTGGTTAGTATGTCTGACCAATTGCCCTTCGGATACGGTACTAAACTGTAGGTCTCATACATTTTCAGATAGCCAGGCAGCACTTAGGGCATTATCGTCCAACCCAATGGGCTCCATAACTGTGAAATGCTGCTACGATGCATTACAAGACCTTGCCAAACACAACAGAGTAATGCTCGGTTGGGTCCCTGGACACCAGGGGAGTGTGGGCAACGAATCTACAGATGAGCTTGCTAGGGCCGGCTCAGAATCTGCGTTTATAGGTCCTCAACCTTATTGTAGCGTCAACTGGACAACAGTTACAGCATTGATTAACGAATGAGAGAGCAAACTTCGTCTAGATCACTGGACTAATGGGCCAGGTTTAAGACAATCCAAACGTTTAATCAAGCCTTACTCCTGTAAGAAAATCCTTAACTTAGATAGGGAAAGCATTAGGTAGCTAGTGAGCTTTCTAACTGGCCATTGCGGCCTAAGATACCACCTTAACAAGTTGAACCTGTGCCAAGAGGCTATGCCTAGAGGAGGATGAAACATCCGAACACATTCTTTGTGAATGCCCAGCACTACACTGGTTAAGGAAACGTATTTTCCACAAGGAGATACTCACTTCAGTGGAACTGAAATGCTCCACTACTAAAGACATACTCACTTTCATAAGGGAGGCAGTACGTCTGTTAGGTTTACTCCAACCCTCCGATACAATAGATCTTTCAGGTCGCAGTGTCGTTTCCACGCGGGCATGGATTGTACAAGAGGAAAAAAAAAAAAAAAACTGTAGGTCCCTTCCATTCGTGTGAAAAATATAACGCACACAACATGATTGGTTGCGAGAAGCTAGTCCCTGGCACTTAAAGAGCTGTTGCCCCAAATATTTTTTTTTTGTTTTATTTTTTTTTTAAATCCAATAATGGCCAGCTATCTAACAAAAAAAAAGCATATGGAAGATTCCCTAAATTTACTACCTGATTCCCAAGTAGCTCCCAAGTGGTTAGCAATACTATTTCTAACAGACCAACTGCACAAATAAACAACTTCTCAAATATAATTACACAGAACAAACTTCATTGGACGCTACATAGCTTTAAACCTTACATATTCACAGAACCTCGATAGTCCAAGAGTTTGGAAAGAAGTCAAAGTAGTTTTTATATCCAAAGCCGGTAAATGTTCTTACACAAATCCAAAAGATCTCAGGCGCATTAGTCTATCATCATTCCTTCTAAAAACATTGGAACGACTGATTGATATCCATTTACGCAACAGTTTTGATACGAAACTTCTGTCACTGGTCCAACATTATTCTAAATCCGTTGAAACTGCATTACATTCGCTCAGACGTAATATCGAGTATTCCCTGTTTCATAAGGAGTTATGCAATGGTAGTTTTCTTAGTCATATTAAGGAATGTGCTTTTTTTAACATCAGCGATTGCAGATGCACTATCAGACATGAAGGTAGGCAGCTCACTTTGCGAATTGATTAATTTACTGCTTACTCAAGCTGGGTGGGACGTCTACTAGAAGAGCTATTAGTAGAGGCACTCCGCAAGGTGGTGTTCTATCCCCTGTTCTTTGGAATTTGGTGGTCAATGAACTACTGATAATCCTGAACGGTGATGAATGCATGGTGATCACTTATGCTGATGATGTTGCTATAACAGTCTCGGGAGCAAAATTCTAAAAGAAACTTCTACAAGCTCACTAGATGGGCGGTTCGGTGTGGTTTGGGTGTAAAGCCCCACAAAACTGAACTGGTACTCTTCTCAATGAAATATAAAATTCCGTTAGTCGACCCTCCTTCTCTTAATGGTATCAGCTTAACTTTCTCTGATATTTTGGTTTTATCCTGGATAGGAAATTAAGCTGGTAACCTAACATTCGAGAAAGAGTGAAGAAAGTTTCAGTAGCGCTTTTTGTTTTCGCTTGCATAAAAGCTATTGGAAACAGATGGGGTCTACAACCTTGAATAACTCACTGGCTCTACATCTCGGTCTTTAGATCGATACTTACATACGGGTTAATTATCTGGAGGACAGCCTTAGAAAAAGTAATAAATCGCGATTATCTAAGCAAGGTCCAGCCAACAGCTTACCTGTGCTTTAGCGGAGCACAACGTAAAACTCCCTCTGCGGCACTGGACATCATGTTTCATCTGATACAGTGGTCAGGAAAAAAAAATTTGCCTACGCCTCCATTCTGAATAAATTTGAAATCTCTACCAAAAAGCATAAACTACACCATTTCCTGCATTAACTTTGACGAAACTTCCATGTCACCATTCCGTCCAGGTCATTCTAGGAAGAAGAGGTATTCCTAGAAACGCCGATTCATTTTTACACCGAAAGCTGAAAAACCAAGGAGGGGGTTGATGGGGGCGTTTTCTCTGACAAGCCTTATATTAACAAGAGAAGCAACAGGTCTAGCAACAAAATAGATTTGGTCGAAGCTGGATCGAAAGCGCTCTAAAAATTTGATTTCTCTCAAAAGATTGCATATTGGCGCTACAATAGGTGTCATGACACCGACGACATCGGCATTTCATTGGCCTCAGTAACCGAGTGATCCAAAATCGGCAGGCCTGCCGATATTTTCTGAGGTCAAATAGGCGAACACCACAGGCGGTTCAGTAGAAATGCGGTGAAGTGAGAGGGTTGTGATCCCTTATTTTCGGATCATAACCTCGCTGAAAAAGGAAGAAGAAGAAGAATAGGTGTCATGACTGGGCGCCGTATAATAGGCAAGCATGCAGCAAGGCTTGGCGTATATTCGAAGAATTTTGCAGAAGCTGTATGGACGAAGAAGAAGAGGAAACTATTCTTCACGTTCTCTGTACATACCCAGCTCTCTCCCACATGGAGGAAGCTGCACTTAGGGGCTTTCTATTACAACGATTTGATAAACACAGATATTAGGAGCCTTCTAAGCTTCATCAGAAGTTCAAAATGGTTTTAACGAGTGGGCAGGGAATACATGATCTAGTATGTGATATCACAACGGACCTATGTATCTCTGGTCTAAATATATTGGTTTCCACCTAACCTAACCTAACCTGTGGCGTTTAGTTAACTTGTGTTTCTGAAAAATTCCGTTTCTACATCATTGTGCAAATATCGTCTGCCGTGAATTGTGCCAAAACAATGCCACGGAAAGATATTTCATATTTTTCAACTTCCTAATGTGCGTTTTAACAACTCAATAGCCGATCGAAACTATTTAATTTTACAGATATGCAGTAAAATGATGCGACTAACCCACCCCCGGTGTTAACAAATTCGTACTCGCAAGATCAAATCAAAGAGTGAATGTGAAAATGCATAGCAGTTCTCCTTATTAGTTCGAATACCAACAATCAAGTAATGAAACCAATCAGCATCTGTGTTACTAACAGCTACACACACCTTTGTTTTTACCTTTTCTCTCTATCTGCAACTTAAGCAGTTAAGTTGCTTCTCAATTAAAGATGCAATCATAGACTATGTTCTTAGATGCAAATTAATATTTCAAAAACAAATTTCTTCTAATAAAAGCCTTTCATACTAGGGCACTACCCATACAAGCAGCTTATAATAGTTTATGCAAATCAAATTTCGCTCTGTCGCTGAAATCAATCTTTTCTTAACATTCTCAACTGTAAAGGCCTATTAATGTGACATCATCATACTCGTGGTAACAAATGTTGTACAAATAACCAGTTTTGAAACCGAAATAAAATTGTATCTAGTACTTCCATGGAATTGTCATTTAAACTGATCTTGGAAGATTAAGATTACTCGTAATTACATGATATGCATCTTGGCTGTGTACAATACACACGTTAAGGTCAAGCTAGTTATTAGTTAATAAACTCGGATAATAACCAAGCGAAATCACTTTTTAATGTTAAGGACGCCTGGGTAGGAAATTCGTAACAAACTCCACCATGACACAAAATTCGGCAATATGACTCCCAACTATACCGGAAGTAAAAGCTAGTTTAAAATTAACATTTTTGATAAGTGATCGCAGCTTTAAGAATAATAATGAAAGAAATCACTGTTTCGACTGAAAGCATGTAAATTTATTCATGTCTATGTATCTTGGATGTCAAGGTTAATAACTACCGGCAATGTCATGAACGAATGCAGCGTGTTATGTTTAAAATCACTACTTAGTGGAGATCAATCTTAACATGTGTGCATATTTAATTACCGTTTGAACGTTTTTGATAGATACACATCCAGATGAAGATAAAACCGATTAAATACTATAGGCTCATGTTAGATTTCTGAATCATTAAGCCGCCTACTATACGATGTTTTTTTTTACGGAAATGTCTTATGGGTAACGGCAAAGTAAAATAAGAACATGAGGAAGTCAATGGGAAACCACATCACAGTAAAAAAAAAAAATTAAGTTAAAAGCAACCTTATGATTAGGACCAGGTTTAATATCGACAGGCTCAAGGCTCCCCAAGTGCGCCAACAGTTCAGGGACCATCTTGCCTTAGAAGCAGAAGCAATCAGCAGCATACTGGAAGAGAACATGGATGACCACTGGAGTGCTGTGAAAAATGCTTTTCCGACTGGGGCGCGCACGTATGTCGGTAAAAAGCAGAAACACCACCAAACATGGCTTTCTACAGACACCTGGAGACGGTTCGGTGAGTGTACAGCAATCAAGGCTCGGATTGCAGCGGCCTCAGCAGTAGAGAGAACCGAGCTTGAAACCCAATACCGTGCGAAGAAGAAAGAAGTGCAGCGTAGTGTGAGACGTGACAAACGTCAATATGTCAACTCACTGGCCTCAAGGGCTGAAAAAGCAGCGAGTAGGTGCGACAGTAGAACTGTTTACAACATCACTAAGGAGCTCATTGGTGGTCGTTACTCCAAACAACATCCAGTGAAGAGTCTAGACGGTAACCTTCTGATCTCGGATGAGGATCAGCTCACTAGATAGAGAGAACATTTTGCTACAGTGCTAAATCACTTAGGCGACGGCGATATGATCTTGAATTCGAATGAGCAGTTCGAAGCAACAAATTCCCGAATTCGCACCGTACCTCCCAGTAAAACTGAAATAATAACAGCAATTAAGTCCCTCAAGAAAAACAAAGCGGTGGGTATTGATGGCATCCCTGCCGAGCTTTTTCAAGCGGCGCCAAATACATCGGCAGATTTGCTGCATCCGCTAATACGGAGAGCTTGGGATAGTGAACAATTTCCACAGGAGTGGAAAAGGGGGATGATCATCAAGCTTCCAAAGAAGGGTAACTTGATGGAGTGCGGTAACTGGAGAGGTATATGTGTTCTTCCAGCTGTAGCCAAAATAATAGCTAGAATAATTCTAGAACGAATTAAAGAACATTTAGATTCAACTCTCGATGTCGAACAGGCAGGCTTTCGCGCTGGATCCTCCTGCATCGACCACATAAACATCTTACGGATCATAATCGAACAATGCGTTGAGTATAGGTCTCCGCTACATTTACTGTTTATCGACTTCGAGAAGGCTTTCGACAGCTTGAATCGAGATGCTATCTGGTTGGCATTGCGCAGGAGAGGCATTCCAGAAAAGCTTATAGCAATTATCAAGGCTACATATGAGGGCGGCAAGTGTCACGTCGTGCACAATGGTAAGGTGTCGGAGGATTTTCAAGTCCAAAGTGGAGTACGTCAAGGGTGCATACTGTCCCCACTATTGTTCTTGGTGGTTATCAGCGATGTACTCCGTGCAGCATTGACGGAATGCAACTATGGAATTCGTTGGACTAAGACATCTTACCTTAAACACCTAGATTACGCTGACGATGTTTGTCCACTTTCACATCGGATAATGGATCTTCATTTGATGGCCCAAAATCTAGAAGCTGAGGCAAACAAAGTGGGGCTAAAAATAAACACAGCCAAAACAAAAGCCCTGAGTACTTCCAATACCCGCGCTCAACTTAACATTGCCGGAAAGCAAGTCGAGAAAGTTGATAACTTTCTATATCTCGGAAGTGTCGTCTCGGCTAGTCGCGGTGGCACCGAACTGGATGTGTGCAGCAGAATCGGGAAGGCTAAAGCTGCGTTCGGAATGCTGTCCAAAATCTGGAGAAGCAATGTTATTAGCTTAAGAACCAAGCTGCGACTGTTCCTCTCCAACGTAGAATCAGTGCTGCTTTATGGGTGCAGTACCTGGAAGGTGGACACCATTAACACACGCAAGCTGCAAGTCTTCGTAAACAAATGCTTAAGAATCATCTTGATGATTTTTTGGCCGAACCGCATCTCCAACGAACAACTTTATCTGAGAACGGGCCAAGAACCTATAAGCATTACTATACGAAGAAGAAAGTGGCAATGGATTGGACACACCCTACGGTGCGAAGACAACTCCATTGCGAAATACACCATGCAGTGGAATGCGCTCACCCAGGCAGGCAGAATAGCGGGACGCCCTAGGCAAACGTGGCGCAGAACAGTTGAGGAGAAATCGAGCTCTTTAGGAATGAGTTAGAGGCAGCTCAAACGCGTTGCAGAACTCCGAACACGATGGCGCGCAGGCGTGGTTGACGCCCTATGCCCCCCGAGGGGTTAAAGGATATAAGTAAGTAAGTTATGATTAGACAAACTATTCAAATGCCCTCAGTTGTCGGCAGAACTTAAATGAGCAGGGGGTGCGAAGAATCGTCGGTGGGCATTTAAAAATCGCGACATGGTATGTCAAAAGTATGTATAGGGCTAAAAAATTTGAAAACATTATACAAAAAGTGAGTAGATTAAATATATAATTCTAGAAACGATGAAGCAACAAAGGAAAACGTTAGACTATATTATGCGTACTCGAAAGAAGGCCAGCACAAATATGGTGTAGGAATCATAATTTTTAAATTTTTTAATTAAATTTTTTTATTTCATTTCATTTTGTCTCTGAAATACAAAGGCTTTCTTAGACTAATAAAAACATTTTAAGAGCAGAAGAAATAATAAACATAACTAACAAATAAAAAGATAAAGCAAACAATCTTGACTGCACTGCTTGCAGTAAGGCTTTCTTAATACTCGTACAAGGGATTGATTTGTTGAAATCAATTAAATTGACATTACCATTATAGGCTATCATTAAACCGTTTATTGAGGAGTATCGGCCGTAATTAGTACGCGACTAGGATATGCTAAAAAAGCGATTGTTTCGTAAATTGAGAGAAGGAACGTATATGTTGAGAAGGCTTAGGATTTCCGGGGAGTCAATCACACCAGTGATTATTCTATGCAAAAAAAAAACCCTTCTCACCGTTATGCTAGCTTCAAGTAATTCTAAACCAATCAATTTTAACCTAAATTGATAGGATGGTAAATTATATGGATCGACCCAAGGTAGGGTAAATTTAAGAAACCTTTTTTAAATAGATTCAATTCTGGTGATGTGATTGATGTGATTGTTTGTAATATGGATACCAAACAATAGATGCATATTCTAAAAGAGATCGAACATAGGCTAGATACAATGTTATGTTCTAATAGCATATGGGTCGAAAAATTCAGAAGCATAACACTGTAGCATTCCCCATGACCTATATTAGCTTTGTTTGAAATGTAATCAACATGATTGTTGAAAGATAGTTTACTATCAAGCAATATACCCAAATCTTTTATTAACCATACCCGATATACAATTTTACCATCAATAGAACAGGTATACATGAAAGGTTAAAATGTACAATAATAACAGAGCATTTCGCAACATTCAGTGAGAGGTAATTTTTTGGGCACCACAAATAAAACGTTTGAAGACAAATGTTTAAACGTTGGAATCAATGAACATCTTTTACTGACTAATATATCTTAAAGTTATTAGCAAACATAAGTATATTACATTCAGTTAAGAAATTAACAACATCATTAACAAACAAGATAAATAAAACAGGTCCAATGTGGCTTCCTTGGGGGACGCCCGAGGTCACAGAAATTTTATTGGAAATTTGGTTACGGAACCTTACATATTGACATCTATCACATAGAAATGATGAGAGCCAACGTAAAAAGGAAGATGTGGAACCTAATCTTTCGGGTTTATAAAGTAAAATTGTATGGTCAACACGATCAAATCCATGTAGATTGAAATCCACTTAGATTGCATCAACTTGGTTTTCTATAATAAATTCAGAAATTACGAAATTAGTAAAGAGAAGAACGTTTTCTTACAAAACCATGCTGGTTATTACAGATTAGAGATTTGCAGAAATAATTTAATTTCTCAGTAACCAGCATATCAAACAATTTTGGAATAGATGACTGTTTACATACGAGTATACCTCTATAATTCTCAATTTTGTTTCTCCTACCAGACTTGAAGATACGAGTATGAACAATAAAGGAATATTTCCAGACAGACGGAAATATACTAGTTTTCAACGATAATTAAAACAGAATCAAAGAATCCAATAGCAGAAATGGCCAGAGTATCTAATCGAGTGATGATTATGAAAATGAGAAACGAAAAGTCGCCAACCAATCTCATACGAGTATATTCTCAGGCGACCGATTATGATGAGGAGGTAGTGGATGAAATCGATCAAGCTTTAGCATTGGCAAAGGGTGAGGAAATCAGTATACTTCTGGGGGATTTCAATGCTAAAGTAAGGAAAGGCAGAATGGTAGACACGGTTGACGAACTTGGCTTAGGTCAGAAGGAATTGGCAGTGATAAACATTTGGTTGGAAATACCAAATAGAAGACTGTATACATCGACCACATCAGGTCTAAATACAAGTAGAACAATCATATGAAATCAAATAGACTACTTCATAATCAACAAATGATTTAGAAACGGAGTGCCATCGGTTAGAACGCACTCAGGTGCTGACATTGACTCGGATCAGAACTCAGTTATAGCAGTATTCAAAGTAAGGTTGAAGGAATTAAGTAGAAAGAACCAAGAAAGAAAGATGGATATGAATATTGTGAAAGAGCAAGAAACTAAAAACAGAGTCACCACTCACCACTCATTAACGAAGAATTGAAGCAGATCAAAACAGAAATCAGTAATGATGTAGAAGTAGAAAAAAATTTAAGAAACCATCACATGACAGATAAAGCGCAACCCGCTCAACTGGTGTTGCCATATTCAAAGAAGAGATCATTTGAACCCTGTTCAAAAGGCAATATCAATGCACGTTCCAAAGATATTGTGAAAGAAAGGCAGGCCTTAAGACTCCTGGATCACACAAATGCAATGACACCATCATTTGGTTTGCCTCAGTAACGAAGTGATCCAAAATCGGGAGGCCTGCCGATATTCTCTGAGGTAAAAAAAGGCGAACCCCACGGGCAATTCAGTAGAAATGCAGTGAAATTGTAGGGTTATGGTCTCCGAGTTCAGATCATAAGATCTGCGATATACATAGGAAGAAGAGGATGTATTTAAAAGTAGAAAATAAACCGGCGAAAATAAAATAAGGCAATAATAATAATCACAGCAAAAATACTTCTAGAACCCAGAACAGGGCGACATAAAAAAAACTGTATGGCAAACAGGATTCTGAACATGATGGAAGAATGAAGAAGGGCCAAACAGAATCATAACAGATACAAAACGATAAACACTATGATTAACCGAAAAATAAGGGAGGCAAAGGATAGATATTGGAAGGAGAAATGTACGAGTAGTTTCAATATGCACAGAAAGCTTAAGGAAATAATAGACACCACGCGAATGGAAAGTTTCCTGATAGACACAAATAAAAAGCTCAGAAGATGGGAAAACTGCATAAGAGAGATATTTGAAAACCAACGAAATAAACGACATCAGTCAACGGAAATGTCAAGCCCTGTAATACTAGCAGAGGAAATTAGCAAAAATGCAAAGGACAGGAAGTCCGGCCTCGATGAAATGCCCGTCCTTGACAGATCTCTAGAAGGGTAGTCCTTGTTCCGATGGGAACTGTCAAGAGCAAAATCATTTCACACTTTCTGTCAGTGATAAATAAAAGGTGAAACAGTCTGCAAGGTTGCGTCATTTCTGGCTGAGCTACAACATAAGAAGTTGAGAAAAAAAATTGGAAAGCTACTTGCAGGAATTGTAGCGTATAGGTTTAAACTGCTCAGCCCTTTCAATGCTCACTGCCGCAATTGCAAATATGTAGTTGAGAAAAAAAACTCTCCCACTTCCTATGCGGATGTCCGGCTTCAAGTAGAGCCCGACATGGAGCACTAGGCTAACCATTTTCCGACAATCTTAAGGAAATTCCAAAGAAAAATATCACAGAGTTGATCAATTTTTTAAATGTCACTTGGTGGCATCCTATCAACGCTATCTTACAAGCAAGGTCACGTGAGTTTGTGGTTTTCAAAATGGCGCTTAGGTGCAAATTGAGATGCAGTGCAGCGAGCAGCAGCAACTACTCCTACCTAACTACCTACTATGAAGCCATGGAAGAGGAATATGTATATACTGAAAACCCTCGCAATTTTTATGATGAAATACTTTTATATTTAAGATATAAAAGAATTGATAATAAGCAGAAGAAACATTTGTATTTGACCCTATTTCGACGTTAACTGATGAGTGCGCCATGTCGATAGTTTTTCGGTGAGAAGAGTGAGTGGTAAAGAGAGGGGTTCATTCATGAAGTAAATATAAATATTGAGAGGAAAGTCGCGTTCCACTCCCGAAATTTTCCATTCTTTTCCATTTTATCATTACTGTATTGTCGAAATTCGACCGAAGGGAAAAAACAAACAGCGAGAGAAATAACGCTATGTATTTGTTTACAAAACTCTTTTTTTGCAATATTCTCCTGTGCAGGAAAGCCAATGGGATCGAAGCTCATACCGCAATGAACGTGATCAAAATGCTTCCATTTAATTGGTTAAATCGTATGGTTAGGGGAAACTGACGAGTTTTTGGATGCTCCATTTTCATCGCAAGAAGTAAAAAAGGTAATCGATAATTCAAAAAGAAAGAAAGCATCAGGAGATGACCGTATTCCATTTGAATTTTATAAAAATTGCAGATGAATTTGTATATGCGCTCACGTCGGAATTTAACCGAATCTTCGAAACTGCATCTGTTCCAGGAAGCTTCAAAAAAGCAATCATATATCCGCTACACAAAAGGGGACTACAACGATCTAACTAATGTGGTGACTACAGTCAGGTCACATTCTCATTTTTATATTCATTCTTATTTCAACCTCCGTAAAGAGCAGACGTATCCTTTTCCCTAAATTTATTCATATTATACTCATTCAGTCAGTAAACAAACATTTTTATACCTAGAAAGGACGCTTCTTTTATTATTTCACTACAATTCAGAAGTGGGATCCTAAACCGATCCGAATTGTTTTTGCTTTGGTGAACGTTTTTTTGTGTTAACTTAACCGTGTATACTGCGACGGCGATCAGGCTGTGTATAGCAAAAGGGGTGAAATCTGTGCGTGTCGAGTTTTGTTTTGGTTGTTGGCGACTTGATGACGAGACAAAGGGACTGCAGGCAGATTTTTGTACAGTGCTGATAGCAGACGGAACACAAGGAGTGAAAAATAAGAGCCTGTTGTGTAGTTTGGTGAATGTTGGTTGTGTTTGGGTCTGATGAGTATACCTGCGTATAAAAAAGTAACAGCGAACGAGTTAAAGGATTTGCTGCAGGAAAAGGGTCTATCTACGGAAGGAGTTAAGAAAGAGCTATACCGACGATTAAAAATGGCCGCCAAGGATCAGAAGGAGGAACGTAAAAGGAGTTTGTCGGAGGACTTGGACGAAACAGTGACAGAAGTGACCGGAGCTACTGACGTCAGCGGAATAGAAACTTCTGGCCGTGGTGATGGACACATAGATGCAAAGCGTGAATTGGAACTACTTCAGCGAGAGCGGATGCTGTGGAAACGTGAGCGGGTGTTGCTGCAGAAGGGATCGAAAGCGGAAATTCAACCAAAGATGCTGCTAAAGGATGTCGTCACTACTATTCCTGAATTCAACCCAGCGGATAAAACAGCTCTGTCTTCCGAACAGTGGGTCAACCATGTAGAGCGTCTCCGAGGTATCTTTAAGTGGTCTGATCAGCTGATATTTTGCGCTGCTCTGATGAAGTTTCATGCTAAGTTCTGGCTGGAGTCTGAACAATTTGATATATTGGATTGGGTCGATTTCAAAAAGAAAATTCAGAGAGCATTTCAATCAGTCACCAATGACGCTCAATTGCACGCTAAACTTACTGCAAGACGTAGGAATCCGAAGGAGGCAGTGGAAGACTATTTCTTTGAGGTGCGGATGCTGGCTAAGCGTGGAAACTTTTCGGACATAATACAATATGTCATCACTGGGCTGGACGATACTGAGATGTCGAACTTGCTCTCAGCACAGAAGTTTGAAGATTGTATGGAACTTCTGGAGCGAATTAAATGGATCGAAAGTATCAGGGAGCAGGAAACGGCGCGAAGCAGCAAGATAGAGTCGAAGACAACATGTACGACTACAAAGGATTGGAAACCACTGAATGCTGAGACACCAAAGAGTAACTTCGATTCAGACAAGAAGCAGATCACATGTTTTAAATGCATGCAGAAGGGGCACATAGCGCGTGATTGTCCAACAAAGAAGTCAGTGAACTGTGTACGGAAAAATGATGTACGGGATAATGGTTACCTCCGCACAGTTGTGATCCAGGATGTCGAGTTCCATTGCTTTGTCGACATGGGAAGCAGTTGCGTAACTCTTCGGAAAATGGATGCAGATAGAAGGGGAATTCGCTACGATATGCATTCTCAAGAACTTGTCGGATTTGGTCAGGGCAGAACGGAAACTGTGGGACGCGTAAAAAGTGATGTCAAGATTGCTGATGTTGCTGGTGTTGTGGAGGTGCTCATTGTTCCTGACGAATCCCAAGACTTCGAGGTAATTGTTGGGCGCTCACTCTTGGATCAGGAGCAATTTATCATCCAAAGCGCGACGGGGATGGCAAACTCCGAGTTGTGAGCTATTTTAGCCGAAAAACTTCTGAGACAGAAGCCAAGTTCCACAGCTATGAGCTTGAGATGTTAGCGGTGGTGGAAAGCCTGAGGAGGTTTAGAATTTACTTGCTGGGGAAGCCGTTTTCCGTGTTGACGGACTGTCATGCGGTAGTAACACTTCGTGCACAAACGCAAACTGTGCCGAGGGTTCCCAGAATGCTGCTAATGTTGCTAGAGTATGACATACAATGGATTCACCGTCCTGGGGCTTCAATGAGTCATGTTGACTGCCTCAGCAGAAATCCTATTGCACAGCTGCCGGATGACATGATGGAATGGGGCGATCGATTTGCAGTGTACGCGATCCACTTGACTCAGGATGATTGGTTGATCACTCTCCAACGACAGGACGAAAGGGTGCAGATTATCTGTCAAATTCTTGAGAAGACACCAAATACACCGGATGAGAAGCAGGTTTATCAGGATTACGTGGTGAAGGATGGAAGACTTCTCCGAAAAGTTGATGGCAAGCTAAAGTGGTATGTACCTAACAGTTTAAAATTCCGCTTAACTAGGTCGTCCCACGACGAGGCTGGACATTTTGGCGTCAACAAGACTGTTGAGATAATGGAGAAACACTTTTGGTTCGCCCGTATGAGAGATTTCGTCAAGAAATATATCTCATCATGTATTGAGCGCGCTTACATTAAGGGAAAGCATGGCAGACAGGAAGGCGAACTGCATCCCATTCCGAAAGTTCCTTTGCCGTTTGACACGGTGCATATCGACCACATGGGACCGTTCCTGAGGAGTGCAAGTGGTAATCAGTATCTTTTGGTTTGTGTGGACGCCTTCACGAAGTACGTTATCATGAGAGCGGTGAAGACAACTGAGACGAGGCATGTTCTCAAGTTTCTCGATGAAATCGGTGGGTACTTCGGGATGCCGAGGCGTATTGTGTCAGACAGAGGAAGTGCTTTTACCTCGAAATCGTTCAACAGTTTCTGTGCGGACAATTCAATCTGTGATGTGAAGAATGCTACGGGTAGTCCACGAGCGAATGGACAGGTCGAGCGGTACAATAGGACCATCATTGACGCGGTACGGAGTATGTCCAGAAGCTCTGAAGGGAAAGACTGGGATCGAAGACTGAAGTATATCCAGTGGACTCGAAATGACACCAGAAACACCACCACCAAGATGAGTCCTCACCAGTTGTTATTTGGCTATTCACCACGCAGTAAAATGAAGAACACATTGATCCAAGCATTACAAACATGGCCAGAGACTGAGGATGATCTATCATTGCAGACGTTGAGGGACATCACTGAGGGTAATATCGCGAAGTCACAGCAGAAGCAGAAGCTACAGTTTGGTAGAACAAGACGACGTGCGACGATATACAAGGCAGGTGATATGGTACTTGTCGAAAATAATCATCAGTCAACAGGTTCATCACGGAAGCTAGAACCGAGGTGGAAGGGGCCATATTTAGTGACGTTGGCCATTGGAAATGATAGATATCTTTTGGAAGATATACCCGGTGCTGGGCGCACTCAACGAAAATTTCATTCTGTATACGCAGCCGATAGAATGAAAAAATGGCTGTCGCTGCCAGAAGACGAAGATGACTAATACATGTGCCGAGGTCGACACAAGATCAGGAAGGCCGATTGTGGTGACTACAGTCAGGTCACATTCTCATTTTTATATTCATTCTTATTTCAACCTCCGTAAAGAGCAGACGTATCCTTTTCCCTAAATTTATTCATATTATACTCATTCAGTCAGTAAACAAACATTTTTATACCTAGAAAGGACGCTTCTTTTATTATTTCACTACACTAACTATAGAGGAATATCTTTTTTGAACACCTCTGCAAAACTTTTTTCTGCTTTGATCTATAATAAGCTTACTCAGTGGGTTAAAAACAATGAGGTTTTATCGGAGTTTCACCAAATATTTGTATTAACGAACATTGCTGAAATTTATGAAATGAAACAAAAAAAGTTATATGCATTTTTTGTTGACTTTCGAGCGGCATTTGACTTCATAGCACGAGAGGCACTAATCTACAAATTACACAAAATCGGAATCTCCAACAAAGTCATCTATACCCTAAGAGCAATGTATGAAAATAATGTAGCGTATGTATGGGATGGAGAATCCATATCTGATGAATTCACATCAGCAATGGGAGTGAAGCAAGGGTGTATATTGAGTGTATTACTATTTATATTGTTCATCAATGACATAACAGATGCTGTAGGGGGAGGTATAGATTTTTGCCGAACAATGATCCCTGGAATGATGTACGCGGATGATATTGTCTTCCTTGCTGATACGGTAAATGGTATGCAGCTAATGATGAATAGGCTAAGCAAATATTGTAAATTCTGGAACCTCATCGTTAACATGGAGAAAACGAAAACTATGGTATTCAGAGATGGACGCGGCTGATATTTCAGAATCGAAAAATGGACATATTGTGGTGAGGTTGTTGAAAATGTGCGCAAATACATTTATCTTGGAGTTCTGATATCAGGCAACTTAAATATGAACAAACACTTGGAGGCGAAATTATCAGATGCTAAGCGAGCAATTTCTTCGATCTGGGGACGCTGCATTATGAATATTTATGTAATATAGAGCTCAAAACGAAAACTGTTTCACGCCACTGCGGCATCAATACTGTTATATGGAGCCCAGCTGTGGGGATACCGCTCTTTCCCAGCAGTGGAAACATTTTCCGATATTTCCTGAAGCGAATCTTTCGATTGCTATGTAGTACGCCAAATTATATGTTATATCTAGAAACTGCGATGCCACCTATGTTTTTGGAAACTTTGAAATTGCACTTTAACTATATAATCAAAGTAATGTCGGTGGACGAAAAGAGGTTGCCGAAAATTGTTCTTACACATCTTTTAACAACAAGAGCTAACTTCGTGGGTGAGTGGCAGAATCTTGCATCCGAGTGTGGTGTAAGCCTAAGTATTTCACCAGATGTGCTGCCCGCGTTAATGAGATGTCAATTTAACACTCTGCTTGAAAAAACAGGAAACATTTTGTACGAGAGGTATGCTAATGAAGCCCAATCATCTCAGCATAGGTTGCTCTATACCAAATTAACATATCCTCTCTAAGACAGTACGTATTTTCTAAACTCTAATTCAACGAATAAAATAAGTACTATATTTAAATTGAGAGGAGAGCTAGTACACCTAAATTTTATACCATACCGGGCAGACCTTCCAATTTTGTGCAATATGTGCAATTTGAATGTAGGAGAAGATGTGTTTCACTTTCTTGCTATTTATCAAATTTTAAAGAAATTACGTTTACGTTTCTTTAGATCAACTATCCTAGGAGAAGATGAGGCAATTTGCATTCTGAATGGATGGCAAGGATGGGATTCATTATACAATTATGCACTGAATGCCCTTCGCTATAGGCAACGCGTTATTCAGGAGAACTTTTAAATTTCATATTCAAGTCAATATATTTATTAAGTATTATGTTGTTCGCCAATCTGGTAGACGGCCATCAGCCAAACCAAAAGACTTATAACTTTTCTTGTTTCTGTTAACTTCTTTTATAAAATGAAATAAAAGTCATTTAAAACTTAACTTAACTATGGTAAGGGGAAATCATGTGTGTATGTTCACTTTATTCTACCTGACTTAGCGGTAACATACGCATATGATTTTTTTTCTGCACATCTATGCCACAGTACCTTTCGAATGATATAAATTTCATCCCCCTCCTTTTATAATAAATACTAAAAATAACGTACGATAAATTTCGTGTTCACATATTATTATATAAGATTAGTTCGAATGTGGAGAAGTGAGGATCAAGGGATGATATGAATATTTGGATGAGAGAACGCTCTGCGATACACAATTGTTTCAATTCACTTATTCCACCCAGAAGCTTTGCCAAGTAGTGCAGCGCTGAGCATTACAGTAGATATGTGAACACGACATGTCTACCCTCTACGCACTCATCAATTAACGATCTAAACAGAGTCTTTGTTAGCGAATTACATTATATTTTTTCGAATAAAGTAATAAAGATAACAGGCTGCAAAACATGTGTACAAACACTGAAAACTGAATCATAGAACTCAGAAAATGTGTTATGCAAATCGAATACTGTCTCGAAACCAATACATCTTCTTTGCAAAGCAATTGCTTAAGAAATGAATCTCAGATATGCATCACAGATAAGTATGTATTTAGCTGTGGGTTACAAGTAGGTGACTGATGCGAATTCCTAAGATTAAATCATATGAAATTATATTCGCAACCTCAATTAGTTTGCGGTTACAAGACGAAAAAGTGTTAACCGCCAATCTGCAGTGGTATTCACCAATTTAGGACTAGGTTAAGACCAACGTTGCTGCAGAGGCCCGAGGTAGATCATTACAATCAAAACAGAAAAAGTATCACTAACAACTTCGAAATTGTGTTGTAATTAATTACAAGCGCCTTTAAAGCGCACGCTTTTATTAGCATTGTGTAATTCTTACTCGTCCGTAAACTCAGCAGTCAATAGATGTCATTTTTCTTTTGCAATCATAATGTATCTGTAATGGTGAACGACCGAAATGCAGTGATTATTGATAATCACCGGTAAATGTCTGAAGGGTCTACAATGCAAATAGTTGGCGTTTGTTGACCTACACCGGTGATTGGCAACATTCATCAATTTCGAACATTCACTGTAGGTAAGGTCGAAGCTGTCGACGCTGTCTAAAAAAATTTCAGTTTCATCTCGCATAGGCCTGCGGGGAGCAAGGAAGAAATAAAAAAAGAAAGAAACTAGTGTGGCTAGAGCATTGGCACATGAAATGAAAGGTGTCGTGCTCCATCCTAGCCTCTAGAGGCTTGGCGACCGGTCGTTATTCCCATCCGTCCTGAGTACTTGCTTAAACGGCTTTGTATCGTCAATACTGTGCTTACTGCAGATATGGAGAAGAGGCTTAGATTTATCAATCATTTTGTTTTGTTTTTGCTTATATGTCTCGTACAAATTCGAATTGGTTCGTGCCGGTAAAACGAGTGAACAATTCTAATAAGACCACCTGGTTTAAGAAAGGTTGAAGAATGTCATAAATAAGGTACATGAAATAAGTAGAATCAGTAGTAGAATCGCAGTCGGTTCTGAGGATATGGAAGAAACACTTCTGTAGTAGGCGAAATCCCGAACGATGGCCAATATTCCGCTGCCAAGCACAGCGAGCCATTCAACAGGGATGATGATAGTCAAGATTCCACGTCAACCCGATCAGAATAAAGTGGACTAAAGTCCAACAAAGCTGCTGGAACCGACGGCCTTGTCGCTGCACTTTTCAAACCAGGAGGAGATGAGTTGGTAAGGAACACACATCAGGTCGCCTGTAAAATTTCGTCGGACGAAAGTATGCCCGGTGAATGGAACCTCAGCATCATTTCCCCGATCCTAAAGAAAGAAGACCCTCTGAACTACGCCAACTACAGGGTATAAGTCTTCTCAACATCGCATATGAGATCTTATCAACTGTATTATGTGAACATCTAAAACCAATCGTCAACAACCAGATAGGTCATTATCAGCGTGGTTTCAGACCGGAAAAGTCCACCATTGACCAAATATTCACACTACGGCAGATCTTGGAAAAAACAAAGGAATCTTAAATTGATACGCACTACCTCTTCTTCGATTTCAAAGTTTTCTATAACGTGTATAGAGACGAATTGTACAAGAGAACTTGAGCTGCTCCATCAAAGTCGGTAAAACCACCAGCGAACCATACGATGTCAGGTAAGGTCTTAGACAACTTGACGCGCTATCATTCGATCTCTTTAACATAATACTGGAGAGAATTGTAAGAAACATACAGGCTAACACCGGAAATACAATCTTTTACAAGTCTGTACAACTACTCGCTTATGCCAATGACATTGACATTGTCGGAAGAACTTAGCGAGCCGTCAGTGGGGCGTTTTCGAATATTGGGATAGAGGCAGCAAAGATGGGACTAGCGGTCAATATAAGCAAAACAAAATATATGCTGTCTACAACAAAGGACACCTAGCATCGGCGTCTTGGACAGAACGCCACTATAGAAAAATAGAATTTTTAGGTAGTCTATTTAGGTAGAATTTTTGTCTATCTAGGCTCTATGGTGAACTCTGCAAATGACACCAGTGGGGAGATCACAAGAAGAGTTACTCTTGCCAATCGCTGTTTTTATGGGCTAATAAGACAATTGAGTAACAAAGCCCTATCTCGAACTACTAAGCTAACTCTGTATAAGACACTAATCATTCCAGTCCTGCTGTATGGCGCAGAGACATGGAATTTGTCAAAATCGGGTGGTTACTTAGAGAGAAAATTTCTTCGAGTGATCTTTGGTACCGTCTGCATAGAGGGCGAGTAGAGGAGAAGGTACAGTGCCGAACTATACGCCTTATACAAGGACATCGACTTAGCCAGAAGAGTTCACATACAGCGACTAATATGGCTGGGTCATGTGTAGCGGATGGGGCCCAACGTTCCAGCCCAGATAGTCTTCGAATCCACTCCGGATGGACGGCGCAGTAGAGGACAACCTCGCGGTAGGTGGCGCAAGCAAGTGGACAGGGACCTCTACCAACTTTACGGACTGGCTGGAGAGGTTTGTTGGTTGAGATACGGGTCCATCCCAGACCGTCGCGCCGCCTTAGTAAGCAGATACCAATGTGTGATAAGCGAGTAGAGTCCGTAAAGAGTGAATATACATTGGCAATTAAAGTCACTTATGAGCTTGTACCTTATAACGTATCGTTCGTGAGATTTCGCCAAGCAGTAACCGTTTGGTTATGGTATAATAAGCTTTGAGCGTAAAGAGGCGAACTATACTGCATACATATGTGAATACTCAAAGAGGTGACGCTCAATATCGCAATTTCATCAAAGCAGACTAAACAGAAATGCCTTTAGAACTGCCTAGATTTCGGTCATCAGCCTTTATTAGTCGCCAACAGTAAAAGCAATAAAATGCATGGCTTCAAATCTTAGGAAGCTCCTACCAATTTATTTTACTCATAAAGATCGTTCTCAAGCCTCGGGCATGAAAGACATGTACCTGGTTTTAGAAATGAAATACTGGACTCAGATATCACCATCACGGAAGTAGTCGAAGCGCTAAGCCGTCTAAAAGATAAGAAAGCATCTGGAACTGATATGATTCCAGTCAAGTTTTTTAAACATGAAACCTCACAGCTCGTCATCAAACTAGCGAACATTTTTAACAATGTTCTGATAAGTGGGTTGATACCGCAGCAGTTTAAGGATGCCCTAATTTTCCCCATCTTTAAAAAAGGTTGCAAAACTGACCCGGCAAATTATAGGGGCATTTCAATTCTCAACGGATCCTACAAAATATTTACAGCGGTCTTGCAGAAACGACTAACTGAGTGGATTGGCGTCAATAATCTAATGAAGCAGTACCAGGCAGGTTTCAGATCCGAATACTCCACCATAGACCGTGTATTCGTATTATGTAGTATTGCAGAGTCCTTCCTCTAACGTGGAAAAAAATTATGTGCTTTTTTTGTCGATTGCAAGGCAGCCTTTGACACAATTGACCGCAACACGCTGTTATGCAAACTGTATGGAATGGGGTTATCTCACAAATTTGGTCGAGTTTTACACAACCTGTACGATGACATACATGCAGCAGTGTGGAATGGAGATGAGAAGTCAGAGTGGTTCCAGTCGAAATCAGGTGTAAGATAAGGATGCGCACTTAGTCCAACCTTATTTGCCCTCTTCATTGAGGACATTATCGATTGTTTGCCCGGAGGTATAGCGTATGCAGGGGTCAACATCAAAATTCTTCTCTTCGCTGATGACATAGTATTACTTTCTTATTCACCTCAAACACTCCAACTCATGATAAATGCTACACAAATATTGCACATTACGGAATCTTGTGGTAAACTTGGAAAAGTCAAAGGTGATGATTTTTAAAAGAGGTGGAAGAACGTATTGCGCTAACGAAAAATGGTACTATGACGGCAGAAGCATAGAAATTGTTAAGGAGTACAAGTATTTTAGAGTTCATCATATGAAAAGCTTGAGTATGGAGAAGCACTTAACCGAAAAGCTCAAAACAGCCAAAACTGCTATTAATATGACTTGGAAAAGGTGCTTTTTCGACAAATATGTGGCCCAGAGTAGCAAGTACAAGGTGTTTACAGCAGTATCTGAAGCAATTTTGTTCTACGCCGCACAAGTTTGGGGTTGTAAACATTACGATACGGTTGAGAAACTTTTAAGATACTTTGTGAAAAGAGCGTTCCACCTCCCACCCAGCACACCCAACTACATGATAATGCTAGAGACGGGTTTGTCACCACTGTTTATAAAGACGTTAAAACTACAAGTAGATTTTACTATAAGAGTTTTTTGAAAGTAGTTCTCAAAGCAATTACTGAAAAGACAAGTTGGTACCACGAGTGGATGGAATTAGCTAATGGATGCGGAATGGAACTGAATTTAAATATCGCAGATTACAGAAACTGGAAGGCCACGCTATACCAACTCATCGCCAGAGTTGACGAACGATACAGGTTGAGCTTTGAAGCGGATGCAGCTGGATCACTTCACAGATTAATCTACAGCCGACTAAATCACAGTTCCCTGCATATAAATTACTTTTGCGATGAGCACAGCGTGAATGAAATATCTATGATATTGAAGCTGCGAGGTGAACTAATTCGTTTAAATTACATGCCCCACAGAGAAGACCTGCCAATAGTGTGCAGTTTATGCAACTTAGCAGATAGAGAAGACGTTTTTCATTTTGTTGGGAGATGTCCAACTTTACGGGAAACAAGAAAACACTTTTTAGGCAGCTACTTCTTATCAGATGACCAAGTTATGGCCCTCCTCAATGAGTTAAATGTACCGAAACTTTACAATTTTTGCAAAACATCGTTAGCATATCGTGACAGGATTAACAGTGGAAGATTCGGATCCATGCCTTAATTGATTTAATTTAAATAAATAATTAATTCAGTTTAATATTTTTGATTATATGAAGAAATTTAAAAAATCAGTTAAAGAATTATTATTATTATTATTATTGTTATTATATTCCAGGCAGACGGCAAAGCCATGCTCAAATGATTTTGTATTACATTTATATATGCATGTTAATTAAGTGAATTCATCAATAAAATCTAATCTAATCTAATCTAAATCTTACTTACTCGTAAGCGAATTAAGCAGCAGTCTTCTTGAAGTCTGCAATACGAATATGCTCTCGTCATTCTTTTGCCTATCTTTTTGCTCCAACAGCTATTCACTTACCCAGAGTAATTTTAGTCACCTTGAAAGCATTGGTTATTGGGGCAGATTTTAATAACTGCTGAAGATGTAAGAGAGCATTTAGCTTTACCTAACTGCGGCACTAACTGTGGCTCTGACGGAATTTCCCCGATTGTGCTAAAATATTGTTGCAATACCCTGTCATCACCTTAAGCACACTTGTTTTGGGCGTCATTAGAGCAAAGTATTTTCACTAAAATGTGGGAACATTTTTTTTATCATTTCAATTCACAAAAAGGGTAATCGAGGTGAAGTATCTAATTATTGACCTATTGGCAAACTATAGTGTCTGTTCAAGGCTATAGTTTGTAAATCTACGTTCACACGGCGATATTTTTCTTATACACCGTATACCTACGTGATTTTATCGAATAGAGCAGTAGCAACGAGTGTTGTATAAAGTTATTCAAACAGAGCCCATGCGGTAGAATCCCATATTCATTTATTTACATATAAGGACCGAGCTTGTCACTATGGTTCGAGATTATCGAATACTATTTCACCGAATACGTGACGCAGTGGTGCTTATGTTTACATTGCGGCATTCACACGATTAAAGCTTCCTTTTGAATTCGATTAGTGGTCGGGACTTTGGTAGTTGTGCACCAGTCTTGTAGAGTAGAGAAGAAATCGAATGGAAAAAAGCGTCGTGTAAAATGCTGTCACTTATTCGGTACAACCGTATATGTGAAAAAGTCGAATCGAATAGGCGTCGTGTGAACGAGGTCTAAGGGTTTTTATTTAGCTTGCAAACCATTTCTCTCAACAAGCAGCTTGGGCTTATGAATAGAAGATTCACTGTTACACACCTATTGGAATTGAAGTACATCTTTACAAACAAAGCTGACGAAGAGGGTAGTCAGATCGACTCTATTAACACAGATTTCAGAAAGGCCTTTGACAAATTTTGTTATAGCTTAATTCAGTTTAAATTGACGTCTTTAGGTTTTCCAAGTTATTTCGTTCGATGAGTATGTTCCTATCTTAATGAGCGCACAATTGAAGTTTTATTTCAGGGAATAATTTCCGATACAATTTTTGCTACATCCGGTGTACTCCAAGGAAGCCACTTAGGTCCGCTTTCATTTATTATTGCGATCAACGACGTGGAGGCAATACTTAAGAGCTCTCAAATTTTAGTTTATGCTGACGACGTAAAAATCTTTAGACCTCTCCTCAGTGCAGAATGATTTTTACACATTCGCGGAGTGGTGCTGTAATAACAATTTATTTGTTAACGTATCTAAATGCAGTCGATAATTTTGTCAAGAACATGCAATTTAATAAATTATGATTACAACCTTAAAGAATCTGTACTTAAGAAATTTGCATTAATATGCGATGTAGGAGTGAATTTCTTTCAAAATATTGATTTCGATTTACATATTGAACAGATTATCAATAAAACAAATTCAATACTTGGCTTTATATAGTGTTAGAGTAAAGAATTGTCATACCCTCTTACATCCTTAGCGTCCACGGTTTATAACACCTTTGTTCGTCACCAATTAGAGTGTGCATCTAACATTTAACATAAGTTTGTCCGATTTACACGTCTCCACTTAAACTGGAATGACCCTACACTTCACCCACCATATTGCGACCGCCTTCTTCTCCTTATTCTTCATTCTTTGGAGGAACTTGGGGAAGCACACACGAGTATGTATGTATGTGATGTAGCACTTTTACTTCAACAGATAAATGGTTTTATTGACTCGCCGAATTTTTTAAATGAAGTCAAACTTAAGATGCTACAACTTTAGGAATACTGCTCCAACGAACCATTTACGTGTATGGCAAATAATAACCGCAACAAATTCGATTTCAACTACAATAAATTAAAACTAAAAATAAATTATACGGCCGATACTAGCTGCTTGATGTTGGACATAAGTGTTGTGTAATGTTTGACTTATGCGTAGCATACCTGTATTAATTTTTGGATCGTACTTTTGTTTAGTATGCATTCTGCTCTTTATTTACTTGTGCAGTATATGTATGCATATACACAGTACTAACACCACGCTAAATGATGACTGTGCCAGGCTGGATATTGCTTAGAAGCTGATTTGAGTATTTCTCTCTCAGTATATAAGTACTATTCGTCACAAAATACTTGCCTTTAAGCCGTACTAATAGCCTCTACATCTGTGGTGTGTGGATTAACAGTTCAAGGCAAAATACAAATTTGCATGCTAGTTTCCATAATAGAGGTGGGAGCTCTCATAAACGGACACCCACGGCCGCATATTTCTTCTCCGGTTATAAGAGATGTTCGCTTCGGTATTTGGAAGCATTTTATTGAAGTTATAATTACAAATATACTTATTTACTTTTAATCATTTAACATTTTACAAAAAGAAAATTAAAATCTAAGAACACAAAATAGTGACGTAGTACTCGCCTGTCGTAAGTTAAGCATATATGGTATTTAGCAGCTATCAATTCACTTTTAAACATAATGCGAATCAGAAGCTAATTTATGTTATCATTATCATTATGTATATTCAACTATTAATATAGGCCTATAAACGCCCGGATCAGACAAATGCGACGACATCGGCATTTCATTGGCCTCAGTAACCGAGTGATCTAAAATCGGCAGGCCTGCCGATATTTTCTGAGGTCAAATAGGCGACCCCACAGGCGGATCATTAGAAATGCGGTGAAGTGGGAGGGTTATGATTCCTTGTTTTCGGATCGTAACCTCGCTGATAAAAGAAAGATGAAGAAGATTAATGCAAGAATGTAAGAATTTTTAATTTTTTCAAACTCTTTAAATTACAGTACATCCCTGGTAAGGTACGTTTTAGCAGAACATAACGAATTCTTTTTTCTTTTACAGGGTTGTTTGGCACGGATACAGGGGGACCCCTGTTACTTTTAACTGTGGGACATTATCACAGAACGTCTGCTAGAGGTATAGCTTCAACCAAATCACTTGGACGTTTTTCTGAAATGAAAATGAGTAAAACTCGTACAAATAAAAGAGACCTGCTCAGAAAAACGTTCAGATAATTTGGTTGAAGCTATAGTATAGTACTTGAACGTTTTTCTGCGCAGGTCTCTTTTATTTGTACGAGTTTTACCCATTTTCATCTCAGAAAAACGTTCAATTGATTTGTTTCAAGCTATACAGCTTCGTGGGAGATTACCACAAAAAAGTTCTAATGGCTGCCATGGACATTTCTTACTTCTTGGGAAATGACAACTCTCACGTTCGCATTCAAAAAAAGTCCATGGAATATGGATATATCAAATCAGATTTAATAATAATATTCCATAAAAACTGAAAGCAATAATATGAGAAATAGGCATTTATGTCGCATATTAATCGGGAATTTTATTCAAGAGTTATCCCTGTACGCCGATGGCAGATTTTTAATGCGAGTAAAAACACATGGGACCAATTGTCCGCTTATTAGACTTTCTTGTCCATTTATGGGAAGTTTTTTATACAGAGCGTGGACAAATTGAATGCCCTCGTCCGTTTATTGGAACGTAATTTATTTAACAAATAGAAAACCATTTGTTTACAGGAAAATTGGTCGTGTACTTTGTTTAGGGCCATTTTGAAAAAAAAAGAAATGATTTTCTTGAAAATAATGCCAACATTGATGACATCCCTGTCAAAATCTTTCAAGCGATATGGTGTCAAACACATGGGTAGAACTTCTCCACCCGCTTTACGAAGTTCATAGGAAAATGAGCGATTCGCACAGGAGTGGAAAAGAGCGATGATCATCAAGCTTGTAAAAAATGGTTTCTTGATAGAGTGTGAAACAGATATGCACTCCCGGTCACTTGATTACTCTCATTAAAAATTTCGACCTAAATCATAATGCAGGGGTAATATTTTTTTGGATCAATTTTTAAGACTTTCATTTTCACTTGTTCTGCTACCTGATGACAAAATTTAAAAAAATTAAATGAAACAAAAAGGGAAACCCTCTTTTTCTATTTCTTGTCTTTTTTAAGAGGAACACTTGATTACCCTCATCAGTTTCTTTACAACATTAACCGCTAGGTCCTTTAAAGTTAACAAAATTGTGTGTTGTTTCATTGCTACTTTTTGTTTATTAAAATTGTTTGTGTTTTTGTTGCATTCTAAAGAAGACGGGTCGAGGTAGAACACTAACTAATTTAGGAATTGAGGAAATTCTTGCATTCAAACAAGAAATTTATTCCAACCGAGAAATTGCTAAAAAAAAATTAATCGGCATCGTTGGACGGTCAACAATTTAGTAAAAGATCCAGGAAATTATGGAAAACACCGAAGAGATAGCACAGAAAGAACGACAACAGAACGAGAACGTAGGTCCGTTTTACGTGAAGCTTTAAATTCTGCTGCGTCCGCTCGCAAAATAAAGCTAGAGTTGGACCTTCAGCTAGTGTCCGGACAGTTCATAGAGTGATTAAACAGTTTCCACATCTCCGACGGGAAAAGCTGAAGAAAAAGCCACATTTACTCAGCACCATAGAGATCATAAATCGTAGATTGGAAAAGAATTATGGGAACCCGTGATTTTTTTCCGACGAGAAAAAGTTTGATATTGTTGGCCCTGATGGCTTTCAATATTACTTTCACGATTTTGGGACATTGGAGTGGTTCTGTCCGTTACATTGCTGTTGGTTACGTCATGGTATGGAGTGTAATTTAATTTCATGACACCATAGATCTGGTTATCTTAGAAGGTCGGCGAACTTCTTGAAATGCAGAAAATCTATTTCCACGAAATGTTCGAGAGGCAATGGTGAACAGGATAATGCAGACATCCACACAGCAGCGCTTTTAAAACAGTGATTTACGAGCAAGAATGTGGATGTTTTGGATTGGCTACCTCTATCTACCCATCTAGATCTAACTGAAAATGTTTGGGAATGCCTGTCGTGAAAAGTTTACGCAGAAGGAAGGCAACTTGAAACTAGAAAAAGCCTTGTTAAAGTCATTGAAGACGATTTTTGAGGAAATTCTATTAAAAATTTATATCGATCCTTAGAAAATAGGCTTTTTCAAGTTGCACGCATATACGGAGGACCTACGAAATATTAGCAATAAAAAAATATGAAAACCATTAAAAAAAATTAGTTTATCTTTTACTTTTACAGATAAAGGCAATCAAGTGTCCTAGTAAAAGTAAGCAAAATATAGAAAATGGGGGTTTCCTTTTTGGTTCATTACATTTTTTAAAGATTGTCATCAGGTAGCAGAGAGCAAGTGAAAATGAAAGTCTTAAGAATGGATCCAAAAAAATATTACCCCTGCATTATGATTTAGGTAGAAATTTTAAATGAGGGTAATCAAGTGACCGGGAGTATACGTATGTGTTCTGCCGGCCATAGCCAAGATAATAGCTAGAATAATTTAGGACAGAAAGAAGATGTCGAAGAGGCAGGCTTTGCGTTCGATCCTTCTGCAGAGACCACATAAGCACCTTGCGGATCATCACATGTGGAACAATTCGTTGGGTACAATACATCCACAGTTCATCAACTTTGAAAAGGTTTTCAACAGCTTGAATCGAGATGCTATCTGGTTAGCCTTGCGCGGGAGATGCTTCTCAGAAAAACTCAAAGCTATTATAAAAGCTACATATGAGGGTGGTAAGTGTCATGTTTTGCACAATGCTAAGGAGTTGAAGGGCTTGAAAGTCCAAAGCGGAGTACGACAGGGGTGCATACTTTCATCGCTGTTGTTCTTAGCGGTCATCAACGATGTACTTCGGGGAGCACTGATTGATGGAAACCACGGAATGAAATGGGTTATGACATTTTGTCTAAAACATCTGGATGACCAGACAATGTTTGCCTACCTTTAAGCGGCATATACACAGGTCAAAATCTCATCAAGCATGTGAGAGTGTGCTAGTAAATTCTGCTTCAATCACTCATTTTTACACAAACGTTGAGATGAAAGCGTGTGGGCGCCGTGGCGTAAGTGGTTAGTGTGTCGGATCACTACGCGTGAGGTTCCAAGTTCGAATCCTACAAAACACCAAAAAGTTTTTTCACGGTCCCACCTCTCGCGAGCGTCTGACAAACATCCGAGAGTATTGTTGTCTCGAAAAAGCTTCTCAAATTGCCGTTCGGATATGGCACTAAACTGTAGGTCCCTTCCATTCGTGTGAAAAATATAACGCACACAACATGAGTGGTTGCGAGAAGCTAGGCCCTGGCACTTAAAGAGCTGTTGCGCCAAATATTTATTTTTTTTTTTAGATGAAAGCACGTACGGTTTCTGGAGTGATTTAAGTGATACACACTTGAATTCAGTTTTTCAAAAATATAAAAAAGAAAATATGATATGATATGACATATATTTTTTAAGGAGCGTTTCGTACTGCTCTTTTTTTTGAATACGCTTGTTATACTCTTTCGCTTTTACGTTCCACAACGCTGGTAAAGAACGATAAGCTTCTATAAGTTCTAACGTAAAATTTTTCTCCTCCATCTCCATCAAAAAAATAAAAACTTCCTTCCGCTACCTGCTTCCTACTACTCGTATGTTGCCTCGTCGCTGTACATGCGAAAGTGAGAATATGCTTGATTTGATCAATCTGTCAAACACAACGTCAATGCTGGATACATAATTGAGCAAAAATTTAAAAATTTTAATTTTCCTTCAAGCATACACACAACCCATACGTGTGTCATTTTCACTAACACACTCTCACATGCTCGATGAGATTTTGACCTGTGTTTACGGCGGTTTACATAAGACAGTAGACAAGCATTCAATGGTCCACAATCCGAAAGCCGAGGCAAAGAAGGTGGACCTTTAGATAAATGCCTGAAAAACAAGAGCGCTGAGCACTTCAAATTCCCACGCTCAACTCAAAATTGCCGCAGAACCGGACTAGAAGATTGACCATTTCCTACAATATAGCTAGGAATTGTGGTCTCGACCGAACGATGGTGGTACCGATCTGGATGGGTGTAGGTAAATCGGGAAAGCAAAAGCTGCATTCTGTATGCTACCAAAAGCCTGGAGAAGCAATGTTTTAAGCACAAGAACCAAGCTGCGACTATTTCGTTCCAACGTAGAATCAGTACTGCTCTATGGGTGTAGTACGTGGAATGTGGCTAACACGCTTACTCGCAAGCTGCACATTTTCGTAAACAGATGTATAGGTATCATCTTAAGAATTTGTTGGTTCAATCGTATCTCTAATGAACAGCTTGATCAAAGATCATGCCAGGAATCTGTACACATCACCATACGGAGAAATAAATGGCACTGGCTCGACCACACCTTACGGCGCGAAGGCAATTCTATTGCAAAATATGCTATGTAGTGGAATCCTCTTTCCCAGTCAAGTAGAAAAGTGGGTCGTAGCACAAAACAGTTGACGACAAATCGAAGTCTTTAGGTATGAGCTAAAGGGGGCTCAAACGCATTGGATAGCTCCAAACAAGATAACGAGAAGGCATTATTGACACTATATGCCCTTTCGTGCCCTGAAAGGATTTAATAATACACATACCTAGGTCCATTCTAGAGTAGTGAATTACGTTATATATTTTTTCAATGCAAGCAAATATTAACTGGACACAGTTATGGATACGAGTCTGTTAACATTTGCTTGCCTGTTTTGAATTGATAGAATTGTTGTAAAGCGATTCACACCTACAGAATGTGGGGAAATTATTAAAAAGTTCGTCAGCGAATTCATGATGTTAAGTACTGGTATCCAAACGTCTAAGCAGATAACGTTTATTTTAGTACACTAGTTAGAGACAACCACTATAATTCTGTTATGAACGAAGGGACAGTTCTCTACTTCAGGAGATAAATAAATAAGAAAAGCAGTCGCATTTCAGAAAATAAACTCCCAAACATGATTCCAGAGAAGTCTTTGCACCTCCAGAAAATTATTTAAGTAAGAAACTTAAATGGGCCCTTTCACAAAATACATATAGCATTTGCAAATTTATTTAACCTAACAGCAAATAAGTTTAACCCAAACCCAAATATATTTAGCACTTTAGCAATTAACTTTAACCCAAAAGCAGATATGTTTAACCTTTTAGCAAATAGGTTTAATCTTTTAGCAAATATGTTTAACCAAAGAAGAAATATATTTAAACCAAAAGCAAATCAATTTTACAGAGACACAAATTTATTTCAACCCAACTGCGAATTTGTTATCTTTTTAACGTTGCTCTAATTACAGCAATTAGTAACCAAGGAATAATGCATTATAAGATTTGGACAAACAACACTGCAACTCTAATAAGTTTTGTTCATTTTTCCATGAACTTACAGAAAAACTGAAAGATACACCCCTTAATGGTTTGTTAATTATGGATAACGCTAGAATCCATAAGACAGTAGAAGTTCGAGTCATATTATGCACAACGAGTTTCAGATTGAAATTTTTGCCTCCTTACTCTCCCATGTTAAACCCCATTGAAAAATCTTTTTCTAAAATGAAGACGCACACACGCCAAGTTTTAACTAACTTCAGCAGGGACCATAACTTGGTTGCAGTTATTGAAGATAGTTTTCAACAAATTACACAAACCGATTGCGTTAATTATGTAATGGATATGGTTTTATTCATTCCAAAGGCAGTGAATGGACTAAACTTTTTTTTTAAATATTAGTTTCGTTTTAGAAGGCTTCTAAATTTTTATACAATTGATTGATTTGCTTTTGGTTTAAATATATTTGTTCTTTGGTTAGACATATTTGCTAAAAGGTTAAACCTATTTGCTAAAAGGTTAAACATATTTGCTTTTGGGTTAAAGATAGTTGCTCAAGGGCTAAATATATTTGGGTTTGGGCTAAACTTATTTGCTGTTAGGTTAAATAAATTTGCAAATGCTATATTCTACAGCGTAAGTTTGTTCGATTTGCACTCCGCCATTTAAACTGGAATGACCCTACACGTCTTCCACCATATTGCGACCGCCTTCTTCTCTTAAATCGTCATTCTTTGGAAGAACGTAGGGATGTATGTGATGTAGTATTTTTACACCAGCTGGTAAATGGTTTTATTGACTCGCCGGATCTTTTAAATGAAGTCGGTTTAAATGTAAGATGCTACAACTCCAGAAATACCGAGATTTTTCGCGTAAATTTCCACCGAACGAACTACGGTTCTAACAAACCTCTTACGCGCATGGCGAAGGAAGTGAATACTAACCGCGACAAATTTGATTACAACCATAGTAAATCAAAACTAAAACATAAATTATACGAACGATACTAACTTCTTTGTTGTAAGTGTTTAGTGTAATGTTTGACTTATGCGTAGCATATTCATTTTTAGTTCATACTTTTGTTTAGTATGAAATTTGCTTTTTGTTTACTTGTCCAGTCTTTTTGTGTAAGGTGTTAGGCTTTATAAATATTCACAATACTAACAACTAACACCACGCTAAATGATGACTGCGACAAGCTGGATATTACTTAGTAGCTGATTTGAGTTTTTCTCTTTCAGTTCAAAGTAATATTCGTCACAAAATGCTGGCCCTTAAGCAATACTGATAGCGTTAAAAAAAGCGTTTAACAAAGCGCTATACTCGTAGAACGGTTTCGGAGGATTTCTTGAAAGACCAATTCGAATTTCGCTCATGATGCAGCTAAAATTCTTCAAAAGCAAACAGCTTATAAGACAGATTTATTCTCTTTAATAAGGTCTTTGCAATCGAAAGTTGATCGAAAGTTAAAGAATAAGAAGCCTCTAGCTGCTATGAAATATCAGCAATCTTATGGATAAAATAACGAAAAAGTATTCATACCAATTTATGCATTAAGAATATTGATATTTGCTTAATGAGACATAATAAAGAATCTAAGAATCAAGTTTAACCTCAAGATTTATAAAGAACACATGCCTAATTAATTCAGCCGCACCTTGTATAAAGTTCAGCTTCTTCTGCAGTTTCTGGTTTTAGCCAAATAAATCTAAAGGTTATACCACCGAGTGCATAATTATGAGAATGATAGATCGCTAAATCCAAGATGCATGGTAAAAAACACGAATGCAAATAAAAAAATACTTCTTTTCCACGAAAATTACTTAAAATTCTAATTCCCAAACGTCTATATTTCAAGGCAATCCAGATGATAAAGTGTACGTTCTTGTTGCGGTTAACCATGGACCAGCAAGGAAAAAGATATACAATACACACTATCATGCGACTCAGCGACACGCGAATTTTTTTGTATTCATGGTCGCAAGAACAGATGGCTTGTGGTTTTACCAACAGGTAACGTTTGGATCTCACGAGTATCTTTAATGCCATAAGTTAATTATTCCGCATAATCAGTCACACGAATAAAAACGAAGTATATGCTTCGAATAGGGTCGTAGCAAAAGCTCCTAATTGTATTCAAAGAGGACATAATTTGCATGCTACTGATATACCTTCACTTTTTCGAAGCATGTGCTATGAAATGCAGGATATGATTCGTTTTGGTCATACTTATTGAATCGAAGCCCATATATACTACGAAGAATTCACTGCGAGATCATATACTATGAATCCTACGCAAAAAAAAAAAAACAAATCCCTAAGAACAAGTTAAATTATTCGCAGCCAAAAGTTGTCATAATAAACCAGAGTCGTCAAATTGCAATCAATCTACTACACTAACTGGCACTATTTTTTCACTTCCTCTTTAAAAACAGTTCTGGCCTCGGTCAAATTAGCATTTCGAAAATTAGATAATGTATTTTTTTGAATGATTTGCTACAAACAGGTTTTCGTTGAAAGTAAAATATGTGATTAAATAATAATACGAGATACTCTGTGGTATATCAAAAAATAGAGAGGTCAATGTATTTCATTAGCAGATCGGATATGGAAGTAGCAACAAATTCAAGATTAAGGTCAGACTACTATAATTTTGTAGAGCATCACAAAAAAAAAAAAAAAACTTTAAATATCCGGCTACAGAGAGATGCAATCAAGGTGAAAGGTGAAGATGAAGATGAAAATGAAGATGCATGAATTGGTTGGGGAATCTTTAACGAATGTATTTACAAGCTAATGACAGAAAGAAAATGAAAAAGTTAGTATGAAAATGGTTTTAGTAACAATAGCCAAGTAAATAGGAATATATAGTATTTACCATCGTGATCCACATTCATCTCAATAGCATTTCCAAGTATCGGCAGTGAAGCCGGACCTGGGATTTTCTCAATCAATTTCACTAATCTTCCTCTTCTTCTTTTGTAAATAAAAACAGACGCCACAACAATTATACTTAGCACTATTGTTGCTGGAGAAAAAATTGTTATGTATCTTAGGATTTTCTTTAACATCACACTCTCAGTGAATATATTCGACATGATGGATTAGTATTTTCACAAAAACCAGACGTTGATCACGCACAACAATGATACAACGAAACACACTATTTGAAAACACACACTTTATTCAAAATAAAAAAAAAATAAAAAAATTAAAACCAAAATAGAAACAACGCAGCCGGACAATTCGCGAGACGAATGGCGAAAGTCAACTAATAGCAACTCCACAACCGCTCAAAGATTTAAAAAGAAGTGCTATAAAGTCTGATTTGGTCGGAGAAGAATGTGCTGACGGTCACCGTATAAAATAAATCGCGTCGTTGGCATTTCGGGTTCTATCTATCTGCTTCGCACACAGCGAGATTTCGAAGACAAATATATGAGCATTATTTGGGACAAATAAAAAGCTCTTTCATGGTAATACACATGTACGTCTGTATGTACCCTCGTAACGAATTAATGGTTGGACAGATTCAAATCGGAATAGATAGATACATGTGTGTGCATTTGCTTATATAACTAGATACCTAATGTGGACATGACATTGTTACCAAAAATTAAGAAAAAAAAAACTAAATACCTACTTATTAAGTAGAATATGTATATATTTAACTAGTGATGGAGATTAATTTATTCTTACTATGGGTTGCAAGAAATATTAAAATAAATTTTACTGCATGTTTTTATTAATTTTTTTTCTTTTTAATATATATATATTTTTTTAATAACTTTATGAGAACTTCATAATTTAAAATTTGTTATTCAGTCTAGTTGGGGAAAAATTAGAGAAAGCTGTAAATAGTATTAATCGGTTCATTAGAAGTTTTTTTTTACCTCCTACAGGGTGCGCGTTGGGCGCCATTTTTAACGCTAGAAAGATAACCTTATTTTATAGTACTGAAAAGATAAGCATGCCCCCGAGAGGCGCATAATTTTAAAAACCGATTTATTTTACAAATTTAAATAATTATATTTTTTTTCATAACTTCAATGAATTGTTACATTATTAGTAAGTAAATGAAACACAAATATATATTATTATTTTTTATTTATAAGAAATTTTTGTAGGATTTTATACGCGCGTCGGTTGACAGATGACAGCAATATATCTGTGTCGCGTGCGTCTCCGAGGCGGGCGTTATCTTTCTAGGGTTAAAAAGAAAAAGAAGAAGCTTTTTCGCGAATATGTTTTTTTTTTGTTTAAAGTGTTTCGGACCACAACCATCTGGTGTACAGACACTGCGACCAATGGAGATGCATTGTGCCAGGGGCCAACTGTTAGGACAGTAATAATTCTACTTTCCCTATGAAAGTAATGCCATAATTAAGCTAATAAAACGCTGCCGCGAGGAGCTTGAAGTGTTCGTCGATAGCCACCATGTTACACTTTGGTAAGTCCCAGGACATGAAGGAACTCCAGGGAACGGAATGGTAGACGAACTAGCGAGAAAGGGATCAGAACAAGATCTGTCAAAGGTAGAAAACTCAGTCCTTACTCACCTAGAATTTGTTAAATCAAACATAGCACCTGACTTCAAACGACTAGCGGACGAAAGATGGAGAACACTTCCAGTATGCCGCGTATTCACAAACATCTGGACAAAATACAACAATATGAAATCAAAGATCATCCTCACTTAAAGTAGATAAAACTTGGTGCTTTTCATAGGAATCATTTACCGGCCACAACCTATTGGCGGCCCACCGAATTAGAATGCGGCTAAGTACAGATGAACTTTGCAGAGGCTGCGGCAACATAGACGCAGAAGAGGATACGGATCACTTCCTATGCAAATGCCCTAGTCTCTGCAAAACCAGAAAGACGGCTCTCGGAGAGTATTTCTTTAATCATCTGGGCGACCTGTCTGATAAGCCACCAACCATTTTGAAATTCATAACTCTTTCAGGATGGTTTAGGAGGGGCCGCTCCAACACCACAGAACTCTAGATAATTTGTTTCAAACTTTCTAACTTTTCAGTGTTTTAGCCAGAAGTTTCCACGTCAGGGGAGCACAATGGATCCTTTTAAGATCCGAGTGCAGGCTGCACCATTTCGATGCAGCTAACCCCTGTAATCTAACCTAACTTCTTCTTCTTCTTCTTCTTCCTTTTATCAGCGAGGTTATGATCCGAAAACAAGGGATCACAACCCTCCCACTTCACCGCATTTCTACTGATCCGCCTGTGGGGTTCGCTTAACCTAACCTAAGCTAATGTCATAATTACAGCTGTGGAGGAATTCCTTAAGGGAGTGGGTCCGAATTCTGCTTTGCGAAATTTTGTCTTCTCACACAAAAATTCTGGCAATTGATATTGTAATATTCTTGCTGGGGTTCGTTTAAATAAAACTGTCCTTTGTGTATTTTAATCGTTTATTTACTATCAAACACCAACTTTACTTTAACACAATATTCAATCACTTTATTCTTTACTTATTTCAAATTAAACTGTGGCTACAGATTTACTTTCACAATGTCGCTTATTTTCACCACTGGTCTAATCTCTTTTGTAATCGCTGTATTCACTTACAAACAACTGTACCGGCGGTGGTTGCAGTATGTGTATTTATATTGTATAAAATACAAAACTTTCTAGAATATACTAGATGTCGCTCGGAATGAATTGATGATCCTGGAATAATTGGGATGTTGTGTGGAACAATTGTGGAGCATCCGGTTAGATGGGAATATTTGGTGCTAGATGGTTACAGTTTGGAACACAGTGTTTTTAGTTTGGTACACAAGCCATGCAGTAGTGTGCGTGTATGCTACAATATTTAAAGAATTAAATTCTGCTTATTCTGTTTTTTTCTAACAAACGAATATAAACAACACATTTTTTTTTACTTTGCCAACTAATTATAATATAAGCCGTGTTTTCTTGATAGATTTATTGTACTCACTTGTAAAATCACTTTTTGAAGTACAAACATCTGAATTCTATCGATGGCATCAAGCTTTGAGAAACAATGCGCAGAAAAAGGACTGTCAAAGACACTATTATTATTTTATTTATTTATTATTTATTTATTTATTCATTATTCTTATTTAACAAAATTCATTTACTTAATTACTACAATAATATTAAAATTAAAAATAGGTAGTGACATTGTCATTTAAAGATTTTAAAATAGGTAATGTCACTTCTTAGAACAATATACATATCTTCAAATATGGGGTGAACAGTATTCAACTCACTTATACACAACAAAAACATTTTTTAGCAATAAAAGAGAGAAAAAAAAAAAGATAACGAGATAAGAATGTAGAACAAATTACACAATACTTGAGTTTAAATATTATAATAAAGGGCAGCAAAACTTTAATTTCTTCATGATCGAAACCGAGAAGCCATATTTTAACTTTTTTTAAGAAGTCGGACAACGATCTTATGACTCGAATATTCATAGGAAGCCTATTAAAAAATTTACAGCATGCAACGATGTAGAAGTTTTTGAATAAAGTGGTACGAAAGGTGGGCATGACGAAAACCGTAATTGAACTGCTTCGCAAGTTGTGGGTGTTAGATATGGGGCTCTGCATGTAACCACCCTTTATAAAAAAACATGTTCAAAACTTTAAAATAGTAGAAGCGTTTTAGTGGTAGAATTTTCATCATAGAACCGGCTAAACGGTTTACCCCCTTAACTTTCTGATGGCACACTTTTGCAAGACGACCAATGGCTCTAGCATGGTTTTGTAGGCATCCCCCCAGCAACTCATACCGTACTGTAATTTTGATGCGAATATACCAAAATACCTATACCGAATCTAAGGTATTATTATCACAGAATTTTCTGAGACGATAGAAGCTTCGGACAGCAGATTGTAAGTATTGTTTTAAAGTTGAAATACTCGTATGTTCGGGCCAATTCATATGTTGGTCAATAGTAATACCTAAGTATCTGAACTGCTTTACTATTTGAATTTTAGAACAATTCGTGCCAGAAGAAGCTTGACTGTTCGACACTTTACAAATACAATTTAACGCATTGGAACTATCACCATTTTTTGCATGAAAGTAAATTTCAAAGTCAGGAGACTCTTGCATATTTAGACTGAAATGCATCAATTTAGTTTTGGTACTCACAACTAGCTTATGTTCCGCAAACCATAATCTCAGAAGGTAAACATCATGATTTACATCAGCACTTAAGTTCAAAGGATTATCTGATTATCAGAAAAGGCTGTAAATTTTGCTATAAATAACTGACTAAATAATGAATTTAAATAAATTAGAAACAGTATGGGACCAAGAACTGATCCTTGGGGGACACCTTAGTTTAAAGTTTTCGAGCTACTAAAAAAATATCTATTTTGACTTCTTGGGTTCTATTGTTTAAGTAGGACTCAAACCAATTATTTATAAAGCCACAAAAACCTGCACAATATAATTTATTAAGAAGAACGTTGTGGTTAACCATGTTGAAAGTTTTGGTGATGTCCATGAAGAGACCAGCGCAATATTTTCTATCATCCAATCCTTTGTACATAAAAGAGCAAAATTACAAGAGGGCGTCTTCTGTGAAAAGGCAGGACTAAGAAAATTTGTTTTTGGAAGATAAGCCAGCACTCTGTTTTTAATGGCTTTTTGAAAAACTTTTGAAATGGCAGGTAATAAGGAAATTAGCCTGTAATTGTTTTTGTCACTTTTACTGCCCTTTTTATAAGGGGGTAATACATTAGCACACTTTAATTTATCAGGTAAACTTCCAGGAAAAACACTTAAGTTGAAAATATAGGCAAGAATGTCCACTATATTTAGTGCTATTTTTTTAAGTATAAGATTGGAAATACCATCATTACGACAGGAACTAGAGTTGTTAAGCGATCATCAACAGCAACACTTTTACTTTCTTATGTCCTGTATCCGCTTGTGGATCCTAGGGCCTCTACTACGCCTACGCGCCATCGTGTACGGTTTCTGGCAATGTGTCTGAGTTCCCCCCAACTTTTCCCTAACTGCCGTGTCTCCTTCTCGACTGTTCTGCGCCATGTTCTCCTCGGACCGCCAGGTCTTCCGCCATCCTGAGTTAGAGAGTTCCATTGCATAGCATGGTTCGCTATGGAACTGTCACAATTACGGAACGTGTGACCAATCCACTGCCACTTCCGCCGTTGGATGGTTGTGCCTATTGATTCCTTACCCGTTCTCTCGTAAAGGTGTTCGTTAGAGATACGATTGTACTAGAAAATCCTTAAGATATTACGTAGGTACCTATTAACGATTGTTTGCAGCTTTCTGGTGATAGTAGTGGTCACTCTCCACGTGCTGCAACCATATAATAGTACGGATTCAACGTTGGAGCGGAACAGTCTTATCTTTGTGTTCAAACTGATTGCATTGCTTCGCCACATTTTGGACAACATCCCGAACGCACACTTTGCTTTGGCGATCCTGTTGGCTATATTCAGTTCAGTTCCACTATCGGTCGAGACAATACTCCCAAGATACTGGAAATCCTCTACTCTCTCTACCGGTTGTCCAGCAATGCATATTTGAGCCGATGACTTTGTTCCAAGGCTGATAATTTTAGTTTTCGCCGTATTAATTTTCAGCTCGACGACGGCTGCCTCCCTCTCCACTTCTGCTGTCATTTGGTGGAGGTCCATAATTCTGTGGGAGAGTAAGCACACAACGTCTGCGTAGTCAAGATGTTTCAGTTGAGATGTAAGAGTCCATCGAATTCCTCCGTTTCCCGTCGACAAAGCTGCATGAAGCACATCGCTAATCACCAATAGGAATAATATTGGTGAAAGGATACAGCCTTGTCTTACCCCACTTTGGATCTCAAATTCCTTAGACAACCTCCCCCTGTGCAGAACGTGACATTTAGAGCCATGTAGCTTTGATAATAGCAACTAGTTTATCGGGAATACCTCTCCTGCGTAAGGCACGCCAAATAAACTCCCTGTTGACACTATCGAACACCTTCAAAAAATCAATGAACAACAGGTGCGTGGCGATCGATATTCAACACACTGTTCGATGATAATCCGCAGGGTGTTGATGTGGTCGGCACAGGAGGATCCAGAGCGGAAACCTGCTTGTTCGGCATCGAGTGTGTCTTCGAGATGTTGTTTGATTCGCTCCAGGATGATTTTAGCTATTATCTTAGCTACAGCAGGCAGCACGCAGATACCCCTCCAGTTTCGGCACTCCATTAAATTTCCTTTCTTAGGAAGCCTGACGAGCATTCCCCTTTTCCACTCGCTAGGAAAGCTCTCAGCTTCCCAAGCTCTCTCTATAAGAGGAAGTAGAAGCTCAGCCGAAGTTGTGGGCGCTTCTCGTAAGAGCTCTGCTGGAATACCGCGAAGTCCTACTGCCTTGTTGGTTTTGAGTGCCTTGATCGAGGTAGTGATCTCATCTTTACTGGGAGTCGTGATGCGTATTCGGGAACTTCCCACCTCGGGCATCTCAGTTTGATTTGGGAGCATATCGCCAACGAATACACGGTTCAAAACCGTAGCAAAATGCTCTTTCCATCTCTTGAGCTAGTCCTCATCCGAAATGAGCAAGGAGCCGTCTAGGCTTTTCACTGGGTGTTGGCTGGGGATGCGACCATCTGTCAGCTCTTTCGTGATTTTGTAGACGGTCCTACTGTCGCACCTCAGTGCAGCTTCTTTTGCTTCTGTAGCCAGCGCGTTGATGTAGTTGCGCTTGAAACGTCGCACGCTACTCCCTACTGCTGTGGTAGCTGCAACGCGAGCTTTCAACTGTTTTCGTTCGTCAATCCGTCTCCAGGTATCCTCGGAAAGCCACGCCCTATGTCTTCCCTGCGATCGACCGACAATTCTTTCATTTTCACAGCACACCCATGGTCTTGGATGGTTGCGGGCATTGAGCTGCGAAAAGTGTACCCTTAATTGTTGGCGCACTGAGGGATCATTAAGTCTATCAATGTTGGACCTGGGCATTCTTGTGTTGTCGTGGGATCTTCGAACTGCAGCATACTATACCCGCATCTGCACCTCGCCTGTTTCGGACGTCCAGGAGACTACTTCTAAAGCGGCGGCTGATGGCAAAATTGTCAATTTGGTTGGAGGTTGCTTGCCTGTCGTTGGAAACCCAGCTGACTTTGTGGCAGGCCTTGTGCTCAAACATGGTGCCACCTATCACAAGGCGGTTGGCATTGCAGAAATCCACAAACCTTTCGCCGTTGTCATTGCGATTGCCTAGTCCATGCTTCCCGATTACATGTTTGGGCCCTTCGTTGTCGTTGCCTACCTTGACATTCAAATCCCCCATCACTATGACAATGTCTCCATTTGATGTTGCGTTGAAGACGGCACTTCAGAGATTGTAGAAGCTCTCCTTTTCGTCCTTAGACGAACTATTCGTTGGGGCATAACACTGTATGATGGTGACGCGTCGTACTCTTGTCCGGAATCTGGCCGTCAAAATCCTATCACCATGAGGCTGCCAGGAAATTAGGCCATTGCGTGCTGTTGTTGTTAGCAGTAGTCTGACTCCATATAACCGCGGATTTCCGGATGGTCTTCCAGAATAGAGTAGTACAGTGTTACGCGTTGGAGACTGGTACTCGGCCGCTTCTAACCATCTTACTTCACTTACCCCCAAAATGTCCAGTTTATAACGCATGTATTCCAATTGGAGGAATCTGGGATTGTAAGGACCTTCGCTTTTCGAGTCGATGGGCGTCTTTACATTCCAGAAACCTTATCTTTGTCCGGGTACAATAGCCAAAAGCCGTCAACATGTGGTCATTCCTTATCCGAGGCACAGTGTCGGTTTCTGTAGCGAGCGGTTTCAGTAACGCAGGTTGATGGCCCACGTTACCAAGCCTAGAATCAAGGCCCTAGACAACCCGCACTTACAATTTTAGCCTACATGTATAAGGGTATATACGTATGTATAGTTGCTCGGGGACCACCACTAGGAGGTAAAGTAAGCACTTCATCACGAACTTAATTGTTGCGCTACTGGCCCAAGCCAATGCAGGTCCCCAGAACACAACACTACACCATCATTACCCAGTACAATCGAATTTTTGATCTAGGAAGAGTTGCCATCAATGATACTATTTATACTCCTCCATTCCTTTCTAGGGCCACCAAGTGCGCTTTTAATTTTATATCGTAGTATCTATCCCTAGATATCATAATTTCCATATTAACTTTCTTACTCAAAGTTTTGTATCTGATTTTCAGTGCTAGGTTAAGTGGATGCTTGAGGCATTTTTTCCTTAATTTATTTTTAAGTTTAATTATTTTTAACACCAGTTGATTTATCCATGGTTTAAGCGTCTCATTGGATTTCTTACGAACAACAGTGTAAGTAATTAAGAATAGTTAAGAACCAATCACAATCCTTAGATGCATTACGTTCTTCCTAGATTTCTTCCCATGTTTCAGATAAAAGCTCAATATTTAGAAGATTGAAATTAACCTTATTTGCTTTAGGCGATGAAATATATTTTGCTGGGTTCCTACTTTTTAAACTACTAAACAAAATACCCGTCATGCAGTGATCAGTAATGTCTAGATCGAAGTTGACACCAACACATTGAACCAAGGATATTTTTGCAAAACGACCAACCAACGAACACATGGGCAAGACAAGTATTTGAAATACGTCTAGTAGTTTCATTTACAAAAGAGGAAAAACCATGCTCAGCCATTGATGCAAGGTAAGAGTCTGATGTAGCATTCGAAGTAAGAATGTCAATATTTATATCACCTAATAAGACAAATTTAGCCGCTTTTTCGTTCTTTTAAAATAGTGAAAATTCGTTTTTAAACACTGAGGTATCATAAAACTGTAACCTGTACACACAAACAAATTTAAAAACTTCATTACATATATTGCAAGACAATTCAATCACATCCGCACTAAAAAAATCGAAACAATTTACTTTATAGTTATCAAAATTCAAGGACTCACGAACAAAAACTAGCACTCAACCTGCAGCATTGGTTTCGTTGGTGTTTGTATACAAATTAGTGATGTGTCAGCTCGAGTTAATAAACCGGTTCAAACCGAGTTACAGCTAAACCGAGTTAAATTAATATCAAACCGAGTTTGCAAAACCAATGGAACGAACCGAATAATTAATTGCCAAAACAGCATTAAACGGAGTTGAACACACGGTTTGAGTTGGTTAGGATTAAACACAATGCACTAACACATGAATGTACCCGTATATTAAGTCGAGTTGGAAAGCAGTCTATTGGTTTTATATAGTCCGTTCCAAATCACTTGATCGGGTTTCTGCGCAGGTCTCTTTTATTTGTAGGAGTTTTACTCATTTTCATTCCTAAGAGGTAGAAGCAACAACAACTACAGCTAAAAAAAAAATAAAATTAAAGAGAACGAAAGAAAAAGAGGAGGAGCAAAAGGAAAACAGGCTGTATACGTATACCTGTACTTTGATGTTTTCATCGCAAAGCTGCGGAACTACTGACGAATCAGAATCAAGTTGAGTGATGATACCGGACCAAAGGGAACAAATTCTAGCTTCTCAGATTTACTTGCTTGAACGATGCATATCAAGTGAAGGGAATTTTTTCAGTTGTTGTGTTTTGTATGTCGACTTTATTTGGTTTTTAAATAAAACCACGCATTGTATTTGTTGTGTTTATAATATTTTGGAAAATTTAAGAAACGAATTTATTTGGGCTTAACGAAATATATACATATATATATATATTTCTCTTTGTTGGTTTTTTTGTTCACATAGTTTTTTTTTTGTATATGCGCTGTTTTGGTGTGTGTTCCATCGAACTAAGTCAATTGAGCGTATACACACCGAGTTAAACCGAGTTGCGATTCTATAATATGTCCTTTTTTGAATTCGTATTTGGTTCGGTCTTAGTTTGTTATATGTGACGGGGGCATAATTTTGTTACAAACCGAGTTAGTCAACCCGATTTGCAACTCGGTTTGCTTTAATTCCAACTCAAGTTAACTCGGTTTGAGAAATTTTCGGTTTGGTACATCACTAATACAAATAATAGCCCGGAATAAAATAATCTTCTTTTTACAGTTAAAAAAGTATTCCATAAAGTTTGTTGCTATACATAATTTAACAAAAGGGAATCAATTTTGATGAACAAAGCCAACTACGGCTGAGATTGAAGTCAATTCGCTGTACTCACTCGCTATAGTCACTTTGTTTACTGACTAAAATATACGCATTTTATTGGTTGGGTGTCAAATCGCCCAAAATAATACGGCTATCTGATGATCAGTGCGGATTTGTCGCGGGTAAATCAACCACAGATGCAATCCAAAGTACATATAAGGATCATACAAAAACATCGTGATTCCTTAAGGAATTTGCATATTGTATTGGATGATTTTGAAAAGGCATTCGACAGACAACCACGAGATCTGATATGGGTGGCGCTAAGACATCGAGGGGTTCCAGAAACCTATGCACAGATGATCATGGACATGTACGAAGGAGCAAACAAGAGTTAGATGCCCTGCTGGAGTAACCGAAGAGTTCCCAATCAAAGTCGGGGTGCACCAGGGAAGCGTTTTAAGTCCTTTGCTCTTTATTACAGTCCTTGATTATCTGCTTGAAGGTAAAGTGAAGGACCCCAAGGTACATCAGTTATTCTTTGCTGACGATGGAGCCATCATAAGTGAGGATCCTATATCCATGCAACGAGCACTTGATGTGTGGGTGGACGCTCTGGAGGAAATGGGTATCGCATTAGTTCGAAAAAGACAGAGTACTTGTGCTGCCCGTTCTCTGATCCACTCAGGCCTATTCCAACCGATATTTTCTGAGGTCAAATAGGCGAACCCCACAGGTAGTCAAATCACCCAAAATGCAAAAAACTAGATAAATATTAAATCGCAAAAAAAAGGTTGGGCCATTTGACATTTTTATTTTTTGGGCGATTTGACATGATGTCAAAACACCCTAAAAAGTGATTTTGGGCGATTTTGTGTTTCGGCTATTTTAAGGCAGATCTGTGTCATATCGCCCAACACTAAATCGGCCAAATCTGGAAAATGTCATATGGCCCAACATTTTTGGGCAATTTAACACTACGACCACAGATAATAAAGTTAGTTATAAAGTTAGAATTTTATTGTCGTTGTAAAAGTGGTCATATTTTTTTTGCTCTGCATGCGATATCTATGTAACTTTATTATCTGTGCTACGACAGATCGACCAAGAAATAAAATGTCAAATCACTCAAAGCAGAAATGGGCGGTTTATCGCAATTCAAAAATATCAACATACAGGAAGGCAAAAAAAAAATTGAAAACATTTTTTTCTCGGAATTTTTGGCGCATAGACATTAGTCCCCGGGACATAAGTCCCAAATTCATAGGTCCACAATGCATAAACAGTGCAATGTGTATGGGGGCGAATGCTGCCCCCTGCAACGCTCCTGCTTGGGGTTACTGTTGGATTTGAGGCTGGTGAAAGGTTGGGTGCGAAACATGGATATAAAGAAACTTTGCATACACCCATCCTTGCACCCACCTCAAATCCACTGTTTATGCACTGTTTATTATTTAACGAAAATGTATTTGGGTGATTTGACATTATGCTAAATAGGCCAAAAATTAAAAATGTTAAATCGTCGAAAAAGAATTTTGACATTTTTCTGTATTTTTTTTTTTCATTTTGGGCGATTCGATTTTGGCAATCGAAAGCAGGGATATTAATAACTTCTGACAAAACGCCCACTTTCCTGGGCGATTGACACCCAACCCATTTTATTATACTAATTTTTGTTTTGCTGTTGCTTTTAGGGTAATATAAAAGTAATCTGAGTATGGATTCGCAAAAAGTACGCCTATAATGCGTTTCATCTTTATAGAAAGTACAAGGAATTAAAGAAAGGAAAACACAAGAAAAAACCAAGAAACAAATTATTTCATATTTGACATTACAAAAAAAAATAAACTAAGCAAAGCTAAAGAGAAATATATTTTTCGATATTCATTTATGAAAACTACGAGTAATATGGCTAAGATCTGTTCTCTTTTTCACTAACAGAATAATTGTCTAAAACAAGACAGCAATCTTAAAACGAAATAAAAAAAAAAAATAAAAAAATATCTCAACAAGTGGGAGGATTGTTTTACAAAATTCTACAAATAATACAAAAAAGGAAAATATTAAAAAGCGCGCGCGTTTGTAAAGCAGAATATTGAAAAGCAGAATTTTGTAGGATAGCATTTTGAAAAGTAGAATTTTGGAAGCAGAATTTTGTAAGAAGAATTTTAACCCCAACCCGTTCCTTAAGTCTGTTGAAGATATGATCTCTTTAGGGAAAAAGATTTTTCTAATTCTACACAGAGCTACAAACCAGGATTCGAACTTGGAAAATTATTTGTTGCGGTAGATTTTTCGAAAAAGCGCAGTAAATCCAATTTTTGTGCAGTCGATTTTATTTCGGATTTTAAAAGACAACTAACCACCTTTAACAGATCTAAAAAAATATTTATTAGTTTTATAAAAAAAAAAAAAAACAAATGTCAGGCAGGCGCCTGGGGCTAAGTCTGTTAGAGAACAGTTTTGTACCGGGCTATAGTGGGTAAGTGGTACAACCTTAAATACATATATACCTTTTTTTTAGTACCAAAGTACTATAATACGAAAGTAGCTTGACTAATTGTACCCGTCAGCGTGCGTTGCTGCACCTAACCAAAAAATAAATTTCTAGTAGACTAAAGTACTTCTTCTTCTTCTTCTTCTTCTTCCTTTTATCAGCGAGGCCATGATCCGAAAACAAGGGATCACAACCCTCCCACTTCACCGCATTTCTACTGATCCGCATGTGGGGTTCGCCTATTTGACCTCAGAAAATATCGGCAGGCCTGCCGATTTTGGATCACTCGGTTACTGAGGCCAATGAAATTCCGATGTCGTCGCATTTGTCTGATCCAGGCGTTTATAGGCCTGCCTTTCCTACATCGCGATGTCTTTGGAATGCATTGATATTGTCTTTTTAACAGGGTTCAAATGATCTCTTCTTTGAACGTGGCAATACCAACTGAGCCGGTCACGCTCTATTTTTTGTACGATGGTTTCCTTGATGTGAAAGCTTCCACGGATCTTCGAACTTCTTATTCGATCAAGCTTTGTCACTCCTGCTGTCATGCGAAGCATCTTCATCTCAGCTGCCGTTAATTTACTCTCATACTTTTTGTACATCGTCCAACATTGTGAACCGTATGTGAGCGCTGGACGTACAACTGCGGTGTAGAGCCTTCCTTTCAACTTAGGGGGCATTTTTCTGTCACAGAAGATAGCGGAATTTTCTCGCCACTTCATCCACCCTACGCTTACACGATGATTGATGTCGTCATCACAAGTTGCTTTGCTATTGATCATAGATCCCAGATATTTGAACTTTTCGCACTTGGGAAGCACTGTTCCATTCAAATAAATGTCTGGAATAGGCCTGAGTGGATCAGAGAACGGGCAGCACAAGTACTCTGTCTTTTTTGAACTAATGCGATACCCATTTCCCTCCAAAACGTCCACCCACACATCAAGTGCTCGTTGCAGGGATGTAGGATCCTCACTTATGATGGCTCCATCGTCAGCAAAGAATAACTGATGTACCTTGGGGTCCTTCACTTTACCTTCAAGCAGATAATCAAGGACTGTAATAAAGAGCAAAGGACTTAAAACGCTTCCCTGGTGTACCCCGACTTTGATTGGGAACTCTTCGGTCACTCCAGCGGGGCATCTTACTCTTGTCTTTGCTCCTTCGTACATGTCCATGATCATCTGTACATAGGTTTCTGGAACCCCTCGATGTCTTAGCGCCACCCATATCAGATCTCGTGGTTGTCTGTCGAATGCCTTTTCAAAGTCAACCAATACAATATGCAAATCCCTTAAGGAATCACGATGTTTTTCCATTATGATCCTTATACTTTGGATTGCATCTGTGGTTGATTTACCCGAGACAAACCCGCACTGATCATCAGATAGCCGTATTATTTTTCGCAGTCGGCCACCTAATACCCGCTCAACGATCTTCATGGTGTGTGACATCAGCTTGATCGAACGGTATTTATCACAGTTTCGCGTATCACCCCTCCCTTTGTATACAGGGAGAAGGTAACTTTCCCTCCATTCATTCGGCATTGGATCACCTCTCACGAATTTGGAGATGAGAATTCTGAGCCATCTGAACCCGATATCTCCCATCTTTTTCCAGAACTCAGAGGGTATTTCGTCTGGCCCAATCGCTTTTCGTTTTTTGGAGTATTTGACCGCCTCACTAACTTCTTCGACTGTAATGTCGGGTATTTCTTCACAGTTAGGGGTGGCTCTTGGAAAGTATAGCCGGGGAAACTGTTCATTCAAAAGCTCTTCACAATACTGCCGCCACCTCTGCAGAATTTTGTCGTCATCCACAAGAAGCTGGCCATGAGCATTGCTAATAAACTTTGGCGAACGAATATCTTGAGCATTCTTCCTTCTTTGGGCGGCTATTTTGAAGATAGTGGCACTCTTGTTCATATTGTGTCTTCGCAGCTCCTGGATAGCCTGGTTTGCATCAGCAACCGGGGAAAATATTTTCTCCAGCTCCCGATACAGGCCCTCCGTACTCTCTGCTTGAAGCTGAGCGCACTTCTTCTTCGCTTTTTTCTTGCAGCATCTGTATTCCATTTCGAGGCGAGCTTTTTCGTCACTATTATTAGAGGGGCACTTTGACCAAGCTTTGAAAGCCGCTTTCTTCTCATTTATCACTTTCTTAGCTTCATCACTTCACCACCATGTTTCTTTGGCGTGTTGATGGTGGCCTTTTGAAGCTCCTAGCAGTGATTTGGCCTTCTTTAGCAAGTTCGCTGTAGGGAATCCCACATATTTTGTGCTCTGCACTCTTCATCCTCAGCTCCGTTGATGGTGTGAGAGAGGTAATTCTTCATTACGAAAACAAAAGCCTCGCCTTTTTCTTTGTCCAGATTGTACCACTTGATTTCCTCAGAGACCCTTGTTTGTTTGCTTTTCTTTGGTGTTTTCATAAAAATTTCTGTTAGCAGGAGACGGTGTTGTCGAGCGATTGCCTCTCCCAGGATCACTTTGCAATCTTTTACCCGAGGCTTCATGAAACTGGCTACCAAATGGTAGTCAATCTGAGTTTCATCTCCACCACTGCTGTAAGTGATCAGGTGTCGGCTTTGTTTGATGAACATGGTATTTAACACGATAAGACCGTGTGATTTGCACATGCTTAGGATGTCTTCACCAGGAAGGTTCCTGGTGCCATATCCTAGTCCTCCATGGCAGTCTTCATAGTCTTCGTTTGATTTCCCGACATGTCCATTCAAATCTCCTCCAACAAACAGAAATTCTTCCTTTGGGATGTCCTTAAGGAGATTGTGAAAATCTAGCCAAAATGCATCCTTATCTCTCTGATTGTACCCATCGTGGGGAGCATATGCACTGACAATATTCCACACCTCTCCTTGTATTACTAGTTTGAGAGACATCAAACGGTCGCTGGACTTCGAAATGCTCAAGACGTTTCCAAGTAGCTCTGCCGCAAGGATGATACCGATTCCGTTCCTAGCCTTTTCCGTTCCGTAGTAGAACATCTTGTAATCTTTTGTCCTAACGTCCAAGAAACGCGCCCGATTCCCGGTGTTTTTCCATTTCGTCTCTTGGACACACAAGATGTCCACCCGCCTTCTATTCATCATCTCTTCCAACTCGTAACTTCGACCGGTCATGCTTCCAACGTTCCAACTCGCGACCCTTAAATTGCGTCCAAACTGTTTCATTATGTTGCTAGCCCCCGGAATCCGTATAGCTCTGACCCGAACATTTCTGCTCGGTCCAGGATCAGTACCATGCACAGCAGTGGTAGTGCCTGGCGGGGTAGTGCCTTTCCTTTTTGCAAGTATTATCATAATGATACAGTTTTGCAATACAATTTTTGCACCATATTGCGATGGTGTTTGTTGTTTGACACGTGCATGCTCCTGTTTTAGTATTGTTTGATCTTTCTTTTATGACACCGGTGATCTCCAGTCGTGTCAACCCACGGACTCGCATGCACACTTGTGGGAGGGTTTTTATGGTAGTATATGTGTCGCTAGGCTCACTTGGGTGTTATATTGCCTAGATCTGATTTGTCCCCTTAGTCGCCTTTTACGACAAGCGCTAGTTGTTGGGGGGCGCTGCAGTGATATTCTTAACCCGTCCCTGCACGGGCACGCTTCTAGTAGACTAAAGTACTTTACTACTTAATTAGTACTAAAGTAGTGGGCCGATTTTGACCAAATTTCACAGAAACACTCTCTTCTACCCAAGATTGCCTGAAAATGTGAGCCCAATCGGTTCAGTGGTTCCCGAGTCCATAGCATACAAACATACAAGCAAACATGCATTGTATTTTATATATAAGATATAAGATTTTACTACCCAAAATACCCGCCGTTGCTCGGGTAAGAATATCCATTTTATACATATATATTGTGTTAATATTAACGCTTCTTTGAAATATTCAAAAATATTTTTTCCGTTTATTTTCTCTTTTTATCGTATCCGAGACACAGAAACAAATTAACTTTGTGCGATGCGTGTGAATGTGTTGATTTTGCCATGAGAAATGTCATTTCATTGTTACCTGTCACCGTGGAGTGCTGTAGTAATAATAATTTTGAGATTTCGGTGTTCAGTGCCATCTACAGGAAAACTCGAAAACTTTTGATTTATGTGCACTTCTCACTTCATAACAAATATGATGCGTAAGTTTCAGCTCAATCGGATGGTTAGTTTTTGAGTTCATAGCGCACATGCGAACAGGTAATTTTTATGTATATACAGATTAAAGGTTACAAAGTAATTAATAACAAAAAAAGAAAACAATAAATAATAAGTAAATATTGTGCATATTTTGCCAGCTATAAAAACTGAAATCAGACGTCAGGGTACTTTATAGCTATTTTTTTTTATAATTGAGCATAATGCACAAAAGGCACGTAGCAAGCACATAAAAAAGAACCAAGTAATTTTTGTAACCTATGCAGGGTGTCCCAAAAACACTCACCTGATGTTATTTTGCTATATCTCTAAAATGAAACGACATAATTTCATAATTTTTCTTTGAAACGTTTATTTCGACCTTTAAGTTTTTGTCCATTACTTGCTGAAGATTATATTGGTAGAGTGAGTGCCGCCATTTTTGAAGACCACTTTGGGCTCTTTTACCGCATTTTCAAACGTTTCGGTGAGAACTTTGGGCGATAAGATCTCGCACTCTTGTCGGATATTCTCTTTGAGAGCTTCCAGAGTCTGTGACTTATTTCCATAGACCAGCCAGTGCAAATCACCAAAACGACACATTAGGCGATCCGGAAACGCATCCTTCAAGATGTCCACTGTCAAGCGAGCTGTGTGTGCGGTTGCACCGTCCTGTTGGAACCACATTTCCTCCAGTCTCAATTCATCAATTTGCGGCAATAAAACCTCGTCGATCATGGTTTTGTATCACTCACCAGTCACAGTCTCCGTGTTACCCACCGCGTCGAAAAAATGAAGCCCGATGACACCTCGGCGTAAATGGTGCACCATGCAATGACTTTGAGTGGATGTAATGGCTCTTCGCGAATGATACGTGGATTCTCACTGCCCCAGAAGTGCAAATTTTGTTTGTTTATGTATGCGTTCAGATGGAAATGGGCCTCGTCTTTTCATCATGAATTTCGACCGAAAATCACGAGTCACGAGTATTCCGCGATCTTGAGGAGTATAGCGTTCCAATGCTTGTCGACGTGTATTCTGCATCTACAAATACAAATATTTGGCGCAACAGCTCTTTAAAGTGCCAGGGCCTAGCTTCTCGCAACCACTCATGTTGTGTGCGTTATATTTTTCACACGAATGGAAGGGACCTACAGTTTTTAATGCCGAATCCGAACGGCGATTTGAGAAGCTTTTTCGTGACAACAATACTCTCGGATGTTTGTCAGACGCTCGCGAGAGGTGGGACCGTGAAAAAACTTTCTGGTATTTTCTGGGATTCGAACTTGGAACCTCATGCGTAGTGATCCGACACACTCACCACTTATTCTGCATCTGTTTACTTCACAAATATGAAAACAAAAGTTGCAGTTGCCGCCATTTGCAAAAGTTATATGTAGCATCTTCCGATAGGGAATTATCGTGTGGGGCAAAAGTAATGTCATAATGTGAATGTGCTATAATTTTTGCAAAAATGGTTTCAAATGTCATTGTGCTTTAACACCTATGTTGTAAGCGGATAGAAAATTAGTTGGCAATAAACAATGGAACGATACACACTTGAAGAATGCGGAATTATTGTTACTGCCCATTTGACCGATTTCCGGTCTGTTGTTTTAACGGAGCGTGAATTTCGTCGTCCTTTTCCTCGTCGTCCTGCCCATGTGCGCGAACAATTGAGCGTTTCGTACAAAGTGATGTTCGCTAGAGATGTCGCAAGAAGTGGCCGGCCCCGTATTGCTCGTTCGGCCGAGAATATCACTGCTGTGGCCGAGGATGTCCGAGAGAGTCCATAAACATCGACGAGACAACAAAATACAAATACAAATATTTGGCGCAATAGCTCTTTAAAGTGCCAGGGCCTAGCTTCTCGCAACCACTCATGTTGTGTGCGTTATATTTTTCACACGAATGGAAGGGACCTACAGTTTAATGCCAAATCCGAACGGCGATTTGAGAAGCTTTTTCGGGACAACAATACTGTCGGATGTTTGTCAGACGCTCGCGAGAGGTGGGACCGTGAAAAAACTTTTTTGGTATTTTCTGGGATTCGAACTTGGAACCTCATGCGTAGTGATCCGACATACTAACCACTTACGCCACGGCACCCACAAGACAACGGATGCACACAATTTGGCATCAGCAGACGCTTGTTGCGTCGAATTTTGGTGAAATACGTTAAGATATTCCCTTATAAAGTGCAAACCGTTCATCAATTGCTGCCTGCTGACCGTCAAGTGAGGTTAACTTACTCCCATGCTCTGTTAAACTTGCTGCAAGAAGAGGATGATTTCGTACCCAAAATCATAGTAAGCGACGAAGCCCATTTCCACTCAAGTGGTTGTGTGAATAATCAAAATTTGTGTTTCTGGGGCACATAGATTGGGTGGGTAAAGACCCGCATGGAGGACAACCATCTGATCCTCCCCGTAGTGGTATCGTTTACCTTTGTCAGACTTTTTTTTTGAGATATCAATTATCGATTCTGTGCATGAATTTTTTTTTGTAGTGGTGATATTTGGGAGAACTTGGATGCAAGAACCCGCCTTCCGAGGAGCTTTAGCTGCGATCAAGCAAGGCATGCACCCCCGCATCTGAGCCTACCCTAAAGAAATTCCTCATCCCATCCTCTCTTCCAATCCTATCCCCGATCCCTATTCCCTCAGCAATTTTTTTTCTTACCCTAGTAAAAACCTCTCCTTCCCCTTCACCCGTTCATCTTTCCATTACATACCGAGTCTTATATACTTTTTAGACTCATAATCTGATGATACTTAGACCATTTGCATTTTTTTTTTCCGGACTATTTTAATTCTGTCTGCTCATCCAATTTGGAACCTTGGTGATTTACATTTTGATAAGTTAGATGTAGAAAAAGCTCTGAACGATCTTAAAAGTATTAAATGCGAGGACTCCGATTGTATTGCTCCAATTTTATTAAAAAACTGCGTCTCTATCCACGCCGCTTTTCATTATCTTTTGTAAATCAATTGCTTCTGGACGCTTCTTAGATGTTTTGAAGATATCTCAAAATATTTGTAACTATCGGTCTATTTGCAAAATTTCTTATCTAAATATTTAGGCTTTCACTCAAACTTACTTGATTGGATCAAGTCATACTTAACCAATCGGAGCCAATTTGTTAAAATCGATAATCAGGGTAGTCATCTCAACCCTTTACTCTTCCTGTTATTCATTAATGAGCTCCCGCTAGTAATCAAACATTCAGAATCTCTTTTGTTTGCGGATGCCCTCAAGATATTTCGATCAACAAAAACGGAATATGATTTATATTATTTATTTTTTATAGGGGGATATCACTGCCGTCGATAATTGGTGTGATAATAATAAATTAGCCCTGAACATGCAAACGATTCACACTTTCTATTTCTTATAGACCTGTTTTATACAATTGCACCATAAAACTAAATTCCCTTGATAGAGTGTCGTCAAAGAAAGACTTGGGTGTAATATTTGATCCTCGACTTAGGTTAGTTTAGGTAAGGTGGCTGTCCTGACAGAGTTAGACATACTTAGACCATTTAGGTTCATTGTGATACCACATGATGATTACACCGGGGAATCACCGGGTACTCGGAAACCTTTACCTTTCTCAGGAGGGTTATGGCTGAGAATTAATCTGCTTGACGTGGCTAAGTAGGGTGACCGACTCAATCAACCCTAAAGTCAAGTTGGACCGGGAAGGTAGAGTGTACGAACAAGTAATGTGGTGATTGATTTATTCGAATTCTTTGTACTGTTGTGCAATTTATATTGGTTGGTAATGGGGCCTGGGTGTACGGGTGCATAGGAGTATTAGAGTGACTAATGCAATCGAATTATTTTTACTGCTATGCATTTGGGGTTCAAGGTACGCCTCTCAGAAAGGTAGAAAGCTTTATATTGCGGGTATGCAATACAGTTGTGATTTTCACTCGACGGGTAAACTAACATATTGGCCGACCGATAGAAATAAGATACCAAATCTTATCAATTTCTTTATATTTAAAGGAATATCTAGCAAATGTATAAATGTTGAAGAAAGCTTTGATCTCTCCTCTGATCATTCTCCAATCTTTATGACGATAAGCGATTCTCTGATTAAAAAAGTAGGACCGGCCAGATTATCTAGCGCGAAAACTTAAAGCAAATATTGAACTGAGCGTATCACTTAAAACGCTATATGAACTTGAAGTTGAAGTTGATCGCTTCGTCGAAATCCTACAGAATGTCACGTGGAAGAATACTCCGAAACCTAAGAAAACGCCGCCCAGCTACATTCAAACTTATCCGCAGGAAATAAAAGAGATGATTAAGGAGAAGAGAAAAGCGCGCAAAAAATGGCAACAAACTAGGGCTCCGCAATATAAAGCACATCTTAACCGTTTGTGCAACTCACTAAAAAGATCTATTAAAGACCTTAAGAATAACGAAATGCAAACTTACCTAGAAAGCTTAACGGCAGAAAAAGATTCTAATTACTCGCTTTGGAAGGCTATAAAAGGTATTAAAAAACCTCAAATTCAAGCCGCCCCAATTAGGAAAAATCAAGACGAATGGGCCAGGCATGATAAAGAGAAAGCGCAAGTTTTTGCCACCCACCTGGAAGAAATTTTCGAACCGTTTGATGGACAAGCTCTTATTCAAAAAATAAATACGTCATATATAGCCAATAGCGTAATAATAAATGCAATATTTACCGAACTTAAGGAAGAAATAAAGAAACTGAAACCTAAGAAGGCTCCTGGATACGACCTAATTACGGGAGAGGTTCTTAAAGCACTACCAAGCAAAGCTCTAATTATGCTTCTGTTCGTTATAAACGCCGCGCTTAGACTAGAATATTTTCCCAGTCAATGGAAAGTCGCCAATGTAATAATGGTCCTTAAGCCCGGAAAACCGCCGAATGAAAAAACGTCTTATAGACCGATTTCGCTTCTTCCAATTATATCCAAAGTGTTTGAGAGAATATTGATCAGGCGATTACAGCCGGTAATAGAAGAAAGGCATCTCATTCCGGATCATCAATTCGGATTCAGAAGTAAGCATTCTACAGTTGAACAAGTACATCGAATAACACATGTAATCGAAAAGTCACTTGAAGAAAAAAAAGATTTGTTCAAGCGTATTCCTTGACGTCTCTCAAGCTTTTGACAAGGTCTGACACGAAGGCTTAAAGTTTAAATTACGACAAGTTCTGGCAGAGCACCTATATAATATTTTGAAGAACTACCTTACGAATAGACTATTCCGCGTCAAATATGGAAACGAATATTCAGATTTTAAGGAAATAATGGCTGGGGTGCCGCAAGGAAGCGTTCTTGGTCCAGTCTTATATCTATTATACACTCGTGATACACCGCAAGTAGAAGGCACTGAGCTGGCTACATTTGCCGACGACACTGCTATCTTGGCAGTAGGTAAAACGGTCGAAGATACTACAGAAAAACTGCAAGAAGCTTTGAATAGAGTAAATGAATGGACAAAGATTTGGCGAATCGCACTCAACGAGACCAAATCTTTTTAAACTCGGTTCAGATTCCGTTTGCAAACGAGGCTAAGTATCTTAGAGTGACACTTGATGCAAAGCTGAAATGGAAAACGCACGTAAAGAAAAAACGCAAAGAACTAGATAATAAATATAGAGAAATGTATTGGTTGCTTGAAAAATATTCCAAGCTTAATATAGGGAAGAAACTGCTTTTATAATAAATAAATAATAAAATAATAATAAATTGTTTTGTTTATTTTTTCAAAAAAAAGGTTTACAAAACATTACAACTATGACACATTGTCATCTGTTGGAGAGAGAGAGAGGCTATTTCTATAATAAGAACTTATGAGTTAAACTCATCCATCAAAGTTTTGCGGTACCAAAACGCTTCTGCAATGAATTTATGCATTGTTACCCATTTGCTTTCAGCTTGTCCATTGATTAGAGTTATTATTTCGTCTTCCTCCAAGAGTGATTTTCCTAAAAGTGGATGATGAATGCGTTTTAAAATTGGACATTTTCCTATGAAATGTACGATACTTTCTTCCTCATACAAATGACATGGAGTGCAGATTCTTCGTTCACCTATCCTTAACCGGTTAGCATTGAGTCCTATCAATCCAGCACGCGCTTTAAACTTCCATGCAATTAAACTTTTGCTGCTTGCATTATCGAAATACGAGTAGCCTGCGGAGTGATTGAATTTTGCGTAGATTCTGTGCGAGCTTAATAATGTATCTTGATGTAAAGGCAGCTCTGTTCATCGAATATTCGCATTGTCTCCCATTCTACACCAGACCTCGTACCAGAAAATCTTCTTCTACATAACTTGCTTCGATAGAATGTGCGGCAAACGATTAACCCCATATTTGAACAGAGTTTTGTGAACATACTCCATATGCAACTTTAAAGTATAAAGATGTACCATATGTCCAGCACTAAAGGCTTCTAGGCTTATAATATAATTCGGCGTGAAGGCCGGCATCCCAAAAACTCGTTTTATAAAATATCTTTGGATTCTATCCACCTGATCGAAGTTCAAAAAACCCCACTTGAGCTGCATAGCAGTAAATTGCTTTCGCGACTGCATTAAACATTTTATATTTTGCAGAGAACTTTACTTCCTTTTTTTCCATAAACACTTTCCAGGTACTGTTTAAGCTACCTTTGGCTTTTGCTTTCTTTGAATTGATCCACTAGAGAGAGTCTTGGCGTCATAGTTACGCCTAAGTACTTATATTTGCTAACTACTTCTATTTCCACGCCATTATAAAACCACTTTTCATCTTTAGCTCTTCTGTCACCATTACTAAAAATCATTATTTTTGATTTATCAAGATTTATAGTGAAATTCCATATTTTACAGTAGTTTTCAAGCCTTTGTATCATTTCTTTTAATACTTTTGGTTCTTCCGCTAATATTATGATGTCATCTGCGTACATGAGAAGTCGAACGAGGACACCATCCAGCAACAAACCGCCTCCCAAAGCATCATGTAATTCAATAAGCAACAGCGCAAACAGCAGCGGACTTAGTAAACAGCCCTGCTTTACACCCATAGAAGTGGAGAAATATTCTGATAGATGCTCTCCATCTCAAACTGCTGCAGTTGTTTTTGCATAGAAGCTTTTTAAAAGTGTGAGATATTTAGTAGAAACTCCCATATCACTTAGTTTAAAGAATAGTGCTCTTCGGCCGATTCCATCGAAGGCGGCTTTAAAATCGACAAAGAAACCATACACCTTCTTTTTCTCGCTATTTTTGATGTTGATTATGCACATTAAGATGTAGACATTGTCTACGGTGGAGTACTGCTCTCTAAACCCTGCCTGATATTCATTTAATATTTTGTTCTTCTTTTCCCATTTAGAAAGTCTGCTTTTTATAAGCAAGTGTTAAAGCCCGTATGGACATATGGTATACAACTCTGGGGTTGTACCAAAATAAGTAACATTAAAATTTTACAAACTTTTGAAAACAAAGTGCTAAGAGGTATTGTAAATGCGCCATAGTATATCAGAAATAGCGATATCCACAGAGATCTTGGCATTAAAACAATGGAAGACGAAATCAAAAACTACGCGAGAAAGCATAAAAGTTGACTTGAAAGTCACGTAAATATTATAGTCCTCCAAGTTTTGGATGGAACAAATTTACTACGCCGTCTACAAAGAACCAAACCTTTAGACTTAGCGCGTTAAGTAACCGCGTCTAAACTGCGAAGCTAGCGGGAACTTCCAATGGGAAGGTACCTGCAAAACGTCCTTATTTCGTGAAATGAAAACTACTTGATAAGTCGAATACTTAGTTGTAGTAAAAAATATAAACAAGTTTGTTTTGAAGAGAGGTTTTTTAGTGGGTAAGAATCCCATACTACTTGGAGCACGCGCTGTCGATCCTTATAGTGCCTTGCTGAAGATTTTTACCTACCCACGAAAAAAAAAAAAATGAATGCATTTGGTGTTGGCTAGGTAGGTTGACTGATTTAATCGAACCCTTCATACCTAGGTGGACCGTGGAGGTAGTTAGGTGCATAAGAGTAGAAGAATTGATTGACTCAATCAATTCCTGTTACTGATATGCAGCCGTGATGTTTTGTATTTGTTAGTCCTAGTGTAGCATGGTTTAAGAGGGTCATCTGTCGCCCTTGTGAGGTGACTGCTACATTACTAACCTCTTGTGGGTAGATGGTGACCAATACGACGTGGGGTAGGGATGGTGACTGATTCAATCGAAACCTACTGCTATGTTACATTTAATTATAAGTAGACCGCATGAGTTACTTCCCGTTGTTAGGAAGGGGGGAAAGGGTAAACTGTTGTGTCAGCTGAACCAGTTAAATTTTGTTTTCTATGTTACACAGATCTCTTAGGTCTTCTAAGAAGTATTCACCTAGTAGTCTCTTTCTCAGGTAGCTATCGCTGGCATGTACCAAGGAGGTGAATGTTGTTTTCCTCTTCTTCCCCGTCTCTTCAACTTCTGCAGACACCATTTGATAGGTCTTCCATTCTAATAGCATATGTATATGTACCTATCAGGCAGTGTCCTATGATGATTCCTACTGTGAGGCTTATATTCCGTCTGTTTAGAGATAGGAGTCTTTTGGTTTTTTTTACGTCTAGTAGAGCCAGGTCTTTTTGGTCGATATGCACCTAATTAAGTTCTTCCATCTGTTGTTCAAGATTGCTTGTGCTTCGTTGAGCATGCGAAGTTTCATCGTTTGTATTTGGGGGTGCCGGTACCTCTGTGTTGTTAGCTAGAGATAATCCGGTGCCTAGTTTTACCAGTTCATCTGCTTTGCAGTTGCCTGGAATGTTTCTGTGTCCCAAGACCTAGCACAGAGTAATGTTGCATCTATCCGCAATCTCTTAATCTCTCAATCTTAACTTAGATTGTTGGCATTTCCAGAGCTTTGGCCGCTGACTGACTGTCTGTATAGAGGGCGATAGACTTACCATCTATCGAATACAAACACAGTCTGCGCGCCTCTTCACGAATAGCCGATACTACCATTTGAAATATACTATAGTGGTCCGGAAGTCGGGTAGCTGCGTTTAGCAGAGGTATTTCGGAGAATATACCCAATCCCGTACCCTCCGATGTTTTGGAACCAACTGTGTAGAATTCTATTGCAGCGTCGTTTAGATTATTACCGTTATCCCATGCGGATCTGTCAGGGATGATGGATATTTGATATTAAAATCACATTCGAATTTTGTAGAATTTTGGCCAATTTGTGAGTTTGACCACTGTACAGATTCTCTAAGTCTTGGGGCTGCTTTAGATGCTACCATTTTCCCAAAGATATCAATGGGTAAACATTGTAGTAGAGTCTCTAGGGCGACTGTGGGAGTGAACCTGAGAGCCCCTGTGATGCACGTACATGCTGATCGTTGTACTCGTTCAATAGAGTTGACGTTGCACTTTATTTCAAGTGCAGGCCACCAGACGAGAACGCCATAAAGCAGAATTGGTCTAACCACTGCCAGGAAAAACCAGTGGACTATTTTTGGTTGAAGACCCCATTTAGGTCCTTTTTGTATAGATGGCGATTTCTGCTTTCTTTGTTTGATCTTGAATGTTCTGTTTCCAGTTAAGGTTACTATCAAGGGTTAGCCCTAAGTATTTCGCTTTTTCCGTAAAGCTAAGTTCCGTGTTTCTAAGCTTAGGTGGAGCTATGATCGGGATTTTGTATTTTCTAGTAAATAGTACTACTTCAGTTTTGGACGGATTTACGTTAATCCCAACGCTGTCTGTCCATTTTGTTATTATATTTAGCGCTGAATTCATTAGATCTCCTAGGGTTTGGGGGAATTTTCCTAAAATGGCTATGGCGATGTCGTCAGCATATGCTACGACCTTATAGCCTTATTTTCTAATGAAGTGAATAGTTTATTCACTACTTAGATCCTCGACTTACTTTTAATGAACATATAGGCTACATTGTTTGTAAATCTAACTCAAGGTTAGGTTTTATTAAAAGAAATTCTAAAGATCTCACAGACCCCTATACTTTAAACACTTTATTTACATCTCTTGTTAGACCCCGTTTAGAATACTGTTGTATTATTTGGAATTCGTCATATAATTTACATTCTTATAGAATTGAAAGAATAAAGAGAAGCTTTACTAGATTCATGATTTTTCGACTGAATTGGCAAATTGAGTTGCGTTCTTTTAAAACCAGGCGTTCCCTAACAAATATAAACTCTCTTCTATGTCGTAGAACATACTTTTTCTGCTATGTTTGTAAGAAACCTAATTCAGAATCACATTCAGTGTTCTACATTGCTCTCAATGCTAGATTTCTACTCACCATCCCGAAATCTATGTCTTCAATTTCATTTTCGGGAAATAATTCATAGAATTAATTGCGTCCAAAATGAACCTATTGCTGGTTGCATCAATGAGGCTAATTCTGTATTACAATCTATTGATTTATTTCTTGATTCTAGATATTGTTTCAAAAATAACATTGTGTCAACTTTAAGCCAACTAGATTATGATTAAATCTTTTTGTTAATCTATGTATGAATTACATCAAAATGAATTGAATGAATGAATATTTGATACGTTTATTAAATTAGTCTGTAAAAGGTTTTAAACTCTGTTTGATGAAAAATAAATAAAATAGAAACCGTGCTGAGCATATCTAGCTTGACAAAGCCGGTTAATAAATCCATGAGATTCACGTGATCATATCTACTATTTTCATCCGACTTTCGAAGACTAACTGCACTGTGAATTTCCACTTTCTCGACGAATAGTAGTAGTAGTAGTAATAGTAAAATGTTTCTTATTTACAAATTTTTATACCATTACATTGTTTTGAGACCAAAGTATAAAATTTTTGCTTAATAGTAAAAAACGTACGACAATGACAGTAAATAGTCGTCTGCCGGGTAAATTAAAATTAAAAATTAATTTCAATGAGAAAGTGTTTAAATTTCGATTTTACCAATTATATAAATGAAGAGCAATAAAGAAATAAAAGATGATACTAATGTTCGTACTAATTTTATCCAGCTATAAGTTGCTTTCTATTGAATATGGCCGCAGTAATATAGTCGACCACTCTGTTCCAATCATTTGTGTTTCCTCCATTAAGTACAGTGATGAGTTCACCTACATTCAAAATTGCCTTTTCATAATATAAAATATCTCACTTTAAATTCCCTTGATAGGGGCATCTGCATAAGAAGTGATGGATGTTTTCTTCTTCTCTCATGTTACACATATTATATAGAGTTGATTCGATGCCTCCAAATTTGCTTCCTTTATTTTTTTTTTTTTTTTTACCTTTAACATGTTTACACACAGTGCGGGCGTTGGAAAGGATGGATAGAGAGAGAGAGAAAGATTTTTGGTGTACTGGTTCTTGAAGCTCAGTTGTTTATGCTTCAGCTATTCTCCGGGGGTGGCGTCCAGATGACTGGGGAGATTTTTTGTCATTATTGTCATTGCTTCTGATTCACAGTTCTTTTTTCCCGATAAACGATGTCAAAGCCAAGTCATCATCAACAGAGCGAACAATTTTTCCAGCCACATGACCAAGCTACTGCCAGTGTTATGCCTTCGCAGTAGTGTTCACAGAAGCTTTTGCAAATGATCGAACTGACTTTATATATTTCATGAGAAATAAATAAATGCTTGCTGACATCAGGATTTGAACCATGAACCATTAGTAAGATTAGATCGCATCTAGCTTGAAAAATCCACTTAATTTCGTTAATGTTAAAACCATCGATAAAATACTGTTGGCCTTTCGAGTAATCCAGAAATTCTTGTCCTGCTTTCCCTCGTTCCCGGTTCTCTTTCTTGTCTACTATCTGCTTTGAGTCGATCCAGAAGCTGTAAGTTTTTGATGTTCCTGCCTCTTTCACGTGGCATGTTCTGCTTCCAGTACAAACCAAACCCATTTCAGATATTGTTTACTCGGTTCACCCAAAAGAGCTGTTTTTTCAGAAGAATTTTGGTAAGTTGATGTGGTAGTCTAGCACCATTGTATTCGAACATTGTTTTCTTGACATACCTTAGATGTAAGTTTAGTGTATAAAAGTGCCCATCTTTAACGCCAGTCTCAATGGACAAGGCGTAGTATGGAGTATCTTATGGTAGTTTCAAAATTATGTTTAAAAAATAGCGTTGTAACTTATCCACTTCTTCAAACATTCCAAACTTGAACTCAGACTTGAACACTGTATGTTTGGAGGGCTCTGCAGACAACCAGAAACAGTTCCCACTATGCACTAAGAGTTATATTTTTTTACTCAAAAAGCAATGCCATGTTGCGTTAATCCTGCTCTTTGCTGCAGTATTTCTTTTTCTACATGCTTTACTTTACAACGGTCATTTTTGGAGGGAGAAGTACACCAAGATATGTATAATGCGACGCTATTCGAGTTTCGTCCCCTTTGAAAGCCCATTTTTCTTGGTTTGATAGCCTGCCACCATTTCGGAAAACCATGATTTCTGATTTTGAAAGATTTACTTCCAAACTTCGTTCCACACAGTACTCTTCAAGACCAATATCATCTGCTAAGATCACCATATCGTCAGTATATAACAGTAATCTTCTAATTAAAAGCTTAATATTGAGACCTCCTCCCAAGTACGCATGTAAATCATTGATATAGATTGCGAAAAGTAACGGTGATAATAAGCACCCTTGCTTCACCCCAAAAAGGGTCTCAAAATATTCTGATAGCTCCTTTCTCTTCCACACCGCTAATTGGGTATTCGAATACCATATACCATATGCATTTCAGCAGGTTAACAAATTTAAGTCCCATTTCACGTAACTTAAAGATCAATTTTATCAAAAGCCGCCTTTAAATCTACAAAGAAGGCATGGGTTAAGTTAGGTTATGTTGAAGTGGCTGCCAGCTGAGAATCGCCAACACACTAAGACCAATAATAGGTCCATTGTGATACCACGGGGATCATGGGAGAAAGTTTCTCCTACCTACTCGTTAAACCATTTTGAGCTTCTTATGAAGCGTAGGAGGCTCTTAACGTCGATGTTTTTCAGGTCGCCTATGTCGTTGTAATAGGAGGCTCCTAGGTGAAGCTTCCTTCTACTGGAGAAAGCTGGGCAGAAACAAAGAAGATGAGGAATAGTTTCTTCCTCTTCTTCACCCATGCAGCTTCTACAAATGTCGTTCGCAAAAAGGCCTAGCTTTGTAGCATGCTTGCCTATTAGACAGTGCCCAGTGATGACACCTATTTTAGCGCAATCTGTTGAGGGAAATCCAATTCTTAGAAATCTGTTTTGTCGCTAGACATGTGGGTCCAGTTGTCCACCTAAGATTTGTACTCTTGATAGCATCCAGCTTAAATTTGAGTTTGCAAGTACCGATTGGTATACCTAAGAAGCATTTGTCCGACAGGATGGGTATAGTTGTTCCTATTCTGGTGAGTTCATCGGCCTTATAATTCCCTGGAATGTCCCTATGCCCCGGCACCCAACACAGGTGAATATTGAACGGCTCAGCCATCTCTGCGGGAGACGATCGGCTGTCTGAAAAGATGCGGACATCTCTAGCAGATATCACATTTTTCTTAAGCCAAGATAAGACTTGTTTATAGTCCGTGTTTTCGGGAGAGATTTTGAATTTATTCAGTATGGCGTAGCCAAATTCTTTTCTTTACCGCTGCTGGGTAGCTTCGAGGCGAACGGCTGCATTCGCCGCCATTTGCTTGCTAAATATATCGACGGGTATCAAATAAAACAATATGTCTAGTTCCGCAGAGGGAGTTGCATGTAGTGCTCCGCTTATACACAGACAAGCTGTACGCTGGACCTTACTTAGATAATCGCTATTTATAGCTTTTTCTAAGGCTGTCCACCATACAATGACCTCGTATGTGAGTATCGGTCTAATGACCGAGATGTAGAGCCAGTGAGTGATTCGGGGTTGTGAACCCCATCTATTCCTAATAGCTTTTTTGCAGGAGAAAAGTACTACTGTAGCTTTCTTTACTCTTTCTTGAATATTAGGTTTCCAGCTTAATTTCTTATTAGAATTTTACTCAGCCTAGATGCCTCAGAGGCTTCTTCTATTTAACCACAGAAGAGTCTCGAAGAATTACGTTTGGCTTTCCTTAATTCTTTTTTGTATATGTTAAGGGATGCCTTGTACAAGTCCCAATCTAGCGCGTCTTTCGTACTTTTGGCATTATTAAAAAGTTTTCTACAATTATTTCTTAAAGGTGCTGCGATTGTATCTCGATTGCTGTAATTAGGGAGTAAAGTTATATTTTGATCACATTTTACCAGTATACATGCTCTGGGTTTACCTTCGTCGTGCACAAATAGGGTGTATTAGTTAGGAGTCTTGAGTACACGTATTAAATTGTCCACAACCCAAGGTTCCTGGACCAAAACTATATCTTTCCTATCTTTTGTGAGATGGAAAAGAATGCCGGCAGAAGCCGTAATGGAGTGGTGGAAGTTAATCTGAACTAACTGCAGCATTAGCGCTTCAATCAGGCAGAGGAATCTACTCCACTGTGGTATTCAGGGCTTCCAGGTCTGAGGACGATTCCAACAATTTGTCCTCACTCAAAAGCTGTGGAAGTAGTTTATCAAAATTTTCATCCGTCTCCATATCAGACAATTTGTCTTCATCGACTAAAGACGGATTATTAGGGAAAGACGCTTGAGAGTCATCACTATCCAAAGAAGGGAAAGTGATAGACTTGGGTTTATTAGTTGCAGAAGTGGGGTCCGAAGGGTGGGGGAGCAAGTTTCCCAAATCAGACTCTTCGTCCTTTTTATATACCTTGATGGTAATAGGGTAAGCCGTAGTAGACAACACCTTCAGTCTTCGCCGAAGGAGCAAGAGATTCCTAATTGATGGCAATAAGTGCACATCTGTAAAGACTTCTTGGCTCGTCCAGCTTAGCGACTTTCCAATTGTGCTTCGGCTGGGATCCAGGTGCACGTTCTCGGTCTACCCGGGATATCTTTTAGAAGGCATAGATTTTCTTTTTTTCTGCCAGCTTAATGTGTACGATAGACGCCAGGTTATATATGTTATCTACTGTAGAGTATTTCTTTCTGAAGCCAGCCTGGTAGAATGTTATTTCTTTCCACCTAAGCGTAAGGTAGGTGGTCCAAATAAGGCCCAGAACCTAATAAGGCCCAGTGTGCAAAAAGTGGCATAACCGACAAGCAACAGGAATTATATTTTAAATGTGCTTGTGGCCACCTATGTCTACACTAAAATCGATGGAAATTTCCATCTGACGCAATCGTGTTTTTTCTTACAGTCGATACAAGTTAGTGAATGTGCACGCACGCGCTTTTTTTATAAGAAAGTGGTTTTTATAATTGATTTTATTGCAAATAATAATTCGGGTAAGTCTAGTTTTTACACTAAATATATTACATATAAAACTAAGCTTTAGTATGGTTTAAGTATTATTTTAATCCTTTGAGTAGATTTTCGTTAAAATTTTTGTAAAGAACAGTTTTTCATGTTCCTATAAAGGCCCACCGAAAATATTGATGGGCCTTATTAGGAATATGAAAAATTAAATTTGTTTTTTTGGATTGTTTTTAGACAAAATGTCAAAGGCGAGCAAATTAGTGAACAGAAAGCGGGCAGAATGGTCGTCAGATGATATGGAAAGGGCCTTGAAGTCTATCCAAGGTTGTTTTTTATCACAACATGAGGCATCAAGGCGCTACAAAATTCCAAGAAGAACTTTGAGAAACCATATCAAGAGTGGTTTAGCTACAAGGAAACTAGGCAGGTCCACAACGTTCACACCCGAACAAGAAAATGATCTGTCCAGAAGGATCGTTAGACTCGCTGAAGTGGGCATACCACTCACGCCAAAAATGTTGCAGCTCCAAGCCTCCGTATTTTGTAGCGTCAACAATATTATCAGGAACTTTAATAATACTAACTTCGTAGCGGGTAGGAAGTGGCTATGTTTGTTTTTGAAGAGACACCCAGAAAATCGCAAATGATGAATCCAGCAAGAGCCCAAAAGCTTAACAAACACATTGTCGGTGATCACTTAGAAAAGATGAAGGTTCTGTTACAAAAGCTCATGATTGAGAATAGACCGGAGTGCATCTATAACATGGATGAAAAGGGCTGCGGAATTAAGTTGCACCATCAACAAACTGTCTTAGCGCTTCAGGGAACAAAAAGAGTTCACCAAATTTCAAATGAGCATGCGGAAAGTGTGACCATAGTTGGATGTGTGAATGCTATATGGACTGCCATTCCACCGATGATCCCTTTTAAAGGCAAGAGACAGAAACCAGAGTTTATGGACAACCTTCCAGCTGGTTCAGTCGTAAAAATGACATCAAAGGGATATATGAATCACTCAACTTTTGTTGACTTTATAACTCATTTGAGTAAGTATAAAACATCAGGACCTTGTCTTCTTATATTTGACGGCGCAGCATGTCACTTGGATTAAAGTATTGTTGGCGAAGCAGAACGACATGACATTACACTATACTGCCTTCCATCAAATACGACACATGAACTCCAACCTCTGGATAAGACAGTTTATCGATGTTTCGAGCACCACTGGGATCAAGAATTACTGAAATATATCGCAAAAAACCCAGAAAGAAAATTATAAAACTAGTTTTAATGTAATTTTTTCAAATGTGTGGTCCAAATACATGACATACGACAACATCACTGGAGGCTTTCGTACAACGGGATTGTATCCCTTCGATCCTGAAATCATTCCGGAAACTGCATTTGCTCCTTCTGCGCTTTCTGAAATACCGTGTCCGGAAAGTGTTGAGAATTTGTCAGCATCAACTAGCGCCTCAGCTTTACAAATAAATCAAGAGCAACAGCAACAGGTTACAGTTCCGATGCAGATTCGGATAATGTTCCGCTTTCTGTCTTAGTGCCGATTTCAGGCGTCGCGGTCGTAGAAGTTGGATCGAATTTTGAATTAGCTGCAATGCTACAAGCAGTAGAAAAGGAATCGAAAAAATCTCCCTTTCAGAAGTTTTTACCAACTCCGAAATTTAAAATTAATAAAACAGCACCGCGGAAGAAGGCCCTTAATTTCAAAGGCCAAGAGGTCACCAAAGATTTTTTCAATGACAAACGCCAATCGACATCTTCTAGCTCCACAACCTCGTTCAATCCGTCATCAGCCATCAGCGCAGCTAAAAAAAAGCGATAAGACCGGAGCATGGTACTGTCACGAGTGTAAAGAAGACCAAATGGAAGATATGAGACATTGTCAAAATTCTGGTGTTTGGTACCATGAACATTGCGTCGGACTAATGGTAGATGACGAAGGATTCGATCGTCCTGGTGGATGTACCCAAACTTAAATTTAACTTTGACCTAACTTTAAATTTAATTCTTAATAATAATCTCCTTATTCTAAATTAATTTATTGAAGTCAAATTTATTCATTTATTTTTTTTTTTTAATTTTAATTTTTCTTTCTAGTCAAGAAGGCTGTGTTTGTTTTTTGTTTTGTATTAATAAAGAATTACATAATATATATATAAATAATAAACTACGTTGTTTTATTTGTTTCATGACAAAATTGTGTATGGGCCTTATTCTGAATAGGTGTTCGTAATAAGGCCTAAGGTAAGGTTTGTAAAAATGTTAAAAAAATATATTTCAAATTGGGTTTTAACAAATAAATGTTGTGTTTTTATATAGATAACTGAACTAAGGCTTATGCCAATGTTAATTTAGTAATTTTCTTTTAGGCGTTTGCAAGTTATTAACGAAAAACTATTTGCTATTCAATTCATAAATGAAATGCCCCTGTAATTGCTTGGGTGGTGAACATCACCATTTTTGAATATCGGCCATATTATAGACTAGCTGAACCCATACTCGCCTTGCTTCGCCCTCTAAAGGCTTCCTCATGCGAACAAATATGAAAAATCAGAGCAAGTGAAGACACATCAAAGTATTTGTCTAAGTCCATAAAATTGTTGGGTACAATAAATTTTGTGGATCAATCGCATTTTATCAATGTCGTTCCAATTGGTAACTTTCAGCCCCTAAGTGCAGATTTCATAGTTCATCAAACGTAATAAAAAGTACATACAAATTTTACAAAGCTTCTCCGTAAACAATGTTTTAGGTTGCTTGTTCGTGAAGCGCGAGTGGTAGCAAGATGTTAAACTTCAGTACCTGACCTACTGTTCCGTTCCGTTCTCCATTTGTTTGATGTGACCGAACTTGGCGATTTGTCCTAGCGCGTTTTGCGCTTCGAGAAAGATTAGATTTTTTCCTCAAATGCATATTTTATAGAATACACGGCGTTACCTTAAACAAAACGGTAAGCCCTGTATCAAGCAATAAATAAAAAGTATTTACTCACCTAAAAGAAAAGCCGATGTAAAAAAAGAAACTGGAAAATGGTGGTGGTGTTTTGAGAAAAAATAACATTCTACATAAATTCTTTTGAGGACAGTGCAAGAGGATACATGTGTACACTCACTAAGTGGAAACACCAACTATAAAGTTTCAACATTATGTGAGTGAGTAACAGATTTTTATTAAACTTGACGAAAACAGTATTTACTCACACTTATCACACTAAAACTTCTCTTTCGTTCCGATCCAACAGAGAAAACGACACACAGTATTTGTTGAAGTAAATGCTCGATGTGCGCCCACCACCCCAAAGCAGAACAACGATCAGGAACAATTGTTGTTAATTTCTTTAGATTTAAGAAAGTAAATTTAATTTTATCATGTTAGATTTTGGTCTGTAGCTCAGCTTCTAGATGAACTAGAAAGCTGCTGGATAGCTTAAAATATTAAGGGAAGTGTTGACTCCATTATGCATTCTGTTTTTTTGTATTGATTATGAATTAGCCGAATAATAGGAGGTTAAAAGGAGTAAAAATAAGCAAAAACATTCCCAAAAAGTAGGCTGGCCAAAATATGGCATAGCCTATGTCCTTCCCGGAGTCTTAAGAAACATTTCAAAAAAAGTTTCATCCAAATCTGTCCAGCGGTTCTCACGCCATTAGGTAACAAAAGAAAAACCCTACAGTTTTATTATATGTATAGATTTCGTGAAAGCTTCCTCTACCCTACATTCATCCAATATTTTGCTATATGCAGTTGCTAGTTCTTCCAGAAAATCATCAGTCGCATTTATAATGAATTCTTATGTTATCCTATCTTCTCCTGGAGCTTTGTTCAGATTTACATTTCTAAGTACGCTTTTAATTTCATCAAGAGAAAACGATCTGTGCAAATTTGGATCTTCGACAAAATTTGATACATACGATATACTACTCAGGTTTTAAATTCCAAGCCGCTTATCCCAGGACACTGTTGTTGTTCTTGATTTCTTATCTCCTTTGCTAGGCGCCACCAATCCGTGCATTCTTTAACTGCGTTAATTTTGAATACTATATGTTGGTAGTATAATATTTTGCTGAGCTGCCTTATATTCTTGTTGGGCTATCAAATAGCTCAGTTTTACCTTTCGACTTTTTGTTTTATGAAATATGTTTAATAATTTGAAGGCTTTTTTTCCTCACTGCTTCGCATTGGGAATTTGTTTGGATTAAAAAAATTCTTATGTTGCTACTTTGTTGAATCGCTGACTGCTTAATAATATTAGTGAGATCTATTAATTCGATCGTATCTTCCGAAGCTTGACATTTTGTAGATTGCAACTTTGTCTATTTCGATATTCTGCCTTTCCGGTTTCTTTCCACTTCAGGTTTAGCAAAAGATTGTTAGTGGCGTTTCCAGTAGCTGCAGACCCTTGCTGAATGCTCAGTTATATTGACAAGTGATCCGACCATATTGCCTCTTCTACATTAAACTTCCCGACACACTTCAACATGTCCTGTGACACGGCACATATATCATTCACCGATTCTCCTATATTGCTAACGTAAGTATAGTTGAATTTTATTGAACTTGTAGATTGTTGGTTGTAACTTCCTTTGATTTCATCGACCAGACAATGGACGCGTACGTAAAGATGGGTCTAACCACCGTAGTATATAACCAGAATGTGACCTTTAGGGACAGGCGCCAAGTTTTGCAATACATTCGGCGACAGGCCCACATGGCGGATAGACATACACCGTGTACAGATATATGACCCATACAAATGCCTAGTTAAAGTTTTGCAATAATATTTGAACGCGCCTGTTCTCTGCCTCGCTCGATTATCTATTATAGATTTCTTTGTGAATTGATCTCATGTTGTCGATGACCACTCAAGACAGCGGGCCCACTAAATTTATTCTGAATCCAATGTTGGATGTGTTCATAGTGCGCAACATTTAAATCGTAAATAGTTAATATGGGTTTTTTTTTTTTCAATTCAGACGCCCCATTTTTAATAAGCTTTCAGTGATATGCGTATAGTTTGTACGTAACTATACGCATATCACTGCTGCCGGTTTGTTTGACATTCCGACTTGTCTATACTTGCAACAACTTTACGTGCGCTAACTCCAATTTTCTATTTCTCAGCTATGAAGCCCATTTCTGGTTCAACGGCTTCATTAATAAACAAAATTATCTCTTTTGGGCAAGGCAGCAACCCGAAACCATTCACGAAATGCAATTACTCCCACAAAAATTGACTGTTTGGTGTGGGATTCATGCTGGAGGGGTCATTGGCCCGTACTTCGTCTTCGGTTATGCTGGCAACGCAGGCACAGTTAATTGAGATCGCTACCGGACCATGTTCACTGACTATTTTTGTGATAAATCGGAAGAGGATGACTTGGAACATATCATGTGGTTTTAAGAAGACGGCACTACATGCCGTACAATTGGGCAAACAATCGAGTTATTGCAGTTGAAATTCGGCGACCGTGTTATCTCCAAAAATTGCCCAGTCAATTGGCCGCCTCGTTCGTTTAATTTGGCTCTACTGTACTTTTTTATTTGGAACTATATCAAGTTCATGGTCTATGCCAATAAGCCAGGGACCTTACACCATCTTAGGAATAACATCGAGTGCGACATATCGCCCGATTTGTGTTAAAAACTCATGGAAAATTGGGTTCAATGCATTCACTCATGCAGGCGTTTTCGTGGAGTACATTTGAATGATGTGGTGTTCCATAATTAATGTCAATTTTTCATATCTCAAACATAAGCTGTTTTATGAAAAAAAATGAGGTGCTCTAAATGAAAAACCCTTTACTTGCTCAATTGTGCTTTGAGGATATGTTTTCAATCTTTTCAATAAGACAGATGATCTCTCGCTCGTTGCAGTTAACACTGGTAGTAGGATAATTGCAACAATCGACAGATGTTGGGAAAAAAAATTATGAAAAGTTAAACTTCTTTCAAAGCGGTTAAAAATTAGTTCCAATATAATATAAACTTGGACGGCATTGTTTGCAAACTAAATGGGGTAGAAGTACATACCTCTACGTTATACTTGTCTGCGATATCTCGTACCTCTACAAAAAGCTTTTGAAATCAAAAACAGTGATCAAAATTTCGGCATGATCCAACGTTGGCACAAGGTCTACGCTAATTATTGCGAGTATTTGTTAAGGGATAATCGATAAAAAAAAAAGTCTTGCTATTATAGAAATAAAAAACTTAAAGTAGCGCGATGCCATTGGGCCACCAATAGAATGATTCCTATGAAAAGGGCCAAGTTGTGTCTGGTTTGAGTGAGGATGAGCTTGGTTTTCACCTTGTCGTGTTTTGTCCAGATGTTTCCATCTGCTTGTCGTTCGAGGTCAAGCGTTACGTTTGATTTAGCAAATTTTAGGGGAGGAAGGACTGGGTTCTGGACCGTTGAGAGGTCTCGTTTTGATCCCTTTCTTGCCAGATCGTCTACTGTTTCGTTCCCTGGAATTCCTTTGTGTCCTGGGACCCACCAAAGCTTTACATGGTGACAATCGGTGAGCATTTTAAGCTCCTCGCGGCTGCGCTCTATTAGCTTCGACCTTATTACGGCGGATGAAATGGCTTTTATAGCAGCTTGACTATCTATGTTAATGTCAATCTTTTTGTAGTAACAAGCTTCGTGGATAGTTCTCGTGCCGCCTCTGTTATCGCTAGGACTTCCGCTTGGAACACACTACCGTCGTCTTAGTGATATTGCAATATCGGGTTCTGTTAAGTACAATAGATATTCGAACCCGAACGAAATACTATGCGGATTGATGGCCCAACCGTTAGTCCAGTGTTTCCTTGATGAAATAACAGTTCTGACATTCAGGCTGATGTCGGGGGATGGTGGAAGGTAGTCTGTGGTGACGTCTAGGTGAGGCCACCTTGCAATAGTATGGTGGCCCATGTGGCTTCTTCTCAAAAATTGGATTCTTTTCGACGCAGGGCACTCATCGCGGCCGAATTCTTAGCGTATAAGTCTAGTGGAACCGATTTCTTTTGGATCTGTCAAAGTGGTTCATTCTTTAAAGGTCTCCTAGAGGAAAAAAATTGCATTAAAGTAGTAAATATACAAATATTCCAAAGATTTTGTTCCAAGTGAGTTCTTAGGGGTCACCCTACAATAAGGATATAAAAAATCTGAGTAAGTCCTAGTAATAAGGCGAATATCCGATAAATTCAAGACCAGCGGAAACCTAACCCCATTAAATGAAAAAAAAGGGGACTGCAAGACACCTCACCGGACCAATATAACGTCGGAAAACGACGTCCTAGCGGAAGACCAAACGACCTGAAAATGGAATCCTTTAGTATTGCCCAGCTGAAAGAAGTTTTGGATGAGAAAAACCAAGAATTGGTTAAGGAGCTGCCATCTAAGTCGGACTTTCATTTACTCTATTCGGAGCTAATTAGATTGAAAGCAAAATACGAAGAAATATCTGTCAGAGTTACCCAGCTAGAGTATAGAAATACCTTTTTAGAATCACAACTCGAAAAACGTATTCAGAAAAACACTGAAGCAAATGTTGTTGTACGTCTCCCAGCTGAGACCAACACTTACCTGATAGAGAGGGCAAAGACGGTGTGCACCGGTCTGCTGGAAAAAAGCGAGCCAGATTCTGATATCGAGTCTGCATACAGCGTTACAGGTAAAGATGCGCGTACTGCAATAGTGATTCTTAAATTAAAATCCCGAGATGCCGCTAGCAATGTTCTGCGCAACACACGGAAGTTAAAACGCACAAAAATTCGTGAACACAATGACATTCCACACAACGTACGGCATAGAAGAGCCAAGTTTAGTGTTTTTATGCAGAGGTAAAATGATAGCCTTCTCAAAGCTAGCTGGGACATCTGCACTTTCAAAAATTCGGATGAATTGAATACGAGGGCTGATAAGAACTCCGGTGTGCAGTTTTTTTTAGAATTCAAAAGAGATGCGGTCTTCACCTGGCGGCGGCGCCGGCTGCCAGATACCTTAAAGGAGACTTCGAGCGGCATGTGGTCCGAAAATGTTTTTGTTGCTATTTGAAATTCGCTCAGGTATGAAAGCAAAAGTCGATGACTCAACACGCTGTTCCACGTAGAAATGTATATTCGCCACAAGAATCCCCTTCACAGCATCCATTTAATACTCGACAGTCGAAGGCATAAGCTAGAGCCAGAATTTGTGTACCTCTGCTATCGTCCTTGGAGTTGCGGCTTGTGCGAATGTATGTTGATATGGGTTCACTCGTGAAGACATTTTGATATAGTCCAATCCTACTATTTAAGTCCCAAATAACTTACTTTACTTATATCCTTTAACCCCTCGGGGGGCATAGGGCGTCAACCACGCCTGCGCGCCATCGTGTTCGGAGTTCTGCAACGGGTTTGAGCTGCCTCCAACTCATTCCTAAAGAGCTCGATCCCTCCTTAACTGTTCTGCGCCACGTTTGCCTAGGGCGTCCCGCTATTCTGCCTGCCTGGATGAGCGGATTCCACTGCATGGCGTATTTCTCAATGGAGTTGTCTTCGCGCCGTAGGGTGTGTCCAATCCATTGCCACTTTCTTCTTCGTATAGTAATGCTTATAGGTTCTTGGCCCGTTCTCAGATAAAGTTGTTCGTTGGAGATGTGGTTCGACCAAAAAATCCTCAAGATGATTCTTAAGCATTTGTTTATGAAGACTTGCAGCTTGCGTGTGTTAAAGATGTCCACCTTCCAGGTACTGCACCCATAAAGCAGCACTGATTCTACGTTGGATCGTAACAGTCGTAGCTTGGTTCTTAAGCTAATAACATTGCTTCTCCAGATTTTGGACAGCATTCCGAAGGCAGCTTTAGCCTTCCCGATTCTGCTGCACACATCCAGTTCGGTGCCACCGCGATTAGCCGAGACGACACTTCCTAAATATAGAAAGTTATCAACTTTCTCGACTTGCTTTCCGGCAATGTTAAGTTGAGCGCGGGTATTGGAAGTACTCAGGGCTTTTGTTTTGGCTGTGTTTATTTTTAGCCCCACTTTGTTTGCCTCAGCTTCTAGATTTTGGGCCATCAAATGAAGATCCATTATCCGATGTGAAAGTAGACAAACATCGTCAGCGTAATCTAGGTGTTTAAGGTAAGATGCCATCGTCCAACGAATTCCATAGTTAGCTTCCGTCAATGCTGCACGGAGTACATCGCTGATAACCACCAAGAACAATAGTGGGGACAGTATGCACCCTTGACGTACTCCACTTTGGACTTCAAAATCGTTCGACACCTTACCATTGTGCACGACGTAACACTTGTCGCCCTCGTATGTAGTCTTGATAATAGCTATAAGTTTTTCTGGAATGCCTCTCCTGCGCAAGGCCAACCAGATGGTATTTCGATTCAAGCTGTCGAAGGCCATCAATACCCACCGCTTTGTTTTTCTTGAGGGACTTGATTGCTGTTATTATTTCAGTTTTACTGGGAGGTACGGTGCGAATTCGGGAATTTGTTGCTTCGAACTGCTCATTCGAATTCAAGATCATACCGCCATCGTCTAAGTGATTTAGCACTGTAGCAAAATGTTCTCTCGATCTAGTGAGCTGATCCTCATCCGAAATCAGAAGGTTACCGTCTAGACTCTTCACTGGATGTTGTTTGGAGTTTCGACCACCAATGAGCTCCTTAGTGATGTTGTAAACAGTCCTACTGTCGCGCCTACTCGCTGCTTCTTCAGCCCTTGAGGCCAGTGAGTTGACATATTGACGTTTGTCACGTCTCACACTACGCTGCACTTCTTTCTTCAACCCACGGTATTGGGTTTCAAGCTCGGTTCTCTCTACTGCTGAGGCCGCTGCAATCCGAGCCTTGATTGCTGTACGCTCATCGATCCAGGTGTCTGTACAAAGCCATGTGCGGTGGTGTTTCTGCTTTTTACCGACATACGTGCGTGCCCCAGTCGCAAAAGCATTTTTCACAGCACTCCAGTGGTCATCCATGTTCTCTATGCTGCTGATTGCTTCTGCTTCTAAGGCAAGATGGTCCCTGAACTGTTGGCGCACTTGGGGAACCTTGAGCCTGTCGATATTAAACCTGGTGATGTTAAGTAGGTTTGAGCGGTTGCTGTTGACGGATGCAGTACGAAGGCGTAAATGAGCTACCATAAGATGGTGATCTTGTTCTTGTCCGACGTCAGCTCCACGTCTGTTTCGGACGTCCAGGAGACAATTTCTAAAGCGGCGACTGATCGCAATGTGGTCGATCTGGTTGGATGTTCGTTGCCTATCAGTAGAGACCCAGCTGATCTTATGGCAGGTGTTATGCTTAAACAGCGTACCTCCGATGACTAGGCGGTTGGTATTGCAGAAGTCCACAAACCGCTCACCATTGTCATTACGGTCTCCCACGCCGTGAACTCCCATCACGTGCTTAAGCATGGTATTGTCGCTACCCACCTTGGCATTGAGATCTCCCATTACCATTACGATGTCCCCATTAGGCGTTTGGTTGTAGGCGGCGCCTAAGTGGCTATAAAAATTATCCTTTTCATCCTCAGTCGCGTCTACCGTCGGAGCATAACACTGTATGATGGTAATTTTTCTAACTCTACTCTGGAACCTAGCCGTCAATATCCGGTCACTATGGGGTTTCCAGGATATGAGGCTACTACGTGCTGCTGGAGTTAGCATAAGTCCTACGCCAGAACTCCGTGCACTTCCAGCTGGTTTACCAGAGTAGAGCATCACAGTGCTTTTTATTGGGGAGATGTATTCCCCAGCATCGTACCATCTTATCTCGCTCAGCCCTAAGATGTCGATTTTATACCGTGCGAATTCGCGCTCCAATTGGAGGAATCTGGCGTTATAAGGCCCTTCCTTGAGTGAGTCCAGGAGGGTCTTAACGTTCCAGAATCCGATCGTTGTCCGTGTTCGATAGCCAAAGGTCGTCAACAAATGATCAATCCGTATCCGAGGCGTATGTTTTCGTTTCGGAGCAATGATTTTTTTTATGGTTGCGGCTCGCTGGGCCACAGACCAACCGACACTTATCCTGTTTTTTGGCGCAGGAAGCTCGCCATTCGTCCTCTCCCGTTAGCAATTTCCGAAGAAATTCCCAGATGGCACCACGAGGAGGTGGGAGTAGGGCTTACTAACAGAGCTGCTAGGTTTTCGGCTGCAGTGGCTCCTACTCGTTACTTAGCGGACCAGCACCTATCGGGAGATGCTACCCCTACGAGGCCTTTGTTAGTCGTTTGCCATCCAAGTCCCCAATAAGCATCAAGTTAATTGGCTCTAAACTATTCAATAGATCTTTCAACTTGTCGTAGTCACGCTGTCATTGGTTTTGATTTAAGTATATTGAAACGATGTGCAGAACAGTCCCATCCATTCTTAACTCCAACGCGTAATTTTCCTCACTCTTTTAAATTCCACCGTCACGCCATCAAGTTTTTTACGATACCCAAACAGCTGGCCCCCACTTCCTCTCCCAAACAAGCTTGTTTTTACTGCAGGAGTCCATTTTAATTCATCATTATTTAAAAAAATTCTTAAATTTAATTTCTTCGCAATCTAAAACGTGTGTTTCTAATAGCAAACTACAATGATCCAGCAAACTATAGAGTGATATCATTTTTGAATACTTCGGTTAAGTTATTTAGCTTAGTAATTTTCAACAGGCTTACTCAATGGGTTAATGGCAAATAAATTTTAGATGAATGCCAAGCTGGGTTTAGGCAGAATTACTCTACTGTCTACTCTACCAAATTTTTTCGCTTTACAATATAGCTCAGATCTATAAAAGAAGACGCAAGAAGGTGTATACCTTCTTTGCAGACTTCCGTGTAGCTTTCGATTCCATAGCTCGAGAAGCGCTTATTTACAAGCTTTATAAAGTTGGAATCTCAACTAAAACAATCAATACATTGCGGGCTATGTACAAAAATAACAAAGCAAGTGTCTGTGACGGAATCAACATATCTGAAGAATCTGTAAAAATAATGGGTGTAAAGCAGGGATGCATCCTGAGTACATTGCTATTCATTTTGTATATCAATTATATTACGGATGCAGAGAATGGATCGAACTAAGCAGAACAAGAATTCCGCCTCTAATGTTTGCAGATGACATTGTCTTTCTCGCTGACTCTGTGGATAGTATGCAGCTTATGATTAACAGGCTTGAAAATTACTGCAAAACCTGGAACCTGTATGTTAATCTTACAAAGTCAAAGATGATGATAATGAGGAATGGCGGGGGCAGGTACTCTCGACTAGAAAAGTGGACGTTCCAAGGAGAAGACAAGTATTCGTGAATACAAGTATCTCGGAGTAACGATTACATCCAATTTGAATATGAACAAGCACCTACAAAACAAATTAACGGAAGCCAAGCGCGCCATTTCCTCAATTTGGAGTGCCTGCTACAATAACATACACATTTCCCACGCATCCAAGCAAAAAATATTCAACACGACTGCAACCTCAATATTATTATATGGAGCGCAGGTATGGGGCTTTCGCTCCTCTGAGATCGTAGAAAAACTGCTTCGATACTTCGTCAAGCGAATCTTTAAATGCCCACTGGTACACCTACCTACTCGTATATGCTGACTGGGATTCCACTGCTGTTTTTGAATACTCTAAAGCTCCATTTAGAGTATGTGGTAAGAGTTATGACAATGGAGCAGAAACGGATTCCAAAATTAGTGCTATCCCACATGCTATCAACTAAGGGAAACTGTGTTGAGGAATGGAATAGGCTGGCATCCGATTGTGATTTGGATTTGCAGATTGGACCTAGTAAGCAATCTACATCTTTAAAATGCAAGTTCAACATCCTACTGAAAAAGACTGGACAAAGAATGTACGACAAATTTATAAACGAGGCGCAATTATCACTATATAGAACATATTAGAGCAAAATGAGTCGCCATCTGCAGGACAGAACGTATTTCGTTGCTGGAAACACAACCGAAAAGATAAGCACGATATTTAAAATAAGGGGAACGTTAATAAACTTGAACTTTATACCACACCGCTCGGATCTACTGATTTTATGCGAGCTCTGTAACCGAAAAGAGCGAGAGGATGTTTTTCATTTCCTGGCAGTGTGCCCCATACTTAAGGAATTTCGATGCAAGTATTTTGAATGTCAAACACCGGACTTAGAGGAAGCGGTCAATATTTTAAACGGTGATAGAGGCTGGAATGTTTTGTATAACTTTACAACGAATGCACTACGTTTTAGATTACGTATAATGGAGGAAGATTTTTAAAATATAATATTTGATTATTTTACGCATTACTTAAGAGGAGAATTTTATTTTATACTTAATGTCAATTTGGTAGACGGCCTTAAGCCAAACCAATTAGACTAAGAAAAGAAAATGTATCATCTATTTTTATGAATTAAATAAATAGTCAATTAAACTAAACTAAAACTCTAGTGGAATCAGTGCGAGAATTATTTCAAGGGCTGCGGTCGGGGGCGTTCTGATATGCTACGCAAACAAGTCTCTGGATTTTTATCAGTTCCTTGCGATATGTGACTCTCTCTGCTATTGGCCACCAGACGATACACCCATACGTTAGAATCGGTCTGACTATGACTGTGTACATCCAGTGGATGTTGGCAGGTGTGAGTCCCCATTCTTTCGAAAAATTATACTGCAAGCATAGAACGCAATGTAAGCTTTCTTTATTCTTTCAATTGTATTATCCCTTCAGCTCAGTTTCAGCTCAAGTATGCACCCTAAATATCGTGCTTTGTCCGAAACTTCGAGTGGAGTACCATCGAGTCGTAGGGGTCCGAGTGCTGGGATTATTCTTTTTTTGCTGAAGAGGACCACCTTTGTTTTCGTTTGGTTGACGTTTAGTCCACATCTTTTCGCCCAGTTATGAATGGTATTTAGGGAAGATTGTAGAGGTTCGGTGATTGTGTCGAGGAATTTGCCGGACATTAGTACGACGATGTCATCTGCATATGCAACAACTTTTAATCCGCTGTGTCCTAATTTCAATAGGATCTCGCTTTTGACTAAGATCCATAGTAGAAGAGACCCCACCTTGTGGGGTACCTCTGGTGGCCAGTCCATTTACTTGGCTGTCACCCAGCTTTGAGTTGATGTGTCTCGACTTGAGTATACATTCTATCCAGTCTGAGAGTGTGGAATCTACGCTGAGTTGGTCTAGTGATAGTCTAATCGATTCGGTTTTCACATTGTTATAGGCTCCTTCCACGTCTATAAAGGCCGCTAGCGTGAATTCCTTCTGGTAGAGTGATTGCTCGATGATTGTTACCGCTTTTTCCTGGGCTGTTTATACTGATCGGCTCTATGTGTAGGCATGTTGTGCTGGGGACATATCTTTAGGGCTTATTTTTGAGTGGATGTGCAGATCTATTTGTCTTTTATAAGTCTTCAACTTGAATGAAGATAGGCTGATCGCCTATTGGGCAAGTGTGAGTTGGCTTACCAGCTTTGGGTTTGAAGATGATTTTGACTTCTCTCCAGGCTTTATGTACATATTTGCAGCCTAGGCACCCGCGAAAATTGTTCACTAGCCGTGGAATGGCGTATTCTCTGCTACTAAGTAACATTATGGGGAAGATACCATCTGGGCCGGGCATCTTATATGGAGAAAAGGAGTCAATTGTCCATTTCAGTTTATGTTTATCCACAATTTCGGCGAACAGAGTTTTGCATTAGCTCCTTAGTCCTATGTTGTTGTCTCTGTTTTTGGGTTCTTTGCACCATGGGAAGTGAGTCTTAAGGAGGAGTTCTAGGGCATTAGCACATGATTCTGTCCAGGTTCCGTCTGGTTTCTTGATGAATCCTGAGACCAAGTGTACCTTTGACAGAACTTTCCGGAGTCTCGCTGCGCCTTTCGTGCGCTCAATTTCGCTGTAATTTAAGTCAAATTTACTCAATGAGGCTCTTTTTGCGTAAATTGCACTTTTCTTGAAGACTCCCTTACTTTCTTTGCAGCGGGCTCAATCCGCAGTATTCTTGGTGCGTTTTTCCAGATTATATAACTTTCTGGCGTTAGTACGCGAGGTTGAAATCTCACTTGATCACCACGCCTCACCTCATCTCACCAGCACCATGGGCAGGACCTTTCGAATACTACTTTGAGAGCTGAAGTCAGGATCCGGACCTCCTGGTCAATCTCCGTTTTGTTTGTCAGGGGCGAGGATAGAAGGTTTTAAATTATAACAAAATGCATTAGTTTCTTGTTTTTGAATAAACAGTTTATACAGAAGACGATTATATTATTACGAACCCCAGCAAGGTTGCAGTATGTAGATCATACCCACAGATAAGAGTGCAATTCCTAGTGTACATAAACATGTGAGTTAGTAACTACATATATACATACATACATAGATTAAGTACTATCTGCGCATATTGAAATTACTCAGCAATGCAAACTCCGTTCCAAATTTAATTTGCGAATTAATTGTATGACACATGCATAAATCTGACAAAACTACATATAAAGCTCTGATTGATTTCCGTTTATTTTTAGGAAGCTGTGTCTACGATCAACGACCTTGATCAGATGGCGGGGTAAGAGAGGTACCCTGTTCTGACATAAAGCAACGCTTTCCATTCACTGAATCATACAAACTAAAGTAATTTGCTGGCTTGTTGCATAATTATTGTAGGAGTGGGCGAAAAATGCCAAAACAACAGAACGACATACCTGTAGAGCGAATTTGTTAATTACCTCAGGTTTTCCGCATGCGACAACTTTTAAATACATGAACGTCACGTTCAGTAAGCATTATGCGAACATAACAATATTGTATTGGGCACTATACCAGTGACATTTGATAACGCCGGTACATACAGACATGTGTGTGCTAGTTCCCACCTTTCCCAAACTAAGTCGTTGTATGGTAGATACATTTTGAAAGCTGTATATTCAAGTCAGCAAGCTTTCAGTTCAGCTGATTCACTTGGCGTGCTCTCCCATTCATGAGGAATACGAAGTTCCATTTATTGAGGTACCTCGACCTTAACTCCGTCATTTTTTTGTTCCGCTTTCAGGTTGTCTTCGTTTCGGTCAGTGTGCATTGTTCGATTTGCATGAACTTGCAAATTTAATGTAGATTTGTAGATACACATTTGTACAAATTTATTTTTATTTTTTTTGTTTTCTTCACAATAGCATGTCGGTACAATGATAGATAGTAATGAAAATGTTTACAACTGGAGGACTTCCTGTCCAGTGGTTTTTAATGTTCAAATTCGAATTAATGCAATAGAGGCAGTGGTATAGATACTGAGATAGAAAACTAGGTTTGCAGATTACTTGGTCGTTGTTATTTGAACAAATTGTGGCGGAAAAATGGAATATTTTTGGGGAACAGGCTATTAACTTGTTGTCCTCCAAAAGGTTTCTTTGGTTAAAGACCCCATAAGCTTCGGGTATAATCGACGAGGAGATCTGCCCTTGCATGTTATACAGGAACTTTCAACAGCATTGCCTGAAATTTGGCGCTCTCATTCTGTACGTTCTGTCATCTTGTCATGGAAAACTGCACTCTTCAGCAACACGTTGAAATTGTGAAAATTCATTTAAAAAATCCGTGCTCTGTTCAGCAAACGATGCGCGAGTCATGCACAAGAAATGCATTTGCACCGACGTAACTCATTTTTGGCTGAATGGCTTCATAAATAATCACCGAGGAGCTTCTTTTGCATAAAAAAACCCACTCTTAGATGTGGATTTTAGTCAGGCGGTGCCATCGAACAATACTTTTTCCAAAATGAGAGATGTGAGGCAGTAACTGTCACCAGAAAGGTATCGAGAGATGATAACCGGTTTGTTTTCAGGTCGCTATATTGAGAGAAAAAGTGTTGTCTGATTGCGCAATTTATCGCCCTTAGGCTGTTTTCTTTGGGGGTACGTTAAATTCTCCGCCCAACCAGCCTCATTTATGTGGTGGAGTCATCCAAAAATGAGTCTCCCCGATCACCTCCTGCAAGTGGCATTGGCTCTGAATCTCCGCAAAACCATTTCAATTTTAATGATCGAGTAAAATACCGTTTACTTCGCCGAGTCATTACTTACTTGGGTGGCGCTACAGTCAGGGCGAGCCTGGGCCTCAACCAACAATCCTCTCCATTTAGGTCGGTCCTTAATTAATTGCCAGTTGTGCACTGCAAGTTTATTGAGGTCCTGTTAAACTTGTGCGCGCCACCTACGGAGAAGAGGCCCTCTACTACGGCGTCCCTTTGGGTTAGATTCAAAGACGCTGCGGGCCGGAGCATTGGTGTCCATTCACTCTAAATGTCCTAGCCGTATCAAATGTCCGATACGCAGTTTTTATACTAGGTCGATGTGGATGCACATTTCGTACAGTTCGTGATTGAATCTTCTTCTCGAAAACCCGTCAACCTAGACGGAACCGAATATCTTACGAAGAATTTATCTCGCTAAGCGACAAGAATATCTTCATCCACTTTTAATGTTTCAGTGCCGTATACCAGGATCCTCTCTATAGATACCGTCAAAGGCGCCCTTGAAATCTATAAAGAGGTGGTGAGTATCGATTTGGACTACTTGGGTTTTCTCCAGGATCTGTGAAGATCAAGAAGTGTGAAGATTTGATCGATGATGAACTCCCCTGGCCTGAAACTGCACGGTTAGGGCTCAATCAGGCTGTTGACGATAAGGTTTTAGACGTTCACACAATGTAGCTGAAAAGATCTTGTATGCAATGTTGAGGAGAAAAACAAACAGAAGAAAAGCAAATGAACAAGGGTGTCTGAGAAAATCAAATGGTAAAATCTGAACAAAGAAAAAAGCGAGGCTTATGTTTTCGTGATGAAAAATTACCTCTCTCACACCATCACCGGACTTGAGTCGCTAGAGTCCGGGGTAGACCTGGGCCTCAACCACAAACCTCTGCAGCCAACTCGGTTATGAGCCAGGTACCTCTAGTTGCGTTCTGTCCAAGACGCCAATGTTGTCTTTTTTTGTAGACAGTATGTATTTTGTTTTGCTTTCATTGACCGCTAAACCCATCTTTGATGCCTCGATCTCAATACTCCCAAATGCCCCATTGACGGGACACTGACTTCTTCCGATCATGCCAATGTCATCGGCGTAAGGGAGTAGTTGTACAGACTTGTAAAAGGTTGTACTTCCGGTGTTGGCTTGTGAGTTTCGTACAATACTTTCCAGTATTATATTAAGGAGATCGCATGAAAACGCGTCACCTTTTTTAAGACCTTTCCTGACATCGAACGGTTCAGTGGTGTTCTTTCCGACTTTGATGGAGCAGCGAGAGTTCTCCATCGATATCCTGAGCAGGCGGACGAGCTTGGCAGAGATGTCGAGACTACACATGACTCTGTGTAACTTTGAAATCGATGAAAGGATGGTGAGTATCGATTTTATATTCCTGGGTATTTTCCAAGATCTCCCGTAGTGTGAATATTTGATCAATGGTGGACTTTCCCAGCCTGAAACCGCACTGATAAGGACCTATCAGGTTGATGATGATCGGTTTTAGGCGTTCACATAATACGGCAGACAGGATCTTATATGCGACGAAGATTTACACATCTGTAGCTTTCGCAGTTGAAAGGGTCTCCTTTCTTCAGAATCGGGCAAACGATCCTGAGATTCCATTCATCGGGCTTACTTTCGTCCGGCCAAATTTTAAGATAAGCTGGTACATGTTCCTTACCAACTCATTTCCTCCTGCATTGAAAAGTTCGCCGGCAAAGCCGTCGCGTCGGCTCCAACAGCTTTGTTGGATTTAAGATAAGATGTGGCTATTCTCACTTTATTCTGATCGGATTGAGGGAAATCTTTCTGTGACTATCACATCACTGTCAAATGGGTCGTTTTGTCCGACAGCGGAATATTGATCATCATCGCCGTTTAGCAGTCTGCAGAAGTGTTCCTTCTATATGCTCAGCACTGACTGCGATTCTACTACTATATTACCTTTTTTCAAAGCTTTAAAAAGATGGCATGTTCATTTTACCTATTGGAAACATTTCCGAACATCATTCCTCCAATAAAGTCTCTTAATCTCCTCGATCGAGCGCTTCTCATCCTTTTTCTTCTTTCTGGATGTCGATGTTCCTCTTTTCTCCTACGCTCGTAGAGTTCGCGAACTCTAGTCCTTCTATGCAGCCCCACTTTGTGTGCCTTTTGTTTTGCTGCATGCGCTTGCCTGACGGTACAACCCCCAACCTAGAGAGCCAGTTCCTTACGTTGTACCCCTTGGACTCTGACCACGTATACCGGTACCATTAGTCCACTACGGAAGTAGTCATCTCTATTATAAGGTCCTAACTATGAGTAACCTTGGAAATTTCTTACCGACCTGTGTTTCGAATATGTCGAAGTAACCCGCGCATGGCGTTCTCTAAGTTAAACCTAACTAAGTCAAGGACCTGGATAGTATTACGACGAAGGAAGAAATATCCCAAGCATTGGCTGAACAACTCCAGTGTACAAATATCAAAGTTAGCGCTATGAAGTCGCTACTGAGGGCATACTTCGGAACACAGACAGCGACGGTTGGCATACCAACAGAAGCAGCACAAAAGCTAGTAGCAGCTGGAAAGATACGGATTGGGTATTCTGCAGAATACGAGAGAAAACTCTACCTACTAGATGTTTTAGATGCATGGACTTCGGACATGCAGCAATGCTCTCTAAGAGCGAAAACGATTGCTCATACCGTTGCATTAAGTGCGGAGAAAGTGGACACATTGCAAAATCATGCACAAAAGACCCTAAATTCATGCTATGCTGCGGAAACGAAAACGTAAACGAAAACCACATTACGGGAAGCATCAAATGTCCCCCCTTCCAAAAGGCATTAAGAGAGCTGAAGAGCAAAATATGAAGATCCTTCAATTAAACTTAAATCACTGTCAAGCAGCGCACGAACTCCTAACACAAGCCGTGCGAGAAGAAAAATTCGATATCACCGTTCTTAGTGAACCATATAAGGATATGAATAAGGGCCTATGGATAACAGACTCCACCCGAAAAGCGGCCATATGGGCCTGTAGAAAGTGTGCATTCCAAGAAAAAATAAAAACACCTGGTACTGGATTCGTAAGAGCAAAGTTAATGATGTATACATATACAGTTGCTATGTACCTCCAAGCCTCAAGATCGATGAATTCGAGGAACTTTTAGACAACCTGGTAAGCGATGCGCTAGATAAAAACCCCTCTATCATTGCCGACGGTGGGCGCCGTGGCGTAACTGGTTAGTGTGTCGGATCACTACGCATAAGGTTCTAGTTCGAATCCCAGAAAACACCAATACGTTTTTTCACGGTCCCACCTCTCGCGAGCGTCTGACAAACATCCGAGAATATTCTTGTCACAAAAAAGCTTCTCAAATCGCCGTTCGGATACGGCACTAAACTGTAGGTCCCTACCATTCGTGTGAAAAATATAATGCACATAACATGAGTGGTTGCGAGAAGCTAGGCCCTGGCACTTAAAGAGCTGTTGCGCCAAATATTTATTTATTTATTTTTGCATGGGTTGTTCAGTGGGGTATTACCGGAACTAACAGGCGAGGTCGCGCCCTACTGGAGACTTTTGCAGCGCTAGATGTTGTACTCGCAAACACGGGAAATAAACTTACTTTCTGCAGAGGAAACATCGGTTCGATTGTTGATATCACCTATATCACCAGCTGCCTGACGAAGAAAATAACATGAGAAGAGAGTGACCGGTACACACACAGCGATCATCAAGCAATTATATGCAAGACTTATACAGAGAGACCAAGCTTAAGTAGACCGCCTATAAATTCAATACAGAAACGGGAATGGAAGTCAAGCTCTTTTGATAGAGAATTATTCTACTCCATTTTCCCCAGAGGCCTGCTAACAACAAAGTCGCACAAGCCATAAGTCAAATAACAAGTGCTTGCGGTGCCACCATGATAAAGAAATCAAGAAATAGTCACCGTCCTACTGTCTACTGGTGGAGCGAGGAAATAGCCGAACTGCGTAGCAAATGTCATCGAGCGAAGAGATTGATCACACGCTCCAGAACAACAACTAACTGCACCGTCTTCCATGAGCAATACAAGGCAGCGCGGAAGGAGCTTAAAATGGCCATCCAACAAAGTAAAAAAAGATGTTTCCTGAAGTTATGCAGCGAAGCAGATAAAAATCCTTGGGGCTTGGCCTACAAAGCATGTTAGTAATGAAAAAGCTCAGTAGATGGCAGCCAATCTCCACGTGTCCCAAATTCCTGCATATGATCGTAACAGGACTGTTTCCACAATACCCGGAAACACACTACGGGAAAGGAGGAAACTACAGAGCCGCTGAATATACCCCTAGTTACTGCAAATGAATTGATCAACATATGCAACAAATTTGGGGATAAGAAGTCCTGACAGCATTCCAAATATAGCTCTCAAAACGCCATTCAAAGCGTGCCCAGATATGTTCGTAGAAATGTACACTGCGTGCTTGAAAGAAGGAGTTTTTCTAGAACAGTGGAAAAGGCAGAGGCTGGTACTACTCCCAAAAGGTGATAAGTCACCAGAAAAAACTTCATCATACCGCCCACTGTGCATGCTAGATACAGCAGGAAAAGTTCTGGAACGAATCATCTGCAACAGATTGGAAACAGGTATAGAAACTGTAGGCGGGCTCTCGAAACACCAATATGGCTTCCGGAAGGCATGCTCAACAGTAGATGCAATCAGATTGGTGGTTGAAACTGCACAAAAAGCGATAGAAGAGAAGAGGTGGAAAGGAGGTTCCAAGAAATATTGCTTAGTGATAACCCTGGATATCAAAAATGCATTCAACACTGCAAACTGGAGCCATATACTAGGGGCACTCAGAAATTTACGAGTCCCAGCGTATCTCATAAAAATTCTGACGAATAACTTCAAGCGCAGAGTCTAAACCTACGACACAGACAACAGACCCAAAGAATACAAGGTCACTGGCGGAGTACCGCAGGGGTCAGTCCTAGGTCCCTTACTCTAGAACGTCATGCACGATGCACGAGGAAAAAAAAAATTATCGAATTTGCGGACGACATTGAAATCGTCGTAACTGGCAAACTACTGGAAGAGGTTGACCAGATAAACAACTCTACAATTAGGACCGTACGGAACTGGCTGAGTTCGGCTGGCCTCACGCTTGCAGAACATAAAACGAAAGTGGTTCTCATAAGCAGCGGGAAGAAGGAGGAAGCGATAAATTTTACTGTCAAGAAGAAAATTTTACTGCCAAGAAGGCGGTACCGTTGGGAGAAAGGGTAAGAAGGGAGAAGGGAGAAGGGGTTAGTGGGTAAAAGTCCCACACTGTTACTGAGTACGGGCTCAGTTCAAAAATAACTATGGTTTAAAATAATTGACTGAAGTAACTTAATATTTATAATATGATATACTCAACAGGATTTTTCCAATAAAATGTTTCCATTTTTCTTTAATTTAACTGGTCTAAAGTGCATTCGTAGGGCAAGTATACCTTTTTTACTAGATTTTTTGGCAGTCTATTAAATATTTCACAAGGATTTAGTGATCATGAGCATGAGGAAAATCTGCTTGAATTTCAATTAATATGCGAAATACAAATAAAATAAAATTAGTTGTAATAATACTTAAAAAAAGAAAAAAAATTTTCTTATTTAAATGTAGGTAATTCGCCATATTGGGGCATCCGCCATATTGAGTTATATAGTTTACCGTATTCTACTCGTCAAACTCTTTCATTTGATACCCATTTCAAGAGGGTTAGGAAGAAAAAGGTAATCTGCCATATTGGGTCATCCGCCATTTTGGCTTTACAACGATATTAGATATACTCGTACTGTAATGCACTGTCACCGAACACATATGCGTGCGCAAAATTTCAAAGCCCTAGCTCGATTGGAAGTAAAGGGCGTCCCATAATTCATGCAAAATTTGAATTTTGCGCCATTTAATAGTACAGTGGTGCCAACGGAAAAAAAGATAACCATGTGACAACTGACATTTCGGGGTTAGTAAACATGGAGCGCTATACGAAAGAACAACGCATTTTCATTGTTGAGCAATAAGTATTTTAAAAATAATAAAGGTTTGTCAGCTACAGTCTGCAATTTTCGTACAAAATGATGAAGCTCATTTTCATCTTGATGGTTTCATTAATCGTCAAAATTGTCGCATTTGGGGTTCAGAAAACCCACGAGTAATTGTTGAGAAACAAATGCATCCACAACGCGTGACTGTTTGGTGCGGATTTTGGGCTGGAGGCATTATCGGACCATTCTTCTTCGAAAATGCGGCTGGTCAGGCAGTAACAATTAATGGTGTTCGTTATGGTGACATGATAACCCAGTTTTTTGTGCCTAAATTACAAGATATGGATGTGACCAACATGTGGTTTCAACAAGACGGTGCCACACAGCCATACAGCCAGAGAAACAATTCAATTACTGCATGAGTCATTTCCTAATCGTGTAATCGGCCGTTCTTTCAGGCGGAAATATCGGCCGTTCGTGAAGCAGCGCGCAGACTCTCTATATACCCGATAGATGGTAAGTCTATCGTCCTTTATATAGACAGTCAGTCAGCGAATAAAGCTCTGGAAACGCCAACAATAAGATCGAAGTTGGTTAAACATTGCCGCGAATCTCTTAACGAGATTGCGGTCAGATGCAACATTACTCTGTGCTGGGTCCCAGGACACAGAGATATTCCAGGCAACTGTAAAGCGGATGAACTAGCTAGACGAGGCACCGTACTTTATCTCGATGTAAATAAAGAGGCACCGGCACCACCAATACAATTAATGAAAATCCGAATGTTTAACGAAGCGCAATCTAATGCGAACAACAGATGGAGTAATCTAGCTACGTGCGCATCGACCAGGAAGATCTGGCGCTTACTTGACGCAAAGAAAACCAAAAATCTCCTTTCATTAAATAGAAGGAACATAAGCCTCACAGTAGGAATAGTCACAGGACACTGCTTGTTAGGTAGACACGCCACTAGAATGGGTGTCCCAGCAAATGATTTCTGCAGAAGCTGCAGAGATGAAGAGGGGGAGGAGAATAGTCTCCACCTCCTTGACACATGCCCAGCGCTAGCCACACAAAGAAAAAAGCTACTAAGCGAATACTTCTTTGAGGACCTAAGTGACCTGTCTAACATAGACATTAGAAACTTAAATAGATACATAGGTAAATCCAACTGGTTTAGCTGAAATCCCCCCCCCCCCCTCCCACCACATCACCACTACCCCTCCTCCCTCGTTATTGGGTACTATCAATCCCCAAGAGGTACTGCAACAGACACCTCCCAAGATCGATAGCTAACCCTCCCATAGCACTAGACCAGTGCCTGTAAATAACATAACTGCATAGAGGTAACAGAGATTGATTGAGTCAATCAATCCCCCTATTACTCACATGCACACTACCTACACGGTGAACTAGTTATTAAGGGTTTGACTGAAGCAGTCACACTACCTAGCCAAACCATACCCTAAAGTTCGACTGCATACTAGTGTAAGATTGACTGCATCAGTCATCTCGCTCTACTTGGCATTCCCCACTATTTCCACGGTCCACCTAGGTACGGGTTCGATTGAAACAATCACCCTACCTAGTTCACACTTTATACATAGCAGTACTTAGAGTTCGATTGAATCAGTCACTCTATGTACGCTTATGCTTCTCTACACCTACACGGTCCACCTAGGTATGAAGGGTTTGACTGAATCAGTCACCCCACCTAGTCAATAGCATGCATAACAGTAATTAGAATTAGACAGAATCAGTCACTCTACTATACGTATGCACCTCTACGCCTACACGGTTTATGGGACCTGCCAATAATAACTTGCATACACAGTATAGGGGGTTCGATTGAATCAATCACCCTCCATCACTTGCTGCACACTATACCTTCTCGGTACACCTTGACTTCAGGGTTGACTGAGTCAGTCACCCTCTCTACCCTTTTCAGTCAGCATTCTCAGCCAACACCCTCATGAGAAAGGTTAAGGTTCCCCTGGTTACCGGTGACTCGACCGGTCATTACTCATGTGGTATCACAATGGACCCATGTGGTCTAAGTGTGTCGTGACCCTGTCAGGACAGCCACCTTTACCTAACCTAACCTAATCAGCCGTTCTTGCGATCAGAATTGGCCATCCAGATCTTGCGATTTAACGCCATTGGACTTTTTTCTTTGGTTTTTTTGAAGTCAAAGGTCTATGCAAACAAGCCCACGACCACCAACGCCTTGAAAGAGGAAATTGGGGTGTGTGTTAATGAAATTCAGCCACATTTATGCGAAATGGTCATAGAAAATTTCAATAAAAGAGTACGTACTTGCAAGCAAAGCCGTGGCGGCCATTTATCCGATGTGCTATTCCATAGATAACCCCAATCTGTATAGGTACTCTATGAATCAATAAAAAATGTAAGCTTTCTAATTAAAAATCTGTATTTTCTATCAAAATTACATTTTGTGTGAATTATCGGACACCCTTTAGTTCAAATTTTGGTTGCAAAATTTATAGCAGACAGACAGACAACAAAGCAAGTTAAATAAAAGCTTTTAAAAGCCAAATAAGTCGTCACAATGCCCATTACTACAGCATCGTTTAATCCAATTCTTAGAGTGCTCAATAGAGCTATTTATAGAGAGTATATTTTCAGTTAAAAGAAAAAATAAGTTAATTAAGTCAAAAGTTATGTCGAATTAAGTAAGAAAAAAATAGAGTGTTTTACTTAATTTCTATTTTTCTTTCAGTCAACTTTGATAGAATTATTCAAATTTGACTTTAAACAATGGCAACAGTGCATTACACATTGAAAACAGATATTCGCCCAGCACAAAAAAGAATACACATACAAGTATGTATTGTACATATGTATATCACCGTGCAACTACTTTCCCACGCAGAATAAAAATCGGGTTCCCATAATTTTATCGTTTCCCGAAACCTTCTCAATTCGAAAGCAAAGTTATTCGACGTCTTCGCTAGTCCCAATTTATTCCAATCATCGAGTGGTCACTGTATTTTTGATGTTCAGCTTCATAATCAAATTGTTCTATGCCACCATTCCATTTTCAAAATTCGAAATTTAGGACAACAAATTATTTTGATAGGCTGTCTCAATCGGAACAAGGCTTAAGTCTTGGGTGTGCTGTGTTAGCACATTCACCAACCATGATAACTTCGAATTCGAAAATACCAAAATTGAATAGTACAAACTACAACCTGACGCTCGAGTACAGTTACAATCAAAAGTACCCTATCTCAGGGTTGCCGCTGAAGCAAACGAATTTAAAAAAAATTACAACGATATGAAAGTTTCCAAAAAATTTGATCATTACGATGTCGAGCTGAGGGTCCTGTATCATCGTAAAGCAACGAACTTTATAAATATTGATTAGCAGAGAAAAAATTGCGCTTTGGCCAAAAGGAATTTTATTTAGCGTATGGCTTAAGTACATTTTAATTATGTTAACAATGTTTGGTAAAACGTGCATATGTAGAAAAAGTTATGAGCACATACTATAATTATAAAGTTTATCCATCAACATGACTAACATTTAGTGATCAAATTACCACAACGATTAAAAAAGTTAACATTGCTACGAAAATGTTATACTCATTAATAAACAGGAAGGCTCTACTTAGCGATGATAATAAAATTATAATTCACAATGTTGTTTTCCAAGCAATATTGCTATATAAAGGGTGATCCAATACGAGGTACTCTTTTTAATAGCGATTCTCGGGCATAACACGCGTGACAAATGTCACGTCCATGTAACATTTCTGTTTAGTATTCATTGGCATTTCATCAAGAATCGACTTACCTCTGAACAATCCTCTCCTCGATCCCTACCTTGTCGCGGTGGAGAGGCTTAATCTATTTCCTATGAACCGAAGGTCGAGCCGAGGAGAATCACTAAATCTAGTCTGCGTCCAGCTAGATGTTTTCCCACATATCGGTTCGATTAAAGGGGAGGTTTTAGAGACCAAAAGGTGATCACCCAAGGCAAGGTACGACGCGCCAAGGCCTGCATGGCTGGGGGGAAGCTTAGTCGCGAGCGCAAACTCTGAATACCTGAGGACCTTCAGTTTTATTTTAATTCCTCTTACCTGCATACAGGGGGTGAGTGCAGGCGGACATCTTCTTCCCCCTTACTCGTGGGATCCAAATGTTAAGTAATTCAAATAATAAAAAACCAAAAGCGAAGAGTGTAATTCGATCGGACACTCCTAGCTCTGTAAAAACCGATCACGGTGTAGAAGTGGAGGAAGAAGCAATTCTTCTCCGTACGTCGGATGAGGAAAGCGTTGGTGCAATTGACGTTAATATGGAAAATCTTTTTCTGGAATTAAGCGACACTTGCTCCATTGCCAGTTCATACTTCTCCAATATGTCAACATCCTCCAAGCGCTTAAAAAATTGCAAGTTGACAGTTCGGCGATTAGGGACGAAGAAATGGGAGGAATTAACGGAATGCGAGCGGAAGAGGTTCCATAACGCACGTGCCTTCCTGCAGGAACAGTCCTTGGCGGAGTGTAAGACTATTGCTAGCCCTCCAAAAAGAACAGTGACGGCGGAAGTCACGAGCGAGGAAGGGTTGATGCGACAAGCCTTAGCCAGTCAGGACGCAAGGTGATCTCATCGGCCAATCCGGAGCACAATCGTGATTCAGTGGTATTGCAAAAGCCTACCGATACAGCCTCTGACTCGACGACTGGGGTAGTCCCAGTGTTAGGTGAGAGTGCGACTTTGGAGGATGCCAAGATGGTCAAGATGGACACTTCCAGCGTGTCAAGCCTCAGCTACTCACGCGGGAAGGATACGTCAACACCTCAGCAACCTGGCGATTGCAGTCCTGCTGAGCCTAGGATTGACTCCCCTGCCTGTAGCTTTGCGACGGTAGTTAGCTTAGGTAGCGATGGTTTGGGACTAGCCCGACCACCCAAAATAGGGAAGACCAGCGACGTAAACATCTACCCAAGACAGACGACGGTGCGCAACCGTAAACGCAACGCTATCCGGTTAATACGGCGGCTTAAAAAGCGTGATCCGGAGTCCTACACGGACAAGGAAAGAGCGGCTCTGGATAGAGCCACCAACACGCTTAAGCTGAGAGGATCCACCCGACAAGACAGGACGGGCCGTAAGGTAAGAAGTTCCCTCGCGGCGGGGGCGGGAAGCCTCTTGCTCCCCGCCTCAGCCGCGAGGAGACTTCGGCCAGTTACCGACTCAGACTCAACCCCTGAGCCGGTTGCTGGCTGTTCCAATAAGGCGACTACGTCACGGAACTCGACCGCAACAGGAACGGGTGTAGGACTGACCGCGGCGAGGAGGGAACGCCTCTTGCCATCCACCTCAGCCGGGGACAGACCTAAACCGCTTTCAGTCGATCCAAGCAAAGACGCACAGTCCAAACCTGGGTTGACTGCGAGGCGTTCTGTTGCTGACTCAGGCAACAATCGACGTAGCATAGGGCAGACTAGGGGAACAGGCAGGAGACTGTTCGAGTCGAGGAGGGAAAGCCTCTTGTCATCCACCTCAGTCTCGGACAGACTCAAGCCCCCGCCAACCGTTTCGGATGGGGCCACAAGGTTCACGGCCGAACCGATTGTGGGTTGTTCCAAGGGGGTAGGCACGACAACACGACATCGCCGCCAACACGAAGAATAAGCAATAAAGCCAAGATGGCATCTCGAAAAGAAAGAGCTAATCTTCAGGTGGCGGTCGTCGATTTCAATAACCCTGACCGCAAGCTATCCGGAGACCAATGGAGGCTGGTGGAACTGCGTATACTCGACGGAGTAAATGATGCCATAGTCAAGAATCAGGGAACTATCCCTTTCTTTGAGCAGCTCACCACCTTCAAAGGCTTCAAGGTCATGTCATGTGACAACGAGACTACACTTAATTGGCTCAAGAATTTTGTAACCAGCACGCAGGCTCCTTGGGCGAATGCCGACCTGAAATTAACCTTTTTCTTTTATCTAGCTACAGTAATGAGGACCAAACAGTGGTAAGGCTTGATCGGAGGGGACTCTCCCCACTGATTCTATCAGCCGTCTATATGCCTTTTGATGCCAAGGAGGGACCGCCATCCACACTGACCCGCTCTCTTGTGCAAAAGGCGGAACAGGAAAGATGGGGCTTGCTGCTGGGGTGTGATGCCAACTCTCATCACTCTCAATGGGGTAGCAGCAACACAAACTTACGCGGTGAGTCATTGTTTGAGTTTATAATTGAAAATAACCTTATTGTAGCGAATAGAGGTAACTTTTTGTAGTAAAGAACAGGCAAGAAGTTATAGATGTAACTTTAGCCAGTAACTCGAGCACCCTACCTATTGACAAGTGGAGCGTGATAGGGGAAGAATCCTACTCCGACCACAAATTGATCGAATTTCTCGTGGGTAACAACTATGTCTCGCCCAAACCTTACAGGAACCCCAGGAAAACCATCTGGGATCTCTTTAACAACGAGGTGAGGAAAGGTATAAGATCCCTGCAGGATAGCAACTGGCTCGGACCTGCCGACATTGACCGCAAGGCAGAGGATATTACATCCATTTTTAAGGAAGCCTATGTCAAAGCATGTCCAGAAACCAAACGAAAAGAAAAAAAATCACCACCTTGGTGGTCATCTGAACTAGCTGGAATTAGGAGAGTAACTAGACACCTTCTAAATGTGGCCAAAAGAACTATGCTAGAAGCGGATTGGGAACAGTATAAGTCCAGTCAGAGAAATTTTAAAAACGAGACACAGAAGGCCAAACGCCACTCTTGGCAGCACTTCAGTAATGAAATCAATGGTACGACAGAATCTGCGAGACTGAGAAAAATTCTATCCAGAGAACTCTTGGATCTCTCAAGGAATCCGACGGAAGGTGGACTGAATCCTGTGCAGAATCGCTTAGCTCCCTGCCAAAAGCGCACTTTCCGGGTTGTACGACCCATCCAGATAATAACATCGTAACTAACAGTAGTTTTGTAACGGAAACTCCGACGGATTTTATCACAGAGGAAAGAATTGAGTGGGCAATCGGATCATTCTCTCCCTTTAAATCCCCAGGACCCGACGGGATTATCCCGATCATGCTACAGAAAACAAAAACCACCATCATCCCGGTACTTAAAGAACTGTACCTCAACAGCCTCATGTGAGGGTATATACCTAGATCATGGAAAGAGGTCAAAGTGGTCTTCATACTCAAGGCCGGTAAAGCAAGCCACACTACTGCGAAGGACTTTAGGCCAATTAGCCTTACATTCTTTGTCCTAAAGACCTTTGAAAGACTAGCTGACATATACATCCGTAGTAAACTACGCCCAGGTGACATATCCCCAGCGCAGCACGCTTATAAGAAAGGAAAAAGCGTAGAGACAGCGCTGCACTGTGTAGTCAGCTCAATAGAAAAATCACTGAAAAATAAAGAATATACACTAGCCGCTTTCCTGGACATTGAAGGAGCCTTTAACAATGTCAAAACGGACGCGGTCAATAGAACTCTAACGAACCTTAATATTCACAATTCCGTGATAAAATGGATCGTCAATATGCTAAAGGAAAGACATATCAAAGTTGAACTCGGAGGTACTAAGCTCGAAGTCTATGCCTCAAGAGGCACCCCTCAAGGAGGGGTTATATCCCCACTACTGTGGGTAATTGTCCTGAACGAAGTCCTTCTTAACCTTAGAAACAGCGGCGTCAAGGCCATTGCATATGCGGACGATGTTGTGCTGCTAGCAACAGGTAAATTTCTCCCGACCCTGAGCGAACAAATCGAAGGGGCGCTGGAAATCATTGACTCCTGGACGGAGAGATGTGGGCTGGTGGTTAATCCCCAGAAGACAGAGTTAGTACTATTCACTAACAAAAAAATAATTCCACAATTCGTAACTCCTTCCGTAAGGGGTACTCCCCTGAGTATCTCCGGTAGTGCGAGATACCTTGGCCTGGTGCTTAATAGGAAACTGAACTGGAGACTAAACATCAACGAAAGAGGCAAAAAAGCCACGATAGCTTTTTACTCGTGCAATAGAATATTTGGGAAGACTTGGGGCCCGAGCCCCAAAATCATCCTATGGATGTATACAGCTATAGTAAGGCCAATACTAACGTATGGCAGCCAGCAAAATAAATAACCTAGCTGCTATCACAAAAGTACAAAGACTAGCGTGCATCGCCACAACCAGTGCGATGAGAACGACACCTACAGCAGGACTCGAGGCCATTCTCAATCTGCTTCCGCTAGACATCTTTATACAAGTATCGGCAGCTCATAGTGCCGTAAGATTAAGCCAAACAGATAGCTGGAGACCAAATGCAATGGGTCACACCACGATCCTGCAGAGATATCTAGGCAGTGTATCTAATACAGACAACTTAACGCCTTACCTTGACTTCATAGGACCATTTTCTAGCACCTATCCGAGCAGGGAAGACTGGAAAAATGACAGAACGCCTAACGTGCGATCCTTAGTTGTTTACACCGATGGATCCGAAATGGAAATAGGTGTAGGCGCAGGCATCTTCTCTGAAACGCTTGGCCTCTGCATGTCAGCTCGGCTTCCGAACTACAGCAGTGTTTTCCAGGCGGAGGTCCTAGCAGTTACAATAGCAGCTCGTGAGACTGCGATGAGGGCAATACCACGAGAAGATATCACCTTTTTCATCGACAGCCAGGCAGCGATAAAAGCAATATCTGCTATAGAAATAAAATCGAATCTTGTGAAGTGTTGTAGAGAAGAGCTCAAGGTTCTTGGAACACAGCACGAGGTAAAGCTCTGCTGGGTCCCTGGTCATGAAGGCATACCAGGGAATGAGAAAGCCGATGAACTGGCTAGGGGAGGCTCAGCACTAAGCTCGGACCAATCCGACCCCTCGGTGTACATCCCGCCTTGCACCCTTAAGCTCGAAGCAGGAAACAAAGCCATAACGGAGGCTAACAATAGGTGGACCTCTTTAGATACTTGTGTCACCACGAGGAAGCTGTGGCCCGCATTTGACAGAGTAAGAACCAATAGACTCATACAGAGGCATAGAAAATCCCTCTCTACTCTAATAGGAGTCATTACGGGGCATAATACCATGCGGTACCACATGAAAAAACTACGTGTGACTAGCGAAGACCTTTGTAGAGGCTGCGGCGACGAGGAGGCTCAGGAGGACACCGCCCCTTTCTCTGTCATTGCCCAGGCCTCTATCATTTGAGAAATAAGATCCTTGGACAACGCTTCTTTGAGGATCTAAAAGAGTTGTCCAACAGACCAATAAATGACATCGCAAACTTCATCAAATCCTCTGGATGGTTTGTATCTAGGGCACAGTGAGTACTTAGTTCTTTCTTTAGGACATTTACAAAGACGTTACTTTTCCACGAGGAAGGGATTTCCTTTTCTATCTCCTTTCCCCCCATGGGTATCACAATGGGTCTATGCTGACCTGAGTGTGGTGTGGAGGTTTTCTATCCCCCTACACCTGCCCACTTACCTAACCTAACCTACCTCTGATCAACGTTTACAAATTGTGGAAATTTATTTCCAAAATCAGTGATTAGTAAAAAAAGTTTTTCATGCACTTCGACCATTTTATGGTGCTCACAATCGTCCAAATGATCGCACTATCCGCGAAACGACGAGGCTCATTTTTGGCTTGCCGGATACGTCAACAAACAAACGTGTCGTATTTGGGCTGATGAGGAGCCAGAAGCGACCCAAGAGCTACCAATACATCCGGAAAAATACACTTTTTGGTGCGGTCTATGGGCGGGCGGTATCATCGGAACGTATTTCTTTTAAAATGCGGAAGGAAGGCGCGTAACCGTCAATGGCGAACGCTACAGAACAATGATCCGTGAATTTTTGTTGCCAAAAGTTCAAAATATTGGTGTAAGTGACTTTTGGTTTCAACAGGATGGTGCACCGTGTCACACAGCGGGCGAAACCATCCGGTTATTGAGAGACAGTTTTCATGAAAACATCATCTCAAGAAATGGACCTGTGAATATGCCTTCAATATCATGTGATCTTACTCAGCTGGATTATTTTTTGTGCGGGTATGTGAAATCAGTTATTCACGTTGATAAACCACAATCGATTGATGCCTTGGAAACGAACATAACACGCGTTATTAGCGTAATACCGGCCGATATGCTCCAGAGAGTTCTCGAATATTTGACCCTCAGAATGGACCATCTAAGGGATCTAGTTGCGGATAACATCTACAGGAGATTATTTTTAAATATTAATAGTCATAACGGAACTAACAGCTCAAATACAATTTTCGTTTATTTAATTGATTTTAATGCATTTTATTTAAAACAAAAACAAATTCAGGAAGCTCTTATTGGATCACTCTTTAGATGCTAAGTGTGGGGAGACTGCAAATGTCATATTAAACGATTCCAAGTCTCTCAAACAAACACAGAAAATGATGCTTAACCTCGCCTGGCATCACTCTACTACGGACGTTCATAGAAAAAGGAATGTTGAATTGATCTCTGATAGAATCCAAAAAATTAAAAGTAATTTTGTTATGCGCTACGGTTTGGCTGACAATGAGCTCACAAGCCAATTATTTTCATAGTAAATCCGATGCGGTTAAAATAACTCTAAGGAACCTAGACATCAACGTCAGTCTAATTAGCTCGATTTTAAGCATGCTTGAGGAAAGACACATAACCACCGCACTTAAGGTTTCAAAGCTAGAAGCATATGCCTGTAGGGTTAAACCCCCCTCGAGGAGTGGGGAGTAATCTCCCCACTGCTTTGCGTCATTGTTATTAACGAAGTACTACAGCAACGCAGAGACAGTGGCGTCAGAGTTATAGCTTATGCGGATAACGTTGTGCTGCTTGCAACGGGTAAATTCCTGCCTACTCTTAGCGAACAACTTAACGAAACCCTAAATACTCTTGACACATGAGCTAGGAACTGCGGTCTAAAGGTTAATCCCCAAAAAACCGAACTAGTACTTTTTACGAACAAAAAGAAAGTACCAGAGTTTGGAACATCTTCTGTTGATGGTATCCCACTCAGAAAATCTGACAGCGTAAAATACCTGGGCCTCATACTCGCCAAAAAGCTCAAATTAAAATCAAATATTGAAGAACGAATAAAGAAAGCTACAAAAGCCTTTTACTCATGTAGCAGAATTTTTGGGAGAATCTGGGGACCCTCCCCCAAAATTATACTGTCGATGTATACGGCTACAGTTAGACCTATACTGACTTACGGCAATCTAATATGGTGGCCAGCTGTCAACAAAGCCACCAACTAAAGGGCTATCACTAAAGTCCAAAGACTAGTGTGCATTGCAATGAGGACAACCCCAACCGCAGGACTTGAGGCTATTCTCAACCTGTTACCTCTAGACATCTTTATACGCACATCAGCAGCTATGAGAAGTAGCTAGTCAGCAAGCTGGAGACCAAACAGAATAGGCCACTCGATGATCCTACATAATTATTTTGGCCTCGTGCCCATAACGGACTACATGACGCCATATTTAGACTTTGTAACGCTTTTTCTACCGCCTACCCCAGCAGGGAAGAATGGAAAGGCGATCACATACCTAACGCCGAATCTATAGCCATCTATACAGATGGATCAAAAATGAACACTGGCGTAAGATCAGTGTTTTCGAGAAGAGCTCAGGGTTCTTGGAACACAGCAAGAATCGGCTCAGCAGCTTTACTATAACAAGTTAACCCCTCTCTGTGTATCCCGCCTTCCACACTCAAGCTCAATCTAGAAAATAAAGCCATTAGAGAGACGAACACTAGATGAACATCCATGGAAACTTGTGCCACCACAAGGAAACTATGGCCGTCCTTCGACAAAGCAAGGACCGAGAAAATTATTCTGAAAGACAGGAAATCCCTTTCCATCCTCATGTGTATCATCACGGGGCACAACACTCTGCGGTACCATATTGTATTATTCTTGCTGGGGTTCGCTTAAATAAAACTGTCTTTTGTGTATTTCAACTGTTTAATCACGAGCTATACAATATTCAATCACTTTATTCTTTATTTATTTCAAATTTAACTGTCGCTACAGATTTACTTTCACAATTTCGCTTGTTTTTACCACTGGTCGAATCTCTCTTGTAATCGCTGTATTCACTTATAAACAACTGTGTCGACGATGGCTGTGGTATGGGTATTTATATAAATTAGAAGTCCTTTTAGAATATGCTAGATGTCGCTCGGGATGAATTGATGATCCTGGAATAATTGGGATATTGTGTGGAACAATTGTGGAACGTAAGCACATCAAGTGAGAATATTTACCGCTAGCAGGTTTTGGCAATAGATGTCGTTGCACGCAGTACCTGATGATGTACTTGATACTACAATATGAAGAAACTACGCCTGGCGCAGGAGAAAATCTGTAGATGCTGTGATGACGAGGGAGTGGCCACTTCCGGTGCCACTGTCTGGGTCCTCAACACTCCAGGAATACTTACTTACTTAGGTAGCGCTACAGTTCGGGTGAACCTGGGCCTCAACCAACAAACCTCTCCATTTAGCTCGGTCGTTAGCTAATTGCCTCCAGTTGGTCACTCCAAGTTGGTCATGGTGCCCTTGAACTTGTGCGAGCCACCTACGGCGAGGAGGTCCTCTACTGCGTCGTCCCTCGGGGCTAGGTTCGAAGACTCTGCGGGTCGGAGCGTTGGTGTCCATTCGCTCTACATGTCCTGGCCATCTCAGACGTCCAATACGCAGTTTTTTGACTACGTCGATGTCGCTGTACAGCTCGTATAGTTCGTGATTGAATCTTCTCCTCCAAAACCGGTCAACGCAAACGGGACCGAAAATCTTCCGAAGAATTTTTATCTCGAAGCGACCAAGGATACCTTCATCCTCTTTTAATAAAGTCCATGTTTCAGCGCCGTAAAGCAGGACTGGGATGATCAGGGTCTTATACAGAGTCTCTTTAGTTGCTCAAGATAGGGCTTTACTGTTGAATTGCCTTATTAGCCCAAAAAAACAGCGATTGGCAAGAGTTATTCTTCGATTGATTTCTGCGCTGATGTTGTTTTTCGAGTTTATAGCAGAGCCAAGGTAGACAAATTCCCTTACTACCTCGAAGTTATAGCTGCCCACTGTGACGTTCTGTCCAATTCGTCGGTGTTGGCTGTCCCTTCTTGTTGACAGCATGTACTTGGTTTTGCCCTCGTTTATCGCTAAACCCATTTTGGCCGCTTCCACCTCAATGCTTGCAAACGTACCGGTGACGGCCCGCTGAGTTCTTCCGATAATGTCTATATCGTCGGCGTATGCAAGCAGTTGTACGATATCCACAGGGATCTCGGAATTCCGACAATCGAAGCTGAAACTAGAAGCTTCGCGAGAAAGCATAGAAACCGACTAATCGGACATGTCAACAATACAGTCCTACAAATATTGGATGAGAGCAATTTATTCCGCCGACTACAAAGGACGATGGATGGCAAACGACTAACAAAGGCCTCGTAGGGGCAGCATCTCCCGATAGGTGCTGGTCCGCTAAGTAACGAGTAGGAGCCACTGCAGCCGAAAACCTAGCAGCTCTGTTAGTAAGCCCTACTCCCACCTCCTCGTGGTGCCATCTGGGAATTTCTTCGGAAATTGCTAACGGGAGAGGACGAATGGCGAGCTTCCTGCGCCAAAAAACAGGATAAGTGTCGGTTGGTCTGTGGCCCAGCGAGCCGCAACCATAAAAAAAATCATTGCTCCGAAACGAAAACATACGCCTCGGATACGGATTGATCATTTGTTGACGACCTTTGGCTATCGAACACGGACAACGATCGGATTCTGGAACGTTAAAACCCTCCTGTACTCACTCAAGGAAGGGCCTTATAACGCCAGATTCCTCCAATTGGAGCGCGAATTCGCACGGTATAAAATCGACATCTTAGGGCTGAGCGAGATAAGATGGTACGATGCTGGGGAATACATCTCCCCAACAAAAAGCACTGTCATGCTCTACTCTGGTAAACCAGCTGGAAGTGCACGGAGTTCTGGCGTAGGACTCATGCTAACTCCAGCAGCGCGTAGTAGCCTCATATCCTGGAAACCCCATAGTGACCGGATATTGACGGCTAGGTTCCAGAGTAGAGTTAGAAAAATTACCATCATACAGTGTTATGCTCCGACTCTAGACGCGACTGAGGATGAAAAGGATAATTTTTATAGCCACTTAGGTGCCGCCTACAACCAAACGCCTAATGGAGACATCGTAATGGTAATGGGAGATCTCAATGCCAAGGTGGGTAGCGACAACACCATGCTTAAGCACGTGATGGGAGTTCCCGGCGTGGGAGACCGTAATGACAATGGTGAGCGGTTTGTGGACTTCTGCAATACCAACCGCCTAGTCATCGGAGGTACGCTGTTTAAGCATAACACCTGCCATAAGATCAGTTGGGTCTCTACTGATAGGCAACGAACATCCAACCAGATCGACCACATTGCGATCAGTCGCCGCTTTAGAAATTGTCTCCTGGACGTCCGAAACAGACGTGGAGCTGACGTCGGACAAGAACGAGATCACCATCTTATGGTAGCTCATTTACGCCTTCGTACTGCATCCGTCAACAGCAACCGCTCAAACCTGCTTAACATCACCAGGTTTAATATCGACAGGCTCAAGGTTCCCCAAGTGCGCCAACAGTTCAGGGACCATCTTGCCTTAGAAGCAGAAGCAATCAGCAGCATAGAGAACATGGATGACCACTGGAGTGCTGTGAAAAATGCTTTTGCGACTGGGGCACGCACTTATGTCGGTAAAAAGCAGAAACACCACCGCACATGGCTTTCTACAGACACCTGGAGACGGATCGATGAGCGTACAGCAATCAAGGGTCGGATTGCAGCGGCCTCAGCAGTAGAGAGAACCGAGCTTGAAGCCCAATACCGTGCGAAGAAGAAAGAAGTGCAGCGTAGTGTGAGACGTGACAAACGTCAATATGTCAACTCACTGGCCTCAAGGGCTGAAGAAGCAGCGAGTAGGTGCGACAGTAGGACTGTTTATAACATCACTAAGGAGCTCATTGGTGGTCGAAACTCCAAACAACATCCAGTGAAGAGTCTAGACGGTAACCTTCTGATTTCGGATGAGGATCGGCTCACTAGATGGAGAGAAAATTTTGCTACAGTGCTAAATCACTTAGACGATGGCGGTATGATCTTGAATTCGAATGAGCAGTTCGAAGCAACAAATTCCCGAATTCGCACCGTACCTCCCAGTAAAACTGAAATAATAACAGCAATCAAGTCCCTCAAGAAAAACAAAGCGGTGGGTATTGATGGCATCCCTGCTGAGCTATTTCAAGCGGCGCCAAATACATCGGCAAATTTGCTGCATCCGCTAATACGGAGAGCTTGGGATAGTGAACAATTTCCACAGGAGTGGAAAAGGGGGATGATCATTAAGCTTCCAAAGAAGGGTAACTTGATGGAGTGCGGTAACTGGAGAGGTATATGTGTTCTTCCAGCCGTGGGCAAAATAATAGCTAAAATAATTCTAGAACGAATTAAAGAACATTTAAATTCAACGCTCGATGTCGAACAAGCAGGCTTTCGTGCTGGATCCTCCTGCATCGACCACATAAACACCTTACGGATCATAACCGAACAATGCGTTGAGTATAGGTCTCCGCTACATTTACTGTTTATCGACTTCGAGAAGGCTTTCGACAGCTTGAATCGAGATGCTATCTGGTTGGCCTTGCGCAGGAGAGGCATTCCAGAAAAGCTTATAGCTATTATCAAGGCTACATATGAGGGCGGCAAGTGTCACGCCGTGCACAATGGTAAGGTGTCGGAGGACTTTGAAGTCCAAAGTGGAGTACGTCAAGGGTGCATACTGTCCCCACTATTGTTCTTGGTGGTTGTCAGCGATGTACTCCGTGCAGCATTGACGGAAGCTAATTCTGGAATTCGTTGGACTATGACATCTTACCTTAAACACCTAGATTACGCTGACGATGTTTGTCTACTTTCACATCGGATAATGGATCTTTATTTGATGGCCCAAAATCTAGAAGCTGAGGCAAACAAAGTGGGGCTAAAAATAAACACAGCCAAAACAAAAGCCCTGAGTACTTCCAATACCCGCGCTCAACTTAACATTGCCGGAAAGCAAGTCGAGAAAGTTGATAACTTTCTATATTTAGGAAGTGTCGTCTCGGCTAATCGCGGTGGCACCGAACTGGATGTGTGCAGCAGAATCGGGAAGGCTAAAGCTGCCTTCGGAATGCTGTCCAAAATCTGAAGAAGCAATGTTATTAGCTTAAGAACCAAGCTACGACTGTTCCGCTCCAACGTAGAATCAGTGCTGCTTTATGGGTGCAGTACCTGGAAGGTGGACACCATTAACACACGCAAGCTGCAAGTCTTCGTAAACAAATGCTTAAGAATCATCTTGAGGATTTTTTGGCCGAACCGCATCTCCAACGAACAACTTTATCTGAGAACGGGCCAAGAACCTATAAGCATTACTATACGAAGAAGAAAGTGGCAATGGATTGGACACACCCTACGGCGCGAAGACAACTCCATTGCGAAATACGCTCACCCAGGCAGGCAGAATAGCGGGACGCCCTAGGCAAACGTGGCCCAGAACAGTTGAGGAGGAATCAAGCTCTTTAGGAATGAGTTGGAGGCAGCTCAAACGCGTTGCAGAACTCCGAACACGATGGCGCGCAGGCGTGGTTGACGCCCTATGCCCCCCGAGGGGTTAAAGGACATAAGTAAGTAAAAGTACAAAGGACGAAACCCTTCGACTTGGCGAGATAATGATAAACCGCGTCTAGATTGCGGAACAAGCAGGATTTGTCAGTGGAAAGTAACCTGCCAAACGTTTTTATTTCGTGATAGAAAAATTGCTTGATAAGTTATTACTTAGTTGCGATATCTAACAAATTTATATCGAAGGGTGGTGTTTTTTTAGTCAGTAAGAATCTGACACTACTATGAGCACGCGCTTGCTATTCTCATAGTGTCTATGGAAGATTTTTCACTAACCCTCGGAAAAAAAAAGTTGTACAGACTTGTAATGGATTGTGCCTCCGGTGTTGGCTTCTGAGTTCCGCACAATCCGTTTAAGTACAATATTAAGGAAGTCACATGACAGCGCGTCACCTTGTCTAAAACCTTTTTTGACATCAAAGGTCTCGGTGAGGTCATTACCGATTTTGATGGAGCAGCGAGCGTTCTCCATCGTCATCCTGCACAGACGGACAAGTTTGGCAGGGATGTCAAAACTAGACATGGATTTATAAAGCTCTTCTCTATAGATCCTGTCATAGGCGGTCTTGAAATCGATAAAGAGATGGTGAGTATCGATTTGGAATTCTTGGGTTTTCTCCAGGATCTGCCGAAGTGTGAAGATTTGATCGACGGTGGACTTTCCTGGCCTGAAACCGCACTGATAGGGTCCAATCAGGCTGTTGATAAAAGGTTTCAGGCGTTCACATAATATCGCAGAAAAGATCTTGTATGCGATGTTGAGGAGACTGATGACTCTATAATTGGCGCAGTTGAGGGGGTCTCCTTTCTTGTGGATCGGGCAAACGATGCTGAGATTCCATTGATCAGGCATACACTCGTCCGACCAAATCTAAGAAATGAGTTGGTGTATGCACTCTACCAATTCATCCCCAGCTGCCTTGAAAAGTTCGGCCGGTAAGCCATCAGGTCCAGCAGTCTTGTTCGATTTTAGCTTGGATATTGCTATCCTCTCTTCGTTTTGGTCAGATGGACGGAAATTTTGACTATCATCGTCTATGTTGAATGGTTCATTCTGTCTGACAGCGGGATGTTGGTCTGCGCCGTCCATCCAGATTGGGTTCAAAGACTTTCTTGGCGGGATCGTTGGGCTCCATCCGTTCTACATGACCCAGTCATCTTAGTAGCTGTATGTGAGCTCTTCTGGCTAAGTCGATGTCATTATATATACCGTATAGTTCGGCATTGCACCTTCTCCTCCACTCACCGTCTATGCAGACGGGGCCAAACATCGGTCGAAGAACTTTTCTCTCGAAATAACCAAGGGCATCCTTATCCGGTTTTGTCAAAGCCCATGCCTCTGCGCCATACAGCAGGACTTGGATGATTAGTCTCTTATAAAGAGTTACTTTAGTAGTTCGAGATAGGGCTTTGATACTCAATTGCCGTCTTAGCCCATAGAAACAACGATTGGCAAGAGTAATTCTTCGTGTGATCTCCCTACTGATGTCATTTGCGGAGCTCACTATAGAGCCTAGGTAGACAAAGTCTCTTACTACCTCAAAATTATATCTGTCTATTATGGCGTTCTGTCCAAGACGCCGATGTTGAGTGTCCTTTTCGTAGACAGCATATATTTTGTTTTTTTCACCGCTAAACCCATCTTTGCTGCCTCGATCTCAATACTCGCAAATGCCCCATTGACAGCCCGCTGAGTTCTTCCGATTCTGTCGGCATAAGCGAGTATTTGTATAGACTTGTAAAAGATTGTACCTCCGGTGTTGGCTTGTGAGTTTCATACAATTCTCTCAAGTATTATATTAAAGAGATCGCATGACAGCGCGTCACCTTGTCTAAGACCTTTCCTGACATCGAACGGTTTGGTGATGTTCTACCGACTTTGATGGAGCAGCGAGAGTTCTCCATCGTCATTCTGCACAAACGGACGAGCTTGGCAGGGATGCCAAGACTAGACATGGCTCTGTATAACTCGTCTCTATACACGCTATCATAGGCAACTTTGAAATCGATGGAGAGGTGGTGAGTATCGATTTTATATTCATGGGTTTTTTCCGAGATCTGCCGTAGTGTGAATATTTGGTCAATGGTGGACTTTCCCGGCCTGAAACCGCACTGATAAGGACCTATCAGGTTGTTGACGATCGGTTTTAGGCGTTCCCATAATACGGCAGACAAGATCTTATATGCAATGTTGAAGAGAATTATACCTCTGTAGTTGGCGCAGTTCAGAGGGTCTCCTTTCTTCAGGATAGGCCAAACGATGCCGAGATTCCATTCATCGGGCATACTTTCGTCCGACCAGATTTTACAAATGAGCTGGTATATGCTCCTTACCAACTCATCTCCTTCTGCCTCGAAAAGGCAAGGCCGTCGGCTCCAGCAGCTTTGTAGGATTTGAGTTTAGATATCGCTATCCTCACTTCATTCTGATCGGGTTGACGGGAATCTTGACTGTCATCGTCACTGTTGAATGGCTCATTCTGCCTGACAGCGGAATATTGGTCATCATCGCCGTTTAACAGTCTATAGAAGTGTTCCTTCCATGTCCTCAGCAGCGACTGCGATTCTACTACTACAATATATTGCCATTTTCGTCCCTGCAGGCTTCTGTTCTGGCTTTGAAACCCTGCCATGTTCTTTTTGTCTTTTGGTAAAATTTTCTTACATCATTCCTGCAATAAATTCTCTCAATTTCCTCGATCGAGCGCTTCTCATGCTCCTTTTTATTCTTTCTGAGAAGTCGATGTTCCTCTTTTCTCCTCCGCTCGTAGACCTCGTAAGCAGCTCTAGTCCTTCTATGCAGCGCCGCTTTGTACGCCTCTTGTTTTGCTGCATGTGCTTGCCGGCATTCCTCATCAAACCATGTTTCGTTGTGGTGGCCGAGAGAAACCCAGTACATCAGAGGCGGCATCTCTAATGGCTTGTCGGCAACGCTGCCACTGGTCTTCCGCATTTTCTGCTGGCAGCATAGGACTTAGATTAAGATTAGAAGAAACTCAATGGGCAAAGGCTCTGGCGGTCTCTTGCGATTGTAGCCGCCTGACGTCAAGTTTCCTCACAGTATTTCGTTGATTTCGCTCCGTTCTGGATATCCGCATCCGCACCTTGGCTACAACTAGGTAGTGATCCGAGTCCACGTTGGCTCCTCGGAAAGTACGGACACCCAGAATACTGGAAGAGTGCCTTGCGTCGATCGCAATGTGATCGATTTGGTTGACAGTTTTACGATCGAAGGAGAGCAATGTTCCCTTTTGAATATCGAGACATGGGAACCGCGTACCAGCTATGACAAAGTTTCGTCCTGCCGCAAAGTCGACTAGCCTGAGTCCGTTGTCGGATGTGATGTCGTACGGGCTGTCCTTTCCGACCACGCTACTAAAGACGTCCTCTCTTCCTAGCTTTGCATTAAAATCACCTAGGACAATTTGAACGTAGTGACGTAGAGAGCTGGTAAAAGTCATCCTTGGTCACGCCGTTCATCTTCTTGTGAAGGGCTTGAGCGCGTATTAGGCTAATGTTGGCAAATTTAGTCTTGATATCGATAGTCGTGAGGCGCTCGTTCACATGTCGGAAACTCAAGACTTCTTGCCTAAGTCTGCCTCCAATGACAAATCCGCACCCGAATAGACGCTGTCCGTGTTGTCTGTAGAAATCGCCGTAGTAGACGTCGCAGTTTTTCATCCGTCTTTTGCCTGGCCGATCTCATCGCACTTATTGGATGGGGGTAATGTCTGCTTTGAAACACTCTAGGGTTCCGCAAGTTGTTCAGCTGCACGTGGTTTGTAGAAGGACTTAACATTCCACGTGCAGACACCAATGTCGTTGTCCTTTTTACGTTTGCTTGGGTCGTCAACATTAAAACCATCCGTATCCGAGGCTGTTGGTTGCTTCGTAACCCAAGGTTTTTTACGTGGTAGGGAAGTTAACCCGACGGCACAACCCCGAACCTGGAGGACCAGACCCTTTTTGTTTACCCCTAGGACAAGAGGCCGGATACACCGATGTCAGTAACCCACTTCGGGGATATGAGCGCTGCCGTTGGCTCATTAAGGGTTCATCCGCCACCATCTCTTTTTCAATACCAGTATTGAAAATCCTTACAGACCTCAGCTTCAGATACGTCGAAGTAGCTCAGGTAAGGTATCCGCTGGCTTGTAGACGGCACCGTTGATTCCATCGGAAGAATTCATCCGCCGCACGTCCTCCTTCTGAGGAGCTCTTGCTAGACTTCTGAGACGAATATTTTAACCAATCAGGTCAACAAGAGATGCCTCGTCCGGTTAAACATAGTGTTCATCTACACATATGTATAGCGTCAGACTCAAGATGAGCTCATCGTTAGTTCACTATCAGATAGCTATCCAGTGGGCATCGCGAGGAGGTGATGATGCGATTTTGCAACGCCTTTATCCTGGAAAGAACTGCAAAAATTTTGTGGAAAAACCCATTTTATTTGATTTCCATATACACACAGAAACGTGTGCGTGGGTATGTTTGCTCGATTTAAAAAAAAATGTTACAATTCAACAGTACTGCAGTCATACTACATTTATAAACTCCGGGTATCTTAACTATTCCTTTAGCTTTAATATCAAACAGTAACGTCCCACGTTAAAACAAAATAAATATTTTTGTTCTTTATTATTCGAAGATAATTCATTGAGGAATATTTAATAAAATGTAGGTCCAAGAATTTGGATACGATATGTAAGCTAATTATAGATTTTAAAACCAAATATTTCAATCAATCCCGAAGCCAATTTTGTTGGCATAGGACACCACTAGTATTTTATAGCATTTCACAAAAATTCTTTGTTTTTTGTATGTTAGACTCAACTATAAATGCATAAACAAATATTTTCAATGAAAAAATGTTTCTGTTTTTCTTGGAGAATGTTCGAAATGATTAATTTTAATAAAAAATGAGCTGAAACATTTCTTTAAATGCTATGTGTTTCTTAGCCGAAATAATAAAGGGCACGACTGTGACGTACGTACGTGCACCAAAATGGTAATTTTTTTAAAAGTCCCCATAAAAAACTTAAAGAACATTTTCCACGACATCTTAAAATATGAAATGTTTTTTTTATAATTTAAATGTGTGTATATTGTATAGATGGGGTACACCAACGATGCGTCTAAGGTCCCTTGCTCTTTATTACAGTCCTTGACTATCTGCTGAAAGGTAAAGTGACGGACCCCAAAGTACATCAGTTATTTTTTACTGACGATGGCGCTATCATAAGTCAGGATCCTTCATACATCCAACGAGCACTTGAGGTATGGGTGGACCTTTTGGACTGAAATATGTACCGCATAAGTACAGCGCGAATACTGTGCTGCCCATTTACTGATCCACTCAGGCCTATTTGAAACATTTATTTGAATGGAACAGTATTTCCCAAGTGCGAAAAGCTCAAATATCAATGATCTACGATTAATTGCGAAGCAACCTGTGATGACGACATCAATCATCGCATAAGCATAGATTGGAAGAAGTGGTGGGGAAACTCCGCTATCTTCTGTGACCAAAAAAGTAAACCCCTTAGTTGAAAGCAAGGCACGGCAGTTGTGCATCCAGCACACACATACGGTTCACAATGCTGGACAATGTACAAAACGTATGAGGGTTGTGGAAAATAAATCAAGGAACCCAGTAATAGGAGAAAGAAAATACGATAGGTCAATTTTAATTCACCTTTATTAAATTACCTATGTCGTTTATAATAACCGATGTTATCGGCTCGGTGGTCTGACTAAAAAAGAGAGCGATACAGAGTAAAATTAGCTGTCGTCGGCCGAGAATCTCAACCGATATTAACGGGCCAGCTATCTGACATAAGCATATCGGTTTTAAGGGTCGATGGTCTGAAGAAGAAGACCTTAATTTTTCACATCCTCCGGCGGGGCATATGATGAATCTCCAGTGGGTATAATAGTTGTACAGGACACCTCATCCTTTTGCCATCAGCAAGTCGTACCTCGCAAGCTCGCACCTTATTGTCACGTCCAGGAAAGCAAGTTTCTATCATCCCAAGTCTCCAATTTATGCGTTGCTTCGCATCGTGCACTAACACAACATCCCCCAGTTGGATGTCTCAGGTAACTCGTTTGCTCGAGTGATGAGCTGATCTCAAAAGACGAAGATATTCGCACCTCCATCGCTTCCAGAGAAAAGAGGTGTACCTTACCCGTGACCTCCACTTAGCGCATATATCAGGCGAACTTGTTAATACCTCCTCTTCGTCGCCGGTTGATTCAAAGTTTCCGATTAGAATTTTTGAAGGTGTTAGTGGGGACAAGTCCATAGGGTCATCGCTTAAGTACGTCAAAGGTCGCATATTAATGACACGCTCAGTTTCCGTTAACAAGGTTTGCATTTCTTCATGAGAGATCTTCGCTTTCCAGATCGTTTTCTTCAGGATATCCTTAACGCTCTTTACCAAGCGTTCCCAGAACCCACCCCACCAGGGGGCTCTTTCAACACTAAATCGCCAATTTATGCCTCTATTACTTAAAAATCCATTAAATACTTCGCCATTTACAATGTCACCAACTGCCTTTAACTCCATCGCTGCTCTCTTGAAGGTCTTCGCGTTATCTGAGTATACAACCTTAGGTATACCCCTTCTCGAAATAAACCGTCTCATTGCCAAAATACAGCTTTCGGTTGTGAGGCTATGAACAAGCTCCAAATGTACAGCTTGGACTACGGCGCAGGTAAAAAGCATTATTCAATTTTCAATTTCAATTCAATGTTCTTTATTTCACAAAAAGTTTTACATTTCTTTGTGAGATTTTTCTTCGATTAAATAATTAAAATAAAGAGCGTACAACAATGACAAAAAGCGTCGTCTGTCGGAAATCAATTCCTTTGTGTTTGCATAATATCAAGATAAAGCTAATATAAATTCACATTTATTATTTTATTCAATTAAGTTCAATTATATTTTAAAATTAATATCTTTCTATAAGCTAAAGCGATTTTAAGGTATTTTATTAACTTTTCCCAGTCTGAGTTAAAATTTCCATTCAGTATTTGTATTATTTCATCTTCTGTAAGTAAACTTTTCCCAAAAGCGGCTAATGTAAACTCTCTGAGGATGGGGCATTTGCCCAGGAAATGTTTTATCGTTTCTATCTCCCTCAAATTGCACAGCGTACATAGACTCGTGTCATTTGGATTGTATCCATTTCCATTCAGCCAAATTAAGTCGCAGCGCGCTTTAAAAATCCATGTGATGTTGCTTTGATCATTACTATCAATGAAGTAGTGTTGGCCCTTCGTGTAGTCCAGATGTTTGTAGATATGGGCACTGCTCCCAGCTGCTCTCTGCAATCTCAGTTGGTGGTTTTTCAACTTGAGTTGATTTATAATATCTATATTCCTGTTGTCCCATTCTGCTCGTGAGGCCATTTCTCTATTCCACTGCATACCTAGGCTACTGCATATCTCATTTAGGGCCTTGACCCAAAAAAGTTGTTTCCTTAGCAATATGTTGGTCAGTTGATGTGGCAATCTACTATTATCATATTGGAACATAGTTTTCGTGACGTACCTTAGGTGTAGTTCAAACGTATAAATGTGGCTATCTTCAACCCCTGTTTCCAACATCAGAGCGTAATTTGGAGTAAACTCCGGAAGTTTTAGAATTCTTTTAAGAAAATAGCGTTGTAACTTGTCTACGTCCTCAAAATGTCTGAAGCCCCATACCTGCGCTGCATAAGCTTGAATTGCTCTACATACCGCCAAATATATCTTCCATTTCATTCTGAGTGAGATACTTTTCTTTCCTAAGAAATTTTGCCATGTAGCATTTATTGCATTCTTCGCTCGGATATTTCTTTTTTCCACATGTTTGGCGAAAGTCATTTTGGGTGTCAGAGTTACTTCTAAATAGCTAAATTCTGAAACCGTTTTGAGTTGCTCTCCCTTAAAAAACCATCTTTCTTGTGCAGATAATCCGCCTCCGTTTTGGGAAAACCATAATCTCAGATTTGCTCAAATTGACTTCCAGGTTCCATTCATTGCAGTAATGTTCCAGTCGTTCTATCATTTTTTGCATAATTTCGATGTCATCTGCCAAGATAACCATGTCATCCGCGTACAGCAGACGTCTTATATTTATGTTATCAATATTTAGTCCACCTCCTATATAATCATGTAAGTCATTAATATATAGAACAAAGAGAAGAGGTGACATCAAGCAGCCCTGTTTAACACCTGACCGTGTCTCAAAATTTTCAGAAATCTCTTCACCCGTCCATACCGCTGATTTTGTGTTCTTATATATGCTTTCTATTAGTCTTGTGAATTTACTTGACACTCCTAACACATTAAGCTTATAAATTAGCGATTTTCTCGCAACCGTGTCAACCGTGTCAAAAGCCGCCTTAAAGTCTACAAAAAAAGCGTACACTTTTTTCCTCTCAGCAAGTTTAAGATGGACAATGGCCGCCAAATTATAGATGCTATCCACCGTTGAATATTGTTTGCGGAAGCCCGATTGGTACTCTATCAGGACATCATTGCTTTCAGCCCATGTGTATAGAGGTAAAAAGCATTATATAGACCTTTGTAGGGTCATCATCACCGACAGTATAAAGCGGCCCGGCAAAATCGACGCCAACAGTTTCAAAGGGACGAGAAGCTAACATGCGTTCCCTTGGTAAGGGAGCAAACGGTTGTGAGCCAGGCTTACCATGCAGCCACCTGCAAACTCTACAGCCAGATATGGTCTTCTTGATACGCTTCCGTCCACCCAACAGCCAACATTTTTCCCGCAGCTTAGCCATCAATGTATTTACTCCTCCATGCAGCGTCCTATCATGGTAATAAGCCACAATTACCATGCTCAGATAGCTGTCCCTAGGTAGGATGATTGGGCTGGATAGTTCTAGCGGCTCACGTAACTCTTTAAGCCTAGTTCCAACACGCAGAAGACCTACATCGTCAATAAATGGATTAAGAGTTATCAGGACAGAAGACGTTGGAATCATCCCTTTGGCCTGCAATGACAAAATATCTTTATTAAAATGTAACCTTTGAAAATATTTCAACCAAAAGATTTCCGATTCCTGCAACTCTGTAGCTTCTAGAAACCGATTGAAACTTCGGTCTTTCCTACGCATAATTTGTATGGCCCGAAAAATGTAGGCCGTAACTCTCAAGAGTTTCCTCCAACTACTAATCTCCTCGAATCTCAAAATCGGCTCGGAACTCATCGACGTTACTTTTGCTATCTCTGCTTCTTCGAATATAGTTAAAAGAATGCTGGTCTTATTAGATTCTTAACTTTCCTTAGGCCACTCATCTTTTCCCTTTAGCAGCCAGTATGGACCACTCCTCCACTCAACTGGAATTCCTCGAGTAATTAGATCTGCAGGATTCTCTTTTCCCGAACAATGATGCCAATTGTCGATGCAAGTTAGCTCCTGAATTTCTTTTACCCTGTTAAAAACAAATATCTTCGCATATCACCTTTTATCCAGTGCAGAGTTATTTGGGAGTCTGACCAGAAATAAAATTTCCCAACGCCAATCCTTAATTTCTTTAAATATGATCCAAGCCTAGCAGCAACAAGCGCCGCAGTAAGTTCCAGTTTCGGTAGACTTAAATCATCATCATCGCCACGTTTCAACGGGGCTACTCTTGCCTTTGCACAGATAAACTTGACTTGAATGTCATGTTCTGACTCCACTCTAAGAAATGCCACCGCTCCATACGCCTTCTGGCTAGCATCCGCAAATATATGCACCTTCTGTTAATGCCTCGTTCTTAGCACCTAGCCATCTGGGCAATGGAAACTCTCTTATCTTAGCAAGATCCGAAACACAAGCTCGCCATTCCGCGGCCAAATCATCCTTCAACTTTTCATCCCACGCAAGCTTTTTGCGCCACAATGTTTGGAAAAAGATTTTCAGTCTTATAATTATTGGACTCAGATAACCAAAGGGATCAAAAACTTAGCCAATGGTTCTCGAAACATTCCTCTTGCTTTCTAAAAACAGTTTTTCGTAATTGCCAAAATTCGAGTTGGTGAAAAGCTCATCACTAAAAATATTCCATCTAATCCCTCAGACGGTTCGCCAACAATCATCGCTCGACTCCGATCCCAATAATCCCCGAATACTGTTATCGTTACTTTTCCATTTTCTTAACTTCATGCAAGCACGATTCATGATTTCAACATACTCATGATAAAACCTTTTGGCCTGATTCCTGTCATTCAGACTAACGATAAGATCATCCATGTAAAGCGAATCTTCCAAAATCGAGCACGTTTCCGCAAATTCCTGTTTAACAGAATCTATATGTAAATTTATGGTGGACGATAAAAGGAAAGGGCTACAGGTTACACCTAAAGTTACTCGTGTTGCACGAAATTCTTTAAATCTGGGTAGCTGGGATACTGAACGCAGTTTTTCCTCGAACCATATAGTAAACCGATGACTTTCTCTGTCTTTTTCAGCTAATTTAATTTGTAGAAATGCCTTCTCTATGTCCGCGACTAACGCGATTTCACCCAGCCGAAAACGAACCAATATTTTCAAAAGCATATTCGAGCCAGTCCACAAACAATCATTTAGGGAAAGCTTACCTTGACTATGCGATGAAGCATCAAAGACGATTCTTACTTTCGTGGTGGACTTCTCCGGTCGGTAAACAGGACTATGAGGCATAAAATACACGTTCTGCCCTTTGGTGATGGGCGCTGGTTCCGCAAATTTATGAATGAATTCGAGCATGGCAGCATCGTACTCAAGTAGCTTCTCTGGATCTCCTTCGTAATGTGGCTCCGATAGCCAGACCGTACTGATAATAACATTTTTAAATATCTTTATCTCCAGCTCCCGGGTTTCGGCACCAATATCGAAAATAAATCAAGGAACCCAGTAATAGGAGAAAGAAAATATGATAGGTCAATTTTAATTCACCTTTATTAAATTACCTATGTCGTTTATAATAACCGATGTTATCGGTTTACAGAGTAAAATTAGCTGTCGTCGGCCGAGAATCTCAACCGATATTAACGGGCCAGCTACCTGACATAAGCAAATCGGTTTTAAGGGTCGATGGTCTGAAGAAGAAATCCTTAATTTTTCACAAGGGTAAATTAACGGCATCTGAGAGGAAGATGCTTTGCATCTTCTTGCGGAGTGCACATAGCACTCATATCTCGAATGTTCATGTAGTGATCATGCACTCAATCGCACACTCTATTTTGCACTCAATTACATAAGCTCTCACTCATCTTCCCTCTCTGAAGTAACACTCCTACTACAGGCTAAAATCAGAGTTTAGTCTAACAAGCGCGGCCATGCAACAAGGTCAATTATTGTAAAGTAGTTTTAAGGTGTATTTTAATAAATGAATGTTAAAGAAAGTAAACAGTTTAATTTATTGCACCGGTGTACACACATCAATCACTCGATTATATAATGCTACCCTGTTACATGAATTCAGAATTGAGACATGAGACATGAAAGATAAGTCACGAGTTTTTGTTTTGTGTTTATCCTTTGTGGTCGTTCTCGGTTCTCGCTGCTTCAACAGAAGTATGTAGGTATACCAAATCATTAGAATGATTTCAAACGATGTCTCGAGATATTTACCCCTTCGAGATGTATATTTTGTATCCTCAGAAGTATGGATGTATAGTAAATCATTCGAATGATTTCAGACGATGTCTCGAGATATTGGAAGAATCCATTATGATCGATTATATGATTCGAATGCGCCCATCACTACTTATTTTTCTGCGAATGGCTCAAAAACGCGAATACAAATGGGCACATCTCTCTATTTCTACGTATAAAAGGAAAACCAGAAACAGTAAAATGCATTTATCTTAAATTTACTGAAATAGAGATGCGCCCTTTCTTCTTACTACGGCAGAACAGCTCCTGCAGAAGTCGTTGGAGAAGAGATAACGCAGCAGATCTGTGATAGCTTTAGCTTAACGAACTCTGCGCTACGTTTATGATCCAGCTTAAACCAAATCTGTCTCGAAATATACAAAACATTACAATTATGAAAGAATGTCATTACAATTACAATTACAATTATGAATCTGTTGGAGAGAGATTTATGAGTTATAATCATATACAATGGTAATACTCATCTATGAAAGTTTTGGGGTACCAAAATGCTTGTAAAATAAATTTATGAAATATCTTCCATTAGCTTTTTACTTGCCCGTTCTGTAAAGTCTTTCGTTTTTATCACAAAGCAATTTTCCTAAAAATCGTTGTCGAATTCGTTTTAAAATTTCGCATTTTCCTATGAAGTGTACAATGGTTTCTTCCTCATGCATATTGCATAGAATGCATATTCTTCGTTCACCTATCATAAATCGGTTTATGTTGAGTCCTATCAATCCAGCGTGTGCTTTAAACAGACATGCAATCAACCTTTTGCTATTTGCATCATCGAACATTTAATTTAATGATACAACTGTGCATCTTGCAAATTTTGTTGAATTTGCCAATTTCTAAAGTTCTCAAGTGTTTCTTCTATATTTCGCTTCCACATATCGTGATGTAAAGGCTGATCTGCCCATCAATAACTATCACATGTTCGTTTCCTGCCTCTCGACAAAATTCCTTGAACAATTTTTCGTCAGTGTTTCGTTTTACATTTAATATTTGAATAAGAGTGCCCTGTACGGCTGAGTTGTTGATATTGATTATTATTCATTGAAGAATAAATAAAAAGTTTCACTGCGGAAATTCGACCGTGGGCATCTGCCTCAACCTCAAATTGTTAATAAGACGCATTAGCCCTTACGGCTAAGCAAGTGTTACTCCTAGTAACACCGTAGCCGTACTTCATACGAATAAAACGACAATTACATATTACCTATATAATTGTAATATCAACTTTGATTCGAATTTCGAATTCGATTTTTCTCACGAAAACAACCCCTATAGTAAAAAAAAAAATTTAAATCTTGTCAAAATAGAAAACATAAATCCAATCTATGGGATATATACACAGTCATACATTTGTACATAAATGTGCACCACATGTATATCCAATGTTCATAAATCGATATTTGTGAAATGCTATAAGGGTGGAATCTCACAAAAAAAAAACCCAATGTATACAACTGTTGCATGCTTCGTACGCTGAACGGACACACCGTGTGTGTCCAGTTTTGCGAAAAATCTCTAATAAAAAAATAGACGCTTAATCGCCCATCAGTGGGTGTTGAACGCCCTGATAATCATATTGTTTGGTAACTGCCGCAGGCGTATTTGATCAGAGTACTACCTAATTGTTATCGTAGGACTTCTTGATGTGGATTTTAATGGAAAGTGTGGAAATCCGTTGTTATTCAATGATGGAACACAAATGTGAATAGGGTTTGGTTTAAACAAAGTTTGTTGAACATGAATCTCGTTAAAAGGGATTCTTAAGATTCTTAAGAATTTTAGAAAATCATTTTAATATAATTACTTACTTACTTATGTCCTGTATCCCCTTATGGGTCCTAGGACCTCTACTACGCTTACGCGCCATCGTGTATGGTTTCATCACACATTTCGCAATGTGTCTGAGTTCTCCCCAACCTTTCTCCAACTGCCGTGCCTCCTTCTCGACTGCTCTGAGCCATGTTCTGTTCGGACCGCCTGGTCTCTGCCAACCGCTTTGGCGATCCTGTTGGCTATATCCAGTTCGGTTTCACCATCGGTCGAGACAATACTCCCAAGATACTGGAAATCCTCTACTCTCTCTACCGGTTGTCCAGTAATGCATATTTGAGCCGATGAGTTTGTTCCAAGGCCGAAAGTTTTTGCCGTATTAGTTTTCAGCCCGACGACCCCTACCCCCATCTCCATATATGCTGTCATTTGGTGGAGGTTCATAATTCTGTGGGAGAATTGCACGAAGCTCATCGCTAATCACCAATTGGAATAATATTGGTGAAAGGATACAGCCTTGTCTTACCCCACTGTCTCTGTGCAGAACGTGACATTTGGAGCCTTCATATGTAGCTTTGATAATAGCAATTAGTTTATCGGGAATACCTCTCCTACGTAAGGCATGCCAAATAAACTCCCTGTTGACACTATCGAACACCTTCTCAAAACTAATGAACAGCAGATGAAGTGGCGATCGATATTCAACACACTGTTCGATGATAATCCGCAGGGTGTTGATGTGGTCGGCACAGGAGGATCCAGAGCGGAAACCTGCATGTTCGGCATCGAGTGTGCCTTCGAGATGTTGTTTGATTCGCTCCAGGATTATTTTAGCTATTATCTTAGCTACAGCAGGCAGCACGTAGATACCACTCCAGTTTCCACACTCCATTAAATTTCCTTTCTTAGGAAACTTGACTTGATCATTCCCTTTTTCCCCTCGTTAGGACAGCTCTTAGCTTCCCAAACTCTCTCTATAAGTGGAAGTAGAAGCTCAGCAGATGTTGTTGGCGCTGCTCGTAAGAGCTCTGCTGGAATACCGTCAAGTCCTACCGCCTTGTTGGTTTTAAGTGCCTTGATCGCGATAGGGATTTCATCATTACTGGGAGTCGTGGTGCGTGTTCGGGAACTTCTCACATTGGGCACCTCAGTCTGATTTGGGAGCATATCGCTAGCGAATACACGGTTCAAAACTGTAGGAAAATGCTCTTTCCATCTCTTGATCTGGCCCTCATCCGAAATTAGCAAGGAACCGTCTAGGCTTTTCACTGGGTGTTGGCTGGAGCTGAGACCACCTGTCAGCTCTTTGATGATTCTGTGGACGGTCCTGCTGTCGCACCTCCGTGCAGCTTCTTCTGCTTCTGTAGCCAGCGCGTTGATGTAGTTGCGCCTGTCACGTCGCACGCTACGCTGAACTTCTGTCATCTTCATGCGATATAGGGACTTTAGCTCGCTTCTTCCTGCTGCTGGAGCAGCTGCAATGCGAGCTTTCAGCTGTTTTCGCTCGTCAATCCGTCTCCAGGTATCCTCGGAAAGCCACGCCCTATATCTTCCTTGCGATCGACCGACAATTCTTTCAGCACCAGATGTAAAAACATTTTTCACAGCACACCAACGGTCTTGGGTGTTTCGGGCAATGAACTGCTGATTGCTCCCACACCTTCCGAAAGGTGTTCGCTTAATTGTTGGCACACTGAGGGATCACTAAGTCTATCGATGTTGAAACTGGGCATTCTTATGTTGTCCTGGGATCTTCGAACTGCAGCTATCATGATCATGTACTATCCCCACATCTGCCCCTCGCCTGTTTCGGATGTCTCGGAGACTACTTCTAAAGAAGCGGCTGATGGCAAAATGGTCAATTTAATTGGATATTGCTTGTCGGTCATTGGAAACTTGGCTGACTTTGTGGCAGGTCTTGGCTTAAACATGGTGCCACCTATCACAAGGCGGTTGGCATTGCAGAGATCCACAAACCTTTCGCCGTTGTCATTGTTAGAGCCCTTCGTTGTCGTTGCCTACCTTGGCATTCAAATTCCCCATCACAATGTCTCCATTTGGTGTTGTATTGAAGACGGCACTTAATAGATTGTAGAAGCTCTCCGTTTCGTCCTCAGACGAGTCATTCGTTGGGGCATAACATTGTATGATGGTGACGCGTCGTACTCTAGTCCGAAATCTGGCCGTAATAATCTTATCACCATGAGGCTGTCAGGAAATTAGGCCCTTGCGTGCTGTTGTTGTTAACAGTAGTCCGACTCCATATTCCCGCGGACTTTCGGATGGTCTTCCAGAATAGAGTAGTACAGTGTTACATGTTGGGGACTGGTACTCACCCGCTTCTAACCATCTGATTTCACTTACCCCCAAAATTGAAGGAATCTGGCATTGTAAGGACCTTCGCTTCCCGAGTCGAGGAGCGTCTTTACATAGCAGAAATCTATCCTTGTCCGGGTACAAGTACAATAGCCAAAAGTCGTCAACATGTCATCATTCCTTATCCGAGGAATATTGTCGGTTTCTGTAGCGAGCTGGTTTCAGTAACGCAGGTTCCTGGCCCACGTTACCTAGACTAGTATCAAGGCCCTAGACAACCCGCACTTGCAATTTTAGCCTACACGTATAAGGATTTATACGTATAGTTACCCGGGACCACCACTAGGAAGTAAAGCAAGCACTTCATCGCGAACTTGATTGTTGCGCTACTGCCCCAAGCCAAGTTTTGAGCAGTCAGTAGTTTCCCGATCAATCGCAATGTAGATCCCCAATTTGAATATAATTGCTCATCATTATCATTAGCCCTTATTTTTTTAGTTTGTCGAAATTGAAAACGAAAGGTTTAATCGAATCGCAGAATTGGGGAGTGAAATAAGAAAACTAAAGCTATGATTACACTACTTAACTTGAGATTTTCACACATAGTGTAATCGTAAACGTTTGATCATTCTCGCAGTCGACCGGGGTCCAGTTTCATTTTCATTTCGAAAATGAAAAATGTTTTCTGTAAATTTGGCAATAGTCATACAGTGTAACCGTAGCTTAACCTCCATATCTTATTCTCAAAAAACTTACGTTGTCTAACACTTGTGCGTAGATTTCTATACATAAACCGCTGGTGCAGTGTGTGCCATTTGCTTTCACAGTTTTGATTTGATGCTAGTTTAACAGTTATTTTGGAATCGCAAAATGTGCAACAGCATGGAAATATTTAAGGATTGTCATTTTACGGTTACAACGCCACCAACATTTTTCAATTCTAGCATGTGCTTATTCGTCTTTTGTTCGATTGAGCGTGGAGTTTATTTTTTGCCGTCTGATAGTTGGTCAATAAAACAGCTGCTTGTGAATCTAAATCGATGCTAATTATATAACAGTGAGTTTCTTTGGATTATATCAGGTACTTCTAGCTAATAGTTTTTTTTAAAAAGAAGCTTTAAGATATGGGACGAAAAGCTCATTGCACCCAAGAAGAGCGAAATTTGGTAAGAAGGCGGGCAAAACGTACAAGTTTATAGCTGAGGCACTAGGGTGCTCTGAGAACTTTGTAAATAATGTCCTCAAGCCTTTAAAAGTTACGGAAAATAGGGGAAAGCAGAAAAAAACTTCACCGACTATTGACCGTCGCATTGTGTTACTGTTCAAATCTGACCCTTTTGTGTGTTCAAGGACCATTTGTGCACAGTTCGCCGAAGACTCCAAGATGCCAATTTGCCAGGAAGAATCGCCAGGAAAGTTCCACTTTTAACAGGTCAGAACTTAAAGTCTCGCAAAGAATTCGCTTTAAGCCACAAAGAGTGGACCGGACCTGAAGGATCAAGAAAGTGGTATAACATCCTTTGGAGTGACGAAACAAAAATAAATTTGTTTTACTCGGACTCTGGACGTAACGTGCGAAGACCGAAATGTAGGGAGTTTGAAGCGCGCTACACATGAACAACGGTAAGGCACGGAGGGTGCAATATCATGGTGTTCGGTTGCTTTTCGTGGCATGGTATTGGTCCTATATTTCGAATAAATAATACTATGACCAAGTTCGAATACAAGGACATTTTGGAGAACATTATGCTTCCATATGCCGAAGAAAACATGCCCCTTCGATGGCACTACCAACAAGATAATGACTCGAAACACACATCGGGCCTTGTAAAAAATTGGTTTAGAAATAATGAAGTGTCTGTAATCCCGTGTCCCAGTCAGTCCCCTGATCTCAATCCTATTGATAACTTGTGGAATGAGCTCAAGCGGATATTAGCGGGTCAATATTTCAACAACAGGGATCAGTTATTGGAAGCGGTACAAAGACAGTGGTATGCTATACCCTTGGCAACATGTCGAAAACTTATCAATTCAATGCTACGAAGAATTGAAAAAGTTTTAGCAAATGATGGAGGATATTCAGGATAATAAGGTAAGGAAACGAAAAACGTTGGTAAAAATGATAAATTTCATTGTTTTAGCTCAACACACCTATTTCATGGGCCACGAAAAAATCATGAAATTCAACCAATTTTTTTCATTTTATCTATTAATTTCTTAATTTTAGAGTTGTCATGTATATAAATCATTTGTTTATTTAATTTAAATTAATTTAAACCCGAAAAACATTAAAACTACTGAAAACATTTGGTACATATTAATTTTGGAAAAAAAAATAAAGTTCACAGTTATTTCTGTGACCAGCTGTGTATGTGATTTTAGTGTGTTTCCATAACTTTTAATTTTTTTTTTTTTATTAACACGTTGGCTATCAATATATCACCGGTGACCACAACTAAATTTACCCCCAAGAGGCCAGTGTATCACCGGTGATTACATTAAGAATCTTTCCCCAAGTGATAATGTATCACACTCATAGACCTCTACAATTTCGGTTGTACCACAAAGTAAAAAGAGTTTATAGAAATTTATGAATTAAATATTAAATATTATATATTTTATTACAAAAAAACAAAAAAAAAACAAATAATTCATAGTACTTAAAAAAAAATAACAAAAAATAATTAAATTCATAAAAATTGGAAAAAAAATTGTTATACTTAATTTACCCTCAGGATAGGGTATAAAAATCAGCCTTTATGCGCCTTAATGCCTTCGACAACAATGTCTTTTACGCCTACCATCTATGGTTAGTGCCATTGATGCTGTCAAAATATGTTTTTCTTCCCTAGGTCTTCGTTAGTTAATGAAATACCTTGACTAGTTATGGGCATAATCGAATGATTTAAAGAATCGAGACATAAGTAATGGAGTGATGCATACATATATACGTAATCGAATGATCATTCGAGATATAAGTGCTATGAGCATATGAGAACAAACTCACCAAGTGGTTAAACACACAAACAAAGTTTTCGATTCCACTCATATCACCATTCGAGATATGAGATGTGTATCCGATTAAGTACTCAATTCATTCGCTTTGCTAATAGCCGCCTTTAAAATGAATCGAGTACTATTTTACTCGGATATACATCTGATATCTCGATTCTTGTGGAGTGTGTTCTCAAATGCATATAGCACTCATATCTCGAATGATCATTCGATTATGTAATGCTACCCTGTAGTTACACGAATTCCAGATGGAGACATGAGACATGAGAGATAAGACACGAGTTTATGTTTTTTTGTTTACCGTTTGCGGTCGACAGAAGTATGCACGTATAATAAATCATTTGAGACGATGTCTCTAGATATTGGAAAAATCGATTATAATCGATTATATCATTCGAATGCGCCCATCACTAATCTTGACCACTTTAATAAAGAATAATATTTTGGCGAAACTCAGATATCTGCATATTGGGTTTGTTTTTGTTTATAATATATGTATACGCAATTATTACCGCCGTATTTAAGAGGATATCAAAGGCAACTTTATGGAACCAACGGACAGTTTAGCGGAGAGGACTGAAGTCTATTCGTTTATATAAATTCACGAAACTTATGAAATATACTTTATCTTAGATTATATCAGGATTGAGAATATTTTCACCAAGCCTGCCCTTTTTTCCTGAGGGGACAAGTGCACCAATATTCGCTATAGGCAAAAAACGAACTTATCTTTTATAGCTCCAGTATACAACTACTATACCGAACTTTTCAAAAGAAATACATTCCCCCTTTTTCCACTTTTGAGTCAATTTTGCAAGCCTTTTCGATTATTTCGTAATGTTCCCTGTAGATGCCCTTTTCTATTTAGACAATCATTAGTCAATTCAATCGAAGTGTAGAAACTTTCGACTATTAGAGTTCGGTTCTCTCCAAAGTAACCTACCATCAGCTGAAGTCAAATATTGGTTGAAAGGGATAGACCTGTTGTTGTGTCTGACTTTCCGGTTTATAATTTCAAATTATAAATACCATCAGTATCTGCCAATTTGAACACCTTAACACCATATTTACATACGCGAACATAAAAATAGCAGTAATCAACAAATTTGTACAAAAACTTATATATTTATAGAATCATTTAATTTTTTTTTTAATTCATGTTACTCAGTAGCCAGAGTGCTTTGTTGTTTTAGGAAAAATAGTCTAAAAACATAACATTACGGAAAAAAAAATAAAAAATAAAATGATTATCAAAAGTAGTAAAAAGAAGTGAACATCAAAATAGCAGAATTTAATTTTTACATTTAATTTTTACATTTATTTACAGGAAAAATGGAACTGATAATTCATCAAAAACTTAAGGTAATATTAATATTTTGTGTCACTACCGGATTTGTCTTTGCGGCCTGACAACGTCGCGGCATCGAATCGACCAACCGCTGGTAGCGTTGTCTGGGTATTGCGTACCACGTATTTCTGACAACTTCCCAGAGCTGCAAGTTGTTGGTCGGTTTTGAGTTGTACATAGCCTTCTCCACGTCCACTCAAAGATTTTCAATGGGATTCAGGTCATTAGACTGTGCTGGTCAATCCATGACCTGAATTTTATTAACCCGAAACCAGTCTTTTGCCTTTTGACTCGTTTACTTCGGGTCATTATATTGCTGGAAGGCCCATTTCAGTGGCATTTCTTCGTAGCTGGAAGGCAACATAATTTTTTCTAAAATATAAACATAAACATGCTGATCCATTATGCCATCAATCTTATGGATCAGACCAACTTAATAGTAGGAGAAATATCCCCACACCATGATCTTGGAACCACCATGCTTAACCGTTTTTGTCGTGTATTTCGGTTGTAGTTCTGTATTCGGCGGGAGTCTTACATATTGGCGAGAACCAACGCCCTCCATACAGAACAGCTTTGGACTCATCTGTCCACAAAATATTCCACCATTTGTGATCTGGCCAACTGACAAAGTTTTTGGCGAATTCGGCCCGTCTATCTCTATGCCTTTCTCTGAGCAATGGCTTTTTCCTCGGGCTGCGTGCAGCCAAATTGGCTTCCAGTAATCTTCTACGCACTGTCATATCACTTACCGGAATATCCATTTCTTTTCTTATCTGAACAGCCGATTTTGATGGTTCCATTTTAGACATCTGAACATTTTTTCGATCTTCCTGGGTGGATGTTTTCCTTTTCGGACCTCTGTTTTCTGGTTTTTCGAAATACTTAATTGCGTTCGATACCATTTTCGCAGAACATGATAAAAGTTTTCTCTTCCTCCCTCAGCTTTACTATCAACTTTCGTTGTTCACCGGTACAATATTTGGCCCGACCCACTTATGATCGTAGAAAAGAAAAAAATGGTTTATATGTATTTGTTTTTTTCGCTTACTCTTACGTTAAAACTTAATTTTTATATAGCTTAGAGAAATATTTTTGTTGATTTCAATATTTCTATAATGCAAGATCTACAGACTGCTATTTTTATGTTCTTTGAAAAAGTAACACTGAACAGCAAAAATTACCGTATATTGTCTAAGAGAGGGGAACCACATATATTTTTTTCAATTTCAATTTCAATTTATTTCAATATTAATTCAGAATACAGAACAATAAACTAAATGTAACAAAATTTAACAGAATTAACTCAGAATTAATAAAGTAGCTGCAATCTATAGTTCTAAGGGAACTAGAGGCGAAAGCAGCAATAATAACAACACTATAATAACAATAAAAGGTTAAGTACAGAATGTAATGGGGTCATAACAAGATTTAGTGCCAATTTTTAAGAAAAAAAAGAATAAAACAATTTAAACAATTACACCAAGTAGATCACAAATCTCCTTGTAGTTGAGGTCTAAAAGCCATAATTTTCCTTTCAACTTAGCTATAGCTTAGCGCTGAATGATTCCATCCATTAAGCGAATGGGTGAGTTCAGGATTTCAAATAAAATATACAATTTACAAAATACAAATACAAATTTTTGGCGCAACAGCTCTTTAAAGTGCCAGGGCCTAGCTTCTCGCAACCACTCATGTTGTGTGCGTTATATTTTTCACACGAATGGAAGGGACTTACAGTTTAATGCCGACTCCGAACGGCGATTTAAGAAGCTTTTTCGTGACAACAATACTCTCGGATGTTTGTCAGACGGTCGCGAGAGATGGGACCGTGAAAAAACTTTTTGGTGTTTTCTGGGATTCGAACTTGGAACCTCATGCGTAGTGATCCGACACACATACCACTTACGCCACGGCGCCCACTTTACAATTTTCACATTTACAATTGTATTTTACAATTTTGTACCTAAGCACTGCTATTTTTATGTTCGCAGCCGTATGTGCTTTTACTTATAGATATTTTCGGAATCCCAAACGACCACGGAAAAGGATCATACTTTCATCAATTACCAAGTTCTAAACCAGCTTATCTATTTTGTTTAAAATTTATTATTATTATTAATATTTCTTGCATAATTTTGTAAACTTTAAAAGTTTTAGACAATGTTTCAAATGCTTGGTCGTTATTTTCGAAGTGTATACATTTTAACAAAATCTGAAAACGGCTGCGAGACATAACATACGGAACGAATGAGTTTCCAAATAAGTTGGTTGATTTCCAATAATCTGTGACTGAAGTATATTTTAATTTTAGTAGACTCATATACTCGTATGTACATGACTACGGCCAAAAACTCCATGATTTCCTTGCGATCAGTTTCTTTCCGCTCATTTAGTCCACTGCTCCTTCGACTTCTGGACTGAAATATAAAATTGTTCGCACTTGCATTTGTTCCGTCAACAATGATATCTTAAATCGTATCCGGCAAAAATGTTCTATAATATTCAGACGGAGAACCGCGTTCGTTTTGACTAATCTGATGCGACAAAAAAATTTCCTAGAAATTGCTTCAAAATATCTCCAGTTGCGGTAACTCCAGGTTACCAGAATTTCTGTCTGACGTTCCTCTGTTGTGTATCAGGTTCTGCTGCTCTGACTTCCCGAGCTTCACTATTGCTTGTGCAAAAGATCTCAGCCATCAACTCATCCTAACATGTATATTTTTGCTTGACACTTGGGGAACGATTGGGGGATGACTTTTGTTGTGATCACCGGTGATACACTAGCAGCCAACGTATTTAAATAAACAATAAGCAATTGCGTGTATAATTGAAAATAAATTCAAATTATGTAGTTTTTCTTAAATTCAAAAATAACAAATTGTCTCACATCTGTCTAAAGGCATGTATTATGTGACCGGAAATGTGCGAAAGCTTTTAATCTGCAGATTAACTAGGAAATCCCCTGATTACTTGATTTACTCAGTTAAAATACCTACGAAATCTCTTAAACCTACGTTTACCTACGTAATATGCACTCTAAGGGTATTGTCTCTCGATCGCCTCCTACCCCACTTCTTCAGTGTCAATTCTCGGGCAGAGAAAGTTCCCTTCTTGGTCATGTTTACTTTAGATCCAGGTTTGGCCAAATCTGTTTTGTCGCTAGACATGTTGATCGACTTGTCCACCTAAGATTTGTGCTGTCGATAGCATCCAGCTTAAATTTGAGTTTGCGAGTATCGATTGGTATACCTATATATATAGAGCGCGACCGGCTCAGCTGGTATTGCCACGTTCAAAGAAGAGATCATTTGAATAATTTAAAAAGGCAATATCAATGAACGTTCCAAAGACATCGCGATGTAGGAAAGGCAGGCCTATAAACGCCTGGATCAGACAAATGCGACAACATCGGCATTTCATTGGCCTCAGTAACCGAGTGATCCAAAATCTGGAGGCCTGCCGAAATTTTCTTAGGTCAAATAGGCGAACCCCACAGGCGGATCCCTTGTTTTCGGATCATAACCTCGCTGAAATAGGAAGAAGATTGGTATACGTAAGGTGCCTTTATCCTCTAGGTTGGGTATAGTTGTTCCTATTCGGGCGAGTTCATTGGCCCTACAATTCCCTGTAATGTCCCTATGCCCCGGCACCCAACATAGATGAATATTGAACTGCTCCGCCATCTCGGCAAGAGACGATTGGCAGTCTAGAGCTACTAATGAATTTATAGAGGTCGATTCCAGGGATTTGATTGCTGCTTGGCTGTCTGGAAAGATGCGGACATCTCTAGCAGATATCACGTTTTTCTTAAGCCATGATAAGACTTCTTTAGGTTAGGTTAGGTATGTGGGCTGGCAGGGAGCGACGCTCTCTGCCACACTCAGGTCAGCGATGACCCATTGTGGTACCCATGGGGGAAAAAGTGATCCCTTACCCAATGAAACTAAAAACTACTCAGTCACTTACTTCATTTCTGCATACAAACCACCCCGATGATTTGATGAAGTTCAACATCTTTTCCGTTGAAACGCCGGAGAGTTCCTCGAGATCCTGGAAGAAGAATTTACCAAGGAACTTTTTCCTGGAATGCTGAAGACTCGGGCAGTGGCACAGGAAGTGGGTTGTGTCCTCAAAAACTTCCTCGTCACCACAGCCTCTGCAGAGGTCCTCCTCCGTCAGGCGTAGTTTCTTCAAGTGGTACCGCAGAGTGTTGTGTCCCGTGATGATGCCCACGAGGGTGGAAAGGGATTTCCTGTCTTTACGGATGATTCTCTCGGTCTTTGCTTTGTCGAAAGATGGCCATAGCTTCCTAGTGATGGCGCAAGTTTCCATGGAGTTCCATCTTGTGTTCGCCTCCTCAGTGGCTTTATTCCCTGCAGCGAGCTTGAGTGTGCAAGGCGGGATACACACAGGGGGGTCAACTTGTTCTGTTGGGGCTGCTGAGCCGATTCTCGCCAGCTCGTCGGCTTTCTCATTGCCTGGGATACCCTCGTGTCCAGGGACCCAACAGAGCGATACCTTGTGCTGTGTTCCAAGAACCCTGAGCTCTTCTCGACAACACTTCACAAGCTTCGATTTAATTTCTATGGCAGTAATCGCTTTTATAGCTGCCTGGCTGTCGATAAAGATGGTGATACCTTCTGGCGGTATTGCCCTTATCGCAGACTCACGGGCGGCTGTTGCCACTGCTAAGACCTCTGCTTGGAAAACACTGCTGTGGTCTGGAAGTCGTATGGATATTGATACACCTAGAGGGTCGGAGAAGATACCTGATCCTACACCAGTGCGCATTTTTGAACCATCCGTGTAGATGGCTATAGATTCGGCATTAGGTATATGACCGCTTTTCCAATCTTCCCTGCTAGGGTAGGCGGTAGAGAAAGGCCTTGTAAAGTCTAAATATGGCGTCATGTAATCCGTTACGGGCATGAGGCCAAAGTAATCGAGTAGGATCATCGAGTGACCTGTTCTGCTTGGTTTCCAGTTCGCTGACTGACTTATTCTTATAGCATTAATGGCTGCTGATGTTCGCGTAAAGATGTCTAGCGGCAGCAGGTTGAGGATAGCCTCGAGTCCTGCGGTTGGGGTTGTCCTCATTGCACTGGTGATGCCAATGCACGCTAGTCTTTGAACTTTGGTGATTGCCTTTAAGTTGGTGCATTTGTTGACAGCTGGCCACCATACTAGATTGCCGTAAGTCAGTATGGGTCTAACTATAGCCGTATACATCCATAGTATGATTTTGGGGGAGGGTCCCCAGGTTCTACCAAAAATTCTACTACATGAGTAAAAGGCTATTGTTGCTTTCTTGATTCTTTCCTCTATATTTAATCTCCAGTTGAGCTTTTTGTCAAGTACAAGGCCCAGGTATTTTGCGCTATCAGACAATCTGAGTGGGATACCATCAACAGAAGGTGTATTGAACTCCGGTATTTTCCTCTTGTTCGTAAAAAGTACGAGTTCGGTTTTTTGGGGGTTAACCTTTAAACCGCAGCTCCTGGCCCATATGCTAAGAGTATTAAGGGCTCCGTCAAGTTGTTCGCTGAGGGTAGGCAGGAATTTACCTGTAGCAAGCAGCACGACGTCATCCGCGTACGCTGTAGCTCTGACCCCGCTGTACCTTAGTTGTTGTAGTACCTCATTAAGAACAATGACCCAGAGCAGTGGGGAGATTACCCCGCCTTGAGGGGTACCCCTCGAGGCGTATGCTTCGAGCTTTGAACCCTTAAGTTCGGTGGTTATATGTCGTTCCTCGAGCATGCTAACAATCCAGTTAATTAGACTAATGTCGATGTCTAGGTTTCTTAGGGTTCTTTTAACCGCTTCGGTATTTACATTATTGAAGGCTCCTTCAATGTCCAAAAAAGCAGCTAGTGTGAACTCTTTATCCTTAAGTGATTTTTCTATAGAGCCGACAACATGATGTAGGGCAGTTTCCACACATTTACCCTTCGTGTATGCGTGTTGGGCTGGGGATAAGTCCCCCGGGCGTATTCTGCTACGTATGTAGATGTCGAGCAATCTTTCAAAAGTTTTCAGGATGAAAGAGGTAAGGCTAATTGGTCTGAAGTCCTTCGCGGTGGTGTGACTAGCCTTGCCCGCCTTGGATATAAAAACCACCTTTACCTCCCTCCATGTTCTTGGTATGTAACATTGTTTAAGACTACTGGCAAATAGCTTTTTGAGAATTGGGGTAATGATTGGTGCAGTTTTTTGCAGCATGATCGGTATAATCCCATCAAGTCCTGGGGATTTAAAAGGGGAGAACGATCTTATTGCCCACTCTATTCTGTCCTCTGTTACCAGATCCGCAGGGGGTTCCGATTCGCTGTGATCGTTATTAGTACTGCTACATGGTACGGTAGTACACCCCGGGAAGTGCGTTTTAATAAGCAATTCAAGGGATTCCGAACAGGACTCGGTCCAGTTTCCTTCAGTGTTCTTTAGGGAACCTAGAGTCTTCGATTCTCTGGAGAGGATTTTCCTCAATCTGGCCGTTTCTGTTGTACCCTTGATCTCGTCGCAGAAGCGTTGCCACGACTGTCTTCTGGCTTTTTGCGTTGCGCTCTTGAAGTTCCTCTGACTGGCTTTGTATAGCTCCCAGTCAGAGTCAGCTCCCGTTGATTTCGCCAGGTTCAAGAGTTTCCTTGTTTCTCTCCTTATTCTGGCTAGTTCTTTGGTCCACCATGGGGGGGAGACTTTTGTCTTAGGTCTAGATACGGGACATGCCTTCTGGAAAGCCTCTTTGAAGACGGCAGTGATTTCCTCGGCTTTTCGGTCAATGTCCGCTGGCTCATGTAGGTCACATTCTTGTGGTAGATTCGCCTTCCTCCGCACCTCGTAACTGAAGGTAGTCCAGTCGGTCTTCCTTGGGTTTCTATGGGGTTTGGGAAAGTCGCATCTTTCAATGAGATTAAATTCAATAAATCTGTGATCGGAATAGGATTCTATCTCCAAAGTATTCCAATTGTCTATAGAGAGGGTATTTGAGTTACTCGCTAGTGTAATGTCAATAACCTCCTGCCTGTTTCTAACTACGAAAGTGGGTTCAGAACCCCTATTGGCTACTAAAAGATTATGTTCGATAATAAATTCGAAAATCAACTCACCGCGTGGGTTTGTATCACCACTGCCCCATTGCGCGTGGTGTGCGTTCGCATCGCAGCCTAGTAGTAGGTCCCATCTCTCGATTTCCGCTTTCCTGGTTAAGGCGCGGGTGAGTTCGGATGGCGGTCCATCATTTCCGTCGTAAGGCATGTACACGGCTGAGATAATCAGTGGGGGGAGCCCCCTCCGGTCAAGCCTTACTACCGTCTGGTCTGAATTGCTGTAGGTAGATAGAAGAAATAAGTTAATGTGTTTCCTAGCTACGATACAAGTTCTGTTCTTACGGTCCGCGTTTAGCGGTTCGCTGCTGTACAGTGCTAAATCTTTATGATTTAGCCCACTAATTTTGCCACGGGAGATCCATGGCTCTTGTACGAGAGCTATGTCTATGTTCCTTTCGCCTAGAAGATATATAAGATTGGCGCTGGCAGATATGCTGTGGTGCAGGTTTATTTGAATGAATTTCATGTTCTTCTTACCTTGTCACCCGCCCCCCTTTGCTTCCTCTCTGTCCTATCCGTAAAGGGTCGGACTTTACACCGGGTGATACCAGTGCGAACTTTATTGTTGAACCTTCTTAGCATAGGCATTGATCTATGGTTGAGCAGGACCACGATCTCTGTGCCCTTTTCTGAGTGCTCGCCCATTTCAAGCACCTCCCAGTCGTCGCTAAGGAGCTCCGGGTTAAGGTGCCGTAGGTTCCTTTCAATACGCTCCTTGGGAATATGAGGGCCAGGTATCAGGATACGCCCTTTTGGCCTAGTAAATTCTAGCAGGTCCTTCTTTTCGACGAGTCGAATGTCGGCATTAGCCCATGGAGCCTGCGTGCTAGCCACGAAAGTTTGGAGCCGCTTAAGCGTGAACTCGTTGTCGCATGAAAGGAGCTTAAAACCTCTGAAGGTGGTCAGTTGCTCAAAGAAAGGGGATTGTCCCTCCTTCTCGACAATGGTGGAATTGATGGCTTCGAGTATGCGCAACTCGATGAGCCTCCACTGGTCTTTGCTGAGTCTTTTCTCTGGGCTGTTATGGTCTACAATCGCCACCTGTAGACCAGCACTAGCAGATGCGGCCAGCCTGGCCTTCTTGCTGGTACTGTTCGTAGGCGGCGAGATCGTGTCGTCATGTCTACCTCGTTTGGAACTGCTCGCAATCGGCTCGGATGAGGTCTTAACGACTGACTCCGGCTCGGTTGACAAGGGCCTCAGCCTGCCCGTGATCGGGGAGGTTGGCAAGAGGCTTACCTTCCCTCTCGCGAGTAGGCCTCCGTCCATTCCCCTAGTCTGCCCTGCGCTGCGTTCTCTAGCGTCTGCGTAAGCCCTAGAACTTCTCACGATGGGGACGGGTTGTATCCCTTTACCCCGAACAGTCGATAGCGGCGTAGGTTTGTTTGCAGCAGAGGAGGGTGGCAAACGGCATTCCCCCCTCAACGCAATCTGACCCCTGCCCGTTCGTAGTGCTGTGTCGTCGTCCTTTCTGCAGGTTGCCTTCTTGGAGCAGTCTGCAGCCGGCCCTGCCACAGATGGGTTAGGGTCGGTTGCTGACCGAAGACCAGCTACGATCGAGATGGGGAGCTGACGGCTTCCCGCTCCCACCGTAGGCGATCTTCTTACCTTCCGGTCCTGCTGATCAGTGCACCTAGTCGACCCTGCGAGCTTGAGCGTGTTGTTGGCCCTGTCCAGAGCCTCCCTTTCCTTGTCCGTGAAGGACAGAAGATGTCCGCCTGTACTCACCCCCTGTATACAGGTAAGGGGAATTAATTGAAACTGGAGGACCCCAAGGTATCCAGAGTTCACCGTTAGAAGACACCGTAACGTGATGCCATTCATCCCATAGGCACGGTAGTTTACACCTGGGATTCCGGGTTTTTTCAAGTTTTCCTCTTTAGATCCGCCATATTCCGTTAACAACAGCGGCACCTCGTGTAGGGTGTGGCTCTTCACCACGTATGGACGGTCTTAGAGAAGAGAAACAACTTATTCCTGACCCTCTGGCCCCTTTGCCTGGAGACCTTACCGCCATAAGACTTCTTTAACCGCCATTATTTCTATCTGGAACACGCTACAATGATTTGGAAGACGGAAGGAGAGCTTAAGGCTAAGCCTGTCAGAGAAAACACCTGCACCAACTCCATCTATAATTTTTTGGCCCGTCAGTATAGAAGTGAATCGATCCATCTTCTAAAAATGCATCTATAGTTGTACGAATTTGACGTGTTTGTGCTTTGTGCTGCATGCAATTCCAATTCAATTTTGGTACATGGTAGTATCTAGTGTATTTTCTTTAATTGGACCTGTTATGAAGCGTTCTAATTTTAATTTTTAATTGAATTTTAGTGATTTTTATAATATAATTGTTTTTCTCTTTGTTTTTTTTTTGAAATCTTATTTTGAGTGATTTTTATTGAGTGAGTTAAACCGTTTTTTGCTGTTTTATCTTGTCTTGTCTACTAATTTTGTTTAGAAATTACAGCTTACACCTGGGTAGCACCTTACAAACAATTTTGCTAAAAAAATTTTGTGTAGTTGACTGGGCGTGTGCGTTGAGTCTCTCGGTTATAGCGCTTCATCTAGCCCTCCTAGGTTCGTTCCTACCCACGGCGAACTATATTTTTTTATTTTTTTATTTTTATTTTTTTACAAGCGCGTTCAAATCTTTCTTTTTCACTCACCATGTCCCGCTGCTGTGCTGATAAATGCACTGAACGTAAGGCCACAGCTCCCCTACTGACGTGTTTTGGCCTTTGCAATAAATCATTTCACACTTAGTGTGTTGGCCTCACGGACTTGGTCTTAGACAAAGTAGATGCAACACTGGATTGCACTTTTACTGCTCCGAATGTCGACTGGTATCATTGTCTAGTCTGTCTTTTAAACTTGTCGCTATGAAACGCGAATTCTCGGATCTCTCAGCGAATTTCGCTGCTATGGCAGATCGGCTTGAAAAAGTAAATGGTCTTTTTGCATCGCTTTCTCAATATCCATCAATGTGCAGCGTATCAACATCCACCGATTTTCGGACCTCTGGTTCCGAATTAATTACTGAAGAGTTAATAAAGAACGAGCCGATACCACCCTCAAGTGATACGAACCAACTTTCTGCACCTAAGAGAAAGCGTTCCCAATCCTCTAGTCCGAGTAAGATTTTACCTAAAAAGCGTTTGGCTAAGAAAAAGGCGACGGAGAAAATCGATTGTAGAATAACAGGACCAAGTATTTCATCCAATACTGAATTATCTACCGATCTTTCTACCACCAGCGCGAATCTGGGAACAAATATACCCACTGTTAACATTCCAACCTCTAGCATAACAAATACTCATATAGCCCCAATCAAAAATCGTCTATCAGCGTTGCCTAAGCCGAAGGAAATCTTCGTTTCTAGACTACATCCTGGCACGTCCTGTGACGACATAATTAACAATTTAAAAGACTATTCTGTTGACGTATCTAAAATTAAATGTCAAAAAATTAATAAAAAGACTAGTTCTTTCGCTTCATTTAAACTAACGACGGAGTTATGTCTCTTTGAAAAGCTATTGAACAAAGAGATGTGGCCACAGGATGCATTCATTAGAGAGTTTGTTGCTAAGCCACAGAATAACAACACTCGCCCTGTTCTCAATTCTCCGAAAAACTAAAGCGCTTATCCCTATACTACCAAAATGTAAGGGGACTCCGCACGAAAACTAAAAATTTATAATTGGCATCTCATGCATCGATCCATGATGTGATTGCACTGACGGAAACTTGGCTCAATTTTACCTTTTTAAACACGGAATTATTCTCCACAGACTTTAAGGTATATCGTAAAGATAGATACTTTGATATTGAGCATCTAAGGGGTGGTGGAGTACTAATTGCTGTTCGAAATTCTTTGCAAAGTTGTATCTTTCCAATTCCTAATACAGACTCGCTAGACGTTATCTGTGTGAAATTAAACCTAGGATATAAGTTCGTTATAATTATTAACATTTATATTCCTCCTGAAAGCTCGATCGAGGTATATAAGCATGCTACTGATGCCATAAATTATGTATCGGAAAATTGTAATCCTCTCGACGACATTTTATTGGTGGGTGATTTTAATCTACCCAACTTAAAGTGGACCCTTTCTGACGACGAATTTAGTTTTGTGGTAGCTCATGCGTCTTTACCTCAAGAAACAATTTTGGTGGACAATGTGATGTCTTGTGGATTACTGCAACTAAGCAGTATAAAAAAATTTCTTGATAGACAACTTGACCTGGTTTTTTATACAAATTCGAGCAGTTGTATTTTGGAACCTAGTTCCACCACGATGAGTACTATTGACGCGTATCATCCTCCACTTCACGTTATTCTTTCACATGACGACGTGGTTCATGATACTTTTGAAAATCTTACTCTTGAATTTGATTTTAAGAAATCAGACTTTAATTTACTGAACGAACTAATATCTAGCATTGATTTTGTAGGAATCTTCAACAGCAATAGTAATATTGAACAAATGACTGAACATTTTTACATACGTATATTTGACTGTTTTATCTCGTCCGTACCGATGAGAAACACACGTAAGGATATGTCTACAACTGCACCTTGGTACAATAACCAATTACGGAGTCTGCGTAATAAAAGAAATAAAGCGTGGAAAAATTATTTAACGACAATAAGAACAAGCGATTATAACCAGTTCGTTATCCTCTATAGAGACTTTTAAATCTTATCGAAAAATCTATATGATAGTTACATTAATAAAATGCGTGGCTCACTTCTTTACGATCCCAAAGTTTTCTGGAAATTTGTAAACAGTAAGAAAAAAACGGATGGTTATCCTGCCAACATGTCTTCTTAAGCGAATCAACCAGCAGCCCTCTTTTAATCTGCAATATGTTCTCTTCATTCTTTGGTCTATCTTTCTGTTCCGACAACTATTTATCATTGCGATCAATGACGTGGTGGCAATACTTAAGAGTACTCGAATTTTAATCCATGCTGACGACATAAAAATCTTTAGACTTGAACGCAGTCAATCTGATTGCATTGCTATGCAGAATGATTTAGATACGTTCGCTGAGTGGTGCTGTAATAACAATTTATTTTTGAACGTATCTAAATGCCAGTCGATGATCTTTTCAAGAAAACGTAATTTAATAAGTTATGATTACAATCTCAATGAATCTGTACTTAACAAAGTCACATCAATATGTGATTTAGGAGTGCATTTTTCTCAAAATATCGACTTCGATTTTCACATTGAACAGATTGTCAATAAAGCGAATTCAATGCTTGGCTTTATAAAACGTTGGAGTAAAGAATTCAAGTGTCCTCTTATAACATCCACGCTTTATAATACCTTTGTTCGTCCGCAGTTAGAGTATGCGTCTAATATTTGGTCTCCAATGTATGCAGTACACATTAACCGTATTGAATCGGTACAGCGTAAGTTTGTCCGATTTGCACTTCGCCATTTAAACTGGAATGACGCTACACGTCTTCCACCATATTGCGAACGCATTCTTCTCCTAAATCGTCATTCCTTGAAGAAACGTAGGGAAGTATGTGATGTAGTATTTTTACACCAGCTGGTAAATGGTTTTATTGACTCGACGGATCTTTTAAACGAAGTCGGTTTAAACGGAAGATGCTACAACTCCAGTAATACCGAAATTTTCCGGGTAAATTTCCACAGAACGAACTACGGTTCTAACGAACCTCTTACGCGTATGGCGAAGGAAGTAAATTGTAACCGCGACAAATTTGATTACAACCATAGTAAATTATACGAACGATTCTAGTTTCTCTGTTTTAAGTGTTTAGTGTAATTTTGACTTATGCGTAGCATATTCATTTTTAGTTTATACTTTTGTTTAGTATGCATTCTGCTTTTTGTTTACACCTTACTACTTTTTGTGTAAGGTGTTAGGCTTTATAAATATTCACAATACTAACAACTAACACCACGCTAAATGATGACTGTGACAAGCTGGATATTACTTAGTATCTGATTTGAGTTTTTCTCTTTCAGTTCAAAGTAATATTCGTCACAAAATGCTTGCCCTTAAGCAGTACTGATACCGTTTAAAAAAAAAAAGACATCGCGAGGCAGGCCTACAAACGCCTGGATCACACAAATGCGATGACATCGGCATTTCATTGGGCTCAGTAACCCAGTGATCCAAAATCTGGAGGCCTGCCGAAATTTTCTTAGGTCAAATAGGCGAACCCCACAGGCGGATCCCTTGTTTTCGGATCATAACCTCGCTGAAATAGGAAGAAGATTGGTATACGTAAGGTGCCTTTATCCTCTAGGTTGGGTATAGTTGTTCCTATTCGGGCGAGTTCATTGGCCCTACAATTCCCTGTAATGTCCCTATGCCCCGGCACCCAACATAGGTGAATATTGAACTGCTCAGCCATCTCGGCAAGAGACGATTGGCAGTCTAGAGCTACTAATGAATTTATAGAGGTCGATTCCAGGGATTTGATTGCTGCTTGGCTGTCTGGAAAGATGCGGACATCTCTAGCAGATATCACGTTTTTCTTTAACAGCCATTATTTCCGTCTGGAACACGCTGGAAGACGGAAGGAGAGCTTAAGGCTAAGCCTGTCAGAGAAAACACCTGCACCAACTCCATCTATAATTTTTTGGCCCGTCAGTATAGAAGTGCACAGACAAGCTTGCTGAACCTTACTTAGATAATCACGATGCATAGCTTTTTCTAAGGCTGTCCACCAAACAATCACCACGTATGTAAGTATCGCTCTAATGGCCGAGATGTAGAGACAGTGAGTGATTCGGTATTGTATACCCAATATATTCCCAATAGCTTTTTTGCAAGGGAAAAGTGCTACTGTAACTTTCTTTATTATTTCTTCAATATTAGGTTTCCAGCTTAATTTCCTATCCACGATAAGCCCAAATATTTTTCTGTTTCAGAGAATGTTAAGCTGATACCAGTAAAAGCAAAGAAATAAAACAAAATGAGCCACGAAAATCTTAATTCCATTTACAATACCTGGTCCTCTTTAAATAAATAAATAAATATTTGGCGCAACAGCTCTACAAGTGCCTGGGCCTATCTTCTCGTGTTGTGTGCGTTATACAACATTTTTCACACGAATGGAAGGGACCTACAGTTAAGTGCCATATCCGAAGGGCAATTTGTTTTGAGTTTTCTCGTGACAACAATACTCTCGGGTGTTTGTCAGACGTTCGCGAGAGGATTCGAACATAGAGCCTCACGTGCAGTGATCTGTCACACTAAGCACTTGCGCCACGGCGCCCACCTTGGTTCTCTTTCCAGAATCCAAGCTAAACTGCGTTTTGTTTGAATGTAAAGAATGTCATTAAACAAAGACATTATATGATCATCAGATGTGAATATTTGATTATTACCTTATTATTTTTATTTAATTGCGTTCCTAAATTTGCTTATTAAGAGAATTAATCGTGCAATATAAATAGAAACATTAGCCTTATATCAAATTACTTAAATATAAAAAATAAGAATTTAAGTTTGGCATCAAGCTCTTTTGTCGAAAATGCGTGCATTTGGGATCGATGATACTCTTCTTCTATGGATTAGAAACTACCTTTCGGGCCGTTCAATTCAAGTTGTTTTGGACGGCTTCAAGTCCGAATCTCACCAAATAAATGCTGGTGTCCCCCAAGGCTCTGTTTTGTCTCCGACTCTCTTTCTCATTTTCATAAATGATCTTCTGTCTGCAACTTCTAATCCAATCCATTCCTTCGCTGATGACAGCACCCTCAGTTTTTCATATTCGGTCCCAAACTCACGACCCTGCTCTTCGGCCGTGGACGAAGAACGACAACGTATGTTAAACACATTAAATTCCGACCTTGACAGCATATTTAAATGGGGCTTAACCAATAGAATAGAGTGGAATTTAATGCTTCCAAGACTCAGTGCTGTCTTCTGTCATTAAAGCGAAACCCTACACATCAGCCATTATCCATGAATGGCACTTGCATTGTAGAAACCGAAAAACTTTCCATGCTCGGTATGTGTGTCAACAACAAACTCTGTTGGAACGACCATGTATTCGAAATCGCTAAGAATGCAGCGAAATGTTTAGGCTTCCTAAAGCGGTGTAAGAAATATTTCACCCCCTCTGATTTGGCTTCAATTTATAAGGCGTACATTCGCCCTAAGTTAGAGTATAACGCTCACATCTGGTCTGGTGCACCAAAAACCATATTGCACTTGCTAGATAGAATTCAAAAACGCGCGATAAGACTCATAGGAGACACGAATATTACAAGCAATTTTGCTTCGCTCGAACACCGTCGTAATGTCTCCTGCCTATCCCTGTTTTATCGATATTTCCACAGAAAATGCTCAGTTGAGATAGCCAATAGCATTCCTCCCCTTCTTCGTTTTAACCGCAATACTCGCCATGCCTCGAATGCTCATCAGTTTACCCTTAAGCCTATCTTCGGACGTACCGTGAAATTTAGAGATTCTTTTATGAGCCGCACAACACGTTTGTGGAATGCTCTCCCCGAGTCTGCTTTTCCTCTCAATTATAACCTACAGTCATTTAAGACCAATGTGCATCGGTGCCTCGTTTCCCCCTAACCCCTCTTCCTTAACGCTCACGCTATGTATAATGCATAAAAAGGGTAGTCATAACCCCTTTAGCGCGAGTAAATTATAAAACAAAAAAAAAAAAAAAAAAAATAATAAAATCTTTATTTTACTAGTTTTTTAATTTGACTCCCAGAAAAAGGAAAACGGAGCATGAGAAGCGGTCGATCGAGGAGATTGAGAGACTTTACTGCAGGAATGATGTTCGAAAATATTACCAAAAGGTAAAAAGAACATGCCAGGGCTTCAAAGCCAGAACAGAAGACTGCACGGACGAAAATGGTAATATAGTAGTAGAATCGCTGTCGGTGCTGAGGATATGGAAGGAACACTTCTGCAGACTGTTAAACGGCGATGATGACCAATACGAGTACTTCGCTGTCAGGCAGAATGAGCCATTCAACAGTGACGATGATAGTCAAGTTTCCTGTCAACCCGATCAGAATGAAGTGACGATAGTGATATCTAAACTTAAATCCAACAAAGCTTCTGGAATCGACTGCCTTGCCGCTGCACTTTTCAAGCTAGGAGGAGATGAGTAGGTAAGGAACACGCACCAGCTCATCTGTAAAATTTCGGCGGACGAAAGTATGCCATTTGAATGGAACCTCAGCATCGTTTGCCCGATCCTAAAGAAAGGAGACCCCCTGAACTGCGGCAATTACAGAGGTAAGTCTTCTTAACATCGCATATAAGATCTTGCCAGCCGTATTATGTGAACACCTATAACCGATCGTCAACAACCTGATGGGTACTGTAGCGCCACCTAAGCAAGTAAGTAAGTAAGTTTTTAATTTGAAATAAATAGGAGTTGCTATAGAAAATATTTTTCTTTGAAATTCAAATAATACTTTCGCAAAGATTTTATAATTATAGCTTAAATAATAAGTAAACTTATTTTTGAAATCAATTAATCAAAGCAAATTAAGCAATACATTTGGCTTATTTTTGTTTTATTTTTCATTTTCAGCTTTGTGTAAATTTTAAAATAGTTTTTGCACATTTTGCTCCAGCTTTAGCTTTACTGCACCAGAAATAAGAAGAGATATTGTGGAAACCACCCAAATAGACATATCTGTGACAACAGTTCAAAGGTGATTTAACGAAGCAGGTTTGTTTGCCTACTAGATGGCAATAAATCATTTATTACGTCTAGGATAAAAAAACAGTCGCCTAGAACGGGTATGTGAAAGACAGAATTGGACTCGAGATGACTGGCAAAATGTCATATTCTCAGATGAGTCCAAATTCAATTTGGAATTTTCAGACGAAAAGGCCACAGTTCGAAGCCGATCTGGAGTACGGCTGAAGGAAGTGGAGAATATATAGCAGGTCGTCGAAAAAGGTTCAAATGTGTCATGGTTTGGGAGATCATAACGGTCGATGGATTCATAAATGGATCGAAAAATGCTGTAGGATACAAAGAGGTCATAGAAAATGGAGTGGTTCGAGAAAGTGAGCCAGTACTACGAGTGTAGTGCTGAAGGACGAACCCGCACCTTGCCAGAGTGCTAAGACTGTAAGTGAACCATGGACTTTCCGCTGTTATCTTGATAATGCTATCAATCTCAATGGTGTTCTTAATCGATTTTAGTCAATTCAATTTATGTTCAAAGTTACAAAGAAGAACTGGGTATAAATTTACTCCATTGGACCGGAAACAGTCCGGACATGATTTCTTTTGAGCACGTTTGGCATCGAAGGGGTGTAAAATTAAAGAATAAAAAGCCAAAAATGTGCAGCAATTAAGAAGCTATTCGCACCTCGAAAAACTTTGGTATGAAAAAATATTGTAGATACCTGCTACATCACCAGACTTTACGGTTCCATGCCAAATAAGGTTGAATCTCTTATAAAAACTAAATATGGCCACGCACCATATTACAAAGAAAATTAAATTCTCTTTTTTTAATATTTACATAACCAACAAATCAATGCTTAATCTACGTATTTTGTAAGTTAGAAAAACACAAAGACCATAAGTTAATTTTTAAAGTGTTAAAATTACTAACGGTTTTTTTTATGGAAAAATACAATCCTAGTATTGCTTTTTCTGGTTAAATCACTTAAGAATGGCCTACCCGTTGAAAATAGAAACGAGATATCACCGCCCTTTTAAGACCACAATGAAAACAGCAAGTCAAAGTCGAGTGTTTTACTCGAGTGCGGTTTTTTGTTTTCATTTTAGTGTACATTACCTTTACTGGGTGAATTTTCTTCATAGCAAAGGCCCTGTTTAGACGTTAACTGATGAGCGCGCTATGTCGAAAGATTTTGGGTGAGAAGAGTGAGGAAGAGAGCACCCCTTACTCTTCTCGCCCAAAAACTAAACGACATAGGGCACTCATCAGTTAACGTCTAAACAGGGTCAAACGTGATATCTGGCTATGGCTTTTATTTGTAGTCGAACGCTTCTTTGTTTTGTGGGTTGGATGAAGATGATGAAGAAATATCCTGTAAAGGTTGTGCTCGTGAACTTTCTCCTGAAACATTTGCAATCCAAGATGCGTATGATTCCGATCTTGCTTTAGCACTTCTAGCTGCCATATACGGCAGTGAAAATCTAAGTTTTCGTAGAAAATTCCTTCCTATTGTGGGTTTTTGTGTTGTTTACCAATTCGGATTCACTTCTTTGAAAATAATCCTCGACTGAAAAGGTAAAACATCTTAAGTCGACTTATGTCGTTTTTCCTTTTCTTTGTTGAACCGATATATATTTTCCCTATACGCAGCTGTATCTAATCACCCATTTTGTGTCGAATCTACTTCCAGTTTAAAGTAAAAGTAATGTCCCAAGTAGAGATTTAATTCATCGGGATCCAGAACACATTTAGAGTCGTAGTTACCACTAGAAATGCCAATTTTATGCAAGTTACTCCAGAGTTTGTTAGCGGGGAGCGAGATATTTAGTTTGGAAGCATAATAATTTTTCTTTGAAGCACGAACAATGGAGGTTGAGTAGTTACGTGCCGCCTTGTACTCAGACCAGTTAGCGTTGCATGGCCTACGCCTCCATCTGTTATACAGTTTATTCCGCTTTTTTATAGAGCTAACAACCTCAGATGTGAACCAAGGACATGCTCTGTTTTGCACTTTAACCGTTTTTGTTGGTACACATTCATCAAATAATAGTATTAAAATTGACTGAAATAATTTTACTTTTTCATTCAGATCAGCACATAAACGACATTGCTCCCAAGGGGCAGAAGAAGTAGCAATTTGTAGCGCATGTAGGTCAATAGAGTTAAAATCTTTAAATGTGAAGGTATCTGGGACGACGGTTTTAGACAGATTCACAGCATATGTACAGAAAAGTAGATCATGGTCAGGAACATCAAACGAGAGTTGGTCAAACAGGAGAACAAGCGACGGATTAGAAACGACGATTAGGTCTAGAAGACCGGGTGAACGATTATTAGCAAAACGTGTAGGATAAGTAGTATTTACGGTTGTCATTCCTACCGATGAAACTAGATGCTTAATTTGAGAGGCAAGCGAGTCATTTTTAAGCAGGTTGATATTAAAATCACCACAGATGTTAATATGCTAATAAAAGGCACAGTATTCAGAGACAACTGAAAAGAAGGGCACAGGGGAGCAGCTTCTATTATAACTGTATGCACATGCAATCACGCATCTGGTATTGCAATCGAATATTTCGGCTAGAATGTATTCAATGCCATTATCACTAGACTTAGAGATAATTTTATATTTCAGATTCGATTTACAATAAATCGCTACCCCGCCACCCGTAGTATCAGTGATTCTATCATTCCTATAGATTTCATAATTTGGTATTTTATACAAAAAATCAGATACAGCCGGCTTGAACCAGGTTTCACTCACATAAATAACATCAACACAGGAATTGGAAAACAAGTACTTTAGATAGTCTAATTTGCGATCATTTAAACTACGTGCATTTATATAACAGACTTTAAGTCCCTCATAACAATTGGAGAGAATATTTACTAAAGTGCGCGTTAATTTTTCATTCACACTGTATTGGTTTCCCAACATTACGGCATCCATTAAAAAGAATAAACAAAAAGTGCATTCGCACTAGAGAAGAAGGAGAGGAATTAGGAAGAGATTATATAGAAAGGGAAAATACAGAGTAATAATGACAACAGAGTTAGAATGCAAGACATAGTTCAGTCGCGTTTTGTTTGCGGTATTTCGCTGATGAGATCAGAACGGCATTTCGCTCTTGTACATTGCTGAACTTTAACACAATCGGTGATGCAGTGTGTTTATTGCTGTTACGCTTTTTAGAACGGAATGCGTTTAGTAAGAGAGGCGGCTTACAGCTGATAGTGTAGCAGAGCCTATTGAACAAACCTATTATGTTCTCATTGGGGAGTGCAGGTATTCCGAAGAGTACTGCATCACAAGCTACTTCCTTCTTTTCCAATGCATTGCATCGCTGTTGAAGAGCTTTAATTTCTGCACTATACGATTGCATAGTTATGCTGCGAACCCAAGCCGCATTAAATCGGCCTGCTTTGTGAGGTGCTCCTGTAAGATTTTGACAGTGAGAGGAGCGTTGTCACTTAATGGTTGAGTAGGTTGAGTGGGTGTTGATGGGAGAGCTTTAGTTGAAATCGCTCTTGAACAGAGGTTGGTAGTAGCTCCAGCCATGGTTTAAGAGAAGGAATGGTGGCAGGGCAATAGTAAACCAATGTAAGACAAGGAAAAACCGGCAAACTATTTAAGCGAAATCAAAGACCGATGTTAGAGTTCTTCGTTGCGCAAAAACCGGCAATAAGTTTCAAATCACTGAGTCTTAAGGCTTTGTATGATTTTAGAGTTTGTTAACTGGGATTATACACTCGTTTTGCTCACTTTTACTGGACGATGAAAAGAACACGTCTATTCTTGCTTATGCACATTTCGAGCTTAAATGAAAACAGACTTAAGATAGTTTACCTTTTCAGTCGAGAATTAATGAATTCAGAGCAGAAATGTCAATCACATTTTCAAATACAGTCATTGGGCATTTTTTTGTTTTTATTTTTCAGCTGTAACCAGAAATCGTTTTGCCTACTGTATCCCCACCGCATATTCTTCTTCTTCTTCTTCCTTTTATCAGCGAGGTTATGATCCGAAAACAAGAGATCATAACCCTCCCGCTTCACCGCATTTCTACTGATCCGAATGTGGGGTTCGCCTATTTGACCTCAGAATATATCGGCAGGCCTGCCGATTTTGGATCACTCGGTTACTGAGGCCAATGAAATGCCGATGTCGTCGCATTTGTTTGATCCAGGCGTTTATAGGCCCGCCTTTCCTACATCGCGATGTCTTTGGAACGTGCATTGATATTGGCTTTTTAACGGAGTTCAAATGATCTCTTCTTTGAACGTATCTTTGTATCCTCACCGCATATATTGCGTAAAAATCATTGGAGGACTTGAAACTTAAAGAGGCAGTGTATTTGAACAAACCTTTTGTTCAACCAAATTCAATGAAGTTTCTCACTTACTTAAGTAGCGCTACAGTTCGGTGTGCCTCCAGTTCCACACTCCAAATTGGTTAAGGTCCCCTTGAACTTGTGCGCGCCTTCTACGGCGAAGAGGCCCACTACCACGTCATCCCTCTGAGTTAGATTCGAAGACTCTGCAAGCCGAAGCATTGGTGCCCATTCGCTCTGCATATTCTAGCCATCTCAAATGTCCAATACGCAGTTTTTTTTGACTTGGTCGATATCGCTGTATAGCTCGTATAGTTTGTCATCTAACCGCACCGTCATCAAACCGATCACGAGCACACTGTGCAATATTTACACGAACCATTTTGTGCCATTTTCAACTCCCCTCTATCTCCGAAGCTAGAATAGTTTCGTTACAGGACTGCAATTTTCTAGGGGTTCAGGTTAGTAACAGGAAGAAATAGGCCAACTTCTCGTTAGGACTGTGTATTTTGATATTTGAAAAAAATAACTAAAATGTAGAAACTATGCCATCTTCCTTGCATGCACGTTACAGTGTTTTAATAAGCCTAGCAAAACATTGTGTGAATTTATAAATTTATTTCAGTTGTACGGACTTTTGATAGATTGTGCCCCTGGTGTTGGCTTGTCAGTTCCGCACAATCCGTTCAAGTACGATATTAAAGAAGCCACGTGACAGTGCGTGACCTTGTCTAAAACCCTTTTTGACATCAAGAGTCTCGGTGAGGTCATTACCAACCTTAATGGAGCAGCGAGCGTTCTCCATCGTCATCCTGCACAGATGGACAGGGATGTCATAATTAGACATAGCTCTATACAGCTCTTCTCAATAGATGCTATCATAGGCGGCCTTGAAATCGGTAAAGAGATGATGAGCATCGATTTGGACTTCTTAAGTTTTTTCCAGGATCTGTCGAAGTGTGAAGATTTGATCGATGGTGGACTTTCCTGGCCTGAAACCGCACCAGGCCAATCAGGCTGTTGTCGCCCAATACGATTTTAACGTCGTATTTAGGACACTACTCGTGTGTTTTGTCGATGAGCTCGTAGAAACAATCATTGGTGGCAGAATCCTTTTTGTTCTGTGGAGGCATAAGCACATTATCATAATGCGCTCGCTCACGTGTCGGAAGCTTAAGGCTACTTGCCTAGGTCTGCCGCGTATAACAAATCCGCATCCAAATAAGCACTGCTTGTCATCTTTGTAGCAATCACCGTAGTAGATGCCACCGTTTTTCATCCTCATCCTATCGCATTTCTTGGATGGCAGTTATACTCTGCTTTGTAGCAGTCTAGGTTCTCTGCTAACTGTTTGGCTGCACGTGGTCTGTTAAAAGTCCGAACATTCCACGTACAGAACCGAAGGTCGTTGTCCTTATTTCATTTGCTGGGGTCGTCATCATTTGAATCTTCCTTATCCGAGTCTTGGGGTTGTTTCTGAAGCAGTTTTTTTTTACTCGGTAGGGAATTTAACCGATAGCACAATCAGCAACCTGGAGGACCAGTTTCTTTTGTTATACCCCTATGACGCGGGGCCAGATACACTGGGGCAGTAGTCCACTACGGGAATGTGAACGCTGCCCCAAGCCCCATTAAGGGGCTCCTTCGCCACCATCTCTATACCAAGGTCCTGACTAACATTGGAAATTCTTTATCGACCTGTGATCCGAATACGTCGAAGCAACTCCCGCAAGGTGTTTACTAAGTTCGACCTAACTGGAATTGTAGACGCCTCCGTTGGCTCAATCTATGGAATTGGTCCGCTGCCGTCTGTCTGGGAGAAGAAGAAGTGCTCTAGTGAGAAAGCTCTCTTCCGCTTCTCTCGTCTGCTGCCGCCAAATAACTACCAAATGGGTTGGTTACCCATTTCTCGGATCAAGGTACTAGGCACCGAGCGATCACCACGCGAAGGTACTCCTAGGCTTAAAGCTTAGTTGTTTTTTCCTTTTTCGTAGTGAATAAATCAAAATAAAAAAATATGTCGGTAATAAATCAAAATTTACACTAAAAATCTAATAAACTTCCAGAGTAGCATAGGTATAAAATAAAAAATATTATTTTCTTGAATTTGCCCGGAATTCCTCTCTATATAGACAGCCCCAGTGTGCGTCGGATTACCATTTGTTTCGGTCTATGCAGAATTGTCTCAATGATATAAAGTTGAATTCCATTAGGGACTGTGAAAATCATTCTCAGAGTTTTCGCCAAGAAATCCCGGCAGTTCTAGAAGGATGCAATTATGCTTTTGTCCGAAAAATGGCAAAATGTTATTGATCAAAATGGACAATATTGGTTTTAATAAAATTCGATTAAGATATGAAAATAAAATTGAACTTACACAACAAAAAACTGAATGCTTTCTTTCCTACCCAATAGATTGCCAACATAAAATAACAGAAATTCAATCTCCAACTCCAGCCCCACACTCCGATGCGTAACCTAAGTTCATTTCGTTTTGTACAGTCGAACTTTAGTATTCGTAATTAGATATCAATTTTCTGCATTATTACGCTTATTTACTTTTAACACTCTTTTAAACAACACAAAAAGAGCAACACAAGTTGCAATATAAGGAAAATTTATATATTTTTTTATTTAGGCCACGTGTTCGTCGGGATAAAGTATTTGATCACGCCTCAGTATGCACGTGCATTGATGCCCACCCATGTGCAAATATTTTCATTTCGTTAGTTCCACACCAAGTAAAATTGGATTTGTGTGAAAGCATCGCCACTGTTCCTAGTCACTGAAAAAGGTTAAATAGAAGCGAATTTGACGTTTGATTTGCTCCTTTGTGATTCTGTTTGGAGTCACGTGTCGGACACATTACTCGCTACATAGCACTCGTCTTTTCACAAACCACTTCCTAAAATACTTGCTCATCTTTGTTTCTTAATTTTATTCGATGGTTAGTAAATACGCATGAGGTTACCCATATCAAGGGGAAGTAAATGACACATAAACATCACAGACTCGAGCGAGGGTGGTTCTGTACCCTGCTCGTGCTGGTGCTGATGCTGATGCTGGAAATACACCAGTCGTTTGGGGTGTGAGGCTAAATGTTGAAAAGGTTAACTATTGTAATCGTAATCAGATTTGGTATTTTCTACAAGGGGGAGCATCATCTGTTTTTATTCCGTGATTACTTGTGTTTGCATTAGGTATGTGATCGCATAATTATTTAGATATATCCTTTGTTGACTATTCTGATTCAAGAAGAAAACAATACGTGCTGTGTTTACTGCTTGAAAATTTCGCACAGTAAATGTAAATATGAGACTATAAACATTGTGTTTTTTCCTTCTGTAAATTGTTTGTTTTTGTAATTGTTCTGCCACACTTATTATATTTTGTAATTGAATACAGCAGCATATCTTATCTAACCTAACATATGTTACATATGTACATCACGGAAATAAATTAGCTAATCGGTTGCATTTTGATTTCAAAAAATTACTATGATTCTTGCAGACACCCTGTCACGAGCTAAATTAAATGAAAAATGTTTAGATTTCGTGATAAGACATATGTACATATGTTTGCACTGCATCTTGCTGACTTCAGCAAGAGAGATCTGTTTGAGATCAAAAACTCCATTTGAAATGATTGTCTAGACAATAAAAATAAGATGCAGATACTGAAACAATGCATTACTTCACATTTAGAGATGAGTTACACGTAGGAAGACTATGAAAGAATTCAATATGAGTGAAAACGTTGAGATTGAAAGTAATGCCGAGTTCGGTATATCATCTTTGTAAATAAAAATCTCCAAAAGACACGATGAGTAGGGTTGCCGCTGAAAAACTTAAAAAAGTCGCAAAAAAAAGTGTCAACAAAAAGAAATAATGTAAAAATTGTAACGACGTTAGAACCAGAGAACTGCATGAATCCACTCATTTGCAGTTGTGAATCATTCGCTAAAACAAGAGCAGTCCACAGTCTCACCCACAAAGAAGACATACATCCCGGTTAGGGATGCTCGTACGGAAGTTACGGTCAAATCTCAGTTTCGGCGGGGTGTAGTCCATGTTTTCGTGTTTAAAGTTGAGAAGATCAAGGATCGGGAAGTGGCCAAGCGATAGCTAGACCACTGAGAGGAGGCTTTCAGGCGGATGGCCGCACAGGCAGCAGGTTGAACAAGATGTCCAGTGCCGCGGAGGGAGTAGATATTTTGCGTTTTCAGAGAAGGTGAGACTAGTGCCATTTATCATAGGAGGGTCTATGAGGGAAACTTTATATTTCCCCGTGAAGAGAACGAGTTCCATTTTATGGGGGTAAGCCCCCAGTCTACATTTGGAAGCCCATTTGGTGAGCCGAAGGAGAGCATATTGGAGGATTTCCCTGAGAGTGTCCGGGTGTTTACCGGAGGCAGCAATAGCAATGTCATCAGCATAGGCGATCACTCATCAACCTGACGTATCCAGGTCCATCAGTAGCTCATTAGCTACCAGGTTCCACAAAAGAGGTGACAAGACTCCACCTTGAGGTGTACCGCAGCGAGCAATTCTTCTGGCCGACGCTCCGCCCAGCTGTGTGTTAATAATCCTGGCTGATTGATCAACACTCCGAACGAAGTATCCACTTTCAGATTTACAAGTGCGTCGGTAATCGCCTTTGGTTTGACGTTGTTAAAAGCTCCCTCAATGTCAAGGAAAGCCACCATGGTGTATTCTTTGATGCTCAAGGATTTTTCAATGCTGTCGCAGAGAGTCTCCAGGATCGTCGTTGCTCCTTCCTCAGTGCGATTTTGTATTTCCTGAGAGACAGTTTATAGGAGTCCCAATCGGCCGTCTCACGGGAGCTTTTAGCAATATTAAAAAGGAGCCTACTGTCTTCCTTAAGAGTACTGAGATTTGCATTCCACCAGGGAGGTTTCTTTTTACCTCGAGGTTTGCGGAGTGGTCAGGTCTCGGACATGGCACCATTTAGTGCCGATGTTGGGGTGTTGACTAGATTGTCAAGGTCCTCAGTGCAAGAAGGTTCAGTAGGCAGGTGGAAGGGAATAAGCGTTAATAAACGTTTCCTATAAAGGGACCAGGTGGTTTTCCTATACAATACATGAACAAAGTTCTTAATTCCGCTCATATAACTCGAGATATAAGATGTGTATCTGAGTAAAATAGTAATCGATTCATTCGCTTTGCTACTAGCCGCTTTTAAAATTAATCGAGTTCTATTTTACTCGGATACACATCTCATATCTAAATTTTTATGGAGTGTGTTCTCATATGCATATAGCACCCATATCCCGAATGATCATTCGATTATATAATGCTATCCTGCAGCTGCACGAAATCAGAATTGAGACATGAGAGATAAGACACGAGTTTTTGTTTTGTGTTTTTTATTTGCACTTGTTCTCGCTGCTTCGATAGAAGTATGCAGATATAGTAAATCATTCAACCAATTTCAGACGAAGTCTCGAGATATCTCGAGATATTGGAGAATCGATTATAATCGATTATATCATTCGAATGTGCCCATCACTAAAGCTGTATAGAAAGCACCGGCTGAACAACATGTGAACAATTTCAAGAAAGAGGGCAAACGAAGACTTACTCGTTCTTCGAATAGTATTGATATCATTAGACCCCTTGATATTGAGAACATAACAACAAAAGAACAAAATTTAAGATAAGTAGCCTGAGGATATATAATTTTTAAGTATCAAATGAATGTTGTTTTTTTACTTTTCATAGTACAGTTTTTTTTTTTTTACAAATATTTAAAATTTTTCTAAATTGCTTTTAAATAAATAACACATATTTGAAATATTAAGAATTATATACCGATAGGTAAATAACGTTTTAAAAAAAAATAAAAACTATGAAAAAATGTCAATTGGTTTAAATGCTACAGATTTTTTAATGGATCGACGATTTCTTTCCACTGTGCGCCGATCACATTTTACCGAGTTCGCCTGCTATTTCATTACCCGGTATACCCAGCATAGGGCCACCTTTTTGCTTTGTGATATCCCTTTAAGATACAGTTTGCAGATTCTTACCAGTTTGGATCTAATTACTGTGGGCTCCAGAAACGGTTGCCTGAATGTATAAATCCACAAGAAAGGAGGCCCCCTCAACTGTGCGAATTATAGAGACATCAGTCTCCTCAACATCGCATATAAGATCTAGTGTGAACATAGTGTGAACGCCTGAAACCTTTTATCAACAGCCTGATTGGACCCTAGCAGTGCGGTTTCAGGCCAGGAAAGTACACCATCGATCAAATCTTCACACTTCGGCAGATCCTGGAGAAAACCCAAGAAGTCCAAATCGATACTCACCATCTCTTTATCGATTTCAAGGCCACCTATGACAGCATCTATAGAGAAGAGCTGTATAGAGCCATGTCTAATTTTGACATCCCTGCCAAGCTTGTCCGTCTGTGCAGGATGACGATGGAGAACGCTCGCTGCTCCATCAAGGTCGGTAATGACCTCACCGAGACATTTGATGTCAAAAAATGTTTTAGACAAGGTGACGCGCTGTCATGTGACTTCTTTAATATTGTACTTGAACGGATTGTGCGGAACTCACAAGCCAACACCGGAGGCACAATCTACTACAAGTCTGTACAACTGCTTGCATACGCCGACGATATAGAAATTAACGGAAGAACTCAGCGGGCTGTCACCGGTGCGTTTGCAAGCATTGAGGCGGAAGCGGCCAAAATGGATTAAGCGATATACGAGGGCAAAACCAAGTATATGCTGTCAACAAGAAGGGACAACCAACACCGACGAATTGGACAGGACGTCACAGTGGGCAGCTATAACTTCGAGGTAGTAAGGGACTTTGTCTACCTTGACTCTGTTATAAACTCTAAAAATAACTACTTACTTACTTAGATGGCGCTACAGTCCGGGGTGGAACTGGGCCTCAACCAACAAACCTCTCCAGCCAGCGCGGCTACGAGCCAGCTGCCTACAGTTGCGCACGCCAAGTTGGTTGAGGTCCCCCTCCACTTATTTGCGCCACCTACCGCGAGGTCGTCCTCTACTGCACCGTCCATCCGGGGTGGATTCGAAGACTTTCTTAGCGGGAGCGTTGGGTCCCATCCGCTCTAAATGACCCAGACATCTTAGTCGCTGTATGTGAACTCTTCTGGCTAAGTCGATGTCCTTGTATAGGCCGTATAGTTCGGCATTGTCCTTCACCTCCAATCACCGTCTATGCAGACGGGACCAAAGATCGCTCGAAGAACTTTTCTCTCGAAATAACCAAGGGCATCCTCATCCGGTTTTGTCAAAGCCCATGCCTCTGCGCCATACAGCAGGACTGGGATAATTAGTGTCTTATATAGAGTTACCTTAGTAGTTCGAGATAGGGCTTTGCTACTCAATTGCCGTTTTAGCCCATAGAACAACGATTGGCAAGTGTAATTCTTTGTGTGATCTCCCTACTGATGTCATTTGCGGACTTCACCATAGAGGCTAGGTAGACAAAATCCTTTACTACCTCAAAATTGTATCTGTCTATTGTGGCGTTCAGTCCAAGACGTCGATGTTGGGTGTCCTTTTTTGTAGACAGCATATATTTTGTTTTGCTTTCATTGACCGCTAGACCCATCTTTGCTGCCTCGATCTTAATACTCGTAAATGCCCCATTGACGGCCCACTGAGTTCTTCCGATTATGTCAATGTCATCGGCATAAGCGAGTAGTTGTACAGACTTGTAAAAGATTGTACCTCCGGTGTTGGCTTGTGAGTTTCGTACAATTCTCTCAAGTACTATACTAAAGAGATCGCATGATAGCGCGTCACCTTGTCTAAGACCTTTCCTGAAATCGAACGGTTCGGTGATGTTCTTACCGACTTTGATGGCGCAGCGAGAGTTCTCCATCGTCATTCTGCACAAACGGACGAGCTTGGCAGGGATGCCAAGACTAGACATGGCTCTGTATAACTCGTCTCTATACACGCTATCATAGGCAACTTTGAAATCGATGGAGAGGTGGTGCGTATCGATTTTATATTCATTCGTTTTTTCCAAGATCTGCCGTAGTGCCAATATTTGGTCAATGGTGGACTTTCCAAGCCTGAAACCGCACTGTTGTTGACGATCGGTTTTAGGCGTTCACATAATACGGCAGACAGGATCTTATATGCGATGTTGAGGAGACTTATACCTCTGTAATTGGCGCAGTTCAGAGGGTTTCCTCTCTTCAGGATCGGGCAAACGATGCTGAGGTTGCATTCATCGGGCATACTTTCATCCGACTAGATTTTACAGATGAGCTGATCCATGCTCCTTACCAACGCATCTCCTTCTGCTTTAGCGTTTAGCGGCAAGGCCGTCAGCTCCAGCAGCTTTGTTGGATTTGAGTTTAGATATCGCTATTCTCACTTCATTCTGATCGGGTTGACGGGAATCTTGACTGTCATCGTCACTGTTGAATGGCTCATTCTGCCTGACAGCGGAATATTGGTCATCATCGCCGTTTAACAGTCTACAGAAGTGTTCCTTCCATATCCTCAGCGCCGACTGCGATTCTACTACAGCAATATAATACCATTTTCGCCCCTGCAGGCTTCTGTTCTGGCTTTGAAACCCTGGCATATTCTTTTTACCCTTTGGCAAAATTTTTGAACATCATTCATCATCTCCTTTTTCTTCTTTCTGCGAAGTCGATGTTCCTTTTTTTTTCCTGCTCACCTAGAGCTTGTAAGCAGCTCTGGTCCTTCTATGCAGCGCTGCTTTGTACGCCTCTTGTTTAGCTGCATGTGCTTGCCGGCATTCCTCATCAAACCAGGGGTTTCGTTGTGGTAGCCGAGAGAAACCCAGTACATCAGAGGTGGCATCTCTGATGGCTTGTTGGCAACGCTGCCACTAGTCGTCCGCATTTGCTGCTTGCGACATAGGACTTAGATTAAGATTAAGAGAAACTCGATCGGCAAAGGCTCTGGCGGTCTCTTGCGATTGTAGCCGCCCGACGTCAAATTTCCTCACAGTATTTCGTTGATTTCGCTCCGTTGTGGATATCCGCATCCGTACCTTGGCTACAACTAGGTAGTGCTCCGAGTCCACGTTGGCTCCTCGGAAGGTCCGGACACCCAGAATACTGGAAGAGTGCCTTGCGTCGATCGCAATGTGATCGATTTGGTTGACAGTTTTTCGATCAAAGGACAGCCATGTTCCTTTGTGAATGTCGAGACGTGGGAACCGCGTACTAGCTACGACAAAGTATCGCCCCGACAAAGTATTAGCCTGAGTCCGTTGTCGGATGTGATGTCGTGCAGGCTGTGTTTTCCGACCACGCTACTAAAGACGTCTTCTCCTCCTAGCTTTGCGTTAAAATCACCTAGGATAATTTTAACGTCGTGGCAAGGGCATTGCTCATACGTCTTGCCCAAGAGCTGGTAGAAGTCATCCTTGCTCACGTCGCCCTCTCCTCGTGAGGGGCGTGAACGCATATTAGGCTTATGTTGGCAAATTTAGCCTTGATACGGATAGTCCTACGCTCGTCCGGCGCTCGTTCACATGCCGGAAACTCAAGACTTCTTGCCTAAGTCTGCCTCCAATGACAAATCCACACCCGAATAGACGCTGTCCTTGTTGTCTATAGCAATCGCCGTAGTATATGTCGCAGCTTTTCATACTCCTTTTGCCCGGCCCATCCCATCGCACTTCTTGGATGGCGGTAATGTCTGCTTTGAGACACTCTAGTGCCTCCGCAAGTTGTTCGGCTGCACGTGGTTTGTATAGGGACCTAAGGAGAGAGAGAGCAGACACGAAGATGTTTGTACTTTTTACGTTTGCTTGGGTCGTCAACAATAAAATCATCCGTATCCGAGGCTGTTGGTTGCTTCGTAACCGAAAGTTTTTTACGTGGTAGGGAAGTTAACCTGACGGCCCAACCCCCAACCTGGAGGACCAGGTCCATTTTTTGAAACCCCTAGGACGAGGGGCCGGATACACCGGTGTTAGCAACCCACTTCGGGGATATGAGCGCTGCCGTTGGCCCATTAAGGGTTCATCCGCCACCATATCCTTTTCAATACCCTGATGTAGTATTGAAAACCCTCTAAAAACAACATCAGCGCATAAATCCAGCGAATAACTAATCGCTGTCTTTTTTTGGGCTTATAAGGCGATTCAACAGTAAAGCCCTATGTCGAACTAAGGAGACTCTGTATAAGACTCTGATCATCCCAGTCCTCTGAACATGGACTTTATTAAAAGAAGATGAAGATATTCTTAGTCGCTTCGAGAGAAAAATTCTTCGTAAGATGTTCGGTCCCATTTGCGTTGACGGATTTTGGAGGAGAAGATTAAATAAAAAACTATACGAGCTATACAGCGACATCAACCTAGTCAAAAAACTGCGTATTGGACGTCTGAGATGGCTAGGACACGTAGAGTGAATGGACACCAAAACTCCGGCCTGCAGAGTTTTCGAATCTTACCCCAAGGGACGACGCAGTACAGGACCGTAGGTGGCGCGCACAAGTACAAGGGGACCTCGACTAACTTAGAGTGCACAACTGGAGGCAATTAGCTCAAGGCCGAGCTTAATAGAGAGGCTTTTTGGTTGAGGCCCAGGTTCACCCCGAACTGTAGCGCCACCTAAGTAAGTAAGTAAGACAGTAGAATTGTTAAGGTATAACCATTGTTGAAAACATTAACCAAGACTTGCTTGTTAACTGCAACCATTGTATTCTCGCAATAAACTGCACTTCTTTCCAAAGTTTAGGTGTGTCTTTGGTTGATACTGCGATCCGGCGAGCCCACCCCAGCTTTTGAGGAAACCACCGTTGCACATCTCATTGAGACTTAAGTAATAAAATTCTTTTGCTCTATGCACTCAACTATGTTAACCTACAAAATTGGTTTTTGTATCACTGTTTAAAAGAACTACAATGAATCTACATTGATCCTACACTGTGATATAAGGGGCAATCCCGCTACATAAATTCACTAACCTAACCTAACCTAAATTCTCTAATTGCACTCATTCCAAAGTACACTGTTTCTCTTAGTTCATCTTTGATTCTGTCCAATTCATGTAAACTTAGGCGGTAATATTTGATAGATACTCGTTCGCCAAGGCCACTTCAAAGTGGATTTGTTTGAAGTTCAAAAGTAATTCTACGACTTGTTATCTTAAAATATTAGAATTCAACTAAGTTTCCAACACTGATAGAGGCGGTACAGCTTAATAAGACTCCACCCATAGAATATCACATCGTTTAGGTTCTATACTAATCGTGGGATCAACTTAAGATTTCATTTGTCAACCAATCCACGCATGATCAACATTTTCGCAATATGAGTATGTTGACAATCTAACTGATCGCTCATGGGCTGCTTTAGAAATGGTATCAAGGCTGACCCTAGAAATCTTTGCCGCAATCTATCTTTTACTATTCACAATACTAGCGCTTTATTGCATTTATCAGTCAGTAGGTTTGTCTTCGAGGCCATTGACAAATTGCATATCAAAGATGTTAGTGAATATAAACTTAATTGACTAGCGTCTTATCATTAGACATTGCGTTATAATACTGCACATAATTCAATTATTGATAGTGTAAACCAGTCAATATTTTTGCTTGACTTCATTGAAATCTCGACATTTAAGGAAGTACTCACCTACTGCCAGTTTTGATAAGCTACTCTTTCGGAAAATTATCTTGGAAGCGGCAATATACTTTTATAACTTATTTTTATTACAATCCCAACATCTTGTTAAGTTTTTTATTTTTTTTTTTTTTTTCTCTAATTGAGTGTTTTGATTGCTGATAAAATGTTGCAAGTTTTTTTTTTTTTTTTTGAGTGAATGTAGCTGAAATGCCGATGAGGTATGCCGTTGGCACATGAAAACAGTATGAAATTCAGATTCTTTTCATGTATATTCTGCATTAATTGATTTTGTAGAACATTTAATAAATCACAACGTTTGGCGTCCACTTATCTACAGTAAACTTAGGGTGCCGCAATGTAAACTAAAGTAATCCATCAATTTTTGAAGATAAAAGCTCGCCGCTAATGTGTAGGTTAGATTTCGGTTGTTTATGGTAGATTATTTGGGATTAATATATCAATAATTTTTATTTGATTTCTAACGCTGCATGGTACCGGTGACAGCACTTTTTCATTCAAAATTGCCGAATAGCTTATCGTATGGGCAACATATTTGTATGACACCTCTTTGAACACAATATTTTGTCGGTAGTTTTATTTTGAACAATACATACTTAAGTTGTGACATATAATTTTCCGCAGGGAATGTGAATGTGAATGAGGTTGGAACGTCTAAAAATAGTATTTCTTTAATTTCGCGATAGTAGTATTGAAAAATGCAAAATTATTTGATATATCATTTCTACAACTTTGTCAAATCAAATTGCTAGAATTTGACAGTAGAAAAAGTACTCTTTAGAGGGACAGCATGAATCATACAATGATTCAGCAAAGGCAATAAGTGCAATTAGTTTATTTGCTGTCAGGGGAACTTTATACATTGGGGATTTTCTTTCCTGATGTCGTCACATTTCGGTGATAAATCTGAAGGCTGCTGATCTGGACCATTCTAACAGATCTGCTTCACTCTGCCAAGCTAGTTGGCACCACAGTTGACCTCTCACCTGAGGCGAAATATCTCGGTTTCATTCTTGCCTCCAAATTAACTTGAAAATAAATGCAGATCAGCACAGATATTATAGATTACATACTGAGTGAAAGATCGGAGCTGAAAGCCTCTAAGGAGTCATACCATGCAAACCACTTAGCTCACAGCACAGACTCTTAGTAACAAACATCACACTGCAAGAACAGCTGATAAATAAAAGGAAAAAGCCAATTGAAGAAAAAATTAAGTAGCTTAAGTTTAAAGAACAGAAACTAACTTACTTAATTCCTTTCACCCCGCGGAGAGCATAAGGCGTCAACAACGACTGCACGCCATCTTGATCGTAGTTCTGCAACGAGTTTGAGTTGCCTCCAGTTCATTCCTAAAGAGTTCGATTCCTCCTCAACTGTTCTACGTTTGCCTAGGATGTCCCGCTATTTTGCCTGCCTGGGTGATCGGATTCCACTGTATGGCGTATTTTGCAATGGAGTTGTCGTCGCGCAGCAGTGCATCGCCGATCCACTGCCACTTTCTCCTCAGTATAGGAGTGCCTTCTTGGTCCGTTCTCTTATAGAACTGTTCGTTAGAGATACGATTTATGCTAAAGCTGAGGAGGGAGAACTAGAGAGACGTTAGGTATCCAAGTGAACACACCCTTCCATAATCTAAGCCAACTTATCTACACATTCTGTATCATCCATCTGATTCGTGGGTGAACATTTTGAAGATTGCATTATTAGCATCTACTCGCTTCCTTCATCGTTGACTCAGTTATGTAAATCTGATTAGTAGCCGCTTTCCTTTGAACATATTTATGGTATAAATTCGGGTGACTACCTTTTCTTTTTGTCGATATAGAAAGCACTTGACCGAAGCCCTCAAACGCAACTGGTCCATTGTACTACCAGAGAGCAAAACTCTGGTTTACCCATTTTATTAGAATTTTGTTGTCTTTCAAGTAACAGCACTCACAATATTTGCACGGAAAATCTGCCACCTGGCAGGTTTGAAACACGCAGAGAAAATGTTCCGTAGTATCGCCACCCTCTCTATCGCGTAGCAGACTTTAGTGTCATTTAAGCCTATCAAATTAAGATGTTTGGCGAAAGCTAAATGGCCTGCCAATAAGTTGTCTGCAGTCTTTTCTGCTGAAAGAGAGCAAGAATGCCGCTGATTTCTAGCAGGCGTCCGGGAGCATTCGTTTAGTCAACCTACATCCTGGAGAGTCATGCCACACACAATTGTGTTAGTGAAAAGTGCAATCGTCAATGGAAGCCCTGACCGAGGATGCAGGGAGACCCAATGCCAATCTCATCGGAGATCTAATTCCCCAAAATCGCAGTGTGACCCGGGACCAAGTTCAAAGAGTTTCTGCATTCATTAACTATTTTAGAAGCGATTAAAGAGTAAAGCAAGCCTTAAACTTCGAGATAGTAAGGGAATTTATCTACCTTGGCTCTTCTACCAATTCTGAAAATGATACCAGCGCAGAAATCAAGCGAAGAATAACTCTTGCCAGTCACTGTTTTTTTTTTTTGGATTAATAAAGCAATTCAACAGCCCTGTTCCAAGCAACTATAATAGAAAAAAAATATTAAACTGGGCGCCGTGGCGCAAGTGGTTAGTGTGTCGGATCACTGCGCGTCAGGTTCAATGTTCGACTTTCAGAAGACGCCAAAACTTGTTCACTGTCCCACCTCTCGCGAACGTCTGACAAACATCCGAGGGTATTGTTGTCACGAGAAAGCTTCTCAAAAATAAATTGCCCTTCGGATACGGCACTAAACTGTAGATCCCTTCCATTCGTGTGAAAAAAACATAACGCACACAACATGAGTGGTTGCGAGAAACTAGGCCCAGACACTTAAAGAGCTGTTGCGCCATACATTTATTTATTTCATTAGAGAGAGACATATTGGACCACCACTCCGATTATGTTAACTTAAGGTTGAAGGTAGGAAGGCAAACTACAAAGCGAACATCTGTCGAAACATAATAGTACTCAAGAGACACATGCAGCAACAGAAGCTACATGAGAAAGCCTGAAACAGTAGGCGAGACTCCCTAATAGGTGCCACCTACCATAACACATATGGAACTGCAACATATGGTATGCAAGAAACAGCATTGACGACGCAAAACTGCACAACGTAAGTTCGAACGATGACATTTTTACCGTTTCTGTTGAAGTTGGGGATATAAACATAATCAACATCTACAAACCACCATCAACAAGCTGGCCAACAAATGTACTTCCAACATCTCAAAAGCCGTCAATATATTATATTAGCGAATTCAACGGCGACCATAACCTATGAAAATACGCAACCAATGATGAAAACGGTGATAAACTTCTAGATTGGGCTGAATCCAACCCTCTGCATTTAGTATTTGAATAAAGCAACTTTCTACACTAGAAAATAAGGCAAGGACTTTAATCCCGATTTGTACTTTGTCAGTTGTAATATGTCGCTACGCTCTCTACTTCAAGGTTAGTGCTAACAGACTTTCCAAGAACAACATCGATACAGATTCCGATTGTGAGTTTTACACTAAAATCACTCTGGAATTTCAGCAAATCTAAATGGTATTCGTTTGCTAAAACAAAAGTAAAAAATTACAGACGCTTTGTTGGGATCGTGATAGCAACAACAAAAAGTAAATACCAATGGGCTATAGAAGAGAATATGTCCCAGGTTGGAGTAAAATGCTCAAACTGATTGCATTGCTTCGCCATATTTTGGACAACAACATTCCGAACGCGGACTTTGCTTTGGCGATCCTGTTGGCTATATCCAGTTCGGTTCCACCATCGGTCGAGACAATACTCCCAAGATACTGGAAATCCTCTATATGCAATGCATATTTGAGCCGATGAGTTAGTTCCAAGGCTGATAATTTTAGTTTTTGTCGTATTCATTTTCAGCCCGACGACACCTGCCTCCCTCTCCACATCTGCTGTCATTTGGTGGAGGTCCATAATTCTGTGGGAGAGTAAGCATACATCGTCTGCGTAGTCAAGATGTTTCAGTTGAGATGTAAGAGTCCATCGAATTCCTCCGTTTCCCGTCGACAAAGCTGCATGAAGCACATCGCTAATCACCAATAGGAATAATATTGGGGAAAGGATACAGCCTTGTCTTACCCACTTTGGATCTCAAATTCCTCAGACAACCTTCCCCTGTGCAGAACGTGACATTTGGAGCCTTCATATGTCGCTTTGATAATAGCAATTAGTTTATCGGGAATGCCTCTCCTGCGTAAGGCACGCCAAATAAACTCCCTGTTGACACTATCGAACGCCTTCCCAAAATCGATGAACAGCAGGTGCAGTGGCGATCGATATTCAACACACTGTTCGATGATAATCCGCAGGGTGTTGATGTGGTCGGCACAGGAGGATCCAGAGCGGAAACCTGCTTGTTCGGCATCGAGTGTGTCTTCGAGATGTTATTTGATTCGCTCAAGGATGATTTTAGCTATTATCTTAGCTACAGCAGGCAGCACGCAGATACCCCTCCAGTTTCCGCACTCCATTAAATTTCCTTTCTTAGGAAGCTTGACGATCATTCCCTTTTTCCACTCATTAGGAAAGCTCTCAGCTTCCCAAGCTCTATCTATAAGTGGAAGCAGAAGCTCAACCGATGTTGTTGGTGCTGCTCGTAAGAGCTCTGCTGGAATACAGTCAAGTCCTACCGCCTTCTTGGTTTTGAGTGCCTTGATCGCGGTAATGATCTCATCGTATTCGGGAACTTCTCACCTCGGGCATCTCAGTCTGATTTGGGAGCATATCGCTAGCGAATACACGGTTCAAAACTGTAGCAAAATGCTCTTTCCATCTCTTGAGCTGGTCCTCATCCGAAATGAGCAAGGAGCCGTCTAGGCTTTTCACTGGGTGTTGGCTGGAGCTGCGACCACCTGTCAGCTCTTTCGTGATTCTGTAGACGGTCCTGCTGTCGCACCTCCGTGCAGCTTCTTCTGCTTCTGTAGCCAGCGCGTTGATGTAGTTGCGCTTGTCACGTCGTACGCTACGCTGAACTTCTCTCATCTTCATGCGATATAGGGACTCTAGTTCGCTTCTCCCTGCTGCTGGGGTAGCTGCAACGCGAGCTTTCAGCTGTTTTCGTTCGTCAATCCGTCTCCAGGTATCCTCGGAAAGCCACGCCCTATGTCTTCCCTGCGATCGACCGACAATTCTTTCAGCACCAGATGTAAAAACATTTTTCACAGCACACCAATGGTCTTGGATGGTTGCGGGCATTGAGCTGCTGATTGCTTCCACACCTTGCGAAAAGTGCTCCCTTAATTGTTGGCGCACTGGGGGATCACTAAGTCTATCGATGTTGAACCTGGGCATTCTTGTGTTGTCGTGGGATCTTCGAACTGCAGCAGTGCGTAGTTGGAGAGTAGCTATCATAAGATGGTGATCACGTGCTATCCCCACATCTGCCCCTCGTCTGTTTCGGACGTCCAAGAGACTACTTCTAAAGCAGCGGCTGATGGCAAAATGGTCAATTTAATTGGAGGTTACTTGCCTGTCGTTGGAAACCCAGTTGACTTTGTGGCAGGTCTTGTGCTCAAACATGGTGCCACCTATCACAAGGCGGTTGGCATTGCAGAAATCCACAAACCTTTCGCCGTTGTCATTGCGGTTGCCTAGTCCATGCTTCCCGATTACATGCTTGAGCCCTTCGTTGTCGCTGCCTACCTTGGCATTCGAATCCCCCATCACCATGACAATGTCTCCATTTGGTGTTGCGTTGAAGACGGCGCTTAGGAGATTGTAGAAGCTCTCCTTTTCGTCATCAGATGAACTATTCGTTGCAGCGTAACACTGTATGATGGTGACGCGTCGTACTCTAGTCCGGAATCTGGCCGTCAAAATCCTATCACCATGAGGCTGCCAGGAAATCAGGCCCTTGCGTGGTGTTGTTGTTAGCAGTAGTCCGACTCCATATTCCCGCGGACTTCCGGATGGTCTTCCAGAAAAGAGTAGTACAGTGTTACGCGTTGGAGACTGGTACTCGCCCGCTTCTAACCATCTTACTTCACTTACCCCCAAAATGTCCAGTTTATATCGCATGAATTCCTTTTCCAGTTGGAGGAATCTGGCATTGTAAGGACCTTCGCTTCCCCAGTCGAGGAGCGTCTTTACATTCCAGAAACCTATCTTTGTCCGGGTACAATAGCCAAAAGTCGTCAAAATGTGATCAGTCCTTATCCGAGGCATAGTGTCGGTTTCTGTAGCGAGCTGGTTTCAGTAACGCAGGTTGCTGGCCCACGTTACCTAGCCTAGAATCAAGGCCCTAGGCAACCCGCACTTACAATTTTGGCCTATACGTATAAGGGTTTATACGTATAGTTGCCCGGGGACCACCACTAGGAGGTAAAGTAAGCACTTCATCAGGAACTTGATTGTTGCGCTACTGGCCCAAGCCAAGTTTTGGGCAGTCAGTAGTTTTCCGATCAATCGCAATGCAGGTCCCCACGGTATCACGGTATTAAGGTATCACGCTTAATTAACAATCTCCTAACAAACCGCCTATTCCAAGTATTTATTAATGACGAAAAAAGCAAGACAAGGAAATTCAACAATGGCTAACCAGAGTGGTCAGTACTGGATACACTATTATTTAATTTATATATTATCGACTTACCAACAACAAAGTCAAAAAAGTTTGCTTATGCTGATGAGCTATCTATTATAACTTAAGATAAACAAATATCCGCAGCCGAACGTACACTAAGCAAAGGCCTTGAAAAACCCAACACGTACTTCAAGCAATGGAGTCTGTGCCCAAGTATGTACATCCAAAACAAAGGTGATCTGTTTTCATCTTACAAACCAACTCGCTAATCATAAACTGACTGTAACTTTCAACAACACGATACTGAACAATAACCAATGAAGTGACCCTCGATAGATCTATTACTTTTAAGCAACATCTAAAAAACGTAGAACCCGAAACAACATCATTCAAAATCTTGCTGAGTCAACAGACGATGCAAACACGAGCTGGCTTCACACTGCTGCCCTTGGATGGGTGTACGAGTACTCAACTGCTGAATATTGCTCTCCAGTTTGGCTGAATAGTAGGCACTCAAAGAAAAATCGATATAGAGTTGAACACTACTATGAGACTCATATAAGGCACCATCAAATTAACACCAACGCGCTGGCTACCGGTGCTTAGGAACATAGCCCCTGAGCGGTATAAAAGCCTTACTTCAAGAATGTCGCAAAATTGAGTTAAACACAAAATTAGCAATTCATGGGGTTATCCCAGTCTGGCTGCAAAACAACCATCCACCTATAAGAATTGCGAGCAACCTACATCCGAGCGAATTCAACATCAATGACGAATTGTCAAGATCATGGTCAACAGAAGAAACTCTGACGAAATAATACTCTATGATTCAACCACCACCTCATCAGGTTCTGATCTTCGGCGGCACTTATGGCCAAAACTCAATAGAATTAGGATGAACCACAGGATTTGCGCAGATTTTCTACACAGATAGAGAGCTATAACATCCCCAGCATGCGCTTCCCACCAGACCATCAAACACATCGTCGAAGACTGTAGCTTACGTTCATATCAAGATAGCCCGAACAACTTTGCTAATATTAAACCAAGATCTCTAAACTGGTTGATACCAACAATTAGTATATAAAATATTCCTTAACAGCAATAAAAAAAACTCCCAAAAGAAAAGTATATGATTACTGACACCATTCGCTTAGGTATGGATGCCTTTATTCCTAACAGAATAAAAAGCATTAAACCTAAGGCAAACTCGTGGTTTGACCAGAGTTGTAAAGAGGCTATCAGGTTGAAAGAGGTAAGTTTTCGGTCTTATAGAGCCAACAAATCTGAGGAAAACCGAAAGAAGTTTAAACGATCCAGAAATGACTGCAATGCCCACATTCGACGTGTAAAATTCTTACATGACCAGAAACGGAGACAAAAAATTCTACAAAAAAAAAAAAAAAATGTAAAAATGTTTGGTCATTTGTCAAAAATATTAAAAATTCTGTCTCGTCTGCCATCCCAACGCTCATTTACAATGACATTCCAGCTGTCAGCTCCTTAGACAAAGCTAATTTGGTTGTCGCTCATTTTGCAGCGAACTCCACCATGCCAGATAGTGCTTTGTCCCCGCCTGTACTTGAGAGCGTCGAATTTTCCATTGGACAAGTCAACTTTCGCACTCGTACAGTTGCAGGAGTACTCAAAGGTCTTAACATACACAAATCTGCTGGTCCAGATGGTATCTCCCCTTTAGTTCTGAAGAGGTGTTCTTCCACGCTGGCAAAACCTCTGCGTAAGCTTTTCTGTCTGTCCTACTCTTCTGGGCTCTTTCCGAGTAGATGGATAACAGCATTTGTCCAGCCCGTCCCTAAAAAGGCGAATCTTTCTCCCCGTCCAATTACCGACCCATTGCACTTACGTCCCTTCTTTCCGAGGTCATGGAAACGCTGATAAATCGTCAGCTTATGAAATATCTTGATTCACGAAAACTCCTCAATGACCGGCAGTATGGTTTTCGTAGCAACAGGTCCACTGGTGATCTGATGGCATATCTCACCGAGAAGTGGAACCAATCTCTCCATCACTTCGGCGAAGCTAAGATGGTTGCGCTCGATATTTCTAAGGCATTTGACAGAGTTTGGCATCAGACTCTTTTGTCGAAAATGCGTGCATGAGGCATCGATGAGTCTCTTCTCCAATGGATTAGAAATTATCTTTCGGGCCGTTCAATACAGGTTGTCTTGGACGGCTTCAAGTCTTCACCATATAAGTGCTGGTGTTCCCCAGGGCTCCGTTTTGTCTCCGACTCTCTTCTCCATTTTTATAAATGACCTCTTGTCTGCAACTTTTAATTCAATCCATTCCTTCGCTGATGACAGTACCCACCGTTTTTCATATTCGTTCCCTAACTCACGTCTCTGCTCTTCGGCCGTAGAAGAGGAACGACAAAGTATGTTCAAATAGGGTTTAATCAATAGAGTAGAATTTGATGCATCCAAAACTCAATGCTGTCTTCTGTCTCTCAAGCGAAACCAAGACCCTCATCCATTATCCATTAATGGTACTTGCATCGCTGAATCCGAAAGACTTGCCATTCTCGGTATGTGCATCAATAACCGTCTTCGATGGAACGATCACATATTCGAAGTCGCCAAAAATGCTGCAAAATGTCTAGGATTCCTTAAGCGGTGCAAGAATATTTTACCCCGTCTGATCTGGCCTCCATCTATAACGCATTCATCCGCCCAAAGCTGGAATATAACGCCCACATCTGGTCTGTTGCACCCAAGACCGTTCTGCACATTTTAGATAGGGTACAGAATCGCGCGTTAAAACTGATAGGTAATAGAGACATCGTGAGCTCCATAGTCTCAATTGAACATCGTAGAAATGTCTCGTGTCTTTCTCTTTTTTATCGCTTTTTTTATAAAAAAAATGCTCCAGCGAAATAGCCAGCTGCATTCCTCCCCTTCAAAACTTCACCCGCAATACGTGTCACGCTTCGAATGCACATCAGTTCACCCTCAAGCCCATCTTCGGACGTACTGTCAAATATAGGGATTCGTTTATAAGCCGAACAACACGTTTATGGAACGAATTGCAAGCCTCTGTAATTCCTAATCATTACAACCTTCAAACATTTAAAGCCAACACAAACCGGCATCTCCTCTGTCTTCTTCCCCCCTCTTCCTATCCGCCCGTGCCCTGGGAACCAGTATAAAGGTATTAATAATCCCTTTGGCACGCACAAATTATAAAAAAAAAATAATAATAATGTTTCAATTGTAAAGTAATAGTTTCTAACTTAATATAATAGCCCTTAACTGGAATAATGTCATAATTGTAAAGTATTGTAAGTCCATGGGATAAATAGAAAAGTAACCTTCACCACTCATTCAGTGGCTCTAGAGCGATCAAACAGACATTTTATACTAAGCAGGGATGTTTACTTATTGCAATATTTATTTCGTTTTCGAAACCTTTCTATTATCCAATACATGTTTATTAACGACTTCATTTAAGTAACTCCAATTTTACAAGAACACATCGTTTTGCAATATTTTATTGTACATATGTATCTGTTCTTCACAGTGAAGCCAAAAACCGAGTTTAAGTCTATATTTACACTTTTGTGCAAGGTGTGTTCATGATATTGAAAGCGTGTCGTGCATCAATCAGAAATGACTCCATTCCACTTACCGCTAAACAACCTTCTGCATTTCACAGTGTGGGAACCGAAGTATTCGGTTATCAATTCGTTTTACTTAGACTATCAATCAATTTGTGTTATTAGTGTTGTCATTTGGGGCTTCGTCTAGACTGAGACGTTCAATAGTACCGACATACATATGTAAGTGGTGTCTTTGTCGCCTTAAACTTTAAAATCCCCTCGGATGACTTTGACATAACGCTATGGAAATATGAACTGCTTCTTTTCTTTTATTTCTTCGGTATCAGAGTGCAAAAAAGTAATGACGTCGTTCACTGAAAAACAAGAGAATTGGCCTCAGAGTCTATTGTAGAAGTTCACTTTTCAATTCGCTTAGATTTTGCTACAGTAATGGCAGCCCACATCCATAAATATAATAAATTATTTATTATATGTAATTATTATATGTATATTATATATTTAATAAATAGGTGGGCAAAATCGCATCATCACCTTCTCGCGGTGCCCGCTGGATAGCTATCTGATAGTGAACTAACGATGAGCGTATGCTGAGTCTGACGATGTATGTGCAGCTGAACACTCAGACCTGCGTAAGCACATCTGGGTGAACTTCAGCACGCATATGTTTAACCGGACGAGGCATCTCTTGTTGACCTCATCGGCTGAAATATGCATCTCAGAAGTCTAGCAAGAGCTCCTCAGAAGGAGGACGTGCGGCGGATGAATTCTCTCGATGGAATCAACGGTGACGTCTACAGACCAGTGGATACCTTACCGGAGCTACTTCAACATATTTGGAGCTGAGGTCTGTAAGGATTTTCAATACTACGTCAGGGTATTGAAAAAGAGATGGTGGCGGATGAACCCTTAATGGGCCAACGGCAGCGCTCATATCCCCGAAGTGGGTTACTGACATCGGTGTATCCGGCCTCTTGTCCTAGGGGTACAAAAAAAAAGGATCTGGCCCTCCAGGTTGGGGGTTGTGCCGTAGGGTTAACTTCTCTACCACGTAAAAACCCTTTGGTTACGAAGCAACCAACAGCATCGGATACGGATGATCTTACTGTTGACGACCCAAGCAAACGTAAAAAGGACATAGATCTTCCTGTCTGCACTTGGAATGTTAGGTCCCTCTACAAACCACGTGCTGCCGAACAACTTGCGGAGGCCCTAGAGTGTTTTAAAGCTGACATTACTGCCATCCAAGAAGTGCGATGGGATGGGCCGGGCAAAAGGAGTATGAAAAACTGTGACATCTACTACGGTGACATCTATTCGGTTACGGATTTGTCATTGGAGGCAGACTTAGGCAAGAAGTCTTGAGTTTCCGGCATGTGAACGAGCGCCTTATGACTATCCGTATTAAGGCTAAATTTGCCAACATTAGCCGACAATGCGCTGACGCTCCTCACGAGGAGAAGGACGACGCGTCAAAGGGTGACTTCTACCAGCTGTTGGACAAGACGTATGAGCAATGCCCTAGTCACTACGTTCAAATTATCCTAGGTGATTTTAACGCAAAGCTAGGAAGAGAGGACGTCTTTAGTAGCGTGGTCGGAAAGCACAGCCTACACGACATCACATCCGACAACGGACTCAGGCTAATCGACTTTGCAGCGGGGCGAAACTTTGTCGTAGCTAGTACGCGGTTCCCACGTCCCGACATTCACAAAGGAACATGGCTTTCCTTTGATCGGAAAACTGTCAACCAAATCGATCACATTGCGATCCACGCAAGGCACTCTTCTAATATTCTGGGTATCAGGACCTTCCGAGGAGCCAACGTGGACTCGGATCACTACCTAGTTGTAGCCAAGGTACGGATGCGGATATCCAGAACGGAGCGAAATCAACGAAATACTGTGAGGAAATTTGACGTCGGGCGGCTACAATCGCAAGAGACCGCCAGAACCTTTGCCGATCGAGTTTCTTCTATATTAATCTAAGTCCTATGCCGCCAGCAGCAAATGCGGAAGACCAGTGGCAGCGTTGCCAATAAGCCATCAGAGATGCCGTCTCTGATGTACTGGGTTTCTCTCGGCCACCACAACGAAACCCCTGGTTTGATGAGAAATGCCGACAAGCACATGCAGCAAAACAAGAGGCGTACAAAGTGGCGCTGCATAGAAGGACTAGAGCTGCTTACGAACTCTACGTGCGCAGGAGAAAAGTGGAACGTCGACCTCTCAGAAAGAAGAAAAATGAGCATGAGAAGCGCTCGGTGGAGGAGATTGAGGGACTTTATTGCAGGAATAATGTTCGAAAATTTTACCAACAGGCAAAAAGAACATGCCAGGGTTTCAAAGCCAGAACAGAGGCCTGCAGGGACGAAAATGGCAATATATTGTAGTAGTAGAATCGCAGTCGGTACTGAGGATATGGAAGGAATACTTCTGCAGACTGTTAAACGGCGATGATGATCAATATTCCGCTGTCAGGCAGAATGAGCCATTCAACAGTGACGATGGCAGTCAAGATTCCCGTTCACCCGATCAGAATGAAGTGGGGATAGTGATATCTAAACTCAAATCCAACAAAGCTGCTGGAGCCGACTGCCTTGCCGCTGAACTTTTCAAGGCAGAAGGAGATGAGTTGGTAAGGAGCATGCACCAACTCATCTGTAAAATCTGGTCGGACGAAAGTATGCCCGATGAATGGAACCTCAGCATCATTTGCCCGATCCTGAAGAGAGGAAACCCTCTGAACTGCGCCAATTACAGAGGTATAAGTCTCCTCAACATCGCATATAAGATCCTGTCTGCCGTATTATGTGAACACCTAAAACCGATCGTCAACAACCTGATAGGTCCTTATCAGTGCGGTTTCAGGCCGGGAAAGTCCACCATTGAGCAAATATTCACACTACTAGATCTTGGAAAAAACCCATGAATATAAAATCGATACGCACCACCTCTTTATCGATTTCAAAGTTGCCTATGATAGCGTGTATAGAGACGAGTTATACAGAGCCATGTCTAGTCTTGGCATCCTTGGCAAGCTCGTCCGTTTGTGCAGAATGACGATGGAGAACTCTCGCTGCTCCATCAAAGTCGGTAAGAACATCACCATCAAGGTGACGCGCTATCATGCGATCTCTTTAATATAGTACTTGAGAGAATTGCACGAAACTCACAAGCCAACACCGGAGGTACAATCTTTTACAAGTCTGTACAACTACTCGGTTATGCCGATGACATTGACATAATCGGAAGAACTCAGCGGGCCGTCAATGGGGCATTTACGAGTATTGAGATCGAGGCAGCAAAGATGGGTCTAGCGGTCAATGAAAGCAAAACAAAATATATGCTGTCTACAAAAAAGGACACCCAACATCGGCGTCTTGGACAGAACGCCACAATAGACAGATATAATTTTGAGGAAGTAAAGGATCTTGTCTAACTAGGCTCTATGGTGAACTCCGCAAATGACGTCAGTAGGAAGAATTACTCTTGCCAATCGTTATTTCTATGGGCTAAAACGGCAATTGAGTAGCAAAGCTCTATCTCGAACTACTAAGGTAACCCTTTATAAGAGGCTAATCATCCCAGTCGTGCTGTATGGCGCAGAGGCATGGGCTTTGACAAACCGGATGAGGATGCCCTTGGTTATTTCGAGAGAAAAGTTCTTCGACCGATGTTTGGTCCAGTCTGCATAGACGGTGAGTGGAGGAGAAGGTACAATGCCGAACTATACGGCCTGTACAAGGACATCGACTTAGCCAGAAGAGTTCACATACAGCGACTAAGATCGCTGGGTCATTTGGAGCGGATGGAGCCCAACGTTCCCGCTAAGAAAGTTTTCGAATCCACCCCGGATGGACGACGTAGTAGAGGACGTCCTCGCGGTAGGTGGCGCAAACAAGTGGAGGGGGACCTCAACCAACTTGGCTTGCGCAACTGCAGGCAGCTGGTTGGTAACCGTGCTAGCTGGAGAGGTTTGTTGGTTGAGGCCCAAGTCCACCCCGGACCATAGCGCCATCTATGTAAGTAAGTAAGTATGTTCCAACTCTCACCTATGGTCATGAAATTTGGGTAGGTACTGACCGAAAGAATAAGATCGCGGATACAAGCTGCCGAAATAAGGTTCCTTCGCGGTGTTGCTGGAATAACTCGTAGGGATCGAATGCGCAACACCAGAGTAATCGAGGCGCTCAATGTTGAGCAGCTACTTCTCGGATCGGAACGATCTATGCTTCGATGGTTTGGTCACGTAGTGCGTATGCCCCCAGACCGGCTTCCAAGACGTGCCATGGTTGCCGTGCCATCAGGTAGGCGACCCCGCTTTAGGCCTAGAAATAGATAGTTGGACCAAATCCGACATCTCTCCTGGAGCCGTCTAGGGATTCCTCCTGATGAATTGGAGTCAATGGCGGAGGATCGAGAAGGATGGAGAGTCCACCTGCGCATCCTACCCCCGCGACGCTCATGAAGGTTTAGCGGGCCATTTGAAAATGTATGTATGTATGTACATATATAAATGGATATAACAGCTTAATATCAATATTTACTTTTGCAAGCGTTCGCATATTTTGTGAAGATTCCAATTTTTGTGAAGATATATGGCTAGATATTTAAGAGAAGGCTGCTACGTTATAGAATGCCCCTTAATAATTACCTGGTCAGCCGTAAATCTAGCTAAAAAAGATTTCTTCGATCTTTTCGACGATAAACTTTATTTTCTACTTTGTGTATTTAAGCTGCATTTTTTAAATTCGCCTCAATGTCAGAAACGAATTCATACGACGAAAATATTGCTGTGTCATCGGAATATATTGCTGCATAGTATTCTGGAAGGACTAGGAAATCTAAAGCATATGAATTATATAGCACTGGTCCAAGCCTTTGGGTACACCGGCAGAAAATTGTACTAGATCGGTCACACCACTATTAACATTCACCTAAGAACATCGATTTGATACGAAACATTGGACGATTTTACAAAGAAATGGCGGAAAGGAATTTATCATTTTGTACGATTTACGATTATTGGTTTTGTTTTGTAAACATTCGTGCGTTGCTACGTATTTTTTGTTTTACCTCGGTTAAGGGGGTTTACACTAATATCGATCCCACAATTAAGGGATGTGATCAACGTACGAGGTGATTGCACTTATCATTTTGTATCTGAGCCCCTTATGCCAAACAGAATCAAACTTCAAGCAGACAGTCGAAGACTGCAGTAAAGAGCAAAGGACTTAAGACGTTCCTCTGGTGCACCCCGACTTTGATTGGGAAGTCTTCGGTTACTCCATGATCAGATGATCATAATCAGATGATGTACAGATGTACATAAGTTTCTGAAAACCCTCGATGTCTCGGCGACACCCACATAAGATCCCGTAGTTGGCTGGCGAATGCTTTCTCAAAGCCAACCAATACAATATGTACCTTAGGCTGGTTTTTAAAATCGAAGTTTTGAAATTATATCCGGGCACCCTGTTATTTAGTTCTAATATCTGAAAAATATATAGTACTTATGCAATTTTCATTTCAATTTTATTTTTATTTAATTTTTTCATTTTTTTTTTCAGTGGTCACTACCGGGCTCTACTGGTTTACATGGAGCTAAATGGATGGCAAAGGTCATCTATTCACTCAAAATTTATTTATTTAGACATCAATACGTTGCATCTGCATTTTTACAGTCAGGATTTATGCAAAATATTCCTCCCAAGCACCTGCACGATGGTCTACAGCTATAAATGATTTGCAGCTCTGATACTATACATAGGTACATACATACATTTTCAATGACTCGCTAAATCTTTATGAGGGTCACGGGAGTAGGATGCTCAGGTGGACTTTCCATCCTTCTCGATCATCCGCCATTGACTCCAACTCATCAAGAGGAGTCCCTAGACGGCTCCACGAGAGATGTCGGACTTGGTCCAATCATCTACTCCTTGGCCTATTAAGGGGTTGCCTACTTAATGGCAGAGCTCTGGATCTATCTGATATTAAATAAAAACCTCGAAGATTTTGTATCGAGCATCGCATTGAGATTTTTTAGCGTAGCTGGCCTTTCATCTGAGTTTTTGAAGGATGTAGAAATTTGGAACGATGATGAAGTTTACAAAACAAGCAAAGCAGTTGTTTATTCTATGAGCGGTAGCGACCTCTAAAATTTTTTTTTTTAAATGCTTGCAGTTTGCTTGCCGCAAACAAATATAGAACAAAATGTTTCGTCCATATAAAAATCATCATCAATGTACATCCTTTAAGGATTTACAATGTTTTTCCATTATAGTCAGCTTCATAGTCAGCGATATCAGCTTGATCGAAAGGCAATTATCACAGTTTCGCGTATCACCCTTCTTTTTGTACTCGTATATAGGTTGAAAGTAACATTCCCTCCATTGGTTCGGTATTGGATCGCCTCTCATAAGTGTGCAAATCCAACCATGGATGAATAGACATTAAGGCGAATTGGACTTCCACCAAATCTAGTCTCGGACGAGACATGGATGCTTTGGTTCGTACTCTATGCGAGGTACAAACGCAATGGTATGACTAGAAAACATAATCCGTACCAGGGAAAAGGTAACATTCCCTCCATTGGTTTGGTATTGGATCGCCTCTCATAAGTGTGTAGATCCAACCATGGATTAATACACATTAAAGCAAATACGACTTCCACCAAATCCAGTTTCTGACCGGGCATGAATGCTTTGGTTCGTACTCGCATAGGTACAAAAACGATGACACGAGTAGAAAACGGCGAAAGTGTAGTTTTCCAATGTCCATGATTAGCCCCGTAAGGAAGGTTCTGAGGAGAAAACTGGACAAGACACCAATTTCTCAATTTATTGATGCTAGCGTTGAGTGCATCATTATGCAGAGGGAGCAGAGCTGCATGCATTAGGAAAAATAAATATAGCTCAACCAGAACAATACAAACGAGCAGGCAAACGAAATGATGCTTTACTCTCATGGAATAGGGGAGAGGATGAGAGGTGGTTTTAGTGGAAGAAAATCAAAACTTCCACCGCCTAAATCTCATCCTAAGGAACCTCGTATTTAAGTCTTCTTAATTTTTCTTTCATATCCTGTGTATAATAATTAGTTCTATCACCCCTTTTACTAAGCACAAGGGTCAATAAAGCTTGACCAATTAATTAATTCCTATTCCCTACTATGTTCGATAGTAGGTACTCTTCTCTGCAAGAAAAATACCAACCCCTTTGCGCGTCCAAATTCATTCTCACATTATGTAGCTTTCGTTATGGTTATGGAACTTTCTATGAATAGCACTCCGACGGTGACTTGAGCTTTATTGTACTTAACCTCCAGAGATACTTGCTTCATGTTGGTTTCCTCTGTTATTATCCATGTGCCGGCGTTATTAGCTGACCTTCTTTATCTCTCAGATTTCTTTACGTGTAGCTAGATACTTTTATTTACCTACTATTAGTGTATGATACTTGCATGTCATTTGGCTTGGGCGCTCCTTGTGTGTGTTTTTATACATATCTCTGTTTACATACATATTCTTGTTGACTTCTTAACCCATAACGCCTTTTTATGGTATTGTTGTTTCAGATTATCGTTATTATTTCAACCAGAGAGTTTGCTTTCTCTGTTTTATTCAATTTTCATTAACTTTTCATCAAAGGTCTTCTCCTTGTTTTTGTACTCGTATCTCGTTTTTTAGTTCCTAAAAAACTGTTTGCCCTTTTTGTGGTTATATTGCCTACCGAAGTACTTTTTTTCTTTTCACTACATTCGCCCTTGTTAATGGCTTTTGAATCTGTGTTAGAAATTCTTTCTCCGTATGTTGGTGTGATTGTTTTAACATACAGCTGTACATACATTCGAGTATATCGCTGTTCATCTCTATTTTGGAATGTGAAACATTTGTCAATATGTCTCTTTATTAGACCATATGGAGACTCGAATTATACGCGTGGATGGCTTTGTGGTGAAAAGGGGTAGTCCAATGATTTTCATATTGCACAGCACTACGTGCGTCGTTGTGGCATAGGGTGGTTATTACAATTGTTCGCTGAAGGTTTTATGCACTATTTTCGATTGCTGATTTCACTTTGCATTTTAATCTCACATTAGGTTAACTATGATTTATGTGATAATGAAATGGGGTAGAATCGTGGAAGGACGTAACTTGGCTGTGGACAGGGGAATCATTTCGGGCGTTGAAAGGGTTCGATTTGCCCCGAAATTCCGAAGAACGTTTTCAAATTTTTATTGGCTGTAGCTTAGTTTCTTGAAAAAAATTCGATTTGGCAAATTTTGGCAAAACATTGAGTAGAACTCACATGATTCTTCTGTATTTTTTTATTTATACACAAATTCGTTGGTCCCGATGGTATCACCCCGATAGTTATGAAGATGTGTTCTTCCTCGCTAGCAAAACCTCTGCGTAAGCTTTCTGTCTATGCTTCTCTTCAGGGCTTTTTCTGAAAAGATGGAAAACAACATTTGTCTAGCCCGTTCCTAAAAAAAGGTGAATCTTCCTCCCCATCCCATTACCTACCGATTGAACTTATGCACGTCTCTCCTTTCCAAGGTCATGGAAACGCTGATAATGATTCACGAAAACTCAAAGGTCCACTGGTAATTTGATAGCAGATCTCGCCGAAAAGTAGAACCAATCTATGCATCACTTCAGCGAAACAAAGATAGTTGCGCTCGATATTTCTAAGACATCTGACGGAGTTTGGCATCAGGCTCTTTTATCTAAAATGCGTGCATATGGCGTCGAAAGACGTCTCATTCCTGACCATCAGTTTGGATTTAGAATTAAACATTCTACAATTGACCAAGTCCACAAAATAACTGACGTGATTGAGAAAGCTCTGGAAGAAAAAAAGATTTGTTGTGGTGTATTTCTTGACGTCTCACAAGCTTTCGATAAGGTTTGGCACGAAGGCTTGGAATATAAATTGCAACGACTACTGCCACGGCAACTCTTTTTAATCTTATGATCGTACCTCACCGAGAGACTTTTTCGTGTTAAGCACGGAAATGATTACTCTGACTTCAAGGAGATTGCAGCCGGAGTCCCGCAAGGAAGTGTCCTTGGACCACTTCTATATGTACTCTACACGCGTGACATCCCGCAAGAAAGAAACTGTGTCGTCGCCACGTTTGCGGACGATACGGCGATATTGACAACGGGAGATACCATTGAAGCAGCAACCGGAAAGCTTCAACATGCTATTAATAAAATCCACGCTCGGACGAATTCTTGGCGTATTGTGCTAAACGAAAGCAAATCTACTCACGTCAACTTTACGTACAAAAAAGTGGTTCAAATACCGTACGCAAACGAAGCAAAATATCTAGGAATGACTCTAGATGTCAAGCTCAAATGGAAATCACACGTGAAAAAGAAACGCGACGAACTTCAAAACAAATACCGACAAATGTACTGGCTACTCGGAAAACATTCGAAGTTGAGCCTACATAACAAACTGCTTATCTATAAGCAAGTGCTAAAGCCAGTGTGGACGTATGGTATACAACTATGGGGTTGTACCAAGGAAAGCAATAGAAACATCATACAAACTTTCGAAAATAAAGTTCTTAGAACGATCGTTAACGCACCGTGGTATGTACGTAACGAAGATATTCATCGGGATCTGGGAATTCCCAGCGTCGTCGAAGAGATAACAAAATTTGCGCGTAAACACAAAGATCGTGTTCACGGCCATTGTAATTCGTCGTCTTCAAAGGACAAAACCTTTTGACCTCGCGTCATAGCATATGAAGGTCATGCAAAAGGCAGGAACTTTCATTAACCTGTCTAAAGTGCTACAGTTATTTTTAATCACATGCGATCATCTTTCTAGAACAACGATTCTCGTAAGCGAAAATAAAACTACTGGATAAGCACTGGCTTAGTTGTAGTATTAATTTTGAGGAGAGGTGTTTTTAAGTGAGTAAAAATCTCACACTACCATAAGCACGCGCGGTCGGGCCTTATGGTGTCTTTGGAAGATTTTTCACCTGCTCTCGGCACAAAAAAAAAAAAAAAAAAAAAAAAAAATGGCGTCGATAAGTATGTATATTTTGCAATATAACTTGTCTTGGACGACTTCAAGTTTGCATTCATCATATAAACGCCGGTATTCCCCTAGGCTCCATTCTGTCTCCGATTCTCTTTCTCATTTTTATAAATGCCCTCTTGTTGACCCCCAGTTCTTCATATTTGTTCCCTAACTCACATCCTCGCTCTTCGGCCGTAGAAAAAAAAATACAATGCTGTCTTCTGTCCCTTAACTGAAATCAAGATCTTCAACAATTATCCATGAGTGGTACCTTCATCGTTGCCATTCTTGGTCATTCTCAATCACATATTCGAAGCCGCCAAAATTGTTGCAATATATCTACGATCCCCTAAGCGGTGCAAAAAATAGGTTCTTCTTCTTATGTCCTTTAACCCCTCGGGGGGCATAGGGCGTCAACCACGCCTGCGCGCCATCGTGTTCGGAGTTCTGCAACGCGTTTGAGCTACCTCCAACTCATTCCTAAAGAGCTCGATTCCTCCTCAACTGTTCTGCGCCACGTTTGCCTAGGGCGTCCCGCTATTCTGCCTGCCTGGGTGAGCGGATTCCACTGCATAGCGTATTTCGCAATGGAGCTGTCTTCGCGCCGTAGGGTGTGTCCAATCCATTGCCACTTTCTTCTTCGTATAGTAATGCTTATAGGTTCTTGGCCCGTTCTCAGATAAAGTTGTTCGTTGGAGATGCGGTTCGGCCAAAAAATCCTCAAGATGATTCTTAAGCATTTGTTTACGAAGACTTGCAGCTTGCGTGTGTTAATGGTGTCCACCTTCCAGGTACTGCACCCATAAAGCAGCACTGATTCTACGTTGGAGCGGAACAGTCGTAGCTTGGTTCTTAAGCTAATAACATTGCTTCTCCAGATTTTGGACAGAATTCCGAACGCAGCTTTAGCCTTCCCGATTCTGCTGCACACATCCAGTTCGGTGCCACCGCGATTAGCCGAGACGACACTTCCTAAATATAGAAAGTTATCAACTTTCTCGACTTGCTTTCCGGCAATGTTAAGTTGAGCGCGGGTATTGGAAGTACTCAGGGCTTTTGTTTTGGCTGTGTTTATTTTTAGCCCCACTTTGTTTGCCTCAGCTTCTAGATTTTGGGCCATCAAATGAAGATCCATTATCCGCTGTGAAAGTAGACAAACATCGTCAGCGTAATCTAGGTGTTTAAGGTAAGATGTCATAGTCCAACGAATTCCAGAATTAGCTTCCGTCAATGCTGCACGGAGTACATCGCTGATAACCACCAAGAACAATAGTGGGGACAGTATGCACCCTTGACGTACTAAACTTTGGACTTCAAAGTCCTCCGACACCTTACCATTGTGCACGACGTGACACTTGCCGCCCTCATATGTAGCCTTGATAATAGCTATAAGCTTTTCTGGAATGCCTCTCCTGCGCAAGGCCAGCCAGATAGCATCTCGATTCAAGCTGTCGAAAGCCTTCTCGAAGTCGATAAACAGTAAATGTAGCGGAGACCTATACTCAACGCATTGTTCGATTATGATCCGTAAGGTGTTTATGTGGTCGATGCAGGAGGATCCAGCGCGAAAGCCTGCCTGTTCGACATCGAGAGTTGAATCTAAATGATCTTTAATTCGTTCTAGAATTATTCTAGCTATTATTTTGGCTACAGCTGGAAGAACACATATAGCTCTCCAGTTACCGCACTCCATCAAGTTACCCTTCTTTGGAAGCTTAATGATCATCCCCCTTTTCCATTCCTGTGGAAATTGTTCACTATCCCAAGCTCTCCGTAGATAGACTCTAGACTCTTCACTGGATGTTGTTTGGAGTTTCGACCACCAATGAGCTCCTTAGTGATGTTGTAAACAGTCCTACTGTCGCACCTACTCGCTGCTTCTTCAGCCCTTGAGGCCAGTGAGTTGACATGTTGACGCTTGTCACGTCTCACACTACGCTGCACTTCTTTCTTCTTCGCACGGTATTGGGCTTCAAGCTCGGTTCTCTCTACTGCTGAGGCCGCTGCAATCCGAGCCTTGATTGCTGTACGCTCATCGATCCGTCTCCAGGTGTCTGTAGAAAGCCATGTGCGGTGGTGTTTCTGCTTTTTACCGACATAAGTGCGTGCCCCAGTCGCAAAAGCATTTTTCACAGCACTCCAGTGGTCATCCATGTTCTCTATGCTGCTGATTGCTTCTGCTTCTAAAGCAAGATGGTCCCTGAACTGTTGGCGCACTTGGGGAACCTTGAGCCTGTCGATATTAAACCTGGTGATGTTAAGCAGGTTTGAGCGGTTGCTGTTGACGGATGCAGTACGAAGGCGTAAATGAGCTACCATAAGATGGTGATCTCGTTCTTGTCCGACGTCAGCTCCACGTCTGTTTCGGACGTCCAGGAGACAATTTCTAAAGCGGCGACTGATCGCAATGTGGTCGGTCTGGTTGGATGTTCGTTGCCTATCAGTAGAGACCCAACTGATCTTATGGCAGGTGTTATGCTTAAACAGCGTACCTCCGATGACTAGGCGGTTGGTATTGCAGAAGTCCACAAACCGCTCACCATTGTCATTACGGTCTCCCACGCCGTGAACTCCCATCACGTGCTTAAGCATGGTGTTGTCGCTACCCACCTTGGCATTGAGATCTCCCATTACCATTACGATGTCCCCATTAGGCGTTTGGTTGTAGGCGGCACCTAAGTGGCTATAAAAATTATCCTTTTCATCCTCAGTCGCGTCTAGAGTCGGAGCATAACACTGTATGATGGTAATTTTTCTAACTCTACTCTGGAACCTGCTGGAGTTCGCATGAGTCCTACGCCAGAACTCCGTGCACTTCCAGCTGGTTTACCAGAGTAGAGCATGACAGTGCTTTTTGTTGGGGAGATGTATTCCCCAGCATCGTACCATCTTATCTCGCTCAGCCCTAAGATGTCGATTTTATACCGTGCGAATTCGCGCTCCAATTGGAGGAATCTGGCGTTATAAGGCCCTTCCTTGAGTGAGTCCAGGAGGGTCTTAACGTTCCAGAATCCGATCGTTGTCCGTGTCCGATAGCCAAAGGTCGTCAACAAATGATCAGTCCGTATCCGAGGCGTATGTTTCCGTTTCGGAGCAATAGTTTGTTTTACGGTTGCGGCTCGCTGGGCCACAGACCAACCGACACTAAAAATAGGTTACCCCGTCTGAATTGGCCTCAAGCTATAAGGCATTCATCGGTTCAAAGCAAAAATATATCGCCCACACCTGGTCTGGTGCACCCAAGGTCGTTCTGCACATTCTAGGCAGAGTACAGAATCGCGTATTAAAACGCATAGGTAATAGTGGGCGCCGTGGGCTAAGTGCTTAGTGTGTCGGACCACTGTGCGTCAGATTTCAAGTTCGAGTCCCAGAAAACACCAACAAGTTTTTCCACGGTCCCAGCTCTCGCAAACGTCTGACAAACATGCGAGAATATTGTTGTCTCGAGAAAGCTTCTCAAAACGAATTGCCCTTCGGATACGGCACTAAACTGTCCCTCCCATTCGTGTGAAAATATAACGCACACAAGACGAGTGGTTGCGAGAAACTGAGCCCAGGAACTTAAAGAGCTGTTGCGCCAAATATTTATTTTTTATTTATTTTTTGAGTATAATCGAATAGTTAAGACAGCAACACAAAACAATTTATTCAATCATAGAACTTGACTCGAAAGTCAATACTTTGGAGAAAGCAATGAGGTTCGGATGAGGATCTGACTAAACTCAGGAAGATGACCAGACTTATCTTCAGCATCTGCCACAAAAATAAGATATGGCAGCCTTACAATGACTGTTTAAGAAATTTACAAGGTGCCCATTAGAGAAGCAAAAAAACAGAGGTAGGTAGAATACTGCCAATCTATCGAAGCCCTCAAGGAATCCCCAAGACTCAGTAAGATTCTGTCCAAACGACATAATAATTCTGGTTAGTCAAACGCTAGTGCATGCGATCATATGAAAACACAAGCGTTTTCACTTAGCTGAGGCCTACCAACTCCTACTCTCAACTTTCACGCGGTGACAGCGGGGAGAGGGGAGTGCTTTCTCACTAGAGCACTCCTTCCGTTCCAGGCGGCAGCGGACGAATTCCCTAGACGGAGTCAACGGTGGCGTCTATAGTTCCAGTTAGATTGAACTTAGTGAATTGCTACAAAGGCAATAGGCAACGCTTATTCGGATGCGAATTTGTCATACGCGGCAGACTTAGACAAGAAGTCTTAAGCTTCCGACACGTGAGCGAGCGTATTATGACTAACCGGATCAAGGTTAAATTCACTAACATAAGCATAAACCCCATAAACCATGCCCCCACGGAGCCATGTCCGAAATACGACGTTAAAATCGTATTGGGCGATTTTAACGCCAAAATAGGAAATTAGGACATCTTTGGTAGGGCAGTCGGTAAGCATAGCCTACACGACACCACGTCTGATAACGGACTTAGGCTAATTGATTTCGCTGTGGAGCGAAATGTCACCATAGCAAGCACATGGTTTCCTAATCTCGATATTCATAAGCAGACATGGCGGCCCAATGATCATGTAACGATCAACCAAATCGATCATATTGCGATCGACGTAAGGCATGCCTCCAGTATTCATTACCTTGTTGTAGCCAAGGTGCGAATGCGGATATCCCAACCGGAGCAACAAAGAAGAATCACTGTGAGAAAATTTAACGTCGAAAAGCTACAATCGCAAGAAACCGCCAAACTCTTCAATGAACGCATGTCCCAAAATCTCTCAATCACCCCTATGCCCCCAGCATCAAGTACCGAAGACCAGTGGCAACGCTGCCAACATGTCATGAGAAACGCCGCGACTGATGTGCTGGGTCTCGCTCGCCCACCACCGTGAAATCCCTGGTTTGACGAAGAATGCCGGCGAGTGCATGCAGCAAAATAAGAGGCATACAAAGCGGCGCTGCAAAGGAAGACGAGAGCTGCTCATGAGCTCTACGAGCAAAAGAGACGGAAGAACATCGACTTCTTCAAAAGAAGAAGAAAGAGCATGAGAAGCGCGCACTCCAGAATATCGAGAGTTTATACTCCAGGAACAATGTACGGAAGTTTTACCAAAAGGTAAAAAGAACGTGTCAGAGAAGTAATACCCGTACAGGAACCTATAGAGATGAAAATGGAAACCTCGTAGTAGAATCACAGTCGGTGCTGAGAATATTGAAAAACTACTTCTGCAGACTGCATAACGGCGACGAAGACCAACATCCCGCTGTCAGACAGAATGAACCATTCAACATAGACGATGATAGTCAAAATGTCCGTCCACCTGACCAAAACGAAGTGAGGACAGCAATATCCAAGCTAAAATCCAGCAAGGCTGCTGGACCTGACGGCTTACCGGTCGAACTTTTCAAGGCAGCTGGTGATGAATTGGTAGACTGCATACACCAACTTATCTCAACAATTTGGTCAAACGGGTGTATGCTGATAAACGGAATCTCATCATCGTTTGCCCGATCCACAAGAAAGGAGACCCCCTCAACTGCGCCGATTATAGAGACATCATAAGAGAGGATGATGAGAAAATCTTATATCATAACATCGGATATAACATCTTTTCTGCGATATTGTGTGAACGCCTGAAACCTTTTATCAACAGCCTGATTGGACCCTATCAGTGCGGTTTCAGGCCAGGAAAGTCCACCATCCATCAGATATTCACACTTCGGAAGATCCTGGAGAAAACCCAAGAATTCCAAATCGATACTCACCATCTCCTTATCGATTTCAAGGCCGCCTATGACAGCATCTATAGAGAAGAGCTTTATAGAGCCATGTCTAGTTTCGACATCCCTGCCAAGCTTGTCCGTCTGTGCAGGCTGACGATGAAGAACGCTCGCTGCTCCATCAAGGTCGGTAATGACCTCACCGAGACCTTTGATGTCAAAAAAGGTTTTAGACAAGGTGACGCGCTGTCATGTGACTTATTTAATTTGTACTTGAACGGATTGTGCGGAACTCACAAGCCGACACCGGAGCCACAATCTATCACAAGTCTGTACAACTGCTTGCATACGCCGACGATACAGACATTATCGGAGAACTTAGCGGGCTGTCACCGGTGCATTTGCAGCATTGAGGCGGAAGCGGCCAAAATGTGTTTAGCGATAAACGAGGGCAAAACCAAGTATATGCTGTCAACAAGAAGGGACAACCAACACCGACGAATTGGACAGAACGTCACAATGGGCAGCTATAACTTCCAGGTAGTAAGGGACTTTGTCTACCTTGGCTCTGCTATAAACTCTGAGAACAACATCAGCGAAGAAATCAGGCGAAGAATAACTCTTGCCAATAGTTTTTTTGTGCTTATAAGGCCTGTCTCGAACAACTAAGGAGACTCTGTATAAGACCCTGATCATCCCAGTCCTACTTTACCCCGCTGAAACATGGACTTTATTAAAAGAGGATGAAGATATTCTTGGTCGCTTCGAGAGAAAAATTCTTCGTAAGATTGTTGGTCCCATTTGGTTTTGGAGGAGAAGATTCAATCACGAACTTTACGAGCTGTACAGCGACATCGACCTAGTCAAAAAACTGCGTATTGGACGTATAAGATGGCTAGGACATGTAGAGCGAATGGACAGCAACGCTCCGGCCCGCAGAGTCTTCGAATTTAACCCGAGGGACGACGCAGTAGAAGGAATCGCCGTAGGTGGGGCGCACAAGCTCAAGGCTACCTCGACCAACTTGGAGTGCGCAACTGGAGACAATTAGCTAAAGACCGAGCTAAATGGAGAGGCTTGTTGGTTGATGCCCAGGTTCACCCCGAACTGTAGCGCCACCTAAGTAAGTAAATAGACACAATAATCAATCCTTTCGAAGAAAGATACAGATATATGAAAGCTGGACGAATTCTACTGCGACGCCCCTGGAGCACCTTATTACAAAATACATAATTCTTAGGTTGTTGCGGCAGCATCACAGGACAAGATAGTCTGCATCATGGGACAGTTTTAACAGTTTTTCTCCATATAAATCCTGGCATCGACAACATAATGCCTATTATGTTGCAGAAATTACAAGACATAATAATTCCCTGGATTGTGTCGGTTTAAGGGAGTCATATTGTTTTAAATCATGTGCCTCAAATTTAGAGATGTGCCCGAGTGGTTTTCATCACGAAGGTGGTCCGGTGAGCACATGAATCCGCAAAGGATTTGAAGCCTATTAGCCTGACCACTTTCGTTTTAAGGACCATGGATTGTACATGTCATAGATATTTACATCCGTAAAACTTTGGAAAGATCGCCACTCTTCAACTCTCAGCATGCATACCTCAAAGAAAAATACACAGTGACGGCGCATTACGAGGTTGTGCGCACAAGATCTTGACGTGACTAGACAGGGATGCTTTAAAGGTGATTGCGTACGCGGATGATTTGATGAACTTAGTGTCAGTAAAGTTTATCTCTGAGATAAGCCAACTGATGAAGAATGGTCTGGATTTAGTACAAACATGTGTCACAAATAAACCCTGAAAAAACTGAAATGATGCTATTTAACACAAAAACCGAAATATAAAACTTCACCCCTCCCAAACTAAATGGTCGTCCACTTTACATTTGTTCCAGTGCAAAATATCTAGGCACGATCCTTGACCCAAAACTTAATTGGAAGCTAAATATTGAACAGCGAGTGAAGAAAGTAAGCATTGCTTTCTACGGGTGTAATAGGATTTTGGCAAAAGATTGAGTCTTCAGCGAAGAATGACCTTTTAGAAGTACACAGCTGTTGTGCGCCCAATACTTGCCTATGGAGCTATCGATTAGTGGCCTGCCCTAAATAGAAAACGCAATGTTGATAGACTAAAATAAGTCCAAAGAGGAGTATATGTAGTTATTACGTGCGCTTCGAGATCCTGTCCAACGGATCCTTCACTTGATTCCTCTCAAATTCCACACTTTAAAGATACAGTTATATGCTGTGCATTCCGCATACGACCATAGTATGTCCACGAGACAGTACCGACCAACCTGGTTGCGTCTTCAACTGATTACAAAATTCCAACTTCAAACTTCAAGAAACTTTTCTCACTGACTTTCCCAACTATTATAGATCAGAATAGAAGAACGGTATAGTAATCGAAGATTTTGATATAACCATCTTTTCAGACCGATCAACCATTTATTGCCGTGTCAGCGCAGGCATTTTCTCGGACAAGCTGAACGTTTCGAAAACTTTCCGTTTACCACATTTCCCCAGTCTTTTTCAAGCGGAACTTTTCGTGATTCGGGAGGCTTGCTGCATACTAAACATTCTTCCAACATCTAATCACAATCTTGCTATCTTCACTGATAGCCATGTTGCTATCAAATCCATTGATTCAGCAATCACATCTTCAAAACTGGCAGAAATAACTAAAGAAACTAGACGTGCGTCGAATCAAAAATAACACTCATTCGGATCTCAGGACACAGTAATTTCAAGCGAAACAAACGAGGAAACGATCTGGGTAGGCAAGGGTCGGCCCTTAGCAACTCTCCGACAGAGAGAGCTAAGGGTAACAGGTACAATCAATTCTTAAAGCTGACCAACCTCGGGTAGAATACGCTTTCTATCTGCGCTATATAAAGAAAGACAGGACCCAGCTACAACAAACATAAATCAACTGATCAAGACCAGATATTGCCTGAATTGTAGCCGTAAGTATAGGCAATTGGCCAGTAGGAGACCATGCCAAGCTTGGCAATACCTTCGATAAGCTGCAGAGATACTAACGAGAAAGAATCTCTTCTTCACTTTCTTTGTACATATTGTAGGTAAACCCGTCTTCGCTGACCTGAAAGAAATATCTCATAAAGGGGTCGGAGCCCTCATCCTTTATCTTAACTCGACAGGTTGGCTTTAGTACAGGATTTGTCCAATAGGTTTTCGGACTGATTTTCCACTATCAATGAGAAGGGGTGAAATGAACAGAATCAGGGAGGAACGATGTCACATACCTAAGCTGAAGGAACAGGCTCAGTTGCCTTTGAAGTGTGCATATTGCGCCCGTCGAGAGTCAACATTCAGCGAACAATTGAGCAGCGTTGTGCCATTAAATTGTGCGTTAAATTGTATGCACAAGTATTCGAACGTTTGCGGATTAGGCTTCGCCGTGTCCAAAGGGATATCGTGGAAACCTTGATCCTCCATCACGACAATGCGCCCAGTTACACGTCTCAAGCCAAACACTTCCACCCTACCGTCCAGGTTAAGCACTCCCGAGTTCTTTTTGTTCTCTCGGATCAAATAGGTCTAAAAGGACATCGTTTCGGGGCAATTGAGACGTTCCAAGCGACTTCAACGGGGTGTCTGAACAGCCTTAATGTTGTCGACTTCCAGCGGGCGTATGAATAATGGAAAAGGCCCTAGCAATGGTGCATTCATACATTATATATTTAATAAATCTCATTCTATGACTTCAGTCCCGATAATTATTGGACAAACCCTGTATATCTCTAATTACAACTGAAAACTTTATTATACAACCACGTTACATGAGTTGCGGTATGGAAATGGCGCAAAAAGGTTCCCTTTTGAACCGCCAACTCTACCTACCTACCTACTTTATGAATCGTCTTGATACCTTGATTTCAATTAGAAATGCACTGATTTGATAAACCACTTTTCCAATTGTAACGCCCTAGACAATTTTAATGGCTAAAGCACAGTGATGTTCTTATTAAGAATTTTCGTTGCTAAATGTTGCCTTGTTTCTTTATATCTTATTCAAAGCAATCAAGATTAAATTACAACATCTGGCAGACATACTCATATACCAAGCATCGACGTTCTGCAAAGAAATACCACTCACCCCTAATACCCAACTCTGAATTAATCGATTGTGTTTTACTATTAAGTATTTTTGGTCCATCAAAACTGGATGACCTGATAGCTACAGGACTCAGAAACACCTCCACAAATAGTCATCACAAAAAAAAAAACTTAATAGCGTAATCTCCCAGTGAGATAGTGATATGTACGTCGGAACGTAATTCGCAGTCAAAAGATAACCGAAACGAGCGACCAACAGTGTTGAGTTGAAAATGGTAAAGGTATGTTGACGTTGTGTATGTCGACACACTGCAACAAGGTGTTGTAGGTTTTGTGCGACAAATTTTTATACGAGTAGTTTTATTTTTATTTGGTGATGCAAATTGCACTCTATCTGTTTCAATCTGTGTTGGAAACTCTAAGTCCTTACCTACTATTCAATTCAAAAATGTAGGTGGATGTGAATGTGTTTATTTTTTGATTAGCCCAAACTTAGCTACCGAGAGATTAAGTTACCCTTATAAGTAATGCAAATGTAGACAACTTGTTGAAAAGGTGTAGAAGAAGTCGATTAATACATAGCTTGCCTGTAGTGTTCAAGGACAACATAGGTATTTTATTTCGGCATTGCTCCATGGGTGGCTCTCCAGATGTGTATCTTCTATCAAGGATATAACCCACATAATTGAAAAAATACTAAACGTGCTTGGTTAATGAACCTACACCTTCCGGGTTACTAGTGCAAAGTACTGTCTTGGTATTCCTTGCAGGTGTTCCACCTTAAGTGTGTATCAGAGTACATACAATACAATAAAAATGAATATTGTCTATTGCTATTATTGACAACGACAGATTCACAGTACTTCACAAATTTTATACATTAAAGCATGCAAGTGTTTACGCTTACATGTAGACCGAAACTAAATAAGGCTTTGATGGTTGTTATCTAGTTATTAACATTTTATGACCCACTCTGCACTGTTTTCAAGATTTCCGGTAAAACTGAATGGGTTCTCAGCGAATAAGTTCAAACTCGAACCAAACCCATTGAAACATCAGACACGAGTCTGATTTGGGATAAGGTTTATTGGACATACTCGTGTCTACAAGTAGTATACGTTTTATTATGTGAGGAGGGTATGTTACATTACTTATGTCCTATATCCTCTTGTGGTTATCAACCGGTTATCAAATACCTAGGCGTGATGATCGACGCGAGGCTCACTGACAAGGAGCACCTTGAAATAACGTGTGACAAAGCGGCTCGGGTGAGCGGTGCCTTATCAAGAATAATGATAAATATTGCAGGACCTAGGCAACAAAGGAGACTTATTCTATCAAGGGTGATGCAGTCCATCGTTATGTATGCGGCACCCATCTGGATAAACTCTGTCAACAGACTATGTGCGCTGAGAGTATGCTGTGCCTTTCGTACGGTGTCAGACGAGGCAGTATGTGTCATCGCGGAAATGCTACCAGCGGATATCTTGGCTATCGAGCTACAAAGGACCTACGACGCCAAAATTCAGGAACCTCAAGCGTCAGTCAAAAATATCAAGGTGAAAGAAAGACAGCGAAGCATTAGAGCATGGCAGAAGCAATGGAACCAGTCCTCAAAGGGAAGATGGACCCATCGACTTATACCGGATATCCAAAAATGGATGGACCGGAAACACGGAGAGGTAGATTTCTATCTTAGCCAGTTCCTAACCGGACATGGCTGCTTTCGAGCGTCTCTCAACAGGTTTGGGCTCGATGAATCTCCCAACTGTCCAAATTGCCCCAGAAGACGCTCAGCACGTATTTTCTCAGTGCCCATGTTTTCATATAGAGCACAGAGAGCTGGAGGAAAAAATTGGAGAAATACCAACCCCCGAAAACATTGTGCACCATATGATAGCATCGAATACAATATGGGACGCGGTGAAACAAGCGAAAATCGTGCAGAAACTTAGGCGGCTGGAAAGAGTCAGAGAGAGCAACCAAGTCCAACCGGCACCACTTTTGGAACAAGGAGCGGAAGACAGCGAAAGAAGAGCATAAATAGCTAACCAGCCCTGCGAAGTAATACCTAACGGTAGTCCCGCGGGGAGAGTGGTTGAAGTGTGCAGGGTGTGGTTTAGTACGTATGCGTATTCAGGTTCGCGAATCGTGCATGCCAGTAGCTCGGGCTACTGGTATCTTTAGAAGATCACACACCCTTTGGCGCAACCATAAAAAAAAAAAAAACAAAATCCTCTTGTGGGTCCTAGGGCCTCTACTACGCCTACGCGCCATCGTGTACGATTTCTGGCAACGTGTCTGAATTCTCCCCAACTTTTCCCTAACTGCCGTGCCTCCTTCTCGACTGTTCTGCGCCATGTTCTCCTCGGACCGACAGGTCTTCTGCCATTCTGAGTTAGAGGGTTCCATTGCATAGCATGGTTCGCTATGGAACTGTCACCCTTTCGGAACGTGAACTGCCACTTCCGCCGTTGGATGGTTGTGCCAATTGGTTCCTGACCCGTTCTCTCGTAAAGGTGTTCGTTAGAGATTCGATTGGGCCAGAAAATCCTTAAGATATTGCGCAGGCATCTATTAACCAACGTTTGCAGCTTTCTGGTGATAGTAGTGGTCACTCTCCACGTACTGCAACCATGTTATATGGTTCAACGGACCACGGATTCAACGTTGGAACGGAACATTCTTATCTTGGTGCTCAAGCTAATTGCATTGCTTCGCCATATTTTGGACAACTTCCCGAACGCGGACTTTGCTTTGGCGATCCTGTCGGCTATATCCAAGACTCTGGAAATCCTCTCTCTACCAGTTGTGCAGCAATGAATATTTGAGCCGATGAGTTAGTTCCAAGGCTGATAATTTTAGTTTTTGCCGTATTAATTTTCAGCCGGACGACGCCTGCCTCCCTCTCCACATCTGCTGTCATTTGGTGGAGGTCCATAGTTCTGTGGGAGAGTAAGCATACATCGTCTGCGTAGTCAAGATGTTTCAGTTGAGATGTAAGAGTCCATCGAATTCCTCCGTTTCCCGTCGACAAAGCTGCATGAAGCACATCGCTAATCACCAATAGGAATAATATTGGTGAAAGGATACAGCCTTGTCTTACCCCACTTTAGATCTCAAATTCTTCAGACAACATTCCCCTGTGCAGAACGTGACATTTGGAGCCTTCATATGTAGCTTTGATAATAGCAATTAGTTTATCGGGAATGCCTCTCCTGCGTAAGGCACGCCAAATAAACTCCCTGTTGACACTATCGAACGTGTTGTATGTTACATTCCGACCTTATGATATATTGTGTCCCATACTAATGCCATGCAGAGGTTTGTTCCCTCATGAGAGTTCCCCTCGCCTTACAATTCTTTCCAGACTTAGATTTGAGTGTTTTGCACTCTTGCTTACCAGCTTCTTTGAGCGATTTGAGAACGAGAAGCAGGTCTATGGTTGCTGTATCCTCATCTGATATTTGGTGCTTGTCCGGATATATATTTTTTTATATGTTTTGCGCGTAGCACTTAAGGGGTTATTAATGCCCATAACATGCTTACACACAAAGACATCGTGATGTAGGATGTAGGCCTATAAGCGCCTGGATCAGACAAATGCGACGGCATCGGCATTTCATTGACCTCAGTAACCGAGTTATCCGAAATTGGCAGGCCTGTCGATATTTTCTGAGGTCAAATAGGCGAACCCTACAGGCGGATCAGCGATGAAGTGGGACGGTTGTGATCCCTTATTTTCGGATCATAACCTCGCTGAAAAAGGAAAAGGAAGGATAACATGCTTACACACAGTGCGGGCGTTGGAGAGAGAAAGATTAGGTGTAGCGGTTTGAAGCTATTTTTTTTATGGTTCAGAGAAACTCAGCGGGTGGCGTCCAGATAAGTGAGTAGATTTTCGTTATTTCTTGTCTTTTGCTTCTGATTCACAGTATTTTTTTTTCCGACAACCGATGTCATAGGCAAATCATCATCAACAGAGCAACCCATTTTTCCAGCTATATGACCAAGCTACTGCCAGTGTTATGCCTTCGCAGTAGTATTCACGCAATTGATCGGACTGACTTTATATATTTCATGAGAAATAAATAAATGCTTGCTGACATCAGGATTTGATAATTGTCCATTAGCATGGCAATTGAAGACGCTATCACTACACCATTGCCACCCTCAATTTTATTTCATTCCTTCTTGAATCAGTGCCCCACAAGACTGCAGAATGTGTTCCGGAGTCTCTCTGGACTAGTTGCAGAATCTGCAGAGTCCTTCTTCTGCTATACCTAGTTTTCTTAGGTGTTCACTGTGTTTACAATTCCCCATTAGGAAACCTGTTAGGATGCATTCCTTCGGAAGTTTTTCGGTTATAGTTTCCTAGTAATCTATTTTCTTGCCTCATACCTTGAGTGTTAATAAAGGTACTATTACCTATTTGCTCTCTCTACTTTCTTGAATTCTTGCTTTAAGGCACGGTCCAATATTCCGCAGAATGGTGCAGGAACTATAAAAGGTTCTGCTGTGGTCTGTGTCTGTAAGCAGATTAATGAATCATTCAGTTGATGCTTATAAAATATACAGGGTTTTTCAACCATCGTTATACCGCTTTAGATTAAAATTATTATTACAGTACTACCTCGGTAATTCGAACTATTAGAGACCTACCCTAATTCGAACCACGGAAGTTTTCGAATTAGTGGATACTTTTTTCGAAGTCAATATTTCGGATGAAAAGCAGGATGGCAGAAGACCTGGCGGTCCGGGGAGAACATGGCGCAGAACAGTTGAGAAGGAGGCACGGCAGTTAGGGAAAAGTTGGGGAGAACTCAGACACATTGCCAGAAACCATACATGATGGCGCGTAGGCGTAGTAGAGGCCCTAGAACCCACAAGGGGATACAGGACATAAGAAAAGAAGAAGAAGATGAAAAAGCAGTGTAAAGCAGTTTTAAGTAGTAAAATGAATTCTGTCGGGCAAACAAAAAATTAAGTTTAAAGCTGTTTAAAGAAATGTACATTTTGGTGTGCTTAATTTTTTTTTTCAACCGTTTTTTTTTATGATTTCATGTTTTAAAATATTAAGCTGTTCGATTTGAATTGTTGAAAATTCATGTTTCACAAAATAGTCCAGTAGTTGATTCACTTTGTGAAGACCGTCGCCGCTACTGATAGTTTTTTGGGGTTCCGGAATTTCTTCGATATCGCTATCAGAGTCAGTTGATACATTTTCGTTGTCAAGGTTTTTATTCGCTGCATCCTCTACCCAGTTTTGAATTTCTTCATTACCAATAAATTCATTTCCTGGCGTGATTTGGACTAAAAGACGTGCCAATGCAAATTCATCGGCGTCTTGTTGACGAAGCTGTTGATCTTACTCAGACTCTCGCGGCATTATTTTTGTTCAATATTTTTCGATACTCTTCGATGCGATTTGATTCCACGCAGAAGAAAGTAAGTGCATAGCATCTCTTAGGTTGAACGATTTGATACATTTTGCAAAGTTGGTTTCTTCTGAAGCAAAAATGGCTTCAAGAAAAGACTTTTTGTACGATATTTTGAGCAAATAGATCGCGTTTTGGTCCATCGGCTGAATGAGTGCTGTTACATTTGGAGGAAAATACATGCAGGCAATAGTACCATCTGTACTTTGCAAGTCTTTTGAATGGCATGATGCATTATACAGTAACAACAGCGCTATCTGCGGAAGGTGATGTTCTGTCAAATATTTTTTCACCTGAACATTTGTTTGACATGCCGTTGGTTCGTATAATCGTTAAATTACGAAATCTTTAACTTACCTTAGGAACGAAAAATTGATGAAATCAATTTCCAAAAATGTCTGTTGTCATTCAAACGTTCGTAGTAGCCTTGTATATAAGGGAATTATTAAAGTTCTTGAAGACTCTTGGGTTTGCTGACTTCCCAATGACTAATGGTCGAATTTTGTGCTCTCCTGATCCATTGCAGCAAGCTAAAAAAGTTACCCTTTCCTTGCTTACCTTTCTTCCAGGAGCATTTTTTTCAGACGAACACACTAGTGTCTTATCAGGAAGTAAGCGCCAGTACAAGCTAGTTTCGTCCGCATTATAGATCTGGTCTTTTGTTAGGTCCATGTCTTTAATTTTTTGGTGAAATTCCAGGATGAAAGGAGCGACTTGATTGGTAGCACTTGATAGTTTTTCGCCAGTTATTTTCAAAATCCTCACTCCGTGTCGTTTCCTAAATTTTTGGATCCATCCCCTACTAGAATTGAAATGTTGGCATTCTTTGTAAATTCCGTTAAGCTGCATAGCCTTTTGTGACAGTATCACAGACGACATCGGTGCGTGTCTCTCACGTTGCTTACAAAACCAATTGAACAAGGCTTTTTCCATTTTTGGCATTTCTGGCATTTTCAACGTTTTACGTTTCCCAGTCCCCGACTCAGTCTGAGTCGAGTACGCTAAAATCTTCGTCGAATTTTGTTTGATGTACGTAACGGTCGATTTTCCAACGCCAAACTGAGATGCTACAAAGGTGGCACTCTTTCCTTTGTCTAATTCGCCCCAAATGTCGGATTTCTGCTTAAGATTTAAAAACTTGTGGTGCTTGTGGACGATTGGAATGTTGCTTAAAAACTTTATTTAACTTAATTTATTAAAATGATAAACCATTCACAAAGCCTATTGACACAAAAATGGTAACTGCACGCAAACCTTCAATGTTATTGTCTCCAAAAACTCACAACCTACTGAACTTCGGCTATAGGTAAATTAAAATTAAAAACTTTGTATTTATAAGGGGTGGTCTGAAAAGTTTCCGACCTAACAAAGATACAAGACATTTTTTCTTCAAATTTATTTATATTTTTTAACATAGTCTCCTTGTAAGTCTACATGCTTCTCCCAGCGATCCTCTCATTTCTTCAACCCGTCTAAATAGTACTCAGCGTCTTTCTCTGCGAAATAATTGTTTACGAAGGTGGTGGCTTTCTCATTTGATAAAAATGTCTGTCCTCCGAACGCAACTTTTAGCTTAGGAAACAAAAAAGTCGCTCGATCTGGTGAGTAAGGAGGGTTCAAGCAGTTCAAACCGTTATTCGTCGAGTTTCGCCATGGCAATCGCTGGGGTGCGAGACGTCGCATTGGTTTGGTGAAATAATTTTTTCTGCAAAAGTTGCCCCTTTTTTCGCAATTTCTGCCTTCAGCTTGTCAAGTAATGGTGTGTAGTATACTCCTGTAATGGTTTTCGCTATTTGAAGATAATCGATTAAGATAACTCCATGACTATCCCAAAAAACAGCCGCCATCACTTTCCCGGCCGAAAAAACAGTTTTCGCTTTTTTTGGAGCAGATTCGTCCTTCGCAGTCCACTGTATTGACTGTATTTTTGTTTCCGGGGTATAATGGTGTATCCAAGTTTCATATACAGTAATTATTCGCGCGAAAACTCTTTTATATTGTACCTAAACTGCGCCAATAGAGCGTTGGAAATGTTAATCCGAACAGGTTTTTGGTTTATCATGACCAAACGCTGCACCCAACGCACGGACAGCTTTTTCATGCCTAAATCTTGATTCAATATGCAACAAACACGTTTTTTTGGACATACTTATAGCATCTGCTATCTCTCCCACTTTAATTTGACGGTTGTCTAGCAACTGGTTGGAGTTTTTGGACGTCCCGAACGTTCATCGTCTCCCAAGCTACTACGACCACGTTTAAATTCAACTCAGCTGCCCAAAATTTCACAGTGGTAAACGATGGTACAGAGCAGTGGCGTAGCGAGGGGGGGGGCAAGGGGGGCACAGGCCCCGGGCGGCACTTTGCTAGGGGCGGCACTTTCTACAGGCAAAACAAATGAACTCGCCAATAAAAGCCACTCGAACTATTAAAATATACCATATATTACAGTTAAGACTGGAAGTTAGTCTGCCTCACATAACAATAATGCTTCGTCTTTTTCTCACAATTGCTATAAGTAATGCCGGCTGGGAGAGGAGTTTCTCAAAATTAAAGCTTATTAAAAATTATTTAAGGTCCACAATGAGCACTCTAAGGCTATCTAATCTGGGTAACATGGCTATAGAGCAGGAAATCACAGAGACCATCGATACTGAAAGAATAATAAGATTTTGCTCTGATGAAAAGTTTTTTTTTTGGTTTTTTTTTTTTTTATTTCCAAGTTAAATTACATCTGTCCTAGGACACTAGTTAATTTTTTTAAAGGATAAATTGGACATATATTAAGTTTTAAGACCATTATCTTACAAAACTGTGTTCTTACGTTACGTTACTTTTACATTTATACGGGTCGAGGATTACATACATAATCATTTTAACATAATGTACTCTATTTATGGCATACATATATATACATATAACATTCATATAGATAGATGAAAAGCAGGAAAATAAAATTTGTGCCTGCATTATGTACCTACCTATATAACTTTTTTCTCTTTTACTTAAAACTAAATGCTTTCATCCTTTCATTTAAAAATTATTTTTTTAAACAAATTTTAGTTATGAAATTATTTATTTATTTATTTATTAGTGAATTTAATTAATTAATAAACAAGAATAATTTAATGTAATTAATTCAAAAAAATAATTTAATGCAATATAATTTAATGTAATTAAATTACAAATTTTCAAAAGTGGAAAATAAATTACAAGAAATAATCGAATCCTGTTTTTTTTTTTTCGAGGGTAGGTGAAAAATCTTCCATAGACACTATGAGAATAGCAAGCGCGTGTTCATAGTAGTGACAGATTCTTACTGACTAAAAAAAGACCACCCTTCGATATAAATTTTTTAGATAACGCAACTAAGTAATAACTTATCAAGCAATTTTTCTATCACTAAAAATGTTTGGCAGGTTACTTTCCACTGAAAGATCCTGCATGTTCCGCAATCTAGACGCGGTTAATCATTATCTCGCCAAGTCGAAAGGTTTCGTCCTTTGTAGTCGGCGCAATAAATTGCTCTCATCCAAAATTTGTAGGACCGTATTGTTGGCATGTCCGATTAGTCGGTTTTTATGCTTTCTCGCGAAGCTTCTAGTGTCAGCTTCGATTGTCGGAATTCCGAGATCTCTGTGGACATCGTCGTTTCTAATATACCACAGTGCTTGGACAACCTCTATTAGCCCTATATTTTGAAAACTTTGTAAAATATTTGCATTTGTTTTCTTGGTACAACCCCAAAGTTGTATACCGTAGGTCCACACCGGCTTTAGCACTTGCTTGTATAAAAGCAGTTTGTTCTCAGTACTGAGCTGGGAATGTTTTTCGAGTAGCCAATACATTTCGCTATATTTGATTTCGAGTTCTTTACGTTTCATTTCCACGTACGAATTCCATTTCAGCCTTGCGTCGAATGTCATTCCAAGGTATTTGACCTCGTTTGCAAAAGGTATTCGGGCCGAGTCTAGGAAAATTGGCAAGTTATTAGTTTTCTTGTAAGTGAAATTCACGTGATCAAATTTAGATTCGTTGAGGGCAATCCGCCAGTCCCTCGTCCATTTATTTACATTATTCAGCGCGTTTTGCAGTTTTGCAGTCGTTTCTTCGATTGTTTTACCTACTGCTAGGATAGCGGTGTCATCGGCAAACGTAGCAAGGAGTAGTATATAACAGATAAAGAAGCGGCCCAAGCACGCTTCCCTGTGGTACGCCGAAATTTCTTTGAGCTCCGAGTATTCGTTTCCATGTCTAACACGGAAGAGTCTATTCCCGAGATATGATACTAGAATATTGTATAAGTATACAGGGAGAACTTGTCGTAGTTTGCATTTCAAGCCATCATGCCACACCTTATAAACTGGTGGTCAGGGATAAGATTATTTTCGTCTATAACCGGTTGGAGACGCCTTAGTAATATCCTTTCAAAAATGTTCGATATGATTGAAAGAAGCGAAATTGGTCTATACGATTTCACTTCATTTGGCGGTTTTCCTGCTTTTAAAACCATTATGACTTCCGCAACTTCCATTGGCTCGGCACGTTCTTTAAGGTAAGAACCTATTGCACGATCCTTAAAACCCTTAATAGTCTTCTTCAACGAATTGCAGAGACGATTCAAGTGTGCTTTATGCTGCGGAGAACGACTCTGTTGCCATTTTTTACGCGCTTTTCGTCTTTCCTTGACCAATTCCTTTATTTCTGGAGGATATCGTAAGCCGTATTTGTCCGGCGTTTTCCTTGAAATGGGAGTATTATTCCAAGAGACGAGCTGTACGATCTCAACGAAGCGATCAACTTCAACCTCAAGTTCATAGGGTGTCGTAAGTGGAACGCTCAGCTCAACATTATCTTCAGTTTCGTTCTTAAGCCTTCCCAGTTAGTTGTTCTACCAGTTAATCTCGCTGACTTTAGGTTATAGACTAGTTTTTTGCTCAATTCCAAAATAACTGGGGAATGATCAGACGACAGATCAAAGCTCTCTTTAACTTGTATGTGGTTGGTAGATATTTCTTTCACAACGAAAAAATCGATCAGGTCAGGTATTTTCGAAGTATCAGTTGGCCAGTAAGTCGGTTTACCCGTCGAATGGAAATCACAACTGTACTCCATACCTGCCCCATAGAGCATTCTACCGTTTTTCGAGCTGTATCTTGAGCCCCAGAACGTATGTTTCGCATTAAAATGGCCGGCAATAATGAAATTAGGTTTCGCCAGAATAACTGAGAAACATGAGAAAAAGGGTCCGTCGAAATTTCAACGTTTTTTGGTTTTTCGGAAGCCGGGGTCTGAGCATAAGACTGCTTTGCTGCTGTCCGAGGGTCATTAGAGGTCGAGGACTTTTCTGTTGTCACTCTTCCCTCACCTTTGTGTGCTCTGAACCCGGTAGTTTTAGTTTGCCTACTTTCTCCGGCGCGATCTTACGCTTTGGCTTAGTTGGCAATTTTGATTTTGTATTTAGTGGCTGCTTTTTTGAAGAATTTTAATTTAGATAATTAAAGTTTAATGGCAATTACCGTTGTTTATTTGATATCCTGAGGTAAGTATTTTTTATCCGCTTAGAGATTGGGAAATCGGAAAGTAATCAATATGGGAAAATTTTAAATTTGAAGATTCATTTTTGCTTCACTTGCTAGAAAGTAGTACGAACAACAGTTGACGAAATTTTGAAGAGAAATTTTACCAAGTTTATTGACATACATATGTGTAGGTATAACTGGTTGAAACCGTAGACAAGGATTTTTTTTTGTTTTTTAGTGTGTGAAAAAATTACTAGGGGCGGCATAAATCGGGTCTGCCCCCCAACCCACGCTACGCCACTGGTACAGAGTCCCCGTATACAGCGTCCAACTCGTCTTTGATTTGCGTAGGCGTATTGCCTTTCAAAAACAAATATTTAATGACAGCTCGATACTCGATTTTATCAATTTTCACAAAAACACTCACATCGACTCACACAAACGATTGTCAAACAACAACAGCGCGTCCAAAATGACTGACATTTTGGTGAGTAGCTTTCAAAAGATGTGCAAACTCATTCCCTAGCTCTTGTTGACGAGTACTGCCATCTTCATGTTGAAGCACTCTCATCTCACCACCAGATATGAATCTTAAGAGGTCCATTAGCTCAACCTTATTTAAATCCACTAGTTCTAAGAAGATGTACGAGTAACTACCAAGACTACTCATTTTTCTGAAGTATACGGCAGGACAATCACACAGCAGGTGGCGAACAGATTTAATTTCTCTCTCGTCCTTGCAGCTTCTACAAGACTGGTTGTGCTGCACACTGAGCGGTTCCACATAAATACCAATGGCACAGTGTCTAGTTACCATGCCCACATGTTATGGCGACTAAGTTTCAGAAAGAGGAATAGACCTATTCTTGCTAAAGACCGGCCATGGCGTCCTAGCCGTTGCACATGCGTCTAATTAAGCCTAGCGTCGCTCGGTTTGCTGAACGTGAGCTTTATCTTCTATAAGAGCTAATTGGGATCGCTACCAAAGAGAGAGCATGTGATGCATATAGCGCTGACCCCTTTCTTGCAAGCCATCAGCCATTTCGTTACCTACGTTATCAATATGCCCTGGTACCCAGCGGAGGATCACTACATTGACTCTAGATATCTCATTTAAAGGCGATTTGAAGATCCCCATCCTTCGATCTAATTACAGCAGAGTCTAATTACATAATGAATAATCGCACAAATTATTTAAAATGAAAAATCACCCAAACTAAATTGCGATTTTTTGGGCGATTTTTCATTTTAAATAATTTGTGGATACCTCGATTTACTTTATTTCAATTTACGTTGTTCGGTTTTTTACTTCCCAGTTTCGATTAGCGTCGTTACAATTTCGATTTACGTCGTTCCATAAAACACAATTTTCTCACGAAATTTCCTCTTTCGTCATTTATTTTTAACCGAGATGCACATCTCACCGATTTCGTGCACAATATCTTTTTTAATCCATATGGACTGTACGAGTGTTGGATAATTTTATTTTCGATTTACGTTGTTTCGATTTACATCGCATTTTCTCGGTCCCGAAAACGACGTAAATCGAGGTATTCCTGTATTCATTATGTAATTAGTCTCTGCTGTAATTAGATTGAGGCTTAGGAAGATCTTCAAATCGCTTTAAACGAGATTTCTTGTGAGTTTTGGACGATTTACCCTTCAGCGATTATTCGCGTAGCCGATATGAAAAGTTTCTCCACGGTGAGGCCAAGTATTGAATTGTATTGATTGGCTGGGACTAGCTAGTGCATATGCAATGGAGCTGAGTAACGAAGATGGGATGAGTTGGAAGCACAAACTTTACCAGTTGATCACGCGTGTGAATGAGCAGATCAGAAAAAGGTTGAAGTGGAATAATATACCCCACAGGGGTGATCTATTGCAAGTCTGGAGCATGTGCAATTTGTCAGAGAGAGTACTTTTCATTTTAATGAAAAATTACCAATTTCACGAGAAACGATCTATCTTTGGAAATGATGTCTTATCGGAAAACCAAATCTTTCAAATCCTTAATGAGATTAACGTTGCAAAACTAACTAGGTACTACGAAATTGCCCTACAATATACCTAAAGAGATCTTGAATAATAACTTTAAAAAAGAGAAATTAAAAGAAATAATAAAAATAAATAAAGAATTGGTTCATTAATGTGCTATTGGGCTATAATTAATAATTTATACGTTATTGTCAACTAGGCAGATGGCAAGGCCATGCTAACTGATTTTTGTTTATGCATCAATTTGTAAATATTTTAGTATATGAATATAAATCAATCAAATCTAATCCAATCCAATCTAATACATTAATTTGGAAAAGGTTTAACCTCTGCGATTCATACTCGTAAATATTTTGTGTCATACAATTGTAAGCGACATTGAGACTTTGTCTGTGCTTGTAGTCACGGGTCGAGAAAAGTTCACATTCTACAAACAGAAATGGGATAGCAAGGTTTTGACGAGCATCATCCTTGTTTTTAGATGAGTAATTCGCTAAGTGGCCCATAGCATGCGAAGACATCTGCAAAATTATGTGCGCGTTCCGGGTAAGCTTTTTGTTCAAGCTTATACGCGATTCTTTACGGAATCAACAAACTCGATGAATTACGATGGGTCCTACCGATTACCAGACAAGCAAGCAAGCAGAGCTCATTTGACCGTGACGAGTTTAGTATTTTTTTCAAGATCTTCATTCACTTCACCCGTTTTCAATTAGAATCAGAGGACAACCAAGAATGACAATGAGAACCAAAAGTAAAAAAAGCTCATTAATATATTGATCAAAAAGCAACTCACCCAATATGAGACCCCTGAGGAACTCTTCTAAGTAAAGGTAGAAATCTAGAAACTGCGTTATTCGCTATAACTGCTTGAAATATTTTATTTAAATAACAAATATTCGCCCAAGTTAACGACTACTGAAACCGGTTTCTAAGTTTCATATAAAAAATATTGTGGTCGAAGGTGTTGAAAGCTTTAGAAAAATATAAGAAAGAAAGTGAAAGCACGTTTTCCTCAACTGCAGTTGCGGTAGAGGCATCTGTGATGGCACAGGGAAAGTCCAATTTTTTTTGTTTTTTATTATACGCACGTTTAAGTGATGATGAGCATTGAGACAGAATACAACTGGCTATATATGTATTTCGTTTTACAAAATTGAAAGTCATACAAAGTTGTTGGTACTATATTTTCTCCAGGGAAATTGCTCTTCCTGTATTGATTCCACACAGTCACTCTTTGGAGTTGTAAAGGTCTTTCATTAATCACATGAGGAAGTTCCTTTAAAGGAGGTGTTCGGCTTGTTGACAAATCTACTCAGGTCCATTCCTTTCATTTCGAAATAATCTTTTTTTTTAATCGTTTCTTACGTTTTTGGGATGTGTATAACTCTATAGTCAATTTCGAACCACTCACACCTACCAAAACCTTTTAATAGATACGATCATTAACAAAAATTACCCTGTATCTCCTATTAGTTTATATGCATTTTTTTAATCCTATTCACTGTTTGCTTTGAAGTTTTAGGAGCACTGGACCTGATTCGAGTCCTGTACATTGTAGTCAGATCAGACGGTATAGAATGCCTTTCAAACATAGCAATGCAAGTGTCATTCAGTGGCACAAATTGACATTACGCTTGAATGACAGTAGATACAATTTCGTATTCGATGCATTAAATTCCACTCCATTGGTTGTACCCCATTTTATTGTGCTGCTGTTTTATTGTGCATCTTTTTGTTCCATTTCGATTTAAACACTTAAAATAAATAAATAAATAAATATTTGGCGCAACAGCTCTTTAAAGTGCCAGGGCCTAGCTTCTCGCAACCACTCATGTTGTGCGGGTTATATTTTTCACACGAATGGAAGGGACCTACAGTTTTAATGCCGAATCCGAACGGCGATTTGAGGAGCTTTTTCGTGACAACAATACTCTCGGATGTTTGTCAGACGCTCGTGAGAGGTGGGCCGTGAAAAAACTTTTTGGTATTTTCTGGGATTCGATTTAAACACTTCACAACAAGAAACACTATACTTCAATCAGTGCAGAATGAAATTTTTTAATTTGTCTAACAATGCCTGTCAACGGATCCGCCAATTTTTTTGTAAACTAACATCTGCCAACCGTGTGAACTGACGATTTTCAACCTGACAACGTTGTCAGACAAACTATTGCCAGGCCAACCATCTGGCAATGAAATTGTCAGAGTTTGGAGCAATATCTGGCAACCGTGTGAACTAACAATTTAGCATTGTAAGGTAGTTCGCTATTGTCAGCTCATTTGCAGCTCATTGTCAGAACATTGGTAGACCTGACAATATTGTCAGATCTGGCAATCGTCTGAACATAGCTCAACGGTTTGCTTTAAGATATTCTTCCTTTCAGCAGTTGGCGTTAAAGTTCTGATAAATTCACAAATGAGTAAAATTATTTTTTCTCGCAGCTTCACACTCCCTGTCATACCAGGATTCATAGTATTTGCAAGATTCATACTCAGCATTCTGTGGAAATGCGGCCAATTCTAACACATCCTGTAGAATTTTTATCGATGGTTCAACTTCGTTCAGTCTCTTGGCTTGATTTCAGTTAGCTTGCGTCTATATGGTGATGTAGTCAGTAGTCGTCCCCTTAACTTTTTTTAACGTTTAATTTGCTTTTAAAAATCCGTTATTATAATAAAGAATAGAATATTCAGCATTTCTAATTAATTGGAATGTGTTAATTATGAAATTCAAGGTATTTTTAGTATATTTACTACTTGAAACAAATTATTTACAAAAATGTTAATAAAAACCTCATTTTTGAGTAGTCGGCGCCTCTACTTCAGAAGTCGGCCAGTTAAGTATTTAGTAGTCGGCCCGAGTTTTTACATCCAGACTTTCACTATTTCAACTAAGGTTAAAAGTTAATTTTTCAACTTTACAATAGGTATTTATTAATTCAAAAAACCATCAAAGTACATAACTATTATATAGCTCTCCAGCCACTCTCTGACCTTCCCAAAATCCATTTGTCTGGTATACTCTGGATTAGTGCTTGTGGGGGGCGGACGTATGGAAACACGACTAAAGGGAGACAGTGACTGTCTCCTTTTCGTTGCCTTGGCTAATCTTATAAAGGTTTTTCCAGCCTTTGGGTGCCAAAACAGTCCCAGATTTCGAAGACATGCTGAACGATGTTTCGTCCCCATTAAAAATCCTGGAAGGGTCTTCAAGAATATCAATTTCCTGCAGATAATTGTTTAGGTCTGAAAACCACTTCCTGACCGACTCTTCGGTGACTATCGTCCGACCTTTTGAGAGTCCCTCTGGTGTTCTGAGGGACAGTTCAGGATGGCGCTTTAGGAACACGTAGTACCAAGTCTTTCCTGGTAGACCGTCTTTGAATTGTGTTTTTCGATTTTCTTCTAAAATTATTTTTTGCACCGTGTTTAGCAGATCTATTGGTTTTTGTGGAAGTTTTGCTAAGTTCAAAAGCCAGGCTACCAGGGTCTGTTCTTCTGCTCCACTAAGCACAGTATCCGGCCCATTTGTCTTGGCTTTTCTACAATTATCCCATGAATTCGGTCTTGGGTTGTTGCTCTAGGGACTCGGGATTCCTTGCTTGCTTTCCTCATTGGGCAATTTTCCTCCCTGATTTTTTTCAAGGCCTCATTAAGTGCCTCTTCTGAGTACTTATGGAAAGTACGTTTTAGCCGTCCTTCAGATTTTTCCATTTTTGATCAAGCTTTAATAAATATTAGCTTTTTGAGCCGTTAATTTGCCCCGATCTACCTATCCATTATAATTTTTTAATCCAAAATATTGAAGGCCGACTTAACAAAACCTATCTCCCAAAGTCGGCCGTCCATTCTTTCGTTTCGTTAACAGGGGACCGACTACTAAAAACAAGGAAGAAAACTTACAAATTTTATCAAAAATCAATCATAGCTGAAGTTAGCTTTGAATTTGCATCGTTAGTTAACTAAAAAATAAAAAAAAACTCAATCTTCGGTAGTCGGCTAGGACGGCCGACCTTAGAAGAATCACACAAAAAATGTCTTCTTAGGTCGGCCTCTCTCTTTTTATTTAAAATTACATTTTTTTTAGATTTGTGTTCAATAAACAGTAAAAAGAATCTATTAATAAGATAAAAATAATAATATAACGCACTTACTAGACTTTTTGTAAATCACTTCCACTATTTTTTTACTACTAAAATCCAGACGTTTCACTTCAGACAAGAACTTGAATCAAAGTGACAATTTTAACGAAGAAACTAGCAGCTGCGTTGCAACAACCTTTTGCTCACAGACAGGAAAACCGTTAACCTTTCGGAAAAAAAATTTGCGTGTGTGTTTTACAAACGCATTAACTATTACGCATCATTTTTTGGCGCGGCGGCCGACTACTGGAGAGGGCCGACTTTACAATTACCTTGCCATCACCGTATATTTGAAGTTGTTTTTTTTTTGCAATTTTAATTTTGGAAGCAGAGGATTTGTTATAACCGGCTCTGTAGCTCTTGTCGATTCAAATGCCCAGAAAGTCGATATGAGTGGCATATGGTATGATCCGAATATAGTTGGCTATCTACCCCAAAACCACATTAATCTGAGATTATTTCAGTTGATATCATTAGATAGTCTATAACTGATTGATCTGGATTTCTTATGAAGGTAAGTTTTCCTTTTTCATCTCCGCTTTGAGTACCGTTAATATTGGTTGAATTGAAGGCATATCCCATTTCAAGAATTACGAGTATTTTACCCCTTGCATTCAGTTCAAAGTCGCTAGATTCACTGCAAATAGGTTTGAGCTTTCAAAATTATTGCATTGCTCTCTCCCAGTTCGAACATTAAAATCCCCCCAAAAATCTCTCGATTTCCTTCGATTTACCAGCGATTCACAAATTGAAAGCTTTTTTACTACCAGATTGTGTGGTACCCAAACGTCGAGTTTATTTGTGTAGCCATCCTTCTCCAAATGATTTGAAACTTTTTGGTGGCTGATGTTTAGCTCCGAACCGATATCATGACTGCTTATGTCCCGATCAGCCTCCATTTTTTCTCAGGAGTTCATCGACTTTTTCAGTCGTTGGTCGACCAGAGCGAGCGGGGTGTATCTTTGACATGAAAATTTCTAGAACGGAATCGAGCGAACTACTAAATTGGCTGTTGCTATTGATAGAGTACTTCCACCATGAACAGCACACATTTCTTCACGCGCCTTCGCAGCATTTTCGCCTTTTTTGACGTAAAATTGCAAAATATATATATATATATATCGAATTTCTTCAGAAATTTCTCTCGTCCCTACTAGGTACACGAAAACACATGATTAAATGATCAAACGTTTTATAAATCTATCTACAAACGCCACATTTCAAATGCTGACCAAATCGGATTTTTGTACATTCAGGGGCGGACTAAGAGGCAGTGGCACCCGGGCGGTAAAGCAAGCTTACACCCTTTAAAAAATTTAAGAAAAAAACACGAACAAAGATTTTGTTTAAAGGTGCTTTAAGGCTTTTATTGCACTGAATGTTTCGATTAAATCATTAAAATCTATATTTTTTGTGTGCTCCTTTTCGATTGAATGTATAGCCAGATTAGTCAACCTATTTTGGCTCATTGTTGATTTTAGATAAGTCTTAATTAATTTTAATTTTGAAAAGCTTCGTTCACACGATGCCACTGAGAAGCAAATTGTTAAATAAATTCTCATTGCCAATGACCCACTCGGTAACGAGTCTGAAAAGTCCCACTTAACAATGAAGCTGAAAAATTCAAAGGCTGTCCAAATTTCTGCATCTTTTAAATTTATTTTTGCAGCTACCATGTGAAGCCGTATTCGCCCGATTTCCTATATGATACTGTTGTCTGTTAGTTCTGTAAATGTCGAGGTAAGTATTGGAATAACAGCACGCAGTTCTTCTTCCGTTCTATACAGCAATATGTTCGGTTGAAGAGCTGAGAAAACTGACGCATTGTCTTCCATGGCATTAGACCGATGAATACGTTCAGTGTAAAATGTATCCTGACATTCTAACATCGATCTTCGTGTTTCCTCTTCCAACGTCAAACCAGTATCTTGAGCCTTTTCGCCTGGCATAATTTCCATCTTTTTTGTTCTTCCCCGCCTTTCAATTGAAATTTCTAGCTCAGTACATTGTTCTCTTGCGTATATAATGGCCTTTTTCACGGTTTTATCACGATGTTCATGAAGAAAACTCGCGAGTGTCTTAAGTTTTATTACACTTTTTTTTAGGGTGAGCCCGGATTTTTGCAAGTATTTCTGTGCTGCATCAATTTCTTCCAAAATATCTCACCAGAATCAAAGATAACACAAAAACGTAAAGACGCATACAGCAGATAAGAGTATGGTTGCAGCACCTCTTGTATCCAAATGTATCCTTTTGAGGATCACAAAGGAGTTCAAGAGTTGAAACTATCTTCACGAAATTTTCCTTTAATGGCTTAACAGCCTCGTGATGAGAGCTCCATCTAGTGTCTACAAGTCTCTTGACCTACATTTTTTATGAGAATATCCTAACGATGCGTAGATGCTGAGAAAAATGTGCAAAGTCTTTCCACTGTCCCAAAAAAAGTTGTACTTGAAGGAGTGCTTCCCAAAGAGTGAACTCCACAAAGGCTTAAAGAATGGTTTGCACATGGCGTAAACAAAGCTTTTGGATTAATTTGCCGAATTAATTTTTGAACTCCTCCATGAAAACCCATTACGTGGCTTGCTTGGTCTTATACTCCTGCCCAATGATTACAGATAGATACACACAAACTTGTGTATCTACGTTGGATAGAAGAATAGAGTTATATACAGTGTTACTGTTTTAAAATAGTGCTTCCAGTCAGATTTGACTGGAAAACCAGTCAAAAAAAAACAGTCAAATAATTGTAAACTCAAATCCAGCTAGGATAAAAACCAATATTTTATTCGAAATAAAAATAACACAGCCACCATTTTCTTTCATATTTGTACATACGAGATGTATCAGAGTTGTAAAAGAATGCATTCTTTTGGGAATGCATTCAAAAAATAAGAATTCATATTTTAAAGACTGCGATTTGAAAAAAACTCAAATCACCATTCTTTTGAAGTCAGCGATTGGTGCATTCAATTTTTAGCAATCATAGAATTGAAATCATTTTTGGAAGTCAATTGAATTGACTTGACGTGAGTTGAAGTCTGCAGTGAATTCATATATTTCGTAGAAGTCAGTAGTGAATTCACTTTAAATCAGTTGAAGTCAGTGAATTCAAATAAAATTGTTTGAATTCATTTTAAGTCAGTGAACTCACTTCAATATTATTTACTTCTGCAACCAGTAAGTAAGAAAAAATAAAGATCGTAAGCGAGATTAGTCGTGAATCTCATGAATCATAAAAAAAAAAGTAAGAAATAGACACCAACTGAAGTCAAATGAATTCAAATTATTTCTGTTGATTTCACTGACTTCAACTGATTTTATGTGAATTCACTGCCGACTTCAGCTAACATCAAATGAATTCAGTAATGTAATTGAAAAGAATGCAATCATTTCACTTAATTCAATGATTGTTAGAAATTAAATGCATTAATCACTGACTTCAAATGAATGGTGACTTCAATTTTTTTCAATCACAGTCATTTTTAGCAAAAAGACTTCAAATCTTTCTAGATGAATTCAATTGAATTATCCTCCGAAAATAGTTAATTCTTTTACAAATCCGATGTATGTATTAAGTACTAAATAATGCTTAAAAAGTTATATATTAATTAATGTTAAATTAACTTATATTATTAATGTCTCTGATTGCTTCAATCGTCTCATCATTATCATCATTTGTATTTGTATCACACACTCACACAATTTTATTTGTTATTTCCGCCGGTATAGGAAAGTTGAAGCAGCATTCGCTAAACCTCAACTGGTTTCTAATTATCAGAATCGAATTCGTCAAATGCAAGTTCATCCGATTTCGTAATTCTGTTTAGTTGACTAAATATTCTCTCCACTTCTGCGTTAGATAATGGGAGCATTAATATTGTAATCGCAAATCTTGCGAGATCGGAGTACGGGTTCTCATTCGCATCATCTTTGTGGTTGAAAGCTTCACACCAGAATGATTCTGTGCTTGAAATATTCGTCCAGCTCATGAGCATAAAGTTATCCCACCGCGTTTTGATCCTTAAAGATTGCTCTGCAGTTATACTAAACTCCTGTAGAAGTGTAGTCAACGAGCCTCTGATTGTACGTAAGCATTCGTGAATGGACATCAAATTTATTTGCTTCAAGATTTTGAAATTCGCCGGCATCCGTTGTTGCAATTCGTAAAGCAGTTCAATTAAAAAAAAACTTGCAATTGGCTCGAAATAAATCTTCCTGTTGAACTAGTGTTTGTTAGTAAGCAAATCCAAGTGCTTATGGAGTGGAAACGTATAAATTGGTTCATTGTATTGGAAAGAAATGGAAATGTCAAAAATTCTAAATTCACGGCGAAAGTGGTTCTGCTATTTTTGTTTTTCTATTGCTACTTTGAATTTTAAAAAGTACTAATTGGAAAGAAATGCCAGATCAAAAAATGTTCAAAAGCAGTCAAAAATAGGTATATTGAATCCAGCTAAAAAAAAAACAGCCGGCTGGATTTAAAAAAATCTTCCAGCTAAATCCATATCAATCCACTCAGATCTGACTGGAAAGCAGTCAAAACGGCAACCCTGGTTATATGCGATAAAAACCGCGAAACGAAGAAAAATACTCATAACAGTAAAGAAAAAATAACAGAACACAGGACTGCGCGGCTTGCTTGAATGCGTGGTTGTTGCTCTTGGGCGATAATAGTTTTCTTATTTCCATATTACTTATCTTAAGGGAATAGGTCAGAAACGAAACGAACACATATAACGGGTGGGCCATCTAGTGATTTCTTTTAAAATCATAGGTTATTTTGACACTGACAGCTGTTTCCCGCTCGAAATCTTGACAGAAAGTTAGTATCATACCTCCGCGGAACGAAATGAGTCGCTTTACGCTTGAACAACATTGGGAAATATTGAAAACCTATTTCCAAAGTGAGTGCTGTGTAGCCCAAACAGTGCGTTTTTTTGAAAAGAAGTTTTGGCCGAAATGAAGCACCCACCGCGCCTGCCGTACGCAAGTTTGTGCAAAAAGTTCGTGAGACTAGTGGACAACACTCATGGTCCCCGGTGCGCACAGACGAGAATGTGGCTGCTGTAGCCGAGAGTGTGAGACTCAATTCACGAACATCAACTCGTCATCGATCTCAACAGCTCAACATTTCACACACTAGCCTGAGGAGAATTTTGCACAAAGATCTGGGATTATTCGCTTACAAGGTCCAATTGATTCAGCAATTGAAAGCGCACGACCAGCCGCTTCGTTATCGCTTCGCAGTTTGGGCCTTAGAGCAGCTTGAATTGTACAACGACTTTGGGCGAAAAATCATCTTTTCTGACGAGGCACATTTTCATCTCGGCGGCTACATTAACAAACAAAATTGCCGCATCTGGGGCTCGGAAAACCCGCACGTTATTGTCGAGAAGCCAATGCATGCACAGAGAGTGTCAGTTTGGTGCGGATTGTGGAGTGGTGGCATCATTGAACCATTTTTCTTCGAAAATGAGGCTGGGAACAACGTTTCGGTCAACGGTGAGCGTTACAGAGCCATGTTAAGGACTTTTTTTTTACTGAAATGAAGACATGGATTTGGACGGCCTCTGGTTCATGCAGGATGACGCGCCATGCCACAGCCCATGCCACAATCGGTCTTTTGCGCACCAAATTCCCAAATCGTGTTATCAGCCGTCTTGGCGATGTCAATTGGCCGCCTCAGAGCTGCGATTTGACGCCTTTGGACTTTTTTTTGTGGGGAACCGTGAAGGACCGATGTTATGCTAACAATCCGGAAACGATTCAAGTACTTAAGGCAAATATCATCCAAGCAATCCGTGAGCTACAACCCGAAACCATCAACAAGGTCTTGGAAATTTGGAATGATAGAATGCGCTACTGCGAGGCCAGCCGAGGCAGCCACTTGAACGACGTTGTATTCCATAATTAATGGGAATAATTGCTCTTACTAATAAAGCCATAATACATGGAAAAAATTTCATTTTGCATTTTTAAAAAGAAACGTGTAGTTGGCCCACCCTATATATATGTATATCGGATTTCTTCAGAAATTTATCTCATCCTAACTAGGGACACGAAAACAGATGATTAAATGATCAAACGTTTTATAAATCTATCTACAAAACGCCACATTTCAAACGCTGACCAGATCGGATTTTCGTACATTACCAGAGATTTTGCACTTTAATGTCATCTAATGACAAAAAGTTTAATTCTTTCTTTCCAAACCAATATTAGGAAATAAGGCGCAAGATTATTCTTTCACGGGAGTGTGCTTATTAGCGTGCCAGAACTGTACATACATACCTTCACATGAATGTAAATGTTAAATAAGTTCGAACAGAATGAACAAAAGCGTCATATAAAATGTATTTTCCTTTCGGTAGAAGTACCTAAGAATACGGGCGCATAAATAAAGTTCTAATTTATTATAAAACTAGAGTTCCTTATGCTTTCCTCAAAACGGTACACCAAAGGAACTTCGGTTAATGAAAACCACACTTACAAGCTATACCCAAGCCCATAACAGATGCCAGTAGTAAATCAATAAATACCAAAGCCTACGGATAAGCACTTCAGCTAATAATCGACTTCAACTTCACAGAACCAACCAAAACCAAAACCTCTTTTCTTACGCGCATACACACAGTATATGTATATGTGTGGATGTACAAGCCCATACACAAACAAAAATAAGAATTCATCTTATTTTTAACAGCTTCTTGTGCAATACATATAAATTTTGATGGTCTATTCAGTAACTAATGGTAAAAAAAAGAAGTTGCATTTCAATATAACCTACATAATTGTTTTCACTGTTTATTTAAAGATAAAAGTTGTTTGATTTTCTTATTAGTTAAAACTTCTCTCTACATAATTGTAACAGAAGAGGTGTAATTTTATTATCAGAACAATAAATCCCTTAGCTACTAACAGCATCTTTTTGTATGACAACCTCATTGTTTCTTGTTCCCTTCTATTTATGTACATACATGCATACCTATAACAGTCCCTCAATTCAGCAGATGAAATTATAAATACAATATCCTTCCCTTCACTGTATGTATGTCAGTGAGACTATACATGCAATAGGTATGTATATAAAAGCCTTACAATTACATTTCTTAAAATAAAACACCATATGTAAATTAGGGCAGCAACGAACAAGTATATACCACCAACCATATGTTTGTACCTACATATGTACAAAGGGTATTAAAACCCATAAAAACAGCCGGTTAGGGGTTAAAGCATCAACATACATAATAAATTTCGTTCATTGTTCTAAAAATACTATATCCCATTTATTTAATTATTCTTATACTAATCGACATCAGAAAAGAAATGTTTATATATCTACGTACGTAAACATCTTGAATATCGATTTATTGCATCAAAAGGGGGAAGAGAGAGAGGGAAGAAAAAGAAGAAGAAAAAAAAACCAACAAACCATTAATATACCAACAAATTTAATTCTCTTTATAAGTTTAGCTACACGACAGCTTCATTCAAATGCATACGATTTATGCAAATATTATCATGAGTTCGACCGACCTATGCAATGTGAATATTGTCCGTACGTTCGATACTCTCAGTGGCTCTATAATATTTAATATATTTCATGAACGTATTTTCATTTTCAAATTTCAATTCTCTCTACTCAAGCTACTCGAGGGGGTGTTTTAAACTACTGCCTACAAATACAGAGCGCGTATCTATGGAAACCCCAGAAAACAAACATAGAATATGGAACCAAAAAGAACTATACATGCGCGCAGTGTGTCTCAATTGCGGCCACGCCCATGTGACCTTATCAGCAAATCCCATTCAATGGGAGGTGTATACAGTTTTGAGTTTCCTATGTATGGGAGTAAATTTCATGTTGATTTTCATTCAAACTGAATATATAGGCGGCACTCGGTTGCCAGGCAATGGCCTGTTGAAACCACCAATCAGTGGACATCTTATCGTTGAGGGTGTTTTTTTCTTTTTTTTGAATATTTGCCTTTTTGACATCATTGCCTCGAAATTAATTTAAATCGATATTTTCAGTATTTATTAATTAATTTCTTAAACATGATTCAAAATGCTTCGTAAATCATCACTCCACGATACGTTTGGAAATTATATTTCCGATTTTCATATTTTTATTTATTTTTTATTTATTTTTTTGTTTTGTTTACTAAGCCGCTAGTGTATTATTTGAGAAATGTCATATTTGGTTTGTTTGTTACTTTATTGACTGCAGCCAAAAGGACTTGTAGGTAGTTATGTGGATACTTCTATGAGTGCCAAGATAGGAGGGTGTGTTTTATATTGAAAAAAAGGAAAAAAATCTGAAATAAGAGGAATATAAATCATATCATCGAGATATAGTAGTACAAGTAGGTGTAGGCACTCTAATTGTAAAGTTAAATTGAAAAGCACCACGCAATACATTTTTCAAGTGTGCAAATCAAAATTATGAAGTTGTTACTATCGCACTTTTTTTTATTGCTTATTAAGTTAATATACTTAACTTAGGTATCTGAAGTAATTAAAAATGAAAACATTTTTCCAACTCAGTAGCTAGACAGTGGTTTGAGTAGGTTCGAGGGAGGAACTTTTAAGATTGAGGCGCACTCAACATGACACAGTTAATCCCCAGAGAAAATTGCTAACAAACTTTGATTTTTGGCGACAAACACAATCCACTGCTGCTCCCACCGTGAAATAAGCTAATTAGGTTAGGTAGACGGGTGCTTTGTGACGTAACACTTAGACACGGGTCCATTGTGCCCATTTTGTTTTAAACTGGGAACCTGGGATACCTATAAATTTCAGTAGGTCCTTCAGCTCAATGTGACACATGTTCTTAAACTCAGTGAGGAAGTAACTACCAAGAGTCACTATTCTTTCCACATTCGCACAGCAAGTGATGGACAGGTTCAATTTCTTCCTTGTTCGTGCAACTTCTGCTGTAGAGGTTATGAGGTACGCCGGCGCATGAACCCCAATGGCACAGTGTCCCGTGATTATGTCAAAAAATGACCCGCATATTACTACGATTAATCCTTATCAGAGAACGCGATCTCTTCTTGTCATAAAGAGCTCACAGAGTTCCAATAATGGCGCACGTATCCAGATGGATTCATCGCCTGTTGGCTTCACTAGTGACTTCATCTCCGACGAGGTTTGTCATTATTGGCATCCCAAGGGTTAGTCTCTTTTATTAACAAGCTAACAAGGTTTTTTATTCGGAAAATGCTTAAATCACATTTACGGTGGTCTTACCTAGTTTTTTTGTAAAAATGCAATTTTAATTTAAGGATTACTAACTATTCTATGACGGGCTTGCTCGAAAAATAATTATACTGTCCACAAGGTTAAACAAATTGACTATGTAAATCCCAAAAAAGTTCTTTGTGTTGAGTTTTGGGAAGATGAACCAGATGCATCCGAAGGTTATGATATTTTTATTGACTCTCTTATTAGATAGATAGATAGATAGATTAGATAGATTTTATTTATACTTCAGTTTGTTTCTTACATTTAAAGTTTACAAAAAGCAAAGACATGGCCTATGCCGTCTGCCAGATTGACAACACTGTTAACAATTAATATACCTATTGCGCCTTACGATAGTAAATTTACCTACATATTTACTTTACAACAGAGACATACCCGAATTTATTTTTTTATTTTTTTTACATTTAGATTTATTAAAAATTTTCGTTCAGTATTCGGTCCCTATATGCAATTGCTGTTTTACAGTATGGATACAAATTGTGGATATGCAGCTCATCAAGGAGTTCAAACACCCGATCATCTGGCAACAAATCAGCTCCAAAGATGTTCTTATTCTCGTAGGGTAGGATACCTGCCTATGAAATGAATTACATCTTTTCTCTCTGCAACGTTATATATACCACATAAAATTGGGAGGTCGTCCCGATGAGGTACGTAGTTTAAAGGAAGAAGTTCTCCTCGCAGTCTCACCATCATGGATATTTCGTGAATACTCAACTCATCTCGAAAGTAATTTTTGTTAGGTTGCAAATTATGATTTAGCCTGCTATAGATCGATCTGTGTAGTGAGCCCGCAGCATTCTCTAGGAATCCGTTTCTGCATTGTTCGTCCACTTTTTCTATTAGAAGGTATAAGGCAGCTTTCCAGCTTGCAATATCTGCTTCCCTGTCGTTTAGAGCCAATCCACATTTTTGTGCTAACTCCAGCCATTCACCATACCAAATGCTCCTATTAGATTTAGTTTTAAGTGCTGGGATATTGGGAAGTCTCTCATTCGGCATGTTTAGTACTTTGAGTATATAATCGACTTGCAATTTTAAGGTCTTAATAAAAAGGGGGGACAGATCCGTTTCCAACATTATCATGTAATTGGGAGTGTTAGCAGTAAGATGAAATGACCTTTCGATGTAATATCGTAGGAGTCTTTCCACAGTTTCATATTTTTTATGTCCCCATACTTGCGCAGCATATAGCAAAATAGTTTCGGAGGTAGCTTCAAATTCTCTATACTTGCTACTGTAGGTTATGTTCTTATTGATGAAACATCTTTTCCACGTTATATTCACTGCGGTTTTGGCTTTGATCAGTTTTTCTTCTAGATGCTTCTGCACACTTAAATTGCTCGTAAAATATACTCCAAGGTATTTGTAGTCCTTAACTACCTCAATGATTTCGCCATTATAGGTCCACCTCTCGTTCAAGAAAATTCTACTTCCCCTTTTCTTGAAAATCATGACTTTCGACTTTTCCAAGTTGACTAAAAGGCCCCATAAACTGCAGTAATTGTATAGCCGATTAATCATCAGCTGCAAAGCTTCTGGTAAATATGCCAGCATGACTATATCATCCGCAAAAAGTAACGCCTTGATGAGTACCCCAGAAAATTCAATGCCTCCTGGCAGGGAGCCCACTAAGTCTTCTATAAATAGTGCAAATAGGAGCGTACTCAATGTGCACCCTTGTCTTACTCCTGATCTTGCTTGGAACCACTCGGACTTTTCCCTTCCATTCCAAACCGACACACGTGTATCTTCATAAAGGTTCTGGACGACTCTTCCGAACTTCCGCGACAATCCCATGCCGAACAGCTTATAAATTAAAGCTGTGCGGTCAACTGTATCAAAGGCTGCTTTAAAGTCGACGTAGAATACGTACAGTTTTTTTTTTTTTTTCGAGATAAAAGATTCTGCAATGCTACGCAAAACGAAGATGTGGTCTATTGTGGAATATCCTGGTCTAAAACCTGCCTGAAATTCTTTTAACAGCTTATTTACGTGAATCCATTCCGTAAGCCTTCTTTGTAAAACTGAAGCAAAAATCTTGTACGTTGCATTTAGGAATGAAATCCCACGATAATTTCTCGGATCAATCGTGCAGCCCTTTTCATGGATAGGGAAAATTAAAGCCTCATAAACTGTTGTGGTATTGACTTTCTTATTATGCATATTATTGGCACCGTGGAGCAAGTGGTTAGTGCGTCGGATCACTGCGCATGAGGTTGCAAGTTCGAATCCCAGAAAACACCAAACAAGTTTTTCACGGTCCCACCTCTCGCGAACGTCTGACAAACATCCGAGACTATAGTTGTCAGGGGAAAGCTCCTCAAAATCCATCGGATACGTAGGATACGTATGTAGGTCCCTTCCATTCGTGTGAAAAATATAACGCACACAACACGAGTGGTTGCGAGAAGCTAGGCCCTGGAACTTAAAGAGCAGTTGTACCAAATATTTATTTCATTTACGAGTATGTACCATATTATGAATATCAATGAGAGTAGTGCTAAAAAGTGCAAAAAGTGCAAAATAAAAGGCATTAAGCCTTGGATTACTGATGGTTTAGTATATCAAATTAAGAATAAGCTTAGAATTAAATGTGCTAAACATTGTGTATTCAGTTAAAAAACGATATGTCGGGATCGATGATACGGAATCTTAGAGGCAAATGGAAAGTAGTAAATACCTTCTTCTTCTTCCTATATCGGCGGATTTATGATTTAAGCTCAAAGAATCATAACCATCCAACTTAACTGCATTTCTACTGATCCGCCTGTGGGGTTCGTAGTAAATACCTTTCTGAATTAAACAACTTCTCCTTAAATGCCCACCATTATTCATTTGAATGGGTCCTCAACCTAGACCAAACTTGAGATGGCTAGCTATTTTATAAATTTATAATTGTTCTTAAGCCAGGGAAGCCCACGAACGCGAAAAACGTCTCATAGATCAATTTCGCTTCTGCCAATTATATCAAAAGTATTCTAGAATATTGCTTAGGCGAATACATCTAGTTATAGAAGAAAAACATCTCATCCCGGATCACTAATTCGGATTTAGAAGCAAGTATTCTACGGTTGACCAAGTACATACAATAGCAGATGTAATTGAAAAACATTTGTTCAAGCGGAATCCTTTACGTCTCTTAAGCCTTTGATAAGGTCTGGCATGAAGGCTTAAAGTTCAAATTACGATAAGTTCTGTCCGAGTCCTTATATAATATTTTGAAGACTTATCTCACGAAAAGACGCGGAAAATAATATTCAGACTTTAAGGAGATAATGTCTGGGGTACCGAACGACATAGTCTTTGGTTCACTGCTGTATCTATTATATACTCGCAATGCACCGCAGGTAGATGGCACTGCATATCCTACCTTTGACGATGACACTGCTACTCGTATCCTAGCCATAGGCAAAACGGTCGAAGAGAGTACCGAAAAATTACAGGAAACATTGATAGAGTAAATAAATGAACAAAGATTTGTCGAATCGCACTGAATGAAACCGAATCCGTTAATGTAAATTTTTTTAAAAACTAATAACTTGCCGTTTTTTTTTTTTTAAACTCAGTTTGAATTTCGTTTGCAAACAAGGTTAAGTATCTTGGAATGACGCTCAATGCAAAACTAAATTGGAAGCTGCATGTAAAGAAAAAACACAGAGCTAGAAAATAAATACAGAGAAATGTATTGGTTACTTGTAGAATATCTAAACTTAATATAGAGAACAAACTGCTCTTTTACAAACAAGGGTTGTACCAAAATAAGTAATATTAACATTTTACAAGGTTTTGAAAACAAAGTGCGAAGAGGAACTGTTAATACACCGTTGTAAATGAAAAAGAGCGATATCCACAGAGATCTCAGCATTAAAACAATCGAAGACGAAATCAGAAACTACTTGAGACTGCATAAAATTCGACTTGAAAGTCACGTAAAAAATACAGTCCTTCAAATTTTGGACAGGAATTTACTGTGCCGTCTACAACGTAACCGCGTGTAAACTGCGGAGCTAGCAGGAACTTCTAATGGGAAGGTATCTGCCAGATCTGCTTATTTCGTGGAAGAAAAAATACTTCCTAAGTCGACAACTTAGTTTTAGCACAATAAACAAAATCGTTTTGAAGGGAGGTTTTTAGTGGATTAAAATCCCACACTGCTATGAAAACGCGCTGACGATCCTCATAGTGTGCTATATTGGCACTTTAAATAACTCAAATTCATTTGGAAATGATGGTGTTTCGAATCGGCTACTAAAGAATATTGCCTGTTTTGTGAATGATGTTCTGGCGCATATTTTTAATAAAAGGCCCTTAAGAAGGCGGACGTTTGAGCACTTTTTAAAAAGAGGAGCTGCCGACGAAATATGTAATTATATGCCCATTTCGCTTCTTCCTTTGATGAGCAAAATGTTTGAAAAGATAATGAAAAGTTGAGTTCACACGCATTTTTCAAATTATATTATAAAAAAGTACGAAAAATCATTTGATATAACGAACACTTTCGTTTTACCGAACGACTTCAAATATTGTATCAGTCGTTGTATTGGTCGTCCACTGTATTTCAGTTTATCAGCCGACACTATAATAGTCTTGGGGCAAAAGTTAGAAAAAAATTAAAATCTCTTATTGCTTCTGTAATTCCAGTTCGTTTTCCTTTAGTGTTTTGAACTGCAGCGTAAAGTGCTTTCGGGTTGAGTAGTCGATGATTTAAATATCTGGGGCTTGTTATTAAGACTAAAATGACCACATTGTTTTCCTAAGTCGTTACTTTTATCCTACGCTAAAAAACTTCTTTTAATTGCTGTTTGTACGACTAAACTCTTAAAAATGATTTATTATAGAATGTTTCTTTCCAAACGTTCGTGATTTAAAATTATTCCAGTCCGTCATTTGTATTGCTATAAAGTGGTAAAGAAATTTTTTGTTCGATTAGAAAATCTGAATTTTAGAGACAGTGATAGCTTGCGCAGTAATTCCTTGTACCTAGTACCTGTGACCAATTTTCGTACTACTGTGTTTCTTAATTTTTATACTATAGTTGCAAAGGTGCATAGAGGAGGGGGTATTCCCTACACCATGGAAATTGCAACATTTAGTGCTGCTTCCAAAGGGCAATAAGCCGCCCGGACAACCATCATCGTGTCGCCCAATATGCCTGCTCGATACGCTGGGAAAGATCATAGAGCGTATCATCTATGACAGACGTCAAAAATGCGTTCAACTCGGCAAGCTGGTCATTTATTAGCAGATCCAGCCAGGATGGATACACCATACTACCTGCTGAGGATAGTCACGTACTACTTCAGCAATAGGATGCTAAGATACCATACTGACGATGGCATTAAGCACTACAGTGTTTCCGCGGGAGTCCCGCAAGCGTCGGTTCTATCGGTGGGACCTCTCCTATGGAACATTATGTACGACGGAGTTCTGCGACTAACACTGCCCGAGGGAGTCAAAGTAATTGGCTTCGCTGACGATATCGCAGTGGTTACAGTAGCCAAGCACGTACACGAGGTGGAGTCTATAGTTATAAGAATAAAGGAATGGCTGGAGTCTGCCCGTCTGGACCTAGCTGCCCACAAGACCGAAGCTGACCTAATAACCAGCCGCAAAAAGGTGGAATATGCCAGCTTCCGGGTCGGAAACCAGACAATCAGGTCCAAAGAATCCTTAAAGTACCTTGGAGTAATGCTCGACAAAAGGCCGCGCTTCTAAGCCCACGTCGAGTATTCTAGTAAGAAAGCATCGCTGATGCAGGCAGCACTCTCCCGAATGGTCCCAAACATCGGCGGGCCTAGATACGCCCGCAGGATCCTGCTGTCCAGAGTGGTCAGCTCGGTACTTCTGCTCACAGGCTCTGCGCAATCAGAGTGATCAGCGGCTTCCGAACTATCTCCGACGATGCAGCCTGCGTTTTAGCTGGGATGGTCCCAATCGACATCCTCGCTGATGAGATGCAGAGGGTATACCTTAGACGTCCCTCGAACCGGCAAGAGGCGAAAAGGATTAAGGAGGAGGAAAGGGCAGCATCAGCAACGCTGTGGCAAACCAGGTAGGACAGCTCTACAAAACGCAGTTGGACCCCAAGCTGATTCCCACTATAAAACCATGGACAGAGAGAGCGAGGGGGAACTGTAACTACCACCTCACACAGTTCCTGTCCGGACACGGTGGCTACCGGAAATACCTCCATAGATTTGGACACGATAGTTCGCCCCTGTGTCCAGAATGTCCAAACGAAGAGGAGGACGCGGAGCATGCAGTGTTTTACTGAAGATAGAGAAAACCTACCAAGTCCAGAAAATCTTGTAAGTCACATGACACGATCAGAGGGCGAGTGGATGGAGATCTGCTCATTCATAGTACGTGTGCAGAACGCGCTGCGAAGAGCAGAAGCCCTAAGATGAGCCCAAGAGGCGGCATCGGAGACAAGAGCATAATTGCTAACCAGCCCCGCGAAGAAATACCTAACGGCAGTACCGCGGGGAGAGTGATTGAAGTGTGTAGGGTGTGTGTTTAGTACGTAGACGTATTCCTGGAATTGATTACTCAGGTTTGCGAATCGTACATGCTAGTAGCACTCGGGCTATTAGCATCTATGAAGATTACCCGTCCTTGGCGCAACCTAAAAAAAAAAAAAAAAATACTATAGTTGTATGGCGCCTATATAACAAACTTCCTCTATCTCTCACGACAATAGGTCAGGACTTCATAGTACTCTAGTAAAGTATCATATATATTTACTTTAAGAGGTTACATTTTCAAGGGGTGGCAAACGTAGTAAAATTGAGGTGCCAAATATCAGTAAGCTATTTTTCCAATTCATACTCTCACTTCCACGATTGGTGCCTCCTGGATCAACGTAGTACCTGCGTATGCCCCACAAATTGGATACACAAAGGAAATATTTTGGGACCAACTGACTACTCATCTAGGCTCACTGCCGATGAGCGAAAACAAACTAATTTGCAGCGACCTTAATGTCATATTGCTCAGGCAAATAATGTATATGGAAAGTGGCATGGTGGATACGGCTACGGCTTAAGCAGTAACAAGGGAGAGAATATACTGAAACTGGCCGCCGCTCTGAATCAAGCAATCATTAAAACATTCCTTGCATAGAAGCCTGAACACATAATAACGTATAAAAGCGGTAATACATGTTCCTAAATTGATTTTGTACTTTTCGAGAGGGAAGGTTTCAAGAATTTCTCAGACTGTAAAGTAATCCCGTGGGAGCCCCTAACCTTACAACATCGATTGCTGATTGCAGATCTTAAGCTGAAAAGAGCAATAAGAACCTACAAAGTACCTTCGTGCCCACCAAAAATCAGATGGCTTAAACAATACCCATCAAGGCAAAGAACTCCTCTCGGAATTGCTCTAATGAACTGAAATCATTGAAAGCACAAGTATGACCGGAAATAAGATGTTCAATAATTTCCACAATTTGTGCACAAAGAAAGCTCGGGAATATCTTCGTGTCTCAAAAAGTTTAAGAATAACAAAGAAACTTGGTGGTGGAAGCAGAGTATCAAAGAAGTTACAAAAGCGAAAAAAGTAACATTCAAAGTATGACAAGAATCGAAGGACATCAACGATAGAGCCGACTTCATTAGAATTAAGAGAGAAACGAAGAAAGCAGTGGCAGTTGCCAAATCTGTGGCAATAAAAGATCTCTATGAAAATGTAGAAAATTCAGATTTAAAATTCTCTAAATATGTAAAGACTAAAAAGGGATAAATGCTAACAACACCCCTGGAAATCAATGAAAGATGGTAGAAATATTTCCATGACCTGATGAATGAGGAATTTCGTGGAGATAATATGTAGCAACATGAGCATATATTGGGCCCTGTGTAAGAAATTAGCACTAAAAAACATGAAAGGAGACAAAGCTGTGGGACCAGATGAGATACCAACTAAACTCTGCGAAGCACTGGAAGCGGCTGGAGTTAGCTTTTTAACTGCTATGTTAAACAAAATCCTCTCCGAGAGGAAAATCCCAGAAGTGTGGAGATCTAGCTTCTTAGTATAAATATTTAAAAAATAAAGGCGACATTCAACAGTGCTCTAATTACCGAGTTATAAAACTGACTGCGGACACATTAAAACTATGCGAGGGAGTCATATGTAATCGTTTATCCAACATTTCCGTTATAACGCCAAATCAATGTAGTTTTGTATCAAGTAGCACTACTACTGACGCTATTCAAACTGAACGACCGAGTACCAAGAGAATTATGTGGCAATCGATAAGAAAACACGGTATACCAGAAGAATACGTTAAAGTTATCAACGACATGTACACCAATTGCCATAAGAAAATCAAGAGTACATCAGGAATATCGACATCATTCCCAGTCAACGTAGACGTACATCAAGGTTCTGCATTAAATCCCTGGATATTTAATCTGGTTATGAACTTCATAAGAGAAGGCATTCAACAACCAATATCGTGGAACATACTGTATGCAGACGACATTGTACTCATTGGCGAAGACATGTACGAATTGGAAAGGCAACTCAATCTGTGGAACGATGCCCTGATCAAACATGGCTTGCGAATAAATGTCCCAAAATCTGAGTATTTATACTTCCCCTTCAGTGACCCAAATATTATGGGACCCAGAAATGCCGTACAAATAAGAGATGAGCCAATAACAACCGCATCATCCTTTAAGTACCTTGCTTCGATAATTCGCGATGACGTGGCTCATCGGATTAATGTTGGATGGCTTAACAGGAGGTCGATGTATGGTGTGTTATACGATAGACAAATGCCCCTGAAATTGAAGGAAAAAATCTACAAGACAGTTGTACGGCCAGCGGGTCAGAGTGTCGCGCGTCACTGAAAGCACATCTCAACCGCAGAAATGAAAATGCTACGTCAGTCGTCAGTCGGTGTAGCCCTTAAGGATAAAGTACGCAACGACTACGTCAGAGGAGGGAGGGTTTTAAGGTGGTTGCGTACGCGGATGATATGGTTATACTAGTATCAGGAAAGTTCCTCTCCACGATAAGTCAACTCATGGAGAGGGCTCTGGATAAGGTTCACTCATGGGCTACGAGCTGTGGTCTCGGAGTAAATCCGGAGAAGACTGAAATGATACTGTTTACCACTAAAACCAAGGTACCGGCCTGGTCAGCCTCCGCTTTGCTTCAGTGCAAAATACCTAGGCACGGTTCTAGACCCGAAACTTAGTCGGAAACTCAATATGGAACAGCGAATTAAGAAGGCAAGCGTAGCCTTCTATGCCTGTAATAAAACATTCGGTAAGAAATGGGGACTCCAGCCAAAGATGACCGTTGTGCGTCCAATTTTTACTTACGGCGCTATCGTTTGGTGGCCAGCTTTGAGCAAAAAGTACAATATCGACAGAATAAAAAAAAGTACAGAGATCGGCGTGCGGAGTATCACAGGAGCAATGAGGTCTTGTCCAACAGATGCTCTCAGTGTGATCTTGCATCTGTTCCCTCTCGAACTACACATCATAGACACAGCTATATGCAGCGCAGCCCGGCTCAGGGAATATGGATGCTGGACCACAAGGCCATATGGTCACGGCAAGGTCCTGGAGACGATACCAAGTGAACTGGTTGCGTCCTCGACCGACTACACGATACCCAAACTCAACTTCGGAAAATCATTCTTAAAAAAAATTCCCTTCCAGAGAAGAATGGAAGAACGGAAGTGTTACCTGCAACTATGATATAGGGATATACACGGACGGTTCGAAGATGGACTGCGGAGGCGGCGCAGGCATCTTCTCTGACCAGCTGAATATATCAAGGTCCTTCCGTCTCCCAGACTCTGCTAGCGTTTTCCAAACGGAACTTCTTGCGATTCGAGAAGCCTGCCGCCTGCTAAACAATCTTCCAACATCTAATCATAATATCGCTATTTTTTCGGATAGCCAGGCTGCCATCAAAGCCATTGATGCGGTCTGCATCTCTTCAAAACTGGTAGAACAATGCCGGTTTGAATTGAATCAACAAAGCACTCACTCGAGAATCACTCTCATTTGGGTCCCAGGGCACAGCAACCATGAGGATAATGAGCGTGCTGATGAGCTGGCCAGGCGAGGGTCGGCCCTTAACGGCTCTCTAGCAGAAAGAGTCGACATTCCGCTTGGTGCCGTTAACGTTAATATTCACCTTCACTTCCTCCAGCTAGCCAATCGCGGATGGAACAGCCTCACAAGCTGTGTCATATCTAGGAAGACGTGGCCCAGTTTCAACAAACCCAGGTCAAAAGAGTTACTAGGCAAACCAAGACCAGTTGGAGACCATGCGGCCAAGCTTGGTATCCCCCACAACACCTTTTGTAGGAGCTGCAAGGATATTAATGAGAAAGAATCTCTATGTCATTTCCTTTGCAGATGTCCGGCCCTGGCGAGGATCAGACAACAAACTCTTGGCAAACCCTTCTTCGAGGATCTGAGAGAGATAGCGGACAAGAGGATTAGAGAACTAATCCTCTTCCTGAACTCCACGGGCTGGGTTTAAACTTAACATCCCTTTTTAACTAAGCACTACAATAGGTATACACGAGTCCGTGGTAACAAAACGGCGCACGGTAAGCGCTAATTGGGTTCTTTTCGACCGCCACTTTACCTACCTACCTACCTACGTCAGAGGAAGTCTTAAAGTGGCACCCATAAAAGAAAAATTAAAGGAAACGAGGTTACGTTGGTATGGGCATGTGATGCGCAGAAACAGCAAACATATCGTGAGAATAGCAATGAATTTAGAAGATGGACCGAAAGGACCGGGAAGACCGAAGGCGACGTTTATCGGCACTATGAATAAAGACATGAGAACCGAAAATGTATCTAATATGACAACTCAGGACAGAAGATCTTGGAGGCTCAGGATAAGGAGAGCCGATCCCAAGGCTTCCCCGACTTAAGGCCTGGAAGAAGAAGAAGAGAGTTTGAATTTTTAAGCTTGGAAACATTTTTAAATGTCATGACTTAGCATTCTTCCTGATATTCTGTTACGATGATGAAATATGTTTACTCTTGTTTTTTTGTTTTTTCTTCTTTCTGCTACTAGCGAGTTCATCTGCTTCTTCAATAAGATTCTATTAGCAGTTTCTTACAAGCTTTGTTCTAATACTAATACTTTGGATTCCAGAGACTTAACGGCTATACATAATAGTTGATTAACCAACGAAGTTATCGTCTGCGATGATTTTCCCAGCCTGGATGACGGCTGTGATTTCAGGTTGAAATACCATATGCTGCTTTCTTTGTATGAGAAATCCTGAATGGGTGGTATTTTGCAACAAACCCTCGCTCCTACACCGACATCCATTTTGGAACCGTCAGTGTAGAAGGTCAATTCCTCTTAACAAAATACTTGTAAGTTTTTCAAGTCATTTCTATCAAGAATTCTGATATGCCAAATGTCAGCATCGGAGTCATCTAATCTGTTACTAACTGCCTATTTATGACATTTCAGCTGGATTGAATGGAGGGATGACCATTTGCTGATGATAAAAATTTTGCTTTCCTCAGTCTGAGTGCTGGTTTAGCTACAGTTTCGCTGCAGAATAGATCAAGCAGAATGAGGTTTAGCATGGTCTCCATTGCCGCTGTGTGTGTTGTTCATAATGTCCCGATTCAGGCTGAAAGCAGCAAAGCTGGACCCAGGCAGGAAATTAAAAGTTACACAGGAATATCCAAAATCTGAACTATTCCTAAACTTTTCGAGCTAATAAATGGTGGATTTATATATCCTACCATTTTTTTTGTTTGACGGTTGGCAGTTTTGTTTTTTCACAGACGTTATATTAGGAATGATTCAATTGTAACGTAGATCCTTGACAGGGATTATTTCAGAGATGCTTATGTTTTTATTTTTGTTTTTGTTGAGACAACTGTCATCCATGTACTTTCTCTGAAAAATTTAGTAGTGGAACGATATACAGTTGAACAAAAATAGCCCATTGCGTGACTTTTTCGGTCAAAATAACCGGTCATTTGAGACAGTAATAAGCCGTTTGGTGCAGAAATTCAGCGAATCTGGTGCATAACATGAAAAACACCCATTCGACTTCTTTCTTCGGAGCTACGTGAAAGTAAGGTCTATGCCAATAAGCCCAAGACGATTCCAGAGCTGAAGGACGAAATCATATGCTATAAAATGTAGTGCTCTTTTTATGATCAATTAAATATATAAAGTCCTACTCACATAATGTGACAAGACACGTAGGTAGGCCTGAATCTATATTACCGTTTCCCCTCCTATCTCACTAATTTCTTTGGGAAATACTGTTCAACTGAAATAGATAAATGCATTCACTCACCCTGAACAGTTCCTCCCCCACTTATAAAGAAGGAAAATAAAAAGTTGTTTTACCAGTTTACCCTTAGGCATTTCGAACTCTAAATTATAGAGATTCTTAATTAGCCGCGCGACGCATTGCCACACTTGGTTGTCTTTCATCTAACTACAGGCTACGATTTAAGGGATGGTAGGCAATGGGGTTTAAATGCCAGAAGCAGTTGCTGAGAAATCAGTTGCATCGTTAATTTAATTGTGGAAATTATGTGCATAGTTGACTTTTACTCTAAACAACAACACAATTTAGTTGAGTCTATTCATTCATCCATCATTGCGGTTACACTAATTTCTTGACTACTTTGCAGCCCTTTTGATTGCGCCCTAAATTGTATTTGACTAGCGTCATTGTGCAGTAAGCTTCTGAACTTCGCTCTTCTTTATTTTTATTCCTCTGCTGATGATGTTTAAAGGTCATAAGAGTAACCTGAAAAAGCGATGTCATTTGTACTACTATTGCAGTACTATTGTGCTACTCCTTGTGATTTTTTCTACTTTGTACTACTGTTTCAAAATTCCAGCAATGTAAATCGCCAGTTTACTATTAAATGAGTGGGTCAGAGCAAAAGTGAACCAAGTACATTTTTTTTTAAATATGTATTAAATGACTACCACAATCCTTAGCGAACTCGGGCATACGTCTACCATTCGCTGTTTGTCGCTATTGAACTAACAATTTCATCCACACTACTCATATGCCTGAGCTGCCATTGGCAGATCCACACTACATAAAGTACTTAGTAGTAGAGTGCATGTGTTGATTTTCCAACCAAATTTTGAAGACAGCAGGCAAAGGCTAGCCTCTTGCCAGTACTATTCTCAGCCAAGTCCTTAGGTCACTAGATCTCTCACAGATGGCAAGAGTACGATCTAGCTAGGGAAATACTAGCCGCGTTTTGTTTTCCCCGTGAACTGGTTCAGTTCATATTTTTACACAGGATGCAGCACTTAAGCTGGTTCAAATTTCGTGAACCAGAATTTCTATCCCATACCTCACCACTAGATGGCTTTTCTCAACAAAAAAATTATATGTAAAGCTTGGCAGCTCTCCTGGATGGCAGAAGTAAATTATAGTTATTTGTTGTATCCTCACTTTCTGACATAAGTATCTAATCGATTGTTATTTTTCCGCCATTTTTAATCCATATTAAACGTCAGTGTGTAGCTGCTGCTACCAACTTGTGAAAATGGAATTTCTAGGTGAACCAGGAGCGTTTTTTTTTTTTTGAGATGAACTAGTTCAGTTCACGGGGAAAACAAAATGCGGCTGCTGTCAGAGCAATGGTAAACCGCATCAAACTTCACCTACCCACGCACGTATCCACGTATCGCCAATCCGCTAATCATAAGCTGCGGCTAGTTGTTAGCATCTGGCGAGGCGTCCTCCTATTATTGTGACATTTCTCTTGAGTCTGCCAATGAGACAATGGAGTTTATGGGGGTTTCTCTGGCAAATAAGAACACGGAGAGCAGGTTAAACTCTCTTGCAAATATTGAACGTAAGCCTGTCTACAACTAAAGATGGCCTGTTACGCAGACCTCAACGAACAAACCTCTTCAGGCAGACCGCTTACATAGTTACAAGCTACTTCACCAACAGGAAGTTGAGGTACCAATCCGATGAGGGGGTAAAGTACTACAACGTCACGGCAGGAGTCCCACAAGGATCGGTACTAGGCCCTCTTCTATGGAATATCATGTACGACGGAGTCCTGCTACTAGCACTTCCACAAGCAGTTAAGATAATTGGGTTCGCTGACGACATCGTCGTGGTCACCGTGACTAAACACATCCACGAAATAGAATCAGCGACAAACGAAGCAATCGGAAAAATTAAAGACTGGCTACGATCCGCCGGCTTAGAATTAGCAGACCACAAAACTGAAGCTGTTCTTATAACAAGTCGAAAAGCTGCTGAATATGCGAATATTCAAGTGGGAACTCAGACTATAAGAACCAAGGAAGCAGTTAAATACTTAGGAGTAATGCTCGACAAAAGGTTAAGTTTTAAAACACACGCGGAATACTCGAGCAAGAAGGCTTCACTACTGCAGGCAGCCCTTTCTCGAATACTGCCAAACATCGGTGGCCCTGGATATGCTAGACGGATTCTACTATCCAGAGTGGTTAGCTCGGTCCTCCTATACGCTGCACCGGTTTGGGTGGCGGCGTTCGCGACGATAGAAACACGGAGAAAACTATCGTCAACATACAGACTATGCGCGATAAGAACAATCAGCGGTTTCCGAACAATATCGGACGAAGCAGTCTGTGTCATAGCCGGAATGTTCCCCATCGACATTCTCGCAAATGAGATGGTAAGGATCTACGAAAGGGGAACCTCGAGTCATCAAGAAGCAGGTATTGTCAAGAGAATAAAGGAGGAAGAGGTGGCAAAATAACAAGCTATGTAGCAAGCCAGGTGGGATAACAGTACAAAAGGTAGATGGACCTACAAACTGATTCCCATCATTGAGGTCTGGACCAAGCTAGTGTATGGGGACTGCAACTACCACCTTACGCATTTCCTATCGGGCCATTGCGGCTTTTGGAAATATTTGCACAGATTTGGACATGATAACTCACCTCTCTGTCCACATTGTCCTGACCAAGGGAGATACAGAGCACGCAATATTCCATTGCAATCGCTTTACGGAATGGAGAAATAACCTGCCAAGCCCACCATTACTTATAGACCAAATGCTGTGGTCAAAGGAGAATTGGCTGGAAATTTGTACCCTTATAACGAATGTGCAAAAAGAGCTCCGAATAATTGAGAGAGCAAGGACAGCTGAAGCAGCAATACAAGAAGCATAGCATTAATTGCTAACCAGCCCCGCGAAGTAATACCTTACGGCAGTCCCGCGGGGAGAGTGGTAGGTGTGGGCAGGGTGTGGATTAGTACGTTGACGCATTCCTGGCATCGATTATTCGGGCTTGCGAATCGTTCATGCTAGTAGCCCGGGCTACTAGTATCTTTCGAAGATTACCACAGATTACCACATCCCTTGGGGCAACCAAAAAAAAAAAAAAAGGCAGACCGGTTACGAGCTACCTACCTGCAGTTGCACACGCCAAGTTGGTTAAGATCCCCCTCTACTTGTTTGCGCCACCTTCCTCTGTTTAAGTCGAAGTCATTGTATAGGCCGTATAGTTTGTACCTTCTCCTCCACTCGCCGTCTATGTAGACGGGACCAAAGATCACTTGAAGAACTTTTCTCTCAAAGTAACCAAGGGCATCCTCATCCGATTTTGACAAAGTCCATGCCTCTGCGCCCTACAGTAGGACTTGGACGATTTGTGTCTTATGTAGAGTTACTTCAGTAGTTCGAGAAACGACTTTACTACTCAATTGCCTTCTAAGGCCATAAAAACAGCGATTGGCAAGAGTAATTCTTCGTTTGATATCCCCACTGGTGTCATTTGCGGAGCTCACCATAGAAAAGTTCCTTTACCGCTTCAAAATCAAATTTGTTTATTGTGGCATTCTTTCCAAGACGCCGATTTTCGGTGTCCTTTCTTATAAACAGCATATACTCGTATTTTGTTTTGTTTTCATTGACCGCTAACCCATTTTTGCTGGCAATGTCTCAATACTGCCAAACGACTATTTCAATATCATCGGCGTAAACGAGTAATTGTACAGACTACAGACTTGTAAAATATTGTACCACCGTTTTTCGCTTGTGAGTTTCGTACAATTTTTTCAAGTATTAGAGATCTCATAGTAGCGCGTCATCTTGTCTGAGACCTTTACTGACATCGAAGGGTTTGGTGGTGGTGTTACCGACTTTGATGGAGCAGCGAGAGTCCTCCATCGTCATTATGCGCAGACGGACGAGCTTTACAGGGATGCCGAGACTAGACATGGCTCTGTAAAATTCATCACACTATCATGGGCAACTTTGAAATCGGTAAAAGGGTGGTGCGTGTCGATTTTATTTATATTCCTGGATTTTTCCCAAGATCTACCGTTATGTGATTAATTGATCAACGGTGACGGTTTCCCCGTCTGAAATCGCACTGATAAAGACCTATCAGATTGTTGACAATCCGTTTTAGGCGTTTACATAATACGGCAGCCAAGATCTTATATGCAATGTTGAGAAGACATATACCTCTGTAATTGGCACAGTTGAGAGGGTCTACTTTCTTCAGGATCGCGCAAAGGACGCTGAGGTTCCATTCATCGGACACACTTTCATCCGATCAAGTTCTACAGATGAGCTGGTGCATGCTCCATACCAACTCATCTCATTCAGCATTAAAAAGTTCGGTGGAAAGGCCGTCGGCTCCAACACCTTTGTTCGATTTAAGTTTAGATATCGCTATCCGCACTTTATTCTGATCGGGTAGACGGGAATCTTGGCTATCATCGACACCGTTGAATGGCTCGATCTGCCTGACAGCGGAATATTGGTCATCATCGCCGTGTAACAGTCTGCAGAAGTATTCCTTTCATATCGTCAGCACCAACTCCTTTGAAGCCCTGGGATGTTCTTTCTACCCTTTGGTAATATTTTGCAAAGGTGTTAGTAAATATAATATCGAAATTGTTCAAACTTTGTTAAAAAAATAACAACTTGAATTTAAAGTCTATTGAGTGGTTTCCTAGGCAAGCTTGTATCTTCTCTAAATAAATAGTTATCATTTATCGTTTGTCGATTGACAGTACTTCAAAGTTATTACCGCATAAAAACTACCGGAAATTGAAACTCCACTGAATACCTTATAAGACCGACTTCTTAAACATTAAATACAATATATGTAAATGCATACAATTTCTGCGCTGAAAGCCCCTTTGAAGATCTGTCCGTTTTGAATATTCATATACAAGAATGTGAAGCATCCACAACAGATTTAATCAGACATAAACAAAAGATAATCACTTTTTATGACAACGTTGGGCTCATAATTTACAAACTACTATAAATAAAATCATTTTCCTCGCATTTGGATATGATTCTATATTCAGAAATGCATGAGAAACAGATGTTAATATATTTTTATGCCATTGGTTATTAAATGGGATTAGTTGTGAATGTATATTTAAATTTTATTACTGACTAGTATTTTGAAAAAAAAATGAATAAGAGACACGACTGTGTCGTACGTACTTGCACCTGTATTATTCGAAATCAACGATTAAGACACTTTTGAGAAAAATCCCTTAAAACGGGAAACGGAAATTGTTTCACCTTTTTTTTTTTATACTTTGTAGGTTAGGCTAGGTTAGAGGGAAGTGCACCTATTCAGGTACCTCTCACGGGAGCCAAACGGTCCAGTGTGCTTCCCTTTTTTTGTTTGTGGAACCTGTTAAAACTATTTATCTTTCGGTCGATCCAGTAGTGAAGTAGTGAGCTCTTTATGAATCGTATTATGTTCTTTAGTGGAACTTGCACAAGATCATTTAGTTCGTAGAATAACCGGTTACCATGCGGTGTTGGCAGCGGTTCTGTAAATTTGGGCAGTCACATAGCAAGTGTTTGATACTTTCTATCTCTTCCGCGTCTTGACAGCTTCTGCAGTAGTCTGATGAATTAATGCCTAGTCTTACGAACGAATTCCCCAATCGCACTGTGCCCTGTAAGTGCACCTATTAAGATGTGTACTTTTTGTTGTTCATTATCAGCAGGCTTTTGGTGCCTCCTTAATTAAATACCGGCCATAAACTGTGAGATATGGTATGATACAGTCGCCTCTGGTAATTAAACTTTTTAGGTATACCATGTACTTGTACTTCCGCATATCATATGTTGTCAAAATGTTTATTTTGAATCAAAGCGACTGATAAATAGCCAAGGAATTGCGAATTTTTAGAACCGGGCTAGTAAGAAAACTATAGTTTTTGAAGTTTGTACGAAAAAAGCATGGTATGACATCTGATACCATATACTCGTATATACTTGCATTTGATTGCCGAATTTTAAACGGAAGTTGTGAGGGCGATTCTGGAGGAGAATTCACGTTTATTCGTGGAACAGCTTGCTCTGTAATAGACTATTGTCTTCTTTCTGGTGATTGGAATTATCTGATATCTGACTTCAGGGTCGCAATGTTGCCGTTCTCAGATCACATGCCTCTTTAAATAGCGTGCAAGGTACAGGTATCAAGTAGTCCATCTGTCGAGGAAATTACAAAACCTCTTGCTCTTTTGCCAAAACTGATTTGGGAAGACAAGCTAACCCCACTATTCCAGAGGAATTTAAACAATGCACTTACCAGTCTGAAAGAATCAAACACTTCAATAAACATTGCCAATCTTACAGAAATAATCAAGCGAGCTATGCCTAATGAGTCAACAAGCAGGAAGCCGCTAAGTAAACAAAAGTGGTTTGATTTTGAATGTCTGAAAGCAAGAGAGAGGTCTTTTGCGGCTCTTGAACTTCTGCGAAAACAAAACTCAAACGTGTTCAAATCATACTTTGGCGAAGCGATTAAAGACTTCAAGCGCATCTCTAATAGGAAAAAACTGACTTTCGAAGAACAGACTATTGAGGTAACTAACAGATCGAGAACTTCAGCAGAGTTTTGGAAGGCGGTCAAATATGTCAACGGGAAAGCTAATATCATTGGATCCAAATTGCAGGCACAACAGTTGAAGGAGCATTTCAACAAACTCCTAAATCCCGACCAAATTTCTCCAGCTTTTCATTATGCGGCCCCGGTAGTTGTCGATGTCTTTTTGGACGCGCCGTTTTCTGTTTCTGAAGTGCTACAAGTCATTAAGGATTCGAAAGTTGGAAAAGCTCCAGGAGACGACCGCATCCCCTTAGAGATTTATAAAAACTGTACGAATGAGTTCTATGTAGCGCTTACTGTGGAATTCAACAAAATTTTTCAATCAGCGGATGTTCCCAATAGTTACAAAAGAGCAATTATTTTTCCCTTGCACAAAAACGGTGACTATGATCACCCAAGGAACTATCGCGGCATATCTTTCCTAAATACGTCGGCTAAGCTTTTCGGGACTATTTTGTTTAAAAGACTCATTCAGTGGATCTGTAATAAGAAAATTCTTCATCAATTTCAAGCGGGCTTTAGAAAGGAATACTCAACAAAAGATCAAATTTTTTCACTTGTTAACATCGCCGAAATTTACAAAAGCCAACACAAGAAGTTGTATGCCTTCTTCGTCGATTTCTGTGCAGCCTTCGACTCAATACCACGCGAGGCGCTGTTCTATAAACTTCACGTAATAGGAATGTCCAATAAAGTCATCAACGTCCTAAGGGCAATGTATGACAGCAATCTGGCATACGTCTGGGATGGCGAATTTATTTCCTATGAGTTTGGAACATCAATGGGTGTGAAGCAAGGTTGCATACTGAGCGCACTTTTATTTATCATATTCGTCAATGACATAAGCGGGTTTGTGAAGGGAGGAATTGAACTAAACCACGTAAAGATCCCCGCGATTATGTATGCAGATGACATCGCCTTCCTCTCTGATACAATCAACGGGATGCAGATGATGGTAAACAGACTAGTTGAGTACTGCAAACAATGGAACCTGAGTGTCAATCTGGAAAAGTCGAAGGTGATGATATTCAGAGGTGGAAGCGGTAGATATTCAGGCAACGAAAAGTGGAGGCTACAAGGTCAAATTATTGAAATAGTGAGAGAATACAAGTACCTAGGAGTTCTGATAGCCGCAAACCTAAATATGAAAAAACACCTTAATGCAAAGCTATCGGAAGTAAGACGTGCAATATCCTCAGTTTGGAGTCGTTGTACTGATAACAAAAGCATTACCCACAGTTCAAAAACAGCAAATATTTTGTGCAACAGCAAAATCGATTCTTCTATAGGGAGCCCAAGTTTGGGGTTCTTATCCTTTTGAAGAAGTAGAAAGATTTCTTCGATACTTCCTAAAACTAGTTTTTCGCCTACCTAATAACACACCTAATTATATGTTGTATCTGGAGACTGGAGTACCTCCTCTTTTCTTAGATGCTTTACGCCTGCACCTCGAATATATAGTTAAAGTAACCGAGATGGAGCAAGGCAGGCTACCTAAGCTGGTGCTTAATTATATAATTGAAAGAAAAGGTCATCTTTATCAAAATTGGGAAATGGGAAAGTAATTTCAATCTTAGATTATCAATGGCGGATCAAGGTACAGTCTTAAGATCTAAATTTGATGCGCTATTGTCATCATATATTGGCTGGTCAAACGGTAGTGCATGCGATCATATGAAAACACAAGCGTTTTCACTCAGCTGAGGCCTACCAACTCCTACTCTTAACCTCCACGCGGTGACAGCCGGGTGCCTAGTACCTTAATCCAAGAAATGGGTAACCAACCCCGTTTGGTAGATTCTTGGCGGCAGCAGATGAGAGAAGAGGGGAAGAGTGTTTTCTCACTAGAGCACTTCTTCCTGTTCCAGGCGGCAGCGGACGAATTCCCTAGACGGAGTCAACGGTGGCGTCTATAGTTCCAGTTAGGTTGAACTTAGTGAATACCTTGCGCGAGCTGCTTCGACGTATTCGGATCACAGGTCGGTAAGGAATTTCCAATGTTGGTCAGGACATTGGAATAGAGATGGTGGCGGAGGAGCCCTTAATGGGCCAACGGCAGCGCTCATACTCCCGTAGTGGACTACTGGCGCCGGTGCACCCCGCCCCTCGTCCTAGGGGAATAATTAAGGAACTGGCCCTCCAGGTTGGGGGTTGTGCCGTCGGGGTAACTTCCCTACCACGCAAAAAATCTATGGTTCCGAAACAACCAAAAGCCTCGGATAAGGATGACTCAACTAATGACGACCCCAGCAAATGAAATAAGGAGAACGACCTTCAGACCACGTGCAGCCGAACAACTAGCAGAGGCCCTAGACTGCTATAAACCAGATATTACCGCCATCCAGGAATAGTATTCCATATTGGGAGCCAGCTCATATAATTGTTTCTTTTTTGACATTGGATATCTCGTAAGTTTTCCGATGGCACTTAATGAGAAAAAACGTAAGGCCTGGGACAAGGAAGACATGAAAAAAGCCATCGCAGCCGTAAAATCAAAAGAAATGGGCTTCAAAAAAGCTGCGGATACTTTTAAAGTTCCACGGACAACACTTTTCAGACTTTTTAATTCGTCTTCTGCTGAAGCCTTAGATGGACCCCTTGGTAGAAAAACCGTTCTTAGTCCAGAATTAGAGAACCAATTAGTGCAGTACGTCCTGGGAATGGAAAAGAAGTACTACGGTTTGACACGAAAAGATATTAAAAGATTGTCTTTTCAATTAGCTTGTCGTAATAACTTGGAGTATCCTTTCAAAAATGAAAAGCCTGCACAAAAATGGCTAAATGGGTTTCTAAATCGTCACAAAGATATTGTTTCTCTCCGTAAACCCACTGAAACATCAGTTGCAAGAATAAGTGGATTTAACAAGAACAATGTCTCGTCGTTTTTTGACATACTGAAGAAACGACAAGGGCGGGGAGAAATGGATTCAATGCATGCCCTGCAGAAAATGGCACCATGTAAACTGCTCTGGTGCCGAATCCATTAATTTAATTTGTGATTTTTGCACATCAACATAAATTTGCATGTGTTTTATATTATAATGGATATTGGTCCATATTAGGGTCACTTTTTGAAAAGTGTTTAATTTGAGTTTTTTAAACTTTTTGTTTTTGTCATGGAATGTTATTGTTTTTTTGAGTTTTTGTTTTGATTTATAAGTAGAATGAAGTATTTTCATTAATAAATATTTAAAAGATCGAATAAAGTTTGATTTTCCTATGTTTAAAACTGAGTTTATATTTTGGTATTCCATAATCGGTACATTTCCTCTAAGCTTCCCACACATAAGCGAGCGTATTATGACTATCCGGACCAAGGCTAAATTCGCTAACATAAGCCTAATATGTGTTCATGCCCCACGGAAGAAAAGGACCCTGCCACCAAAGAGTGTTTCTACGAGCTCCTCGACAAAACATACGAGCAATGTCCTAAATACCACGTTAAAATCGTTCGTATTGGGCGATTTTAACGCCAAAATAGGAAAGGAGGACGTCTTTGGTAGGGCAGTCGGTAAACATAGCCTACACGACACCACGTCTGATAACGGACTGAGGCTAATTGATCTCGCTGTGGAGCGAAATGTCGCCATAGCAAGCACATGGTTTCCTCATCTCGATATTCATAAGCAGACATGTAACGATCAACCAAATTGATCACATTGCGATCGACGCAAGGCATGCCTCCAGTATTCTGGATGTCCTTCCGAGCGGCCAACATAGAATCGGATCATTACCTTGTTGTAGCCAAGGTACGAATGCGGATATCCCAATCTGAGCAACAAAGAAGAATTACTGTGAAAAAATTTAATGTCGAAAAGCTACAATCGCAAGAGACCGCCAGACTCTTCGCTGAACGCGTATCTCGAAATCTCTCAATCACCCCTATGCCACCACATCAAGTGCCGAAGACCTGCGGCAACGGTGCCAACATGCCATCAAAAACGCCGCGACTGATGTGCTGGGTCTCGCTCGCCAACCACCGCGAAACCCCTTGTTTGACGAAGAATGCCGGCGAATGCATGCAGCAAAACAACAGGCATACAAAGCGGCGCTGCAAAGGAAAACGAGAGCTGCTCGTGAGCTCTACGAGCAAAAGAGACGGGAAGAACATCTGCAGACTGTATCACGGCGACGAAGACCAACATCCCGCTGTCAGGCAGAATGAACCATTCAACGTAGACGATGGTAATCAAAATTTCCGTCCACCTGACCAAAACGAAGTGAGGATAGCAATATCCAAGCTAAAATCCAAGAAAGCTGCTGGACCTGACGGCTTACCGGCCGAACTTTTCAAGGCAGCTGGGGATGAATTGGTAGAGTGCATACACCAACTCACCTCTAAGATTTGGTCAGATGAGTGTATGCCTGATGAATGGAATATCAGCATCGTTTGTTTTCTTATAACAAGTCGAAAAGCTGCTGAATATGCGAATATTCAAGTGGGAACTCAGACTATAAGAACCAAGGAAGCAGTTAAATACTTAGGAGTAATGCTCGACAAAAGGTTAAGTTTTAAAACACACGCGGAATACTCGAGCAAGAAGGCTTCACTACTGCAGGCAGCCCTTTCTCGAATACTGCCAAACATCGGTGGCCCTGGATATGCTAGACGGATTCTACTATCCAGAGTGGTTAGCTCGGTCCTCCTATACGCTGCACCGGTTTGGGTGGCGGCGTTCGCGACGATAGAAACACGGAGAAAACTATCGTCAACATACAGGCTATGCGCTATAAGAACAATCAGCGGTTTCCGAACAATATCGGACGAAGCAGTCTGTGTCATAGCCGGAATGTTCCCCATCGACATTCTCGCAAATGAGATGGTAAGGATCTACGAAAGGGGAACCTCGAGTCATCAAGAAGCAGGTATTGTCAAGAGAATAAAGGAGGAAGAGGTGGCAAAATAACAAGCTATGTAGCAAGCCAGGTGGGATAACAGTACAAAAGGTAGATGGACCTACAAACTGATTCCCATCATTGAGGTCTGGACCAAGCTAGTGTATGGGGACTGCAACTACCACCTTACGCATTTCCTATCGGGCCATTGCGGCTTTTGGAAATATTTGCACAGATTTGGACATGATAACTCACCTCTCTGTCCACATTGTCCTGACCAAGGGAGATACAGAGCACGCAATATTCCATTGCAATCGCTTTACGGAATGGAGAAATAACCTGCCAAGTCCACCATTACTTATAGACCAAATGCTGTGGTCAAAGGAGAATTGGCTGGAAATTTGTACCCTTATAACGAATGTGCAAAAAGAGCTCCGAATAATTGAGAGAGCAAGGAGAGCTGAAGCAGCAATACAAGAAGCATAGCATTAATTGCTAACCAGCCCCGCGAAGTAATACCTTACGGCAGTCCCGCGGGGAGAGTGGTAGCATCGTTTGCCCGATCCACAAGAAAGGAGACCCCCTCAACTGCGCCAATTATAGAGGCATCAGTCTCCTCAACATCGCATACAAGATCTTTTCTGCGATATTGTGTGAACGCCTGAAACCTTTTATCAACAGCCTGATTGGACCCTATCAGTGCGGTTTCAGGCCAGGAAAGTATACCATCGATCAAATCTTCACACTTCGGCAGATCCTGGAGAAAACCCAAGAATTCCAAATCGATACTCACCATCTCTTTATCGATTTCAAGGCCGCATCTATAGAGAAGAGTTTTATAGAGCCATGTCTAGTTTTGACATCCCTGCCAAACTTGTCCGTCTGTGCAGGCTGACGATGGAGAACACTCGCTGCTCCATCAAGGTCGGTAATGACCTCACCGAGACATTTGATGTCAAAAAAAGGTTTTAGACAATGTGACGCGCTGTCATGTTCTTCTTCTTTAACATTGTACTTGAACGGATTGTGCGGAACTCACAAACCAACACCAGAGGCACAATCTATGAAAAGTCTGTACAGCTGCTTGCATACGCCGACGATATAGAAATTATCGGAAGAACTCAGCGGGCTGTCACCGGTGCGTTTGCAAGCATTGAGGCGGAAGCGGCCAAAATAGGTTTAGCGATAAACGAGGGCAAAACCAAGTACCATATATGCTGTCAACAAGAAGGGAAAGCCAACACCGACGAATTGGACAAAACGTCACAGTGGGCAGCTATAACTTCGAGATAGTAAGGGACTTTGTCTACCTTGGCTCTGCTATAAACTCTGAGAACGACATCAGCGCAGAAATCAAGCGAAGAATAACTCTTGCCAATCGCTGTTTTTTGGGCTTATAAGGCAATTCAACAGTAAAGCCCTATGTCGAACAACTAAGGAGACTTTACGGCGCTGAAACATGGACTTTATTAAAAGAGGATGAAAATATCCTTGGTCGCTTCGAGAGAAAAATTCTTCGTAAGATTTCCGGTCCCGTTTGCGTTGACGGGTTTTGGGAAGAAGATTCAATCACGAACTATACGAGCTGTACAGCGACATCGACCTAGTCAAAAAACTGCGTATTGGACGTCTGAGATGATTAGGACATGTAGAGCGAATGGACACCAACGATCCGGCCCGCAGAGTCTTCGAATCTAATCCCGAGGGACGACGCAGTAGAGGGAATCATCGCCGTAGGTGGCGCGCACAAGTTCAAGGGGACCTCGACAGACTTGGAGTGCGCAACTAGCGGCAATTAGCTGAAGACAGAGCTAAATGGAGAGGCTTGTTGGTTGAGGCCCAGGTTCACCCCGAACTGTAGCGCCACATAAGTAAGTAAATATTGTCATCAATCGGATGAGATAGATACGAGAAATACGTAAACGATGCCCGGAGTTCCCAACACAGAATATACTACTCGCAATTGAGTTATGATCTGCAAGGTGGAACATACTTTTTAAACAGCAACTCAACTGACAAAATAAGCCTGATATTGAAAATAAGAGGTGAGCTGATTGTACTTAATTATATTCCGCATCGTCCAGAGCTGCCAATCATTTGCGTGCTGTGTAACAACAATGTGAGAGAGGACGTTTTCCACTTCATAGCGATATGCCCTATTTTGAAGGAGTACCGCCTGAGATACTTTGGGGCGACTGTGTTGGATGAGGAGAGAACGTTGAGCATTTTAAATGGAAACCATAGGTGGAACGCGCTGTATAACTACACTACCAAGGCACAAATATATTGAAAATGTATCATGGAAGAAAGTTTTTAAGTTAGAAATGTCAATATAGTCTGATTCTGCTTTGCAATTGCTTACTATTTATGCGATGTTTATTTATGTTATGTTTAAAGTTTAAAGTTTATAATGTACTATGAAAGTAATCATATATTTTATGTACGGAGCCTAAATGTCAATCTGGTAGACGGTCAATAATGGCCAAACCTAAATAGATTTGAAGCTATGTATGATAATGTATCAACCTTTTTATGAAATAAAAGTCTAAATATAACTAACTACCTATAAGTACTCGTATTTATCTAGACTAACTGAAATATTAGGTTAGGTCATGTTAGCGTGGCAGGATGCATAAGATGCAGCCTCACTTAGACAAGAACATGTCTATTCTGGTATCACATGGCTCTATGATTCTCACCCTTAGAGTAAGCTGCTTGTTATAAAGCGCTGCGGGCTGCTGATATTGGCGTTATGAGCGGAGAGAGCCTGGCACGTATAAAGGAGGTGAAGTATGGTTTCCTCCTCTTCCTCGTCTATACAGCTTCTACAAAAGTCGAGGAGGTCCAGTCTGATGGCATGTCTTTTCACGATGCAGTGTTCCCGTAATGGCACTTATTATCTACATCATTATTGATACATTATTATTGCGATTAATGACACTTATTATCTACATCATTATAATGAGCGTTCTTTTCTGTCTAATAATGCAATTCTAATGTCTAACATTTTGATTTCACTTTCGGGTATAAGCCCACAAACCTTATATTTGAAGCTTGAATGAAATCCGTCAGCCGTTTAAGCTACAGATCTACGTACAGACAGGTAGGAGGGCAAAATTATACGGCCTACTTTTTCGACTTTCCCTAGAATTGTTATATTGATTTTGATTGCAATCTCGATTTAAATTTTCGCTGTTACAATAGTTGCCCTATGGGCATAGGTGCAAGTACAAATAAGATACGAATACAGTCAGTTTTGTTTCTCTACGCGTAATTTATTCTCGTGTAAAAAAAGTATAAATCATCTCTTTGATTTGGACTAACCTGTAGACTACGAGTGTGTCGGTAGTATTGAAAGTGTACACCACTGTCACAATGGTTTAATTTCGGATAATTCCAATGGTGGGTGGCATGGGGCAGTGGCAATGCATTCGTTTACTGGGTGGTAGGTTGTCGCCTGAAGTTAGAGTTCGCAAATCCTCTTTGCTGAATTCAAGTAATTTGCTTGCTCTATTTTTGTTAGGGTTTACGAACTTTTACGCTTGTTTTATGTCCCTTTGGTTGGCTCTGTGTTCGGCAAATCCTTTAGCTTCCCATTGTGTAATTGTGGAGTGGATACCACTGGGCGGTACCCCGAAGAAGGATTCAGGGGCGATGAGTAGGCGCCCAGCACCTCTCCTCGCCAGATAGTTCGCCCGTTCCTTCCCCTCAAAGCCTTCGTGTCGTGTGATCCATTTATGGTAACTTGGTTTGTGGAAGCAAGGCTATCAAGGAAGTGAAAATATTCCCATACAAGCTTTGACTTTACCGTATAGGAATTAAGGGTCCTAAATGCTTCCTGACTGTCCGAATAGGTAAGATGCGAGTTCTATCACATATACCTCTGCTTGGAAGATGGTAGGGGATTTACCAAGCGCTGCCGCACTCTGAAAGGTGGGAACATAGACCCCAACTCCGGTACTGCCATTTTCCAATTTAGAGCCACCTGTGTACCGGATTTGGGTGGTGTGTTGACACCTTTGTTTCATTTCGAATTTCCTGGAGAACCGAAATATCTTGATCATCGTATCTGAGATCTTGAAGACTGGGTTATTTAGAATGTTTTTAAGAATGCTCAGATGGTCTGTAAAATCGCTGGGTATCAGTTCTTGAGCATTCAGCGTAGCTTCGTCTGCACTGTGTGGTGCAGCAGCCTAAGATTAAGCATTGTACCTAGTGCTGCCGTCGGGCTCGTTTTTATTGCCCCTGTGGTGCCCACAGAAGCTAATCGGTACAGTCGATTTAACTGTTTCTCAGCCTTGATTTGTTATTTTTTAGGCCACCATACTAGTGAGGCGTAGGTGATCATTGCTTTGACAATTGTGTTCTACATCCAGTATATGTTATTATTCCAGTTAAGCTTTTTGTCCATGATTATTCTAAGATAGTTTGCTTCCCCTGAGGGTTTGAGGGGGTATTTTCCAGTGGGATTTGCTTCAGAACGAGATGCTTCCCTTTCTTAGAAAATGGTGCAGGGATAGTTGCTCCAGGGTTAATAGCTTACCCCTTGCTTCTATACCATTTGGAGATCAAGTTAAGGGCACTTTGCATTATTTCCGCTATTCAGGGTTATCGCGAATAAATTTTCCCTGGGAATCTTTCCCCGAACCAAAATTAGGTATCTTCGAAAATAGGGAAAAAATTCATCGTGGAAAAATTAAGTATCGCGATTGCGTTGAAAATGGTCCCGAATTGTTATTCATGATACCTATTTATTTTCCGCGGAATTATTTCATTTTTTTTAGGATACCTAATTTTTGTTCGGGGGAAAAATTCCGAGGGAAAATTTATTCACGATAACCCTGATTATGTTTCCGAATTTGTCCACAACACTGATGACAGCATTATCTGCGTATCTTTGTACTCTGTAACCAGATTTGGTTAGAACCTCTAGGAGTTCGTCTATTTCTAAGGTCCAAAGGTCTTGCTCTTGCGGTCAGCCTCTAGTGACTATAATAGTTTTTTTAGTCCAGCGATCCTTCGCACTCTTGTTTTATTTTTCTGCTTTGTAGTATGAATAGAATCCAGTATATGATCAGGGTTGCAATACCTTTTCTAGCCCTAGCTTTGTTGATTGGTTCATGACAATTGTTATCAAAGGCTCCCTGTATGTTAATAAAGACACAAAGGGCGGTTTCTTTAGCAGCCAGTTAATTTGTAAAAGCAAGCTGTGAATGGCAGTCTCTGTGGATTTGCCGGTTTGGTATGCAAATTGGTCTGCATGTAAGGGATCAAGAATAAGGAACATATTCTTTATGTAGTGATCAACGATTTCTCCATAGTTTTCAGGAGAAAGAACGGAGGTTGATGGGGCAATACAATTTGGGCGATTGTTCCTCCTATTTAGCCGGGTTTAATGATTACCCTGATCTCTTTCCAACTGGTTGGTATACATCCGTAAAAGTAGGAGACAGGGAAAAGTGCCATCTTCATCTGGTCATTTAAATGAGCTAAAAGTAGAGAGAGCCAATTTTATATGGTTGACGGTAAAGATTTGACCAGATAGGGTAAATTGACTAGAAGCGTAGAGATTAATGTTCCTCAATTCTGCTGGAAAGACCGCGCTGTCGGAGATGCATCCAGAGATGTGCGTGTCGAGTAAAGGCTGACAGGTCTAATAATAAAATTAAATGATGCGATTATTAACCACCTAGAGTAACTTAATACATGTTGAATGTCTTTCAAGCCGAAGTTACCGCAGTAAAACAGCTTTGGAAATGATAATACATACTTAGAGAAAAATATTGCAGAGAAAATAATTAGCATCTATGTTGACATTCAAGCAGCAAAAAGTGGCAATCTTCATCGGTTAATTCCAAGCTCGTAAAACTGTGTAAAACATAACTAGACGAGATATCAGCTGTCAACAAGATAAATCACTGCTGGGTACCGGGGCACATGAACATCCCCGGAAACAAAAAGAGAACGCGCTAGCAAGAAGAGGATCAGACATGAACCCTTCACATGCTCTAGTTGAGGCTAGCACAAAGAATTCCTAGAAAAAGCTTATAAGCGCTGGTGTCGATTAGATATATGTGCTACAGCTATGTAAATCGATATGATTTACGATATCTGCAATAAGAAGAGAGCCATCATTCTACTAAAACTTAGCCGCAAGGACATCCGAACTGTCGTCGCTGTCCTAACTGGACACTGTGTGACAGGCAGCCATGCAGCCCGGCTAGGTCTACCCTCACTGTAGGGTAGAAGCTGCAGAAGCTGCAGAAACTGCAGAGACCAAGGATGAATGGAATATATTCGCCACCTGCGTTATGATTGTCTTGCACTAGCCGTTAATTAAAGCGTTACTGACCGTTATTTCCTTTTCTGGTGGTTTAGTTAGTGGTCGCAAATTTTAGGTTCCCAAGGTTTACTGAAAAAACTGGACACAATGGACTTAATATTGTCTAGGTGAGCCGTTGGCATCTCCGTCAGCAAGTGCACCCATTTACCTAACATAACCTAACTCAACACTTGAGTGTTGAAACAAATACTAGACATCAGATCCCAATGCAAAAGTCACAGGAAATTCTCTCCGACTAGTTTGGACACAACCCTAGTTCGGACTAGGCAAGTACTGAAACATTACATCACCAGAGTTTCAAAACGACTACACCAAAAAAGTTTCTTACCTTCCTATGTGTTGAAAGTTCTGCTGTGATTTGAAGTTGAAAATCATTTTGGAAAAAATGTAGGTGATATTACTAAGGACAGCCTTATGTTAAGCGTACCGAGACCTAGGAAAAGTTAAACTTTAGTCTTTAGAAAGCCTAAATAGGCGTAAGCTATTAAGGGGTAAATCTGCACTAGTTTATCACATGCGACAGATGCGATTGTTTTTTTTTTCACTACAACAGACTTGGCTACAATTTAGAAAGCTTATGCTCATCCGAAACGGGAATACAACCCGCATATCTAAGCTGGAGCGCTGACCCTATGCTTGAGTTTACATAGTCGTATTCATCATCACAGAGGCCCAGTCTACCAAAAGTCTGTACAACTGCTTGCATACGCTGACGATATTGACGTTATTCGAAAAGATCACGAGGCTGTCACCGGTACGTTTGCAAGCATTTAAGAAGAAGCGGCAAAAATGGGTTTAGGGATAAACGAGGGAAAAACTAAGTATATGCTGGGACCAAGAAGGGACAATCAACATCGACGAATTAGACAGAACGTCACAGTGGGCAGCTACAACTTCAAGGTAGTAAGGGCTTTGTCTACCTTGGATCTATCTGGCTATTAATTCTGAAAACGACATCAGTGCAAAAATCAAACGAAGAACAGCTCTTGCCCAATCGGTTTTTTTTTTTTTTTTTTTTTGGCTTATAATGCAATTCAACAGTAAAGCCTTATCTCGATCAACTAAGGAGACTCTATATAAGACTCTGATCATCCCAGTCCTACTTTACGGCGCTGAAACATGGACCTTATTGAACGCGCGCCGATATACGTTTGAAATGGCTAGAACATATAGAGCCAATGTAGGCCACACTCCGCCCGGCAGAGTTTTCGGAGCTAACCCAGAGTGACGACGCAGTTGAGGGCCTCCTCGCCAACCGTAGGTGGCCCGCACAAGTTTAATGGGACCTCGACCAACTTGGAGTGCGCAACTGGAAGTAATTAGCTAAAGACCGACCTAAATGTAGAAAATTGTTGGTTGAGGCCCACGTTCACCCCAAACTGTAGCATCATTTGAGTATTCAATTTTTTTCTTTTATTTTTTTTTTATAAAAAAGGAAATCCAAATCCCAGAGCACTAGACTCTCTCTGGTCCGTTGTACTACCCGGCTCGAAGTTTTTCCAACCAAAGGTTGGAATTATTGTTATTTCCTCAGGTGACTGATGATTGCTGTTCCCCGCTGGGGCGTTTCATTTGAGTAAGTTAGTAACTCTGTGATACTGAAATTTCCTTAAAGTTATCGAAAAACGGTTTGCAGTTCGATGTCTCGCTCTACTTAAACCCACACATCCGCAGATGAAGTGGGAGAAAGTTCTTTCTCATTTACGTTTTTACAAATGCGGCAGTATTTGTTAAAAGGGATGCCCAGTCTAGACGCATGTGTCTCTACCGGCCAGTGACCTGTGCTTATCGCTACAATTCTTGCAGTGTCTGTCCAAGTGCTTTTCTCATAGTCTCGAGTTTTGCCATGTTGCTCGACCAAATCTGCCTGGAAATGACGTAACTCTGCAGATTGTACCACATTTTTTTTGCCACTGATAGAAAGTGTGAACAGATTTCACTCTTGGCAGTTTTCATCGAAACAATGACTACCTTTGTCAAGAGCGGACGCTTTCCTCACCTGCTCGTCCGCCCGTTCATTGCCATCAATCCGTATATCGTTATGATCTGGCACCCAGAGAAAACTGATTTTGGTCTGACAATCTAGCGACGAGAGCTCCGCCCCTACACTATTTCACCAGCGGAGCAGGCAATGTTGTTGACAATACCCTGACTATCAATGAAATGGCGATATTACCAATAGATGAAGCATTTTGTCTTTTTATGCAACATGATCCACGTACTGCCAGAATTTCCGCCTGGAAGGCACTGAATGAATCGGAAAGCCGTATGGATACTGATATTTTAAGAGTTAGTCAATCTTTAAACCGCGTCGGTATAAATTGTTATTTTGAAATTCTTTATAACTGCTTTGGACGTAAAGTCGACTGTGAAGTGTAAACTTGTGTAGAAAATTCAGTTTAGGTGTAGTCGGTCAGAATTTTCCCAGTTCTGTCTCTAAAAGTCTTGGCCAAATTGATGCACATAGTGGTCAGTGTATAGGACCACTGCGAGAGAGGTTCAATGCTCGAATTTCAGAAAACACCAACAGTGTTTTCTCACGGTTCCACCATTCGCAAATTTCTGAAAAGCATCCGGCCTGTTTGCGTTAAATATATATTTGTTTTTAAATTGGCCAATGCTAAACTGAAAATAAATCCTTTATTTCAGTTTTAAGTAAAGCAAAAGTTTAAAGGATATGACTTAGGTCCGTTCCTTTACTTTTTGGGCAAAAATTCGTAAAAGAGAAATTGTCAAACTTAAGAGTAAAATGTTTGCTTAAAGGGAAAATTTGCAAAGTAGAGGAATGCGTTAAACAACAAAAGTTTCCATAATAAATCGTCAAGGTTTTCAGCTACTTCTGTTCGGTACTCCACATCTATCAGAAATATTTATAGAGAACTTTAAAGTTCCTTTTCAGTACTTTGAAATATGTTCTTAAGATTTGTCTGAGAGAAAATACTTCTCTGTTTTACGAATTTTTTGAGCAAAAGAACGCTATTAACAGGAAATTCGTACAAATTCGTTCGTATTTGCAAGTAAAGAAACAGACCCACTGTTAGCGTTCGGAATGATGAACGTCAGCTGCATGATCGTATGCGAAAGTGGTGGTGGTCGAAGTGGTTTGAAGCTTAGCTTTTTATGCTTCAGAGAAACTCCAGGGGTGGCGTCCAGATAACTGAGGAGAGTTTTGTTATTTATTGCCTTTGCTTCTGATTCACAGTATTTTTTCGCAATTACCGACGCCATAGGCAAATCAAACATCCAATAGAGCGATCAATTTTACCAGCCATATGGCCAAGCTACTGTCAGTGTTATGCGTTCGCAGTAGTGTTCACATAAGCTTTCGCAATTGATTGGACTGACTTTTTATATTTCATGAGAAATAAATAAATGCTTACTGACGTCAGGATTTGAACCATGAACCATTATCGTGGCAATTGACGATGTTGCCACTACACCATTGCCACATTACATGTCAGTCAATGTTTTTTGACAAATTTTATTGTATGGAGGTTGGATTTTAAGAAATAAGTTACTTTTGGTGTGTTTAATAAGTTGATTCTATGGCTGTAAGGCAAAACTTTAAATTGCATCCATAATGATAGTATGTGTTCATATTATATATACAACGTCAAAGTAGTGCCAGGCCCATAAAATAACATTTTGAAATACATACACTTTGTTTCGACTAGTTGGCCAATCAGGTAGATAACTACTAAGCAAAATAATGTAATCCATTACACACCCCTAACTTCAGAACAGCTTAATCGATTTTAACGAAATCAATTGTATTGCTTAGAGTGTTTATCGCCAAAACTTTAAGGCTGTGGCTTATTCTTAGACATTCTTTTGAAGCTGAGAAAGAGACAAATGAATTTGATTATTAGTTTCGACAGTTAAAAATCATCCATAAATCACTGCCATTGGTCGCAAACCAATTTTTGTAACAATTTACAAGGACAACAGAAAAGTTCCTTTTATTCACAAACATATACATAAACAGCGCATATGTTACCGATTATTAAGTTCATTTTATTTTTATCCGTAAGAACTCAAAGAGATGTAACATCACCCGCAAAAATTGTATTCACATACAGGCTGCAAGACTACAAGGCTACACAGCAACTGGATATGCAAGTAGTAGGGTTTGGTCCATTTATACCAAAAAGGGATGCTGTGCTGTTTTTCGTTTTTGCCTGCCACCAGCCCTATGCCCCGGTGATTCCACGTACGTACGTATATGTTGCATTTACCATTTATTTCCAACCCCCTTAAAGGACGCGAACATCAATAACACCTTAATGAGAAAGTATTAGCAAATATTGAAAAATGTGTGGCCATCCGTTGGGCAATATACGTCCCATTAAATTCACCACTGTGTCCACATTTCGCGAAAAGTTATGCAAACGTTCGGAGTGGATACTCTGTCTATCGAATGTGCTGAACAGCTTTTGTCAGTATAGTCGTTAACTGTTCACGTTAGCCGCAACCACATCAACAAACTTGTAACTGATTACACGTTGCAACCTTGAAGTAATAATCTTTTATTCAGCATCCCTGTGCGATGGAAAACACAATTGACTATTGTTATTGACGGATGTCCTGCTGTCAGCAAGGACTTCTTTGGAAATTGTTTTGGGTTTTTTTTATTATTTAAAACTTGCATTGTTGAGTATTGTTCTTCTTGGATTGAATTTGAATTCTGAATATATTGAAAAGGATCTTCTTTTATACTCCATTCGCAGGGTATGACTGTAGTTATTGGAGTATGAAAATGTGTATTTATATAATATGTAAGGCTACATAGGTGAATATAGGTATTTATACCATACATACATGCAGATTATCCCAAGATCTTCCATGTAAATTTTCTGACGCGATAGGTTGTGGCGAGACAAAGGAAATATTATACTCCCTTCTCTTGAGAGTAAGGGCGGTCTAAGACAATTATTGACTTCAAGTGATAATATTAGTATAGGTTAGGTTAGGTAGATGGGTGCCTTGTGACAAAAAGAGTCACTGCTCACTTAGACCAACAGTCGGTGCCACTGTGCCCAATTATTTAACCATGGAAACGCTGTATAGATAGTCCATTTTTAGAACCACCCAGATAGTGATAGGAATCCGAGGTCCGTCAGCTCTACATTATCTAAGTCCTCCATCTCAGAGAAGAAGAAGTAACTTCCAAGGGTCCTTATTCTTCTGACGGATAGAGCAGGACAATCACAGTGCAGGTGACAAACAGATTCCATTTCCTTTTCGTCCCTGCAACTTCTGCAATAGTCGTTATGCAGCACACCAAGTCGCTCCGCGTGAACGCCAATGGCATAATGGCGAGTAACTACGCCGGAAACGACCCGTGCGTTATAACGATTAAGTTTCCCCAGAGAAGTTTATCTCTTCTTGCTGAAGGCCGGCCATAGCGACCTGGCCTGTTTTATTTTTCTGTTAAGAAAATTCTGTCCGTTTGTAACAGGGAATTTTTACAGTGAGCGAACAACACAAAGAACATTTTTGGTCCTTCGAGCCGGATCAAAATGTTCAACGCCGTTTTCGACCACTGTAATTATTTCATTGTAAAAAACAACAGAAACTATTCTACGGAATAAAAGCGACCGTGTTGTGACGTTATAAAATGAGTTGTGTATTTTTCTGTTCTGTTGTTTAACATTTATACAAAGTGTTACATTTTGTATGTCAATTTGCATGTGTGTGTATGTATTGTGAGAAACAAAGGGAAATTATTATATACAATTCAAAAACATAGAAATTACTTTAAACTTCAACACTGACAGACTTTGAGGTATTGCCGCATCAACTCGAACATGGCCGTTGCGCATATTTCCAGATGAGCCCAGCGTCTGTTTGCTCGACTGGTGGTTTCATCTTCAATCTACTTCCCTAAGGAACCGAATGGGGTTACTACAAAACGGAGGGCCCGCGATAGGTGTAGCGCCAATCCTTTCCTAGCAAGCCCGTCAGCCCTTTCGTTTCCCTTGATATCCAATAATATTAGTATAACTGGAAAAATAGTACATGAATAAAATTCTTTTGTTCATTTGCTGGAAGGAAAGAAACCAGCGTTTTAAATGAATTACAAATTACAATTTTTGGCTAGTTTTAAATGTAAGTATTTTAATTTTTCTTTTTTACTTTTTACTCATTTTTTCAAACTTTTTTGTACTTCGGTTTTTTTTTAGCCGTAATGCATTATATCATCTAAGACTCTTTTGCTTTCGTAACCTTTTAGAAACGGTGTATTATGGTTTAGTCGAAGTTTCAAAATGGACTTGCTTGTTGGGGAGGTACTTATGACCACTGATTGTAACCCAAAAACACATATTAAGAATTATTTGGAAAAAAAGAGGACACGAGCATAGTTTTCTACTTTTCCGCCATTCAAAAATTTTTCCTGTGAAGTGGATACTTAATGAATCAGTAGTTAATGAATTCAACTGCGTATACACTTCGCAGACAGATGGAAGCTGGACGGATTCTTCTGCGGCATCTCTGGAACTCCTAATGAGTACTCCCTTCCCAGGCTGCAGTGAGATTAGAGTAGAACAAGCTAGTTCCACCTGTACGCCACTGGCGCTTGGGATAGCATCACAAACATTATTACGGAGGATAAAGTCTCCTGGGCTATAAATAGCTTCTCTCCCTATAAGTTACCTGACCCTGAAAGCATCATGCCTATTATGCTGCAGGAATTGCAAGACATGGCAATTCCCTGGCTTTTACCGATTTATAGGAGTTGCTTAAACCTTAACCATGTTCCCCAAACCTGGAGACGTGACAAAGTGGTTTTCATCCCCAAGGTGGGCCGGCGAGGACATGAATCCGCGAAGGATTTTAGACCCATAACCCTGTCCTCCTTTGTTTTGAAAACTTTAGAACATATCCTAGACTTCCATATCCGCGATAACCTGAGTTCTCCACTGTCCAAATCCCAGCATGCGTATCTCAAGGGGCGGTCCACAGAACTGCTCTTCATGAGGTCGTGCGTACAGTCGAAAAAACTCTTCACTACAAAGAATATACTCTCGCCACATTTCTTGATATAGAAGGAGCCTTCAACAACATTTTCACTGAATCTATTCAGGAATCTCTCACCGAGTTAGGTGTATAAGGCTTTATTAGCCAATGGATAGTTTCTATGCTCAGTACTCGTATAATCCAACAACAAGACGAGGCAACAGTAGTACAACTAAGACGATAAACAGAGGAACTCCACAAGGTGGAGTCATCTCCCCCCCTGCTCTGGTTAATGGCGATTAATAAAATCTTGGTTCGACTTGATAGGGAGGGTTTTAAGGTGGTTACGTACGCAGAAGATGTGGTCATACTAGTATCAGGAAAGTTCCTCTATACGATAAGTCAACTCATGGAGAGGGCTCTGGATAAGGTACACTCATGGGCTACGAGCTGTGGCCTCGGAGTAAATCCGGAGAAGACTGAAATGATGCTGTTTACCACTAAAACCAGTGCAAAATACCTAGGCACGGTTTTAGACCCGAAACTTAATTGGAAACTCAATATAGAATAGCGAATTAAGAAGGCAAGCGTAGCTTTCTATGCCTGTAATAAAACATTCGGTAAGAAATGGGGACTCCAGCCAAAGATGACCCTTTGAATGTACACAGCCGTTGTGCGTCCAATTCTTACTGACGGCGCTATCGTTTGGTGGCCAGCTTTGAGCAAAAACTATCGACAGAATCAAAAAAGGGCAAAGATCGGCATGCGTGGGTATCACAGGAGCAATGAGGTCTTGTCCAACAGATGCTCTCAATGTGATCTTGCATCTGATCCCCCTCGAACTACACATCAAAGACATAGCTGTATGCAGCGCAGTCCGGCTCAGGGAATATGGAGGTCCTGGAGACGATACCAAGTGAACTGGTTGCTTCCTCGACCGACTACACGATACCCAAACTCAACTTCAGAAAATCCTTCTTAACAAAATTCCCTTCCAGAGAAGAATGGAAGAACGGAAGTGTTACCTGCAACTATGACATAGGGATATACACGGACGGTTCGAAAATGGACTGCGGAGTCGGCGCAGGCATCTTCTCTGACCAGCTGAATATATCAAGGTCTTTCCGTCTCCCAGACTCTGCTAGCGTTTTCCAAGCGGTGCTTCTTGCGATTCGAGAAGCCTGCCGCCTTCTAAACAATCTTCCAACATCTAACCACAATATCGCTATTTTTTCGGATAGCCAGGCTGCCATCAAGGCCATTGATGCGGTTTGCATTTCTTCAAAACTGGTAGAGCAATGCCGGTTCGAATTGAATCAACAAAGCACTCACTCGAGGGTCCCAGGGCACAGCAACCACGAGGGTAATGAGTGTGCTGATGAGCTGGCCAGGCGAGGGTCGGCCCTTAACGGCTCTCTAGCAGAAAGAGTCTATATTCCGCTTGGTGCCGTTAAGGGCTATATTCACCTTCACTTCCTCCAGCTAGCCAATCGCGGATGGAACAGCCACACAAGCTGTGTCATATCTAGAAAGACGTGGCCCAGTTTCAACAAACCCAGGTCAAAAGAGTTACTAGGCAAACCAAAACCAGTTATTGCCAAAATCGTAGCTTTTATTACAGGTCACTGGCCAGTTGGAGACCATGCGGCCAAGCTTGGTATCACCCACAACACCTTTTGTAGGAGCTGCAAGGATATTAATGAGAAAGAATCTCTATGTCACTTCCTTTGCAGATGTCCGGCCCTGGCGAAGATCAGACAACAAACTCTTGGCAAACCCTTCTTCGAGGATCTGAGAGAGATAGCGGATAAGAGGATTGGAGAACTAATCCTCTTTCTGAACTCCACGGGCTTGGTTTAAACTTAATATCCCTTTTTAACCAACCACTACAATAGGTATACACGAGTCCGTAACAAAACGGCGCACGGTAAGCGCTAATTGGGTTCTTTTGGACCGCCACTTTACCTACCTACCTACCTACACTTCGCAGTATAAACAGGAATTTGGTTACTATTCCACCCTACAAAACTCATAAATTTTTTAATTTTTACACCTCAGTCTCTCCTAGGTTATTTAACAAGTTACCTTTAGAATTCAGGACTATTAGGAAATCCTTTTCATTCAACAGAGATGTTAAAAAATGGTTGTTTAATTTTGACTGCAAAAAAATAAATCATCTAACAAGAGTGATAAGCTGAAATCGGTTTTTAAATATTTATCTTTCATCAATTTGCAGCAATTCTTTATTATTAATATATACTCGTACTTTGCGTACTACTACCCCACTACTCTCATCATAACAGTTTTTTTTAATATTATTATCTCTACTTTATAATACTCGATACATTCGCCACTAGTTTTCCTAAACTATTTATTTCTATCAAATATTGTATCTACATTATAAAAAACACTTTTAGTACGAGTAGCTCTAGAAGGTGAAATGTATTGTAAGCTTATATATAAAATAATATTAATAATTGCATTATTGTACTAAAAGCTGTGAATTATATATATAATAAATAAATGAAATGAAATGAAAAAACAAAAGTGCGCCCATTTCACACGTATTCGAGATAGGATACAGGCTTTCTTCCAGTTTTCCCACGAAGCTTTGTATCGGGTGCGAGGTGTACACAACTCAATCAAAGCGTTCACACTTATCCAGCATCGGATAGACGACACAAATGTCGTATGAATTGTCGTTTTTGATTACCAGGCAGATCTTAACTCTCTACATCATATGTATCTTTTGGTAACTGCTAACTGGACTATCTACATCGTAGGGGAAATACATAAACCATAATTGATCGGCACTAACATGGTTCTGATGGTTTCTCGAACTACTAGCAACAGAGAACTCATATTTTAACTACAAAGGAAGTTGCTTTTGCATTAAAAAAAAAATAATTATATCAATATTCCAATAATCACCACACTGCTGAAAATTTATTTATTTTCAAACAGAACCATATGCATACTATACCAGTCTTAGAAAGCAATTAGAATGGTTTCTACATACATATATAAGTATATTACCGATTTGGAATTTCTGAGAGAAGAACAAAATCATACATCGAAACCAGTACGGATTTTGCAGAAATAAAAGTGCTAATAAGCTGCTTGGAGAATTTTCGAATATAACAAATCAAAGCCATCATGTCCTAGTTAGTTTTTTTTACTTTAGCAAGGCATTCGACACACTCAACCATGAAAAGCTTATAGAAGTCTTATACCGAGCTAGAATTAGAGACACTTTGGGTAGTTGACTTCGGGACTACCTTAGTACAGAAGCTTAAAAGTAAAGATTGAAAATAAATATAGTCATTAGGAAGTGGTTGACTATGGAGTACCGCAAGGATAAAAGCTTGGGCCTATCCCTTTTATCTTGCACACGAATGAGTTGCTAAATGTATTTAATAGAAACTAGCTGACCAGTGCTCGCCTTGCTTCGCCCGCATTTTATTTGATGGTTATTTAATTATTGAAACATAATTGCCAATTGAATACAGTACCAAAAATGTATAAGCCCCCGTAGGAATAGCCACCAGAGAACACTCAAACCCGCTCACAACAAACAATTTATTTTAAATCCATTAAAACATTCTAAAATGTGGACAAATCCAACGATCGACAACATCTCAACTAACAAAATAGAAACATATTGCAATGTTTCTATGTCTGTACATGCATATGTATGTACATATGTACGAGTACCTACGCGTATATTCTTAAGTCTCTTAATTGCATGAAATTTTGACAGCATATGGATATCTTTATTAATAAAATTTACTATATCTTAGATTTGGCACTGATAATAATTTTTTTCTCAATTTTAACTCTAGAAGAGATCGCACACTGAAGATCAAAACATAATCATGGGATAGCGCGCCCATATACTCACACACACATACTATTGCAACGATAGCCACTGCTGCATGACAGCTTGCCGTGGTCTCCGCTGAAGAAAAATTGTGGGCGATGATTTTATTAATTGTTTTTAGCATTGTTCAGCTTCAGGACAACGCAGGAGGATGTTTTATACCTTAAATGAATCAACCGCGAATTTACTAAATTCACCTATTTATTATTTTTTTAATCCGTATAGCTAGTACTGAGCTACGGCTGTGGAATCAATATTCACAGATGGAAAATTCGATCTAAACCCCTTTTATCCCACTTACACCTTGAATTTCGGAATCTAGGCATCTAGGCAAAATAAGGAATAACTGTGCAAAATTTCAAGTACCTATGTACGTCTAGTAGTTTTCGAGAAATGGTGTTCACAAAGAAAATCGACTTTGCTTTTATAGTATTTAAGATAAGAAGATAGGTACAGTAACGAAATTCCAGGTATTGACGCGTAGGTTATGGCTGCCATACAGTCTAGCAGCTGCAAGCTCAGATCTTTGGAAAAATATTTTGAGAACTTTATAGAAGTAAAGATGTCGTAAAGGAAGAATTTTTAGTTTCCTGAATAGCTCAAAACTTGCGCTCCTACCATTAACTTTACAAATAATTCGAACTACATGCTTCTGTCTTATAAGCAGCGGTTCATTTTTAAGGAAATGAGTACCACCCCAACATGAAATATCATATTGTAGTTTAGACTGAAAAATACCATTATACACTAAACTGAGGATTTTAGAATTGCAGTAGAGGCTTGGGTGATAAATTTGTCTTAGAAATGCATTTAAATAAATAAAAATAAATAAATAAATATTTGGCGCAAAAGCTCTTTAAGTGCCAGCGCCTAGCTTCTCGCAACCACTCATGTTGTGCGCGTTATATTTTCCACATGAATGGAAGGGACCTACCGTTCAGTGCCGCATCCGAAGGGCAATTTGTTTCGGGAAGCTTTTTCGTGACAACAATACTCTCGGATGTTTGTCAGACGCTCGCGGAAGGTGGGACCGTGCAAAAACTTTTTTGGTGTTTTCTGGGATTCGAACTTGGAACCTCATGCGTAGTGATCCGACACACTAACCACTTACGCCACGGCTCCCAAAATGCATTTTAATATTGTTTTAAATTTTAAGTCAGATCTTTTCAACTGAGATTTTGGTCCAGAATAATACCTACATAGATGTTTGAAGCTCTCAACTCGTTCAATTACGAAGCAATTATCCGAACAGTTACCATTTACGTTAAAGGTGAGCAGATCCTGATTATGGTAGCAAGCATTATGTAGGCGAAATCTATTACAGCTAGGGGAATGATACTTCAAAGACATGTCTATATAATTTGCTCCCATGGCCTTAAATAACATGAACTTTGTTTTGTAGCTAATCGCCGGTTTATGAGAGCTAAACCTTTACTAAACTGGTTACTATTGGAATAGGATAGAGCAGTATCATCAGCAAAGGCTGTGATCTTGCCTTTAAAATGTTGTATAAATAAGGAGTTCGCATACCACCTTGATCAAAAAGTTCCCGGAATAAAAACCGTGTGGCGCTCCCATCGTTCCGATTTGAGTTCTGTTTTCTTTGTTAAGTTGGTACATCTGTTGTTGATATTCCATCTAAATCTTAGCGTCATAGCTTGACATTTGCAAAAGTTACGTAGCCAAGAGTACATCTATCTCTGTGTGTGTGGGCGATTTTTTACAAATTTAGAAATGGATTTAAATTTGCAACAACGAACTTGTATTCAATTTTGCGTAAAAAACGGATTTAATGGTGCACGAACGTTGGAAATGTTGGAAAAGTGTTTCGGCAACGATTCTCTAAAGAAAACGGTCGTTTAGCAGTGGCACGAGCGGTTCAAAAGTGGTCGTGAGTCAAAAAAAGACCTCAATTTCATGCAAAACTGAGGCCGTGTTGACGTCGCAAAAGACATAATTTTTTGACGAGAAATGCAACAAATACCATCCAACAGCCACCGAATTCACCTGATTTGGCTCCCTGTGACTTCTTTCTGTTCAATCGAGTTAAAAAACCATTACGGGGAACGCGTTTCAGCAGCCGAGAGGAAGTAATGGAAAAATCGCAGGAAGCACTGATGGACATACCGAAAACCGAATATAAAAAAATGTTTCGTAGATTGGATCAAGCGCTGGCATAAGTGTGTTGCAGTCGATGGGGATTACTTTGAAAGGGACAATATAGATTTAGATGAATAAACTTGTATTTTTAATTTTCTGAATAAATTCCGGGAACTTTTTGATCAAGGTAGTATATCTAGAATAATAATGGGCCTAGGACGGAGTCTTGTCGAACACCTATAATGGTAAGATTCACCGAACTGAAGCAAGATTTAAATTTAACCTTTGTTTACGATTACTCAAATAAGAAGCAAACCCCTGAAAACTACATTATACAGTTTATTTAATAAAATCCCATGATCGACCATATCAAATACTTTGGTAATGTCTATAAACAGATCGGCAGGAATTTCGGATTTATTTACGCTGTTATAAATTTCACTACATATTTTTAATGAAGCATCCTTAGTAGACTTTCCACTTCTAAAACCATATTGGAAATCACTAAAGAAGTTTCTTTTTTCGAAGAACGATAACAATATGGTCTTAAAGCCTCGTTCAAAAATCTCTTGGAAAAGGTACTTAAGGGGTTATACGCAATTAGAAATTTCAAAAAATCAATTTTTTTTATTGCATTTTCGGAATGTACATATATTTGGGTATATTTCTGAAAATTTCAAATCGATCCGGCAAGTATTCTTGGAAATACACGCACATTTGTAAGGACGTCCCGGAGCGTGTGTTCGTGTGAACGTCTTTTGAATGCGTTTTTCTCAAAGCTGTGTTTTCCAAAGTCGGTGAGCACGATTTCTCAAAAACAGTACAACCAACCGGTCTGAAATTTTAGCACCAGCTTTTCAGATATATTCTTCAGGGATTGATCGAGGGAATAAGATTTCCGAAAATTATTTATATTTTTTCAAACAATTTAAGGAAAAATTTTTGCTCGAAAATCGTAATTTTTTCCTTTTTGGAGCTGCCGTTTTGTCAAAAATCAGATTTTCGACTATTCTTTCGATCAATCCCTAGATTTATCTATCCACTAATAGAATCTTTTTATTTTTTTTTTTTTAAATAATTCAAAACCGGAGATATCGTGCTCACCGCCAGACACCTTTTTTTGGAGGACATTCAGGAGATTGTCTACAGGAGCACTGTAACTCAATATTTTTAAAAAATGAAACATGCCGCATAAAGTTAAAAGTTACCACTGCATGTGCTAATACTTCTTATATTTGTCAAATAAAATCCGTTTTCAGAAAAAAATCGTAAATAAACAACTTTTTTTGGCCTTGCAACTGCGTATAACCCCTTAAAAGGGAAATGGGACGGTAATTATTTAAAGCAGTAGTATCACCTTTTTATGCAGCGGAATTACTATTCCAGTTTTTGGGGGAATCAGGAAAAATACCGTTTTTAATATTTACATTAAAAATAAAGCAAAGTATATCTGAAACATGAAAGATATTTTTTTTAAGAGGCTGCTTGAGATGCTGTCGTTAGAAGATGAATTAGATGTTTTTAGTGACATTGTAATTTTACGTATTTCCAACGGTGTAAAAGGTTTTAAAAAAAAAACTTTTTATTTGTAGGTCTTCCCGTCTGAGCGAGTTATCACACTGGCATGAAGTGAAATTCTCCATCGGAAAATCCTGAACATGGCTGGGATTCGAACTTGGACGTGATCCGACACACTAACCACTTACGCCACGGCGCTCACATCATCATTAAAAAAAATGATTTTAATCATCATTAAAAAGTTTTTGTACTTTTTCCATGGCGTTATCGTTGTTCACATTGGACACTCCAACAATATCCACCACACACTGCTTTTCTCTCTGCTCCAAATAATTCAATTTCACCTCAAGCACATCGACTTTTTTTATAAGAGATGCATTGTATTGCTCTAAACACTCAATTCTTGAAAGAGCATCTGCATTTTACCATATCAGAGTGTATAAGGTACTTATCAAGCCAAACTGGTGGATCCATGTCGGTCTTGCTGGGCTAATTTAACAGCTTTGCGATTTCCTCAAATGTCATAGTGGCCTAGTGCCCCGCAAAGGATGAAGTTAAACTGCCAAGTTATCTAAGATCTTCTGATGCTCGATGTGAAGAATTAGATTGCTACACAGCTTACCGCTTAAAAGAGATAACATGCGAAATTTATAAGAACTACGTTATGAGCCCAAATAGCAGTAAAATTCACAAAAATTCGTTTAGAAATCAACTAAACTGCCAGGGTGATATTAACGTTAGTAACAGCTTGATCGAATAAGAAGTTCGAAGATCCGTTGAAGCCTTCACGTCAAAGAAACAATCTCACGAAAAATAGAGCCCGACCGGCTCAGCTGGTATTGCCACGTTCAACGAAGAAATCATTTGAACCCTATAAAAAAGGCAATATCAATGAACGTTCCAAAGACATCGCGAAGGATGGGCAGGCCTATAAATGCCTAGATCACACAATTGCAACGGTACCACCATTTGATTTGCCTCAGTAAGGAAGTGATTCAAAATCGAGAGGCCTGCCGATATTCTCTGAGGTCAAATAGGCGAACCCCACAGGCGGATCAGAAGAAATGCAATGAAGTGGGAGGGTTATGATGGCTTGTTTTCAGATCATAGCCTCACCAAAATAAGAAGAAGAAAAGTAACAGCATATTCAGAATTTTTTACTTTGCTGATGATGTCGAATGGTAAAGTGTGTTTTTATTTAAAACGCAAGAGCATTCAACCTCTATTTGACTGCAGATGAACCTTATTAGACTTTCTAACTGAACACTCAAAATTTACTCTAAAAGTAATCTTAGTGCAAGTGGGTTCTTGCGCATACCTATTTTACATACATAATGAAATAAAAACAAAATATTCACCCACGAAAAGATAAAATATAAAAGACGGTCAAAGTGTGTATACACATAATTTGTCACTTTTTTCACTTTAAGTAGGAAAGTCTGATTAGGTCTCTAGTTTAAAGTCCCCTCTGACGAATGCAAACATAAAGGAAACCTATGTAACATAGTCTGCAAAACAAACTGTTTTATATATCGATAGACTTTTTTAACTTAAGTCCGACGCATTAATTTTAGGTAATCAATTAATATTTAGGATTTAAGTATACTTGTATCTGCATTCTATCTGTGCTGAATTTAAATCAGCAAAGCAAATTTGCCGAAGTAAAACGTCAGAGCCCCAAAAAAGTTTTAACTAAGTCGAACAACATTTTAAATCTACATATATCTTAAATACTATAAAAGCAAAGTCGATTTTCCTTGTGAACACCGATTCTCGAAAACTACTAGACGGTAGGTACTTGAAATTTTGCACGGATATTCCTTATTTTTTTTAGATGCGAGGTAAGAAGGGATTTTTCGAAATTCAAGTGGCATAAAGGGGGTTGAGATCGAATTTTCCATCTGTAAATACTGATTCCACAGCCGTATCTCAGTACTGGCTCTCCGGATTAAAAAAATAAAAAATAGGTGAAATTATTAAATTCGCCGCTGATTCATTTAAGGTATAAAACATCCTTATGCGTTGTCCTGAAGCTGAGCAATGTTAAAGCAATTAATCAAAGCATCGCCCACAATTTCCCTTCAGTGCAGACCACGGCCAGCAGTCATGCAGCAGGCTATCGTTGCAATAGTATGTGTGTGTGAGTATATGGGCTCGCTATCCCATGATTATGTTTTGATCTTTAGTGTGCGATCTCTTCTAGGGTTAAAATTGAAAAAATCTAAGATATTGTAAATTTTATTAATTAAGATATTCATGTGCTGTCAAAACTTCATGCAATTAAGAGACTTGGGAATATACGCGTAGGTACATATGTATGTACAAACATAAAACATTGCAATATTTTTCCATTTTGTTAGATAAGATGTTGTTAAGCGTCGGATTTGTCCACTTCGTCTTCCCCTAATCAGCGAGGTTATGATCCGAAAATAAGTGATCACAACCCTCCCACTTCACCGCATTTCTACTGATCCGCCTGTGGGGTTCGCCTATTTGACCTCAGAAAATATCGACAGGCCCGCCGATTTTTGATCACTCGGTTACTGAGGCCAATGAAATGCCGATGTCGTCGTATTTGTCTGATGCAGGCGTTTATAGGTCTGCCTTTCCTACATCGCGATGTCCTTGGAACGTGCATTGATATTGCCTTTTAACAGGGTTCAAATGATCTCTTCTTTGAACGTGGCAATACCAGCTGAGCCGGTCGCACCCTATCTTCTGTGCGATGGTGTCCTTGATGTGAAAGCTTCCACGGATCTTCGAACTACTTATTCGATCAAGCTTTGTCACTCTTGCTGTCATGCGAAGCATCTTCATCTCAGCTGCCGTTAATTTACTCTCATACGTTTTGTAACATACATCGTCCAACATTGTCATCCGTATGTGAGCGCTGGACGCACAACTGCGGTGTAGAGCCTTCCTTTCAATTTAGGTGGCAATTTTCTGTCACAGAAAAAAGCGGAATTTTCTTGCCACTTCATTCACCCTACGCTTACGCAATGATTGATGTCGTCATCACAAATTACTTTGCTATTGATTATAGATCCCAGATATTTGAACTTTTCGTACTTGGGAAGCACTGTTCCATTCAAATAAATGTCTGGAATAGGCCTGAGTGGATCAGAGAACGGGCAGCACAAGCACACTGTTTTTTTTTAACTAATGCGATACCCATTTCCCTCCAGAACGTCCACCCACACATCAAGTGCTCGATGCAGGGATGTAGGATCCTCACTTATGATGGCTCCATCGTCAGCAAAGAATAACTGATGTACCTTGGGGTCCATCACTTTACCTTCAAGCAGATAATCAAGGACTGTAATAAAGAACAAATGACTTAAAACACTTCCCTGGTGCACCCCGACTTTGATTAGGAACTCTTCGGTTACTCTAGCGGGGCATCTTACTCTTGTCTTTGCTCCTTCGTACATGTCCATGATCATCTGTGCATAGGTTTCTGGAAGCCCTCGATGTATAAGCGCCACCCATATCAGATCTCGTGGTTGTCTGTCGAATGCTTTTTTAAAGTCAACCAATTCAATATTCAAAGCATTTAAGGAATCACGATGTTTTTCCATTATGATCCTTATGCTTTGGATTGCATCTGTGGTTGATTTACCCGAGACAAACCCGCACTGATCATCAGATAGCCGTATAATTTTTCGCAGTCGGCCACCTAATACCCGCTCAACGATCTTCATGGTGTGTGACATCAGCTGGATCGAACGGTAGTTATCACAGTGGATTTGTCCACATTATACAATAGAATGTTTTAATGTATTTAAAATTAACTGTGTTTTGTTAGCGGGTTTGAGTGTGCTCTGGTGGTGATTCCCAAGGGGGTGTTATAATTGAGTCTACACATTTTTGGTATTCTATTCAGTTGGCAATTATGTTTCAACAATTAAATAACCGTCAACTAAAATGCGGGCGAAGCTAGGCGAGCACTAGTCAGCTAGCTTAAACATACAATCAGTAAATTAGGTGGTCAAATTGCAATGACTTGCACTTGTCGATAGGTCAGACACTTTAAATTCAGAATTTTCTGATTTAATTTTAATTTTGAATTGAAAACAATATTATATTTGATAGGTCATATTTGGTAATTTTTTGTGGAGCGATTGGTAATATTAAGTATTCAACCGAACGACGCTTTGGAAGTTGTTTAAAAGTTTTAAACTTGAGAAAAAAAATGTAACCCATATTGAAGTAGGTTATGCTTACAATATTAAAACATTTGGCCATAAAATGCAAACAGTCCTCGGGATCCTGTAGCGCTCCTCACAGAAGCTCAGCAGAACTGAGCATTGATTAATAATATTTAGAAGCTTAGCGAATGTTTGATTATGGCAGAGCTACCTGGCAATGGATCGAAGAGCCTATTTCTTTTAAACCTTGAATTGTCTTTCAGTGAAAATTTTTAAAAAGTAACGAAGCATTTCTAAATTTATCATCCGAATTCTGATGCTAAGCTAAAAGAATCTTCTAAGGCTGCTCGGTAGAGCTATATATGGTATAATACTTAGATGACCTCACAACATTTCTACCGGGAGGAATCGTGTTTAATGGACTTCGTATAAAGCTTCTTCTTTACGCGGACGCTATTGTTGTTTTAGCGGAATCACCAACAACTATGCAATTGATCATAAGCAGGCTACACCAATACTTCGTGCTGTGGAATCTAAAAGTCAACACAAGTAAATCTAAAATAATGGTATTCCGCAACGGGTTTGGGCGAAACTCGAGGGAGGAAAAATGAACTTCGGAAAATGAAGAACCCGATGTGTGGAAGATAATAAGTATTGTATCTAGGGGTAACTATAGCATATCATCATCTTGGAGGATAACTCAAAAAGGGAATAAATAGCAGCTGACACTATCTCTTAAGCAAAAAACACATCGAACCAAGCGCTAAGTTCAAAATCTTTGAAGCCACCATGCGGTTCATCATATAGTATGAGGAAGTAGAGAAACTGCTCGGATACTTTTTAAAGAAAATGTTCTGATTGCCTGAAAACACGCCGAACTACATGCTGCACTTAGAAACTGGTTTTCCTCCTTTGTACATCGTCAGTCTTTCATTATGTTCTGAGAGTCATGGAGCTTCCCAGCAACCTCATCCCGCATATTGTTGCAAAGCACTTAATACGCCGAAAGTCACAATTCTTCAATGAATGGTGCAGACTAAGCAATCAGCATAATGTGTCCCTACCGGAGTACTTGGCACCGTTTTACTTAGCACATCCAATCAAACCCAAGAGGTGTCTCTACCATTCTATGGAAAAATTCAAGATGGTTGGCAATTTATTTTCACATTTTTCTGCTCTGAACCAAGAGGGCTAGTAATGTTGGCGTCATTTTTTGAGCAGAGATTGTACAGAACTGACATTTCACTAGCAGTCCATATATAGTAGGTCTGTTCGCGTACTCTCCCAAAACAGCGAATTTTTACGAAAAGTTTTACGAAAACCTGTTCGAGTACTGAGAATTTTCGTAGTTTTTGACAGAAGAGAGCGCTCTCGAAAGAGTAAGAAATTTCCCATTCTGCGAATTTTAGTGGAAGAAATTTCTGTGAGCTAGTTTGTGAAAACTATCAAATCTGTCAAATCGCTGTATATGTGATTTTTTGTTGGATTGTTCCTCTCTTTCTTTCTTTCGCGTACAATTGGGTTTGGTGTTTGATGTTTAAAAAGTGTGCAACTTTTGTGGTTCAACGCGTTCGTTTACTTTTTCGTAATTTTACCTCTCTCTGAGAGAATTTTACTCCCACTCGTGAAAATTTGGCAAACTGCGAATTTTGGTGCAGAAAGTACGCGAACAGACCTAGTATGTCAATGGCTATAAATATGAAAGAGTGCGTTAAATCTATGGTGTAAAAAAATAAAGCAAAGCAATCAATATTAGCATTCAAAAGAGTGAAATCAGAAGATTGTGAGTTTGGATTCATTTTCAGTCATTCGCATTCATTTTAAATCATTTTGGATTCATGTGAAGTCACTTGCATTCATTTAAAGTCTTTTACATACCTACATTTGAAGACGTTTGCAATCTTTTAACCCATTCTCATTTATTTGTATTCAATTGAATTCTTTAAAGTATTTTGCATTCACTGGCATTCATATGCAGTCTTTCAGTCAGTCATAAGACCTCACTGCCTTAAAGGTGCCATTTTGGATACATTTAACATTGATACCAAAAGTTGAGAGGTTTTATCGGACCTTACTTCATTGAATAGGAATGGTGGCAAAAATACTTTTTTTTTTAACACAAATTCGTCTTGGATCACATATGGTGTCAGCATGATTGTGTCACCTGTCATGAGCACTCGAAACACGCCACTCATTGCCACCGTTTGCCAGACGTACTGCTTTTAAAAGTTTTCTATTGAAGGATTTAAAATTAAATAAATAAATAAAAAAGTTTGTATATTTTAAGAACTCCGATGTACCAGTATTAAACACCAATTTATGCAGCTTCTGCAATCTGTTAGTTCCAGCAAAGTTTGAGCGTACTGTGTTGGCTAGCCATCAGATTTTGACCGTCGAACCAATGAATTTTCAATATGATTGCATCTTGATTCAGAGACAGGACACCGAACTTGATTTTTACTGTACTGAGTTCCGTTTTTCGCATCATTAGTTTTCTTTTTGTTAATATTACTGATAATAAATAGTAAAGGGTGTTTTTTTTTAGTGATAGAACTTTCAGTAGTGTTAACTCTTAAATTTGGTGGACGTACATATATGATATTTTTCTTCAATATACTTTGGCAAATCATCATAAAAAAGCTCACGCCTCAACAACGCTTACGTGTCGTGGAAATGTATTTCCAGTATTAGTTTTCTATTCGTCAAACTTACAATACCATATATAGCGATTCGTCCATTTTTTTCGTACGTCTGAGTAAACTATTCGTCGAACCATCGATAAATTAACATCCACGTTTCCCTAGTGGGCAATATCCATCCAGTACGACATCGTACGCACTGAAGAGAATATAGCCGCTGTAAGCGATATTGTGACCGAAGGCCCGAATTTGTCAATTCGCTGCGTTACGGTCAATCGAGATCGTTACCGGACCATGCTTAATGAAAGCTTCTTCCAAAAAAAGATGACATTGATCCGGACGAAGTTTCAACAGAATGACGGCGACCGACACCATCGATTTATCGAAATCACAATTTGGCGAGAAGGTGATTTCGCAAAATAGACCTGCCAATTAACCTCTAAGATCAGGCGATTTCACTCCTCTTTAGGGCCATCTGAAGGCATTGGTTTATGTCAATAAACTTTTGCATTTCTGAAATTCTGCATAAAATACATGATATAGGACATGCAATTTGTGAATATATATTCTAAATAAGAAGATCTAAGATATCTGTGTATCTATACAAACAATTTTTTCTAGCGCAACTGCGATCTATCGCAGATTGTAACATTTTGAAAAGTGAATTGCAAGTTACAGACGAAAAATAAAAAAACAAAAAACAACAATATAACATACCTAAACGGTAAGAGATAGCTAAAATATCCTGTAACCATTTTTCTTGGCATAGCATAGCACAAAATATGGTATAAGATTCCTATAGCTATACAAACATCTTAGCAAGGACGAATATATTGATGGAAAAGAATAAAATATTTTGCGCAGAGGCAGGAACCGAGCTTGCTATACTCGTAGTTATGGACTTAAACCCATTGCTCTTTCAACTTCTCTGGTCAATCTTGCATCATCAATTAAATATATATGCGTGCATTCGAATCAAATTGTAACACCAATTATAATTTTATAATTACGTACTTCTTACTTTATACGAATCGATAACATTATTTTAGCACTGATTTAATGACAAGTGAATTCCTAACACATTTTAAAAACACTTGTATAATTTAGTACTTAATCTAAGGAAATAACTAATTTGTTGAGGTCTGCAAAATCGACAAGAGCTTGGATAAGGGATATTATCTTGAGTAAGTGCCAGAACAATTCGTCAAACTAGGATCGTAGGATATACCATAGAACCAATGAAAATGAGAAAATGTCGATCAAATACCCATGATCTGATATCTCGATCGATCGCAGGGAAGACATAGGGCGTGGCTTTCCGAGGATACCTGGAGACGGATTGATGAACGAAAACAGCTGAAAGCTCGCGTTGCAGCTACCCCAGCATTAGGGAGATGCGAGCTAGAGTCCATATATCGCATGAAGATGAGAGAAGTTCAGCATAGCGTGCGACGTGACAAGCGCAACTACATCAACGCGCTGGCTACAGAAGCAGAAAAGCAGCACGGAGGTGTGACAACAGGACTGTCTACAGAATCACGAATGAGCTGACAGGTGGTCGCAGCTTCAGCCAACACACAGTGAAAAGCCTAGACGGTTCCTTGCACATTTCAGATGAGGACCAGCTCAAGAGATGGAAAGAACATTTTGCTATGGTTTTAAACCGTGTATTCGCTAGTGATATGGTCCCAAATCAAACTGAGATGCCCGAGGTGAGAAGTTCCCGAATACGCACCACGACTCCCAGTAAAGATGAGATCATTACTGCGATCAAGGCACTCAAAACAAACAAGGCGGTAGGACTTGACGGTATTCCAGCAGAGCTCTTACGAGCAGCACCAACAACATCGGTTGAGCTTCTGCTTCCACTTATAGAGAGAGCTTGGGAAACTGAGAGCTTTCCTAACGAGTGGAAAAAGGGAATGATCGTCAAGCTTCCTAAGAAAGGAAATTTAATGGAGTGCGGAAACTGGAGGAGTATCTGCGTGCTGCCTGCTGTAGCTATGATAATAGATAAAATCATCCTGGAGCGAATCAAACAACATCTCGAAGACACAATCGATGCCGAACAAGCAGGTTTCCGCTCTGGATCCTCCTGTGCCGACCACATCAAAACCCTGCGGATTATCATCGAACAATGTGTTGAATATCGATCGCCACTGCACCTTCTGTTCATCGATTTTTAAAAGGCGTTCGATAGTGTCAACAGGAAGTTTATTTGCCGTGCCTTACGCAGGAGGGGTATTCCCGATAAACTAATTGCTGTTATCAAAGCCACATATGAAGGCTCCAAATTTCACGTTCTGCACAGGGGGAGGTTGTCTGAGAAATTTGAGATCCAAAGTGGAGTAAGACAAGAACCGAACTGGATATAGCCAACAGGATCGCCAAAGCAAAGGCCGCGTTCGGTATGTTGTCCAAAATATGGCGAAGCAATGCAATCAGTTGATTGCTGTCCCCAAAGAATGCAAAATATCCCGCTTTGAAAAAAGGCCACCCCATATTAAACTGGTTTCTTTCATTAAACTCATTCTCAGTAAATGTATATACTAAAAATAATATTGCTCACAGATAGCTTCCAGAGAGAGCACAAAAAAAGAAAAACAAAAACAGCAAAAAAACAGACTTGAAATTGAAATACATATGTAACTGGGGAATTAATAGGTACTTTGTGCTCTGTCGCTTCGTGTACCGTGTCTGTATCTACTATGTATCTATAATATAATGTATCGTTTGTTTGAGAATAAGAAAAATGATGAAGGAGCGAAGCATACTTTGATCGTTTTAAAACTGAAACTGTTGGATTCGATTTGAGAGAGTTCATAGGGCGTTTTAAGTGATACGCTTGGCTCAATATTTGCTTCAATATTTGTTTTTAAAGCCACCCCAATTAGTTTTCGTGGCGATTAATCTACCCGGTCCTACTTTTTTAACCAAGCTTCACTTACGTCATGATTATTGGAGAATGATCAGAGGAGAGATCAAAGCTTTCTTCAACTTTAATAATAAAAAAAAAAATAATTAATACAGTTACCAGATATTCCTTTAACAACAAAGAAATCGATCAGATCTGGTATCTTATTCCTATCAGTCGACCAATATGTTGGTTTACTCGTCCAGTGAAAATCACAACTGTATTGCATACCCGCATTATAAAGCTTTCTACCTTTCTGAGAGGTGGACCTTGAAGGGGTGTTTCGCGTTGAAGACGCCACCAATAATAAAATTTCATTTAAGGAAGTTGAAGACGTTTGTGAAATCATTTTCTCCAAGTTTACATCGCAGTGGACAATATATAGACGAAATGTTGAAAGCAAAATGTATATTTCTCACGAGTACCGTCCTTACTTGGATTGCTTCTAATTCAATCTGTATTTCTGCTGAGTATTCGATACATTCTTTTATAAACAAAGATGATCCGCCTCTGGCTCTTTCCGATGGGTGGAAGGCGTGATACACGCTATATCCCCTTATCTTAACATTCGATTGTTTTGTCAGATGAGTTTCACAGACCAAGCATATATCAATATCTTTTGCTCGTATAAATATTTCTAACTCGTCGAGCCCGTTGACCTTCCATGTAAGAATTTTAAGCGTTTCTTTCATATTTTGGTTGAAGTGCGTGTGTTTCTGTTGCTCTTTAAGTTTCGCAAAAATTAAGGAGAAAACATGGGATACAGGATCTTGTGAGCTATCTCTATCACCGTTTTCCAATGCCGCAAGTTGAGCAGGAGTCTTTACGTTAAAGTTTGGATGGTTTATTGCTTTGATCTCCCGTGGGTTGTCGGTCATGTACTTGCCATTAGCAATCATCACCGTTTGAGCATAAGACTGCACGCCAATATTCGAAGATTTTGCTTCTGTCACCTTTTCTCTACTACGTTTATGTCTTTCTTCATTACCCGATCTTGAGTGAATATTGACGGATTTTCTATCTTTCGCTACTTTTTTCGTAGCTATTTTGGATCTATTTGTAATTGGTATCGGATTCGGACGCATGGAATTTTTAAGCGTATCGCTTTTTTGGAGCTCTTTCGCCACTTCGCAACCTCGATAGGTCGCAGGATATTTTCCTTTGCAGTTTATACAAGTGACTGGGTTTTGCTTATTTAGGTGACACTCTTCCGAGAGATGTTTACCTGCGCATTTAACGCATCGCCGTTCTTTCTACCAATAAGTCAGCGTATGATTGAAGCCTTGAGAGCGCTTAAACTGTGGGATCGATCTGGAGCTGTTACGCATAGGTTCGATTTTGACCACGATGTTTAGAATAGTCTTAATACCATATATTACATCTTTATTTTTGTCTTTATCAAAACTAAGCATGAATAGTGGAAATGTACGCTTTACCAATTTTTCCTGATCTACCTCCGACTGTTGCTTCTTCTTCTTGATAATATTGACGGCATAAAGAACTTTAAAGCCTTTGTCTTGAAGGTAGTTCATAACATTTCTTTCGTGCACGAGGGGTGGAGTCCCATTGCTACAACACGCAGTGGTCTTTCTAACTTATCTCCTCGGCATTAAATTTTTGAGACACTGCTCGGTAACCGTCAGCATCATCAATATTGATTTTCCACGTATTGGGTCGGAAAGATGTCACCTTAAACTTCGATGCCAGTGTTCCTTTAAGGAGGCAATGCAACTTATTATAGCCGTTATTCGTAATTTTATTTGTTGTGTCTTTTCTTGCAACTCCTTGCGCTTTTTATAGCTCGACTTCCGGTGAGGAACCAGCTTTGCGTTTTTTGCTAGGCCGTTTCTTTTCGATCCAATGGTTTCACCAAACTATTATTATTAATGTTTTATCGTGGCAGGGAATTAAAACTGATTAAGAAACTTTAGAATAGTCGTCAAATTGAAGTCAACAAGCATTGTACATCAAGAAAGAGATATCTCTGAAGAATCATCCGAACAGTTTGGCCTTGAAGTCCTGTGTAGAAATGTCGGAAATTAGAAACAGACTTAAGGAAAACCCGAATAGGTACGGTTCTTTAAAATAAAGACACAAATCCATTTATATTTAAGCGTCGTAATAACTTTTAGCAAGTGTCCAGTTCAATATTCAGATTGTAACGGAATCGTAGCCCCTGATCGAATACATCTTCAAGTATTTAAGTCAACGTATACTATATAGAATGAATTTATATAAAATAAATGCCACATATTGTATATAAAGTTCTAAATTTATGAAATATGGTCATGAAAATGGATACCGATTTAGTCCAAAAAAAGACCGAGTACTTGTGCTACTCTGATCCAATGAGGCCGATTCCAGACACTATTTTGAAAGGAACAGTACTTCCCGAAAAGTTCAAATATATGCGATCTATTATCAATAGCGAAGCAACCTGTGATGACGACATCAGCCATCGCGTAAGCATAGTACTGGTGAATTGGCGAAAAAACTCCGCTATCTTTTGTGGCCGAAAATTTCCACCTAAGCTGAAAGGAAGGCTCAACACCGCAGTTGTACGTCCAATACTCACATACGGTTCACAGTGTTGGACAATGTACAGAACGTATGAGAGTTAATTAATGGCAATTGAAATGAAGATTCTTCACATGACAGCAAGAGTGACAACGCGCGTAATCGAATAAGAAGTTCGAAGATCCGTGAAACCCTTCACGTGAAAGAAATCATCTCATAAGAAATAGACCGTGACCAGCTCAACTGGTATTGTCACGTTCAAAGAAGAGATTATTTGAACCCCTTAAAAAAAGCAATATCAATGAACGTTCCAAAGATATGACGAAAGAAAGTCCGGCCTAAAAACTCCTGGATCACACAAATGCAAATTTTTGCCTTAGTAACTTAGTGATCCAAAATCGGGAGACCTGCCGATATTTTCTGAGGTGAAACACCAACACAGGGGGATCAGAAGAAATGCATGAAGTGGGAGGGTTATAATCCCTTGAGTTCAGATCATAATTTCGTTGAAATGGGAAGAAGATTGTCCATTTTGATCAATGACCTTTTACCATTTTTTGGGCAAAGCCATAATTGCGTCCTCATAGAACTTCTGGAATTTCTTGGCGAAAAACTCTGACACGTGATTTTCACAGTCGTTTATGAGATTCAATTTTACACCGTTGGGATAATTCTGCATTGACCGAAACAAATGTTAATCCAACGGTGCAAGGCTGGACTATGCAAACTCTCAGTTTTTGGCGGGCCCCAAAAAAGTATGTGGTCTGACATTGTCGTGATGGACAACAACGCCATTTCAGTTGATCAACTCCGACCGCTTTTTTGCAATCGCTTCATTTAATCTTGTTAGCTGCTGACAGTGGAGCTCAGAATTAATCGTTTGGTTAGGCAGCAGCAACTCATAGTGCATGGGTCCCTTCCAGTCCCACGAAATACTCAGCATCACCTTCCTTGGCGTCAGTCCCGGCTTTGCAACACTTTAAAGAGCTTCATACTACTTCAACCACGATCTTCTTCGCACCACATTGTGTGTACGCAATTCACTCTTCAACACCATCTTTCAAAAACGGCTCGATTTCTTTTCGATTCACCCCAATTACAGGGGTATATCTCTTTTAAGTTTCCGTGGAAAGGTCTTTGCTAAAGTGTTTGAAACACGTTTCAGAGCTGTGGTTGAGGACAGTTTGGGGGATGAGCTATGCGGTTTTCGTCACGGTAGAAGCACAACCGATCAATTATTCACTCTCAGAATGGTTCTTGAGAAGGCCTGGGAGTATGCTAAACCTGTCTACACTTGTTTTGTGGATTTGTAGAAGCATATGATAGAGTTCCTCGAGGTAAACTCTGGAGTGTTCTGCAGGAGTATGGGATTGGTGGTTCCCTGTTAAGGGCGATTAAGTCTTAATATACAAACTGTAGAAGGAGTGTTCGGGTAAACGGCGTTAAATCAATACCTTTCACTGTGGGCGTTGGACTCACCTCTCCTCCTCAATGTATAGTTTAGGTAGTTAGTTTATTTGACAATTTCATGCATTCAAATTATAATTTTCTTTTTATCTACATTTAATTCTAAGTTTAGTTTGGTTTGGCCGGAGGCCGTCTACCAGAATGACATTTGTTTTATAATACTATTTGTATCCATAATGTTTAAAAATATCTGCGATAAATAAATAGAATTCAGTGAAATTGCCTAGCAATATTTAAAAAGATTCATTTATGATGCGAGATCTATATCTTTGTGTATTTATTGTAAACTTGTACAATAGATCCCAACCTCTGTTTCCATTTAGGATGTCCATGGCTTCTTCTAAGTCTAGTACGTGTGGTGTGCTCCAAAAAAATAGTGACGAAAACCCTCAGGATGGGACATATTGCTATGAAGTGGAAAACATCTTCACGTTCTTTCAGGTTGCAGAGATCGCATAGAATGGGAAGATCCGGACGGTGTGGGATATAGTTAAGGTTGATCAATTCTCCTCTTATCTTGAAGATGGTGCTTATTTTTTCCGTCGTGTTATTAACATGGAAGTATGTCTTTTCGTTTAAAAAGTGATTCATTTTGTTGTAATAAGTTCTGTATTGGGACGAACGGGCTTCATTTACAAAATCATCATACAGTTTGTGACCCACTTTTTCTAGTAGGGTTTTGAGTTTTGGCTTCAGTGATACGTACTGATACCGATAGATTGAGGTCGCAATTAGATGCTAACTTTATCCACTCCTTGACAAACCCTGCTTTAGTCCGTAGCATATGCGAAAGCACAAGTTTTGGTATCCTATCTTCTCCCATTGCCATAACTTTGAGCACATAGTCGAAGTGGAGTTTAAGGGTATCCATGAAAAGTGGAGCTACTCCAGTCTCCAAATGTAGCATGTAATTAGGTGAGTTGCTAGGTAGTCTAAAGGATCTCCTAATGTAAAAACGAAGAAACTTCTCTACGTCTTCAAATGGCCAACAACCCCACACTTGTGCACCATAGATAATGATGGACTTTGCAGTTGCACGGAATACTTTATCTTTCGAAGCGTGTGTTATATATTTGTTCCTTATGCAACTTCCCCAAACTGAGCAAATAGCTCTCTTAGCCTCAGATAGTTTTGCTCGGATGTGCTTTTTAAAACTAAGATGAGAGGTGAACAGAACTCCAAGATACTTGTATTCGCGGACAATTTCTATCTCCTGTTCTTGGTAATGCCAATTTTCTCTTCTTGCAAATCTTCCCCCTCCATTCCTGAAAACCATCACCTTGGATTTTGATAGATTAACAGACAAGTTCCAGGAGTTGCAGTACCTTTCCAGTCTATTGATTGTAAGCTGCATGCTTTCCACCGTATCTGCTAACAACACAATATCATCCGCATATATTAAAACTGGAATTTTTCTCCGATTAAACTCTATTCCTCCTTTAACATATTCAGTTATATCATTTATGTATGAAATAAATAATAATGAGCTCAAAACACAACCTTGTTTCACACCCATATTTCTTTCAAATTCTCCCGACGAATGTTTTCCATCCCAGACATATGCCACGTTTCTCTCGTACATAGATCTCAGAACTCCAATTACTTTAGTCGAGATTCCTAGGTTGTAGAGCTTATAGAAGAGAGTCTTCCAAGGTATGGAGTCAAAAGCTGCTGGAAAATCGACAAAGAAAACATATAGCTTTTTCCGGTTCCTTCTGTAAGTCTCGGCAATATTGGTGAGCGATCCACTGTAGAGTAGTTTTTACGAAAACCAGCTTGCAACTCGTATAATACATTTTTATTTTCAACCCACCTGGTAAGGTGATTGAAGAGTACTGTTGCAAACAGCTTCGCCGATGTATTTAAGAAGGAAATACCTCTGTAATTTTCCGCTTCATCAAAATCTCCTCTTTTATGCAACGGGAATATTATCGCTTTACGGAAACTCATAGGTACATACGTGGTTTGGAATATTCTGTTGAACTCTATTCTAAGTGCTGCTAAAAATTCCGGCGTAGAGTTCTTGTAAAATTCAAAAGGGATACGATCGTCTCCCGGGGCTTTCCCTTTTTTTGCGCTCTCAAATACAGTTTCCACCTCTTCGTAGCTTATTTCTTGGTCCAAAAATTCGTCTAGAATCAAAGGGGCGGCATATTGGAAGGGTGTTGATACTTTTGGGGAATTAAGCAGGCTTGAGAAATGCTCTCTAAGTTGATTTGCCTGAAGTCCTGATCCGATACTATTGCATTTTCCATTTAACAACTTAACAGCTTTCCAAAATTGTGCAGGAGAGGCTGTGTTATTAATGTATACATATATGGACTGGATGTTACAGCGCAGCCGTTGCGGAGAATTTTTCAAAGTGGGAGACTTAATGATTAGCTTCGATGGTTTGGTCACGTAGTGCGTATGCCCCCAGATCGGCTTCTACATATAAGACGTGCCATGATTGCCGTATCATCAGGTAAGCGACCCCTCGGTAGGCCTAGAAATAAAGGGTTGGATCAAGCCCGACATCTCTCCTGGAGCCGTCTAGGGATTCCTCCTGATGAGTTCAAATCAATGGCGAAGAATCGGAAAGGATGGACAGTCCACGTGAGCATTCTACACCGGCGACCTTTATGAAGAATTAGCAAACTATTGAAAATGTATGTATGTAATATTTTCATCCCCTTAAGGAATATCCTAATAAGTCTAATTGGCTTAAAAGGTATAGAACGCAAAAATTGTATGAAATGTTGTAAAAATCTGTAAAGTAGTTTTTGATGCGTGCCGGGACACGAACCTAATCATCATTTTATTATATCTATTGTATATAGATAGCTATCGACATTTATTAGATATATTTTAGTAGCAACACTGCTCGCATAGCGGCTTTCGTCCTATCGCCTGTGCATATGCGACGTACTTCACGACATTCCTCGCTGAATCAGACGTTTTATTTGGGTGACGGTGTGCACGCAATGTTGCCGCACGTCGCACAGTGTGGTATTTGGGTCTGAAACCTGGTCAAAAATATTTTATATCTCTATTCATTAAATATTGCTTTCAATTTCATGTTTAAATAAAAAAACAACAAAAAAGTATTTTATTTATAAAGAAACAAATATTTTATTATTCTTCTGAACTTTTCTCATCACTATCAAATATAAAAGAGCCAGTTTTGATAGCAAACGTAATACATCAGCTGATAATGGTTTCTTTTTACTTTTGTAAGATCTCATGCCTGTTATTAATGGATCAGATGTTAAAAGAAGCCTGTTCAATACATCCGTGTTACAGGTAACACTTTATATGTTTGTGCTTCCGCAGCTTCCTCTGAAAGTTGTCCTATTGGAAGAACGGCTTTCTTTATTACCTCAGATCCATGAACGAGAACCTTATGCATTTTTGGAGACATAAGATAAAATGTATATAGAGAAACATACAATTCGGCCGTTTCTTGACAATATCTTTCAAATTCTTCAACATTTATGTGGAATCCGGAACACAAAGTGTCTAAAACTATTTTTAGGCGATATAACAATTTTTTATCAAGTCTTGTTATAGCTGCTGATACTTCGTACGAATCGAAGAATCTTCTGCTGGTGTTACTATCATTCGTGTTACCGAAATTTGATTTTGGTATATCCACTAAAAGTCCAAGTTGTTGCTTGAACTGATTTTAAATATCTCTCTTCTTGTTTTCCACAACTTGTTTTTCTTCATTCGTTAATCTAACGTTCCACTTTTTTACAGGTAACCTGTAAGCTACATGTAACATACCCTCGAAAAACCGTATGCGGGCATGAAGCAGGAGAGACCAAAGTTTAAATTTTCTTTTTTGCATGATCTCCTTTTCATTAAATTATTAAACTCTGATCAAGGTGCTTCACATATGTAACCCCTAGCTGTTGATTTAGTATGTGTTGCGGCATTACATACTTTACCGTCTACCATGGTGAATAACATTTTATGTTTTATATTCAAACCATCACCATGTAATCTATTTCTTCGTTAATTATTTCGTGCGTTTCTTATATAAATCTAATTCTTATTGGTCGACAGTAACGAGGGGATGACGGGGTTGGGTTTTGCCAAAGAATTTTCATTTCAGACCCATAAACTAGCTGAACTGGAACTACAGAGCTTTGGAAAATGTTAGCATCAGAATCAGCTCCATTTTAAAATTTCATTTTATATTGGCTCTGATGGGATCCGTCACAACCCCACTTACTTATTAAAATTAATGTTTTTTTTGTCTTCATCACTTAAAAGACCTGCAGCTTCCCGAAGATGTATGATAAGACGACTCACCGTGTGATCCATCAGCTTTTACACTTGCACTTCAGCACATGTCTCTGTTATGGAATGTATTTCTGGGTAGCATTCTTTTTTAACCTTTTGCAGTAGAGAATAGCAAGGAAAAAAATGTTTGTTAGTTTCTCTAACAATCTCATACTGGGCTTTTGTAAGTCATTAACAGATCACGTAAAGGTGATAACTGACATGGTTGGTTTTTCATACTCGTATTGATGGCCGTGACATACTTTTTAGCTTTTTGAGGACTTTTTATAAGGTTTTTAACTATTTTCGATGCATCGACATTGCCCGTCACACGCAACTTCATTTGTGTAGCATAAGCCAGCTCCTCTACATCTTTTGATCGAAGGTCTTCGGTTCTACGTCTTTTACTTCTGTCACTTGATTTCACAAAAGATTTCAGAGGACGACCTCGGTTAACCCCTATACCAGAACAAAATCTTATATTAAACTCTTGAAAATGTACAGATCATGTTTTTGACAAACCTACAATAGGTAACGATACCATCCCATTCAGTCACTCAGCATTGCTTTTCTCAAACCTTGATTTTGTTTTTCGGGCAGCTATCCATTTTTCTTTAAATTGGTGTTTAATGTGCAATAGTCTTTGCTTTGCATTGCATTTTTCATCAAATGTTGTTTCATTTGAGCTTTGCATAATATTATACAACTCTTTTCGGGCGATTAACCTCAATCCAGAAGGTCCTATTAACATATTTAAAGCAAATTAACACCAAAAAATAGTTTTTAATATTTAACAAAGAGGCTCTTTGGGGCGGCTAAATCCTTTACTACACACTTCAATATTTATAACTTGACAAAACAAAACAAATTTCACTGCTTAGAAACACTTAGAAACATATTTCAATGCTTTTAAAACAAAAAAGAAATGCATATTTTCTCATAATTCACGTAAGGCTAAATCATAGCCTGTATATACACAAAAAACACATGAGTACACATCCAAAACATACATTACATCCTCTTCTTCCTTTTATCAGCGAGGTTATGATCCGAAAACAAGGGATCACAACCCTCTCACTTCACCGCATTTCTACTGATCCGCCTGTGGGGTTCGCCTCCAAAACATACATTACATAGTTAAATAAATACCTGGTCTGCAATTATCCATAGTTATCTAAATTTGGTTCTCAAGGTTGGGGGTTGTGCCGTCGGGTTAACTTCCCTACCACGTAAAAAACCTTCGATTACAACCAACAGCCTCGAATACGGATGAATTTACTGTTGAAGACCCAAGCAAACGTAAAAAGGCCAACGATCTTCGTGTCTGCACGTGGAGTGTTAGGTCCCTCTACAAACTACGTGCAGCCGAACAACTTGCGGAGGCCCTAGAGTGTCTCAAAGCAGACATTACCGCCATCCAAGAAGTGCGATGGGATGTGCCGGACAAATGGAGTATGAAAAACTGCGACATCTACTACGGCGATTGCTACAGACAAAAAGGACAGCGTCTATTCGGGTGCGGATTTGTCATTGGAGACAGACTTAGGCAAGAAGTCTTGAGTTTCCGGCATGTGAACAAGCGCCTTATGACTATCCGTATCAAGGCTAAATTTGACAACATTAGCCTAATATGCGTTCACGCCCCTCATGAGGAGAAGGACGACGCGACAAAGGATGACTTCTACCAGCTCTTGGACAAGACGTATGAGCAATGCCCTAGCCACGACGTTAAAATTATCCTAGGTGATTTTAACGCAAAGCTAGGAAGAGAGGACGTCTTTAGTAGCATGGTCGGAAAGCACAGCCTGCACGACATCACATCCGACAACGGACTCAGGCTAATCGACTTTGCGGCGGGGCGAAACTTTGTCGTAGCTAGTACGCGGTTCCCACGTCTCGACATTCACAAAGGAACATGGCTCTCCTTTCATCGGAAAACTGTCAACCAAATCGATCACATTGCGATCGACGCAAGGCACTCTTCCAATATTCTGGGTGTCAGGATCTTCCAAGGAGCCAACGTGGACTCGGATCACTACCTAGTTGTAGCCAAGGTACGGATGCGGATATCCACAACGGAGCGAAATCAAAGAAATACTGTGAGAAAAATTTGACGTCGGGCGGCTACAATCGCAAGAGACCGCCAGAAACTTTGCCGATCGAGTTTCTTCTAATCTCAATCTAAGCCCTATGCCGCCAGCAGCAAATGCGGAAGACCAATGGCAGCGTTGCCAACAAGCCATCAGAGATGCCGCCTCTGATGTACTGGGTTTCTCTCGGCCACCACAACGAAACCCCTGGTTTGATGAGGAATGCCGGCAAGCATATGCAGCAAAACAAGAGGCGTACAAAGCGGCGCTGCATAGAAGGACTAGAGGTGCTTACGAGCTCTACGTGAGCAGGAGAAAAGAGGAACATCGACTTCTCAGAAAGAAGAAAAAAGAGCATGAGAAGCGCTCGGTCGAAGAGATTGAGCGACTTTATTGCAGGAATAATGTTCGAAAATGTTACCAAGGGTAAAAAGAACATGCCAGGGTTTCAAAGCCAGAACAGAGGCCTGCAGGAACGAAAATGGCAATATATTGTAGTAGTAGAATCGCAGTCAGTGCTGAGGATATGGAAGGAACACTTCTGCAGACTGTTAAACGGCGATGATGACTAATATTCCGCTGTCAGGCAGAATAAGCGATTCAACAGTGACGATGACAGTCAAGATTCCCGTCAACCCGATCAGAATGAAGTGAGGATAGCGATATCTAAACTCAAATCCAGCAAAGCTGCTGGAGCCGGCGGCCTTGCCGCTGAACTTTTCAAGGCAGGAGCAGATGAGTTGGTAAGGAACATGCACCAGCTCATCTGTAAAATCTGGTCGGACGAAAGTATGCCCGATGAATGAAACCTCAGCATAGTTTGCCCGATTCTGAAGAAAGGAGACCCTCTGAACTGCGCCAATTACAGAGGTATAAGTCTCCTCAACATCGCATATAAGATCCTGTCTGCCATATTATGTGAACGCCTAAAACCGATCGTCAACAACCTGATAGGTCCTTATCAGTGCGGTTTCAGGCCTGGAAAGTCCACCATTGACCAAATATTCAAACTACGGCAGATCTGGGCAAACACCCATGAATATAAAATCGATACGCACCACCTCTTCATCGATTTCAAAGTTTCCTATGATAGCGTGTATAGAGACGAGTTATACAGAGCCATGTCTAGTCCTGGCATCCCTGCCAAGCTCGTCCGTTTGTGCAGAATGACGATGGAGAACTCTCGCTGCTCCACCAAAGTCGGTAAGAACATCACCGAACCGTTCGATGTCAGGAAAGGTCTTAGACAAGGTGACGCGCTATCATGCGATCTTTTTAGCATAGTACTTGGGAGAATTGTAAGAAACTCACAAGCCAACACCGGAGGTACAATCTTTTACAAGTCTGTACTCGCTTATGCCGATGACATTGACATAATCGGAAGAACTCAGCGGGCCGTCAATGGGGCATTTACGAGTATTAAGATCGAAGCAACAAAGATGGGTCTAGCGGTTAATGAAAACAAAACAAAATATATGCTGTGTACAAAAAAGGACACCCAACATCGGCGTCTTGGACAGAACGCCACAATAGACAGATATAATTTTGAGGTAGTAAAGGATTTTGTCTAACTAGGCTCTATGGTGAACTCCGCAAATGACATCATTAGGGAGATCACACGAAAAATTACTCTTGCCAATCGTTGTTTCTATGGGCTAAAACGACAATTGAGTAGCAAAGCCCTATCTCGAACTACTAAGGTAACTCTTTATAAGACTCTAATCATCCCAGTCCTGCTGTATGGTGCAGAGGCATGGGCTTTGACGAAACCGGATGAGGATGCCCTTGGTTATTTCGAGAGAAAAGTTCTTCGAGCGATCTATGGTTCCGTCTGCATAGACGGTGAGTGGAGGAGAAGATACAATGCCGAACTATACGGCCTGTACAAAGACATCGACTTAGCCAGAAGAGTTCACATACAGCGACTAAGATGGCTGGGTCATTTGGAGCGGATGGAGCCCAACGTTCCAGCTAAGAAAGTTTTTGAATCCACCCCGGATGGACGACGCAGTAGAGGACGACCTCGTGGTAGGTGGCGCAAACAAGTGGAGGGGGACCTCAACCAACTTGGTGTGCGCAACTGGAGGCAGCTGACTCGTAATCATACTAGCTGGAGAGGTTTGTTGGTTGAGGCCCAGGTCCACCCCGGACCGTAGTGCCATCTAAGTAAGTAAGTATTTATATTTAAAAAAACTAAAATCAAAAATATAAAAATTTCATTGATGCACTTAATTCGGGCTTTTTCCAAAATTGGTACCTATGACACTTCGCACAATTGTTTACTTTTGACTGATCGCATTGCGCTTTGTGACAAGGTAAAGCTTTGGGGTTTTCAATTTTGATGTGTTTATTATTAAGCTTTTAAGAAAATAACAAACCAGGGTTGGCAATTGAAAACAAAAAAATACCATTTTGGCCAAGAATTGGGCGAATATACTACTCTGTGCGTCGGTGATATATGGATATATGTATAAGACTTTGCGAAAGGTTACGGGAATCTTGATAGGCTAAGATTTTGGTCAATTCTACCTTGAAAGGCATTAGAGACTCTTAGGCGAAGGGCTGCAAATGACAACGGCGGCAAAATATTTCTCCTAAAACTCTTTAAGATTAATTAAAATGCTAGTATTTGAAAAAAACTCCTACGACTAGAAAATACATCGTAAATGCCTCATCAATTATTTCCGAAAATTTTAAATATTCATATTTTCATAGCTTTATGTATAATTCGTTAAAGTTTGCCTTTTTAGCTTCATTAGAAAGTTATGATCTACCTGACAAATGCCAAAACACATTTGTTACGTTTATTTCTTTTTTATTATGTATATTAGCTTGTACATACAACAACTCCTTTTGTGTTATTAAAAATTCATTCTTCCTTATCAAAATCATTACAGTCACTCAACATAACATTATACTCTACGCCATTTCTCATTGTTGGTTGAGCCTAACCAGCAATGATTCCAAAAAGGGTTTTCCATCGGGTAAATATACAAATGTACATATACTGTACGCATGTATGTATACATAGGCCATTTCTTTGCCATTTGTGTTCAAAAGACTAAAAAATATGAACTCCCTCAAGTACTCCATACGACATTTCTTCGTTTCTTCGGTTCAGATCCCGAAATAAGTGATGTTTGTTAACATCGTTTTGTCTCTGTATTGTCGTGGTGAAAGTTTCTTTATACACATTTAAGGAACGATTCTGGGTGATCTATTTAAATATACTCCATTAGAAATGGTGAGACATTACAGAGAACATAAATAACTGTGTTTGCGCTTTTATGTATATTAACTTATCTATATCAAATGAAAGAAACAGCATTTGAATGTTTTGCTTGTGACGAGGCAATATGATTTTACATTAGAATCCGTAGAGAAATATAAAATAAAGAAAAAGAAAAAAATCACTACGAAAATAAACTCACATATCTAGCCCACCGAAAATGTTCACCCACACGAATGCAGTAGCAGTACCAGCTCTCTGTAACTATATCACTCGACTTATATAAATAACAAAGTAGAGAAAGAAACCACGTGCAATATACAACCACTTTTGCAAGTACGCAGCGTACAGCAGCATAGTACCGAACCAAATACAGAACACCACCATACCGATACCACCATCCGAATAATGTATCTCTCTGTCTTTCTCTTCCGTTTTCTGTTTCTATCTTAATCGCACTTCATTATCAGTGAACGAAACGCAACCCCCAATATCAATGAATACTTGTGTTGTAGAACGAACGCGTCGTGTATAGGGGTGTGACTTATTAGGTTTTTCCCCCCGTTTTCTTTTGTTTCTTAAAAAAAAATACTTCTTCTGATAAAGAACGCAGGCGGCAAATGTGTTGTCCGATTATTCCCTGTTAATATCGTAAAATTCATTCAGTACGGTTGATGTTGCTGCTTTCGAAGACGGCGGTTATTTTCGTCGAAACCTTGGGTGAAAAAATTCGTTTTTTTTCGAACAAACACAACACAACACAACTGAGCTATTTTTGAGTGAGTTAGTAGCGCATACCCTGCTGGATAATTACAGTGGATTAAAATATCGAAACGTAAAGCCGTCGGATTAACCACAAAAGCTAATAAACTTGACAACAGGAAGTCAATTTGGCTAATTCTTTTATATATTTGCGAATTACATGGTTTTAAATCAAAATATACTGCACTGTTTTCGTCTATATAGAAAATGTGGAGTATAATCTAAATTTTTTCTTCTTTTTTTTTTTTGATTGAAACAAATTATTGAATATTAATTGGAAATTAAAGAGCATTAAATGCCAATTAAATTAGAAATGTTGTGTTATATAGTGAAGACCGGTAGTGATGTGTGTAAATAATAAATTTTTAAATAGTGCTTATAATAAATATTTACGAAAGTTCTAAAGTGTATTGGATAAAAGCGAATCTTTGAAAATTTTGTGGAAAAAAAATATTAGTACATGTGTCTGTATCGGTAAGTTATTTCTTTCGAACAAAATTTTATTTTGTTTTGTGAAAAGTGTGAATACCTGTAGTGTATTTCAGTGGTGTTTCCAAAAGACTTCCGCACTTCTTTGTCTTTTAGCAGCAAAAGTGTATTTCCTGCAATAGGACGTTTCCATGTAAACGTCAAACCACCATTATAAATGTACCGCTAGCAGTGACATTTTATGGAAAGCCTGCTTAATGTTTCATAGTGTTCTTTAGTCTATGGCATTTATGTATGAAACACAATATCCGACAAATGCCTAGCACGACTCTTCTGGAAACTCAGGATGCGCGTATCAAAATTATCCATGCGATTTTGACATACATAGTTCGGGAGGTACCTCGTTAATAACGCGTATGATTTCGCCCATCAGCTCTGGAACCGTCTTGGGCTTATTGGCATAGACCTTTCGTTTCACGTAGCCCCGGAGAAAGATGTCCACTTGTATTAAGCCTCAAGATTTTGGCTGCCATTTGACCTCGTTATTTCGTGAGACAACACGTTCTATTGTTTCACGCGCAGTGTGACAAGTGACATCATCTTGCTAAAACCACATATCGTACAAGTCCGATTCAAGCTATAAAAAGTTTGTTAATATGTTACGATAACGGTAACCGCTCATCATAACAGCGTTACCGGCATCATTTTCGCAGAAGTACAGTCTGATGACTCCAGCAGCCCAAAAACTGCAACAAACAGTGAGTCGTTGTGGTGCATAGGTTTTTCTTGAATGACTTGTGGATTTTCAGTACATCAAATGCGGCAGTTTGCTTGTTAACGTATCCGTTTAGGTGGACGTGTTCTTCTTCATCACTGAAAATGATGTTTTTTTGAAAAACAGACATCAACTGCTTGTTGTTGAAGCATCCAAATTGGTAAATATATGGCGCTGCAAATAGTTTGCAGCGATCAGTTCCTGTGTCAATTGAATTTATCAGACGTACAACAATAGGTATTTGCTGAGTGGTGCTTTAAGTTAGGTTAGGTTGAAGTAGCTGCCAGCTTAGAAACGCCAACACACTGAGACCAACAATAGGTCCATTGTGATACCATGTGGATCATAGGAAAAAGTTTCTTTTTACCTACTCCTTAAACCATTTTAAGCCTAAGAGGCTCCCAATCTTGTTCCTTTTATCAGCGAGGTTATGATCCGAAAACAAGGGATCATAACGCTCCCACTCCACCCCATTTCTACTGATCCGCCTCCTTACTTAAGCTTCCTTGTGCGGGAGAGGCCTGGGCAGATACTAAAAAGGTGAGGAATAGTTTCTTCCTCTTCTTCATCCATGCAGCTTCTACAAAAGTCGTTCGCAAAAAAAGCCAGCCTTGTTGCATGCTTGCCTATTAGACAGTGCGCAGTGATGACACCTATTGCAGCGCTAATATGCGATCTATTGAGAGAAATCAAATTCTTAGAAAGTTTTAGATCCAGCCAATCTGTTTTGTCACTAGACATGTTGGTCCATTTGTCCATCTAAGATTTGTACTCCCGATAGCACCCACCTTAAATTTAAGTTTGCAAGTAGCGATTGGTATACCTAAGGTGCCTTTAAATTTAAGTTTGCAAGTAGCGATTGGTATACCTAAGGTGCCTTTGTCCAGCAGGATGGGTATAGTTGTTCCTATATCACGTTTTTCTTGAGCCAAGATAAGACTTCTTTAATCGCACTTATTTCCACCTGGAACACGCTACAATGATTTGGTAGACGGAAGGAGAGGTTAAGATTAAGCCTGTCAGAGAAAACACCTCCACCAACTCCGGCTTTGGTTTTTGAGCCGTCAGTTTAGAAGTGAATCGACTCATCCTCTAAAAATGCATCGTCCTCCCAGAGTGATCTGGAATGGATGGTGAATAGGAAGTTCTTGTCAAAACTAAGACGTGGGATCGTGTAGTCTGTGTTTCGGGAGAGATTTTGAAATTATTTAGAATGGAAGCATAGCCAAATTCTTTTGTTTACCGCTGTTAGTTAGCTTCAAGGCAAACGGCTGCCCATGCTGCCATTTGCGTGCTAAATATATCAAGGGGTATCAGATGAGACATGAAGTCCAGTGCCGCAGAGGGAGTTGTACATAGTGCTCCGCTTATGCACATGCACGCTGTTCGCTGGACCTTGTTTAGATAATCGCAATTTATTGCTTTTTTTAAGGCTGTCCACCAGACAATCACCCCGTACGTGAGTATCGGTCTAATGACCGGGATGTAGAGCCAGTGAGCTATTCGAGGTTATAGACCCCATTTGTTTCCAATAGCTTTTTTGCAAGAGAAAAGTTCTGCTGTAGCTTTCTTGACTCTTTCTTGAACGTTGGGTTTTCAGCTTAATTTCCTCTCCAAGATAAAAAAATAATAAATATTTGGCGCAACAGCTGTTTAAGTGCCTGGGCCTAGCTTCTCGCAACCACTCGTGTTGTGTGCGTTATATTTTTCACACGAATGGAAAGGACCTGCAGTTGTATGCCGTATCCGAAAGGCAGTTTGTTTTGAGAAGCTTTCTCGTGACAGCAATATTCGCGGATGTTTGTCAGACGTTCGCGAGAGGTCGGACCATGAAAAAACTTGTTGGTGTTTTCTGGGAATCGAACTTGCAACCTCACGCGCAGTGGTCCGACACACTAAGCAATTGCGCCAGCGCCCTCCTCTCTAAGATAAGGCCCAAATATTGAGTGGTGCTATATAAAAAGTTAATTTGCTGTGTATAACAACGAGCGAAAAGAGGCGCTCGGAGTGAATTTAACCTCCAACGCTTTGGATGAATTAAATTCCATCTATGCTCTTGTTACTTTCATTAAAAGTTAAGAATGACATACAACAAATTATAATTATATTGTACTTTAAAAATAGTAAACTGTTTGCCATTTACTTTTCTCTCACTATTTATACTGAAAAGCAAACTGCTCGTTGGTTTCATAACTAGTCGCAGTGTTAACAAACATTTGTAATCCTTTACAGCTTATTATGTTTGGAATAAAAAAAAAAAAAAAAAAAATTTGCTGTGTACGACGATGACGAGTTAAGGATGTCGGGGCCTGGGCTACACTTTCTTCCACAACAGCAAAATTTGCGGTCGAACGACCTGGACAACGACGAACGGGTATTTTCACCTTTTGCACTGATCCAGATTCTCGAAATTACTGCACAAAATGGCTTATTACTGTCTCAGATGGCCGGTTATGTTGACCGAAATGCATTTCTTGCAGAACGGACATTTTCATAACACGCTTCGATCAGTTCTACGTGTTGTTCAACTGTATATCGCTCCATGACTAAATTTGCCAAAACGCGTAGATAACAGTTGTCTCAACAAACACAGAAAAAAACATCAGCATCTCTGAAATAATCGCTGTCAAAGATCTGCGTTACCATTCAATCACCCTTTAAATATACCATTAGCAGCGGCATTTTATGAAAAGCCTGCTAAATGTGAAACGTTTGTGGAATGGAACAACTACGTACTGGAAGCTGATGTTTACACTTCTTGAAAATGTTCAAAAAGTGTGAAAAATTTATGGTGGTAGAAGACTTTCAGATTTTGGTGATGGATGGTTTGCAATTGGGGTTGTAATATGTTGACAATGATCTTTAAAAGATAAGACACGATTATTGTACGAAAACTTTTCGCTGAAAGAGGAAACGAAAGAAATATGCATTTTTATCACTCCTACACTTATTGTCGCGGAAATAAGATGCGCCACCACATTTCATGCAATTCAAAGTCCAACAGAAATATCTCTAGCGCGTGCAGCACTTTAGTCGGATCAGCCCCCATTGTGGCATTGCAACGTCCATCACCAATGATTCAATAAAAGAGAAGCATTCGGATTTCCACTGAAGCATTCAACGCTCGAAGAATTTCCTCCAACATGGAATTTAAAAGTACAATATGACGGGAGGCGTATTGTGGTTTTCGTGGGTGCTTTTCGATTTCGTTAGGAAAATTATTTTATATTTTTGTAAGCGATTAATTCAAATACCCATTTAAAGCGCATTCCGAAAGCCTTACAAGATTATTTGGTTTGCAAGCGTTTTCTATATTTAAAAGTGATACCTGTTGTTCTAGTTAATAAGCCCAGCGAGGAGGAGACGAGTCAAGCTTATGAGAGATTTTCTTGTTTTCCACATTTCCAGACTTCAAATAATTCGAACGTTAAAAATCGTCCTTTGTTCCTCATAGTTCAGAACATGATTTTCTGAAATGTGTCCTATGGTACAACACATTTGTAAAAATTCTGCAAACCAGCTATCTACGTCAGACAAATTGTGCGTTAGTTTTCAAATTTAATTAAATTCGACTTTTATTTTAGCAATATACTGTTATTCTTATCAATATTCTTGTTAACTAAGTTCAGATGTATTCATTCTCTTGATGTAAATTTAAGTTAATTGTGCATTTTGACCGCTTTAACGGGAGATCTTCTCGCTCACGGCTATACTTTTATGTACTTATCAGTTCTAAGGGAAGTTCGTGAATCTTTCTCTTAAATCGAATGATTGGATTGATTACTATCTAACCCAGACTACATCACATGTCATATGTACGAGTATATGATGCAAGACACATCAATTTATAACTTAAATCATTTCCTATAACATTTAACGATCTTTCTTCTCGTTTTAACGATGATAGGGATGCAAAACTGACACCCTTCTGTCAACTCTACTACGAAAAATAAATAACTTGCAACGCAGCTCTTTTTGAACTCAAGTGAGTTTACCATGATCTCCATTGTTACCCGTCGAATAAACATCTACAGTTATAGCAAATAACTATAAAATTGTTTTATTATTATTTTTAACTCTGTGCCACTTGCGATTGTTATTACCCGAGTAGTCAGTAAATATGAATTTTATTTCGCCACGCTAAGCGAATATGTAAGGAACTACTTCTTGAACATCAGACTATGGATGTCAGAGATGTCAGATTTGCACCACACTCCTTGCTGAATCATATAATTAATACCCAGTATGTAACTTTAAGGGTCAATACACGATGCGATTCGTCTATCCAACCATGTCTGTCCGACCATCCTATCACTTTGTCACGGTACAATAGTTGAACAAACTACACACGACCATCAAAACCATATTATTTGACGAATTAAAACTGTGACATAAATCCTGCGAATGTCCTTCTCTTTTGACATGATATATCAAAATCAAATTGACACTTTAAAATCGAGTGAAGTTGGATTGACGACATGACACACGATACTATCGGTTATACGACCGCCTGACTCAGCCTCAGAATATTGAATATTGTCTGATTTTCATGCGACAATCGGATGGACTGTCAGACGGACCGTTCGATAGCGATATGATGTGTTAGATGGACAGTGAAGTCGGTGCGACAAATTGCATCGTGAATGTAAAATATATTATATGTATGCCTGAGCAGAAAGTTGTGAATACATCATTGGCTTCCGTAAATGTTTTAAATACACACTCGTGTCCCAGGAAATTTTTAAATTCTAGTTGTGGTGGTTTTTAATATCTTTCTCCGATGAACTTTGACTATGCATGTATGAGTGTATTTAGTTCTCTCGTAGTTGGTGAGATAGAAATTAAGGGTTTAAGCTTCACACAGATGAAATGTAGTCCGGTCTATCGAGGCCAAGGCCTGCATCCCATATTGTGACCGGACAAAGTTCTGTAATCGAACTGCTGTCCTTAAATGTAAGTCCTTAAGGAGGCGCTAGTAATCTTTTCCATGTTTAGTCATTCGATTCAATTTTCAGTTCGTCAATTAAAAGAATACTCATCAAATTGCGAGTTAAAAAAATAACCACTATGCTTCTAAAAGCACTTGAATACCGCTGAGTACCTGTATTGCGGCAGGAAGAACTTATATACATTAAAACGCGATGATCTCATAATATATACACGTATCTGTTTTTCTTAACAAACAGATACTGATTAGTCATCATCAATAGATTTTCATTAGCTCTCGCCCTGGCACCTTGTTCTCATGCGTTACAGACTTATTTCTCTAAATAAATGTTTAGCTATTGTACGAGTACATACTGAACTTTCAATGAGACTATCTGCGAACGAACTCTACTAAATTGAAGGTTTTTGTAGTATTTTCCTTCAAAATTGAAATTTAAATTATTAATATATGGTTCATTGTAGAAAATAGTCATAAGGGTCACAAGTGTTTTACCTTCTTAAAAGGAAGACTGCTAGAAGGTTTTGAAACCTAAAAAAGAGACAGTTAAGTTGTTAGTCTTAAGCTACGATTCTACTGTTTGACAAAATGTCAAACGTTTAAGTCAATGTCACACACTGTAACTTTCAAATTGTCTCTATCAAACGTTTGACTATCGGCCGTTTGAACGCGTTTGACGCTGAACGCGAATTTGACATTATGTCAAACAGTGTATAGACCTTTTCGCGGTTTGACGTCTATGCTGTCAAAGTGGTTGGTGGCCAACTGACGTACAATCCATGGCGTGCAATCCTTCAATGGAAAGGACAAGTGTAATGCTAGGACATACACATACACTCTGCCTTCGGTGGAATTTGAGGATCATTGCAAGGAGCTGAACATGGAGACCTGTCGTATACCCGCCGATATACTGAAGAAGGTCAACTCGACTTTGAAACTCTACGAGGGCACAAAGAACTATCACAACTTCACGAGCAAGAAGTGAGTTAACTAGGAATTAGCAGTAATTTCTGGTAAACTTAACTCCCTCTGCATTACGGTGAATCATTCCTCAGCCCGCAGGGCATTGAATTTCTCATGCGCAAGGTGAAAGGCCAGAGTTTCATGCTCCATCAGATTAGAAAAATCGTCGGTGTAGCCATTGCCGTGGTCAGGGGTAACACAGAGGAGGCGACAATTGCTCGAGCGTTTACAGAGGAACAGTTGGATCTACCCATGGGGCGCAGATTGGGTTTGGTGCTCGATCAGGTGCATTATGATCGTTATGGTGAGGATGGTATCCACAAACCACTCACTTGGGAAGAATTGGAACCGAAGATTGAGGAATTCGTCGAGAATTACACCTATTCCAACATCTATGCGACGGAACAGGACAAGTCAATGTTGGAGTGGTTAGACACTCTCAAGAAGCATTCGTACGATGCAAGGGAAAACAAGGATGTGACAACTCAAACGTTACCGGTTATTATTAAGCAGATAGCCCAATAAAAGTAGATTTATCCAAGAATACAGATCCGCTTACATTTTTTTTTTCTGCACACAAACTCAACCAAAGAGGAGGAGACTATCCAAATGGTTGGTAACAATAAAACTCAGACTTTTTAAGAATGCAAGTCAACTTAAATGTTTTTTTTTTTTTTTTGTATAAAAGATGTTTTAGTGTCTTCCCTTCTTCTTTTTGTTGTGTCCGCCTTTACGGTGCTGCTGACGGGGTTCGGGTGTAACCTCTTGGTACACGGAGTAACCGGGGAGTTCTTACTTAGATTCTGACCCTTCGACATGTCACTGAAAGGGGAAATAAGTTAACGAATCTGAATCATGGGCTTATGAAAAAAACAACTAGCTATTGATCTGCAGCTCCAGTGGACATTTCCTGTGAACCTTTGATGATATCCTTCGCCCTGCGATCCCTCTTCTTTCTAAAACCAGTTCTCTCATACTTGGGCAGCCAGCGTTCTGGATCTTGTGGCACTTCAGCGTTGTAATTCTTCGGCAACTGATAAATCGGCGCTGCTGCCTGAAATTAACGAGTGTAAGCGGTCGGGGAAGTCAGCAATAGATCCAACTTACGTTGTTCTTCTTGCAGCAGCCCTCAGTAGAGTAGAGCCGAAGCGGCTTGTTTATTGTCGGTGCCCAGATGGCCATTAAGGCCGATACAACACCTGGCTTCTACTTGGACTCTCCAAGGAATAGGAGAACTTCAATACCTTCTTCACGGTTGCCCTACAAACACTCAAAATTAAGAAGAAATTCGGTGCAAACAATAGCAGAACCAACCGGCAAACTTGGTTCCGAATAAGGTTTCCTCATTCTCAGCTGCATACTTGTTCAACAATTCCACCGCTTCCTTGTACTTCTTATCCTTGGCCAGTTGACTGCATTTTATGAGTATAGCTTGGAATTCAGCATTGGCATAGGCCTGGAACAAATTTCACTTTCGCGCAAAACAACACTAAAAAAAAACATTTGGCCACCAAAAGCGGTTTGTCACTTAAACGTCATAATTTTGACAAGCAGGCGAAAAGGTCTATTCGAATGTAAGTGGCTGTGTCAAACCGTTTGACAGCATTTGACACCGTTTTTACCGTTTGACATTTTACATGGCTGGAGAAAAAAAATTAAAACGATGACCAAGAGCCACACCCTCTTCATTTTCAAGCGCATGAACTGCTATTATTAACTTTAGAATCTGTTGTCAACCCATTGTGAGATAATTGAAACTTATTTAGAAAATGTATGCAAATTACTCGTACTGTTCACAAGAATTTAATTGTAAGATAAACTGTCAAATCATTTTCAGATAATTGTCAAATTGTTATATGGCATATAAGTGTAATATAGCTCGTAACCGTTTGGCAAATCGTTTGACACTTAATGAAAATTTAACACTTTCAGAAAATCTGTCAAACAGTGTAATATAACATTTGGACACAAAGCGAATTTGTGGCATATTTTCTGGTCAAACGTTTGAAATTGTGTCAAACATTGGAATCGTAGCTTTAGACATGACCTTGGTAGCTGGAAGCATAAGATACGTCTGTTACTGCCAGCTTTTTTAAAGTCGCTGCTGATTTGTTATTTCTCCTCCTCCTGCGTCGTGGAAGAGGTTCAACAACTTGGAAACTACAATAGCCCTATTAGTGTTAGGGAAAGATTTACATCTCTTAATCCGAAAAGCAAATTCCAATCTTGGCAGAATTTGGAACAGGGACATTATTTTTCACCGTTATAACGAGAGCATTAAACAATGAGGCTCTTGTAATTAAATTCAACACTTCACCATTGCACCTATTTAACTTCAAATATATCATTATATCTCTCATGTACGTATACCTAACCACAATAAAATGGTACATAGATCCAGGAAACATGAAGTATTCCGCTTAATAGCCGTTTGTTTTGAAAAAGTTTGAATGGTAAGCAACTTTCATGAAGTTTCGTTTGTAGATAATATCACATCTGGTCAATGGATAAATTGCGAGTATCTATACTTCCAATTGGCACAAGTATCCTCTTCCATTAATAGCACTTAAACTTTAAGTTTTTCTTTAAATATGTATGTAACTCCAGTGCCACTACGGTCGATTATAAAAAAAAAAAACATTACTCAACCTTGTTTCGATACGATCTGATGCATATGGATTACTTTTGGCATAGTTACGGGATGCAAGAAAGGATGGTGGGCTTGCAAAAGTCCTGTCGATGTGTGACCTTGTATGAATATCTGATTGATGATGGACTTATGTTGTCGTAAGCAAACTGATAGGCTGAATATTGTTGGAGGATAGTCTAGGTGGCTGCGATAGATACGTAGATATGTAAGAGTATGTGTATACTTTCCTCGGTGCAATCAAATTTGTCGCACTTTGTCGTATTAACGTTATCCATTACTAGTTGTACTACTGTACCTATAGCTATGTTTTCTTTTTAGAATTGAAAATAAATATGCCTCTATCTTTAGTGGTATATGACATTTGCAAGGTACGAGTAGTACTCCTGTTTATGGAAATTTCCGGCAAAACACCAAATTCAATATCTTTTGCTCAAAACAGCCCAATATGAGGTAACAACTCTGCGTAAGCCGAGAGGTTATTGCACGCTTAAGGAGTTATTGTATGAATTGTTTTGTTAATCGTTGAAGTATATAACGCGTACTTTCACGTACCTCTACTGTTAAGTATTTCTCCCACGTATCTGTCTTGCTGCTGCGCCGCATGTGGAGTTGGCCAAGTTTGCGGACCACAACGTCATTCTACAGGCCGCTCTATTTTGAATCACATAGTTACGAGTGGGCGCCGTGGCGCAAGTGGTTAGTGTGCTGGATCACTGCGCGTGATGTTGCAAGTTCGAATCCCAGAAAACACCAATAAGTTTTTTCACGGTCCCACCTCTCGCGAACGTCTGACAAACATCTGATAAGCGAGAGAGGAACGATCAGCGGCGAAATAAAAACAACAACACAGCGATTGAATTGTGCAGAAGTACTCTTTACTGTCTGTACGGTGACAAATCATTACCACTATCGCGACTGTCAGTGATTAACCCCCTAAGCAGCTACAGTGTTGGTTTAAATACCTTTGGAGAGTCTGTATATACCGTTGATCTTACAACTCGGCCATCTTTAAATGATCGTGTCCTCAGGATCCGAGCTTCGGTGTCGCTCTATAATTTAAGCCCCATGAAAGAAAATTGTAGCATACCTGCGGAGATGGACTTTGTAATGGTTCACTGCGAGTCTTTACCTTATCAGCGAGTTCGATTCCCGCCCGCAGGAAACCAAACACCCTTCCAGTTTTGTTGTCGCCGCCATCAGTAGCAACTTTTCGTCGAGCGCATAAATACGCTGGATGTCCGCTACCTTCTTTCTCCATGCTTTCGACGACAGCCCTGCGATTGTCCTAGGATTAAACTCAGGCAGCATCTCGGCTACGTCTCGCACCGTGTACAGGTTCCGAAAGCAGCACCTAGCCCCATCCTACGAGACAGCAGTTGCCGGCACTTCAACTTTTGGAGCGGGAGGAAGCGTACTCGTTTTGCCGTTCCCATCTGCCTTGGTCATTACGAGCTCCGCGAATTTCTCCCTCAGCAGCTGGAGTTCACGCCGAAGCACCTGGAATTCATTCGATTTGCTCGCAGAACCACTCCCTGAGGGTTTTCCATCGAGCGCCACTGAATCTGTAGCGTCCAGCAACCTTTTCAGCAGCTCCTCCTTCAGACCTCCTTGGTCCAAACCACGTCGCCTCAGCTCCTCACTCAGCTCGTCCCTCGTAAAAGTGCCATACTTCTCCTCTCGCTCTACTCTGCTTCCCATGGTCACGCTCACTGCAACCACCAGTCCACCGCAAGCAAGAAAAACAACCACCAAGTCCAGTATTCGGTAGTAGAGCTCCCTTCAAAAGCCGACGGCAGCCCAAATTTTATTTATTTTTTTTTCGTCAAAAAAAAAACAAAAAGCAATCTGGTCACCCCAACAGCCAAGGAACTCAATCACTCGAACGGCCAGCCAATCTTTCTTCTCCCGTTCCAACGGCAACAGTTCAGCGCCCAGCATCAACAGCCCAGAGCAACGGCTCGGTTCAACGACCTCCTCAACCGCCGAATCGACTTCCAAATCAAAATCAGCGACACAATCGCAAGCAAAAATTGGCAATCTCTGCAACGGACAACTGCTGGCGCTCACACACACCGAAGCAAGCCGTCTCGTGCACTCGCTGTCGTGTTCCTGGCTTCCTCGGTTCGTTCACCTCTTCCGCCTGCACCACAGCAAAGTTTACAGCTGTGAGTCGAGCCCCCTTGTCGAGATCAGCAAAAAGAGTAAGACTTTTTGTCAGAGAGTATTGTTGTCTCGAAAAAGCGTGATAACCCGCTCAGACGGGAAGACTTACAAACAAAAAGTTTTTTTTTTAAAAACCTTTACGCCGTTGGAAATACATAAAATAATAATGTCACTAAAAACATCTAATTCATCTTCTAACGACGGCATCTCAAGCAGCCTCTTAAAAAAATATCTTTCATGTTTCAGATATACCTACTTTGCTCTATTTTTAATTTAAATATTCAAAACGGTATTTTTCCTGATTCCCTCAAAACTGGAATAGTAATCCCACTGCATAAAAAAGGTGATACTACTGCTTTAAATAATTACCTTTTAAGGGGTTATACGCAGTTGCAAGGTCAAAAAAAGTTGTTTATTTACGAATTTTTTCTGAAAACGGATTTTATTTGACAAATATAAGAAGTATTAGCACAGGTAGTGGTAACTTTTAACTTTATGCGGCATGTTTCATTTTTAAAAATACTGAGTTACAGTGCTCCTGTAGACAATCTCCTGAAGGTCCTTCAAAAAAAGGTGCCTGGTGGTGAACACGATATCTCCGGTTTGAATTGTTTAAAATAAAAAAAAACTAAAAAGATTCTATTAGTGGATAGATAAATCTAGGGATCGATCGAAGGAATAGTCGAAAATTTGATTTTTGACAAAATGGCAGCTCCAAAAAGAAAAAAAAATCCGATTTTCGACCAAACATTTTTCGTTAAAAAGTTTAAAAAAATATAAGTAATTTTCGGAAATCGGAAATATTTGCAGGATCGATTTGAAATTTTCAGAGAATATTCTCAAATATATGTACATTCCGAAAATGCAATAAAAATTTTATTTTCTAACTGCGTATAACCCCTTAAGTACTTTTTCCAAGAGATTTTTGAACGAGGCTTTAAGACCATATTGTTATCGTTCTTCGAAAAAAGAAACTTCTTTAGTGATTTCCAATATGGTTTTAGAAGTGGAAGGTCTACTAAGGATGCTTCATTAAAAATATGTAGTGAAATTTATAACAGCGTAAATAAATCCGAAATTCCTGCCGATCTATTTATAGACATTACCAAAGTATTTGATATGGTCGATCATGGGATTTTATTAAATAAACTGTATAATGTAGTTTTCAGGGGTTTGCTTCTTATTTAAGTAATCGTAAACAAAGGTAGAATTTAAATCTTGCTTAAGTTCGGTGAATCTTACCATTATAGGTGTTCGAGAAAGCTCCGTCCAAGGCCCATTATTATTCTTGATATACTATATGCGAACTACTTATTTATACAACCTTTTAAAGGCAAGATCACAGCCTTTACTGATGATACTAACCATTTCAACTTATATGCGAATATTAATTTTTTACTTAGATGCTCTTCGTAAATGGTTTAGCTCTCATAAACCGGCGATTAGCGACAAAACAAAGTTCATGTTATTTAAGGCCATGGGAGCAAATTATATAGACATGTCTTTGAAGTATCATTCCCCTAGTTGTAAGAGATTTCGCCTACATAATGCTTGCTACCATAATCAGGATCTGCCCACTTTTAACGTAAATGGTAACTGTTCGGATCATTGCTTCGTAATTGAACGAGTTGAGAGCTTCAAATATCTAGGAATTATTCTGGACCAAAATCTCAGTTGAAAAGATCACACTTAAAATTTAAAACAATATTAAAATCCATTTTTGGAAACCATCGTACAAAAAATAGAGCGCGACCGGCTCAGCTGGTATTGCCACGTTCAAAGAAGAGATCATGTGAACCCTGTTAAAAAGGCAATATCAATGCACGTTCCAAAGACATCGCGATGTAGGAAAGGCAGGCCTATAAATACCTGGATCACACAAATGCGACGACATCGGCATTTCATTGGCCTCAGTAACCGAGTGTTCCAAAATCGACAGGCCTACCGATATTTTCTGAGGTCAAATAGGCGAACCCCACAGGCGGATCAGTAGAAATGCGGTGAGGCGGGAGGGTTGTGATCCCTTGTTTTCGGATCATAACCTCGCTGATAAAAGGAAGAAGATTAAAATGCATTTTTTGCGCCGTGGCGTAAGTGGTTAGTGTGTCGGATCACTACGCATGAGGTTCCAAGTTCGAATCCCAGAAACACAAAAAAAAAGTTTTTCACGGTCCCACGTCTGAAAAACATCCGTGAGTATTGTTGTCACGAAAAAGCTTCTCGAAACAAATTGCCTTTCGGATACGGCACTAAACTGTAGGTCCCTTCCATTCGTGTGAAAAATATAACGCACACAACATGAGTGGTTGCGAGAAGCTAGGCCCTGGCACTTAAAGAGCTGTTGCGCCAAATTTTTTTTTTTTTATTCAATTACGAGGGTTTGCTATTGTTTTTGCATTTGAGTGATCGAATTATTTCTTCTGCCACTTATTCGAACTTCGTCTGGAACTTGATTCTCTATTGCTTTTTGGATGGCATTTACCGACGATCTTGATGGGTTTAGCCTGGAGTTTTCCACATGGCAGCTTCCGAGAACACGCGTATTTCTACTTAAGTCTAATTTTGATACTCCCGCTTACATCCGCAACATTTTCATCTCCGTCGCCGTCATTTTCTATTCCGTCTAACAGAGTCCGTTTAAGAGAGGTTTCTCTGTACAAAAATATAATACATATACTATATACTACACAGTGTTGAATATGCACTTCAAATTTGTCGATAACCAATTTAATCATCAAATTTTTAAGTAAACCAGCTCTTTGAACACCACAAACACATCAGCTGAGAATAAAGAAACACAAACTAGGTTATTCTTTTAGAGCCGTCTTGATATTCGCCTCTCGCAACATTCTTGATACAACAAATGACGATAAATTATAACGTCTTTTAAAACTACTAATAATTTTGCGGAACACCCGTAATGAGTATGTGAAAGACTGGGTCAAAATCCGCTAGACTACACGTACACGTACAGGAATTGTAAATGAAGGAAGTGTGGCAAGTAAATCAAAAAGATAATGTTATAGACCTTTGTACTTAATTTCGTTGTGTTATGGTATCTGCTTACCTATTGCATCAGTTTACTATTGAAGGATATAGTGCACCTAGTTGAAAATTCTCCTTGTTTTTTGATTTATGTATGTTTGAAACTAAGTTGCATTAATAAACTGTGCAGTGAAGTGGCAATTATGTGTTTTAAAATGGATTTGAAATTATTTAAGTTCTACAACCGCATTCAAAAAAGTCTTCAAATTTATTACAGGGTTTGTTTCCAATGCGGGTATAAAAAATAAAAGTAAATATTTAGCTTGAACGCCCGTAAGGAGCATAAGCAAGCTTCTCCCAAGCATTCGTGTTGTGCGCGTTATATTGTTCGCCGGAATTGACGGACGGACCATTTTATGCTATATCCGAACAGCAATTTTTTGAGAAGCTTTCTTATAACAACAATACTCTCGGATGTTCCCGAGACTGTAACCGTGAAAAAACTTCTGGGATTCAAGCATTGAATCTTACGAGCCGTGGACCGAAATATAATACAATACTAACCATTGCGACACGGGGTACACACAACGCGAGTATGCAAAGAACTTATTTGCACTTCGTCCGACGGGTTCTATTAAACATACTTTCATTTATAATTTAGATAGGGGTAAGTCGTTTGGAGGCGTCCGAAATTTGAACCTGAACTTTCTGCTCAGTAGTGTAACACATAGTCTAACAAGCTTACAAACCAAGTTCCTTAATGCCCCTTTTCACACATACGAGGGCAAGGTGAAAAGTTCTCGGCCTGACGCAGAAATAGCGTTCCAATCAGTAAAAATTTATGTTTCCTGCCTGGATACACTTCTCATTAGTTCGTACGACAAGTTTCAACTTGTTCTCTCAAGTAGTTTGTTTACACGAGTTTTTGCAGTAGGGATAAACTTGAATATCGTGCGGTCATAAAATTCTTCGTTTTGGATGGGTTAACCCCTAAGGAAATTCATCCAAAGTTGACAAAAGTTTACGGGAACTCTGCTCCTGCTATGTCAACCGTTAAAAAGTGGGCAGCTGAATTTAAACGTGGTCGAACGTCCCTCGAAGATGACCCACATGAAGGACGGCCAAAAGCCGCAACCACACCCGAAACCATCAAAAAAGTTCATGATCTCATGTTGGACGATAGGCGAGTGAAGGTGAGTGAGATAGCTGAGGCTGTGTGTATATCGGAAGAGAGGGTGCGAAATATCTTGCACAAAAACTTAGGGATGCGAAAGCTCTGCGCAAGATGGATACCGCATTTGCTGAATGCTGATCAAAAGCAAATGCGTAAACGATTTTCGCGGCAATCTTTGGACCGATTCTATAGGAATCCGACAGATTTTGTGCGGCGATTTGTCACCAAGGATGAGACATGGGTCCACCACTACACGCCAGAAACGAAACAGCAGTCGAAGCAGTGGGTGGAAGCAGGTGGTTCAGCGCCAAAGAAAGCAAAGTCGATCGTATCTGCCGGAAAGGTCATGGCCAGTGTGTTTTGGGATGCGAAAGGGATCCTGTTAATTGATTACCTTAAGAAAGGCAGAACAATAACAGGCGAATATTACTCCAACCTTCTTGACCAGCTGGATGCCAAAATTCGCAAGAAGAAGCCTGGCTTGAAGAAGAAAAAATCATCTTTCACCAGGACCAAATTTGAAAAAAATTGTTTCTGGGAAGCGCTTCGCATCCAATGTAGAAGTTGAGACGGTCGTAGATGAATATTTTCACAGCCTTGCAGACTCTCACTTCCGAGAAGGAATACTGATGTTGGAGAAACGCTGGACTAAGTGTGTTGAAGTCAAGGGAGATTATGTAGAAAAATAAAATCAGTTTTTAACTGAAAATCACAGTCTTTCATTGTCAGGCCGAGAACTTTTCACCTTGCCCTCGTATCAAGCACACGATACACGCTGTTTAGTAGCTTTAGCATATATCAGAATCCGATGTCGGATAAAGGACATCCGATATTCAAAGGGTCAAATAAGTAACGGGTGGGCCATCTGCTGGTTTCTTTTTAAATTACATGTTATTTCTACATAGCGCGCGGTACGAAATTAATCGATTTACGCCTGAGCAACATTGGGAAATATTTAAAACTTATTTCCAAAGTGAGTGCTGTGGTGCCGAAATAGTGCGAATTTTGAAAATAAATTTCGGTCGATATAATACACCAACAGTGCCGATAAGTTTATGCAGAAAGTTAATGCGATTAGCATGCTAATTGATTACTCAAGTTATTTTCGTGTTTGTCCTGTGGACTCAGCCGAGAACCCAGCATGTACTGTTTGATGTGGTTTGTGGAATGGCGACATTATTGTCCCATTTCTCTTCCAAGATGAAAATTGGATCAACGTTATGGTCAACAGAGCGGTACAGAGGCGTGATAATCGATTTTTTGGCCAGAAAATGGAGAAAAGAAATTGGATGATCTCTGGTTCCAGCAAGATGGCGCTACATGCCATACAAGCTGTTTGATAGTACGAAGTGATTCTGAGTAAAAATAAAACTCAGAATTGTTCGATAGCGACGAAGAATTGAAGGACCATCTCTTGCAAAAATGGGAAGAGAAAGCCGATGAAGAAAAGAGCGAGAATTAATTTTTAAGTGTTTATTCCAAATAGGTAATGTACTTATCTCTCCTGTGGTCGAAATCCAAGTAAACGAGAAGCCGATCTCGCCGATTTTAGAAAAATTTTAGCTCAAATTTTCAGAATTTCTCCATGCATTATTCACATTTAGAAACACGAAATTGCACACCAAATTAACAAACTGTTTGCAGTTCGTCAAATCAAAGATACATTTCAGCAAATTTAAAACGCAATTTTTAGCAAAACAAAAAACGAAAACGAAATGATTCTCGAACACAGTGGTTCCCAACCGGTGGGGCATGCCTCCCAAGGGGCGTAGGGGAGGCGTGGATGCAAAGAATACAAGTGAAAATGTTGAAGGCTTCATATGTACAAACGGTGAGCCGGCAATGGTTGGACGTGATTCCGTATTTGCTACATTGATTTAAAGTAAGAACCCTAACTTCATTTCAATGCACTGTATCATTCATCGACAACCGCTTGCTTCAAAGACGTTGCCAAATAAATTAAAGTCAACTTTAACCGCAGCGATCGAAGTCGTCAGTTTTATTAAGGGAAGCGCTTTAAACACACGGCGCTTCCAAAAATTGTGCGAAGACACTAGCTCCGATTACGAGCAGCTGCTATACTACAGTGAAATGAGGTGGCTTTCTAAGGGTAATATGCTTAGGAGATTGTTTGAACTGAGGGACAATGCTCCAAGGTTATACTAATCTCATGGATTTGGCACCTTAACGAGCTAAATTTACATTTGCAAGGGCCGGGAAAAGAAAATGAGTCGGTAAATAGTTTTAAGTATGAAGATAATATCCAAGCTTCCGTCCAAAAAATCGGTCTTTGGAAGAAAAAAATGATAGCAAATAATTTTTCGTCATTTATGAACGTGGCAAAAATGGTAAAAGCAGGAGAAGAAGCAACCAACGAACTAAAAACTGACATATGATTCAACATCTGCAGAGCATCACTGAAAAATGTTCGATGTACTTTCCGGAGGACTTCGACATTCACGAAGCCTGTCGCCAAATCAAGTCACACGCAAATACACTACCAAGGCAAAGAATCGCTTTTTTAATTGATAGCCAAGCTGCTATCAAAGCCATTGTCACGGAAACCATTTCCTCGAAATTGGTACTAGATTGCTGACAGGAGCTGGCCTCGCTAGATGGCCAATGCATGGTGACCCTAGTGTGGGTTCCAGGCCGCAGCCACGTTGATGGCAACGAACATACTGACGAACTGGCCAGGCGAGGCTCAGCCCACCACTGCTCACTTGCGGAACTTGTTCACAACCCGCTCGGAGCAATTAAGGCAAACATCTCCTCAATCTTTCTTAGAAAAGCTAACCTTAAATGGTCTAGGTTAACGAACTGCGTCATATCCAGAAAGATGTAGCCTAACTACAACAAGACCAAAACAGCCGCCTTATTGAACAGAACGCGCAAAGACATTGCCCGTATAATCGCGATAATCACGGGACACTGGCGGGTAGGAGAGCACTACTAGGTATCCCATATAATACACACTGCCGTAGTTGCAACATAGCCACCGGAAAGGAAACATTTATCCACTAAATGTGCATTTGTCCAGCACCAGCTAGGGCTAGACATTAAGCATTAGGCAAACCCTTCTACAAATCACTTGAGGAGATCTCGGGTAAAAACATAAATGAGCTAACCCTCTTCTTAAACTCCACAGGCTGGCTCTAGATTGTCCTCACCAACACACATCAACATCCAAGGTCGCATGAGTCATTGTATCAAAACGGCACAACTGTGCTAATTGGGTCTCTGTTTTACAGAACCGCCACTTCTATCTACCTACCTACTTTCCGGAGGACCAAAAAGACGTAGCAGAATTGAAAAACATAGTACGCAATCCATTCACCGTCAAAAGGAGGTGATCGATCTAAAAAATGACCGCACACTGAAGGACACTCGATACACTTGGACTAGAAGAATTCTGGATCAAAAGCGGGAAATCATAAACAGAACTGCAAAACATTGCTATTGCATTTTTGGTGCTCTTTTCCACAACATATTTATGTGAGCAATGATTTTCAGATCTCACCCTCATTAAAAATAAGCACAGAATCGGACTTGACTCTTCAACTGACATGAGAATTCCACTGATGAAAATTGCACCCAGAATATTAGAACTGGCGAAGAAGATGCAACATCTGGATTGCATAAAAACCACTCCTTTCACATTACTAATAAGTAATAAAAAATAATAAGTTTTTCATCATCGATTTGAAAAATGTATACACATACATAAATATGTATGTACAAGTATGTACAAGCAGGAATATATAAAATTTTCGATGTATTAAATATATATCAATGAACATTTGTAATTTTTATCCGACTGGTATGAGATTTTCCAATTCGCCATGAGGGGGCATGTGGTGAAAAAGGCTGGGAACCACTGCTCTAACAGATATATTTTTTTAATTATTTTTTTTTTCATGTTTTTGATAGCGATTTATAATAGTATTTTTTTTTTTATCAGATAAATTTAATCATATAATTAATTTTCAGCCGTGAATGACAGAAAATCCTACAAAAATTGCTTGCATAATTGTAATTAGCTCCTTCGTGTGAAATGAGTTTTTTTTTCTATTTAAATACTTTAGTGAAATTTGTTCGCGAAATTTTATATATCGGTTCGGTGGCAACGTGAGGGTTTTTTGAAGTTCTCAGAAAGACCGTTTTGTTAGTTTTATCTTAATGCTTTCGTAGTTCTTTTGTTAAAAGTGTTCCATTCCTCAAAGTTTTTTATACACAAACATGCACCAGAAGAGAAGTGTTTATTGATTTCAGAAACATTCAGAACATTTATTTCATTCATTCATTTTTAGAACATTTTAAACCGAAATGTATGGTATGCACTGCTTTAACCTATCACTTAGGTATATCTTAGCTGTCAAACGAAACCTATTTTGCATTTAAACTGTCGATTCGTTTCTGCTTAACCGTTAGCCTCTCTAACAAACAATTCTGGAAATCAGTGTTGGAATTAATTCAAAGTAGTTTTCGAAGTTGTATCGATATTAATAGATATTAAATTCTTGTGTAATTAATAAAATATATCGGCAAAAGGATGCAGCGTATTTTAAAATTCGAAAAACCGCCGAAAATCATTTGAGGACATTCTCCGGTAAACATGCTGCAGTAATATAGCAGTGAATGTCCAAAAATGCTTAGTTTTCTGTCGGAAGAAAGTTCGTTACCTCCCCGGGTGCTTTTGCTAACTATAAATTGGATCGTAATCTCTTATTAAGATCTTTGATACCATCAGGCAAGTGAGGTGACAAAAGTGTTTCAATGAGATTGCATTTCTATAATAAACCAGTAGAAATTTGGTGGACATTTTGAAGACATTTGTTTTTGAAAAAAAGAGATGCTATCGGGTGAACCGTAATCGCAGCATTCGTAACCCCAAATAATAACTATTTTTAAACTGAAGTCTTACGTCAAGAAAATTACGAAGTATTCCGCTCGGGAGCTACAATTGAGCATACTTACTTCGATGGTTTCGGTGTTCGCTGCAAAACGTTCCCCAACTCGTGCTTTATTTTCGACCGATTAGTTAGGTTGGAGGGAAGTTCACCTATGTAAGTGCTTATCACGGGGGCCATTCGGTCCATTGTGTTTCCCTTTGTAGTGTGGAACCTATACTTAAACTATTATCTTGCGGTCGATTCTGCTGTGAACGAGCCTGTGCTCTTTATGAAGCATATCATGTTCCTTAGTGGGACTTGTATGAGATCTCCTAGTTTGACGGTGGTTTAGAAGATTTGGGCAATCGCCCAGCAGGTGTTTGATGGATTCTGTCTCCTCTATATCTTGACAGCTCCTGCAGTTTTCGGGTGTTTTGACGCCTAACCCAGCGGTCACTATCCCTATCGCGCAGTGTCCTGTTAAATATACCGTAATGCAACGATTGACGCACTGTAAAATCCAGCAACCCAATCCTGGGACAGGAAAATTCGGGCTGTAAAATCCAACAACCCGAGTATGTTCCCCCAAATAAACAAGATATTTCGGAGGAATAATCAAAACGATGTTCCGCGTCTTAAAATCCCCTGACATACTAACAATGTACAAATACTAGTGACAGCAGGTATAGATCCAGATAACGCGGCTGAGGATGACAATTTCGTTGTGATCGAAGATCCGCAGGAGAAGGTAGAGGCTATAGGAGCGACTTTCCAGGACGTGTATAAGGTGAATGATAGTGTTTGCCCGAACCATGACCTGGAAAATCAGGTCCTTGTGCACAACTTCTACTTTCGAAATGACATGTAGCACTGGCGATCTGAGAACACTGGTTTCACCGTGTTCAATGAAAGAAATATAGCAAACAATGCCGTCGCCGATGAAAGGGTACATCCCCCGTTCATTTCGAAGGCAGAGTTCCAAGCGATCTTCGAATCGCTGAGGAAAAATAAATCCGTGTGAATCGATCCTATACCCAACATTGTACTTAGACATCTTCCTCCAGAAGCGGTGAACATTTACACTATCCTGTTTAATAATGCAATGAATAATGCATTGGAAAACAGCGGCGGTGCAGCCCATTCCAAAGAAAAATAAAGATAGCTCCGATCCGGGTAACCTCCGGTCGATAACTCTACTTCCGAACATCAGCAAGGTATGCAGAAAAGTGATCCATAGAGCTCTGGCCAAGTGGGTTGAGGACATGCACATAATTCCGGATAACCAATTCGGTTTCAGGCGGGGCCTGATATCATACATGCATGCCGCTTCTAAACTGGTATCTGATATCCAATGGAACAAAAGCAAGAAACAATGCACGGGTGCCTGTCTAGTTGACTTGGAGAAGGCCTTCGATACCGTATGGTTAGAGGGACTTTTCTACAAGTTGAGCAGACTAGGCATAAGTAAACCACTACTGTACATTCTTTATGACATGCTCACCAGTAAGAAGTTCATTGCGAAGAACGGCAATGTGACTGCTGAAACTTTTGAAGTTAAAAATTGTCTGCAACAGGGCGCAGTTAATTCGCCAATCCTATCCAATATTTACACGGGCGATCTCATAGTTTTACTTCACCATGCCATCGCGTACGTAGATGATTTGGTCGCGTACAGATCAGGGCCTAAGATCGAGGTAATTGCAACACTCTTGCAGCGTGACTTCAATAAGATTAAGTGATACTGCGACGACTGGAAGCTGAAGATCAACTTTCAGAAGTCGGAGACCATCCTGTTCAGAACGCCGTTGTCTGGGGCCTCTTGGGACACCAGAAAGAACTGGCGAAAGTTCTCTATCGTGGGGCAGCACGGTCAGCCGTGAGTCGAAGTGTAGTCAGATACCTTGGGGTCTGACTAGATCAATATCTGTATTTTAACAAACATATAGATGCTGCTCTGGCCAGAGCCAAAGTTGCTTTCACCCTTACAAAGAGATTGTTTTATAGCAGCCAACTCGATGCAAGGGTAAAGGTAATCTGCTACATGGCCCTCATCCGGCCTATACTCGCATATGGATGTCCCGTGTGGTTCAACATGGGGCCAAGCTTGTTGGAAAAGATGCGGATGTTTGAGAGGGCTTGCCTCAGGGATTGCCTTCGCTTGTACAGAACACCAGAGTCTGAGTACATAAAATTCTATCGTTTTGAGGTCCTATACAACAGGGCGAATTTGATGAGAGTGGATAATTTCTTGATCAAGTTGATTCGAAGGCACATTGCAAGAGCAATGACCTCGATGAATAGCCTGATCTTTGGGGCCTATTACCCCAACAATCTCTATCACGAGAGTGTGCGCCTCAACGGCTTTATCCCACCAGAAGCGTTCCTATATCTTGATCAGAGGGGTCTGATCCAGGATAAGTTAACGGTGCCGCTAATCGTCCACGTCGCCAGAAAAGCTGTGGACAGACGACTCAACTACATCCGAGACGTCGCACAGGGTAGTGTAGACCGTCTCCGGTTCAAAAGGGCGGTTTCACTCCGCGATATTGAAGATGTTAGTAGGCAGCACAACCAATTTTGGTGGCTTAATGAAAAAGAGGAAACGCCGTCGTCGTTTCCGCATAATCCGGGGTAGCCTTTAAGGGGGCAAAGCGGGTCGTTTCTATTGTTTATAATACCATAATACCATGGCCGGCTTACATAGTTTTAGGTAGTCGTAAGTTGAAAAAAAAAAAAAAACCACAGCACTTGGTTAAAAAATTCAAAAAGTACACAGCACTTGCCAAAAAAAAAAAACAGGGTGTATTTAATTACACACATTAGTTAAGCAGTTTTATTTTATTGAATATACAAAAACACAGTCCGGACACTAAGTTTTTTCTACAAAAACATTTTTCTTAGTTTTTAATTTGTTACTTAGTTAAGTTATAATAAATAAATTTAGTTAGGTTACGTCGAAAGACATAGATTAAGTGTTAGGATTAGCTTAGAGCGCCCACATGGGGAGAGTAAGTTAGAATAAGATAGTTAAGTTAATTAAGCTAGTTTTAGGCGTTTTTGTTAGCATGTAAGGTATACTGAATTGAAGAAATAAAATGTATTGGAAATGAAAAGAAATGAAATGCAGTGTCCTGTAAGCGGACCTGTCAAGATGCGAATTTCTTTTTTATTCATCGTTTTTTATTATTCTGTTTTCATCCACTGTCAGCCATAAGCTGCGAGATATGAACCAGTCGCTTCTGGCGTACCAAGCGGAGTTAATCAGCTCTCTTGCTTTTAGGTCTATTTTCCTTTTCATCGACCGATCGGTTAATTTGAGATCTCCCTGTACGGTGACTTACAGTTGTACAAAGCAGTCAATTTTTCATATCATTTGCTGAAAAAAATATGATTTATGACATTTTATCCTACATACCTTTGTGTATTGATGGTTAAGCGATCATTTTCATGAAAAAATTGACTTTTATGACAACCTGTAGATGATCAGTTTATGTGCTAAAGTTAATTGAAACTAAATTTGTTAACTATTCTGCTATTAATAAATTGTATGACATGAAATACGTCAAATGGCAGCAGCTCTGACTGGACTATACTAGATTAAATGTTTGACATTTTTTCAACATTGATTTGGTTTGTTTGTTTGTTTAAGAAACCATATGGACCACAAATCATATGAATATAGATGAAGTAAATTTCAATACTCCTGTTTAATTAGGTAGTTACTTTTGAATTTTTAGTAAAAAATATATGTATTTATGGTTATTGTCGGGAGTATTCTTAATCACATTGATTGTTTTTTGAGTTAACAAAAAATCGGACCAGGTTGCGTCTACAACTCATTTATTTCAACGTACACATCGCTCATTTACTTGAAGACTATCATAACTCAAAAAAAGCGATTTTGCAGAAAATGCGTTTAAAGTTTTCAATTGACTACCATCTTGCAGGAAAAAAGAAGACATCTTTTAGTTCTAACGCGGAGAGTATACAAGATATTAATATGAAATTTTTACACAATATGAAGCATGATAAAACGAACAATTCTGCATCATTAACTCAAAAACAGCGTTTTTTCAGTTATGACAGTCTTCAAGTAAATGAGCGATATGTAGAACGAATTTGAAACGAAATCACTCCACCACGTCACAAATTGTCCACTGTACTACCTTGCCGATTCTCTAAGGAGTCAATTCTAGCGTCTTACTTTGGCCGCAGTTTATTGTAAAGAAATTGTATTTTCTAAAATTTCATGCCTCAGTGGCTAGTACGTTGGACTATTGAGCTTAACGTTGAGCTTGAAAATACCAAAAAGCTTTATCACGGCCTCACATCTCGAGCTTAACGTTGAGCTTGAAAATACCAAAACGCTTTATCACGGCCTCAAATCTCGAAATCGTGTGATGAAAATTCGAGACCATAGGTCTGTTTTTAACAATCTACACAGACTGTTCAAAGAAGGACTGCGGGTGTGTTTTTTGAATCCTTGAACATATCAAAATCATATAGACTTCCGGACGCTGCAAGTGTTTTCCAGGCGGAATTACTCACTGTCAGCGAAGCCTGTCGCAAGATCTTACTACACACAATGAACCGTATTCATAAAGAAAAGGATAAGCTTATACTTGCAAAATATGAAGGAAATCCTTCTGCTTGTATTCGTAGTAATTTCGAACAGAACCTTATACTTTTCGAGTAAAAGCATATCATTTTATTTACATGAAAGTAAATGGGTATGCATAAACTTGACCTTTTACTTTAAATAAAAAGCAAATCCTTCAAAAAGTCTGAGTTAGGTCAGTAGCAGACTCATCTCGGTAGTAAACGGTTGTGTTATCCGATTTTCAGCGCGATGACAGATGTTGTGCATGTGAGGGATGCTAAATATTACAAGCCCCGCTTATCTACACTTGTTCGTGATTTTAAAGACTTATACCGTTTTGAAGAGAGAAATTTACAGTGGCTCGAGGACAGATTTTTAGGTACGAATGAAGAAACTCGTGGAGGTGCCTTGTCAACTGCCCATAGAATGAAGGTATGTTTGCGATATCTCAGTGATCCTGGATATCAGAAAGGTATCGGTGAAGAACTTGGTGTTAGTCAAGCTACGGTATCTCGGACTGTGAATGCAGTAGTTGGCAGCACATGCAACTGATTGGATCAAGTTTCCAACTACCAATAGTGAAATAACGGAAGCAAAAGAGTTATAGCAAAGGAAGTTTAAGTTTCCGACATCTGGTGGTGTAATCGATTGTACCCACGTAGGGATACTGAAACCAAAACTCTATGGAGATGAGTACATTAATCGAAAAGGTAAACCTACTCTGAATGTTCAAGCCACTTGTGATGCCAAAGAAATGTTTACCAGTGTTGACGTTAGTTTGCCTGAATCCGTACATGACTCGAGAATATGGAAAAATTCACAAGTGTGTCTAAAATTAAGAAATCAAAACAATGTTGTGCTCATTGGTGACAGCGGATATGGGATAGAACCATGCCTAATGACTCCATATGAAAATCCTACTTCTGGTGCGGAAGAAAAATGTAATAAGCTTTTGAAAAAAGAAAGAATAATTATTGAACGATGTTTTGGACAACTGAAACGCCGGTTTCCTATCTTACAGTACGTTTGTCGGGTGAAATTGAAAAATATACCAAAAATAATAATTGCCTGTGTCGTTTTCCATAATATCGCTAAAACTTTAGGCGATCCAGATTTCGAACCTGTTGAAGAGGCACCAGAAGAAAATCATACAGATGCAAACCATCATTTCGATAACAACAACAATAATGAACCACGTTTTCGCCTTCAGGGACAAGAAATCCGAAGAAACTTGAGTATTATAATAAACAATATTAATGATATGTAGTTTATTTCAAGTGAAAATTTAAGATGTCTTTTTAAACCAAAAATACATTTAGCAACTATTGTATTTACAGTTTTATTTAATTAAATCCAATTATGTTTGAAAAAATTAACATTATCAACTTTTTTCCACATGTTTTGATAATTTTTTTACAATTTGAAGTACGTATGTTCCCCATCGCTAACAGTTGTTGGTGTAGCTTTCTTTATCATTTCCAATTTCTTTTCATAGTATTCATTTTGCACAACACTCGTGCGGTACTGCTGTAATAGAACTAAGTGTTGAAGTTCTTTTGTAGTCAGTGCTCTAGTTTCATCTGTTTCATACTTGTCTGTCGCTAATTTCTTTTTTTGGTGGTAACAAATTTTTTGGTGATTCAGAGACACCACCACATGCTTCCTCACGAGATACTTTGCTGCTTCTTCGTTTATCAGCTGGTTCACTCCTTCTTTGCTGTATAGATTCGTCTTCATGAATACCGACCTGGATGGCACCACCGATTCTCCCAATAGTTGGATTGCTGTCACCTTCCATAGGCTTTAGTAGACTTTAGTTCTCCCAATCCAACAATTTGATCACTTTATTCCCAGTATTTTTGAAGTCCGTTTTCTTCTTCAACCTTATCTGCATATTGTTGATTTTTTTTAACAAACCTTTAGCATCAACAGGCCTACTAAACGTTCCTGCGTATTTATTGGTGAGTGCTCCGATTGCTTCATCCTACCTTCCTTTTATTTTTGCCACTTGAGATTTTTCCAATATAACGGGACTAGCGGCCACACCCTCTGCTATGAACTGAAGTTCGTCACTAGCATTTGTTTCATTTTCACTAACTTCTTCACTGAGTAATGCATATTTAGCGCACTAAGGTATACGTATACTCACTAAAAAATACCTTTTGATGTGATCCGTAAGATAACAGAAGTAGTACTGAGCGAAGAGAAGGAAAGGGAGCTGGCACAACAACAAAAAAAAAGAAGATATTCTTGCATCTAGCATGTCATTCAGCGTTCTGACGAGTCTACCCTTTACTTGTGCTTGAAGGATATCCTCGCAAGTATAAGGTAATCATTATGAATACGAAAAGAAGGAAATGCTTATACTTTAGCCTTTTAATTTAAAGCATTACCTTATACTTTTACCTTATACTTGGGAGGATATCCTTCGTTTTTTATGAATACGGCTCAATAACTATAGCCTAGAAACTAGTGCAAGAATGCCAAAATGAGCTAGCCTCGCTAGATAGTCACTTGAAGTTGAAGGTGACCCTGATTTGAGTTCCAGTGCACAGTAATGTTTATGGAAACGAACTGGTAATGCTCGTCCCTCCACTGTCCACTTATAGAATCAGTTCATATTCCACTGGGAGCAGTCAAGACAAAAATCTCCTCGAACTTTCTTTTCATCAACGTACATACCTCTACAGCGTCACACGAGTACCAAAACGGCACCTAGTGCTAAGTGGATTTCTTTTAATAGAACCGCCACTCCTGCCTACCTACCGTCATAGGTTTTTTTTTTATAGCTCAGGTTTCGCTCTAAAGCGCGCTTCTTGGAAAATCTGGAGTCGCTCTGCAATCGCTCTGAGGTCAACCAAAGCTTTTCTTGGTAGAGAAAGTAAAGCTATCAAAACGATGTAAGGTATTTATGGTCATCGTATATTTTGCATATCGCGGAAATAATAGTCTAATTTCTCATCTTGAATTGTGTTTAAGATAATAATTATTAACTTGGTATGCAATAACCTAACGCTGGAAATTGAGTTAATAGTAAAAAAAAAATCATACTGTCAAATATTCGTATGACAACAACAATGCGTTTTTTGAAACATCTGAGAGGACCCAAGTTTCGAAGGGTTCTCATTTACGGCCTTCGAATACGGCGTAAAATTGTATTCGCCCCTATCATTCAATCCGCCGGGGGGAACGATCCACCGAAATGTCAACTTCAGTATCATTCAATCCGTTCGAAAAGAATCACTTGCCGGTACTATGAATGAGTTTTCACGTGGTCATTCAAATCGAACGGATCGAATCTCTCCATATAAAGTTTGACATTTCTCATCCGCGGGAAATTCATTGCGGATTGGTGTTGTGCTGCATTTTGGGTGGAAATTTTGTTTTCAAATGTATGTTCTTTCTTTGAAATCAATTATTTCGGTGTGTTAAGTTAAGCATTTCCCTTTAGGAAGAAGACTACAAACAGGGATCAATTCAAGGAATTGATCAGCGAGATGAGAAATTAGCCGGACATTGCAAAAAACATGACCAAACGACCGCCGGAGAAAGTGAAGGAGTTCTGGGAAGTTGTGAAAACGAAGCTGAATAGCTTAGGGTCACCGCAAAAGGGTGTGAAGCTTAAAGTGAAACAAAAATTACTTGAGCTGGAAATCGAGGAACTAAATAATGCTCTTAACTCAATCTAATGGTAGAAACAGATTAAAACAGAACCAGCAACATCACCAGCCAAAATAATTTGAAACACATTTGAACCAGTCATATCAGCAACAGGGAATAATTTTTTGCCAAGTGATATAGTATATTTCTTTTATCGCCATTAGTAAAAGGCATCAAGTGAATTCTAGCATTTATTTATTTATTTATTTATCAGCAGCTGTTTAATTTGTTATTGCTGTCAACTATGACAGAACTGTCGGTTTTGAAAACGGAAAATCGTAGTCGGTAAAACAGTGCATCCGGCGGATTGAGTGATCCAGACGAAAACTGGAGGTGAATCGAATGAGTGAAGGGAATCTCAGATCCGTCGGATTGAATGATAGGGGTGATGTCTTTTATTTATGCGAAAAATGCAACACACGCGTCGCGTCGGCCGGTTGCAAGAAGCTAGGCCATAGCCACTTTACCATTTTAAAATATTGCTCAACGCGCAGGGAATATTGACTGCCTTCCATTACTATGCCAAACATCTATTGTGACCGCCTGGATAAGCCATTTGATGAAAATGAACTTTTCGAGGTACTGAGCGATGCAAAACGAAACAAAACTCCTGGTGAAGACGGGGTCCCATATGAGCTTTTACAATATGCCTGATCGTCCTTTTTGATAGCCTTCAATTGTATCTAAAACACAGGAAAAGTACCGAGTGCATTCCAGAGATCAATTGTACTCCCTATTTAAAAAAAAATTAAAAATCCAAATGTGGCGGAAAACTATTCATAAAACTCTTTTATGAATGCAGTTACAAAAATCTTCACTGGCATGCTAACAGCAAGACTATCAAAATGGGTAAATGAGAACAAAAAACTATCTCAATTCCAAGTGGGCTTTAGAAAAGGTTACTCAACAGTTGCCCAAATTTTCAACATAACCACTCAAGCTCAACAATACTTAGAAAGAGGAAAGAAACTTTATGTGTTCTTTATTAACTTCAGTGTGCCATTCGATAAGATAAATATAAGCTATCTGTTCTATAAGCTATCCAATATTGAATTATCATCAAAGTTTGTAAATGTATTATAGGAGTTATACAAAAATAATAAGTCAGAGATATGGGACGGTAAAGAATTGTCGGAGTGGTTTGAGGTGGAATCGCGAGTTAAGCAGGGATGTCTTCTAAGCCCTCTTCTTTTCGCACTTTTTGTGGATGGTATATGAGACATACTACCAGCAGGCATATGTGTAGATCAGCTATTAGTAAGGGCACTGCTTCATGCAGACGACATTGTAGTTCTTGCAGAATCACCAAGTTCATTGCAACTTATGACCAACAAAACTGAAAGATATTGTCATGCGAACTGCCTGCAAATAAATACTTCTAAAAACAAGGTATTAATGTTTCGTAAAGGTACAGGCCGCTTCTCGAGAAACGAACGATGGACGTACGGTGGAGAAAATTTAGAAGTAGTGATGTCCTACAAGTGCTTGGGTATGACTCTAAGCCATAACTTTTCGATGAAACATCACCTTTAACTCAAGCTTGTAGAAGCGAAGAAAGCTTTAAATTCAACATGGAGGGACATTATTTCTAACCCCAAAGTTCACATACTAGCAAAGGTGAAAATATTTGAACCTGAAATGCGTTCAGTAATGGCATATGGAGCGCAAGTCTGGTGATACAGGCTGTATGATGAAGTTGAAAAATTGCTTAGATTTTTTTTTAAGAAACTATACTACACTTACTGTCGAACACACCTAACTACATACTGCATACATATTGAGAGTGGAATGTCGTCATTGTTTATATTCACGCTGAAGCTAAACATGAAATATAAGTATATTAAAGGTTTTGAGCGGAGATGAAGATAGACGACTCAATAAGATTCTTGCAAAAAAAGTTATAAGAACCAAGTCACAATTTTACAAAGAGTGGGAGAACACTGCTTTCAAGCATAATATTAGTTTAAGAATGAGCGAATCCAATTTCCCACAATGGACAAGTGCTCTTTATAAATTTATATCTGATGTCGAGTTAGCGATGAAACGCGACTCCATTTATTCAACCAAAAACTCAAGCTGGCGTCTAATATATAGAAATCTAGCACATGACCAGATTGACTACCTGAACTCCAACCTTAATATCCACCAAATTTCGTTAATTCTGCGAACAGGAGGAGAACTTCTAAAATTGAATTGAATGCCACGTCGCAACGATTTCCCATTAACATGTGGGTTATGCAATACAGGAGAAGTAGAAGACACCGTTCACTTCGTAGGAACTGCCCGATTCTGAAAGACATCAGACGAACACATTTGGGTGCAGAACATTTAGAAACTAACGAAATAACAAATCTTTTAAATGGTAGCGACTGGAGTGCCCTCATAGCATAATGTTTCACTGCATATAATTATAGAAAAAAGAAAAAAATAAGTAGCTATATAAATTGATGCTTTATTTCTCCTATGCGAGTATTATTATTTTTATAATTGATATCTTGTGTTTGTAAATCTATTCATTAATTAAATTGTTGTCGTATTGCTTAAATTGTACTATTTTGTATTCAAATTTATATGGTATATTTTTGAAATAAAGTAGGTACTAATACTACTACTAGTTCAGGTGTAAAGGTGTTTTTGTTTTCATTTACAAGCAACAATCAATAACCATTTTCCCAATATCAACATAGAAGTCAAAATTTCCGATGGGTCCAATATAAGTACCTAGACTGCTTGATAATATTCATAATCCCAAATAACTTTAATCATGGGCACATATGTAATTAGCACACCACTAGAAGGGCAATATCTCCGCTGAACGATGGTGTTATTTCCACAAAAAAACAATAAAGTCACACTCATAAATGATTGCTTTCACCAAGCAGAAGAATGAAGAATGTACCAACAAATCTATCGAATTCTTGAGCTCACTTCAGTCTACCGCACGAGAGACGATGCTGCGACAAAAAAAAAAATGATTGTGGACAAATTTGATAGATACAATAATAGCACGGTGTGCGGCCGGAAAACTCGTGTACAACCAACAAATCCCAATGATACCCACAGATTATCCATTCGAGTTCTCAAACGACTGCATATCTCTGTGGACCTTTGCATCTCTATGACTATTAATAAATCACGGGCGCAAACTCTGAAAATTGCTGGCGTAGATTAAGAACATGAATGCTGCTCTATGGTCAGTTGTGTGTGGCATGTTCTCGCCTCTCGGATGTGTTCTGAAAATAACGGATGCAGTTATGTATAATGAACTACTTTATCGTATTTTACATTATGACACGTGGCTCTGCATTCACTAAATGATTATGTGGCAAACTTAAATTGTTATTGACATTGCATTTGTATTTGGCGACTGTTTTGCAAAATGAGCTCTTCCCATTTTATTAACCATTAATCTGGGTTTTTATTGCTTGAAATCTATTTTCATTCAAATTTATGGATAGGTAAGACATGACAGGCTTGGGCTTAGAACGATTTATATTTTTGGCTCTCACCATTGTAAGAACTTTTCTGACACTTTTACAACCGGAAATCCGTTAAAAGATTTTAGCGACACTGTTCCAAAAACTTTACTGTGTACGAGTACATTTAAATGAAAAAAATATTTTTTTTCTTTGTAGTTCGCAATTAACTAGAACAATTTAAATGTGTAGGTTAGGTTAGGTTAGGTTGAAGTGGCTGCCAGCAGAGAATCGCCAACACACTTAGACCAAAAATAGGTCCATTGTGATACCACATGGATCATGGGAGAAAGTTTTTCCTACCTACTCGTTAAACCATTTTGAGCTTCTTATGAAGCGTAGGAGGCTCTTAATATCGATGTTTTTCGGGTCGCCTATGTCGTTGTTATATGGAGCTCGAAGGTGAAGCTTCCTTCTACGTGAGAGAGCTGGACAGAAACAAAGAAGGTGAGGAATAGTTTCTTCCTCTTCTTCATCCATGCAGGTTGTACAAAAGTCGTTCGCAAAAACGCCTAGCCTTGTAGCATGCTTGCCTATTAGACAGTGTCCAGTGATGACACCTATTATAGCGCCGATATGCAATCTGTTGAGAGAAGTTAAATTCTTAGAACGTTTTAGATCCAGCTTCGGTCAAATTTGTTTCGTCGCTAGACATGTGGGTCCGCTTGTCCACCTAAAATTCGTACTCTCGATAGCATCCAGCTTAAATTTTAGTTTGCAAGTAGCGATTGGTATACCTAAGGAGCCTTTATCCGGCAGGATGGGTATAGTTGTTTCTATTCTGGCGAGTTCATGTGCCTTACAATTCGCTGGAATGCCCCTATGCCCTGGTACCCAACACAGGTGAATATTGAACTGCTCATACATCTCCACGAGAGACGATCGGCAGTCTAGAGCTACTAAGGAATTTATAGAGGTTGATTCCAAGGATTTGATTGCTGCTTTGCTGTCTGAAAAGATGCCGATATTTCTAGCAGATATCACGTTTTTCTTAAGCCAAGATAAGGCTTCTTTAATCGCCAAAATTTCCGCCTGGAACACGCTACAATGATTTGGAAGACGGAATGAGAGCTTAAGATTAAGCCTGTCAGAGAAAACACATCCACCAACTCCGTCCTTGGATTTTGACCCATCAGTGAAGAAGTGGATTGACCCATCTTTTAAAAATGCATCATCATTCCAGAGTGGTATGGAGGGGATGGTGACGAGGAAGTTCTTATCAAAGTTTAGACATGGGATGGTGTAGTCCGTGTTTTCAGGAGAGAATTTGAAATTATTCAAAATGGAAGCGTGGACAAATTCTTTTCTTGACCACTGTTGGGTAGCTTCGAGGCGAACGGCTGAATTCGCTGCCATTTGCTTACTAAATATATCGAGGGGTATCAGATGAAACAAAATGTCCAGTGCCGCAGAGGGAGTTGTACGTAGTGATCCGCCTATCCACAGGCAAGCTGTGCGCTGGACCTTACTTACATAATCGCGATTTATAGCTTTTTCTAAGGCCGTCCACCAGACAACCACCCCGTATGTGAGTATCGGTCTAATGACCGAGATGTAGAGCCAGTGAGTGATTCGGGGTTGTAAACCCCATCTATTTCCAATAGCTTTTTTGCAAGAGAAAAGTGTTATTTGTTTACTCTTTCTTGAATATTAGGTTTCCAGCTTAATTTCTTATCCAGGATGAGACCCAAATATTTTGCAGTGTCAGAGAAAGTTAAGCTGATACCATTGAGAGAAGGAGGGTCGACTAACGGAATTTTATATTTCCTAGAGAAGAGTACAAGTTCAGTTTTGTGGGGATTTACACCCAAACCACACCGAACTGCCCATCCAGTGAGCTTGTTTAAAACGTTTTGTAGAAGTTTCTTTAGAGTATTTAAGTGCTTTCCTGAGACAGCCAAAGCAACATCATCTGCATAAGCGATCGCCGTGCAACCCTCGCCTTCCATGATTATCAATAGCTCATTGATCACCAGATTCCACAAAAGGGGGGATAGAACACCACCTTGCGGAGTGCCTCTACTGACAGACCTTCTGGTAGACGTCCCACCCAGCTTAGAGTTGATAATCCGACCATTAAGCAGTAGATTAATCAGTTCGCAAAGAGAGCTGTTGACCTTCAGGTCAGATCTGCTATCGCTGATACATTGACATTGTTGAAAGCGCCTTCTATATCCAGAAAAGCAACCATTGTATACTCCTTATATTCTAGTTTACGCACCAGTGAGTGTAATGCCATCTCCACTGATTATCCTTTGCAATATGCATGTTGGGCCGCCGACAGTAGTTTCTTATCAATACTGTTGCGTAAATGGATATCAATCAGTCAAAAACAAAAATAAACAAATATTTGGCGCAACAGCTCTTTAAAGTGCCAGGGCCTAGCTTCTCGCAACCACTCATGTTGTGTGCGTTATATTTTTCACGCGAATGGAAGGGACCTACAGTTTAATGCCGAATCCGTACGGCGATTTGAGAAGCTTTTTCATGACAACAATACTCTCGGATGTTTGTCAGACGCTCGCGAGAAGTTGGACCGTGTTTTCTGTGTGTTTTCTGGGATTCGAACAGCGCAGTAATCCGACACACTAACCACTTACGCCACGGCGCCCACGAATTGCTTAATAACCCTAACAAAAAACAGCGATTGGCAAGATTATCGCTTGATGTCTACATATGCTGATATCATTGTCAAAATTAATAGCAGAGCCAAGGTAGACCAAATCCCTTAAAGTTGTAGCTGCCTACTGTGACGTTCCCTGCAATTCTTCGGTGTTGATGGCCCCTTCTTGTTAATAGCATATAAAGAGTAATTCAGTAGCTACGAGTATGATAGAACTTTGACAGCCGAATGCGGCCATACTTGAAAATATACCATATTGCTGTCCTTGTATTCTGTCATAGTCATCACTTTACCATGGACCACTACACGATTCAATAACCCATCGAAAGCGTAAAAAATATTTATCAAAATTCGAGTACTGTTCACAGAACGTTCCGCGCGTTACATATGCCATCATTCAGCAAATTATGAAGAAATTCGAAGAAAGTTGTTCAGCGTCTGATCAAGCAGTCGTGCGCTCGAACGAACATATTGCTGTGGTGGAACAGAGTGTGCGCGAGAAGCAAAGTGTCTCAATTTCGCGTCGTTCTCAAGAACTTGACATTTTGTACGCCTTAACTTGGCGAATTTTGAAAAAAGACTTGGGGCTGCATCCGAACAGAATTCAAATTGTTCAAGAACTAAAGACTGCGCCAACATCTTTGCGTACCGAAAAACTCACTATTTGGTGCGGGTTATTGTCCAACGGCATAGCGGTACGGCGAGCGGTACTGGGTCAAGATGTTCGAGTTTGTTTGGCCGGAAATTGATCGTTTGGGTATTGGCGACATGTGTTTTCAACAGGACGGTGAGACGTGCCACATTTCTAACGAAATACTGGAGAAGGCGTAGTTTCCGGCTCGCGTTAACTCACGAAGAGCCGACGTCATTTAGCTGCTAATGATCGCGCGATTTGGCGAAAAGCTGGCCAAAAATCAGAATTGCGAACAATAATGTATAGAGCTGGCGTTCAGTCCGAAAACAGGTATTGGCTTTTGAGTTTCGAACAATCCGTTCAAGTACAATATTAAAGAAGACACATGACAGAGCGTCACCTTATCCAAAACCCTTTTCGACATCAAAGATCTCGGTGGTGGTCCATGCAACCGAGCGCTCTCCGTCGTCGTCCTGCACAGACGGACAAGTTTGGCAGAGATGTGAAAACTAGACATGACTCTATATAGCTCTTCTCTATAGATGCTGTCATAGGCGGCCTTGAAAGCGATAAAGAGATGATGTGTATCGATTTTGACTTCTTGGGTTTTCTCCAGGATCTGCCGAAGTGTGAAGATTTGATTTATAATCGGCTTTCCTAGCCTGAAACCGCATTGTTCGTACAGCTCATGAGCAGCTCTTGTGTTACTTTGCAGAGCTGATCTATATGTCTTTTGTTTTGCTGCATGCACTCACCGATATTCTTCAATGATCAATTTGGTTGATCGTTACATTAACATTGGGCAGCCATGTCTGCGTGTGAATATTGATATGAGGAAACCATGTGCTTGCTACAGTAACATTTCGTTCCACAGTGAAATCAATTACCCTTACTCCATTGTCAGACGTTGTATCGTGTAGGCTATGTTTACCGACTGCCCTACCAAAGACGTCCTCCTTTCCTATTTTGACGTTTAACTTACTTACTTAGTTGGCGCTACGGTCCGGGGTGGTCCTAGGCCTCAACCAACAAAGCTCTCCAGCTAGCACGATTACGAGCCAGCTGCCTCCAGTTGCGCATGCCAAGTTGGTTGAGGTCCCCCTCCACTTGTTTGCGCCACCTACCGCGAGGTCGTCCTCTACTGCGTCGTCCATCCGGGGTGGATTCGAAAACTTTCTTAGCGGGAACGTTGGGCTCCATCCGCTCTAAATGACCCAGCCATCTTAGTCGCTGTATGTGAACTCTTCTGGCTAAGTCGATGTCCTTGTACAGGCCGTATAGCTCGGCATTGTACCATCTCCTCCACTCACCGTCTATGCAGACGGGACCAAAGATCGCTCGAAGAACTTTTCTCTCTGTTGACGTTTAAATCTATCAATATAAGCAAACTACGGAAGAAGGATTATTTCATATGAATTCTATAAATAAAATAACTCATTCTAAGCAGTCTAATATATTTGTAGGTTTTTTTTCATTTCCTTGCTATCTTGACCCAAGAAAGCACAGACCTGCCACTATTTTGAATTGAAAGCAATTCGATTGCTTGTATATATTGTCAAAATTTTAAATCGAGATATAACATACCTGCGTATGAAGTACCTAGTTACGTATATGGCACAGCAATTTGTCATTACTACATAGAGCTTATCCGAAAAAAAACAGTTCGTTGGCCCGACGACGGTACTCGTATAAGTTTCAATTAAAAACATGTCACGCATTTAAATGTCAAGGATCGTTAGCTAATCGAGTATGATGATGCATTAGTTAGAAATACAGTCAAACATGGTACTATAGAGTACATAGAAACGTACACATTTGTTTAGATATGTACATATGTATTTACATACGAGTGCTTATCACTTTATCTTTACTCGTATTCGTCGAAAATTTTCAATTTGCTGTGACGAAAACCGTCATTCGTGCATCCAATTGACGGAGTTGTTTTCTTCTGTGGATCCGGCTTAAACAGAACTATAGAACTAGTTAAAAAAAAAAAAAAAAAACTTCCCAGCGTAACATCTTCAAAGCTTAAAGGTACTACTCTAAACCTTTCAGAGCGTTCTAGCTTTCTAGGACTAAAGTCAAACAGAAAACTGCCTGGGAAAGAAAGTTTAGCTGAACGTGCTCTAGTTGCTCTGTACTCGTACAAAAAAGCTGTAGGGACTAGATGCTGACTGCAGCCAAAGATTATGCACTGATTCTATACCTCAGTTGTAAGACCAATACTGACCAACGGCATAACTCGTATAGTGGGCTGCGTTGGAATAGAGATCCTGTACGGCGGTGGTACTCAAAAAAGTTCAACGGGTACGATGCCTCTCTATAACAGGTAGGCTGAGAACCTATCCCACTGCAGTACTGCAAAAATAATTCACTTGCTCCCAATAGACCCATTTAGCCTTCAATTTTGGTCATAGATTCGGCCCTAGGACTGCGGAAATCACGGCATTGGAAGGAACAACATTTTGAAAACGCCAAGATTCTTACACTATATGCGATCTCCCCAACACCACAGATCTATTACCCACAGTAGTTGACTTCAATATGGGCTCCAAGTACCTAGAAACGCCCAAACCTCTTACACAATTATAGCTAAGTAACAATCAGAACTATCGTGGCTTGCTCAGTAAAATCTAGGACAGTGCTAGGCTGCATCTCATCTCTTAACGAGATACCCAAACAGTTTAACGTAATTTTTGTTGGGTACCTGGCCCTTGCGATATTCCAGGAAATTGTGCGGCCGATGAATTAGCTAGACAAAGGATATGAATAACCTACTCTTAAGCAATGTCAATCCACCAAATAATTTCTTTAAGAGCCTGACTCATTCCGAAGCATGCATAAAGCCAGTCGTAGGAAGATTCATCTAAACTACTACGATACCGCCAGTAAAAATTTCGATATTATTCGCTTTCGGTTTATACCCGGGTGACTGTTGATTGCTAGGGGATTACTTTTTCAGTGATCTAAATGGTCTGAACACAATATGCACTCTCAAAATAAATGACTTTATCAAAAGGAGTAGATGGTTCCAGGAGTAGATAGGGATCAAAATCCCTGCTTCATAATGGTATCACAATGGACGTACTTGTATGTTGCTCTAGGTGCATCTCATCGGGAACCATTTTCGATCTATCTATCTAGATCGTTCAGCACCACACACTACACACAACAATCGGACTTCAAAGCTAGTAAGTGGCACTTTAAGATAAAATATTTTAATGCCTTAGCGTAAATAGGCGAATTTTTCATGTAGTTTTTGTTTGTTTGTAACTCTTTAACTCAAAAACCATTTATTTGATTGCGATAAAGCTATCGCTAACATATTAGGCTTTGTATGTAAAATGACACAGGCTATGTATTGTCAAGTTTTATTAAGGGGGGCTGAACAGTAACGATAAAAGTTAAGTAAAAAAAAAAAAATGAATTCGGCTGGTTTTTATTGTTTATTCTAGCTAAACCGTTAAATATATATGTATGAAAATTATATGCGGATAAATGGTTGGTAATAACAAAGTTTACAAAAAAGTCCGCGGCAGCATATATCTCCATAGCTACCAATGAACCTTCTCTTATTTTACCCGATTGAAGCTGAGTGCAAGAACTTGTAGAATATGTATACAAATGCATAAAAGCGGGACATATAATACAGACATTTTTGGGAACTTCTTTGACTATCGTTAGGTAGGTACGTACACTAAATATATAGGTTTTCATAAAGATCGCCGTATTTATTTTTTAAATAAATAAGCTTATGCTTGAGACTTATTTCAGATAAAAGTATCTTTAATGCAATTAATTATGGAATACAATATCATTTAAATGCTCTCCATGAAAATGCCTACACGAGTGAATATACTGAACACAATTTTCCATTTTCGCACAAATCGGGCGATAGGCCAGCAATTTCGCGTTCTATGTTGGTCCTGAGCTCGTCTAAAGTCTCTGATTTATTGGCATAGACCATGAGCTGACTCAAAGAAAAACGTCAAGAGGCGGCAAATCACATGAACGAGGTGGCATATTCACTGGCCCATTTCTGGAGATAAGACGACCACTGAACATCGACTTGAATAACTCGATTGTTTGGCCAGCTGTGTGGTACATATATGGCGCCATCTTGTTCAAACCAAATCATCTTATTCCAATTTATCCCAAAGATAGTTAGTTTAGTGGTCCGTTAGGGATCTCCATTGACTGTGGCTGCGTTGACAGCATCACTGAAGAAGAAGTATGGGCCAATGACCCCTCCGGTAATTGCATTACAAACGTACATTTTCATGATTAAATGGCAGGACGAGCCATTCAACAGTGACGATGATAGTCAAGATTCCCGTCAACCCAATCAGAATGAAGGGATGATAGCGGTATCTAAACTTAAACCCAATAAATAAAATAAGACGGCCTGGCCACCGAACTTTTCAGGGCAGGAAGAGATGAGTTGGTAACGAGCATGCACCAGCTCGTCTGTAAAATCTGATCGGGCGAAAGTATGCCCCTCCTCTGACCATTGTCTAGCAATCTCATCGGATATCTCCTTCCCCAAGATCCCATCGTGACCTGGGACCCAGATAAGAGACAGAGAATTCAGCCTTGCGACCGAGTTTGGAGCCGTCCGTGAAAATACGACTGCACTCCATTCCCGGCTCAGACTCCGGCCGAGACCAACCCTGAACACAAGGAAAGTCGACTCTGAATTTGCGCATCAGCTGAAATTCGGGTGTCATTGCGCCAGACGGCATATACATAAGACCGGAGTCGTAAGATAAGTGTCGTGCAAGTTCATCAAAATTCCAGTGTGGAGTATACGAAAAACCACCCCACCTAAGACGATGAATGGCTTTGATAGTGCATCCCATGATATAAGTATCGAGGGGAGGTAAGTTCAGCAAAGGATCTAGTGCAGAGCCAGGCGTACTCGGAAAAGCTTCCGTGCAGCCGAGACAAGTCGTTCTTTGGAGTTTGGCGCAAAAGGCAGCCACATATTTACGCGAGAGCCCTTTCCACCAAACAATCGACGCATATGCCAGGAATGATCTTATCATAGCCGTGTAGATCCAGAGAACCTTATTCGGTGACAAGCCCATATCTTGCCAAAAGCACCCTTACACTGCCAGGAACTGTTTTAGACTCGACGTGTTTAGACCAGTGAAGTTTCTTATCCAAAATCACTCCTAGATATTTGGCTACATTGGAAAAGCGGATAGCACTGGCTCAGACCGGTCAGAATCCTCCTTCTCGTAAAGAGAAGAACCTCAGCTTAAAGAGGATTCATCGAAAGCCCACTCATAGTGCACCATTCATCGATCATGTCCAAACCGTCGCCAAACATGGCCCGACAGAAAGTACAGCAACATCATCCGTTAGAACTATTTAGAGTGTTCAATAGAGAGTAGACCACAATGCACCATAACAGTGGAGGCAGAACGCCACCTTGCGAACAACCCCTGTTTACCCCTGTCATAACATATCGGCCACAATTCGCTTCCACTACCAAAGTTCTATTCAACACTCATGTTTCATCTACCTTGTGTAGTCAAAAGCACCCTCGATGTCGATGAAGTTACCCATCGCGAAGTCTTTCCTATCAAGCTCGCATTCAATTCTGGCTCCACAAAACGAGGACATCGACTTCGCTAGAAGAGTTCACATACAGCGAATAAGATTACTGGGTCATGTTAAGCCACCCCAGATGAACGGCGCAGTAGAGGACAACCTCGCGGCAAGTGGCACAAACAAGTGGAGGGAGACTTCAACCAACTTGGCTTGCGCAACTGGAGACAGCTGGCTAGAGAGGTTTATTGGTTGAGGCCCAGGTCGACCTCGGACCTTAGCACCACTTAAGTAAGTTGGTAAATGGTAAGTATAGACGAATTGAAACGTCAAACAAAACGGCAGCTAACATAGGACATAGCCGACAAACCGTAATGGGGAAATGGATCTTCCCAATTGAAAAATTATTTAGTTTTCACCAAGCACCATCATGCTGCTCGGAATGCCTTGATCAATGCTGTACTTGCCAGTGAATTTGAGTGTGAATTCATACTCGTAGTTTCGGGGTTAATCACGAAAACCAATAATTGCACTGATATTTGATTGCAATATTTTTCACTTTGGGATAGAAAAAGGTAACAACAGTGCAAAGTACAGTGTACGTAGTGACAATATGTAGCCTTGATGCAAGTCTTGAGGCTTTTGAGACATATGATTGTATGCCCGTTGCGAGCAAATCGCTTTCTGTGAGTTCTATGATACAAAGTGTATAGAAGGTAACAATGTTAGTCAAAACAACTCTTTTTTGTAATTTATTTAAGTATTTCATTTTATAACGCCTAATATAAAATTAATCAGCCACATGCACATTTTCACAGTACATACCTACAAATGTATATGACTTAAGCCAAAGAATGGTCCTAATTCAATAGCGGGGTGCTGTAAAACATCGAGATAAGAAATTAACGGGAAAAATCAAATATTTTACAATGGAGTTGTGGAGATAAACAAGTTTACTTTTCACTGATAGGCAGTTTTACATGTACAGTTTGTGACCGTTTTATTGTTACAATGTTATTTAAAGATTAACCTCTGTTTATTAAAAAAAAAAAAAAAACAACACACACATTTTGCTTTGTATGTCAGGTATTGTCCTTCATTAATTTCTGTTAAACAATTAATATTATATTGAAATGTGTCTGACTAGATAATAAATAAATAAATAAGCATTATTTTAAGACATATGTACATATAGTTCATGCAATCATATAACCAGTGGAATAACCCTCTTATGACCTACTTTCAGGTAGCACCACTATCAGATTAAAATTACAGTCACAACAATCGTAAAGAATATAAAGAATCACATTATAAGATATGAATGACACTTTCACCTGTGGTTTTCAAAGGTATCCGGTATTACATCAGATAAAAAAGAAAATAGTGGCGCTTGCCGTACCTATAGAAAATTCTCCCCAATTGATTCGTTCTGACCAAATGATTTGTTCATCAAACAATATTATTCCCAATCAAAAAATGATTTTGCTTGTATATATGCGTAGATGTGTATGTTTGTATATAGAACTACCAGGTTTCACCCTGGTATTCGTGTTACACACAAGACTGGTACACTGGAATTATCCATAAGCCCCCTTATACATGCGATACAGCAGATGGGTATGAAAATATTGTATAATGGTGTTGGTTTTTGAGAAGATTCGATCTACAATCAAATTCGTTTAGTGATTCCCCTTGTTGTATTCCCCCAAGATGTTCCAATGCGGGGATGATTACATCCGAAAACTACCTTATGTACATATAAAGAAGTTTTCTAATCGATAAAAACTGCATCAATATCGATTACAACCCAACCAGGGGGGACAGTCCGGGCATTTGAAGTATTTTAATTTGCTGGCTATGTAGTTTTTTTTATTAGGTAGTCGTATCTATCGATATTTATTTATTTATTCGTCTTATAAGCGTACAAATTTTTTCTATAAACCCATTATTGCAAAAATATTTACATTTATCATTATTATAATATTTTATAGATAAATAAAAAAAAAACATACAAAATTTAAGTTTAAAAAGTTTTTAAGTTTCAAAATAACACTTTTACAGCGCATTCTGTTCATATTAAGAACTATTAAAACTTCGTATTCATTGCAGTGAACACAAGCCATAGGGTCATTCTGTTCATAATTAGTACTATGTCTAGAAAAATAAAAGAAATTCTCTTGTCTAGGTCGTAGACTGCGAGATGGTGCATAAACACAAAGGTACTGAATAATAAATTCTTCTTTTACTAAGCTGTTTTAGATTGATTAGAGCGCATCTAACTTCATGTGTAGACATATTACTTACTACTCCACGACATCTTTATTTACTTACTTGCTTACTTAGGTGGCGTTACAGTTCGGGGTGAACCTGAGCCTCAGCCAACAGCTCGGTCTTTAGCTAATTGCCTCCAGTTGCACGCTACAAGTTGGTCGAGGTCCCCTTGAACTTATGCACGCCACCTACGGCGAGGAGACCTTTTACTGTGTCGTCCCTCCGGGTTAGATTCGAAGACTTGGTTCCATGGAGTTGGATTTCGATGAAGTTTTATCGGCCCTTAGTAGAGTTAAGCCAAATTCTAAGCCGGGTCCAGATGGTATACCCGCAATAAAAAATTGTTATAGATCAATTTGTCGGAACATTTCTTAATGATTGGAAGACTTCGTTCTTGGTTCCGCTGTTTAAAAATGGGTGTAAAAGTGAAATTGAAAACTATAGGGGTATAAGCAAATCATAAGCAATACCTAAAGTTTTTGAATGTATAGTTAAGGCTAAGTTGGATTTTCAGGTTAAGGAGAACTTCTCTGAGTCTCAACATGGCTTTGTATCTGGACGTTCGACTACATCTAATTTGGCATACTTTTCGTCTTCTTCTTCTTCCTTTTATTAGCGAGGCTATGATCCGAAAACATACTTGGCATACTTTTCGTCGTATGCTATAAACGCTATTGAAAGTGGGCATCAAGTTAAAACTGTGTATACTGATTTCAGCAAAGTGTTTGATTCTGTTAATCATGAAATTTTACGTAAAAAGCTGTTTAATTTTGGTTTTCATTCTAGAATGTTAAACTGCATTTCTTCTTTTTTATTGGGAAGGAATCAACGAGTACAAATTGAAAATTATTGCTCAAGATCAATCAACTGTACTTCAGGGGTTCCTCAAGGAAGTCACTTGGGGCCGTTGTTATTTTTCATTTTCATTGACGACATTTCTTTGCACATACAGTTTCGTAAATTTTTAATGTATGCTGATGATGTTAAAATTTTTTTGAAAGTAAAATGTATCGAAGATTGTATGTATTGATTGCTAGTTGGTGCTCCAGGCATGGGCTCGTTTTAAATACAAAGAAATGCTTTGTGGTTTCTTTTTCTAGAAGCTCATCTCATTTTTCTTATGACTACTTTCTCCTGTCTAGTCAACTAAATAAACTTGATAATGTGAAAGTCCTTGGCGTCATCATGGACACTAGGTTGACGTTCAATTTTCACTTTGACTATATTATTGCTAAGGCTAATTCAATGATTGGCTTTATAAAAAGGAATGTAAAGAATTTTACCGATCCCCACACGCTTGTTATTCCCTTCATTTCCTTAGTGAGAGCGGTACTTGAATATGCCGACGTTATTTGAAATCCTGATTACCAGCATTACTTTGATCAGGTAAAAAAAATGCTAAAGCGGTTTAGTAAATTCATTTTTTATAAAATGGGTTGGCAATACTCGCCATCCTATGAGGCGAGGTGTCAACTTCTGGGTTTACTTCGGCTGCATTGTAGGCGATATGCTCATGATATAATGTTTGTGCGGGATTTGCTATGTTATCACATTTAGAGGCCTGCTCTTTTATCTCTTATGCCAATTTATGCTCCTGAAAGAGCCCTTAGGGGTAGACCATTTCTTTTTCCATCTAGCCATCGGACAAACTACGGCCTAAATGAACCTATTACAAGAAGCATAATCTCTTTCTAATGTTGTTGACCTATCTAATTCAAGCGATAATTTCAAAAACACTGTCTTCAATTTGTTTTCTTAACTCCTTTATTTGTGAATTCTCATTTATTTATTTTCATCTTATTTATAATTGTATATTATCATTCTTTTACCCTGTAATCTGTTAAGCTATGCTTGTAAATGATTATATTAAAATAAAATAAAAAAATAAAATAAACAAGACTCTGCGGGCCGGTGTCCATTCGCTCTACATGTCCTAGCCATCTCAGACGTCCAATACGCAGTTTTTTGACTAGGTCGATGACCCTGTACAGCTCGTATAGTTCGTTATCAAATCTTCTCCTCCAAAACCCGTCAACGCAAACGGGACCGAATATCTTATGAAGAATTTTTCTTTCGAAGCGACCAAGGATATGTTCATCCGCTTTTAATAAAGTCCATGTTGCAGCGCCGTAAAGCAGGACTGGGATGATCAAAGTCTTATACAGAGTCTCCTTAGTTGTTCGAGATAGGGCTTTACTATTAAATTGCCTTATAAGCCAAAAAAAACAGCGATTGGCAAAAGTTATTCTTCGCCTGATTTCGGCGCTGGTATCATTGCCAGAATTAATAGCATAGCCAAGGCAGACAAAGTCCCTTATTACCTCGAAGTTATAGCTGCCCATTGTGACGTTTTGTCCAATTCGTCGGTGTTGGCTTTGCCTTCTTGTTGACAGCATATACTTGATTTTGCCCTCATTTATCGCTAAACCCATTTTGATCGCTTCTGCTTCAATGCTTGCAAACGCATTGATGACAGCCCGCTGAGTTCTTCCAATTATGTCAATATCATTGGCGTAGGTAAGCAGTTGTACGGACTTTTGATAGATTGTGCCTCCGGTGTTGGCTTGTGAGTTCCGCACAGTCCGTTCAAATACAATATTCAAGAAGTCACATGACAGCGCGTCACCTTGTCTCAAACCTTTTTTGACATCAAAGGTCTCGGTGAAGTCATTACCCACCTTTATGGAGCAGCGAGCGTTCTCCATCGTCAAAACTAGACATGGCTTCTTCTTGAGCCTTCTTCTTGAGTTTTCTCCAGGATCTGCCGAAGTGTGAAGATTTGATCGATAGTGGACTTACCTGGCGTGAAACCGCGCTGATAGGGGCCAATTAGGCTGTTGATAAAAGATTTCAGGCCATCACACAATATCGTAGAAAAGATCTTTGGAAAAGTAAATTTACTAAACCGTTCTTGTATTTTCTCAATACGCATTTTCGTGGAAAAAGGAAAATCGCCTGAAGAAATTTTCGAAGACATACGAGTATCATCGACTCTTTAGGATTCTGGGCCTTCGTATACGAGTACTATGGTCAAAATGGGGCTCGTAAAAAAAGGGCTCGCTTATTTCAACGAGAGCGAGAGAGCTGTGAAGACGACTCCTGCCAAAGCCGTCCTGTGTCAGTGGTCACTGAAGAAAACGTCGGAAAGTGGAAAAATTTGTTCTGGCCGACACCGAAGAATAAGCAAGTTGCACATAAGCAAAGAACGGATTGGAGAAATTTTGCACGAGCATTTAAATATGAGAAAAATTTGTGTGTGCTGGGTACCGCAAATGCTAACGCCGATCAACAGGCAACGACAACTCGAGTGCTGCAAAGATTTTTCGGAGTTAGCCGGGGACAATCTCGGCGAAATTTGCAACCGAATCGTAACTGTAGATGTGACTTGGGTTCGCCAATACGATCCGGAGTCCAAACAAAAGTCTATGCAGCGGATTGAAAAAGGGGAGAGGCCGCCTAAGAAATTTAAGGTGGAAAGGTCGACTTCGAAGCTTATGGCGACTGTTCTTTTGGGACAGCGAATTTATTGACTAAGGCACGTGAAGCGGTCGTACAGAAGCGACGTGGGAAACTCAGGCACGAAGTGTTGTCCTTGCAAGATAAGGCGCCTGATAACACGGCGCGGGTTTCGAGGCAGGCCTTAAAAAACAGAGGTTTTACAACGATAGACCACCTACTCTCCAGCCCAGACTAAGCCCCGATTGACTTTTCTTTTGTTTCCAATTTAAAAAAGGAGCTACGAGACCGGAGACTTGCTGATGAGAACCAGATCAAGGCGGTCGTAGAAAGTAGTTTTCAAGGCAAAAAAAAAAACAAAATTTGATCGGTGTTACTGTAAGCGCGTTGTAAGAAATGCAATTCACTCGAGGAAGATTATATTGAGAAATCAAATTTTTTAATTGGATCTCTTCTTTCACTTAATGCCCTAGGCCGTGAACCTATCAGCCGCCCCTCGTTTATGGGTCCTGAAAACTTTACAAACAACATAATCAAAATGCAAAGAGAAAGTTAGCTCAAAATCAATAACAACGCCTAAATCATTCTGTTTGGAAGCTCTTTTCAGTGAAAAATTCTCAATCCTATACTCGTAGACAACAAGTGATCTTATTTGGCTGAAGGAAATAACGAAACATTTATTAATATTAAAGTATAAGCCGTTTAAGCAACACCTTTCACTCCTCTGATAGCATTTTGTAAATCGCTCACATCAGATACGGATTTCACAGACTTAACGATTTTTGGATCATCTGCATTCAAACCGTTTGTGCAGCTCGCTAAAAAGGTCGATTTATTATTTAAAAAATCGTGGAATACAACTTACCTTGAAAGTTTAACGGCAAAAAATAATTCCAATTATTCGCTTTGGAAGACTATAAAGAGTATTAAAAAACGTTAAATTCAAGCCGCAACAATCAAGAAAAATCACTACGAATGGGCCAAGAATGACAAAGAGAAGCACAGGTTTTTGAATACCACCTGGAAGAAACTTTAAAACAATTTTATGGACAACCGTTTATTCAAAATATAAACGCGTCGGATATAGACGTGTGAAGTGTGTAAAGGTTTACGCTTTACGCTTCATAATATTAACTTAAACTTTATTATTCTTATACGAAATTACATTACTCTAAACTACTCGATTTACAATATAAAATCTGCGACCTGCTGCTACTGGTGTGCTGCTGTTGAACACCGATGAGAGAAGAGAGCAAAGTCGGAAACGAGAGTTGAATACAACATGTCGTCTGACGGATGACAGCTGGGTCGCGTTCCACGGTGGTGGTGCGTGGTGTGTTCGTAAAGTGCAGCGCTGTTGTAGGGGAGAGTTCCTTATCGGACTCGTCCGCTACAGACGGAGCTTAAGAATGATATAAAGAATGTTAAACTTAAGAATGCTCCTGAATATGACCTCTTCACGGGAGAGGTTCTGAAAGTATTACCCAGAAAAACTCAAATTAAGCTTCTCTTTATTATAAATGCAGCGCTCAGACTTGTGTTCCAAGTCAATAGATAGCCGCGAAACTTATAATGGTTTTCAAACCGGGAAACCGCCGAACGAGAAAACGTCTAATAGACCAATTTCGCTTCTTCCAATTATATCCAAAGTATTCGAGAGAATATTGCTTAGGCGAATACAGCCAGTTATAGAAGAAAAGCGTCTCATCTCGGATCAGTAATTCGGATTCAGAAGCAAGTCTTCTACAGTTGACCAAGTACATAGAATAAGAGATGTAATAGAGAAACCTCTTGAAGAAAAAAGATTCCGTATGTCTCCCTTAACAAGGTCTGGCATGAAGGCTTAAAGTTCAAATTAGGACAAGTTCTGCCCGGATCCTTATACATATAATGTTTTGAAGATTTATCTTACGAATAGACTATTCCGAGGCAAACACGGAAATTAATATTCAGACTTTAGGGAGATAATGGCAAGGAAGCGTTCTTGGTCCGCTTCTGTATCTATTATATATCTTCTTCTTCTTCTTCCTTTTATCAGCGAGGTTATGATCCGAAAATAAGGGATCATAACCCTCCCACTTCACCGCATTTCTACTGATCCGCCTGTGTGGTTCGCCTTCCTGTATCTATTATATATGTACTCGTGATATACCGCAAGTAGTAGGCAAAATGGTGGAAGAAACTACAGGAAGCATTGGACAGACTAAATGGATGGACAAAGATTTGGCGAATAGCACTACACTAAAAAGCATCAAAGTGAACAGAAATATACTGCTCTATCTGCAAAGAACTAAACCTTTAGACTTAGCGCGAAAGCGAGTAACCGTCACTGAGCTACGTAGCTAGCAGGAACTTCTAATAGGAAGGTATCTGCTAAATATCCTTATTTCGTCAAAGAAAAACAACTTGATAAGTCGAAAACTTAGTTGTAGTGAAAATCCCATACTACTGTGAGCACGCGCTGCCGTTCCTCATAGTGTCTTGTTGGACGTTTTCACCAACCCCCGGGAAAAAAATTTCCATACAATATGTATTTAAAGCATATTGGTATATCATTGATAAAAGGAGAACGAGAAGCGGACCGTGTTGACTTTCCTGGGGTACCCCTGAGAAATTCCGAATCTCTTTAGAAACCATACGGCCTATCTTCACAGCTTAACCATCTCAAGAGACTAGAGTGAAAACCATGCAATTCCAACTTAACAATAACGTTGTGATTAACACGATCAAAGGCCGCAGAAAAATCAGTGTCCACCTGAAGACGTTTCTCTGTACTAAAAAGTTATTTCTTTCAAAAAGTAATTTAAAAGAAATAACTAGATTTGTAGAAGTTGATCTACCACTCATAAAGCCAGGTTGACACTCGGAAATTTGAAATTTGAAATTTCGCACAGCGGAATATAACTTTTTTGCATTTTTAGGAGATAAGTCGATTCACTTCTATACTGACGGTTCAAAAATGAAGGACGGAGTTGGTGGAGGTGTTTTCACGGCGGAAAAAATGGCGATTAAAGAAGTCTTATATTAGCTTTAAAAAAAGTATTATCTGCTAGAGATATTCGCACCTTTTCAGACAGCCAAGGAGCAATCCTTAGAATCGACCTCTATAAATTCCTTAGTAGCTCTAGACTGCCGATCGTATCTCGGGGAGATGGCTGAGCAGTTCAATATTCACCTGTATTGGGTGCCAGGGCATAGGGACATTCCAGGGAATTGTAAGGTCGATTAACTCGCCAAAATAGGAACAACTATACCCATCCCATCCATCCGTATAAAGGCTCCTTAGGTATACCAATCGCTACTCGCAAACTTAAATTTAAGCTGGATGCTATCGAGAGTGCGAATCTTAGGTGGACAAGTGGATCAACATGTGTAGCGACAAAACAGATTTGGCCAAAGCTGGATCTAAAACGCTCTAAGAATTTGATTTCTCTCAATAGATTGCATATCGGCACTACAATAGGTACCATCACTGGGCACTGTCTAATAGGCAAGCATTCTGCAAGGCTAGGCGTTTTTGCGAACGACTTTTGTAAAAGCTGCATGGGTGAAGAAGAGGAAGAAACTATTCCTCACCTTCTTTGTTTCTGTCCAGCTCTCTCACGTAGAAGGAAGCTTCACCTACGAGCCCCCTATAACAACGACATAGGCGACCTGAAAAACATCGCCATTAAGAGCCTCCTACGCTTCATAAGAAGCTTAAAATGGTTTAACGAGTAGGTAGAAGAAACTTTCTCCCATGATCCACGTGGTATCACAATGGACCTATTATTGGTCTAAGTGTGTTGGCGATTCTCAGCTAGCAGCCACTTCAACCTAACTTAACCTAACTGAACTTAAAAAGTTATTTATTGCGATATAATCAGATATATCGGATAGATAAAATCACTGATTTTCAAATGCAATTTTTGATGTAATTTTCTGGCAATTAAATGGAACCAATGTATCCTTAAAAGTTTAGTAAGACTACAGCTTTGATATGCATAGCTACTGTGGTTGAATTAAATTGAATCATCTTTCACTTACATTAAGGTTCTCTGATGGTGAATAGCACACTCAAAATTGATATTGCTTTGTGGCCCAGAAAAAAAATCAAAAAAAAAAAAAAACAAACTGTGCTCACATCCTTCTGGCATCGTAAAATTTGTTACTACATATTGCAAGTACAGTTTTTTTGTGTAGTCATCACCATCTCCGCACATTGGTTGTTGTACGAAAGTAAGCAACATCTAATTGCACCCTGGGGGCTTCAATACACCACAACACATAATTGCACCCCTTTCAGCGAGTCGTGTATACGTTTCTCTCGTAAAATGTCATCTAAGGTCTTCAAAAGTACTAATAACTACGGAATGGGAATTTTTGTGACCAAATATAGTCAGTTTTTGATCAACAAGGTATTTTAGTGCTTTCTATATCGTAAAGTGAATTGGATTGAAATTGAAATAATAAAAACAGATTAAAATTCACTTCAAAGTCTGTTGTAGTTTTTTATTCAGTTTAGGTATCATCAATAATTTGCTACGTGGAAGTATGATTGCCGTGGAAGTTTTTCTGGACTTTATCCAACCATCTATTTCTAGGACTACCGAAGGGTGGCTTCACCTGATGGCACGGCAATAATAACAAGTCTTGGAAGCCGGTTTGGGGGTATATGGTACGTGGCCCAACCACCGAAGCACAGATCGTTCCGTTCGGTGAAGTAGATGCTCAACATTAAGCTTCTTGCGAACTCTGGTGTTGCGCAATATATCCAGCCTAACCTGGACATCTGAAGGATAACTCAGCATTGCTCTTACCATCACTCGTGAATAAGAGCCTGAGGTAGTTAAACTTATCCACGAGCTTCAGTGGAACTCCCTTAACATGCAGAGTGCACTGAATAGACGTTCTGAAAATGACCACTACTTCCGATTTGTTCACGTTTACCTTCACTGCAGCATCATCACAAACAACTACAAACCTTTCAGGTGCGCGCTGAATTTCAGTTTGAGAGGACCCAAGGATGAACAAATCATCATCATCATCAATCACTTTGAAACATTCTCCGCCACGGCTGCGCTGTAACTTCTTCTTCTTCTTCTTCTTCCTTTTATCAGCGAGGTTATGATCCGAAAACTAGGGATCACAACCCTCCCACTTCACCGCATTTCTACTGATCCGCCTGTGGGGTTCGCCTAATTGACCTCAGAAAATATCGGCAGGCCTGCCGATTTTGGATCACTCGGTTACTGAGGCCAATGAAATGCCGATGTCGTCGCATTTGTCTGATCCAGGCGTTTATAGGCCTGCCTTTCCTACATCGCGATGTCTTTGGAACGTGCATAGATATTGCCTTTTTTACAGGGTTCAAATGATCTCTTCTTTGAACGTGGCAATACCAGCTGAGCCGGTCGCGCTCTAATTTTCGTACGATGGTTTCCTTGATGTGAAAGCTTCCACGGATCTTCGAACTTCTGCGCGGCTGCGCTGTAACATCCACTCCAAATTATACAATGAAGAGGAGAGGTGACAAAACGCACCCGGGATTGCTCATCCCTCCAACTATCTTCAACCGCAGCACTGGAACGCATTTCTAGCACCTTAGCAAAGCCTTTTCCGGTAATACTTCCACACTTATACAAACGCTCTAAAAGGGTGGAAGAAATTACTTTTCGCACATTTGACACACGGGCTGTCTTTTACAGCAAGTTTGCCATATTAATCTGCTACTGGGATGGGAAGAATTATAAAAATGCGTTTTAATTGTGTTCTACAAATTTTCCATTTATATTCAATATTCTTCATGAAATAAGTCTACAGGTATGGAGATGATTTTTTTTTTTTTTGCCTAAGGTGTGGTGGAAAACGCTACTGCTCACGAGAACAGGCCTGCTCTGTTTCAAGTAGTGTGGGACTTTCTACTCACTAAAAAACCACCTTAAACCCTTTTTCAACTTGACACCATCCACTCCGGAACCGCTTTTGCATTACTTCAGAGTGGTGTCGTTTTCTTTCCCCTTTCAGGGCCGGCTTTTTCATATTTGTCTGTTACTTGCGGGTTAATTCTTTCTTGCCGGTCAGGCTTACATCAGGCTTACATAAATCTCATGAGGGTGATTATTATGTCTTCCTCTGTGTTTTTTGTTTTAAGTACTTTGCCTATAAATGATCGCACTTGATTCCAGCTCTGGTCACTCATTGACATTTTTGACACTATATTTTCCGGGGTGATGGTGCCGATTAGAGATTCTAGCGCCCCCTTTCAACTTCCCATCTGTTGCACTCGAAGAACGTGTGGCTTGCGTCGTCCAGTTCTGAGTCGCCGTATTGGCAAGTCGGGCTACCTGTTTTGCCCATTCTGTGGAGGTAGGCGTTGAAATAACCGTGTCCGATAAGAAATTGGGTGACGTGAAAATTTACTTCTCCGTGTTTCCGTCCCTTCCATTCAGTGATGTTGCTGATCAGCCTAGCGGTCCATCGTCCTCTGCTTTCTCAGCTCCTGCCATTTCTGTTTGGTGAGCTCCTTCGCCTCCTCGGTTGAAGCGGCAACCAATTCAACTCCAACTCCAATTTTCGCCTTTTTGTCGTAGACGTACTTCCTCTCTATCGCAAGGAGGTCAATAGGGGTCACTCCCACGACTAGGAGGACGGCTGATTCCGATACCGTTTGGTACGAACTTGCAATCCGTAGTGCCGCGCGCCTTTGTAGTGCGGCCATTTGCTTCCTGTATTTCTCTTGTCTTAGTGCGTCGGCCCATATTTGGCACCCATACAGGAGAATGGCGTGGGTGACTGTCATCAGGAGTTTTTTCTTGCTGGCTGTTGGGCCTCCAACGTTTGTCATTAATCTGCTTAGTGACATTCGTAGCTCGTTCCGAAGCAGATCTTATTTGGTGCCAGAAAGTGAGCTTCGTGTTTAGGGCCACCCCTAGGTACTTCACCGCTTCCTTGCTGGTTATTACCTCAGACCCAACTTGGAAGTCGACAATAGTTGGAATTCTCTTCTTTGTCAAAAGGACTATCTCCGTCTTTTCTGTGGCCAAACCTAAGCTATGTTCTGTCATCCAGAGGTGCACCCGGCTCATCACCTGGTTGAGTTTTCTTTGCGCGCTCTCGGTGTCTCTTGCCGTAATCACCGCGGCGATATCATCTGCGAACCGTACCAGGAAGGTGTCTTCGGGCATTTCCATACGAAGAATGCCGTCGTAGGAGATGTTCCAGAGATCGGGTCCCAGGATTGATCCCTGAGCTGCTCCAGGAGTAATCTCCTTTATTCGTGGTCCTTCTGTGGTGTTGTATAACAGCTTCCGGTCCTTGAGATAGTCCTTCACCATACGCAAGAAATATTCGGGAATATCAAAAATGCTTTCGAGGGCGTTCAGCATATCGCTCCATCTGGCTGAATTGAAGGCATTTCGCACGTCCAGAGTTGCTAGCAATACGATTTGCCTTGAAAAGTGGTTGCCCTGTTGAGCCAATTGGACGGTCCTTACCACTTCTTCAATTGCTCCAATCGTAGGGTGGCCCTTTCTGAATCCGTGCTGTCTTTCGGATAAATCTCCTGCTCTCTTAGCAACTTTTCTCGGAGTTTCTCTGTGGTGTCCAGCATACACAGAGGCCTGTACACTGATGGGGAATCCGGATCTCCTTTTCCCTTGCTGTTCAGTACCGCTGTAACTTCCAGCTCCTAGGGAAAACTCCATCCTGGAGACAGCTATTGTACATGTTCAGCAGCAGCTGAGGACATGTCTGGGTAATCGTTTTGAGCACCTCTGCTGGTATTCCGTCGGGTCCCAGAGCCTTTCGGTTTTGTAGTGTTTTCGACGCGAGTATCAACTTTTCTTCACTGAACATCGGGGTTTCTGGTCGTTGGGCCGGAGAGGTGTCAGGAGGCCGAGCACGATGCGTTGGGAAGAGTGTGTTCACTATAAACTCCATCCTCTCTTCGCCGAGGACAGGGCTAGACATCTATGTTCCTAGCTTTCGCATTACGACTTTGAAGCCTAGCCCCCAGGGGTTGCTGTTGACATCCCGGCGGAGATCCTCCCACTTCTGTTTTTTTGGTCGAATTGATGGCCTCTTGAGCTCGGATCTCATGGTTCTAAATTCTGCTAGAATGCTTTCCGTGGGTTCAGCTTGTCTTCTCCTGCCCTTAGTGACTTCTCGTCGTGCAAAGATGATAATATACATACTTACTTACTTAGATGGCGCTACAATTGTGTGTGGACTTGAGCCTCAAGCAACAAACTTCTCCAGCCAGGTGCCTCTACTTGCGCCCGCCAAGTTCGTTGAGGTCCCGCTCCACTTGTTTGTGAAACCTGCCGCGAGGTCGTCCTCTACTGCGTCGTTCATCTGGGGTGGATTCGAAGATTTTCCAGCTCTACATATAGTAGGTCATATAGATCGGCATCGTAGCTTCTTCTCCACTCACCGTCTATGCGACGGGACATTTGTCACTCAATTGCCTTCTTAGTCCATAAAAACAACGATTGGCAAACGTAATTCTTCGTTTGATCTCCCCACTGATGTCATTTGCGGAGTTCACTATAGGGCCTAGGCAGATAAAGTCCTTTACTACCTCAAAATTATATCTGTCTATTGTGGTGTTCTGTCCAAGACGCCGATGTCAGGTGTCCTTTTTTGTAGACAGTATATATTTTGTTTTCCTTTCATTGACCGCTAAACCCATCTTTGCTGCATCTGTCTCAACATTCGCAAACGCCCCACTGACGGCTCGCTGAGCTCTTCCGACTATGTCAATGTCACTGGTGTAAACGAGTAGTTCTACAGACTTGTAAAAGATTGTACCTCCATTGTTGGCTTGTTAGTTTCGTACAATTCTTTCAAGTATTATGTTAAAGACATCACATGATAGCGCGTCACCTTGTCTGAAGCCTTTCCTGACATCGAACGGTTAGGTGGTGTTCTTACCGACTTTGATGGAGCAGCGAGAGTTCTCCATCATCATCATGCACAGACGCACAAGCTTGGCTGTGATGCCGAGACTATACATGACTCTGTATAACTCGCCTCTATACACGCTATCATAGGCAACTTTGAACTCGATGGAAAAGTGGTGCGTATCGATTTTCCGAGTATATTCCTGGATTTTTTCCAATAAATAAGCAAAACATAAAGCGATCTACTATTTCGAAAATTCAAACATTTAAATATTCAAAAGCCCAACAAATTTGAAGCAAGCGACGAGATTCAGGCAAGTAAGCATGGAAATGAAAATTAATATTTTCCTCTTTTGTCAACATTCAAAGTACCAACTAGTGGTTTATGTATAGCTTAAGTCCAATAGAAAGCAGAATATGGAATGATTGAATTTGTTTTCATTTCAACTTTTCACCTCTTTATCTACTTTTCCATCAGTGCTAATCTATCTATCTTTCTAGATAGCTTCAGATGATCTATATTTGCTCTTTGCGTCGCTGTTAGGTGAGCAAGGTCTTGTTTCGTTGATTCATTTTTGATTGATTGTATTTTATGAACCACGTAGACGTAAGGTAAATACCGACGGCGAAATTACGATAACTTTGTACGTTTCATTTAACTAAAGGGAAGATGCCGGCATACTGGAAGGAAATAATCTCTTCGCTGTTGCTGCTCGCCGGTTCAAAAACAAGAAATGTTTATTTTTTTATGTGGCCCAAGGTGTGGAAGTTATTTGACATTTACTGCTTTTTATTTAAATATTCCACCTATGACTAATGCACGACTCAGTGCACTGACAAATAAGTTATTAGTAGATATTCTTGCGAAAAAGGATACATCGCCGTAGATGACTGGTACCAGGAGAACCAATCGAATCACAGAAGAAGAAAGGTCCAGGAAAATACTAATTTTCGCTCACAAGAGAATCAGATTTTTTAAAATATTTATACAATTATACTAATTTTAAGAATTCAATTCTCACAGCTTTTTAAATGAAGAAAAAGCTAAGACTCGTGTAAACGAGATTACGACTGATCAGACAACTCTCTGAACAAGACTTATTACCGAACTCTCCCGAAGTCTTTTGAACTCTGCGACCTCCTCCGAACTGTCTGAACTCCTCCGAATTCTCTGAACTCACTTGAACCCTGCGAACTCCTCTGCACTCTCTAAACTTTTTTGAACTCTGTAAACTATTCCGAACTCTCTGAACTCTTCGGAACACTTTTTGGGATCTATCGAGCACTTCGAGATCCCTCCTACTCTTTGTAAAATTCCCGTTTGCTGTTGCGCGCCGCGTATTTATAGTTGCGGGAATTTCGAGATATTCCCTGAGCAGTGAAGATGAAAAAAAATTCGGTCTGCTCCTATTGTAGAGACATATTGAAAACGTTGTAAATGACTGCAAGCGACGCCATGGCTTACCCCAGAGTTCTCCGCAATCTCCCCAAGCGTAAGAAATGGATCCTTTTCAACAATATTTTTGAATGCCTAATCATCAGGAGTGTTTGGGCAACCACTATGCGTTTTATCTTCTGTGAATACGTCCCCGGATCTGAACTTAGCAAACCGTTTTGTTAACTACCGATGTAATTCAGCGATCTATGCAGGAGAATCTAGTGCCAACTTCTGTCTTTTCGAATATTAAAGCTTTTATTCGGACTCTCCAGTTCTCACACTTTACCAGGTAACTCCTCTTTTCCGCTCCTCCGAAAATCGCCCATTTTCCGATGCTATCTAATATGAGTTAGTGAAGCAGTTTTGCTGCGAAGTCCGGTATGTTTAAAAAAAATTGTTGCTTCAAAAGTCTTGCAATATTACGCTGCACTTTTTTTTCCTTACGCAATACTAGGCTTCTAGTCCTGGTCTCTATACTGTTGACTACAATCGAGCCTTAATACGCTCATTGATATATCCACCTCCTGGTGTATCTGCCCTTTTCTGACGTAGGTACGATCCCCAGCGCAGAAACGTTTTTCAGTGCATTCTAGTAGCCATCCCTATTCTTCTTAACAGAGTTGCTCGATGTGTGTGCTCTGAACGCAGAGAAATCCCAGGTCACTTAACTATTGGTGCTATACTTAGCTGAACAAATTGAAGAGTTGTCTATTAATGCATGCAGTACGATGGCGCACAATATGGTGGTCGCGTGTAATTACAATATCAGCTTTACGTTTACGATACGATACGATGATTGGGGCCCAAGTGCACTGCGAACTATAAGATCTATTGTGCTGTCCCAATGGTTAACCAGAATTAAAAATTGAGGCTATTGATGAATTTCAATAATGTCTTGGGTTCCATGTTCTATGTATTCGTTGGGCCCATCGAGACCCGGGTTTCTTTGCGCCCCCGGGCATTCACAAAGAATGTGTTCTGCGGTTTCTCTTTGTTCCCCGCAGAGTCTGCACATGGCCGTATCTGAAAGTTTCATTTTATTTAGATGGTACCTGAGTGGACAGTGTCCGGTTAGGCAGCCCGTTAGAGTTTGCAAATCGTCTTTGCTTAGTTCAAGTAGCTTGCCAGCTCTATTTCCGTTGGGGTTTATGAACTTCTTCGCTTGTCCTAGGACCTTTTGTTTGGCCCAGTGTGCGGCGAGTCCTTTAGCTTCCCATTTTGTTACTGTGGAGTGAATATCACTGAGTGGTACCCCGAAGTAGGGTTCAGGGCCGATGAGTGGGCGCCCAGCGCCTTTTCTCGCCAGAAAGTCTGCTCGTTCGTCCCCCTCAAAATCTTCGTGACCACTTCAAATTTCCTGGGGAGCAGAAATCTCTTGAGCGTCGTATCTGAAATCTTGAACATTGGGTTGTTTTGGACATTTTCAAGAATGCTCAGATGGCATGTGAAATCGCTGGGTTTTAGTTTTCGTATCTGATGTAGCCTAAGAGCACTTAGCAAAGCTTCTTTCTACACTGTGAGGTGCAGCGGCGTGAGATTAAGTATTGTGCCTAATGCTGCCGTTGGGCACGTTCTCATTGCCCCGCTAATGCCGACACAGGCTAATCGGTGCAGTCGATTTAACTATTCCATAGCTTTGATCTGTTGTGTTTTAGACCACCATACTAGAGAGGCGTAGGTGATCATTGGTTTGACGATTGTGCTGTACATCCAGTAGACCATCCTGGGCTTCAGACCCCACATTTTACCATAGAGACATTGGCACATGAACATTGCCCTGGTTGCCTTTTTGGGTATTAGCTCTAGGAGTTCGTCTATAACTAAGGTTCAGAGCAGAGGCGACAGTACTCCCCCCTGCGGACAACCTCTAGTGGTTATAATAGTTTTCAGCGATCCTCCTAGCTTTATTTTTCTGCTTTGTAGCTTTACGTTTAAAGCACGTCTAATAATAATTGGGAGGATTTTAAGAATTTTTGCACCTAGCACGCTTTGAATTCTGGGAATTTCAAGTAACAGACATCGACTAAGCTGTTGGCACTGATTTATCTTTTAATCGTATAAAGAGGAAAAGTGTGTGTGCTTGTTTGTTTGTAACTCTTTCAGTAAAAGTCGACTTATCCGATTGCGATTATCTTCTACTGGCATGTTAGGTATTATATGTAGCAAAGAAAAATGCATTTTTTTACTGAGCAAAGCTGGGAACAACGACTAGTATGATTCCTTGCAGTGAAATATTTATTCTCAATAAAGCATCAAAAGCGTAGAAAAGATACTTTTAGAAGAGTTCCAGAAAGGGGTAATTCTCCCCTTCAATGTAAAGCACCTGTAGATGTCAGCTCATATGACGCCTAATATGAGATGTGGCAGGGATTTTTTAAATTTATTTAACGACGGTTTTGAACTCAAAATAAACGATATGCCACCGTGCACTGGTAAAGTTGTCCAAAAAACTAAGGTGCGAACATATACTTACATACGAGTACATATGTTCATGTAAAAGAATGCATAGACACAAAGTGCTCGTATTGACCTTTGAAATTCTCCTTCATTGTACATGCACTCGTATCTTTACTTACATAGTACCTCCCATGTGCATAGATTGTTTGTTTTTGGCGTTGTGCCGCTCGTCAAGTGCAAAGGGTTAATACCTCGTTGGTTGAATGCGTGAACTCTTGAGTGTTTTGAGTTTGAGAAAAAAAAAAAAACAAGATAACCGCCACAGCTGGGTATTTGGAAATACGATATTTTTTGGGGATTTCACTTTGACTCCTTGTTCTTTAATCTCTTTAAGGAGTGCACTTAAGTGTTCAAATGCTACTGGTATTGTATGCCAGAATGGATTAGCGTACCTACCTTGTAGAATCACATCCTATTCTACTGATCCTTTGAAGTTCGATGGACTTTCGATTAACTTTAAATTGCTGTTTTATTTAAAAAATGGTGTGACTTGATAAGCAGGAGACACTTCACTTTTTTACGAAGCTCTATTTTGGCTTGAATCTGCGATAATAAGTCAGCAAACGTTTTAATAAATGCATGGAAATACTAACACAATTTGGTCATAAAGTTAATTTGGATAATAAAATGATTTTGAATATCTAAACTTATAAGAACTTCTGGATAACTGAACTAATCTGATTTGATTCGAGTTATATTTTTATGATACCTCTACAGATTATTTTTATTGGATGCAAAAAAAAAAAAACCGCCGGCATATAATTTTTATTTCTTCCGGATATGTTTTCAGATAATTTTTTTGTGATAGGCAAACTTATGTAAATATTTATGCCATTCAATATCTGACCTTGAACGTGATTAGAATATATAATTTTGGGTCTTTTTTTAAAAGGGAAATCGTTATTGCAGAGTTCTCAGACTCGATGCGATCCATTGTATCCCAGGTAAAAAACTTTCTTTGGTATAGGGGTCCGAGAATGATATTCATTTGTCTCTATGTTTACAAATACAAATATTTGGCGCAACAGCTCTTTAAAGTGCCAGGGCCTAGCTTCTCGCAACCACTCATGTTGTGTGCGTTATATTTTTTCACACGAATGGAAGAGACCTACAGTTTAATGCCGAATCCGAACGGCGGTTTGAGAAGCTTTTTCATGACAACAATACTCTCGGATGTTTGTCAGACGCTCGCGAGAGGTGGGACCGTGAAAAAACTTTTTGGTATTTTCTGGGATTCGAACTTGGAACCTCATGCGTAGTGATCCGACACACTAACCACTTACGCCACGGCGCCCACTGTCTCTATGTTTGGGTGACTGTTGACTGCAGTTTCTTGCTGGGGCTTGAACTTAAACAGATCGAGTCACGAGCAAATACACTACCCGCTGCCTCATTGCCAACTAATTTTGGGTTTTACTAAACAAGCTCGTTTCTTAGTTGCTTATTGGGATTGAAACTAAGCCACGTTTAAAAATAAATAAATAAATAATTTGGCGCAACAGCTCTTCAAGTGCCTGGGCCTAGCTTCGCGCAACCACTCGTGTTGTGTGCGTTATATTTCTTCACACAAATGGAAGGGACCTACAGTTTTGTGCCGTATCCGAATGGCGATTTGAGAAGCTTTTTCGTGACAACAATACTCTCGGATGTATGTCAGTCGCTCTCGAGAGGTGGGACCGTGAAAAAACTTTTTTTGTGTTTCTGGGATTCGCAGTGATCCGACAAACTAACCACTTACGCCACGGCGCCCACGCCACGTTTAGCTTTCCTCGGAATCACAGGTACTATGTATACCTGTCTCACAACACCCATAGAAGGTTAGGTTAAGTTGGCTGTACACACGAGAATGCAGACACACTTAGACCAGTGAAGGTCCTTTGTGATACCATGGATCAACCATTAGGCGACTCGGGGACTAAAAAAACCAACCGGAGCTTTCGATAAAGCGATGGATGCTTATGACGTCTAAGGACGCCAGATCGCCGAAGTCGTCAAGGAAGGGGGACCCTAGATGGAGCATTCTTTTATGCGACAGGGCTGGACAAGTGCATAGGAGGTGAAGAATGGTTTCCTCCTCCTCCTCGTCCCTAGAGCTTCTGCAGAAGCCATTGGAGAAGACTCTAAGTCTTTTGGCGTGTTGCCCTATAAGACAGTGTCCAGTGAGAACACCGACAACGCAGCTGATTTGTGTTCGCTTTAACTTGACCAGATCGGCACTACGTTTTTGATCCAGCTTAGGCCAGATCTGTCTCGAAATGTGACACGTTGAGCGATTTTCCCATCTAATGTTGGTCGTGTTAACAGTGTTCAGCTTTAGTAGAAACTTACAAGTAGCGAGGGGCATACCCAGGCCTTGCCTGTCAGGCAGAATCCTTAGAGTGGTACCCTGTCTGGCGAGCTCGTTAGTCCTGTAGTTTCCTGGAATGTCCCTGTGGGCTGGCACCCAGCATAGGTGAACGTTGAACTGCTTTGACATCTCCATAAGAGATAAATGACAATTTAAGGCGGCCTTTGAAGTGAATGAGAACGATTCCAGGGACTCGATTGCCGCTTGGCTGTCAGTGAAAATGCTAATATCCCTGACAGATAGTACATTACATTTCAGCCAGGATATGACTTCCTTAATCGCCATGATTTCCGCCTGGAAAACGCTACAACGATCAAGGAAGCGAAACGAGATGCTCAGATTGAGCTTTTCGGGGAAAACACCCATAGAAGCTACGAGTATAATCGGACTTACTCCGCTACATATTTTCATCAAAAAAGTGGTATTTCGCAGTGCAGTTAGTCTTCGAAAGTCGGGTATTAATGGTACGTGGGATCATGTGGATCTCTTGGATCTATTAACCGACTTCCCCTAGCTAGACATGCTCAGCACGTTTTCCGACTTTACACCTAAGTCACTCTACTTTGGTAGAAGGTTTGAGACCGAGATTCCAAGCCGTGATACATGGAATAATGGCGGACCGTGTGAAATACGACGGATCAAAAATGCATTCAGGAGTTGGCGCCGGTGTGTATGGACCCAATTACAAAATTTTAAAATCACTTGGAAAGAGTCATTGTGTTTTCCAAGCCGAGCTTTACGCCATTGAGACTTGCGCTAGTATTAACTTGCACTCAGGTATATCAAAGGTGTCGCTATCCATATACTCACTGACAACCAAGCGGCGTTTAAATCACTGATCTCCCACGTGATCAGTTCAAAATCAGTTCTAAGCTGCTTCGATAGTTCACAAACTTGGCACGATGCAATAAGGTAAAGTTGTGATCGGTGCTGGGTCATGTAGGCGTTGACGGCAACGAAACTGCAGATCTGCCAGCCAGAAAATGCTCATCTGAGTTGTTCACTGGACCCGAACGCTTTTGCAGAATATGTGATTCGCTGTCTTTAAATATACCATAAACAGTTGGAAACGCAATATGTCATTTCTCACTGGAATAACGCCCAATGCTAAAAGAGCTATCGAACCCTTCCATCAAAGGCAGTTGATATCCTTAAGAACCGACTTACGAAGGCTTATGAGCTTCCTTACTGCCAAGTACTCTACCACCTGAACAAAATGAGAAAATCGGAGGACATCATCTGCCGCCTCTGCCTAGAAGAGGAGGAGAACTGCAGAGCACATAACATACTATGTGAGTGTGCAGCTGTGTGTAGTATCAGGAGAAGTGTTTTTTTCTTTCGAAAGGTCAAATCTCCAACTGACCTAAGAAACTCCTCCGCAGTCGTAATTATAGCTTTCATTAGGAGAGTAGAAGTACTTCCTTCTTAATAGGTGGCTTCTGACACAATAGATCTCTCTGGTCGCACTGCCTACAAGTCATATGTGCGTGGTCACCAACTTGTTAAAAAAAAAAGAAGTCACATAGAGCATTAAAAGTATGATATAAACTTTTGAGGAATGAGTGTAGTCGATTCTTAAGCACACCCTGTGCTTTTTTTAAGGAAAAAATGTATACTTTATACTCATATTGTGATTGAACCAAGAAGAAAGTCCACCTTCCATTCCCTAATGAAGACAGTGTCGACAGGTTTGACGACCACTCATGTACTTCTTATTTTATGTTAGTATTTCATTAACGGCATACAGTCCCATTGCCTTTTGGCTTGCCCAACCTTGGAAAATGTTTCGATACGTACGAGTATAAATGAAGCTTTAATTCACAACTGTTAATGAAATCTGTTGCAACTGCGCAGTTGACAAGGACTGCGATTCTGAAAATTTGGTAGCTGCGCCAACCTCAGCCAGTTTACACGCAATTTCATTTTCTTCGATGCCTTGGAGGCCAAATACCCTATCAAGTTTAACTCTATTGCAAGTGGTAAGATTGCAAGGCATCGTGGTCTACTTGGAATCCACTAATGGGAAAGTCAGTACTTTAAGATTTGCCTGACTATTTGGAAAGATATAAATTCTCGTGCGTCTGATACCGCTTTCCAGGTTCCAGACGTAGAAAATGCTGAGATACTTACCAACAGGTATTGAATTGAGACTCTGGGGTCTAAACACACCGGCGTCAAGCCCTAAGACAAAAGGGCCAACCATTATATCCAAATCGTGCAATACCCATAATTGCATTAAGTAAACGCACGAGGTTTTTCCGAGTTTCATTTCATTTGTGCCACGAAAATGGATAATGAATACCTCACTTATACATAAATAAAAAATGATTGACTACTCTCGCACAATGTCCACATCTATCACCGTTCCGTACGGAATGTGCGAATGTTCTCTTTACGTACGGAGCCAAACGTGAACACAGACTTCACGAAACTGAGCGAGAAGTCATTATGGGTGCAATATACAAATTCCGGGTATTCGTATAATTGCGTACGGCAACGTTTGGGAACTTAATTCAGTTATGGCTCTACCGTAAGGTTAAAAAAGAATAATAATAATAAATAAACATTTTTATAACTTTAAAGGTGCTGTGGTGAAGTGGTTAGTGCGTCAGGCTACTACGCGTGAGGTTCAAAGTTCAGAACCCAGAAACACCAAACATGTTTTTCACGACCACACTTCTCGCGAACGTATTTCCAATGTCCGAGAGTAATACTGTCATAACGCGTCCAACACAAGAAATAGCCGACATTACAGTCGAAGAAGTTAGTGAGGCGGTCAAATACTCCAAAAAACGAAAAGCGGTTGGGCCAGACGAAATACCCTCTGAGTTCTGGAAAAAGATGGGAGACATCGGGTTCAGATGGCTCAGAATTCTTATCTCCAAATTCGTGAGAGGTGATCCAATGCCGAATCAATGGAGGGAAAGTTACCTCCTCCCTGTATACAAAGGGAAGGGTGATACGCGAAACTGTGATAACTACCGTTCGATCAAGCTGATGTCACACACCATGAAGATCGTTGAGCGGGTATTAGGTGGCCGACTGCGAAAAATAATACGGCTATCTGATGATCAGTGCGGGTTTGTCTCGGGTAAATCAACCACAGATGCAATCCAAAGTATAAGGATCATAATGGAAAAACATCGTGATTCCTTAAGGGATTTGCATATTGTATTGGCTGACTTTGAAAAGGCATTCGACAGACAACCACGAGATCTGATATGGGTGGCGCTAAGACATCGAGGGGTTCCAGAAACCTATGTACAGATAATCATGGACATGTACGATGGAGCAAAGACAAGAGTAAGATGTCCCGCTGGAGTAACCGAAGAGTTCCCAATCAAAGTCGGGGTGCACCAGGGAAGCGTTTTAAGTCCTTTGCTCTTTATTACAGTCCTTGATTATCTGCTTGAAGGTAAAGTGATGGACCCCAAGGTACATCAGTTATTCTTTGCTGACGATGGAGCCATCATAAGTGACGATCCTACATCCCTGCAACGAGCACTTGATGTGTGGGTGGACGTTTTGGAGGGAAATGGGTATCGCATTAGTTCAAAAAAGACAGAGTACTTGTGTTGCCCGTTCTCTGATCCACTCAGGCCTATTCCAGACATTTATTTGAATGGAACAGTGCTTCCCAAGTGCGAAAAGTTCAAATATCTGGGATCTATGATCAATAGCAAAGCAACTTGTGATGACGACATCAATCATCTTGTAAGCGTAGGGTGGATGAAGTGGCGAGAAAATTCCGCTATCTTCTGTGACAGAAAAATGCCCCCTAAGTTGAAAGGAAGGCTCTACACCGCAGTTGTACGTCCAGCGCTCACATACGGTTCACAATGTTGGACGATGTACAAAAAGTATGAGAGTAAATTAACGGCAGCTGAGATGAAGATGCTTCGCATGACAGCAGGAGTGACCAAGCTTGATCGAATAAGAAGTTCGAAGATCCGTGGAAGCTTTCACATCAAGGAAACCATCGTACACAAATTAGAGCGCGACCGGCTCAGCTGGTATTGCCACGTTCAAAGAAGAGATCATTTGAACCCTGTTAAAAAGGCAATATCTATGCACGTTCCAAAGACATCGCGATGTAGGAAAGGCAGGCCTATAAACGCCTGGATCAGACAAATGCGACGACATCGGCATTTCATTGGCCTCAGTAACCGAGTGATCCAAAATCGGCAGGCCTGCCGATATTTTCTGAGGTCAAATAGGCGAACCCCACAGGCGGATCAGTAGAAATGCAGTGAAGTGGGAGGGCTGTGATCCCTTGTTTTCGGATCATAGCCTCGCTGATAAAAGGAAGAAGAAGAACGCGTCCAACACAAATAGTTAAAAGAAACCTATGCCGGTGCCTTCCCCAAACTATGGAAAGACTCGTTTATCATCCCTATCCATAAAAAGGGCTGCAAGAGCGAAATTTCAACTACAGACCTATTGCTAAGGTTTCATGTATACCCAAGCTTTTTGAGCGTATCGTGTATGACTCGATCTTCTTCCATTGTAAATCGATTTTCTCCCCTACGCAGCATGGGTTCCTAATGGGTAGATCTACTACCACCAACCTCACCGAATTCATTTCTTCCACATTATGCGCAATGGAAAGTGGCAAAGAAGTAGACGTTGTGGCTACTGACTTCAGTAAAGCGTTTGACAAAATCTCCCACAAAATAACACTCCTCAAATTTTTAGCTGTTGGTTTTCCGCCACCGATTATTTCATGGGTTATGTCCTACTTAGAAGACCGCCAATACAGTGTCCTTTTCAGATCTTCCGTTTCAAACCCAATCATTGCGACATCAGGCGTACCTCAGGGCAGCCATTAAGGACCTCTGTTATTCGTATTGACCATAAGCGATGTCGAGCTTATCATTACGGGATGCGACCTGGCGATCTACGCAGACGATATGAGGATCTCAAAACAAATTTCCTGCACTACTGATTCTCATTCGCTGCAGGCTGACTTAGACCTCTTTCTCACCTGGTGCCGACAAAACTTTTTAGAACTCAACGTCGCAAAATGTCAATCTATCACTTACTCTCGCAGACGCCCTCCCCTGCCTCCAAGAACTTATTTTTTCAAAAATGAACCTGTTCCCAGAGTTAGTTTTATTCGTAATCTCAGCATCATTTGCGACACTGAACTTAACTTTCGTTCTCACATCGATAATGTAAGGTTAGGTTAGGTTAGGTATGTGGGCTGGCAGGGAGCAACGCTCTCTGCCACACTCAGGTCAGCGTTGACCCATTGTGGTACCCATGGGGGAAAAAGTGATCCCTTACCCAATGAAACTAAAAACTACTCAGTCACTTACTTCATTTCTGCATACAAATCACCCTGATGATTTGATGAAGTTCAACATCTTTTCCGTTGAAACGCCGGAGAGTTCCTCGCGATCCTGGAAGAAAAATTTACCAAGGAACTTTTTCCTGGAGTGTTGAAGACTCGGGCAGTGGCACAGGAAGTGGGTTGTGTCCTCAAAAACTTCCTCGTCACCACAGCCTCTGCAGAGCTCCTCCTCCGTCAGGCGCAGCTTCCTCAAGTGGTACCGCAGAGTGTTGTGTCCCGTGATGATGCCCACGAGGGTGGAAAGGGATTTCCTATCTTTACGGATGATTCTCTCGGTCTTTGCTTTGTCGAAAGATGGCCATAGCTTCCTAGTGATGGCGCAAGTTTCCATGGAGTTCCATCTTGTGTTCGCCTCCTCAGTGGCTTTATTCCCTGCAGCGAGCTTGAGTGTGCAAGGCGGGATACACACAGGGGGGTCAACTTATTCTGTTGGGGCTGCTGAGCCGATTCTCGCCAGCTCGTCGGCTTTCTCATTGCCTGGGATACCCTCGTGTCCAGGGACCCAACAGAGCGATACCTTGTGCTGTATTCCAAGAACCCTGAGCTCTTCTCGACAACACTTCACAAGCTTCTATTTAATTTCTATGACAGTAATCGCTTTTATAGCTGCCTCGATAATGTAATCAGCAGAGCTAATTCAACACTAGGCTTTATAAAACGTTGGTCTAAGGAATTCTCCAACCCTTACGTAACCAAATCTCTTTACATGACTTTCGTCAGACCACTTCTCGAGTATGCCAGCCAGGCTTGGTCGCCATACCATCAAGTCCACATTCAAAGAATTGAAGCTGTTCAGCGCAGATTCATCCGCTTTGCCCTGCGAGGTCTTGGCTGGAATGACCCCTACAATTTACCTCCCTGTGAGAATCGACTAAAGTTGTTAAACTTACAAGCCTTGGAAACACGTCGCGTTATCGCTGATTTACTTTTTGTGCATCAATTATTAGCCGGAATTATTGACTGTCCTCACCTAATGCAACTGATTTCGCTTAATACAAACCCTCGACGCTTAAGATCTGCACCCCTATTCCGCCCTGCCTACCGCACTGAATACGGCCAATATGAACCTATGAGCAGAATGCTACGTAATGCAAATAAGTATATGGTATACGCCGTACCTCAACTTCAACCTCGACTCGATGTCAGCATAGTTCTCACAGGTTATGGCAGTCGATGATGATGTCTAAATACTTACATATTTGAACATATTTACAATGTCAATGTCCTCGCATTTTAATGAATTGGAGCATCTTAACATTCTTAGCACGACTTGTGTCTCTGGGTACATTGGGCTATGGATGCGCATTAATTTTGCCATCGACCCGTTGATTAGCACCCCGTTTTCGTGACACCATCTTCTAGCTTAGTCAAATTCGGTCGGCATCACTCTTGCTGCTTCCTCCAGAGATGCACGACGTATCAGGATTACTGTGTCGTTTCCATGAGCAACCGGAGCACTCTGCTTAAAACATTTCAACATTTGTGGGTAACATGAAAAGTAAGGGACCATGCTTGGGCCCCCTCGGAACTCCATGCTGCACTCCATGTCCACTGCTATATCCATTATTGATTTTAGTGCGAAGTGTCCTATGTATCTTCGACCCATTGATTAGCAGCCCATTGTCGTGACACTATCTTCTAGCTTAGTCAAATTCGGTTGGCATCACTCTTGCTGCTTCCTCCAGAGATGCACGACGTATCAGGATTCCTGTGTCGTTTCCATGGGCAACCGGAGCACTCTGCTTAAAACATTTCAACATTTGTGGGTAACATAAAAAGTAAGGGACCATGCTTGGGCCCCTTCGGAGCTCCATGCTGCACTCCATGTCCACTGCTATATCCATTATTGATTTAAGTGCGATGTGTCCTATGTATCTTCGACCCATTGATTAGCAGCCCGTTGTCGTGACACTATCTCCCAGCATCGTCAAATTCGGCCTGCATCACTCATGCTGCTTCCTACGGAGATGCACGACATACCACGATTACTGTGTAGTCACAATAGACAAATGGAGTAGTCTCTTTAAAATATATCAGTATTTCATTTGTGTATAATATAAAAAGTAGGAGACCAAACTTGGACCCCTACCGAACTCCATGCAGCACTCCAAGTTCACTACTACATCCGTTATTGATTTAAACGCGAAATGCTCTATCTTCAAGGTAGTCCGATAGCCAGTTTGAGAGATTTCCTCTATCCCCACGTTTTGTAAAGCATCGATAACGTTGAACATTTCCGAAGTAAATTCGTACAACATTAACTTACATTTATAAAATGAAGACAAAACGAATTGCAACCGTTTTCGAACTTATCCTCAATATAATTTTCATAAATTTGATAGATTGAGATATTATTTAAACAAATCCGTCGAACATATTTTAAGTTATATATCTAAAGTGGTATATTCGAAGAGTTTAAAGCCCACCCATATCGAATTTTCATAATTTTGGGTGGAAATGTTTCCGGAACACTACTGCGCCAGGCCCTACTCGATTGTGACATTTTTTTTTTTTTGTATTTTAAAAGGATCTTGTGCGACTGTATTTTAATATGTACATGTGAGACTATATTTACATTTGTTCTTATATATAAAAATAAACACTATAATTTAAATCGTTCTTTTATTTACAGATAAGTGCCTTACGCGCCCTTAAGCAATCACACTATTTCGCAGTAACTAAATTATGGAACGTAACAATGTCATGGAAAATATGAATGATTCAGCTGGATTATGTCTCCAAGATTTAGTTGGAAGCGGAAATTCGGCAATGAATGGCAACACAGGCAATGCCAGTTCAAGTTCGGGAAGCAATAGTGGCAACGGTAATTCAAATTCCACAGCAGACCATATGCATAATCATCATAATTTACACGATTCGGGATCAACGGTTAGTGTTTCAGCGGCTATATCAGGACTTATGCCAATAGGTGGAGTCAGCCTTAGTCAACTTCAACATTCTTCACAAGAACTTGGTCATCATCATCATCACCATCATATTGTTCCATCACACACTCCAACAAATATGCTGCACGAACCTCTAGAGAAGCTTAAAAGTAAGTATATTATTGCAAACAAGTTCATTAATATCTATTCCTTTATGGTTGTTGCTTTCACACAGATCCCTAAACATTGGGATACGCAAAATAACATTTGAAGCAAAAATCTTCATGGTATTGTCATTATGATATCCGTGCATAACTCAGCATTGAAATTTTATTAATTGTATTCAAACTCACTAGATACATACAATTTGTGCACTTGCACACAATTTTCCCTTGGATATAACAAAAAAGAAAAAAATATTATCTGAAAGGGGTGTTGTGAATAGCTCGATCTTTCACACTCCTCAAGAGTACACACAAAAATGTTCCGACTAATTGAACACCCTCTTTTTTCCAAAGTTATATTTGAACCTTAGGAACATTTTTGACACCCTCCCTTGCTACGAGAAAATCCCCTGTTCGCTTTTTTGTAGCGATTAGTGATGCAACTGATCGTATTATCATATTACAGCATCAATCAAATTGTAATTTGTCGCATATTTAAAATTAATTGAGATAAATTTCGATAAGCAAAGCAATCGATAGTTTTAGGCTGCTATTAGGTTGTATAGATATTATATATAGGGGAGAGCGGGGACATTTCGCACGCGAGACACATTGGGACACCCACTTTTACTCACTTAGGTAACTCTTTCATTATAAAGGGTGTTTCATTTGCTAAGGTAAGACTTATTATAGGGATAGCTGTCAAATCCAGCTGTCCGCTCTTGTTGACATTTTTGGCAAATAGTATGGCAAATCATCATTAATAGAATCATGGTTGAACAACGCTAAATTGTCCCAATTTGCTTTAAAAACTTGTCGATTTGCAAAACTTATAGACGGCTTCGTGATTTTCGTGATGATCTACGTGACGTAAAAATACCAGCACGTCAAGGGAATGTGCCTACTAAAGTGAATATTGCCGAATATCAAAATTTATCGAATCGTTGTCGGACGCAACAATTGATGTGAACAATTTTACGCAAAGATGTTGGCCTACACCCGTATACTCGTAAGATCCAGCTGGTGCAGGAATCACCTTCTTTCACTGATTTGGCTCCAGAACAGTTTCAAGCTGACCCATTGTTTTATCGCAAAATTATGTTCAGCGATGAGGCTCATTTTTTGCTTAATAGGCAAAATAGACATATACGGAATGAGAACAATCCAGAAGAGAGCATATAGACTCCAATACATCCAGGAAAATACACCTTTTGGTACGGTTTCCCAGCTGGTAGCATCATTGGACTTTATTTCTACGAAAATGAGGCTGGAGTTTCCGGTTCAGTTAATGGAGATCGTAACCGACCCATGATCAACGAATATTTCCTTGATGAAATGCGATTTCAATAGTATGGCGCTACGTGCCATACGGCGATCAAAACCATAGACTTATTGAAATAATAATTTCGCAATAAGTTTATTTCGAAAAATACACTTGTCAATTGGCCTCAAAAATCGTAGGATTTGAAAAATACCGATTATTTCCTGTGAGGTTTCAGTGGTTTATACTGATAGGTTAGGTTAGGTTAGGTAGGGTTATGAGGTTATCATAAAACACTAGGCACCAAAGTGGGCCCATCGCGATCCCCAGGAAACCGTCACGGCAGAAGACCTAGCCCATTCCCCCAAGCAATTAATCTCCCTACAAAATTTGAAGAGATCCTTGTTATGGTTCAAGGACCTCACCTCCTCCAAGTTATCGAAGAAGTATCTACCAAGGTGCTTTAGCCTTATCATGGCAATTCCTTGACATTCACAGAGTATATGAGTTATATCCTTTGAGACATGTAGGTCATCGCAGTACCTACAAACATCCGTATCGGGTAACCCTAGTCTCATGGCATGCCTCCTTAGGAGACAGTGGCCAGAGAGTATTCCTATCGCTATCCTTTGAGACATGTAGGTCATCGCAGTACCTACAAACATCCGTATCGGGTAACCCTAGTCTCATGGCATGCCTCCTTAGGAGACAGTGGCCAGAGAGTATTCCTATCGCTGTCCTTAGCCTCGATTTATCTAACTTAATTATATCCCCAGATTTTCTGCTATCTAACACAGGCCACAAGGCCTTAGGCACCCTGTGACCATCTAAGTTTGACTATCTTAGATTAGCCGTGTCAATGATTTAATCGCGAATAATTCCCTTAGCCACGCACCCTGGTGGTTTAATACTTCAAATTATATCGCTACGTGGGAGCCCCGCTCCTCTTTTAGCCAGCGCGTCGGCTTGCTCGTTGCCTTCGATATCGCCGTTTCCAGGTACCCAGCATAATCAGACTCGGTTCTGCGTACATAATGCCCTAAGCATAGTGCGGCAATTCCTGATTATCCCAGATTTGGTGACGTAAGACTCTAGCGCCTTTAGCGCACCCTGACTGTCAATGTAGATGGCAATATTCTTATCGGATATTGATCCCATCTCAAGTAATTCCGCAGCTAGAACGTACAGCTAGAACCTCTGCTTGGAACACACTGCATGTGTCCGGAAGTCTCAGGGCCACCTGTAGGTTCGTATCTCTCGTGTAAATACCTGACCCCGTGCCCTCACTGGTTTTAGAACCATCTGTGTATATTGCCATCTCGTTATGGACAGAGACTCTCTTCCTTTGCCAGTCCTCTCTAATAGGATACAGTACTTCGTATGGTGTGTCTAAGTCTAAGGTGCAAGTATATCGTCCGATTCGTCAGGGATTCCGGGAAAAGATTCCTTGAGAATGGAGCTGTGTCCGTTAGTGAGCCGAAGGGCACTGTTGCCCGCTTGAAATTTAATTTGTAGGTCTAATGTTAAAAGATACAGGAAGATCTCGAGTGCAGCCGTAGGTGTTGTGCGTAGAGCATCTGTGATGGCAATGCAAGCTGTTCTTTGTACCATGGCCAACATATCCCGTGTGTTTTTCGTATTCGTTGCCTTCCACCACACAAGAGCCCCATACGTAAGGATGGGTCTGACTATCATGATGTATAGCCAGTGCATCATAGCGGGCTTCAGGCCCCATTTTTTTCCCTTGGTCCGCTTACAGATGAAGAGAGCATTATATGCTTTGCGGACTCGTTCCTGTATGTTAAGTTTCCAATTTAGTTTCCTATCCAGCATTATACCAAGATATCTAGCGCGATCCGAAAGGGAAAGCTCCACCCATGCTATCTTAGGCAGTTTGAAGGGTGGTATCCTTTATTTTCTACTGAAGAGTACCAATTCAGTTTTATCCTGGTTGACGTGTAGTCCACACCCTCTAGCCCATTTTTCGAGACTATAAAGAGCTGATTCCATAATTTCACTTAATGTATCAAGGAACTTGCCCTGAACTAAAATCACCACGTCGTCCGCGTTAGCAGTGACGCTTATGCCTGTGTTGCTTAGTTTTTTAAGTAACCCATCGATGACTAGAACCCAGAGGAGGGGTGAGATAACGCCTCATGGGGAGTTGCCCTTGTAACGGATTTTCTTATTGAACTGTTTCCGATAGTGGAGATAATGTTTCTAGTGTCTAGCATATTGCAGAGCCAATTGGTAATGCTATGCTCGACGTTCATAGATTCTAGGGCCTGTTTGATGGCCCTTCCTTCTATGTCTAGGAAGGCTAGCTTCTATCTTCCCTACTACGTCGTGTAAAGCTGTTTTCACCGATTTCCCCTTCAAATATGCATGTTGAGCTTTGCATAGAATGCCGTTGCAACACTTACTTCTGATGTGAATATCAAGAAGCCTTTCAAGTGTTTTGAGGAAGAATGACGAGAGACTTATGGGTCTGTAGTCTTTCGCTGAAGTGTGGCTTGGTTTACCTGCCTTAGGTATGAATATAAGCCGCACTTCCCTCCATGCCACTGGTACGTAGCATGATCTTATTGTATTTATATTTATACTGATAACCCAGCAACAATTGTTTCTTTGGAAGCCAATATTGCTCAGGTTATTCGCGACAAAAAATGCACGATGACCAATTCAATTTTTATTTTTTGCAATTGAATTTAATGCTTTAATTCATCTTTCAATTTAAAAAAAATATTTTTTTATTATAAGTTAATTTTTAGTCTTATTTTTCTTAACTTAAAGGTTCTTCTTCTTCCTATTTCGGCATGGTTATGATCCGAAAACAAAAGATCATAACCCTCCCACTTCACCGCATTTCTACTGATCCGCCTGGCATCCCGATTTTAAATCACTGGGTTACTGAGGCCAATCAAATGCTGGTGTCGTTGCATTTGTGCGATCCAGGCATTTATATGCCTTCCTCCCCTGCCTCGCGATGTCTTTGGAACGTTCATTGATATTGCCTTTTTAACAGGGTTTAAATGATCTTTTCTTTGAACGTGGCAATACCAGCTGAGCCGGACGCACTCTATCTTTCCTAAGATGATTTCCGTGAAGGCTTTCACGGATCAATCTTTGGCACTCCCGCTATCATGCGAAGCATTTTTATCTCAGCTGCTGTTAATTTACTCTCATACTTTTGTGCATCGTCCAACATTTTGAACCGTATTTGAGAGCTGGAAGCACAACTGTTGTGTAGAGCCTTCCTTTCAACTTAGGGGGCATTTTTCGGTCACATAAGACAGCGGAGTTTTCTCGCCACTTCATCCACCCTACGCTTACGCGATGATTGATGTCGGCATTACAGGTTGCTTTGCTATTGATCATAGATCCCAGATATTTGAACTTTTCGCTCTTGGGAAGCACTGTTCCATTCAATTGAACGCCTGGAATAGGCCTGAGTGGATCAGAGAACAGGCAGCACAAGTACTTTGTCTTTTTTGAACTAATGCGATACCCATTTCCCTCCAAAACGTCCACCCGCACATTAAGTGCTCGTTGCAGAGACGTAGGATCCTCACTTATGATGGATCCATCGTCAGCAAAAAAAAAATTGGTTAACTTAAAGCTATGTCGAGCTATAAATTTGGTTAACATTGTGGATATCCAAAATAGATAAGATTTTTGATTAAATATATGATTTTATTGTACAATAAAGAAGGAATCCATAGATATAAATTCACAAAGTATAGCACTGACATTTGCCGTCAGCCCGAAAAGAGATATCTGTAGTCTAAAACATGTAATTATTAGATTTGATTATTTTTATATAATGCAACTATTTTATTCTATCCTATCTAAATAATTAATATTTAAACTGCTTCATCTTGTATTTTCTTCCGGTAGTTTAAAGCAGTTTTTATATAACTCGCCAGCACACTCCAATTTTGACCGTTCAGGATTGAAATAACTTCGTTTGACGACAGGCTGCTTTTTCCCCAGCGATTTCTCCTGATCACGTTCAATATGGGACATATTCCAATGAAGTGATAAATGTCTTCCTTAGCTCGTAGATTGCACAAAATGCATTCCGGGTTTCCTTCAGTCAAATATGGCATATAATTTAGTCTGAGAAGCTCACCTCTAGCCTTAAAAATTAAAGAGATTATACATATGCTGTTTTGGTCGTGGAAATAATTTTTTTCCCCGAGGTCATGTTCAAGAGTTCGGTACGTGTTCCTGGTAAGGCTTTCCTGCGCTCTTTCTCTAAAAGTGACACGGGTAGATAGCTCGATCTTTATGAACAGCTCCTGAAGAGATTCTTTCCACGATGCTGCATTGAAGTCTATCAGGGGAATATCGTGTTTGTATTTGTATTTGTATTTATTGGGCAAAATAATATTTTTTCACATTAGCATTAATTGTTAGGGCAAATTACAAAAATGATTCCTTATATCACGTAATATTAAAGACAAAAGGAAAAAAGTGTTCGCTGCACAAGCTAAACCATTCACTGAAGAATTGTGATTTCCCTCGTAGTAAGTGCATTGCAACTATATGCGGAAGGCGTTGACTCAGGAGTGACATTACTTTTAAAATATAGAGGAAGTGTAGCCTTATTGTATAAACATACAGTGGTGGCAAACCGGTTTCCAAGTGAAGCATATAGTTTGGCGTATTTTCAAGTAATCTGAAGATTTTTTTGATATAATATCTCAGTAGTTTTTCAGCTTCTTCATACTGTAAAATACCCCATACTTGGGCCGCATACTGCTTCATAGACTTTGTACTTTGTGCTTAATGCAATGTTCTGTTTACAAGTATGCCCTTCCAGCTGCAATTTATTGCACTTTTGGCTTCTTTTAGTTTTCCTTGCAGGTGACTGTTAAAAGTTAGCCGAGGTGTTATCAAGACTCCAAGATATTTATACTCCTTCACCTTCTCTAGTTCTTCGCCTTGCCATGTCCATTTTTCATCCCTTGCGTAACGACCAGAACCATTTCGGAAAACCAATATTTTGGACTTGGCCGTGTTGACTTTTAGGTTCCACAAACTGCAATATTGCTCTAATATGTTAATCATGATTTGCATCATCGTTGGTGTTTCCGACAGAATGACAATGTCATCAGCGTATAGGAGCAGCTTTATCTTAATTCCAGCGAACTCGATTCCACCGGGCAAGAACGTTGGCAAATCATCCAGGAGCAGCGAAAACAGAAGAGGACTCATAAGACAGCCTTGCTTGACACCTATTTTTGACTGAAACCAGTCTGACATGTTGACTCCATCCCATACTAGAGTTGTATTGTTTTTGTAAAGGCTTTGTATAACTTTGAGCAACTTTGTAGAAACTCCCAGATTGCTTAGTTTGTAAAAGAGCGCCCTTCTGTCAACAGAGTCGAAAGCTGCCTTAGAATCTATGAAGAACGCATACAGCTTCTTCCCCTTGTCCAGGTATGTCCTAGCAATACTTGTCAGTGTAAAAATATTGACCACCGTAGAATAGTTTTTCCTGAACCAGGCTTGGAACTCGCTAAGTAGGTCATTTGCCTGTACCCATTCTGTTAGACGTTCTAGAATGATCCCCGTGAAAATCTTCATTACTGTGTTCAGAAAAGATATTCCTCTGTAATTACTAGGATCTTTGGGAACTCCTTTTATATATAAAGGAAAAATTATATTTTTTCTGAAGCTGGCCGGTACATCACCCACGTCAAAAATGAAATTGTAGACCTGTGTTAGCTTTACCAGGAACTCATTGGTCGCATATTTGAAGAATTCGTAGGGGATACGATCTTCTCCTGGGGCTTTATATAAATTGCATCGATGTACAACTCTACAAACATCTTGAAATAGTATGGTACGGTCAAATACATCGACTCTCTGAAAGGCAAGCGCATAGTGCAGTTCGCTCGTGCTACAAGGTGGGTTCAGAAATTACTCAAATTGCTTCGGTTTAAATACACCGTGCGAAGAGTGAGCCATTGACGGTTCGGGCGAGTTTCAAAACCGAAGGACTGTCCTTAATTCCTGCAAGCTCCGTAGTCAGGTGTTGAGAGTACCTTTTTTGCTTCTCCCTGCACATGGTTTTCTATGTTTTATTGGTCTGCTGGTACATAATTTTTACAAAACTGCTGCCTGTTTCTCTTATTAATCGCAAGTAGGCGAAAGATTTTTTCCTAGCTGCCGCGCATTCTCAGTCATACCACAATTGTTTTCTCTTACCTCTTCTTCTAGCTTGAAAGGACTTTGCCGCGTCAGCTATGCAGGAAACAAGAACGTCCGCGCCACGTATGGAGTTGACTTCATTATCATGTATAGTGTTAACTTTCCGGTTTAGCATGGCTTTATATCTCTCTGAGAAGCTCTGCTTCCAGGAAATCTTTGGTAATAACCTTGTATGTGCTGCGGATGGATGTGGGTTTATCACTAGGTTTATCGAAACAGTTATAGGCAGGTGGTCAGAATGGGTTACTTCATTAACGTGAAAATCCGTCACACACTCAAGCCATTTTCCACATACAAGTTGAGCAGGCAGTTCCTCTGAAAAATGTCAGGTGACCTTGACTATCACTTTTAGTTCGACCATTTACTACCGTAAGCCCAATCGACTCACACATCTCAATGACTTTTTTTCCATTACTATCAATTCTTTGATCTTCTGCGCATTTATCCTCGTAAATTGATTCAGTTAAAAACCCCAGCTCCACTTCTAGCATCTGTGTATTACCTATTCTTGCATTTCAGTCTCCAATTACCATTAAGTTTTCTTCCCCGAATTCTAATAGGAAGTTATATATGCCCATAAAGTCATCCATCCAATTGTTACAATTGATGTAGACTGGAATTACGTACATTTTAGAATCCGTAATCCGAAATATTTGGGCTATTAGAGGTAAATTTGTGAGAGATAATTTTTCTCAGCACTTTAATTTACTGCACAGTTTTCCATTAATCATTTTCGACCAGAAACGAGTACTAATTGTACTTCTTTTTGACTGGTTTTTCGATTCTACTCAGTTTTAAAGAATATTAATAAAATCGAAGTTGACTTTGAAATGCACAGGTGGGTCACTTTCAGACGGTCTGTTATACGTTTGGTGTGGATAACCAATATTAAGTATTAGCATTAGTGCACTGCTTCAGACGCTGTTTAAAGACACAAAATCATAAAAATTGAGAGGGCTTTTCAGGAAAATGTGATTTGATTAGTTTTATCAATTCAGGTTATAATTTTGTAAAAATTAAGAAAAATGTCCGAATGTCCTACACTTTCTCTCTCTCGCTCTTTAAATTAAACCAAAATATCGAATGCAATAATTTAATATATGTGTGGGGCGTTTTCTTTTTAAGAAAAACGTCATTTCATTGTGATATTGCTATGCAAACGATAAATTTGTTACACCAACAATATGGAAAACCCACTTTAGGCGAATTTCGATTTAAGACGCTAACATTGTCATTTCATGTCCTAGAATATTTTTTCTCTACAAATTGTCTTAGATGACTGTAAAAAGACATTACGCGAAACTTTGACGACTTTATTTTCCTGTCCTCAATGGGAAGGGATCCTTGGGAAAAGATGTTTTATTGTTTTTTTTTATATCAGCACATCCTTGGCTTGCGCCACTTAAAAGGGTGCTTAAAATTAAATGACATTTGAAAGCATCTATGTATTTGTTTAACCGTTAAAATTGGGTTAAATGTGTTTGACAATCCCTTCAACAAGAAAATAGAAGGAATAAATAAATTAGATCGAAATACTTGTGGAGATGTACGTCATATTTTTTATATGCAGTTCTACTAAATCAGTGAAATATGCATAAATTCAACAAATTTGGTAGCGGATCAAATTTAGATGGCAGCCCAACACAGAGAGAAATTTCTGAATACTTGGAATGCTTTTATTAGAATCGCTAACTGCGCACTTTGTTTCGTTTAACAAATTGGGTGCTTGAGCTAATGAATATAAAGGCTCTGCAAAAAATTGTTATTTTATTTATTCAAATAATGTTCAATGTTCTGAACAAAACCCTGTATACTTTTCTGATAGCGCTCTTTTACAAAACAATCAAGGGCTTAAGCTTTACTTGGTAAGCACGACCTCAACAACTTATACAGTACTGTAATTTTGATTCAAATATTTCAAAATATACTATTTTTAAAGTCTCGTTATCATAGAATTTTCTGAGATGATTAAAGGTCGAAAATATTGTTTTAGAATTGAGATAATCGTATGTTCGAAGCAACTCATATTTTGTACTTGCAGCTTGCGTATGGTAGCGGTACCCACCTTTTAAGTACTGCACCCATAAAGCAGTACTGATTCTACATTTAAGCGGAGCAGTCGCAGCTTTGTTCTTATGCTGAAAACATTGCTTCTCCATGTTTTGGATAGCATTCCTAACGCAGATTCTGCCTTCCCGATTCTGCTGCACACACCCAGTTCGTTGGCACTGCGGTTAGCCGAGACCACACTTCCTAAATATAGAAAGTTGTCTACTTTCTCGACTTGCTGCCCGGCAATTTTTATTTAAGCCCGAGAGATTGAGGTTAGGTTAGGTTAAAGGGGTTAGCTGCATCGAAATGGTACAGCCTGCACTCGGATAGCAAAAGGATCCATTGTGCTCCCTTGACGTGGAAACTCCTGACTAGAACAATGAAAAGTTAGAAAAAAGAATCAAATTAGCTAGAGTTCTGTGGTGTTGGAGCGGCCCCCTCTAAGCCATCCTGAAAGAGTTATGAATTTCAGTATGGTGGTTGGTGGCTTATCAGACAGGTCGCCCAGATGATTGAAGAAATACTCTCCGAGGGACGTCTTTCTGGTTTTGCAGAGACTAGGGCATTTGCAAAGGAAGTGATCCGTATCCTCTTCTGCTTCTGTGTTGTCGCAGCCTCTGCAAAGTTCATATGTACTTAGCCGCATTATTATACGGTGGGCCGCCAATAGGTTATGGCCGGTAATGATTCCTATGAAAAGCGCCAAGTTTTGTCTAATTTGTGTGCGGATGAGCTTGGTTTTCACCTTTTCGTGTTTTGTCCAGATGCTTCTGAAGACGCGGCGCAATGGAAATGCTCACCATCTTTCGTCTGCTTGTCGTTTGAAGTTTAGTGCTATTTTTGATTTAACAAATTCTAGGTGAGGGAGAATTGAGTTTTGGACCTTTGTCAGGTCTTATTCTGATACCTTTCTTGGCAGTTCGTCTACCATCTCGTGTTACATGATGGCTATCGGTGAGCATTTTAAGCTCCTCTTATTCGCCTTATCTTCTAGATTGTGGACCACCAGTGAAGGTCTAATATTTTTTATTTATTTAATCTTTATTTTTCCAAATTAAATAAATCATACAATTTTTCTGCGAATCCTAAGGGGCTTAGCTGCAGAAGATTGGTTTTCAGATTAGGTTTAATGAAGTGAGCAAGAATAAAAGTTAATTCAAAAATTGAATTCGGAAAAATTCATTCAATAGCTTAGATCATTGAGAAAAAATAAAAAAAAAGATTAGAGCTTTAAAGAAAAATTACAATTAAATGATTGAAAAAGATATTAAAAAAAAAACTACTTTATAAAAAAAATTCTTTGATCTTTTTTCTAGTTTTTTCATTATTAATTGTTCTTAGTGATTGTGGAAATTCGTTTAGTGTTTTTGGGGCACAGTATTTCAGTTGCCTTCTGCCGTAGGTATTTGAAAACCTTGGTACTTGTAGAATACCTTGAGCACGCCTCCTTGTGTTGATCTCGTGGTCAATAGCCCTCTTGAAACGCACGTCGTCATAATACTCCAGAGCTAGAGTCATCTTGAAGATTTCCTTGACACCAAGAACTTTAAAATAGTTTCTACCAGATGGATTCCGTCTCGCTGTCTCGCCGTTTAGTTTTTTGAGGATGGTATTTTGGAGTTTTTCCAACTTCTCCAGATGGGTATTGGATGCATTGCCCCATGCAAGCACACCATATCTTAGTTTCGACTCAACAAGCGCGTGGTAAACTTGCTTCTGGACCTGCAAGGTTGAGTAATTTCTTAGATAGGCCAGTGCGAACAGAATCTTTTTAAGGTCAGAGCGGAGTTTGTCGATATGCTCATCTCATATAAAATGGCTGTCGATGGTTACACCTAAGTACTTATAGGTTTCGACTCTCTCAACCAGATCGTCCTGATGACTTCTATTACACCTGTTTTTCTTCAAATATATAGCTTGTTGTGTGGGTTTGTGACGAGGTCCACGAATATGCATTATTTTCGTTTTCGCCGAATTTATAACCAGCCCGTTGTCGTGGCACCACTCAACTGCCTTATTGAGCTCGTATTGCATAATATTAATAGCAGTATCGAGGCATCTATGCTCCACCACTATAGCCGTGTCGTCCGCATACGCAAATGGAATACTGTTTTCGAACACCCTAAGTAATTAATTTGTGTACAAAATGAAAAGTATTGGTCCAAGCTTGATCCTTGTGGAACGCCATACTTAACATATTTGTCGTCGCTGAAATTACCCTCCACTTTAACACGAAAAGATCTATTTCTTAGGTAGTCCTTCAGCCAGTCAGCTAACAACCCTCGAATTCCTAGTCTTTCCAGTGCCGATATCATCTTTGAATGGTTAAGCGTGTCGAATGCCTTACTGAAGTCCATGAAAACTACCAAGACATGATGATTTTTATTTACACTTTCGTTAACCACATTCGTGAATTCCGCGAGCAGTTTACCAGTACTTTTTTTCTTCTGGAAGCCATACTGCTTTGTATGTATAATATTATATTTTTCTATGAATTTCAGAAGTCTCTTTACTACTACCTCCTCCAGGCACTTCTCAATTACTGGCAGAATTGATATTGGCCTGTAATTTTCAACTATTCCCTTTGCTCCGCCTTTATAGATGGGACGTATAACAGCAGTCTTTAGTATTTCAGGAATATTGGATTAACTTAGGCTTAGGTTAACAATTCTAGATATCAGAGGGGCAAAAATGAGGGCATGAGATTTTAAGTCTATTGCCCTAATGCCGTCAGCTCCTGGTGATTTATTAGTATTTATACTTCTTAGGATGTTAAATACTTCGATGTTATTTGTTTCTTCAATAAAAATTGAATTTCGCACAATGTTGGTATTATGGTTGGACATGGATATATCACAATCGTGGACTATATGCAAGGTTTGCTCGGAAAAATGGTCAGCATACTGATTCGATAGAGTCGTCAGACATTTACCAGTTGGAAATTTTTTAACTATTACTATAACTATATCTAGGCTAAGTTTTTTACGACTCATAATGTGATGTGAATGTAGGCAAACATCATCAGCGTAGTTAAGGTATTTTAGGTGCGATGTCATAATCTATTGAGAAGCTAGGCCCTGGCACTTTAAAGAGCTGTTGCGCCAAATATTTGTTTTTTTTTTTTTACTTTTTGTCATAATCTATTGAATTCCATGGTTTCCTTCTGACAATTCTGCATCGAAACATCGTTGATGACCACCAAGAAGAACACCGGTGACAGTATGCACCCTTTTTGAACCCCACTTTGAACTTAAAAATCATCTGATACCTTACATTTATGTAAGTCGTGGCACTTGCTACCCTCGTGTGTAGTCTTTATAATAGCTATGAGTTTCTCGGGATGTATCTCCTGCGTAAAGCCAGCCAGATAGCACCTCGATTCAAGCTGTCGAAAGCCTTTTCGAAGTTGATAAAAACCAGATATAGTGAAGACCCATACTTGACGCAATGCTCTATGATGATCCGCAAGGTGTTTCTGTGGTCGAGGAGGACGATCCAGCACGAAAGCTTTAATTCTTAGCTATTTTTATGGCTACGGCCGGGAGAATGCATATATTGTACATACATACCTCTCCAGTTTCCGCAATACATCAAATTATCCTTTTTTCGAAAACTCGATGATCATCCCTCTTTTTCCATGCTCTCCGTGTTAGCCGGTATAGCAGTTCAGCCGATGTATTTAGCGCCGCTTGAAATAATTTAGCAGGGATGCCATCAATATCCATCGCTTCCATTTTCTTGAGGGATTCTATAACTGTTGCTATCTCTGTTTTGTTGGGAGATCCGGTGCAAATTCGGGAATTTGTTGCTTCGGAAGACTTATTTGAATTTGAGAACATAGAGCTACCGTCTAATGTTCTCTCCACCTAATGAGCAGATCCTCCTACGAGATTAGAAAGTTACCGTCTAAACTCTTTTCTTGTTTGAAGTTCCGACCACCAATGAGCTTGTTGGTGATGCTATAGACAGTTCTACTATCGAAGCTGCTTGCTGCTTCTTCAGTCATTGAGGCAAGAAAGTTAATGTGTCACCGTTTGTCTCATCTTACACTATGCTTCACCTATTTCTTCTTCAGGCGATATTAGGCTCTAGCTCGGGTCTCTTTACTACTGAGGTTGACTCAATCCGAGCCTCGTACGCTCATCGATCCGTCGCGAATAGTCTGCCGATAGCCATGTACGCTGACTTTTCTGCCTTTACCGACGTATCACATGCAAGCTGCAAACCTTCGTAAACAGATGTCTAAGTGTCATTCTAAGGATCTTGTGACCCAATCGTATCTGTAACGAGTGACTCTTGTATACTTAGACTAAAATACATCAATTTAGTTTTGTTACTGGCAACTAATTTGTGTTCCGAAAATCACATTCTTAAAAGGTGAAAATCATGATTTATATCAGCGCACTGGTTTATCTGACCAGTATGCAACACCAAGATCATCTGCGAAGGCTACAAATATTATAGCGCTATCGCCTTACTGACTGATTTATCTGACCAGTATACAACACCAAGATCATCTGCGAAGGCTACGAATATCATAGCGCTATCGCCTTACTTCATTTTATTTTAAATCGTTAAAGCTGGGCCTCAACCATACCGCCTGTTCAATTAAGTTGATCTTATGTTAACTGTCTTTTCCACTTGCACGCGCCACCTTACCTGGTGTCCTATATTCCGTAGTCTTATGGAAAATCCAAGTGATGCGATATCGCCAATAAATAAAGACTTTCAGTACAATTCATTGCTTCAAGCGCTCAAATTTGATTGCCTGGCTAACCAAAGATGGTTGAACATATAGAGGAACACCGGATATTAGAAAAACAGGTTAGGTCGAGTGTTTTTTTTTTTTTTTTTTTTGCTATGCCAGTGAATATGTAATGTCCTAAAAATACTATTAGCCCGGTGCATGGAAGTAATTCACGATTCGGAAACCTGAATAATCGATGCTAGGAATAAGCATACTACCTACTAACCCAGCGCTCCAAAACCGAAAATGGGGTGAGTTTTAGTGTCTTCTCTAAAAAGCTCAACCTGAGCATCTTCTTTCGCTTCCCAGACCACTGTAGCGTATTTCAGGCAGAAATCATAACGATCAAGGAAGCCTTTTCCTGGTTGAAATGAAATGCAATTGTGAAGCGCCAATCAGGTCCCTGGAATCGTGCTCTTTCACTTCCAAGGCCGCCCTAAACTGTCGTTTGTCTGTCACAGAGATGACTGAGTAGTTCAGCACCTATGATAGGTACCAGGCCACGGAGACACTCCGGGTAGCTTCAAGGCTGACCAGCTCGTTAGACTGAGTACGACACAAAAGATTCTGCCGAAATGATAGACACTGGATATGCCCCTGTATGCATGTAAACATCTACCTATGCTAAAGCTGGGCGTTATTAACAGAACCAACCACAGATGGTTCAACGTATCATATTTTGAGACAGATTTGGCCTAATGTGGATCACAAGCGTAGTTTTTTTTTGCACCAAGGAATGTGGAAATCTTCTAAAGATAATAGTTGCCCGGACTGCTGGCATGCACGATTCGCAAACCGGAATAATTGATGCCAGGAATGCACCTATGTACAAATCCACACCCGCATGTAGCTTACAACGTTCTCGGAAGCCACTCCGCAAATTGGTCTCGAAGGTCGATTTTCTGGGTTTCATCTCGTGGGCAATGCAAAAACGCGTATTCCACATTTTCCGAAACATTCCCACAATGTGGACAATTTGGGATAGCTACGTGTCTGTGTTTGAAGAGATATTCTCTGAAACAGCCATGTTCCGTCAGAAACTGAGTTAGATAAAAGTTCGTTTCGCCATGGTCCCGTTTTGTCCATACATCAATCACTGGTATTGGACTGGACGATGCATCCATCTTCTTTTTAAGGATTCCTTCCACTGTTGTTGCCAGGTTGAAATACTGCGATTCCTTTCGTATCTTCTTTTTCGTTGTCAGAAATGTAGGCCTATAACCACAAATGCAACAATAACAACATTTTATTGGCCTCAGTAACCGGGTGATCCAAAATCGGGAGGCCTGCCGGTATTTTCTGAGGTCAAATAGGCGAACCTCACAGGTGGATCAGTAAAAATGCGATGAAGTGGGAGGGTTATGATCATTTGTTTTCTGATCATAACCTCGCCGAAATTGAAAGAAGAAGAAGAAATGTAGTGCCGGGCTGGTTATGCTAAAGCGATCACAGATCTCTTACATTGTCGTTGTCCTCGCTGGACATTGCCTGACAGGCCAACGTGCTAAAAAGTTGGACCTCTTTTCTAACGACTTCTGCAGAAGTTATAGAGACGAAGAAGAGGATGAAACCATCCTTTACCTCCCTCCTATGCACATGTTCGGCCCTCTCTCAAAAAAGACCATATAGGGCTCCTTTCTTTGATGACCTAAGCGCTTTATTAGAAGCTCCAATTGATTTAATTAGTTCCTGGGAAGCCAAATGGAAAGAGCCTTGGTATCACAGTGGACCCTTTCTGGTCTAAGTGTGTCTGTACTCTCGTACCTAGTCTAATCTTTGTAGCAATCGTTAATGCCGTTAAACCATGTCGACTTATTTTTCGTAACTAGCTGACCCGTGCTCGCCTTGCTTCGCCCGCGTTATAGTTGTCACTCAATCATTTATAATAGTTGTTAAAATATAACTGCTAACTGAATACAATAATACTGGAAATGTGTAAAATCAATTATAACTTCCCTAGTGGGAATCGCCACCGGAGCACACTCAAGCCCGCACAGAACACACAGTCCGTCAAGCCGATATAAGCGAAAAGAAAATCAAAGAATAAGAAAAAATTAAGAGTAAACTCTGCTCTTAAAGATTGTAAAGAGATAGCGAAAGGAGAATAAAGAAAAATATAAAAAAGATTATCTCCACTGCGAGATTACGATGAAGAAAAAATGTATTAATTTCTGGGTTCTGCAAAAGATATTTTTGATTAGATCTTAGATTCTAGACGCTAGATCACGATAAAACATACACCATTTTAAAAGGTTAGCTCTATGCAGTGCAACTGCGAAAACCCCGCTCAATTTCATGCAGTAGTTTTTGCGTGATGAGTACTAAAACACTTTTTTACTTACCCTTTTAGTCTTTGGACTATGTTTTAGGAACCCTTTCATTTCCCGGGATAACAAGTATCCTAGATGTTGACCTACGATATAGGCTATCAGTATGCCAAGTTTCATCAAAATGCATACTGTAGTTTCCGCGTGATGTGTGCGCAGAAAGACAAGAGCATTTGATCTTCTATAGCTTTATTATATATGTATTATAGATATGCATATGTATATATAGATATTATAGATATTTATAGATAGCTCGGTCTTTAGCTAATTGCCTCCAGTTGCGCACTCCAAGTTGGTCGAGGTCCCCTTGAACTTGTGCGCGCCACCTACAGCGATGATTCCCTCTACTGCCTCATCCCTCGGGGTTAGATTCGAAGACTCTGCGGGCCGCAGCGTTGGTGTCCATTCGCTCTACATGTCCTAGCCATCTCAGACGTCCAATACGCAGTTTTTTGACTAGGTCGATGTCGCTGTACAGCTCGTATAGTTCGTGATTGAATCTTCTCCTCCAAAACCCATCAACGCAAACGGGACCGAAAATCTTACGAAGAATTTTTCTCTCGAAGCGACCAAGGATATCTTCATCCTCTTTTAATAAAGTCCATGTTTCAGCGCCGTAAAGCAAGACTGGGATGACCAAGGTCTTATATAGAGTTTCCTTAGTTGTTCGAGATAGGGCTTTACTGTTGAGTTGCCTAATAAGCCCAAAAAAACAGCGATTGGCAAGAGTTATTCTTCTCTTGATTTCTGCGCTGATCTTGTTTGTAGAATTTATAGCAGAGCCAAGGTAGACAAAGTCCCTTACTATCTCGAGGTTATAGCTGCCGACTGTGACGTTTTGTCCAATTCGTCGGTGTTGGTTTTCCCTTCTTGTTGACAGCATATACCCGGTTTTGCCCTCGTTTATCGCTAAACCCATTTTGGCCGCTTCCGCCTCAATGCTTGCAAACGCACCGGTGACAGCCCGCTGAGTTCTTTCGATAATGTCTATATCGTCGGCGTATGCAAGCAGTTGTACAGACTTGTAATAGTTTGTACCTTCGGTGTTGGCTTGTGAGTTCCGCACAATCCGTTCAAGTACAATATTCAAGAAGTCGCATGACAGCGCGTCACCTTGCCTTAAACCTTTTTCGACATCAAAGTTCTCGGTGGGGTCATTACCGACCTTGATGGAGCAGCGAGCGTTCTCCATCGTCAGCCTGCACAGGCGGACAAGTTTGGCAGGGATGTCAAAACTAGACATGGCTCTATAAAGCTCTTCTCTATAGATGCTATCATAGGCGGCCTTGAAATCGATAAAGAGGTGGTGAGTATCGATTTGGAATTCTTGGGTTTTCTCCAGAATCTCCCGAAGTGTGAAGATTTGATCGGTGAACTTTCCTGGCCTGAAACCGCACTGATAGGGTCCAATCAGGCTGCTCATAAAAGGTTTCAGGCGTTCACACAATATCGCAGAAAAGATCTTGTATGCGATGTTGAGGAGACTGATGCCTCTATAATTGGCGCAGTTAAGAGGGTCTCCTTTCTTGTGGATCGGGCAGACGATACTGAGGTTCCATTCATCAGGCATACACTCGTCTGACCAAATTTTAGAGATGAGTTGGTGTATGCACTCTACCAATTAATCCCCAGCTGCCTTGAAAAGTTCAGCCGGTAAGCCGTCAGGTCCAGCTGCCTTGTTGGATTTTAGCTTGGATATTGCTATCCTCACTTCGTTTTGGTCAGGTGGACGGAAATTTTGATTATCATCGTCTATGTTAAATGAAAGCCTTACCGGCATCAGGAGAAAAATATGAACAAGCCGGTCCCCAGAGGGGAAAGAAAACGACACCACTCTGAAGTAATGCTAAAGCGGTCCCGGAGGGGATGGTGTCAGGTTGAAAAGGGGTTTAAGGTGTTTTTTTAGTGAGTAGGAGTCTCACACTACTTGAACCAAAGCGGGACTGTTTCTCAAAGCAAAAAAAAATGTATAGAAGATAGATAGATAGATATTAGTGAAATTATCATTGCGAATACTTTTTTAAACATATAGAAAACTTGCAAAAACCATCTTATATACATATGTATATATAACCATTTTTTAAAAAAACATGGATCAAATTGCGACTAGAGTTGCTCTGCGGCATTTAACAACATCAGATCATAAATTACAAACAATGTACACAATCCACATGCCTTTCATACATAATCAAGTCATATTTTATATAATACGCAAATACATACGTATAATTAAAATTAAAAACAATTAGACACCACTCAGTCTATTTGGATTTTATAAACAATGCTTTATTATTTGCCAGCGTCAGACAAAACACTGTGCCAACAAACATTAGACACACAAATAACCACACACCATCCACTTTAGCACTCGTGTGTATTTTTCAGTAGTGAGATAAAAATTTATCAGATCTCTGTAAACTGTGCAATTCTGACCTTACTGTGTAGGGTACGTTGTATGTATATTTGCTATTTGTACAGCAAAATTGAATTGAAACTGTAAGAGAAAAAGAAAAGGAAATAATACAGATCCACAACGAACAATATTTGGGGTCGAAAACATATGTACGTGAACCTTTAAAATATTCAGTTTTATACAAATGACAGCAACGTGCTGCATGGATTAAAAAATGAATAATTAGTCTAGCACTTCTTCGGAAGCAAGAAACGATGGAAACAAAAAAAAAAAGTAATAATTTTATTTTAAGCGATGCATGGATACGTTCGTTCATAGAAAACATACGGAAACATTTTGAAGAGGGTACTTAGGATTCATTCAAGAGTGTAGCGTATCATATCATCCCCATTTGGTTGGTTGCCTTTGTTTTTCATTTCCAGGCACGTCACAGACTTCTCACAGAACACACTTTATGGGTGAACCGGAAAATAAGGATAAATGCTTTAACATATCGCTGGCTCCCATGACGGAGTAGTTTTTTCTTTTCCTTTTTTCCTATTTTGGTTTTGCGACAATTTCCGATAATATGATACAACGATTGACATGTTCATAGAAAAGATACTATTGATATCTCATTACCTGACTTTGCAGTACCTAGTTCACGTAACGAATTCTATTTTCTTTATTTTTTTCGTTGTTGTGAATGTACAAAAGTATATCTGTGTTGAGGGATGTCAAATATGGTTTTCCAAAGGTGCTTAGAGATTATGATGTTCACCACTGATAAAAATAAGGAATTATTACAAATGTATACTTCAACTTTAATTTCCTTTATCTAGGTGCAATAAAAAGAACAAATATTCCCTTTTCTTTTGAGATTTCTTACAAATAATGATAAGTAATACTCGTATGCCCTTGTTTGTATAAAAATCGTGTCGTACGAGAACATAAAATGCTTTACAACAATCTTATCTAACTTGGCGAAACTACCATTATATAGTACCTACTATTACAAATTGGGTTCAGCTGTTTCTGTGTTTTATTGCGTAGGTGCACATGAATGTGTGGACATTATAAAACCATGTTTTATTTGACTTTTGAGGAATACTTTTTTTTAATTTCTTTTTGTGTTGAGACATGTTTAGATTATAGGCAGACTATGCTAAGAAGCACGTTATTATTTATCTATTAGTTGCAAGTACGTACATTCTACGCCTATACAGGATTGTAACCACTATTTCATGAATAGCCCTTTTTAGCAAATGTCAAATAATGCAATAAACTTACCCTTTTCTCGATGTCAAAGTCAAGCCATATGGATTATTATTTTTTCCTTCGAATATTATTATCATACCATTAACGTTAGCTTGTGGTTTGCCTGCATTCATATGCATTAATTTGGGGTGACTATAATGACTTTTTGGGTTATTTGATTTTATTAGCTCTGATCCCGTATGCTTCCTTTTTATAAAATCTGCAATCCCTGCACATTAAATGATATGTATCTGGTAACAATAGACATTCATTGTGTTGAATATTTATTATGTCTTTGAAATTACTCATCTGTATGATTTGGATTCGAATAAGATATTTTATAGGTAACTATCTCGGGTGGGATTTCGAAAATGTGTAGTCAACAAATTCCAAATCTCCATCCATGACAACGAGTGCGTAAGAACACTCATTAAAAAGATTTCACTAAAACAACATTAAAAAAACGGAACGTGCCTAGTTCAAAGTTTTAAAAAAAGAACAAGAAAAAGTAGATGACAGATGTTGGGAATAGACTTCTAACCAATGAGGGAATATAAAATATATTAAAGATGCAGTTAAGGATTTTCAAGTGTCTATTTTGGTCTCGTCTTAATTTGAATTGTAATTTCCCCTCAAGAAATTATTTTGTGTTAATTTTCACAATCGGTTTTGCTTTGCTTTGAAGTAGATAGAGTAGGAAAAATAAGCGAAAAAGAATAAACGCGATGGAAGTGTTGTAGGAGTGCTTACATAGGTTCCATCTCTCTCTAATGTCGTGTCTGGAGGTGTACTTAACCGGAAAGATAGGTTAATCCGCAAAATGACAAATCAAAGAGAATGTCATAAGGCGTGACAGCATGTATGCTTGGAACATATAATATGAATAAAAATTCTGTTATTTTTTATTTGAAAAGGAAAGCAGACATGTTTGTTGACATGTTCAATTTGTTGTTAGACCGTAAGGGTTGTAGCATAGAAGACATTTATTAATTAAGCGCTTAAGAAGAAAAAATTAAATTGGACTTATCATGGTGGTTATGCATTTGAACGAAGTATAAAATTTCTTTTAACCGCAATACACCGCTGAGAGATACATGCCGTCGGCAATGTAATACCTGCGATAAGACGTTGTACTTTATCCTCGATATTTCGCGTATTGATCTTGCAAAACCTTACAATATCCCCATTGGTACATATGTATATTTATTTAAAAATCAATACATACAGACATATCTACATACGGAATGAAGGAACAAGTAAAATGGAAGATAAAGAAAAGGTGTTGAGCGAGCTATTTGTTACTACAAAGGTTATACATATATGTACATATGTATGTATGGATGGCAATACAAATTGAATTATAATATTGTTAGTACACGCGATCGTATGAAATCTATGATGTTAAGGAAGTAATATAAATCGTACCAAATCGGATATTTAGGCGATGATCTGCGCTCAAGGGATCATAATCCTCCCACTTCACTAGATTTGTACTGATCCGCCTATGGGATTCGTCTGTTCGAGCTCAAGAAATATTGGCAGGCCTTCCGGTTTTAGATCACTTCATTACTGAAACAAACCAAATGCTGGTGTTGTTGCATTTGTGTCATTCAGGAGTTTTTGGGCTTTCCTCTCTTTCGCGATATTAGAGAACGTTCATTGAACATGACAATTGGTGTGTTTTAGTGAGAACTATGCAAAGCAAAGTGAAAGCTTCTCCACAAAACGATTCTAAGTCAATCTGGTTAAAAACTTTTTTAATTGTTTAAAGATTGGTGATTGAATTGAAATTGAAGTAAAAAGTATGAAAAAGTTGTGTTTAAATGTGTGAAATACTACTGAATCATTCCAGTTGAATAAAAAAGCTTTTCGCAGCGAAAAGGCTCTTCCCATCCATCCCAACTCATTTTCGACTGAGAAAAAAAGTTAAAGTGGTTCCAAGTCACTTTGTGTTGTTGTACTCCGTATTAAATCTTACTTCACTGAGAAGCGACATTTCACCAAAACGCACCAAATATATACCAGGTGAGTCGATCATGATCTATTTTTCGTGAGACGGTTTCTTTGGCATGAAAGCTTCCACGGATCTTCGAACTTCATTCGACTAAGCGTTGTCAACCCTGCTGTCACGCGAGGCATCTTCATCCCAGCTGGTGTTAATTTACTTTTATATTTTTTGTGCATTGTCCAACATTGTGAACCAAATGTGAGTGCTGGACAACAGGGCGGCTACGGTGTAGAGCCATCCTTTCAGCGGAGGGGGCGTTTTTCGGCCAAACAATAGAATGATGTGTCGAGGCAACCATTTCTGTTGAACAGCGAATTAAAAACAGTTTGACTTTACTAATCAACGCAATCTTAAATAAATAAATACTTGGCGCAACAGCTCTTTAAGTGCCAGGGCCTAGCTTCTCGCAATCACTCATGTTGTGTGCGTTATATTTCTCACACGAATGGAAGGGAACTACAGTTTAGTGTCGTATCCGAAGGGCGATTTGTTTTGAGAAGCTCTTTCGTGACAACAATACACTCGTATGTTTGACAGACATTCGCGATAGGTGGGAAACTTGTTGGAGTTTTCTAGGATTCGAACTTGGAACCTCACGTACAGTGGTCCGACAGACTAACCAATTACGCCACGGCGCCAACGCCATCTTAGTTATTTTAATTACTTGGAGCCAAGCTATTGCACTAATTGTTAATGCACTTTGTTGCTATAATGGATGCATGCAGGTAAGCAACGAGTGAAAACTTTTTGTGATTATCAATAGAAAATCTTTCTAAAGTTTTGAGCGGGATGTGTCAGTTTTCGCTCTGAGAAGAATTTACTGCGAAAATTCAATGACGAATTATACGAGCTATACAGCGACATTGACCTAGTCAAAAAACTGCATCTTGGACATTTGAGATGTCTAGGACATGTAGAGCGAATGGACACCAATGCTCCGGGACGCAGAGTCTTAGAATCTAACCCGGAGGGATGTCGTAGTAGAGGACCTCCTCGTAGGCGGCGTGCACAAGTTCAAGGGATCTCGACCAACTTGGAGTGCGCAACTGGAGGCAATAAGCTAAAGGCCGAGCGAAATGGAGAGGTTTGTTGGTTGAGTCCCAGGTTCACCCCGAACTGTAGCGCCATATAAGTAAGTAAGTAAGTAAGAATTTATTAAGCAAGGATCTATTTAAATCGCCAAAGAACTTTCGATGCACCTTCATCTCCCCAATTTCACTTACCACCTGCCCACTGACTACTAGACGAAACTGAGTGGACGCAACGCGATGTCATATACAACGAATCGCTGTCAATTTTTACGGACGGTTCCAAAGCCAAGGACGGAGTTAGTTCCAGAATCTTTTCTGAGACCCTCACGTGGGACTAACAAAAGTTCGCTTAGTTGATTGAATAATAAAACACAAAAGTAATTTTATCTTTAGACATTTAATTTTCATCTTGTTTTAATTTCTCCACATAATTTCCATTTATTTCAATACATTTGTTCAGCCGATATATCCATCTTACAAAACAGCTTTCAAAATCCTCTTTTTGGAGCTTTTCGATTTCAACATGACTGCATTAATAATCTCCTCATTAGATGTGAATGTTTTTCCCATCAAATCTTTTTTTATTTTCGGAAACAGCCAAAAGTCACACGGCGCTCGATCCGGAGAATAAAGTGCTGGGCGAATTTTATTGATGCCCGAGAGCGCAAGAAAGTGTTTGGTTTTTTCAGCAGTGTGCGCAGGCGCATTGTCGTGGTGCAAAAAGTAGCACCGCAGCTCCTCTTTTTGTCCGTGTCTTAGTAAATTTTGGAAAACTTGTGGTAAACAAGTTTCAGTATAACAATAAGCAGTGACTGTCTGACCAATTTTAAATGGGATGACGGCGACCATTTGCGCCCTCGTGAAGTACATCAACATCATAACTTTTGTCGCTGACTTTTGTTGTTTGGCCTTTACTAGAGGATTTGCACCTTCTGGGCTCCATAACATGGACTGCTTTTTGGTTTCCGGGTCGTACTTGTAAAACCAAGATTCATCACCTGTAACGATCTTATTAAAGCAGTTTGAGTCTCCATTTTCAAACTTATCCAGGAAACTTTGAGCAAAACGAACACTAGCATCTTTTTGCTGTCCATTCAACATTTTTGGAACCCATCAAGCTGACTTCTTCGAATATTTCAGGTGATAATTTAAAGTTCGTGACACAGCCATGACATTCAAACCCAGTTCATCCGCTATCATCTCCTGTGTCATCCTGGCATCTTCGTCAATTTTAGCCTTCACCAGGGCCATATTTGTATCGTCGGTCGAGTATTTGGGCCGACCTCCACAGAAAAATGGCCAGTCTGGAATCTCCGAAACCACTTTGAAATAGTAACAAGAGATGGTGCATTTATTCCGTATGCATTTTGGCATTCGTGCAGAATTTTGACTGGCGTGAGCTGACGGCGAAATCCGAAGAGAATGGCAAAACGAATTTTTTTCTGTGTTGGCGGTGGAACTTCAACCAAGCTTACGTCACTAATTTTTCTCTTTCTCGTCTCAATTTTCACCTATTGTTCTGAAATTTGGAAATAAATATTGTTAGATTATAAGCTTTTTTTTTTTAAAAAATTACTAAATTGACACCAACTAAGCGAACTTTTGTTAGTCCCTCCGTACACCTCTGTGTTAACCTTCCAAACCATTGCAGCTTTTTACAAGCCGAAGTTACCGATGTTTGTCAAGCCGCTGACTGACTAGCGGCGAATACACTCTCAACATCAGATATTGTTATATACGTCGATATCTAAAGCAATCAAAAACTGCTGCGTATCTCTTAAAGAGATAGCTGGTCAGTACAACCTCACCCTTTGCTGGGTACCAGGTCACTGTGACATACCGCGGAATTCTGCAGCTGTCAAACTGGCTCGACAAGGCTCATCTGGTACAAATAGCATAAGCATAATCGACATGGAGGTACCAACGTCTTTTATTAAGTACCTTATCCAGACCGACGAACGAGGAGAACTGCGCCAACTACAGAGGTATGAGACTCAACCATATAATCGCATATAAGATCCTGTCTGCCGTATTATGTGAACCCCTAAAACCGATCATCAACAACCTGATAGTTCCTCATAAATGATCTTGGAAAAAACCCATGAAAGTAAAATCGACAAGCATCACCTCTTCATCGATTTCAAAGTTTTCTATGATAGCGAGCCAAGTCTAGTCACGGCATGCCTGTCAACCTCGTCCATCTGTGAAAGATGACGATGGGGAAATCTCGCTGCTCCATTAAAGTCGGTAAGAACTCCACCGAACCGTTCTCTGTCAGGAAAGGTCTTAGATAGGTGATGCGCTGACACGATCTCTCTAACATAATACTTGAAAGAATTGTACGAAACTCACAAGCCAACCCCGAAGATACAATCTTTTACAAGTCCATATTACTACTCGGCTACGCCAATGACATTGGCATAGTTGGAGGAACTCAGCGGTCCGCCTGCGGTACGTTTGCGAGTATGAGACAGAGGTAGCAAAGACGGGTTTAACGATCAATAAGGGTAAAACAAAATATATGCTGTCTAAAAAAAAAAGGACACCCAATATCGGCGTCTTGGGCAGAGTGCTACAAAGACAGGTATAACTTTGAGGCAGTAGAGGGCTTTGTCTACCTTTATGATGAGCTCCGCAAATAACACCAGTGGGGAGATTAAACGAAGAATTACTCTTACTAATCGCTTGTTTTCTGGGCTAAGAAGATAATTGAGTAACAAAGTCATATCTCGACCTATTAAGGTAACTTTGTATAAGACACTAATCATCCTAGTCCTGCTGCTTGGCGCAGAAGCATGGACTTTCTCAAAATTGGACGAGGATGCCTTCTTTGAGAGAAAAGCTGTCTAGTGATCTTTGATCCCATCTGCATAGACGGTGAATGGAGAAGAAGCTACAATGCCGAACTATACGGCCGACACAAGAACATCGACTTAGCTAGAAGAGTTCACATACAAAGACTACTAAGACGGCTGGATCATGTAGAGCGGATGGAGCCCAGAGATCCTGCCCGAAAAATCTTCGAATTCACCCCGGATGGATGGCGCAATAGAGGACGACCTCGCGGTAGGTGGCGCAAACAAGTGGAGGGGGACCTCAACCAACTTGAAGTGCGCATCTGGAGGTAATTAGCTAAAGACAAAGCTAAATGGAGAGGCTTGTTGGTTCACCCTGAACTGTAGCGCCCCCTAAGTACTTTAAGTCTATTGAAATCACTAACTGATTATATGCCCTAATTGGCATGCTGTTGCATAGCAGAACAATAACAGAAAAGTGTTTTTCAAGAAAAAACACTGATATTCACTTAGACAGATTGATGATGATGATGAAGAGATGAGACCCCAAATCTGAGTTGTAAACCAATCTGGTAACGCTGACGAAATATTTTCTTCCATGACGTCCGCAGTAACTATTACTAGGCCGAAAGGCGTTAAGTTGCGGGTTTGGCATATGGCTATACATAATTCTAAATTTATATGCAACAAGAAAAACTGCAGTGAAAAATGTAGCGTTTCAGACTTGATTGAAATTTTTAGCTTTCATAAGCGCACTGGGGATAAGGCTACAAAATCATCTACTATGTACATATTTAAAAAAGTGAACAGTAAATATAGTTATTTTCCCTTCTATACAAATATCTCTTTGTTATCAGTATTTTTTTTTAGAAAAACGAATTACAATTAATTTTTTATCATCATCACTATTTTTACTGCAACAATAAATCACTCCATTATATTACAATCAGTCAGTCAAAATATTTTCCGAGGGATGCAAACATGTTCCGCCTATCCCAGCCAAAGGATACTCCTTTAATATAACGTACATGTACGAATAGTGGGTAAGGAATACAAAGGAAAAAAACAAAACGATGCAATTGGCAATGTGACAAAATGGTATCTATTATCCTTTTATACCTTCCACATTGTGTAGGGACATACCAGTACTATTAATGATTAATTTATTTGATTTGATTTTAATAGGGCATAAACACACATTGCTCCTTTTTTTGCAAGGCATCTATTGTTGCAAGGTCTGTTTGGGAATCACAGTTATTGAACATTCATATACTATGAGGCAGCAATATTTGTGGGTACTATAAATTGATTTGTGTACTTTTCTTCATTGATGTGCAAATATATCTTCCTAGGAACAGATGGTCAAATGGAAAAATGTTTTTTTTTTTTTTTTTGTTTACAGCGTAGAAAGGGAATATGGTAAAAGCGTGTGAATGTAGTGTTTTGTTTTGTCATTGTGCTTGGGCGTCAGAAATATTGTGGGTTATATACAGGAGTTTAAATTAATGGGTTTTGTTGTGAACTTCAGTTTTGGGGTGTTTCGAAATACAAACTGACAATAATCTATATAAACTGATAGCTTAGGTCGTCTTTGGGGATGTATCACGCACAAACTAATTGACAGACTTTAGTTAAACGCTGTGGTTCTATACCTTAGAGGTATAGAATTCTCCAATTCTACAATTAGAGTAATCATGATATTCCTCAAGGGGATTAAGATTAAGATTAAAATAAATTGATGCAGAGATTAAAAAAAGCAGACAAAACCAGGCATTATAGAACTATATATTCGAAAAATTTGAGAAGTACTGATTTCTTTGTATACTTTTGGGCGCAGTATAAAATAAATAAACACATGGATTTATTTCCTTGTCTACCTATGAGGTGCAAATTTATAGCTACATGTGCATTTTGACGTAGGCGATAGCGATAGTCTTTGATATATTCCTTCTTCTTCTTCTTCTTCTTCTTCTTCTTCTTCTTCTTCTTCTTCTTCCTTTTATCAGCGAGGTTATGATCCGAAAATAAGGGATCATAACCCTCCCACTTCACTGCATTTCTACTGATCCGCCTGTGGGGTTCGCCTATTTGACCTCGGAAAATATCGGCAGGCCTGCCGATTTTGGATCACTCGGTTACTGAGGCCAATGAAATGCCGATGTCGTCGCATTTGTCTGATCCAGGCGTTTATAGGCCTACCTCTCCTACATCACAATGTCTTTGGGACGTGCATTGATATTGCCTTTTTAACAGGATTCAAATGGTCTCTTCTTTGAACGTGGCAATACCAGCTGAGCCGGTCGCGCTCTATTTTTTGTACGATAGTTTCCTTGATGTGAAAGCTTCCACGGATTTTCGAACTTCTTATTCGATCAAGCTTTGTTACTCCTGCTGTCATGCGAAGCATCTTCATCTCAGCTGCCGTTAATTTACTCTCATACGTTTTGTACATCGTCCAACATTGTGAACCATATGTGAGCGCTGGACGCACAACTGCGGTGTAGAGCCTTCCTTTCAACTTAGGGGGCACTTTTCTGTCACAGTAGATAGCGGAATTTTCTCGCCACTTCATCCACCCTACGCTTACGCAATGATTGATGTCGTCATCACAAGTTGCTTTGCTATTGATCATAGATCCCAGATATTTGAACTTTTCGCAATTGGGAAGCACTACTCCATTCAAATAAATGTCTGGAATAGGCCTGATTGGATCAGAGAACGGGCAGCACAAGTACTCTGTCTTTTTTGAACTAATTTTGAGCGTTCACCCACACATCAAGTGCTCGTTGCAGGGATGTAGGATCGTCACTTATGATGGCTCCATCGTCAGCAAAGAATAACTGATGTACCTTGGGGTCCTTCACTTTGCCTTCAAGCAGATAATCAAGGACTGTAATAAAAAGCAAAGTACTTAAAACGCTTCCCTGGTGCACCCCGGCTTTGATTGGGAACTCTTCGGTTACTCCAGCGGGGCATCTTACTCTTGTCTTTGCTCCCTCGTACATGTCCATGATCATCTGTACATAGGTTTCTGGAACCCCTCAATGTCTTAGCGCCACCCATATCAGATCTCGTGGTTGTCTGTCGAAAGCCTCTTCAAAGTCAACCAATACAATACACAAATCCCTTAAGGAATCACGATGTTTTTCCGTTATGATCCTTATACTTTAGATTGCATCTGTGGTTGATTTACCCGAGACAAACCCGCACTGATCATCAGATAGCCGTATTATTTTTCGCAGTCGGCCACCTAATACCCGCTCAACGATCTTCATGGTGTGTGACATCAGCTTGATCGAACGGTAGTTATCACAGTTTCGCGTATCACCCTTCCCTTTGTATCCATCGATTCGGCATTGGATCACCTCTCACGAATTTGGAGATGAGAATTCTGAGCCATCTGAGCCCGATGTCTCTCATCTTTTTCCAGAACTCAGATGGCATCTCGTCTGGCCCAACCGCTTTTCATTTTTTGGAGTATTTGACCGCCTCACTAACTTCTTCGATTGTGATGTCGGGTATTTCTTCACAGTTAGGGGTGGCTCTTGGAAAGTATAGCCGGGGAAACTGTTCATTTAAAAGTTTTTCACAATACTGCCGCCACCTCTGCAGAATTTTGTCTTCGTCCACAAGAAGCTGGCCATGAGCATTGTTAATGAACTTTGGTGAACGAATCTCCTAAGCATTCCTCCTTCTTTAGGCGGCTATTTTGAAGACGGTTGCGCTCTTGTTCATATTGTGTCTTCGCAGCTCCTGTATAGCCTGGTTTGCATCAACAACCGGCGAAGATATTTTCTCCAGCTCCCGATACAAGCCCTCCAGAGAGTACCTGCTTGAAGCTGGGAGCACTTCTTCTTCGCTTTTTTCTTGCAACATCTGTATTCAATTTCGAGGCGAACTTTTTCGTCACTATTATTAGAGGGGCACTTTGACCAAGCTTTGAAAGCCGCTTTCTTCTCATTTATCACCTTTTTAGCTTCATCACTCCACCACGATGTTTCTTTGGCGTGTTGATGGTGGTCTTTTGAAGCTCCTAGCAGTGATTTGGCCTTCTTTAAGCAAGTTCGCTGTAGGGAATCCCACATATTTTGTGCTCTGCACTCTTCATCCTCAGCTCCGTTGATGGTGTGAGAGAGGTAATTTTTCATTACGAAAACAAAAGACTCGCCTTTTTCTTTGTCCAGATTGTACCACTTGATATTCTCAGAGACCCTTGTTTGTTTGCTTTTCTTCGGTGTTTTCATAAAAATTTCTGTTAGCAGGAGACAGTGTTGCCGAGCGATTGCCTCTCCCAGGATCACTTTGCAATCTTTTGCCCGAGGCTTCATGAAACTGGCTACCAAACGGTGGTCAATCTGAGTTTCATACCCACCACTGCTGTAAGTGATCAGGTATCGGCTTTGTTTGATGTACATGGTATTTAACACGATAAGGCCGTATGATTTGCACATGCTTAGGATGTCTTCACCAGGAAGGTTCCTGGTGCCATATCCTAGTCCTCCATGGCAGTCTTCATAGTCTTCGTTTGACTTCCCGACATGTCCATTTAAATCTCCTCCAACAAACAGAAACTCTTCCTTTGGGATGTTCTTAAGGAAATTGTGGAAATCTACCCAAAATGCATCTTTATCTCTCTGATTGCACCTATTTTGGGGAGCATATGCACTGATAATATTCCACACCTCTCCTTGTATTACTAGTTTGAGAGACATCAAACGATCACTGGACTTCGAAATGCTCAAGACGTTACCAAGTACCTCTGCCGCAAGGATGATACCGATTCCGATCCTAGCCTTTTCCGTTCCGTAGTAGAACATCTTGTAATCTTTTGTCCTAACGTCCAAGAAACGCACCCGATTTCCGGTGTTTTTCCATCTCGTCTCTTGGACACACAAGATATCCACCCGCCTTATATTCATCATCTCTAACAGCTCGTAACTTCGACCGGTCATGCTTCCAACGATCCAACTCGCGACCCTCAAATTTCTTCCAAACTGTTTCATTATTTTGCTAGCCCCCGGAATCCGTATAGCTCTGACCCGAACATTTCTGCTCGGTCCAGGATCAGTACCATGCGCAGCAGTGGTTGGGGGGCGCTGCAGTGATATTCTTAGCCCGTCTCTCTTTGATATATTCCTTCTGTTAGCTAAATACATATATACTACTCGTATAGATAGTTAACTAGTGGGTACCCGGCGTGCGTTGCTGCGCCTGACAGAGAAAAAAAACAACTGGGGCAACAACTGTCAGGTAGGCGCCTGGGGCTAGGTAAGTGGGCTGGTGTAGGGGGATAGAAAACCTCCACACCACACTCAGGTCAATATAGGCGCATGGGGCTAAGTGTATTAGAGAAAAGATGGCCATGTTCGAGTCGTCACGCTAAAAACGGCCAACGGCAACTTAGTCCGCCCTATTCACAAACTGGCTTTTCTCCCGTGTTCTGAAACTATGATTGAGGGGCTGGGTTGTTTAAGATTACTTGTATCGAATATCACGTAATTTACCACAATGTTTTTTGCAATCCCATACAAAACTCAAATTTCGATTCTTTCCTTTCGCTTTTTTCGGATTTTCTTTTTTCCTGAACCATCCCAGTACTGAAATAAACAAAACAAAAAAAGAATCATCCAAATCGGTCGAGCCCTTCTCGAGATTTTGTGAGACTAACGCACGGCAATTGATTTTTATATATGCATTTAGATAGAAGATAGAAGATATTATATCATATAATTGTGGACCACGCAGACAAAGTCGCATGTATCTGCTAGTTCACAATAAATTTATTTCGGGCTAGAGCAAAGCATATCCTTAATCCAATGAGGAACTAGGGCTGGTTGTAAACAGTTATTTGGCGCAACAGCTCTTTAAGTGCCAGGGCCTAGCTTCTCGCAACCACTCATGTTGTATGCGTTATATATTTCACACGAATGGAAGAGACCTACAGTTTAGTGCCGTATCCGAATGGCAATTTGTTTTGAGAAGCTTTTTCGAGACAATAATACTCTCGGATGTTTGTCAGACGTTCGCGAGAGTTGGGACCGTGCAAAAACGTTTAGGTGTTTTCTGGGATTGGAACTTGGAACCTCACGCGCAGTGGTCCGAAACACTAACCACTTACGCCTCGGCGCCCGCAAACAGTTTGTAGGCAAGATCTAAAATATAATTAGGAGTATGTATACGATATAACTTAAACAATACACTAAAACACATCCTAATACTGTTTCAAGTAAGACTGGACAATTTCTTTTGAAACCCACATGCATATGTAAAAAAGATAAAGAACAATTTAAAATCAAAGCTTACTACATAAGGCAGATTCAGTGGACGAGTCAATGCGAAAAGTCATGCAAGATGCGATGCGAGATGCACAGTGAAGCTCTCCTGTGCTATTCTGATGCTTGTCGTGATGTCTTCATTGTTAGAGGAAGAGACTTAATTGTCTGATGAGATTTCATTAGAAAAAAAGAACAATCAAAGGCAATTGAATTAATATCCCAGATTGTATTTGCAAGAATCTAATGCATATCATTTTCTCATTCTCATCCAACAACAACAATGAATACTCCTCACACAACCTCACTTTAAAAAGAGGCCAGAAAAGTTTGTGTGTCAGAATTAAATATGAGACAGAGGTCACAAAGGAACTATATACAGTACAGGTGAAGGAGAAGACGTAAACAAAAGATGAATAAGGTTTAAGAACACTTTACTAACTTGCTTACTTACTTAGATGGCGCTAGAGTCCATGGTGAACCGGGGCATCAACCAACAAAAATCTCCAGCCCGCCCGGTTACGAGCCAAATAAACTAGTTGCGCACGCCAAGTTAATCGGGTCCCCATCCACTTGTTTGCGCGAGATCATCCTCTAATGCGAAGTCTATCCAGGGTGAATTCAAAAATTTTCCGAGCTGGAACGTTGGGGTCCATCGTCTCTACATGACCCAGCCATCTTATGTGAACTCTTCTAGCTTAGTCGATGTCCCTGTATAGGCCGAATAGTTCTGCATTATACCTTCTTCTATATCCACCGTCTATGCAGATGGACCCAAACATCACTCGAAGAATTTGTCTCTCAAAGTAACCAAAGGCATTCTCATACGATTTTGACAAGGTCAATGCCTCTGCGGTATACAGTAAGACTGGGATGATTAGTGTCTAATACAGAGTTACCTCATTAGTTCCAGACAGGGCTTTGTTACTCAATTGCCTTCTTAGCCCATAAAAACAGCGATTGGCAAGAGTATTTCTTTGATTTGCGGAGTTCACCATAAAGGCTAGCTAGACAAAGTCCTTTACTACTTAAAAATTCTATGGGTCCATTGTGGCGTTCTATCCAAGACACCGATGTTGGATGTCTTTTTTGTAGACAGCATATGTTTTGTTTTGCTTTCATGGGCCGCTAAGCCTATCTTTGATGCCTCACTCGCAAACGCCCCACTGAGCACGCTAAATTCTTCCAACTATGTCAATGTCGTCGTCGTAAGCGAGTAGTTGTGTGGGTTTGTAAAAGATTGTATCTCCGGTATCGGCTTGTGAGTTTCGCACAATCCGTTCAAGAACAAAGAAATTTATTGAAATAGCATGACAATGCGTCACCCTGTATACAACTTTTTTGACATCGAAGGTTTCGTTGTGGTCATGACAGACCTTGCAACGAGCGCTCTTCATTGTCATACTTCACAGACGAATTTAGCCGGGATGTTAAAACTAAGCATGGCTCGTCTCTATAAATACTCTCAAATGCGGCCATAAAATCGATTAAAATCGATTTGGAAGTGTGAGGATTTGATCTTGATCTGAAACCACACAAGGGTTCAATAAAGCTGTTAATAAAATATTTCAGACGTTCACACAATTTGAATTTGTATTACCCCATCATTACAACCTTCAAACATTTAAAGCCAACACAAACCGGCATCTCCTCTGGCTTGAAAAGTTTGGCCGGTAAGCCGTCATTGCTATCCTCACTTCGAATTGATCAGGTGGACGGAAATGTTGACTATCACCGTCTATAAGCTTTCTCTAGGTATTTATTAGTTGCCATGTAATTTACTCGAACTTCGAATTCTACAATTTTTATGGCACGGTTTAAGGCATTCCTCACCTCCCTTGGGGTTTTCAGTTCCTTACACTACCACCGTTGGTAGACTCCTGCCTTTTCTATTTTTAGACCTTTTTTACTTTTTTCATTGGAGCCATAAGCCTTGTAATAACAACAAAAACAAAAACTTTTCTTTTTGGTCTTATTTCAGTATGGGCCGAAACAGGAGACTTCCGCGATACGACACACAGCTCAATGGCAGCTGTTGCAAATAGTTTGGATCCAACTCAGTTAGGATTTCAATCATCTTTATTAAGAACTAGGAGTAGAGATAGAAAAGAAGGTAAGTACAATTGTCTTTCTTTTTATATATAATTTGGGCTAATCGTTAAGTACCCAGGTGGGGTCGATCTCACCCCACTAGTTATGATTTGATAAATAACTCGGCTGACCCAGATTCCCAGAAGATCAGAATTCTTTGAAGCTTTTCTTTTTTTTATACAAAACCAAAAAGAAATGTAAAGAAATATAATCGCCTAAAAAATACTAAAACAAAAATCGGGATCCGACATAATACATTGAAGTTTAAAGTCATTGCCGCGGGTGAAACGTTCAAATTTTAGGGTCCTCTCTATGCAAATGCACACTTTTCGCCCGGGTATCTACGTAATAATATTAAGAAGAACATTTTTTTTAAATCTAATTTCTTATTTAGAATTCAAGTATATGTAGATGATTCCTCTTTCTAGGTAATCGGTCAACCAATGACACAACAATAAAATCAGAAAATGTAAGCAATATGGGGCAGGATGATTCTGTCATATCGGGCAAAGACGATACAAAAAACGATAAGAAAAATAAGAGGCAACGACGACAGAGAACTCATTTTACCTCACAACAGCTACAGGAGTTAGAACATACATTTAGTAGAAATCGGTATCCAGATATGTCCACGCGAGAGGAAATTGCAATGTGGACTAATCTAACGGAGGCTAGAGTTAGGGTAAGTAAAAAATAAGACATACCATTTGATCTTCAAAAATATATAATCTTTTAAAAAATTTCCACATGCCAATTACAAATGTAATTTTTTTAAGAACGTTCATACTTTGGCACTTCCCTTGTTACCCATCAGATCTGTCCAAATAAAAATTCGTGATGCAAGTAGTACACAGAAACGAACATTTATACCAAAAAAAAAAAAATGTTCGAAACACATATTTTGACCTAAGAGTAATCGACCTAGCTTTATGCAAGATCATATTGTATAAAGAATATGCCTCCTTTTTGATACAAGTGCCTGTCAGCGCTGTCATTTGTACTTCTACAATAGTAATTGCACTACTTTTGGCATTCCCGTAGTACCGTACTACACCTTTCGACTTTTTTACAATTTGTACTGTTATTCAAAAATTCCTAGTATTATTTCCCGAAAGTAAAAGCTCAGGGACGACGCAGTAGAGGGCCTCCTCGCCATAGGTGGCACGCACAAGTTCAAAGGGACCTCGACCAACTAGGAGTGCGCCACTGGAGGCAATTAGCTAAAGACCGAGCTAAATGGAGAGGCTTGTTGTTGAGGCCCAAGTTCACCCCGAACTGTAGCGCCACCTAAGTAAGTAAGAGCTCATCCACTCAAAAATCAACATGATTTTGTCACTGAAATTTAGCTTTACGATAGTAATAAATTTCCGAACTGCGTTCTTCACTTTACTAGTTTTTAATTACTGTCAATTCGGATCCATACTTCATTATCAATCGTTAGAACAATGTATTTCGAAAAATGTTAACAACATATTTGTGCAAATTTTTGTATATGAAAAAGATTTCAAACGTGCTAAATCTATTTAAGTTGGACCGAAACTTAGGAACTAGAATCATTCAATCAACCGTCGCACAGACTGGTATTTGAGACCTCTCCTTAGACCCAATTGATTTTAAAAATTCCAAAGCTTCCTTTGAAATTGGTTGTCTATTTCTTTTAACATTATGCCCAATGCTATTCAAAAATGGATCTGAGGTCAGAAGAAGCTTGTTTAATACGTCCTTATTGCAATCTGTCCTACAAAATTTTCTTGCGAAGCTTTTCCTGTACTGGCGAAAGTGCTTATTCCTCGCTTCTGCAGCCTCTTCCGTTAATTTACCAATCGGTAATAGAGCATGCGATATAATGCTTGGAGTATGGATCAATATTTTATGGACTGTTGGCGACATAACATAAGTTGCTAGGCATACAATTGCACGTAATGTTTTGCAGTGTCCATGGCGTACGTACCGAATTTTTCGACGATTATGTCGAAACCCGAAAATATCACTTCTAATATTATTTTAAAGCGGCGAATTAACTCGAAGTCGATCCCTTTAATAGTAGCTGCTACATTAATGTCACTAAAAAGTCTCCGGGATGTATTGCCGTCATTGGTATTACCAACCATAATAAAGCTGCTATATTTCCATCTTTATCTTATTTTTGTGAAAACATGTGAAAACGTCTGCATTATTTTATCAAAATAGATACTCTAAAGTATTATATCATATAACTTTGATGTAGTAAAAATGAGTACACAATTATTAAAAACATTCCTTAATATTTAAAATTATGCAAAAATGCACTCAATTCTGTTAGGGTTTGCAGGGAAGCAAAAACAAAAAACAAAAAATAAGAATACAAAATTAGTAAAAATTGCAGCAATAATACAATACAACAACAAAGTACATTCCTTGTTTAGACATATCCATGATAAATATTTTTTTTACTAAAATCACTTCTAACATAAAAAAAAATGCAACGCAAGTGTGTTAATGTACGATAATGCCGAAAACAAAAACTGAACGTATCAAGCGAGTGCTATGAAGTGACTGCTGTCCCATCTAAATGGTAAACCCGTGTTGGGTGAAAATGCTGCCACATAACCTCGTATTTAAGTAACTGTTTTGGGACTGAACGCCAGCTCTATACTATTAATTATCTATTAATGTTCGCAATTCTTTGGTTGATTTTGATTTTTGGCCCGCTTTTCTGCTCAAATACCAGTCTGTGCGTCGCACAGTGTGGTATTTGGGTCTGAAACCTGGCCATAAATATTTTATGTCTCTATCCATTAAATATTGCTTTTAATTTCATGTTTAAATAAAAAAAAACAACAAAAAAGTATTTTATTTATAAAGAAACAAATATTTTATTACTCTTCTGAACTTTTTTCATCACTATTAAATATAAAAGAGCCAGTTTCTGATAGCAACCGTAATACATCAGCTGATAATGGTTTCTTTTTACTTTTGTAAGATCTCATGCCTGTTATTAATGGATCAGATGTTAAAAGAAGCCTGTTCAATACATCCGTGTTACAGGTAACACGAGAAAACTTTCTTGAGCAGCTTAATCGGAATAACCTTATATGTTTGTTCCGTGCTTCCGCAGCTTCCTCTGAAAGTTGTCCTATTGGAAGAATGGCTTTCTTTATTACCTCAGATCCATGAACAAGAACCTTATGCATTGTTGGAGACATAGGATAACATTTATATAGAGAAACATACAATTCGGCCGTTTCTTGACAATATCTTTCAAATTCTTCAACATTTATGTGGAATCCGGAACACAAAGTGTCTAAAACTATTTTTAGGCGATATAACAAATTTTTATCAAGTCCTGTTATAGCTGCTGATACTTCGTATGAATCGAAGAATCTTCTGCTGGTGTTACCATCATTCGTGTTAACAAAATTTGATTTTGGTATATCGACTAAAAGTCCAAGTTGTTGCTTGAACTGATTTTTAATATCTTTCTTCTTGTTTTCCACAACTTATCTTTCTTCATTCGTTAATCTAACGTTCAACTTTTTCACAGGTAACCTGTAAGCTACATGCAACGTACCCTCGAAAAACCGTATGCAGGCATGAAGCAAGGAGAGACCAAAGTTTAAATTTTCGTTTTTGCATGATCTCCTTTTTGTTAAATTATTAAACTCTGAGGAAGGTGCTTCACATATGTAACACCTAGCTGTTGATTTGGTATGTGTTGCGGCATTACATACTTTACCGTCTACCATGGTGAATAACATTTTATGTTTTATATTCAAACCATCAACTTCTGTAGCAAAAAGTTCTTCCCATTTGTTTTTTATGTAATCTATTTCTTCGTTAATTATTTCGTGTGTTTCTTTTATAAATCTAATTCTTATTGGTCGACAATAATGAGGGGATGACGGGGTTGGGTTTTGCCAAAGAATTTTCATTTCAGACCCATAAACTAGCTGAAATGGAACTACAGAGCTTTGGAAAATATTAGCATCAAAATCAGCTTCATTTTCAAATTTCATTTTATATTGGCTCTGATGGGATCCGTCACAACCCCACTTACTTATTAAAATTAATGTTTTTTTTGTCTTCACCACTTAAAAGACCTGCAGCTTCCCGAAGATGTATGATAAGACGTCTCACCGTGTGATCCATCAGCTTTTGCACTTGCACTTCAGCACATGTCTCAGTTATGGAATGTATTTCTGGGTAGTATTCTTTTTTAACCTTTTGTAGTAGAGAATAGCAAGGAAAGAAATTTTTGTAAGTTTCTCTAACAATCTCATACTGGGCTTTTGTAAGCCCTGCTTCTGTAAACATTGACAGAGCACGTAAAGGTGATAACTGACATGGTTGGTTTTCCATATTCGTATTGATGGCCGTGACATACTTTTTAGCTCTTTGAGGACTTTTTATAAGGTTTTTAACTATTTTCGATGCATCGACATTGCCCGTCACACGCAACTTCATTTGTGTAGCATAAGCCAGTTCCTCTACATCATTCGATCGAAGGTCTTTGGTTCTTCGTCTTTTACTTCTGTCACTTGATTTCACAAAAGATTTCAGAGGACGACCTCGGCTAACCCCTATACCAGAGCAAAATCTTATATTAAACTCTTGAAAATGTACAGATCATGTTTTTGACAAACCTACAATAGGTAACGATACCATCCCATTCAGTCACTCAGCATTGCTTTTCTCAAACCTTGATTTTGTTTTTCGGGCAGCTATCCATTTTTCTTTAAATTGGTGTTTAATGAGCGATAGTCTTTGCTTTGCATTGACTATCTTATCATTTTCCGTATATTGACTTAAAATTTCTCGTTGCATGAAATCGAGTTTTTCATCAAATGTTGTTTCATTTGAGCTTTGCATAATATTATACAACTCTTTTCGGGCGATTAACCTCAATCCAGAAGGTCCTATTTACATATTTAAAGCAAATTAACACCAAAAAATAGTTTCCAAATATGGTATGTACCAACAAACAAAACACAATATCTTTAAAAAGGGCTCTTTGGGGCGGCTAAATCCTTTACTACACACTTCAATATTTATAACTTCACAAAACAAAACAAATTTCACTGCTTAGAAACACTTAGAAGCATATTTAAATGCTTTTTAAACAAAAAAGAAATGCATATTATCTCATAATTCACGTGAGACTAAATTATAGCCTGTATACACAAAAAACACATGAGTACAAATCCAAACATATATTACATAGTTAAATAAATACCTGGTCTGCAAATATCCATAGTTATTTAAATTAAAAAAAAAAATTAAATCAAAAATATAAAAATTTCAATGATGGATGCACTTAATTCGCACTTTTTCCAAAATTGGTTTGACACTTCACACAATTGTTTAATTTTGACTGATCGCGTTGCACTCTGTGACAAGATAAAGCTTTGGGGGTTTTGAATTTTGATGTGTTTACTATTAAGCTTTTGAGAAAATAACAAACCAGGGTTGGCAATTGAAAACAAAAAAATACCATTTTGGACAAGAATTGGGCGAATATAATACTCTGAGCGTCGGTAACAGCAGTTCTACCAAATCCGTCGAGAAACGAATACCTCAGGGAGGTATTTCTTCTATTACCTATGGTAATCAACAAAATCTTGGCAAGACCCGACAGAGATGGAGTCAAGGTTGTCGCGTATGCGGATACTAGTAGTAGTGGACTTCATCTATTCCCATATAAGTTTTTATCAGAACATAGCACGAAGCGAGTATTGCGGGGTACAACTCGATGAATTTCTCTCTATACGAGTATACACAAGCATGCGAAATTTTACAGTGCTGGTATTAAGGACATCGGGCATGCGTTCAATCGGTCATAGGTACTTGATAATTTTGGGCATACCTTTATAACAATTAAACTGTAGATTTTTAAGGCTGCGAGGAGTAGTCTTCGCAACTGATGACTCGAATAGTTATTGCCAGCATTGAACAAAACAATACTCGTAGTTGCATATCGCGTCAAACGAAACAAAGGCAAAATAATACAATTTTTGAAATTGAATAAATTTATACGAAGTTTGAGTTAAGTATATTAGAAGATTTATAATATAATATAAATAATAATTTCTTTGATAAATTTGTTGTGCCAGATTATTATGCTGACAAGTGTAGAACAGCTTGGATCTGTTGCCTATGTACAAATAATCACCGCTAAATATCACTTAAAACCATATATGGTACATTTTTTCTTCATGCAGTCTTTAAGCAGCTCGAAAAGAAGGATGTAAATTCATTTTAATTTCAACCTACATACGGGCTTTCAGATAACGATAAAATATCCGATCTGATGGACTTCTTTGTCACAAAACAAATCTCAGCGAATCTACTACGAATGGAGAAAGGAATCTGATTTCGAATCACTCCCCAATCTATATTGCTTTCAACCATGGTCAAAATATGAAACATCGGAATTTATGACTTCAAATACAGACTGGAAACATAGAATAAATTCTGCTATTCAAAACTGTTAGAAGACAAAATGCTATGCTCAGCAATTTTCCTAGATGTTGCGCAACAATTTATTCAATTGTGGCCATGTTTGTCTTGCATGGTTACATGTGTCCAGATTAGACTGATCCAGTGCCGCTATAGAAATTTTGTATCTCGCCGTTTCTATGGGTAGATGCAGCCCCCTTCCGCAGTACAGAGCTCCTTTTTCGTGCCATTTTGCATCTAATTCGTCTGCTCTGCAGTTACCTGAAATATCCGAATGACCTGGAATCCAGCACAGAGTGAGATTGCAACAATCCGATATCCTAACTAAGGATGCGCTACACTGGTTTACCAATTTGGAACTTATTATTGGTGATTCGAGTGCCTTTAAAGCTGGCTGGTTGTCGGTGTAAATTACGATGTCCATGATCGATACCGATCTCATCGACAGCCATTTAGCCACTTAACGAATAGCCTTAACCTCCGTCTAAAACACTTTTGCATATCTAGGGGTGCTGAAAATATGCCAGCCCCTACGCCATCCTCTGACTTAGACCCATCAGTGTATATCTCCAAAGCGGAATTATTTAAGATATCATTCTCCGCCCAATTCTGTCGACTGGAAATGTTTGTGTTGTATTTAATATTGAATTCTAGGGTCGGCGTTAAGTAATCTGTGACTTCTACTACGTTGCTGAATAAGCTTACGATTTTTGCATGCCCTGTATCATTACTGATCACATAAAATCTAATCTAATCTAGTAAATGCACATGGTTTCTAAGGAATGAAAACCTACACCGTGATCTTAAACTTTGTAAAGGAGACAATAGCTGAGTAAGCAAAAATGCACCACCAAAAATAAAGAAAACACGTACATCAGAAGCAGCAAAACTCACAGAAACGACTGGATTTAACAGAAGACTAAAGCACACATACATTTTCAATGGTCCGCTAATCCTTCATGATGTTACTATGCTTATATGTATTGTATCATGAATTGTTTAATTTCTCTTAAATTTGAGTAGTTAAATAAAGTTAACTTAAAGTTAAACACTGTTAAATCTTAAGCTATTGTATTTTACAGGTGGTCTAATCTAGGCGGTCTATATCTTAATGGAGTCTTGATACCTTTTTCCAGGTGTGTTGAAAGCCTTTGTTTTAAGATGGATGAGACTTTGTCCTGGTAAACACATATTAATGGCATTCGTTGTAGAACCTATCTTACTCTCCGAACCCGAAATTCAGTCAAACAATTTTTACCTCTAAGTATTTGTGCAAAGTTGTTTAGAAGCTAAGTTCTGCCTTTCTTTTCTTCACATATGGGTGTGAACTTTTTTCTGGTTGTGCTAGTGATGGCCTAAACAAGTTGCGTACAGTTTTTAACAGGTTTATTTATGCTCTCAAAAAATGTGATCATGTCACTTCTTTCCATCTAAACTTTCTTGGCTGTTCTTTCAACATGTTTCTTAACGTCAGAAATCTGATCTTTCTTTTTAATAATTCTCGTGAGTCTATGTACACTCTTTCTCAGTTTCAGTTCCTATCTTCTTTGCTGGGAAGAAGGATACTTATACTATTTCATACATCTGTAATCACGGTATTATCCTTCTCTGAACGCTCGTCTAAGCTTTGGAATACGCTTGGACCAACGTTCGGCAGTTCGAGTTCGTGAGTGTTGGATATTTTATAAGCAATAGTAATAATACTGCATTTTAGGAATCTAATTTTCATTAGAAATTGGTATCTTTCTAAATTTCTGAATCTGAAATCGTTATATATGTATTTTTTACTGGCAAATACCCGCGACTTTGTTTGCGTGGTCCACAATAATATTAACTTTATACATACATATTTATTTAGCTAACAGAAGGAAACATCATCATCGCTATCGCCTGCGTCTAAGTACACATATGACTATAAATTTAGGCCTTATACTCGTATGTAGGCAAGGAAATAAATCCATGTGTTTACTTATTTTGTACTGCGCCCAAAAGTATACAAAAAAAATCAGTACTTCTCAAACTTTTCGAATGTATGTTTTTATTATGCTTGTTTAGTTTAATATCTTAATCCCCTTGAGGAATACAGTGATAACTCTAATTGCAGACTAGAGCCAAGTCTCTGAGGTACAGCACGTTGACTGCCATGGCTATCAAATATGATAGCCAATGGCTGCTTTTACTGTTTCCGTGGGAGCCTGTGCTAACAAATATGATACGGTCTCTATTTAAGCCAGTCGTTCATTTAAACGATTTGCCAGCCAGCCAAAGCCAGCCGATTTTATACAAACATATCTCTAGGAACCAAGCAACCTCGCAGTGACAACAACAACAAATAACTAAAAAATATTCGTTTTTGCGCCGCCTAAAATTAGGCATCACGAAATTCGCAGCCAGTAACTTTTTGCTGGGGATGAAATCAAGAGTAGTAGCCAGCCAGTTGCTGTATTTGTTTTATGTGTAAAATTTTACTTTACTAGCAACTACTGGCTGGCTAGGTTTACACGGCTAATGTAGGTAATGAAAAATGTATATTGAATGCATTGACGTATTATATACGGACTGCTAGTCCAGTTAGTAATTGACTTTAAATACCTATTAGATAAAATCAAATCAATTACCTCCTGCTTCCTTGCCCTAACAAAAGTTGGCTGGGAGCCAACATTGTTAATTACCATGCCAGACGATAGTATAAAGTCTAGGAGATGCTTTCCTCGTATGTTACATTTGCTGCTGCCCCAGACTGTATTCTGAGCATTAGCGTCGCAACACATGAATAGTCCCATCTCCAGAGTGTCACAGTACTTTATGAGTTCAGCAACCGCCTTCGGTGGCGGAGGCATTACCAAATCATAAGGGAAATAAGCCGACGCAACGACGAAGGTTTTCCAATTTCCGGTCGTTTCGTAGCTTACAGCTGCAGCAACCAGGTCCTGTCCACAGAATTGTCCAAGCTTGGTTACTGAGAGGAAATTCGGGACAATTCTCTCTCTCTCGCTCTCGGTCTTTCAGACCACTCGTCACATAGCACCGTTACTCCACGAATACCTCCAAAACCACATATGCGCTTATTCCGCACGTATGGCTCCGGGATAGATGTTATGTGGGGTTTTGTACGCACCACGGAAAGTCTGGTACTTAAGAGAACGGTAGCAGCCTTTGAGTGATGGAGGTTTATCTGCATAAATATCAAAGATATAGTCGGTGTTTTATTAGTAGAAGGGCGTACATCAGATGCGTCAATGCGTCCGCCGAGACGATCGCCCCTAACCGTAGCTTTGCCTGCGTCTGCCATTTTCTGTCCGCTAGAGCTGGGACCTTTAGGGGTAACAGCACGAGCATCCACCAGATTTGCGCAGATAACTCCACCGGTAAGAGTGTGCCCAGCAGAAGAGCGCGCATCAGATACACACACGCTTCCACCAAGGAAAGCAGGCGAAACTTGCTTCGTCAGATTGGACCTGTTCGAACCCACCGAAAAGGAGCCAGCGTTGTGTCTGAGGGATTGATCGGCTCCAGTTGGAGTACTTTCTGCCGATCTAGGACTCATTCCTGTCACTACTGAAGGATGACTGCTTTCGGCGCTTGCGCCTTCAGCTGACTCTGCAGCCTCTTTGCACCGCGCCATCGCCGACTTCCTTATTCTCCTTTTCAGTTGACTCTTAGTCAGGAGCTTATCAGAGTGCGCCGCTTCAGGAGCTCGTTCAGCCTTATTGGTTTCCCGAGTCAAACCGTCACCGACACAACTTCGATCAGCTACCTGTCTATTGAGACAAAGATTAGCCGTTCCAGCCGAAGCCTTTCCGCCACTTTCTTTGTCATTCCAGCCCAGTCTACCAAACGAGTCGGAGACAGAGCTGCAGGAGTCTTCTGTAGCAAGCGTCGCTAATACTTCCGATTCAACGCCAGAGGCGGGGTGTAAAAGTAAAATTGTTGTTGGGAACTCCAGAATCCTCGTCCCGACCGTAGTCGAAAAGACCACGGGTGGATTATCGTTTTCACGAGTACCACCTGAAGTGGACATCGCATTTGTTTTCTCCATCATACTGTATAACAAGTTTTACGTCACAGTCAAGACGTCTTCAACCTTTAGTTCGATCCATATATAATACGTCAATGGTTGAATGTGCTCAAAATTGGTTTGGCAGTGATGTGATAGAATAGCAAAGTTTTACTAGAATCTGTCAATTAGTTTTTGCGTGATACCTGCGAAAAACATTAGCGCTAGCCCTCTTAGTTCAGAGTGGAAAAAATGGAAACTCACACTTGTTTGAGATTTCGTTGGATGCAGTTGGGTGTGCGAAGACAGTCTTTCCATTGGCACATTACATAAAAAATTGATCCACAATAAATATACGAATACTGTGCAATTTATGGCGCACGAAAATGCATATATAACTATTTTTTATTCAAATTCGTTCGGGTCCATCTATCGGTAATTATTTGAGCTAGCGCATTTTCGAGGTGACGCCTGTTGCAACCAATGCCTCAACAATTTGAATTTCAACCGTTTTACTTAGAAAATCCACACAAACCCAAGAGATGTCTCTACCATTCTATGCAGAAATTCAAGATGGTTAGCATTTTGTTTCTACATTTTTTTCGCTTCGAACCAAGAGGGCTAGTTATGTTGGCGTCATTTTTTTGGGCAGACATTTGCCGTGTTTTTTTTAAACCTAGCCAGCCAGTCGTTCATTTAAACGATTTGCCAGCCAACCCAAGCCAGCCGATTTTATACGAACATATCTCTAGGAACCAAGCAACATCGCAGTGACAGCAACAACAAATAACTAAAAAACATTCGTTTTTGCGCCGCCTGAAATTAGGCATCACGAAACTCCCAGCCAGTAACTTTTTGCTGGCGATAAAATCAAGAGTAGTAGCCGGCCGGTTGTTGTATTTGTTTTATGTGTAAAATTTGACTTTACTAGCAACTACTGGCTGGCTAGGTTTCAAAAAAACACGGCTATTGTATGGAACTAATATTTCACTAGCAGTCCATATATAGTATGTCAATGGCACTGTTTGTATAATGCATGTATAGATAGATATTCTCAACTACTTTTTACTTTCAAATGCTGTCATTTTTAGGTTATCTCTTTTCAACCTTTCCATTAGGCATTTTTGTTCCTTTTGGTTGATCAATAAATAAAATAATAATAAATGGCATCTCAGCTAACTTATTTTCCTCTCCGATATACTGTTACATGCATGTACATTACATACAGACATTCCATTGGCAAAAAGACCTATTCAGTGGCATTTTATTAACAGAGGGATTCTCTACCCAAGTTAAAACTCTATTTGTTTGTACTCCTATTCAATATCGGCCTAAAACCATTTAGTACTTTAGATCTATATCACTAAAGCACTTAAGAATGTATTAGAAAACTTCCTTTTTTCACTGTACCGTATGTCGGTAAACTAGTGTTCATGCACTTGCTTTGAAAAGCATAGTATCGATGTACAAAAAAAAAAGCTGTTTGGTCTTAAAAAAAATTTCGACTTTAAATAATTTATTCAATTTATTCACGATAGTAAAATCACTAAAAGAGCATACAACTGGGCTTATTATGATAATATCAAAATAAATCGCTTTCTTCACTTGATTAATGCGGCCCAACCAAATCCAAATTATACAATTACCTCGGCCTTAACTTGATAGGCCAAATTACTGCTATGAAAACGCCAGGGTAAAGTCACACCGCACTGCAATGATTATATTTTCCCTTAAATGACTTCTCTCTCTTTTTTTTTTTTTTGTTTTTCCCCTTATGTACCCCATTATTTTAGTTTAACCCTAATTTTCCTCGTAAGGAATATGTATGACATTTTACATTGATGCATTTTCGACCCTCTGAAAATTCACAGATGTTTACACTAACAACTTTCAACGTTTTAGCGTGGGGTTGACAAATTACCATCGTATGATAATCCATTGTAATTTCGCATTTATTTCTTTTCAAGGAAGATATAATGGACCATAAAGCAATATTTGTTATTGTCCTTTGGTTACCCTTGCGTATTTAAATTGTCGACGTAAAATAATGCAGATGTGTGTTGAAATAACCACACAACTATTATAGAAAACATGTGTCAATGATACGTATAAGAATATCGTAAAGCACTTAACTTGTTATATTAGCTTAGGAAAAAAATATGTAAGGAGCTATATCGTACATAATATTTCTTTATATATACGTATGATATAGTATGTAAAATTTACATTGAGAGTACCTAACTTTTATTGTTTTTTGGTGGTCGTAGATAAGATGACGTTAATGGTTAAGAACTACCATACATCGTGAGCGCAGATACTCGTAAAAAGTCCGGCAATCGGAGAGTATTGCTAGATCCAAAGTGACCGGAGCAAGACCTGTAGGGAGTACGGAACTCTTTTTCAGTAGCTCTATACGCTTCAAATTAAAGACATTCTGAAATTGCAGTGTAGGCAGTAAAATATGCGTAAGATTAGATCACATCGTTGGGCCGATCCTGAAAAAAGGAAACCCTCTGAATTGCCGGGGGGGGCCAATGGTGTAGTGATAACGTCGTCAATTGCCACGCTAATGGTTCATGGTTCAAATCCTGATGTCTTACTTACTTACTTAGGTGGCGCTACAGTTCGGGGTGAACCTGGGCCTCAACCAACAAGGCTCTCCATTTAGCTCGGTCTTTAGCTAGTTGCCTCCAGTTGCGCACTCCAAGTTGGTCGAGGTCCCCTTGAACTTGTGCGCGCCACCTACGGCGATGATTCCCTCTACTGCGTCGTCCCTCGGGGTTAGATTCGAAGACCCTGTGGGCCGGAGCGTTGGTGTCCATTCGCTCTACATGTCCTAGCCATCTCAGACGTCCAATACGCAGTTTTTTGACTAGGTCGATGTCGCTGTACAGCTCGTATAGTTCGTGATTGAATCTTCTCCTCCAAAACCCGTCAACGCAAACGGGACCGAAAATCTTACGAAGAATTTTTCTCTCGAAGCGACCAAGGATATATTCATCCTCTTTTAATAAAGTCCATGTTTCAGCGCCGTAAAGTAAGACTGGGATGATCAAGGTCTTATATAGAGTCTCCTTAGTTGTTCGAGATAGGGCTTTACTGTTAAATTGCCTTATAAGCCCAAAAAACAACGATTGGCAAGAGTTATTCTTCTCTTGGTTTCTGCGCTGATCTTGTTTGTAGAATTTATAGCAGAGCCAAGATAGACAAAGTCCCTTACTACCTCGAGGTTATAGCTGCCGACTGTGACGTTTTGTCCAATTCGTCGGTGTTGGCTTTCCCTTCTTCTTGACAGCATATATGGTATGTACTTGGTTTTGCCCTCGTTTATCGCTAAACCCATTTTGGCCGCTTCCGCCACAATGCTTTCAAAGCACTGAGCAAATCCTGATGTCAGCAAGCATTTATTTATTTCTCTTGAAATATATAGAGTTAGTCCGATCAATTGCGAAAGCTTATGTGAACACTACAGCGAAGGCCTAACACTGGCAGTAGCTTGGTCAATGACTGGAAAAATTGTTCGCTCTGTTGATGATGATGATTTGCCTATGACATCGGTTATCTGTAAAAAAAAGTACTGTGAATCAGAAGCAAATACAAAAAAATAACAAAATTCTCCCCAGTTATCTGGACGCCACTCCCAGAGTTTCTCTAAAGCATAAACAACTGAGCTTAAAAAGAAACCACTACACCAAAATCTTTCTCCCTCTCTTTATCTATCTATCCGTTTCAACGCCCGCACTGTGTGTAAACATGTTAAAGGTATTCATAACCCCTTGAGTGCGAAATATTTGGCGCAACAGCTCTTTAAAGTGCCAGGGCCTAGCTTCTCGCAACCACTCATGTTGTGTGCGTTATATTTTTCACACCAATGGAAGGGACCTACAGTTTAATGCCGAATCCGAACGGCGATTTGAGAAGCTCTTTCGACAACAATACTCTCGGATGTTTGTCAGACGCTCGCGAGAGGTGGGACCGTGAAAAAACTTTTTGGTATTTTCTGGGATTGGAACTTGGAACCTCATGCGTAGTGATCCGGCACACTAACCACTTACGCCACGGCGCCCCCCTTGAGTGCGCGTAAATTAAAAAAAAAACACACACACAGGGCTGTAAAAGAATGTAATCATTGTGGAATGTATTCCGTGAAATCATACTAAAAAATCGTATCGACATATATTTATTCAATGACTTGAATTTAGACTTCAACTTTAAAAAAATAAATCACCATTCATTTTGAAGTCATAACTGGAGCAATTATTTTCACCAATCAAAATCTTGACCTCAAAAAGAATGCAATCTTTTTTATTGCTCGGCATTCATTGAAGTCACTTAGTCTGGGCATCATGCCAAGCTCGTTCATCTGCGCAGAATGCTGCTGCTGCTCCAACAAAATCGATAAGAACACCACCGAACCGTTCGATGTCACGAAAGGTCTTAGACAAGGTGACGCACTACCATGCGTCATTTTAAAGAAAAGTTTTTCGAATGATCTTTGGTCCCGTCTGCATAGACGGTGAGTGGAGGTCTAATGTCGAACCATATGGCCTATACAATGACATCGACTTAGCCAGAAGAATTCACATACAATGACTACGATAGCTGGATCATGTGGAGCGGATGGAAGTTCTGGGTAAACACTCGGTTTTTTTTTTCTAGAAATTGCGGCATTTAAAACCTCTTACGTAAAGCAATCATTTCAATACATTTTGGACAAACTAAGTCACTAACAGTCATTGATTTGTGGAAGTATTTTTTTATTATGGATTGCATCAATCAAGCTGAATTAGCGTTGTCTGAAGTAAGACCATCAACTTTGAATAAATTTTAGTAAGCTGTTTGGTTAGAATGCGTTAAAAGCACCGATCCTATCCTCCAGAACACAAAAGAATCTCCCAACACCATAACTTTGGCGCAGAAAAATGGTGGAGAAGGGTTTAATGATCTGTCCTTTGAAGATATCGATGAACTGTTGGTGGACAAAGTTTTTAGCGAAGATGAAGAAATAGAGGGTGCCCTTGAGATTCCTGATTCCCACGATATAAGCGATAACACTGAAGATGATCCCGTGCTCATTATTCATTTTACAACACACGATCCTAATGAGTATCGAGCTGGAAGATTTCAATGTGATCTGAAGTTATTTTTGGGTCCTTACGCAGAAATATATAAGGCCCAAGCCAAAACAGAAACACAGCGATTGATTACCGAATTCGTTCTTAAAACCGCTGAAGCTGGTATTGGGATTGCTAATTCTGATGACCATGATATTCTTACAAATCATAATTATTTCGTTTGTTACCTAATGAATTAATATTTTTATTTTTTTTTTCATTATAATTCGTTTTAGTACTCTGTACAATTTTATGAGATAAAAAGAGCATTCGTTGGGTTATTGTATTATTTGTGCTGGTCTGGAACCAAACTTTAGTTTTCCCATATAAATACTTACACACTTATGAGCTTCAACCAATAAGAGGCGATACCTCTGATGGCTTGTTGGCAACGCTACCACTGGTCTTCTGCATTTTTTGCTGGCTGCATGGGACTTAGATTTAGATTAAAATTAAAAGAGAATCGATCGGCAAAGGCCTGGCGGTCTCTTGCCTTTGCAGCCGTCCGACGTCAAACATCCTCACAATATTTCTTTGATTTCGCTATGTTCTGGATATCCGCATCCGTAAGCTTTGCTACAACTAGGTAGTGATCCTAGTCCACGTCGGCTCATCGGAAAGTCTGGACTGAAAGAATGCCTTACATCGATCGCAATTTGAAGCCAAACCCCATTTGATCTTTTATGACTTGTTGAAGGGCTTTGGGTCAAAGAAGTATAAGAACAGATTGTACTGGAAGGGGTCCATCTTCCCCCTTTGGACTAAGTTGACATATGGTACTGTAACTTCTAAGCAGTATAATGGAAGTTTCTTTATGAGGTCTGCTTAGAAATACAACATTTTATTTCTATTACCCTAATTTAATATGTACTTTTGTCTTTCAAACTCAATTTTTCATTAAATGTTCCCTAAATTGCGTTACTTGATTTTTCTCGCAGTTTGGTATAATATAACCTATGACAAAATCCAGTAATGTTTTTCATGGACATTTTCTTATCGAAATTATAAAAGACTGTGTGCACCTATCTGCAACGGTTTCTGAGAAGCTTCGTCATAGAATCCTTAACACCGGTCTGCAAGAAGACTCCCTCTTTTCAATTTTGTCACACGACGTAAGTTTTTTCAAGTTTAAGGCAATAATGCTCGCAGTCCGGTCTCGATTTTAGAGACAAGGTCGTATGGAGCAAATTGACAAGATTAATCATTTGAAAGCGTCTACTTACTTTTGATTTAAACCATAGTTCAATTGATCTACTTAGGTATTATTTCTACTGTAATTTCAAAACTTTTTATCAAGTAATAGCAGCCTAACAGACACAACATTTTTTGTTTCTAATTCGTTACACGAAGAAGCACGTAGAATTTTTATTTACAATTTTTAATATATGTACTAATATGATCAACATTAATTTTTTATTCGTTTCTTTTTAGGTTTGGTTTAAAAATAGACGAGCAAAATGGCGCAAACGTGAACGCAATGCAATGAATGCCGCTGTCGCTGCAGCAGATTTTAAAAGCGGCTTTGGAACGCAATTTATGCAACCCTTTGCGGATGATTCATTATATTCATCTTACTCGCCATACAATAATTGGACGAAAGTTCCCTCGCCCCTTGGGACGAAACCATTCCCATGGCCAGTGACTCCATTAGGATCAGTCGTATCATCTAGTCATCATCAAAATTCGATGAATTGTTTTAATGCATCGGGATCCAATGTTGCTGTTAGTATGAATACCGGAACAATGTTACCTAGTGGTATGGGATCATCATTATCTGGTTCAACTTCAGCATCGGGAGTTGGTGGGCCACCGTGTCACTACACAGCGCCTAGTAATCCATACATGTATCACCCTAGGGCAACGACGGAGCCTTGTGCTGCCATGAGCTCCAGTATTGCAACCCTTCGACTTAAGGCTAAACAACATACGTCAGGGTTTTCAAGTCCGTACTCTGTCCCATCGCCAGTGTCCAGATCTAATTCAGCAGGCTTGTCTGCCTGTCAATATACGGGTATTACAGACGTAGTCTGAGAAAACGCCCTCGGGGCTTTCTTAAATCAACATCAGCACCATTTGCATCATCATTTTCATACAAACAATAATAGTAACAATGTAAATCTTACACTACCACGGATATCACCGAACGACGATCATGATAGTATAATTGGTAATAATACTAACGATACGAACGATGATCTCGAAACAGTTACAGAATGAATTTATGGTTGAATGTGTGCTAAGTTAAATCCGAGGACGAAATTCATAAAAAGTATACAAATTTGTTCACAGACAAGTTTAACAAATACATACATACATAAATCATTCAACTAAGAACAATAATAACTTAAAGAAAAACACTCTATTATATGTATATCAAAACGTTTTCAAAATAAAATGTTTATAATTTGTGCAATTCATACAAAAACCCGTAATACACACATTTTGTATATTATAAAACCAAAAACAAATAAAAATAAAAAAAAAATAATATAATTAACTTTTTAATTTAAATTTCTAAGTCAATCAACGTCATTTTAGGAAAAGTCGCTTTTCGCGTATATAATTATTACAACATTAGTAAGTTAATACTAATGCATTATTAATTGTTTACTTACATTTTTTTAAATATGTTTATTTGATATGAATTATAAATAAATAAAATGAAAAATAGCATTAAGTTTGGATGTACTTTGTGAGAGAATATGTTATTCAATTATTGTTTAAACTCGACATTATTAGATGATGACGATAAATTAGATTCATTTTTTACTATTATAAACAATAATACAATAAGAAATAACAGCTAAAAATGTAAACAATTAGAAATACGTATTTCCATTTTCAAATGTTTTAAGAGTTCGCTCCAATTATCGCATTGATAGGAATTAATATCCTAAATTAAGTATAACATTTCATTTGCACTGATAATGAATTGCATATTTATTAAGCAGTCGTCTAGTCTTACAGAAATAATAAAAGAAATTAATACATATAAATGAAATTAAAAAAAAAAAAACAGATTAATAGTAATGATGATAATAAATAAGAAAATAAACCTAAGGAAAGTTGGCTAATAAATAAATGTATTTTTATTTAAGCAAATGTGTTTCGTTGTACCTAATGCATTTTTACTTACTTACTTAAGTGTTCGGGGTGAACCTGGGCCTGAAGTAACAAACCTCTACATTTAGCTTGATCTTTAGCTAATTGCATCCAGTTACACACTTCAAGTTGGATGAAGTCCCTTGAGCCTGTGCGTGCCACCCACTGCATCGTCTCTCCGGATTAAATTCGAAGACTCTGCGGGCCGGAGCGTTGGTGTCCATTCGCTCTATATGTTCTAGCCATCTCAAGCGTCCAGTACTTAGTTTATGACTAGATCGGTGTGTTTGTTTAGCTTGTATAGTTCCTCATTGAATCTTCTCCTCCAAAACCAGTCAAAGCAAAAGGAACCGAACATCTTATGAAGAATTTTTCTGTCAAGGCGACCAAAGATATCTTTATCCGCCTTCAATAAACTCTACTTATGTTTTGTGGCAACGAAAAATGGAGTTATAATAGAGAAGCCGTTGAAGCAGTCAAAAAGTATTTACATCTTGGGGTCTATTTTACCAAAAACTTAAGCATGGAAAAGCATCTGCTGAAGGAGAAGCTCTCCAAAGCCAAAACCGCTATTAATATTACCTGGCAAAGAAGCTTTTATAATAAGTACATTGCCCATAGCTGTAAATACAGGATATTTGAAGTAGCCTCCGAATCCATTTTGTTTTATGCGGCTCAAGTATGGGGAGCTAAAAAGGCAATATTTATGCATGTTCCAAAGACATCGCGATGTAGGAAAGGCAGGCCTATAAACGCCTGGATCAGACAAATGCGACGACATCGGCATTTCATTGGCCTCAGTAACCGAGTGATCCAAAATCGGCAGGCTTGCCGATAATTTCTGAGGTCAAATAGGCGAACCCCACAGGCGGATCAGTAGAAATGCGGTGAAGTGGGAGGGCTGTGATCCCTTGTTTTCGGATCATGGCCTCGCTGATAAAAGGAAGAAAAAGAAGAAGTATGGGGAGCTACAAAATATGATACGGTGGAGAAGCTTTTAAAGTACTTCATAAAAATAAGATTTCGTCTGCCACCTAGTACGCTGAACTACCTTATTAGGCTGGAAACAAGGGTAGCTTCTCTCTTTATAAATACCCTAAAACTGAAGGTAGACTATGTTCTTAAAGTTCTACGAATGCCAGAGGAAAGACTGCCTAGAAAGGCAGCTTGCAAGATTATATCCAAATGGACTCCATAACTGTAAAATGCTACTACGATGCTTTACAAGATCTTGCCAAACACAACAGAGTAATGCTCGGTTGGGTCCCTGGACACCAGGGAATTGTGGGCAACGAATCTGCAGATGAGTTTGCTAGAGCCGGCTCAGAATCTGCGTTAATAGGTCCCGAACCTTATTGTAGCGTCAACTGGACAACAGCTACAGCGTTGGTTAACGAATAGGAGAACAAACTTCGTCTAGATCACTGGACTAATGGGCCAGGTTTAAGACAATCCAAACGTTTAATCAAGTCTTACTCCTATAAGGAAATCCTTAACTTAGAAAGGGAAAGCATTAGGAAGCTAGTGGGCTTTCTAACTAGCCATTGCGGCCTAAGATACCACCTTAACAAGTTGAACCTATGCCAAGAGAAGGACTGTCGGCTATGCCTAGAGGAGGATGAAACATCCGAACACATTCTTTGTGAATGCCCGGCACTACACTGGTTAAGGAAACGTATTTTCCACAAGGAGATACTCACTTCAGTGGAACTGAAATGCTCCAATACTAAAGACATACTCACTTTCATAAGGGAAGTAGTACGTCTGTTAGGTTAACTCCAACCCTCCGATACAATAGATCTTTCAGGTCGCAGTGTCGTTGCCACGCAGGCATGGGTTGTACAAGAGGAAAAAAAAAAATATCCAACGGGAGCAGCTGCTATGGCGATTGGATTGACCTAGCCCAAGAATGTGGGATGGAATTAAGCTTGCAAGCAGCGGATTATCTGACCTGGAAATCAATGCTGTACGAACTAACTGCGAATGTGGATTTAAAGTATCGTGAGAAATTCTTAGACGAGGCATAAAATTCGCTACATAGGACAGTCTACAGGCGCTTAAGTCAGAATCTAGGGCATCTTCATTATTTCGGGGACGAGCACAAAGTGCTCTATATTATCAAATTGAACGAGGAATTGCTAAATTTAATCTATATACCTCATAGAGAAGACCTACCTACCATATGTGGCATATGTAATGTAGGTGAACGGGAGGATACGATACATTTTGTTGGAAAGTGCCTAACTCTAAGAGAAACTTGGCATAGTGTCTTCGGTACCGATTATCTATCGGACGAACAAATATACTTAATGACTTGAATGTTCTTCAATTATTTGAATACTGCAAAATCGCTTTGGCCTATCGTGCAAGAATAATCCAAGAAAAATTTTCAAGAAAAATGGTGTATTGCTATATTTCGTTCTGGTCTCTATTTTTATTAAACATGTATCTAAAATGATACATACATACTGCTAAAATCTAGTTGCCAGTCAGCAGACGGCAAAGCCATGTCATGTTTATTTGTTTTTATAAGTTATTGATGAAAAAAAAAAGAAAAATAAAAATCAAACAAATTAAAAAAAAAAATTAATTCCATGTTTGAGCATCGTAAAGTAAGACTGGGAGTCTCTTTAGTTGTTCGAGATAGGGCCTTACTGCTAAATTGCCTTATTAGCGCAAAAAAACAACTATTGGCAAAAGTTTTTCTTCGCTTAATTTAATAGCAGAGCCAAGGTCGACAAAGTTCCTTACTACGGTCGCCATTTCTGGCCAATTTCTGGATGAATGCGTTCGTCCACAAGCAAAATTTTTGAATTTGGGACGATAACAATCCACAAGAGATCCACCAAGTTGCAATGCATCCAGAGAAAGTCACTGTTTGGTGTGGATTTTCGACTGGCGGCATCATCGGTCCATACTTCTTTGAGAACGACGTTGGCCAGGCCATCACCATCAACGGCGAGCGCTATCGGCCGATGATAACTAATTTCTTTTGCCCCGAATTGGATGATATGGACACAGACGATATGTGGTTTCAGCAAGACGGCGCTCCGTGCCACACAGCTGGTGCAACGATGGACATTCTGCACGAGCGATTTCCGAACATGGTTATCTCATGCGAAGGCGATATGAATTGGCCACCGAGATCGTGCGATTTGACCCCGTTAGAATTCTTCTTGTGGGGTTTTCTTAAGTCATAGGTCTATGCCAATAAACCACAAACCACCACTGCCCTGAAAGCCAACATAATCAATGCCATTGGTCCAATTTAGCCTGATTTATGCGCCAGAGTTTTGGAAAATTGGACGTTTCGGATGCGCGCCACCCAGCGAAGCCGCGGCAGACATTTGAATGATGTTATATTCCATACAAAATGGCATTGGCAATGGCAAAATGGGCCTTCCAAATAAATAAAAAATTTCAATGATATCTCACTCAAAGTTTGTTTTATTCAAATTTAAAGATAGAAAATGCTTAATGGAAAACCCCTTACTTGGTTTCGTCCTAGTTTATCGCTAAGCCCATTTTGGCTGCTTCTGACTCAATGCTTGCAAACGTAAATGTGACCGCCCGCTGAGTTCTTCCAATTATTTTAATATCGTCGGTATATGCAAGCAGTTGTATAGACTTTCATAGATTGTGCCTCCGGCATTGGTTTGTGAGTTCCGCACAATCCGTTCAAGTACGATATTAAAGAAGTCATATGACAGCGCATTACTATGTCTAAAACCTTTTTTGACATCAAAGGTATCGGTGAGATCATTACCGCTCTTTATGGAGCAGTAAGCGTTCTTCATCGTCATCCTGCACAGACGGACAAAATTGGTAGTGATCTCAACTAGACATGGCTCTATAGCGCTCCTCTCTATAGATGCTGTCATATGTGGCCTTGAAATCGATAAAGAGATGGTGAGTATTGATTTTGACTTTTTCGCAGGATCTACCGAAGTGTGAAGATTTAATCAATGGTGGGTTTTCCTGGCTTGAAACCGCACTAATGGGAGCCAATCAGGCTATTTATGAAAAGTTCCAGACGTTCGCACAATATTGCAGAAAAAGTCTTATATGCAATGTTGAGGACAATGCTGCGTCTAACAGGTGGCCCAAATGATGTTGTTTTGCTATATCTAAAATATGTACATATGTATATAAACGACATAATTTCATATTTTTTTTTAAATGTTGATTTGGACGTTTAAGTTTTTTTCCCTTACTTGTTGAAAATCATATCGGTAAGTGGGCGCCGCCATTGTTGATGACCATTTGGGCTCTCTGTACCGCACTTTTAATCGTTTTGGCCACAAATTCGGGCGATAAACTCTCGCACTCTTGTCGGATATTCTCTTTGAATGCTTGCGGAGTTTGTGGCTTGTTCTTATAGACCCGTGACTTCAAAAAACCCCAACGAAATAAGTCAGGAGCGGTCAAATCGGGCGATCTTGTCGGCCAGTGCGAAATGGCTAAAACGAGATAATAAGCGCCCCGGAAACGCATCCTCCAAAATGTCCATTATCGCGCCAGCTTTATGTGCGCTTGTACAGTCCTGTTCGAACCACATGTCCTCCAATCCCAATTCATCAATTTACGACAATAAGAACTCGTTGATCATGGTTCTGTATCGCTCACCAGTCACAGTAACCGTGTTACCCACGTCGTCCTCTAAAAAAATGGGGCCCGACGACACCGTCGACGTAAATGGCGCACCATTTTTTTTTATTTTTGGCTTAGGGGATATTGGAAAAACGCTAATGCGCACGGGAAACAGTCCCGCTCTGTTTCTAGTAGTGTGAGACTCACTACTCACTAAAAAACCACCTTTAACCCCTTCTTTCTACTTGACACCATCCACTCCGGAACCGCTTATCGCATTACTTCAGAGTGGTGTCGTTTTCTTTCCCCTCTGGGGACCGGATTTTTCATATTCGGCTCCTGGTGCGGGTTTATACATTCTTGCCGGTAAGGCTTTTATCTACTTTATGTAATTTGTGAGGGAATGTTGGCGTCTTCCTCTCTCTTTTTGGATCTTAGTACCGCCTCGATAAAGGAAGATATTCTATTCCACGTGTCGGTACTCGAGATCATCTTGCTTATAGCATTTTCCGGGGAAAAATCACCTATTTCCGACTCCAGTCTACTCCTCTGCTCTGTCCATCTGCTACAGGCGAAAAAGGTGTGGAAAGCGTCGTCTTCCGCTGAGTCTCCATATTGGCAGGTTGCGCTCTCTACTTTACCCATTTTGTGGAGGTATCGGTTGAAATACCCATGTCCGGTTAGGAATTGAGTGACAAAGTAGTTCACTTCGCCGTGTTCCTGCTCTGTCCAAGCCGTGACGTCTGTAATCAGCCTCGCTGTCCACCTCCCCCTCGTTTCAGCGCTCCACCTTCTCTGCCAAGCTCCTTCGCTTCAGCGACTGCCAGTTCTGCCCCTACTTCCGCCTTCTTGTCGTGGGCGTACTTCCTCTCTGTCGCTAGGCGGTCGATGGGGGTCACACCCGCAACTACGAGGATGGCTGGTTCCGACACTGTGCGATAGGAGCTTGCAACTCGGAAAGCTCCTCGCCTTTGTACTGCGGCAATTTGCTTTCTGTACTTCTCCTGTCTAAGTGCGTCTGCCCAAATCTCACACCCTTACAGAAGAACGGCGTGGGTGATGGACATGAGGAGTCGTCGCCTACTCATTGTTGGGCCTCCAATATTTGTATTTATAATTAAGCTTACTCAGCGATGACGTGACCATCGCACCTCGCTCAGATGCGGACTTAATCTGTTGCCAGAAAGAGAGTTTAGAGCCCAGGGCGATTCCTAGATACCTTACTGCTGGTTTGCTGATTATAACTTCTGGGCCTACTCGGAACTCGGCAATGGTCGGGATCCGTTTCCTAGTCAGAAGAACTATCTCTGTTTTTTCCGCGGCGAGACTAAGGCCATGGGCTTCCATCCAGGCGAGTACTCGTCTCATTACCTGGTTCAGTTTCAGCTGAGCCCCTTCGATGTCCCTTGCGGTAATCACCGCACCGATGTCATCTTCGTACCCGACTAAGAAGGTATCGTCGGGCATCTCCATGTGAAGGATTCCATCGTATGAGATATTCCACAGATCGGGTCCTGTGCTGCTCCAGCAGTGATTTCCTTTCTGTGAGTACCCTCCACGGTGTCGTACAGAAGTTCCCTGTCTTTAAGATAGTCCTTCACAATTTGCAAAAGATAGTGCGGTATCCTGAAGGTGTTCTCGAGCGCATCTAACATATCTCCCCATCTGGCCAAATTGAAGGCATCCAGAGCTGCCAGCACGACGATTCGCCTTGAGTAGTGATTTCCCCTTTGGGCGAGGTGGGTGGTTTTGACTACTTCCTCAATTGCTCCTATCGTGGAGTGGCCTTTTCTGAATCCGTGTTGTCGATCGGATAGGCCACCTGTTCTTTGGATTGCTTCTGTGATTCGAGGCTTTAGCATCTTCTCGAGGAGTTTTCCTGCCGTGTCCAGCATGCACAGAGGTCTGTATGCTGATGGGGAATCCGGGTCTCCTTTTCCCTTGTACCAAGCGTTGTACCTTCCACTTCTTGAAAAAGATCCCTTCCTTTAGACAGCCGTTATACATACTTAGAAGTATCTGTGGGCAAGTTTGGGCAACCGTTTTCAATACTTTCGCTGATATGCCGTCGGGGCCGGGGGCCTTATTGTTCTGAAGAGATTTAGCTGCTAGAATCAGCTCTTCTTCGCTGAACAATGGGATGTCTTGTTGTTGGGCAGGAGAGATCTCCATTGACCTAACAGGCTGGACCGGGAAGAGTGTGTCCACTATGTTCTTCATTAGCTCCGCGGTCATCGTGGGGGGTGACGCCTGCGCTCCTAATTTTTTCATGACAACCCCATAGACGAGTCCTCAGGGGTCGCTGTTGGTCTCCCGGTGAAGGTCGTCCCACTTTTGTTTCTTGCTCGAATTGATGGCCCTCTTGAGTTCGGATCTTGCGGTTTTGTATTCCGCGAGTGCGCCTTCCGTGATTTCAGCGTGTCTTCGCCTTCCCCTGGTGACCTTGCGTCTATGGTGTAGGCATCTCCTCCTAACTTCAGCGATCTCCTCCGTCCACCAGTACACTGGTTTTCGCCCTCCCATTGAGTTTCTAACTCGAGGCATCGACGCATCGCATGCGCGTATTAAGAACTGCATCGCCGCTTGAGCTTTTATTTCAGCTGTCCCCGTCATTTCCTAGATGGCTTCCTTCCCTTCCTCTAGCGTGGCCGTGAGAACTTCTTCATTTAACCGGCTGACTTTCCACCTCGGTGCTCGCCTCTAGTGTCCGTTAGAGACTCGTCGAGTCCTCTGTAGGTCAAAGACGATATACTGGTGGTCGCTCCCGGTGTACTCCTCGATGACTCTCCAGTTTTCCATCTTTGCTAGTAGCTCTTCTGACGCAAAGTAACATCCGGTATTGTTTCGGTATATCCGGGACGCCTGAAGGTGTATTTCCTTCGTTCAACACGTAGAGCCCCAGTCTGGCAGCCATCTCGAGTATCTGCTTACCTCGTGAGTCTGTGCTAGGCATCCCCCAATCTAAGGCCTTGGCGTTAGCGGTCTAGCTTTGCTCGAAAATTACTGATACTCTCATTCGGCGTAAAATAACAGCTAAATATCGTGATTCCTTCGCATTTCACCCAAACAAAGCCACAAGCTGCGCCGTGGGTTTTTATGCGGGTCGTCTTTGCGTCCGGTATCCATATTGCAGCTGTGCCGAGTGTATCCGAGAACCAACTAGGCCCGTCTTTGTTTTTATACTGCTCACATATGGCCACCACATCCACTTTAAGATCGAGTATAAGTTGTGAGAGTAGGTTGTCAGCCGTGCGACTTCTATGGAGATTTGCTTGTAGGATTTTCATCATGGTGCGCTGCTTCTCTTCGCCTTTTCAAGTGCCCCTCTAAACACCTGGCAGTTTCCCGACCCTGGCTAGCAGTGCTGGCCCGTGGTTCAGTTCCACACATAAGCAGCACTTCGCGATAGCTTTGCAATCGGGTTTTTTATGGCCTTGTACTCCGCACTTGAAGCATATTCCCTGGTTCTTTCTGTCGGGCCCCCTAAAAATTAGCTTGCTGGTGGCCATAGCCGAAACATCTGTAGCAGCGCGTGACCACTACTCTTCGGCGAACTCTGCAGAAAACCAGCCCGACTCTTATACGAGCGATTTTTAGCAGCTCACCTGCCACTCGGTCGTTCAGCTGAACTAAAGCAATTTTTTACACCCTGCTGTTGGCCTTCATTAAGGTGATTTGAAGTTCCGCCCTCTGGTCATTGATTGCTCGTTTGATAGCTTCCTCGACTTCATCTACTGTTGTCAGGTCATCCATGTCTCTGATCTCCAGTGTCGTTTTGGTTCAAGGTTTCGGACCGTTGCCTTCTTCCCCAAGATAGACTTAAACAAAAAACAAATATTTGGCGCAACAGGTCTTTAAAGTGCCAGGGCCTAGCTTCACGCAACCACTCATGTTGTGTGCGTTATATTTTTTCACACGAATGGAAGGGACCTACAGTTTAATGCCGAATCCGAACGGCGGTTTGAGAAGCTTTTTCGTGACAACAATACTCTCGGATGTTTGTCAGACGCTCGCGAGAGGTGGAACCGTGAAAAAACTTTTTGGTATTTTCTGGGATTCGAACTTGGAACCTCATGCGTAGTGATCCGACACACTAACCACTTACGCCACGGTGCCCACACTTACAAGATAGACTTAAGGGATGAGCTAAAACCTTCCTTATCCTTTGTTTTTGCACCGAGCTCAAGCAAGACATCTCCGGACCTCGTTTGATGGACAGCTCTTATCTCCGTTTGTGTTTCATCTGGGTTGGCCCTTGTACGAATTTCTCGGAGGATCTCCGCGTACGTTTCTGCTCCTCTTGGTCTTATGATGATTGCTTCGCGCCGGTGCCTCGCTGGTCTCTTATCTTTTTTGGCTAATTACCATCCCTTCCTCTTTTTTCTGCTGCTCGTGCTCTTTCACCGAGGAAGTCCGCGCTTTCCCATTGGCCTTCTTGCTCTCGATCAGCTTTTTAGGCTCTTTTACTTTCGAGAAGGGGTTGTCCTTCTGGCCTATATTGGGTCCAAGATCTTTGCCAGGTTCTTTGTGGGCTACATCCCTTCTCCGCACGGTTTGAAGCCTAGTTGGAGGAGTTGCAACCTTCGGTGACTTCTTCTTCTTTTCCGTCTCCTTTTCAAAGGGGCTAGATGGTGGTCTCTTCTTGGGTTCCCGAATTCTGCTCGGTGTCCTACTTTTTGGAGGCTCCTGGTGGTTCGCATCTGTTCTGTTGACCTGTCGCATCTGAAGTTCAGGTTGTTGTGATCGGTGAAGCCTCAGGTCGCTATCCCGCCCCTTTTTAAGAAAGCTGATTACGTCCAAGGATTTCTCTAGTTCAGCAAGACCTTTCTTAATATCAATGCTGATATTCTTCTGCCTGTCTGTCGCGAATTTCATTTTTTTAATCGTCTCCTTGCATTTCTGTAGCTCCTTCTCCAGTGAGTTTTCCGTCAGCTGGGCTTCACTTACATCGGAGGACTCATGTTGGTTACCGTTTGTTGGTTTCGTTAGGGTGGCGCTCCCTATTGAAGGGTTTTCGCGATGATTTTCCGGGCTGTGGCGGGTTTCTCCCGTGGTGCCGATTCGGGTTCACCCTGTTTTAAAGGCGGTGGTGATCTTCGCAGATGATAGCTCTTTTGGAAACCATTTTCTCCTCCCTCAATTGTAGACGCTTTACAATCCCTGGGAGCCAAGTGTTTCACTCCCAGGGCAGCAATGAGTGTGTCAGATCGTATTGGTGGAGATCTGGATACCCTTCCTCTCCTTATCCTAATGGGTCGTTTAAACGTAATAGCTGGTCCTCCCCAGAATCCGTAGGACCTGCCTCATTTGAGGGTGGATTTTCCAGTGTAACTGGTCTGCCACCTGGGGTAATATTATCTGTTGTTTTGTCCATTGCATCGAAATAACGGTTGCATTTTATACCTACTGCCAGGGTTTTTTTTTTAAATTGGGATTTTGACGCTTATTCAAAGGGCGGCATCGATACAACTACCGTTCGATCAAGCTGATGTCACACACCATGAAGATCGTTGAGCGGGTATTAGGTGGCCGACTGCGAAAAATAATACGGCTATCTGATGATCAGTGCGGGTTTGTCTCGGGTAAATCAACCACAGATGCAATCCAAAGTATAAGGATCATAATGGAAAAACATCGTGATTCCTTAAGGGATTTGCATATTGTATTGGTTGACTTTGAAAAGGCATTCGACAGACAACCACGAGATCTGATATGGGTGGCGCTAAGACATCGAGGGGTTCCAGAAACCTATGTACAGATGATCATGGACATGTACGAAAGAGCAAAGAAAAGAGTAAGATGTCCCGCTGGAGTAACCGAAGAGTTCCCAATCAAAGTCGGGGTGCACCAGGGAAGCGTTTTAAGTCCTTTGCTCTTTATTACAGTCCTTGATTATCTGCTTGAAGGTAAAGTGATGGACCTCAAGGTTCATCAGTTATTCTTTGCTGACGATGGAGCCATCATAAGTGAGGATCCTACATCCCTGCAACGAGCACTTGATGTGTGGGTGGGCGTTTTGGAGGGAAATGGGTATCGCATTAGTTCAAAAAAGACAGAGTACTTGTGCTGCCCGTTCTCTGATCCACTCAGGCCTATTCCAGACATTTATTTGAATGGAACAGTGCTTCCCAAGTGCGAAAAGTTCAAATATCTGGGATCTATGATCAATAGCAAAGCAACTTGTGATGACGACATCAATCATCGTGTAAGCGTAGGGTGGATGAAGTGGCGAGAAAATTCCGCTATCTTCTGTGACAGAAAAATGCCCCCTAAGTTGAAAGGAAGGCTCTACACCGCAGTTGTACGTCCAGCGCTCACATACGGTTCACAATGTTGGACGATGTACAAAAAGTATGAGAGTAAATTAACCGCAGCTGAGATGAAGATGCTTCGCATGACGGCAGGAGTGACCAAGCTTGATCGAATAAGAAGTTCGAAGATCCGTGGAAGCTTTCACATCAAGGAAATCATCGTACACAAATTAGAGCGCGACCGGCTCAGCTGGTATTGCCACGTTCAAAGAAGAGATCATTTGAACCCTGTTAAAAAGGCAATATCTATGCACGTTCCAAAGACATCGCGATGTAGGAAAGGCAGGCCTATAAACGCCTGGATCAGACAAATGCGACGACATCGGCATTTCATTGGCCTCAGTAACCGAGTGATCCAAAACCGGCAGGCCTGCCGATATTTTCTGAGGTCAAATAGGCGAACCCCACAGGCGGATCAGTAGAAATGCAGTGAAGTGGGAGGGCTGTGATCCCTTGTTTTCGGATCATAGCCTCGCTGATAAAAGGAAGAAGATTCAAAGGGCGGCATCGACTCGCCTATCACAGGGAATTTCATTGAGCTTTTGTGGTTTTTACTCACGCCCTCCACTCCTGCCGCTCTTGGTCGGGGACTGCTTATGCAGCTAACCTACATATCTATAGGCCGTTCAGCCATCCGCCACCTTGCTGACCCCCCTGGTAGCCTAAGCCTAGCCCCAGGGAATGGCGCGCCATGCAGTGACTATAAGTGGATGTAATGGCTCTTCGTGAATAATACGTGGATTCTCAGTGCCCCAGAAGCGCAAATTTTGTCTATTTACCTATCCGTTCAGATGAAAATAGGCCTCGTCGCTCATGATGAATTTCGACCGAAAATCATGGGTCACGAGTATTCCCCGATATTGAGGAGTATAGCACCCATTATAAGTTGAAGGGGTCTCCTTTCTTTTGGATTGGGCAAACGATGCTAAAATTCCATTCGTCAGCCATACACTCGTCTGACCAAATCTTGGAGTTGGTGTATGTTCTCTACCAATTCATCACCAACTGCCTTAAAAAGTTCGGCTGGCAAGCCGTCAGGTCCAGCAACCTTCTTTGATTTCTGCTTGGATATTACTATCCTCACTTCGCATTGATCAGGTGGACGGAAATTTTAACTATCATCGTCTATGTTGAATGATTCATTTTGCTTGACAGCGTAATATGGTCATCGTCGCCATTATACAATCTGCAGAAGTAGTTTTTTCAACAGTCAGTTTGGGGCGCCAATGGTGTAGTGGTAAATGGCGTTAATTGCCACGCTAATGGTTCATGGTTGAAATCCTGATATCAGCAAGCATTTATTTATTTGAACACTACTGCGAAGGCATAACACTGGCAGTAGCTTCGTCATATGGCTAGAAAAATTGTTCGCTTTGTTGATGATGATTTGCCTATCACGTCGGTTATCGGGACAGAAATACTGTAAATCAGAAGCGAGACAAAAAATAACAAAAATCTCCCCAGTTATCTGGACGCCACCCCCGGAGTTTCTCTGAAGCATAAGTACTACTTACTTACTTAGGTCGCGCTACAGTTCGGGGTGAACTTGGGCCTCAACCAACAAACCTCCCCATTTAGCTTGGTCTTTAGCTAATTGCCTCCAGTTGCGTACTCCAAGTTGGTCAAGGTCCCCTTGAGCTTGTGCGCGCCACCTACGGCGATGATTCCCTCTACTGCGTCGTACCTCAGGGTTGGATTCGAAGACTCTGCGGGCCGGAGCGTTGGTGTCCATTCGCTCTACATGTCCTAGCCATTTCAGACGTCCAATACGTAGTTTTTTGACTAGGTCGATGTCGCTGTACAGCTCGTATAGTTCGTGATTGAATCTTCTCCTCCAAAACCCGTCAACGCAAACGGGACCGAAAATATTACGAAGAATTTTTCTCTCGAAGCGACCAAGGATATATTCATCCTCTTTTAATAAAGTCCATGTTTTCGCGCCGTAAAGCAGGACTGGGATGATCAAGGTCTTATACAGAGTCTCCTTAGTTGTTCGAGATAGGGCTTTACTGTTGAATTGCCTTATAAGCCCAAAAAACAGCGATTGGCAAGAATTATTCTTCAATTGATTTCTGCGCTGATCTTGTTTGTAGAAGGTAGACAAAGTCCCTTACTACCTCGAAGTTATAGCTGCCGACTGTGACGTTTTGTCCAATTCGTCGGTGTTGGCTTTGCCTTCTTGTTGACAGCATATACTTGGTTTTGCCCTCGTTTATCGCTAAACCCATTTTGGCCCCTTCCGCCTCAATGCTTGCAAACGCACCGCTGAGTTTTTCCGATAATATGTATATCGTCGGCGTATGCAAGCAGTTGTAGGTAGGTAGGTAGGTAAAGTGGCGGCCCAAAAAGAACCCAATTAGCGCTTAAGGTGCGCCGTTTTGTTACCACTAACTCGTGTCTACCTGTTGTAGTGGTTAGTTAAAAAGGGATGTTAAGTTTAAACCTAGCCCGTGGAGTTCAGAAAGAGGATTAGTTCTCCAATCCTCTTGTCCGCTATCTCTCTCAGATCCTCGATTGTACAGACTTGTAATAGATTGTGCCTCCGGTGTTGGCTTGTGAGTTCCGCACAATCCGTTCAAGTACAATATTAAAGAAGTCGCATGACAGCGCTTCACCTTGTCTAAAACCTTTTTTGACATCAAAGGTCTCGGTGAGGTCATTACCGACCTTGATGGAGCAGCGAGCGTTCTCCATCGTCAGCCTGCACAGAGGGACAAGTTTGGCAGGGATGTCAAAACTAGACATGGCTCTATAAAGCTCTTCTCTATAGATACTGTCATAGGCGGCCTTGAAATCGATAAAGAGGTGGTGAGTATCGATTTGGAATTCTTGGGTTTTTTCCAGGATCTGCCGAAGTGTGAAGATTTGATCGATGGTGGACTTTCCTGGCCTGAAACCGCACTGATAGGTTTCAGGCGTTCACACAATATCGCAGAAAAGATCTTGTATGCGATGTTGAGTTGAGGGGGTCTCCTTTCTTGTGGATCGGGCAAACGATGCTGAGGTTCCATTCATCAGGCATACACTCGTCTGACCAAATCTTAGAGATGAGTTGGTGTATGCACTCTACCAATTCATCCCCAGCTGCCTTGAAAAGTTCGGCCGGTAAGCCTAAAATACAACAAGGCTGCTGGACCTGACAGCAGCCTTGTTGTATTTTAGCTTGGATATTGCTATCCTCACTTCGTTTTGGTCAGGTGGACGAAAATTTTGATTATCATCGTCTATGTTGAATGGCTCATTCTGCCTAACAGCGGGATGTTGGTCTTCGTCGCCGTTATACAGTCTGCAGAAGTAGTTTTTCCATATTCTCAGCACCGATTGTGATTCTACTACGAGGTTTCCATTTTCATCTCTACAGGTTTCTGTACGGGTATTGCTTCTCTGACACATTCTTTTTACCTTTTGGTAAAGCTTCCGTACATTGTTCCTGGAGTATAAACTCTCGATATTCTCAAACGCGCGCTTCTCATGCTCTTTCTTCTTCTTTTGGAGAAGCCGATGCTCTTCCCGTCTCCTTTGCTCGTAGAGCTTACGAGCAGCTCTCGTCTTCCTTTGCAGCGCCGCTTTGTATGCCTCTTGTTTTGCTGCATGTACTCGCCGGCATTCTTCGTCAAACCAGGGGTTTCGCGGTGGTGGGCGAGCGAGACCCAGCACATCAGTCGCGGCGTTTCTGATGGCATGTTGGCAGAGTTACCACTGGTCTTCGGCACTTGATGCTGGCGGCATAGGAGTGATTGAGAGATTTCGGGATACGCGTTCAGCGAAGAGTCTGGCGGTCTCTTGCGATTGTAGCTTTTCGACATTAAATTTTCTCACAGTGATTTGTTGCTCAGCTTGGGATATCCGTGGGTGCATGAACACATATTAGGATTATGTTAGCGAATTTAGCCTTGATTCGGATAGTCATAATACGCTCGCTAACCTGTCGGAAGCTTAAGACTTCTTGCCTAAGTCTGCCGCGTTTGACAAATCCGCATCCGATTTGTCATACGGCCCATCTCATCGCACTTCCTGCATGGCAGTAATATTTGCTTTATAGCAGTCTAGGGCCTCTGTTAGTTGTTCGGCTGCACGTGGTCTGTAAAGGGACAGAATATTTCACGTACAGATCCGAAGGTCGTTGTCCTTATTTCGTTTGCTGGGGTCGTCATTAGTTGAGTCATCCTTATCCGAGGCTTTTGGTTGTTTCGGAACCATAGATTTTTTACGTGGTAGGGAAGTTACCCCGACGGCACAACCCCCAACCTGAAGGGCCAGTTCCTTAATTATTCCCCTAAGACGAGGGGCCGGGTATACCGGTGCCAGTAGTCCACTACGGGAGTATGAGCACTGCCGTTGGCCCATTAAGGGCTCCTCCGCCACCATCTCTATTCCAATGTCCTGACCAACATTGGAAATTCCTTACCGACCTGTGATCCGAACACGTCGAAGCAGCTTGCGCAAGGTATTCATTAAGTTCAACCTAACTGGAATTATAGACGCCACCGTCCGCTGCCGCCTGGAACAGGAAGAAGTGCCCTAGTGAGAAAAAACTCTTCTCCCCCTCTCTCATCTGCTGCCGCCAAGAATCCGCCAAACGGGGTTGGTTACCCATTTCTTGGATTAAGGTACTAGGCACCCGGCTGTCACCGCGTGGAGGTTGAGAGTGGGAGTTGGTAGACCTCAGATGAGTGAAAACGCTTGTGTTTCCATACGATCGCATGCACTACCCTTTGCAGAAGCTGCAGGAACGAAAAAGAAATTGAATCTTTTCGTCACCTGTTGTGTGATTGTCCTGTCCTATCCGTCAGAAGAATGAGGACTCTTGGTAGTTACTTCTTCTCGGAGCTGGAGAACTTGGGTCATGTTGAGCTGATGGGGACCTCCTGAGATTCATATCACTTTCTGGGTGTTATATGGGTTATATGATTGGGCACAACGGACCCGTACTGTTGGTCTGAGTGAGCAGTGACTTTTTGTCACAAGGCACCCATCTAGCTAACCTTACGTAGAGTTTAGTGCTGTATCCGAAGGGCAATTTGTTTTGAGAAGCTTTCTCGTGACAACAATACTCCCGGATGCTTGTCAAACGTTCGCGAGAGTTGGGACCGTGAAAAAAACTTTTTGGTGTTTTCTGAGATTCGAACATAGAACTTCGCGCCCAGTGGTCCGACACACTAACCAGTTGCGCCACGGCGCTCACAAAAATAATTAGTAATTTTAAATAACTATTTATTGAATGAAAACAATAATAAGTTCTACGCCAGAAGAAATAAATGTTGTCCTGGATGCATATAGCTAGAGGCAAGGATAATTTCAGCATAAAATAAACCATATTTTGAAAGAAGTTAGATGTAGAATCTATAACCGTATCACACGACAAAGTGAAAAGTGTTCGTTGATCCAGATCCAGATCCAGAGCGATTTATTTTTGTCGTGTGATCTATATAATCAAATGCGGCTAGTAACCGCAATTCTTTAACTACATTTCCAATTAGATCGACTGTGTCCTCCATCTGGTGGTTGGTGTATTTATGTCAAATAGAATAGCCTCGGGAATATTTTCGAAAATACTAAATTTCCGATGAACCTCCAGACTAATGAAGAGAACTTTGGGGATGAACAGTTGTAGTGCTGTCAAATCCACACTTAATACAGTGTGGAAAGTACTTTAGTGTATATACTCGTATGTACAATGGTATTATGGATTTGAACTTTCGGCTTAAAGTCGCTTTAACCCAGATGTAAATTTTAACCCGGGTTAAAGTGAGTGAATAATATGGCGGTTAGTTATCCCATCCAGGGAATCTCTTATGTTAGTCAGAAAATATAACTAGTGGATCAGTTTACTAAAGTTCCATTCACAGCTCAGCGAGCTGCGAATGCGAACGAACGAGCCAAGAACAAAACAAAAGAATTGTGAAGTTAAACTCTGGCGAATGTTTTGGTCGCGGGAATGTGGATTGCGTCCTACATGTGTGGAATGTGAATAAAAGTTGACAGGAAAAATTGCCGAATTGTTAATTTCTTCGCAGAAACAATTTACAATTCAACTTTTTTTTATATTAACCGATAGATAAATTAAGCTCTGTTGTTTTGGAATAGTAAAATTACCAATGGTGTGCTTATAAATGTGCTTAAAACGTTCTGTTCGCAGTTCGGGCATTCGCAGTTCGCTGAGGTGTGAATGGACCATAACTCCATATTATTCAACACACTTATTACGTATTAGTAAATTTCATTAAAAAGGCAGTAAGTGATTTAAATTTGGACTGTAGAAGATAGTATTTGTAATTGGCTAGGTCAAAGTTAAAGTTGCTTAGAATATACATTTAAAATTAGTTAATTAATGCATACATATGTCCATACATGGAGTTCTAAAAGATTTAGCTCCCTTATTATTGTCCCTTTGTTGGCTTAGCAACGTGGGGGGGTGAGGTATCGTAAGCGACTAATTATATAGTATGCAGAGTTTTATGTGAAGAATAAACCCTCCCCTCTGCATGGCGTTACAATAAGGAAGACGATTAAGTTGCCTCTAATGCTATTTTGGTTTGGTGATTTTAGGGTGCATATAAATTTGATATTATGAGTAATGAATAAATTGATGCATAAATTCCGCACCAGTATTACAGTAGCCATATGAAATTGTACGGAAAATGGTGCATTATTACAATTTTAATTTTGCAGTCTATTTATTGGACAAACGAAATACAATTTAACTTAGGCCGTGTGCCGATTGGGTTACAAAAATGTATATACCATATACGTTTGTCCGTACATTGATTATAAATTACACCTTGGGGAAGGTATACTTATATTCCTCTGCTTTCATCAGTGTGTATAGTATTATCAAGACATTAAGTTCTTCAACAATCTACGAGGGTAAATTTTAAATTTAAACCAATTATGTAGTTAAAATTTCCATTTACTAGGTACTCTGCACACTGCTGTGTTACTAGTCGATGAGACTCTCGAGCTACAATAAGAGTATACCTCTTGTAAATAGCATAAGGTTAAGCCCGACCATATGGTTATTTAAAACGATCTTTCAATTATTGCCATACTGTATTAGTAGTATAGTGAGTATAGTACTCATTTTAGTGGTCAAATGGTAGTGCATGCGATTACATGAAAACACAAGCGTTTTCACTTTTTTCTTTTTTGTCGGGATAAAAACTCTGGTCCATTGTACTACCAGAGAACAAACCCTGATTTACCCATTTTGTTGGAATTTCCTTTGTCTTTCTAAGAAAGCCAAGCAAACACTTCAGTGATGGTGAGCTTACAGTACCAGCACTCACCACATCAGCACCGAGAAACTGCCACCTGATACGAGCAAAGGCCGGACACTCACAGATATAATGTTCCGCAGTGTCGTCATTCTCTCCACAAGCGTCGCAGATTGTAGTGTCACTTAAGCCCAGCACTTTAAGGTGCTTGGCAAAAGCAAAGTGGCCTGTCAAGACGCCAATAAGATGTCTGCAGTCTTTTCTGCTGAGAGACAGCAAGAATGCCACTGATTTCTTACAGACGTCCGGGAGTATACGTTTAGTCAACCTGCATCCTGGAGAGTCGTGTCGCACATAATTGTGTTCATGAGAGACCCAATCGACAATGGAAGCCCTAACCGAGGACGCAGGGAGACCCAATGAGGGTTAGGGACCTGAGAAAGCCTCCTCTGAGATTCGTCTAGCAATCTCATCGAAGATCTCGTTCCCCAAGATCCCCGTGTGACCTGGGACACAGATAAGAGACAGAGAATTCAGCTTTGCGACCGAGTTCAAAGAGTTTTTGGTTTCACGAATTATTTTGGAAGTGGTTGAAGCAAGGCCCTAAGCGCAGCCTGACTGTCACTACAGATACAAATACTACGGCCCTTCCACGCTTGCTTAACGAGATAAGAAGTTTAATGTTGTCGTCTTCTACGAAGACACCAGCGCAAGACCCTTGACTGGTTTTGGAGCCGCTCAGACTCTGGCCGAAGCCAGTCCTGAAGGCAAGGAAAGTCGACTCTGAATTTGTGCATCAGCTGAAATTCTGGCGTCATCGCATCAGACGATATATCCATAAGACCAGAGTCGTAAGATAAGTGTCGCGCAAGTTCATCAAAATTCCAGGGCGGAATATACCAAAAACCGCCCGCCTAAGACGATGGATGGCTTTGATAATGCAACCCATGATATAAGTATCGAGAGCAGTTAACTTCAGCAAAGCATCTAGAGCAGAACCAGGCGTACTCGGAACAGCTCCCGTGCAGCCAAGACAACCCGTTCCTTGGAGTTTGGCGCAAAAGGCAACCACATATTTACCGACGCATATGCGAGGAATGGTTTTATCATAGCCGTATAGATCCAGAGAACCTTATTCGGTAACAAGCCCCACGTCTTTGCTAAAGGCACCCTTACACTGCCAGAAGACTGAGAACGATTTGGTTGTCTTCGACTTTTTTATTATTTTTTTTATTCTTTATTCTTTATTCTTTACGACGTGCTTAGACCAATGAAGTTTTTTATCTAAAGTCACTTCCAGATATTTGGCTTCATTGGAAATTCGGATAATGATGCCTTTTAGCACTGGCTAAATCAGACCGGTCAAAATCCTCCTTCTCGTAAAGAGAACAACCTCAGTTTTAAGAGGATTCACCGAAAGCTATCTCCTAGTGCACCATTCATCGATCATGTCCAGCGCCGCCTGCGCGTCAGCACAGACCGTTGCCAGGCATGGCCCGACAGAAAGTACAGCGACATCATCCGCATATGCCTGAGCCTAGACGTTAGAGCTATTTAGAGTGTTCAACAGAGAGTCGACCACCATGCACCATAACAATGAAGACAGAATGCCACCTTGCGGACAACCCCTGTTTACCCCTGTCATAACATATCGGCCACAATCCGCATCCACTACCAAAGTTCTATTCATTAGCATTGCTTTTATCCACAGCATTAATGTTTCATCAACCCCGTGTTGTCTGTCCGAGTCGCACATGCATTCAAAATTCGCATTGTCAAAATGTCGATGAAGATACCCATCGCGCATTGTTTCCTATCAAGCGCGCATCCAATTCTTGTCAGCTGGTTCATAGCCGGACTGGCTGTAGAGATTTGTTGGTTGAGGTCCAGGTCCACCTTCGACTATAGGGCCACCTAAGTAAGAAATAAGTTAGTACTCATTTAATTTATTTCAGTCTGCGCTATTGAAAATTGATATAATCTCCGTTTCTTTTTAGAGTCGTTATCCAAAGACTTTTTGGTGGGCAAAATCGCATCATCACCTCCACGCGGTGCCCGCTGGATAGCTATCTGATAGTGAACTAACGACGAGCGTATGCTGAGTCTGACGATGTATGTGCAGCTGAACACTCAGACCTGCATAAGCACATCTGGGTGAACTTCAGCGCGCATATGTCTAACCGGACGAGGCATCTCTTGTTGACCTGATCGGCTGAAATATGCGTCTCAGAAGTCTAGCAAGAGGTCCTCAGAAGGAGGACGTGCGGCGGACGAATTTCCTCGATGGAATCAACGGTGAAGTCTACAGACCAGCGGATACCTTACTGGAGCTACTTCAACATATTTGGAGCTGAGGTCTGTAAGGATTTTCAATACTACGTCAGGGTATTGAAAAAGAGATGGTGGCGGATGAACCCTTAATGGGCCAACGGCAGCGCTCATATCCCCGAAGTGGGTTACTGACATCGGTGTATCCGGCCTCTTGTCCTAGGGGTACAAAAAAAAGGATCTGGCCCTCCAGGTTGGGGGTTGTGCCGTCGGGTTAACTTCCCTACCACGTAAAAAACCTTTGGTTACGAAGCAACCAACAGCCTCGGATACGGATGATCTTACTGTTGACGACCCATGCAAACGTAAAAAGGACAACGATCTTCGTGTCTGCACATGGAATGTTAGGTCCCTCTACAAACCACGTGCAGCCGAACAACTTGCGGAGGCCCTAGAGTGTCTCAAAGCAGACATTACCGCCATCCAAGAAGTGCGATGGGATGGGCCGGGCAAAAGGAGTATGAAAAACTGCGACATCTACTACGGCGATTGCTACAGACAAAAAGGACAGCGTCTATTCGGGTGCGGATTTGTCATTGGAGACAGACTTAGGCAAGAAGTCTTGAGTTTCCGGCATGTGAACGAGCGCCTCATGACTATCCGTATCAAGGCTAAATTTGCCAACATTAGCCTAATATGCGTTCACGCCCCTCACGAGGAGAAGGACGACGCGACAAAGGATGACTTCTACCAGCTCTTGGACAAGACGTATGAGCAATGCCCTAGCCACGACGTTAAAATTATCCTAGGCGACTTTAACGCAAAGCTAGGAAGAGATGAAGTCTTTAGTAGCGTGGTCGGAAAGCACAGCCTGCACGACAACACTTCCGGCAACGGACTCAGGCTAATCGACTTTGCGGCGGGGCGAAACTTTGTTGTAGCTAGTACGCGGTTCCCACGTCTCGATATTCACAAAGGAACATGGCTCTCCTTTGATCGAAAAATCGTCAACCAAATCGATCACATTGCGATCGACGCAAGGCACTCTTCCAGTATTCTGGGTGTCCGGACTTTCCGAGGAGCCAACGTGGACTCGGATCACTACCTAGTTGTAGCCAAGGTACGGATGCGGATATCCTCAACAGAGCGAAATCAACGAAATGCTGTGAGGAAATTTGACGTCGAAAAGCTACAATCGCAAGAGACCGCCAGAACCTTTGCCGATCGTGTTTCTTCTAATCTCAATCTTAGTCCTATGCCGCCAGCAGCAAATGCGGAAGACCAGTGGCAGCGTTGCCAAAAAGCCATCAGAGATGCCGCCTCTGATGTACTGGGTTTCTCTCGCCCACCACAACGAAACCCCTGGTTTGATGAGGAATGCCGGCAAGCACATGCAGCAAAACAAGAGGCGTACAAAGCGGCGCTGCATAGAAGGACTAGAGCTGCTTACGAGCTCTACGTGCGCAGGAGAAAAGAGGAACATCGACTTCTCAGAAAGAAGAAAAAGGAGCATGAGAAGCGCTCGATCGAAGAGATTGAGAGACTTTATTGTAGGAATAATGTTCGAAAATTTTACCAAAGGGTAAAAAGAACATGCCAGGGTTTCAAAGCCAGAACAGAAGCCTGCAGGGACGAAAATGGCAACATAGTAGTAGAATCGCAGTCAGTGCTGAGGATTTGGAAGGAACACTTCTGCAGCCTGTTAAACGGCGATGATGATCAATATTCCGCTGTCAGGCAGAATGAGCCATTCAACAGTGACGATGGCAGTCAAAATTCCCGTCAACCCGATCATAATGAAGTGAGGATAGCGATATCTAAACTCAAATCCAACAAAGCTGCTGGAGCCGACGGCCTTGCCGCTGAACTTTTCAAGGCAGGAGGAGATGAGTTGGTAAGGAGCATGCACCAGCTCATCTGTAAAATCTGGTCGGACGAAAGTATGCCCGATGAATGGAACCTCAGCATCGTTTGCCCGATCCTGAAGAAAGGAGACCCTCTGAACTGCGCCAACTACAGAGGTATAAGTCTCCTAAATATCGCATATAAGATCCTGTCTGCCGTACTATGTGAACGCCTAAAACCGATCGTCAACAACCTGATAGGTCCTTATCAGTGCGGTTTCAGGCCTGGAAAGTCCACCATTGACCAAATATTCACACTACGGCAGATCTTGGAAAAAACCCATGAATATAAAATCGATACGCACCACCTTTTCATCGATTTCAAAGTTGCCTATGATAGCGTGTATAGAGACGAGTTATACAGAGCCATGTCTAGTCTTGGCATCCCTGCCAAGCTCGTCCGTTTGTGCAGAATGACGATGGAGAACTCTCGCTGCTCCATCAAAGTCGGTAAGAACATCACCGAACCGTTCTATGTCAGTTCTTCGAGCGATCTTTGGTCCCGTCTGCATAGACGGTGAAGGGAGGAGAAGGTACAATGCCGAACTATACGGCCTGTACAAGGACATCGACTTAGCCAGAAGAGTTCACATACCGCGACTAAGATGGCTGGGTCATTTGGAGCGGATGGAGCCCAACCTTCCCGCTAAGAAAGTCTTCGAATCCAACCCGGACGGACGGCGCAGTAGAGGACGACCTCGCGGTAGGTGGCGCAAACAAGTGGAGGGGGACCTCAACCAACTTGGCGTGCGCAACTGGAGGCAGCTGGCTCGTAACCGTGCTGGCTGGAGAGGTTTGTTGGTTGAGGCCCAGGTCCACCCCGGACTGTAGCGCCATCTAAGTAAGTAAGTAAGTAAGTATCCAAAGATTTACAATGTAAGAATGCCAATGGTTGGCAGTTTATCGATGAAGAATGAAGTGCACGTTCAGGATTTCATCTTTCACTTTAGTGATAGCACTAATTTTTACTTCAGGTAATTATTAAGCCTTAAATACATCTCCCTGTGCACACTCTACCATATTTCAACAGAAGAATCTTCGCACATCCGTCAAAACCCTTAGTCTATGTTCATATGTATACCTCTATATGAGGCGGTTAAAATCATAGTGCTGTAAGCCATATTTATCTCATATTTAGAACTTGAGATTTGCACCGCCGGGTGTAACTTACAACATATGGGCTATTTCTTTCATCTATCAAACTTGTACAATCATCTATTGTAATGAAATTTTAACTTACTTCACATGTTCATGCAGCAGTTTGGCATTTGTATCAACTTTCCTGGATTTACACCAACATCTTTGAGAACTGACTTACACCTTTATTACCTTTATCCGCCTCATATATTGAAGTAAGGTTTCGCCCAAATGGTTGCAAGAAAAACAAGACTAGGTACATTAGCTAGTTGCACTTATTCAATAAAATGTTTCATTTAGTCTTGCAGTAACTTTACAAAGAAGAATTTTGGTAGTAGCTATTCGATTCAGCGAAAGATGCGTAAATATAGTGTTCAACGAATCCCTTCTGAAAATCGAAAAAACTGGATGCAAGGTTATTGCTTACGCAGAGGATGTTGCTACCCTAATAACAGACAAATACCCACAGACACTAGCTGATATCATGCAGTCTGCTCTCAACGAACTGTTCAGATGGACCGACAAATGCGGCCTCACCGTTAGCCCGACGAAGACTGAGCTAGTTCTATTTACAAGAAAACACAAACTTCCTGACTCCACTCCATCCAAAATAAGAGGATCCACTCTTAAACTTTCAAATAGTGCTAGCTATTTAGGCTAATTTGGAAAGATAATGTCGTCGAAGGTGCCAGAAAATCACTGGCTGCCCTATACATCTGCAAAAAGGTAGTAGGCTCCACTTGGGACCTACAACCAAGCCTCATGCAAATACTGGTATGGTGGCCCGCCTTGGAGAAGAAGTCCAACCTATCCATAATGGAAAAAACTCAGCGAGTTGCATGTTTCAGCATTACCGCTGCACTAAGAACTTCTCCCACAACGGCGCTGCAAACCACGCTCCACCTACTTCCGACTTATGCAGAAGCTGTATGGATGAAGAGGAAGAAGAGGCCATTAGTCACCTCCCGTGCGCTTGTCCTGTGCTCGCCAACGTCAGGAACGCTACCCTGGGTGAATACTCTTTCTTCTTCTTCTTCCTTTTATCAGCGAGGTTATGATCCGAAAATAAGGGATCATTACCCTCCCACTTCACTGCATTTCTACTGATCCGCCTGTGGGGTTCGCCTATTTGACCTCAGAAAATATCGGCAAGCCTGCCGATTTTGGATCACTCGGTTACTGAGGCCAATGAAATGCCGATGTCGTCGCATTTGTCTGATCTAGGCGTTTATAGGCCTGCTTTTCCTACATCACGATGTCTTTGGAACGTGCATTGATATTGCCTTTTTAACAGAGTTCAAATGATCTCTTCTTTGAACGTGGCAATACCAGCTGAGAAGGTCGCGCTCTATTTATTGTACGATGGTTTCCTTGATGTGAAAGCTTCCACGGATCTTCGAACTTCTTATTCGATCAAGCTTTGTCACTCCTGCTGTCATGCGAAGCATCTTCATCTCAGTTGTCGTTAATTTACTCTCTTACGTTTTGTACATCGTCCGACATTATGAACCGTATGTGAGCGCTGGACGCACAACTGCGTTGTAGAACCTTCCCCTTAACTTAGGTGGCATTTTTCTGTCACAGAAGATAGCGGAATTTTCTCGCCACTTCATCCACCCTACGCTTACGCGATGATTGATGTCATCATCACAAGTTGCTTTGCTATTGATCATAGATCCCAGATATTTGAACTTTTCGCACTTGGGAATCACTGTTCCATTCAAATAAATCTCTGGAATAGGCCTGAGTGGATCAGAGAACGGGCAGCACAAGTACTCTGTCTTTTTTGAACTAATGCGATACCCATTTCCCTCCAGAGCGTCCACTCACACATCAAGTGCTCGTTGCATGTATGTAGGATCCTCACCTATGATGGCTCCATCGTCAGCAAAGAATAACTGATGTACCTTGGGGTCCATCATTTTACCTTCAAGCAGATAATCAAGGACTGTAATAAAGAGCAAAGGACTTAAAACGCTTCCCTGGTGCACCCCGACTTTGATTGGGAACTCTTCGGTTACTCCAGCGGGGCATCTTACTCTTGTCTTTACTCCTTCGTACATGTCCATGATCATCTGAACATAGGTTTTTGGAACCCCTCGAAGTCTTAGCGCCACCCATATCAGATCTCGTGGTTGTCTGTCGAATGCCTCTTCAAAGTCAACCAATACAATACACAAATCCTTTAAGGAATCACGATGGAAGGACGGAATCCCATTATGATCCTTATACTTTGGATTGCATATGTGGTTGATTTACCCGAGACAAACCGGCACTGATCATCAGATAGCCGTATTATTTTTCGCAGTCGGCCACCTAATACCCGCTCAACGATCTTCATGGTATATGACATCAGATTGATCGAACGGTAGCTATCACAGTTTCGCCTATCACCCTTCCCTTTGTATACAGGGAGAAGGTAACTTTCCCTCCATTGATTTGGCATTGGATCACCTCTCACGAATTTGGAGATGAGAATTCTGAGCCATCTGAACCCGATGTCTCCCATCTTTTTCCAGAACTCAGAGGGTATCTCGTCTGGCCCAACCGCTTTTCGTTTTTTGGAGTATTTGACCGCCTCACTAACTTCTTCGACTGTAATGTCGGGTATGTCTTCACAGTTAGGGGTGGCTCTTGGAAAGTATAGCCGGGGAAACTGTTCATTTAAAAGTTCTTCACAATACTGCCGCCACCTCTGCAGAATTTTGTCTTCGTCCACAAGAAGCTGGCCTTGAGCATTGTTAATGAACTTTGGCGAACGAATCTCCTGAGCATTCCTCCTTCTTTGGGCGGCTATTTTGAAGATGATTGCGCTTTTGTTCATATTGTGTATTCGCAGCTCCTGGATAGCCTGGTTTGCATCAACAACCGGCGAAGATATTTTCTCCAGCTCCCGATACAGGCCCTTCAGAGAGTACCTGCTTGAAGCTGGGTGCACTTCTTCTTCGCTTTTTTTCTTGCAACATTTGTATTCCATTTCGAGGCGAATTTTGTCGTCATTATTATTAGAGGGCACTTTGACCAAGCTTTGAAAGCCGCTTTCTTTTCATTTATCACCTTCTTAGTTTCATCACTCCACCACCATGTTTCTTTGGCGTATTTTGCATATTTTGTACTCTGCACTCTTCATCCTCAGCTCCGTTGATGGTGTGAGAGAGAAAATTTTTCATTACGAAAACAAAAGACTCGCCTTTTTCTTTGTCCAGATTGTACCACTTGATTTTCTCAGAGACCCTTGTTTATTTGCATTTCTTCGGTGTTTTCATAAAAATTTCTGTTAGCCGGAGACGGTGTTGCTGAACGATTGCCTCTCCCAGGATCACTTTGCAATCTTTTATCCGAGGCTTCATGAAACTGGCTATCAAATGGTAGTCAATCTGGGTTTCATCTCCACCACTGCTGTAAGTGATCAGGTGTCGGCTTTGTTTGATGAACATGGTATTTAACACGATAAGACCATGTGACTTGCACATGCTTAGGATATCTTCACCTGGAAGGTTCCTGGTGCCATATCCTAGTCCTCCATGGCAGTCTTCATAGTCTTCGTTTGACTTCCCGACACGTCCATTCAAATCTCCTCCAACAAACAGAAACTCTTCCTTTGGGATGTTTTTAAGGAGATTGTGGAAATCTACCCAAAATGCATCTTTATCTCTCTGATTGCACCCATTTTGGGGAGCTATGCACTGACAATATTCCATACCTCTCCTTGTATGACTAGTTTGAGAGACATCAAACGGTCGCTGGACTTCGAAATGCTCAAGACGTTACCAAGTAGCTCTGCCGCAAGGATGATACCGATTCCGTTCCTAGCCTTTTCCGTTCCGTAGTAGAACATCTTGTAATCTTTTGTCCTAACGTCCAAGAAACGCACCCGATTTCCGGTGTTTTTCCATTTCGTGCCTTGGACACACAAGATATCCACCCGCCTTCTATTCATCATCTCTTCCAGCTCGTAACATCGACCGGTCATGCTTCCAACGTTCCAACTCGCAACCCTCAAATTTCTTCCAAACTGTTTCATTATTTTTCCAGCACCCGGAATCCGTATAGCTCTGACCCGAACATTTCTGCTCGGTTCAGGATCAGTACCATGCACAGCAGTGGTAGTGCCTGGCGGGGTAGTGCCTTTCCTTTTAGCAAGTATTACCATAATGATACAGTTTTGCAATATTACCATATTGCGATGGTGTTTTTTGTTTGACACGTGCATGCTCCTCTTTTAGTATTATTCGATCTTTCATTTATGGCACCGGTGAACTCCAGTCGTGTCAGCCAACAGACTCGCATGCACACTTGTGGGAGGGTTTTAAAGTTAGTATATGTGTCGCTAGGCTCACTTGGGTGTTATATTGCCTAGATCTGATTTGTCCACTTAGTCGCCTTTTACGACAAGCGCTAGTTGTCAGGGGGCGCTGCAGTGATATTCTTAGCCCAGGTGAATACTCTTTCTACGATCTAAATGATCTCGGCAACGCCTGTACGGCTAAAATCAAATCCTCCAGACAACGAAACAACTAGTAAGAGGGTGACCCACTTACCGTACACATCGCCAGTACAATGGACCTATTTCTAGTCTAAGTGCATCCTCATCGAGGGCCGATCCTAACCAACCAACCAACCAACGAAAATAATTCAATATCTGCCAAAACTATTATGCCTCTATTGAAAAAAATATATGCAGTAAAACCCGTTTAAGCACCACCCGCATACCGTCCACCGTTTTTTGAAGCCAATAATTATGAAGAAATATTCATATAAAACTTTCACCTTTCAACTTTTAACCCCTTTTAAGTACTTCTCTCTTACCTACCTTCCTAGGCTTAGTTACTCATTACTTTTCCTACTTCCTGAATATTTACCTGGAATATTTACCTTTTAGATACCGTTTAAAAAAATAAGCACTAGAATTGAAAAAAATTTAAAAGTAATTTTAATCTAGTGCTCTGGTGAGCACACTGTAGTAAGATTTTGACGTTTTCTCAAATTCGCCGCTTTTGCGAATTCTTGAACCTAAGCAGCTAAGCGATGGGAGATACATAAGTGCCTTAACCACTTAAGCGGGTATTTATAACTGCACACCCAGCATAAGTACCCCACAACATTGCACAATTTTGCTGATGCACTTATGCAGGTTTTACTGTATATAATTTTAAGCGCTATACCCTAATTCTAGTAATGCCGGAATGTATGACAATTGCTAATTATTTTAGCAGTCGTACTGGTACACTGGATATTAATATTCGTCGCTTTTTAACCATATCGAAAGAACTAAAGAACGGCGAATTTTATTTCCCAGCATAATATTCAGTCATTACTAAAATTATTTGCTTCTACATAATTTTGAACCGGACTAGGACTATTTTTTTTTTTTCGACTTTAGACACGCCTGATGTTAGGCGTTTACCTACCCCGGTTAATACCGTTGGTTAGGCTCGGATGGAGCACAGTCCACTTTCTGTGCTCTTCGATGACATTGCGATCTAGTCACCTGGACTAATTAGCAATTTTTTTCTGATCTCTATGGTCTTTGTTTTCGATTCGAGAGTTCCGCCCATTGGCGTCTCTCGACAGATGATAGTGTCTTCTTATGTATATATGTAAGTAAGTGCATAGAACATAAGTGGGATTTAAACCACTCAAAACGTTGGGGGATAAATTCACACCGAGCGCCCCGACGCTCGTTGTTGTCGTTCCATTACACTCGTATATACATATTTTCCAATGTTAGGTAGATATCCAGATACATACTATACCTACTATATATATATATTTCTACATGTGTACGTTCTGATACACCTAGGTCAATTCAAATGGCTTTGTCCCAATAAGCCTTCGCACTATTTTTGCGTTATCTAAAAGTTGTACTACCTCAGGGTTAGTGTTTTGTTAAAGCCTTGATTCATGCCTTCGTGCATTTTTCCTAGTTTCATCTGTGACACATTCCACTCCTAAATCCCTGTGGAGGTCATTATTCCTTATGTACCAGGGTGCATTAACGATATTCCTTAGCACTTTGTTTTGAAATCTTTGGATGATGTCTGCGTTGCTCTTTTTGGTACAGCCCCATAGTTGAATACCATATGTCCATATTGGCTTCAATGATTGCTTATATAATAAAAGCTTATTATAGATTGATAGTGACAAACAAAAAACAAATATTTTGCGCAACAGCTCTTTAAAGTGCCAGGGCCTAGCTTCTCGCAACGACTCATGTTGTGCGCGTTATATTTTTCACATGAATGGAAGGGACCTACAGTTTAATGTCGAATCCGAACAGCGATTTGAGAAGCTTTTTCGTGACAACAATACTCTCGGATGTTTGTCAGACGCTCGCGAGAGGTGGGACCGTGAAAAAACTTTTTGGTGTTTTCTGGGATTCGAACTTGGAACTTAATGCGTAGTGATCCGGCACACTAACCACTTACGCCACGGCGCCCACTGATAGTGACGAATCCTTTTCTACCAGCCAATACATGTTTCTGTATTTTATTTCCAATTCGGACTAGGACTTAGCAGTAGAAAACTCGCCAAATTTTAAATTTTGAGTTGCAAAGTCTCAAATCTTAGAATTTGAAAAAAATAGTAGCACTTTTGGTACATATTGGATTATGGCAGCGCTGGTCGGCATGACTTACATTTTACATTTCGTCCATATACGGGTGTAGGTTAGGTTAGGTTAGGTTAGGTAGGGTTATGAGGTTATCATAAAACACTAGGCACCAAAGTGGGCCCATCGCGATCCCTAGGGAACCTTCACGGCAGAAGACCTAAATCCATTCTCCCAAGCAATTCATCTCCCTACAGAATCAAAAGAGATCCTTGTTATGGTTCAGGGACCTCACCTCTTCAAGGTTATCGAAGAAGTATCTACCAAGGTGCTTTAGCCTTGTCCTGGCAATTCCCTGACATTCACAGAGTGTACGAGTTATATCCTCTGAGACATGTAGGTCGTCGCAGTACCTATGAGTACAAACATCCGTATCGGATATACGGATGTATGATGATGGACTTAAAGTGTAATAATTACGTATAAGACGCTACTCTCCTAATATAACACAATACGTTGGTTCTATTATCTACTTATATAAATTTGCTAGATGAATGCATACTTTTCGGGTTAATTTGCAGCATCATTTTTCAAGCTATTGCCATCGTCCACTAGATGGGACGATATTTGCCTACTTTTCGGCACTGAACAATTGTGAGTTATGGCGCGTGTAAGGGTAATAATCTCTGATAAGTTCATAACTCGGTTTATGTATTCGGATTAATATCCCATAAAATTTCCGAACTTCCTATTCAAATCAGATACACGGACACGAAAACGGAAATGAAAGGAATATGAAAATTAAGATGGATAAGTTCGTTGGCTTGGTATTAAGTAAGAAATACACGATACAACCATCGTACCGACTTGTTTTGTATCGACATCAGCCCCCAACTGTTGTATGCAGCACACACATTATACAATTTGCGTGCGATTTACGTGCAACCAGACATTTTATTCAGTCATTTTACACTTACACACCATATAATTTCCATACAATCTGCGCATGTGACAGCGGTTGTACAAGACCATGCGACCATACGATATCGGTGTTGGCTATTGTTCCCTAGGCGGGAGGGTCAAATAAAAACGCTCTCGTACACGTTACAAAGAGGTTTTATTTCCTGTAAAGGATAATTCAGTTTCAAATATAATACATATAATATGCTACTCACGCCTTTGTGCGTCCTCCCGCTGCTAGATTTCGTGGCCAACTCAACAAAATGGTGAATTGAAAAAGGCGCATTCGATTCAAGACAGAAGAAACAACCACGTAAAGATGGCAGCACAAGCAGCAGGAGGGCGCACTAAGGTTCGTTTACATTATGTTCATAAATACTCTACAACATCCCCCCCTCCGTGGATCTAGACCGACTTAGATTCACCAACGTCCAGTCTGCCCAACATGCAGGAAGGTCGCCTCAAAACACCGGATCTGGTTCGTACTTCCGCACTTCTGACATGGGAATCTTTCCCAGGGAATACTCTCGTCACTGTTCCTATGGGCCACTTCGAGCGATGGATGCTATCGTCGCACACGAGCACCAGGTCTCCCACCGTCAGGGAATTCACCGGCTGGAACCACTTCGTTCGTCGACATAGATCCGGAAGATACTCGGCTACCCATTTCTTCCAGAAGCGATATTGTGCTTGCTGCACCTTTCGCCACTGCTTGCGTGTTACGAGCAACCTTTCTTCGTGTGGGTGCGGGGTCTGGTCGGAGTTACTAGTACCTATGAGAAAGTGATTAGGGGTTAAGGGTTCATCAGTGGGGGTGTCTAAGGGTATGTGAGTAAGCGATCGCGAGTTGACAATATTCTCGACTTCACACATGAGACTAAACAAGCTATGCTCTTGTAGGTTCTCGTTAAATAATGCGTGCCCCATGGCTCTTTTAACACTTCTTACCAGTCGCTCCCAACATCCTCCTGCATGGGGGTTCAGGGGGCAATTGATTGAGTATTTGAATAGCCACTCTATCCGGCTGTTCGCGAGGACGTCAGCTATCTTCCCATGGTCCAATTCTCTTGTTTTTCTTTGCAACTCTCTATCGGCTCCAATAAAGTTGGTGGCATTATCTGAACGAATGCGGACCGGAGTCCCTCGGCGACTTGTGAAGTTCCGAATGCACATCAGACATGTGTCAGTAGAGAGGTCTCTTGAGATCTCCAAATGTATAGCACGCGTAGTCAAGCAGGTAAAAAGCGCAATCCACCGTTTTTCATTGCGCCGGCCATTTACTATTAAGAATGGACCCATGTAGTCTAAGCCCACGTAAGTGAAGGGTCTTACGAATGGTGTTATCCTGTCCTCAGGTAACTGGCCCATTAGTGGATTAGCTGGCTTGGCCTTGCTTATCTTGCACCCTTGACACATGCTTGCAGACGCACGACGACTCGGATATGAGGTATCCAGTACCTACGACGTACTTCGGCTATGACGGTTTCTTCGTTTTGATGTTTCGCGGTGTTATGGTAGTGGTTGGCTATCAGTTTAGTTACGTGATGGTCCTTCGGCAGCACCATTGGTCGGCGAGTATGAGGGGAGTCCACCACCGCATTATTAATCCGCCCATTTACGCATATCACCTTATCATCGTTCAGGCAGGGTGTAAGCTTCAAAAGTTTGCTTTTTCTTCCTACTTGACCTTTCGACGACAGCGCGTGGTAGTCTTCGGGAAAGGTATCCATTTGAACACTACGACAAATGGCTAGTTCTGCCTTCTCTAACTCAGGCACCTTCAACCCTCCAAATTCTCTATCATAAGGAGCTCGTAGGCTGTTGTTTCTAAATCGCAGGATCCATCCAACCACTCTCTTCAACCTAGTAAAACTCGAGAATCTTTCAAAGTTAAAACCTTCTTCGTTAGTGAACAACCCACAAATTTGGTGCGAAGCTCTTCACTGGTGGTGGTACACAACTGACTGACCGGCCATGCGGATTCGGGTTCCATTAGGAACCTCGGGCCGCTTACCCAAAACGACTCTTTCCTTTCGTTCTTGAGGCGAGTGCCAAAGTCCGCCGGATTGAGTGCACTTGGGAGCAATCTCCACTCTGCTACATCACTATTTGCCAGAATTTCGTTGACTCGATGTGCTACGTACGGCTTGTAACGACGGTGGTCAGATTCTATCCACGACAGGACAGTACGCGAGTTGCTCCACATCACAATCCGGCTCGGTTTCACGTTGTGTCTCGAGATTATAGCTTGTCGAAGACGTGTAGCTAGCACGGCAGATTGCAGCTCGAGGCGCGGGATCGAGGTCAACTTGAGAGGTGCACACTTTGTTTTTCCCCCTACGAACGCAAGACGTAATCCGTTTCCCTGCTCAGGGATTCTCCAGTAGCCTACAGAGGCGTATGCACTCTCGCTGGCGTCAGCAAACATATGGAGCTCTACCTGGGTACTTACAAACCTGGCCCCGTAACACCTAGGTACGCATATTCTCTCCACCTCCCTAAGCTCTATCAGCCATTTCACCCAAAGCTCATAAGCTTCATCAGGTATGAACTCGTCCCAATCCACCTGATCTCGCCAAATTGTCTGCAACATCACCTTTGCAATTAATGCATGCTCTGCAGCCAAGCCGAAGGGGTCGAATACTGACATTGTTATACTGAGAGCCTCACGCTTAGTTGGTCGCCTATTCCCTTCTAGTAACCCAGGATCAACCTTTCCAAAGGCCAACATGAATCGGAGGACGTCTCGCTTCGTATCCCAGTGCATGCCCAGCACCTTCTGATATTGCACTGCATCACCTTTGTCTAGGTTAAAAATCGACGTGTTTTGGTGATCTACGTTTAATTCCTGATTTAATAGCACTGAATTTGAGTTAAATCTTTTGAGCTCAAATCCACCTTGCTTATGTATCCATGCTATTTCCTTGGAGACCCTTATAGCTTCTTCCTGGTCTGCGAAGCAATGTACGAGGTCGTCGACATAGTGGTTATTGATAATAGCGTCTACTACTGCCGGGAATTGCTCCTTATACTCTAGAGCGTTTCGGTTTTTTACAAATTGGGCCGAGCTGGGTGAACACGCAGCTCCAAACGTCATCACGGTCATCACGTATTCGCCCATTGTGTCACTCTGTTTAGCCCTCCATAAGAATCGCTGAGCATCTTGGTCCTCTTGACGTATTTGCCCTTGATGGAACAACTCCACTATGTCTGCGCACACGCCCACTGGCCTTTGTCTGAATTTCATCAGCACGGCTAACATCCTGGACTTGATCAGGTCCACGAAGCAAGGTAGAGTTCAATGAGGTACCATCAACCTCCGCGGCAGCGTCGAAGACCAGCCGTATCTTCCCAGGCTTATTTGAGTTACTCACTCCAAAGTGGGGCAGGTACCATGTTCGAGGACCCTTGTTGGCTACTTCGAGAGCACTTAACTTCCTTGTGTATCCCTTTTCTTCGTATTCGGCCATAATACGGCAGTATTCTTGATGGTACCCCGCATCTCGTTAAAACTTCTTCTCCAGTGCTTGAAAACGCTTCTCTGCCAAGCCTCGACTTGATGGTAGAATTATGTCGCCCTCCTTCCACAGTAATCCTGTTTCAAACCGCGCGCCCTTCCTTTGAGTAGTCTTCTCCAGGAGTGACTTTGCTCGAACTTCTTCCAACGACTCGACATGCTTCTCAACTTCCCGCACTCCTAGGCTCTCATTAGTAATGAAGTCACTTACAACTTGCTCGAGATTATCCAATGGCGGCGTACTGATTTGCGCAAGGTACAAGCGATGGCTCTGCATTTTCGTGGTACCTGCGTCTGCTCCGTAGACCACCCATCCGAGCTTGGTTAGGACTACTGCTGGTCCCTTCCAGCCGTCGGCTACAATCCTTCGCGCTATACCGAGGTGCGCATTATTTAGCCCAATCAATAGTTCTGGGGTTGCCATCTCGTAGCTGTGGAGTGGGAGTTTCTTCCTATGCCGATCCTTTAGATGTAGCCTTGATATGTCTAGCGTTTGAGTGGGCAGCTTGAGGTCCTTAACTGTCCTTACGTTGTTTAGGGCAAACCTCTTACTCTTTGGCCAAATCCCGGAGATGTGCATGTTGACTGTACTAGAAGGCTCCGTAACGCAGTTGTTACCAAACCACTGTAATGTTAGATTCTCTTTCTGCCCCTCTAGGCCCAGACGATGCATCAGATGTTCATTCATCAATGACACCGATGATCCTTCATCAAGGAATGCATAGCATGTTACTTCTTTACCGCGGGCATATAACTTTACCGGTAAGATCTTGAAGAGTAGTTTTGTCGCTACTGTGGATGTATGGGTTAGTACCGCTGGATGTGCGCCGTGCTCCTCACTACTTCGATGCCTTGGGGCGTTTTGTGGTGGTTCGCTGACTACTGGTTCGGTGGCACCATTCTGGTCATGCAGAAGTTTGTGGGTTTTCTTGAAACATCCCTTTACGTCGCAACGGTGTTGTTCTGCACAGCTGGTGCTTCTATGCCCCCTACGCAGACAATTAAAACATAGACGAAATTGGCGAACTGCTCGCCATCGCTGAACCACGCTCATATCTAAAAACCGCCTACACTTTACTATATCATGCTGCCCGGTGCAGATAGTGCAGTGAATTCCCCTACGATGCTCATCCATTGCTTCGTTGACGTGGAAAAATCGACCTCGGCCACCACCTCCTCCATCTCTTCCAGTTCCCCTTACGTTCCGCTGGAATGGCTGCTCATTAGAGTTAGCGTATGTCAAATTCACCATGCTGGCTAGCTCCTGCAGCCAGTCGCTGAGATGTCGCACTGTTGCCCTTGGTTGGATTTTGTAGGCATGCTTAGCCCAATCGAGCCTTCTCTGTACCGGTAGCTTCTGAAGTAACTCGTCCATGAGTGTGGGGTTACTCATATGGTATTCACACTTCGCTGCTTCCAAGAATGATGATTGTGTACTTTTGTCGCGAATGGCACCAGCAGATCAATACGATTCTCCGGGATCCAAGCCACATTACGAACGTTTTCGATCTGGCTTTTCACCAACTGCTCTGGTCTACCAAACCGCTCCTGGAGGGTATCCATGGTTCGCTGGACATTGCTACTGTGAATTAGGAGGCATTCAACGGTTTCACGCGCCCTACCCCTTGTTGCCTTCTGCAAGCGCACCATATTCTGCCGATCAGAGTACCTATACTCCTTGGTCGTTGCCTCAAACGCTTCCTTAAACATCGGCCATTCTTCCGGCCGCCCACTAAACTCTGGCAAGTCGTATAACTTCAACCCATGTGCCCCCTAGATGAAGATAGTGTGCGGCTTAACTCTCCGAGCATAGCCGACAACGATGGTTCAGGTTCGTCAACATTCGCACCAACGGACCGTGGCTCGCTCACTGTCCTAATGGTTCCCGACGACTCCTCGCTTGCACTATTAAGAGGTACGCTGGCTGAGTTTACCGGTTTCGAGGTGCCCCCCTCACTTGCATTAACTCTCGGTGGTACGTTAGTTGTATTGCCTGTTTGTTTACCCTGTTGCTGCTCGCGCTCCGCTAATCTCCTATTGGTTCTAGAGAGCTCTGCCTGCAGCTCCTGTATCTGCAGCATCATTGCCGCTACCTTATCTTCAACAGGAATGTTGTTTGATGTCGCCGGATTGAAAACACGCATTGTGAGGTTTAGATCCTCCGTTTCGCTGCTGTTTTCTCTTTCGAGCTCTGGATGCTCGCTTTGGCCAGAGCGTGTACGTGGCATTGTGAATGGCAGAACTTATAAAACCAACCCTTACTATAACCGTTATCTATTTCCCCTCACGGCTCACTCTTCTCAGGCTTAGCAGTGACTATCTATAACTGTGTTGCTCACACCACACGTAACGGTCCTACTTAACGGCAGCGACAACTCAACCTCACATTAAACAACCGCAATTACGGTTTCAATAAAATTTATTTTATATTTGTCAAAAAAAAACCCTGTTTAACACCACCTCACTCGACTCACTTGACTTCTGCCCGCTTTCACCTTCAGGTTCTGGTGCTTTTGTTGCTGCTGAGATGCTCCACGACGTCGACTATGGACATTCGATACAGCGCTTGCGTAATCTTCCGTCGCTCGGGTGTTGAAAGATTGCCGATGGGGTACTCCACTGACACTCTGACTGTGGGACCACGCTGCTTGCGTTACGCACGCCTCTCGTTGCCGCTGTACGGCTGTTCAAACGGGCACCAATACACAATGCCGACTTGGGTGCTCCGCTGGCGAGAACGTTGACTGCTTACCGCTCGCTGAATCGTAGGTGCACACGCCACTTGGTGAACTATGTATCCGGCTGTAGAGTACACTTTAATAGGCCATTCGCCGAACGGGTGCTCCACTGGCCGCCGGGTGCTTTTCTGCTAGTCCACAACAAAAGGCGAAATAAAAATTGTTGGCTATTGTTCCCTAGGCGGGAGGGTCAAATAAAAACGCTCTCGTACACGTTACAAAGAGGTTTTATTTCCTGTAAAAGATAATTCAGTTTCAAATATAATACATATAATATGCTACTCACGCCTTTGTGCGTCCTCCCGCTGCTAGATTTCGTGGCCAACTCAACAAAATGGTGAATTGAAAAAGGCGCATTCGATTCAAGACAGAAGAAACAACGACGTAAAGATGGCAGCACAAGCAGCAGGAGGGCGCACTAAGGTTCGTTTACATTATGTTCATAAATACTCTACAACAATCGGTACAACGGTCGATTGTGTGGATGCACTCGATATAATTATCGTTTACAACACCAAAGCTGTCAAACCGTTGGTACAACAGTTGTATCCTATATTTTTCACTTTAAAGCATGTCCCCACCAAAACTAAATCCGGGATTTAGCAAGAATTTAGCTAAATCCACCTAAATCTTCACTAAATCCCGAGGATTTATCATACGATTTGACGTCTATAAATCCCGTCTAAATTCGAGATTTATTATAAATCTCACTTAAATCCTCACGCGACACAAATCAAACAATCCTTTTTTATGTTAGCACATGCCATTTTCGTAAGCTGACAAAGAAAAAATTGAAGTCTGTCGGAAAGTTTCAAACTTCAAATAAATAAAATAAAATATTGACCGATTTAGATTATTTTTTTGGTAAGTATTTTTAAATTTGTGTACATATTTCGTACATAATACAAATCATTTGCTTTGCTTGCAGACAATGGAATAATCAAAACAGGTGAAAAGCCGCAAAACATGGTGCAAACGTCAATATAAATCCTAAATTCCGGTGGGGACACCTCACGTAAATCCAAATCTTTTTTCACTAAATCTCGTATTTAGTTTTGGTGGAGACATGCTATTAGAGGAGTCTTGGATGTGTGCCATATTTTCATTTTGTCTCAGCCAAAAAATGTTAAACATTGATATTGTTGTATCCAGCATTCGCCGCTGAACGCAGAGGAAGAGTTTGCAAAATATACGTCGAAGTTTCCAATGTTGTATCTGGCCTTCGCCGCTGAAAGAGTTCGAAAAGTATACGTGGAAGAAAAAGTTGGTGAAAGTTCGAAAATGGCGCCAAAGTCGAAGTTTCCAATGTTCGACGGATGGAGAGTGGAAATTAACTGAAAGCAGGAGATGGGATATAAAAAGCCGTTGCATCGAGGATACAAATACAAATATTTGGTGCAACAGCTCTTTAAAGTGCCAGGGCCTAGCTTCTCGCAACCACTCATGTTGTGTGCGTTATATTTTTTACACGAATGGAAGGGAAAGGGACCTACAGTTTTAATGCCGACTCCGAACGGCGATTTGAGAAGCTTTTTCGTGACAACAATACTCTCGGATGTTTGTCAGACGCTCGCGAGAGGTGGGACCGTGAAAAAACTTTTTGGTGTTTTCTGGGATTCGAACTTGGAACTTCATGCGTAGTGATCCGGCACACTAACCACTTACGCCACGGCGCCCACATCGAGGATGTAGTGAGTTTTTCGGGTTTTTCTCTTCGACATACCGAATTATTTATTAAAAAAACTATTTCTCTTTTAAATAAAATTTCGAAACCCTCTCGAGAACCAACCTAATTGTTTTATTTTTGCATTTCTTTCCCGTTGCTCTTGGATATTGGCGACCGCGCTTTTCCTCAAACAGTCGAGCAGTTAAAGCCTACTTTTCTGGCGATCTTCGAAGGCTAGCAGCAGCATAGCGCCTCCCCAGAATTACAACAATATTTTCAGCTTCGACTTTGATTGTGTGTGAACTGACGGAACCCTTACACTGCAGAAGTAACTATAGCCCTATTTTTTTTAAATTTCGCTAGCCAGCCAGCCAAAACCAGCCGATTTTATACCTTCAAGTTGGTATGACATTAGCTGTTAGCTGTCAAAGTATTCGGCATTCAACCAATTCTTTTTTACTTTATTTGTCGTGAGAACAATACTTTGGAGAATTTATTCAACGGATAATCTAGGAAAAGATGTATTATATGAAATCGTAACATAGTTGGTTTTGGTTTTGTTTTGTAAGCATTTTTGGGTTGCTACTTAACTTTCGTTTACCTCGCATTAAGGGCTTTACACTTGTATCGATCGTAATCGTAACATAAGTAGTTGATTATATCACATTTGTGAACCATCATTTATTAATTCAATTTTCATAGAAAACTACCAGTCAAATGTAAAAAAAAAAGGAAACGGCTATGTTCGTAAAGTTCCTAAGTTCGTAGAACTGATTTTAACTCATGAAAGAAAGAAATACAAGTTGTTGGGTGGTAGATTCCAAAATACATCGTAATTTGCTAATGACACCCATAAAAGGAAGACAGTCATTAAGATAAACTTAAAGAGTCAAAGTCCATGCATATCAATTTTACAAACAAAAAAATAACGAATCTTCCTGTGGTTATTAATAATTAAGTAGTTCCTTATTCTAACACAGCTAAGTATCTGGGTATGAATCTGGATGCTAAACTGAAATGGAAGGAACATGTGGAAAAGAACTACAATACTGTAGTATCAAGTACATCGCCAGGTACTGCGTGCAAAGACTACAATACTGTAGTATCAAGTACATCGTCAGGTACTCCGTGCAACGACATCTATTGCCAAAACCTGCTAGCAGTAAAGGTCCATTCACAGCTCAGCGAACTGCGAATGCCCAAACTGCGAATAAACCGTTTTTAGCATATTTATAAGCACGCCATGGGCAATTTTACTATTCCAAAAGAACGGACCTTAATTTATCTATCGATTAATATATAAAAAGTTAAATTGTAATTAGTTTCTGCGAAGAAATTAACAATTCGCCGATTTTTCCGCGAATAAGCGAATGATTTTTGCGAACTGTCAACTTTTATTCACATTCCACAAATGTAGGACGCAATCCACATTCCCGCGACCAAAACATTCGCGAGAGTTTAACCTCACAATTTTTTTGTATTGTTCTTGGTGGGTAAGATGGTGGTTAAATTTATTAAAAGAATGTAAGATATTACCTTCTGAAGAAAAGCTGCGCTATGTATTTATGTATTTTTCACGTTTAGGCAATTAGTTACAAAATGAATGACAACTGAAATTCGCGGATTGGCGCGACCAGATAAAAAAGTAGCTGTGAAAGAAATGTCAAAATTTGCGAATATTCGCTTATTCGCATTCGCAGGTCGCTGAGCTGTGAATCGAACTTAAATATTCCCCCCTGATGTGCTTACGTTCCACAATTGTTCCACACAATATCCCAATTATTCCAGGATCATCAATTCATCCCGAGCGACATCTAGCATATTCTAGAAGGACTTGTATTTTATATAAATACGCATACCACAACCATCGTCGACACAGTTGTTTATAAGTGAATACAGCGATTACAAGAGATATTCGACCAGTGGTGAAAACAAGCGACATATTGAAAGTAAATCTGTAGCGACAGTTTAGTTTGAAATAAATAAAGAATAAAGTGATTGAATATGGTGTTGAAGTAAAGTTAGTAGTTGACAACAAATAATCAGTGAAATACACAAAAGACAGTTTTATTTAAACGAACCCCAGCAAGAATATCACAATACCTTCTCAAACGCAACTGAACGTTGAAATTCAAATATTTAAAATATTTAAATATTTATTGGTCTTTTTCTGATTAGTCATGTTTAGTGCGATTAGAGTCCCGCACTACTCTGGGTTTCTAGCCAGACATAGCAGACATTCTGCTTTTAATTGTGTTAGTTTTAGTTATTGCATTTAATAAATATGAAATAACTGAACACAACACTTTACCCGTAGCTAACCACGAACGCAATCAAAACAAAGCGATTTTTCACCCCAAACAAAGAAGAAAAACAAAAAAAGAGATCACACACGCATAGACAGCATGTCACTTCAACCCCTTAACACGGGTAAACACGCATTTTTCTAACTCGACCCAGCTCTGTTAGCTGAGTCGAGTCGAGCCAACCCCGTTTTAATCTGAGTGGTGCAAGCATGCATTTCAAACCAGTTTGAAACCAGTTTCAACCCTGCATATAAAAAACGTTCTAAATATAGCCAGGCTCTAAGATAGTTTGCCTTCAATTTGGATATTTTCTTTTATGAATTGGTTTGATAATTCATGATGCAAACTTCAATTCCAAATTCACTCTCTGTTTAAGTACTATAATTCGCTTTTTCTATTATTGTATTTTTACTATCAAGGATTTTTTCATAAACATGCTTAACATGTTCTTCTTCTTCCTTTTATCAGCGAGGTTGTGATCCGAAAATAAGGGATCATAACCCTCCCAATTCACCGCATTTCTACTGATCCGCCTGTGGGGTTCGCCTATTTGATCTCAGAAAATATAGGCAGGCCTGCCGATTTTGGATCACTCGGTTACCGAGGCCAATGAAATGCCGATGTCGTCGCATTTGTCTGTCTGATCCAGGCGTTTATAGGCCTGCCTTTCCTACATCGCGATGTCTTTGGAACGTGCATATGTAGATATTGCCTTTTTAACAGGGTTCAAATGATCTCTTCTTTGAACGTGGCAATACCAGCTGAGCCGGTCGCGCTCAATTTGTACTGTGGTTTCCTTGATGTGAAAGCTTCCACGGATCTTCGAACTTCTTATTCGATCAAGCTTTGTCACTCCTGCTGTCATGCGAAGCATCTTCATCTCAGCTGCCGTTAATTTACTCTCATACGTTTTGTACATCGTTCAACATTGTGAACCGTATGTGAGTGCTGAACGCACAACTGCGGTGCAGAGCCTTCCCTTCAACTTAGGTGGCATTTTCTGTCACAGAAGATAGCGGAATTTTCTCGCCACTTCATCCACCCTACGCTTACGCGATGATTGGTGTCGTTATCACAAGTTGCTTTGCTATTGATCATAGATCCGAGATATTTGAACTTTTCGCACTTGGGAAGTATTGTTCCATTCAAATAAAGGCCTGAGTGGATCAGAGAACGGGCAGCACAAGTACTCTGTCTTTTTTGAACTAATGCGATACCCATTCCCCTCCAAGACGTCCACCCACACATCAAGTGCTCGTTGCAGGGATGTAGGATCCTCACTTATGATGGCTCCATCGTCAGCAAAGAATAACTGATGTACCTTGGGGTCCATCACTTTACCTTCAAGCAGATAATCAAGGACTGTAATAAAGAGCAAAGGACTTAAAACGCTTCCCTGGTGTACCCCGACTTTGAGTGGGAACTCTTCGGTTACTCCAGGGGGGATCTTACTCTTGTCTTTGCTCCTTCGTACATGTCCATAATCATCTGTACACAGGTTTCTGGAAACCCTCGATGTCTTAGCGCCACCCATATCAGATCTCGTGGTTGTCTGTCGAATGCCTTTTCAAAGTCAACTAATACAATATGCAAATCCCTTAAGGAATCACGATGTTTTTCCATTATGATCCTTATACTTTGGATTGCATCTGTGGTTGATTTACCCGAGACAAACCCGCACTGATCATCAGATAGCCGTATTATTTTTCGCAGTCGGCCACCTAATACCCGCTCAACGATCTTCATGGTGTGTGACATCAGCTTGATCGAACGGTAGTTATCACAGTTTCGCGTATCACCCTTCCCTTTGTATACAGGGAGAAGGTAACTTTCCCTCCATTCATTCGGCATTGGATCACCTCTCACGAATTTGGAGATGAGAACTCTGAGCCATCTGAACCCGATATCTCCCATCTTTTTCCAGAACTCAGAGGGTATTTCGTCTGGCCCAACCGCTTTTCGTTTTTTTGAGTATTTGACCGCCTCACTAACTTCTTCGACTGTAATGTCGGGTATTTCTTCACAGTTAGGGGTGGCTCTTGGAAAGTATAGCCGGGGAAACTGTTCATTCAAAAGCTCTTCACAATACTGCCGCCACCTCTGCAGAATTTTGTCGTCATCCACAAGAAGCTGGCCATGAGCATTGTTAATGAACTTTGGCGAACGAATCTCCTGAGCATTCTTCCTTCTTTGGGTGGCTATTTTGAAGATAGTGGCACTCTTGTTCATATTGTGTCTTCGCAGCTCCTGGATAGCCTGGTTTGCATCAGCAACCGGGGAATTTTCTCCAGCTCCCGATACAGGCCCTCCGTACTCTCTGCTTGAAGCTGGCCGCACTTCTTCTTCGCTTTTTTCTCACAACATCTGTATTCCATTTCCAGTCGAGCTTTTTCGGCCTTATTATTAGAGGGGCACTTTGACCAAGCTTTGAAAACCGCTTTCTTCTCATGCTTAACATGTTAAGTGATATAACTAAAATAGAACAGTAAAAAAATGTACAACATATGTACATGTATCAAATCAGGAACGTTGCACGAGATTACTTTTAATTTAGTTAGCTTTACGAACGTTTACCTACGAAACCAAACAGCTCCACAGTGGCCTCAACGTTCATAACTAAAAAAAACATTGGCGCAAAATTATAGTCGGATAAAGTGCACTTTAAAAATATTTTATAATAGCAGGTACCAAAGTTAAAATTGTGTTATCTAAATTATAGTCGATATAATACCCACTTTATCTTTATAACCCCGAATTAAACTTAAAAGCAACGAGAGCCCATATTATCTTTTAGTATGGGCTTTGAACCTTCTATCATCGCAAAATTCAATAAAATGTTTTCTGTTGATATTTTTGAAGAATTAAAAAAAAATATTATTGTTATCTCATATTCCTTTAAATTTGTTAAAAGAGTATCTCTCAAACTGTGCTCGTTTTCCCAAACTGTAATTTTTTGGGTTTGTTTGACTAAAATTCATTGCAGATTCGTTCTAAAGCTGATACTAGTTGTAGGTAGGTTAAAACTGTTTATAATTAGATACAAAGTTAGGACCTGGTTTTAGAGTTAACATGATACTACTTAGTATGCACTTAACCTACTTAAAATACGGTGACTATAATTTTACGCCATTCGTTTTAGCACCGCCTGAAGGAGGTATCACAAAATTCCTAGCCAGTCACTTTTGGCTGGGGATAAAATCAAAAGTAGCCAGCCGGTTATTATTTTTGTTGCATGTGTGAAATTTAACTTTGCTAGCAACTACTAGCTGGCTAAGTTTAAAAAAAAAAACATGGCTTATACCATGTTCCCACCGAACCGAAATAATGAGATTTCGATGAACTTTTACCAAAATCTCGAAAGCCGTTCCCACCGAGTTGCAGTGATTTCAAATGTCAATGATTGTCAATTTTGAGCTGGCTGGAGTGCGTTCCAAGTCAAGCAAATATTATGAATAACACCTTTCATCTCGGAACAGCTGAGATAACCAAATTAATCATACTCGGGAGTGGAGGTTATACCATGTTCTCACCGAAGCGAAATCCCGAGATTTCGATGAACTTTTACCGAAATCTCGAAAGCCGTTCCCACCGAGTTAAAGTGATTTCAAATGTTAATAATTGCCAATTTTGAAACGGCTGGAGTGCGTTCCGATCAAGTGAAAATTATGAATAATATCAAGTGGCTTTCATTTCGGAACAGCTGAGATAACCAAATTAATCATGCTCGGAAGTGGAGGTAAAATAGGTTTTCAGACCCACAATCAAAGATTTTTTTTTATAATTTGGGCGCACTCAAGGGGATATGTTTGTACGCAGTGCGGATGTTGGAAAAGATAGATAGAGCGAAAGAAACATTTGGTAGATTAGTTTGAAGGTCATTTGCTTATACTTCAGAGAAACTCCGGTGTTGGCGTCCAGATAACTGGGGAATTTTTTTTTTTACTTTTTGCCTTGGCTTCTTATTCACAGCATTTTTTTTTCGCGATAGCTGATGTCAGAGAGCGAACGATTTTTCCAGCCCTATGACCAACATACTGCCAGTGTTATCTTTCTTGGTAGTGTTCACACAAGCTTTCGCAATTGATCGGACTGACTTTATATATTTCATAAGAAATAAATATGTAAATGTTTGCGGATGCCCGGATTCGAACCATGAACCATTAGAATGGCAATTGACGATGTTACCACTACACCATTGCCACCCCCAGAGATAGCCGAAATGAGAATTGTCATGAGGCTTGTTCCACCGAAGGAGGAAATAGCTCCATATCGGTGAACTTTATAACATTTTTTTCTTTTGTTGATACATTTTTATCATGCAAATAAGGTTTTCGTATTTTTTTTTTTTTTTTTATTTCTGTCTTACAACTCACTCCTGTGTTGATTTTAAGATCAATATCCCCTTCCGAGAAAGTTGTTCCACTTAAAAAAAAGGAAATTCAACTAAATTTGGCGGTTCCTTTATATGTCGAGAAATGGCAAATGTTTTCAGCTTATGGGAAATTAATAATTGAACTCGATCTAGTCCCAAGTCTAAACTCACTTATTTCGTAAATTCCACAAATTGGGCTTAACTTGAAACGCACTACTAGTATTTTAACATCTATAAATGAACACCAAAATGAACCAAAGTTCACGCTGTAGGCTTGTTCGGTTTAACAAACTATCACGGATGGATGAACTCAAGGAGATTTCAAGTAGATTTCGCCGAAATCTCGTGATTTCGAAATCTTGGAAATGTATGGCGGAATCTCCTAGATTTGGAGGGATTTGGCGAAATCTCGTGATTTCGTTTGGTGGGAACATGGTATTAGGTACATTTTTTTAGTTTACTAAGTTGTTTTCCAGTTTTTGGGATTGATTTTCAGAGACTATGTACTCGTATGCATGTATGTAAGTGTACATGTGTACGAATTAAAAAAAATAGGATTTTTGCCATCGCCAAGAGTAATACTTAGTCTCAGGTTACTTATGATCTCCACTGGCAATAATCCATTGCAAGATATGTGTCATGCAATTGAAATTTCCGATGGAGACCGCAAATTTCTTGAAATAATTTATTTTACGACATCAATTTCTGCTTTCATTTCTTGCCATCACTGTGGGCATAAACGCTGAAATGAATTTGACAGTGATTGCCAATTTGAACTTTACTACAAAGAAAACACCACTGGTTGACGATTGGAAAAGTTGTTCTGTGATACCTGGTGGCGATAAAAAGAAGAGAGATAATACCATAGGAATTTGACTGCTACCAAAATTCTATGAATTTCAGTGAGAAACAGTAGAAATAAGTACAAGGTAAATTAAGTATTTCATGAATAAAAAAGTCGTTATAAGTTCAATGACATACTTGGATAGACAAATTAAAGTATTTCCTTAATAAGAACATGTGTTATTTGCAGGATTCAAAGTGGAAAACACATGAAGAAAACAAATCAGCACTCCCAAGAAGCCAAATCAATTTTATAATAACCATCCACTTTATCAACCAAAAAGGTCCATTCACAGCTCAGCGAACTGCGAATGCCCAAACTGCGAATAAACCGTTTTTAGCATATTTATAAGCACGTCATGGGCAATTTTACTATTTCAAAAGAACGGACCTTAATTTATCTATCGATTAATATATAAAAAGTTAAATTGTAATTAGTTTCTGCGAAGAAATTAACAATTCGCCGATTTTTCCGCGAATAAGCGAATGATTTTTGCGAACTGTCAACTTTTATTCACATTCCACAAATGTAGGACGCAATCCACATTCCCGCGACCAAAACATTCGCGAGAGTTTAACCTCACAATTTTTTTGTATTGTTCTTGGTGGGTAAGATGGTGGTTGAATTTATTAAAAGAATGTAAGATATTACCTTCTGAAGAAAAGCTGCGCTATGTATTTATGCATTTTTCACGTTTAGGCAATTAGTTACAAAATGAATGACAACTGAAATTCGCGGATTGGCGCGACCAGAAAAAAAAGTAGCTGTGAAAGAAATGTCAAAATTTGCGAATATTCGCTTATTCGCATTCGCAGGTCGCTGAGCTGTGAATCGACCTAAAGAGTTCTAGAGAGAATATTGTAGCATCGACTCAAAGCGCTGCATGGTTTGTGTACCAAACTTAAACACTGTGTTCCGAACTGTAAGCGACGCCATCTATTCGCCAAACCTGCTAGCGGCAAATATTCCCACCAAACCGGATGTGCCAATGTTCCACAATTACCACACAATGTTCCATTTATTCACTTCATCAATCATTCACAATCATCAATTCAACACCCCTAGTGACATCTAGCATGTTCATGTGTATAAATACACATACCACAACCACCGTAGGTACAGTTGTTAATAAAGTGAATACAGTGATTAAAAGAGAGACTCGACCAGTGGTGGAAAATAAGCGACATTGTGATTGAAAGAAATCTGTAGAGACAGTTTCATCTGAAATAAATTAATAATAAAGTGATTAATAGATTTGAATATCGTGTTGAAGTAAGGCCGTGTCTCCACGAGCAATATTTCATAGCATGCCATCTGTCACTTTCATAGAAAGAAAGAAAGATATCATGCCATGAAATTTAGGATGGGCATTTCATAGGTTACTATTTCAGTCGTCCAAATGTCGCAAAGCAAAGCACTTCGATGTGTTTTCGCATTGGAGACATAAAAAGGAATTAAACGAATTGCAAAAAGAAACGCCAACAAACAGAAAAAGCCAAAGCTTATTTTTAGATCTAATCTTTTATATTCCGGACTTTAAAATTTCCACAAACACTTAATTTGTCGATAATTATTAATGAATCTAATAATTTCTTCCATTCGCCACTCAGCCAACGCAAAAAAAAACACTAAAATGACAGCCTATAGAATACTATCCATAGCGTGCTATGAGCTGAGCAATATATAGAAAGAAATTTCTCATAAATACTATTTGTGGTCTCCACGAGCAATATTTCATAGAATGCAAGATAGCATCCTATGAAAATTGCTCGTGGAGACACCGAGTAAAGTTTGTAATTGATAATAAATAAACAGTTAAAATACACAAAAGACAGTTTTATTTAAACGAACTCCAGCAAGAATATTACATTGGTGTCAGAAAAGTGGAATAAAACAAATTTTGTGTATTGCTAATTGTGTAATGGTTCGGAAATTGCTAGAAGATTTGTCATTGGTGCTGCTAAAGGAAGTACTGATCCAGCGGAATCAACCCACGGCTGGAACGAAGAGAGAATTGGTTATAAAGTTGCGGAAAATAATGACGGACTGATTAAACTTTATTTGACGTTGGAGAAGAAAAAGTAAGTACGACGAGTGACATGTCCGCTCTAATGAAATGTCTTTCCGAAAAATTCGAGAAGCTACACAATTCTTTTGATGAGCAAAATAAAAAGCTCGATGAGCAAAAGAATTCTCTAGAAGCTAAGATCGAAGAACAAAAGAATTCTCTAGACGCCAAGTTCGATGAACCAATGAACTCTCTAGAGCAACAGCTATTCGATCAAAGGAGTGTTCTCGAAGCAAATTCGATGAACAAAATAACACTTTGGAAATAAGATTTCTGGCAATTGATAAGAAGATTGAAAATGTAGAGGCCAAAATTGAGACATTTTAAACAGCCATTGAAGGAAGAATCGAAAATGTTGAAACAAAATTCGAGAATGTTCAAACAAAAATCGAGGCTGTTGAAGGAAAATTCGAGAATTTGGCAAAGGAACTCGAACACGTGAAGAAACAGAAGTTCGAGAGTATTCAGCCGACTGCCCGAGAAGGAAAGAGATGCAGCCTCCCGCCTTCGATGGACAGACATCATGGCCGATATATAAGAGGCAGTTCGAAGCTGCGGCAATGATGAACAACTGAGACGACGAAAAGAAGTCCATTGCCCTCACGCTTGCGCTTAGAGGATCAGCTGCAGAGCTACTACAAACCATTCCCGAGGACAAACAATGCAACTACGACAGTTTGGGGAAAGCCATTGAGATGCGATTCGGGGACGACCACATGCAGCAAGTATATTGGGTCCAGTTGCGCAGAAGCGTCCAGATGAAGGGTGAGACGCTCCAGCAATTACAAGCAGATATCGAGCAGCTGGCACATTTATCCTATCCAAACGCTGGTGAGGAGATTATTAACAATATGGCAACCGAAGCATTTACCCATGACATAACTGATACGAAACCACAAGTGGCAGTAAGAATGGCTGAAAAGAAAAAGCTCGCCGAAGCTTTGACATTTGCTCTGATGATGGAGGCAGCAGACCAGGCCTGTCAGGGAATCCACCGTGTGAGGGAAGTAGCCACCGTCGAAGGCTCTTGTCAGAGGATGGACGTCGAAGTCCGAAACAACGCTCGCCGAGGACAAATTCGTTGCTGGAACTGCAACAAAAGAGGACACCTACAACGGCAATGCAGAATTCTACCCAGCCGTGGAAACTATCCACACTATGGTAATTGGCGACGTAGTGAAGTACCATCCAACAGGTATAACATCCATCCTGTTGGTCAGGCTTCCAGAAACCAGGAGTGGGGAAACCGATCAAGAACCAGCTTCGCGGGGCGGAAGTTGGATGTCGGAGTCGACCCCCCAATACCACCATCCAGGTTCCCCAACCAAACTGAGCCAACGCTCAAAAAGAAGACCCGGACATCGAGCCGATATTAACGTGGAAGGGGTTTATGGAAAAGCCAAACGGACAGGATATCTCGGACAGGAGCCCCACTCTCAAGGCATATTGAGCTCAGTGGAACTCCCTTCATGTGCAAGATGGTGTGCTGAAAAGGAAATGGGAAAGGCCAGACGGGAAAGATTTCATAATGCAGCTTGTCTTACCACGATCAAAAGTACTTGAGGTGCTACGGGAGATGCATGATGGAGTATCCGGAGGTCATGCCGAAAATGCGTCGTGCATGGAGCCAGCAAGGGACCCAGAACGAAAACGCGAGGCAAGATGCACCAGTACAACGTGGGGGCACCCTTTTAACGAATCGCTGGTCTATTTCCGGAAACCGACAATGGCAACCGTTACATCTTAGTTATCATGGACTACTTCAGCAAATGACCGGAAGCGTTGGCCATCCCTAACCAGGAAGCGAAAACCATCATAGAACAGATCGTCAACAACTGGGTGAGCAGATTTGGCGTGCATATGGAGCTAGATTCTGACCAGGGACGAAACTTTGAATCGAAGATATTCCAAGAGGTATGTAAACAACTAGGAATCAAAAAGACGAGGATGACTCCACTTCATCCAAAATCCGACGGGATGGTAGAGCGCTTCAACAGAACCTTAAACGAACATCTCTCCAAGGTCGTAGAAGACCACCAGCGCGATTGGGATCGACAAATTCCCCTCTTCCTGATGGCCTACCAAAATGCAGTGCACAGTACTACTGGACATACTCCATCTGAAGTCCGGCTACCTAGTGAGGTGAAGTTTTGATCCGCTAACGATGATCCCAAATATGAAGAGGATTATGTGGCAGACCTCAAGGAAAGGATCCGAGACATACATCAGAGGTCACCTAAGCTGCAGCAAGACTGGGAGGGCCCTTAAAAAGTGGTCACACGCATCAATGACATCGTCTTCCAGATCCAGCGTGGAGTAAGAGGCAAGATGAAAATTGTTCGCCTGGATCGTCTTCATCGTTTTCATGGCAGTAATCGAAATGATCTTGTTCGGGACGAACAAGTTTAAGAGGGGGGCAGTGTAGCATCGACACAAACTACTGCATGGTTTGTGTACCAAACTTAAACACTGTATTCCAAAATGTAGACAGCGCCATCTATTCGCCAAAACTGCGAGCGGCAAATACTCCCACCAAACCTAGTGCGCCAATGTTCCACAATTACCACACAATGTTCCAATTATTCCACGATCATCAATTCATCCCGAGCGACATCTAGCAGGTTCTAAAGCTTCCTGCATTTTCGTATAAATACACATACCACAACCACCATCGGCACAGTTGTGAATAAAGTGAATACAGCGATTGACAGAGAGACTCGACCAAGTGGTGAAAATAAGCGACATTATGATTGAAAGCAAATCTGTAAAGACAGTTTAATTTGAAATAAATAATGAATAAAGTGATTGCATATTGTGTTAAAGTAAAGTTGCTAATTGATAATAAATAAACGGTTGAAATACATGAAAGACAGTTTTATTTAAACGAACCCCAGCAAGAATATTACAATAGCCGTGTTTTGTTATCTGATCCGATCCAGAAGAGATCACACGAGGAAAATAAAACGACCTGGATCTGGATCAACGAACATTTTTTGTTGTATCTTGTGGTGTAGTTATAGTTTCCGCATCGACCTTCTTTCAAAATATCGTTTACTTCGTGCTAAAATTGTGCGTAACTCTTGCCATATGCATCCGGAACAACATTTATTTCTTCTGGCGTACAACATGTTATTGTTTTCATTCAATAATTAGTTACTTAAAAGTAGGAATTATTTTTTTCCCTCTCTTCCATTAGAATTTCACAGCTGAGTTCATTCAAGCGGAGTTGCCATGCGATTTATTGTCCCTTATAATAAAGTAACTGGGATTTATTATTATTATTATAGTATTTACTTTCAGATACGCTTTTATGTGCATAATTCCAATGCAAAGAAAACATAGAAATCAGAATAATATTTAAAGTGCGGAAAGTCTTTCATATTCTAATCTGGCAACATGGGTTTTGACAATTATTGTCAAAAGTGCAGCCTAACTAAGAATAGGCGAACTAATTTTCAGATCACGAAAATAGATCCAAATGAAAAGCAAGTTCCCGTATTGTTATTGTAATGCATACATACCAATGATCTAATCTGGATCATGGGTGATAGTAAAACACGGCTAATATTCTAGAGTTAGCTCTTTATTTATTTTTTATTTTTTTTTTTTTGTTTTGTTGTGTTCATCCAATGATGTTCATCCAAATTTGGATGGCAAACGACTAACAAAGGCCTCGTAGGGGCAGCATCTCCCGATAGGTGCTGGTCCGCTAAGTAACGAGTAGGAGCCACTGCAGCCGAAAACCTAGCAGCTCTGTTAGTAAGCCCTACTCCCACCTCCTCGTGGTGCCATCTGGGAATTTCTTCGGAAATTGCTAACGGGAGAGGACGAATGGCGAGCTTCCTGCGCCAAAAAACAGGATAAGTGTCGGTTGGTCTGTGGCCCAGCGAGCCGCAACCGTAAAACAAACTATTGCTCCGAAACGGAAACATACGCCTCGGATACGGACTGATCATTTGTTGACGACCTTTGGCTATCGGACACGGACAACGATCGGATTCTGGAACGTTAAGACCCTCCTGGACTCACTCAAGGAAGGGCCTTATAACGCCAGATTCCTCCAATTGGAGCGCGAATTCGCACGGTATAAAATCGACATCTTAGGGCTGAGCGAGATAAGATGGTACGATGCTGGGGAATACATCTCCCCAACAAAAAGCACTGTCATGCTCTACTCTGGTAAACCAGCTGGAAACGCACGGAGTTCTGGCGTAGGACTCATGCTAACTCCAGCAGCACGTAGTAGCCTCATATCCTGGAAACCCCATAGTGACCGGATATTGACGGCTAGGTTCCAGAGTAGAGTTAGAAAAATTACCATCATACAGTGTTATGCTCCGACTCTAGACGTTCATCCAATGATGTTCATCCAAATTTGGATGGCAAACGACTAACAAAGGCCTCGTAGGGGCAGCATCTCCCGATAGGTGCTGGTCCGCTAAGTAACGAGTAGGAGCCACTGCAGCCGAAAACCTAGCAGCTCTGTTAGTAAGCCCTACTCCCACCTCCTCGTGGTGCCATCTGGGAATTTCTTCGGAAATTGCTAACGGGAGAGGACGAATGGCGAGCTTCCTGCGCCAAAAAACAGGATAAGTGTCGGTTGGTCTGTGGCCCAGCGAGCCGCAACCGTAAAACAAACTATTGCTCCGAAACGGAAACATACGCCTCGGATACGGACTGATCATTTGTTGACGACCCTTGGCTATCGGACACGGACAACGATCGGATTCTGGAACGTTAAGACCCTCCTGGACTCACTCAAGGAAGGGCCTTATAACGCCAGATTCCTCCAATTGGAGCGCGAATTCGCACGGTATAAAATCGACATCTTAGGGCTGAGCGAGATAAGATGGTACGATGCTGGGGAATACATCTCCCCAACAAAAAGCACTGTCATGCTCTACTCTGGTAAACCAGCTGGAAATGCACGGAGTTCTGGCGTAGGACTCATGCTAACTCCAGCAGCACGTAGTAGCCTCATATCCTGGAAACCCCATAGTGACCGGATATTGACGGCTAGGTTCCAGAGTAGAGTTAGAAAAATTACCATCATACAGTGTTATGCTCCGACTCTAGACGCGACTGAGGATGAAAAGGATAATTTTTATAGCCACTTAGGTGCCGCCTACAACCAAACGCCTAATGGAGACATCGTAATGGTAATGGGAGATCTCAATGCCAAGGTGGGTAGCGACAACACCATGCTTAAGCACGTGATGGGAGTTCACGGCGTGGGAGACCGTAATGACAATGGTGACCGGTTTGTGGACTTCTGCAATACCAACCGCCTAGTCATCGGAGGTACGCTGTTTAAGCATAACACCTGCCATAAGATCAGTTGGGTCTCTACTGATAGGCAACGAACATCCAACCAGATCGACCACATTGCGATCAGTCGCCGCTTTAGAAATTGTCTCCTGGACGTCCGAAACAGACGTGGAGCTGACGTCGGACAAGAACGAGATCACCATCTTATGGTAGCTCATTTACGCCTTCGTACTACATCCGTCAACAGCAACCGCTCAAACCTGCTTAACATCACCAGGTTTAATATCGACAGGCTCAAGGTTCCCCAAGTGCGCCAACAGTTCAGGGACCATCTTGCCTTAGAAGCAGAAGCAATCAGCAGCATAGAGAACATGGATGACCACTGGAGTGCTGTGAAAAATGCTTTTGCGACTGGGGCACGCACTTATGTCGGTAAAAAGCAGAAACACCACCGCACATGGCTTTCTACAGACACCTGGAGACGGATCGATGAGCGTACAGCAATCAAGGCTCGGATTGCAGCGGCCTCAGCAGTAGAGAGAACCGAGCTTGAAGCCCAATACCGTGCGAAGAAGAAAGAAGTGCAGCGTAGTGTGAGACGTGACAAGCGTCAACATGTCAACTCACTGGCCTCAAGGGCTGAAGAAGCAGCGAGTAGGTGCGACAGTAGGACTGTTTACAACATCACTAAGGAGCTCATTGGTGGTCGAAACTCCAAACAACATCCAGTGAAGAGTCTAGACGGTGACCTTCTGATTTCGGATGAGGATCAGCTCACTAGATGGAGAGAACATTTTGCTGCAGTGCTAAATCACTTAGACGACGGCGGTATGATCTTGAATTCGAATGAGCAGTTCGAAGCAACAAATTCCCGAATTCGCACCGTACCTCCCAGTAAAGCTGAAATAATAACAGCAATCAAGTCCCTCAAGAAAAACAAAGCGGTGGGTATTGATGGCATCCCTGCCGAGCTATTTCAAGCGGCGCCAAATACATCGGCAGATTTGCTGCATCCGCTAATACGGAGAGCTTGGGATAGTGAACAATTTCCACAGGAGTGGAAAGGGGGATGATCATTAAGCTTCCAAAGAAGGGTAACTTGATGGAGTGCGGTAACTGGAGAGGTATATGTGTTCTTCCAGCTGTAGCCAAAATAATAGCTAGAATAATTCTAGAACGAATTAAAGATCATTTAGATTCAACTCTCGATGTCGAACAGGCAGGCTTTCGCGCTGGATCCTCCTGCATCGACCACATAAACACCTTACGGATCATAATCGAACAATGCGTTGAGTATAGGTCTCCGCTACATTTACTGTTTATCGACTTCGAGAAGGCTTTCGACAACTTGAATCGAGATGCTATCTGGCTGGCCTTGCGCAGGAGAGGCATTCCAGAAAAGCTTATAGCTATTATCAAGGCTACATATGAGGGCGGCAAGTGTCACGTCGTGCACAATGGTAAGGTGTCGGAGGACTTTGAAGTCCAAAGTGGAGTACGTCAAGGGTGCATACTGTCCCCACTATTGTTCTTGGTGGTTATCAGCGATGTACTCCGTGCAGCATTGACGGAAGCTAATTCTGGAATTCGTTGGACTATGACATCTTACCTTAAACACCTAGATTACGCTGACGATGTTTGTCTACTTTCACATCGGATAATGGATCTTCATTTGATGGCCCAAAATCTAGAAGCTGAGGCAAACAAAGTGGGGCTAAAAATAAACACAGCCAAAACAAAAGCCCTGAGTACTTCCAATACCCGCGCTCAACTTAACATTGCCGGAAAGCAAGTCGAGAAAGTTGATAACTTTCTATATTTAGGAAGTGTCGTCTCGGCTAATCGCGGTGGCACCGAACTGGATGTGTGCAGCAGAATCGGGAAGGCTAAAGCTGCGTTCGGAATGCTGTCCAAAATCTGGAGAAGCAATGTTATTAGCTTAAGAACCAAGCTACGACTGTTCCGCTCCAACGTAGAATCAGTGCTGCTTTATGGGTGCAGTACCTGGAAGGTGGACACCATTAACACACGCAAGCTGCAAGTCTTCGTAAACAAATGCTTAAGAATCATCTTGAGGATTTTTTGGCCGAACCGCATCTCCAACGAACAGCTTTATCTGAGAACGGGCCAAGAACCTATAAGCATTACTATACGAAGAAGAAAGTGGCAATGGATTGGACACACCCTACGGCGCGAAGACAACTCCATTGCGAAATACGCTCACCCAGGCAGGCAGAATAGCGGGACGCCCTAGGCAAACGTGGCGCAGAACAGTTGAGGAGGAATCGAGCTCTTTAGGAATGAGTTGGAGGCAGCTCAAACGCGTTGCAGAACTCCGAACACGATGGCGCGCAGGCGTGGTTGACGCCCTATGCCCCCCGAGGGGCTAAAGGACATAAGTAAGTAAAGTAAGTATCCAATGAATAATGCGCAGTTGTAGTCACCGTCTTTTCCAAAAGTCCTTTTACAGGCGTAAATAGCGTTCAATCCTGTTTTATTCTCTTTTCGACACTCCTTTTCCACGATAACTTAGAGCCTCGAATTAAACCGAAATATTTTGTCTCAGATGAGAGATCTTTTGTGGTGTCATCTGGCTTTGGTAATGTGAAGTTAGGTATCTTTCTTTTCCTAGTGAACAAAACCAGCTCGATTTTACTAGGGTTAACTTCTAAACCTTTTGGTTTCGCCCATCTAGAGAGCTCTTTAACGGGCAGATCCCATAGTTTATAGATTGTTGTAAGAGGTAGGATTAGCTCGCCTTATCACGGTGCCACATTGGGCCTATTGTGATTTCCTCTGAACTTAAAGCTCACTCAATATGCCCGATTTAGTGATGAACTCTACTATGCTTTTGAGTGAATTTGCAGATACTTGCTTTACTTTTGTGACATAAGTGACATAAGATATGTTCAGCTGATTCTTCATCTTCGTTGCATAAAATTATAAGTAATGAATATTAAAAACATAACTACGCAAAATAATGTAGAACAAACTTGAACAAGATAAACAGATCACAAAATATGGTTATGGCGGAATTGGCTGCTTTGACATAATATGGTATCCTAATTAGGTAGTTACTGCCGATTTGTTCATCTTCAAAAAATTCCCCTTATTGTGAGTTTTTATTTCGCGTGGAATATAACGCTATTCGCATGGAAAATTTTCACTTGATTCAATCAATTACACATAATTCTATTTCAGGAGCAAAACTCTAAATATGCAACAAAGTGATATCTTGTTAAACGAAATGATTGAAAAAACGGATTTGTAAAAGAAAATAGGGAGAAATTGGCAGAGTTTTGGAGCAAACTTAGCTCGGAGCTAAACAGCGCGGGTCCACCAAGCAAAAGCGTTTTTCTTAAATGCACACAATTAAAAGAAAATATTTAGGTTTGGACAGATTAAAAACGATAAGTACGTAAAAAAGCAGCGTTGAACAAAATGTACGAAAGAGGGACAGGAGGTGGACCAAACAGAACGCAAAAGTTCTCACCAACAGAAGAAGCCATATGTCAACTGATTGGAATAAATGTAGCAGTGTTTAATGTGTTAATTTGTTTATTGTTACTTTTTGTACCCACATTTGTTTCTTAACTTCTGTATTTGCCCACTGTCAAAGCACCAGAATCTATGTTCGAAATGTCACAGTTGATTCGAAGTGAAATTTTGTTCACGTGAAATTCACAATAGCTAAAAAAAATTGCGGGCGAACAAAAATTTCCACGTGAAATATTTTTCGGTTGAAACTCACAATAAGGTTGATGATTTTGGGAAATTTCTCTCTGCACACGTTGGGAAATTTCAAGTGATTTGGAACAGTCTGTAATTGCACCACAGGAGGTATTGCAGAAAAAAAATTGGGCTCTGAGGTTAAGTTTCCAAAAAATATATTGGAAAGCCTCCTTATTTTGAGAAGAATAAAATTATTTTATTTTGGCGAATTTCACTTCCAAATTAAATGTGTTTGAAGTTTAAGTTATTAGAATACAAACTCTTAATCTGGTACAATCGGCATGTCAAACTGGAATTTACGTTTCGTCTGCTTTCGTAGAACATAATCCCAATACATTCGCTCGTATGACCAATCTGCTGGGGCCTTATTTTGCATTGCGTTTCTATAGCAAATGTATACGAAATTCGGAAATTGGCATTTTCTATTTCTATTCCAACTAATTTAAGTGACGTTTGATAGATGTTTTGACAATCTAACTTTCGGAAATGTTTGGTTTTTAGTTGGAAGCACTTACACCCAATCCGAGAACCATACAAAATATCCATTCATTTTAGAATCGGATTACATTTTCGAATGGCAATCCGAGTCCGAAAGCAGTACAAAATAAGGCCCCTGTTTACGGAGGACGTGATTCGACCCTTGATTTATACAAAAGGTGGATTGAAGATCTTCCATCTCTTAATAACATTTTTAATACGGATGAGACAGCTTTATACTTCAAGTGTCTTCCATATAAAACGTTTATGTTCAAAGGAAACGAATGCTACTGCTAATAATATCAGCGCAGAAATCAACTCAAGAATAACTCTTGCCAATCGCTGTTTTTTTGCTAATAAGGCTGTTCAGAAGTAAAGTCCTCCATCGAACAACAAAGAAGACTATTATAAGACCCTGCTCATCGCAGTTCTACTTTACGGCCGTGAACCATGGACTTTATTGAGACGAATGAAGATACCCTTGTTCGCTTGGAGAGAAAAATTCTTAAGATGTCCGGTCTCGTTTGCGTTGGCGGGTTTTGGAGGAGAAGGTACGAGCTCGATATACATATAGAGCGATTATTGTTGTTCTAGCAGCCACGGTTCCGCTGGGGACGAATAAGTTTCTAGGCTTGGGAATCAAGCTACGTCTATAGGTCGTTCCAAAAGTGCACGTCAGTTGGTTTTGCTGGATAGTTGAAAAGATGTTCGGTGTTGTGCGGGCCATTTCCGCAGTCAGGGGATTTGTCTTCTATTGAGGCGTCTAGACGGTCCCTGTAGCTGTTTTATAGGCGGCACCAACCTGAGCGTAGCTGAGCTAGGGTGGTCCTTGTTCTTCGTGTCAGGCTACGTTCTTCGTCTGTGATGGGTGGTGGGCGGACTCCGTTGGAGTAGAGAATCTCCATAGAGTGGGACACAGTCGTGTGATGAATGCTTTTCAATGCATCTTTTTAGGTCTGTCTGTCGATCCTGGTACCCTGCGTGCGGGCATCGAGGTCATTTGTAGATTTGGAGCCCTTTGAGAATGGAACGGGGCGGTAGTGGTACCATCGTTAGCGGATGATAAGGGTGGTCTCGGAGGTGACCAGCTAGAAGGGACTGCTTGCAGAGCATGGTGTTATGGTCCCTTACTGGATGAAACTCCGTCTCAGCATGGAGCCGATCAGTATGTAACATTCGATAATGATCCTCATGGCAAGGATTGAAGATGCTGCTAATTTCTGTCACTCAGCTGTGTTGTCCAAATGGGGGCCGCATAGTTCAGCACGGAGCGGCCGATTGCCTCGCCTTGTATGTGGCGAGCAGCGGCTCTTTATCTATCCCCTAGGGAGATCCCGCTAAGTACTTGAGTACATTGTTTTGAGGTCTAAGTCGACTTCTAATGTTTGATGCATGGGCGGCGAACGTCATCATGCTGTCGAAAGTGACGTTAAGAAGCCTTGGTTGGGTGGAAGTTGGAATTCGACGTTCTGCTATGTTTATGTCTAGGACTGACCTTGTCCAGACGTGAAGAGTGTGGCTGAGGACTTCTCGGCCCACAGTTGTAAGTTGCTGTCTCTGTGAAATCCGTCAAGGACAGAGAAATAGGAGTTCAGCGCTGTGCAGTGTTGGCACGTTGGGCCCAGTTGTAAGGACCGTACAGTCGTCGGCATATGAAACAATATTTTGATTCCGTCCGGGGGGATAGTTTGGAGGTATAGAAGTTGAAAAGAGTGGTACTCCCTGTTTGACTCTCGGTACTGAGTCCCACAAAGGATTGGGAGCCGCAAAGATAGTAGGCCGGCCAGCGCTTGTGGGTGTTGGGTAGTGGAGACTCCAAGATATCGCGTGGCAGCGTGGCATGATCCACTGTGTCAAATGCCTTGAATAGGTCCGAGGCAACGGCAATAGTTCTGTGGCATGGTTGTTTTGGGTTGAGTCCGTTGGTGATTTGCCGTGAAGTCGTGTTTAGGGCTGAGGTGGTGCTGTGGTTTTTCCGAAAACCATGCTGGTGATGCGCTGGCGTAAGCAAGGTGTTCAATGAAATCCGGAAGAAGCAAAGCTTCCGGTATCTTGGCGACTGGTAAGAGAAGCGATATGGGGTGGAACGAATTGCCTTGGTCAGGTGGTTTCCCAGGCTTGTTTGATTTAATCAATTTATTTATGGAGACGTAAAGATGTAAGCGGTTCCCTTCAAGGCACTTACAGACGATCCCACAATTGAGGGTTGTGGGCAACCCGCTAGGTGCGAGTGGGAAGTGGAATTGCCCGAGCGACCTTCCATATGCCTGGTATTTGCATCAATTGGGAGGATAGGTTCAGGAGAGATGTTAGGTAATCAATTCTTGGTTTCCCGAGATTTTTTTTAGCAACAGCATGGAAATCTCTCATCTCAAGTCCATATAGAGCGAATGGACACCAACGCCCCGGCCCCCAGTCTTCAAATCTAACCCAGAGGGACGACGCAGTAGAGAGCCTCCTCGCCGTAAATAACACACACAAGTTCAAGTGGGACTTTAACCAACTGGATGCAACTAGCTAAAGACCAAGCTAAGTGGAAAGACTTGAGGGCCAGGTTCAACCCGAACTTACGTATAGTAAGTAAACGAATGCTATGCAGGGAAATTTGGCAAAGAACGTGTTAAAGTCTTTTATGTGCCAATCACCTTGATTGACGTTGGCGTTTGTCCCTTTTCGATGATTGTCGTTTTATTCATAGCTACGACCTACTGACCGTTAAGCATTACTAAGCAATTTGTTTGTCGTGTAGAATACTCACCCCAATTCTTCAAGTCGAATGCCCAGTCGTATTTTCTTTCGTATTTAAAGTCATATTAAAATTAAATTCCTATTCCTCGATGCGTATGCGATGCATACGACAACTAAAGAAAACCAACGCGTATCATCGCAGTTATGCAAATGTCAAACCATCAGAGAGAATAAAACGAAAATGTAAACATATAGGCTTGGCGGTGTATTTTAAAGCAAAGTAAAGCTTTTTTGTGAACAAAATAAATCAAAAATATCAACTTGATAACCTCTTCGATGAAGAAGAGGACGAAGTGGTGCCGATTGAGAATTTGGTAGCAATTCAGAGAAATTTGTTGTGTACCTACGCCAACGACCATGACATGCTGAGTATCAGTTCTCGTCCGACCACCGAAATCAAGCAGCGTCCGTCGCGGTTAGTACTTAGATGGGGGACCGCTTGGGAACACCGCGTGTTGTTGGCATAGCAGAAACCAGCCATTCAAATTGGCTACGATTCGTGACGTTCATACAAAGAAAGCACACAAAAGTACAAATTTAGATATTCCAAGTGAAAATACATGTACTTACGAGTACATATGTTTATTTTCCATTTTGCTTCACTTTGAAGCCGAGTCGTAGCCAACTTTGAGGACGAGTAAAGTACGAAACAAATACGACCATCAAACGACCAATTGAATGCGTCGTAATAGCGGAAAAATACGACACTCGTATGCGTTGCGATGCATACGATTCCTGTCAAAAATTACGTACGAGTATTTTCGTAAAGTACGACTTTGTAATAACTAAATGCGACCATGGTCGTGTTCGACTGTCGTATACGTATTGAAGAATTGGGGTGACTATTTGACAGTAAAAAATTTATAAAAATGGATTCGTGGTACATCTGAAGAGTAAAACGACAATCGTCAAAAAGCGACAAACGCCAAGGACAATCACGGTGAATATGTCTGGCACTGAAAAACTTCCCATTTTACTTATTTGGCGATCAAATCAACCAAGATGTTTTAGATGTGTAAAAAACTCTTCCAGTAGACTGCAAAATTAATAACAAACATATATGACGAACGAAATCTTTACTTATGTCTTAAAAATATTGATAGGCAGATAAAAATGAGAAAAAGAAAGATTTAACTATTTGTCTACAATTGTACAGCCCACATGAAACTACCAGAAATCAGATTCATTAAGGTTTGCTATTTACTTCGTAGCACTATGAGCAAGCTACAGCCTTTAAACCAAGGCGTTACATACAATTTTAAAACATGGCGGCGAAAAGAAGTCGTGCATCATATTCTTAACACGTTGGCTGGCACGTGACCCACCGGTGAGTCACGCAAGTTTCACAGGCGGTCATATGACTCACCCCTGGGTCACACTATATATTTTTGTATGGATGTTTTTTACGTAGCTTGCTGGTGGAATTAAGTTTTTTTTCTTCTTGCCACCTAGTAGAATGTCCATTCCATTAAGATAACTTTAACACAAAAAAACACTGTTGGCACTCTGGTGGTATTTTTTTTTTTTTTTTTTTTTGCGGCAGTCAACGTGTTTAATTCTTAAATCCATGGAACAAAATAAGAGCCCCGATATCAATATACTCATACAGGCCATGAGATTTGCCAGGAAAGCTTGGAACTGTTTTAGCGGAACCGCAATAAAAAACTTTAACAAATCTGGCATTCGAATTATTGAAATACATGAAAAAACTCAAGAACGAGGTGGAAGAAAATACTCAACTAAACTAAACTTTTTAGCAACGAACACGAAGATCGGCCGAGTTTTGATGACCACGTTGCTCTGGACAATAAAGCTTTAATTTCCGATGAGTAAACTGAAAACGACATTGAAGCCTACGATCCCCTTACTTTACATTACTTTACTAGGGCCTTGTACGCACTGCGACCTATAAGATCTATTGTGCCAGCCCGGTGTTTAGCTGATAACTTGGTTAAGGCTCAATATTCCAGAAGTCAGAGGGACTCAATAAAGCCCTTCCGATATGGAGAAGTCATTTTCTTGCGGCCATAGGACATTCACAAAGAATATGTTCTGCCGTCTCTTTTTGCTCTCCATATAGCCGGCATTCGTCTGTATCTGCTACTCCTATCTTGTGCAGATGATACCTGAGTGGGCAAAGACCAGTCAAGTAGCCTGTTAAGGTTCTTAGGTCTGCTTTGCTAAGCTCGAGTAGCTTTTTAGCCTTGCAGCGGTTGAGATTAATGAACTTCTTTGCCTGTCTTAGTCCCTTGAGTTTGGCCCAGTACTCTGCATGATGATCATCTTCCTATTTCTTTATTTTGATGTTTACGCTACTCCGCGCGACTCCGAAATAGGGTTCAGGATCGACTAGTGGGCGACTAGCGCCTCTTCTCGCTAAGCAGTCCGCCCGTTCGTTGCCCTTGAAGCCTTCGTGTCCTGGTATCCAGGCCACAGTCACCCCAATTCTTCAATTCGTATACGACAGTCGAACACGACCATGGTCGCATTTAGTTATTACAAAGTCGTACTTTACGAAAATACTCGTACGTAATTTTTGACAGGAATCGTATGCATCGCAACGCATACGAGTGTCGTATTTTTCCGCTATTACGACGCATTCAATTGGTCGTTTGATGGTCGTATTTGTTTCGTACTTTACTCGTCCTCAAAGTTGGCTACGACTCGGCTTCAAAGTGAAGCAAAATGGAAAATAAACATATGTACTCGTAAGTACATGTATTTTCACTAGGAATATCTAAATTTGTACTTTTGTGTGCTTTCTTTGTATGAACGTCACGAATCGTACCCAATTTGAATGGCTGGTTTCTGCTATGCCAACAACACGCGGTGTTCCCAAGCGGTCCCCCATCTAAGTACTAACCGCGACGGACGCTGCTTGATTTCGGTGGTCGGACGAGAACTGATACTCAGCATGTCATGGTCGTTGGCGTAGGTACACAACAAACTTCTCTGAATTGCTACCAAATTCTCAATCGGCACCACTTCGTCCTCTTCTTAATCGAAGAGGTTATCAAGTTCATATTTTTGATTTATTTTGTTCACAAAAAAACTTTACTTTGCTTTAAAATACACCGCCAAGCCTATATGTTTACATTTTCGTTTTATTCTCTCTGATGGTTTGACATTTGCATAACTGCGATGATATGCGTTTTTTTTTTGAGTTGTCGTGTGCATCGCATACGCATCGAGGAATAGGAGTTTAATTTTGATACGACTCAAAATACGAAAGAAAATACGACTGGGCATTCGACTTGAAGAATTGGGGTGAGTGACTGTGTTTTTCGATGCGAGATCTTCGAGTAGGTTTAGACAGTCCCATACAAGTTTTGATTCTACCGTGTACGATTTCAGAGCCATAAGTGCTGGGACCTTATTTTGTACTGCTTTCGGATTCGGATTGCCATTCGGAAATGTAATCCGATTCTAAAATGAATTGGTATTTTGTATGGTTCTCGGATTGGGTGTAAGTGCTTCCAACTCGGAATCAAAAATTTCCGAAAGTTAGATTGTCAAAACATCTATCAAACGTCACTTAAATTACTTGGAAATTGAGTTTGTATACATTTGCTATAGAAACACAATACAAAATAAGGCCCCTGCCTGGCTGTCCGAGAGGATATAGATACGAGTACCCTCGACCCTTCTTCACAGACATTCTCGTACACAGAGCTCGATTGCATGGACTTCCGCCTGAAATATAGTTGGTTTCGCAAGCGCTGCTGCACGTTGGAACCTGGGCCCATAAACCCCTGCACCAGTGCTACAATTTTCCAATTTGGAACCATCTGTGTACCAAACTTGAGAGTTTCACTTATGACCACATTGAATTTCCTGGAGAACCGGTATTTCTTGATCATAGTATCTGGGATTTTGAGAATAGGGTCATTTTGAATATAACCTAGAATACTGTAGCATTGACTACAGAATGGTTTGTGTACCAAAAACTAAACCACTATATCTCAAACTGTGCAACGACATCTATTGCCTACTAGTAGTAAATATTCCAACCTGATGTGCTTACGTTCCAACCTGGTGTGCTTACGTTCCACAATTGTTCCACACAATATTCCAATATTCCATGATCCTCAATTCACCCGGAGAAACATCTAGCATGTTCTAGAACCCCTTGCAATTTCCTATAAATACCCATACCACAACCAACGTCGAGACAGTTGTTTATAAGTGAATACAGCGATTACAAGAGATATCCGACCAGTGGTGAAAGCAAGCGACATTGTGAAAATAAATCTGTAGCGACAGTTTATTTTGAAATAAATAAAGAATAAAGTGATTGACTATTGTGTTAAAGTAAAGTTGGTGTTTGATAATAAATAAACGATTAAAATACACAAAAGAAGGTTTTATTTAAACGAACCCCAGCAAGAATATTACAATACGATACAAGTTTAAGACACAACGCTGCTCGAACACATGAGATTTGCGATGTGCACGGTAATAACTCTGTCAGTGCCTGGACTGTTCGTGAGTGTTTCCGACGTTTTCGTGGTGCTGCTGATTTCAGACAGCTATTTGTCCCTTTCTGGACGACCAGTTGGGAAGAAGTTAGTGAGGCGGTCAAATACTCCAAAAAACGAAAAGCGGTTGGGGCAGTTGAGGGAAAGTTACTTTCTCCCTGTATACAAAAAGAAGGGTGATACGCGAAACTGTGATCATTGAGCGGGTATTAGGTGGCCGACTGCGGAAAATAATACGGCTATCTAATGATCAGTGTGGGTTTGTTTCGGGTAAATCAACCACAGATGCAATCCAAAGTATAAGGATCATAATAGAAAAGCATCGTGATTCCTTAAGGGATTTGCATATTGTATTGGTTGACTTTGATCTGATATGGGTGGCGCTAAGACATCGAGGGGTTCCAGAAACCTATGTACAGATGATCATGGATATGCACGAAGGAGCAAAGACAAGAGTAAGATGCCCCGCTGGAGTAACCGAAGAGTTCCGAATCAAAGTCGGGGTGTACCAGGGAAGCGAGTCCTTTGCTCTTTATTACATTCCTTGATTATCTGCTTGAAGGTAAAGTGATGGACCCCAAGGTACATCAGTTATTCTTTGCTGACGATGGAGCCATCATAAGTGAGGATCCTACATCCCTGCAACGAGCATTTGGTGTGTGGATAGACACTCTGGAGGGAAATGGGTATCGCATTAGTTTAAAAAAGACAGAGTACTTGTGCTGCCCGTTCTCTGGTGCTTCCCAAGTGCGAAAAGTTCAAATATCTGGGATCTATGATCAATAACAAAGCAACTTGTGACGACGACATCAATCATCGCGTAAGCGTAGGGTGGATGAAGTGGGGCGAAAATTCCGCTATCTTCTGTGACAGAAAAATGTCCAGCGCTCACATACGGTTCACAATGTTGGACGATGTACAAAACGTATGAGAGTAAATTAACGGCAGCTGAGATGAAGATGCTTCGCATGACAGCAGTGACAAAGCTTGATCGAATAAGAAATTCGAAGATCGTTCACATCAAGGAAACCATCGTACAAAAAATAGAGCGCCACCGGCTTAGCTGGTATTGCGCGATGTAGGAAAGGCAGGCCTATAAATGCCTGGATCAGACAAATGCGACGACATCGGCATTTCATTGGCCTCAGTAACCGAGTGATCCAAAATCGGCAGGCCTGCCGATATTTTCTGAGGTCAAATATTCGAACCCCACAGGCGGATCAGTAGAAATGTGGTGAAGTGGGAGGGTTATGATCCCTTGTTTTCGGATCATAACCTCGCTGATAAAAGGAAGAAGAAGAAGTTGAGATTGATGCGGACTAAAATAAAACTTTAATCGAAAATAATGTACACTAGAAACATTGGATATATCGAAAACAAGCGTTAAAAATCATTTGCGCAAACTGCAATACTTGAATCGATGCGATATTTGGCTGCCGCACAACTTGAGTGAAACAGTTTATTGAATCATATCTTTATCAGCGGTTCCCTGCAGAAACACAACGAAAGTGGACCAAACTGAAACGGATGAATGCGGACGATGAGAAATGGATTCCTTAAGCGGCATATACACAGGTCAAAAACTCATCAAGGGTGTGTTAGTAAATTGTTTTTGACCTTGCATATACACATATTAAGCATGAGTCTTCAATCATTCATTTTTACATAAATGTTGAGATAAAAGCTCGTACGGTTTCTGGTGAGATTTAAGCGATAAACACTTGAAATTTTAAAAAATCACCCCAATTCTTCAAATCGTATACGACAGTCGAACACGACCATGGTCGCATTTAGTTATTGCTAAGTCCGTAATTTACGAACACACCCGTACGAAATTTTTGACAGGAGTCGTATGCATCGCAACGCATAAGAGTGTCGTATTTTTCCGTTATTACGGAGAATTCGACTGGTCGTTTGATGGTCGTATTTGTGTGGTATTTTACTCGCACTCAAAATTGGCTACGACTCGCCTTCAACGTGAAGCAAAATAGAAAAAAAAGTAAGTACATGTATTTTTACTCAAAATATCTGAATTTGTTGTTTTGTGTGCTTTTATTGTAGGAAAGTCACGAATCTTAGCCAATTTGTAAGGGTGGTTTCTGCTATGCCAACAACACGGTTCCCAAGCGGTCGCCCATCTAAGTACTAACCGCGCCCGCCGCTGCTTGATATCGGTGATCGGAGGAAAACTGATGACTGCTGCCTTATTTTGTATTCCGTTTCTATAGCAAATGTGTACAAACTTAATTTCCAAGTAATTTAGTGACGCTTGATAGATGTTTTGACAATTTAACTTTGGGAAATTTTTGATTTAGAGTTGGAAGCACACCCAATCCGATAACCATACAAAATACCAATTTATTTTAGAATCGGATTAAATTTCCGAATGGCAATCCGAATCCGAAAGCAGTACAAAATAAGGCCCCTGAAAACTCGGCATGACCATAATCGTTGGCGTAATTATAATACACAACAAATTTCTCCGAATTTATGCCAAATTCTCAACCGGTACCACTTCATCCTCTTCTTAATCGAAAATGAGGTTATCAAATTGATATTTTTGATTTATTTTGTTCACCAAAAATTTGACTTTGCTTTAAAATACACCGCCAAACTTATATGTTTATATTTTCGTTTCATTCTCTCTGATGGTTTGACATTTGCATAACTGCGATGATACGCGTTGGTTTTTTTGAGTTGTCGTATGTATCGCATACGAATCAAGAAATACGAATTTAATTTTGATACGACTTTAAATACGAAAAAAACATGGACGATTGCTGCATCGCTGTGACTAGAAGAAGCAAAATAAAAAGTTTCGGAAGAAACGGGCGTGGATGAAGGAATGGCTGAAAAAACGAAATGAATTTTCACGCCAATATCTCAGTGAGCTGAAATTAAGTTCACCAAATGATTTTAGAAATTCCCTTCGCATAAACGAGGAGGCATATGATCAAAAAATAAAAACTTTTTTCCGCTATCCGCTACCTGTTGCCTCGTCGCTGTACACGCAAAAATGAGCATATGCATGATCAATCACGCAATCACCCATATACACTACGGCAATGCTGGAGTGGAATCCTCTAAGGTGATAGTTGATAGTCACACTTTTGACAGTCAAAATTGATGATCACACTTTGTTAGCTCTCCGTAAAAGTCACACAAAAACGATCGCAAAAAGGTGATGATCACGCTGATGGTCACCTTAGAGAGAGCAAAAGGGATGATTGTGATCATCAACGATCAACTATCACCTTAGAGGATTCCACTCCTGGATACATGATTGAGCAAAAATCTAAAAATGTTGATTTTACTTCAAGCATACACAACGCATACGTGTCGTTTTCACTAATACACTCTCATACGCTTGATGAGTTTTTGACCTGTGTATATGGCGCTTTATAACAACGTGGAACGGAAAAGATTATGGACCAAAAAAGGTGAATCACCTTTATTCATTCTAGAAGATGGTCTTCACCCGAAGAAGCTCCTGTACTGTATTTGGTGTGATCAGAAAAGAATTGTGTATCATAAGCTTCTTTCGCATAACCAAACCATTGATTCCGATAAGTACTGCTCTCAATTGGACAGACTGAAGGCTGCAATCAACCAAAAAAATCCGGAACTTGATTAACCCAAGGGGCGTTGTGTTTCATCAAGACAAGGATAGACCGCATGGCTCTTTGCAGACTTGCCAGAAGTTGGTGCAGTTTGGATGGGATGTCTTAACCCACCAGCCGTTTTCACCTGATCTTCCATCTTCCGATTACCATTTATTCCGGTCTATGCAGAGCTCACTTTATGGAAAAAATTTCGCCTCGCTGGAATCTTGTAAAATGCATTTGGAATCAAACGCTCTGCAATAGGGGTATTATGAAATTTCCAGAAAGTTGTAGGAAATAATGGTGCATAATAACTGTTTTTCTAACAATAAATATTCAGTCTTTTATTGCAACTAAAAAAAACAGAGGGAACTTATTGGCCAACCCAATACAATATGTATGTACATACCTACTCAATGTGAAATAATAATGGAGTTTTTTTCAAGCAATATGTTGCTACGCAAGAATTTTTAATTTTTTTTTATTGAAATTTAAATATGTTTGTAAAGCCTACTTTTGTAAAACAAATATCGGCTGTACCTGGATTAGTGAGAAACTGGGTAACTGGAATACCTCTATAAGTAAGACTCAAATAAATGGTCCAATGGGTTCCACTTAACCAGATTCGACTGTATATCAATATTTAACAACTACTTCCTTTTTGACGCTAAATCTCAAAACTTGATGAACGTTGTATCGACTTCAGATAGAAAAGTGATATTAAGATATAACGGAGCAAAACTTTTTTTTGTTAAAATTTATATATTATTTATTTCATTTCATGCTCAATCCAATTATGTCGGGTTTTATTAAGAGAAGAGGATAGAGATCATATTTATATAAGCGAATTGTAAAATTTCATTGTAATGAAAAAATAAATTGTAAAATCTTATTCCCCAAAATTAGTCAAACATCGATCAATTTAAGTTATTTGTTAATGACAAACAACCTTTATAACAAATAGATAGTATGAAAATTAGTGATGAGTCAGTTGGTGAGGGCTTTCCTTTTTTTGTTTTATATATATTTAAGATGAATTATTATTTTCACATTTCACTCCGTTTTACATACTTAAAATTTGTGACACACACTCGAAATCAATTTTAAAATGTTTGTTAACATAGTTTATCCAATATAGAAAATCTGTTGACCTTGTTTTTTATTTGTTTTGTTTTGTTTGAAACTTATACAACTTCTAAGACATAAACCCATGTGGATATTTCTTTAATTTATTCTGTTTTTGTTTTATTCTTTATTTTGATTAATGTTTGCATATCAATCGAGTGTTTTTCTTTTAACATTTCGTGTACTTTTTTTTTAAGAATAATAATTTAGTTTATTAATAATGAATAAATGAATTTATTTATTTTTTTCTCTTGTTTTCTTTCATTTCATATTTCAAAAATAATAAATGTGTAGGAGAGCGTTTGTTTGTATTTTTTAATTGTTTTTATTTTAACGTTTATATTTGTATTACATGACGGATCGGTTTTACAAACTGGAACGCATCACATAGCATATTTTCTAGTCCATTCTCGTGCCAATTCATTGTATTTTTCTCGATCAGTTTTATATATTCTTGCAATTTCAGGAACAAGTGGGTCGTCTGGATTCGGGTCACAAAGAAGAGAGCAAATTGATAATAAAACTGTAAGGGATTGCAGTTAGTACTTTCGATTATTATTTATAGTTTTAAATGAATACACCTTTTGAAATAGTCAGTGCTGGTGACCATTGGGACCTTAAAATGTCGAGGCAAATCGAACCGTTGCTATTAATGTTTGGATGGTATATGCGAGTTGTGAAAGCCACTTTTGGTGGTTTAAATGGATAATCTGTTGGAAAATGAATTGTTAAGAAAAACACCCCACCTTGATATGGACTATCCGGCTGATGAAAAAATAAAAAAAAAAATCAAATAAAATAAATTACATTTCTACCAGTTTTCTAAAATATTCGTCTTACAGGTCCCATTATTGTTGCTTGCCAATGAAATACTGAAAGAAAGAAAAAAAAAAATAAAAAATTAATATGAAAAATTCTCTTAAATAAGAAAGAATATGGCTGTAGGAATTTCCATTTTATAAAAATTAAATAAAATAACTTGAAAAAAAAAAAAAAAAAAACAAACCAGCTAGTAAAGTAAATTATTAATTAAACGGTATTATCCGAAATATACCCTACATATTTAACCGAGATATAAAATTCACCTAATGACGACATTTCTTTGCATTCAACCTGTTTTATTACCTTTGAACACAAATATTTTAAATAAGAACTTCCGACTTAGAGACTTTTGATGGAACTATGATGAATTATGTACATATGTACATATATAATGCAAATTATACAAAAAGTCGTCGGGAAAAGAAAAAGCATTGCAAACAAGGAACAAGAAACCATAACCAATTCGGTGCCGCTTCTGGACTGACCCAGAGAGATACTGCTTTGAAACCCAAGCTAAGCAATAAAATGGATTGGAACAGTGAGCCCGATAAGTACCAATTTGAACAACATACTATTCAATGGTACACGGATGGGTCGAAAACATCAGAGGGGCAGGCGTGTATGGGCCCAGGACCTGATATTTAGTATCTCTGGTAACTTTCCGCAGTATATTTTAAACAGAGGTTCACGCGATCGAAAGATGGGTACAATTCAACCACGACAGGAAACATCGATCGCCAAGCCGGAATCAAGGCACTGAACTCACACGAGATCAGATCCAAAATGGTATGTGAGTGCCTCACAAAGATCAAAGGACTGATGCCCGTTTTCACAGTGCGAGCTTAGGTGTCGATCCAAGGATAAACTCAGGATCGACACAAATATCGTTTTCACACTGCAGGCTTAACGATAAACTCCACTTAAATAGTGGTTTAACTTAAACCACCGACTTCCGTGACTTAATTGTCGATCCAGAGAGTACATAGTTACCATTAGTGAACTGAAATAATATTAACCCCAAAATACATTAGAGAAAACCTACATAAGCAACAATATATTTTGTCCGGCAATGATGTTGAAGGCAGATGTCAATTTAATTTTCTTGTTCAATTGTAAACAAATGGAAGTATAGTTGGTTGTTTTTTGTCATGTCTCCAGAATGTATGCTACTGCTGGCATTGCGATTCTATGCATGTGGAAGGATGCTGATATCCGCTGGAGACTTTAGTGGTGTTTCTGTTTCATCATTATTTTCCATTGTTTTTTACAAAAAAAAAAAAGCCCTTGACACGATGAAAAACGTTTTCGTTTGACATTTCGTGTTCAATCAAAATAACTATTTTCCATAAAAGGTTCACAATGACACTGAATTCATGGCTTAACTAAACCACCTTTAAATATTGACTGTGAAAACGAAATCTTCTTAAGTGAAGTTTATGTTCGATCCTACACTTAGCTAAACCAACACTTAAGCTCGCACTGTGAAAACGGGCATGAGACATGCTAATAAAGTAACTCTACTTGTTACCAGGACATATAGGACTAAAGGGGAACGAAGCAGCTGATGCACTAGCAAGAAACGGCTTAGACACCACGTTCCTTGGACAGGTACACACAAAATACCGGAAGAACTGACAATAGAAGAGAGCAAATGAGTCAAACATTACGATGATAAGGAGACAGGCGAAAGAACTTCATAGCAATTACAATCAGAAAAGAAGCAGAAGCTGGAGGCTGACTATGCACTTCGCCGCGAATCGTATAATTTACGATTCATTCAGTTCGCCTCGCGGCGATGATGGCAACTATGCACAACGATCGCTTGGAATATCGACTTTCCAAAAGACTTCCATATTTTCCGTCATATTTCCATTAATCTGTCAACGTGTCATGGAAAGAATACACTTTGTTTGAAAATGTTGCTAAAACACCAATGGATGATTGGAACAATGTTTTCATAAAATAAATAAAAATAAATATTTCGCGCAATAGCTCTTTAAGTGCCAACGCCTAGTTTCCCGCAGCCACTCATGTTGTGTGAGTTACACAATTTTTTTTTTCACACGAATGGAGGGACCTACAGTTTAGTGGCGTATCTGACGGGCATTTTTTCTTGAAAAGCTTTTCGAGACAACAATACTCTCGGATGTTTGTCAGACGTGGCAGGTCGGCTAACAGATTACTGCATACTCAATGATCTTCTTAGGAAACTGGAAATAAGAAGAGAACGGACATTACAGATTCTGCAGGGGCATTTATTGATTTTCAAACAGGGTTAAAGAAATTATACGACTATGGTGTTCAGGATAGGAATGGTACTGGTTTAGTCTTACTTCTACAATAGATATATCGGAGGATTTGAAAGTGGAAACAGGAGTACCACAAGGTACTCTGTAATGACAATGAACGGATATAAAGTCGTGCACGAAAATATAAACCTTAATTTAAAGATGTGTCTAAAAGTTAACAAACAAATGCCAAACGAAAAAGAAAGCTAATTGAATGATTTTCAAAAGTGAATTTAAGGACTTATTGATTGATAAACGAAAAAATTGAGACTGTTGAGGAGATGAAGCATCTAAGGTGCAGTTATCCATAATGTAAGCCACATTTAGAAGTGAAGTCGATCAATTTTATAAGAAAGTGTCAAATAAAATGTTTTTTTTTTTCATTTTCATTTTGAACATCGTTCATCTATCCTAATTCAATGTTTAAAGCGGATATAAACAGGCTAAAAAAGCTGCCAGAACAAACTGAAGCGGTGTGCCCTGGATATTCACCCCGATTGTCGTTGGCGTTTGTCGCTTTTCGACGATTGTCGTTTTATTCTTCAGATGTAGCACGAATCCATTTTCACAACTTTTACAATGTACATAAAAGACTTATAATTGTATTTTACACAACAAATAAATTACCTATTAAAGTTTACCAGTCAGCAGGTTGTAGTTATGAATAAAACGACAATCGTCGAAAAGCGACAAACGCCAACGACAATCAGGGTGATTATTAACACCTATATTTATGCTTAAAATAGAGTGGTTAAGTATTAAACAATATTCAATATTAGAGATGGGCAACAAATAACGACCTGCGAATTATTCACTGCGAATAAAAATTTACATTCGCAGCCTGTGAACGACTTAAAAATAAACTGCGAATGGTTAATACGTGAATTAGAATTATTTTTTCAGATCAAATTTCTGTATTCGCAACAAACGATACACAGCTAACTTTGCTCAGTGCAGAGCAACGAATGATGGACGAAAATATGTATACACTAAATGCTAAATGATACACAGCAAGCATTGCTCAATGCAAAGCAACGAACAATGAACGAAAATGTGCACAACAATCGATACACAGCTAGCATTGCTCAGTGCAGAGCAACGAACGATAAACGAAAATGTACACAACAAACGTACACAGCTAACGTCCTGAAGTGAGAGGCAGCGAACGATAGAACAAAGGAAAACGTGGTGAACGAAATGCCTTGGATACACAAACAAGATGCAGGTATGTAATGTATTACATTATTATTATTATTCGCTGGGTTATACCACAGACAAAAGAAATATTTCTCTTGTCTGTGGTTATACTCAAAACACAAATTTACACATATTTGGTGTAAGTGTAAAAAAAATATACTTTTAAGAGGCTGCCAATAATAAAGCGAAGAAGAAGGATTCGTTTTATATGGAATTTTTGTACGGAAATAAACGAAAGTTTCGCAAAATGTAATTTGTGCCAAGCGAATTTGCGAAAGGCATATGGAAATCAAGCACCCTTTGGTGTCATTAGTTTCTGGAGTAAGTTTATTAATTTTTTTTTTTTTTTATACGAGTAGATTGTGCGCACTCAAGGAGGTTCTGAAAACTCTTACATAGTGCAGGTGTTGGAAAGGATAGATAGAGAGAGAAAGATTTGGTGTAGTGGTTTGAAACTCAGTTGTTTAAGTTTTAGTGGCGTTTAAGTTAAAATAGCCTCCAGATAACTTGGGAGATTTTTGTTATTTTTGTCTTTGCTTCTGATTCAAAGTATTTTTTTTTTCACGAGCATTAATTTTTCTTATTACTTAGTGGGTTAAAATAAAACTAAAACTAATTTATAATTTAATTATGGTATTTTGATTTTCTTCCCGAAATATGTTTTATTCGTACAAAAAAAAAATACCCATTCAAATTCACAGGTTGTATTCATGGTAAAAAAAAGGCATTCACAGTTATAGCTGTGAACATAAATTCACGACTTAGCACAACTCTATTCAATATAGGTAATGTAATATACCTAGTTTTGGTTTTTAAATTGAAAATGCATACTGCTCCAAAGTATCTTACAGATAGTATACGGTGTGCTAGGGTACATCAATTATTCTTTGCTGACGATGGAGCCATCATAAGTGAGGATCCTACATCCCTGCAACGAGCACTTGATGTGTGGGTGGGTCGACGTTTTGAAGGGAAATGGGTACCGCATTGGTTCAAAAAAGTCAGAGTACTTGTGATACCCGTTCTCTGATCCACTCAGGCCTATTCCAGACATTTATTTGAATGGAACAGTGCTTCCCAAATGAGAAAAGTTCAAATATCTGGGATCTATGATCAATAACAAAGAAACCTGTGATGGCGATATCAGTCATCGCGTAAGCGTACGGTGGATGAAGTGGCGAGAAAACTCTGCCATCTTCTGTGACCGAAAAATGCCCCCTAAGTTGAAAGGAAGGCTTTACACCGCAGTTGTGCGTCCAGCGCTCAAGTACGGTTCACAATGTTCAACAATGTACAAAAAGTATAAGTAAATTAACGGAGATGAAGATGCTTCGCACGACAGCAGGAGTGACAAAGCTTGATCGAATAAGAAGTTCGAAGATTTGTGGAAGCTTTCACTTCAAGGAAACCATCATACGAGAAATAGAGCGCGACCGGCTCAGTTGGTACTGTCATGTTCAAAGAAGAGATCATTTGAACCCTGTTAAAAAGGCAATATCAATGAACGTTCCAAATATACCACGAGGAAGGAGAGGCAAGCCTATAAACGCCGGCATCACACATGCAACAACACCAGCATTTGATTGGCCTCAGTAACCAAGTGATCGAAAATCGGGAGGACTGCCAATATTTTCCGAGGTCAAATAGGCGAATCAGTAGAAATGCGGTGAAGTGGGATCCTTGTTTTCGGATCATAACCTCGCCGAAATAGGAAGAAGAACAAGTAAACGCTTTACTAGGGATGTTTAATCATGCAACCTAAAAAGTAACAGAGTCTTCATTAGATCTCCACCAGCAGGGGGGACAAAAAGAACAATGCATTTTTCGTAGGCTGGTTGAGGTATGGCATACAGCTCCTTCAGTGAATTTCCTTTTATGGCCTCAATTGACTCAAAACATCTTCCTCGAAGTGGTCATTTTTTTAGATTAGAGAAAATTCACATGGGCCATATCGGGCAAGTGCTAGTTTTGCTAGTTGAGTTTTTGGACAAAAACTCTTGTACAACGATGGCTTGGTGCGATGGTACATCATCGTGGTGCAGAATCCATGAATTGGCGAATATTCTTGCCTCATGACGCCTAATAGTATTTCTTATTCACTGTTCGTCCCTCTGGAAGGAATTCGGAGTACACCACACGACGGTAATCAAAGAAAAAGTCAACAGATCAAAGATCAACATTTTCGAGCGATTTTGACGCGGTTTTTTAGAGTTTCGGTTCGTTTTCGAGGCGCTATTTCAATTCAAAATTTTTAATTTGCGCGCGCACAAGGGTTTATGACTACCCTTAAAATGTTAAGATCCATAGGCAGTAGAAGAATTAGGAGATAAGAGGAGAAACCGATGCACATTGGGTTATGGGAGGAAAAAATAGGGGTTTCCAAAGCATTCCACATCCGTGTTGTACGGCTCAGGAAAGGATCTCTGTATTTCACAGTAAGTCCGAAAATAGACTTGAACTGATAAGCATTCAGGGCGTGACGAGTATTGCGGGAGACCTGTTGAAGGGGCGGAGGAATGCAACCGGCTATTTCGCTGGAACATTGTTTGGTTAAAAATGCGATAAAACAAAGAGGCAGAGAATATTTCTTCGGTGTTCGAGTGAGTCTATTGACTCCGCAATGCTTCTGTCCTCTATTAATTTTAAGTTTTGCATCCGATTCAGCAGGTGCAACGTGGTTTTAGATGCACCGGACCAGCCATGGGCGTTATACCCGAGCTTGTGGCGGATGTATGGCTTTATATCGCAGCCAGATCAGAGCGGGTAAAGTATTTATTGCACCGTTTAAGGAACCCTAGGCATTTTGCAGCGGTCTTGGCGACATCAAATATGTGGTAATTTCAACGTAGTTTGTCGTTAACACACATACCGAGAATGTGTTATATTTCCAGCTTTAAAATTATATACAATACCGCACATAATTATTCCAACAATTTTCAAACGTTATTTAAATCAAATAGGAATGCATGAAGCTGGAATTGAGTCGTCAGTCATTGGATAATACAAAAAAAAAAAATTTTCCGTCGTCAAGTTTGGACAAACTACAGCATAATGGATCCAAATAAAGTCAGAAACCTTGGCCTATTATTAGAACTAGTATCGCGTGTAGTCGAAATTAGACCGAGAAATAAACAAACAGCGAGAGAAACAACGCTATGTATGTATTTGTTTACATAACTTTTTTTTTAAGGCAAAGGGATTTAAGCTCATACAGTCATGAACGTGATCAAAATGCTTTCATTTAATTGGTTAAAGCATTTTGTATAGGGAAATCATGTGTATGTTACGCACACATACGCACTTTAATTTTTTATTTTCTTCATATCTATGGCACAGTACCTTTCGAATGATATAAGTTTTATCCCCCTCCTTTTATAATAAATGCTTAAAAAACGTACGATAAATTTCGTGTTCACGTATTAATATATTAAGATACCCAGACTATGCAGACAATTATTTAAAAAACGAGGTGGTCATATTGATGAGTGCGCAGTGTAAAATTAAAAGTAAGTTTTCCATGTTTTTATAAATGAATGTTTGAATAAATGCCAAGGAAAAAAATCAAGACAGATTTCCGATTTTTGTCTGAGTCAAAGATGGTTATATATACAAAAACAATTTTCGTATAGGGTTGCGCGAATATGGAGGATCTAACAAAAGTTTTCTTAGTTGATGGCAATTTATTTATATATTTGCCATTCACTTCAGATTCCGGCATCAACTCAAGCCGATACAAATTTTAAACGAATATCAAATTGTATATTGTAATGATCAAAAAAGTGTAACGTCCTCTGAAATGTAAAGTAGGTGTAAGAGAAACATATGCTGGATGGTGCGCCATCTACTACATAATAGAAAGAGGACGAGAGCTACCAACTTGAAGGAAGTAATCGGCGGCCATAATAGATCTGATCCAGATCAGATCACACGAGGAAATTAAAACGACCTGGATCTGGATCAACGAACAATTTTTGTTGTATTGGGTATATAACTTAATTCGTGCGGTTTTTTTTTTTTTTCAAAATTTGAACGTTTTTTTAAGAAAAACATGTACAATAGTATTATTGAAAGTTTTGAAATGGCTGCTTGAGTGACACCCAAAGATTCTGCGAGCTCTTCTTGTGTTTGGCAACAATCTTCATAGAGTAATGCTTCCAGTTTTTTAAATCGTGCAAACCACTTTTGGGACGTTCGCTCAGCTACCGCATGTTCACCATAAACTTCCACCAAACTACGATGACTTTCGGTAGCAGTTTTCTTCATATTAAAGTAATGAAGAAGAACTCCCCGCAAAAACACTTTTTCAGGCACAAAGTTCGACATATTTGAGTGAAAAAAAAATTATTGTTGTTTACGCTTCAAATGAATGACATATACTGAAATGACGTACAATGACAGTAGCTTTCCAACGCATGTTCCAATGGAATAATAACAATGGAATAATACAAGTTACGCCATCTCTTAGCAAACCGCACGAATTAAGTTATAGACTTAATATATTATGGTGTAGTTAATTCAGAGCTGTAAAAGAATGCAATCATTTCGTCATTTAACTCACTTGACTTCACGTGGATTTATTTCAATTCAATGACTTCAACTTAGAAAAAATAAATCACCATTCATTTTGAAGTCATGATTTAGCAATAATTTTTTGCAATCATAATTTTGAAGTCAAAATGAATGCAATCATTTTGAATGCTCTGCACTCATTGAAGTCACCTTGAAGTCACTAGCATTCATTGCATTCACTTGAAGTCATTGAAGTCATTGAAGTCTTTGAAGTCATCTGAAGTCATCTGAAGTCATTGAACTAGTTTCCGCATCGAACTGCTTTCAAAGTAGGGTTTATTTCGTGCTGAAATTGTGCTTAACTCTTGCAATATGCATCCGGAACAACATTTATTTCTTCTGGCGTACAACTTCTCATTGTTTTTATTCAATAATTAGTTATTTAAAAGTAGTAATTTTTTTATTCCCCTCTTTTCCATTAGAATTTCACAGCTGAGTTCATTCAAGAGGAGTTGCCATGCGATTTATTTTTCCCTTATAAAGTTCAGAGAATATGCGATCTTTTTCTTTTACTGTATGTTTTGTCGATCCTAATTCATTCAAATGGTGTATATTCACTCAATAATTATTAATTTGAAATCATTAGGAGTAACTGGGATAAGTATTTACTTTCAGATACGCTTTTATGTGCATAATTCCATTGCAAAGAAAACATAGAAATCATAGAATAATATTTAAAGCGCAGAAAGTATTTCATATTCTAATCTGGCAACATGGGTTTTGAAAATTGTCAATCGTTACCAGAGATAACATTCAGCTATTGCCTCATAACCAGACTATAACCACAGAAGTCTACTGTTAACAGCTGTGCAGAGTAAAGTTGGCACTAGACGAGAAACGGTCAGGTCTAGTTAATCGAATAGGTGTTCTATTCCATCAGGATAATGCTCTCCCTCATACAGGCAAGACTACCTGCACACAGTTACAGGAGTTCGGTTGGGAAAAATTGTGTATCCGCTTTAATCTTCAGAATTAACACCTTCAGATTTACACTTGTTCCGAAATCTGCAAAGCTTCCTTGATGGACACATTTTTAGATCGGGGAAATGTATAAATAGACGATGTACCCACATCTGCATACAATTAAAATAATACAGACAGCACATAGTCTGTTTACTTTGAAATAATTGACGTTCAAAATTCGCGAGCTTTTAATTGGCGACAGTAAAACCAAGCCACACTTCAGCGAAAGACTACAGACCCATAAGTCCCTCGTCATTCCTCCTCAAGACACTTGAAAGACTTCTTGATATTCACATCAGAAGTAAGTGTTGCAACGGGATTCTATGCAAACTCAGCACGCATATCTGAAGGGGAAATCGGTGGAAACAGCTTTACACGACGTAGTAGGGAAGATAGAGACTAGCCTTCACCATAAGGAATATGCACTAGCAGCCTTCCTAGATATAGAAGGGGCGTTCAATAACGTAGAAGGAAGGGCCATCAAACAGGCCCTGGAAACAATGAACGTCGAGCATAGCATTACCAATTGGCACTGCAATATGCTAGGCACTAGAAACATTAACTCCACTATCGGAAACAGTTCAATAAGAAAATCCGTTACCAGGGGGACTCCCCAGGGAGGCGTTATCTCACCCCTCCTCTGGGTTCTAGTCATCGATGAGATACTTAAAGAACTAAGCAACACAGGCATAAGCGTCACTGCTTACGCAGACGACGTGGTGATTTTAGTTCAGGGCAAGTTCCTTGACACATTAAGTGAAATTATGGAATCAGCTCTTAATAGTCTAGAAAAATGGGCTAGAGGGTGTGGACTACACGTCAACCCGGATAAAACCGAATTGGTACTCTTCAGCAAAAAATACAAGATACCACCCTTCAAACTGCCTAAGCTAGCAGGGGTGGAGCTTTCCCTTTCGGATCGCGCTAGATATCTTGGGATAATGCTAGATAGGAAACTAAATTGGAAACTTAACATACAGGAAAGGGTCCGCAAAGCTTATAATGCTCTTTTCATCTGTAAGCGGACCGCGGGGAAAAAATGGGGCCTGAAGCCCGCAATGATGCACTGGCTATACATCATGGTAGTCAGACCCATACTCACGCATGAGGCTCTTGTGTGGTGGAAGGCAACGAATAAGAAAAACACACGGGATATGTTGGCCATGGTACAAAGAACAGCTTGCATTGCCATCACGGGTGCTCTACGCACAACACCTACGGCTGCACTCGAGATCTTTCTGTATCTTTTACCATTAGACCTACAAATTAAATTTCAAGCGGGCAATAGTGCGCTTCGGCTCACTAACGTTGGTCTCTTCAGGACTAATAACATAGGACACAGCTCCATTCTCAAGGAATCTTTTCCCGGTATCCCTGACGAATCGGACGATATACTTGGCACCTTAGACTTCGACACACCATACGAAGTACTGTATCCAGTTAGAGAGGACTGGCGAAGGAAGACAGTCTCTGTCCATAACAAGATTGCAATATACACAGATGGTTCTAAGACCAACGAGGGCACGGGGTCAGGTATTTTCTCGAGAGATACGAACCTACAGGTGGCCCTGAGACTTCCGGACACATGCAGTGTGTTCCAAGCAGAGGTTCTAGCTGTACTTAAAGCTGCGGAGTTACTTGAGATGGGATCAATATCCGATAAGAATATCGCCATCTACATTGACAGTCAGGCTGCGCTAAAGGCACTAGAGTCTTACGTCACCAAATCTGATATAATCAGGAATTGCCGCACAATGCTTAGGGCATTATGTACGCAGAACCGAGTCAGATTATGCTGGGTACCTGGACACTGCGATATTGAAGGCAACGAGCAGGCCGACGCGCTGGCTAAAAGAGGAGCGGGGCTCCCACGTAGCGATATAATTGGTAGCATTAAGCCACCAGGGTGCGTGGCCAAGGGAATTATTCGGGATAAAATCATTGACACGGCTAATCTAAGATGGTCAAACATAGATGGTCACAGGGTGTCTAAGACCTTGTGGCCTGTGCTAGATCGCAGAAAATCTGGGGAGATAATCAAGTTAGATAGATCGCGGTTAAGAACAGTGATAGGAATACTCTTTGGCCACTGTCTCCTAAGGAGGCATGCCATGAGACTAGGGTTATCCGATACGGATGTTTTTAGGTACTGCGACGACCTACATGTCTCAGAGGATATAACTCATATACTCTGTGAATGTCAAGGAATTGCCAGGACAAGGCTAAGGCATCTTGAAAGATACTTCTTCGATAACCTTGAAGAGGTGAGGTCCCTAAACCATAACAAGGATCTTTTCAGATTCTGTAGGGAGATTAATTGCTTGGGAGAATGGGTTTAGGTCTTCTGCCGTGAAGGTTCCCTAGGGATCGCGATGGGCCCACTTTGGTGCCTAGTGTTTTATGATAACCTCATAACCCTACCTAACCTAACCTAACCTAATTGGCGACAGTTCCTACAACAATTTGTAGTCTTATTTGAAGAAGAAAGTGATCTGGTATATTGTATATAGTAATGTAGAGGAACTTATGAACAAGCTGGGCTATGACTATTCATCAAACCAATGAAGACTATTTAATGGCAATAATCTTCCTTCTATACCTATGTATGTTGGTATAGCAAATGTGATCCATGTCAAAGAAACTTATGATAATATAAGAAATCAGATCTTGGAATATTGCTTGGGTTGCAGGGCGGCTACACAAAATTCTGAGATTTTCTTTGCGAGTGGTATAGTAGAGCTAGAAATTAACACTACATTAAAAAAGAATGGCCAATGAGGAGTAATTACACTCGTGGACAAATAAATATTACTCACAGTCCCTTAGTAGAGACTCATGGATGGAGACTGTAAAAGGGAGGCCTGGACTTTAAATTGTAAATTTTTGATGCAAAGAATACAAGTGTTAAAGGCTTCAAAATTTATTACTAGAGTGTGTGGATATTTGCATTCTCTCTTCATATTTCATATTATTTTTGTGGAAAGGTACCGCAAGCACACAAACTGCAATGGGAACTATGTACATATGTATATTGTAGGTATACGATACGCATGCCAGTTTAGTTCACGTTCACACGGGGGGGCATGTAGCGAAAAAGGTTGGGAACCACTGATGTAGAGGGTGTTTTTTTAAGCCAGTACTAACTTCAGTTACTCGTATATCTGTCAAACCAATTGTCAGATTGCAAACTGTCAGTGTCATTTTTATTCAGTAGTCTTTGCAATTTTATCGTGATGACATACACGCTTCAACAACGTTTACAAATTTGGTTCTAAAATTATGGTTCTGTACGCCTAACTTATAGAGCACTTGCACCATATTACACCCGACATAGTCGACCATCTGATACCGCTATTCGGCGTATTGTTGGCCGTTTTCGCACGTTTTCTTTGCAAGATGCATTGGCACCGAGCCGCATAAGAAGAGTGCCTACTGAAGGGAATCTTGCATCCGTTCAGGAGACGTCGGTCACAAAAGCTTGGTCTTTGTCGTTCCCCTTTATGGAAAATTTTACGCAAAGATCTTGGTTTGACGGCTTACAAGATCCAGCTCGTGCAAGAATTGAAGCCGAATACCATCGTTTGCGTCGAAATTTCGGTGAATGGGCCCAAAAAAAAAAAAGCTAACATTATTCGTGTTATTGAGACATATGGTACGGCCACAAATGCTTGAAAAAGTAGTCGAAAAGTTTGTCTCTCGGATGACATTCATCAGATACAGCCCCGGTGGCCCGAAGTTGTGTTAAAAAATTAATTGCAGAATGTATTCTTTCGATTGAACAACCGAAATGGGTTCGAAAATGTACTACGAAATGTTGGATTCACCTCTTATTCCATTTTTAAAAGAGGATGTGAGTGATCGCGATTTTATTTTTCAACAGGACAACGCAAGAGTTCATGTTTCTCGGTATTCACAAGAATGGTTCAGACAATGGGACATCTCAATTATGCGTTGGCCGGCATGTAGTCCTGCGGCGAAATTTATAAAAATGGACGTCAGTTTGAATACATTCGAACACTGAGAGGAATTAAAGCGCGCGGGGAACCTGATAAGCAGTAACACTATTTCTTACCTTATAAATTCTATGCCGGATAGGTTATAGGTATGCTGTCATTCGAAAAAATGGTGGACACACGAATTATTACAATTTCTAATAACAGACTTCAGTTTATTTATTTTTTCTTTATATTTTTTATTATGCGTATAAACGAATTTCATAGTCAGAAACCGTTTTTGTTTGAATAAATGTTATATAACAATGATTTTATTTTATTTTCTAATAGGTGTTATATAATGAATTTGTATATCCTTTTTATAAAAGTATACACCTATTATCTGCACAACTTTTCTACGAACAGAACCAGAAAAAAAACAATGCGTATAAATTATTTTCGCGTGCTATATATACGAGTATACTAAAGGATTAAACTAGTGAACTACAGAGCAAAACAAAAAAAAAAAACAATCTTTGTTTTGGTTGACGGGCACTGAAGTCATTTGACAATGTATTTAAGTCAATTTTGTCTTCTTCTTCCTATTTCGACGAGGTTATAATCCGAAAACAATTGATCATAACCCTCCCACTTCACCGCATTTTTACTGATCCGCCTGTGCGGTTCGCCTTTAAGTCAATTTTGTCATGATAGAAATATTGTTTTATATATACTTCCACCAAACGCCACCCATATAATGCAACCTGCCAACGTAAGTGTTTTCAAGCCTTTCAAATCGGAATGAAAAATACGCTTCATGACTGGGCAATGCAACCCGAAAACATGAACAGCGTTTTCACATAGTCGACATTCTATGCCCTTTTAGAGAGAATTTGAGAACAGAAAATATCGTTAACGGTTTTCGAAATTGTGAAAACCCCATGTCTCTGAAGTGCTAAGAATCTTTTGGATCTTTTAATCCCCAGATTTGAAATTGGAACGACCGAGGATTAAAATGGTTACTCCTGTCATATTTTGGCTTTCCCTTTATATGTGTTAGTAGGAGTTCTCCACCGCACAACAAAAATTCCCAAGTGGCATTTCACATATTTGTTTGTGTGTGAGATAACTTTCTAAACCTCGTTTGCCACAGATCATGAGAGAAAAGAGTCACTGTGGTTATCAGGACTTAAAAGACTTATGGGATTACAATATGGAACGCAGTCCCTGGAAAATGACTTGAAAAACATATGATGCGACGAATGTGCGTTATGTTTCCACCTTGAGTGCACCCAGTTGGAAGAATGTTTGAGGAAGTCCAAAACCTTTCTTTCATATGCTAACTGCAATTCACATTGAAAATGTAGGTGGGTAACTACTGGCTCTTGAACGGTTGACTAGATTTTTGTGGCTGAGCACTTGACGAAAGTGACTGGGCACATTCAAGTTTCTAGATATCTGCATTTTGCACATTCGTGATTGGGCAAACACCTCAGAAATCTAGATCACTTTTAACCAGCTGACTGGGGCAAACTCAGAGAAAAAAATTATATGGATTTTCACAGAGGCGAATACAAAGAAAGACAGCTGATTAGAAAAAATTCCAGTTGCTAAAATATTTTTTTTTAAGTTCAGATAAAATCTTGATGAATTAATCTATTCCGAATTATTTGACCATAGAATAACCTAATTTGTCAGTAAATTTTAAATTTGAAGTGTTGTATTGTGTTTTCGAAAATTGCGAGGGAAAAACTTGACACTAACTGGGTAGTCAGTTTTTGCATTCTTTGTAATCTGACGTGGCTGAGCAGCCAGATTCTGGAAACATGCATGTGCCCACTTATTATTTTTTTTTTATTCATTAGCAGAGGATTTGGTGATAAGGTTAATCACCAAATCCTCTGCTGGAAATTAAGGAAATACTTTTATTTTGGTAGCTGTGCGGCAAAACTAGTCAGTAGTTTTCTATCCAATAGGTTTCAAAGAGTCGTTGCAGGTGACAAACTCTCTGCACTGAAACCTCTGACACAATGAGTACCACAGGGATCAATTCTAGGGCCGATCTTATTTTGCATGTTTATTAATGGTTTACACTCTATGTGTAGGCATGCATCAATACATCCTTATGCCGACGATGTACAGCTGCACCTATCTCGTCAATGCAGTTTAACTGATTAGCTCGTTTTCAATCTTAACAGTTCGCGAACTGTGACGTGTATACACGTTTTGCCATTGCTGTAATGGTGCATGACGTCCGTAAACGTCATTTAAAAAAAAATCCCTTCTCGATGAAAACATGTATACACGTCTTAAATAAAGTAGAGTTTTAAAGAAATAAAAATTTCGGCGTAGGTACCAGCAGAAGTAATCACTTATGTTCCACTGCCTATTTTAGCGATATTAAGTCATTTCGGCACGATTACTATATCCGTGGTGCCACGATGTTTTGATGTTTTCTAATAGATCTCGACGCACTGAGCAAAAAATAATAGCTAAATTTGTATCAAAAGAATTTACTTATTATTTTTTGTTTAGTGCGGCGAGATCTATTAGAAAACATCAAAACGTCGTGGCGCCACGGATATCGTAATATCACCGTCATTTCAGTACAATCAGTTTCTAAGTGCAATAGTTTCTGAAATATTGAAACTGGACCAGCGCAATTCAATAAAAATGCATGCTGTGCGCGAACGTGTTAATAAGGATCGATTAGCTATTTATGGTCAGTTAAAAACGGACTCCTACTATCGGAGTAAATCTGAAGTGCCTAATACTTCTTCTTCCTATTTCGGCGATGTTATGATCCAAAAACAAAGGATCATAACCCTCTCACTTCACCGCATCTCTACTGATCCGCCAGTGGGGTTCGCCTCAACTACCTAATACATTTTTCAAATACACCAATCATAGATAGTGTTATCCCTGATGTCCTCTATCTGCTTCTAAATTGCAACTTGTGAAATCTGCAATAAGCCTAGGGTGACTGTTGCAGTCACATAAATCATGTTGTTGACAGAATATATGGTTGTCTTAGGAAACTGTGGCTAACTGCTGATTTTCCTCCTGTATAAACCCGTAAAAGATTGGTGATTGTAACTCTAATTAAATACGTAGAACTAGTCTATAGTAGCTTTGATTCGTTGTCCCAACGCAAACTACAGGTAACATTTAATAATGCGTCTTGGAATGTCCACTAATGGAATATTTAAGCGCGAGAAACTGCATCTTTCTTCACCACCATCTTATAGAACAAAACACCAACATATTTATTCAAAAAATTAACTTTTGCACATTCACTAAGATCTCAACACCTGCTTTTGCCTAGGTTCTCGTTTATTTATTATACACCCTGTGAGGCTATGGAACTCTCTACTCGTACATATCAAGAGAATAAATCTATGTTTATAAATAATACTATAACAGACCATATCTTTATGTACAATTCGAAATATTTTTAAATAAATTGAATTGAATTATAATTAAAGGAGAACGCCTTTTGGTTTTGTTATGTTTTTTTATATTATTTTCATGTTGACTAATCTTATTCGTCAATAAGCAATGTAATATTCATTTTAAATTATATTAATTTACATTTCTACGAATATCACACTCCCAATTGGAATTTTGATTCTTACTCTTTACTGTTCAAGTGCCTTAATCCAAGAGGAAATCTTTCAACTGAGTTGTTATTATTGACAACTCATCAGAGTTCTCCGTATTACAACACATGTACGTCAGTGTCTATTTTTCACGCTGACAAATTTTGCATGCTCTTATAAGGCGCCCTGCTGAGTAATTGGTTTGCCCTGTTAGTGCAATCGAGTGCAATGAACTCACTACAGGTATACCGTCCGGCAAGTAAATGGAACTGTCAAAATCGTCACTTGCATCTGTCATTAACATGTGTCTTACAGAAAGCTAAAACTATTTTTCTTCAATCATTCTCGTATAAGAAACGCATGCTTCCCGCCTGCTTTTATCTTCAAAATTCCTTCAATATTATTGATTTAATCGACTTCAACTATAATTGTGGCATTTGGGACAGGGTTTTCGTGTTGGGGGGTCAGCGTAGACCTTAAGCAAAATATTAAGAGCGATTTGTATCCAAACCTTACTACTACACCAATCGAGTTTATTTGCAGAGGTTTATTTGTTTGTTGGATTGAGGGGAATGTATTATCGATTTTTGAGCTCTTCGGTAAACATGTTACAAAACAAATATCTTGTTCTTAATTTGCCTTTCAAATTGTGGTCTTCTTTCGGAATGGAAAACGATTAAGAGTACTAATCATCTGCTATCTGACAGAAGTTCTGGGTGACTATATAAAACCTTACATCCATATACACACATATGAATATATACTTTTTCGTACGCATGTTATAAATATATAAAAAAAAAAATATTTAGAAAATTATTCAATGAAGACTAATATAAATGAATTAATGAGATGTGTAGGTACTTACAATCATCTCCTACGGGCCCAGCGGAGCATTGTGCTGGAGGATCTCTTCCAAGATCTTGTAATTCCTGTAAGTAAAATCAATGACCGTAAGCATAAGTGTTTCGCATTAAAAACATGAAAGTGAAACTAATAATTTTGCAGCACCTAGCTACACATTATTTGTACATTTCGCACGAATTGAAACGAGTCTCGACCGACCGAACAGAGTTTCTGTTATGACTAACAACCACAATGTCGTTCGGCAGACATACGTTTAATGATGGATGGTGTGCTGCTATGTAGACGGCGAAATAAAATGTCTTTAAAATTTATCATGTGTATACACAGCATTGGTACTGCAATTTATAGCGAGTTGTACATGTAGCTGCTCAAGATTAAATATATCTGTATCTATTTCATATAATTTCACAGAAATCCCCATCCACATATATATATAGTATATATATATACACGGACGTGCGGTGAGCATATATGTATATATGTCGGTCGCGCATTTGCGACCAACAGTGAGCCGTCTTTAATGGCTGCAATCACGCCTTTTTTTTACAATTCCGACATCAATATGTTTATTTGGTTACCATAGATGATAATGAAATTTATTACGAACCAAACACATAAAAATGTGAGCGTGAATAGCGTGAAAATTACATCTTACCTTGTTGATTCTTTTCAACGCCATTTTCTATGCAGACTTCAACTGATTTGATTTCAAGCAACAAAAAAAATATCCGCAGCCTTTGGCGTGTATTATTTATTTATTATTTAATAAATCTGCGATGGAAAAAAATAAAAACGATTATCCAGAAAACTTCTATATTTGAGAAAATTTTCTGTTCCACTCCACTGTTCTTCTTCCAAATTTCTTTGTTCCTTTATACAGCTATTGTTTCAACTTGTTCCACTATTCCAACTGCACTGCACTCCCGACTAGAACACTAGAATTTACCAATAATCCTAATATAGTTTTATTAACGTAATAATTAAGTCAACTGATACTAAAAATTTAGTTAAGGGAATAACCTACATCCCCCCACAAAGCCAAAATCAAGTTCTTGCTTTCCGAAATACTGTTTTAGCAATTGTGAAACTCTTTTAGGTTACGGTCTGTTCCGTTCGGACGTAGAGTGAAAATGTTAATTCCCGATAAAGTAGTGCATGACATTACACATTACACTTCGATCACATTGAATTTTTCGACAGGAAAAAAAATCGTTCAATAGTTAGAGCTTCCAATAGGATTTTCTCTTATATAGTTTTAGTCTGGATACAAATCTATGCGTTTGACTAATTCTTTATTTTACTAGCTTTGGAAGCTATTGTTATATAATTACTTTGCAATAAAATGTCAATGTTTTAGTCTTTATATTATATTGAACTCTCAGGCAGACGGCAAAGCCATGTTCTTTTTGATTTTGTTGAAAAGTGAAATGGTAAACAATTTTTAATGGATTGTAAATAATAAATCTTAGCTAATCTAAAAATATATTTTATTGAACTCCCTTTTAGCCGAATTAGGAAGTTCATTGAAAAATTTCAAACCCTTATAAATAATAGAATTTGTGCACTAGCACTCAATATGTTAGGTAATCTAAAATCATTCATGCTTCTTATTGGATATGATTGAATATCTCTTACATATTGCACGCAATTTATTAAGTATCTTCTTATCAAATTGTTTTTAATCCTGTAAAAAAAAAATGCAAACATTCATTACAGCTCTATGTTTTACACACAAGCACTTTAACGAATTTGGAATATTATTTATCAACACATATCTATTGCACTTTAATATTTGCTCCATTGAATAGAAACAATACCGACGAATAATACACAAAATGTTACTTGGCAATTAGATTATAAATCCTAAACATAGTTTTTTCTTTTTTTTAAAACGATTTTTCTAACAATTCTCTTATAAATATGGTCCACGTGTTAATTCAAATTTTATTTATTGTCAAATCTACTAATTACATATACTTTACGAACAAGTTCACGTCAGTTTCAAGACTAATATCTGTTCCTGGCGGAGGTTTGGTAATGTTGTTTTCGGACGCGTGGCGCAAGTGGTTAATGTGTTGGACCACTGCGTATGAGGTTCCATGTTCGAATCCCAGAAAACACCAAAAAAGTTTTTTCACCGTCCCACCTCCCGCGAACGTCTGACAAATATCTGAGAGTATTGTTGTCATGAGAAAGCTTCTAAAAACAAATTGCCTTTCGGATAGAGCACTAAACTGTAGGTCCATTCCATTCGTGTGAAAAAATATAATGCACACCACATGAGTGGTTGCGAGAAGTTAGGCTCAGGCACTTTAAGAACTGTTTTGGCAATGTTAAGTTTCATCCGATTTTGCTTCAACTAACTGTTTACACTTTCCACGTCTTCTTCCGTTTTATAATAACATTCTGCAAAGTCCTTACTCGTCACGTAGGCCACAGCGTCATTCACAAACAGTGCCAGCTTCTATTTGCTTACAGCACCATGTATATCATTGATGAACAATAGTGTTCCCAAAACTGATCCCTAAGGGACACCAAAATGCACTTCTCTTGAGTACGCTTCTTCGCCGTTCACTTTGACTGATTGCATTGTAGTTTCTAGGTATGAGGCAATCCACTTCAATTCCTGGTTTTTTATACCGCATTTTTACATTTGTTTAAGGAGAATCGTTCTGCCAAATGTTTTAAATGCCCATCTCAGGCTTAAAAACATTCGATACACTCGCTTATTCGCGATTTACTCTCTCCAGCTCGTTAAAATTAAGTTAATAGCACTTTCACCTGAGCGGTCACCTATTAGTAAGTTATTAGTCGGTTCACTGTTTAAATACAAGTTTCTCCAACACTTTTTCGCACAACGTAGAGAGGTTGTTATGTACTAGAGATTAATTAACGTTCGTACTCTCTCTATTTAGGACTAAAGTGAAAGCTTTACTCTCTCGGAAGCAAAAGTCGAGAAGATGATTAGGAATATTGATTAAAAATGTTGATTAAGAACGTTGATTAAGAATGTTGATTAAGAATGTTGATTAAGCATGTTGATTCAAAATCATACTACCCGCTGTGTAATAACCTCTACATAGATACAATTTCGTATTCAAAAATGAAGTCAGTCTCACTAACACGATTAACATATGATACGTATGGAATGGGATTATTCGTTTTTTTGTGCCTCAGTCACGATGTGAGCGGATGTCTCCAGTCGTTCGACCTGCAAAGTCGTTCCACTATTGCTGTGCACTAGCTTCTGCCAAGAATTGGGTCAACCCAGTTAGACCAACGCCCTGATGATGTTATTGCCCTTTGCAATAACATTGTTTCAATTAAGCAGCAATATTTAGCCTGCTTTCTACTGTGAAATGACAGGTCAAGTAACGGGCAATCGCTGATGCAGCATTCCGACCCACCTAGAGTCCCCACTGGAACTGAAGTTCAACGGCAATTCGTAAATCTGCAAGCAAAGAATCGGGCTGTATTTGAATTGGAACCATCACAATTTGAAAAAGACTTTCAAAAAAAAATCAATAGATTTATTAGATAGCCTTTCTGTTTTATACACTGTACCATTAAAAATAACATTTCAAATTTCACAACATTTTATGTTCCTTGGTATTTCGAATTTTCTACTTTTTTATTAATCTTCTTATTCTTCCTTTTATCAGCGAGGTTATGATCCGAAAATAAGTGATCATAACCCTCATACTTCACTGCATTTCTACTGATCCGCCTGTGGGGTTCGCCATTTTACTTTTTTATTAATAAATTTGATAAATACTATTTCCGCTTTATACCTATTCCTTATGACCCTGTACGTCATCCAGTTGTATTCCGCATTGCTTATTACTGCTTTTTAAAGCAAATAACTTTATACTTTTTCAAATTTTTAGGGGCTCTATAAAACCACTCATTCACTACAAATTTGTTATACTTTGAACTTTTCTACTCCTCCATTTTATTCACACCCAGATAATCATTTATACACATTATTTTGCAATTTTTTTAGTGGTCGGCTGAGTGAAATTTTTTAAAATTTCTTATGTTTCACCCATTTGCCCGTTAACACTTCTTTATTTCTAGTTTCATTTAGATTCGAAATTATAGTTTAACAATCGCTTATCATAAGCCATTGTACAATATATTGGTGCATCAACGCATTTCGAATTGGTAATAGTGTAAGCTATCAATGTTCAGGATGTCCGTTCAATTTTGTTTGGTTTACTTATGATTTGATTTGATTCGCAGTCATTGTTTCTTATAATTGCCGTGTTTTTTTTTAAACCTAGCCAGCCAGTCGTACATTTAAATGATTTGCCACCCAGCCGATTTTATACGAACATATCTGTAGGAACCAAACAACTTCGTAGTGACAGCAACAACAAATAACTAAAACAAATTCGTTTTTGCGCCGCCTGAAATTAGGCATCACAAAATTCCCAGCCAGTAACTTTCGGCTGGTGACTAAATCAAGAGTAGTAGCCAGCCGGTGTTTGTATTTGTTTTATGTGTAGAATTTGACTTTACTAGCAAGTACTGGCTGGCTAGGTTTAAAAAAAAACACGGCTAATTATATCAATACCTTTTTTATGAGTGTCTGAATTTTTAAACCAGTCAATGTTAAAGTCACTTAAAATAAGTATAGCCGTGTTTTTCTGAAACCCTGCTAGCCAGTAGTTGCTAGTAAAGTCAAATTTTACACATACAACAAATACAAAGACCGGCTGGCTACTACTCTTGATTTATTCCTCAGACAAAAGTGACTGGCTGGGAATTTTGTGATGCCTAATTTTAGGCGGCGCAAAACTAATGTTTTTTAGTTATTTGTTGTCGCTGCCACTGCGAAGTTGCTTGGTTCCTAGAGATATGTTCGTATAAAATCCGTTGCCTTTGCCTGGCTGGCAAATTGTTTAAATGAACTACTGGCTGGCTAGGTTTAAAAAGAACACTACTTATATCTTTGTTTAAGGCACATAACTATGTATATGTACATTTGGCGGACCAGTTTATCAAGTGGCCTAGTCTAGCTTCTCGCAACTACTCGTGTAGTGTGTGTTATATTTTTCGTACGAATGGAAGAGACATACAGTTTTGTGCCGTATCCGAAGGGCAATTTTCATTTTAGTTTTTCAGAAGTTGTCTCGTGACAACAATACTCTCCGATGTTTGTCAAACGTTCGCGAGAGGTGGGACCGCGAAAAAACTTCTTGGTGTTTTTAGGAATCGAACACTGAACATCACTCGCAGTGGTCCGGTACACTAACTAATGCGCCATGGCGGCGCCCATTCATCTACGAAATATTCTACACTTTTACGCGAGTGGTATTTAAACTTCATGAGATATAAAAAAAAACCGACAATGCCCGAATACAAACACTTTATTTCACCGGTACTGAGTTTTTACGTCTTCTTTCTATCACAGTCTTCGCTCAGGTACGATATACATATACTATGTTGAATGAACATTCCAAAGATATGGCGAAAGTAAGGCAGGCCTAAAAACTCCTGGATCACACTAATGCAACAACACTAGGATGTGGTTTACCTTAGTAACGAAGTGATCCAAAATCGGAAGACCTGCCTCTATTTTCTGAGCTCAAACTGGCGAACCCCATAGGCGGATCAGTATAAATACAGTGATGTGGGAGATAGAGCTCCCACTTTGAGGTCAGATCATAACTTCGCCGAAATATTGAGGAGGTGGCAATGGTGTAGTGGTAACGTCGTCTGTTGCCACGCTAATGGTTCATAGTTCAAATCCTAATGTCAGCAAGCATTTATTGGAAAAAATGTTCGCTCTGTTGATGATGGTTTGCCCTTGACGGTTCTGTATAGCTATTATATCGTCAACAAATTATTAATGAAGTATTTTAAATTAAATTGGAATTAAATAACTACTAAACTACAGATTGATTAACTCATAGAGTACATCTTCATATGGCCGTGTCTCCACGAGCAATATTTCATAGCTTGCCATCTGTCACTTTTCATAGAAAGAAAGAAAGATAGTACGCCATGAAATTTAGGGTGGGCATTTCATAGCTTACTATTTCAGTCGTGCAAATGTCATAATGCAACTAGAATGACAGCCCATCGAATATTATCCATAGCAAGCTATGAGCTGAGCAATGCATAGAAAGCAATTTTTCATAGAATACTATTTGTGGTCTCCACCGGATATATAAAATTCAATGTATGTACCTATGTTTGTATGCTATGGACTCCGAAACCACCAAACCGATTGAGCTCAAATTTTCAGGCAATCTTTGGTAGTGACCCGAGAGTGTTCCTGTGAAGCTATGTCAAAAACGGTGTACTACTTTGGTAGTACAGTACTTTAGTACTAAAAACAAATTTTTTTTGTTAGGCGCAGCAACGCACACGGGTACCCAGTGTCGGTCCAGCAGTTTTCCCACTACTTTAGTATTATAGTACTTCAGTAGTACATTTTATTTTTGATGTACATATTTAAGGTTGGACCACTTACCCACTGTTCTCCGGCACAAAACTGTTCTCTAATAGACTTAGCCCTAGGCGCCTGCCTGACAGTTGTTAGGCGCAGCAACGCACGCCGGGTACCCGCTAGTATACTATAAAACGTTAAATGAGCTAAGGTCTAAAACCTTTTTGTTGGAGCTTTTTTATTTTTATTTTTATTTTATAACTACTTATGTATTTAATTGATAGAAAGAAAGTGTTTACTTTTTCTGGCTGACGGCAAAAGCCAATGCAATAATTTGTGAAGTATTAATAAAATCACATTACTACTAGCACTACCTAAATAATATTTTTAGAACATTACCGGTTCAGTAAACTTACAGTCACACTGAATTTGTGAACTCGAGGCTTATCTTCGCTGAACAAATTATGGAATAATTAATAAAAGCACTGTCCAGTGATCTGATGCTTACACTGCGTCTCCACGAGAAATGTTTGTGTTAAACTTAATGTAAGATTTCATGTAAAAAAATTCCTTTTTTTTATTATATGAGTGAATTTCGTCAAAACACTTCATTTCGCATTACGGCTGTGCCGAAGAAGGAATTAAAAGCTATTTTCGCTTTAAGAGCTTTGAAAGATTTAGAAGAATTGGAAAAGGAAGGAAATAAACGTAGACAGATGCTCTGGATAAATCGCAGCACTATGACATCTTCAATTAAATAAAAACCTTTGTAATAAAATAGATGTGATTGGTATGCATTTTCCACCGCAGCACGCAATTTTCAGGAATCGTCAATCTTTTTTTTTCCGCAACGTATGCAGACCGTAAACACTTCTCTTTTTTTTATTTCCTTGGGATCTCATCGATGCGTTCATATAAGTGGCTTCTATAATTCCACAAATATTGACTGCATTCCTACGCTTTTATTAAATTAATAATTTCTGAAATACACCTGCCATTCTGCTTGAATAAACTTGAATTACCAAACACAACAATGAAAAAACGGTCGGCAAAACTCAAATGTCCAAATTATTTCAGGGCTTATGCCTACGGGGAAGATAAGACATAAAATCAGACATTGATGTCAGGAAGTAAGTTATACCTGGAAAATTGTGATCTCCACAATCAGCCATATTTTACACCGTGTCTCCACGAGACATAATTTTTGTCGTGAAATGCGACTTGCCGTAAATATTTCTAGTGGAAATCACCATTTTTCGGACATAACTTACTTCCTGACATCTATGTCTGACTTTTTGTCTTGTCTTCTTCGTAGACATAAACCCTGAAATAAAATTGACAGGCACTATTAATTTGAGCTTTACTTCGAAGAAAGCATGGCTGATTGGTGCCTGACATGAAGTCTGAAATAAATATGTCTCATGGAGACTCGGTGTCAAGCAAGAATTGGTCGTTGCTTACTCTTACGCGATATGGTTGAAAATGAAATGTCTTGACAAAATTTGTCCGTAGAATAAAGAAATAAAAATTTCGGACATGAAGTCTGATATAAAGCCGGAAATAATTCGATATGTCTCGTGGAGACACGGTGTAAAACTCAAATTGACAGTCCCTGTCAAATTTATTTCAAGATCCACAGAGCCATCTGTGAGAGCCATCATGTGAGAAATAAAAGCAGAAATTGATTTCGTGAAACTAACTTTTTTCAAAAATGTGTGGTCTCCATTAGATATTTCAATTGCTTGACATATTTTTTGCAATGAATTATTGCCAGTAAAGACCAGGGGTAATATATTAAGTACTCGGTTTTATTCAACAACTCGCCTTGCTTCGCCCGTATTTTGGCTCGAGTTCTGAAAAGCAGCATCCTCCAATTGTCCTAAATTTTTTATACATACTCCCTATTACATCAAATGAACATATCGTCGATCAAAATGCAAACTATCGAATGATAAAATCCCTGGTTTTTGAGGAAAGGCGAAAAACAACTCTGCGCATTGTATGTTCATTTGCATATCTGTACATGAAATAAATAAAACAATCAATGCTTTTTTGTTCGTCATTGTATGTACGTTACAGGCTAATTGTTGTGTTTTTCCAAATATTAATTATTAACTAATTACTTAAACGCTTTCGATACATTTTTCATTTTTCGATACTTTGCATTTGGATCAACAATATCTAAAATGATCTTTGGCGACTCAAATGGAAGGGGTTGCTTTTTTTTTTATTATATGCAAACATATGTATATAGGTGGGGGCCATCCGTAATAAGGGGTTTTAGCCGCTCACGCGACTTTGTCGCTACGGTAAGGGTATGTCAATAACTGTCAGACAGGCGCCTGGTGTTAAAGTCACTATATATTATAACTTTAATATCTCGAAAACTAAGCACTTTACCTATATGCGTATAAAAAAATACTCAGAAAAGTCCCCTTTTTCGAAATATTTACGTATATTTATTACAACGAAAATCACAAAAAATAAGTCTTCAATTTTCCCCTTCCGATCAGAGTCGCCAAAAAAATCTTTTACAAAATTTCAAGACAATCGGAGGGTTCCGCTTTTCGGAACTCCAGCCCCCTGTTCATTCACAGTAAAAAGAGGTCTCCTAGGAGTTTAGGTGGGCAAAAATCCTCGTCTTTGGTCCTCCCCATGGTCGCCCGCCGGAAATGGCTATTCACCCTTCAGGTGTCTAGTGTCAGCTAAGAATTTACACGCATATACTCAATGGCGCGCTGTGGTTAATTAAGACGAAGGTGGGGAGCAAACCCATAAAAATCTCACTTAAGCCAAGGTGTGTAGGCACTCGTGCTGAGGGCTGCATGGCCAGCTGGTGAAAAAACAGTGCTGGTCTCGAACGGTCCCTGTCGATGCCCAGGCGATGTCGGTAGTGTAATCGCCTTATCCTGATATGTCGGCTCTGCCAGGACTGACTCTTCGTTCCGGACATACTCGTGGGACCAAAAATTATAAAAAGAATGGATAAAAAAAATCAAAAATAAACCGAAAAAAAATAATCAAAACAAACAAGATATGGTGGGGATGCCCGACATTGGCTCCTCATCGGAAGACGAGCTTCTCGACTCCAATCAGGAGTCTTCGGTCTTCCCCTCAGCCGCAGCAAGTACTAGGCAAAGTACTCCCTTTGGCGTACAGAGGGCGGCTCATCAGACAGCAACAACAGCAAACACCAAAATGGCAACCAAAGGCACTATGGTTAGTGGCGCTGGTTCGTCGAAGAAAACCAAAACCCCGGACGCCATCATGAAGAGCAGGTACAAGATGGCTCGATTCGTTCTTGACAAGGTTGCCAAAAACAAAGCAGCTGGTATCGTTCATGAGAGAGACGCTGCGGATAAGGCCAAATATCAAGCTGTGGTCGATGAGTACATCGCACATTTGGGGAAGCAACAACAACATCCACAACAGAAGAAGTATGACACCAAGGCAAGCAAACGAAACAGGTCTTCGGATGAGACCAATCGCGAGGCAAAAAAAATCCAAGGTTGTCAGGACGCCGACTACGACACAAAATCTACCAGGTACATCCTCGGCCTGTCCTACTCAGACAACGCGACACTTTTCCGAAGTGGTAAGAGACCATCTGCAGGTCGCCCTCGTGGACGAGCACTCCTCAGATGGCAAAACGGTCAGTAAAGCGTGGGGTAGCATAGAGGACAGACTATCGGGTATGGTCATGGACTACCTGTTGAGAAATCCTGGGGGACCTCTGCCGTGCTTCGATTACGCCGAGTTGGTCAGGGGTTATCGGGTCATCAGATGCGAGGACCAGTTCTCCAAGGATTTCCTTAGCGAGTGTATCACTAAAGTTAGTGGCACCTGGGAGGGCTTGAAGCTCAAGCTTATCCCCGCTAATGATATCCCCAGGAGACCAAGGGCCCGCATCTGGCTGCCCAATATGCAGATTGATGGGGGAAGGCTTCTCCAATGTCTGAAACTGCATAATCCGGCGGTTCCGATGGATGACTAGGCAGTCATCAAAGCGGAGGAACATCAGAAAAACAGCCCCTCTTTTCTGCTGCGGATCAACGAGGCCAGCCTGGTGGTTCTCGAGAAATCTGATCACAAGCTGCGTTCCGGCAATAGGCTAGCTAAAAAACATTTGAATGTATTTCTATGTCCTGACTTTAGCTCTGCCGATTTAACGGTAGTTAAATTGGAGGTTGCAAATAACACTCTTTTTATATCCTCAGTTTACATGGATCGTGATAGGCCATCACCACCAGAGGAGGTACGCCATTTAATATTAATGACAACGAAAAAAGTATAATCTGGTTTTTGGGCTGCGACGCAAATGCTAGGCATACATTATGGGGCAGCTCTGAAATCAACGAACGCGGTGAGTCCTTATTTGGGTTTCTAGGGATGTCCAACCTTTATGTTTGTAACGTGGGTAACACACCAACTTTTGTTTTTCCGAGTACGGAAAATTTCAGAGGGTGGGAGGAAGTTTTAGACATCACTCTTAAAACCAACAATAATAACCTTAGGGTAATTTACTGGCGAGTATCCGATCGAATGTCCTTCTCCGGCCACAGATGGATTCTCTACAATGTGTGCCTCGACGTTGAGGCCCCAAGCCATTTAGAAACCCTAAGAGAATTGACTGGAAGAAGTTTGGTCGGGTTATTAAATCAAAACTTCATAGAATACCCGACTTGAAAATTGAATCAGTCGAGGAACTAGACGCCAAAATCAGGACCTTCGAAACAGCCATGCCAGCTTTTAAGGTTTCGTGTCCTTTTAAATATAGCAAGAAAAAATTCCCCCCTGGTGGAACGAAGATCTATCTAATCTGAGGAAGATAACTAGAGAGATCTTCAATGCCTGCTTTAAACACAAGTTCTGGCAACGATATAAGGATTGTCTGAAGGAATACAAGAAATCCATTAAAAGTGCCAAGTCTGTTGTTTCGAAAAACTACTGTCAGTTCACTGAGACCATAAAAGACTCTGCCAGGATGAGTAAAATTCTGTCCAAGGAGCATTCTAGCCCGTCCTTTATTAAATGGCCGGATGGAACTTGGACGGACTCCTCTAGCGAGTCACTGGAACTTTTAATGCAAACACACTTTCCAGGATGTAGTAATGAGATTGCCCTCCAACCAGTTTCTCAGGTCGCGCAATCTTCTTCCTGGAATGACATTAAGACAAAAATTACAGCAGTTAACACCTCCTGGGCTATTAAAAGTTTCTCTGCCTATAAATCGGGCGGCCTTGACGGCATTCTTCCTATTATGCTGCAAAAAATATTGGACTAGGAGGTCCCGTGGCTAGTTCCGATCTACAGAAGCTGTGTTCTCCTAAGCCACGTTCCCCTGAGCTGGAGACGTATTCGTGTTGTGTTTATCCCGAAAGCTGGGAAGCGGTGTCATGGATCCGCAAATGATTTCAGGCCCATTAGCTTATCCTCTTTTCTTTTAAAGACGTTGGAACGTATCTTAGATACACATATTCGAAATACCCTAGATAAATCCCTTCTATCCAAATCTCAACATGCGTACACTAAAGGGCGATCGACAGAGACGGCGGTCCACGAAGTTGTGCGAACGCTAGAAAAGACAATCCACTTCAAACAATATACCCTTGCTACCTTCTTAGACATTAAAGGCGCCTTCAATAACGTCAGTACGGAATCGATTCAGGAAGCTCTGGTCCAACTGGATGTGAAAGACTTTATTAGCAAATGGATATTGACAATGCTCAAAACTAGAATCATTCAATGGACTCTCGGCAACAGCAGCTCCACCATATCTGCTGTTAGAGGAACTTTGTGTAGACTTGATAGGCATGGAATTAAGGTTGTCGCGTATGCGGATGACAGGGTAATATTGGTAGCGGGGATGTTTCCATCCGTAATCAGTGAGATTATGGAAGGTGCCTTGGGCAAGATTAGCTCATGGTCCACTGGATGTGGACTCAGCGTCAACCCAAGCAAAACTGAACTGATGCTCTTTACCACTAAAACCAAAATACCGACGTTTACGCTTCCACGGCTAAACAATCATCTACTCTCCCTATCCTCCAGTGCCAAGTACCTAGGTGTGGTACTTGATCCAAAACTAAGCTGGAAGCTAAATATTGAGCAACGGGTAAAGAAGGCCTGTATGGCTTTCTATGCCTGCAGCAAGACCTTTGGCAAGAACTTGGGACTTCGCCCAAAGATGGTCTTTGGATGTACACTGCCGTGGTGCGTCCCATTCTTTCCTATGGATCGCTAGTCTGGAGGCCTGCGCTAAGGAAAGCTTATAACATCAAACTTATCAACAGGGTACAAAGAACTGCGGCTATAGGCGCAACGGGTGCCATGAGGACATGTCCAACTGATGCCTTGAACATTATTCTGCACCTTTTACCACTCGATCTTCACATTATGCAGCTATCATCATGTAGTGCGGTCAAGCTAAGGGAAACACAATGCTGGTGCACCAATCCGTATGGTCACAGCAGTATCCTGAATTTGCTACCGCAGGATCTGGTAGCTAATCTGACCGACTATATAACTCCCACAGTGAACTTTAGAAACGACGTCACGGTCAGATTCCCAATCAGGGCGGAATGGGAAACTGGCATACTGATAAATGAGTTCGAATCAACAATTTTCACCGACGGTTCAAAAATGGACTGCGGGGTAGGGGCGGGGATATTTTCTGATTCCCTCAATATATCCAAGTCGTTCCGGCTTCCTGATTCGTGCAGTGTCTTCCAGGCGGAAGTTTTTGCTGTACGTGAGGCCTGCCGCATACTTAAGCAAACCTCTACACCCCTAAATACCTAAGGCTAAAGATCTGTCTCCTTTGGGTTCCGGGTCACAGCGACATTGAGGGGAATGAGCGAGCTGATGTACTCGCAAGGCAAGGATCTGCCCTTGATGCTTCCGTAGCAAAGGAGGTGAACGTCCCGTTGGGGTTCCTTAAGGGAGGCATCTTCGCGCACTATTTGCTAAAGGCGGATAGTAGATGGCAGGGGGTGCGGAACTGTGTCATCTCCAGACAGATGTGGCCCAAATACTCCTGGAAAAGAACGCAAGATCTACTAAACAGAAATCGTACAGATATCGCAAGAACTCTGGCAGTTAGTACTGGCCACTGGCCCATCGGGGCTCATGCGGCCAGAATAGGCATTGCATTTAATGCACACTGTTACAGCTGCAATACTGCTGATGAAATAGAAACAATCTTACACTTCCCCTGCAAGTGTCCGGCTTTAGGCAAGGCCAGACAGCGCACCTTAGGTAAACTCTTTTTCGACAACCTTATAGAGCTAGCGGAGATTAGCATTGGCGATACTATCAGCTTCCTCAATATAACGGGGTGGATTTGAGTAATCTTTACCCCCCTTTTTTCTTCTTCTTTTCCCTAGTAGTTAACATCCGTGTTACATCCGTTAGGTCACTTGAGTTGTGGTAATAAAACGGCGCTTCTGCGCTAATTAAGTGTCGGCATGGTTTGCTGACACAACCACTTCTACCTACCCACCTAGGGTAGGTAGAAAAGTGGTAGCATTCGACTAACATATTACTGCACGAACACAATGAAAGGTAGCTATGGCGTAGTAGAAGCAGCAGTACGAGCTGTCAAATGGTGTGGCGCTACACTCATAAAATTTGCCCACAGTGGTGTAGCTCACTTGCGTGGTATAAAGCCAGCTGATTGAAATTCTTTTTATGTTTCTATTGAGAACTATTTTTTTAATGATATAGTTTTGCCTATTTAACTTTATATTATACATAAATTTCACCGGAAATATATATTTTTGATGAGCTCGATAAATTTCCCTATGTCGTAGTCTTCCATTTCTACAGTTGTAGTTACCTGTCAAACTTGTGGTCCTAGAAAATTTTAAAATAAACCAACTCGTACTACCTCTATAGCTACGCGCTAAGCTACAGCTACTCATTGTGGGCGCTTTATTGAGTTTGTACATTTTCTACTTTTGACAGCCCTTACTACCGCGACGTGCAGCACAGCGATGTGTTCGGGCAGTTTTTATAATACATTTCTTCCCCTAAAAATAATTGTCATATAAGCAAAAGAAAAAACAAAAAAAAAACACAAGAGGAAAGTAGAATTAGAATTTAGTAGTCATACTCAAATTCTAACTTTCTTTTTCCAAAATATTTAATCGCAATTCTTACTAGAAATTTACTTATTCTAATTTTTCATTTCTCTTTTATTTATTTATTTAGAGGTTTTATTAATTCGTAAACTCTTAACTTTAATTACAATAATGTATTTCAAATAAAATTGTTTTTTAATAAGTAATTTACTCTAGTTTTAAATAAATTAAAATTTGTTAAATTCTTAATTACACTTGGAAGTCGGTTGAATAATTGAAGACCTTTGTACAGCAAATTGTTGTGGGTAGCCGCTCTTCTGTATAGGGGCCCTGGCACTTAAAGAGCTGTTGCACCAAACATTTTTTTTTTTCCATCTATTGGACGAAATCATTACTAGGAACGCTAAATATTGTTACAATTCTGTACGACCTTTTCCAAACATTTGGGGGCGGGTTACGCCTAACAGGAACGAAAACACCGTAATTTTCTTGCAATTTTGAGGTCAGGGTAAGCAAATTTATAACACAATGAAAAATTTTCAATTTTCGACATTTCTGGTAAAGCTAACTTTCACCACATTACGTTGTGGATTGGATATGCTACGTTGAGCGATCTAACTGGTAGAGCACAATGGTGTCGTTGTCGTAGTCGTAGTTGCTGTCACTTAACTTTGCGCACACTTTTCAGCCTTGTCGTACGACAAATATTAAAAATTGTTCAACTTTATACGACTACGACTACGGCTACGACCACAACAGCGATTTATTGTATTCACTTTTATTCATTTGTGTGTATTTCAGCTTTTTACAGGAGGTACGAATGCGACTACGTATACGACGACGACACCATTGTGTTCTATCAGCAACGATGCTAAACAGGGTATCACATAATATATATTCATATTTTTTTATAAAGTGGCAACACTTTCTACCTGAATAAAAGGAACCACCCCTATTGATTGCAAAATGTTATCCACTGTTTGAAAAAGGTTAAACAGTTAATCATAGAGCGCTAGCCGAACTGCCTTACCAACAGTATGCGCCTCAAATATGTACTAATTGGAAAACCCGAACCACTAGAATTCGGAACGTTCCGCGCTGCAGAGCCTTCATTTTGTGCGGGTATTTTAGGAATCTCGAATTGGAACGGCCTGAATTGATTGTTTAATTATGTGGGAGTTGCGAATGGATTTGCCGAATGACATTTGATTTACTCGCGTTCAGGCGATTGTTAGTAGTAATACCTCTGCAAATCAGTTGTAAACAAAAATGTTCCCATTCAATGCGAGGGTTCAGTATCTTACAGCTGCTTAATAAAGTAATGATTAAAACAAATATAATGATTTTCTAAATTGTTTACGACGACATCAAATATTATAGAATGTATGTAAATACGTTTGACATAAATCACATACTTACTAAATTTGGGCAGTAATTTTTTATTTTTTTTTTATAATTCGCGCGCGCCGAAGGGATTATTAATACCCTTATACTGATGTTCAGGGCACGGGCGGATGGGAAAAGGGGGGAGAGATACGAATGATATGCCGTTTTGAAAAGGCTGTCAACGCCTGACATTCAATCCGGCAACTTCTATAGTCATTTTCGCTACGTCTATTGTTGTTTACGTCAGTCAGTTAGCTTTACCGGTACTCTCTCAACTTTCCTTATCACCTTCTGTTTTTTTTTCTTTTTTTTTCGCTTTACCCCGGTATTACAAGTACACAAATTTGCTAAAGTGCGTAACCGTTAAAGTTCAGCCCCTGGGCCACCAGTGCTTTCAGGGAACAGATTTAGCATGCTTGACATGGAGCTGCAATCTGAGCCCCACCTTAAAAAAAAAAAAAACCAACTATACCCATATAGATTCTAACAAACCACTCCAAGGAAATACAGCCATACCTGACCCTAAACTTATGGTAATCTTTTCTAGTGATGAAAAAATTCCCCTCTCATCCATTAGCATATTTCTACTTAAAAAAGCTATCGATGGCATAAGCGCCGCGTACGAAAACATCACAGAGCTACGTGACGGTAGCCTCCTCTTCCTTGTGAAGTCTGAAAAGATAGCCAATTTATTCCTCTCTAAAAAAAACTCTTGCTAATCTATGTCCAATTTCGATCAAACTGCACTCCAACTTAAACTCTTGCAAAGGTACAGTATACGCCCCTTACCTAATACAGGTTTCTGAAGAAGAGATAGTCAGAGAAATGAGAGCTCAAGGAGTAACTGAGGTCTACAAATTAAAAAAAAAACACTTGATAACAAACTTCGAGCCACCGGCCTTGTTCTCCTTTTTTTTGATCGCTTCCGTCCTCCTAGTACTGTCAACATTGGCTGGTACAATGTAAAAGTAGAAGAGTACTTCCCTAACTCTATGCGCTGCCGCAAATGCCAACTCCTTGGCCATACCACCAAGAGATGCACCGGCACAGCCTCTTGCGAAACCTGCAACCTCCCCCCTCACCAACCCGATAAATGAGCATAAGCACTTCATGCGCCAACTGCTCCGAAGATCACCCACCAACGTGCAAACGGTACCTCAACAACAAAGAAATTCTTAAAATAAAAACTATAATAAAATGCACCATGGCTGACGCAAAAAAAATATTTAAAAAGCAAAACCTGGTCCCGTTGTCTTCTGCAACATACTCCGCAGTCGCACAAGGTTCCCCCATTTCAATCACACAGACACCGACATCAAACTCGAACACAGCCCCAAATCAAACTTCCACCCACACTTCTTCCTTCACCATACCATCACCTCCAAATACACAAAACAATACAGCTATCCAAGTTACACATAAAAAGCCTGCCACAAAAGATAACGTGTCCCCAACATCATCCAATAAACAAAACCCCACAATCAAACAAGCTTCGACCCAATCTTTCTCTACTCCCCCATCTGTACCCACCCGGGTCATACAAAACAATAAATTAACTTTTTCGACTCAAAATAATTCTAATTCCACAGCATCAAACATCAGCGTTATAAACTCTGACTCACCTACCATCTTACCTACTCCTCCGAATCTACCTCAATTTTTCCCAACACCATCACACTCACTCCCACCTACTGAAACCACTCAATCACAAACACCATCGAACCATCCATCTCCACTCACAAATATATCAAACACTCTTCTCTTAAACAACAACTACTATATAACTGACAATAATAACGACGTCATCGTCGTCATCAGACTAAAAACATAAAATTTGACCAAAACAACGACTCCGCGGTCCGGGGATTGAATCAATCAGGTTCTCCGCTGAGCCTGCCTGCTTCAACATCCGCGCCGCGGAATGTTTTGAATTCACCTCAACGTAAAACTCTTCGCGTTGATAAGAGTTCCTCCCTTACCACAGACCAACTTTTCAGTGTTCTACAATGGAACCTAAATGGCTATTTCAACAATTTACACGAACTGCAGCTGCTTATAAAAGACATTAAACCAAACGTCATTTCCTTGCAAGAAACCCATATTCCATCCAATATCCAACCATTCCCACCCAAACAATATTCTTCATATTTTTACAATTTCAGCTCTATCTCAACTTCCAAACAAGGAGTCTGCCTCCTCATTCACAAATCCATCCCCCATTCCACTATCACAATAAATTCAAATATATCAGCAATAGGAGTTGTAATCAATCTTAATATACATATTACTGTCATCTCACTCTACATCCCCCCAGATCAAAATTTTTCATTACAAGACCTAGAAAATATCATAGATGGAATAAACACTCCAATATTAATACCAAGCGACTTCAATTCATGGAGCCCTTCTTGGGGCTCCCAGAAACCAAACAAACGCGGGAAACTAGTCGAACATTTCATTGCTAACTCAGGGTTAGCGATTCTTAATGACGGTCGACCCACTCACTTTTCCATAAATAGATCATTTACCCACCTCGACCTGTACCACATTTCACTTTCCCTCCTCTCCAAATCTACCTGGAACATTTCCGATAACCTCTCTTGCAGCGATCATTTTCCCATTTTAACCACCCTCACATCTGGTCCCTACAATCAACATCTAAAACATCAGAAAAAATTCCTGTTTGACAGAGCAAGCTGGGATCTTTTCCAAACCACCGTCTCAAATGAATTACTCATGAGGAAAGGCTCGCGTAACATCAATAAAGAATCGGCACTTATTCAAAAATCCATAAGCAATGCAGCAAATCTACCCATCCCTCAAACAAGTGACAAAAAAATCAACAGTTCCATGGTGAAGTAAGAAATTAGTTTCCTCCGCAGGCAAAAACAAAAGGCTTGGCATAACTTTAAAAAATCACCGACCGACTCCAATCTTATCCATTACCGGAAACTGAATGCTAAGTTCCGTAAAACAGTTAGGGCCGAAAAAAAAACGTGTTTGGAAAAATTGAATGAGAATATCAATCCAAACGCCATGCCCCAGAAACTTTGGGCTGATATCAATGCTTTAACATGCACATACTCTCCGAATACAATCAAAAGAATAAAAACTAACACCAACACAATAACCTGTCAAACAGATATAGTCGAACATTTTGCTCAGACATGGGAACAACTTGCTGATGACTCAAAATTCAGTTCGACATTCATCGATGAAAAATTAAAAATATTGAATGACCCAAACATATCCTTTAATCCCAGTCATTCAGCTCTCTCCATTGAATCTCATATAAATACGCCAGAGCTCGTCTCCTGTTTACATACGGTAAAAGGTAAAACACCTGGTTTCGACCGTATTTCCCACGAAATGTTAAAAAACTCTCCCCCTGCGTTAAAAACTTGCCTTTTGTCATTGTACAACAACATCCTCAACACAGGAATAATTCCACATGCCTGGAAAGTTGCGAGCATTATCCCACTACCTAAACAAAACAAAGATCTTACCTCCACCTCCTGGTACCGATCAATCTCACTTCTTCCTTGTACAGGAAAAACCCTCGAAAAAAATCATCGCCAAACGTCTGTTTTGGTTTCGCCAAAAAGACAACGTAGTAGACAATCGACAAGTCGCATTTTAAAAAGGTAAATCTACGTTAGGCGCACTTCTTCACCTCGATCATTTTATCTTTTCAACATTATCTGAGAGAAACCATGCTTCCATTCTCAGTTTAGACTTTGATAAAGCCTTCGACAGGATCGGAGGGCGTCTTGAAACAACTACTCAAATGGAAAATCGGCCCAAAAATATTTGGTTTCATAAAGTCTTTTCTCTCCAACAGGAGTTTTCGTATTAAATACAATAACATCTAATCCAAAGTCCATAAACTAAAAAACGGTATCCCCCAAGGATCACCGTTATTAGTGGTTTTGTTTATTATAGCCTTTAACGAAATCAGCAAAATAATAGACAGCTTCCAAAATGTAGAACATACGCTCTACGCCGATGATCTCCTAATTTTTTCAAAATGCAAAGACCTATATGTATTGGGAGACACTTTCTCTCACATTACTCTGCTAAGTTGGAACGAATACTCAGGCTCCACTATTTCATGCTCAAAGTCCGAAATGTTCCATATTTGTAAAAAAGCATAAACTATTGAAGTAAATTTAAACAACATTAATATAAAAATGTTAACTTTATTAAAATTCTTGGGCTTATATTTGATTCTAAGTTTACTTTTAAAAATCCTTGTAATTATATTAAGAAAAGCCTTACTGCCAGGGCTAACTTAATTAAATTTGTAACCTCAAAAAACAGCTGCTCTAATGTCAATACTCTTATAAATTTAACAAAATCTAAATTACTATCAAAAATCGACTACGGTCTACCAATTTACGGGAAATGCTCCAAATCAACTTTACAACTCATCACAACACCTTACCATGCTACCGTCAGAACTAGTATGAGAGCTCTCCGCTCAACTCCTATCAACAACATACTTGCCGAAGCAGGACTTCCCCACTTGGCTGATAGAATGTGTTACCTTACCAAACATCATTCAAAAAATCAACTCACCACATCGAACACCAATCCACACTGATGCCAAGAAGGGTTTGAATAGGAAAAGAACACACAGACTTCAATCAACTTTATGCAACGGATTTACGTCCGCAAATGACTTAAATATCCCCATATCCATCCAAAATCACAAAAGAAACAGTCAACCCCTCTGGAACCTTCCAAGCTACGTGATAAATACGGATCTTTGTTTCTATAACAAATCTACAGCCAACGATACCATCTACAAGGCTTTATTCCTTAGCATCGCAGAAAAGTACAAAACGCTCGGTTGGAACCTAATTTTTACTGACGCTTCAAAAACAGGTAGCCACACATCATTTGCAGTTGTTGACGAAAATGGCTCAGTTTTCTCCAAAGGCCTACTACCAAATTTCTCATCCATATTTACTGCAGAAGCATTTTCTATTCTTAAAGCAATAAAATATCCAAACAAAAAAAAAGACTGTAATAATTTCCGACAGTTTATCTATAATATCTGCTGTGAAAAATATCTCAAACTCTATTGGTATTGTCGAAACAATTCGCGACCTACTTATATATAATAGCGAAAAATTAAGAATAATTTGGATCCCTGGTCACAGCGGAATCAGAGACAACGAAGAAGCGGACACGGCAGCCAGGTCAGCAATAAAATAACTTTTAAAAATGTTTTACCAATACAACAAAAAGACATTAAAAACCTCCTCCTTAACAACTGGAAATACAAAAGGAAAAACGCTTGAGCAAATTACTACCACATATACAAAACTGTAACCCTAACGGCGCTAAACCCGTCTACCCCTCAATGTCTCCCAAAAGAAACTAAAGATATACATCAGACTTAGACTTGGCCACTCATAAATCACGCGCAAGCATTTATTCAACAAGGAACCATCTGCACTATGTCATCTTTGCGAAGAAAAACCCACTCTCACCATGTCTCACCTACTTTCCTGCAAAAAAGTTATTTCAACCTGCAAAAGCATATCCGACCATAGTCTCACCTATCTCCTCTCAAACGTCAATATTGATCATATCAATCATGTATTTAACACTATAGTTGCGCTTAATCTCGAAAACTCTATTTAATTCAACATATCTCACTATAATACTCTTTTTCCTCTTTTACTTTTTTAATCTATCTAGTTGAAAGCCCTGGCAGCTAACTCTAGTTTAAGAACTTATTAATTTTGTAATTTATTTACACTTTAATAAAATTATAATTCTTTTTTTTTTTTGGCTGCGCCTGGAGGTGCAGGAATCTTCAAAAGATACCAATGGTCCGTACCATTGGTTATGCCCGATTCATATATCTGACAATGCCATCAGTGCTAGTCAGTATATGCCTACGGGCTAAACCTCACCCCCTCAGAGAGGCACTACGAGAACCGGCTGCGCGTACTCATAGTAGTAGGAAATTCGTCCCTCTCATTTTTTCATTTTTGTGATGACTACGACTAAGTTGCCTTAACGAGTAGTTTCCGCTTCTGTAGTGTTAATCGCGTTAGGTAGGTAGCTTTCCAGTGAAGGCACCTACTAATACCGTCATTACATGCGGTTTTTCCTTACGGCGCTAGGTCGAAAGGTCTTGTTCTTTGTAGTCGACGCTCAAGGTTTGTCACGTCCATAGTACGGATTATTTCATTATTACAGTGAACATGAAGACGGGCACGAAGTTTGCGAGCAAAGTTTGTTACTTTGTCCCTCACGGTAGCAATTCCTAGATCTCTGTGAATATCACTATTTCTTATATACCAAGGAGCATTCACGATTGCTCTTAGTATTTTCTTTTGTCGTCTGCGAACGTTGCTACAACGGTCTCTTCATCTTGTGGTATATCTCTTGTGTAGAGCAGGAACAGGATTGGACCGAGAACACTTCCTTGCGGAACACCGGCGTAGATTTCTTTGAAATCCGAATATTCAATCCCGTGTCTAACACGGAAAAGTCTGTTTTCAAGATAAGATTCCAATATTCTGTACAACTTTTCCGGTAAGATTACCCTTAGCTTATACCTTAGTCCTTCGTGCCATACCTTGTCGAAGGTTTGTGATATGTCGAGAAAAGCGCTAGAGCATATTTTTTTCCCTTCTAGAGCTTTTTCAATTTCGCTCGTTATTCGATACACCTGATCGATTGTGGAATGTTTGACCCGAAAGCCGAATTGATGATCCGGGATCAAGTGTCTTTCTTCAATTACTGGTTGCAATCGTTTCAGCAGAAGTTTCTCGTAGACCTTAGATATTATTGGCAGAAGTGAAATGGGTCTATATGATTTCTTGTCATTTGCACATTTCCCCGGTTTCGGAACCATAATAACTTCGGCGACTTTCCATTGCCTTGGAACATATAGTAGTCTTAAAGAAGCATTTATAATGTAGAGCAACTTAACCAGCACTTTTTTCGGTAGCTCTTTCAAAATTTCGCCAGTGATTAAATCATATCCCGGAGCCTTGTTATTTTTCAATTTTTTTTATTGTCATTCGAAGTTCTGACAAGGATACGGTTTTTACTTTAAAGTTGTCGGGTGCCGTATTATCATTCGGATGTTCGATCAACGGTTGTCCATCGTTTCCTCTAAGTGATCGGCAAATAATTCTGCTTTCTCTTTGTCTTCCTTTGCCCATTCCCCGTTAGCTTTCCTAATTGGCGGCGAATGCATTACAGGTTTCCTTATGGACTTCAAGACTTTCCATAGAGAGTAGTTTGAATACTTATCAGCGGTCAGACTCTCGAGGTAAGTAGAAGTCTCGTAATTTTTTAGGTCCTGCAGCACATTTTTTAGCTTGCTACAAAGGTGGTTCAGATAAGTTTTATTTATAAAATTATAATAATAAAAATAATAATAATATTTGGAAGGTGCATCCACCTCCGATTTTTATGAAATTTTAATATGTGATAGAGTATTTTTCGTAAGAATTTTTATCTATGAGTAGTAAATTTATTAAGTAAAAAAGAAGAAGTGGGAGACCTAAGGATTATACATCTGCTCTTTGCGGATGATTTGCTCATCCTTGGGTCCTCTCAAACTGAACTTCAGCGTGCACTCGAAAGGTTTGTAGCCGTTTGTGATGATGCTGGAATGATGATCAACGTGAATAAGTCGGAAGTAATGGTCGTTGCCAAAAAAAACCCATTCAGTGCACTCTGCATGTTAGTCGAGTCTCATTGAAGCAGGTGGATAAGTTTAAGTACCTCGGGGTCTTATTCACGAGTGATGGAAATAGCAATGCTGAGTTGATGGAATAACTCGTAGGGATCAAGTGCGCAACACCAGAGTACGCGAGGCGCTCAATGTTGAGCAGCTACTCTCCTAACGGATCGATCTAGATAGTTTGGTCACGTAGTGTGTATATCCCCAGATCGGCTTCCAAGATGTGCCATGCTTGCCGTGCGAACAGGTATGCAACCTCGGTAGGGCTAGAAATAGATGGTTGGATCAAGTCCGCCATCTCTCCTGGAGCCGTCTAGAAATTTCTCCTGATGGGTTGGAGTCAATGGCGGAGAGGAAAATCCACCTGAGCAACCTACCCCCGCGACCCTCATGAAGGATTAGCGGACCAATGGAAATATATGTATGTATACCGTTGGAAATTCAAGTAAGAATTCTGCATTCGCTCTAATTCGGACATCAAGGATTCTCCTTAATTCAACCAGCACCTTCGACTATTGTAAAATACCTTAGGTGTCCTTTAAGATTCTTCAATAATTTTTTTTACATTTCCCTGATTTGCAATTAGAAGCAATTTTGTTTTACGCGGACCAACTTGATACAAACTGTCAAAATTTATATTGCCAGATTAGAATATAAAATATTTTTTACACTTGAAATATTCACCGTGATTACCGTTGGCGTTTTACGCTTTTTGACGATTGTCGTTTTATTCCTCAGATGTACTATGAATTCATTTTCATAACTTTTTCAATGTGAAAGAGTTGTAATAGTATTCCGCATGACAAAAACAATGCTTAGTGACGTTTAACGGTCAGCAGGTCGTAGCTATGAATAAAACGACAATCGTCGAAAAGCGTAAAGCACCAACGGTAATCAGGGTGATTACTCTGAGATTTCTATGTTTTCTTTGCATTTTAATTATACACATAAAAGCTAATTTGAACGCAGATTGAGCGAATATACGCCATTTCGAATGAATTATTCTCGGGAAATTATGAAGTAAAGGAAAGAGGTCGCATAAATTCAATCGCATGACAAACCCGCGTTAAGCGTCAATTTGGAACTCAGCTATGCTATTCCAATGGAAAAAAAAGGTGAGTACTTTTATAATAAATAACTTGTTATTGAATGAAAACAATAATAAGTTGTACGCCAAAACAAATAAATGCTGCCCTGGATGCATATAGTAAGAAACAAGCACAATTTCAACACGAAATAAACCATATCTTATGTATTAATACGTGAACATCAAAAGTTATCGTACGTTATTTTAGTATTTATTATAAAAGAAGGGGAATTAAATTTATATCATTCGAAAGGTACTATGCCATAGATGTGCAGAAAGAAATAACCATGTGTGTATGTTGCCGTTAAGGCATGTCAAATAAAGTGAACATACAGACATAATTTCCCAATACAAAACGCTTCACCAAATAAATTAAAGCATTTTGATCACATTCACGAAAGTATGAGCTCAGATCCCTTTGCCTTCCCTGCACGGAAGAAAATTACAAAAACAAAAACAAAATTATAATTAGTGTACATACATACATACCATATATATTATACATTTTCAATGGTTCGCTAATCCATCATGAGGGTCGCCGGGGTAGGATCATTATTATTTTTGTTTCAAAATAAATTGTTTTGATTGCAGTGTTTTTATATATATATTTTTTTTTTATTATACAGTAGGCGCTCGATATAGTGAACTAATAAAAACCGGGCCTGTTCACTGGAACGAGATTGTTCACTGTAACGAGCGTGGACTCCTTGAAGTAAATTTCATCAAAATGTGTATGTTTTTACATGCAATACATCGAAAATAGAATATAATTAAACTAAAAGACAGTTTGCATTTGTACTACAAACAACCCAAAACCGCGTAGCATATAATCGTGCAAGATACTTGCACAACTCGATGAGTAGAACAAACGGTAAATTTGGACGATTGTATATGGTTATGCATATCTATGAACGTATGTACTTCCCAGCGGGCCTAACTGCCGACTGCATGGCACTAATGAGGTTTAACTGCTTTTTGCATGTTCTTGCAGGTTCTAAGAAAATAAAAAAACATAAGTTCACTGTAGCGAGATTTTTTTGTTCACTATTTAGAATAGCCTGTATAAAATATAGTGTGTTCGCTATATTGGATTGTTCACTATATCGAGCGTCCACTGTACATATACAATTTGCGCCCACTCAAGGGTTATGAATACCCTTAACATGTTAACATGTTAGTGCGGGCGTTGGAAAACATAGATAGTGAGAGAGAGAAAGATTTGGTGTAGTGGTTTGAAGCTCATTTGTTTATGCTTCAGAGCAATTCTTGTTGTAAATAATAGCTTTTAGGCTTAATTGTGTTATGCCTCCAAGAAGAACGCCAATGGGCTGGATTGAGAGACAAAGAGATAAGGTGGGTCCAATTTCGACCATAAGCGATACAAGTTTCCAAAGAAGTTAGAAGTGGAAACTATAACCACAACATACAACGAACATTTTTCGTTAATCCATGTGGTTTTATTTTCGTTGCGTGACCTATATGAATCATGTGCAATAATAAATACAGGGGTCACAAGAATTGTTCAATTGCTACCTATTCTCCTTATCCTAAATGTCACTTTAAATCAAACCAAACATTTTTTTCATATAATCTTTAGCCCGGAACACGGCCAATATTCGGTTTGCTTGACGTCACACGCGAAAATGTCATCCATCTGTAACAAGAACGTTAAAAATCGCTCAACTGTGCCCCCAACTGGTCTGAATCACCCCATTTGGCTGAACCCGACCAATTAAAACGTCAATTTTTTTTATGAAAATATTTCCTTTCGTTTCTATTTTCTTTTTTGTGATATTAGTATCGCTTTTCGCTAGAAAACCATTAAAAAAAGTCAACATATCCGTTTCTATTAAAATATTTATTTTTATACTCGCCAAAATAAGTGGTTTTGGTCATGATCAGTCAAGTGAATCGTAGGGATATGTGTTCGTGTTGCCCTTGTTTAGTGGGCCAACATTTCATTTTTGCCTAAATTTGTTATAAGTTCAAAAAGTGTCTTGTAGTATTTTCTTTTAATTGTTTTAATGCTTTCGAAATACTTAATATGGAAACTTTTCGCTATGGAAAGCTGAAGAGCTGAAGAGCTGAAATAGTTATCTCGCCTCGCCTTCTGCAAAAATTTTATCGAAACTTTTTTTTAAGGTGGTACATTGTTTTTCAATGAGTCTATATGCATATTTATACATAATGATTATGTGTTTAAGTTGGTGTTTATATTGACTTAATATCTCTTTGATACTGGTAGAGACTTTTTAATAAAGATGATTAAAAACAAAGACGTGGTTATGCACGCAAAGGAATTTTTGGGAATCACTAATGCCACATCTTTGGAAAAAAACTGTGCTGTCCCGGGAGTTATACCATCTTCGAGTTTGGAAAATCTAGATGTATTAAGGAGATGCAACTCTTTGCCACTGTTTATATCAAGTGTAAGTACGAGTACATGTACATATATGAATGCGTTTAGTTAGTGCCTTGAAATGAATAGAGTTTCTTCATACCTACCCCCACTTTTTACAATTCACCAGATGCTTTAGGTCTTTAAGAATGTTTTAATTCAGTTTTCATTTCTTTTGCAGATTTCAGAACTAATGTCTTAACGGAAAAAAATTTCACGAACTGGATTTAGTCTTATGAAGGACAACATAATCCCACCTGTTACAGAAGCCATCGTAGCGGTAATTTCACTACGAATTCTGAAAGTGCCATCCGTCATAGTGAACATTTTGCTACGAATTTCGAAATTCTTAAATTCAAGTTCATATTGAATTCCCCTACGTCGGCTTCTGTGAAAGGAGAAAATAGCATTTGCATGATTATGTGCATGAGTATGCATAGACGACTTTAGTACTGGCTTTTGTCATTGACATATGTAAAACTACCTGAGCCTGATGGTTAGTCATCATGTCAACAACCACAGCTGAAACTTATTGCCATGCTTGAGTCCTCACGGGAGGTGTGGATTTTTATGATATTATTTATTGATTTTCCAATAAATAATCTAATAACAAACAGCTAGCCGTACAAGTCATCCCTATTATAAAAAGATGTTGACATTAACTTTGTCTGAGGCTTATTGAAAAAAACCTGAACAGATTATAATGGTGGTGATAATAAGTTTATTCCTTTTCGCTCTCTCTTCGCTATCTTTAAGGACAGAGTCGACACGCTGACTAAGAGGAGATGGCACTCTTCGTTTTCCTTTTGTATTACACGCCCATGCTCATTCCCATAAACCGACTGTTTTGACACTTATCGAAACACAGGTAGTCAAAGAATCGTCTAATTTGAAACTACCTGGATATAACTTTGAGTCATTATTCTTTCCCCATTGCGGCCTCGCCATTTATGTCCGTAGTAATATAGCTTATGAAATGACTTAAATTTACCGTCCGTAAGCAAATAATTCACTACTGTTTCATTTACAGAAGCCCTAGTGCGGATAGCAGCTCAACTTTTAACGAGTTTGAGTCCAAATCCATCACACAAATTGTCTTCCTGTATCCTCATACTGAAATCGTTATTGCGAACGATTTCAATATACACAATTCAGATTAACTTCAACAACACCCGAAGGAAGATATGCCGAGCTTTTCGCTGAGATAAACCAATGAGCTTACGCATACCGTACATTGAAAGTCTTTCCGCCAAAACTCTGGACTTGTTTCTTACTTTACACACGCGTACTCTGATCACAGTTAAAGAAAAAAGCTCCCAAAAGAAAAGTTATGGCGTTACGAGCAAGCCAACTGTGACGGCCTTAAAAATTTCTTTTGAAGATTTAACTGGTTGTTATGCCTCCTCGATAGCGACGTGGATGCCTCCGCTGATATGATTACCGACACCATCCTCTTAGGTATGAATGACTATATTCCTAACAGAATAAAGAGCATCAAACCTAAGGCAAACTCGTGGTTTGACCAGAGATACAAAGGGACTATTATGTTGAAAGAAGTAAGTTTTCTTAGGAAAACCGAAAGAAGTCCAAACAAGCCAGAAATGACTGCAATGGCCAAAAATTGCGGCAACAAATTCTACAATGTACCAAAGGTAAAAATGTTTAGGTAAGGTAAGGTTGAAGTGGTTGCCTCCATTGTGATACCACCTGGATCATGAGGGAAGTTTTTCTCTACCTACCTGTTAAACTATTTTAAGCTTCTTATGAAGTGTAGGAGGCTCTAAATGTCGATGTTTTTCAGGTCGCCTATATCGTTGAAATAGGAGGCTCCTAGGTGAAGCTTCCTTCTACGGGAGAGAGATGGACAGAAACAAAGAAGGTGAGGGATAGTTTCTTCCTCTTCTTCATGTACAGTAAAAATGTTTGTTCATTCGTTAAAAAAAATATGAAAAATTCTACCTCATCTGCTATTCCAACGCTTATTTACAATGACATTCGAGTTGCAGGCTCCTTAGACAAGGTCAATCTGTTTGATGACATCTGTACTTGAAAGCGACGAATTTTCAATGGGACAAGTTCACTTTCACTCGTATAGTTGAATGAGAACTCACAGATCTTAATATACACAAATCCGCTGGTCCAGATGGTAGCCCCCCCCCATAGTTCTTAAGAGGTGGTCTTTTTCGCTGCAGAAACTCTGCGAAAGCTTTTCTGTCTATCCTACTCTCCTGTGCTTTTTCTGAGAAGATGGAAAACAGCATTTGTCTAGCCGGTCCCAAAAAAGGGGGAATCTTCCTCACCATCCAATTACCAACCCATTGCACTTACCCTTCTTTCAAAGGTCATAGAAACGCTGATAAATCGTCAGCTTATGAAGTATCTTGATTCAAGAAAACTCATACTCAACTCGTACAACTCTTCAAGATCACCTTTCGTTATATAATTATGCCTCGGCTGCGGGCTCTAAATGGTAGAGAACCGCAAGCCATACACAACATAGTAATGCCTCATGCGAGATTCGCAATCAAATACAGCTTCTTTTTTAGCGCTGTGATTAAACATATATTTACCTACTAGAGCATCTAGCATAGTCCTCATGGGGGCCAAACTTTTTGTTGACATTTTTTTATATGTATATATTTTTCTATAAATAACTCAATATCAATTAACTAACCAAGCTAGTCATGAAATGAGTGAATTCTCAAATATAAAGAATGAAACAAGATTGAATCAAGATTCCACAAATAAGAAAAACATTTTGCTTGATGTTTAGCCATTTCAGACAAGATAGCATCCATTTACTACAGACATAAAAACTACGTCGAAGAATCGTTCTCATCGCTTTGTTCTGCAGCACCTGAAGTTGATCTATATGCTCATTATTCCCCATAAACAAAATAGTAGAACAAAACTCAAAGTGGAGTTTTATTACATTAATAACATACATGGTTGTTATATTTTTTCTTATTATTGCAAAAAAAGACACTTCTGGAAATTTTGTGTTTAAGATATGTACATATGGATATTAACAGTCATTTTACTTACATACTTACTAAGGCTGAAAACACATCGTATCAGTCAAAACGTGTTCTGATTCACAGACAAAAACGTAGTTTATTTCAACACACACCGACCGAAACACAATAGGTCTGTTCCTGCAACGAGAGAGTAAAAATTTCCTCTCAGTGAAAAATCTTACGAATTCTTACTCAACAAATTTCTGCCGGTAAGAAGTGTACTTTCTGTCAAAGTCAGCTGTTACTTTGTTCGGATGTTTTTATTTTTCTTTTGTTTTGGGTTATTTTTCATTTTAATTCAATTTGCTGCAAAAGGGCAAATAAAAAATGAAAAAAAAGGGACGCAAATGAAAGTTGAATATTCTCCTAGGACATTTCTGCGCATTTAAATGTGTAAATTTATATTTAAAAGCAATAAAAATGAACTTCAAAGTTCAATGAAAATGTTTTCCATAGATGTGGAGTACCGAAAAAAACAGCTGAAAACGTTGACGTCTAATTACGGGCAAGTTTTTTGTCTAACGCGTTCCTTTACTTTTTTGTAGCTTCTCTCTGTGAGAAAGAATTTTACTCTTAAGGCTGATAATTTCTCTTTTACTATTTTTTGCCCAAAAAGTAAAGGAACAGACCTAATAGGTCTGTTCCTTTACTTGCAAATTCGTACAAATTTGTACGAATTTTTACGAATTCTTACTCAACAGCGTTCCTTTACTCAGAAAGTAGTAAAAGAGAGAGGCAACGAGAGAGTAAAAATTTCCCCTCAGTGAAAAATCTTACGAATTCTTACTCAACAAATTTCTGCCGGTAAGAAGTGTACTTTCTGTCAAAGTCAGCTGTTACTTTGTTTGGATGGTTTTATTTTTCTTTTGTTTTGGGCTATTTTTCATTTTAGTTCAATTTGCTGCAAAAGGGCAAATAAAAAATGAATAGAAAGGGACCCAAATGAAAGTTAAATATTTTCCTAGGACATTTCTGCGCATTTAAATATGTAAATTTATATTTAAAAGCAATAAAAATGAACTTCAAAGTTCAATGAAAATGCTTTACATAGGTGTGGAAACAGCTGAAAACGTTGACGTTTAATTATGGGCAAGTTTTTTTTGTCTTACGCGTTCCTTTACTTTTCTGTAGCTTCTCTCTGTGAGAGAGAATTTTACTCTTAAGGCTGATAATTTCTCTTTTACTATTTTTTGCCCAAAAAGTAAAGGAACAGACCTAATGTGACAAAAAAATCATTTTCCTTTTTTGCTTCGTTTGGTGTGTGTTGAGAAAAAACAAAACTGAGTTTGCGATGAAGTTATGCCAATTTTATTTAACACTTATTATTTTATTTAAGCACAAAATAGAGAGTGGTAGGTTAATCCTTACAATCATAAACGAGATGCAGAGGACACATCTCAAAACCTGAAATACTCTCAAATAAAGAAAATGACAGTGCAAAGAATCAACAAAATTTTGTTTCTGAAAAACAACCATCCAGCTTTCGACAACGCACCACGTTTTTCTGTTTCCCCTTTGTTTTTTTTGTTTTGCCGTATGCGATGTGTGTTGCGCCATAAGCAAGTGCGCAATAATCGACAACGACACTCCCTTGAAACGTTTTTGTTTCATTCGGCGTGTGTTGGCCGTATGGAAAGCCGTGTATTTTTGGCATCCACTCACCATGCGCTTCGAATCAAAAATATGATTTTTGTTTCGCCTGCTTTGGTGTGTGTTGGCTCATCACCCCTAGTCTCCACTGGCAATAATTCATTGCAAGAAATATGTCAAGCAATCAAAATTGCCAATGGAGACCGCAAATGAAATGAATTATTTCAAGAAATTTGCGGTCTCCATTGGAAATTTCAGTTGTTTGACATATTTCTTGCAATGAATTATTGCCAGTGGAGACTAGGAGTAACGCCGAGTCTCCACGAGACATATTTATTTCAAACATTATGTCAGACATCATGTTAGAAATTTTTATTTTTTTATACGGTGGGCAAATTATGTCAAGAAATTTCATTTTCAACCATATCACATATGAGCAAGCAACGACCAATTCTTGCTTGCCACCGAGTCTCCACGAGACATATTTCTTTCAGACTTCATGTCAGGCACCAATCAGCCATGTTTTCTTCGTAGTAAAACTCAAATTAACACTCCCTGTCAAATTTATTTCTGGGTTTATTTCCACAGAGATGGCAAGAAATGAAAGCAGAAATCGATTTCTTGAAATGAGTCATTTCAAGAAATTTGCGGTCTCCATTGGAAATTTCGATTGCATGAAATATTTCTTGCAATGAATTATTGCCAGTGGAGACCACGGGTTAAGGCAAAAGAAAACGTTTTGTCTGATGCGTGTGTGTTCAGTCTAACATGGGATATGTTTTCATCACCTATTTGTAAATTAATACATTCCTCACTATTTACACAACCATTTAGTTTTGCTTACGTTGATTTTTGGCTTATTTCGTTCTGTCATAAGTCTTCTTCTTCCTTTTATCAGCGAGGTTATGATCCGAAAACAAGGGATCACAACCCTCCCACTTCACCGCATTTCTACTGATCCGCCTGTGGGGTTCGCCTATTTGACCTCAGAAAATATCGGCAGGCCTGCCGATTTTGGATCACTCGGTTACTGAGGCCAATGAAATGCCGATGTCGTCGCATTTGTGTGATCCAGGTGTTTATAGGCCTGCCTTTCCTACATCGCGATGTCTTTGGAACGTGCATTGATATTGCCTTTTTAACAGGGTTCAAATGATCTCTTCTTTGAACGTGACAATACCAGCTGAGCCGGCCGCGCTCTATTTTTTGTACGATGGTTTTCTTGATGTGAAAGCTTCCACGGATCTTCGAACTTCTTATTCGAACTCTTATTGTTAAGTCAATATGTTCTTCAAAACTTTACCACTTGCAAACATTAAGGCATCATCAGCGAACATATGAATATTTCTTAACACTTTACAGAAGTTATTTATGTAAATTGAACATAATAAGGGGCCGAGTATAGTTCCTTGTGATACACTAAAACATGTATTTTTGGCACTAAACGTTGCACAGTTTACACTAATTTTTTGGGTACGTTCAAATAATTAGTACGTTCAATAATTAGACTTAAACTAAAGGTGACGAAACCTTTCACAAAAAAAAATACTCAGCACTACGAATATATACAGTTGATTCGCATCGGTAGAGAGAAGTATCTGTCAATTTGCTGCGAATATCGCTGCAATCAGTTTTCCTTTCTCTTTATAGTCCGTGATATTCTTATAAAAGAATATTCAAAAAAAGGAATCCTACCGGAAGTTTATAGTCGATACGTTTTGAATCATCGTGCAATCTTCATATTAGAATCACCAGTTTTTGAAGCGTTAGAGTTGTTGTGTATAGTTTCAGTTATAAGAGCTGTCGAATAAAACTCTGGCCCTTTCTTAACAAGTTCTTTCTTTTCTGTCCAATTCATTTGAGAATCTAGAATAATCTATATATATCTAGCTAAACTTGGAATTTTCTAATAAATTCCTCCGATTCTTTACGATTGGAAGACAGGGCTTCTTTTCTATTCTATATTAAAAATTTGCTTCTGCTCACCATTTTCCTCTGCATTAGTATCCCATCGCTGACCATACACAAGCTCTTAACTGACCATACATAACGACTTAAGCATTAACTCAATCCAGTTAAACAAATTGACACTGACTTGAATCTTATCACGCTGCACGTTCCTCAAGCTCCTCCTATAGTTACTTTTCTGCTACACAATCCTCTAGACGAAGTTGTATCTACTGATATACCTTTTGTATACATATAAGCGTTCCAGTGTTTTGAGAAAAAATAAAGTAGGGTCATTAGTTTTCTCGACTTAGGGAAGAAAGATGCCACGTTTCATTCAACATCATTATGTAGTATTTGTCTGTCTTAAATTTACCATCGACCTTTGTTTTGGATATATAGAAACATAAAGTTCCCCAAATTTTGTTAGTGACGCTTATTAAACAATGTTTTCCACTAGCATCCGTCTGATGCAGCACCGATGGATGTTCAACACAGCATTGATGAATTGAATGTATCATCTATGCGCATGCTATCATGTCTTGTATCAATTAATATTCTACTTCACTGTATTCTTGTTATTACATTAATTATACAATATTCGTTTTTAATATCTTTTGTTTAGAACACATGCTGTGATTGGAGGAAAAAAAGCACTAGCACTGTCCAAAATAGGTTTATAACCAGTAATTCATACCGTCAATCTGTTAATTCAACGGATACACCAACATTTAACTACGAGTTATACAATCTACAAACCGAGACAAAATCACTTCAGGAATTGCAAATTGAAGTAGATGCCCTTCTGGAATTTCGAGACTTAGTTATTGAAACATTTCCTGATCTCAAAAACAAAATTATATCAATGTCTTCAGCAGCTATATCAGCAAATACTAATAACCTACATTCATCACCAAGGTAAGCTTATATATGTATATATTTTTTAGTTTGTTTAAAGCAGAATTTTAGAAAGAGATAGATGTGTAGTCTGTGAGACTTTTTTTGCTAGTGATTTAGAGATTTTAAGTAAGATAAATATTGATTTTCATGTACCTTAATCTGCTCTTCAATACTCACCTATTCGCAGAAAGAGGAATTTCGTTAGAACGGAGTATTTTAAAACAAATGAAATAAACAGATATGCTGACTATTTTCTTTTACATGTTCTGAAATATTTCATATATTGTCACCATATATGTATATACATACGAGTGTCTATACTTCAAAGTTGATAAAAGATTTTTGAATATCTTTAAAAATATATTTCCCACGATGTCGATGGCATATTTTTTTTACACTACCCACTAGCACTGGGGTTATATTTAAACTAACGGTTCCTGGGAATATGACATGAGCTATATCTGAAGATCAATATGCTACTATATGTAAAATCACGCATGAAGGGACGTCCGTACTATTCGAATCTCAGATTCATGCTGAATTCTATGCCTATAATATAGTGATAGACTGACCTGTGATCGACCAAGAGCAATAGTGTATATGGGCCCGTTTGGAAACGCATATTTGACACAGAAAATTGACTTAAATTGTAAACGAGTAGCGGATATCCGCAGTTTTGAAAGTCGCAGTTCAGCCTTGAACTCATTTATAAATCTCTTGCTTTGCAACGTTTGTGCTGCCGAAGGTGCCATATATTTGCAGAACTAAGGTGTTTTCTGCAATTGACGAATTTTTACTTAAGGTTTCTGATCATACTGGAACATACTGCACACCCGAACTCGACTGGACTCAAAATGATTTGGGAATGTTGACTGGTCTACATGGATATGTTCCATAAACTTGTAAATGTATCTAAGCATATTGATGATCTTATGAGGGACAAAAGTTCTTTTAGTTGTCCCGCAATACGATTAATAAAACAAATTTTAAGTTTTTCATATAATTCGTTTAAATTTTTTACCCGCGAATGATAATAGGGCCAACAATTTAATTTGTTTACGAAATTTATTAAACACTCCAAAATGTCTAATGTACTGCAATTTTTATAAAATACATAAATATTGATTTATTTCATCTATTATATGCAGCAGAAGTCAAACGAAAAAGAAAAAGTTGCGAAAGGATTCACAGACATCTTTTAACGTGCAAGGACCTTCAGTCTTAAATGCAGCAGTAATTATTGGGGAGGCGTCACCAGCATTTGTTTCGCGAAGTCGTAGTAATTCGAATAGTTGCAAAAAAGAACCAAAGAGCGGGGAGGGGAGTGGAAGTGTGGTACAGGATTCAGGATTTTCAACAGAAACAACGTCGTCTAAAGATGGTCATAGTGCTTCATCAACGTCTGGCGGCTTACAGGTAGATTTCCTCACTTTTTATAACAATACGATCTGTTATTTGTGTTTTTCTAGGGAACGACTTTACCCAATCGTCTTTTACATGACTCAGATGACGAACTGTTGAACCTTCTGGATGTTATATATCGGAAGACTTCTAGATTTCGACAAAAATTCTCCTCTATGCAAAATTACGAACGCGATAAACACGAGACCTATATATCCTCGGCATCGATTTCAAATATTTTGAATTCAAGTAGTTTTCATCGTAAAATTCCGCGGTATAACACAGATAACCCACCCAAGGAAAATGTATTAATTTTACGAAAGGAACGAGACAAATTACTTGATAAATTGGCTGAATTGGAGTCAGAAATGCTTGAAGGTCGAATAAAAATCTCACACATGGAAAAAGAATTGCAGCTTCTAACTTCTGGAAATTGTAATCTCGAAGAACAATTAAAAATAGCGTTAAGTCAAAACCAAGAATTAAATTCTAAATTATTGCAATGTGGTAGTGATAGTCCTAGGTAATACTGGAATTAAATTTTATGTATTAGTGCCAATACTAATTGATTCCGATTAAAATAATTTTAGCCGAAAATATTTACAATCACCAAGTCCAGCGTCTGCAATGCGTGATACAACAAGATTAGTTACAAGTAAAAACTTTACAGTAACCGATCAAATTGGCAGTTTTAGTTCCAGAATGTCATCTATAAAAGACCAGGAAATTTCCAGACATCAGAAAACTGCACTTTCTACTTGTAGCGAACCTATAATTTCCGGATTTAATTTGAATTCCGACCTATTAGATACAAAGGACACGGCACATGTGTTTCGCACAACACGAAAATATAGTTCTGATTTTATTCCAAAAAGCATGAAGGAAGACATCAAGAGCTTAGGAAAACTAGATGGCATATTTAGCACTCCAAAATACATGTGCAAAGTTCGTGAAATTGATTCTAAGAAGGTTGCCGCAATTTTATTAGAAACCAACACACTAGAACTGCAGAGGCATCTCCTTACACTAACAGTACAAAACCAGGTAAATTAGTTCTCTGCCATATTCAATGAAAATATGTACATATTTCTTCAAATAATAGTATAATAATAATAAGTAGCATACAAGTATTGGGTGCCATTAGAAAAACAGTACTAATATGTGCTAAAGGCTTTACTACTGATAGTCGTATAGAGTTTTTAACAAAGATAGTGTTCCAATTCAAACCAGTAAACGCAGAACAAGTTTAGTCAGAGAAAATACATACAAGTATTTTTCGTTCGAATTTGCTCTCAACATACGATAGAACATAAGGTTAGGTTAGGTTAGGTATGTGGGCTAGCAGGGAGGGACGCTCTCTGCCACACTCAGGTCAGCGTTGACCCATTGTGGTACCCATGGGGGAAAAAGTAATCCCTTACCCAATGAAACTAAAAGCTACTAACTCAGTCACTTACTTCATTTGTGCATACAAACCACCCTGATGATTTGATGAAGTTCAACATCTTTTGTGTTGAAACGCCGGAGAGTTCCTCGAGATCCTGGAAGAAATATTTACCAAGGAACTTTTTCCTGGAGTGTTGAAGACTCGGACAGTGGCACAGGAAGTGCGTTGTGTCCTCAAAAACTTCCTCGTCACCACAGCCTCTGCAGAGTTCCTCCTCCGTCAGGCGTAGTTTCTTCAAGTGGTACCGCAGAGTGTTGTGCCCCGTGATGATGCCCACGAAGGTGGAAAGGGATTTCCTATCTTTACGGATGATTCTCTCGGTCTTTGCTTTGTCGAAAGATAGCCATAGCTTGCTAGTGATGGCGCAAGTTTCCATGGAGTTCCATCTTGTGTTCGCCTCCTCAGTGGCTTTATTCCCTGCAGCGAGCTTGAGTGTGCAAGGCGGGATACACACAGGGGGGTCAACATAGAACATAAAGTTATGTTCTCTCCAAATAAAGCTAGATTTTGAAAGGCTTATTGATTCTCAAGATTAGGCATTTCCATTTACTTCTGATTTTCCTTTTTTTTCTTTCTCTTACGTGTGTGTTCGCATTTTGCCGACGGCTACTGCTCAATAGACACATTAGATCCGTTCCTTTACTTTTCGGACAAGATTCGTCAAATAAATATTATCAAATTTAAGAGTAAAATTCTCTCTCAAAGAGAGAAACTACGAAGAAGTAAACGATCGCGTTAAACAACAAAATATGGTATGTCCATAATTAAACGTCAACGTTTAGCTGACTACTTCTGTTGGGTACTCCACAACTATGAAACATTTTTAGTGAACTTTAAAGTTCCTTCTTAATACTTTCAAATATTTCAATCCGTTGGAATGTGTTAGGAGAACATTTATTCATTTGGATTTTTTATTTTAGTTTTCACAGCAAATTCCTTTTTTTTTATAATTTGCGCGCACTCAAGGGGTTATAAATACCCTTAACATGTTTACACACAGAGTGGGCGTTGGAAAGGATACATAGAGAGAGAGGAAGAGAAGGATTTGGTATAGTTAAACTCAGAATAATGAAAATTTCAAGAATTAAGAACATACCAACAAAAGAATTTCAATTAAATCAGCTGATTTGCACACTAAAATTTTGTGGTTAAGATTCGTAAGATTTCTCCTGAGAGAACATTGTTTACTCTCTATCTATTAGGCAAGAGTTCTTACAAATTTATAAGAATTTGCAAGTAAAGGAACGAACCTATATAATATTTATTAATGAATCATCACATTTATACAAATATATTGTCTCTTAAGCTGGCTTTACACTTTCGTTTTTCATTCAGTGTACGCTGTTCGTTTTTCGGTGTACGTACACCGAAGAACGAACAACGAAGAAGCATTCACATATACGGTTTTTTGATTCAGTTCGCTCGTTGTATCAAAATGAATAACAACACATTAGGCGTTTTTCTTTTTTAGTTCAGAGCAGAGCTTGAGTTGTCAAAAAAAAAAGTTTTGTTTCTTTTTTAGCTCAGACACATCAGAGCTCTGAATTTGTTTTTCTTTTTTCGTTCAGAGTATGCTCAGAGCGCACTCTATGAGCTCTGAATAATTTGACCGAGCGTTCAGAGAAAAAATCCTGAGCACAGCCATTTTTTATATTTGACAGGAGAGGACAAAGAAAAAAAAAATTGCAAAACAATTGAAATGGCGGACGAAATTTGTTGTTCTGGTGCAGAAAGTAAATATAACATAAAAATAACTATCAATAGATATTCTATTCATATTTTGACAGCTCAACCTATAATTGCTAATCAAATGACATCAGAGTGCTCAAGTGTGTTTCATAAATAAATCAGAGTGCTCTGAGCACGCTCGGTTCAGAGCACGTTCAGAGCACGCTCGATGTGCTCGAGCTCGAAAAAAGAAAAACGCCTATTGTTGGCAGTGGCAGCGGTTTATCCAGAAAAATGATACAAATAAGAGATCCTCTTGGACCAAACGCTAGTTGCTAAAAAGAAAGCACTTATCACATATAAATGTGCTTAGTGAATTGAGACTGCGCCCAGATGACTTCCGGAATTATTTATGTATGTTAGAAGAAATATATATTGAACTTCTTGATTTGGTCACACCATTAATTGAGAAATCAATTGATTTGGTCACACCATTAAGAAAATCTATTTCACCGCATGAACGTCTGTCTGCTACACTGCGATTTCTTGCGACAGGATAAACATATAGTGATCCAAAGTTCTCAACAATAATTTCTGCGCCATCCTTAAGTAATATTATTCCAGAAACATGTGCGGGTATAATAAAAAGTTCTTCAAGGTTACATAAAGGTAACATAAAGTTCTATAAATTCCTCAAGAAATTCTCTTCACAAACTTCTTAAATCACCCATTTTTATAAAGAAGAGAAACGACACTGCACAAGAACGTACGATTAACGGACATCGTCATTTACACACACGTTGTTCGGTGTTTGAGTAAAACCGTACACCGAGAATTCCAACCAGCTTTGACTTTTTTTCGTACGTGTTCGTTGTTCATTGTTCGGTTTCGCCATTCATACTTTCGTTGTTCCGCGTACGTTCAACAACGAACAACGAACACCGGGTAAAAGAACGAAAGTGTAAATCCACACGTACGCTTTATCTGATTCTGATACATATAATTTCTCAACCTTCGACTTAATCCTTGTCATCATAGACATGTGTCATGCAATTGATATTTCTAATGGAGACCGCAAATTTCTGCTTTAATTTCTTGTCATCTCTGTGGACATAAGCCCTGAAATAAATTTGACACTGAAAGTTTTACTACAAAGAAAATATGGCTGATTGGCGAAAAACATACTCTAGAGTTAATTGATTATTGTACAAAAGCCATTTATACTTAAAAAGAAAGTCCTGGCAAGAAATTGCGAACCAATTTCAAATAAGTTTCCAAGAAATAGAACAGTGGAATTTTTCGGGTTCATATAAAGCTCTCTGTGGGCGCCGTGGTGTAAGTGGTTAGTGTGTCGGATCACTGCGCATGAGGTTCCAAGTTCGAATCCCAGAAAACACCAAAAAAAAGTTTTTTCAAGGTCCCACCTCTCGCGAACGCCTGACAAACATCCGAGAGTATAGTTGTCTCGAAAAAGTTTCTCAAACCAAATTGCCCTTCGGATAAGGCGCTAAACTGTAGGTCCCTTCCATTCGTGTGAAAAATATAACGCACACAACCTGAGTGTTTGCAAGAAGCTAGGCCCTGGCACTTAAAGAGCTGTTGCGCCAAATATTTATTTATTTATTTTTTAATATTTTGTTTAAATGTGATAATGAGGGGAGGTTCTGCGTCAGTAGTACCGAAATTATTCTAAAATGAAATAGAGTTTTTTTTTTAAAGTAGGGAAATAAAAGCCCGTTGCATCAAATAAACTACATTTAAAAATAAAAGGAGCAATTTTAACAAAAGCGCAAAGTTACAAAAAGAAGCCCGTAGTCCTCTTTGTTATATGGAGCGCAGTGGGTGCACCGGCTTATGCTGCGTAATTTGACACGTCAAACTCAATTGTCTGAAATTATAAAATGCATATATTAACCAAGTGTCTTATTTGTGGAGCCCTGAGCCTTTTAGGCTGAGAATTGATATCAGTAAAATCTCTCCCCTTTTGAAAATAAACCTCGATTAATTCTTGCAACTTCAACTTCTTCGTTTGCAAAATGCGTTTACTACATATTCTTACACTTAAAAAAAAAATGTAAAAAATCTATATCCTGGTTTACCAGACTATAATCTCCATTTACCCAAGTAAGTGAAGTAGTTAATATGGTTAATATGGAATAGAGTAGCTTATGTACAGATATATTTATTTTTATTCAAATTTTTATAGCCTACTCACTCACATCACATTTCTAAATAGGTTTTGGTGCAGAAACTGGACGGAGTACTGAGGTCAAAAACTTCCGTTAGCAAAACGACTGAGTGGTTCCAAAGAGGAAATGGCCAGCTTCAAACTGCAGGTAAGACTACTACGAGCTTTTCTATACTTTATATATTGAAGGTTTAAATGGGTTCAGTTAAGAGTTCCTACACTAAGATACAAAAGAAGAAAAGCGCTGAAGTAAAACAGAAAATTTCGAATCTAACCTATTCGGTTCACTGTGCAATTGATGGAGATATCTCGTTTTTATTTGTAACAGGTAGGCAAATCTTAAGTGATTTAACCAGAAAACCAGCACTCGGGTCGTATTATTCTAGAAAAAAAAAAAAAACCGTTAGCAATTTTAACACTTTAAAAATTAATTTATGATCTGTGTTTTAGTTTACAAATATGAAGATTTAACATTAATTTGTTGGCGTGTATGGCGTGTGGCCTCCTTTGGCTTTTATAAGGGCTTAACCGTATTTGGCATGGATTTGTAGAGGCTGCTGATGTAGCAAGTGTCTTTTTCTTCATACCAAATTTTTTCGATGTGGCTTCTTAATTCCTAAAAATGTCTAGTCTTTTTGTTCCTTAATTTTACAGCCATTTGATGCCAAACGGCCTGCTCCACATTCTTCCTTCTACCGTTCTCCAGGTCAGCGTCGAACTGTGGTCTTTCCGTCTGAAAATGTCAAGAATTTGGACTCATCTGAGAATATGACCTTCTGCCAGTCATTTCGGGTCCATTTGTGCCTTTCTTCTGCCCATACTAAACGACTTTTTCTTATGCTAGGCGTAAGAAATGTTTTTTTTTCTAGGCAAATAAACTTGCTTCGTTAATTTGTCTTTGACATCAAAGTTATCGCGAGGCAAGAGAGGCTGGCCTATAAACGCCTGGATCACACAAATGCGACAGCATCGGCATTTCATTGGCCGATTGGAAATATCAGCAGGCCTCCCGATTTTGGATCACTTCGTTACTGAGGCAAACCAAGTTCTGGTGTCGCTGCTTTTGTGTGATCCAGGTGTTTTTAGGCATGCCTTTCTTGATATTGCCTCTTTAACAGAGTTCAAATGATTTTTTTTTAACATGGTACTACCGGATGAGCCGGTCGCGCTCTATTTGTCGTGAGATAGTTTCTTTGACGTGAAGGCTTTCACGGATCTTCGAATTTCTTATTCGATCAAGCTTTGTCACTGCTGTCATGCAAAGCATCTTCCTTAATGTACTATACTATTTGTATTTACTCAACATTGTAAACCGTATATTGGTCGCACAACTGCGATGTAGATCCTCTCTTTCAGCTTAGGGGGCATTTTTCGGTCACACAAGATATCGGAGTTTTCCCGACCCTTCATCCACCCTATGCCTACGCGATGATTGATGTCGTCATCATTGATTATAGATCTTAGTTATTCGAAATTTTCACATTTGGGAAGCGCCGTTCTATTCAAATAAATGTATGGAATAGGTATGAGTGGATCAGATTACTCCGTCTTTTTTTGGACTAATGCGGTACACATTTCCCCCCAAAACGCCCACTCATACGTCAAGTACTCGTTGCAGGGACGTAGGATCCTCATGATGGCTTCATCTTCAGCAAATAATAACTGATGCACCGTCACTTTACCTTCAAGTAGATAGTCAAGAACTGCAATAAAGAGCAAAGGACTTCAGATGTTTCCCTGATAGATCCTGACTTTGATTGGGAACTCTTCGGTTACTCCAGCGGGGCATCTTACTCTTATTTTTGCTCCTTGGTACATGATCATCTGTACATAGGTTTCTGGATGTTCCATCGATGTCTAAGCGCCATTCATATCAGATCTCGTGGTTGTCGGTCGAATGCCTTTTCAAAGTCAACCAATATAATATGCAGATCCTTTAAGAAATCACGATGTTTCTTCATTATGATCCTTATACTTTGGATTACATCTGTGGTTGATTTGCTCGCGACAAACTCGCACGCTTTATATTTCGCAGTGGGCCACCTAATACCTGCTCAACGATCTACATGGTGTGTGACATCAGCTTGATTGAATGGTAATTAATTGAAATATTTGATGGTATTTGCATTAAATCATACAATTACTTTCATGAAAATCGATGATGAAGCGGTTTTGACGTTATTTTGATTAGTAGCTATCTACCTATTGCATAAATATTGTAATATGACTTTTTATTCTACCCGAGCGATGCTGGGTACCACAGCTAGTGCAGTAATACTGCTTTATTGCATGATCGTGACATTAGAGCCATCGATCGTTTTCTAGCGCACATGCGTTAATCGTACAAAAGGAAAAGATAGATGATTGCCAACAGTACTTTGAATTGAACCCCCATTTCCTCTTTTAAGGGATTGAATTAGTAGTTACCTACGTTATATAACGAACCTCTGAATAGTAGCTATGTGCTAATCTATGACATGAACTATCTATCTATCAAGTTTCATCCAAATTCATTCAACTGTTAAGGCGTGATTGAGTAACAAACATCGCATTTATGTAGTAGTAGGATATGATAGGACTACTACCGTTAATGAGTTTTGAGTTAAACGCAAGTTGAAAACAAGCACGATTTTAAATTTGTTTATAACTAAGAACTATTTATTTTATCTTGGTAAGGTTTTGGTAACTAGGGTTTTAAGCGCAATAGACCAATGGTTGGGATAAATTTACCTTTATCGCCCCGATCCCCGACAGAGTTTTTGTGCTCTATTTCCTTTAACGTTTACATTTATGTAATTTTTGTTTATATTTTCTTAATACTACTAAAAAAAATAAAAACTGAACACTTCATTTTGAAATAATTTGTGCTTATACTTTTAGGCGAGAAGATCATGTGTAGAACTGGGGCAAACAAAATCCATACCTTTAAATTTTAAAAATAAACCCTCGCAAAATGTACCATCACATCAAATGGAAACTTTATCTAATTCTAGAACATGTGGTAGTAATTGCGTTTCACCCGCGCAATTCACTACCGATAGAAACATAAAAATTGAAAAGAATGAACACCAGCAACTAGAAAGTTGCCAAGATTGTGTTCGTAATCAAGAAAATGATAATCAAACTTCAAATGAATATGAAGAAACATTCCAACCTCCTAAACGTTCCAAACCAAGCAAAATACCACTTCCTGGGACAAAAACACTTTATTCTTCTAAGGCCATTGGATGCACATCCAACGGTAGTAGTCCTCCCTTCACGGCAATACACAAATCTCTTAGTTACAGCACAGGAAATATATTTTTTAAAAATAACACAAGCAGATTAAATCGACAAGATTCGCTAATTATAAAGAGCCGTGGATCATCATCTTCCATTTCTACAGATCCAAAAATCATGTCACCACGCAATGTATTTATTACATCGCCTCTGCCAAAAATAAAGCGTGATTCAGTAACGGCTAGAGTTCGCCAGTTAGACTATTTAACACCGTCACGAAATAGTGGTAAAATAATAGAGAAAAGTCAATCGGAACAAAAAACCGGCTCCTCACAACAACTAATCGCTCAAAATAAATTGAATAAAATGAATAGTTCATTTGTTTCCACTGTTGTAAATAATTCTCCCATCACATCACCAAGTCGCAGCATCAAAGGCAGAAAGGAAAATAATATCTCAATGGCGACCAAAAGGAGTATTGTTTTAAGGAAAGAGACTGACAACAAATCAGCAGCTGTAAAAAAAATCGGACATTCAAATCCATCTGGTGTTCAAGCGCTTATTGGAGGTAATAATAATACCAATAGTAATAGCTCAATAACAAATTCATCGGTTAACAGTAGCCTGGCAATAGATGAACAATATAACGATGTAGATATTGGAAGAGTACGCAATTTACGATCGGCACTGCTGGGCTGGCTTAAAATTTAATTTGAATATCGCAAATATGTATTTTATTCAAAGTTGTATTACTATTTTATTAAGAATAAAAAAATATATTGCAATATAGAAATTGGTACATTAAATTCCGCATAAAATAATATAAAGCAAACTTTTTGGTGTTTAAATTAATCCCTAGATCATTTTACACTACAGGAGTACATTCACTTTTTTGCACCCATGAGGACAAAAGAAAAAGAGATTGAAATTGAAAGGAAGCTGGTACTGGTATTAATCACTTCGGAGAACATATCGCTCATTTACTTGAAGACTGTCATAACTCAAAAAACGCTATATTTGAGTTAATGATGCAGAATTATTCGTTTTATCATGCTTCATATTGTGTAAAAATTTCATATTAATATCTTGTATACACTCCGCGTTAGAATTATAAGATGTCTTCTTTTTTCCTTCAAGGTGGTAGTCAATTGAAAACTTTAAACGCGTTTTCTGCTAAATCCATTTTTTTGAGTTATGACAGTCTTCAAGTAAATGAGCGATATCAAGGAAGAGACGCCGGAGATGTTTTTTTGCAAATACCACGCTCATTATCAACTTTATGGAACAACCGTCAATGTCTTTATTGTTCCGCACAAATTTGTACGAATTTGTAAGTAAAGGAACCAACCTACTAAGAACAAATCTTACGAATTCTTGCCCACAAATTTGTAATCTTTTCTGTTGGTAATTTCTTAATTTTTTTAATTTTCATTATTTTGAGTTTAAAATAAAAAATGGAAAAAAGTACACAAATGGATATAAATAAATAGGTAAGTTCATATTTAAAAGTACTAACAATGTTTTTCATAGATGTGGAGTACCGAACAGAAGTAGCCGAACACGTTGACGTTTAATTATGCACAACTTTTGTTGGTTAAATTAACATCTCACACGCTAAAACTGTGGGAGAGAGTTATTTCCAAACGGCTAAGCGAAACAGTGCACATAACCGAAAACCAATGTGGATTTGTATCTGGAAAGTCAACAATGGGCGCCATACAAAGCGTTCGCATAATAGTTGAAAAGTATCGAAGTGCCAAACGAAGCCTACACATGGGATTTATAGATCTCGAAAAGGCATTCGATCGAGTGCCGAGAGAACTCCTATACCACGCACTTAGATTGAAGAAAGTGCCAGAACAGTACATTGGACGCATACGGGACATGTACCTTGAGACAACCAGGCAAATCAGAAGCCCAGTAGGACTCACGGGGAAAATTCCAATCAAAGTTGGTGTGCATCAGGGATCCGCATTAATCCCTCTCCTTTTCAACATTGTTATCGACTGTCTAACATCATCCATACAAAAACCGATTCCCTGGAATATACTATATGCCGATGGCATAGTATTGATTGAAGATGATGCACAGGAGCTAGAACGTAACCTAAGTGAATGGCACCTGGCCCTAAAGAACAATTATAAACACACATTATTACTACACTACGCGAACTCGCCAAGCGCCCTTCCAGCACAGATACGTAAAGCGAACTCAACTCCATACGTCTGTCTCACTTGGCGAGCTGCATGTGCAGACCTACACTAACACTAATAACCCTTTGAGCAGGAGGGATTTCCCGGTTCAATTAAGCTTTAAACACATTGCATGTTAACATTTCGGCCATCCTACGTTACACTGTCCTCAGTGCAGCCTACAGCACACAACAACTATGCTCACAGCCACTTTGCACACAGCCTATTTACACACAGTCTTTTGGCACACAGCCTTTTTGCACATAGCCTTTTTGCACACAGCCACTTTGCACATAGCCTTTTGGCACACAGCCTTTTTGCACACAGCCTTTTGGCACACAGCCTTTTTGCACACAGCCACTTTGCACACAGCCTTTTGGCACACAGCCTTTTTGCACACAGCCTTTTGGCACACAGCCTTTTTGGCACATAGCCTTTTGGCACACAGCCTTTCCGTGCTCACCGATCGAGCGTTGATAATGTCATCCTTCGAGACCGTTATTTGCATAATAGTTTCACTTTGCCCTACTTCAACTGTCCTTCACTGCGTTCCATAGTAGTTAAACTATTGGACCTCAAGCCTTTACTAATTTTAAGAAAATTAATAAAGACCCATTTATGGTAATTCAACTTCCACAAATCAACCTGACCAAAAGTCAATGAAAATCAACATTTCATAGTAACAACATTTTTTAATTTTATTTTTTAAATTCATTCATTAATTTTTAAAGTAGTTTTAAAACAAGGGACCTGATATGCTTAATCAACCAGCAACCAAGGGAATAGCTGTCATTTGAAATGTCCACAAGCAAAGTTCATTAGAATTCAAATTCATTTAATCTGGAAGTATATAAACCAAAAGTAGGCAATACCAATGTGTGTAGAACATAAGTAATTGTAGTAATAAGGAATTATAAGAGTATGTACCTTAGATAACCAATAATTTTACGGATCTCCCTCAGCATCCTCGTTTTCCTCGCTGTCATCAAATTCTTCCCATGCGATGTCATTTATTTTTGCAAAAGGTTTGATTCGATCCGCGGAATGCACTAAAGAATATGGCCTGCGTGACATTTGAAGTTCAGATGAGTCTCCAATCACATAGCGATCGTTTTCCAGTACTTCCTTGACTTGATATGGACCCTTATACCTCGGAAGAAGTTTTTTCGATTGTCCTGTCGCTGGATGTTCTGCGCGTAGGAGCACCATGTCTCCTGCTTCATAAGCTTCAGGTTTACGATGTAGCGCATTAAACCTTTCTGCCTGCTGCAACTGTAGTTTTTGTACTCGCTGCTTAACCTTCTCCCTAAGTTCGGCTAATGGAATATTTTCTTCATCGCTGGAAAGGTCTTCTTGCAGTGCGAAACTGAGCTGATTAGCTAACATGTTTTTTGGCTTAAACGCAAACAGTAATTCTTGTGGTGTTTGGTTTGTGATTCGGTGTTGCAAAGAATTCAGGCCCCATTGAATCGACGGAAGATGTTCCTCCCAATCACGTCCATCATGCCGTTTTGTCATTGTTGATAGCGACATTTTTACTGTCCGGAAGTAGCGTTCTACCTGTCCGTTAGCTCTCGGCGTTCGTACAGCGTTCAAAATATGACGGATATGATTTTCTTTACAATACTCCTTAAATGCTTTGGAAGTGAATGCGGTTCCTCTGTCGCTTACAATTTGTGTTGGTGTTCCGAAGAATTGTGAGAGTTCAACTAATGATCGGGTAACAGCATTCGAATTGGTAGTTTTTACTGGTCGTAGAATGATGAATTTTGTAAAGCTGTCTATAATTCCGAGGATATTGTTGATAGGGTGAATGTGGTATCGTGTTCCGTCTTTAGCTCTCTGGTTATATAAGCATGGGACACAACTGCTTATATACTTTCAACAATGCGTGACATTTTCGGAAACCAATAATTTCTTCTAAGGTGTTCCATTGTTCTTTCCAATCCAAAATGGCCAATGTCATCGTGGGATGACTTTATAACCCGCCACCTAACTCCCCTTGGAACCACGAACCGAAGTCCACTTTCGGTTTTCTTAAAAAACCGACCGTGCTTCAGGGCATATTGTCTCTCGTAGTCTTTTCGTTTGCCGTATTTTTTGTGGGGGTTACTTAACACTTCACGGATTTCTCGGAGTTGAATATCACGATCTTGCAGAACAGCTATCCAATCTTCTTCTTGAGTTTCCATGATCATCATTCCAAATCCAGCTTCTTCGATTTCGACGGGGCACTCGGTTGGATTTCTGCTTAATGCATCTGCATGCTGCATCTGTTGCGCCGTCCTGTACTCCATCTTATAATCGAACTCTTGGATCTTAAGCCACCATCTGGCAATTCTTGGGATGAGTTCCTTTTTGTTTTGCGTCATCTTCAAAGAGTTGCAATCCGTGTAGATAGTGAATTTCTTTCCAAGTAAATAGTATCTAAATCTTTGTAAGCTTTCCACTACAGCCAACGCCTCGAGCTCATAGCTATGGTACTTTTGCTCATCCTTTGTCGTCGCCCTACTAAAATAAGATACCGCCCTCTTTTCTCCACATTCGCCAACTTGAATCAAAACGCCAGCCAAACCTAAGCTGCATGCATCTGTATGAAGTTCGTGCTCTTGTTTAGGTTCGTAAATGGCTAGAACTGGTGCCTTACACAGATTCGCTTTTAATATATTGAAGGCTTCATCCATTTCGGTTGTCCATTTGAATGGAACTTCCTTCTTTAATAAAGCGTTAAGTGGCGCTGCTATTTTGGCGTAGTTGGGAACAAATCGACGAAAGTAACCCGTAAGTCCCAGGAATTGCTTAACCTGTTTTGTCTCAATGGATGCTGGGAACTTTTCTATAGCACCAATTTTTATATTCCCTGGCTTTACTCCTTCTCCACTTATTTCGTGCCCTAGATAACTAACAGTATTTGCAAAGAAAACACTTTTTTTTAATATTTAGAGAGACTTTTAATTCTTTTAGGACGTTAAGAAGATTTTCTAACTGTTTTAGTATGGCGTCAATGTCTTCGGCGAAAATGACGATATCGTCCATATAAATTAAATTATTTTTCGAAGCCAGTTTTTTCGTCACTAGGCTCATGAGGCGCATAAAAACTGAAGGGGCATTTGTTAATCCAAACGGAACCCTATTGAACTGGTATTGTCCCCGAGGTGTAACGAACGCAGTTAAATGTCTTGACTTGCTTTCGATTGGGATCTGATAATAGCCGCTCATTAGAAACAGAACAATGAAAACCCGACCGTTGGACATAGAATTGAGCTGCTCTTCGATATTTGGGGTAGGAAAATTTTCGCGAACCGTTATTTCATTTAAACGGCGGTAGTCGACGCATAGGCGCTGACTGCCATTTTTCTTTTTCACCAGCAACGCAGGGCTGGCGTATTCTGAGTTTGATTGTTCGATTATTTTGTTTTGCAAGAGTTCTTCTATTATTTGATCCAAGTGGGGAAGTTCGTTATATGGAATTCTGTATGGCTTATACCGGACTATTTTGTTTTCTTTTAACTTGATGGTCATTTGTATTTTATCTGTCTTACCTAGTTCACTTAAGTTAAATGCAATGCAATCGCGATATTCATTTAGCAGTCTAAGGAGTCTATTTGTATCGGTATCACTATTATGGCTTGGAAAATTACCGATCGAGATGTCACTGATTTTAATTTTCGGTTTCATTTGTATATTGTGCTGCAGAATTGGCCCGTCTAGTCAGATATCTGGATGGTTTTGTTTTATTTCTAGAGTGCCATTTTTTCTAATTACACACACTTTGTCGGAATCTAAAAAGTTTCTACCTAAGATCATTGGATAGTCCTGCTCGTGGTCTCGAACGACCAAAATATCTACTTTTTGGGCAACTTCCCCTGCTTCAATTATTTTAGAAATTTTTCCTATTGCCTTAGTACAAGCCATTCCAAAACCCTGTAGTTTTGCATTGCAGGAATCCATCGGCCAGCCATATTTCCTTACTTCAGATAGCTTGATGGTTGAACAGTCGCTTCCAAGATCTACGAAGGTTTTCACCGAGTGATTGTCGACATTTATATTTTTGACTAAGCCACCATCATCATCGGTGTGTAGCAGACGGCGTATTTTCCGAGGCGGTTCCCCATATGTCTGTATTGGCTGAAGTGGACCGCGGCGTTCCCTACAATCCCGAGATAAGTGTCCTGGAACTCTACAGTTAAAACAAATTCGCGAGTTTTGTTGAGGTTTCCCTGGTTTTACAACCGTACATTCGCGAGCTAAATGTCCCGGAGTTCGACAATTGAAACAGATCTTTAATTGTTTTTGTTCTGTGTTTACGTATTTTGAGTTAAAGTTTGAATTATTTTTATAATTATTTGATCTAAACCCTTGTCGCGGGGCATATTTTGAATTGACGTCAGGAGTTTCAAATCTTTGACGTGTCTCCGCTTGCGTTTGAATGGTTTCCAAGGACTTTATTGTGGTTATAAGTTCGGAAATCGTATTACAATTGGCAGATATTAAATTGTTCATTAATGCGCGGTCTCTCAACCCCGAAATTATATAATTTATGATGGATTTATTGTTTAAATTTCCCCGCTTTCCCATCGCGACCATATTGTACACATAATTTTCAAAGCTCTCTGTATTTTTTTTTCTGCCTCGCCAATAGTCGAATATGTATATTCGATGCGTCGTCATCCGAAGGAAAATCTTCCAGAAATTTTATTTTAAATTCCGCCCAACTATTTATTTCACCCCTGCATCCGGCAAGCCAATGTCCTGCAGCTTCGTCGAGCCTCAAGGAAACATAAAATAAGGTGCTTCGATCGTCCCACTGGTAAAGATGGCGGATATTTTCTATGGTCTCTACCCATTGCGCCGCACTGAGGGAAGAACTCATTGAAGGATCAAAAGCTGGTATTATTTTTTTTATTTCCTCTGTCCCGAGTCTCAACGACATTTGTGTCGCAGTTGCACTTCCCGAGGGTTGACTCTGAGTCATCTGACTGCGAACGGCGACACGCATTCACTTCAGCTTCCAATTGCTCATTTTGTTCCCTAGCTTCATTTAATTCTGCTCTTAATCTTATTATCTCTACCTCACCTGGGTGGCCATCCATCAGCCGTTTGGGGATTCTTTTTAATCGCTCTGCCATTTTTATCAGATACACTTAAATTATTTGTTCACTCTTTTTTTTTTTCTTTTAAATTGCTTAGCACACGATTTTGCACAACTATACCTTGCAAATACTTGTTACCAACAACGTAGCAGACAAAGAACTTCACGCCGATGTAAAGTAACTAACGGTATATCTTTCGTCTTCTATCTACTAACTAAAAGTTTTGTTGAAAGAGTGAATCCAATACAGAATCAACACACAAGCAGTAATAGAAACAACGAACCTTCAATATATACTTTTCTCTTTCATTGCTCGATCTCTTCGTCACAGAAATTCACTTGGTCGAAAGCGATAAGGATATAGCATTTCTCTCACTCGCACACACACGAAACGATAAAGGAAGCAATGAGCAAGAACAGAAGTTATCACTTCTTTTTCTTCGTTTGCTTTCCCATAAAGAGGATAAAGCATACCTGCACTCACCGATATATGTACGTACGCATGCTCTCTCTGTCTTCTAACTTAGAACCCCATGGACAAGCAAATCCTCAAATGAAATGGAATGCTATGTATGTACTTCGCAGATTCATCAGGGGCAAAGATGTAAATCAAAAATTGCTTGCTTACCAATTTTTTGTGTATCACTTACTTACATACGTATACATATTAACACAATTTACCACTCTTGCACATGTCAACCGAAAAAAAAAATGGCGAAATGGTTTAATCCCACTTCTGAAATTATAAACACACATTATTACTACACTGCGCGAACTCGCCAAGCGCCCTTCCAGCACAGATACGTAAAGCGAACTCAACTCCATACGTCTGTCTCACTTGGCGAGCTGCATGTGCAGACCTACACTAACACTAATAACCCTTTGAGCAGGATGGATTTCCCGGCTCAATTAAGCTTTAAACACATTGCATGTTAACACAATGGCCTAAGGATTAATGTGCGCAAGACGGAATACCTGTACCTCCCCTTTGGGGACTCAGTATTCGGGCCAAAAAAACACAGTTTAGATCGGGGAAGAACTACTAACGATGTCCATCCAGTTCAAATACCTAGGCTCTACAATAAGTTCTGATGGTAAAATCGATGCTGACGTTGCAACTAGAACAAACGATGGTTGGATGAAGTGGAGAAGCCTTACCGGAGTGCTTTGCGATAAGAAAATACCACTAAAAGTGAAAGGCAAAGTGCATAAGACGGCTGTGAGACCGACCATGATGTACGGGTCCGAGTGTTGGGCAGCACAAAACACACATACACAAAAACTACAAGTGGCCGAGATGCGCATGCTCAGGTAGTCAGCGGGAGTAACACAACTTGACCGAATAAGGAATACGTATATAAGAGGAAGCATGAAAATAACGCCAATAACAGAAAAACTACAAGAGAATAGACTTCGCTGGTATGGTCATATAATGCGCCGAGGCGAAAACCACATAGTTCGAAAATCAATGCATATCCCGGAGCACACAAGAGGAAGGGGACGACCAGTCGCCACATGGCTTGGGACCGTAAGGAAGGACACGAGGAGGAATAACATCGAAGCAGAGACAACCCAGGATAGAAGATCCTGGCGCCTTTGAACAAGGAGGGCCGACCCCGGATAGGGACAAAGGCAAAGGAGAGAAGAAGAAGATCTTTTGTTGGTTAACGCGTTTCTTTAATTTTTCGTAGTTTCTCTTTTTGAGAGAGAATTTTACTCTTAAGTTTGATAATGTTTCCTTTGCCAATTTTCGCCCCGAAAAGTAAGGAACGGACTTAATATTTAAAAACCCAGTTGACAAACATACATAAATATATACCTAAAGAGGTATTCCCAAATCTCTCTGTTAAGGTATTGATCAGCTCGATGGTACCAAAAACACTCCCTCGAATTTTATTCAAAATATGACATTTCCGCAGGAAACGATACGCATTTTATTTGTCGCCAAGTTTTCAAATTTAAAAAGTATCCGGTAGATCGACGACGTTATACGCATGTTGCAACCAGGGGCTAATAGAAAGAGTGCAAAACTGCAAAATAAAGCAATGCGAGGCATTTTAAAGTGCAGCAGGTATATGTCCATTAGATGGATGCTGGAAACCCTCAAGTGGTTAGGCGTTAGGCAGAGGCTAGAATTAAACACTGATGGCTGTCTGCAAAATCAAGTATGGTGTTGCGCCGAAGCTACTAACATGCGACATCAGGAGTGTGGAAAAAGTTCAGCCGTACCAACTACGTAATGCAGTTGACTACTGGGTTCGCTTCCAGCGATCGACAAGGCGCCAGAACACATTTATTTATAAAGGGTTTCCTCTACTTAACTCGAATATTAGAGTGTTTAAAAGAAATATGTAGAATTTTGTAAAAATAATATATAATATTCTTAATGATTGTGGTAAAAATAGAATGAAAAATTATTATAAAAGATTTTATTGTAAAGTATTACATACTAAATTTTAAATCTGTGAAATACAGGATTAAGTTCAACGGCAATAAATTCTTCATCCGACCTCCCCACTGATGTCATTTTTGGAAATCAGCATATAGCCTAGGTAGACAAAGTCCTTTATTATCTCAAAATTATATCTGTCTATTGTGACGTTCTGTCAAATACGGCGATGTCGAGTGTTCTTTTTCTTTTAGACAGCATATAATTTGTTTTGCTTTCATTGACCGCTAAACCCATCTTTACTAGTCGCAAACGCCCCACTGATGCGATGAGTTCTTCCGACTATGTCAATCACCCCAATTCTTCAAGTCGAATGCCCGGTCGTATTTTCTTTCGTATTTAAAGTCGTATCAAACTTAAATTCCTATTCCTCGATTCGTATGCGATGCATACGACAACTCAAAAAAACCAACGCGTATCATCGCAGTTATGCAAATGTCAAACCATCATCAGAGAGAATGAAACCAAAATGTAAACATAAGTTTGGCGGTGCATTTTAAAGCAAAGTAAAATTTTGCTGAACAAAATAAATCAAAAATATCAATTTGATAACCTCTTTTTCGATTAAGAAGAGGATGAAGTGGTGCCGGTTGAGAATTTAGCAGAAATTCTGAGAAATTTGTTGTGTATTATAATTACGCCAACGACCATAACATGCCGAGCATCAGTTCTCCTCCGATCACCGATATCAAGCAGCTACGGGCGCTGTTAGTACTTAGATGGGGGACCGCTTGGGAACATCCCGTGTTGTTGGCATAGCAAAAACCACCCTTACAAATTGGCTAAAATGCGTGACTTTCCTACAATAAAAGCACACAAAACAACAAATTCAGATATTCACCCCAATTCTTCAAGTCGTATGCCCAGTCGTATTTACCTTCGTATTAAGAGTCGCATCAAAATAAAATTCCTATTCTTCGATTCGCATGCTATGCATACGACAACTCAAAAAAACCAACGCGTATCATCGCAGTTATGCAAATGTCAAACCATCAGAGAGAATGAAACGAAAATGTAAACATATGGGTTTGGCGGTGTATTTTAAAGCAAAGTAAAGTTTTTTGTGAACAAAATAAATCAAAAATATCAAGTTGATAACCTCTTTTTCGGCGAAGAAGAGGATGAAGTGGTGCCGGTTGAGAATTTGGCAGAAATTCGGAGAAATTTGTTGTGTATTATAATTACGCCAACCACCATAACATGGTGAGCAGCAGTTCTCCTCCGATCATCGATATCAAGCAGCGACGGGTGCGGTTAGTACTTAGAAGGGGGACCGCTTGGGAACACCCCGTGTTTTTGGCATAGCAGAAACCACCCTTACAAATTGGCTAAGATTCGTGACTTTCCTACAATAAAAGCACACAAAACAACAAATTCAGATATTTTGAGTAAAAATACATGTACTTATATTTTTTTTTTCTATTTAGCTTCACGTTGAAGGCGAGTCGTAGCCAATTTTGAGTGCGAGTAAAATACCACACAAATACGACCATCAAACGACCAGTTGAATTCTCCGTAATAGCGGAAAAATACGACACTCGTATGCGTTGCGATGCATACGACTCCTGTCAAAAATTTCGTACGAGTGTGTTCGTAAAGTACGGACTTTGTAATAACTAAATGCGTGCGTGTTCGACTGGCGTATACGAGTTGAAGAATTGGGGTGAATGTCATCGGCATAAGCGAGTAGTTGTACATACTTGTAAACGATTGTACTTCCGGTGTTGGCTTGTGAGTTTCGTACAATTCTTTTAACTGCTGTGTTAAAGAGGTCGTATGATAGCGCGTCACCTTGTCTAGGACCTTTCCTGACATCGAACGCTTCGGTGATGTTCTTTCCGACTTTGATGAAGCAGCGAGAGTTTCCATCGTCATCCTACACAGACGGACTACCTTGACAGGGATGTTGGGACTAGACATGGCTCTGTATAACTCATCTCTATACACACTATCATAGGCAACTTTTAAATCGATGGAGGTGATGCGAATCGATTTTATATTTATGAATTTTTTTCATCTACCGTAGTGTGAATATTTGGTTAATGGTGAATTTTTTCGGTCTGAAACCGCACTGGTAAATACCTATCAGGTTGTTGACGACCATACGGCAGACAGGATCTTATATGCGACGTCTTCTTTCTTCAGGATCGGGCAAATGATGCTGAGGTTTCATTCAACGGGCGTACTTTCGTCCGACCAAATTTTACACGTGAGCTGATTCTTCTTACCAACTCATCTCCTTCTGCCTTAAAAAGTTCAGCGGAAAGGCCGCTCCAGCAACTTTGTTAAATTTAAGTTTCGATATCGCTATCCCACTTCATTCTGATCGGGTTGAAGGGAATCTTGACTTGACTATCAGGAGAAGGACAGCTCATCATGGTTTTCGGATAATCTTGACACGTCGGCTATTTGTACAATATTATGGACTCGACCAAGATACTTGTTGAGGACCACTGCTCTGCAAATGGTTTCGTATGGATAAAAAGCAAAGGAGTGAACTTCATAAGCTGCTATTTTACTCCTAGCGAAAGAATAGGGGACTTCTGCGAAAAACTGAGGGACCTCGAGGATTATCTTCGGGAAATTGACCGAAAAGTAATAGTTTCTGGGGACCTAAATGCCAAGGCGGTATAGTGGAACACGCCATATCTGGACAGCAGAGAAAAACACACAATGGGAATGACAGCCAGACTGGGTCTAATTGTGCTTAACAGAGAAACGATGTTGATGTTTAGGATACCTGGCTACCGAGAAACTATACCTGATGTCTAGTTTGCGTCAGAGTGACTGGCACTAACATTATCCGGGTGGGAAGTCATCGAGGATCATACTGGCAGCGACCACCAGTATATCACATTCTGCGTAGGCTTAAACGTTCAGTGTAATTCTGCGACGAAAAGCCAACATTTACTGTAATATGCATGCTGCAATGCATAAGCATCAATTCAATCAAAAAGTACTTATATCTCTGGAAAAGACCTTCAACATCTTTTAACTTTTAACTTTTATCGTAGACAAAAATATTAGATCCATATACGAAGTTATTTTAAAATTTATATTAGAATTATTTATTTGATACCCTTTTTAACTTTACCTAGCCGAAAGCCCCGGTAGCTAGCGCTACACCATAATAATTATTGACCATGTAATTTATTTATGTCCAGATTTATAAACGTCCAGATGGCTCCAACCATAGCTGAAACAATTCGGCCGAAATGGAACGTCGCAAGAATGGATAGGGTACCTTTTGCGGAAACACTACGGAGAGAACAGAACACAATATGGACTTTAGGAAGCAGAAAATACAGAGCCAGTGGTAGAGGATACTACGAGGCTCATATATCAAGCCTGTAACTCGTTAATGCCATGAAGACACTCAGCAAATCGTAAACGCCCGGCATATTGGTGGACGACGGAATAGCCGACCTCGAAAAAAATGTTTCCAACAAAGCAAGGCAAACATATGGCGGTCACTTATAGAAGAAGTGGGTGAAAATCCATGGGGTCTTAGTTACAAAATCGTCATAAAGAGAATAAGAACAACTGCATCAAGTCTAATATTGTGCGCAGAAACCATGAGGAACATCGTCAACACACTCTTTCTCACCCACCCAGTGTGAGAAGATCCACATTTCAGTGAAGAGCCGCTCTGTTTCAAGTGGTGTGGGACTTCCTACTCACTAAAAAACCACCTTTAACCCTTTTATTCTACTTGACACCATCCGGCGCCGTGGCGTAAGTGGTTAGTGTGTCGGATCACTACGCATGAGGTTCCAAGTTCGAGTCCCAGAAAATAGTTTTTTCACGGTCCCACCTCTCGCGAGCGTCTGACAAACATCCGAGAGTATTGTTGCCACGAAAAAGCTTCTCAAATCGCCGTTCGGATTCGGCATTAAACTGTAGGTCCCTTCCATTCCTGTGAAAAATATAACGCACACAACATGAGTGGTTGCGAGAAGCTAGGCCCTGGCACTTTAAAGAGCTGTTGCGCAAATATTTGTATTTTTTGTACCATCCACTCCGGAACCGCTTATGCATTACTTCAGAGTGATGTCGTTTTCTTTCCCCTTTCGGGGCCGGCTTTTTCATATTTGTCTTCTCTTGCGGGTTAATTCTTTCTTGCCGGTAAGGCTTACATAAATCTCGTGAGGGTGATTATTAGGTCTTCCTCTCTCTTTTTTGATTTAAGCACTTTTTCTATAAGGAACGTACCTGATTCCAGCTCTGGTCACCCATTAACATTTTTGTCACTATGTTTTCCGGGGTGATGACGCCGATTTGAGGTTCTAGCTCCCTCCTTTCAGCTTCCCATCTATTGCACTCGAAGAACGTGTGGTTTGCGTCGTCCAGTTCTGAGTCGCCATATTGGCAAGCCGAGCTCCCTGTTTTGCCCACTCTGTGGAGGAAGGCGTTGAAATAACCGTGTCCGGTAAGAAATTGGGTGACGAAATAATTTACTTCCCCATGTTTCTGTTCCTTCCATTCAGCAATGTTGCTGATCAGCCTCGCGGTCCATCGTCCTCTGCTTTCTGAGCTCCATCTCTTCTGCCATTTCTATTTGGTGAGCTCCTTCGCCTCCTCGGTTGCAGCTTGCACTCCAATTTCTGCCTTTTTGACGTAGACGTACTTCATCTCTGCCGCAAGGAGATCAATAGTGGTTATTCCCGCGATTATGAGGACGGCTGGTTCCGGCACCGTTTGGTACGAACTTGCAACCCGTAGTGCCGCGCGCCTTTGTACTGCGGCCATTTCTCGCACCCATACAGGAGAATGGCGTGGATGATTGTCATCAGGAGCTTTCTCTTGCTAGCTGTTGGGCCTTGAACGTTCGCCATTAATCTGCTCAGTGACACTGTGACCTTCGCAGCTCGTTCCGAAGCAGATCTTATTTGATGCCAGAGAGTGAGCTTCATGTTTAGGGTCATCCCTAGGTACTTCACCGCTTCCTTGCTGGTTATTACCTCAGACCCGACTTGGAAGTTGACAATAGTTGGAATCCTCTTTTTTGTCAAAAGGACTATCTCCGTCTTTTCTGTGGCCAAACCTGAGCCATGTTCTTTCATCTAGAGGTGCACCCGCCTCACCACCTGGTTGAGTTTTCTTTGTGCGCTCTCGGTGTCTTGCCGTAATGACCGAGGCAATATCATCTGCATACTCTACCAGAAAGGTATCTTCGGGCATTTCCATACGAAATCATCTCCATCGTAGGAGATGTTCCAGAGATTGGGTCCCAGGATTGAGCCCTGCGCTGCTCTAGCAGCAATCTCGTTTATTCGAGGTTCTGCAGTGTTGTATAACAGCTTCCGGTCCTTGAGATAGTTCTTCACCATCCGCAAGAGATATTCGGGAATATCAAAAATGCTTTTCGAGGGCGTTCAGCATATCACTCCACCTGGCTGAATTGAAGGCATTTCGCATGTCCAGAGTTGCTAGCAATACGATTTTCCTTTAATAGTGGTTGCTCTGTTGCAATTGGACTTTCCTTACCACTTCTTCAATTGCTCCAATCGTAGAGTGGCCCTTTCTGAATCCGTGGTGTCTTTCGGACAAATCTCCTGCTCTCTGCACGGCTGCTGTAAGCCTTGGTTTTAGCAACTTTTCCAGGAGTTGAGGAATCCGGGTCTCCTTTTCCTTTGCTGATCAGTACCAAGCGCTGTAACTTCCAGCTCCTAGGGAAAACCCCTTCCTGGAGACAGCTATTGTACATGTTCAGCAGCTGCTGAGGACATGTCTGGGCACTCGTCTTGAGCACCTCCGCTGGTGTTCCGCCAGGTCCAGGGGCCTTTCGGATTTGTAGGGTTTTCAACACGAGGATCAACTCTTCTTCACAGAGCATCGGGGTTTCTGGTCGCTGGACCAGAGAGGTGTCGGGAAGCCGAACACGATGCGTTGGCAAGAGTGTGTTCACTATAAACTCCATCCTTTCTTCGCCGAGGACAGGGCTAGCCATCTGTGTTCCCAGCTTTCGCATTACGACTTTGAAGCCTAGCCCCTAGGGGTTGCTGCTGACATCCCGGCCCCCTTGAGCTCAAATCTCGTGGTTCTAAATTCTACTAGAATGTCTTCCATGGGTTCAGCTTGTCTTCTCCTACCCCTGGTGACTTTGCGTCTGAGATGTAGGCTTTTTCTTCGAAGCGCAGCTATCTCGTCGCGCATCTCACCCAAACGAAGCCTCTTAATGCGCTTTGGTTTTTTACGGGGAATGTCTTTGCGTCTGGGATCCAGATAGCAGCTGTACTTAGCGTGTCCGCCATCCAACTAGGGCCATCTTTATCCTTTACTGTTCGCTGATGATAACAATATCTGCTTCCAGTTCAATTCTGAGTTTAACGAGAAGGTCGTCTGCCGTTCGACTCCTGGATTGGACGCTGTCTTTTTTCGCCTTCTCAAGTGCCTCCCTGAACACTTGGCAGATGCCCGACCCCGGCATATGAGACCGCAGAGTTGGTATGAGATTCCGCTCCGCACATAAGCAACACTTTGCGCTTGCTTTGCCCTCTACTCTTTTGCGTCCTTGTGCTCTGCAATTGAAACATAGGCCTTTGCTTCTTCTGTCCGTTCCCTTGCAGGTGTTTTGCTGGTGCCCATAGCCGAAGCATTTGTAGCAGCGTGTAACCTCCACTCTTCGGCACACTCTGCAGTGGATCCACCCGATTTTTATTCGTGAGGCCTTCAGCAGTTCATTTGCGGCTCGTGCATTGCGTTGAATTATTGCCATTTTTTGTGCTCTTGTGGTTGGCTTCATTAGTCACCTGGGCCTCCACTGCGGGGTCATTGAGTTTTTGTCTCATTTCCTCTACTGTAGTCTTTTATTTCCTCTACTGTAGTCAATTCATCTATATCCCGAATCTCCAGCGTAGCTTTGGTCTCCAGGTTGCGGATGGTTGCCTTTTTCCCCAAAATGGTTTTCAGTGACATGCTGAAACTCTCCTTATCCCCACTTCGTGCACCGAGTTCGAGTACTTCCCCTGCCCTTGTTTGGCGTACAGCTTTGATTTCTATTTCCGTGTCGTCAGGGTTGGCCTTACTTCGGATTTCTCTTTAAATTTCGGTGTACGTTTCGGTTCCTCTTGGTTTTATGAGGATCGCTTCCGGTCGAGACTTGAGCTGTCACTTCTTTTTCTTCTTTCTTTGGCTGGATGCCGTGCCCTTTGTCAAATCAGTCCTGAACTTCTGCTCCACCTCATTTTTTCGGGTAAGATCCCATCTGTCTTTGGATTGGGGCGTCCATCTGCAGGAGTCGCTGGTCAGTGTGCCGTATCCTCTTAAGCGACGCTATGACGTCTAGTGAACCCTCGAGTTCAGCTAAGCCATTCTTTTCCATGTTGATATTCTTTTGCCTATCCGCAGCCCCTTTCATTCTTCTTACAATGTCCTTGCTCTTCTCTATCTCTTTATCCATACCACGTTTTGCCTTTTGGATATCCGATACGAGAAGATGCTCTCTCCAGGGATCGTTCGTGGCAGATTCCGCTTGGGGAGTAAGACCTTCAGTGCCTACACAAATTCTTCGGTCTGCGTTCGACTTCTTAGATTGCTCGACTTCGGGCTCCGTTTGTATTGCGCTCGGCGCTAACCTCGCCAGACGCGAGTTTCTTTCAAAGTGTACCTCTGGGTACACTTGAGGCACATTTCTGCAGTTCTATGTCCACTATTTTCGCGGGGTCATGCTGACTTTCCTTTACAGCTATTGAGGGGAATTCGGAAACGTTTGTTTCTTGAGCTGCAATGCTTTCCCTTTCCTTTAGGACTGAGGATCCAACTTCAGCATCTTTTCCAGGTTGTGTTGTTACCTGATTCAATGCGCTCCTTTTCCGTGTTGGGAATAGGCGGGTTTCCACTTCCTTGCGCCCAGCTGACGCAGGGGTACTCCTGCTCTCTTTGCGTTGTTCTACAACCACTTGACTGTTAGCTTTTACGGGCGGTGAGCGCAGCAGTCTAGACGTCCTTCTGTAGGGTTTTCGACGCGAGGATCAACTCTTTTTCACAGAACATCGGGGTTTCTGGTTGTTGGACCAGAGAGGTGTCGGGAGGCCGAACACGATGCGTTGGCATGTCGTTTCGACTTCATTTATTTTTTTTTGTAAATTTTTGGAGTTTCCTTTTTTTTGGTTCCATTCTTTTTATTTTTGTTCCCACGAATACAGAGGAAAATATGTCAGCTGCATCATAGCCGCCAGTAATGCGGTAAGGCTTTGTTATAACCAGAGGTCACCAATTTGTCTGGAGGGCTCCGTTAGCGGTGCTGTATTGATTTTACATCCCCAGCACCATTCAATCCTCAACACGGGTTGCCCTAGGGATAGAACACTTATTTAAGGGGCGGCATCTATTTGCCCCGTCACAGAAACTTCACCGGTCACATGTGTTTTTTTTCCCCACACCCTCCGTTTCCGCCGCTCTGGGTCGTGGGCTGCTTATTAGTTATTCGCAGCAAACCTACATAGCTGCAGGCCGTTCAACGATCCGCCACCTGTTGACCCCCCTGGTAGCCTGAGTCTGGCCCCAGGTGATATGTATAATAGCTGACTAAGAACAGCAGTCTGCGACCCCTTGGAAAGTGGCTAGGCTGGGACTGATCACCAAAGGTAAGGGAGATCTAAACTGTCCATCATCCTACAGGGCCTTATGTATGCTAGACACGGCGGGCAAACTACTGGAGAAGCTCTTAAAACCTCGATTACTTCTGGCCGTTCGAGGAGCTGGAGGGCTCTCTACCAATCAGCACGGGTTTAGGCGTAGTCATTTGACAGTAGAAACTGTAAGCCAGGTAGTGGAAACAGTCTGGGAAGTGGAGCGAGGAAACCACCACACCTCTACAGGTTTCTGTACGGATTTTGCTCCTGTGACACGTTCTTTTTACTTTTTGGTAAAACATCCGTATATTATTCCTGGAGTATAAGCTCTCAATATCCTCGATTGCGCGCTTCTGATAAATACTTGCCGACATCAGCATTTGAAGCATGAATCATAAGCGTGGATTGACGACGTTACCACTGCACCATTGCATTTGCAGCTTTTCGACGTAAAATTTTCGCACAGTGATTCTTCTTTGCTGTTCAGTTTGGAATATCCGCATTCGTACCTTGGCTACAGCAAGGTAAAGATCTGAGTCTAAGTTGGCCGTTCGGAAGGTTCGTGTTTGTTATACTACTTGGACACGGGGCCGGGTATACTGGTGCCAGTAGTCCACTACAGGAGTGTGAGAGCTGCCATTAGCCCATTAAAGTCTCTCCCACTACCATCTCTATTCCAAAGTCTTGACTAACATTAGAAATTCCTCACCGACCTGTGATCCGAATACGTCGAAGCAGCTCGGGCAAGGTGTTTACTAAGTTCAACCCAACTGGAACTGTAGACGCCACCGTTGACTCCATCTAGGGAATTCATTCTCTGTCGTATGGAGCAAGAAGTGCTCTAGTGAGAAAGCACGCTTCACCCATCGCTCGTCTGCTGCCGGCGAAAATCCTCCAAACGGGGTTGGTTACCCATTTCTCGGATCAATGTAATAGGCACCCAGCGGTCACCATGTGAAGGTTGAGAGTAGGAGTTGGTAGGCCAAGGCTAAGCGAAAACGCTTGTTTTCATGTAATCGCATGCGTTACCGTTTGACCATCTGATGGCGGTAATGTCTGCTTTGCAGTAGTCTAGGTCCTCCACAAGTGGTTCGGCTGCACGTGGTTTTTAGACGGGCCTAACATTTCGCGTGTAGATACGAAGATCGTTGTCCTTTTGCCATTTGCAAGGGTCGCCAACAGTTGCGTTATTCTTATCCGAGATTATTGGTTGTTTCTGAACTATTATTTTTTTATGTGGTAGGGAAGCTACCGTGACGGCCCAACCCCCAACCAAAAACCAGCTTGTGCAAGGTATTCACTAAGTTCAACCTAACTGGAATTGTAGACGTCACTGTCTCCGACTCCGTCTTGAACAAGAACTCTTCGCCCTTCCTCGTCTGCTGCCTCCAAGATATTCCAAAGAGATTGGTTACTCAATAATCTCCGATCAATGTATTAACGATCACCAACGTGGAGGTGGAGAGTAGGAATTGGTAGGCTTAAGTATCGTATGCACTACTGTTTGACCATCCATAGTTGAATAAATAATTAAAAAAAAAAAAAGAATAGACCATTTGCTCAACTAATTAAGAGATAAGGCTAACCAAACGTTTTTTTGTAAACTTTAGCAGTTATATGGAATCACAACAGCCACGAAGAACTTAAATACAAATTTAACAAATGATCTTAGTCCGTTGTAGACATCTTCACTTTATACATTCTTAGTTCTAGACTCGCACAAAATTTGCCTTTAAAACCCAATAGACTTATACCAGATTAAGGTAAAATAACGTTCTCTTAGTAATAGACAAAAAAGTCGAAAATTTTGCAAAAATGAGTAATACTGTCGATACAATATACATTTTATTTTTAATTAAATTAAATTGAATTCACATTACATGTCAATACAGTGAAGAAACATCTTATCATAGTTCGTATCACAACACACAGTATTCGATTGAACGAAGGAAATAAAAAACCTGCAAAGTAAAATATTTATAAAATATATTATTATTACATAGGCCTCCATCAATGTATAGGAATGTGTTATGGAGTTGTTCTTAATTAAATATAACAAATAAAAATTAAAGTAGGGAAATAAATTAATTCTAAGAACGGCAGTACAAATAAACGACAACTATTTTGTTTATGTTTGACAAAGGTGGAGCTTCAGCAATCTTGAGCTTCGTCTTTTTCTAACAATTTTAATTTTGCTAATGTAAATAGATAAGTGGTAAAAAAAAATTACATTTCCAAATATAGAGTTAAATCAATCTACTTATGTTGATACTGTTTCCGCGTAAGAATCATGCTCTGCTTCAGTCGAGATCTCGTCACTGGTGGAGTTCGTCGGCTCGGTCGCCGGCTTCCTGTGCTAATAGTCCGCTTTTTTCCACTTATAGTAGGTTTACTGCAGTCTTTTGATAGTTTTGCATTTTTTATGGCAATAGAATCTTCGTTTCTTAAGATTTGTTGCCTTTTTCTTGTTACCCGCATTTTAACTTCGGCCAAAGGTTGACAATTTTGTTGTTCAACAACCGATGTTGTAGTTGATGTTTTCGTAAAGCGTCGTGTACGATGCTTAACTGAGTTCGAAGGAATCAATTCATCTTTCACCTTGGGTTCTAATGACATCGCTGGAATATGTTTGATGAGTACGCGTGGTTGCGCATATTTTTTTCCAAGATTTTCTTCATTTCTCTTATTACAGGAAAAAGTTTGTTTGCTTTTTGTTTTGTGCTGCTGGTTTATTTCCGAATAAGGGGATATTTTGTCAATAAGTGAAGCATCACAGAATGCCGAAAACCTTGGAAAAGTCAAAACTATTGTTTCTGGCAAATTAGAACTGAAAGAGTAAAAATAAAAAGATATATGTGTCAGAAATAAAACAGGCAATGACTATGTTTTTTATTAATATAAAAACTAATATATGCACATTCCGCTTCACTTGAGGCTGATAAAAATGCTTAAGGGTACGACCTACCACGTCGCCATTAATAAGTTTAGGAGATGACAGCTACCGGTCTCCACTTGCTCTGAGTTTCTACTTAACACCGAAGTAGGACTGCTTCCACATCAAGATAAATCCTCATATGTGGATGAAGTCACAATAGAAACACCAAACATCCCCAAGGTCATTACAGTGAAACTAATTGAGATCAACAACAAATTTAGAGATAACAAAAAGTACCTAAACCCAACGACATTATAAACATAGCACTCAAAACGGCAATAAAAGAACGGCCAGACATGTTTGTCGACATATACAATTCGTGCATAAGGGAGAGTTTCCCGGGCCCAGGGAAAAGTCAAAAATGAGTGCTCCTCCTCAAAAGGAACAAACTACCAGATATAGTCTGTTCCAAATCACTTGAAATACCCCAACGTGCGCAGAGAGAAATTTCCCAAAATAATAAAGGGGATGAAATCTGTCTTAATTCTTCTAAGAATGGTTAATGATTTTCTCCACTTTACTCTGTATGATGTTCTTTTTCTAGTTTGGTAAAACTTCTTTTCGTTTTTATAAAGCGGAAAGCGTTAGTTATAAGCAAATATTTTATAAATATAATTAAAGTGGTATGTTTTACTACGTATTAATTAATTTATTTATTGTATTAGTTAATTAAGTACATATGTATTGTTATATTTCGTTTAGCCCAAATAAAACTGTTTCTTAATAGGATAAATACAACAAATACAATGCATGTTTTTATTTAAAAACCAAATAAAGTCGACATACAAAACAACAACTGAAAAAATTCCCTTCAATTGATATGCATCGCTCAAGCAAGTAAATCTGAGAAGCTAGAATTTTTTTCCCTTAGGTCCTTTTTCTCAAATTCGGTATACTCATCATGCAATTTGATTCTGATTCGTCAGTAGTCCCGCGGCTTTGCGATGAAAAACATCAAAGTACCGGTATACAGCTTGTTTTCCTTTTGCTCCTCCCCTTTTTCTTTCGTTCTCTCGAATTTGAATTTTTTTAGCTGTAGTTGTTGTTGCTTTATCGCTTAGGAATGAAAATGAGTAAGACTCGTACAAATAAAAGAGACCTGCGCAGAAACCCGATCAAGTGATTTGGAACGGACTATAGCTTTCATCGTTTTGCCCGCTCGGTATGCTAGATACGATCGAAAAATAATGGAACAGATCATATGTTGCAGGTGAGAGGCAACAAATAAAGACGCCGGAGAACTGTTGGAACACCAATATGGATTCGGAAGAAAATAAACGGCGTAGCTAAAACAGCGCAAGATGCTATACAGCGGAGACGATGGTTTTAAGAAGTAATGTTTAGTCATCAGCCCTGGACATCAAAAATGCGTTTAATACGTAGTATTATTACAAAAATATTTTTTTCGACTACTTCACAAATGCTGTTGTGCAATACTGACAGCGGACCGAAGGAATACAATCTCGACGGCGGCGTCCACAGGGGTCTGTGTTGGATCCACTGATTCGGAGCGATGTACGATTATAATACCCAAAGAAACAAAGATGGGTTTCAAAGCAGTTATTGAGGCGGTCAGAGAGAGACAAAAGAAGCAATAAGAAGAAAGAAAGTGAGGTCGAAAGAGTACCTTAGCAAAAAAGACCTGTTGATCTATAATAGATACAAAGAAGATAGAATAAAAGTTAAAAATATTGTAAAGGCGAACAGGTGGCATGGACAAAATTCGGAGAAAACCTACCAGAATCATATTAAAAAAACACGGAACTCTAAGATAAATGAGAAATAAAAAGGTACATACCCTAAAAAATATAAGGGAAAAACACGGAGCTATAAAAACTAAAGAAAAGTTAATATTAGAAACATGGAGAGACTATTTTTATTCAAAGCTTTTGTTGAGTGATTTGGTTGGAGTGGATGTTGTGAACAGTAACATGAATGATTTGGCTAAGTTGTTTAAGCGTGAAATGAGTAGATTAGTGAATGAAATGTTGGTAGAAAAAACTGTATGTGCTAATGAATGTGAATGGTTCAATAAAAAACTAGCTCGATGAAAAAAGAGCAAAGTTATAAAATATGAGGAGGCTAAATTCAACAGCAATCGTACAGCGTGGGATACGTACAAGGAAGCGAGGGACATCTATAAAAGGGAACTCAGAATACACAGAGACAAGCATATACGAAAGAAGATCGCTACAGCGAGGGATCAACAAACAATATGGCGAAACATGAAGAAGTTTATTTTAAAGAAGGATCAAGGTGACATAAGTAATGTTTCGTTCGGTGGAATTATTATTGATGAAAGTGGAAACATTTCGAGTGAATTTAATACATTCTTTGTAAAGAGTTTAGAAAACATAATTAACGATATTCCCAGGTTGCCCTATCAAGATTCCATAAATTAAGTATCCACCGTTTTTAAGTTTAAATATATAAATATTAAAGATATAGTGTTAGTGCTGAAAGATATGGGCGAAAAGAAAGACTTAAGCTTTATGAACGGAAGTATGTTCCTGGATGTCATTGCTCAATTCTGCGGGAGCTTTTTAACAAATCCATGAGGACAGGAATATTTCCTGATGCATGGAAGGAATCTACTGTTCGACCTATTCAGAAAGTACAGAATACTGTATTGTGTGAGGAATTCAGACCGGTGAATATGCTGCCTTTATATGAAAAGCTATTCGAAAAACTTGTAGAGAAGCAGTTTAGGAGCTATATAGAGGAAAATAATTACATCATGTAACATCAGTCGGGATTTAGAAGAGGATACTCATGTGAAACGGCTTTAAATTGGGTGATAGAAAACTGGAAAAACCTAATGGATGAACGGAAAGTAATTGTAGCAGGGTTCCTGGATTTCAAAAGAGCTTTCGAAACGGTGGACCGGGAAATTCTAATAAAAAAACTGATTAGGTATGGAGTCAATGGCAATGAACTGAAATGGTTTGAGTCATATCTAAACGGCCGCACTCAACGCACAATAGTAAATGAAAGTATCGCGGACCCAATTGAAATTAAAATAGGAGTACCCCAAGGCTCAGTATTGGGTGTTTTTCTATTCTTACTATATATAAATGATATAAACGCAGTAGTGAAATATAGCAAATTGTGTATGTTCGCGGATGATGCGCTCCTATTTGTCAGTGTGTGGGCGCCGTGGCGTAAGTGGCTAGTGTGTCGGATCACTATGCATGAGGTTCCAAGTTCGAATCGCAGAAAATACCAAAAGAATTGTAAGAAAGTATCCAAGAAAATATATTTCCTATGTTACAGCGATAAGAATATATAATGCAATGATAAGACCGCATTTCCAATATTGTTCAACAATACTTTATCTATCAACGGAATGAGATTTAACTTCTTCTTCTTCTTCCTTTTATCAGCTGGGTTATGATCCGAATCACAACCCTCCCACTTCACCGCATTTCTACTGATCCGCCTGTGGGGTTCGCCTAACGGAAGGAGATTTAACAATGCTACAAAGGCTCCAAAATAAAGCCATGAGGATAATCCTCAAGTGCACAAGACTAACCCACATGTGGGTATCACAGGAGCAATGAGGTCTTGTCCAACAGATGCTCTCAGTGTGATCCTGCATCTGATCCCTCTCGAACTACACATCATAGACACAGCTATATGCAGCGCAGTCCGGCTCAGGGAATATGGATGCTGGACTACAAGGCCATATGGTCACGGCAAGGTCCTGGAGACGATTCCTAGTGAACTGGTTGCGCCCTCTACCGACTACACGATACCCAAACGCAACTTCAGAAAATCGTTCTTAGCAAAATTCCCTTCCAGAGAAGAATGGAAGAACGGACGCGTAACCTGCAACTATGATATAGGGATATACACGGACGGTTCGAAGATGGACTGCGGAGTCGGCGCAGGCATCTTCTCTGACCAGCTGAATATATCAAGGTCCTTCCGTCTCCCAGACTCTGCTAGCGTTTTCCAAGCGGAGCTTCTTGCGATTCGAGAAGCCTCCCGCCCGCTAAACAACCTTCCAACATCTAACCACAACATCGCTATTTTTTCGGATAGCCAGGCTGCCATCAAGGCCATTGATGCAGTCTGCATCTCTTCAAAACTGGTAGAGCAATGCCGGTTTGAATTGAATCAACAAAGCACTTACTCGAGAATCACTCTCATCTGGGTCCCAGGGCACAGCAACCATGAGGGAAATGAGCGTGCTGATGAGCTGGCCAGGCGGGGGTCGGCCCTTAACGGCTCTCTAGCCTCTAGCAGAAAGAGTCGACATTCCGCTTGGTGCCGATAAGGGCTATATAAGGGCTCTACTTCCTCCAGCTAGCCAATCGCAGGTGGAACAACCTCACAAGCTGTGTCATATCTAGGAAGACGTGGCCCAGTTTCAACAAACCCAGGTCAAATAAGTTACAAGGCAAACCAAGACCAGTTATTGCCAAAAGCCTAGCTATTATCACAGGCCACTGGCCAGTTGGAGACCATGCGGCCAAGCTTGGAATCCCCCACAACACCTTTTGTAGGAGCTGCAGGGATATTAATGAGAAAGAATCTCTATGTCATTTCCTTTGCAGATGTCCGGCCCTGGCGAGGATCAGACAGCAAACTCTTGGCAAACCCTTCTTCGAGGATCTGAGAGAGATAGCGGACAAGAGGATTGGAGAACTAATCCTCCTTCTGAACTCCACGGGCTGGGTTTAAACTTAATATCATTTTCAACTAGCCACTACAACAGGTAGACACGAGTCCGTGGTAACAAAACGGCGCACGTTAAGCGCTAATTGGGTTCTTTTTGGACCGCCACTTCACCTACCTACCTAGAGGAACTAGAAAGAGCATTGAAAAAGGTTAAATTACAAAGGCCCCAGGCGACGATGAAATTACTGGGGAAATGATCAGACAAAATCTCAAGTCTAATTGAGTAGAATTTTGGAGAATGAAACCTGAAGAGACCTCAGTGTAATACCGGTCGAAGAGAGTATTAAACAAAGTCGACTGAGGTGGCTTGGACTTATAACAAGAATGGACGAACGGTTGGTAAAATAAATTTACGAGACGCGGCAATATCGGAATTAGTGACGTAGTAGGGCGAGAAAGACATGATAGGAGGTGAGGGAGCCGATCGAGGATAGGGGGATTTAGTGGACGGCTTGAACGCGAATTTTAAGGGACAGAAAATCTTGGAAAGATATGAGGAAAGTAGTGCATTAATAAACGCAACCCCCTAACCCTGCACTGAAATGCAAATGAAAGCTACAAAATTCATATGTATGCTGATGACGTCCTGGTTTACATTTCTCGCCCTATTAGTTTAAGCGAAGACTGTGTTGCCAGGTTAAATAAAGACCTAGAAAGAATTTTAAAATGGTCAAGTCTTAACAAACTTAAACTGAACCCTGCTAAAACATTAAGTGTGATTTGCTCTAGAAAAATATTCCATCCCTCCGATTTTCCACCTATTGTTCTAAAGAGTAATGTAATTCCCGTCGTGGACGTAGTCAAATATCTAGGATATTATATTAACTCCTCCCTCACCTGCTGTGATGCAACCACTAATACAATTAGGAAGGTTTATGCTGGGTTGCGCTACTTGAGGCACTCTGCTATCTTTGTCCAAGTAAGTCTTAAAACGCGCCTAATCAAGATTCTAATTATGCCTCTTCTTACATATAACTGTTCTGTGTATACTTGTCTTGATTATGAATGTAAACGTAAATTAAATGTTGCCTTTAATGACTGTATTCGTTTTATCTATAACATTTCCAGATCTTGTAGCGTTTCACATCTAAAATCTCGTGTTGTTGGTTTAAGTTTTGACGTATATTGTAGGTATCGTGTTATTCTAAAATTATTTTATATCATCCACTTCAAGAGTCCTGCTTATCTGTATGAATTGTTCACTTTTGCCCGTTCAACTAGAGGCTTGAAATTAATTATCCCACGAATTACACACTGCATTGGGGAACACTCCTTCCTTGTGACTGCAATCCGTCTGTGGAACCGTCTTCCTCATGAATTGCAGCTTATAAACTTATTTGCCGTATTCAGGAGGAAACTTTTCTCCTATCTCTCTGAAAACAATATCACTATTTAAATATTTCTTAACTTCTCTATTCATATGTTTCCTATCTCTTTATTCATTTATTTACTTATTTATTTATTTTATTTTTGTTTTCTTTTATTATTTTGTGAAATAATTACGTAATTTAAAAGAATAATACTTCTAAAAGATTCTATTATCATGTAGTACACTGTCAAAATCTGTTTTTCCACAATAAATACAATACAAATACAAATGTAGGAGGATATCGGATTAGGTTAGGTTAGTTGGGTAGAATGGCTGTCCTAAACTAAAGCTAGGATTCATTGAGGCAATGGACATAATTGTGAGGATTAAATGTTAAGTGTAATATTTATCGCGTTTGTCTGTTTGACTTTACGTGTGATTGTAATCTTTTGTTAACAAAACCAATTTCACCTGGAGACAAAACTGCTTATCTTGCAAATGTCAAGGCCCGGGAGGTCGTCAAGGAAGTACTCTCCTAAGGTTTTCCTTTTCAACATGGATAGCACAGAACAGTTGCACAGAAGATGGGTAATCGACTCTTCCTATTCCTCACCTCTATAGCTTTTACAGAAATCGTTGAAGGGAACACCCACTCTTCCAGCATGTCTGCCTATCAAACAATTCCCCATAAGGGCGCCGATTATAGAGCTATTGTTTTTCCTACCTATTGAATCGAAACTAATTTGATTGTCTTCTTATGGTTTAGGTATTGTCAAATTTGCCTAGATATAAGACAGGTGCTGATACCGCTCCACCTGACATTGGCAGATGTTACCACATCAGTGTTCAGTTGGAACTTGATCACATCAATAGGGGCTAATGAGGCTTCACTATTTTCAGCAAAGTTTCGACTGGCATCCAGTTTTGCTACTTTATTCGCTTTGCAGTTGACTGGAATATACCCATGACTTGGGACACAACGTAGGGACAAATCGCATCTACGATCTCGTTTAGAGACCTGTGGCACTGCTTAACCAACTTTAATCTTATTGTTGGCGATTCCAAGACTTTGATTGCTACCTGACTGCCTATGTATACTACTATAGCAAGAGCCAGGCTGCTGCATCTTGAATTCCTCTTATTTATACTTGGAAGTGATCTGAAAGTCTAGTGGTACATTTTATATCAGGCGAGCTGGAAAAGACACCTGCTCCCGTGGCATATTCCATTTTGCATGCATATGTATATATGTATCTCTATCCCAGACGAATTAAGAATTGTTAGATACCGACGACTCGGTTCAAGTAAAATTTTAGTATTATGTGGGATCATATAGCCCATTGTGCTAGGTATAGCATAGTTGACCGGAATTCTCGAGTGACGGGTTCAGGATTAAGTAAAGAAAATGATAAATCTTATAAACCATTTATACATGTTGATGTTTTCCAAGTGAAGACACTCACCTTGGCTTAGATCTTTCGCTTTCATCACAGTTCTGTTCCTCCTTCAAAGCAATCTTTGCCTTCGGTACTTTAATAATAATAGCTTTCGACCTGAAAAGGTGTGAATACAGAACATGTAATGTCCTCCTTATTTTATTCTAAATAAATACCTTTTAGTGGGCGTCGTTGGCACCGCCCGTATTGGCTTAAAATAGCAAACTTCGGTTATTAGGCTGTCTACACTGAGCGACTCTGTACGCTCTGGATATCGATGGGCGCTTGTAGGCGGGACGGCATCCAAATAAAAAGCTGCAGAAAAATGCGATGGGATCTTCGATATGAGTGCCTTCTGAACAGTATGCTTAAGCAAATCAGTTTCACGAGTGATGCGAACCGAAAGTGTTTTCAGGGCATTCTGTTCATTACTAGAAGGGACTGCAGATACCGCTGTCATAGCCTTTGAAATTACGGCACTGGTCGAGGGTGCAACCTTAGCAGAACTTGATGTCGTATACTTAATAGACGAACTGACCACTGCATTGTTCCTAGCCGGTTTGCTGTGACAAGGCTTTTTCGATATCAATGAGTATGGCGTTTGACCAGGATTTGCAACTAACATATTAACTTGAGAATGTCTCTCATTCCCACGACCGCACAATGGTTACTAAAAATAGTTTCATTTGTATTTCTTCGAGATTTCAAATATTTTCCACTAAATTACAAATTGTTAATGTGAACATGTTTCCACTTACATTCGGTGACTCTACAACATTTTACTACTCACAAACTTTTACTACACATCCAACACTAAACAAAATGCAAAAAAAAAAAAAAAAAAAACAAACAAAAAAGCTGCCTGAATCACCTGTCAATTTTACAATAATTTTTTGCTTGTAAATTCTTAAAATCACTAGGTGCACTGGAGACTCCACAATTTAGTTTTCAGAAGGTAAATGCATTTAAGATAACCGCACGGCGCAATATCCAATATTATTGTTTAGTGGCTTATGAAACTATACCCCAATTAATTTTGCGAAATCTTTGGTAGTTCTTGATTCGAAGCAAGGACAAACTTCGGAAAGTTAAAGAAGGGGAAATGAAAGATGGTTTGTTTGCCGATATTCCACAGTCCACATAACGAATGTCATCCACTTGTGCTTAGCTTTGGGACAAGAAACACACCAGGTATAGCATTGAGGACCTTTTATTTGATATAAGTTGTGCTTCGTCCTACTCTACCAGACATGTTATATGTGAAACTAAAACAACGACAGGCTTTTTAATTAGATTTCCTTACACGGCCTCTATTCGGTTGTATGTATGTATAGATATATTTAGCGGATAAACTCCATTTTATAAATTTTAGATTATTAAACGAATTTACATATTATGAGAATAATTACGTCTAAGAAAGCTTCTGGTTTTTCTTTTAAATATCGCGAGGTTTCTTTCATTTTTGATTCATTAAGGCATTGAATTAAATGATTAAGGCCCGTATTCACCGTCCAATCTTAAACTAAGAGCTTCATAAACCTATTCACCAACCAGTATTAGTGCAGATTTCTTAGCGCTCATAAGACTTATGAGTGGTCCCAACCACTCTTAAGTTAAGAGAGCTCATAACTTAGGCATTTCGAATATTTTCGAAATCAGCTGTGAACCAAACCAAACAAAGGACAGGCTGCATTGGCGTAATGCAAAAGAAGAAAGGCCAGTGAATTTAATGCCTCCAGCATTTCCGTCAAAAGAACTGCCAACCAAATAAAAAATAAAATGTGCCTTGATTAATTCTGACTAAAATCAGGAAAATATAATGTTTTCTTTTTCTTTGACATTTCTTCCAGGTCGAAAGAGAGTTCGGAAACTCATTTTAGAACGCGTTTGGAAATCCGAAAATTAATTTTTCGTATATTCGAATTATCATGGACACAAACCTATTAGTGCCTTGTGAATACGCAACAAAAATGTAAAACTAAGAACTTCATAAAATTAAAATCGATTAAGAGCGCTTGATAATTACCGGCCTAAAAGACTTTGTATACAATACTGTTCTGTGTTGCGTTTGTTAGATAGAGAGGTAGTCTTAACCCTCCTCCAATCCTTTAATGGTTGGTTGAAATTCACCAACATATTTTATATTGTATATTGTAATATTCTTGCTGGGGTTCGTAGTAATAAAACCGTCTTCTGTGTATTTAAACTGTTCATTTATAGACAAATATCAATCTCACTTTCGTTATACTTCAAAATTATTAAATTTTATTTATTCTTTATCAATCTCAACTTAAACTGTCTTTACAAATTCACTTTTAATCAAAATTCAATTCTATCGATTGATACCATTTGCTGTCGGTGGGTGTATTTATATCAAATACAAGAACCTCTAGAATATTTCCGAAATTATTTGAAGTCTTTGTTTGAAGTTGCTAGATGTCTCTAGGGAACCATGTTTGTAGCGGGTCGACGGCGCTCTGAACGCCGCCTCGCTATTCATTATATAATACCAGTGCACAATTTGGGAATTTATAAATTAATTTATTTAAAGCGAATCACGAACAAAAAGAAAATAATAATTTTTAAAGCATGACTTGCTTTGTTGAGTTTCTTGCGACGACTAATTTAAAAATTTAATTTTGTTTGCCAGATCGAAATTCGTGGAATGCTGAGTTTTGCCAAACGCCACAGTACTTGAGTTTCTTGCGACGACTAATTTAAAAATTTAATTTTGTTTGCCAGATCGAAATTCGTGGAATGCTGAGTTTTGCCAAACGCCACACAAACGCCACATGTTTAGCGGGGCGAGCGCCACCTCACTAAAAATAGGATGAAAGCAAATGTCCAATAAACACGTTAAAAATATCTGTTTTTTATTTAAAAAAAAAAAAAACTCTTGAAGAAGAACACAAAACACAAGAAAAGAGAATGTCTTCTTGAAGTCTTGAATATCTTGAAGGAATGTTGAGGAACAGGACCGCTTGAATTCCCTGGAAAAAAGGTTTTTCTCGGGAGCAGGGGCGTTTAAATTCTTGAAGTTATCAGCAAAGAGTCGAGGGTTTCTGAGAAAAACAGTCTTCACTGAAGCAAGACCATTGGGGATTAAATCTCAGCGTCGTAATCGGCGATTTCAAAGGTTCCGGGACGCGGGTTAGCTCTGAATTGACATTTGGTGTCGACGGCTTCCTCAGGAACAGGACCGCTTGATGCGTCAGCTTTCCCTGGGGAAAATAACCGCTGTGAAAAGAAATCTCTTGTCCTCAGGAATTTCGTCAGTGTGGCCGGCGAAGTCGCAAAATGTTCCCTTGTAAAACCGCTTAGCATACATTTTCGATGTCGACTAAATTTTCAAGTGAAAATTTTTTACTTTTGCAAAATACATTGCCTCCTCGATTTGTTCCGATTTGCGCGAGCACGTTCGACATCTACTGTGCCATCGAGACTCGAATGCATAAGGTGTCAAACAACGTACTCGATGACAAATGTCAAAGACGTCAACCGCCACATATGTGTGGCGTTGAACAGAACTCCACATACGTGAAAAGGAAAGTTGCGACAGATGACAGTACTGCTGCCACATTTAGCTCATTGATGATGCAGTGTAAAAAGTACTTTTTGTGGATGCTACAATCGTATTTAGTTTTGAAGACAAAACTCGGAATATTAATAATTCTTTGCTTGACACTTAACCATTGACATATTTAACATAAAAGCATTTAAAATTGTTCGCACTGCTCTATTTAGGATACGTTGTAGATTAAATGACATATAATCACTACACAAAAATAAAATTGACAAGCAGTACTCATAGCGAGGTTTCATCACATTAAAAATGTCTATTGTACTAATATTTGAGATCTTATTTGTAGAGTAGAATAAGTACTAAAAAAGCATAGTTTTTGTTGACACTTTTTTATATTATACCATTGTATTATGTATACATCTAATAGTAGTATTATTTGAGGAAATCGACACTACCGCCTCTAGTGAGAATGATCTCTACTTGCAACGAATAAAAGAATCCTTGAAAGCAACCACCCATTTGCACTCTTGCACACTTTGAAGAGAACCAAAACAAACAACCGATTATTATAGGTAGAAAGCGGGAATATAAAAAAAGTTTTGCGATCAACGTGTAGTGCGAAGTTTCTACCATGATGTATATTGTGTGCAGCTTTTTATGTTCTTGTGTATGTACGTATATATATTTTTTTCTTTTCATGGTTCTGGCGCCTGAGAGTTTCTTTTTTTTTTTGTTTATAATTCACTCGCCCTAAAAGGGCTCGACTTCCCTTTTTTATATATTGTTTGGATACATATGTATGTAGCGTGAGCATTAATGAGATAAGAATTAGACAGAAAGAGGGTATCGATGCACATTGGTCATACATGTTTGTAGGTTATAAGGGGAGGGAAAAATAGAGTTCGGAAGAGTATTAAGCTCTATCGCAAGATTTTGTATCCTATCTAGAAAATGCAATATGGTTTTTGGTGCACCTGACCAGATGTGAGCGTTACATTGTAACTTATGGCGAATAAACGCCTTATACATAAGTTGAAGCCGAATCCAAAGTGGCGAAATATGTCCTACTCTGTTTTAGAAAACCTAAACATTTCGCTGCATTTTTCGAGATTTCGAATATATGGTTATTCCAACAGCGTTTGTTGTTGACACACATAGCGAGCATCCGAGGGACGTCAGTGCAATGAGTCAATAGCTAGAGCCAGGAATATTCGCCTTTCTTAGGTACGGGATCTGTTCTACGCTCTTATGTACAGGTGTACTTTTGGTCGTGAGAGAGTTTTACATGTTTAATGTGGACATTGCAGTTATTTCTGGCTCGTTTAAACTTTTTCGGTTTTCCTCAGTTGGATTGGTCTTATAAGACCGAAAACTCAATTCCTTTAGCCTAGCTTCTTTACAGCTCGAGTCATACTAAGCGTTCCATTAGGTCGGATAGTTCTTATTCTGTGAGCGATACGAGTTCTCATAACTAGGAGAAATGTATTAGTGATCATATCAGCTTATGTACATACACATGTACACATATACTTTTCCTAGTCATTACAATAATATAACTTATGAAAACAAAATGCATCTAATATTTTACCCCACTAGGTGATGTGGAATTGCATACATCGTATCTATATATATACTAAGCCACATCAATATATTAAGAATTATCAGTATTAGTAACCGATATATTATTCCAAAAAGTGAAAAAAAAAAATTTCGCTTTAAGAAGCCTGTCTTTACAACCGATATTTAATTAAGTGTTTGTAAATAATAGAAAATTAATCTTTTCTTTAATTGGGGTATAAAACATTAGACTATGTATTAAATACTTTTTCGAAATGCAAATACATGAACACACATATACCTATATACAAATATATTGTATTAACACGAAGAGAAGTCTCTACGCATCAAAACCCGAAGTATAGCAATGTTGCTTATTATATTGTTGCATAAAAATAATGAAATGTAGCAACGTTTGAGTGGTTGCATATTGCAAAATAAATTGTAATTAAGTTAAACTAAAAAAAAAAATATGAACCAGACATAATATCTCACAAACCAAAATTACCCCATACCCCTCACAATAATACCAGCATTAATATTTATATATGTATTTACACTACCTTGAAGAGAATTTTTTGTTTATTTTCTCGCCTTCTTTGTGCTTTGTCATTTCGGTTTCGATATGCACTTTTCTGTGAGAAGCAAGCATACGCCACCTAGCGAATAAGGATAGTGAGAATAAATTTCGTCTGACGAGAATACTATTAGATGTATATACAATGATTAAGTAAATTAATTGTTAATTTCGAGTCAATTAAGTCACCTAAATATTTAATTTGCTCAATTTTTGCAAAATAAAATAATGACCATCAATTCGTAAGTTTAATCTACATCTTATATATTAATACGTGAACACAAAACTAATCGTACGTTTTTTTAGTATCTATTATAAAAGGAGGGGGATGGAACTTATATCATTGGGAAGGTACTGTGCCATAGATGCGCAGAAAAAGTCATATGCATATGTAACCGTTAAGTTAGGTAAATTCCCCTCGGTCGAATTTCGACCACACGCGGTACTAGTTATATTTAAAGGCCATACATTTTGACTTAGATACATTTAATTTTAGTTTGTTGGATTTAAGCCAGATGCTCAATCCATTTAGGTCGTCTAGAAGTTTTTGTTCGCACTAAACGATGCTTTTTCCTAATATAAATAGAAGGGCGTCTTCTGCAAGTTGTATGCTTTGAGAGTATTTGAATGCACTCCTTATGTCGTTGATATAGATACTTATGTCCTGTATCCCCTTGTGGGTCCTAGGGCCACATCTCTCTCGATGTACACTCACTAGACTAGTTCGCTTTGTCCATGCTATTGCTCCACAAGTGATCATTGGTCTCACAATGGCAATATACATCCATCTTAGAATGTTTGGACTAAACCCCCAAGACTTATCCGCTAGGCTTCCGCATATCATTAGAGTACGGGTAGCCTTTTTGGATATCTCCTCTGTGTGTTTCTTCCAAAAAAGTTTACTATCTAGGTGTAGTCCTAGATACTTCACTTCCTTTTTCGGTGTCAGTATCGTTCCAGACAGTCGGATTGGCTTCAGTTCAAGTTTTCTCTTTCTCGTGAACGGTACTATTATGGTTTTAGACGGGTTTATATTAAGCCCAGCCGTGCTGCACCATTCTTGAGTTACTATTAGGCCCCTTTGTATAATATCACATAACGTTCTCTCAAATTTTCCCCTGGCAATCATGTCATCAACGTAGGCTTGACAATTAATTCCAAGGTTTGTTAACTTTTCAAGTAGCTTATTCACAACAAGACTCCACATTAGGGGAGATAACACTCCTCCTTGTGGGCATCCTCTTGCTGTGTTGACATTGATCATTCTACGTGATGTCCGAGTTTCTGCTGATCTTGTTCTCAGCAACTCATACATCCACTCAGATACTGTCCTGCTAACTCCCCTTCTCTCAAGGGCTCGTTTTAGTAGCTTCATGCGAAGTGTTATCAAATGCCCCTTCGATGTCTAGGAAGGCGCAGATTACTACCTCTCTTGTTTCGAGAGCTCTTTGGATGGTTTCCGTCAGCTGATAAAGAGCCGTCTCAGTGGATCTGCCCGCTCTGTATTGCGAGGGTGTTTTCCGAACGTTGAGGTTTCGCTCGTTGGACCCAGGGTCTCCCAAAGAAACACCCGAAACTTTGGGTAAAGAGGTAAATTATTTATTAAATGAATGTTCAATTTAGCTGGCCTTAACAATATGGAGCTACTTAACAATGAATCGAGTCCTATATCAATATGTGTTCTTACGAGGCCCGGTGTAAGCTGACCTTAACAATTTTCTTCTACTTAACAATAATCGGATACCTACGTCGGCCTTGCTTTCTTACTTGCTAACTTACTAACTACTCTACTAACTACTGGTAAGCGTCCGCTGGTGATGGACACTTGAGCAGCAACGGCTGAGGGCCGTCACTTGGGTAGCAACTACTGGTGGCAGTCACTTGGCAGCAACTGCTCGTGGCAGTCACTTGGCAGCAACGGCTTAGGGCCGTCACTTGGGCAGCAACGGCTTGTGGCAGTCACTTGGCAGCAACGGCTTAGGGTCGTCACTTGGGCAGTCACTTGGCAGCAACGTCTCAGGGACGTCACTTAGGCAGGAACTGCTTGTGGCAGTCACTTGGTAGCAACGGCTGAGGGTCGTCACTTGGGCAGCAACTGCTTGTGGCAGTCACTTGGCAGCAACGTCTCAGGGACGTCACTTAGGCAGCAACTGCTTGTGGCAGTCACTTGGCAGCAGCGGCTTAGCAGCACTTGCTTAAGGCAGGTACTTAGCTTCCAATAGCGCGGTAAACTCCCAGGAGCACGGATTGGATCCTCCAACTCGGGGATTAGGTCCAGGACCGCCAATGGTTTCTACTAGAGGAGAATGAGCCCAAAAGCTTACGATCGGATCGGATGTGGTTAGCAGCAGGTACGATTTATAAATCGTCCAAGTCCGGAGACAGACGATAAAAAAAAACAATGGCGGTGGTATCACCACGAGAGTTAACTCACAAGTACTCCAGATTGGTGCTAATAATACTGGGTGAGGAACTCCGTCGACCACATCTCCCAATCTCCGCCTTATGCAATTTTCTACAAAAAGCGAATGCGAATTATAAAAGTGGATGCAATTCACTTTTGCAAACCACTTGGATTGGATTGAGAGAAGTGGTCATGTTCGCATGGCGTGATGTCGCCAGATGTTGTTTGTTTGTACTGAACCAGCTATGGACAGTAGCGGCCATAAAAGTGAACTACAGTGGAGGCGATATGAATTGTAATGCTTCGTCACAGTATGCATGCTGACGGTAATGCAGTGGGGATGTATTACGTATATGAGTGAGTTTCTGAGAGCTGTAATGGGCTTTGTTCCTCATCTTTAGTAAAACTTCCATCTGGTTTTTTAAGGGATGTTGGCATTGCAAGGGCTTTATATACGCATTGTAACGAATACCCTATAGTATCGTGTTCATCGCCGCATTTTGCACTTCTGATATAATTTTTTTGCAGTCTTTCCCTATATGGTGCTATCCGCAGCAGTTGTAACATCTATTTACATTTAAGAAAAACTCAAATACATGACATTGCTCAATTTTCCGATTTTAATTATTTGTTCATAGCTGCACATCTCAGGTTATATAATTACACTATGCACGTCTCTATTTTTTTTTTAAACCCTTTTATACATTTACCGTACCGATTACATTGCTCTGTTTCTTTTATGCCACTTCCAACTCTTCGTTTTCCATAGTTCCCTTACGACTGTTACCATAATTTGCGGTATGCTCTTTCAAAAAATTTTAACGTCATATTTTTCCCGTCGTTTTGGTTTCACTTCACTTTCAATTTTTGCACAGAGTGTTCACCAATACAGCTGTTTAGTTAGACAGCGTGTAAGTATTAACGCAGCCTCTATGCACGGTCTCGCATACTACTATTTATAATCTCTGTGTTAACTATGCAGGATTTGTGTCTAAATAAGTATTGTAGCATCCATAAAAAGTACGACCCTAAAGGTCGATTCACAGCTCAGCGACCTGCGAATGCGAATGAGCGAATATTCGCAAATTTTGACATTTCATTCACAGCCGCTTTTTTTGTGGTCGCGGCAATCCGCGAATTTGAGTTGTCATTCATTTTATAACTAATTGCCTAAACGTGAAAAATGCATAAATACATAGGGTGACTTTCATTGAGAAGGTGATATCTCATCTTCTTTCGATAAATTCAACCACGATCTTACCCACCAAGAACAAAACAAAAGAATTGTGAGGTTAAACTCTCGCGAATGTTTTGGTCGCCGGAATATGGATTGCGCCCTACATGTGTGGAATGTGAATAAAAGTTGACAGTTCGGAAGAATCATTCGCTTATTCGCGGAAAAATCGGCGAATTGTTAATTTCTTCGCAGAAATCAATTACAATTTAACTTTTTATATATTAATCGATAGATAAATTAAACTCCGTTGTTTTGGAATAGTAAAATTGCCCATGGCGTGTTTATAAATATGCTAAAAATGGTTTGTTCGCAGTTTGGGCATTCGCAGGTCGCTGAGCTGTGAATGGACCTTAAAGACGTCTAGCGTCTTCGAACAGGGACTTCGATCATCTTCGGAAATATTCTATAAGTTGACGTATTGTATTTGGTATAAATATACCAACCTGCGTGTGGAAAACCCATTAATCCAAAGCGCCATCTATTTGACAATACGAATATAATTTGAATTGGCATTACTTTTCTTGCTGCGGTTGACACTTCTTCCAATTACATTTATTCTCGATCTCGAAGCCAAGGGAAGAGGTGCAAACCGCGGTAAGTATTATATATACGTTTACATGAAATCTGTAAAGATCTATTACATCCTTTGTAGAAATAAACGTGTGATTTGCAACGTTTGAGCGTGCGCTTTATTTTCCCTAATCGAGAACATCTTTATTTCGCGGTTGGTCAGCTTTGTTTCGTGTGGTTGTTTGTTTGCGTACCACATGTTGAGTCGCACACCGCCTCGACGCAGTCCACGAAACCACGGAATGGAATCTATGGTGCCAACTACTTCCACAGCCGCCGTAAGTAGCGCCGGCACGGCAGGGTCTTCTGAAAGTGATGCCCCACCCGCCGCATCCACAGCGAATCCTGCCCCGATTCCACCAGCCGCACTAACTGAGACTCCTGAGTACATTGCGTCGATCTTGTCAGCCGCCACTAAGACTTCCGAGTGCACAGCGCCCCTGCAAATGCAAAACAGTGCAAATGCAGTAGCAAACTCTTCAGCCATGAGTGGGACTCCTGGATACACTACGTCTGCTGCCATAGCCACCCAAGTTTCTATTACAGATGATTCTGGAGGAGCCGCCGCTACTCGAGCAGACCAAATGTACATTATTTCGTTACAGGAACAGATTGCTGCATTGGAAGGACAACTCAAGGCCACGCAAGTCCAGTTAAGGAGTAGTGATTCGCAGTGCAACACGCTTAAATTGGCGATGCAGTCGTTGCCATTGCACCAGCCTATCAGTCAAGCGCCACTGCCAGTCACATGTGATCAGCCGCCCAGGCAACGATGTCATTCGTTCATGCCCATGCCAAGCCGTCAGCCACGTATGCACCACCGCTAGGTACATATGCAATGCCGTTAACCACATATGCACCACCGTTAGGTACATATGCACTGCCGTTAGCCACATATGCACCACCGCTAGGTACACATGCACCACCTTTAGGTACACATGCACTGCCGTTAGTCACACATGCGCCGCAGCCAGCGACGTATGCACCGCAGCTAGCCACGTATGCACCGCAGCCAGTCGTGAATGCGTCGCTACCTGCATCTACGTATGCACCACAATATTTGCATACACAGCCGCCACGTATGTACGCACCGTCGCCACATTCGTACATACAGACTCCACTTTATCAAGAGCCACAGCCGTCCAATTCAGGCAATGTTCGGAGCCAGTTGTCGGGAACCAACGTATACACCTTGACGCCCCGTAAGGTTCAGGATCTTCCTATGTTTTCCGGGAATCCAGACGACTGGCCGATGTTTTACAATACGTTCTTGCAGACAAATGCCGCCTTCAACTATACGAATTTGGAGAACAACCAGAGGCTTCAAAAATCTCTTCAAGGTGAAGCAAAGGAAGCCGTTAAATCCCTCTTGATTCACCCGGACAATATTGGAAGTATCATAGAAGAATTGCGTTTTCGTTTTGGTCGCCCGGAACAACTTATCAACAGCCAGCTGAGTCAAGTTCGTGATATACAGCCTGTCAACGAATCCAATATGGCTCGTCTCGTTCCATTCGCAACAAAGGTGAGGAACTTGGCAGTGTTTTTACAATCTGTCAACGGCCAACAGCACATTGCAAACCCATCACTGCTGAAGGAACTAGTTTGTAAGCTGCCCATGACCAAGCGAATGGAATGGGCGAGATACGCAACAATGATGCAGCCATACCCAACGATCGTCAACTTCAGTGACTGGCTCTCTGACGTAGCCAGATTAGTTTGTTCCGTCCAGGATAATGATGACAAGGAGCCGAAGCGACGCCTGCCGGTGTTGCACACTATGGAACCCCAGGAAACTAGATCTCCAAGATGCCCTTTGTGTCCAGAGGTACACAAGGTCAATGAATGCAGAAAGTTCGTTAAAGCAACGGGGAAGGAACGATGGATGAGTGTGAAGCAACATGGTCTATGCTTCACGTGCCTAAAGAAAGGACATACCACTCGTAGCTGCCGTGTGAAGAATATTTGTGCCACAAATGGATGTCAGAGAAGACACCACAAACTACTACATGATGTCCTGCCTAACCCTACTCCGTTGACTAATGTGAGTCAACAAACTCCTCAATGTTCCACCACCGGTAGTGTGCTAGCTACAAAGGAGATTGCCAACAACGACCGGAAGCTCTTGTTTCGTGTTTTGCCAGTGACGTTGCACGGCCCAAATAAATCCGTCAATACTTATGCACTTTTCGATGACGGATCGTCGATTTCGATGTTGGATGAGGACCTGATTAAAGAGATTGGCCTCAAAGGTAGCCCGCGCCAGCTCAATATGCAATGGGTTGCTGGAAAACAGGCACAGGAGCCCTCGTTGGTTGTTGACCTGCAGATAAGTGGAGCAGGTTTGAAGAAAAGGTATGCACTTCGGCATGTATATGGTGTTTTCGGCCTCAAGCTACCAACTCAAAGCCTCAAGGAGTCGGATCTGAATGCAGTTTCAAATCGGCTGAAGTTGTTCCCTATGCAGTCATACTTCAACGCTGTTCCGAGACTTTTGATCGGGCTCGATCATTGTCATTTGGGTATGACGATGGAACTACGGAGCTTAGGTAAGCATGGGCCGTATGCAACGCGGACGAAGCTTGGTTGGGCTGTGTTTGGTCCCACGCCGATGATCACGCACACGAGCACACCTGCGTGCCTCCTGACCTACACCAAGTCCGCTGATGCCGTTATACATGACCTGGTTGATGACTATTTCCGCACGGAGAGTTTTGGAGTCAGAGCATGCCCCGCAGTCGAATCCAAGGAAGACATTCGTGCCAGAAGCATTCTCGACTCAACTACAAGGAGGATTAACGGTCGATTCGAGGTTGGCTTGTTGTGGAAAGCTAATGATGTTGTTTTGCCAGCCAATTATTTTATGGGACAGAAGCGCTTAGTCGGTGTAGAGCGCAAGATGAAGAGGAACGAATACTTCGCCGCCGCCTACAAATCGATCATGCGAGATTATGTGGATAAAGGCTATGCCCGTAAGCTGCAGCCAGCAGAAGCCGCCGTCACGGGGCCAAGGACGTGGTATTTGCCTCATTTCGGGGTAGTTAACCCCAACAAGCCTCAAAAGCTACGCCTAGTTTTTGACGCTGCCGCCGAGATGAATGGAGTATCACTCAACTCCTTCCTACTGAAGGGTCCTCAAGAGTACCAGCCACTGCCATCTGTTTTCTTCAACTTCCGAGAAAGAGCAGTCGCTGTCTGTGGAGACATCAAGGAGATGTTCCACCAGTTTGGAATTCGCCAGGAGGATAGAAGCGCCCAAAGATTTTTGTGGCGCGATGGAGATGACAGCAAGCCGCCTGATATTTATGAGGTGCTGGTGATGACGTTTGGAGCGGCCTGCTCGCCTTGTGCTGCTCAGCACGTCAAGCTCAAAAACGCCTTAGAGCACAGCAGCATATATGATCTTCGTGCCGTCCAATCCATCACTGATTTTCATTATGTTGACGACTTCGTCGACAGCTTCGGATCCGTTGAGCATGCCATCCGGATCTCAACTCAAGTTCGAGAAATACACAAGGCCGCTGGTTTTGAGTTGCGGAACTTCAGTTCGAACTCGGAAGCTGTCCTCCGAGCTTTGAAGTGTCCTGCAGCAACTAACGGAGAGACTCTTCTGCAAGCTGAAAAGGCCCTGGGAATGTTCTGGTAGCCAGGTAAGGACAAGTTCCAATACAAGCTGCAGTTCCACCGAGTGAACACAAACGCCCCACAAAGCGGGAGCTGCTCAGCATCGTAATGTCGGTGTTCGATCCGCTTGGATTTTTGTGCCCTTTCGTGGTAGCCGCGAAGCTGGTGATGCGTGAGGTTTGGCGTCGGGACTTGCTGTGGGATGAAGAACTGCCGGAAAATATCTGCACCTTCTGGAACAAATGGCGCCTCCAGTTACCCAACGTTATCGAGATGACAGTTCCTCGATATTACTTCCGACGTGGTGCCCCTAAGGATCTTCAGCTCCACGTTTTTGTCGACGGAAGTGAGAACGCCTTTGCAGCCGTTGCATATTGGAGGGCAACGAATCAGGATGACGTGCTCGAGATCGCGTTCATATGCGCGAAGACGAAATGCACTCCATTGAAGCCGTTGACCGTGCGTCGTATCGAGCTTCAGGCCGCAGTTTTGGGTTCAAGGCTCATGAACACTGTGCTTGAAGGACATTCTGTCGCTGTTTCCCGAAAGGTCCTTTGGAGCGACTCTTCGACGGTGATCAAATGGATTCACAGTGAGAGCCGTCGGTACAAGCCGTTCGTGGCTCATAGAATCGCCGAAATTTGGGAGACCACGGAGCAGACTAGCTGGAGGTGGGTGCCGACAACCGAGAATCCAGCAGACGACGCTACGAGGGCTAAGAGTCAGGTTGACTTTAGTTTATCATCCAGGTGGTTGAATGGTCCAGCCTTTTTGTCACAGTCGGAGGAGAACTGGCTAGTCAATGCCAACGTCCAAGGTTCTTACGACGCCGAGGAAGAGCTTCGCCCTAAATACGCCCTCGTCGTGGTAAGTAACAGCCTGATAGATTGGAACCGCTTTTCTTCTTTCAGACGGACCGTTAGAACTATGGCCTGGGTGTTGCGTGTTTTCAATCGCAATAAGGATTACGCCTTAACAGCTGATGAGTTAGATGCCGCCGAAAGACAGCTTTGCCGCCAAGCTCAACGCCAAGCCTTTACCGCTGAAATAAGTCTAATTCAGCGTGGCTTACCAGTTCCGGAGAGCAACGAGCTCTCTAAGCTTATGCCGTACCTTGACGAGGAAGACGTTCTCCGCGTCTATGGGCGCATTGATGCCGCATCCTGGTTGACGCATGCTGCCAGGAGACCTATCATACTGCCTTCTGTTCACCGATTTACAACGCTCGTGGTTGCCCATTGCCATGACAAGATGATGCATCAGAATACGGAAGCTGCAATTTGCGAGGTACGTCGCAAGTACTGGGTGCCCCGCCTGCGTCAGGTTATGCGGAAAGTCGTCGCCAACTGCAGGGTCTGCAGACTTCGCAAAGCCATTCGGATCCCGCCAGTGATGGGAGCCTTACCAGAGGACCGGCTCATGCCGTACTTGAAACCATTCTCGTACACCGGTTTGGACTACTTCGGTCCGCTCACCGTCTCCATTGGTCGCCGTATCGAGAAACGGTGGATAGAGCTATTCACTTGTTTGACGGTGAGAGCCATTCACCTGGAAGTAGCGCATGACCTGTCAACGGATGCGTGTATCATGGTTATACGCAATTTTATTAACCGCCGAGGATTGCCACTAAGGATGCGCAGCGACAATGGGAAGAACTTCATTGGTGCCGACCAAGAAGCGAAGCGTTTTTCTCAGGTCTTCGATTGCCACCGGATCCAAGACGAGCTGTCAGCGAAGGGGATCGACTGGCGCTTCAATTGTCCAAACAATCTGTCCAAAGGAGGTGCCTGGGAGCGCATGGTGCAGTGTGTGAAGCGTGTTCTGCGACACACGCCCAAGGAGGTTTCGCCACGAGAGCACACTCTACAGTGCTTGGTAATTGAGGCGGAGAATGTGGTAAACTCTCGACCGCTAACCCACCTGCCAGTGACGGTCGACCAGGAGGAGCCGCTTACTCCCAATCACTTTCTGCTGGGTTCAGCCAACACAGCGCAGACACCTAGGATTCTGGAAGCAGACGTGAAGCTATGCCGCTTAAGGAAGCAGTGGAGAGTCGCCCGCCAATTGAGGGACAGGTTTTGGAAGCGATGGGTACTTGAGTACCTTCCAACTTTGACACGACGAGTTAAGTGGTGCCGAATGAGGAAGCCAGTCGAGGTCGAAGATCTGGTTTTTACCTGCGACCCCAACATACCCAGGCGAGAGTGGAAGCGAGCCAGAGTTCAAAGTGTACATCAGGGAGCAGATGGAATTGTCAGACGAGCCGAGGTGCAGACGAACACAGGCGTTCTATCTCGTCCAGTTTCAAGATTGGCCGTATTGGATGTGGAAGCCGATGGTGAATCGGACCGATTCACGGGGGCGGGGATGTGGAAAACCCATTAATCCAAAAGCGCCATCTATTTGACAATACGAATATAATTTGAATTGGCATTACTTTTCTTGCTGCGGTTGACACTTCTTCCAATTACATTTATTCTCGATCTCGAAGCCAAGGGAAGAGGTGCAAACCGCGGTAAGTATTATATATACGTTTACATGAAATCTGTAAAGATCTATTACATCCTTTGTAGAAATAAACGTGTGATTTGCAACGTTTGAGCGTGCGCTTTATTTTCCCTAATCGAGAACACTGCGGCAGATTGATAACAGTCGATATAATTGAGGTTTGATTACTTCAAGAGATAATTTGAAAATTGGTGTTGAGGATAAAAGATATTTTGATTAAAAGTTAATCAGGGTTATCCTGAATAAATTTTCCTTTGAAATTTTTTCCCCGAACAAAAATTAGGTATCTTCAAAAATGAGGAAATAATTCCGCGAAAAAGAAATATGTATCATGACTAACAATTCAGGAGAATTTTCATTTTCATTTTTTCCTAATGAATTTTTCCATTATTTTTGACAGCTCGCGAGCCAATGGAAAAAAAAATAAGTTGTGTTTTTGATTTAATTGTAAAATAAATAATACCTCTAACTAACAAAAGGAGGATAGAAATAAAATAAAGTGCTATTGTGGTTGGCTGTGATTCACAATACAGATTGTGTTGCAACAAAATTCAAATGCGTAATATTGTAACTGTAGGAAACAAGAAAATATTTGCATTGAAATCTATGCCAACGAATATTGAAACTATTTAAATGCCAACCGTTTTTTACAGCCAGTACACTTGAGCAAACACAGATGGCGCAAGTTTCTATGGTATATTTTGTTTCTGTTTAATACCACACTGAAACAAGGGAGCTGGAGATGTTGGAACATATTTTTCTGCAGACACAGTATGAAAGTGACATTTCACTAGTAGTCCATATATAATACGTCAATGATTGGAGCCCTCATTCTTTACCTCAACTCGATTGGCTGGGTTTAGTAGGTATATCCATCTTCTTCAACCGAATACTGTGTTGTTTCCCTGTAATTAATAAGTATATTAATGACATTATTATTATTATTATTATAATTTATTAACATTTGATTAAAATACATATATTAATAGATAGCAAGAGCACTAGCTGCAGAGGCTTACGGCTCTTATGATATATAGTTAGAACTAGGTTAATATATTAGTATAAATTATAGAGGTTAACTTAAATTTGCAGATAGATATATTTACAAAGTTATTAATTTTTAGAATATTTTCATGATTCGGTTTTCTTAATATCTCGTACGGTGATAAGTTTGTGCTATGCAGCTGGTTTGTTGGTAGGCAAGTACGACATTCACCTATTCCCAGGATATGGTTTATGTTGATTTGGGAGTGACAAACTAGGCACGATGGTGGGGTTTCCTTTTTAAGGAGATGTTGGTGAGTGAGAGCTGTGTGTCCTAAACGCATCCTCACGAAGATCGTGTTCATTATTTTTGAAGTTGTGGTGGGGTAAGTTGGCTGGGATCTATCTGTGTTAATAAGCGAGTAATGGTGCTGGTAGTTATGCCAATCCGAAAGTTGCCTGGTTCTTATCTTGTGATTGATGGTTCGTATCATGTCCAGATTAGTGTGGATAGCAAATTTGTGAACTGGAGCGCGGTGTGCAAGATTGGCAGCGGTGTCGGCTTGTTCGTTACCTTGAATCCCTATGTGACTGGGGACCCACATTAGCTTCAGCTTATTGGGGGTTCTTATAAGACAGTCTCTTATTTTGTTAATGATCGCTGAGTTGTGATTTGGATTTTTGATTGCATTAAGTACTGATAAGCTATCTGAGCATATAATATATTTGCCATGTATATTGGTAGCTATTGATGTGGTTTTTTGAATAGCTAAAGCTTCGGCGGTAAAAACAGATGCGCTTGAAGGTAATAGCCCTATAGTGAACAAAGAGCCGTCTTCGTAGGTAGCTGCGAAGGATGTGCTGTCATTGTTTTTGGACCCATCTGTAAATAAGAAGTTCCAACCACTGGATCTTAGTTGCGAGGTAATGCTGAGGAATAACGCATGGAATACATCTTTGCTGGTATTTGTTTTGATATAATTTGCCAATTCCATGATGAAAGATGTGCGCTGTATGCACCACGGTGGATAAATCGGGCTATGTACAAACATTTTGTTTATCGGAAGCTCAATTTCTTCGGCACAGATTAGTGAGAGGGAGATAGCTGAAGGAATACGCTTTGCAGTTTTCATATTCATGGCAGAAGTGATGTCTTTATCAATGATTGAGCCGTTTGAAGACATCAGCTTAATATAAGGGGCCTTGATGATGTTGATTGTAGATTTTGGACAGTTTCTGTAGATAAGAAGACCGAAATCAATTTTACTAAGAACAATAGATTTTGCAATTGAACATAGGGTGTTGATATGTGTATTACATTTCTTACTGGCTAAATAACTTATTATATTGGCTCTTGCAGCGAGGCTTTTTTTTAATTGTATACAGTGATCTTTCCAATTGTACTTGTTATTAAATATTAGACCTAGAATACTTAAGCTCTTTACACTTTCTATATTTAGGTTATTAAAGCTTAATGTTAAACCACTACAAGACGTTTTGCGGCAGATGTGAAGAGTCTTACATTTGTCCAATGATAATTTGGCACCAGAAACATTGGACCATTTTAATATGTCTTTGACTGTATTTGTTAGTAAGATTTTAGTTTCTTCCCGATCCGTATGCTTACACAGGATGTATATATCATCTGCATAAATACAGTGATCAATTTGTTTGTGTTTATGAATAATTTTACTAATGTCATCAAAAGCTATAATAAAAAGCACCACCGATAGTGGGGAGCCTTGGGGAATACCATTAAAGAGCGGATGAGAAGATGAGAACCAATTGTTCGCTTTTACACAAATTTTTCTATTCGTGAGAAAAGATTTGACATAGAAAAACATTTTCGGGCCAATGTGCCATGTTTTAAGTTTATTTAATACCAAATGGATGCCTATTTCGTCAAAAGCGTTTTCGAAGTCAAGAGAAAGGATTGTGACATGATTTCTAGCTGATAGGGCATTGGATATAAAGAAATCCAGATGGAGAAGTGCATCAGTGCAACCTTTACTTGGTTGAAAAGCCACTTGGTTTGGTCTTAATAGTTTTTTTGACTCAATATACCAAAGCAGTCTCTTAGCGACAATTTTCTCGAGAACCTTTGACATACAGGGAATAAGTGATATCGGGCGGTATCCGTTAATATTATTTATGGATTTTTTAGGCTTAGCAAGAGGCAGTATTGTTGCTAATTTCCAGTTTTTGTATTGAGGATGTTGTTATACAGCTGTGTGAGTCTTAGTTTTGTTGATGGTGGGAGATTTTTTAACATTGGGTACGATATTCTATCCCTGCTAGGAGTTTTGCCCTTAAGTCTAGTTAAACAAGCTTCGAGCTCTAGTGTGGTAATTGGACCTTCGATGTGTCTTGCGGATGCAGACATTAGTTTATTATCTGGGATAAGATTTAGGGAATTAACCTTACTTGCTTTGAAGCTGCTTGAAAAGTTGAAGTCGTTGGATGAATTCGACCAGGTACGAGCAAAGTAGTTGCTAATCTGAAAAGGGGTGGATATTGGACCTTCAAGAGTTTCAATCAACTTTATCGATTGTGAGGTGTAATTACCAGTTAGGCAGAGGATGTTTTGCCAGATTTTACTAGGAGATGTATTAGGATTAAGTGTTGAAGTGAAGTCGTTAAGACATTTTGCTTTACTGGTTTTTACTTCTCTGCGAAATTTAGCGTTAGATTTTTTAAATAGGATTAAGTTATTATTAGTCGGGTGCTTTTTAAAAGTACGCCAGGCTTTTGTTTTCTCATACCTTAGCGTCCTCAACTCTGAATTCCACCAAGGATCAGTCCGATGATAAGTATTAGGGATACTTTGAGGGATTGATTTGTTGGCGGCGACTCTAATTGCTTTTTGAAGTACCGCAGCTTCTTTATTAATGTTCGACGAGGGTGCTTTATCTGACAGGTAGTCTAAAATGTGTTTGTTAAAACAAGCCCAGTTAGCAGCGTCAGTTTTAAATTTATGATTTATCGTTGAATTGGAGTAGGCTAGGCCAATAACGATAGTGGAAATTATAGGAAAGTGATCGCTGTTATAGAGATCATCTAAAATTTCCCAAGAAGTCCTTGTGTACAATTCGGGTGAGCAGCAAGTCAAGTCGATGTGTGTAAATGTGTTATGGGTGGAAAAGTGGGTCGGGGAGCCGTCATTAAGTATCATAAGATTTGAGTAATTTAGAAAGTTTTCCAATATAGCCCCTCTGTGGTTAGTAGTGGGAGAACCCCACAGGACGCTCCAGGCATTAACGTCTCCGACAATTAATACGGGGGTGTGGATCTGATTGAAAATACTTACTAGATCAGCCCTAGAAAATACTTGGTCAGGCAGGATATAAATGGAGACAACAGTGAACTTGGGCACATGTTGTATCTCGACCGCTACCGTTAAAATGTCAGAGTTTATGGGTATTCGTACATGTGGGATGTTTTCCTTTATTAAAATACTTTTATCAGAAGACACAACTCGTCATAATTATTGACATAACCTTTCATGTTCCATTGCAGTATTTTAAATTTCATATTGATGTTGTTTGGTTTGGGTTTCGGGATGGGTAAGTTAGATGGGTGTGGGAAGTGACCTCGACTTTCGGAGGTCGAATTATATGAGTTGTCTTGTGAACAATTAGGGTTGGGCAAAAAATTGGGATAAACATACCCACACCGCTGTTCAGGGACTAAACCATTCGATCTCCGTGTGGTGGTCGAATGGTTAAGTTCCCGAACAGCGGGGTTAGGAGAGTTATTATAATTGCTGTTATTGATCAGTTCCATTTTTATCAAGTTCTGGGAGGTTTGAGTAGTATTTGTTGTTTTTTATTAGTGATTGAGTGATAGATGAAATTGGTGATTGTGTTGTAGTGTTGTAAGTGTGTGTATGTGGCGATGTTGAGTGATGGTTGAGTAGAGTGTCGTGTGAGTGGTTTAGGTTTTGTGCGTGAGTGGTAGACGAGTTGTGTTGAGTGGAGGCTGAAGTTAATTCCATCGTGACGGGCGGGTTAGAAGAGTTTGTTTTTATGGTATTAATTGTGGGGTTAGTGTGTGTGTGATGTGCTGATAAGGCTGTTTTTTTGCTGTGTTCGTGAAGAACGTGTTTGCGTGCGATTGTGTTGTCCTGATTGATAATTGACATTGGTAGGTCTGGAAGAAGGTATTGTGGGATTGGCGTTGGAGTGCCGTTGCTGGGGATTTTGGTTTGAATTGGGTCGTTTTCCGAAACAGTTGGATTTTGCATGTTTGAACTACCTACAATTGCTGAGTAGGTTGATGGACGGAAGGCGGTGGGGTTTTGACCTTTGTAAATTTGTTTAGCTTCGGCCATGCTGCATTTTCGTGTGGTCTTTATTTTAAGTGTTTCTTTCGCTTGTTGGTAACGTTGGCAGGTTTTGGATGAAGCAGGGTGTTCTTCATTGCAGTTGGCGCATGAAGTTCGTGTGCATTTTTCAGGGGCATGAGGTGGTAGATTGCAATTGACACACGAGGGATTACCATTGCAGCGTTTAGCAGTGTGGCCTAGAAGTTGACAGTTTTGACAACGCATTGGGTTAGGGAAATACTCCATTACTTGAACATTATACCATCCTATATTGACTGTGCTTGGTGGTCGGAAAAGATCGAACGTGAAGAGGATTAGTCCAGTTGCACGTTGATTTCCATCTTCAGTTTTCTTAAATTTAAAAACGTCTGTGACACCTTGAGATTTCATTTCTTCAATGTTCTCAGTTTCGGGAACATTGGTAAGGTATGGAGCATATACCGTGCCCTTTGACGAGTTTAATTGGGAGTGTAGGGTTACTGAAATTGGGCATAGGTTGGAGAGCGCTTTCTTGAATAAGAAGAGGTCCGCTATTTTTTTGGTTTTTACCAGAATGAGTAGGCTAGCATCGTGTAGTTGTGTGATTTGCTCATAAGCTGTGCTTATGCCGTCAATTGCTTTTTTAAGCAGGAACACACTGAATGATGACAAGGGCTTTTCGGCGCTAGTCGAAGAGATCACTATAAATTTTGGATTGTCCGGGAAAGAGTGGGTCGAGAATAAATTGATTGGGTCTATAGGGGAAGAATTGGGTTTTTTTTCTCTTTTTGTTTTTATATTCAGGGGGTGGGTCTGTTGTAAGACCGCTAAAACGATTGCCCGAAAGCACACGTGGCCCATCGGCCATTGTATAGCAGATTTTAATTGCGGCTATATGTATGTATGTATATTATTTGACACACTGGCACGTCGCGAAAAGGAAAAATAGTAAACGGGTGAGAGAAAAATCAGAGAGAACACAATCAGCAGAAAGACGTTGCCGAGTCGAGTGTTAGTCGGTGACTGATATTAATGACAATTACACATAAACTAATGAAATACTTGAGTAGTCACTGATTATTTGGTCTTCCGGGCAAATTATTTGCTTTTGTCCTCGAAGTTTCAAGGGATGCAACTTTTTCGGCGATTACGACGACAATCGGGGTGGAAAACACTTGGAAATGTTGTCGCAGTTGTGTTGTATATCTATAATTAAAGATAATAATCGCAACAATTAGCCGTATACTTACTTAAATACTGATTATTCGATAGTCCGAGGAATAGATTTTACTTTGTCCTGTGCGTAGCGAAGGTGCTCTGGAAACGGGTGTATTGCATGGAACTATTTTGGAATCGACGACCGAGAACTGGATAGGAAGACTTGGAATCGTTATGCTTTTGTATTTCTGTAACTTAAATGTAATATTGGTAACAATTTAAGTTATAATACAAACAAATGGACTTAGCTCCTAAAAAACGGGGGTATTTTTTCAAGTTTGACAGATGTGTTGTCTGATTATAGCTTGATTTATTACCCACCAGAGGTCGTTTTCCAACATTACTATTCGTCAATTGTTTAGATTTTACTCTCATCATGTCATATTTGACTTTTTTTTATAATTTAAGCGCACTCAAAGGGTTATGAATACCTTGAACATGTTTACACATAGTGTGGGCGTTGGAAAGGATAGATAGATGGAGAGAGAGAGAAAGATTTTGGTGTAGTGGTTCTTGAAGCTCAGATGTTTATGCTTCAGAGAATCTCCGGGGGTGGCGTCCAGATAACTGGGGAGATTTTTGTTATTTTTTGTCTTTGCTTCTGATTCACAGTAGTTTTTTCCCGATAACCGATGTCAAAGCGCAAATCACCATCAACAGAGCGAACATTTAATCTACTACCAATGTTACGCCTTCGCAGTAGTGTTCACACAAGCTTTCGCAAATGATTGCTTTTTGGCTCGGAAAGTACGCGAACAGACCTAATGTATTGCTCCAATACTAGAACCATCAATCCCAATTGGTTTGTTTGTATTGGATGGGTTTGCTGAATGAATAGAGTGAGCAGGCCATGTGATCAATTTCTCGTGTTGCGAAAAAATGAAAAACGTACAAAGAAGTGTAAAGAGATTTAAATTCCCCTTTCTTTTCATTTTTGCCAATACTCTTTTTATGTTTGATTTTGTAATTGATTGATTTGTTGTCATGTGAGTGCGATCAGCAATAGATTTACATGAACGAGTCAAAAAAATCAAATCAATCGCAATTGATACAGCTCTACTGAAGTTTCGGATAACACTCACCGAAGTTCTTAAGTGGTCGTCTACTAGGAAAGTCATGATATGCTGTCGTGGATGAACTGCCGAAACACAATGCACGTAGCTGTAGGAGTACGAGCTGTCAAATGCTGTAGCGCTACACTCGCAAAATTCGCCTATAATGGGTGCGTAGTAATGTCAAATAATGTTTGAAATTGCGTTTTTATTTTTGAGTGATAGCGTATTGATTTTCCATTCATATGCCTTTTTTTTAAATATTTTTGTAAGCTGGATAACACAACTTCTATAAAATGTCTCTTCCTTTTACCAGCTCAAACAATTTTTCCACGTCGTGCTCTTCCATTTTGGCGGTAATCAATATTTCGAATTTGTTTTGAGCTACTGCTGAAGTCAGTTTAAGAATACGTAAAAAAAACATCGTATAGAAAACCAAAACATACAAAAGAGAAAATGTATGCATGTCCTTTCTTCAACAGTCGTAAATTTCTCTGCTGTGGTATTGTCAAATTAATAGCGCTACAAAAGTTAAAAATAGTCATCTCATACTACAGCCCCTTGTACGTGCTACTACTATAGCTATGTATTGTGTTCGCAGCATTATCTTTGTTTGTCTTCTACTTCTGACAGATCGTACTACTACTGCTGCTACTGCTACTGCTACACCATTGTGTTCAGCCAGCAAGAAATAATTAAAAAAAAAAAAAAGAAGCAAATTTCGACTACATCCGGCCCGTTCATTGTATGTACCTTTCGGCAAGCTGCTCTTGATCCAATTCGGGATTTTACATTTCGACATAATTTTCATTTCAAAGTTAAAGATAAATAATATATGACTAAAAATATAATTGTGACATGTTATGCATTTGTACCGCTTATATGATACACCAAAACAACGCATCTACGAAGGTTCTTTCTTTGTTTCGTTAACAGCAAATCAGGGTGATCAAACGGATTACTCTTTAATCTTAACTCCAGCAGAAGTGTTCTGTGTTTTCGTCTACACCAATATAAAATTTGGCAATTTATTTACTTTTACTTATTTGTTTATATATATTTATTACATTTGTTTCCTTGTGTAAACATTTTTTTCAAGAAGTATTAGATTGATATCCATTTTTACTAAAAACGTGACACTTTATTAAAATCCTTTGACAAGTCACAAAAACCTGTCTTTTATTCCGTTATGGTTCTTAACAGATTTTATAATGGATTTTGTCATGCAGAATACCTACCAATAATAATAATTGTAAAAGATTTTTTGACAGTTCGAACTTTTGTATGGAAATTAATAACGGAATAACAGAACTAATGAATACAAGATTGAATAGGTCCCAATATTTATAAATGCATTAGGTACATTAGTAAGGCATATTATTTCAGGATATTGGGACATCTTCCACATTTCATGGAACACTTCATAAGTGAATACATTCTACGAGTGTAGTATAGTAAAGTGTGAATATGCGCATTTTATCGTTTACTATCCATGCATGTTGCGTACGAGCGTACACTTGTGTTACAATTTATTTCTGCTAAAAGAACAGAGTTACATTCATTAAATTCTCTCTGAGTGAAGTATTTGATTGAGTCTTAATTACTGGCGTTAACATTCATATCGGATCTTCCGAACTTTCAAATTATTTATATCCTACGTACTTACTGAATATTATTTCTCAAAGCATATAACTTATGCGAGTCAAATATATGATATATAATACATACATATGCAGGATATTTAAGGAGCAACCTTTACCACTTCCTTTCAGATTCGAGTCTCGAGTCTGGTCCAATATATGTAGTAGATGATTTATATACATGTATGTGAATGGATATGTGCAGAACTTGAATGGGGGGGGTTGTATTAAGTTATGCAATACATAGATTAGTCGACACATTCGAATCAATCATTTTCATTATTATTCAATTTTGTTAAACTAAATAATACCAAGGTACCAGCATTTCTCGAATATCGGCAAATACTTTATAAAATACGGAAATTTTCCGCGCGATTTGGGGGTTCAAGTCAGTTTTGGCAGCCACTTTAGGTGAAATTCCCCTTCGCAAACCTTCGCGCCTTTTGCTGCAGTCTTTGTGGGGACAATTTCTTGGATTCCCCACAATAATTTTTCAAAAAGCAATATTGGTAGTTAGTATAATTATAATTAAAAATGAGAAAGAAAATGATTTTGTATTTTTTTGATTAAAAGCAAGAAACAAAAATTTAATCAGACTTCATTTCAAAATAAATATAAAACGTAATGGAAAAAACTGACTAGTACAAATTAAATCATGCCGTTGCAAAATCTCATTACTGAGAAGTAAATAAAAACTAACGAACGTTATGAACAAGAACAAGAAAATTGTAGGGATAGTTAATTATGTACATTATGGCAAACGACTAACAAAGGCCTCGTAGGGGCAGCATCTCCCGATAGGTGTTGGTCCGCTAAGTAACGAGAAAGAGCCACTGCAGCCGAAAACCTAGCAGCTCTGTTAGTAAGCCCTACTCCCACTGCCACGTGGTGCCATCTGGGGATTTCTTCGGAAATTGCTAACGTGAGAGGACGAATGGCGAACTTCTTACGCCAAAAAACAGGATAAGCGTCGGTTGGTCTGTGGCCCAGCGAGCCACAACCGTAAAAAAAAATCTTGCTCCGAAACGGAAATCAACGCCTCGGATGCGGACGAATATTTGATGACGACCTTTGGCTATCAAACACGGACAACGATCGGATTCTGGAACGTTGAGACCCTCCTGGACACACTCAAAGAAGGGCCTTATAACGCCAGATTCCTCCAATTAGAACCCGAATTCGCACGGTATAGAATAGACATCTTAGGGCTGAGCGAGACAAGATGGTTCGATGCTGGGGAATTCATCTCCCCAACAAAAAGCACTGCCATGCTCTACTCTGGTAAACCAGCTGGAGTGCACGGAGTTCCGGAGTAGGACTCATGCTAACTCCAGCAGCACGTAGCAGCCTCATATCCTGGAAACCCCATAGTGACCGGATTTTGACGGCTAGGTTCCAGAGTAGAGTTAGAAAAATTACCATCATACAGTGTTATGCTCCGACGCTAGACGTGACTGCGGATGAAAAGGATAATTTTTATAGCCACTTAGGCGCCGCCTACAACCAAACGCCTAATGGGGACATCGTAATGGTGATGGGAGATCTCAATGCCAAGGTGGATAGCGACAACACCATGCTTAAGCACGTGATGGGAGTTCACGGCGTGAGAGACCGTAATGACAATGGTGAACGGTTTGTGGACTTCTGCAATACCAACCGCCTAGCCATCGGAGGTACGCTGTTTAAGCATAACACCTGCCGTAAGATCAGTTGGGTCTCTACTGATAGGCAACGAACATCCAACCAGATCGACCACATTGCGATCAGTCGCCGCTTTAGAAATTGTCTCCTGGACGTCCGAAAAATACGTGGAGCTGACGTCGGACAAGAACGAGATCACCATCTTATGGTAGCTCATTTACGCCTTCGTACTACATCCGTCAACAGCAACCGCTCGAACCTACTTAACATCACCAGGTTTAATATCGACAGGCTCAAGGTTCCCCAAGTGCGCCAACAGTTCAGGGACCATCTTGCCGTAGAAGCAGAAGCAATCAGCAGCATACTGCAAGAGAACATGGATGACCACTGGAGTGCTGTGAAAAATGCTTTTCCGACTGGGGCACGCACTTATGTCGGTAAAAAGCAGAAACACCACCGCACATGGCTTTCTACAGACACCTGGAGACGGATCGATGAGCGTACAGCAATCTAGGCTCGGATTGCAGCGGCCTCAGCAGTAGAGAGAACCGAGCTTGAAGCCCAATATCGTGCGAAGAAGAAAGAAGTGCAGCGTAGTGTGAGACGTGACAAACGTCAATATATCAACTCATTGACCTCAAGGGCTGAAAAAGCAGAGAGTAGGTGTGACAGTAGAACTGTTTACAACATCACTAAGGAGCTCATTGGTGGTCGAAACTCCAAACATCATCCAGTGAAGAGTCCAGACGGTAACCTTCTGATTTCGGATGAGGATCAGCTCACTAGATGGAGAGAACATTTTGCTACAGTGCTAAATCACTTAGACGACAGCGGTATGATCTCGAATTCGAATGAGCAGTTCGAAGCAACAAATTCCCGAACTCGCACCGCACCTCCCAGTAAAACCGAGATAATAACAGCAATCAAGTCCCTCAAGAAGAACAAGGCGGTGGGTATTGATGGCATCCCTGCCGAGCGATTTCAAGCGGCGCCAAATACATCGGCAGATTTGCTGCATCCCCTAATACGGAGAGCTTGGGACAGTGAACAATTTCCACAGGAGTGGAAAAGGGGGATGATCATTAAACTTCCAAAGAAGGGAAACTTGATGGATTGCGGTAACTGGAGAGGTATATGCGTTCTTCCAGCCGTAGCCAAAATAATAGCTAGAATAATTCTAGAACGAATTAAATTACATTTAGATTCAACTCTCGATGTCGAACAGGCAGGCTTTCGAGCTGGATCCTCCTGCATCGACCACATAAACACCTTACGGATCATTATCGAGCAATGTGTTGAGTATAGGTCTCCGAGGCATCCCAGGAAAACTTATAGCTATTAATAAGGCTACATACGAGGGCGGTAAGTGTCACGTCGTGCACAATGGTAAGGCGTTGGAGGATTTTGAAGTCCAAAGTGGAGTACGTCAAGGTTGCATACTGTCACCACTATTGTTCTTGGTGGTTATCAGCGATGTACTCCGTGTAGCATTGACGGAAGGCAACTATGGAATTCGTTGGACTATGACATCTTACCTTAAACACCTAGAATACGCTGACGATGTTTGTCTACTTTCACATCGGATAATGGATCTTCATCTGATGGCCCAAAATCTAGAAGCTGAGGCAAACAAAGTGGGGCTAAAAATAAACACAGCCAAAACAAAAGCCCTGAGCACTTCTTCTAAAAACCGCCCTAAACTTAACATTGTCGGACAGGAAGTCGAGAAAGTTGGTGACTTTCTTTATTTAGGAAGTATGGTCTCGGCTAATCGTGGTGGCACCGAACTGGGTGTCTGCAGCAGAATCGGGAAGGCTAAAGCTGCGTTCGGAATGCTATCTAAAATCTGGAAAAGTAATGTTATCTTAAGAACCAAGCTGCGACTGTTCCGCGCCAACGTAGAATCAGTGCTGCCTTATGGGTGCAGTACTTGGAAGGTGGACACCATTAACACATGCAAGCTGCAAGTCTTCGTAAACAAATGCTTAAGAATCATCTTGAGGATTTTTTGGCCGAACCGCATCTCCAACGAACAACTTTATCTGAGAACAGGCCAAGAACCTATAAGCATTACTATACGAAGAAGAAAGTGGCAGTGGATTGGACACACCCTATGGCGCGAAGACAACTCCATTGGGAAATACGCCATGCAGTGGAATCCGCTCACCCAGGCAGGCAGAATAGCGGGACGCCCTAGGCAAAGGTGGCGCAGAACAGTTGAGGAGTAATCGAGCTCTTTCGGAATGAGTTGGAGGCAGCTCAAACGCGTTGCAGAACTTCGAACAAGATGGCGCGCAGGCGTGGTTGACGCCCTGTGCTCCTCGAGGGGTTAAAGGATTTAATGAATGAAGTTGTTTATTGAGTTAATAAAAAAGAGGATTCTTAGTTAGTGATTAAATTAAGAACTCCACATTTCTAGTCTTGAAGCCTGATTTTAAAGCAAATAGCTTTTAAACATGATTCGCCTAACCGATTTTTTTTTACGTCGGTTACTACAGAAAACAAGTGCTCAGCGTTGGCATTTGAATGTGGAAATGTTAGTGTATATCTTGGAACTAGACTTAAATTCGGAAATAAGAAAATTCCTTCATTTCTGTTACTTCCTTCCAAAAATGTTCGTCATAGGAGAATATGACCTGCTACCTGCGGATGAAGAGTGCATGCGTGTGAGTTACGTTTACGCATAGCTATTAACACGTCATGCTCTCTTCACAGGGCTCAGGCTCAGGCTACTGTGGGGTTCACAGGAGGCGGATAGTGATCGGCATGCAGATATGCAGGTTGGCTGTGAATAAGCAATACGCAGTCCCCGACCAAGAGCGACTGAAAAGGCCACAGTAACCCCTGTGAACTCCCTGCGACAAGACGAGTCGACACCGTTTTCAATTATGTGTTAAGCCACCTCTTAGCCCTCGGGCAAGGAGGTGGCACCGTGGGAAACCATAGCTCCATTGGTTGCAACCAATGGAATATTTTTCGACATCACCGCCTTTCTTTTCATTAAGACTGAGCACAGTAAGGTCGTAATTATGGCATACTCGAAACAACATTCCATTATGATTGACATGTGGGCTGACGTTTACAGTACACCAAAGTCTCGCTTTGCGTCGTTCCGATTTGTGTCGTTTCGAAGTTGCGTCGTTTAAAAATGATCGTGGTTTCGAAGCTGTGTCGTTTTTATTTCAGTTTGCGTCGTTCACAAAATTTGGTGGTTTCAAAGTTGCGTCGATATTATTCCGGTTTGTTGTTTGTTATTCCTTTTTTTTCATTTATGTTATTTTTATTTTTTTTTTTTGTAAAAAAGGGATTCCCCAAGCTTAAGATTTACGTAAAATCAGTGAGTTTGGAGAAATATTTGCAAGAGTGAAGTTTAACTTTTTTGTACACACCATCAAAATGAGCCAAAAAGCAAAAACAAATAAGTAAGCAGGAGTGAAATTCTGTTGAAATGGCTTTCAGGTTAATGCTGCAAACGCCCCCGTCCCGTTAAAACCCTGGCAGGCCTCAAAGTACGTTCAATGTTTCGTCACCATTAAGTTGGTGGTCTAGATGTAACATTCCTGGTTAGCACCGATCCGGCTCTGACACATAACCCCATAAGGGTCTGTGTCAACCCTCGCATGGCCTCACTGCATGCATAGATGACCATTGGATCGATAGGTGACTATCGGCTTTGAGTGGGGGGCCAAAAGAAATGACTATCAACCGAAATCAAAACAAAAACGAAGAGAACGAGGTCAACAGAGAGAACCCATTCCGGAGGAGTTCGATGGTGAGAAGATCTCCGGCTAGTCAGCTGTCAACGCCCAAGAGAAGTTCCGAAGGAGAAGTAGCTCCCCAAAGAAGTACGTTAGTTATGCTGGATCCAAACACGCATTCCTCTATGTTCCACAGATTAGGGGAACAAATAAAAGTCCTGGTGGAAATGCTGGAGGATGGTAAAAGGCGCTCCACCCACCAGTCAATGCGGAATGCAATAGAGATCATCAAAGCGCTCTATGAGCTCTCAGCGATTGAGATGCATGATGACAAGTCCAAGGAAGTCATCCGCAGAAACAACGCCTCCCAAGGCATCTCGCGGTGAAGTGGAGCCTCAGAAGGACAGCAATGCCGGGAAAGGCAAGAAGGCCCATGCCGGAAAACCCGCCAAAGGCACAAAGAATGAGCAGCCCACAAAGAGTCAAAAGCCCGCCAGTGCGGTGAGAAACGAGCAGACTATAGTTCTTAAAAAGAACAAGAAGGATGAGAAGAAGCCAGGCAAGACCGTCAATTAAAAAAAAGGCGATCGGACGCAATATTAGTGGCAAGCAAGGGTGAACTTTCCTACGTCGAAATACTACGTAGGGTCAAAGCGGATCCCAAGCTCCACAACCTGGGTGAATTGGTCACAAAGATTAGGAGAACCCAAAAAGGTGACCTGCTGTTCCAGCTACAGGAATCTGGAGACAGAACCGAACAATTTAGGAACATAATCGGTGAGAACCTTGGCGTAGAGGCGGAGATCCGCGCTCTAATTCAGAGATCCACGGTCGAAATCAAAGACCTTGACGTAGTCACCACTAGGAAAGACATCTGTGAATATATCAAGGCTCTGTACAATATTGAGGTTACCGAAGCAGATGTGCTCAGCCTTAGGAAGACCTACGGTTGCACGCAAATCGCGACAGGGGAACAAGCTGCTGGAGTCCGACAAAATCAAAGCCGGCTGTGTGAACTGCCGTATTCGTGTTCGAAAGGCCCTCACCAAATGCTTTACGTGTCTGGGGTTTGACTACACGATGCGTCAATGCAAGAGCCAGTATGACCGATCCTAGCAGTGCAGAAACAGTGGAGAGGAGGGTCACATAGCCAAAGAATGCAAAAAGGACGCATTATGCTTCTGATGTAAGACGGTCACGCCAGAAAACGCCGGACACGTAGATGGTAGCAGCAAGGCCCGGTACTCAAGAAGGCACTGGCCAAATTAATATGATGAATGCCGCCCAGATAAACCTAAGCCACTGCGCAGCCGCACAGGACCTTCTGGCGCAAACAGTAAGGTAGCCGACGTAGCCTAATAAGCGAACCGTACAAATCGAATTATGGGAGCTATGCTCTGCAGTCAAAATCGGCCACCAAACTGACCACTTCGTATCTGCAAGGATAAAAGGTGTGCACTTCTATAGTTGCTATTCGCCCCCCAATCTACCACTGGCGGACTATCTGAAGCTGCTGGACGACATCGTAGCTGACGCACGAGGGAAACACCCAGTGATTATTGCTGGAGATTTCAACGCCTCGGCTACTGATTGGGGCAGAAGAACCACAGACCACATCGAATGCTTCGCAGCACTGGACATTAGTCTGGCCAACGACGCTCCAGCAGAAACGTTTCGAAAGGCAGGCAGTGGGTTAGTCATTGACATCACATTCATGAGCAACTCACTACTGCGGAAAACCAAATGGCGGGTCAGCGAAGAGGAACCCTAACAGGACCAAAGTGGAAGGGCACGCTCTTGGACAAAGACATTTTCGAGGAAATGTTAAACACCAGTGCCACAACGAACAACGGATCGGCTGATGCCTTTTTGCATCAGGTATTCCAGGTCATCACCACAGCGTGCGATGCAGCAATGCCCAGAAGGTCTGTGAGTAAAAGAGGCGAGCTCTGCTACTGGTGGACCGACGAGATTAAATGGCTCAGAGCGAAGTGCTTACAAGCACGACACAGATCTCAGAGATCCAGAGGCAGACAAGATTTTCAAGAGCGGCTAACCAAATTTAAATTGGCGAGGCGGGAACTGGAAAGGGCCATTAAAGAGAGCAAGTCAAGGAGCTTTAGGCGGCTCTGTGACGAGGCCGAATAAGACCCCTGGGGCATAGCATATAGAGTTATGATGAAGTAGCTTAAAAGCAACAGGTCTCCACAATTAACCTGCCCGGCAATGCTAAGGACCATAGTAGAGCACCGATTCCCCCATAGACCAACTACTATGGTCTCCATCACGAGGAAGCTCAGCGTGGAGCACATCCCGGCAATCACGTCGGAAGAACTCTTTGGAGCATGCAAAAAAATCGGAGACAGCAAAGCACCTGGACCGGATGGCATCCCGAATAGGGCAATCAAGGCGGCTGTTAAGACGAGACCGGATATCTTTCTAACAACGATGCAAAGGTGCATAGAAGAAGGTGCTGCTTCCAAAGGGCAATAAAAAAAAAAAGGGCAATAAGCCGCCCGGAAAACCATCATCGTATCGCCCAATATGCCTGCTTGATAGGTGTTGCGACGATCAATGAAAAGACGCATTTATCTTTCCTTTTCTAAAAATTTCACCATTTATTTCTTAAAAATAAGTATGCTAAGTTTTCCTAAATAATATTTATATTATTATTGGACTAACTTAACTATTTTTAAGCTTACGTTTAGTTCGATTAAAATGTATGGTATATAATTATTATCCTTGTTGATCGCCTGCTGCCGCTCCTGCTTCTTCAGAATATCAAATAAAAATGGAACCCAAAGATGGCCGTACGAATGAAAGGACCCAAAAGATGGCCGTACGAAATGAAGGAAACAAAAGATGGCCGATCTGATTTTTTGGTTTTGTTCGGTTAGTATCCCGAACGTGTGCGAGTGCTGCCAGGTTTGCCAACTTGCCTACTGTTAACTACTTTCACCAAACTTGGAAGGGCTGAGTACGTCCAGCACTGCTAATTTAACAACTGGCATTGTGTAAACCCCTGTTTGTGTCTGCACGGCTGCGCTCCGGACTTCGCCATCCGTTCCTTTCACGGTCTTTATTACTTTTCCTTTAGACCAAGTATTTCTGGGGCCCTTTGGATTCACTATTACGACAATCATGCCGATTATTGAATCCGGCGGATTGATTGCGGAGGGATCTCATCCGCAATATTTTCATTTGACAGAAAAAGGGGTGAATTCGAAATTGTCAATAATGTGGTTTTGCGGACCGATAATGTAGTTCATCCGGCGGTTTCTATAATGGAATCACGCAGAGAAAGTGAATAGGTGCGGATCGGATGAGATTCCTCCGCCATCAATCCGCCGGATTCAATAATCGGCATGATTGTCGTAATAGTGGATCCAAATTGGCTTCAGACACTAGATGGAATCTTTGTGCCAAGAGATGCACAGCGGGCTACCTAGTGAATATCGAAAAAGCTTTCGTCTCGGTTTGCATTGACGGGTTAGTTTACAAATTTATCAGATATGAATCTCCCCCTCACCTCATAAAGGTGATGGTACGAGAAAATAAATTTGTTGTAACATATAGCCAATGCACGATAACTAGAGTATTTAATATCACCAAAGGTCTGTCGCAGGGTACAGTTACGGCACCAATACTCCTTAAAATTTGTTTTCGTAATGTTAAGGGATGCGGATAGCTCGCTGGCATTCGCCGACGATGCCACGAAAATCGGAGAAATTAACTTCAGTTTAAATTCGACAGACCTGAGGCATTTTGCCAAGACTGGAAGTTAAAAATAAATAAATCTAAATGTGAAACCATACTGTTTCGCACCCCACTAAAACGCAATTGGAAAAACTTCCAAATAATATGTTCTGGTGGATATCGCATAGAGTCAAGGACTGCTGTGAAGTATCGTAGGTGTTCATTTGGATAAGTTGTTATATTATAATCAGGGCTATCGGCAATTCCGGGGGAAACAAAATTCCGGCCGAACATTTTTGTTCCCTGAAAAATATTCCTCCTATCGTGAATTTCCATCGGAATCTATTTCCCCCGGAATCAGCAAAATATTTTCGAAGTTTTGTTCGAATGTTTTGACAGTTGTCAATCACCTCTATTTTTTTTTTATTTTTAATCACATATTTGAAATATTTGTACAAATATTTGTTTTCAGTGAGAAAATTGTGTTTATTTTGGTAAGTAGTAAGACGCGGATTTTATTTATCGTTAGTTTGGCATTCAAAGTGTTCGATTTATTCCAGATTAAAACAAAATACGTGTATAAAATGCATAGCCTAGAAGGGGAGTAAGACTGATGAGATAAAAATGAACAAAGATTCATAACCAGGAGTTAAATAGACAAGTAAGCTATCGCAGGCGCTGCAAGTACAACCAAGAAGCTGTGACGTTATTGCAACGTCTGTAGCTCCACCCCTGGGCGAGATTATACTTTTAGAATGGTTGGTATATACTCCTTATTATGTGTACTTTCAGTTGGGATGGATCTTTGGAAGGTTCAATATCACTTCATTACACTACCAGAAGACGTTAAGTGCCCCCTCAAATATCGGATCATCCATCATGACCTATTTTATTTGGTAAACATTTCACTGATTCACTCATGCAACATATGTATCTCAATTATGCTTTCTTCCAAATAGGAAATTCTGTATTCCCTGAAATAGCCTCCTCCAGTACCATTTTAGTGTTTTCTATTTTCGTTTTAGGAATAGTTAAGTTAAACTTAATTCAAAGAAGTAAATGTTTATTTTAGTATTTTTAAATAAAAGCAATCAAACTTTTTATAATACCTTTAAAATGGCTCGTCCTTTGCGGTTGGTGCACATCAAATCCATGACGTCTGTATTTTCATTTTCCGCTTAAAAAACAACAAAATTGGCATAAAAAGGTAACGCTATCCATGAATTGCTGCTTTTGTTTTTGGATTCCTCCAGCAAATTGATAAGGAAAGATTCCGGGGGAAATCGCGTTGAAATTCCGAGGGAAATTTTGTTCACGATACCAATTTTTTCCGGGGGAAACTTTTTCCCTCGTTCGAAATTCATTGCCTATACCTATTTTTCGAAAAAGGGAAACATCTCGGGGGGAATTTTATTCACGATAGCCCTGAATCACTTAAATACACGGTTGAAGAAATAAAAAGCAGCATTCATGTCACTAAAAAGCCTCTTCCATTCCAACTATCTAAGACCCGATGTGCAGATCATCCGTTACCAAGCATTTGTGCGTCCATTTCTAACTTATGCGAGTGCAGCATGGTGGAATATAAGGAATAACTAAGGGCTTTTGAGATAAAATGTCTTCGAGCATGCATGCAGATGTACAGAAGCGCACATTTCGATCTTCGGCATTATATCTCCAACAAGACTCTTGTGTGCTTCCGTCATTCTGGACGTTGTGAGGAATCATTTTGCGCGTTTAGCAAAGGTTTTTTTGAAATTCATTAGAAAATGGCCATATACCTCCTGCTAGAAGAGCTACCGACAAGAGAATTCTCTATGTGTCTGATTGCTCGGCGGACGGATAAACTGATCTGAAATACTGCACAAGCGTGCCTGAAAGGGATATTATCAATGATAGCAGAATCAATCGTGAGAAATATTGGGTTGAAGTTGAAACTTAGGTTAAGTTAGTCTGGTTTTTTTCTTTTTCAGTATTGTAGGTTGTCTATCTATGTATCCGTCAGCCATTTACTGTGTAAAATATTTAGTGTATAAGTATTCCTATTATTTTTGCTTATAAACAAATGTTTATATACTTATTAAGTTGAAATAAATACTCGTAAGACTCAAAAACACAAAAAACGAAGACTTAAGGCTTCAAACTGTTCATACAAAATGTTGTCCTTTGTGCATTTCCCTCTTAACTAATCAAATCTCACATTAACAAAGTATGCTTTGTTTATTAAACTTTTATTTATTAAATCAATTATTACTCAAGCTTAAAATAAAAACTAGACTTAAATTAAATTATATTCAATAACAGTACAATAACCATCGAAGCTAACAATTCTACGATTCCTGCACGTTTATGTAATTTGTATGTATATCTAGAATTTAGTAGTTTTACTTATTAAAGAATCTGATTCTCATGTTACTTAAAATGACACATAGAAGTACCTTAATTGTTAATTTATCACACACAGCTTGACCTGAAATTATTTTGAAAGCAGTAAATGGACAATTTATATTAGAAAATTGAATTATTACGTATTTTATCCACAATTGGGTAAGTTTTTATGTTAAAAGTGAATTTTAAAGCTCGAATAAAATTAAATTGCGCTGACTTTAAAAACTAAGAACTTGTTACCAAACCTATTTTTGAAATTTTGTGACGTTATCACACCATTTTAAAATAGTGGTAAGTATATTATTCCCGTTCTTCTATCACCCAATAATTATAATTAGAAAATATTCTGGTGTTTACACAACTATCGTTTATAAGTAAAAAATAAAGAAAGGTCTTAAATCATGACCATTTAATTTAGGCATTAAACCTTTGCTCCATTGTATCCATGCATTTGTAGAATATAAGGGCTTAATAGAGAGTTTGTCGGATTGTCCATCTATTCACTAGAAATATTCTGAAAAGTCGCAAGATTAACTAAATGGAATTCGAAAATTTAGCAATACTTACGGTTTTACAGCTAATGGAAGATCCAATACATGATTTTCCTAGTATACGCATATCCAACAAAGATATTGAGATTCATTGCTTAAATCATCAGTTCTACAAAACGGAAAACCTCAAGCGCTACATTTTTTTAATTAGCTTATAAACAACGTACCTATAATTTTAAGTATTTCTTCCATCTGTTGTACATCTTGTTATCTGATTTGCTATGCAATGGATTATCGTCTAAATATGTATGCTCTACATTCGCTTCTCGTTGGACTTTGTTCCGCGTTGGCGTTTTCAGAAACCTTCTATTTTTAAGCAAAACACCTCAGCAAGGATTCGCAAAAATACATATTCCACTGAGTGCTTATAGATTCCTTTCTTGTTTGTTTCACATAATTATTTCCACATAATTAAGTGAATTAGATACAGTCTTCTACATCTAGTACTATACAAATATAAAATTGTGCCAAACGTGTTACCTATAATATTTTGCATATATTTTTGGTAAACAGATGACCTCTAGTGCAGGCACTCGACTAAAAACCTCCTCACAGTAGTCTAACTACGATCCTACCCATTTCTCGGTACTAGATCAACTAGATTTTATATCTGAAAATGCTGAATACGTTCTACCTAAACTTATAACTCCCCTCCTGCTGTTCAAACTAAAAATTGCATCCCTAGAAATTGTCACTGAAAATAGGTATTTACCTGACTAAGGAGAAAAAGAATTGTCTAACCTACAGACCATGGGTACATTCAATAGTCAGAGTTTCAGTACAACTCGCAAATAATTTGACTTGCATTCGATGCGAGCTCAATTGTTCTGGAACTGTAACATTGTACTTAAACCGCATTAAAGCCTTTTGGGTTTTCAGTATTATTATTTATTATTATTTTTTAATGTTAAAGTATTAAATTAGGCGAACCCCACAGGCGGATCAGTAGAAATGCAGTGAAGTGGGAGGGTTATGATCCCTTATTTTCGGATGATAACCTCGCTGATAAAAGGAAGAAGAAGAAGAAGAAGGTAAAGTATTAAATTCTTTTTTATTTGGGATCAAGTTGATAGACAAAAAGCAAATTCGGACAATCTTCTTGTATGAGTTCAAAATGGGTCGTAAGGCTGCTAAGCTGGCTTGGAATATCAATAGCGCATTTGGCCCAGGTACAGCTAATGAGCGCACAGTGCAATGGTGGTTTCGAAAATTTCATGGTGGATGAGAGCCTCGAAGATGAAGAGTACCATGGGCGACCTACGGTCATTGGCGACGACCATTTGAATGTGTTGGTTCAATCAGATTGACGCACAACAGTTTGAGAACTTTCAAGAGATCTTGATGTAAGCCAATCAGCTGTTTCTGATCACCGGGAATGACTTCGAAAACAAAAAAAAAACTCGTCAAATGTGTGTGGCACATTTAATTTGAACGATTTTCAGGGAAATCGTCGATACGAGACAGCTTCTGCGCACATTTTGCGTAACAGAAATGAACCTCGATCTCTATTGAATTGTGACGTGCTATGAAAAATGCATTCTGTGCGACAACCGACGTCATTCGTCGCAGTGGTTGGATCGAGATGAAATACCAAAGCTTACCCTAAGACGAAACTTCACGAAAAGAAGACAATGGTGACTGTTTGTTAGTCAACAACTAGAATAATCGACTTTACTTCTCTGAATCCAGGCATAACATGTTAAAGGTATTCATAACCCTTTGAGTGCGCGCAAAAAAAACAAATAATCATCACGACAGAGAAGTACTATTAAGAAATTGGCATAATGCACCAGGAACTGTGACGTCTACGTCCGAGATTGGTCAACATGAGATGTCCAATCCTCTTAGACGACAATGCTCGACTACACATTGCACAACTGACGCTGCAAAAGTTAAACCAACTGGGCTACGAAACACTACCGCACCCACCATACTCACCGGACCTTTCGCCAACCGATTATTAGTTCTTCAAGCGTCTGGACCACTCCTTGCAGGGTAAAACCTTCAACAGTCAAGTCAATATTTATAACGCCTTCGACGACTATGTCACCTCCAGAAATCTGCAGTTTCACGCTACAGGAATAAATAGTAGAATAGAACTTGGCAAATATGTACAGATTGTAAAAAAAAAAATGTATTTGGCGCAACAGCACTATAAGTGCCTGGGCCTAGCTTCTCGCAACCACTCGTGTTGTCTGCGTTATATTTTTTTCAGATGAATGGAAGGGACATGCAGTTTAGTGCCGTATCCGAAGGGCAATTTGTTTTGAGAAGCTTTCTCGTGACACCAATACTCTCGGATGTTTGTCAGACGTTTGTGAGAGGGATTCGAACTTGGAACGTCACGCGCAGTGGTCCGACACACTAACCACTGCGCCCATGCGTGCAGATTGTAAAGGTTTTTATTTCGAGTAATAAGATTAATTCTAACCTGAGATATGGGCATTTGAATTTTAAGGTAAAAAACCGCAATAACTTCCTGGACAACCAAATACATTGCTGTTTTTGTCACTTAGCACAGTAATTTGTTCATTTAGTTGATCGTATTTGTGATATTTTTATATCCAGGGCTGCATGTGTTAGCACAAGGCATGTACAAAATTTCAATATCTTTACCTTATATTGAAAACATAAACCAGACACAAACTAACAGCGAGTTGATGTAAATATGAACGAAGAAGATAACAGTCCCCAAAAAAGGTTTATGAAATTTGCTCTTCAATACCGCTCAACACCCTTTAAAGAATGGTATAATATAACAAAGGAACATGGCGTTAGCTTCGACCTGGATGAGTTAAAACTTAACGATTTGCAAGTTATGTTTTATCGCACCAAGGTCGACGAGTATTTATATGAACATTTTTTGAGCAGAGACCGAGAGTCAACAAATGAGGAAACAAATTCTCCTCACCACATATCAAACAATCGGAAGATCGGTTCTCAACTATGTGGCACCAATCTGGACACCATGCAGGCGAGCGTCCACCACTGATATATTAAAGTGAACATCTTCCCAGTCGATCAGATCCACACTTGCCCAACTTCGATCCAGCTGGAGTTCTATGCTGAAAAATTATATGCACCACATACACGCCAGTATCATTGATCAATGACCGGACTGCGGCTCGTTACCATATAACACCGTTCATTTGTTCAGTTGTCAGTCGCGCCCAAGCTTCATCAAAAAATCTGACGGCTCGTGGGCAGAAAGTAGCGAAGAAGTTTTAGTAACGTTAATTGAAGCTCACTTTCCAGGAAGTAGATCACCAATGGATTCTACTACTAATGGCTGCTCGTACACTGGTAGGTCAATACGGGATGATGTAGAAAATCTCATTACATGGAAGAATCTGCGATGGACTATTATGTCATTCGCACCATTCAAAGCACCAGGCCCTGATGGAATTTTGCCAGCTATGCTCCAAAAAGCTCCAGCCAAGATTAGAAACAGGCTTAGGGAAATTTATTAAACACTGTTTAAGGTCATGTTACGTACCAGTGGCATGGAGAGAAGTGCGGCTTATATTCATACCTAAAGCAGGTAAACCAAGCCACACTTCAGCGAAAGACTACAGACCCATAAGTCTCTCGTCATTCCTCCTCAAGACACTTGAAAGACTTCTTGATTTTCACATCAGAAGTAAGTTTTTCAACGGCATTCTATGCAAGGCTCAACATGCATATTTCAAGGGGAAATCCGTGGAAACAGCTTTACACGACGTAGTAGGGAAGATAGAAGCTAGCCTTCACCATAAGGAATTTGCACTTGCAGCCTTCTAGACATATAAGGTGCTTTCAATAATGTAGAAGGAAGGGCCATCAAACAGGCTCTAGAATCTATGAATGTCGAGCATATCATTACCAATTGGCTCTGCAATATGCTCGGCACTAGAAACATTAACTCCACTATCGGAAACAGTTCAATAAGAAAATCCGTTACCAGGGCGACTCCCCAGGGAGGCGTTATCTCACCCCTCCTCTGTGTTCTAGTCATCGATGGGATAATTAAAGAACTAAGCAATACAAGCGTCACTGCTTACGCGGACGACGTGGTGATTTTAGTTCAGGGCAAATTCGTTGACACATTAAGTAAATGATGGAATCAGCTCTTAATGGTCTTGAAAAATAGGGTAGAGGGTGTGGACTGCACGTCAACCCGGATAAAACAGAATTGGTACTCTTCAGCAGAAAATACAAGATACCACCCTTCAAACTGCCTAAGCTAGCAGGGGTGGAGCTTTCCCTTTCGGATCGCGTAAGATATCTTGGTATAATGCTGGATAGGAAACTTAACATACAGGAACAAGTCCGCAAGGCTTATAATGCTCTCTTCATCTGTAAGAGGACTGCAGGGATAAAATGGAGCCTGAAGCCCATTGGCTATATATCATGATAGTCAGACCCATCCTTACGTATGTGGCCCTTGTGTAGTGGAAAGCAACGAATACAAAAAAACACACGGGATATGTTGGCCATGGTACAAAGAACAGCTTGCATTGCCATCACAGGTGCTCTACGCACAAAACCTACGGCTGCACTACAGATCTTTCTGTATCTTTTACCACTAGACCTACAAATTAAATTTCAAGCGGGCAACATTGCGCTTCGGCTCACTAACGTTGGTCTCTTTAAAACTAATAACATAGGACTTAACTCCATTCTCAAGGAATCATTTCCTGGTATCCCTGACGAATCGGACGAAATCCTTGGCACATTAGACTTCGACACACCCTACGAAGTATTGTATCCTATTAGAGAGGACTGGCGAAGGAAGACAGTCTTTGTCCATAACGAGATTGGAATATACACAGATGGTTCTAAGACCAGAGATAACACAGGGTCAGGTATATATTCCGGACACATGCAGTGCGTTCCAAGTAGAGGTTCTAGCTGCACTTAAAGCTGCGGAATTACTTGAGATGGGATCAATATCCGACAAGAATATCGCCATCTACATTGAAAGTTAGGCTGCGCTAAACGCGCTAGAGTCTTACGTCACCAAATCTGAGATAATCAGGAATTGCCGCACAATGCTTAGGGCATTATGTACACAGAACCGAGTCAGATTGTGTTGGGTACCTGGACACTGCGATATCGAAGGCAACGAGCAAGCCGACGCGGTGGTTAAAAGAGGAGCGGGGCTCCCATGTAGTTATATAATTGGCAGTATTAAACTACCAGGGTGCGTAGCTAAGGGAATTATTTGTGATGGAATTATCGACACGGCTAATCTAAGATGGTCAAACTTAGATGGTCACAGGGTATCTAAGGCCTTGTGGCCTGTATTAGACCGCAAAAAATCTGGGGAGATGATTAAATTAGATAGATCAAGGCTAAGAACAGCAATAGAAATACTCTCTGGCCACTGTCTCCTAAGGAAACATGCTATGAGACTAGGGTTATCTGACACGGATGTTTGTAGGTACTGCGATGACCTACATGCCTCAGAGGACATAACTCATATACTCTGTGAGTGCCAAGGAATTGCCAGGGCAAGGCTAAAGCACCTTGGTAGATACTTCTTCGATAACCTGGAAGAGGTAAGGCCCTTGAACCACAACAAGGATTTTTTCAGATTCTGTAGGGAGATTAATTGCTTGGGATAATTGGTTCAGGTCTTCTGCCGTGAAGATTCCCTAAGGATCGCGATGGGCCCACTTTGGTGCCTAGTGTTTTATGATAACCTCATAACCCTACCTAACCTAACCTAAAAAGTCGCACCCAACAACACTAACACCAAGATCTTTATGGACACACCCAGTCGAAGCTGCCACATTTTCGGGTCTCGATCACACCGATGACAAGCTACCCACAACACCCTAAGGTTTGAACCCATACGAATCAACATAGTTGCTCCAACAACAACATAAGGAACTTTGCCACTCTCTAGGTACAAGCAACTTCTTTTTTGCAGGCAGCTAACAGCCAGTCAGACAAAAACAGTGTTTAAAATAAGAACGCAGATCTTAGCTCTCAATTACATCCCACATAGCCAAAATCTTCGAACAATTTGTACCCTTTAATAGAAATGAAAATGAAGATATTTACCACTTAGCAGTATGTATGCCATACTACTGGAGATACGTCGATTGTATTTCTCCAAGAACTATCTCATGCTTCAAAAAGCTAAGCAAGCTCTAAACAGATTATATGTATGGAAACAGAAGGTAAAGTGATGGACCCCAAGGTACATCAGTTATTCTTTGCTGACGATGGAGCCATCATAAGTGAGGATCCTACATCCCTGCAACGAGCACTTGATGTGTGGGTGGACGTTTTGGAGGGAAATGGGTATCGCATTAGTTCAAAAAAGACAGAGTACTTGTGCTGCTCGTTCTCTGATCCTATTCCAGACATTTATTTGAATGGAACAGTGCTTCCCAAGTGCGAAAAGTTCAAATATCTGGGATCTATGATCAATAGCAAAGCAACTTGTGACGACGACATCAATCATCGTGTAAGCGTAGGGTGGATGAAGTGGCGAGAAAATTCCGCTATCTTCTGTGACAGAAAAATGCCCCCTAAGTTGAAAGGAAGGCTCTACACCGCAGTTGTACGTCCAGCGCTTACATACGGTTCACAATGTTGGACGATGTACAAAAAGTATGAGAGTAAATTAACGGCAGCTGAGATGAAGATGCTTCGCATGACAGCAGGAGTGACCAAGCTTGATCGAATAAGAAGTTCGAAGATCCGTGGAAGCTTTCACATCAAGGAAACCATCGTACAAAAATTAGAGCGCGACCGGCTCAGCTGGTATTGCCACGTTCAAAGAAGAGATCATTTGGACCCTGTAAAAAAGGCAATATCAATGCACGTTCCAAAGACATCGCGATGTAGGAAAGGCAGGCCTATAAACGCCTGGATCAGACAAATGCGACGACATCGGCATTTCATTGGCCTCAGTAACCGAGTGATCCAAAATCGGCAGGCCTGCCGATATTTTCTGAGGTCAAATAGGCGAACCCCACAGGCGGATCAGTAGAAATGCAGTGAAGTGGGAGGGCTGTGATCCCTTGTTTTCGGATCATAGCCTCGCTGATAAAAGGAAGAAGAAGATGTATGGAAACAGCTCTCATCTTTCTGTAGTCTTGCCTGTAACTATCACAACCGTTTTATAAATTTATAAACTATAGTAGTGCTTTTTTGAAACCTAGCCAGGCAGTCGTTCATTTAAACGATTTGCCAGCCAGCCAAAGCCGGCCGATTTTATACGAACATATCTCTACAAACCAAGCAACTTCGCAGTGGCAGAAAAACAAATAACTAAAAAACATTCTTTCTTGCGCCGCCTGGAATTAGGCATCACAAAATTCCCAGTCAGTGACTTTTGTCTGGGGATTAAATCAAGAGTAGTAGCCAGCCGGTGGTTATATTTGTTTTATGTGTAAAATTTTACTTTACTAGCAACTACTGGCTGGCTAGGTTTAAAAAAAAAAACGGCTTATATACGTATATTGATGAACTATATCTACATATATGTATTAATGAATTATTGAAATTATTCAAACTTGTTACTTTTATTATTTATCCACTATCTACTTTGAATTACATATATAACATAGCTTTTAACGTTAAGTCGATTCTCGGCAGACGGCAATTTATGCCATGCTAATATTCTTTTGCAAAAAAAATGTTATCTCTTAACGAAGTGAAATAAAGAATAATAATAATAAAAATACGAACGAAGTACGAAGTAATTTTATAATTGACAATGCATGTACTTAATACAAATTCCTGAGGTGCTAAAAAATGCTAATTGAAAATCTTTAAATTTTGCAAAAAAAAAGCAAACAAACGCCTTACAAACCATGAAACAACATTTATTTATTCTAAACACATTTTTTGCATTTTATCACGTAATAAGTGAACTTAGCTAAATAAAGAGTTATGTATTTAAAAATATTTTAGAGGTTTGATTTTATTTTTTTGTAACTACTCCACTTAACATTAAAGAGGTAATTAAAACCGTTTTTATTTCGTTTAATATGCAGTGCCCCCAAGTCGTATCCAATATAGTTACAGAGTCCCTGTTAAATCTACCTTAGGAGTTTAAATCCCAAATTCAGAAGAATATGTATATATATGTATATATGTATATAAAAGTAAGATAATTTGATCAATATTTTTTTGAATTGTCATCTGACGACGATGACAGTTTACCTATGTTTTTAGTAACCTTTGTGTGTCCAAATATTAGACATAATTTTGATACTATATGTTACCTCGTTACGTATTCCTTGGCGCAATTAATTGTTGTGTTTATTTGCAGTATTTTTTTATTTATCTTAGAAGCATTGATAAAACTCCATCATATCCATTTATCTTCTTCGCGTAGAAAGAACGGATTGACATTAGAGAAGGAAATCTGTTTAAATTAATAAAATGTACAATAGTAGCTACCTAACAGTTGAAATTAAAAGTCTTCAGATAATTTTTTACGTGGGGTTTTTCATACGAATATAAATTCGAAAAGGAAACTTTCAGCTATTTCGATCCACATTGTATGCTGTCGTGGTACATACTACATTTCCCGCACTGTTTTTGTTTACAGATTGTTATTTAATAACCACTTCTCCTTTTGTTTTCCCACAACTTATTCATTCCAATCCAACAGTAACATTGACCCTTGAACAATAAATTTCTCCAATGTATCCTTGAAGCGGACGTGCTGAAGAAAGTATTCCGTTAAACATCATACCATAGCCATATGCCTTGAATTAAATTATTGTTGTGTATTCTGAAGATGAAGATGTTTTGTAGTGGACTCCCAGCAAATAGTGTTGTATCCATATGATTTTTATACTCCGAAGCTGAAATTTAAAAAAGAAAATCAAGTTTTAAAGATATTTACTTCGGGAACATCTCATAAGAAGCAGAAATTCTGATCATTTTGATCACATAGGTATTAACTGGGAGAGGTAGAATAAGGTTTTCAAAAAAAAAAAAAAAGTATGTATCTGTTAAAGAAGACTTAGCCCATAGACTAGGGGGCGTTCTTTTGGAATATGATGGTCCAACACTGAAACATTTTGTTGGTAGTTTGCACGCAAAAGCGTTTTTTAGCCGCTCTTCGATTGGTTGCACATCAACACCGTCATCGGTGCCCTTACTTGGGATAAGTCTACGTACCAACAGGTTTATTAGAGTTATAGGGACATAAGGGAGAATGAAACTTCCGCAATCTTCATTTGCACTTGTCCAGTTATATATGAAACAAGATTGTTCCATCTACTCGTTTTTTTCTTGTTTTACCTTCTATGAGAACTGGGAGCGTTAGAAGCATCCTTCACTTCATAAGAAGCTGCTGCTATTTCAGTCCGCCTTTTAGGTACCCACTATAGCTGTATATCCCTTGTAATGTTAATGGTTCAAGTTCAAGTCCCAACGGGGATCAGCAATCATCTGCCACTCGATTATAAAAGGGAAAACGAATAGCATCGAGCTATACCAAAGAAAGGGTCCTGCCTGATAGAACATTGGATTGTAGCTAGTTATAATATAAAAAAAAATTCAATGGATCTCTTTCGGTCCAGCGTGTCTGTGTCCAAGAACATACAGCCACTCTAACATTACCTAAATTATGTCAGAACGCATAATAATCGGAAGTTTTTTAATGGTATCCCCTAATGTATATTGCCTGTGTTCTAGTTAGGTTAGATTATCGAGGTAGCATTGTATTACTGTAGATGTTTGGAGCACAGATTTGTTCATTTACTTAGTGATCGGTTTCGGTCGGTTTATAAACAAACTCGATCGAGTTCAAACTGGCTTGGAATTTTGACATTACATAACGTTTTTGACATTGAGTTGTAGCTTGAATCGACACGAATCCAAATTACCGATTGTATCCTCAATTAATCGCATATTTACTTTAGAAAAAGTACTTACAAATTACAATATTGTATGGCGTAGTACTTGAAAGATGACTTCGACTGTCACTGGCAAACTGAGCATATTCATGAACAGGAATTCTTGCATCATACTCAAAACAAAACAAGTACTCGAGAAGAAATACTGGAATTGGAATAATGCAGTTCATAAAAATAGTCTGCTCTCGGACTAGTTGGGACATACTACATGAAGGGCGGTGTTCTATCACCTACTCTGTGCAATATATCTGTCGAATCTCTCTTTACTCTCCTAAACAGACTTGAGGAAATCGGTATCCACACAGTTGGCGTTCATGAGAATTATGTCAAGCGGCAAGTTCACGGACTTTTTTGCAGACGTAGTAAGGGAGGCATTCTTATTAACGCGAAAAATCAGATTTGATTATCTTCACTAGGAGGAGAAAGCATCCGCATTTTTAGCCATTCTTAATGTTTTTTGGAGCAGCAGAAATCAAGGTGTCTAAGAGAGTTAAGTACATATTTAGGAGTATACGTGTACCTATATGTCGGATTGAATCTGATTTATGACGTTGAAGGAGTAAAAGGATGTTATAAAACTGCAGAAGGGTATATAAAGAGCGATGAGAAATTTCACCGAGATCGGCATACTGTATGTAGCATACTCGACGGTAGTTAGACCCATGATTACATGTCGTCGTTTCCCCTCAATCTGAGGTAGCCTCTATCGGTGCAAGGCGGATCGTATTATTGTATGTGGGAGCCATGGCCAGCTTACATGGTTTTGGGTAGTCGTAAGTTGTACGTTAAAAAAAAAAAAGAAAAAAACAAATAGCAGAGCACTTGGCTGAAAAAAATAATATATACATATATATATATTATATATCGTCACCTGATTTCAAGAACTAGGTAACTTGATTTTTCTTGTTTTTGAGATATTAGCAAAAAGAGTTTGACATCAAGTTACTTCTTGCTCTGAACACCAAAGGTTATTTCGTTTTTCTAGTTTTTTTCACTCCCCAATAAATCTTAAGAGGGAAGGAATATGACTACGGTTGTTTTTTAATAACATTAAAAAAAAAAACTAAAAACGTTGTTAACTCAAAAATGCAAGAAATCGTGTTACCTAGTTTATTTATAACAACAAAACAAGTCCATTTACAAAGTTTTTCTACAACAAAACATTTTTCTTAGTTTTTCCAATTGTCAGTTAGTTAAGTTATAATAAATGCATTTAGTTAGGTTAAGTCGAAAGACATAGGTTAAGAGTTAAGATTATCTTAGAGGGCCCGCATGGGGCCAGTAAGTTAGAATAAGATATTTAAGTTAATTAAACTAGTATTAAACGTTTTTTTTTTGTTAGCACGTAAGCTATACTGCATTATTTGAATAAAATGCATTGAAAACGAGACAAATGAAATGCCTCGGTGGTATGGTGGCAGAAACCGTCACAAGAACGTAGTGCGACATTTGAATAGAGTACGAGTTAGGTATTTGTACAAGTTATATGTGCAATGACAACTATAACTAACATGCGTTATAGAAGTCACTCTGGGAAATACACAATAATTGGTACATCTGAGTAAATAGGAAGACTCTGGATTCTACGAAAAGTTAGATTAAGGAAATGGCAGAGTAGAGGTCATATCAGAAGACTTAAGTTTGGCTGCAATCGGCGTCTGGGGAAAAGAACCTTAGTATGAAAACCAAAATGGTCCATCTGCTGCACTTGATTAATTGAGGTTAAAAAAAATAAAAATAAATAATATTTGACGCAACAGCTCTTCAAGTGCCTGAGGCGCCTAGCATCTCGCGTTGTATTGTGCCTTATATTTTTTCACATGAATGGAAGTGACCTACTTTCACATCAAGGAAACCATCGTACAAAAAATAGAGCGCTACCGACTCAGCTGGTATTGCCACGTTCAAAGAAGAGATCATTTGAACCCCGTTAAAAAGGTAATATCAATGCACGTTCCAAAGATATCGCGATGTAGGAAAGGCAGGCCTATAAACGCTTGGATCAGACAAATGCGACGACATCGGCATTTCATTGTCCTCAGTAACCGAGTGATCCAAAATCGGCAGGCGTGCCGATATTTTCTGAGGTCAAATAGGCTAACCCCACAGGCGGATCAGTAGAAATGCAGTGAAGTGTTATGATCCCTTATTTTCGGATTATAACCTCGCTGATAAAAGGAAGAAGAAGAAGAAGAATGGAAGTGACCTACAGTTTAGTGTCGTATCCGAAGGGCAATTTGTTTTTGAAAAACTTTCTCGTGACAATAATACTCTCGGATGTTTGTCAGACGTTCGCGAGAGAAGGGACCGTGAAAAAACTTGTTGGTGTTTTCTGGACAATCAGGAAGTAGACATTAACCTTCACCGGCTTCGAAAAATGTGCAGAAACACAACGAATGTGCATGTGCATGTACTCCTACATTTATTGCATCCGAGGTATGGCTTTCAGGGAGCCTAGATTTGAATCCTTTGGCAACTTTCAGGTGTTTTGGGTTTGGGTTTTCTATTTAAAAAATGCATTGGAACTGCCATGCAGACATTTTGCCAATGTGAATTTATTTTTCGCTCTGAACTTAATCTCCATAGTTTTATGTGATTTGAAGATCAGTGACTGTTATCTGTTGTGTACAAATT